>CM060942.1:666873130-671705630 GCA_030765085.1 Allium cepa | reverse complement strand
AAAAACACTGCAATGCGTGTGGAAGTCGTGAAGTGTTGTGAAAAGTGAATAAATGCGCAAACCCCCCGACCAACCAGAAGCGTCGATTACACTAACGGGTAAAGAATCGCTTATGTCAAGCGCTCCCCGGAGCTCTTCCAACCCGGACCCGTGATGGAGAGATACGTAGTCCGGAATGGGAATATCGTCCAACCCGGTGAAAAGATCTCCAGACTGACAAGGAGAAGCACTGGAAACAGTAACCCCAGGTTGGGAACGGGTTACGACTACAGACTTCCATCTCTTAAGCTTAGGTACAACAGCCTTGCCTTTCTGACCCTCTTCTATTCGGGAAAGGTCGGCTGCTATATCAATGTCTGTGGGCGTTCTTTCGTCATTGCTCATTTCTCTAATTACAACGCCAGGTTTTCTTTTTGCCGCTTTTTTCTTCTTCCTCGAGGTCGATTTCTCCAAACCTTCAATCACAATGCTCTGGCCCATCTCAATCAAACCCAGTGTCCTTAAGTTATCATCGGTCAATAGCAAATCTATGTGCCTTAAGTCATGGGGAACCCTTTGCAAGCTTTGAACGACACCCCTATAATGCCCACCAGCAGGTCTTGAAATGATGGCTGTAAGAGTAGCAGAATATTAATGTAAAGTATTAAGAGTGACCACTCAATAACGAATTATGATGCTTACGTCTGGATAACCATCTCCTGGCAAACCCTGGCGGGCAACGAACAAAAAACCACTCGTTCTTGAAATAACTAAGCCTGGTCCAGGCCCCAGTCACGACCTGAGAGTTCCTGACCGCCTCCAGAAAAGTGAAAGACGGGCTATCACCCCTACTCTTAAAATTGAAGATGTGCCTGATCTCGTTAGGTCTTGGCGGGCGAAAAAGGCAATCCATAAATATGACGAAGACACTGTTTAGTAGTGCATGCCCGTTGGGATGAAGCTGTGAAGGAGCGATTCCTAAGAACGACAACATCTCTCTGATATATTGGTTAAAAGGAGGAAGAGATCCAGCCGCACAAGCATGGCGGTAAAAGGCAGTATATCCCTCAGAAGGGTTGTGTGGTCTATCGCTGGCACTGGGTAATAAAACATCGTCTAGAGATATGTTGTGTTTCGAACATAACCGGCCCAACAGAGACTCTGAGATATTGGATTGAACAGAATCAACCGGATCTTCGATAAATATCGCCTCCGGCAATTCATCCGGAGCCGGATCCACGACTTTAGGAGGGATGTCCGGAATCTCAAGCATTGGGAAGGGCGAGCTTTGTGCTTCTTGTTGTTGAGAACTCGAAGACTCCATAATTAACTAGCTCACCAGAAAGTGGCGTTAAAAACGTAAAAAACCCAAGCATTCCCGCGGTGCAAAGTGTATGAATATGTTGTGCAATACAAGTGCTAGAAAAAATTTTAAGGAGACTTTACAAAGATGAAACGAGGTGTCCGAACTACGAAATTTTGGAATTTGAGAATGAAAACGACCGTCATCGCTGTCCGTCACTTTCACGCCACCCAGAAGCTATTGGCCAATTCAAGTAATAAATTCGTTGGATTTTGTTTAAGTCATGGTGCCATCGACGAGCTTCAATGGAGATGTCAAGTTAGATTCGATTATGTAAGCCCAAAGCTCGTCGGGGTCAAGTATGCTAAAGTTCATTAAGCTCGACAAAAAGTTCAAACTTAAAATTGGTCATAGCTCAAAAGTTGGAGCCAATCATAGAGTTAGAAGTTTCATATGTTCGAGCGTTCGAATCGATCGACTCGAATCGATACAAGTCGAATCGAAGACGTTCGAATCCATGCGTATCGAAGCCAGGAAGGTCGACTCGATGCAGCTTTAGGGTGGAGAAGGTACTTCGAATCCATTAGCTTCGCATAACTTCGAATCGATCCACACTGAGCATCTTCGAATCGATCAGGGTATTATCACTTCGAATCGATCAGCACGGTCCTTCGAATCCATCGGTTCGAAATCTCGCAATCTTGATCGATTCGAACTACCTATTCCTACATCGATTCGAAGTCTCGCTGCTTGATCGGTTCGAACTGCTTATGCCCTAATCGATGCGAAGCAAGGAAGGAGGATGACATCCAACGTTGCCTACACTTCTCCCTGCTGACGCTCAGAATCGATACGACTTGAATGGTTTCAATCCCCAGATCCATCGAGTCAACCCATTTCAGATCTCACTATCACTCGTGGTTTTCGAAAGAAAAGATTGAAATCGATGTCCAATTTTCAGTTTTCATTGTTCTATACTCGGATCGATCCCTTGGCTTACCTGATTGGATTCGATTACGGTAAAAAACTTGGAAGAATTGGATCGATTCGTGCAGAATGCAGCTGTATCTGGCGTTGGAAGACCGATTCGGAGGTATAACTACAGTAGAAAGTGAAAAGTAAGAAGTTAAAAATGAAGACGGCCTTGGATATTTATATGGGTTCCACAAGAAAACGCGTGGCTTTTCGACTCCTGGTTGTGTTTACCCCCTACCGCCGGTCACTAGCCAAACCCCATCGATTCGAACAAGCACTCGATAACCCATTGCATTCGAATCCATCACGGTGAAAAGTCATAACTTCGAATCCATCACATGGCCGAATCCATATTCCACTTCGAACCCGTTACCTTCCGATCCCATACACGATCGAATCCATCCTAGGTTAATCGATGCGAGGCACCATCGATTCGATGAAACACTGAGCAAAGGCAAGACCATTGGTTCGGAAATACATGATTTCGAATCCACTAGGACAACATCGATTCGAAGCACATAAGGATTGAGTTGAAAAATCTTATCGACTCCAACAACCTATTCCATAACCAGCAATTCAATCAATTCGAAACCCTATCGATTCAAACAAGCATGCTCCGAATCCATTTAGCACCGTTGATGAGAATGAATGCAACACTTCGACATGAAAAGATGACTAGAGGGTCGGTACAAAAGGATGATCATAGATGGCAATAACAAACCAAACCGGCAACAACTTGCAATCACGCAATACTAACCAGAATCAAGGTGATACACGTATGCGCATATGTTTGACTAAAAATTTGATCTTTATCATTCACAGGAATCAGACATCCACCTTGTCATGGTTTCAACGACGAACAACCAATCACAATCATACGACAGTTGATAACAGCAATAAAGAATACAGCTTTCAATAGAGCATGTCCTAATTGTCCGGCGTCAGATTTTAGCTTTTCAAAGCACGTCATGTTTACACAAGACGTACTTTGGGGGGCAAATGTTATCCCGCCTTTTGGCAAGGCCGAGATACCAAGGAACGGACCAGAAAGAAACAGGATCATACGTCTTCAGCTCCGGATGATCGTTGGGCAACTACAGATATCGATGAATTTTATCCAAGTCCGGATCAGGCTACGATTGGTAAGACACGTCAAGCAGAGCTGTAGAAACCAGCGTTCCGAATTTCGAGGAGATCCGAGTTCGTACGCTCAAGATGTCACCAAGAGAAAATAAGGAGGGTAGGCCTTATTTCGAATCCATCAGAGAGATCCAGGGTCGAATCGATCAGAGTTCGAATCCATAAGCAGGAACATCGTTCGAATCCATGAAGTTCAAGAAGCCTCGACTCCAATTCATAACCATCTTCGAATCCATGGAGCAGAGAACCCTTCGTATCGATCGAACCATGGAACGCCTTGATCGATACGAAGGAACGTACGATTGATCAAATCGAAGGAGCATACCTTCGAATCCTTCTCTTCGAATCCATCAAGGCGCTCCTGCCTTCGAATCCATCAAGGCACTCCTGCCTTCGAATCCATCAAGGCGCTCCTGTCTTCGAATCCATCAAGGCGCTCCTATCTTCGAATCCATCAAGGCGCTCCTGCCTTCGAACCCATCAAGGCGCTCCTGTCTTCGAATCCATCAAGGCGCTCCTGTCTTCGAATCCATCAAGCAATTCATCAAATCCAACATACTGAAGCAACTTCGAATCGATCTGCAGTAGCTAGCAAACAATCGATTCGAACAAATACCAACACCATCGATTCGAAGAACATGGATTCGAAGCACGTATGTCAGTTAAAAATGCAATCTTGAATCGATCATAACTTGAGATCTACAAGTCCAAATGCTATGAAATTTTCATAGGAGCTTGCACGTACATAGAGGAATGGCCACGCCAAGTTTCATCCCGATTGGACACTTTTTTGATCGATTCGAACCAAGGGTCGAATCGATCCAAAAGCAGGCCCGGATCTCCAGAATTCAGCCATGTGGGCCCCCTGCACGTGTCAGAAGTGGTCTTCCCGAATTTTAGGAGAAATATCAGCCTCCAGCACCTATAAATAGAGCCCCTGGTCATTCAGAAAGGGGATCGGAGAATTTCTAGAGATAAAGCACGCCCGGACGCTGCTAGAATTACTTCAGAGCACCGCCGCTAGCATTGATTTCGAATTTTTGCTTAAGAACTGCTGTACTTAGCCATATAAAAGTTGTATTCTCCGAATATCAAGCAATAAAATAACAAAGCTTCATAGTGGACGTAGGCACATCGCCGAACCACTCTAAGTTGTTGTCTTCTGTGCAATTTACTTTCTGTTGCTTGGAGTTTTTGTTAGATAATCCTCATTTTAATTTGCCTTCTTCATTTATTATCTCTTCAAAAACTTCCGAAGAGTGTTGTGCCCAATTTTGACACTAACATTAACCATCCTTTAATTTGATTATTTGAATTAAATAATCACATTAATACATCAATGGATCACACCAATTAATAAATCAATTATTTACTTAACCGACTTCATTAATCAGTTTAACCATCCCTTAATATATTGAATAATTAATGCTTTATTAAATTTCTTTACTTGAAAACATATAGGATTAAACCCATCATAAATTACCTAATCTCAATAATTTGAAAGAAAAAAACATATGAAACTTAGAAAACTTACTTTATATCTTGCTAATACTCTGCTAAGAAAACTGGTTTACATTTCCCTTGGGACTACACATTTTGATGGGCTTAAACACAAAATCACCTCAACTCACCTATACCCGAGCAAAACCCCTAAATTTCCCAAGTCTACCCCGATAATTCTCGCCTTCCCCAAACTTCGAGGGAAACCTACATCCAACTTCGTGTCCAACCCGACCAACTCCTATCGTCTTCCCCAAAACTATCAGCAAATAAAAAATAAAAAAACACACTAACACACAGAAATGTCATGCACATGCACGAGTGAAAATCACGTCGCCAATCGACTCTCTGGCCATCACCAAACCACAACCGACTCCTACGTTCGACATAACCCAGCCAAGCTACAAAACCGAACGCCAACCAAAATTCGAGCAACACGACCAACTAAACCCAATGACGCAGACCGGAAAACGCCCCTTTCCCAATGAACCGGACCTCAATGAGCCTCATCATTCACATGCAAGCTTCGTCTTGAAGCCCTAAATTCGTTCCCCCTCTCACGATCAGCTTCGATGTTCCCATATCCCCGTGATCACCTAATCAACATCACAGACCAAAAGCTGGGCACAAACCCTACAACAACCCTTCTCGTTCACCATGGCTAACAGAAAAATCATCCTCCATTTTTCTCGAAGTCGACTACCCTTCAGCTAGCTTCGACCAGAAGCTCGACACCAACTACCACGCCGATCACCAGAATTTGGTGATAATCCCAATTTCGATCAACCCAATATTTCTCAGGAATTCAAGCTTTTTGAAAAAAATCATACTAAAATTCAAGTTTGATTACCACGAATCCATACATACACTCAGGTCATGAAATCGTTTCCATAAATTTTCGACCAATATTTGATTTCTTCGGAATTTCTCTGTTCCAAAGATAATTATTGAATTTTAAACTTTGAAACCATTTTTAGAATTATTACTATGTTGTTATCATCAACTTCCATTTAGAGATTCCGGCTTAAAATTACTTATATCTAGAGATATGGATTTTAAAAAAAAAATTGAACTTGGAAAACTAAAAACAGTGAAGCACAGAGACAACTGCATACACTCCTATTCATTCATATATATACACAGCACAACACTTAAAAATAAATACACATACAACTTATTTCCAAAGATGATCAAGTAATCCAGATTTCATATTTAATTTTTTTTAAATGATGTTACTCACCGTTTTAAAGGAATAGAAAAACTGATGCTCTACCCTATATATGATCTCCTCTATTTTGTGTTATTTTTGTTTTGATTTCCTGAACTTGAATTATTTGATTTCAAAGTTGCAGCTTAATATTTTTCTCTTTTTTTTCCAGTCGAATCAGAGATTGAAGCAAAGCAAGGTATATGCATATATGTAGAGAAGGAAGTGTACTGGGTAGGCATTTACTAGTGTAAGCATAATTTCTTTGGTTAGAGATATTTACTTGACCATGCCAAAATTTCTTTGAACTGATATGATTTACAAGGTTGCGAAATGACTTTTGTTTGTGCTAAATTGATAGTATTTAATGCAAATGTTTCCCATGTTTACATACTTATCCTATTTGATATTTTTTTATATGCAATGAAGGCTTGTGTAAGTCTTTCTTACCTTGTTCTAATGCCAGAAGTAAACAAAGGCATAGTTTACTTATGCAAGAAAAGATAGTTGTAGCTTGTACAGGCCTCATATTTTCATTTTTCCTTTATTTTCTTTAATTTTATTTTATATGAAAGCTTTGATTTAATTTTTCCTTTAACTGGCCTGATTTTATGTTTTGTATGCTAGGCTTTAAGTGCTTGTCTCCTCTTTTGTTTACATCCATATCTATTCTTATGAATATACATATCTCATACATATGTATGCAAGTGTTTCTTCGTCTTGTTTGCCTTATATACATATAAATATATTCATACACTACCATAATTAATTTTATATGTTTTACTTATGTTTCATACCGTAATGTAAGTCACTATATACTTTTTTTCCTATTCTCAACATATGTTTTCATCATTTATACCATATTCATTTTTACATTGTCATAATTGCCTTTTTATTATATATAGATATACACATATTTACACATACAGTACTTTAATGATCACATATATCTATTTATATGTTTTGTTGCCATCCTTTTATATCTACATTTATATACTTCCATATATTATTAACATCGTAAGCTTGTATGTATACAAATATACACATATATATATTGGATATTTTATCTTAGTTTAAATGGTGGGGTTTATTATTTATCTTCTATGAGATTTATCATATTCAAAGATTTATAGTTCAATATTTATTATGATTTTTAAGTCAATCTACATATATATATATATATATATATATCTAGGTATTTTGATTATTAGAATTTATTTGTTCGACTTATCAAAATTAATATTACGATAAATTTAAATCAGTTAATCACCCGATTATCCGACACCAAAAACCCGGGTCGTCACAGTTTGACTCTTTATTAATAGGGTAGTAATACCTTATGATGAGTCGTTGAGTGTATAGATATGAGAGAGCGTATTTTTTAGTGTTATAAAAAGATTTTAATATTGTGTTAATCTGTTCCGTTTTGCATTTATAAATTCTGGTTGGTGCATGGGACGCTATGACATCAATAGAGATTTCTAAACACTTAATAGGGCAAACCGACATGATATTTGTTTTAATATAGGTGAATGAAATAATTTCGCCTATTATATTTTCTATATATATAAAATAAATTTTTATAAATGATATATATATTTGGTTGCAATATATTGGTTGTTAGGTAATGAAATTGTATAAATAATAGTTGAAATGACATTAAAAAATAAAATGAAAATAAATTGGAAATTTTAGAATCTAAGTTCTGGGGTTTTTGAAATTCCTTTCGAATGATTTTGAAATATGATAATAATGTTATTTAAAAGTATTTTCTGATATAAATACTTCAAAATGGGTTTGAAAGAATTATTTTAAAGAAACTTTGAAAAGAAATAAGTTCTGTACTCCTCTCTCTGTCGTTGGAAAATAATTTCGGTAATGAGTGCACGCATCATCGACATTCATTTTCGAGTTTCGAAGTGGAAAGGCCACTGTAGTAGTTTTACTGCAGATTTATTATGATTAGCAAATATAAATTTTAATTTTTTTTAAATATAACTAGATATATAAAGTGTAAGTATATACATTTATCTATTATTTTAAAATGATTTGAAGTTTAACCCGGTATTTAAATTCTTAAGTTTTCGTTAATTAATAGTTTCAACTATTGTAGTGAATTGGAACGTAGGTAATTAATAAATGGAACCTCTAATTGAAATAAGAGATTAAATGATAAGTTATAAATGAAATTAAAAGAAATTTGAAATGTGTAACCTATAAGACAAAGGATACTATTATTGAACATTAAATTAATTAAAGGAAATAGAAGAAACTTGTATAACTTTCAATTAAATTCTAAAAAAAGAATATATAACTTACCAAATAATAAAAGTTGAAATGTTCAATAAGAAAATGTAATGGAAATTGTACAAGTAAAAGTATGTAATGAAAGTGTTCAATAAATTGCTTTTATTTATAAGAATTGACGTTATAGAGTTATAAATTTAAGTTGTAATTAAAATGTTATTTTTATTAAATATAACATAAATGTAAGCACTAGATAAATAAATGAAATTGAGAAATGCATAAATGTAATGCAATAAAAGAAACTTACATGACCTGAATAAATAAAAATGAATAATTGTAAGCAAAAAAATGAAAATGAATGGAGTTAATAAGAATAAACTTAATCTGTTGTTTGAAATCGTTGTTTGTTTGGGTTATGGATGTTTGGGCAAGGGTACTTTAAAATTGTTTGGATATGGGAATAATCTATTTGGTTTCATCTAAGACTGTTTAGTAAATGGTGCGCTTAATAGTTTATTTTTCATTCCGTACAATTTAAGGTTTTTTAACCCGGACAACTATTTGTTGTTGATATGGATGGTTGATTTTATTTGGCTTCATATTGTGGTTGTATGTTGTGATTGCAAGTGATTGTTGCTTGGTTGATTTGGTTGTTTATGGTTGAAGCAACTTTAAATATTTCATTTTATATAATTATTAACTCTTTTAGATTATATAAGTGAAATACAGGTTATGGAAGCAATTGCTACTGCTTTTGGTTTCATAATTAAGCGTGTTTGCTCGACAAATAGGTACGTTTCGGATTGCGGTTTATAGCGTTATTATATTATTTTCCCGTGTTAGGATATATATTAGTATGGAAAATATATGTTATATATTTTTATATTTGATATTATATTTTCTCCCGAGCCTCTCCGTACAAAGGAGACTCTGCCAAAATTTTCCGTTAATTTTGCACTTAGAAAATATTTTGAAAATGTTTTCCAAACTTTATTAGTTTACGTATAAAAAGATCTAATGGTTATAAATTGTATATTTTATTTAAAAGTAATTAGTTTTGTAAATTTAATTGTTTACAAAGTTAATATTTTAAGCAAGATATATTGATCTCTTAATTCATGTTACGATCCGAAATTCAATGTTCGAAAATTGACACTAAATACCTCACTTGTATTCGACTGCCAAAGATTCAAACATCGAACTCCAGTCGGATGGAGCTTATAACAAAATTAGATGAGTATAAAATAGCAGAAACAGAATGAATATCATGCATTACATCACAGATACGACATCATCATAATATCCATTACAACATCAGAGTGTTTTTATACATATATCACAACTCCAAATAGAACATCATAATAGAACAACAAGTGATCATATATCCAAAAAGTCTTCAAAGGAAGAGATAGCGAACTTCCATAAACTAGGCATTTTGATATCTAGAGCTTCCAAAATATCTCCAAGATAAAAGCTTCCAAAATACTGCTAACACCAGAACACGGAAACCTGCTACTGGGCTGCCCGTGTGGAAATTATGGGCACCTAAAGTTTATAAAGGAAACAATAAACTCCGGGTCATTCGTCGGACTGGTACGAGTAAAAAAAAACAGTTGCTTTTAAATAAAACAAGATTTAGAAAAGAAAATTCGTTATGCTTTTGGAAAATGAAACTACCATAAGACCTCCCGCCACATACACAATGCAATCGCAGAATTAGAGGAGATTTCTTCTTATGATAGTCAAAAACGCTTGATACGAGAAAAATCCTTTGATATTATTACTAGTGCATAGTGTGAAAACATTTCGAAAGTATAATATTAATCTTAGCCAGCATAGGCATTCCAAACTATGCCTACTATAGCTACCATCTAAACAGTGGTGACCACTATAAGTAAATAGCAGGTTATACAACTAAAACCGTATTGGTTCGTATTGGGAATTGGGTTTCCAACAAATGGTCAGTCTAAGGAACTTCCTACTGTCGCATGGGTACGCCTCTGGAGGGACATCCCGAGAACCTGCCCGGTTCTCTGCAACACAAGGCCGGGTTACCTCTGTAACTAGGTAACTACTACTCGAGTATGCTGTCAGGACACGATTCTTCGTCTTCCGAAAAATTCGACATCAACACTCACTTTATCGACTGCCGAGGAATCGAACGACGGAAAACCGAACACTGAGGGTTTTTAAAAAGAATTTAAGAAAAGAAAAGAGAACGAAAATACGAACCCTTAGGGGTTTAAGAAAAATTTAGGAAAAGAAAAAGAAAAAGAATTTAGGAAAAGAAGAAAAAGAGAAAAAGGTAGAAGATGGAGGGAAAAGAAGATAGATAATTTTAAGATAGAAGAAAAAGAGAATAGAGGAAAAAGAAAAACAGAAGACAAGAACAACATCAGAATCTCACAATTCGCAGCGGAACAACATATAATAATAAATGAATAATCTTTAAACAAAGAACTATATTAGTTATTACATTACATCACATTTCATTACATCATATCATCAGAGTGTACAACAACAACAAATAGTGCAGCGGAAAAAGAAATACTATATAAGTAATACGCCATGCCATCCAGCTTGCCTCCAGCAATTCCTGAATATCCTGATAAACCTTAACTCTTGACTGCCCGTGTGGAAATTGGTGGGCACCCAGAGTTTAGGAAGGAAAACAATAAACTCCAAGTCAGTCATGTGACTGGTGTGAGAACTCAAAACAGTTTATTTATCTTTAAAATCAAAATAGAGGAATATTTTTAAATTCAATTCGCAATGCTTTTAAAAATGAGACTACCATAAGGCCTCCCGCACACACACACAATGCAAACGCAGAATCGGAGGAGATTTCTCCTTATGATAGTCAAAGATGCTTGATACGCATTTAGAAGAACATTTCATATTATTATTAGTGTATAGTGTAGGGAAAATCATTTCGAAAGTAGAATATAAATCTTAGCCAACATAGACATTTCGAACTATGCCTACTATAGCTACCATCCAAATAGTGGTGACCACCATAAGTGAATGGCAGGTTCTACAACTAATACCGTACAAGTTTCGTATTGGGAATTGGATTTCCAACAAATGATCGGGCCAAGGAACTTCCCATTACCACATGAGAATGCCTCTGGAAAGACATCCCCGAGAATCAAACCGGAACTCTGCCAACACAAGGCCGGGTTACCCCTAACTGGGTAACTACTGACACGAGCACGCCATTCCCCGATCGTAAACGACCTTTCTCACGGGATCCCGAAAACCAACAACCACAAAGTAATAAATTCGTAGTAACCACATAGGTTAAATATCTGGGCTCCATACCATGATACCACCTCTATCCAGAAGGAAATGTACATACCCTAAAGGGTGCTACCCCTCATAACCTTGCTGCTTCTTTCCTGTTTTGACCATTTCCGGGGTGTGAGGCTCGACGAAGTCACGTCCACAAAAACATACTTTATACAAAAGCCATGCTTTGGGTCAACAAATGATCAACACAATGATCACTAAGATAGACGATCAAATAAACGATCCTATCACAATAATCAACACAATGATCATTTCAGCAACACTCAGCATATCACATTACCAAATTGGGAATATATCGCTGATAACTTCAACTATATAACCTCTGAGCTCATACGTCTCAGAGAAGGGTGTTAAGCTAAAAGAATAAATTCTTCGCCACCAACAGAAATATATTTGAAAGAAATCGGCTTTATATCTCAACTTGTAATGTCAGACATACAATCCATACAAGTCTGTTCCGGGCTCGAACAAAACCGAAGGCACTTACAAAGAAGTCCTTGCAATCCGGATATTCACAATCCTGATCGGATTTCCCATCACTTAGGGAGTCTCTATACCGCTGCAACTCAGTGCAGAGACAATCGACAGGTCATCCTATCGCTCTCGCAAATACCGGGTCTTCAACACCGATCTTCAATGCAATTCACAACGACGTATCACATATTCGGAATGGGTTATACGACCCCATGGTCCTTTCCCGGTTAACCCGAATAGTGAGCGCTTATTCAAAAATAAGTGTAGCATTCACATTCAAACAAATCATATCAATTACCCATTCAAAGGGAAATATTGATAGTCGGTTATTGAACTATCACTGGATATGCACACATCACCAGATTCCAAATAATTTTCCAAATTATTTGTTTTCCAAAAATATCTTCACTAGATATATTATTTTCAACACTTCAAAAATAAATCAATATTTATTTTTAAACCAATTCCACTTCCTTTTATAAATTCCTTAGTGAATTTATATTTCAAAATATCCATGCATATGATTTCAATAATTCATTTCAATTTATCTTCAAAAAGATAAATTCTCTAAACGTTTCATTTCACATTGGAAAAACATTTCCATACTTATACATTCATAAGTAATTCACAAATTTTATTTATTTTCAACACTTGGAAAATATTCAATATACTTAAATCAAAAATAAGTATATGTTTCATTCTTTTAAGGAAATCATTCTCTTAAACATATTTATTTGGGCCAAAACGAATGTTGCGTAAAACATTGTTACGACAACCCAAAATCACTAGTATAGGGATTCGAAATTAAGATATATATATATATAAATCCCAATACTATACAAAACATTTCCTTTCGGAAATCATTTACTATAACAACAGTGTTATAGCCCACTATTTCCTTCTATTTCTCGAAAACGTCTATTTCAACAATGAATGTTGAAATCTATGGTTTCGAATCTCAACACATTTTAAAACATCGTTAGATCGTTTTAATTCTATTTAAAACATCCAAATCCAAAACAATTTCTTTAACGTGTTATTCACTATTCAAAAACGTGAATATTCTTCATTAACAATTTCATCCTTTTATTCATTTTAATTCAAAGGATTATTCACTATTCAAAAATGTGAATATAACTCCATTTATAGGTTTCAACAATTTACTTATCAAAATAAGTCATTTGCGAATTTATAAAACAACGTTTATAAATTCCATTTCTATTTATTTTATAACAACTTCCTTTATAAATCTCCTTTATTAGCCTATTCAATTTATATCCCAATTATGAACTAAAAGTCCATATTATAAGTTAAATGCTTATAAAACGATTATTTTACAAAATCGTTCTTTTTAACTTCCCAAATTATAAATCTTGTAACTTATAAGATTCATTCATTTATCCAAAATCATTATTTTAAATAACTTAATAAATTTTATAAACCTACTGCTTATAAAATTCCATTTATAACTTCACCGTATAAAATTCTATAAATTCCATTCAATTATGAAATTCATTTTCACTTCATTCAAACACTTATAAAAACTCGTTTTATAATGTCCATATTTCAATTTATAAATCTCTTAATATAAATCAATTTATATTATTCTTTTTAAACGTCTTTAAATTCCTTTAAAAACTTCTTCCTTTTGATTCATAAAATAATTAAATTTTATAAACCCTATATTTAAACTTTTCACAATTATTTCAGAAACCCCAATTTAACTATTTTATAAAGTCACTAATTCCTTATTTTCAAAAAAAATCAGTTTTCAACTATATTTCTTAAAAATCATAATTTTTATAACATTAAAAATTATGACGTTTATTTATTTAAAATGGATCAAATTCCAAAATATAGTATATTCTCAAAAATCAACTTTAAAAATCATTTTTAAAGTTCCAAATTTGGTCCAATGATGCTACACACCAAATAGTCAATCACGACAACAACGATATCATATATCGATATGATAATCAATCAAATATCAAAATATCTGAAATCAAATAAAAACTGTTGAGGAATCCAGTTGGATCCCTCCAACCTGTTTTCCTGCATCCACAAACATTAGCACAATACCAATTTCGCTCCAGTACGAAATTATCGCGGTACATGTTCTTATTAAATATTATCCGCTTAATAACGGCGTAATAGGGTCTCATCCGCTAAACAAAAAATGCGGGAAATCAATAACTCCAATATATACATATGCCAATATATATATATTGCTACTATATATAATACCAATTTCACCGTTTATGAAATATTCGCGGTATATGTTTTTAATAAATAACATCCGCTTACTAACGGCGTATAATGTCTATTTTAACAATCAATAGATATCCATTATCATTCAAACATGCATTCAAATATTTTAAATCTAACTATTTAAAATAAAATCGAAACTGATTCGATTGAGTGAGAAGTTCTCACCTTGATTTTAAATTCCGTTTTAGCGATTTATTTCGAATAAAATTAAACAGACGTTTAATTTTACCAATTCTCACTAACTCCAAACGACTCCAAACCAATTTCATCGCGTAGTGCTCGTCCATACGATTCCAACGCTTCTTGTTTCGCGCGTTTTCGGCCTCGTATGAAAAAGTTATGTATTTTTGAAGTTACACGAATTTAAATCAACTAATTTACAACATAAATAAAAAATTTTAAACCCACATCTAACACAAGCCGTTAGATTTTGCTTCCACCCCTCATCACCGTGCGTTTGCTCTTCCCTTCTCTCTCGTATGCATCTCCAGGCAACACGAAACGAGGCCGAACCCAATTCACTAGATTAGGGTTTTATTTATCGATCACCTCCTTGAACTTGAACTCGATCAAGAGCCACCACTGGAAGCGCCTCCCCAAGCTCCATCCACGTGGCAAGTGCGGTCGAACTCAGCTATCCCTATAGCCTTGAATTGCGTGCGCAAGTACAGGTCTTTGAAGACGATTTGCCGCCAATCCATCGCACCAAATCCAATCACAACCGTTGAATAGCTGGATCTTGGCATGCTCTACGAGTTTCTAGTTGAAAGTTTGTGAAATTATTGAGTAGATTGGAAGATAAATGAGGAAGAAAACTGGAAGATTTCGGCCATTCAATCCTTCACTGGCGGCTAGGGTTTTGGATTAGAGATTTTTTTTTTTTAATTATGAAGGGGTAGGGGCCTATTTATAGAAGAACGATCGAACACTATTCATCCGGAAATTCCGAACTCCGATTTACGCGCCGTAACCAGCGTTTCTAGGGTTTACCCCGCGTTCCGGACACAATGGAACGGGTTTCGGAAGCTAATTCGGACATCTGTGCGAGTTATGGCTGTAAACGCTCAATTTAAATTAAACCGATTTAAGCGATTTTCTAGGCGTTTTAATTTGTACCGGACAAACGGTAAATCCAATTGACTTGAAATTTGAAACCTTACAAAAATATCACATTACGGATCCGATGAAACTGGTTTCGTCGAAATCCGAGACTTTTTGAAAAATGGCTATTTCAACTCGCCAAATTTAAATTAAAAATAAATCGATGCGTTTCGAGCTGCCACGATCAAACGATAACTCCGATTGACACAAAATTTGAAATCCGGTAATAACTAACTATTACGGATCCAATGGAACTGGTTTCGTTCAATTCTGAGACTGTTCAAAAATTGACTATTTTCACTAGTCGATTTAAATATTAAAATATTCAATTTTCACAAATTAACTTTTAATTCGATTTTAAAAGTTCTAAAATATCTTTCTAACTCCCATATGATAAAATAAAATTTTACAAATCATTTTCAATCATATTTAACTCAATTTTCAATTATTTCCATAATTTAACGTATTAAATTATCGATTAAATTATTCAATTAAATCCAAAAATTCAAATAAAAATTTATTTGACTTATAAATTCACTTATTAATATTTAAAATTAATTAAATATTCAAATTTTAATTAATAAAAATTCTGGGTCGTTACAATCTTCCCCACTTAAAAGAATTTCGTCCTCGAAATTACAAGTAAGAAAAGTTATAGAGTTTATTAATTTTCCATAATTCATAGTTAAACTTCTTACAATACTTACTAAGTTTTCAAAATCATACTTAGTTATCTTTTCAAAAACAATTACTATTGTTTAACTTTCAATTCCAAAATCAAAGTTTAAAGTTTTCAAAATTTTCCAATTTTCTCAAATTTTTTCTAACGCCTTAAATTTTCCGAAAAAATTCGCCATAGTCTCCTTTGCGCGGCTCGATCCAAAAAAAAAAATGACAGTATATATATCACAAATATACATCTCATCAAGTAATGAGGCATCCCGAAGGGAAAAATGTGTAAAAGTACGGTATGTAATCCGAGATATGTATCTTATATTTTATTAGCAAGCATATACGGCTAATATAGCGCGAAAGCGAGCTCCAAATGCGAAGCAAACGCGATCCGCACCTACTAATTACTCAACAAACAACATGAGAACATGCATATATGACAATAGTATCAATATACAACATATAGTAACATAATAACTATATATGTCAACATAGCAAATGAAACAAAACAACAAATGCAAACATCAACCAACTAAATATTCATAACCAACAAATATTCATTCATATTCTCATTAATATTCAATGAAATGGGTTTTCACTCTAAATCATATTTGATTTATTTACATTGGATTTTATCAACATTCATTCTCAATTTTAATTAGTTTGCATTCACTAATTAAATCCAATTCACATTCAATTCTATTCAAATTTATTTACTTTCTATTTGAATTCAATTTCATAGCTTTCAATTTCATTAATACTTAATGAATTATATACAATCAATTAACAACCATATAACAATCAATGTATATTAATTACAACCAAATCCCCTTTGCTTATATTCATTCAATTTGATTTAACACCAATAACATTAGAATTTTAATGAATTAACACTTATATTCATTATTCCATATCAATTATTCACATTTAATTGATTAATATTCAATCCATTCATTCAATTCAATTCTATTACAAAAGTTGAATTTCATTTATATAACTCAAGTTCACATCCACCACTTAACTTTATTCATTTTACTTTGATACTAATATCAATTCCATTCAATAACACTTAAGTTATATTTCCATTTCTAAAGTAAATTTCCATTTAACTTTAAATTCATTTTTTATTTACAACTCATATTCATAAATATATATTCATATAGTTTCACTTCTTATATATATATAAGTTTATTTCACAATTGTAAATCACTTTAATTATAATTCAATTCTTATAATTCATTTGCTTATACAATTATTTTTTAATTTAGATTATTCAAACAACTAAACAATCAACTTATATACACTTTAATAATTCTGAAAAATTATTCCTTTATATATAAAAATATACTCAAGGTAAAATTATTTCATTTACCCAATTTAAAACAATACTGTGCCGAATTGTTCTATTCAAGTGTTTAGAAACCCCTTCGGCATAGTCTTGCGGACCACGCTGACGAAAGTTCATATACCACTCAACAAACCAATCATCACAATATAAAACAATTTTATATTCACTAACAAATACGCTCTCATAGCTATTATTACACTCAAACTCATTCTAGAGTACTACTGACTCTATCTCTAATGAGAAATACCCAACAGAACCATGGTTGTCGCTTAACCATAAGCTCTGATACCACATTGTGAGGACACGATTCTTCGTCTTCCGAAAAATTCGACATCGACACTCACTTTATCGACTGCCGAGGAATCGAACGACGGAAAACCGAACACTGAGGGTTTTTAAAAAGAATTTAAGAAAAGAAAAGAGAACGAAAATACGAACCCTTAGGGGTTTAAGAAAAATTTAGGAAAAGAAAAAGAAAAAGAATTTAGGAAAAGAAGAAAAAGAGAAAAAGGTAGAAGATGGAGGGAAAAGAAGATAGATAATTTTAAGATAGAAGAAAAAGAGAATAGAGGAAAAAGAAAAACAGAAGACAAGAACAACATCAGAATCTCACAATTCGCAGCGGAACAACATATAATAATAAATGAATAATCTTTAAACAAAGAACTATATTAGTTATTACATTACATCACATTTCATTACATCATATCATCAGAGTGTACAACAACAACAAATAGTGCAGCGGAAAAAGAAATACTATATAAGTAATACGCCATGCCATCCAGCTTGCCTCCAGCAATTCCTGAATATCCTGATAAACCTTAACTCTTGACTGCCCGTGTGGAAATTGGTGGGCACCCAGAGTTTAGGAAGGAAAACAATAAACTCCAAGTCAGTCATGTGACTGGTGTGAGAACTCAAAACAATTTATTTATCTTTAAAATCAAAATAGAGGAATATTTTTAAATTCAATTCGCAATGCTTTTAAAAATGAGACTACCATAAGGCCTCCCGCACACACACACAATGCAAACGCAGAATCGGAGGAGATTTCTCCTTATGATAGTCAAAGATGCTTGATACGCATTTAGAAGAACATTTCATATTATTATTAGTGTATAGTGTAGGGAAAATCATTTCGAAAGTAGAATATAAATCTTAGCCAACATAGACATTTCGAACTATGCCTACTATAGCTACCATCCAAACAGTGGTGACCACCATAAGTGAATGGCAGGTTCTACAACTAATACCGTACAAGTTTCGTATTGGGAATTGGATTTCTAACAAATGATCAGGCCAAGGAACTTCCCATTACCACATGAGAATGCCTCTGGAAAGACATCCCCGAGAACCAAACCGGAACTCTGCCAACACAAGGCCAGGTTACCCCTAACTGGGTAACTACTGACACGAGCACGCCATTCCCCGATCGTAAACGACCTTTCTCACGGGATCCCGAAAACCAACAACCACAAAGTAATAAATTCGTAGTAACTACATAGGTTAAATATCTGGGCTCCATACCATGATACCACCTCTATCCAGAAGGAAATGTACATACCCTAAAGGGTGCTACCCCTCATAACCTTGCTGCTTCTTTCCTGTTTTGACCATTTCCGGGGTGTGAGGCTCGACGAAGTCACGTCCACAAAAACATACTTTATACAAAAGCCATGCTTTGGGTCAACAAATGATCAACACAATGATCACTAAGATAGACAATCAAATAAACGATCCTATCACAATAATCAACACAATGATCATTTCAGCAACACTCAGCATATCACATTACCAAATTGGGAATATATCGCTGATAACTTCAACTATATAACCTCTGAGCTCATACGTCTCAGAGAAGGGTGTTAAGCTAAAAGAATAAATTCTTCGCCACCAACAGAAATATATTTGAAAGAAATCGGCTTTATATCTCAACTTGTAATGTCAGACATACAATCCATACAAGTCTGTTCCGGGCTCGAACAAAACCGAAGGCACTTACAAAGAAGTCCTTGCAATCCGGATATTCACAATCCTGATCGGATTTCCCATCACTTAGGGAGTCTCTATACCGCTGCAACTCAGTGCAGAGACAATCGACAGGTCATCCTATCGCTCTCGCAAATACCGGGTCTTCAACACCGATCTTCAATGCAATTCACAACGACGTATCACATATTCGGAATGGGTTATACGACCCCATGGTCCTTTCCCGGTTAACCCGAATAGTGAGCGCTTATTCAAAAATAAGTGTAGCATTCACATTCAAACAAATCATATCAATTACCCATTCAAAGGGAAATATTGATAGTCGGTTATTGAACTATCACTGGATATGCACACATCACCAGATTCCAAATAATTTTCCAAATTATTTGTTTTCCAAAAATATCTTCACTAGATATATTATTTTCAACACTTCAAAAATAAATCAATATTTATTTTTAAACCAATTCCACTTCCTTTTATAAATTCCTTAGTGAATTTATATTTCAAAATATCCATGCATATGATTTCAATAATTCATTTCAATTTATCTTCAAAAAGATAAATTCTCTAAACGTTTCATTTCACATTGGAAAAACATTTCCATACTTATACATTCATAAGTAATTCACAAATTTTATTTATTTTCAACACTTGGAAAATATTCAATATACTTAAATCAAAAATAAGTATATGTTTCATTCTTTTAAGGAAATCATTCTCTTAAACATATTTATTTGGGCCAAAACGAATGTTGCGTAAAACATTGTTACGACAACCCAAAATCACTAGTATAGGGATTCGAAATTAAGATATATATATATAAATCCCAATACTATACAAAACATTTCCTTTCGGAAATCATTTACTATAACAACGGTGTTATAGTCCACTATTTCCTTCTATTTCTCGAAAACGTCTATTTCAACAATGAATGTTGAAATCTATGGTTTCGAATCTCAACACATTTTAAAACATCGTTAGATCGTTTTAATTCTATTTAAAACATCCAAATCCAAAACAATTTCTTTAACGTGTTATTCACTATTCAAAAACGTGAATATTCTTCATTAACAATTTCATCCTTTTATTCATTTTAATTCAAAGGATTATTCACTATTCAAAAATGTGAATATAACTCCATTTATAGGTTTCAACAATTTACTTATCAAAATAAGTCATTTGCGAATTTATAAAACAACGTTTATAAATTCCATTTCTATTTATTTTATAACAACTTCCTTTATAAATCTCCTTTATTAGCCTATTCAATTTATATCCCAATTATGAACTAAAAGTCCATATTATAAGTTAAATGCTTATAAAACGATTATTTTACAAAATCGTTCTTTTTAACTTCCCAAATTATAAATCTTGTAACTTATAAGATTCATTCATTTATCCAAAATCATTATTTTAAATAACTTAATAAATTTTATAAACCTACTGCTTATAAAATTCCATTTATAACTTCACCGTATAAAATTCTATAAATTCCATTCAATTATGAAATTCATTTTCACTTCATTCAAACACTTATAAAAACTCGTTTTATAATGTCCATATTTCAATTTATAAATCTCTTAATATAAATCAATTTATATTATTCTTTTTAAACGTCTTTAAATTCCTTTAAAAACTTCTTCCTTTTGATTCATAAAATAATTAAATTTTATAAACCCTATATTTAAACTTTTCACAATTATTTCAGAAACCCCAATTTAACTATTTTATAAAGTCACTAATTCCTTATTTTCAAAAAAAATCAGTTTTCAACTATATTTCTTAAAAATCATAATTTTTATAACATTAAAAATTATAACGTTTATTTATTTAAAATGGATCAAATTCCAAAATATAGTATATTCTCAAAAATCAACTTTAAAAATCATTTTTAAAGTTCCAAATTTGGTCCAATGATGCTACACACCAAATAGTCAATCACGACAACAACGATATCATATATCGATATGATAATCAATCAAATATCAAAATATCTGAAATCAAATAAAAACTGTTGAGGAATCCAGTTGGATCCCTCCAACCTGTTTTCCTGCATCCACAAACATTAGCACAATACCAATTTCGCTCCAGTACGAAATTATCGCGGTACATGTTCTTATTAAATATTATCCGCTTAATAACGGCGTAATAGGGTCTCATCCGCTAAACAAAAAATGCGGGAAATCAATAACTCCAATATATACATATGCCAATATATATATATATTGCTACTATATATAATACCAATTTCACTGTTTATGAAATATTCGCGGTATATGTTTTTAATAAATAACATCCGCTTACTAACGGCGTATAATTTCTATTTTAACAATCAATAGATATCCATTATCATTCAAACATGCATTCAAATATTTTAAATCTAACTATTTAAAATAAAATCGAAACTGATTCGATTGAGTGAGAAGTTCTCACCTTGATTTTAAATTCCGTTTTAGCGATTTATTTCGAATAAAATTAAACGGACGTTTAATTTTACCCAAAATTCTCACTAACTCCAAACGACTCCAAACCAATTTCATCGCGTAGTGCTCGTCCATACAATTCCAACGCTTCTTGTTTCGCGCGTTTTCGACCTCGTATGAAAAAGTTATGTATTTTTGAAGTTACACGAATTTAAATCAACTAATTTACAACATAAATAAAATTTTTTAAACCCACATCTAACACAAGCCGTTAGATTTTGCTTCCACCCCTCATCACCGTGCGTTTGCTCTTCCCTTCTCTCTCGTATGCATCTCCAGGCAACACGAAACGAGGCCGAACCCAATTCACTAGATTAGGGTTTTATTTATCGATCACCTCCTTGAACTTGAACTCGATCAAGAGCCACCACTGGAAGCGCCTCCCCAAGCTCCATCCACGTGGCAAGTGCGGTCGAACTCGGCTATCCCTATAGCCTTGAATTGTGTGCGTAAGTGCAGGTCTTTGAAGACGATTTGCCGCCAATCCATCGCACCAAATCCAATCACAACCGTTGAATAGCTGGATCTTGGCATGCTCTACGAGTTTCTAGTTGAAAGTTTGTGAAATTATTGAGTAGATTGGAAGATAAATGAGGAAGAAAACTGGAAGATTTCGGCCATTCAATCCTTCACTGGCGGCTAGGGTTTTGGATTAGAGATTTTTTTTTTTTAATTATGAAGGGGTAGGGGCCTATTTATAGAAGAACGATCGAACACTATTCATCCGGAAATTCCGAACTCCGATTTACGCGCCGTAACCAGCGTTTCTAGGGTTTACCCCGCGTTCCGGACACAATGGAACGGGTTTCGGAAGCTAATTCCGACATCTGTGCGAGTTATGGCTGTAAACGCTCAATTTAAATTAAACCGATTTAAGCGATTTTCTAGGCGTTTTAATTTGTACCGGACAAACGGTAAATCCAATTGACTTGAAATTTGAAACCTTACAAAAATATCACATTAAGGATCTGATGAAACTGGTTTCGTCGAAATCCGAGACTTTTTGAAAAATGGCTATTTCAACTCGCCAAATTTAAATTAAAAATAAATCGATGCGTTTCGAGCTGCCACGATCAAACGATAACTCCGATTGACACGAAATTTGAAATCCGGTAATAACTAACTATTACGGATCTAATGGAACTGGTTTCGTTCAATTCTAAGACTGTTCAAAAATTGACTATTTTCACTAGTCGATTTAAATATTAAAATATTCAATTTTCACAAATTAACTTTTAATTCGATTTTAAAAGTTCTAAAATATCTTTCTAACTCCCATATGATAAAATAAAATTTTACAAATCATTTTCAATCATATTTAACTCAATTTTCAATTATTTCCATAATTTAACGTATTAAATTATCGATTAAATTATTCAATTAAATCCAAAAATTCATATAAAAATTTATTTGACTTATAAATTCACTTATTAATATTTAAAATTAATTAAATATTCAAATTTTAATTAATAAAAATTCTGGGTCGTTACATATGCCACCTCCCGGTTGTTTGCGACCTTTATACAAAGGCCCTTTACCACAAAACAACAACCACACAGTAATGAGATTGCAGAAACAACATAGGCAATGTATCTGGGCTCCATACCATGATACTACCTTTTCCAGAAGGAAATGACATACACTAAAGGGTGCGACCCTCATAACCTTGCCGTATCTTTCCTGTTTCGACCATTTCCGGGGTGTGAGGTCCGATGAGTTCTCGTCCATAAAGTTACGCTTTCCACGAAAGCCATGCTTTGATCATAAATGATCAACAATGATCATCAACACACAGCAACACTTAGCATGCCACACTACCAAATTGGGAGTATATAACTGAAAACCTTCAACTACATAACCTCTGAGCTCGTAAGTCTCAGAGAAGGGTGTTAAGCTAAGAGAATGAATTCTCCGCCACCAACAGATATGTATTTGAAAGAAAAATGCTTTATATCTCAAAGTGTAGTGTTAGACATACAAACATACAAGTCTGTTCCAGGTTCGAACAGAACCGAAGGCACTTCGTCTAATAGGGAAGAAGCCCTTGCAATTCGAGTATCCACAATCTTGATCGGACTTCCCATCACATGTGGAAATCTCTATACCGGAGCAACTCAGTGCAGAGACAATCGATAGGTTATCCAATCATTTTCAAAGACACCCGGTCTTCACCACCGTCTTCAAAAGCTATTTATTTCGTCGAATCATTATTCGGAATGGATTATGTGACACAAAGGTTGACGCAGCGGATATACGAAAATGGATGAAACAGTGAAAAGTTGAATCGATGGATTGAAAATACCCAAGTGCCCAAATCCGTTGATCTCAAGAGATACCGGATTCTAGCTATCTCTAACACGTTGATCGCGCACGATACCGTGTTAAAAGATCTACGATTCTTCTACGTTGATCTCGCGCATGAGATTCCGTGAATCGGCTTTAAATCCGTTGATTCGAGCGCGCTCGAATAACCGAAAATGGAGAAAGGAGATAACACTCACTTCTAATTTTAAGGAGGCACAAAGCACTCGAACAAAAGTTTATTCAAAATCAACCATTTTTACAAATGACCCATCACCCCTATTTATAGAGTTTACAACATACACAAATGACACCTTCAACGACCTAACACACAATTGACTCACGACTTACGACCTAAGAGCAAATGAGTTAACAATACACGACATAAGAATATATACAACATACATCGTTACAACAGAAACAACATACGAGTTAACATATGCGAATAAGAGGAACGACCTACGACCTAACGCTTCAATGACATAAGGATATAGCACCTCTTCAAGAACTTGAGCGACCTACACTGGAGCGACTTAAGGAATCATCAGCGACATAAGCCAGTAGCGACCTAATGAAATAGCAAGACTGAGCGACTTAACGATTTGAGCGACCTAACTTGCTAGGTCGTGGCTCATTAGGTCATAGCCGGTAGGTCGTTACGACTCAAGAAAAAGTTAGCATAAGCGGTCCGGCTTAACTCGCTAGGTCGCCTAAGATTGCACGTATGCGACTCAAAGGCATGATCTGCTACTTTGGTGAGCCGTAAGTTTAGGTCGCGACTCATTATGTTAGGTCGCGATTATTTAGGTCGTGGCTCTTGGTGCTGATGCGCTGCATCAAAGGTCCTCTCCCGGCTAAACCGAATAGTGAGCGCTTAATTTTAAAACACGTGGATATATCAATTACAAAGATCCACATTCAGGGTTCGATGTGAGTTTCGGATAACCAACTGGAATCTAACTCCCTGTCGCATCGAAGTTTAAATGTCGTTTTACGGGCAAAGGGGTTTTCACATAAATACAGAAACAAATCACAAATCACAGTTCAGCACAAAGTAATTCACATCACACAGTATCACAACCACAACAGAAATATCAATCCAGTGTACAACAATAGTTAATTATTTTTAATCAAGGTGAATGTGATTTTAATGAATTAACCATATGACTATTTTTTATTGATTATTTTTAAATCAATGATTAATTATTCTTAATGATAAATAATTAATTAAATCTTAATCCACTTTATTAATAAATTATTCCTTAATCAATTAACTTAATTAACTACTAATTATAGATTAATTAACTTTAATTTATCTAATTAACAATTCTAATTATAAGTAAATTAGTCACTTAGTTAGTAATTAACCAATTTTTAATTACAAATTGATAAATCTCTAATTACTTAATTAATTACAACTATAAATTTATTAACCATTCTTAATTACTCTTTTTAAACAGTTAATTAATAATGATTGTTTATCTTAATTAACACTTTAAAAATCTTCCTTAATAACTTTGAAATCAAATTATTAATAACTTAGAAAACTTTAATTTTAGTTAAAATTAAAACTTACTTATATTAACTACTTAATTTAAAATATTAATCAAGATTTTATAAAACATTGTTATGTATTAACTTAGTTAATTAAACTTGTAATAAGTTCTTAACATAAAATAGTCAACATTAATTACTTCATAATTACTAAATTTTGTTTAACATTATAACTTGAAATTTATTGGGCTTAACCCATTTTGAAAACAAACCCGAAATTTTCCAGGTTTTACTCAAGTGTTACTCGAGTTTTCCCCTACGTTTCTCCGAGACATTCTCCCTTCCTCCCGAACTCCTTCTTCTTCTCTTTTTCTTCTTCTTTAGTTTAAGGTTTAAACTACTGTAACATGAACTCTCTCTCTCTCTCTCTCATGCTCCCAGGTTATAACCCAAAGCAATCACCTAGTTTACTCGAGTAACAACTCGAGATTTCGCACCAACAAACAACGCTGACAGAAACCCATGCCGTACACTTGCACAGCGTCGTACCACGGCTCCGGTGAACTTCGTTAACTTCGACAAGTCACGAAACTTACATACACTTGAAATCGATGTTCGACTCGAACCCAAAAACTTGAAAACGAAATTTAACCTTTCGCTCGACACTGTAACACGAACTCACCAACATGAAAACGCTTCGCCCCCCTTGCGCCGTTCATCAGAAAATCCACAACTCCGGCTTCATGTTGCCGATACCCCACTCTACTATCCCTCTCAATTTCGTCAGCTCGATCGCTTCAAGAAGACACAATCATCTTGCCACTGACCATGTCCAAAACTCGAATACAAACCCTAAATTGAACTCGTACCACCAATTTATGCAATAGAAATTTTTTTCGACAATTTTCCTGAAATCATCCATGGCCAAGCAAGCTTCAAGCAAAATCTTAACACTCAATAATTCCTTGATCGATGGCAATGGCCGAAAAATCATTTTCGTTTCAACATGGAACTGCACTAAAATACTTCACTAAAAATCACCATTTTTGTTTTTAAAATCTTGTTTTGCATTGAGGATTCAAATTGTAAAATTGAATTAGCATTTTAAAACACTTGGATTCAACATATAATTATATATTGTACTATAAAACAAACTTCCCAGACGATATGCTTCACTAACATGTTGAAAACAAATTTATACATCTTGATTTATGTTTAAGCAATTGATTTTACTTTAAACTGTAAGACTATAAATGGCTTGATGCAGAAGTTTTGAATTTTTTTTATTAACTATTTCACTCTATAACTACAATAGAGAAGAACATTTAGATAAAGTTTTCACAGAACACTTCCTATGTACATACAGAACTTCATAAAAAATTTACATATGTAGCACAATATTTCTCAGAAAGATCCCGCACAGATTTAAATATGTTTAGGTCTTTTAAAATACGTTTCCTCACCTGAAACGATTTTGAAACAGAGAGCACTTCTGTTGTGTAAACCTGTAGTTTTTGATCTTCCTATATCACCTTTCTGTTTTTTTTCTTTTCTTTTTGTTCAGCAAATTGTATTTGAACTTGAAAAAATGGTGATGTTTACTTCTTTTTTCTGGCTTTACTATGTTATTGAACGAATAGGTATAGATGTAGATATATATAAAGAAAGCAGTTTTGTAAAAAATAGGTATTACTCGTACAGCTTATTTCTTTTTGGTCAGATTTTTTCTTTCTTTGACCAGAGATTTTTCCAATTGGTGGCTGAAGTGATTTTGATTTATGCTTGAGAATAGATAGCATCAATTGCTTATGTTTCCTTTTTTCTTTTCATGTAATCTTATTTTCTTTTGCACATACATTTTTGTTTTATCTATAAATATTTATCTTAGCCTTGAATACATTTTTTTTCCTTCTTGCATACACCAAATCCACATGCAAATCTATATGTATTTCATTATGCTATTTTTTTTACTAGAATTATCTTATGTATCCATATGAATTACTCTATATATTTATGTTTAACACAATTTCTTGTTTTTATAATTTTTATTATCATTTATTTAAAGCTTAAACTACCAAATACTTTATTTATATCCATATATCCTTGTAGTATTTAGTATTAATAATATTTTATTTCTTTTGAAACTTTTCAAATTAAATTTCAAAAGTCCAAACAAACCACCAAATTTAAATTAATAAATTTGGGGATACAATTCTCCTTCCCCCTTCTTTTTCCTTTTCGGGGATGAAAAGTTTTGAGTGGGGGAGAGTGTAATGACCCGTAAATTTTCAATAATTAAAATTGTTAATTTATTGAGATTTTTGAAATTTAATATTGAAGAAAATAAAAAGTGGTGAATTATTAATAAAAATTGTGATAATGTAATGAAAAATTAACTTAGAGGAAACGTAACAAGGTTAATTAAAGTTAATATTTAATGACTTGAATGAAATTACAATTATAAAATAATTTAAATGTTATGACTTGGTTATAAATGGAATATGAGAAAACAAATGAAATTTATTGGATTAATGTATGAAATAGTGTAATAGATGGAAATCATTTGTGAAGAATAAACATACATGTATTATAAAGGGAAAATGGTGACAAATGGTGGTCGTTACCAGTGGTTTACCAATTCAAAATAAAAGTTACTTTAATAATAATTAATATAATAACGGAAGTGTGAATGTGAATTGAGTAGAAACGGAAATTTATTTATAAGGTAGTAATTGATGTAATAAAAAGCATGAAACCAAGTGAATAAATTTATTTAGAATATTTAATCGTAATTAATGTATATAATTGGCAAAGATATAATAAATGGAATTAGGATGGTTAATAACAAAGGAGTTAGAAATTTGAGCATATTAATGTAGCATTTATGCAAATGTAAGATGTAATAGGCGTAGATTAGTGTAATAGATAAGTACCCATGTTGACATCACCTTTAAGATGGTAAGTTTATAATTGATTCATTAAAAGGAAAAACTCAAATGAATGGATTTATTTGGGATGGAAATTAACAATTAATGAATTTATTTAAATTAGTAAGTTATAATTGATGGAAATTAGTAAATTGGGGAGTGAATTCAAAGGTTATTAACTAAGGAAGTAATATGTAATAAATTGAATAAAATCAATATTCTATAAGAATTGTAACATTTGTTGTGAATAGTGGATTCATATGTGTAATTAAACGTTATGATAACGGTTGTTTTAAGTTAACCATTTATCTAGTCTATTAAATTAAAACGGGTAACCAATTGAAATAAATCTGAATTTAATGTTATGTTAATGTAAATTAGGGTAATAATTAGGAATAACATAAATTTTATTTAGTGTTATGATGTTTACTTGAATATAACATAAACTTAAGTGTAAATTTAAGGTTATGATAACAATTATTATTAATTACCTAATTAATTGGTCAATGAATTTTTGGAATCAAGTTCATTTAAATGTCAAGCAAATGAAGGATAACAATAGGTACTAAGTATAGAGTGATAATGGACTTAGTACAAAGATTGAAACTAATCAAATCAAAGTTATTTGGAATTTATTATAATTAATTGGAACTCAAATTTTAGTAAATGAATTTAATCTAAATGAAATTTAATTTATTATGCTAGTTGAAATAAAGATGGAATGTGATAATATTAACGTAAAAGATTTGGAATCCAATATTTATTTCATCCGTTGACAATAATGAATTGAATAGTAGAATGAAAAATAAATTTAATAGAATTTTTGGAAATTAAATTTATAATTTCTGAATTAATGAAATTGAGTTTAATATTAGAATTTATAAATTAATCATCTCTAAAGTTGACATTTAAATTTGTTAGAACCATTGTAAATGATTGAGAAATCAAAAAGGATGAAATTTGTCAATTAAAGAATTGAAATTTGATTTAATTAGCTAATTTATTTATTTATTTATTTAATATAAAAATAGCGATTTTGGCCACTGACTCGGATTTCGACGAAACCAGTTTCATCGGATCAACGGTGAATTATTGTAGGATATCAAGTTTCGTAGCGACCGGGCATGTCGTTTGATCGTACGGACTCGAAACGCCTTGAAATAAATGAAATTGAAATCAATTGAAATCAATTTGAAATAATTTGATTTTGTCATAACTTCTTCATACGATGGAATTTGGACGTGAAACTTTTTCCATCGCGTTTAAAATATTTTAAAACATGATATATGAGTTGACCCAATTTCGTTTCGGAGTCAGAACGGGCTTTTCGGGCCATTCGTCGTTCAACGCGTTTATAAATCGGGTCCATATATTCTTTTTCAACCTTGTCTATAAATACTCTGTTATAAACCCTAATTTCCCTCATTCTCATTTGTCTGTGCGTACCACTTCTTTCACTTCCTCATTTCAATGGCAGACAAACACCTAATTCCAACTGCAATTCAAAATCAAAGTGAAATTTCAAACTCCTCAAAAAAAATTCAGAAAAATTATATATCGAAGCTCTCGATGTACGCATCTCAAATCTGTAGTTTTTTTGGTTTTGAATCATCGATTTTCTAGAAATCGAAAATCAATTTTCGGCTTTTCATCGCTCGACGATGAACTTCGTCTGAACGGGAAATCCTTTCTAGGTTTTGAAGAGAGGACCAAGGGGACTTCGTCCATTCAGTTTATTTGGCGATTCAACGGTCAGATTTTCCACAAAATTTGATTTAGGGTTGCGATTACTTGTAGCGCCCGACGCTTTTAGGTGTCGATCGGCGTCACGGTGGGGTCTAAGGGGTCGGCCAGGCGAGGGAGTGAGTGCAGCATGTTAGGACGGCGGCGCGATGGTCGGAGGCTAGTGGGCGAGTGGGTGTAGCGTGTGTACGGGGATGCGTGGTTCGGTTCTGTGTACATGCCTTTCTGGGAAAGGTTGTTGAAGGAGGAGACGTGTCCTTTTTCTTATTTTCTTCATTATTTATAATTTATTAATTCTCAAATCGTTCTAACACACATGACTCTCACATACGAAGTCCGTTTTATGCGCGGTTTTCTCCTCAAAGTTCGTACTGGAATTCTAGACACTTTGACACAGGTTTGGACGGATTTGGAGACCGTGTAAATTTTGGGTTTAAATTGGATTTAAATTCAATTTAAATTCAATTTAAATTCAAAAGTGAGTGTTTTAACCCACTCACAACTTCTAAAATTTCTTATGTTCGTTAAATTTAATTTCTGTTGTGATTTTGAATTCATTTAAGACTGTTTGTATATTTTTAAATCATCATCTCAGCAAATTGCATTTATTTAAATTAAACTGTTGTTTAATTTATTATTACATATAAACTGCCAGTTGGATAAATTGTTAATTTATTTTGAGTATAACTATAGTAATTACCCATTATTTATTATACGCTCTATATTGATGCTATTGTTTGAATTGGATGATTAGTGTGATTAATGGTTGATGACTGATATTGGATGAATGGATGTTGTATTTTACATCGTTATAAACTGCAAATTGTTATGCACTTTATTTCATTCGAGATTGCGGTTTGAAATGATATATAACCATATTTTTATTTTAAATTGCGGATTGAAATGATAAATATCTGTATCACTTGACCATAGGATAGAAAATTGTATACAGACACCGTCAGTCTATGTATATAAATATTTTGAAATGATTTCTATGGTTTTGGATAGCATTATACGGTTTAATAAATATTGATTCTTTTTTATATTATATAAAAATATTTTACATATAGTTAAATTCATGTACTTAAGCTATGTATAAATTTGTTGATTTACAATAAGTTAAATAATGGAGTTTGATTTTATTAAAATAAAATATGGTTAAGTATTTAAATCATACTTTAATATAGAGGTTATAATGAATTAAATAAATTAAGGTTTGGAAGGCAGATTGGAAATTTAATTGAAATTGAGCCTATTTAAGAATTAAACTCCATAAGTTGATGTAAAATTTATTAACTAGAAATTTTGAAAAAAAAGGTATGATATTTATAACTAGATTTTTATTTCTATGTGAATTAAATGATTATTTCAAGTATAATAAATTGAAGGCAATATCAAGTTATTTAAAACTTGAGTCTTATTTAAATGATAAGGGGTTTATTATGTAAAATATTTCAAATTAAATAATAGAAAATTTAAATCGTTGAATTAAAATTATCAAATTTAATTTTGAAATTTTGAAATATTTAAAGTCTTGAAATATACCGAAATTTGAAATGTTTATAGAAATTGGAAGGTTTCGAAGTTATGAATTTCAAAGCATTATGTTTTAAAAGGGTTAAATTTCAAATGTTTGGTTTTGAAGTATAAAATTTGGAAGGGCTGTGATTTTGGAAAAGGGAGATATTTGCAATAAATGTATTATATTGATTTGAAATAAAAAGGATATCATATTGATTTGGTTTTAAAATGGAAATGATATCGTATTTATATGGTGTGGAAATGGATATTATATTCTGGTTTTAAAATTATAAACTATTTTGAAAAGACCGTGGGTTATAATAACATTTGGTTATTAAAGAGACCGGGATCGGAAGTTGTCATACTCTTTTCCATCTTCGAAAACCACTTTAGCAACCGCATACGCGGTGGAGATTCCAGAATGAAGTAGGATGGTGGCGGCGTCTCCTTTGAGGTAAATACGTGGACCGACTCCCGTGAGTTGGCATAAGGTGGCTAAAAAAGGAGCGAGCAACGGGCTAATGAGGTAGCACCTTTGATCGGACACATCCCTTCGATATTATACTTTGACTTTTTGATTTATTCGGTGGCCACTTTTGATTTTCTTTTTTTAGAGGTGCGAATCGAGATGGGTGGTAGTTGCACGCTACGCGTTACCACCGGCCCGAAAGCGTAATTGGTATATCTACCCTGGCATTGCCTAGTTGTGCCGTATCACCCACCCTATCGCGCCTTGTACGAGTTTGGTTTTCTCCTGTAGCCCGTGTGGTATCCTCTAGTGGCTTCCCTATCAGGAGGGACTATGGTATTGGATGGACTACTGGGACTATTACATGTTAAGGGCTATATGGGTAACCCCTTAATGCTATGAAAAAAGTAATTTTATTTTACTATTAGACACTATTATAATAGCGAAATATAACTGCACAGTAAATAGTTTAACGGATCCTAAGGAGATGTGAATCCCGAGCATCTCTTAAGTTACTGCACTCACGTTAGACATTGGATAGGAGATGTCAAGTCCAATAAACATCTCTGACGTCGTTACACTCATATTTATTCCTGTTGATTTAACTTACATAAGATATTTTAGTTCCGACTCGAGTGTTTTTTCCTTTCAATTCGCTCGGGTCAGTCCGAGCGTTTCAGGATTTGAAGATTTTATTCTGGAGGACGAAGACAAAGATTTGTATTACTATTATCTACTATATTATTCCACTACATCATTTAATTCCGCTGCATTAATTATTATTCTCTGGTACGTGTACACTGATATGTATTGTATAAATATAATCAAATGTTTTTTTAAAACGGCTTCATGAACTGTTTATTTGATTATTATATTTTATTGTTCCGCTGCAAGATTCTATTTTGTTTTTTTTCTCCTTGCTTTTTCTTATTTACCCCATAACAATTTGCCCTTTTGTATGGTTTAAGTCTGACATGTGTGGTTTATCGTCGATTTAAAGCGTGTGAAAAGGCGGGACGCTACACTCTATTTCTGATTTTCGGGAGGATTCGGCTTCATCGTTAAGCACTTGAATGATTTGGTTCTTCTGAGCGAGCTCGTCTTCTAATTTCTCTATGGTACCTGCTCGCTCAAAGGCCAGCTTCGATGCTTCCTCTACAGCTTTCCCTCACTCCTTGTACTGAATGTAGATATCATGAATATAATCGTGCATTTTGTTCTTTGCTTCCATTGGAATTCTATTTAAGTGCAAAGGGAAGATATAGCCATCAAAGAAAATATTCGAAAAATCCTTCTTCAATTGTACGATTCTAATAGCCCCTTCCCCGGTGGGCTCGGTAATAGCCTGTTCAGTGACAACGGGGGTTTTGACCCCATGTCTACGATGGTGTGATTTAGGCCTAGAGGCTGGAGAAGATGATTTCTGTCGGGGAGGCTCTACTGTTTGTTTTCCATAGCTTGAAGGGTGTGTAGAGATTCTAGGTGGTGGAAAACGGGATCAGGATCGATGTCTATAGTCCCTGTCCTTATCTCTATCATATCGTTCTTGGCTAGAGTACCCACGATCGTAATCCTCTCTGCCTCTCTCCTACGTGACTCATAGTATGAAGAAGATCGACGAGCTGAGCGAAGGCTTCCTAGCATCACCCCATGTCCAGACATTGTATCTGCAAAGTAAAAAGAAGATAAGAGTTAGTAATCTCCTGAGGTAAACAGCTTGTGATCAAAAATCGTGTATTGTCGTGAAGTGTATATGTATGTGCAACCCCTTGAACAACCGGAAATGTCGGCCACATTTGTGGAAAGAGACTCACTTAAGTCTAAGGCACTCTGAAGCTCCTCCAATCCGGTGTCATGTTGAAATGACACATAATCCAGGATTGGGATATCGGCAAGCCCTTCGAAAAGGTTCTTCACTAGCGAGGGAGGAGCCTCTGAAATACTAATACCAAAAGCAAGCAAAGACACCACTACAGATTTCCATCTCAATGATTTGTGGCGCTTACACGCTGCAGCCTTTCCTTTTCTCCTTCCCTCATAATCTTGAAAGATATCAAAAGGCCCAACTACGGGTTTATCTTCGATGGGTGTATTTTCCTCGTCACCCTTTTCAGCTATTACAACCCCGGACGTTTTACGCTTTACTTGCCTCATTGGGGCCACCCTCGGTGCTCCTTCGAGTCTTGTACTTTGGCTCCGCTTTGATTAGCCCGACGATCCTCAAGTTCTGGTCTATTAACACCGAGTCTATTTCCCTCATCTCATTCGGCACCTCTTGAAGGGGATGAACTATCCTTAAAGTGTGTGCCCTCAGATCATGGAATTGCAGGTGTAAAGGAAAGAAGATATTAATTTTGACATCAACTATGATTGTCTTGGTAACTACTGGGAAAGATTGTAGCACTTACATCTGATTAACCCTCGGCTAGCAAATCCTAGAGGGCATCGGACATAGAACCATTTCGTTGAAGTAACTTAGCTTGGTCTAAGATCCCATTACCACTTAAAAATTCCTTACCGACTCCAGGAACGTAAAAGAAGGGCTATCCCCCCGATTCTTGACATTAAATAAGTATCTCATCTCGATCGGAATCGATGGTTAGAAAAGATGCTCCATAAATACAATAAATAGGCTGTTCAGCAAAGCGTATCCATTCAGATGTAGCTGTGATGGGGCAATTCCTAAGAGAAACGGCACTTCTCTAATGTATTTGTTAAACAGAGGAAGTGTTCTTATTGTACGTGCATGGCGGTGGAAGGCAATAAACCCCTCTGGTGGAGCATGCGGTCTATCATTTGGTCCTGCCAATAGTACATCGTCCAGTGACAAGCCATACCTTAGGCATATCCGTCCCAGCATGTCTTCGGAGATGCTGGACGGTACAGAATCTTGTGGGTTCTCGATGAACCTAGCATCTGGAAGCTCGTCCGAAGTGGGGTCTATAACTTCGACAGTGATGGCCGGTTTCTCTATTATTATGGGAAGTGTCCTGTGAATTTCCTTCTGTTGTGAGCTTGTAGACTCCATAACTAACTTATGAAAAAGCATCATTAGACGATAATAAGCCTGTATGTCCCCCAATGTGAAGTGTGTGAATGTGTTGTGCATTACAGTGCTACATATTACTTGAGAAATTCTACAGCGTTTGAGAATATATTCAAACGACGAGACATCGGAATTCAATCGGAGTGACCATCATCATTGACCATCATAACCGTGCCATCCAGACTTTGGACATCGATCCAAGTTGAAGTTCGTTAAAATTTTGTTAAGTTATAGTTCCATCGACGAGCTTCGAAGGGCAGTCAAAATATGCAGTTTAACAGTTAAGCCCAATTATGTAAGGCTGAAGCTCATCGGAGTCAAGTGTTCGATTATGCAATTTTTTGTATCCATTAGATTGCAAGTTTTGACCGATCGCCAGATGTACTACTCGTATCAATCAGAGAGGTCAACATTTCGTATCGATTACCGAAAGGTCAATTCGTATCAATAAAAGATTCTTGACTTCGTATCGATAGCACACAGTGCCTTCGTATCGATCCCCAAACCCAAGCTTTCTTATCGATCATTTTGGATCAATATGAACTTCCACCATAGATCAATACGAAGCTTCCCACTCCATCGGTGCGAAATTCCACTGCTTGGATCGATACGAATTCCTCTGAATCCCGATCGATATGAACTTGTCTATTATCCATCATTGATATGAACGCGTCCTTCACTCCATCACTTATCCTCGATACAAATGCATCTCTCGTATCCATCTACATTTATTCTTCTCCAATCAACAGGAGCAACACAAAACCATCCCCTCCGTCCTCAGCCTTGCCCCCGACTATGTACGGCCTCTTCTTCACCAAACTCGGCCGTAGATACAAATGGGATGGCATCAAATCATGAATCTCATCATTTTTGACATGAATTTGTTGACTAATTACCTAAATTAAGGTGTTGTTGCAAGCGATTAGAAAATTGGGTCGATTTAGAGATGAAGGCAGATTCTATTTTTCGTTTCTTCTATCGATACGAAAGCCAGAGAAAAAGTGAAAGCAGATAAAAAAATGGCTAGGTATAGAAAGGACATGAATCCTAAAAGAAAAAACCGATTCGTCTCCCAGTAAAAAAACTGACTAAATGGTCCTCAGTGTCACCGGTATGAAAACTCTGTTTGTATCCGTTCACATACATCAGTCCTTAGTGCAACCACTCGTACCTATTTTCTATCGATCCAGAAGGCCTTCGTTCATATCCATCGGAAGCCTATTGATACAAACGGTACACAGGAACCCGTTCGGATCCATGCAACAAGCAATAGAGACAAAGCTCAGGTGAACTTTTAGAAGCCATCAATTCATCGATGCGAGGAGAGCAATTCGTATCCATGCACCACCTATTTGAGACAACATTTGCTCATAACCATCCAGCTATCAACAGGAAGCGTTGTTCGTATCCACCTCACATCAGCCAAGGATATTACTGTTCGTATCGATGACATCATCGATACAAAAATCCCAATGAAGTCTTGCTTGAGTCACTGGATTTTGTCAATATGAATCGATATTTCGTATCCATAAGCTTGAAGATCTAATCTTCATATCATCGATATTAAATGATGATTTCGCATTCATCATTTTAAAATCTGTATGGTTTCATATCCTTCAATGTGAACTACATTAAAACAACAAACAAATCTGCATCGATTAACATCGATACGAAAATAATTTTTTGACCTTTAACGTCGATCCAGGAGAGGATCAATACGAAGGGAAATTCCAAAACAACCATCAAGCATTGTTACAGATCAAATTTCACATTGATTCAAGAGAGGGTCAATACGGGGTTCGATACAAAAATCTGAGAAACTGGCAACGACTCGTTAGCGTATGAACGTTAACGGGAGACATGTTAACATACATACATGCATGACAAACTAACATCCAATTTTCAAAATTCGTAGGAATTGCAAACCGTCTGGTGATAGCTACATCAACCAATAACTATCGTACGACGTTCAGTAGTAAGATGTATGCTGACATGAAACGCTTATACTTTTGGAAGGGTATGAAGCGTGATGTTGCAAGTTATGTGAGTCGTTGCATGACTTGTCAACTTATTAAAGCGGAACACCAGCGTGTCCTAGTGGTCTTTTGCAGCCTCTGGAGATTCCATTATGGAAATGGGATCAGATTTCTATAGACTTCATTGATGGTCTACCTCGTTCGAGGTCGGGCCATACTAGTGTTTGGGTAATTGTTGACCGATTGACCAAATCAGCCCATTTTATTTGTATCAAGTCCAATCGGACTGCTCCTTTGTTGGCTAAGCTTTTTATTAAAGAAGTCGTTCGACTTCATGGTGTGCCTAGTTCCATAGATAGTGACAAAGAACCGCTTTTCACTAGTGGTTTCTGCCAGAGCCTTCAGAAAGCTTTGGTTACTAAGTTCAATCTCAGTACAGCTTATCATCCACAGTCTGATGGTCAGACTGAAAAGGTGAATCAAGTCTTAGAAGATCTCCTTCGTGCTCTTGTATTCTCGACTTTAGAGGTAGTTGGGAAGACCACTTATCTCTTGTTGAATTTTCTTATAATAACCTTTGTTATTGTGAGTATAGAGGTGGGGCATCACACACAACCTAAGTGGGTACATCGAAGAACCAATATATACCCAAGCTAGAACAATAGTTAACTGAGCTAACCACCCAAAGAAAAAGCTGCGATGCATAACCTAAGCGGGTACATTAGAAAACCAATATATACCTGAGTTAAAATGATGATTAACCAACTAACCACTGGATGCAAAAGCCAATAGGATGCACAACCTAAGCTAGTAAATCATAAAACCAATCTATATCTAAGCTAGAACAACGATTAACCGAGCTAACAACTGATGCAAAAGCCAACCAGATGCACAACCTAAGAGGGTACATCAGAAAACCAATTTGTACTCAACTTAGAACAGTATTTAACCGAGTTAATTACTAGATGCAAAAGACAATATGCCACACTACCTAAGTGGGTATATCAGAAAACCAATCTGTCCCCAAGTAAGAATAATGGCAAACCGATCTAACCAATGGATGTAATAACCAACTGAATGCACAACCTAAGAAAATACATAAGAAAACTAATATGTACTCTAGATAGAACAACGTTAAACCGAGCTAACCGCTGGATGCAAAAGCAAACATAACACACAACCTAAATGCGTACATCAGAAAACCAATTTGTACCCAAGTTATAATAATGGTTAACTGATCTAACAACCGAATCTAAAATCCAACTAGACGCACAATCTAAGAAGGTACATTATAAAACCAATCTGTACCCGAGTTAGAAATGGTCAACCGAGCTAACCACCTGATGCAAAAACCAGCAGGATGCACAACCTTATCGAGTATATTAGAAAACCAATCTGTAAACCAGTTAGAACAACGGTTAACCGAGCTAACCACTGGATGCAATGCCAATCGAACGCACAAACTAAGCGAGTATATCAGAAACCCAATTTGTATCCTAGTTAGAATAACGATTAACCGAGCTATCATAACTAAAATTTAAGAAAAAAAAATCATAAACCAATAAATAAAAATCAAATTTTTTTTTATAAAGATAAACAATATACAACATCAATTTAAATAAATCATAAACTTAAAATACACAAATTATATAGATTAACCATGTAAAAATAAAAATATTGAAAGCTGAATGAAAATTATAAACATTCGATCATTTTATAAAACCACAACTAAAATATAAGTAAGACAATCATAATCCAACAAATAAACACTCAAAAATATAAACAGTATACAATACTAATATAAATAAATTCATAAGCTAAAAATATGTGAAATATACAAATTTATTCAAAAATTAAAAATATTAAAAGCTAAACGAAAATGATAAAACAATTTATCATTTTACAAAACCATAACTAAAATTTAAGCAAAACAATCATAAACAAAAAAATAAAATTCAAAAATAATAAAAAAGTAAAAATATAAGCAATATACAGTACAAATATAAATAAAATCATAAAACTAGAATATGTAAAATATACCAATTAAAGAAAATAAAAAAAATTAAAAGTTGAATGAAAACGATGAACATTTTATCATTTTACAAATCCATAAGTAAAATTTAACATAAACAGTTATAACCCAACAAATCAAAATTCAAAAAAAGGAAAAGGTATAAATAATATGCAATACCAATGTAAATAAAATCATAAACTTTAAATACATAAAATATATAAATTTTATCAGATAAAAAAAAAATATCAAAAACTGAACTAAAATGATAAAATAGTTTACCATTTTACATAGCCATAAATAAAATTTAAAGAAAACGGCCATAACCAACAAATAAATTTTAAAAAAAATAAACAGTATATAGTACCAATATTATTAAATCATAAACCTAAAATACATAAAATATAAAAATTCAATTAAATAAAATAAAAAATTTAAAAACTAAATGAAAATGATAAAAGGGTTTATCATTTTAGAAAATCATAGCTAAGATTTAATAAAAACGGTCATAAATTAACAAATATAAATTAAAAAAATATACCCATATATAAACAGTGTATGGTACCAATATAAATAAAAGCGTAAACTTAAAATACGTAAAACACATAAATTTAATCAAATAAAAATTATATTATTAAGAACTGAATGAAAATGATAAAAGAGTTTATCATTTACAAAATATAACATAAAATTTAACCTAAACAAAAATAGACTAACAAAAATATTTCAATAAACATTATACACAACTAATATAAATCATATCATAAACATAAAATACTTTAAATATACAAAATTAATCAAATAAAAATAATAAAACCTGCATGTAAATGAAAAGATATTTATCATTTTACAAAACTACAAATAAAATGCATTTGCTATTTCATATAATGAACTATAGTTTTACAAAATATTACGTCATTGAGTATTAGTCTTCTCAAAGAAAAAAAGAACAAGTTTCATCTTAATCTAATCTTTAGTGTACTGGCTCTTTGATTGAGGTGAACAAGTAATAAGAAGTGGCAATTCAATTCCATTTCATTCAGTAGACAACAGACTTGCATAAACAGTAGCTTTGGTTTTGACCACTCATCTCCTCTTATGACACTATCAAGATATAAATTACAAATAATTTTTATAATTCTCATTTGAACATTAAATTCTTATATAAAAAACCTCCATATAATTCTAGTACAAAAAATGTTAAATAACTTTCCATACTCATTTACAAATCCTCTTAAATCAGCCCAAACAGTAGTTTATTACAGAAGAAATTAACAATTTCACCAACAAAACGTCGTATTTTTCCATATCAACCAGACCAATAATACAATATTGAATTAGAATAATCATATTGTTCTATTATGTAAGAACGGTAGTCATTATTGAATTCAACATAAACTAAACTTACTAATAACAAAAGAACATAACCAAATATCCATAGTCAAAGAACAACATAAAAATAATAGTATACTTCAACACACTAATTTTAAATTTTAGGATCCAAGAATGTTTCAAAAAAACATGGTAAGATAATACATAGTTATTCTTCAAAAGCAAACATGACAAATTTGACATAACAAATATAAAAACATTCAATCACTCAATGGACTTCTACGATTGTGACTTAACTTCTTACGCTTTCCACGCTTTTTGGGCTTCCTATGAAAAACATTCAATCCACCAAGCCTATTAACTCTAGGTTTACCCGCTCCTCAAATAATCTTAAGAGGATGAACAATGGAAGATCCTTCAGAAACAATATCATTCTTATGAAAAGTAGGAATATGATTGATAACATGCGAGTAGGAGGCACGATAAGCCTTAGTTGTGAAATAATATTCAGTAAAATCATAAACATTAAGTTTGGACAAGGTAATGCACTTCAACGCATGTGCACAAAGAAAACCAGTAACTCCCTATTGGTTACAAGTACATATCCGAGTTTCAAGATCAACTTTGTAAGAAATAGAGAGAGGTACTTCAAAAATCAAACTAGACGGTCGAGAAACATACCATCCAAATCCTTCTTCTTTTAATTTCAATAGACAAATCTTCATTTTAGGACAAACTATGAATTAGATGCCTCTTCTCTATGCTTTGACATTTGAATTATAAGCTCAATTCAAATTTCATCATGGAAACAAGTAGTAGGGAGATTTCTCTCTTCTACAATCTAGCAGTTAAAACTCTTAGCAACGTTTGACTTATTCTCAACATAGCGATTACTAGGGAAAAATAAATTGACCTAATGATCAAGAGGCTTACCTTTAGAAATTCAATAGTTTTTTCACCTCTAATTTGTCTATATTTTGTCATAGCTCTTTGAAATTCATAATGAGTGCAAGCTATAGCACAACGTACCAATAAATGAGCCACCTAAGGCACCTTTCCACTTTCTACAATCGTAGCAACATTATTTTTCATATGATGCAAACAATATGAATGGAAAGCCATTGGAAATTTTTAGGAATATTTAAAAGCAAACCCCAATATCCATCCGAAATAAAAACCAAAGGTCGATCAACTCCAATAGAATATTTCAAATGATCTAAAAACCAAGACCAATTTTCCTCGTTTTCCTTTGCAACAATAGCCATAGCCAACGGAAAGAAACCTAAAAATAAAAGTAAAGCATTACTAGTGAAAAAAGAATATATATATATATATATATATATATATATATATATATATATATAGAGACACACACATACGCAAGAAAATAAAATGTTATTACATTCCTAAAACTTAAAAACTAAAAATAAGATGTAGTCGTAAGTGTTGTAGTTTTCATGACCAAAACTTAAAAGCTAATTATTATTCATTAATGATGTTTCAAGAAAAAATTTCTAAGCTATAATATATAGTTGTGCCTTGTCAGTTTAGAAAATGGCAGTCACCAAACTTCATTGTTTACTTAGTTTAATGTCGCATGAGCCATTACGTTTAACTTTTCCTATGTTTCTTATATCGTACAAATTAATTGCATAACTATACAATCTAATATTTTTGTTAAATGTATGCCTACAATATATTGGTTTCTGAGACGACCCGACTTCCTATTACCAGGAAGGCGCATCGCTAAGAAGAAAGAAAGGGATAGAAAAGAGAAAAGAAAGGAAAGAAGGAAACAAACAACATCAGAATCTCACAGCGGAACGAATAAATTATATTATATCACATAAAACTTTACATAGTATCATATACATCAGAGTTAAACAGCTAATACGACACAAACTAGACATTTATAAACATCTGTCTAGCAATTACAATTCAAGTATATCAGAGAAAACAGATACAACTCAACACAACAGAACCACTACATATATCTACACGCTTAAGCCTCCCGCTCCATTATCTCCTCCAGAACTCGTCAAAGCAATCCTGGATCACTTGACTACTCATATGTAATATGAGTACCCAAGAGTTTAATAAAACAGAAAATAAACACTCGGGTCAGACAGGGGTCTGGTGTGAGTAAACGGGTTTAAAAGTTGCTTAACATTAGAAAATCCTTTGAAAACAAAAGGTTTCACGTAATACTTCCCACACATAAACATGGAAAAGTTTTTACCTTACGCTAACCAAAACATTTGATAGGAAATCCAGTGATATTATGATAGTGTCTAGGGTTTTCAAATAAATAAGAAATAGCCGAAATTGTTACATGATTAAATTCCAGCCACTAGCCACAGTAGTGGGTAATACAATCAAAACCGTAGGGCCTCGTAGGAAGAATGGGTTTCCATCAACGGCAAGGCTACTAGGGTACCACCCATCACAGTACGTGGCCTAGATCACCGTACCGAGGAGTACGCCCGCTCCCATGTAACACAAAGCCGGACCCATTCCTTACTGAACAGTTCTGAACAAGACCACCCCGCAGATTGGCCGTCGCCAACTGCCACACAACCGAATATAAAGGGACCTCTAGACAGGGATAAATCTTGCTCTCCAGTTGGAGCTACCCAGGAAGCATTGCTGCACCTCCCCTGTTTTAGCCATTCCCGGTTGATAAAGCTTGAGGTTACGATTACCTTTATAGAACATATCAATCTTAGAATGCTCATCATCCACCTGACGATGTTCTGAAAGCATTAAATCCATACAAGTTCGTTCCGGGTTCGAACGAAACCGAAGGCACTATCTCGTTACACTCGTATTGGAATCACCCTCAGAGCTAACGACCATAGCTCTTGCACTCTAAATCACCATCTCGAATCTACAAGCACTATTCCGTCAACTCATTACGGAATCACCCACAGAGTTATACTGACGTATAGCCCTTACACCTCGAGTCTTCACTTGCTCCACTTGGATTAACGACCTAACGTTTAATTAGAATCGATGTGGTTTTCGGATACCCAAATATGGAAATCCGATCTCGGTCTCACCGAAACCAAACGCCATCTTAATGTCCAAGTTGTACTTAAAGGTTTTAATCAATTAACTCATTTTATTATTATCTATTTCACACAGATAGATAAACTACATCTCACAATAGATAATCACATTCATATCATAAACAGATAATCTATATCATTATCACAAACAGATAATCATCACAATCAAATAATCCACCACAAACCATCACACTTAAACCAAGCATTCATATCATACGGATACGACTCATCTCATTACTGAGATCACAACCATTCAATCAATAACATCCATAAGAAATGATTTATTAACCATCAATTATAATTAATTTAAAATGAATTAAATTAATTACAACCATCCCTAATTAATTTAAAATAAATTAAATTAATTAACACTTCTATAAATCCTGCTTAATATCCGTTAATCAATTAACCCAGTTAAGTAATCATTCACTGAGTCTTTAACTTGACTAAACACCTTGATTAATCATTTACTGATTACAATAAGTAATTAGTATTTAATTAATTTTCACAAATTAATTAACCTTATTCATAAGTAATTAACATTTAATTACTCATTTATTAATTAACTATAATTAATTATATTTATCCTTAATTAATTGCAATTAATTAATCTCTTAATTAATTAATTATTACTTAATTAAACAATCATTAATTACATCATTAATTATAAAAATTAATGATCTCTAATATTTAAATAAATTACTTATTTAAAATTAATTATATTTATTAATTAATCTATTTATTAATCACTTTGATTAATATTAAATTAACAAATTAATTATCTAATAATTAATTATCTTAATTAATTAATCTCTTGATTAATTACAAAATTAATTATCCAAATTACTTAATCAAAATAAATCACCTTTCACTAATTATATTTCAATAATTACCATTCTTTACTTCTCAAAGTAATCCTGCTCCATTAGGTACAATAAATAATTATTTCCATTAAATCATTAAATGATTATCTTAAATTAATTAAACTAAATTAATTAATTTAAACAAATCACATTATCAAAACTAATTACAATAAGTAATTAATTCCTTAATTACTTTATCAATTAATTATACTTAACAAATTATAATTGATAGTATTTAATTAATTAATCTAGTTAATTATCAAAATTAATTACATTAATTAATTACTAAATTATCCTTAGATAATTATCATTATTAACTAACAACATTTTCTTTAATTACTTTCTTAAGAAAAATTATTTTAGATTAATTATCATTAATCAACTATAATTATAAATTAATCTACATCATTATTTAAAATCAAATAAATAAGTAAATTCCTTAATTTCTTAATTATTTCCAAAATAATTCATTTACATATTAATGACTTCATTTATATTCAAATTTATATAAAAAAATATTTCTAAATTTAAATTCAAATTCCATTTTAAAAGTTTATGATTTTCAAATGTTTTACCATTTAAAACATTTATCCAAATTTAAATAAACTTATAATCCTTAAATAGAAATGAATGTTAGAGAACATACATTACTTAAATACATAAGAAAAGTTTAAAAACAAATTACTTAATTTTATTAAAGAAACAAGTTTTAAAATGATTATTAAACCTTTCAAATTAAAGTTAAACACCTCATATTTTTAATTCCAAAATACTAAAGGAAATAAATTCTTTCAAGTTAAAAACTTATTTGAAATCAAATTCATTTTTAAATCTTCTTTTAAAACATTTGAATATGTTCATTCATTTTTTTTTAATTTATAAACTGTTTTGAAATCAAAACCGGTTTCCAAAGTAAACTTGAAAACTGTTTTAACTTGATTTCAAAACAAATTTAAATCTTGCTTAAAAAATTTAAATCTGTTCATAGTTTAAAAACTTACAAAAACTGTTTTGAAACAAAAATCTGATTTTAAAAGTAACCTGAAAACTGTTTGATTTCAAAACTAATTTTAATCTTGTTTAAATTTTTAAATTTTCATTTTTAAAAACCTTGAACTCAAAACTTCATTTGAATTCTGATTTAAGTTACACTTGAATCAAGTTTCAACTTAAAAATATGAATTTCATTTAATTTAAAAAAAACTGCAAAACTTCAGGTTTTACCCTGCACCTATACTAACCCGAGAAAACCCCCTTCACTACTTCGAGTTTCCAAACCATCTACTCCGAGTCACTGCAAAGTTAACCCGAGGAATACCCAAGACAAAAACACATAACAACCCAACAGTGTTCACCAGAATTCAATCATGTACAGTGCATATGCACAGTCACCTTGGCCAACTCCAGCCACGCTAACCCACTACTACAAGTCGCAGACCATCTCCTTATACTATCGCGACCATCCAAACCCTCCCATCAACATGAAATCAAAAATAGGAAATCAACTGCAGTCTGGAAAAAAAAACCCATCTGCATCATACCGCAAACCTCTCAACACCGAGAAGTCCCACCTCCGGCCACCATCGTTGACGCGACCTTGGCTATAGCTTCCTCTACATCCCTTCTGCAAACTCACAAAACCCCTTCTCACTCGATGCATCACAGAGTGATCAAGAAGCTATCAAAAGCCGACCACTCCAATTTAGGCTTAAACCTGGAAATCCCAATTACAGTCACCACCTCCACTGAAACAACTTCTGACCATTTTTCCCCTACCCTCCATCTAAATTCTACCTCCAGGAAGACCCATAGCCACCAAAATCCACTAGAAATTTAAACAAACCAAAAAGACCCAACTCTATTCAAAACAGAGATACTCATCCCACAGAAATTTTAAAAATATAAAATTTGTTTACAAATTCATGTTTTTAAACATGAATTCAGATTACAAAACTTTTTAATTGATTTAATCTGTTTGGTATTTGTTTTCATTTCATTGATGTTTGGTTTTTGGGGTCTTCAAAGACAACAGATTTTACTAAGCTAACTTAAAATTTATAAATCTAATTTTATACCAAACAAACATATTTTATTACACAAACTTTACTAACTGAAATCAATTCTAGAGGTAAAGAATCCCTATTAAAGAAAATTTTAGTTACAAACTAATTATAATTGCAGATTCAGGCAATCAGCAACATACAAACATATGCATATATGTTCACATAGAGCAACCATCACAACATATTCTTTTCTACTAATTTATATGCACAGAGATAACAGGCTTTTTGCATGATGAAGTTACTCAATTCATTTTTTTTTAAACAGGAAATAGAATAGTTATGTCTAAACAGATTTTGATTCCCGTGAATTTATAGCCTGAGTTCTGCAAATTAAGTTTGGCTTTGATTTATAAAGAAAACTGTTTTTAAATAAAAGAAGCTTACTCACAAATTAATTTGAAGAAGCAGAAACAAATTTAGGTGCAGATTTCATTTCCCAGGACCTTGTTTTGAAACTGCATGTTGAACCTGAATGCAATTTGCAAGTTGAAGTTGCTTTTCTAATTTTGATTGTTGATTCTGGTCTTAAATGCATGCAGACCCATATTCTCATTGCTCAGATTCAAATTGAAGTTGAACTCCAGTTTGATGTTGAAATATGGCATGCAGATCCACATTCAAATGCTCAGATTTGGAGTTTGATTTGGCAGATTTAAGAAGGTTTTGGTTTTGCAGATTTAGAACTGATTTTGCAGATATTCATATGAATTGAGAAAGAGTTGAAGTTTGCTTTCAGATTGATGTTGTAATTTGCAGATTTGAATAGAATTTAGTTTGTAGATTTTGATTGAAGATTAGCTTTGCAGATATGAAGTTGAACTGTAGATTTGGGTTTTGAAATTCTTTTCACAAATCTGGTTTTCAGATTTTTAATTTGAAGAGAATGTTTTAACCAAATGCATTTGTTATATTTTCTTGTCAATATAATTAAATTTAAAAATAAATTAGCTTGCCACTTGTTATGGTTATTATCTCAAATTTTTGCAAGTGTCTTCTATTAGTTTAAAAGCTAACACATGTTCATTTTAATATAAAAAGAAAATTCTAAATTTATAAATGTATTTAAATTTATCTAAAACCATTCTAATTTGTGTTAGCATGTTTCAAATATTTATTAACATTAGCCTTGAAAATGGGTACATGTCTACTTATAAACTTTTTTCTAAAATTATACATTTTAAATGTTAGCTTGAATATTTTTCAAAATAATATTCTTTTAAAACTAAATTTCAAAAGAGAAGATTTTTAAAAGAAGAATAATGTTGAGTTTATCTTATTCGAGAGTTTTAAATCAAATGTTATACTTTAACATGAATGAATTAAATTTATTTCAAAGAAAACTATTTTCTTCAAAATAAACAAATAAATTTTTATTATAAAACAAAATTTAAACTATATTTATTTTTATAAACAAAATACTTACTTACATTTCTATGAAGATATAAGAAAGATTTTTAAAACAAACTTTTGAAAAGTTTTCAATACTAATTTAAATCAATTTAATCAAATTTACAAATTATACATTTATATATAATAATTAGAAAATATCCTTTATTAGTATTTAAATTTTGAATTAAAATCAAATCCCCTATTTACAATGTATACACATATATACATTATAAATAAATATCTTTAAATCAATTTAGAAAGATGAATTTTATCATTTAAATATTTTTAACATTTGAAAACAATCGAATTCTCAATTTAAATTAAATTATCATTATTAAGATTTTTGAAAAGAATATCGTTTGACAAATTAAATAATTATTAATCTTCAAAAGAAAATTCCTGTTTGAATTAGATTATTAAATTAATATTTCATATTTTTAAAATATTTATTAATGAAATTATTAAATAATTATTGCCTAAATTTCCGGGACATCACAGTTTGAATGTTAGTTATGAATTTTTTGATACCAAAAATCATGTGGCCCTCCAAATCCAAATGATTGGGCCATTCCAAATGGGAGATCATTTATATATTATTCATCCTATCTAATTTTTTAACTTGAGATTAGAAGTGATGAAGAAGCTAACAACAAATGATATTCAGATTTTAGAGACTTGTCTGAATACTAACATTGAAAGACCCAACTATTATGATATTACTAGCAAATAAACAGTTTCTGAATGATATATAAACAGAAAAATGAAAAAGGGTAAGACATGCATAGTTAAGGATTTTGAATGTCTAATCTTCTTAGAACCAAAAATAAAACCTTACAACTTGAACTACCATCATTTTTTTGAACAAAATTGAATGTGATGGCATGACCAATGTTGATGTCAGTAGGACGGCAAATGTACAGCCAATGTTATGGTCATATAAACACAACCAATAACAAATGAACTAAAAAATACCATACTTACGACTCCGTCTTGATGTCAGTAGAACACTGGTTTCTAAAAAGAGTAGTGTATTAGGAAAACAACAAAATCATAAGCTATCATAGCCTTCTCTAAACTGAACCTAACCGATGTGGATTGGACTATTCATACCATAAAGTCCTTCAACCTATATATGAAATCATGAAAAGGAATCTACATTTACTAGCTATGATATTATGCAGTTACCAAATGGATATTTGTATGAAAGATGTGAAAGAGAGGACAAAATAAATAAAAGTATTAAACAACCTATAATTAAAAAAAAGAAATACTATTATCACTTCAAATCAACTTATAAATATTGAAACAACTCATACTTTGATTCCCGTTTTTTGTAGCAGCAATCATCAAACAACCATTCCTACCTCTTAAAAAGGCGGCATTAGGAAATATCATAGGTCTACAATGATTGAATCCATAAATACATGCTTCATAAGATATATGGACCTTTTCAAACTGATTAGTGTTTTCATCAATAACCATAGCTGAGTGGTTATTAGGATTACTTCTATCAACTGCTTTCAAGTACCAAACCAAATCATTATAAGATTGTTCTTCATCACTAAAAATTTCCCTCAAAGCCATTTCTCGCACATATACGCATAGAATACTCGAATTAATATCAAAATTTTTTGCAAATTAATCTGATTTAAAAATCATATTCACCATTCAATCATAAATATGATAAATTTTCCAATAATATCCATTGTTGATACCTACAAATAAATTTTTGAAAAACATATTTTTGCATGGCAGTTTTAACTACATTTATGTAATGCAGTTTGTATTACTCCTTTGCGTAATGTAGTTTTTGTAAAATGCAGTTATAACTGCATTAAGAAAATGCATTTATAACTGCATTAATATAATGCAGTTATAATTCTACATATCTATATATAAAAGTAATATCCAATTTTGAAGCTTTTGAAATTAAAAAATTAACCTCATAAACAACAGTAATAACCCAAGGATATATTTGTTAACCCTTTACCCCATGTTCATAAAGTGTTAATGTTTTCCACTGCTCTCATGAACGAAATTTTACGGTTATCTTTTCAATTAAAATTTTATCTCACCATCTCCATCCCTTTCAATTACAATTCTAAATAAATCTTCTATTTATTTTCTTCCTCAAGCTATCTATTTCCACTCTATTTCTCACGTTATTATTAAGAATGTGAAGGGAAATGTTAGGTCAACTTGATAGGATGGAAGCAAGTTCTCAAATCCTGATGCTTGGATCTCGGTCAGTTATCATGTCCAAACTTCATTTAAGTATTCAACCTTTCTTACGATTGAAAGCTTATCATTTATTAATATTATATTCAATAGTTTCTAGAACACTCAAATGTTGATGTACAGGTTTGGGGATAATCGGTATGTTTGATAATTGATTTTCGTTTAATGTTTTGGTCATTCAATATAAATTATGGTAGGTTTGGGGATACCTATTGTTTGTTGCTTGAGTGTATGTTTCCATGTCCAAGCAAGAACTAAGAGTTAATGGAAAAAGATTGGAAGATAGAAAAGAAGTAATCTCACTTATGTTAGAAGTTGTATAACATAACTAAAAAAGGTATTCAGAATAAATGTGTATTGACATATATATTTTGCTTCACTCTGCTTATGTAAATGTTTATTACATAAGATCCAGATTATATAGCTATTATAACAAATTATGGTTCTCGCCAATCATAGCAGCTATTGTATTTCATTCTATATAATAAATTATGGTGTTTAATTGAGACGTAGTATAATTAATTTAAATATTGTCGTGTGCACTTTAGGTTCGGTTTTTATGCATAAACTCATATTAGTACTAAAGAACAAACCTAGCATTCAAGTTTTTCTAGGGCATGTTTAGACGTGTGTTCTACATGATATAATGTTTATAGTTATTAAGTGATGTGAACTTACTAGATTTTCTAAGATGTAGGGAAGGACTTTTGCCACTAATTGTCCATATTATTTAATTTAATACAAGAGAGAGTAATTAGCAATTCTGTATTACACAAAAGCATGTTATTTTTCTATATTATAGCATGCTCTCATATTACTAAAATATTTTTTATTTTCAATTTGAAGATTGTATGGTTTTTTATTTCGAAAAGGTTTGATGTGATATACTATACGAGTGTAGTTTTTGATGTGCATGCAGTAGTCACAGTTGGGACGAGTGACATTTGTTTAACTTCATCCTAAATTAATTTAACCTTGATGTTTAATCAATTTAACAATATTTTACCAAAATCTGTATTTATAAAATATAAGTGTAACGGTCCTTATTTTTGGTAACATTATTTAGGATATTTAATTAGTTAAATTAAATGAAATAATGTAACAATTAGGGGATTGAGATTTGTTATTAAAAAGGGTAGTCGTGCCATGTTAATAAATAGACTATAATGGGATTTGAACATAAATATAGGTGTGGGCAAAATAGGAAAGGACACATCCTTATACCCTAAACCCTTGCACTCATTCACTTCACATGTTCATTTTCTACAAAAAAAAACCGTTAAGGCCGACTACCATTAATGGAAAAATAAAAAAAAAGATAAATAAATTAAGGGAAAGAAAATTAAGCAATCAATCCATTCTCAAATCTCAACTCCATAATCAAAAAGCTAAGGTGAATAATGACTACATCTCAAGTTTTTAATGGTTTTCGATTTTTAATATGAAATCTGAAATAATTCGCAAATGTTTTGCCATGTTTTCATTGATAAAATGTACATCTGTATGTTGTTGATGGTTTATGCTTACTCACATAGATTTTTTGGTATGTTTTGCTATGAAAACCCTATTATATGACATCCAATTGCCTTGCGAATTTTGATTTAGATTAGAAGCATTGGTTTCCATTTTCATAACTAAATTAATGTGGATTTTGTATGAATTTTCTAGTGAAGAAAATGCTATTTGGGTTTAAATTTATTTCAGCCAAATTATATCAGCTTTGGGCCTGAAATTTATATATGTTGGAAAACATATTAAAAATGATTTACATGAATTTTTGTAGAATTCTCCTAAGTGTTTTAATGGATATATAAAATTATTTAAGGTATGGGATTTAAATGTTTTATATATTTATATAAAGGAGAAGGGTTTCTTTGTAAATAATTCAAATTTTTATTTTTGAAAATCGGAATTACTTTTGGAAAAGAAAATTTGCAACCAATCATAATTTGACAAAGAAGATAGGTTAGGTACAAAGAAGTAATTTAAAAAGTTAAATCAACGTGTTTTTTTTGCGTTTCAATGCTTTCGGAACCAAGCTTCCGACTCCTTACCTCTACCTCTAAATCCATCGAAACCCATGCATATGGTATCAGATACTCAGTACATAGTGAGTTGGATATAGGCAGAAGGTACTGGGTTGAGACCAAAGGTTCCGAGAGGATCGAAGCATGTTCTGTTTTAAATTGAAAATGTGCCTACTTTTGCTTTCGAAGTAAGTGCTTTCGACTTGTTTAGCTTTCACATGAGTCAAATATTTCAAAAGAATGTTTTTGAATGGGTTGCATCTTTTGTTTTCAGTGAATGCTTTCGAAAGGATCAAAACCCCTAACTGACACGTTTTATCTTTCGACCTAGATTGGTTTCGAAAGGGTTGCCTTCTTTTTGTAACGATCTGATTTTTCAATGCCCGAAAATCAACATCAATACGTCCACTGTATCAAATGCCGAACAATGGAATGCCGAAAAACCAAACCATTAGGGTTAAAGAAGAAGAAGGTAGAAGAAGAAATAGAAACAATATCAGAATCTCACAATCGCAGCGGAACAATATATAATAGATAAATGACTAATAGTTAAAACAAAAGGAATTATATCTGTTTATCAGAATCTCATAATCGCAGCGAAACAATATATAATAGATAAATGACTATTCTTTAAAACAAAAAGAATTATATCTGTTTATACAATACATCATCAGAGTACAACAAAATTAATAGCACACAACTGGATAGTTAACATAACCTGTCCTCACAGAACAGACTATACAGCTAATCATACACAGCGGAATATTTATCAAATACGTGTGATACGCCTCGCCATCCAGCTTGTCTCCCGAACTCCATAGCAGTCCATCTAGAATCTGTATTCTATAATATTCGGCCTGACCCGAGCATTGTAGTTAAATAACACCCGAGTCAGTCTGGAATACTAGAATAAGCAAACACACCCAATTGGATTATTAAAGTTTCCAAAAATCCTTTGAAATCAAAGGTATCTCGTAAGACCACATCACAAATAAACATGTCGGGTTTTTACCTTACGATAACAAAACATTTTTATCAAATTTGTTTGATATTATAATAGTGTCTATAGAAAGTAAAATAGAATGTAGCTGAAATGCTTGCATCTCACGTTCCAGCATAGTTGGGCACAATCAAAACCGTGCAGGCGCTTATTGGAGATTGGATCCCATACAATGGCAGGGCTACTGGGGTACCACCCGTTACAGTACATGGTCTAACCACCATGCCGAGGATCCACCCTAATCCCCTGCATCACAAGACCGGAGCTACCCCTTACTGGATAGTCTGAATAATATCACCCCGCGGTAGGGATCAGCCACCGCCCACACAGCCGAAATAAAAGGACCTCTAGAAAAGGATGTCCTCATCCTAATTGGTTGCTAGCCACTTAGCCTTGTGTGCACCTCCCCTGTTTTAGCCATTTCCGGGTGATGAGGCTCGAGGCTATGCGCTACCTTTTTTGCACACAATCACTTAGAATGCTCGTCGTCCTCCTGACGATCCTCTGATAGCCTTCATCCATACAAGTCATTTTCGGGTTTGAACGGAACCGAAGGCACTACTCCTACTACATCCATTTTGGAATCAACCTCAGGATTAGTAGCGATTAGCCCTTGCACTTCACTGCTCCATCTTCGACTCCTAGCTCTTGTCTTCCTCATGAAAACGTTCATACTGGATCGAAGTGGTTTTCAAGAAATTAAATCTGATCCAGGTCTCTTCGAAACGATCAGCGCATTAGCCAATATTAATAGTCGGTTATTTAACTATCAAATAACATTCACAAACAACCATCAGACTTTAAAAAAATTCCAAATTATTTGTTCCAAAATATCTTCGTAGGCAATTTTCCATACTTCAACCCTTTGAAAACAGTGTCAAATCACTTTCCTCTTGCAGAATAAATTTCCAAATATTGTTTATTTCCACTGAAAACTACCAAGTCTAAATATTTTAGATTTAAAATAATTTAAAATTGCTTTACCCAAAAATATATATATTAAAACATTTAAAATAAAAACCACTTAAAAGACTTTATTTAAATTACTAATTATGAAATTTTATAATAATTTCTCATGTAAACTTAAGCCAAAACAAATTTTAAAATAAAAGCTATAAATTTCTATGCAAGTTTTTCAAATAAAAACTTTAACCAAACTATCTTAAAATAAAACTACTTTATAAAATATAAATATTAATAATTATCTTTTTAAACCATAATACCAATTAACCTTTTAAAATAATTACTATTATAACTAATTTAATAAATATTTACCTTTAAAATTTTAAACAACTTAAATAACAATTTCTCAAAAACAGTCTTTAAAACAACTTTAAATTTTTTAGCTTATACTTATAAATATGCTTTGAAAACATACTTGGCATTTTTAGGAAAATAAACTTTCATCCCATTATAGTCCATCTAATTAGTTAATAATCCTTCTCGATTTATCTCAATTTACATCCCAAGTCCATAAATTTCTTTTCCACATTTTTAAAAATAAACCACCATTTATTTTTTAAACAAATTACCCATTCCTTTATAAATTCCCATCATGAATTTATACTTTTTAATTTATCCACTGACAAACATTTACTTTATTTACAAACCCTGTTTATAAATTTCAAATTCTCATTCTCCTTTAAACACAGTTTCAACACTTAGTCGATTTTTAATTCGATTTCCGAAACCAACTCCAGTTTAAAAATAAATTCCTCTACTTATCTAATTTATTTCAAGGCCCATTAATTTCAGACTTACTCCTTTATCATGATTTAAAATCTTATTTAAACTGAAAATACCAATTTCATACTTTATTTTAGAATTCTTCTTTTGTTTCTTTTCGAACTGTTTAAATCTCGAATTTAAAAATAAATTCTTTAATTTTTAAACAATACCGCTAAAGCCCTTTATTTATTTCCATTTATTCAAAATCTCTCTTTCCATACTCGGGATTTATTAATTAGAATTTAAAAATAAATTTTTATTTTTTCCAATTCATTCTTTAATTTATTCCAATTCTCTATAATTATTTACTTAAAGATTTCCCTTTTTATTTTCTTTAAAAATCCAAGCTCTATATATTTTTCATTCTCTCAAATACCAATATATTCAACCAAGCAATAGCACCCAATAATTTCAATTTCCAATATAATCAATATAATCATCACAGACTATCACATAAACATAGACTATAAAAATAAATTCCACTGCTTTGAGGAATCCAATTGGATCCCTCCAACCTATTTCCCTGCATCCACAGATGTTAGCACAACAATTTAAAATACGAATCCCGCTTCAAGATAGGAAATCACGGTATAAAGGGTCATCCGCTATTATGCGGAGCGCATAGGGTCTCATCCGCTATATAATGTGGGAAATCAATCACTCCAATATATACTATATATACACTACTATATATATACTATCACATCCAAACTGATAACAATTATCAATGCAATCGAACAACCAATAATTTAAATTTATCTATTTAAATTTAAAAAGTAATCCATATGAGTGAGATTAACTCACCTTTGATTTTGATTTGCAATCTGATCCATCTCGATTATTTCCTTCACGATTTTGGACCTTGTACAACATTATATGTTTAATTAAATATTTAATAAATCAAATAATTTATCACTATTTATTTATTTAATTTAAACTAATAATTTGGTTTTTAAACTAATTTTCCTTTTGATAAATTATTTTTAGTAACTAAATAGCTAAGTAAGCTTATTAAATAAATTGATCACTCTAAATACATATTTTTAAAAAAATAACTAGTAAGTTAAAAGATGTGTATCTATTTTTATATTTCTTTCATTTTGGAACTACATGTCTATATATATAAAATAGTTTATGGAGATTCAAAAATTAAATTTTTATATAATCCTTCAGCATTTATTTTATCTATATAAACAAAATTAGAATAAAATAAGTATGTGTATGTATATTAAATAAAAACGGAAAGATTTTTTTATATATCTACTGTATAATATCCTTTCTTTTTTTTCTCTTACTGTTTTGAACAATTTATAACTAAAAATATATATTCATATATATAAAAATAAAATTTCCAGAGTTCAACATCTAAACTCAAAACAAAAATAGAAAGAAAAAAAAGATGCTCACCTCTACATCATGCTCGATGCCTTCGAGCTTTCCCTGACTTCGCGAAACCCTAAGATCTGCCGCACCTGGTCGCGACCACCTTACATCAGCTCGTGCTCCAAGCAACCCTGCCCGCCGTCGTCACCTCGAATACACTCGCCTCCCCACCACGCATGCATGTGGAACCAAAATCGCGACTTCGTTCGTTCACCGCCTCTCCCTCTTCACTACTTCCAAGCTTGCATTACGACCCTAACCTCGAACTCGATCACGCATGCGAGACGCCTCGTCTCGGTATTGATTTGAATCTATTTTTTGTTTTACACGAATTTATTTGGGAATAAATAACTGGAGAGAGTCAGACATTAGAGAAGAATGCCCTTTCGATTTTGATTTGTTTTCGATTATCTATGGATTAAAAACTAAAGTAAAAGCTTTTCGTGATTTCGAACGAAACCGAAAAGAGGAAATTGATTTTTGTTGATGCGTTGGCCTGTTGATTTTAAATGAGAGGAGACACGTGTTAATGCAGTAGGACAAGTTTTTTGAAGAGTCAGGCTATGTGTTGAAAAGAAGATATGTGTCTTCCAAGGGCCTGCCATTACTAGATTTAAAAATATTATACTTAAATTCAAATTCAAATTTTAAATCATATCGATAAATGCAACTCAAAATTTCGAACTCCTATCGAGACATGCTGCTAGGCATTTATAATGTTAAACCCCTATTCCGAGTACAATGGAAAAGATTTCGAGTCCAAATTCGATCGTATGGAGAAGATAGCTTATTGGACCAATTATTATATTAAATTTCGATATAGATTTTAGCGCCTTTATCTGCCATACGATCACATGCCAACTCTGAATGCTATGAAAATTAAAATTCGATAATAATACACTATTTTGGATCCAATGGAACTGGTTTCGTTCGAATTCTGAGACGATGCCTCGGAAGGCTATTTTAAAACGTCAACTTAAACTATATATTTTTCAAACTAAACAAACTGTTTTTAAATTCGATTTTAACACTTTTATTATCTTCAATATCATCAATATAAATTTTATAAGATATTGAAATATTTTTAACCAGCTTAAAACCAAGATTCACTATTTCAACCAATTTTCAATTATTAAATTCAATAATTTAATTGCTAAATAAACAGTGATATTTGAAATTCAAGTTAAACTAACTTTCAAATATTTAAGCTAATTAAATATTCCAATTTCAAATACCTAAAAATTTCGGGTCGTCACACTTTTTAAAACTAAGCCGCTTCTCCAATGTTGTCGAAGGGATGGTTTCGACACCATCACTTCTTTACTTAGGAAATGCTTTCGTAAGGGATGCTTTCGACTTAAATGTTTTAATGACCTTTTTTCTCTATAAAAGGTAGAACCCAAATGCTTTCGAAAGAGATAGCTTTAATGGTTTCGAAAGGTGTTTCCACATGTTAGAAAATTGAACCCAAATGCTTTTGAAAGGCTTGATGCTTTAATGATTTCGAAAGGTTTTAAAGAAAGGTTTTTAAGGGGTGTCCCCCAATGGTTAAGAGAGGTCTAAAAGGAAAGGTTTTCCAATAGTTTCGAAAGGCAATGTTTAAGTGTTTTAAAGATAGGATGCGTAAGGTTTTAAAGCTTTCGAAGGAATTATTTTTCACTGCTTTTGAAATGATAAATATGAATGGTTTGTAAAGGTATGATTTCAAAAGATATGTTTTTGCCTTAAGCTAAGGTTGTACTTGTATCAAAAAGGATACTTTCGAAGGTTTCAAAAAGGGTACTTTCGAAAGTTTAATTGTTTTCATCAACAAGGTTTTGTATAAAGAATATGTAACATGACAAGGTGATTTGAGTAAAGCAAAGAGTATATATAAATAAGTTCCTTGTTTAAAGAATGATTTAAAGGTTTAAATCAATTTGAAAGAAATGGTTTTCGAGGAAAATTTTATGGGTAGATAACCTAAGTAAAATGACTATATTAGAATACCAAATGAGACTGGTATGGGGACATGCCCTATACTTTAGCTAGTAATCCCTAGCTAAAATAGGTCAAAAATTCAAGTATGTAGGGCTTTGTCATAAGTGAGACTTAAATTATGGTAAACACAGAAAGGAATCTAAAAATAAAAGGAAAGATAGGTTATTGGTGAGCTCGCAAAACCATTAGAATCAGTTAGACCTAGAGAAGTAAGTAAGAAAAGACCGTACGAAAGAGGAGTTTCTAACAAAACTTAGATGTTTATGTTTTTCCGGTAGGCCTGAGTCAGCCAAGGGTTAGTAGTTAGCCAAATAAAACTACAGTGTATGGACAGATGGTCCATTTGATAACTAATGTGTATATACATGATATTTCTTTACAGATTTAACCAATTTTGGTTGCATAATTATAATTTGCAAAAGATATGTTTTAAAAAGGATATTAGTGAGGGGAAACCCGTTCCGCTAAGCGGTATGGTCTCACTTAATATTAGATAACCGAGATGTATATTATTATTCACACCAAGTTTTATGTACGACTCGAAGTTTATGTTTTTCCCCTTAAACTATCGAATGCTTAAAATTGTTTGAGTAGGCCGAGGGTTGAGGATTTACAGGTTTTAGTAGGTTGACGAACAAAGCTTCCAAAGACGAGCAGGTGGCTAACGGAAAGCTATTTAGGAGTTGTTGTTTTATTTTGTTTTGTTCCATTGTGTTGTACTTTTTCAGTTTGACTACATAGTATTTTGGTCAACCAACAAGGCATCTTCATATGTCGTTCTTGGCGTAGTTATGTAATAATTATATTTTATCCTAACCTGGGAAACGTTTAGGATTATATAAATTGGATATGAATTGTCGTTTTGAAATGTTTATTAGAAAAATGTTTTAATCTGTGATGCTTTATTTCATATTCAAGTACTTTTGACATTATGGATACCATTAACATTATCGTATTTGATCATCGGAAGTTAATACAATAGATGACTTAACATCTGTAGTGCTTAGCTTCGGACCTCCAGATAGGGGATGTTACAACTTGGTATCAGAGCATAGGTTTATGAAAAACTTTAAGTAAAAAGATGATTTTTGAAAATATAATCCTAAGGGATTATCGATGAGATTGGGGTAAAGGATAACGTTATAGTAACATACTTGTATTTGCAATATTTAAGTACGCACTTTATCTCTAGTCTCCTATCTCTATTAGGTAATTTTTCTGTATCTCGTGAAGGTTTGAATGCAGATATGGATTCTTGAAGAGATAATGTTGGAGGAGGAAGCACCACTGCAGATAGAAATGCCATACCTAATACTAAAAGGAACCAAATTCGGGCACGAGCTGGAAATACTGGTGCTGAAGTCCCGCAAGTTGATAAGGGAGCCATGTATCGATTTTTAATGAATATGATGCAAGCAGAGGTTGCTACTGGAGTAGTTAGAGGAGGAGCCTAGGAAGCTCCAGTAGTCAACAATTGTGCTGCTTTGACTAGGGATTATGCTAGGTTGGGAGGAAAACCATTCATTGGGACTGATGGCACCAAAGAAGCGGAGAACTGGTTACTGCATCGTGAGAGGATTTTTTGCAAATTTAAGGCTCAATGATGAGCAGAAAAGATGGCTCGCTTCAAGGTAGCTTTAAGAAGCAGCTTTATACTGGTGGAATAGTGTGATGGTTTGAGGGGATGAAGGAATGATGACATAGGCTGAGTTTAAGAGGAGTTTCAAGGAGAGATTCATGTCAGTGATGGTGAAGTCTACCTTTCTCAGAAAGTTTACCGAGTTAGAGCAGGGGGAAATGACTATGTTAGAGTATGCTACAAGGTGTGAGGAGTTGGCAAGATATGGTTATGCCACTATGGATACTGTGATTAAGAGAAAGGAGAAGTTCATTATGGGGTTGAAACCTGAATTGGCCAGGGCTACATTACCTCATATCAAGGATCCTTATGATGTTGTAGTAGAGATGGCTCTATGACACAAGGAAATGATTGCCTCTATGGAGAAGAATAAGGTAAAGGAGGTCTTGGTGAGCCAGAGTCAGAAAAAGAAGTTCTTTCCTAAGAAGGTAGCCCAGAAAAGTAGAGCCTTGAAGTAGGGAAAGTTAGAAGCTGTCCATTTTACGTGCGACAAGTAAGGGCATTTTGTAAATGAATGTCATTCGGGAGAGGAAAAGAAGGTGACCGGGAAGAGGAATATCGAATGTTTCAACTACAATAAGATGGATCATTACAAGAGCCAATGCAATACGCCTGCTAAGGTTAGAATGGGCAAAGTATATGCGTTGAAGCCAGCTACCTTGAGGCCCACGGTAGGGGAAAAAGGGAAAGCAGTGTTGGGAGGTATGCTTATGATTTTTTGTATGGCAGTTAGTGTTCTGTTTGATACTGGTGCATCGCATTCTTTTATATCTCATTGTTTGGTAGATAATCTTAACCTAGAACTCTCATACCTAGATACTTCCTTAAGGGATGCAAATCCGATAAGAGGGTTTGCAACACTTGGGATGAGATGTGACAACCTAAAGTTTGACTTGTTAGGTCATATTTGGATTTGCAATTTGCATGCATTTGATTTCATAGGGTTCGAAATTATTTTGGGCACGGATTGGTTAAGTAAGTACGATGATATTTTGCCATGATAGGAAAATATCACTTAGACACCTAGACTCTAGGAAGCAGATTGTATATACCATAGAAAACCATAGATGTGAGGTAAATGCTTTGTTGGGTGTTGTGGAGATAGACGAGCTGATTCGAGTTTCTATGGCTAGAGAATTCGTGGATATTTTTAACCCGTAGTAGGATTACCACCGAAACGAGCCATTGAGTTTCGGATAGATTGGTTTCTATAGATGAACCAGTGATTAGACCGCCAAGTACAATGACACCTACTGGAATGAGGGAGCTCAAGGTGCAGTTGGTGGATTTGGAAGGAAATAATTTTATCAGACTTGTAGTTCACCTTGGGTAGTTGTTGTAGTATATGTTATGAAGTCGGATGATCATTAAGGTTATGTATCGATTATCGTAAGTTGAATGAGAAAAAGATAAAGAATCAATATCTGTTGCCTAGGAATGACGATTTGTTCGATCAGTTGAGTGGATCCAAGATATTTTCACCGTTGGATTTAGCAACAGGTTTCCATCAGCTTAGAGTGGCAAAGGATAGTATTCCTTTGACGACGTTTAGAACCAAATATGGAGCATACGAATGGTTAGTGATGCCATTTAGACTGACTAATGCGCCACCTTTCTTTGTAGGTTTGATGAATCAGATTTTCCAAGAGCGCCTGGATAAGTTCATATTGGTTTTCATAGATAATATTTTGATGTACTCTAAGGATGAAAGAGAGTATGAAGTTCATCTTAGAGTAGTGCTTGAAACACTGAAGCAGCATCGGCTGGAGGCGAAGTTTTTAAAGTGTTATTTCTAGAAAAATGAAGTGAAGTATCTTGGCCTTGCAGTTTTAGAGAAAGGATTATCAGTGGATCCAGCTAAGATCAGGGCCGTGAATAGTTGGAAGAGACAAGAAACAGTGACTGAGATAAGAAGTTTTCTAGGATTGGTTGGTTATTGTCGGAGGTTTACTAAGGATTTTTCACGGATAGCGGCACCTATGACCAAGCTAACTTGAAAGGATGTGAAGTTCGTTTGGAACAATAACCGTGAGGAGGCATTTCAGAAGTTGAAACATTTATTGGCTAATGCACCTATGTTGGTTGTTCCAGAGGGGAATCAGGATATGGTGTTGCACACGGATGCATGTGGGACTGGGTATGGATTTGTATTAATGTAGAGGGGTAGAGTAATTTCCTATGCTTCTCGACAACTTAGACCGCATGATGTCAGATTCTCAACCCATGATTTTGAGTTAGCTGTGGTTGCTTTTGCACTGAAGGTTTGGAGACATTATCTTTTGGGAGAAAGATTTGAGTTATATACAGATCATAAGCCGTTGAAGTATTTGTTCTCTCAGAAGTAGCTGAAGACGAGATAACAGAGGTGGTTAGAGTTGTTAGCTGCTTATGATTTCAGTATTGAGTACACACCGAGGAAAGGCAACAAAGTTGTAGATGCATCGAGCAGAAAACATCAGAATGTGGTGTTAGAAACAATAGTTGAGTGGAAAGATTTGAAAGCGTTAGCAACTTGCAGAGTACAGTGGAGAACTATGAGCAGTTCAAGTGCAGAAACTGCTTGTTATCATGTTTGGAAGTTCGACCAATTATGATTGAAAAGGTTGCTTCTAAAATGTAAGAGGATCAAGTGTTGGCTGAAAAAATTGTAAAATTAAATGATAGAATGAAGAGCGATGACTTAAAGGACTTTAGTCTTGAGCATAATAGGTGGTTAAAAAAAAGGAAGACTGTGTGTTCTGTATGTGGGAAAAATAAGGAATGAAGTTTTGGAGGAATACCATTGTTTGAAGCTCACTATTCATCCGGAATGAACTAAGATGTATCAGGACATGAAGAGAAGTTTCTTCTGGGAAGGTATGAAGAGGGATGTAGGCTTATAGATGAAGTAGTGTCTGAACTGGCAACGGGTAAAGCCGAACATCAGAAACCAAGTGGGTTTCTTCAGGCTTCGGGCATTCAAGTATGGAAGTGGGATTCTATTTCTATGGATTTCATTAATGGGTTGCTGAGATCTAATAAAGGAAATGAAAGCATATAGTCATTCTAGACAGGCTGACCAAGAGTGCCCATTTCATTCCAATTAATTCAACTACAACGGCACCTGTGTTAGCGAAGTTTTTTATGAAGAATGTAATTAGACTGCACGAAATTCCTAGTAGTATAGTGAGTGATAAAGATTTTTTATTCACTAGCGAGTTCTGGAAGAGTTTTCAGGATACCTTAGGTACCCAACTCAAGATGAGTACCAGTTACCATCCACAGACGGATGGGAAAACGGGTAGAGTTAACAAAGTTTTGGAGGATTTGTTAGGAACTTGTGTGCTAGATTTTAGGGGATCATGAGAAGACTATCTACATCTAATCGAGTGTTCGCATAATAACAATTATTAAGCTAGTATAAGGATGGCACCATTTGAAGCTTTATATAGATGGCCATGAAAATCTCCAGTTTATTGAGTAGAGATAGGGGAAAGGTTGGTTCTTGGTCCGGATTTGGTTAGGGAAGCTGCATAAAAGATTGAGTTGATTCGAGCTAGAATGAAGGAAGCTCAATCTAGGCAGAATTATGCGAATAAAAGACGAGAAGACTTAGAGTTCTCTGTTAGAGAGCACGTTTTCATTCAAGTGTCGCCGATGAAAAGTGTGATTTGATTTGGGAAATTAGAGAAGTTGGCACCGAGATTCGTTGGACCATTTCCTATTATTGAGAGGATCGAGAAACTCGCGTATAGAGTAGAGTTACCGAGCAGTTTGGCAGCAATCTGCGATGTTTTCCATGTTTCTCAATTAAGAAAGTATATTCGAGATCCGAAGACTACTATGGTACCGAGTGTGTTAGATGACTTGGTCATAGAGTCAAATTTGACTATAGTTAGATAGCCGGTTCGCATAGTTGCAAGAGATGAGAAGAGGCTTAGGAACAAGACAGTTGGATTAGTTAAAGTCCAGTAAAGCGAGAATGAGAGAGTATACTTTGGGAGACTGAGAATAGGACGAGAGATGCTTGTCCTAATTTGTTTGATGGTATGTTTTACCTTTTTGATTGATTTGTTGTGTGCCTTATCGTAATTTTGAGGACGAAATTCTTTAAGGAGGGAAGTATGTAACAACCCTAATTTTTGGTAAGATTATTTAAAGTATTTAATTAGTGAAATTAAATAAAATAATGTAACGATAAGGGGATTGAGATTTGTTATTAAAAAGTCGTGCCATGTAAATAAAAGAACTAAAGGAGGATTCAAACATAAATATATGTGAGGGCAAAATAGGAAAGGACGCATCCTTGTACCCTAAACCCTTACACATATTCACTTCACATGTTCATTTTCTACGAAAAAAACCATAGAGGCAGGCCACCATTAAAGGAGAAACAAGAAGAAGATAAAGAAATTAAAGGAAAGAAGATTAAGTAATCAAATCCATTCTCAAATCTCGGCTCCATATTTAAAAAGCTATGGTGAATAATGACCACATCTCAAGTTTTTAATGGTTTTCGGTTTTTAGTATGAAATTTGAAATTATATGCAAATGTTTTGCCATGTTTTAGATGATAAAATGTTTATCTATATGTTGTTGATGATTTATGCTAATTCACATAGATTCAGTGATATGTTTGATATGAAAACCCTATTATATGACATCTAATTTCCTTGCGAATTTAGATTTTGAAAAGAAATGATAATTTAGTAATGAGTTTCAATTTTCATAATTTTCTGAATGAATGTGGATTTTAAATGAATTTTTTAGCGAAGAAAAATGCTATTTTGGTTTAAAATTATTTTGGCCAACTTATATTGGCTTAGGGTCTGAAATTTATATATGTTGGAAAACATATTAAAATTAATTTACATGAATTTTTATAGAATTTTCCCAAGTGTTTTAATGGATATATAAAATTATTTAAGGTATGAGACTTAAATGTTTTTTATATTTATATAAAGGAGAAGGGGTATTTTTTAAATAATTCAAATTGTATTTACTGAAAATCAAAAGTACTTTTAGAAAAGAAAATTTGCAACCAATCATAATTTGAAAAACAGGATAGGCTAGGAACAAAGAATTAATTTAAAAAGTCAAATCAACATGCTTTTCCCTGTTTCAATGCGTTCGACACCAGGCTTCCGACTCCTTACCTCCGCCTCCGACTCCATCGAAGTCCATGCACATGGTATCAGATACCTGGTATGGTACGCAGTGAATTTGATATAGGCGGAAGATACTGGTTCGAAACCAAAGGTTCCCAGGGGATCGAAGCATGATCTGTTTTAAATTGAAAATGCGCCTGCTTTTGCTTTAGAATAAGTGCTTTCGACTTGGTTAGCTTTCGCCTGAGTCAAATATTTCAAAGGAAAGGTTTCGAATGGGTTACGACTTTTGTTTTAAATGAATGCTTTCGATGGGGTCAAAACCCTTAACTGCCACTTTTAACCTAGATTGTTTTTGAAAGGGTTGCCTTGTTTTTAAAACCAAGCTGCTTCTCCAATGCTTTCGAAGGATGGTTCAACACCATCACTTCTTTACTTAAGAAATGCTTTCGAAAGGGATGCTTTCGAATTAAATTTTTTAATGATCCTTCTGCTCTAAAAGGTAGCACTCAAATGGTTTCGAAAGAGATAGCTTTAATGGTTTCGAAAGGTGTTTCCACATGTTATAAAATTGAACCCAAACGCTTTCTAAAGGCTTGATGCTTTAATCCTTTCGAAAGGGTTTTAAGGGGTGGTCCCCCTATGGTTTCGAAAGGTCTAAATGGAAAGGTTTTTCAATGGTTTTGAAAGGCAATGTTTAAATGTTTTGAAGATAGGATGTCTAAGGTTTTAAAGCTTTCGAAGGAGATGTTTTTCAATGCTTTCGGAAGGATAAATATGAATGATTTCGAAAGGTATGTTTTGGCCTTCGGCCTAAGGTTTTACTTTTATCAAAAGGGATACTTTCAAAGGTTTCAAAAGGGGTACTTTCTAAAGTATAAGCGTTTCCATCAACAAAGTTTTGTGTAAAGAATATTTAACATGGCAATGTCATTTGAGTAAAGCAAAGAGAATATATACAAACAAGTTCTTAATTTAAAGAAAGATTTAAAGGTTTAAATCATTTTGAAAAAAAATGTTTTCAAAGAAATTTTTTATGTGTAGATAACCCTAAGTAAAATGACTCAGATATTAAAATATCATATGGGACTGGTACGGGGTCGCTCCCTATATTTTGGCTTGTATTCCCTAGCTAAAATATGTCCAAAATTCCAGTGTGTAGGGCTTTATCGTAGGTGAGAATAAAAGTACGTTACACACAGAAAGGAATCTAAAAAAGGAAAGACCGGTTATTGGTGAGCCTGCAAAACCATTAGGATCGGTTAGACCTGGATAAGTAAGGACAGGCCGTCCAGAAGAGGAGTTTCTAACAGAGGTCGTATATTTATATTTTTCTGATAGGCCTGAGTCAGCCAAAAGCTAGTAGTTAGCCAAACAAAACTACAGTATATTGATAGATAGGCCATTTGATAACGGATATGTACATACATGATACTTCTTTGCAGATTTAACCAGTTTTTGTTGCAGTATATAATTTACAACAGATATGTTTTAAAAAGGGTATCACTGAGGGAAAACCCGTTCCACTAAGTGGCATGGTCTCACTTAATATCAGATAATCGAGATGTGTAGTATTATTCACACCAGGATTTATGTCTGACTCGAATTTTATGTTTTTCCCCTTAAACTCTCGGATGCTCAAAATTGATTTGAGTAGACTGAGGTTTGAGGATTTACAGGTTTTAGTAGGTTGAGGAATAAAGCTACCGAAGACGAGAAGATGGCTGACGGATAGCTATTTAGGAGTTGCTATTTTATGTTGTTTTATTCCACTATGTTGTACTATGTCAATTTGACTATAGTACTCTGGTCAACTAAGTGGGCATCGTCATATGTCGCTCTTGGTGTATTTATGTAATAAGTATATTTTATTTGAACCTGGAAAATGTTTGGGATTATGTAATCTGGACATGAATTTTTGTTTTGAAATGTAGTAAGAAAAAGTTTTTAATCCGTGATGCTTTATTTTATATTCTAGTGCTTCTGATATTATGGTTACCATTAACATTACCATATTTGGTCACCGAAAGTTAATACAATGGATGACAGCAGCATCTGTAGCTCTTAGCTTCGGGCCTCCAGATAGGGGATGTTACAATAAGGATACTCCGTATTGATGCTATTGAATTTACAAGTTTACCCATTTCGTATACAAAAAAATTAACAACGGTCATTTTCATTAAGCAAACAGAAGGATATTATACATTTTTTTATAGCAAACAAAAATACATGTAACAATATATCATTTGGTTTTTTCTTTAGGAACAAAGTGTAGGTACCTTCAAAAACTTATTAATATATATAAAGTATATGGAGAAAGACAATATACTGATGCATTTTGATTTCATTATGAAATATATTCGGTGGAAGGATAATGTGACCTTTCATTACCATAGTCTAAAGAGTACCTCCATATGGTATACCTTTTATGTTTAAAACTATTATTTTCTTAGGCGGATATTTTAATGAACAGGGCAAACTTAACATCAACAGTGTTATCCCATCTTTTGGCAAAGTCATGATATTATCGCCTTGGCTAGGAATGGATGGTCATTAGCCTTAGGAATCTATTACATACAATACTATAGATGATTTTCAGGCAGATTTAGACTTGATCCATACCGCGGTGCAATCAGTGTGAAGCGGCTTTTATCGAGAACGATCCACAAAACAACTCAAACCAACGGAGAACAATCCATATCTCGAGATCCACAAGGCCTATTCATTTGGAACTTCCAAGGCATCAACAAAATGAAGATTGAAGCCTGCAAAAATGATCGTAGATCATAAGGTTGAAATTAAGGGTTGGTCGATCGTTGTTGCCAAGCCAAAAAACAATCGGGTTATTTCAATGTATGACCCAAGTTTAACATAGATCGATCCATATCTCCCAAATTACAAGTCAGAATGATTCCATATTTTATGGGCAATGAGAAGAGGCATGTGGGACCCTACAAAAACGATCGCACCAATATTGGAAGCAAGAAAAAGGATCGGTGAACATTTGGCCGATCGTTCCTGATTGTTGAGTTAAGTCCACCGATCGTTATGGTGGGCCCCTATGGACCTAGTGAGCCTTCTATCGAAGTAGTAGCAAAATATCTCACCATGTCTCCCTATAAATACCGACCTCCTGGTTCAATTTCAAGATCTTTACATTGCTGGTTACTTTAGTCTTTATTGTAATCAAGTTTGCTCTGTTCCTTGCTGTTGTAATCAGATTCATAAGTAATCAATAAAGTGAATCTTCAAAGTGAACATAGATCTACAACGCCGAACCACTATAAATCATATGTTTCTGATTATTCCTTTCTATTTGATGTTATTCTAATCTATTCCTCGGTTTTAATTTTATTTTCTTCATTTACTTCTCTATATAAATCTATCCTTGGTTGTTTGTGGCCAATTTTGGTGCAAACAACAGAAAGCATCCAATATCTTTCTCAATAATATTTTATAACTTAGGATTATGAAGAGATAATTTAAAGAAGATATTAAACAATGGGTAAAAGAGTAGTATTCGTACAAACATTTTAAATGAATTATGTTATTTAGCAGCAAAATATGTACTTCCTAATACCTGTACTTTGAACGACGGTACAATGTCGACCTCTTTCATATCGTATGACCGTGAATTAATGACTAAAGCCAATACTTTAAAAAGAAAAATAAATTAATGGGCATCGCTTACCATCAATAATATATTCTAGACGATCGACATTTTATTCTCATGAATTTGTTCTAAATGTTCATGTTTCCTATAACCGCCTTAATAGATATTCATGTTATTGAATTTTATCCGTAATCTATTTTTTCCATTCGCTATTTGCACATTAAAAACATTAATGCATATAATGGATACGTTGAGTTTTGTGTGCATTTCTACATATTACATTGCACTAAATGGCAATTAACTCACACTTTTATTGCACAGGTCCATGGAGGTGTCATGCATACTGGTTTATCTTAATGCAGAATTTGACTGTATTAATAAAATGTAGTTATAGTTGCATTAAGAAAATACGGTTATAACTATGTTAGTATAATGCAGTTATAATTCTGCATATTCGATCTTAATGAAAAATTTAACCGCATTAAGAAAATGCAATTATAACCACATAAAAATGCGGTTATATAATATAATGTAGTTAAAATTTGGCTTATTTTTTATTTTTGAACATTGTAATTTAAATGATGTAATTATAATTGCATTTTAAATGATGCACTTTTAAATGCATTATTTATATGGAAAGGGATACATTTTTTACTACAAATTCAATGATAAAATATTTACATACGCATAACACATATCATTTAAAAGATGATTAAATTTATGATTTAATGGTGAAAACGGTTCGCCGATATGATATCTCTACAAAAAGTTATTGCATTTCAGATATTAAAATCAGAATAGAATGTGAAATATTAATATGAGTGTGAATATATCAATTGGTTGCAAAGGAAAAAACACGGTCGTGAACCTAATTTATATAGAACTATAAGGAAGAGTATTTTGTATATTAAAATTATTATTAAGGACTTGATGCGTAAGTTCCTAGTTATAAATACATTAATATAATGTAGTTATAATTATGCATATTTGTTATTTTTAGACGTTGTAATTTGAATGATGTAATTATAATTTCATTTTGAACGATGAAGTTTCAAATGCATTATTTATATGGAAGAGAATATAATTTCTTTTAAAATAAATTCAATCATAGAATATTTACATATGCATAACACATACCATTTAAAAGATGATTAAATTTGTGATTTAATGTTGAAAGCAGTCCATTGATACGATTATTCTACAAAATGTTATTGCGTTTCAAAAATTGAAATCAAAATAGAAAGTGAAATATTAATATAAGTGCAAAAATATCAATTGGTTGTAAAGAAAAAAAAGCGGTCAGGAAGCTAATTTATATAAAAATATTTCGGAAGGTATTTTGTATATTAAATTTATTAATAAGGACTTGACGTACAAAGCCCTTAGTAGATATCTATTGTATCAACAACTTATATCCAAATAAAATTTCTTTTCATTATAACTGTTGTAACGACCCGGAATTTTACCTCTTTGATTTGGGAATATTTAATTAATTATAAATATTCAAAATATATTTTATAATTAAAATAAAACTATTTTTAATAATAGATAATGATGGTAAAATATATTTTAAAATTTGTTTATAAAAATATATGGTTTGAAGAAAAATTGTAAATGTGACGGAATTCATTTTTTGAATTTTCGACTTTTCGTCAGCTAAAATTTGTCAAAAACTATGGTATAATTATACACATACAAATATAACGAGTTAGGGTTATAGGATGTATATGTATGTCTATATGTATATAAGTATATATTTATAAAAGAGATACGATATTTGATGAAAATTATAAATAAATGAAAAAATGCCAAGTCATTAGCAAACATAAGTACATTTAGTACAAAAACATGTTTTAACATGTTTTGGAAAAAGTACACGTAGGGAGAGGATCATGATAAGATGACAAATGGAGGTGGAGGGTAAAGGACCAAGGGTATTTAGGTAATTTACTTTGTTCTTGCCTATAAATAACCCTTTAATTTATTCATTTTTGCCTTCCCTTTCTTCTGCCATACCTTCCTCATTCATTAGCCAAAAGGGGATCTTTTTTTCAAACCTTATGAAATTCTAGTGGCTACAACTTTTATGTGTACCACATTTTCAAATTTTTAGTATAGTTATGTCAAAAATGCATTTTTTTAGACATTTTTTTGGACCGAGAGATCCAAGTCCAAAAATGGTTCTTCTTATTTCGACCATATCTTCTTCAAAATAAATCATAATCGAATGTTTCTATTTTTAGATTGTAGAGGAAAGAATTTCCTAAAACTGTCTTTATGACCAGTTTACCAAAATCCAAGTTTAACATGTCTAAAAACAAAGGAGAAGATGACCTTTTTCGAGTTGATTTTTGGCGGTTTCCAAGCTTCATAAGTTTAAAGTTTATTTCAAGTTTCCAAAGCTTTTCGGTGAGTAAACTTTTGTTGATTTAAACTTAAGTTTTACTTCTATATGTTGCATAAAATTATGTATGATATGTGGCTTGATGTTATTTGGTTTTGATATAGTTGCATATGTTTGAATGATGTTGTAATTTGTTTTAAAAGTTAGGTTTTGATTTGAAGTATAAAGTATTGGTTATGTATGCATGAATATGTGTTTGCTTGTGTTTGGGTTTTGAGATGTATATTTTCTGTTAGACATGATTATATGTTTGTTGCTTAGAAATTAGCACTTTAGCTTGGTTTATTGACAAAGGAATCCTTTTGTGAAAATATGAGCATTGATTTAGAAAACAAAAATCATTTTTAAAGTTAGGAAGATTTGTTTTGTTTTTAAAAGACCTACTTTGTATTTCAAAGAACTAGAAAGCTTTTTAAGTGATAAGTTAACAAAGAAGCAAGTTTCAAATTTTGAAATGGTTTGAAATGTTTTGTAAGCATAACAATGATGTTTTAAAAAGTTACTTAAGAGTTTAATGATTAATTAATTAAGTTTCAATAATTAAGTATTAAACAAGGTTTATAAATTTTAATGAAGCATGGATTAGTATTTAATCATTAATAATTAGTGCTTAATTATTTTTAAGCAAGTTAATTATAATTTGTTAATTAACAAAAGGTTAAATATTATTTAACTTATTATTTAAGAATTGATTATTATTTAATTAAGATTAGTTTAATTATTTATTTATTTAAGAAAGGATTTGATTATTAATTAATTACTAATCAAGTTAAATTTAAGTTCAGATTTAATTAAAACTTAATCATGAATTAATTATTTTAAATAAAGGTTCAATTTATTTATTTAAATTTTAATTAAGGAATAATTAAATAATTAATGAGATTGATTAAGGGTTTAAATTATTATTTTACAATTAATTAAAGATTAATTATGGTTTAAATATTTATTTTTAAAGGATAATTATTTAATTAAGATTAATATTTATTAATATTTAATTATTAATTAAAGGTTTGTTTATTATTAAATAAAAAGTTTAAATGTTAATTAATTATTAAATAAAAGTTCTAAAGTTTTAAACCACTTTAATTCTGAAGATCGATTTTGTTCTAAGGTAACTTACTTTTTAAATAATATATTTAATCCGAGGGATTTCTTTGTCGATCACCTTTAAGCAAACCTAATTGGATATGAAACCTAATGACATATGTTTAGCAGAATAAAACATCATTCTACAAATTAAGTTATATTGGACATTTGTTTGGTAGTATAAATCTCAGTTCTGCCAAAATTTTCCAGGTAGATTATGTGGATATCAATTTAAGCATAATAAAAACCCATTCTGCTATTATAATGATTTGGACATGCGTTTAGCAGAAAAAACCTCGCCTGCTATTATAGTAACTTGGACATCTTACATGTATGTTGTTTGTCTGTTGTTTGCTAATTCCCTTGTACATATTTGCTTGTTATGTAAATACACATACTATAACTTGAAAAGTAAAGTTAAACAAAAGAAAACTAGTTCGGTCACTAAGCTTCTTTCTAATTTTAAAAGTCAATCATACTTTTAATAATGGTTTCAAATTGAGTAATAATTCAGGATTTTTAAATAATCATTTTGTTTATCAAAAGGACTTTACTAAATGAGTTTATTATAGGGGCTTTGTTTTTAATAATGAATATTTACAAGAAAGTCTATAGATGATTTTAGATATTTATAAAGGAATTTTTATAAATAATTTTAGAGATTTATAAAGAGACATATAAATGGTTTGACATTTATAAAAGAGTTTTGTAAATTTTAACTTGGTGATTTATAAAGAGTTTTGTAAATGGATTTAGAATTTAAGTAATGAAGTTTAAGAAATAAAAGAGATTTATTAAGAGAATTTATAGAAGGAAATTTATAAAAGGATTTGAGATTGGATTTCTTTTTGCTAACCTTCTTAATTCTGGTGGTATGGACATTCGTTCCACACTCAACACCGAAGGAATATTGCTTGAGGTTATCTTTATCTATACTTTAAATAACATTTTGTTTTGATCCTTTTATATGATTTGGAAATGAGAAATCTTTCACAGATATTTTGTGAATATACTTATGTTAGTGAGATAAGTATATGAATGTTTTTTTTAAACACTTTTGAAAAGAGTTTTAGTAAATGAAAGATTTAGTTTGATGCTGAGCGGTTGCTATGGGTAATTAAATCTTCGAATTTTTTGTTGTTGTTTATTTGATAGTTAAATAGCCGACTACCAAATATGGACCAAAATATAACTCCAGAAATATCTAGGAGAAACATGTGAGTTATATGGCATAGTCATCTTCTATAATGTTGTACTGTGCGTATAAATCTCGTTTCGCTCTCCAAGGACAAATGATAGGGAGATCCGTCCATTTAAACCATTTTAATTCCAAAGATCGGTTTTGTTTTAAGGTATCTTTCTTTTAAAGTAATATTTTTAATCTGAGGGATTTATTTGTCGATCACCTTTAAGTACCCAATTTGGATATGGAACCCAATGACATCTATTTAGCAGAATAAAACACCATTCTGCTAATTAAGTTATATTGGACATTTGTTTGGTAGTAAAAATCACATTTTTGCCATAATTGTTCAAGTAGATAATGTAGACATCTATTTAAGCGGAATAAAAGCTCATTCTACTATTATGATAACTTGGACATGTGTTTAGCAGAACAAATCCACATCTGCTATTATAGTAAGTTGGACATCTTACATATATGTTGGTTTGTTTGTTGTTGGCTGATTCCCTTATACATATTTGCTTGTTATATAAATACCCATGCTATAACTTGAAAAGTAAACTTAATTAAAAGAGAACCATTGTGGTCACTAAGCTTTTTTCTGATTTTTAAAGTCAGTCATACTTTTAATAATGGTTTCAAGTTGAGCAATGATTTTAATAAAGGATGTTTCAAATAATCGTATTGTTTATCAAAAGGACTTTATTAAATGAGTTTATTATAGGGGCTTTGTTTTTAATAAGGAATATTTACAAGAAAGTTTTATAGATGATTTTAGATATTTATAAAGGAAGTTTTATAAATAATTTTGGTGATTTATAAAAAGATATATAAATGGTTTTCATATTTGTAAAAGAGTTTTGTAAAATTTAACGTGATGATTTATAAACAGTTTTGTAAATGGGTTTGGAATTTAAGTAAAGAAGTTTCATAAATAAAAGAGATTTATTAAGAGAATTTATAGAAGGAAATTTATAAAAGGATTTTAGATTCGATTTCCTTTTACTGACCTTATTAATTTTGGTGGTATGGACATTCGTTCCACACATAACACCAAAGAGATATTGTTTGATGTTATATTTATCGATGCTTTAAATAACATTTTGTTTTGATCCTTTTATATGATTTGGAAATGAGAAATCTTTCACAGATGTTTTGTTAACATATTTATATCAGTGAGATAAGTATATGAATGCTTTTGATAAACACTATTGAAATGAGTTTTAGTAAATGAAAGATTTAGTTTGATGCTAGTGGTTGCTATGGGTAATTAAATCTTCAAATTTGTTGTTTTTTATTTGGTAGTTAAATAATCGTCTATCAAATAAGGACCAAAATACAACTCCGGAAATATCTAGGAGAAACACATGAGTTGTATGGCATAGTCATCTTCTGTAATGTTATATTGTGCGTATAAATTTCGTTTTGTTCTCTTGGGATAAATGATAAGAGATCCTTCTATTTAAACGGTTAGGGGGTGGTTCCTGCTCCTATGTATTATCTGATTATTTCCAAAAGAACCGAAACCGAGTTTACCGAAACTATCGACTGTTGTTTCGAAGAGACCAGGATTGGATAAGTATAGATTATCCAAAAAACACTTTGATCCAACTCAAGTGTTTGGAAATGAAGACATCATGAAGATGATTGAAGATGAAGCTTTTGAAGTGCAAGGGCTACTTGTTACCGATGTTGAGGCTGATTCCAAAATGGATGTAGTAGAGGTAGTGCCATCGGTTTTGTTCAGACCTAGAACGAACTTGTATGGAAGAATGCTGGCACTACATTGCTGCCTAGAGGGAAGTGTTAGCATTCCAAGATGGTTGCTATATAAAAAGGTAATCATAGCCTCAAGTTTCATCAACTAGGAAAATGACTAAAGCAGAGACATGCGGCAGGGGTATGTGGGTCGCTCCCATTAGGGTATGATCATCCTAAGATCTAGTGTAGATATCTCTGTGCATGCTTTAAGGCCCATTATGTTTATTTGATTGCAACCAATGGGTAATCATATTCCACGCTATCCAGTAAGGGATAGGGCTGGTCCTAAGTAGCAGAGATGCAATGTGTTGTGACCTTCCGTACATTTTATTTAGAGGTGTACGGATTCGGTGGGACCCTTACCCTTTCGCGGTTGGAATCCATTTTCCAATAAATGCCTTTGGACTTGATTGTATAACCATTATGCTGGAATTTAATAATGTAACAATTTTGGTTATGGTTAATATGTATTTGTACTCTAGACATTATCATAATACCACTGGATTTTCTATAAAAATGTTTTTGTTATCGTAAGGTAAAAACCCATTCGTGTTTATTTGCTTACGAGACACCTTTGATTTTAAAAGGGTTTAAAAGTTAAACAAATAAATTCCTTATGATTTGAAATTCTCACGCTGGATTTATCAGACTAATCCAGACGTTATTCTTCTTATAATGATCGGGTCAGCCCAAGCATATTTTCTAGATTTAGCTGGATTCTTTGGAGTTTTCAGGTGACGAGCTGGATTCTTCCAGACGTATTCACGTGTCTTATATTCTTCCGCTGTCCTATTTTATTTGTTCTTGTCTGTATTTATCAGCAATTGTCAGGACGGGCTGTCATAACTGTCCAAGCTGATAGTAGGTTAATGTACTCTAAGGATGTGTATAATAATGATAATTTCTTTTTGTAAAGACTTGTTGTATTATATATTACTCTTCACATATTGTGAAATTATGTTCTCTCTTTTTCTTTTTTCACCCCTAATGACGTGTCTTTTGTACAACCTAAATGTTTGGCACACAAATATCGTGGATGTATTAAGTGTCATATTTAGATGTAAGAAAGATCGTTACAACTGTAGAATCGCCTAACTGCAGACATAGGTATTATTTGTGTGTCATGATGCCTTACGATATCTAGATGCGACTCAAATTGATAAATAGTTTTACTCAACACAACAAAATGCAGGTTTAATTTTCCACCTTGCCCTTATTTCTTATCAATTATTGTTACAATATAACCCTTCACCTTTATTTATTTTTTCAAATTTCCATTTAATTTTCTTTTCCTCTCCTAATCATCTCCCCTTTTGCTTCCTTCTGTTCTTTGCGTAACAATTACTGCTATATAAATAATTAGATATTTGATTTCCATATTATTTGGTTGAAACATACATTCGAGATCATTTAACGCTCTTTCTTCACAAAATTAGAAAATAAGGATTTCAATTTTAGGATTTTGATCTAGGGTTAGGCTAGGTTGTAACAACCCGAAATTTTGTCGTTTTGGTTTGTGAATATTTAATTCATTTTAAATATCTAGTTTATGGTTTTAATAAGTAAATAAACCTCTTTTAAATTTATATCTAATGATAGAAAAATTCATTTTACATTCTGTTTACATAAAAAGATAGTTCGACGAAAAATTGAAGATGTGAACAAAACCCTTTTTTGGATTTTCAGCTTTTTATCGAACGATAGGTTGTCGAAAGTCGTAAATACCCTCGTACGTGTATTGAAACCCATATTTGCATTTTTAAAAGTGAAATTTTATATTTTTGAACATAAAAAGCATAAGTGAATAAGGATGGTAAAAAGATAAAATACATTTAAATTCTTTAACATGAAAGGACATTTAGATTCCTTAAGTAAATAAGTAAACGAAAAGGACTTAAATCACATTTATACCCAATCCGTTTTTATATATAATGTACTTGAGTGATATATGAAATAATGTGGGAGTTGAAAAGAATATTTTAATTTTATTTCTTTAATTTTCATTCGTTTTAAAATCTTCTTACACACGCACACATTATTTCACTTCCTTCTTTCATGCTTGGGTCGCTTATCTCCAAGTTCATTTAATTTTTTTTCCCACTAAAAAATAATGGAGAAGGGTAAAAAAAATCATCTTTTTGCTTGAATCAATCTTAGCTTGGATTTTTCAACAAGATTTTAAAAGGTGGGATTATCAAATTTCCATGTTTATTTGTTTCATTTGTATGTAATAAAAATTTGGAAAATGTATATATGGTTGATCGAATTAGTTACAACTCTCTTTTATGTAAAATAATAGTTTAAAAATTAAATTTTGAATTTGAAATAAGGAAATATACTTACTGGAATGATACTATAAACAACATTTCTTACTATTATTATATACATAAGAAACCGCTTCCATTTTTTATTTCTAAAATCTATATCTCTCAATTCGTATTGATTTAGCTAAAATCGTCAACTAGGAAGTTGTCCATATTAGCGTCCATTTTTTTAAATAGTCTGGGGTTGTTTAGTCGAGGGGAGAGGGAGTTAGGTGTGGATAACAGTAAGTGGTTTTATATTATTACGGTTTCATTAATCACGAATCAACCAATGGCCTTTACAACTGTATTTGTATTGACAAATCGTGATCTTTTGAAGTTATCCCACGTTTTTTAGTAGTATGGTTAAGTCGAGATAACTAGTTGATCTGTTTGGGTTAAAAATCCAATTCAGACGATATAGATGGTTTGGGGGCGAGCGATTGAAGGTGGAGTGACCTTGACTGGAGATGGAGCCATGGTGTTGGTCGTAGAGGTTGCAATGGAGGGAGGGGACGATAGAGATTGAACAAGGGTTTAAGGGCATGGATTTTTGGCATTCAAATTTGGGTTTATGGCTGTGTTGGGGTGCATCGGGCTAGCCAATGTAGCATAGGGAGGTGATTTTGAGAGTTACGGTTCCACTGGAAGTAGTAGCAAGGTTGGTCATGGGATGGGACGGCATGGAGAGGCCGATGTGTGGGATAGGTTTTGACTTCGACGTGCGCGTTTGGGAATGGAGAGGTCATTTTTAGGTAGCAGGTCTCTAGAAGCGATGGCGGTTGGACGGTTGAGGTGATGGGGTGAGGCGAACTAGGGCGTGGGTTTTCCATGATGATCGGCATCAGCCTCAGCGTTGGTGTGTGCATATGCATGAGTAGTGCACGAAGGTAGTTCTAGGTTTTGGAATTTGGGAGAGAAATCGAAATTTGAGTTTGTGTTTGGATGAAAGTTCTTGGGAAAAAGAAGTATCGGGTAGTTTTAGGCTTTCGGCCCAATCTAGCTTAAGGAATTAGTAAACTAAATTTTAAAGTTTTCTTTGGGTCTAAACTTCAACAAATTTTTGTGCATCCACTCGAAGTCCGTTGAACCCATGGATCTCGACATTGGATTCGTATCGGCTAACAAAACTCATCTCTGCAATTATTCAACAGTTTAGTAAAAGTTTAAAATACTTACTAAATTTATAGTTGCAAAAAAAAATTATGTCGATTGGTAATTTATATTTTCCAGTAGCAGAATAAATCCATGTTCTTCTATAATTAGATGGAATAGATTATTGACAACATCTGTTTAGAAAAATAAATCATCGTTCTTCTATAATTAAGTGGAATGTATTATTAGTGACATCTGTTTATCAGAATAAATCCCTGTTCAACTATAATTAAATGGAATAGATTATGTATGACATCTAATTAGTAGAATAAATCCTCATTCTGCTACTATATTTAATTTAGGCATTTATTCATCCACCAATTAATTAATATTGGGAAAGTGATGTTTTAGCTATTGATGGTTTGTTATTAGTTTTATTTACATTATGCTTATTTATGTAAATACCGGTTATTGGACTTCAAAAGTCAAATTGAATTAAATGGTAACTTGATTTGGTACTATTGGGGTCGCTAAGTCTCTTTCCAAATTTGTAAAGTTATGGATTTAAAATAACTTCAATTGTATAACAAGTTGAGGTTAAGTGTTTTTAAATGATGTTTTAAAGTAATTTATTTAATTATAATATGTTTTAAGATATTTAATTATACTGTTAATGATATTTTAAATTCTTAATTATATTATTAATGTTGTTAGTTAATTGGTTTAGCTTGGTTTAAAGTTAATTAATTACTAATTATGGATGTGTTTAAACTTAATCACTTATCTTACTAATGTTGATTTAAAGTTAATTAGTTATTTATTTATGGTGTTTAAAAGTAATTAATTAAATAAATAAAGGTATTTATAAATGATAATTTTTTTAAAAGGATTTATTTAAAAGAGATTTTTCAAATGATATTTGATAAATGATATTTTATAAAGGATTTTTATAAAGGAATTAAAAGGAAGATTTATAAAAGAATGTTATAAATAGAAAAGTGATTTTGTAAATCATTTTAGAGATTTATAAAAGAAGTTTTGTCAATTAATTTGGAGATTTATAAAAGTATTTGTAAATGTGAAACGGGTTTATAGAAAGGGAGTTTTATAAAAGAACGAAATTTCTTTTAACAACTAATCCTTCTTAATTATGGGGGTATGGAAACATTCTTCCCATACTTAACACCGAAGGATAGTACTTTGGTGTATAGTAAGTAATGTTTTAAATGATATTTGTTTTTGCGCATTCAAATACGAATTTAGAAATCTTCCTTATGTTTTGTTAATACACTTATATCATTGAGATAAGTATGTGGATATATTTTCGAAGTATTGAAAGTATAATGGATTATGAATATACTTGTACCAGTGAGATAAGTATATGAATGATCTCCTAGTATTTGGAAGGAGTATAAGGGGTTTGTGAAAATATCTTTTGTGATGGTTTTTTTAAATCGAATAATTGAAAGAGATTTTAATTAGTGAAGATTAATTAATAGAGTCCCAGTGCATCCCATATGGAATTAAATCTATGTTTGGTTATTTTTTATTTGATAGCTAAATAATCGACTATCAAATTTGGAATAATTTTTAACTCTGGAAATATCTAGGAGAAAACACGAGAATTATATGGTATAGTTATCATTATGGATGTTATACTGTACTTTTAAACTTATGTGTTCTTCTAGGACAAATAATAAGGAGATACGTCCACTTAAAGAATTAGGGGGTGATCACCGGTCTTATGTGTTGTCTGTTTATTTTCGAAAGAAACGGAGTTGAGTTTACCAAAAACTATCGAATGTTGGTTCAAAGTGACGGGGATCAAATAAGTATGAACTATCCGAAAACCACTTCAAACCAACTCAAGCGTTCAAAATGGAAGCATCTTGAAGTTGAGGGAATTGAAAATGGAGCTTTTTGAAGTGCTACTTATCCTAAGGGAGACTCCAAAATAGATGTAATAGAAGTAATGCCTTCGGTTTTTTTATATCCTAAACAACTTGCATAGATGAATGTTAGCATTAAATTGTCACCTGAAGGGCAGTGTTACCATTTCAAGTGGGATTGTTATATAAAAGGTAAAACGTATCCTCAAGCCTCAACAACTGGGAATGACCAAAACATGGTATGTGCTTCTAGGATATATGATTCGCTATCATTAGGGTATGTCATCACCCTATATATATATATATATATATATATATATATATTTGGTTGTACATGCGAGCTCTTGGAAAAAGGTTGCAAAGCATCTGGGGTGCTGACATATTCAGTACTATCCAGTAAGAGGTGGGCCAATCTTGATTCGCAGGTGGTCTAGGCGAGGCCCTCGGTACATTTTCTAGACGTGTATTGTGACTGACAGTATTCCAGTAGCCTCATCATTGTATGGAATCCATTCTTCAATAGGCGTCGTACGGATTTAGTTGTGTCCAACTATGTTGGCACATAAGATGCAAGAATTCGAGCTATACTCATAATTTACTTTAAACCCTATACATTATTTTAATATTACTATATTTTCTATAGAAATGTTTTGGTTATCGTAAAGTAAAAACCCATCTATGTTTGTGTGCGAAGTGGTCTTACGAGATACTTTTTATTTTGAAAGGTTTTATAACATTAAAAATCCATTTGATTGTGTTTCTCATGTTCGTTTTATATAATTATCTGGGCGTTATTTTTCTTATAATGCTCGGGTCAACCCAAGCATATTTTCTGGATTTAGCTAGACACTTTGGAGCTTTCAGGAGATGAGCTGGATGCCTCCAATAATACTTCTATAGTTACTTTTATCTTCTATAGTTTGTTTCTTATTCATATTTATCAGCAATTTTAAGGACGGGTTGTTATAACGGTCCACGCTGATGATAAGTTAGTTACTGCGATTGATGTGTGTGTATATATATTGCAGTTTTCTTTTGTAAAGATCATTGGTATATTATATTTTTTGTCATGTCGTGAGATTATGTTCTATCTTTTCTTTCACCCAATTGTCTTTCTTTCGGCACTTGAATGCTCGATACATGAATAGCAAGGATGTATTAGTATTGACTTTTGAGGGTCGAAAAGTTGGGACGTTACATTAGCATTTTGATTATTGTCATTATCTCGACTCTTTCAAATCGAATGATTTATAAGTGTTCATTTTTTATCTATCGAGAATTTGTTTTTCAACTTTTTATTTCTTATGGTTATCTTTTCTAATTGATTGATATGATACAGGATCCATGGTCATTTAGGATATAAATAGATAACTATGCTATCGTAAATAGTTTTTTGTTTTTGTCCACTTATTTCAATTTAAATATCGATTGATACGATAGAAGTTATGCAATGAGATTTGGCAGTAGAGTTTTCTTCATTTTGTTTAATGACAAATGCTGTATTCCTAGCATGTTTATAATCAAATTTCATCAAGCAGCTGAAAATATCTATGGATACATAAGTGATAGCATATTGCTTGACATTACTGGGAGTAATGAATTCATTATGCGATTTAAATCTTAAATCGTAAAGTTTAAAATTTGAATCGAAAAGGGATCCGAATCGTGAATCACGGACCCGAGTGGGATTCAAATTGTAAATTGCAAGAAAAAATTAGAGTGTACTTATTTGTTAAATTTTACAATCTTTTTTAATAAAGGGAATAACGTTTGTAAACATAGAATGTGCTCGGTAATGAAACTGCAATCCATTTTTGCATTACGAAAGAAGAACTAAAAACATATTTGGTTGTCATTACAAATTGGATACATGGTCCATAACTAAATAAATACAACATCAAATCGCATAGACATAGGAAAAGTTACCTAAAACATTTTATGTAACTTTATAAATTTGCAATTAAGTATGTTACACTAATACGTGCACCAAATATATAAATACTTCATAAATGCTGATGTTGTACAAAAATTTCTAGTCATTAATCATCCAAACATGAAGGGAGTAGCTATCAACCATACGAAGACAATGTTACTAGACGTATGACTTTTGTAGTTATCAAAAACATGTTTTACTCTAGCTGAACATTTGAATTGTTTTACATAGATTTTTTTGATGATGTTTCTAATCAGCTTGACCCTAAGTTGGAAGAGCCAATATTACCACTGCAACATACTCGATGCTACGAGAACGCAGTGATGATCAGAAATCTCCATGCGAGTAAATATGTGCTCGCATGTTCGAAGCCAAGCCTGAACCTCTAAATGGACTTGGAGCCTTTGAAAGGCTTGAAAAGTGCTAGATCTGGCCCATTAGAGAACGGTTGAAATGGGAAAACTAAAAAAAATCCTAATTGGATCTTAATGGCCCTATAAAATCTAATATTTAATATTAGTTCCAATCTAGTTGTTTCTAATAAAATCATATTTTAATTAACTAAAATGTGATAATTAAATATAATATGTGCATAATTACGAATGAATGTGAGTGTGTGTGTGTGTGTGTATAGCATATGTAAGATGACATATATGTGTGATGTCTATAATATTAGACAAAAGAACGGTCGAATATATACCTGTGTAGATAATGAGATTTATCTACCGTGTGTGTGTGTGTATATGTGTGTATCTGTGTATAAATTTCCATGATTAAATTGTTTGATATAAAAATATGTTTATAATATATACATAAAATAAAAAATAAATATAATTTTATAAAATCAATATTTTCAAATTTGAATTTTAGATAAAATATCTAATTTTGACTTCATGAATAAAAATTCAAATTCAAATTTAGATCTAAGTTATTAATTCTAGGCTGTAAAATATCTTATATTTGACTAAGTAATATTATTATAATATAAATACACTAATTTAAATATAATGCAAATGAAAATAATTTTTTAATTAAATTTAAAATATATGTATTTATATTTACATCGAGTATAATAAATATTATAAAAATTATATGTATATATACACTTTTGGCAATAATTTTCTATAAAATGTGTTAGCGCCAAAATTGGACACCAAAACCCAAACGTCGTTGAAAGCACCAATTCACAGTCATAGCAGATTATGTAGAGAGTATAAATATGAAGAACAATCAAAATTAAAAAGAAAGCAGTGATAACAGAGGATTTATAGTTGTTCGGCTGGCTTTAGCTTACATCCACTCTAGAAATTTCTTTTTAATCGATATCAGAATCAATTAAAGTTATAATACGGAGTTTTTAAAACAATAATGGTAGAGTAGCCTTAGTAGAGAAGATGAAGGGAAACAGAATGAAGAACCCCTTTTGCTAAGCCCGGCATTCTGTATTTATAGACAAAATCTAAGTTACCGAGCTTCCCGAGTGATCCGGGCCCATCAAGACCATAGTCAATCCCAAACCCATCATCACTGCCGACCCCCGGTTCAGAGTGTGCCAATCCGATGTTAGCCTAGGCACCGACCCGAAGTTAGGTGAGCTACGAACCAAAGTGATCGACCTGATACAACACACCGATCTAATCTCCTATACACCGACCTGACCTCATGGCCTACCCGAAGTTTGGTCATCGCCGATCCGAGTAATTCTTGCTTCCTCCAATGCTGACTCCATGCTGGAATCACCATAACAGACCCCCAAGTCTTCACTATGCTGATCCGAAGCATGCCGACTTGACGCCCAAGCTCTTACGCTGACACCTTAACCTATTGCTGCCCCCAACTCGAAACGTAGGCATCGACCCGAATTAAGGGCTTTATGACCTAAACAGCTGATCCCATTCAATATGTCAATCCCAAGACTCCAACATTCCAACTTCTTTCCAAGCTACCGATCCAACGCGGAAGAGGTACCAATCCATAGTAAACCAAAACATGCCAATCCAACATGATGCCGATCACTCCATTCATGCCGACCCAGAGATGCCAATTTGATCCATTCTCTTCCATGCCGATCCTATCTCCAAATACTTGCTGACCCCGAGCACTCCTTGCTGCTGACCTAAACCATTCCCTTCTATGCCGATCCCAGAACGAGATGCAAATCCAAGCCAATTACTCCATGACCCGAAGCGTACTGCGTGGCGACCCAAAATCCTCACCGACCCCAAGAAAATATGTCGATCCCTTAATTCCCGCCAACTTGAAGTAACACTGATTCCTCTGAAATATGCAGATCCGATTGAACCCAAAGTAGACCCCAATTTGACCTGAATTAAACACCATGAAAGCTCGAAGAAAGCCTAAGTGCGACTCTAAGTAAACTCCAAACATCTCGAATCACCTCGATTTTTCTTAAAATTCATATTCGAGTATCCTATGTCTTTTTCCCATCGACTACGTCGAATTTCGGCTTTATAATCATATTTATCATCCGTGATTGATAATCTATCCATCCAGTCCACTCGAACCTATCGTATTCCAGCCTCGATAATCGAGTAATCGATTTAGTTAAATCCGCCTGTCTATGGCCTTGCCAAAAGGCGGGTTAACACTTGCCCCCAAAACATGCCTTGTGGTAGGAAGGCATGTTTTGAATAGCTTTTAGTCTATCATCCAAAGACCATATGTTATCCATAGCCATATCATCCGATCCATAATCCAATCCACTTTATCCAAGTGCCATTGTCGTACCCTTATCCAGATCCGCGACCGCTCCGAGTCGATATCCGATCCCTATCCAGTAACTAAATCCTAATCCAATTCCACATCCATCTGAACACAATAACCGAGTTACAACCCATCCATATCCAATAACCAAATCCATGACCTCTCTAGGTCGATATCCAAATCCGAGATCTCTTCGGACAATAGCCAATCCTTAGCCATTCAAAGCTGAAATCCAAATCCGTAACCTCTTCGGGTTCTTGCCAAGTGTACTACACACTCGATGTGTTAACTAATGTTGTGGTTTTCCTGGTTCAGTGTACCTGAATGCTGAGCAATGCTGTGGCTTAAATCTTAAGCCGAATCTTGGTCGCTCGGACCCTTGCTGAGCATAGTCCATACTCGACGGCCTGAAATAATAACCGATGGATAATATAGGACCTAAGTCCTAGGCCGAATCCTGGTCTCCTCGGACCCTTGCCGAGCATAGTCCATACTCAACGACCTTTTACCAAAAACCAGATAAGAAGTCAACGAAAATCCAATCCGAAATCCAGATCAAACCAGAAAACCAGAAATCCATATCAAAAATCCAAACCAAAAGGCAAATGTCCAAACCAGAACTCAAATCATAAAACAGACAAAACTAGGAGTTCAAACCAAACTCTAGAACCAAACCAGAAAAAGCCAGTGCCTAAGCCAAAAAGAAAAAAAAAGATTTTACAAACCAAAGTGTCGCAGTTTATCATCATCTTAGAGCATGCCTGGGGGTTATCTCCGTCCCCATACATGAGTAAGTGGCTTAATCATTAGCCCGAAGTATGCTACTTATTCCAAACCATCACGATCAGTTGATGACCAATCAGCCATCATTCCTAGGCCTTGCACTGTCCTTGTTTGAGGTAGACAGTGGCTGCTCCTGTTCCACCACCCCATTTCGAGTTCTGACATATTGCCCCAGCTGACCACTCCTTACGTTCTCCTTGACTATATCTTTTACATGCTTGGAGCTGTTAGTATCATGCATGTCCAGGTCATAAAAGAGACAGTGCCTTCCCGATGCCCTTTTGTGTTTTAAGGGTTCCCTCCTTGTCGGCCTTCAATAAGGAAGGTGATCCCGAGTATCCGAGTATATTCATTCTAATGTATCATTCAGTTCTATGTAAGTAGAGAATTTTTTTTCTCCCCAGTGCTTCCTTACCCTGCCAGAATCGTCATCCAACTTCCTCTTTCCTTTTTCCTCATCTTTACCCGAACTTTCACTGGACGGTTCTCCATCCTTAACCACGTTTACTTCCTTTGACCTCATACCCAAACATGCATCCTCTTGTCGAAGAAATCTATCAACTTTGTGAAAGAATTCCCCGAGATCCATTGGTGGGTCCCGTATCAATGATACTTTAAAATTTGAATTATCCCTGACTTCTGGTACAATCGCCATTAGAACCATTGATGGATCCGACCGATCCATTGAAGCAACTACTGCATAAAACTGAGTTAAAAAAGTCCTGAACGATTCTCCCATCTTCTGCTTCACCGACGTCAGTGTCATCACATTCTTCGGCCTTTTGATGTGAACTCGAATATATTTCAAAAACCTGTCTAACAATTTTGTCCATGTTCCAATAGATCCATCTTCCAGCTGTCTGAACCACGTAGTAGCTATATCGGTCAAGTACAGGGGGAAACACCGAGCCATAACTTCCTCTGATGTCCCCAACACTTTCATATGTGTTGTGTAGCTCATCAAATGATAAGTGGGATCTGTCTTACAGTTGTATACTTCTAGAGTAGGCAACTTGAAATCGAGTGGATTCCCAGCCATCTTGATGTTATGAGTAAACAAACTTTTGCTTACTCCCTCCAAATCCCTGTTTGTCAGACCTCCACGAATACTTCGCCTGATAATTTCAGCTAATCTATTGTTACCTACCAAGAGTTTTCCCCCATCCACATTTCCTAGCTGCCCTCCAAGTCCTTGAGGGAATTCTAGTAAATACTCCTTGTCTCGCACTTTTGTATTCCTATTGGCATCGGGCTACACATTGTCATCTGGTATTCCACCATGGATTGGTCCTGCATTACCAGTGGTGAGCCCCCAAGTCTAGGTCCATCTAGATTGATAGTTGTTTGTTGATTGGGGTCTGCTCCTACTGAACCACTCCATCTACTTGCTTGTTGAGTCCTTCTAATCCAGTCCATGGATCTGAGCTCCTACTGCTCCTGCTGTTCCTACCTGTCCAAATTATCTAAGAAGGGTCCGCATCATTTCCTCTTGCTTTTTCATCAACTGCTCCTACATAGAATCCATCATAATCTGCATTTCATCCCTAGTGACGAAGATGGATGCCCGATCTAATCCAGCTCCAAAAGAGGCCCCTTCACTTCCCCCTTGATTGTTCCTTTCTATCACTTGTCTCTTTGTCGATGGCCTAACCATTGCTTTCCTGAATCCAAGTTCCTAAGACTTTAAATCCAAAATCCAAGCTTTAGAATCCCTGAGTGCCAGCTCTCTCGATGAAAGCATCAAAATGTTAGCACCGAAATTGTTCACTAACACCCAAACGTCGTTGAAAGCACCAATTCACAATCACAGATAACATATAAAGTGTATGTAGAGGGTGTAAATATTAAGAATAATTCAAATTAAAAAGAAAGCAATTATAACAGAGGGTTTATAGTGATTCGGCTGGCTCTGGCCTACGTCCACTTCAGAAAGTTCCTTTTATTGATATCAGAATCAATTACAGTTATAATCCGAAGTTTTTAAAACAATAATGGTGGAGTGGCCTTAGTGGAGAAGATGAAGGGAAACAGAATGAAGATACCCTTATCTGAAGTCCCGCATGCTATATTTATAGGAAAAATCTAGGTTAGTAGGCTTCCCGAGTGATCTGGGCCCATCAAGACCAAGTCGATCCTAAATCCATCATCATTGCCGACCCTAGTGCAGAGTATGCTGATCCGATATTGCCATAGGCATCGACCCAAAGTTAGGTGAGCTACGAACCAAAGTAATTGACTTGATACAACACACTGATCCAATCTCCAATACACCGACCTGCCTCATGGCTGACCCGAAGCATGGCCATTGCCGACCCAAAGTAATTCTTGCTTCCTCCAATGCCAACCCCATGCTGGAATCACCATAACCAACCCAGAGTCTTCACTACGTCGATCTAAAGCATGCCAACCTGATGCCCACGCTCCTATGCCCTTAACCTATTGTCGATCCTAACTCGTGACTTAGGTACCGACCCAAAGTTAAGGGCTATATGACCTAAAATAGCTGATCCCATTCAATATGTCAATCCCAAGGCTCCAACATGCCAACTCCTTTCCAAGCTACCGAGCCTAAGCGGAAGAGGTACTGATCCATAGTAAACTAAAACATGTCGATCTAACATGATGTCGATCCCTCCATTCATGCCGACCCAGAGATGCTGATGTGATCTATTCATTTTTATACTGATCCTATCTCTAAATACTTGCCGACCCCGAGCATTCTTCGATGCCGACGCCAAGCACTCCTCGATGCCGACCCAAACCATTCTCTTCCATGTTAATCCCAAAACGGGATGCCGATCCAAGCCAATCACTCCATGACCCAAAGCATACTGGGTGCCAACACAAAATCCTCACCGACCCTAGGAAAATACGCTGATTCCTTAATTCCTACCAACTTGAAGTAACACCGATCCCTTTGAAATATGCCGATCCAATTAAACCCAAAGTAGACCCCAATTTGACCTGAAGTAAACACCATGAAAACTCGAAGCAAGCCCAAGTGCAGCTTGACGTGAACTCCATACATCCTGAATCACCTCGATTTTTCTCCAAACTCATATTTCGAGTATCCCACATCTTTTGCCCATCGACTATGCCAAATCTTGGCTTCATAATCATTTTTATCATCCATGATTGATCATCTCTCCATCTAGTCGACTCAAACCTATCGTATTCAAACCTCGATAACTGAGCGATCGATTTTGTTAAATCCGCCTGTCTATGGCCTTGCCAAAAGGCAGATTGACAAAATGAAAAAGTAATTTACTACACATACAAACATATGATTCAAAAGTACCCTTTTGATTATATAATGAAACGTATATAAATATTTTTCGACCTAATCTTTTTCTATTTGCAAAGAGCAATTTAATTCTAAATGTCATATATATAATTTTAACTCGAATTTGATGTAAACATATATTATGACTTAAATTATTTTAGTTAATAATTTAAAAGTAGTAAAAATATATTTAAAATTCAAAAAATTATTTTACATATTTAGAACGATTATATAGCCGAAACAAAAATATACATACATATATATTATTATGTTAAAATGTATAAATGCATTTAACTTACTATTAGATTAATATATTGAATTATAACTAAAGCATAGTAATCGATATATATATATATATATATATATATATATGTATGTATGTATGTATATATATATATGATTTCGAAATAGCATGTAATAATAAGACATGTGTAAGTTAGAATCCACCTAATTGAGATGTAGTCGATTTTTTTAACAGTCTCACGGATCTTTTTGATCCCTTCCCATAGTTGTTCGTTTCGGCATATTTCCACTTTAGTTATGTTGTTTGATTTTTTAAGGCTGAATGGAAGGCTAAATAGAGATAGACTATGACGAGGGAGGATAGTTTTAAATGGTGGCTACGGATGGAAGAAAGCAGGAACCAAAACAATTTAGGTTTGAGTTGCTTATATAGGAACAAGTGGAAAATATCTTCCATTGTTCTCTATTGCATACGAACTCCTAAGAACTCTTCTTTATTCTGTTGTGGCAGAGCCCTTATTAGTTCCTTAATGGATAATAAACTACAAAACCCAATTAAGATCAATTCAATTTTAATGCATATCGATATTGTAACACCCCGTAGTTTTTCACAGCAATTAACTAAAAAGAAATTAATTGATAATTGATAACACGAAAAATAGAATTTTTGTAAATGTTAGAACTTGGTTAACCAACTTTCACTACTAGGTTCTTGACGATTTTCTGATCCGTTTTCATATGCAAAGTTTTTCGGTCTGAGATCACACGAAAAAGTTATTAACATTTGAAGTTTCGAATTGAAAATAATTATATATGTAATTAAGGAAATAAAAGTAATTAATAAATGTTAATTATCATCAGTTAAAGTTAATGGATGGTTAAAATTACTTAAATCTTGAGAATAGTGAATGTGGAAACAAATGATCTCATGTCAAAAGAGAACGCAAACAAATCAGCAACGAATCGAAAAATCAACATTGGTAAATAAATAACACCTAAAACAAACCATAGGTTGTCCCAAGGTCCCTGCTGGTCGATCGATAGCGGTCGACCATAGGGAGAGAATGGTCTACTTGTGTCTTGTTAGGTTTAACGGTACTAAGTGGACAAACGGCTCGAATTCAATTTATTTCGATCGAACGGCTGGCATTGTTTTGACCCCTATAAATATAGACCTACACTGTCAGTTCTAAACTCACATTTTCATAGCGATGCCAGAGCTCTGCCATTTTCTCTTCTCCTTCAAATTCTAAATTTTTATAAGTAGCTATAGTTTATACGTATATACGATTAGACAAACGTAAAAGACGATTGATGGAAAGAATATGGTCAAATCAAATCGCCAAAGAAAACGTAAATTGTAAATCTGAATCTAAAATATAGATCAAATTCGAAATTTCTTTTCTAGTCTAGAACTTTGATAAATCTATGTATGCCTATGGTGTATAAGTTCAAATAGAGAGAAAAAGGAGTTAAAAAAATAACAAAAATTAGATTTGGAGATTTGGAAAGCTAAAAATGTGGGTAAGAAATTATATATTTTTATATAATGTTAGATTTATATCATTGTAGATCTATTCTTACATGCTTGAAATGTATATTGGAGCTATATGCTAAAATTGTATGAGTGGAATAAAATTATAAAACATGCCTACATATTCTGTTATTGATAATTTGAATTATGTATTGCATGTATCTAGAAAATATTGGATACTGATCTAGAATTTATAGAATAAGTTATAGCTTCAGATTTCTGAATTTGATATGACTTGGGGAAATAAAATGGTAAATTGGGTTATCATAGTAAATTGTGGGGATTTAAGTAGTATTTTAATTTATTGTATTATATAGCATGCTACGTTGCGGATTTCTATAGATTATAAAATTTCATATTTATAAATAAAAGTGTAGCGATTGAAATAATATGGAATACGCTTAAAAATAAAGAGATTTATAGAATAGGGATATCTATTGTATTTTGTACTGTCTATTTCAATAATGAAAAGATAATTCACTATGATACCAAATATAACACAGATTCCCTTTTTGGATAAGATATAGAAATTTACAATCTTAACCATTCCATTTAGGACGTAATTCCAATGCACTAAAATATACAAATTCCTAAAGATAAATTAAAAGGATTATAAATGTGATAAAAAAAGGTCTAAGAAAAGAATATGCACGGTATATGTAAAATGGAAGTGAAATAAAAGAAATAAAAAGATAGAAAAGCCATAATTTAAAATAAAAATAGAAACTGGAATAGTAGGGAAAAAGGGGAAGTAAATGAGAAAGATATTTAAATCTTTTAAGAAGAAAGCGGTAAATGAACTTAAACTAAATAAGAGGTAAACACATAAAGAAATTGGAAAATATTGTTAGCAGTAAATAGTAGAAGCACAATAATTAAACAAGAATGAATGAAAATATATACGAACATATATATAGCCTCTAGTATGTGTTTGTGGCGGATGTGAATTATTAAAAGTCAGAAAATAACTTAGTAAATAAGAATGACATAGTCATTAGGATGGGTTGGAATGCAAGGTTGATAGTGTTTCACAATAGAAGTCTTCCCACCATAACGGACTACCAACAGTTGTGTATACAATATACCGATGTGGGACATATCCAACTATAGGATCCATGGAGTTATACATGTTTACATATAGGTAAAGAAATACCCAAGGTAGAGTCTACATCAATGTGTTAGGAGGTATTTCCTTCGTTGCATTTGGCAATCTAAATAGGATGGTGAGCGGATCGACACTGTGTCAGTATGTGTTAGTACCAAAGAAGGAGTAGCGCTACACATAGGTTGAGTACGTCATCGATCCTGCGTGGTCATTGGGAAAGAGTTATACCTAATGGGCAACACCTTCTACAAGGGTAGTTCACGTTAATTAATGCACCATTATAGTTGTTTTCTAGTTTGGTTACTAGGGGCAAGATTACTTAACCATAAAAAGAGTTGTTTCAAAAACGAATAGGGTAATCCGAGGAGCTGAATCCTCTATAATCAGTGGATCTGAGTCTACAATAGGAAGTAGATAAGTAGTAAATCCCTAAGGCGAGATAGAATACGGCTAAGCTATTGTGATGTGGTATTACTATAGGATAGGCATAAACAACCATTAAGAAGTGGCTATGGATGAGGACGATGAGACACACCAGCGTGTCGACATTTTGGTTTCCCCTCCCTAATGCGTAGTTGTATGGGTAGTCGTAATATGAGATGTTGTTCCATATGGATATGATAATACTTTGATGATGGATCCTGACGAGGTGTCGGGTTATGGATACTAACGAGGACAGTTAGGTCTAAAGGGGGACTGTGGTGCTTATATATGCATATATAGTTATGGTTTACTTCGGGTAGATATGGCATGTCATATGTGCATGTGGAGTCGAGACGACTAAGTAAAATAAAAGGACATAACATGTAATGGAAGACAATCGATGTAAACTAGTTTATGTATAAAATGTATAATTCATCAGCCACAAGAACATTATTTTGACCACCTCCTCATAATAATCCACATGGCGGCTTTAAAGGTATAGGTACTAGTGTAAGGTAGAAACAGTGAAAGGATGGGTTTCCTAAAGCATGCTCGACACCAATAAGAACAGTAGATATTGGAAGTGTCGATGTTGGTCAGTAATTATATGATTTATTATACTTTACTATTCTGCTATGAGTTACGTCGATAGTGCTATAATATGCATTTATTTGTTTATTTGCAGGACACATGTTAATGCCAAAAGTGTAACAATACCCAAATAAGACATGTCGTAGGATTAGATCTAGCAAAAATAGAGGTAAAGTACAAAAAGCATAGAAAAAGCAGGGAGACATAAAAAAATTATTGGGTTCAACAAGCTCTGGCCTACACCCACTTTATAGTTTTATTGGTTATGGATTTACAAGAGATCTAAAGATCACTGGTACAATGGATTGACATGTTTTTGTTGAATATGCGCTCTGCGCTTATATGATTTTTGTTTGATGATAATAAACATATATACATTTGTTTAAATGTATTTGTTAATATACTATTTTGTTTTCACAGATTAAATAAATATTTGTTGAATAAATTAAATAACACAGAATTTGAATTCAAATGAATATTTTATTCAAACAAATATTTATTACAACTTCGAATAGTACAATTTCAAGCTCCCACTATACCTATACGACTTTGATTACACTTACATCACATTTCATATTTACAGTTCACCTCACTACATATCACTCACACTCGTATTTAATACATTCAACTTCTTTCCAGTTTGAATCCAGCATTTGAATAATCTGCAAAAATATTTTCAAATGCAGTAAAATTGAAAAAGAAATATTTTTGCAAATTCAAAAATAAAAGATGATTTTGAAAACATTGTTTGCCTCAGTTATTTGGGTTTTTCGTCATCATTTTTGATTGTATCTGTGCATATCAGCATTTTATCAGGGACAGGTTGTACATAAGTGGCTGCAGTACACACGTATACATTTGTACACGTGTGCACTACCCCGCCAACTCGTGTGCACAAATCAAACAAAAGCATTGCTAACAATTCAGCACAAGGTCAAACCCAAATAACACACGGGTTCAACTCAAGGCAACTTGAAGAATACAAGGACAAATAATCAAACTGCAACAAAATTTCTGAATGGAGGCAATGAAACAAAGACACAGCAGTGTCAAGTGAAACAGTGGATAAGCCAAGACTGTCAAATAACCAGAATTATGCTCAAAGCAAAACTAGTGCCAACATGAACAAAAACATGAAGCAACACATGCAACAAGTGCATGCAACAGTGAAACTCGAACTCAATGTAACACAGTGAGATACAAGAATGAAGAATACAACAGAGCTCAATATGAACCAATACGCAGTGAATCAAAGGAAAATGGAATGCAATGCAAGCACAGGTTGACAGTAAGACCAGGTTCATATGTGCAGTATGGAAAATGCATGTACAAACCATGGTTCAATGCAAATACATGGAAAAATGCAACAGTGAAGCTACTGAAGGCAACGTGACCAAAATATGACAGTGCCAACATACTACAACGACCAGAGTGACGATGCATGCTACAGGAACCAAAGTCCAAGACCAGTGAAGTACAAAATCATCAGAGACAGGTGCAAACTCAACAGTCAATTATGATCAGGTTAGTTGCAAGCTGCAAACACCAAGTGACAAAATATCCAGAGCAACTCAGTGAGTATATGCCGAAGTCAGAGACAAGTAGCAGTATACAAAATGGAGTGAATGCAACATGGTAAACAACCAAAGTGCAACAAGTATTGCAGTAATAAACAATATCAGAAAATCAAGTTCAAGGCAACAGTGACAATGCAGACAACTCAAATAAACAACATCAATGCCAACAGAAAACATGGCCAGAGACTATAGTTCACAGTGAGGTCGAAAAGCAGTAAACATGCTATAGTTGAAATCATGGAAGCAATGCTCCAGAAAGTGGAAGAAAAAAAAAAGACATAACAGTGAAGCCAACCAAGCAATTCACGAGAAGAAAAAATGATGATGAATATTCGCCTCTACTCGAAGTCGAATTCAAAATTAACGAAATCAGTATTGTCAAAGTCAATCAAGCGTTCACCGTGATAGCCAAGCAAATTGACCAAGTCACAAATCAAAACCGTGTGTGCCAAGCATCAAAAATACGAAATTGACAAAGTCAGAGATCAATCTTAGCATCAATACCAGATCGAACGGCCAAAGACAAATTCAAATATATTTAGATGAACGTAATTCAAGGAATTCAAACTCATATAAAAGCCCAATCATCATCGACAATCAATTCATCGAATTCAAGCAAGCATAAAATTAGTAAAAGCAAAAGCATTTAATTACATACCGAAGCAAGGAAGGAATTCGATCAACAAAGCAGCCGCGGTGAGCAACAACGTCTCAAATCGATCAAGGAAACACGTCATTCATTATTCGATCGAGGAATTCGAGCGGCGCTTCAAATTTGCACAACCCTAATTTTGGAAGCAAGGAGCAAAAGAAGCGGAAGCCCTAATTTAGTTGCAAAAGAGGAACGACCATTATTCTCACAAGCCAAAAGAAAAGGAAAGGACAAAGAAGAAAATAAGGAACGGGCTAAAGAATAAAGAGTGGGCCGGCCTTGTTTTCTAAAGGCTTTAGTATATTTTTAAATAAGGGTTTAAGTGTTTGTTTAGGGTTATTTTTTTATTGTCTTTTAATTGTTGTTTTTTACTTTTTCGAATCAAAGAATTTGTAAATCACCACCTAGGGTTTAGGTAGTGTCACATTGTCTAGTTAGAATTAGTTCAGTGAGCAGGGTGTGCGAGTTTGCAAAGCTCTATAGGCGGGAGCAGAGTTTGCGAGTAAGCAAAGTTCTATAGTAGGCGGGAGCAGAGTTTGCGAGTAAACGAAACTCTATAGGCGGGAGCAGGGTGTGCGAGTCTAGTAGAGTGTTTGTGAGCGGAAGCAAATGTTTGCGAGTCTAGTAGAGTGTTTGTGAGCGGGAGCAAATGTTTGCGAGTCTAGTAGAGTGTTTGTAAGCATGATACTGTTTAATTCTAATTGAAATCTGAGAATGCAGCAGTAGGCAGGGGTTGCCGAAGCTGGGTAAATTTTGTGTGTGATTTACTTTTTAGCATATTTATTTCTGCAGTTTGTTTCTGTGTTTAAATCGAGAAAATTTGCTATAACCCTATTCACCCCCCTCCCCCTCTAGGGTTAATCTAAATCCTACAAGTGGTATCAAAGCCCGGTATTTTGTTTTTAACTCTAGAGTCATGAATTCACCAAATAATGCTTTTTCTGAGGGGCAATCTATTGCTAGGCCACCCATGTTTAACGGGAGCGATTATGCTTATTGGAAAGTTAGGATGGGTATCTATCTTAGTTCTGTTGATTATGATGTTTGGGATATTATTGAAACTGGCTATAAACCTCCCACTATAATCGTTGGTGATACTGAGATTCCTAAACCTAAGGATAGGTGGGATGCTAACGATAAGAGATTGAAAACGACAAATGCTAAAGCCATGAACGCTTTGATATGTTCTCTTGATAAAAATGAATTTAATAGAATTTCTCATTGTACAACAGCACAGGAAATTTGGCACACTTTGAAGGTGACACACGAAGGAACTTCTCAAGTCAAGGAGTCTCGTCTAGCCCTATTCAGCAATGAATACGAAAACTTTGTGATGGACAAAGGAGAGAGCATAAAGGACATGTTTGGACGCTTTTCAACCTTGGTGTACAATGCTAGAGCACTTGGGAAGGTCTTCACTGAGGTAGAGCTTATGCGGAAGATACTACGAGTCCTACCGATGAACTTTGAGGCAAAAGTCACGGCAATACAAGAATCGAAAGATATGAGTAAGCTAAGCATGGAGGAGTTGATTGGTAACTTGATGACATATGAGCTTGAGCTAAAAGCAAAGGAGGAACGCAACAACTCCGAACCAAAGAAGAAGACAATTGCCTTAAAAAGCAAAGAAGAGAGCGATGAAGATGAAGTAGATCCAATTAAAGATCTTGCAATGGCTGTCAATAAACTTAGAAACTCATCAAGATTCAAGCCACGCAAGTCGAAAACAAAGGGCAATAGGTCAAAAGACTCTGAAAATTCTGATAATGAACTGTCGTGTTATAACTGCAACAAGCCTGGCCACATCAAACCAGAATGTCCACTTATCAAGTATAACAAAGGAAAGAAAAAGAAAAAGAAGGCTTTTGCAGCAACTTGGGATGATGAAGAAGGAGAGGAAGTTTCAGATAGCAGCTCAGAGGAGGCTAACTTGTGTCTTATAGCAAAATCAGATTCAGAAGCAAGCTCCGAGGAATCTAGTGAGGCAGGTGAATATTCCTATAGAGATCTTGTTTTTATGTGCTTAGATCTTACTAAAACAATTGATAGTCTTGAATCAAAAACTGAAAAACTGAAATCTGAAAGGAGGAAACTCGCCCATGAAAATTCTAGGTTAGAAACTGAACTTGAAAATATTCAAAACCTAGACTATAAAAAATGTAAAACTTTAGATTCAGAATTATCATAACTTAGGAATAATTTTGAGAATCTTGAAAAAGAAAACTTGAGTCTTAAGGAAAACATTGACACTAGAAAAAGGGATTTTATAAATAGATGCACCTCACTTGTCACTGAAAATACAACATTAAAAACCAAAGTCCAAAATCTTGAGAAATCTCTGAATAACTTTTCAAGAGGCGAAAAATCTTTCAAAATGTTATTGGGAAATCAAATTTTTGCTAACAACAGAAAAGGACTAGGTTTTGGGAAATCACAAGATGATGATAATGCAAAAGGTAAAAGTTTCTTTGCTCGATCTGAAATAATTGGACATCATAGTCATAGGAACAAGAACACAAAATTTAATCAAGTCAATTCAATGTGTACAATTTGTAGAAAATTTGGACACAATCAAAATAATTGTTGGTATAGACCCAAACACATGAAAATTATACCAATTTGGGTTCCAAAAGGCACAAATATAAAATCTTTGAAAGTCAAACAAATTTGGGTGCCAAAAGGAACATATATAAATAGTTTTGGGTCTCCAAAAACATATTTTTCATATTCTGCCACTAACAATCATGGACCTATAAAAACAAATAGGTCACATAAATCTTTCATCGTGTAGGTGTGGTGGCAGGCTAAGGAACAACAACGGTGTTCTCTGGATTTTGGCTGTTCCAGAAACACAACGGGCGACAAAGCAAAGTTTCTTAGCCTAGTATAAATGTGACAGAATCACAATGGACAACGACGAAAAATTATCGTAAAGGTAAAACAGGTAAATATGTTTTGAACGATATATTATATGTGATAATCTGCACCATAATCTGAATTAAATCAGCCAATATTGAGATGAACAAAAGATGATGATTTTGGTTCTATGACTTTTTCAAAATATTGATCAATCATCTTTAAATAGAATTACTTGGAGTAATTATGATGGTTGACTGATTCGGACTTACTTGATATGATCCTACATGACTTGTTCTTATTTATGACCTTAATTTGTGCTTAAATAATGACCAATCAGATTTTCAACTTTGAACTAATCCATATAAATTTGTTCGGTCAAATGATGGTTACTCATGCTACACGTAGATATATTTGTTTTGACATTTTGGTCACTGCTTGTAAATTTGCACAATTTCAGATTTCATGTGAAAGCTGTTAAAAAGGATTTTAAGAAATTGTTGAAACTTCAAGAAATTGTTTTTGAAATAATTATGATGTTGATTGACTGTTGATTACTCATGAATATAACTGTTTATCCTATGGTTTCTGAAATTAACACTATGATATTTGTTTGAGTGTTAACATGGCTTCAATTCAAATTCAAAAGAATGTCATTTAAATTGTTGTTAAAATTGAGTTTGAAATTTTCTTATGCACATTTTCATGGTCTTGGTTTATCAAATTTAGTTAGTGGTATTTTGGAGTGAAAAAGAAATTTAGATGCAGATTACATTGGTAATATAGTTGATAGAAAAATTATTACTGTGACGTGATTAATTTTTGAAACATTCATTTGCTGCATCGTTTTTTTTTTCAAAGAAAATATCTGCATATATTTCACTTGAAATAATTTTTCAAATAGCAGAATATTTTTTCATATAACCCCTTCGATAAAATCATTTTTGACCATATTTTCAGATTAGTCATTTTTATTTGATTTTAAATGACAAATTTTGACTAATCTAACTCCCTAATGATTATCGAAAAGATCAATAATGATTGAAAAAGTGATGAGAGTCGATATTTGTCATACATTACTCAAGACAATATATTTAGCAAAATTTCTTTAGAATTTCATAACAAGAGTTATAAAAACTTTTTATTGGGTAAAAATTCCATGATCATTTCTATTTCTATCATCTTTCTATCGACCATCACTTATCAAAATCATATATAGTATGTAAATTTGTGGTAGTTTACAAAGGAAATTATTCGTTCTTCAATTTATTATTATAAAGAAATTATCTGTGCTTCAATTTATTATATTCTTCAAAAAATAAATATCCAAAGTATTCACTCTCATTTAAAAGTCCTCACGGTTATGCATGGGTGAATTACTTGGATTTTTGATTATGTGCTTCCATGCTCATTTAAAAGTCCTCACGGTTATGCATGTATGGAACGCATATCAAAATTAATTGATTAAATAGACAAGTTGATCCTATCCCGTTTGAAAGTCCTCGCGGTTATGTGTGGTTAGAAGATACTTGAATTCATTTTAAAAATTAAATTGGAATACTACTAATCTCATTTAAAAGTCCTAACGGTTATGCATGGTTAGTAGATATTCAAATTTCCTGAAATAAATATACCACAAATAGACAGAACTGTATGATTTTTTGATGATTTTATCCCCATCACTTCTGAAAGTGGAATATGCGCCTGACAAGGGTAATTATGATTTTTGTTTGAGTTTTATTGAAATTTGATATTTATATTCAATTGAGTTAAATGTTTGATTCATGTCTGTCACTTCATCCCTATTTTTATAACACTGTTATTCTTTTGCTGATAACAAAAGGGGGAGAGAAAAGTTAAGATTTTGTCAAATAGAATCAAGCAAAGGTCAAATAATTTTCCATTTGCATATAGGCTCATTTACATATTTTTATTTGTATGCCTATATGTAGGGGGAGTATTGTGTAGAGAGGGAGCATTTAAATAAGGGGAGCAAATTGAACGATCAAATACATTTAATACATTCAAAACCTTAAATATATGTTTGTTATCATCAAAAGGGGGAGATTGTTGAATATGTGCTCTGCGCTTATATGATTTTTGTTTAATGATAATAAACATATACGCATTTGTTTAAATGTATTTGTTAATATACTATTTTGTTTTCACAGATTAAATAAATATTTGTTGAATAAATTAAATAACAGAGAATTTGAATTCAAACGATTATTTTATTCAAACAAATATTTATTACAACTTCGAATAGTACAATTTCAAGCTCCCACTATACCTATACGACTTTGATTACAATTACATCACATTTCATATTTACAGTTCACCTCACTACATATCACTCACACTCGTATTTAATACATTCAACTTCTTTCCAGTTTGAATCCAGCATCTGAATAATCTGCAAAAATATTTTCAAACGCAGTAAAATTGAAAAAGAAATATTTTTGCAAATTCAAAAATAAAAGATGATTTTGAAAACATTGTTTGCCTCAGTTATTTGGGTTGTTCGTCATCATTTTTGATTGTATCTGTGCATATCAGCATTTTATCAGGGACAGGTTGTACATAAGTGGCTGCAGTACACACGTATACATTTGTACACGTGTGCACTACCCCGCCAACTCGTGTGCACAAATCAAACAAAAGCACTGCTAACAATTCAGCACAAGGTCAAACCCAAATAACACACGGGTTCAACTCAAGGCAACTTGAAGAATACAAGGACAAATAATCAAACTGCAACAAAATTTCTGAATGGAGGCAATGAAACAAAGACACAGCGGTGTCAAGTGAAACAGTGGATAAGCCAAGACTGTCAAATAACCAGAATTATGCTCAAAGCAAAACTAGTGCCAACATGAACAAAAACATGAAGCAACACATGCAACAAGTGCATGCAACAGTGAAACTCGAACTCAATGTAACACAGTGAGATACAAGAATGAAGAATACAACAGAGCTCAATATGAACCAATACGCAGTGAATCAAAGGAAAATGGAATGCAATGCAAGCACAGGTTGACAGTAAGACCAGGTTCATATGTGCAGTATGGAAAATGCATGTACAAACCATGGTTCAATGCAAATACATGGAAAAATGCAACAGTGAAGCTACTGAAGGCAACATGACCAAAATATGACAGTGCCAACATACTACAACGACCAGAGTGACGATGCATGCTACAGGAACCAAAGTCCAAGACCAGTGAAGTACAAAATCATCAGAGACAGGTGCAAACTCAACAGTCAATTATGATCAGGTTAGTTGCAAGCTGCAAACACCAAGTGACAAAATATCCAGAGCAACTCAGTGAGTATATGCCGAAGTCAGAGACAAGTAGCAGTATAAAAAATGGAGTGAATGCAACATCGTAAACAACCAAAGTGCAATAATTATTGCAGTAATAAACAATATCAGAAAATCAAGTTCAAGGCAACAGTGACAATGCAGACAACTCAAATAAACAACATCAATGTCAACAGAAAACATGGCCAGAGACTATAGTTCACAGTGAGGTCGAAAAGCAGTAAACAAGCTATAGTTGAAATCATGGAAGCAATGCTCCAGAAAGTGGAAGAAAAAAAAAGACATAACACTGAAGCCAACCAAGCAATTCACGAGAAGAAAAAATGATGATGAATATTCGCCTCTACTCGAAGTCGAATTCAAAATTCACGAAATCAGTATTATCAAAGTCAATCAAGTGTTCACCGTGATAGCCAAGCAAATTGACCAAGTCACAAATCAAAACCGTGTGTGCCAAGCATCAAAAATACGAAATTGACAAAGTCAGAGATCAATCTCAGCATCAATACCAGATCGAACGGCCAAAGACAAATTCAAATATATTTAGACGAACGTAATTGAAGGAATTCGAACTCATATAAAAGCCCAATCATCATCGGCAATCAATTCATCGAATTCAACCAAGCATAAAATCAGTAAAAGCAAAAGCATTTAATTACATACCGAAGTAAGGAAGGAATTCGATCGACGAAGCAGCCGCGGTGAGCAACGAGGTCTCAAATCGATCAAGGAAGCACGTCAATCATTATTCGTCGAGGAATTCGAGCGGCGCTTCAAATTTGCACAACCCTAATTTTGGAAGCAAGGAGCAAAAGAAGCCGAAGCCCTTATTTAGTTGCAAAAGAGGAACGACCATTATTCTCACAAGCCAAAAGAAAAGGACAGGACAAAGAAGAAAATAAGGAACGGGCTAAAGAATAAAGAGTGGGCCGGCCTTGTTTTCTAAAGGCTTTAGTATATTTTTAAATAAGGGTTTAAGTGTTTGTTTAGGGTTATTTTTTTATTGTCTTTTAATTGTTGTTTTTTACTTTTTCGAATCAAAGAATTTGTAAAACACCACCTAGGGTTTAGGTAGTGTCAGATTGTCTAGTTAGAATTAGTTCAGTGAGCAGGGTGTGCGAGTTTGCAAAGCTCTATAGGCGGGAGCAGAGTTTGCGAGTAAGCAAAGTTCTATAGTAGGCGGGAGCAGAGTCTGCGAGTAAACGAAACTCTATAGGCGGGAGCAGGGTGTGCGAGTCTAGTAGAGCGTTTGTGAGCGGGAGCAAATGTTTGCGAGTCTAATAGAGTGTTTGTGAGCGGGAGCAAATGTTTGCGAGTCTAGTAGAGTGTTTGTAAGCGTGATAATGTTTAATTCTAATAGAAATCTGGGAATGCAGCAGTAGGCAGGGGTTGCCGAAGCTGGGTAAATTTTGTGTGTGATTTACTTTTCAGCGTATTTATTTCTGCAGTTTGTTTCTGTGTTTAAATCGAGAAAATTTTCTATAACCCTATTCAACCCCCCCCCCCCCTCTAGGGTTAATCTAGATCCTACAGTTTTTAAGCTTGGAACCGCCAATAGTATCTGCCCAGGTGACTATTATGATGGAGGGATAGGACACGAGGATGGAGGAGAGTTCAAGTTCAGCCAAGATACAAGATCCTTCTTTAATTGCGGTAGGGTTGATATTTATATAGAAACAAGTGTAGGTTTAGGAGCCTGCTTTCATTGAAGTCTAAGAACTAGCCTAATGATATGTAAGTGAGTACATAGGCCCGCACCAAGAAAGACCCCTTGGAAATAAGAGGTTCCTCTCGGTACTGAGAGCTTTACTTAGGAAGAAACTTGCACTTTCCACTTGAATTGCTCTTTTATCTCCAGTTTACTACATTTTAAGCTCTTTTCTATGGACTTTGAGTTGATTATAGGGATTTTTCTGATAATACTTACATCATCCTATTTTCTTTGTTTCATTCTCATCAATCCTGAGAATTGCTCATCTAAACTCTGAGAAAAGCACTTGACCATGAGAGGTTGGAGTAGAGTATGAAGCATAATGTGTTTTTGGGGAAAAAAATGGAGCAAAACCCTATCAGTACCGAGAGGAATCATCTTGATACCAACTCCTTTACTTAGCTTAAAACTCGATGAATTTTCTTGAGTTCCACTCTTTTGTCCTTCTAATCGTACTATTAGGTTCTCAGTTCGTTTCATCTTCGTCATGATCTTCTACTTGCTCTTGAATTCTGCTTAGTTAAAAACCTGGTTAACACTTACCTCCTAGATTATGCTTTTATTAAAAACAAAGTGTGCTCTGGATCGAGACAAATCCAGACTTGTGATTCGATGAATCATGTTTTATATTCGAGCATTGCTTTTAAATGTTGCTTTTGTTGGGAAGATATTCCTTCAACCATCTTATACGGTTAGAACTCCATTCTTCCTGCTAAAGACAAGATCAATGCTCTGGAGATCAGATCTATGCTCTAGACGAGTATTCCCTTTATTTTCTATGCATTTTGCAGGTTTTAGGATGAAAAAACCACTAGGTTCTTTGAGCCTCGTTTTGGTACCGAGACGATCGGTCTCCTCTGAATTCCTACTTAAGTCTTTTAGGATTTAGAAAAATTTCACACTTTCGTTCTTTCGTGCCTTCCTTCTGTTTTTGCACCAAGACAACTTAATTTTGCCTCTAACCACCAATTCCTTAAAGTCTTCGAGATTCAAGCCACAACCATTCATCTCTCTAGATCCATTCAAATTACCAGTCAGCATTGATCAATGTGTCGCCACATCGCCACCTAATTGTTGCTGCCTTGCTCCGAAGTACCACCGAAAGTATTCGGGTTCAAGATCGCCAAACTATAACACCGACTAGATTTGAAAATTGATTAAAGTGGAAGATGAAAGTGAGATCGTGATGGTGGTGATGGTGGTAGTGCATTAAGTATTGTTGAAGGAGATGGAAAAAATTTAGTCCAGGATCGATCTTTGGTGAACTCAAAGCTTGCCTTGATTATGCGCGCACTATTCCGGAGATAGATATGGCTCTCCGTCTTTGGCTAACTCTTGTCAATGCTTGTTAATCCAGCATCGTCGTTTGAATTTCAATAAAATAGTTCCTGCCTGAGAATGATTGTGTTGGATAATTCCATTGCACCGTGTTTCATTTTCCACATTTCCAATTTTCTTAAAAAGAAAAACTTCCACATTGCTCTAAATAGCGGCTTCGTTATCGAATATTCATCGATAATGGGTAAATTCTGACACATAACATCATTGTACGATGCAGCTTGTTCTTCTAGCATGAGCGAGCAATCTATATAGGATGGTATGTTCATCGTATTCAAGACATGGGACTCACAATCCATAGATTAACACTTCTCATTTGCCTCGGCCAATGCTCGAAATCCGATTGGCCAAACACACGTCGACATCCTTTAGATTCTAGGCATTGGTCACATGGGTTTATTATTCAAAACAAATCATACCTGACCATGTTGAACGCCAAGTTTCATTATCTAGAATGGCTCATCGATCTCCACGACTCAAGTTCACTAAAGGCATACATACTCCTCCTAAAGCTGGATCTTCTATATCTCAGGCTTCATCATTCATTCCCGCTGGACTGGGTCATCCTATTACATCTAAATCACAAGGCTCAATGATACAGGTAGAGTCGGTGGTGGATCAGCCACATCCTATGAATGAGCTTAGAGGTTTAAGAGTTCTAAATGATCCATCAAAACAACTGTTAATGAATCTGATGGCCAGAATGCTCCAAAATATCTGTCATCGGCATAGGATTCCCAAAGATAACGTCTTCCCCTCACGAGGGCCAAGTTTGCACACAAACCTCTAAGAGGATACACAGCATGCAATCGGTTCATTACTTAAGTGGTGCCATTCCACCCTTTAATTCTTTCCTTTTGATGATCCTCCAAGAATTTGGGCTGGCTTCACCTCAAATACATCCGCACGGATATGCTCTTTTGAGTACTCTCTAAATTCTCTTCATGGATTTCCATAAGGATCTTCCCAGGCTCATCCTTAGTTACGCACCAAAGTATTGGGGTTGAGAATCCTCTTCTGTATAGAACTCCGTCTTGGATTATGACTCGTGGCCCCTTCCGAAGGAGTTTCTTTCATTCATTCCTGTCTCCAGGGAGAGTTCCTCTTAGAAAAATGTCTTTTATCGGGGTCAACCATGACTCTGCTTCCTCTATGATCTCTAGATTCCAGTCAACGTCTATCTTGTCGATGCTTGGAGTTGTCAAAACATCCATCAGAACTAGGCCCATCGGCTGTGCTTCCCTAGAATTGAGTAGCTTAGCCAGCGAATTAGCTTTTGTGTTTTCCTCTATAGGATGTGCATTATTGTGTAGTGCTTTGCCTCCTACAACAGTTTAAGTGCCTTTGACGGGTTAGGGGCTTGTCTCGCACCCTTGGCCTAACATTCTTTCCTGACCTGACAAACTACTAGTTAGGAGTCGTTGAATTTGTGAAGCATCTTTATCCCTAGTTCCTTTGTTGTCTACAATCTAACTATCAATGCCTCCTGTTCAGCTTCGTTATTAGTCGTGGGAAATTCCATTTTTAATGTGTAGCAAAATGATCGTCCTTTTGGAGTTCCAAACATGACTCTGCTCCCGAGCTATGTTCATTCGAAGCACCATCAACAAACAACTTCCAATGAGAAACAATGACTGTATTCTCTTCTTCCTTATCATCGCGAATGGTAAACTCGGCGATTAAGTCTGCAAACACCGGTCCATTTATCGCTCTTCTAGGATTGTAAGTAATATCATACTAGCTCAACTCTATACTCCATTTTAGCAACCTTCCCAAAGTCACGGGTCAGTACAGCATCTACTTAAGAGGTTTATCTGTTGGTACTTTAATCAAATAGTCCTAGAAATAAGGTCATAGCTTCCTATAAGTGCAAGAATTGATTAGCCTTCCAATGAAATTCTTCCACGGTCGTTGGTTGTTTCAGTTTCAACCATCTTTCAAAGTCCATGTCCAAGTAGATGTCCTGGACTAGGGCATTTAATACAACATCTTCCTTCGAATTGTTAACTTTAGCAACGGTAAGGTTAACACAGTTTAAGAAAAATTTTAGCGACTCCTTGGGTCCTTGAAAGAGGCATGATAGTGACATAACATCATTTGGGTCGAGAAACTTGGAGCAAATTCTTTTCTAAGAACTTCTTAGCCAACTTGTTAAAGATAGATATGTATCTTCGGGCAAGCGTGATGAACCACGCTGATGTGACACTTTCCAAGAAAATGGGAAAGCACCTACATCACACAGCTTTAGTAGCCCTAACACAATCAATATGCCATCTTACTTGAACAATTATTGTCTAGGACCGATGGTTTCATTGTATGATGGAATTATGGGCATCATGAATTTCCTAGAGTATTATTGCCTTAGGATATTCTCCATGAACGGAGTTCTACTTAGTGCGGAACCCTAATCCTCATTCTTCCAACCAGCTTTCCTCAACCAACCATTTCGCCATGTCTACAATGTATTCCTTATTGACACGGTGATCCAATGGCCGACTACCAACGGTTGGACTAAGAGTTTGGCTCTACAAACAGTCTCGGTTTGCCAGTTGATGTCTAGGTTCTCCAATCTATGGAGGAACTACTCCTCTGAAGTTTCATCGAAGTTAGGTTGGTTTCGTTGTAGCTGCCCGAACTCTAGCAGCATTTCCTCCTACATCCTATTCAAAATCATCATCATCTAGCAACATGTCATCATCAGAGTCAGAAACACCATTGCATCACCTTCATGCCCATCATTTGGCACCATATTCCTCACGGTACTAAATGAAATCCTATAGGTACTGGTTGGTTTTCTTGCGAGGGAAGCACTTCTGCTTCTTCCTACAGCTTCTCCATTAAGTCCTTTTAGTGTTTTAGCATTACTTTCCTTATGTTTTTTCTTTCCTTCACGCCCATTTTTTCCAGAAACAGAGGAGTTTAAAAGTTAGTAAATAAATTAGAAAATAATTAGTAAATAAGAATGACATAGTCATTAGGATTAGTTGGACTGCAAGGTCGGTAGTGTTACACAATAGAAGCACGCCAACCGTAAGGGGATACCAGCAGTTGTGTATACATTATACTGATGTAGGACATATCGAACTGTAGAACCCAAGGGGATACCAACAGTTGTGTATACATTATACTGATTTAGGACATATCGAACTGTAGGACCCATGGAGTTATATACGCTTGCGTATAAGTGAAGGAATACCATTAGTAGAGTCTGCTTCTATGAGTTAGAGGGTATTGCCTTGATTGCGTTAGATAACCTAAATAGAATGGCGAATAGCTCGACACTATATCAGTATGTGTTGGTAGCAAATCAGGAGTAGGAGTTGTATATAGGTGGAGTACGTTGTCTGTTATGCATGGTCAATGGGAATGATAGGGTTACACCTAATGCACTACACCTCTAACTAGGGTAGGTCACATTTGGTAATGCACTGTCATAGTTATTTTTCCAGTTTGTTTGTTAGAGGCAAGGCTGGTTAACCTATGAAATAGTTCTTTTAAAAATGAATGAGGTAGTCTGAGGAGCTGAGTCCTCTATAGTCAGTGGAGCTGAGTCCATGATAGGAAGTAGACAAGTAGCAGATCCCTAAGGCGAGATAGAATATGGCTAAGCTATTGTGACACCATTATTCGGTACTATGGGACACACAACAAGACGTAAACTACCATTGAGAGGTGGATGCAGATGAAGACGATAAGACACACCGACGAGTCGACATCTTGGGTTCCCCTCCCCAATGCGTAGTTGTACATGTAGTCGTAATATGAGATGTATTTCCATACAAATACGATACTGCATTGATGATGGATCATGACGTGGTGATGGGTTACGGATACTAGCGGGAATAGTATCTAGGTCGAAAAGGGGACTGTGGTGTCTATATATTTTTACGTACAAACACACTCTTATGTAGTTATGGTTTACTTCGGGTAGATACGGCATAGTACATGGAGTCGAGATGACTAAGTAAATAAAAAACATAACATGTGATGAAGGGCGATAAGCATGAACTATTATTATGTATAAAATGTATAATTCATCAGTTACCATAACATTGTTCTGACCCTCTCCTCATTACAACCCACGTGATAGCTTTAAAGGTACAGGTACTGATGCAAGGCGGGAATAGTGGAAGGATAAGTTTCCTCAAGCATGCTTGGCACTGGCAAGGACATTAGACATTGGAAGTGTCAATCTTGGTTCAATGATACCAACCTGACACAACAGAGGAGACGAATTCTCTATTGAACATTGCTTCAATTCTAATGCTTTAACTCAGCTCAAATTATAGTCATTCGCTAGTCACTTTAAGATTTCCTTTTTGACCTAAATTGTTATTAACTAACAAGAAACTCTCGAACAGTCATTCCTTTCCATGGTTATCTAATAACTATGAGTATGTAACCCTTTGATGCCCCAATAGTCATGATTAATGCACCATCCAACATTTGGAGAGCGTTACGAACTCTGGTATCAACAGATGTATCAATTTCCTTTCTCGAAACACTTGACCAGAAATATTTAAAATAAAATGCTATTTTGCGTTGTGATTTATTATTCACAGTTACAATTAATTTCAATTATAATCACATGGAAATTTTTTTAAGGACATTCTTGTTTATATGGTACTAATAAATTGCTTTATATCACAATTTAACAAATCATATAAAAGAAATCAAACGCCTTTTATTTTCAATGAGATTTATTTCGGAGTTAGTTAATTTATAATAAATTACATAATTACAATGTTAGATAATCTACCCCTGGTATCAACATAAATCTTCTTCGGTGCCTCGGTCAACTCAATGTAAGAGGAAAACATCAGTTACCTCTTTTGTCACTTCGATTGTCTAAAGCAATCATCCACTTTTCTTGTCTTTTCTAGATCCCACCTTCTATGCTTCTCCATCCTCCACAGCATTAACTTCACTGCTTTTGGCTTCTGCGTCCTTTTGGGACAAATATCTCCTGGCTTGATAGTAAACATCCGTAAGTGTAACGACCTAAAATTTTCGAACCCGAAAATTCCAGATGGTTATGAAAGAGAAGAAAGAGATAGAAGAAGAAGAACAGAAACACCAAATATCTCACAATCGCAGCGGATAAAATATAATAATAGATAATAACAGTTTACAAAGGAATGTTATATCTGTCGATTACATTTAATATACATTAGAGTTTCACATACATTCAGTCATAGATCATACACAAATCATGTATCTGATATATAATAATATACTGCAGCGGACAATACACTATACGTACTTGTCATCCAGCTCGTCTCCTGAGCTCCAGAATGTACCTACCTAGAAAATCTGTAATACTCGGTCCGACCCGAGCATTACACCAAAGTAACACCCGGGTCAGGCTGGAAACCAGCGTGAGTAAATCCAACTAACATGGAATACCAAAGCAAACAACTTATTTAAACCCGGGTAACTTTTATCAACTTAACCAATTCACAATTTGCTATAGGAAACACTTATTTCACGTATAAATTCCTAAGTACCAGGCTTAGATAAAATAATCTCATTCACTTAAGTCGTATCATTTCATCGTATTGATTTCCCAAATCAATTTTTATATAAATTCGAAGGGGTTTCGGGTATTTCTCAATATCCGATCCCGACTTCTTCGAGACTCATACATCATATCTCAAGTTATCCAAATGAAATCACAACGTTTCATATTAGAGATATCAACTTATTTCAAAGCATCCAATACCACACAATCATTAATAAGCAAATTTAATAGCTTCCAAATTAATTCAATTAATTCTAATTGAATTCCAATCCTTAATTACTTAGGTCTCTTCATTAATTAATTCCAAATCAATTAATTAATCAACCCTCCCTTATTTCATCTTAATTTCTCACCCTGGATTAATTATCCCTAATTTCATTCAAGTAACTATCTTTAATAATTTTCACTATATTAATTGTTCTTACCAAATCAATGAGTAGTCTTTAATTACTTCACAAATTAATTAACTAAAATCAATCACTCAAATTCTAAATTACTTATATTAATTAATTTCTCATGGGACACTTTGGTTAATTTATCTTAATTAATTAGTCTTTAATTACATCGTTGATTATATAAATTAATGAATCCCAGTTATGTTTTGATTTGTTCTAATTTAAATTAATCAATCTTTATTATACTTTTAATTTTAAACCCAAGGATTTCAATAATAATTTTAATTTACCTTAATCAAATTTATTTTTCTTAATTAAGCCGCAATATTAACCATTTTCGATTAATTCCAAACAATAATTGACTACTCTTTTATTTATTTCATTCAATAAAACAATTATTCCTTTATTAACCATCTAAATTAATCTTTTGATTTAATTCATTAAGTAATTAGATTTTATTAATACCATTAAGTAATTTCCATCAAACCATCCATTAATCAATTACAACCAACAATTATCACCCATCGCTCCACCAAGTATACCATTATAATACACTAGGTTATTATATCCACCCAATTCCACAATTTATTCTTCTTCATTAATTAGTAAAATTAATTACCTTAAATTAATCTCATCAATAAATTATTTAATAACCATTGATCATTTATCTTTCATTGGCTATATTCGTTAACCAATCCTTAAAGTACTTCTCTAAGTACTTAACTAAACTTAATCACTTAGTTACAAGTTAATTTGTTAATTAACTCTTTAATTACAACCTATGTAACTTTTAATTCCATCTTCGATTTACAGCCCTTAACTAAAATTTCTGTTTAATTACTCAAAAAAAAATCCCATTCTTACTCATCAATTTACAATTTAAACTTATTAAATTACAATTCCTAATAGTAACTGGATTACCCATCATTCCCAAACATATTTAAATTGTTCCTTTCAAATTCATTTAAACCTAAACTTTGTTTCTTTCAAATTCAAACAGTAAATCCAATATATGAGTCAGAGATTACTCACAGCGACATCGAACCATTGCCCATCGTTTCTGCCCTAGCTCGATGTCGCGACTGCCCGCGACTGCCATCTCGCGTACAACTATTCGAAACCCCCAAGCTCTCAGACACGACCGAGCCACCATCGTGAGCCAAGCCATCATCGCGAACCGAGCCAGGCTTTGCGAGTTTCCCCCAAACCGTATGCAACCTATCTTCGACCGCGACTCCCCCTTTGCCCTTACAGCCTCGCGTGCCCTCCTTCAAGCGCAGGAGCAGATCAAACGGTGGCGTGTGAAGATTGGTCGGCTACTCCTTTCAGGTTGTCGAATTGATTTCGACATGAGGAGACTCGGCCTTGAATTTGAATAGCGAGCAGCCATTTTTTTTTAAGTCGATGCCGAGAAAAAAAATTCCAAGGGAAGAAAATGAATTCAGATGGAGGAGATACGGTCTTAAGAAGAAACAGAGTGTCGTGTTGGGAAAGGAAGAGACGGCGTCTTGAGGAAGGTTGCCTATTACTTTTTTTTTAATATTCTTATATTTTACAAGTTGTTCGGACGAACTCCGAACGTTTATACGTTTATAAGGTTTTACCCACGTTCCGGACTCAATGGAACTTGTTTCGGAGGCTAATTTGATCATGTGTGCTAGTTACAGAAGAAAACTATCGATTTTAAATTAAATCGATTAAACAATTCTAAGCATTTCGAGCTGCCATAGTCACTTGACAACTCCGATTGCTACAAAAATTGAAATCCGATAATAACTAACTATTTCGGATCCAATGGAACTGATTTCGTCGAATTCCGAGACTGTGCCTCGGAATGTTATTTTTAACTGTCAATTTAAACGATATATTATTAAAATTGAACAAACCAACTTTGACTTAAATTTCAATCATTCTAATATCTTCAGTATCTTCATTATAAATTTTATAAGCCTTCAAATTATTTAAACAGGGTTAAAAATTTCAGATTCAACAATTTACTAAATTTCAATTATAAAAATTCAATATTTAAATTATACAATTCATTGATTTCATTATCAAGTAAATATTGATATCCTGAACTCAAATTAAAATTAACCTTTAAATATTTTAAAGACAACTAATTATTTCAACTTAATTCTTTAAAAATTTCCCGGTCGTCACATTCCTTCCCCCTTAAAAGAATTTCGTCCTCGAAATTACTAGATAGGAAGAATGGTCCTATACCCGTTTACCCCTTTCCAAAACTCACTATTCAACATCTTACCAACTATCCTTTATTAAAGACCCACTATCACCGTAACCAACTTCCCCAAACCTTTTATAGTATTAAACAATACCCTCTTCTCAATCATCATCCTATTTCAATTTAAAATCAAAATTTTCTCAAAATTTTTCCAACACCCTAAATTCCCGAAAATTTTTGTCAGCGTCTCCTTTGTGCGGCTAGCTCGGTACTACTACAAAAAGGCCTCTACAGGCTCCCAAATTCCAAAAGAAAACAAACGCCAAATGGCTACATCAAAACCCAATCCAATATCATCTAGAAATTTAAATATGTACCTTTTGTCGGGCAATTCACATTTATCGTTTGGAATCAATTCCAATTTTCTTTTCCCCTTTATATACCTGCATATCTTACTTGACAATAATATCCAATTGTAACATTACAATTCATTTTATACATTCTCTTATATAGGTTCTCATTTTTACTTCTATTCAAATTCGTCTTTTCCATTTTCATATGAATTCAACTTATTTCAATTTTGAATATGAAATTTTAATTTTCATTTATAAAGGTGTCTTATTAGTTTCATTTACTAATCTATTTCAGTTCCATATTAAAAATCGTTTAATTGCTTAACAAAAATTTCTCAAAAATTTTCTAACTCCCAAAATTTTCGGAAAATTTTGGCAGAGTCTCCTTTGTACGGAGGAGCTTTTGCAATTTGACAAGAGATATAAATATATATATACATCGACCCACCCGGTCGGAAAAAGCAAAAAAACAGTTCATATTTCCTAATTTTATTGCGTAGGCGTACCTTATTTAGCGTTTTAAGCAAGCGGCCTATTAATTTTAGCAATTAGTGCAATCCAAATCCAACCAAACGGCCTTCAGGTACCTTTACTTACTCAATTTAAATATGTAAGCACTATATATATGAAGTTTATAACATTTCTCTTACAAAAACAACTATAACACTTCAATTCGTAAAGGAATACATTTAAAATAAATTTCCACGATCAATTTATATGTTTTCAACACTAATTCAATTTCTTTCAATCAAACATATACCATTTCGTTCAATTTTATGGGTTTACAACTCAATTGCTTACATTCATTTGAGTTTTAATCCAAACAAGTTCATATTCACTTCAAATGATACAAAATCAATTTCATTAAATCTCTATCAACTCATAGTATTTTAATTACTTTGGTTTACGTCAAACAACAATTATTATTATGCAATCTCGACGATATTAGGTTGATAAAGTCTCTATTTTAGTTTATAACTATTTCAAATTAATTTCAACTCATTCTGAATTTAATTTCATTTCATTTCTAATTTATTAATCAACCATTCATTGCATTTTATCCCATCCCCACATTGGATTCATTCAAAACCATTTATTAAGCTTAGAACATTCAAACTTATAAAATAATAACCATTTTCAAATTAATTAATCCAAGTTTTTATTTAATGGGCTTCCACTCTTATTTGAAGCCAAACTTCCCTAATTTTAAACTTAAGTTAATTTACTTTAATTTATTCCAACATCGAATTTAAGTTTACTTCTATCTGATTCTCAATTAATCAGTTTCCACTAAATTTAGTTAGCCCATCCATTTTAAATTTTAATTTCAAATTCACCTTCTCAATTATCAAAATAATATTCAAGCACAAACATAACTCATTTACACTTCAAATTAATATGCCACCAAACTTAAATTTAGTCTGATAATCCAATCCTAATCACAACTTAGGTTTAATTTTTATTCTATCAGACTTCATCCATTCATTATTTAATTCACTCAACCCATTTTAAATTTTAAATTTACTTACTTAATTCGTTTTCGAATTTATTTTATCAATATAAGATCATTCTCAATTTATTTCTATTCACTTGGGTTTTATTTTACAACTCAAACCATTTCTATTATAATCACTTCTCTTATATCCAATTTACATAAAAATTTCATTAAATATTATTCAAATTACCCTTGAATTTTGTTTGTAAGTCAACCATCATATTTTCAATCCAACTCTATTTTATTTGCATTTTATAGCATCTTCACTTATTCAATTCATTATCAAATCCAAGTTGAATTCTATTTACAATTCTAATTCACAGAATTTACAATTCTAATTCACTACCAAGTTCCATTATTAATTTACAACCATTTGCTTACCCAAGTTAAATTTTATTAACATACTCAATCAAACAATTATTTAACCAATTAGCTTATTTCAAATTTCTAAATTAATTACAAAAATCACTTAATTATTATTATTTTTAAATTTATTTTTCCGAGTTCAAATTTTTGTCTTCCATATTTCTAGTTTGGATTTATTTCATCTTTCACAATTCCAACACCTTTATTTTAAAATTTAAAAATGCCTTTAAATTTATATAATACTATTTAAAATAGCTTTTAATAAAAATACTTTTATAATTCGATGTCTCAACTAGTCCATCCTTGTTCTCATAGAAATTCAGTCATACGTTGATCAGGCGTAGGACTGAAAATCTATAAGTACTTGGTAAACCCGTTTTCAACACCTAGTGAAAATACTTAAAAAATAATTTTATTAAAAACATAGAAAACAGTTTTGTCGAATATAGAAGAAATATCATTGGTGACAATGCTCTGAAAATCATCACCTCCATCCATGGTCACAGTTACATCCCAGGGTTACGTTGTCGTCGCAACAAAAGTCCATGTAACTGCAGGCTCTCCGCGGCCTCTCAATTACGCCATGGATCCCACACAACAGATCACAGTTACATCCAGGATTACGTTGTTGTCACAGCAAAAGTCCATGTAACTGCAGGCTCTCCGCTGCCTCTGATCTCGCTATTAAAATGAAACCTCTCCACTCCTACATAGGTCGCAGTCTACCGAGATAAACTCAAACGCAGACTGTTGGCTCTCAGCGGCACACACGACTTCCGCTATGTTATACCACAGGTCGCAGTCTACCGATATAAAATCAAACGTAGACTGTTGGCTCTCAGTGGCACACACGACATTCCCTATGGTATACACTACTCATAATCCTCAGGAACTAGTTTTGTCCAGACTCCTCACAGGATCAAATTTAGAACCCCCCTTGGGGCTCAAGGCAGCACCACCCAGTGACACTCCTGAGAAGTTCATTTCAAGGGAGCGCCTTTTTTCCCAGAGCCATCATCAAAACAATTTATCCTATACACATATAGTATCTGCAAATCATACACCTAGTATGATATCATACAAAGCTCCTTTACACAAAATCGATTATCCCAAAATCGATAATTCTCAAAATAGGCTTTCCAAATTCCAATATTGATTTTACCCAAAAATCAAAAGCCTTTCCAAATCCAAAGGTTCCCAAAACCTTTTCCAAAATCCCCTTAAGATCCTTTATATATATTCAGATATATAAATATTTAAAACTTTGGATCATTTTCCAACTTGTATAAAATCCTTTTATACTTCAAACACTTTCAAAAAAAAAAATCCATCAGAGTGAGATACACTCACTTATTCCCATTTTCCCTTAATCCCCATTTGGATTATCACTTCAATTCTTATCTCAGTTGGGTATTAAATCAATAACAGTTTGAACTCCGACCAATTTAGAAAATAGCTTGAAAATTTTTAAACATAGATAAGTAGTTGAAAAATAATCAATAGTTTGCAAAATAGTTGTAGAATAGTTGACTAATTGTAAAATGGTTGGAAAATAATTAAATAGTTATAGAAATCTTAGATAATTGCAAAATAGTTGTAAATTAGTAATTAATGTATAACATAGTTAACATATAGTAATGAGTTTAGAAAATAGTTGAAAAATGATTAAATAGCTCCAAACTAATTGTAAAACAAGTATAAAATAATTTGGCTTTTTAAGAAAGAAAGGTTATATAGCTTGGAAAAATAAATTTATAGCAAGTGATATTAAAAATAGTCCAGAGTCAAAACTGTTCACCTCATCCAATAATTTAATTTAAATCTCCATTTAAATTGACCCAGTTCCAATCCAAATAACTCCAAATTCCATTGGACTTGATTAATTCCCAATTCAAGTTGAATCAATCTTGATTTCTTCCCAAATTTAAATCAAATTCTAGTTGATTTTAATCCTATTCAATTTTACTTATAATTTCATATTATTCCAATCAATTTGAATTATTATCAATTTAATTTCAGAATCCAAATCACTTCAATTTAATCCAATCCAATTCCACATTTAAAAAATTTAAACTTATATATTTTCAATCACCAATCCAATTACTTCAAACCAAATTAAATTTTGAACTAATTCGATTTCAATCTTGAATTTAAACTACCTCGAATTATATAAATTCGAGTTAAATTCTCAAAGGTTGATTTAACTTTTTAAACCAAATTAACTTTTCTTTAAAGTTTTTAAACAATCTTAAATGTCTGAGTCCAATTCTTCATTTCAATTTATCTCTACTTATATTTTCCAGATTCAAATAAGAGCTCAATACAATTTTATTCGTTTTCAAATTTTAATTTATTATTCAATTTTATCTTCCAGTTTGAAGCCAGTTCAATTTTAATTTACAAACTCAATTATTCAAATTTATTTTATTTGTACAATACCATTCTCAATTTAAAGATGTTTATTAACAATAGGGTGATATCATCCAATTTTTTTTAAAACATCCATTCATTTCTCAATTTCTAGATCTCAAATCCATTTTGGGATCACACAAACTCCCAATTTAAATTATCCATTTAACTTACCAAGTTAAATTCCAATTTCAACATGAAATTTCCTATTCAAGTTGTTCATTCAACTTTATTTAACTTCTCCCAAGTTAAATTTCAATTTGCTTAATCCAATCGACATTACTCTATTTGAATTTCCACTTCAAATTTCAAAATTCTTTCCCTCATATACGTTCAAAACTTATATCACTCTGGGTTTTTATATCACACTTCAAGGAAAATCAAACTCAACACTTTAGAGTTTATTTCAAATTATCTTTGATACCATATATATCCACACAAATATACATATTTATTTCTTGGCCCTCCCTGCCATATTTTAAAATTTAAACCACCTTTGGTTTTAAATTCAAATCAAATTTCCAAACAACCCATTGTTTGCAAAAAGTCTCTCTTATTTAAATAATACTTATGTATCATTTCTTTCAGCACTTTGAAACAAATTTCAAATTCTGGACCTCAATTTCAAATTTCACAATTTAGGTATTTTCAATTTTATAAGTCATGCTTTACTTAAACGTTTACTTCTTTAGAATATTTCATTTTGTTAATTAATACACATCTTATTATTAATCACACGCCAATCATTTATGATAATAACCAAGATTATCATATCAAAATCATCCATTATCATCTTATTCTGAAATGCTTCTCCAATTCAATATTTCAATTTCAGTTTGAATCCATTTCAAACTTATCTTTATTTAATTTCAGTTTGGTTGTTTTATATTACTTCTTAATTTAGTTCTAAAAATTTTACAACCAATCACCTAAATATTTATTAGGAAGAAATATCGCAAAATATATCAAAAATATATTTTTATATAAAATCATTTAAAATCTTTTTATAAGAAAATAACAAATACGCGCTCACATAAATATACACTCAACTCATTCTAGAGTACCTCTGACTCTATTTAATGAGTAATCCCCACCCGAGCCAAGGTTCTCGCTTAACTTTCGGCTCTGATACCAACTGTAATGACTCAAAATTTTCGAACCCGAAAATTCCAGATGGTTATGAAAGAGAAGAAAGAGATAGAAGAAGAAGAACAGAAACACCAAATATCTCACAATCGCGGCGGATAAAATATAATAATAGATAATAACAATTTACAAAGGAATATTATATCTGTCGATTACATTTAATATACATTAGAGTTTCACATACATTCAGTCATAGATCATATACAAATCATGTATCTGATATATAATAATATACTGCAGCGGACAATACACTATACGTACTTGTCATCCAGCTCGTCTCCTGAGCTCCAGAATGTACCTACCTAGAAAATCTGTAATACTCGGTCTGACCCGAGCATTACACCAAAGTAACACCCGGGTCAGGCTGGAAACCAGCGTGAGTAAATCCAACTAACATGGAATACCAAAGCAAACAACTTATTTAAACCCGGGTGACTTTTATCAATTTAACCAATTCACAATTTGCTATAGGAAACACTTATTTCACATATAAATTCCTAAGTACCAGGCTTAGATAAAATAATCTCATTCACTTAAGTCGTATCATTTCATCGTATTGATTTCCCAAATCAATTTTTATATAAATTCGAAGGGGTTTCGGGTATTTCTCAATATCTGATCCCGACTTCTTCGAGACTCATACATCATATCTCAAGTTATCCAAATGAAAATCATAACGTTTCATATTAGAGATATTAACTTATTTCAAAGCATCCAATACCACACAATCATTAATAAGCAAATTTAATAGCTTCCAAATTAATTCAATTAATTCTAATTGAATTCCAATCCTTAATTACTTAGGTCTCTTCATTAGTTAATTCCAAATCAATTAATTAATCAACCCTCCCTTATTTCATCTTAATTTCTCACCCTGGATTAATTATCCCCAATTTCATTCAAGTAATTATCTTTAATAATTTTCACCATATTAATTGTTCTTACCAAATCAATGAGTAGGCTTTAATTACTTCACAAATTAATTAACTAAAATCAATCACTCAAATTCTAAATTACTTATATTAATTAATTTCTCATGGGACACTTTGGTTAATTTATCTTAATTAATCAGTCTTTAATTACATCGTTGATTATATAAATTAATGAATCCCAGTTATGTTTTGATTTGTTCTAATTTAAATTAATCAATCTTTATTATACTTTTAATTTTAAACCCAAGGATTTCAATTATAATTTTCATTTACCCTAATCAAATTTATTATTCTTAATTAAGCCGCAATATTAACCATTTTCGATTAATTCCAAACAATAATTGACTACTCTTTTATTTATTTCATTCAATAAAACAATTATTCCTTTATTAACCATCTAAATTAATCTTTTGATTTAATTCATTAAGTAATTAGATTTTATTAATACCATTAAGTAATTTCCATCAAACCATCCATTAATCAATTACAACCAACAATTATCACCCATCGCTCCACCAAGTATACCATTATAATACACTAGGTTATTATATCCACCCAATTCCACAATTTATTCTTCTTCATTAATTAGTAAAATTAATTACCTTAAATTAATCACATCAATAAATCATTTAATAACCCTTGATCATTTATCTTTCATTGGCTATATTCGTTAACCAATCCTTGAAGTACTTCTCTAAGTACTTAACTAAACTTAATCACTTAGTTACAAGTTAATTTGTTAATTAACTCTTTAATTACAACCTATGTAACTTTTAATTCCATCATCGATTTACAGCCCTTAACTAAAATTTCTGTTTAATTACTCAAAAAAAAATCCCATTCTTACTCATTAATTTACAATTTAAACTTATTAAATTACAATTCCTAATAGTAACTGGATTACCCATCATTCCCAAACATATTTAAATTGTTCCTTTCAAATCCATTTAAACCTAAACTTTGTTTCTTTCAAATTCAAACAGTAAATCCAATATATGAGTCAGAGATTACTCACAGCGACATCGAACCATTGCCCATCGTTTCTGCCCTAGCTCGATGTCGCGACTGCCCGCGACTGCCATCTCGCGTACAACTATTCGAAACCCCCAAGATCTCAGACACCACCGAGCCACCATCGTGAGCCAAGCCATCATCGCGAACCGAGCCAGGCTTCTTGAGTTTCCCCCAAACCGTATGCAACCTATCTTCGACCGCGACTCCCCCTTTGCCCTTACAGCCTCGCGCGCCCTCCTTCAAGCGCAGGAGCAGATCAAACGGTGGCGTGTGAAGATTGGTTGGCTACTCTTTTCAGGTTGTCGAATTGATTTCGACATGAGGAGACTCGGCCTTGAATTTGAATAGCGAGCAGCCATTTTTTTTTTAAGTCGATGCCGAGAAAAAAAAATTCCAAGGGAAGAAAATGAATTCAGATGGAGGAGATACGGTCTTAAGAAGAAACAGAGTGTCGTGTTGGGAAAGGAAGAGACGGCGTCTTGAGGAAGGGTGCCTATTACTTTTTTTTTTTAATATTCTTATATTTTACAAGTTGTTCGGACGAACTCCGAACGTTTATACGTTTATAAGGTTTTACCCATGTTCCGGACTCAATGGAACTTATTTCGGAGGCTAATTTGATCGTGTGTGCTAGTTACATAAGAAAACTATCGATTTTAAATTAAATCGATTAAACAATTCTAAGCATTTCGAGCTGCCAGGGTCACTTGACAACTCCGATTGCTACGAAAATTGAAATCCGATAATAACTAACTATTTCGGATCCAATGGAACGGATTTCGTCGAATTCCGAGACTGTGCCTCGGAATGTTATTTTTAACTGTCAATTTAAACGATATATTATTAAAATTGAACAAACCAACTTTGACTTAAATTTCAATCATTCTAATATCTTCAGTATCTTCATTATAAATTTTATAAGCCTTCAAATTATTTAAACAGGCTTAAAAATTTCAGATTTAACAATTTACTAAATTTCAATTATAAAAATTCAATATTTAAACTATACAATTCATTGATTTCATTATCAAGTAAATATTGATATCCTGAACTCAAATTAAAATTAACCTTTAAATATTTTAAAGACAACTAATTATTTCAACTTAATTCGTTAAAATTTTCCCGGTCGTCATAGTAAGATCCACTGGCAGATCTCTTTCCAATGCTTTCATAAAATCAATTTTATTAGTGATTCGGTAAATTATCGCCATTAATACTATAAACGAGTCTTGTTTTTGAAATGCAATGGCTACGGTGGTAATCTAATCAAGTGGCCCTGCAAAGCTCATGCTCTCTCTTGTTTACACTTAAAAGTGTCCTCACATTAATTGGTCAGACTATATGAACTCTGAATTAGATCATAAACTTTTACACTAATCAGTCCACGTACTGAAGATGGACCCATTATCCATTTAGCGAAACCACATAGTAGCCAAATTAGTCAAGTACAATGGGAGCATCATCCCATCACCTCCTTTAAAGCTGTTGACACTCTCATATGTTGGATATCTCATTAAGTGAATAATTGGATCCGTTTTTCTATCATATGCCTCCAAAGCAGGTTACTTGAAATCAGGTGGATTCCTAGTGTATTGGGTGTTTGGGGGTGAAATGGTTTCCATTCACATCCTCTAAACTTTGATATATAGCTTCATCTCAAAGTACTTGTCCAACCAACTCAGCTAGGTGATCATCTGGATTCGGTTGAAATCTCTTCATGCACCTTCGGTTCAAATCTTCTTCATGTCCCTATTCCTATGCGGAATTTCTAGTTTTAATCCTTGTTGTTGCAAGTTTGCATTATAATCTTGATTTCAAGCCTTGATATCATCCATTTGACATGCCTTTCCAAGATCAACATTCAGATCGACCATGCCCCCGTCTAAACATATCGGTGTGAACTGGTTTGGACCTCTCGATAATGACTTGTTGGTGTTCTGGGAATGGTTCCAGCTTATTCCGCTTCATTTCCTTATGTATTTGGTCCACCTTTTAGCCTCTGGTTTTGATTTCCATCAACTCCAACTACTCTTTATTATTCCATCATTTGGAAGACTCAATTCATTATCTTTTCTTACCGAGCTATCAATCTCTCTTACAAACTTGTCATCATCCCTTCCATCTCCTCTCTAGTCACATAAATAAAATATGGATATGAACTAGCGAACACATCTTAGTTACCTCATGCTCTTGATAACTTGGTTCAATAATGACTCTTACAGTATGTCTTTTTATCTTTTTCGATATTAGATCTAAGTTCATCTTAGTGGAAGCATAAAAATGTTACCCAAAAAATTGTACAACATCTTAATATAACTAAAAAACGAATCAAACAAATATTAAATTGAAGAAATCAAAAGAGAACAAAGAAGTGCCATAAGAATTTTATAGTGGTTTGGCAAAATCTTCGGCCTGCATCCACTCAATCTGTTTTGTTTTCCTCAAAATCAAAAATGAAAATAAAGGTTTTTTTCTACCTTTCTAATTCTTTTTTTTTTTGCTATCCATAATGACTAATGAATTAAGAACTTAAATTAGAACTATTTTTTTCAATTAAGCTTTTCTTATTGTCTTATCTGAAAAAATGGAAACTTAGGTAATGATTCCTCCAGAATTACGACCTTTACCACAATGATGATGTCCATAGATCAAATTATTTCGTGGATTGGATTTCATTTGACTGTCTATAGCTCTATTACGTATGCTCGGGGTAGAAGTTTTGTATAAATATATCGCCATATTAATAAGTATTTTGCTTTAAGTTCTTTTCTCTATAAGAGGTGGAATAGAATAACCCATTATGAATTCTCCCTAGAATACACAATTTACAATCAAACCCAAGTTATAGTCTAATATATGTCGGTTTTCTTAAAGTCTTATGAAATAAAAGATAAAGAAGATTGTTCCTCTTTCTAATTGAAGATAGATTGCTATTTATAGACGAGATTCGACATGAATTTTACCATTCTCGGTTTGAACGAGTCGTTTCTTCCAAATCAGAACTTCCAGCATGAAGAATAGGTCATTGCACATGTTTTCCAATGCAACCAAACATGTCGGTACAGATATGGTTTTTTGCGTCAAAATTTTATTTTTTCTTCGTAGCTTGAGTCCTAAGCCTCCAAAGTAGTGAACTCAAGTTCCAAAATCATGTTGGAACTAACCAAATCATATCAATACCGACATGTTTTTATTGTCCAAAACTTGGTCAAATTTTGCTTGTTCCTTCATTTTATTATTCTTGATGTTTCCAAATCACGTTGGTACCAAATATATTGGTACCAGTCATGTAATTCCCCACCTCTAAACCCAAACTAACAAAGGATAATACTAGGTAATATCGTCTGGTAGTGCAAAGAATAAGGCTGGTTAGGAGCGACCATTTGTGAAAATTGCTTTAAGCGAGTATTAACACATTGAATTGAGTAATAATTTTTCTTTATAAGTGAATTCGATGTACACAATCCAGTCTTAAAATAATATTACGATGGTTATAATATTTTCTTAGAACAACATAGATATCACAAAACACAGAATCACAGAGTGCACAACAAAATAAATACAAATATTATATGTCGAAAGGGTACAAATGTGCATATACAAAGGATAGTCTACACAATGGGGGATATAAAAGTTCCACTCAATACATATACATGGCAACTCAAAATGATGTACATACACTAGGATTCTTAAACTCTATCTCTACTACTAATAAAGAAAACTGTTGAATTAATTTACTTGGCGTCTTTTTGAAATTCCGAAAATGCCCTTGCTTTCCTTTTACAATAATATAAACAGCCCGTGTGCGAAGCACGGGCCAATTCTAGTATACATAAAGAGTACAAAATCGTGGACTAGGCAAAATGATGAACCACATAGGTAGATAGGATCTTAGAAGACATACTTCATGCTAAACATCTGTGATATCTCGGAATTTTAGACAATATCAATTTAATAATCTTTATATAAAATTAAATTGATATTGACAATATGGATTAATAAAATATGTTTTGGTTTAATAATCAGGTTAATAAATATTTAATTTGTGATTGTCTTTTTAAAATGCTAAATAAATGTTTAAAATATAATGTATATATATTTGTATATATATTACAGTTTATCTCTGTTTGGAATTTAATTTACATGAAAATAAATAAATGAAGTTTTGTTTTTAAATTCTAATAAAATATCTAGTAATTAGGAAATTATGTTTTAAATTAGTATTAAGCTTTTAAAAACTATTTAAACTAGTAATTATATGGTTTGTAATATTTATAATAAATATTTAATTGTTTAAAATTTATCTTAGCTTAATTTTTGTTTTAAATTTAAATAAAAGTTGATTTTTATTTCTTTTTAAATATTATTTGATTAAGTATGAATTGAGAATATTTTGTACAAGTTTAAAATACAGATAGCATATGATGTAAATTCATTTAATAATAAAAGTGATTTATAATTTCTTTATAAATCATATAAAATTTGTTAATTAGTTATTTTAAGTCATATTAATTTTCATAAATATAAATGGAAAATAGAATCTTCATTTTTAAATTGATTTTGGTTTTATTTCAAAGAATTAATTTGATTTGGCAATTTTATTTTGAAATTCAAATTAATTGATTCTTTAAAAAAATTTGTAAGTTTTAATTTATAAATTGTTTTATTTACATTTACTTTAACAAGAAATTCATACATATTCATTCTAACATAAAATGAATTAAAGAAAACCCTATATAAACATTTAAAAATATAACTTAATTAATCAAAACATGTGTTAACTTTTGAAATAATCAAATTACAAGTGTTAACATATTGGAAATCAAATACATGTGTTAATATATGAATAAAACAATGTGACAAGTGTCATTTAATCTTTATTTTCTTTTATTTATTTTGTTAAATTTATTTCAGCCCTCTTTTAAAACATCTTCATTTCCCCTCATTCTCCTTTTCAAAACAAAAGATCAACGAATCAAAAGAAATCAAAAATCTGAAATCTCTCAAAAACAAAACCTGCAAATTGCAAACAAAAATCTGTTCAATTACATCTTGTATCCAAACTCTTATAAAACCTGGGATCTTGCATGCATAAAGTTTTGGTAAGAGTTCAAATGCGAGCAACCTGGAGGCCTGCATGCATATGATTTTTGGTCAGAATTCAAAGGCATTGATATTTACAAAAGTTCAAGAACTGTTTTCAAAAATAAAGTGCTCTGTTCTTCTGCAGAAAGGTGAGTAACATTTTTGATAAATTACTTAAGTAACATGGTTGCAAGATTATTCCAGTGATAAGTATGGTACCTATAGATAAGAAAGTTTGTATATTTGTATGTGGAATATCTGTGAATATTTGTATGAATGTGTGCATGACTGTAAATAAAAAAAAATACCACTGTTCTTACTCTCTAGGATCCAGATTTCAAACATAATCCTATCTTTGGATCTAAGATCTGTTAGAACTTAGAATATAGACAATTATGGTTTGTTTGGTTATGCGGTTAGTTTTAAAAGTTATTTAAGTTAAAATAAGTTTGAAAATCCCACTGAAACACTTCAAGATCAGTGCACGCTTCATTAATGTTAACTTTCAAACACATTATTTCACTGATATATATACTAAATCTGAAAGCTTATTAAAAATCTTGATTTTTAAAACTAAAAACAAAATTTTTAGTTTGATTATGTATGTACATTTCTGGTTTGACCAGAAATGGAGTTTTGGATCAACTCAGGTGATCTGAAGGGTCTGGGGGTTCGAGTTTTCCTCTGGTGGTTGAGGAGTGATTGGGAAATGAGGGAAAATTGTCAGGTGATGGATTAGGTTAGGGTGGCGACAGCGCTGACCAAAATAAGCATTTAACCCTAGTTTTGATTATGTTAGAAAATTTGATCACCTCAGTCTCTAGGATTGATCGAGCGTGATGGGACTGTGAGCATGGTAGTTGGGTCAATGACTAGGGTATGACCGGAATTTCAGCTAGAACGATGGTCAGAGGAAGGAGATTTCACCATTGACAGGTTTTGGGTTTGGGTTTGGGTTTGCATTGTGTTCCCAGGTTTGTGAAGAGGGGCTGGATTTGAGTTGCAGGTGTTTGGAAATTGTTTGATGATTGTATTGAGGAATGAGGTTGTTTTCTGGTATGTTGATGATGCCGGAGTCGACAAGAGGAGGGCAGAGCCACCGTGCATGTGCATGGTGCTCTATTTATTTTCTGATGATCTGAATTTAGGTGATTTTGTTAGTTAGGGAAAATTGCAGAATTTAATCGAGTCAGTACTCGAGTCATATGAAGGTTTGCCCGAAGTAAGGTGTGAAATGACTTGAAGTAAAATAATTTTGGCTCGGGTAGTTTTTAAGTTTTCAGGTTTGATCCTGAAACCTGAACTGTTCCAGGTTTTTAAATTATTTTTGAAACTAAATTTAAAAATAAACCAGGCAAGTTTAAATCTGAACTTAAAGCAAGATTAAATGATGAATTCAAATAGGTTTTGAATTTTAGATTTTGAATAAACAAGATTTGCTGAATAAAATAATTAAAAACTAAAACCTGCACAGTTTATATAAAGTGAATTTAAATCTGGAAATGAAATTTAAAACAAGATTTAAATTTCTAAGTCAAATCTGAATTTGAAACCTGAATTCAAATTAAAAGTTGAATTTGAAAGTTTCAAATAAAAATAAGTTATAAGTTCAAATGTTATTATCTAGTGGAATATTTAAGAATTTTATAACTTATGAAATGAAATTTAAAACAGAGTTTTAAATTTAAATATTTGAATCTAAAACTGAAAACATAATTTGAATTTTGGTTGTAATATAAATAAGATTTGAAATTATATGTTCAATATCACTTGAATTATTTAAGGTATTTTAAATTTGTTAAATTTGAATATGGGATAAAGTTAAACTATTCTTTTAAAACCACTTTAAAGCATAAGTGATTCTTTAAAATGAAAACTAAAGAGTTTTTAAATAATAAAAATCTTGTTTAAGTTTAAATTTAATTTCATTTTAATTTTAATTTAAAATGGAATTTAACGAAATTTAAAAGCAATTTGTTTTTAAATTTCTTTGATAATGATAATTAAATCATTAATAAAATTAATGATTATCATTAAGTTGATTTGAACTTAATGAATTATTAATTAATCTATAATTAAGTTTTGTAATTAATTAATTTAATTAATTAATAATTAGGTTAATTAATTAGCTAATTAAGGGTTTTTATTTAAATTAATTAAAAGGATTAAGTAAGTTAATTAAATTTGATTAATGTGTGATTTAGAAATTAATTTAAATAAGATTTGATTAATTTAGTTAATGAATTGAATTATATTAATCATGTAATTAATAATTAATTAAGTTTTTAATTAACACTCGATTAATTTAATAATTATAGATTACTTAATGAGTTTTATAAATAAATTAAGAATTAATATTGATTAATTCAATTAATTACTTTGGAAAAGTAATTAAAGATTTGTTATTGGTTAATGAAGGTCATTAACTTAATATTATTTTATAATTAATTAATGTAATTAATTTTAATGATTAATTGTATTAATTAATTTAAAGATAATCATTTGAGAATTATTTAAACATAATTACTTAATGAAAGTAATTAAGGAAATTAATTACTAATTGTAATTAATTAAGTTTATTTTGATTAGTTAAGTTAATTAATTAAGTTTAATTAATTTAAATTAATCACTAATTTATTTGAAAGTAATTACGAATGAAATTAAAATGGAAAATTACTTAGTGAAGTAATTAAGAAAATAAAATACTAGATGTAATTTAATGGAGGAGTTTTGGAAATTAATTACTTTGTGTAATTAATATGTAATTTATATTTTGTATAATTACATAGGTAAGTAATTAATAATTAATTACTTAGTGTAATTAATTTAGGTTTTGTTCATTGAGTTCTTTGAAATGATTAAGAAATGTAATTAATTTAATGTAATTACTAAATGTTATTGATCAGGAATGATTAATCAATAGAGATAATTGATAATTAATTTAATGGAGTTATTTTGAATAAAGTAATTTGAGATCATTAATTATGATATAAGTAAGGATTGATTAATTATGAACAATTAATCAATGAAGGTATTAAATAAATGTAATTAATTAAGGATTAATGTAATTAATTATAATTAATAAATTAATAACAGGTTAATTACTGAATTTGGTTTGGATTAATTAATTTGTGAAATTAATTGAAGGATAATTACTTGAATGTAATTAAAGAATAATTAATCAAGATGATTAATTAGAGTGATTTGTTGAGAATAATTAATTGATTTATAATTAATTGATGTGTAAGCAAGATTTATATGGATGAGTAATTAATTTAATTCGTTTTAAATTAATTAAGGAAGAAGTAATTAATTTAATTCATTCTAAATTAATTATAGAATGGTGATTTAATAAGTCATTGCTTATGAATGATGATTGATATTTATCACCCTGAATGGTTGAAATCTCAGATATGAGATATATGATGTTGTGTGATTTGGATGCTATGATTGCATTGAGTTGATAATATGAATTATCTGTTTGAGTTGATAATATAGACTATCTGATGTGATGATAATATTGATTATCTATTGTGATGTTGAGAATTATCTATCTATGTGTATATAGATAATATTGAATCAAATTGTTTTAAACCTTAAAACAACTTGGACCTAAAAGACACGCTTTGGATTTCGATGAGACCGGGATCGGGTTTCCATATTTGGATATCCGAAAACCACATCGATCCAAATTAACGTTAGGCCGTGAATCCAAGTGGAGCAAGTGAAGACTCAAGGTGTAAGGGCTATATGTCAGTATAACTCTGTAGGTGATTCCGTAATGAGTTTGACGGAATAGTACTTATAGGTTCGAGATGAAGATTCAGAGTGCAAGGGCTATCGTCGTTAACTCTTAGGATGATTCCAAAATGAGTGTAACAAGATAATGCCTTCGGTTTCATTCGAACCCGGAACGAACTTGTATGGATTGAATGCTTTAAGAACATCGTCAGGTGGACGATGAGCATTCTAAGTGTTATGTTCTATAAAGGTAATCGTAGCCTCAAGCCTCATCAACCGGGAGTGGATAAAACAGGGGAGGTGCAGCAAGGTTTCGTGGGTAGCTCCCATTAGAGAGCGAGATTGATCCCTGTCTAGAAGTCCCTTCATATTCGGCTGTGTGGGCAGTTGGTTGCAAACAACTGCAGGGTTGTCTTGTTTAGAACTGTTCAGTAAGGACTGGTTCCGGCCTTGTGTTGCAGGGGAGTGGGAGTACTCCTCAGTACGGTGATCTAGGCCATGTACTGTGACGGGCGGTACCCCAGTAGCCCTGCCATTGATGGAATCCAAAATCCGATAAGTGTCAACGGTTTTGATTGTATTACCCACTTTTATGGCTAGTAGCTGGAATATAATAGATGTAACAATTTCGGCTATTTCTTATTTACCTGAAAACCCTAGACAATATTATAATATCATCAGATTTCCTATCAAATGTTTTGGTTAGCGTAAAATAAAAACTTTTCCATGTTTATATGTGGGAAGTCTTACGTGATACCTTTCTTTTCAAAAGGTTTTTAAAGTTAAGAAACCTTAACCTGTTACTCACACCAGACCCATGTCTGACCCGGAGTTTATCTTTGTTTTCTTAAACTCTTGGGTACTCAAATTTTTATGAGTAGTCAAGAGATTCAGGTTAGCTTTGAAGAATAATGGAGGAGCAATGGAGCAGGAGGCTTCTGCGTTGTAGATATATAATTTCCGCGGTGTATTCTCTGTGTTGTATTGGGCTGTAAATACTAGACAGGTGTTTATAACTGTCTATTATATGTGATGTGTATGTTGTGTATCTCTGATTGCTATTGTATATTATGTAAATACTTATGTTATTAATATAATTTATTCGTTCCGCTGTTGAGATTCTTATGTTGTTTCTTCTTTCTCTTCTTTCTTTTCTTCTTCTATCCCTTTCTTTCCCAATTGATGATGCGATTTTCTGTGGTATGAAAGTCGGGTCGTCACAGTTGGTATCAGAGCATTAGGTTGAGTGAATACCTAGGCTCTGGAGTGGTGTCTTTCTTGAGAGAGCGTACTTGTAATTTTTATATAACTATATATATATATATATATATATATATATATATATATATATATATATATATATATATTTCTACCTATCCGTTGGGTTACCTATTCGGGTTTTCCAATATGGTTATAAGGTAGATTGAGGTAGTGGTGTGTGTAACACGGCTACCATTGGTTGGAGTTTGAATGTTTGGTTGGAAGTGTATCTGTCGAGACTGTAGACCTAATACCGTCTCGAGTGAGTTTTGAGGTGGTGTAAGGACTTCATTGATCTCTGAAGGTAACCTGTTAAGGTTCGGAATTTATCTTTGAATTTGGTTGAGTAGAGTTTTGATCTGTTGGCTGAGCAGAAGCGAGTAATGGTATCTTGATACCTTAGGGAAGTAGTAGCTGCGTGATGAGATGCAGTGACTATGGATGTTTCCGAGGATGATTTCTTTGGAACAAGTTTAAGGAAGTAGGTCTGCTTTGGTGTTGTAGCAGAGTTCAGCAGATTGTTTCTATTTAGTTTGAAGTCCGAGTTTCTCGAAGAGCTTTGAATTGGAAATTCTTTGGCATTGTTGTCAGTAGTGCAGCTCGGAGTGTTCAATGTGTTGGCAGGGTTTTCTGGCTTAGAAGTTTTCTGGAGAAGGAGTTTAGAAGCAGGTGAGTGAATCCATTTCTTCGATGGGTTAGCAAGATCAGCATAAGCGGTTCTAATTGGTAAAGAGAGAACAGTTTTCTTTGGAATTAGATTGAGTTGATCGCAAAAGTGACTTGCGATAGTTGAGTGTTCTCTTGGATTGTTGGAGATTTTTCTGAATATTTTCAGAAAAGTCAAGAGTTTGTCTTCATCTAGAGATTCAGTGGTACCGGTGGTTCAACTAGTTGAAGGTTGGTTCGTTGAGATGGAGTTTAGCGAAGCAACTTAGGATTTGAGGAACTTCTGAGTTTTCTCTTGATTATCTGAGATCTTTTAGGTTTTGCTGTCCGGTTGTGCTGGTGTTCTTCATCAGCATTCTTTTCTGCTCCAGATCAAAGTTGTGCAGCGGAAGCAGTTGGGAGTGCATCTGCTTTTCTTTCCGGATAGGAGAAGTTTGTTTTCTTCTGAAGGTTGTGAGAGGGGTTGTTCTTGATCTTGATTGATCAAGGAGGTTCATTCTGATGAATTGGATTTGGTCTAGTTTGTTTCTTGAGACATTAGCAAGGATTTAGCTGATTAGGTAGGAGGTAGGCAGCTCAGGATCGCCCGAAGGGTTTTGAGGATCTGAAGTCTGGTTTTGGATAAGTTTCTCAGTTTTTAGGAGCTATAAATTTTGGTAAGGTTGGGTAAGGTTGGGTAAGCTAGCTCCGAGATGTTTTGGATTCCTTCTGTGTTCTGTTTTGGATAAGTTTTTGATTATCTGGATTGAATTGCCAGTTTGGACAGCTGGAATTCGTTGTGTTTCACGTATCTCTGAGGGAGTACGTGTATGATCTATTTCTGGTTTTGGAATCAGCTGTCGGGGAGATTTGGTTGTTGAGTCAGACTTATCTGTAGTGTGATGTCTTGTTCAGTTATAGATATAGATGAGTAGGACTTCTGTAACTTAGTAGTGTTGATTGTTTGGGTTTTGTAGAGCGAGTAACCCGGTGTTTACTTGGGAAACTCGAGGAAACTCTATCCAGAATTTTGTCTGGATAGTTAATTTTGTTTGATTGGATGTATTGATTGCTAGGGTTGTTAGCATATGTTTGATATATGTTTGTGCTTTAAAATTTAAAATCTTAAATAGGTTATTAAATTACCTTTGTTTTAAATTTCGAGGACGAAATTCTTTTAAGGGGGAAGGAATGTGATATCCCGGAATTTTAGACAATATCAATTTAATAATCTTTATATAATATTAAATTGATATTGACAATATGGATTAATAAAATATGTTTTGGTCTAATAATCAGGTTAATAAATATTTAATTTGTGATTGTCTTTTTAAAATGCTAAAATAAATGTTTAAATTAAAATGTGTGTATATATATATATATATATTTGTATATATATTATAGTTTATCTTTGTTTGGAATTTAACTTACATGAAAATAAATAAATGAAGTTTTGTTTTTAAATTCTAATAAAATATTTAGTAATTAGGAAATTATGCTTTAAATTAATATTAAGCTTTTAAAAATCTATTTAAACTAGTAATTATATGGTTTGTAATATTTATAATGAATATTTAATTTTTTAAAATTTACCTTAGCTTAATTTTTGTTTTAAATTTAAATAAAAGTTGATTTTTATTTCTTTTTAAATATTATTTGATTAAGTATGAATTGAGAATATTTTGTACAAGTTTAAAATACAGATAGCATATGATTTAAATTCATTTAATAATAAAAGTGATTTATAATTTCTTTAAAGTCATATAAAATTTGTTAATTAGTTATTTTAAGCCATATTAATTTTCATAAATATAAAAGGAAAATAGAATCTTCATTTTTAAATTGATTTTGGTTTTATTTCAAAGAATTAATTTGATTTGGCAATTTTATTTTGAAATTCAAATTAATTGATTCTTTAAAATATTTTGTAAGTTTTAATTTATAAATTGTTTTATTTACATTTACTTTAACAAGAAATTCATACATATTCATTCTAACATAAAATGAATTAAAGAAAACCCTATATAAACATTTAAAAATATAACTTAATTAATCAAGACATGTGTTAACTTTTGAAATAATCAAATTACAAGTGTTAACATATTGGAAATCAAATACATGTGTTAATATATGAATAAAACAATGTGACAAGTGTCATTTAATCTTTATTTTCTTTTATTTATTTTGTTAAATTTATTTCAGCCCTCTTTTAAAACATCTTCATTTCCCCTCATTCTCCTTTTCAAAACAAAAGATCATCAAAAGAAATCAAAAATCTAAAATCTCTCAAAAACAAAACCTGCAAAATGCAAACAAAAATCTGTTCAATTACATCTTGTATCCAAACTCTTATAAAACCTGGGATCTTGCATGCATAAAGTTTTGGTCAGAGTTCAAATGCAAGCAACCTGGAGGCCTACATGCATATGATTTTTGGTCAGAATTCAAAGGCATTCATATTTTCAAAACTTCAAGAACTGTTTTCAAAAATAAAGTGCTCTGTTCTTCTGCAGAAAGGTGAGTAACATTTTTGATAAATTACTTAAGTAACATGGTTGCAAGATTATTCCAGTGATAAGTATGATACCTATAGATAAGAAAGTTTGTATATTTGTATGTGGAACATCAGTGAATATTTGTATGAATGTGTGCATGACTGTAAATAAATAAAAAATATACCTCTGTTCTTACTCTTTAGGATCCAGATTTCAAACATAATCCTATCTTTGGATCTAAGATCTGTTAGAACTTAGAATATAGACAATTATGGTTTGTTTGGTTATGCAGTTAGTTTTAAAAGTTATTTAAGTTAAAATAAGTTTGAAAATCCCACTGAAACACTTCAAGATCAGTGCAAGCTTCATTAATGTTAACTTTCAAACACATTAATTCACTGATATATATATTAAATCTGAAAGCTTATTAAAAATCTTGATTTTTAAAACTAAAAACAAAATTTTTAGTTTGATTATGTATGTACATTTCTGGTTTGACCAGAAATGGAGTTTTGAATCAACTCAGGTGATCTGAAGGGTCTGGGGGTTCGAGTTTTCCTCTGGTAGTTGAGGAGTGATTGGGAAATGAGGGAAAATTGTCAGGTGATGGATTAGGTTAGGGTGGCGACGGCGCTGACCAAAATAAGCATTTAACCCTTGTTTTGATTATGTTAGAAAATTTGATCACCCCAGTCTCTAGGATTGATCGAGCGTGATGGGACTATGAGCATGGGTAGTTGGGTCAATGACTAGGGTATGGCCGGAATTTCAGCTAGAACGATGGTCAGAGGAAGGAGATTTCACCGTTGACAGGTTTTGGGTTTGGGTTTGCATTGTGTTCCCAGGTTTGTGAAGAGGGGCTGGATTTGAGTTGCTGGTGTTTGGAAATTGTTTGATGATTGTATTGAGGAATGAGGTTGTTTTCTAGTATGTTGATGATGCTGGAGTCGAATGGAGGAAGGCAGAGCCACCGTGCATGTGCACGGTGCTCTATTTATTTTCTGATGATCTGAATTTAGGTGATTTTGTTAGTTAGGGAAAATTGCAGAATTTACTCGAGTCAGTACTCGAGTCATATGAAGGTTTGCCCGAAGTAAGGTGTGAAATGACTCGAAGTAAAATAATTTTGACTCGGGTAGTTTTTAAGTTTTCAGGTTTGATCCTGAAACCTGAACTGTTCCAGGTTTTTAAATTATTTTTGAAACTAAATTTAAAAATAAGCCAGGCAAGTTTAGATCTGAACTTAAAGCAAGATTAAATGATGAATTCAAATAGGTTTTGAATTTCAGATTTTGAATAAACAAGATTTGCAGAATAAAATAATTAAAAACTAAAACCTGCACAGTTTATATAAAGTGAATTCAAATTTGGAAATGAAATTTAAAACAAGATTTAAATTTCTAAGTCAAATCTGAATTTGAAACCTGAATTCAAATTAGAAGTTGAATTTGAAAGTTTCAAATAAAAATAAGTTATAAGTTCAAATTTTATTATCAAGTGGAATATTTTAGAATTTTATAACTTATGAAATGAAATGAAACTTGAATTCAAATTTAAATCTTTGAATATAAAACTGAAAACATGATTTGAATTTTGGTTGTAATATAAATAAGATTTGAAATTATATGTTCAATATCACTTGAATTATTTAAGGTATTTTAAATTTGTTAAATTTGAATATGGGATAAAGTTAAACTATTCTTTTAAAACTACTTTAAAGGATAAGTGATTCTTTAAAATGAAAACTAAAGAGTTTTTAAATAATAAAAATCTTGTTTAAGTTTAAATTTAATTTCATTTTAATTTTAATTTAAAATGGAATTTAAAGAAATTTAAAAGCAATTTGTTTTTAAATTTCTTTGATAATGATAATTAAATCATTAATAAAATTAATGATTATCATTAAGTTGATTTGAACTTAATGATTTATTAATTAGTCTAGGTAATTAAGTTTTGTAATTAATTAATTTAATTAATTAATAATTAGGTTAATTAATTAGCAAATTAAGGGTTTTTATTTAAATTAATTAAAAGGATTAAGTAAGTTAATTAAATTTGATTAAAGTGTGATTTAGAAATTAATTTAAATAAGATTTGATTAATTTAGTTAATGAATTGAATTATATTAATCAAGTAATTAATAATTAATTAAGTTTTTAATTATCACTTGATTAATTTAATAATTATAGATTACTTAATGAGTTTTATAAATAAATTAAGAATTAATATTGATTAATTCAATTAATTACTTTGGAAAAGTAATTAAAGATTTTTTATTGGTTAGTGAAGGTCATTAAATTAATATTATTTTATAATTAATTAATGTAATTAATTTTAATGATTAATTGTATTAATTAATTTAAAGATAATCATTTGAGAATTATTTAATAAGCCAGGCAAGTTTAAATCTGAACTTAAAGCAAGATTAAATGATGAATTCAAATAGGTTTTGAATTTCAGATTTTGAATAAACAAGATTCGCAGAATAAAATAATTAAAAACTAAAACCTGCACAGTTTATATAAAGTGAATTTAAATCTCGAAATGAAATTTAAAACAAGATTTAAATTTCTAAGTCAAATCTGAATTTGAAACCTGAATTCAAATTTAAATCTTTGAATCTAAAACTGAAAACATGATTTGAATTTTGGTTGTAATATAAATAAGATTTGAAATTATATGTTCAATATCACTTGAATTATTTAAGGTATTTTAAATTTGTTAAATTTCAATATGGGATAAAGTTAAACTATTCTTTTAAAACTACTTTAAAGGATAAGTGATTCTTTAAAATGAAAACTAAAGAGTTTTTAAATAATAAAAATCTTGTTTAAGTTTAAATTTAATTTCATTTTAATTATAAGTTAAAATGGAATTTAAAGAAATTTAAAAGCAATTTGTTTTTAAATTTCTTTGATAATGATAATTAAATCATTAATAAAATTAATGATTATCATTAAGTTGATTTGAACTTAATGATTTATTACTTAATCTAGGTAATTAAGTTTTGTAATTAATTAATTTAATTAATTAATAATTAGGTTAATTAATTAGCTAATTAAGGGTTTTTATTTAAATTAATTAAAAGGATTAAGTAAGTTAATTAAATTTGATTAAAGTGTGATTTAGAAATTAATTTAAATAAGATTTGATTAATTTAGTTAATGAATTGAATTATATTAATCAAGTAATTAATAATTAATTAAGTTTTTAATTATCACTTGATTAATTTAATAATTATAGATTACTTAATGAGTTCTATAAATAAATTAAGAATTAATATTGATTAATTCAATTAATTACTTTGGAAAAGTAATTAAAGATTTGTTATTGGTTAATGAAGGTCATTAACTTAATATTATTTTATAATTAATTAATGTAATTAATTTTAATGATTAATTGTATTAATTAATTTAAAGATAATCATTTGAGAATTATTTAAGCATAATTACTTAATGAAAGTAATTAAGGAAATTAATTACTAATTGTAATTAATTAAGTTTATTTTGATTAGTTAAGTTAATTAATTAAGCTTAATTAATTTAAATTAATCACTAATTTATTTGAAAGTAATTACAAATGAAATTAAAATGGAAAATTACTTAGTGAAGTAATTAAGAAAATAAATTACTAGATGTAATTAAATGGAGGATTTTTGGAAATTAATTACTTTGTGTAATTAATATGTAATTTATATGTTGTATAATTACTTAGGTAAGTAATTAATAATTAATTACGTAGTGTAATTAATTTAGGTTTTGTTCATTAAGTTCTTTGAAATGATTAAGAAATGTAATTAATTTAATGTAATTACTAAATGTGATTGATTAGGAATGATTAATCAATAGAGATAATTGATAATTGATTTAATGGAGTTATTTTGAATAAAGTAATTTGAGATCATTAATTAATGATATAAGTAAGGATTGATTAATTATGAACAATTAATCAATGAAGGTATTAAATAAATGTAATTAATTAAGGATTAATGTAATTAATTATAATTAATAAATTAGTAAATTAATAACAGGTTAATTACTGAATTTGGTTTGGATTAATTAATTTGTGAAATTAATTGAAGGATAATTACTTGAATGTAATTAAAGAATAATTAATCAAGATGATTAATTAGAGTGATTTGTTGAAAATAATTAATTGATTTATAATTAATTGATGTGTAAGCAAGATTTATATCGATGAGTAATTAATTTAATTCGTTTTAAATTAATTAAGGAAGAAGTAATTAATTTAATTCATTCTAAATTAATTATAGAATGGTGATTTAATAAGTCATTGCTTATGAATGATGATTGATATTTATCACCCTGAATGGTTGAAATCTCAGATATGAGATATATGATGTTGTGTGATTTGGATGCTATGATTGCATTGAGTTGATAATATGAACTATCTGTTTGAGTTGATAATATAGACTATCTGATGTGATGATAATATTGATTATCTATTGTGATGTTGAGAATTATCTATCTGTGTGTATATAGATAATATTGAATCAAATTGTTTTAAACCTTAAAACAACTTGGACCTAAAAGACACGCTTTGGATTTCGATGAGACCGGGATCGGGTTTCCATATTTGGATATCCGAAAACCACATCGATCCAAATTAACGTTAGGTTGTGAATCCAAGTGGAGCAAGTGAAGACTCGAGGTGTAAGGGCTATACGTCAGTATAACTCTGTGGGTGATTCCGTAATGAGTTTGACGGAATAGTACTTATAGGTTCGAGATGAAGATTCAGAGTGCAAGGGTTATCGTCGTTAATTCTGAGGATGATTCCAAAATGAGTGTAACGAGATAATGCCTTCGATTTTGTTCGAACCCGGAACGAACTTGTATGGATTGAATGCTTTCAGAACATCGTCAGGTGGACGATGAGCATCCTAAGTGTTATGTCCTATAAAGGTAATCGTAGCCTCAAGCCTCAACAACCGGGAATGGCTAAAACAAGGGAGTTGCGGCAAGGTTTCGTGGGTAGCTCCCACTGGAGAGCAAGATTGATCCCTGTCTAGAAGTCCCTTCATATTCGGCTGTGTGGGCAGTTGGTTGCAAACAACTGCGGGGTTGTCTTGTTCGGAACTGTTCAGTAAGGACTGGTTCTGGCCTTGTGTTGCAGGGGAGTGGGAGTACTCCTCGGTACGGTGATCTAGGCCACGTACTGTGACGGGCGGTACCCCAGTAGCCCTGCCATTGATGGAATCCAAAATCCAATAAGTGCCAACGGTTTTGATTGTATTACCCACTTTTGTGGCTAGTAGCTGGAATTTAATAGATGTAACAATTTCGGCTATTTCTTATTTACTTGAAAACCCTAGACACTGTTATAATATCATCGGATTTCCTATCAATTGTTTTGGTTAGCGTAAGGTAAAAACTTTCCATGTTTATGTGTGGGAAGTCTTATGTGATACCTTTCTTTTCAAAAGGTTTTTAAAGTTAAGAAACCTTAACCTGTTACTCACACCAGACCCATGTCTGACCCGGAGTTTATCTTTGTTTTCTTAAACTCTTGGGTACTCAAATTTTTATGAGTAGTCAAGAGATTTAGGTTAGCTTTGACGAATAATGGAGGAGCAATGGAGCAGGAGGCTTCTGCGTCGTAGATATATAGTTTCCGTTGTGTATTCTCTGTGTTGTATTAGGCTGTAAATACTAGACAGGTGTTTATAACTGTCTAGTATATGTGAGGTGTATGATGTGTATCTCTGATTGGTATTGTATATTATGTAAATACTTATGTTATTAATATAATTTATTCGTTCCGCTGTTGAAATTCTTATGTTATTTCTTCTTTCTCTTCTTTCTTTTCTTCTTCTATCCCTTTCTTTCTTAATTGATGATGCGATTTTCTATGGTATGAAAGTCGGGTCGTCACAACATCTCTAAAGGTCGATGAGTGATACCTAAAAAACTTGATATAATCCAAGTATTATATAAGATAATAAATAGGTCAGTCTTGTACTAATATATATCAGCGAAGGCATAGACATGAAAACTTGATATCCATAAACATGTGTGTATGCTCAACATGATCGTGTACATATCTTATTGCAAACCACTTTAGAAAAGTGGAGCCATGGAATTCCAAAAAGTCATTATCCATAAATAGCCACAAGTGAATCAAATGGTATCGGCATAACCAAAGAAATCACCATGTTAAAATCTCTCAAAAATTGGCCTTTCATTAGAAAAATACCAAGATACGGTGAATCATGAAACAAAAATTAAACCATAAGATTCAATTCACAAATACAAAAATTGGAGCTAAACACAACGGCGAGCACTTTTGGCTATGCACAACACAAAGACAAGCATGGAAGCTATGCTAAACAAATGGCATTGTTATCTCTAATTACTATCTCAAAACCACAAAATCATGTCTTTTATACGCAAAAAACCTAAATATAGTGAATTACGAAATCCAAGTCAAAATATAGAATCCAAACAAATAAAACATAAAATGGTGCCAATCCAGAAGAAGATCCGATACCCGTTAATCATGCATGAAAATGTGAGGTACAGTCCTCTCTCAGATAGAGGTACAGTCCCCTCTTGGACAGAGATACAATCCCCTCTCTGACCGATGAGCATAAAGGCTTTGCCGAACATAAAGACGAACCCGAAGGTTACGCCAAACATAAAGGCGGACCCAAGGTTACGCCGGACGGGAAAGTGTAATAAACTTTCAAATAGTAACCAAATGGATTTCGCTAAAGCGTCCCATACCACCCGACGAAATTCAAATGTGTTCTAAGTGATAAGAAACCCCAATTCAGCACCAATAAATAGTTACAGTAATAAAATATTCAGTCGAGCGAGTCTAGTAACTAAACGATAAAGTAACTCGAATGGTATGAACGTTCCATACCACTCGTTTTACTAAATCCTTTAATTAAATTTCTCATCCGAATGAACTAATAGTTTTATTTTGAAAATACTTCCCTTGAAATGATTTGAAATATCATTTTAATGACCATAAAATTAATAATCCAAAATTATAAATATAAATAGATTTTGAAATCATAATTTATTAAAACCTTATTTTCAAAAGTAGGTTTGAAACTATATTTACTCTTTGAATTAATTTGGAAATTATTTCTTTTGTAGAAATATTACTTTATAATGCTTTTACAAATCATGAAGACATACACACACATATACATTTATATATACACATATATGTGCATACACATGTATATGTATATGATATGTATGTGTGTATGTATATGTATGTATGTATGTATGTATGTATGTATGTCGCCATAGTATATAAACGTATGGCACTTCAATGCAGTCACGATAGAATCACGATCATTGGAAAACAAATGGATTTGATAGCTCTATAGGCTACAGCTCAACCTAAAAGCCAAGTAAACAAATCGATCCATAAGTTCAAATCCATATGCATATAATAGATAATTATTTATAAAGATTCTTGATATTATTAAAGCATCAAAATCGTTCAATTTTAAGAATAAAACCTAGCAAGAAAAGTAACAATTAAAAGCAACAGAGCATCAAAAAGCAAGCAAACAACATAGGGAAAAGTAGGGCAAGAGAGGGGAGTGTGCAACCTAAAGTATGCGAGCTTTAGGTTATGATCGGTTAACTGGTCAATCCCAATCGGTTCCCCGATAGGTCATGACTTGGATCTTGCATGCTTTAGGTTGCAGCCACCCACCAACGACTAACACGATTCTGGTGAGCTTTTCGACCTTTCGATAGTTAATCTTGGAAAATCAAGTATAAATATGCTTGCATACATTAGAAACACTTCGCACAAACATGTATTACAAAGGAGGATTGACTAAAAATAACTAATTTTGATTCAGCACAGTGAAATTAACAAGTAACAGCCACAAGCATTCACCAATCCAAACTCATACAACCATTCAATATATAGTTTCAAATTAGAACATGATGTGAGTTAAACACACCTAAATCGCTAAGTTTGCAGCTTATTGATTGGTGCCTATTCTTTTCAGCTATTTCCTCAAATGAATCATGCAAAGCAATAGGAAAAATCGCACATTCAATTGCCAAGGTTTCTAAAATAAATCCATATAAAAGAGGAATATTGGTTTGATATTTTATACTTGGAGTTTATAACCTTTTAATTTTAGCAGTTAATTTCAAGATTGAATAGGATTAGTATTTTAGTTTCTAGGGTTAGAGTTGAGAAGGAGCTATGTGACAGAGTCTTGTTTCTGAAGTGGAAAGAAAATGAACATGCTATTCTTTTTTCTAGCCACTCTTTCCTTTCTTAACTAATTTTCTCCTCTCTTTTTTCAATTTGCTTATAGGCCTTAAGCAACTTTTCATTAGCAATGAATTGATCATATTTGAATTATTTCATGGTAATAGCTCAATTCTCTAATTAGAATTGGAATTAATATATTTTTCTAAACCAATTTTAAATAATTACCATATAAACAAATACAAATCCATTCATCTTGTTAACTCTGCAATGCGTAATCTAAAGTTGCTAATTTAAATCTTTAACTAAGAATTTATTGCTATTAATTCTTAATTAATTTCATTAAATGGTTAAAACATATTAATTCAAATTTTCGCAACAATAAAAGTTCCATTTCTATTAAATTCAATTAGTTGCACTTATTGAATTTATGAACCAAAAATTAGCACCAAATCTAATTTAAAAAATATGAATGCTTTTTAATAGATTTATAAATTCATAATCTTTGCAAAACATCATTCTTCTCATTAACATTTATCCCTCAATTTATTACCATATTTCCAATTTGAATTCTAGACAATAAAAACTCCTTTCAATGTTTTAAATACTTAGAAATATTTTATTTATTTTCTCCTAACATAATTTAATCCAAATTTCATACTAACCTTGAATAAAAAATAAAATTAAATCCCTAAAAATTCGATTTTGATTAATTTTTATCACTTAAATTATATTTTTAATTTCTCTTCATGCACACCTCGAATGAAAGTTGTTGCAAACTCTCCCTTGAAGAAATTGTGTTCTCGTAATTCCATCTTAAAGTGAAGCCTATAACATATGTATTATATGAATATCCCGTTTATTGCTCAAAATCTATATTGATTTTGCAACAACTATCAAGTCAAGTTTATAAAAGTATTCACAATCAAGAGAAACACTCGATTCGTTTTAACAAATAAGGTACATCCTTAATGATTATCTAATAAAGTAATCCCCCAACAAAATCATCTCGTATTTGAACTTATAAAATCTCTTTGATTTTTTAACAATAGAACTTCCATCTCTGGGTTAGTTCTTCGCCTTGATTCCTTTCATAAATTACTAATCTATTTTATTATATAAGAATGTAACACCCCAGATTTTTGATAACATTATTTAGAAGATTTATTTAGAAAAACTAAATAAAATAATGTGTTAATAAGGTGATTGAGATTTGATTTAATTAAGGTAGCTGTGCCTTTTAATTAATAAATTAAAAGAAAAGTTTAAAATGAATTAGAGGAGGGCTATTATGGAAAAGAAGTCGTTCCTATTTTGTCTTCCCTAATCCATATATTTCAAAAAACGCGTTTATTCTCACTTTTCAAAATTTTAAAAGCTTGGCAAGCCACCATTAACAAAGGAAGAAGAAGATGAAACAAAAGTGACACTTAAGTAAAGCAAATTCAAACCAAACTCATTCGAATCTCAAGCTCCTTAATCATTAAAGCAAATGGTGAATAATGTTTACATCTCTAAACAATTTTGGTTTCAATTTTAAGTTTAATTCCGAATGATTTTGCAATTATTTACTATGTGTTTGAATGACAAAAATATTATATATACATGTTGATGATTTATATATGTTCATATAAATTTTATGAGTTTTGAGATAAAACCCTATTAAATGACATCCATTAGCCTTGCGAATTTGTATGGTGATCTAAAAAGTTATTTTAGAGATGGATTTCAATTTTAAGAATTTTTATGGAATTATTACAAATTTTCTAAGAAGAAAAGGTTAATTTGGATTATGAAATTATTTAAGGAAAAAATAATTATAGTATGGATACGAAAATTTTACATGTTAAAGAGAATATATTATTTGATTTTTTTTTGAATTTTTTATAGGATTTTTCAAGGTGTTTTAATAGTTATACAAAATTATTTAAGGTATGAGACTTAAATGTTTTATACAATTATAAAGGAGAAAAGGGCTTTTTCAAAATTATCCAAATTTCCAAATAAGGAAAGTCGGCAGCACTAGTGAATTTGTAATTTGGCATCCAATCAAATTTAGAAAAACAAGGAAGGTGGGGTACAAAAGAACTATTTTAAAATACAAATAAATAGTCTTTTCTTCTATTTCAACCCTTTCGGCAGAGCTTCCGTCTTCATTCCAGACCTTCCGACAAGGTCGAAAGGTATCAAAACTTTCAGCTAGGTCAAATAACAACGCATAAGGTATCAGACAACTGGTACGTAGTGATTGGGATGAATTTGAGAGGTTTAGGGACGAAAGTTATAGCTTTCGAAAGAGATGAAATATTTTTGGTTTAAAGAAAATACGTCTGCCAGCTTTCGACAAAGAGCTTTCGAAATTTCAAAAAATATTTAAAAGAAAAAAGGTTTCAATTGGTTTGCTTTCTTGTTTTAAATGAAAGATCTTGACAAGGTCGAAAGGTATAGTTTTCGACAAGGCCGAAAGCATTGTTGCCGCTTTCTAACCCTTCGACATGGATGGAGTCAAAGGTTGTCTTTTGTTTTCTAAAACCTGTCACCTCTCTCTATTGATTTCGAAGGGTTGGTTCCAACATCAACACTTCATTGTTTTCGAAGAGTTTCGAAGGGTTTCACAAAGGTTGTGAAGAAGTTTCTTTCGACTCCAATGATTTTTTGATCCTTTGGCATAATCCAAACGTTTTAAGTCAAAACGTTTTCAAAGTAGTTAACTTTGATTGGTTTCGAAAGGTTTTCTACATGTTTTAAATTGAACCTATTATCTTTGGAAGGTTTTCAGTTACATTGCTTTCGAAAGGTTTATTATATAAGGGAGGTACTCCAGGCTTTCGACAAAGTCGAAAGGTGAAACCTTTCGACCAGGTCGAAAAGAAACCTCCCGACAAGGTCGAAAGGTAAGACCTTTCGACCAGGTTGAAAGGTATGATTTTGAATTGTTTTTTAAAGGTTAAGGTTTAAAATATCTAAAAGGCAGATGTCATATGTTTTAAAGCTTGTAAAAGGTAGCTCTTAAAAGGTTTTGAAGGAGTTACTTCAATGGTTTCGAAAGGTTTTATTAAAGGATATGAAGGAGTTACCTTCAATATTTTCGAAGGGTTTTATTAAAGGTTTAGAAGGAGTTACCTTCTATGTTTTCGAAAGGTTGTTTAAAGGATTTAAAAAAGGTTTCGAATATAAGGACTAGACAGATAGCCTATGTTTTTTAAGTTATAAAGGACTTTAACTTATTTTAAAAGGATAGACAATCCTTGAACAACATCCACATTATATTGAGTAAAGTATATATAACACGGCGAAAATAGCTTAGAGTAAGCTAAAGATATATTTTCCTTGTATATATATGATGTGACTCCCCACCCCGAGACCCACATTAACAAAGAGTATTACTGGGTAATACGGTCTGCTAATGCAGAGAATAAGGCTGGATAGGAGCGACCATCTATAGCCTTATCTTAGATATCTATTGAATACATCGACAGTGCCATATTTTTTTTTATTTCAAGTGGATCGACATATCCAATAAATACTTAGTACAAAGCCATAGGTGGCTATTAGATCTATCAGAACAAAATACAACAACTCAAATGCAAAACACTTCACGGAACAACAGGTAATCCCATATATACACACATATACAGATACGTCACATAGTATACAAAATGATACATGCCAAGTGGTATAGCAATCACAATATACAAGCGAGTCAAAAGAATGCACATAATAGGGTGGCAAACTAAAAGGACTACACAAAAAGCTATAACAAAAAGAGCTAGCAGAATAGAGTCCATGTGGAAGTAGAATAAACTTAAGTCCAAATGTACCTAACCTAAAACACCTCCGTCTGACCCGAGTATAAAACACATGTGTCAGTCTAGCTAAACAAATCAGTTAATAAGGATAATCGATAATATTAGCATAATGATAATGTGATAATATTCCTAAGTGAGAAGGGACAACTAAAATGTATGATAACATCAAGTGATAATATGGTATCACCACTGTTTGCCAAAAAAAGGGCGAACACCTCCAAGTCGTATGACTTAGTCGATTTTATATTGTTCTTAGCGATTTGGGTGATTTATGCAAATATGTAAAAAAGCAGGAACTAAACTGTAAAAGACACAGATTTATAGTGGTTCGGCCAGAATGTGCCTACGTCAACTTCATATGTTATTCTCTTTCACTGTTCAGATTACAAGTACAAAGCTTTGATTACAAGTGTATGAAAGTTGTTTGAAAGTTCTGTCTGTCCTTGAGCTCTCAAACTTGTCTGCCATTGTTGTACCCCTGCCCCTCTATTTATAGAGTGAGGCTGGGAGTAGGGGTCTTGAATGTATATAGCTGCTGGTGGGCCTGGGCTGATGTGATCTGGCCTGGCATTGTTGGTTCGGTAATACCTTATTCACTTTGGTTCGGTAGGGTTAGTATGCTTCTGGTTCGGTAGTGGTAGTATGCTTCTGGTACGGTAGGGCTTTCTTCGTGTGGGTTCGGTAGTGTTTCGGTCCGGTGATGGTTTAAGATCTTGGTCCGGTAGTGAATGGCGCATGGATTGATTCGGTGGTGAGAGGAATGTGGATTGGTTCGGCGGTGAGTGGAGTGTGGTTAGTTCTGCCTTGGTTCGGTAGTGGGGGTGTTCGGTCCTGCTTTGGTTCGGTAGTGGGTGTGGTTGGTCCTGCCTTGGTTCGGTGGTGAGAATACACCCAACATTTGCCCCCCAAAGTGGGGCATATGCCTGCATATTTCGCGCTTTGTTTTCTCCCCATCCGGCCTAAGTGCCGAACCAGTTGATCCGGTCATCCTACGCTTGCTTATAAGTAGGGGCTTCACGCCTCTGTTATTCCATACCTTTTGAAATAGCCGAACCAAACCTTGGTCTGTCAAGTCAACCATATCACCGAACCACATTTGACTGCTGGCCCAGGTGATTTAGTCTTCTTTCTCCGAATGAACTTTATGCTTGAACTACCGAATGAGTCCGGGAGTACGAGTGTCGAATGGACTTTTAGCCTCGAGCTACCGAATGCACTTGGGGAGTACGAGTGCCGAATGGCCCTTAGCTTCGAACTACCGAATGAACTTGGGAGTACGAGTGTCGATTGGCCCTTAGCCTCGAACTACTGAATGAACTTGGGAGTACGAATGCCGAATGGACTTTGGTCTCAAACTACCGATTGAGCTTTTATGTTTTGAATTATGAATGAGATTCCAGGCCGTAGGTACTTGTTTGCCTACACCCCTTGTTTTAACGATGTGTTTTCTCGGTGTTGCAGATAATGTCTCATAAAGTAGAAACTCGTTCTGACAAGAAGAAATCCAAGGACAAAGGGGAGTCCTCCATAGTGCCCCCCCGTTCAGTCAAAGCCAGAACGACATGGACCATCCCCGAGATCATTTGTAGATGGGTACGGCCCTCAGGAGATTTTGAACTCACCGCCTGACTGTTTTTCCAGCTACCTCAAAGACGAGCAGCTTGACGTTATATCTAGATCCTTTGGGATTGATAGAGCGCATATGATGTCGCCAGGGAAAGGAGTGATGCCGTATAACCCCCCTGAAGGATATTTTGCTTATAGTAGGTTTTCATTGCATGTGCAGGGTCATTCCTCCGATCAACGCTTGGATCGTCAGCTTCATCACATACTTGAAGGTGGCCCATTTCCAGCTTCAGCCCAACTCCTTTTCCATCTTGGTGAGTCTGTTTATTATTTTCCAGAGAAAATACGGGCGTCCCCCTTCCAACCGGGAAATTCAATACCTGTACAACTTGAGAGGCTACAAGAAGGAATGGTTCTTTGTCAATGATGACTCTGTTTCTTTCCACTGCTTCACCTCTGGCTGTAAGTTGACTCTTATTTATAATTTCCGTTCTGACTGCAATGCTCCTCCTTATGTGCTTTGTTTCTTGCTAGGAACAGATGGCTTTGCGGTTGTAGAGAACGATCGTCTAGCTTAGATGGCTGCGGAAATAGAAGCCATTCCGGAAAACGAGAGGGAAGCTTCTTATTTGATCAGAAATGCTACTCTTTTGGGGCTCAACTTGATTCTGCTACGCCAGTCTATGGTCAAGCAAAGAGACACAGCTGAGGAGAGGGCCGCCAAAGCTAAAGGAGGGGCTACAGCGAAGAGCGGAAAAAGGAAACCCTTCTCGAAACCTCCAATTACTGGGGGGAAGAAACTTAAGAAGTCCGATGGACCCTCCCCCCAGCACATGTCGAGACATCCCGGAGGAGGAAGATGTGGAGGAGGAAAGAGGCGAGGATGAAGGAGGTGAGGCAGAGAGTGGAAGTGCTGGAGAAGGAGATGGTGATGGTCATAGCGATGATGGTGGCGACGGACAGAGTGGTGATGGCACTGGGGCCTTGTCTTCTAAGCAAGCAGGTGTGATCCAGGAATGGACAGATGACGCTTTCCGCCTAGCTTTTGAAGGGTTGGAGGAAGGATCGGCTTTAGTAGAGAAGCCTAAGAAAGCTGACAAGGCCGGGACCGGTGCCGGTTCATCTTCTAAGAGCGCTTCAGCTAAGGCAATTCTTGCGATTCAAGGTGAATTTTTGACTCCTGCCGACTCCATTTATGATAAGGATTTAGGAATATTTTATGGTCAGCTCCCGTCCTGGAATGAGATCCAGGACTTATTGCAGTATCCTACTCCTCCCCAGGGTTTGTATAATAAAAGCGTCTCTTTACTCTTCTTATCTTGATATATTTCTTGAATTATACCTCAATGTATGCTTGTAACACTTGGTTTTTATCACAGAAGCTGGTAAGGTGGCCAAGACACCAGATGTTCGGCATCGTCTTGAACAATATAAACTTCTCAAGGCTTCTACTAAACCAAAGCCTCCGACTAACCGCCGTGGAAACGTAGTCGGCTACCGTCCTCTTCTTGGATTTATCGAAGAGGATATCCAAAAGAAGAAGAGGAGTCACTCCTTGTTTGAATCTTTACCTGGTCCTCAGCCCCCAACTCAGCCTCTTTAGGATACCACGGAGGAGAATACTGAGTTTATACCTTCTCCGCACCCGTCTGAAAATCCTACCGTTACCCAAATAGATCATCCCGGCTTGGCTCGTAATCCGTTTGCGGGTCATCCGGATCTGGATCCGAGTTCTCGTGATATTACCTTTGATGAGGCTACCGGTGAGCACCTTCTCCCTCGTAATCCTATGGTAAGAGTACTAGATGAAGCTAAGTCCCTGGACCTTGATTTGCTCACCACTCGAGTCGTAACTTTGGGGGACGAAGCTAAGGCAAACATTGACCGGGTTGCTGAGGAAACCAGGAAGCTGATGGGGCATCATGCCCGACTGGTCAAGGCTGGAGAAGAAATCGGGAGTGCTAACATTCGACTGCGGTTAGTGGTTTTCGACCAGGCCAAACAACTCATTGATCAGGCCATTCAGATCTCTCAACATGAGGCCGCTTCTAGGCAATTAAAGAAAACCATGGAAGAGGCCAGCAGGGCAGAGTTACGGAAAATGGAGGTTGTTTGTAAGGAACGGATTGATATGGCTATTGTAACGGTGGATGAGGTTCGGAAAGCGGATTTCGAGCGGGTACGGGAGTTATCCGGGAAACTTGAAGCCGCAGAGCTTGCTCAAACCAAGCTGAAGGAGGAGATGGAGGCGATGAGGAAATCCTTTCAGGCTGACTGCTCGCGATACCAATCGGAGAGGGATGCTGCCACTGTAAAGCTGTTGGCTTCTGAGGACCGAATAAGGGAGTTCGAGGAGAATGAGGGGATAATGGATGAGATGCTTCAGGATATATACTTTCGCACTTGGAAACGGGGCAACTTATCTTGGATGGATGATTATCCTCGAGTCATGGCTAGGATTTATCTCAGGGCCCTGGAGGAGGCTAAGGCCGATGCAGATAAGGAGGGTGGCGTGGCCTTTAGAATGGACGTGGTTACAGCTCAATTCACCAAGGAGGAGAAAGCGGCGGTGAAGGAGGGTATGCGGCTGCTTACTGTTGAGGAGGTTGGTGTGCAGTTAGAGGATGATGATCCAGGAGCAAATGCTGGTAAGTCTTCCCTTTTAGCTTTTCGTAACTTGATTGCTTATTGTTTATTTAATGGATTCTTCTCTTGAATTAGACAGGCGGGGCCTTTGAAGCACCAACTACCTCTGGTCAACATGCTGAGAGTTCCAATCCTGTGGTTAAGTAGATCTCGGAGGGCCTGTAGGATAGAGGTGAAGCTCCGATGCAGCCGACTCCTTGACTTGATCTGGATATCTTTTGGTTTACTTGACCTTGCAGTCTATGCTAGTCCGAAAACATTAATGTAACTTTTAGGCTGTAATTATGTTATTCGTAACGAACGGCTTTATTCTTGGCATGTAATTTTTAACTTAAGCTGATTCTATCATATTTGAATGCTATCGTTATGTTGGTGTGTTTCATAAGAAATATAGTTGTGCACATTCCTGTGATTCAATTGTGTTTGATGTCGAGTTCTTGCTTAAAATATAATTTCATATCTTACAATGCTAGTGTGATGTGCGAATAAATTACAGCTACTTATTCATATACAAAAGAAGAAAGTACCTCCCTTCATGTTTAATTCATAGATGGTTTCTTTGAATGTCTTGTATGACTGAGCATGGAATGCAGCTGAGTGACCTGTCATCCAGTTGTGAGTTCCTATTCCCATTAGCGAGCGTCTCCTATTTTCTGTCATGTACTTTAGGGATCGTTATATAGGATAGAAGGAAAGTTTTTAAACAAGATAGAAATATAAAAAATAGTAAAACTTCCAATCACGGAAGGCCTGCGATGTGCTTAAGTTTGTGGCAAACGGGTTTTGTAGTCACTTTCCCTAGTTGTGGGTATTGGAGACATTTGTCACCCATCTTACGCCTCCATGGTGAGTTTCTCTTTTTTACCACAGCCGTACTTAAGACACTCGGAGCCGAGATCACGCACAGTAACTACCCGGGCCATTATGGCCCGTAATCGTGGGTATTATTCAATTTACCGTGGCCGGCTAGCGTGGGTGCCGATCGTCAACTGTGAACTACCCCTGGCTGGCCACACCTTATGTTGGGGCTTAAAGTAGGTTCACGGTTGCTGGCGAGCCGAACGCCGTAATGAGCTGCCTCGGCTATAGTCGGCCTTCTCAGTGGCTTATAATCGGCTCATTACAGTTGGCTTTAAGGGCCGATCGTGAGCAATGATTTAACCCACAGCAGAGGGATGCTGGAGCAAAAGTGTCTCATTGGCGAGGGCATAGATTCGTATAGTACCTGTTAGGTCTTGTCCAGGTGAAGTCTCGTTGTGATGTGTCTTGAATGGAAATGCCATTACACAGGATTTTGTTCAACAGAAAAGAATAAAGTTAACAAGCAGCCAAGATATAAAGGAGCAAGTTAAAAAAAAGACAAGTTTTTAAAATGGTTCGGCACGAAAATGCCTACGTCCACTGATTCTCTTTGTTAATTCACTTCATATGGGCAGTACAAGTTAAGATAAGTATCGACGAAGGTGTTGGATGTTCCATGCCCTCTGGAACACCTCTCCGTCCACTGTTGACAAAATATAAGCTCCGTTGTGGAGATCTTTATGAATTACATATGGTCTGTCCCAGATTGGATCTAGTGCTCCGGGGAACGGGAAGACTCGCTTGAGGACAAGATCTCCTTCTTGTAAGCTACGATGCTTGACTTTAGAGTTGTATTGTGCTGCCACTTTTTGCTTGTGAGCTGCTGCTTTGAGTGCTGCATCGTTTCTTCTCTCTTCGATTAGATCCAAAGACATGTGAAGAAGTTCTTCATTCTCTTCTGAGTTATAGTGGATCCTATGGTGGAAAGGCACTACAATTTCGACTGGGAGCATGACCTCCGATCCGTATGCCAAAGAGAAAGGAGTATGCCCCGTTGATGTTCTGAAAGATGTGCGGTAGGCCCAAAGTGCCGTAAGAAGTTCATCCACCCAAGCACCTTTCGACTTTTTAAGTTTCTTCTTGATTACAGTTTTGAGAATTTTGTTGACAGCTTCGACTTGTCCGTTTGCCTGGGGGTAAGCTACGGATGAGAAGCTTTTGTGAATTCCATACTTTTGGCACCAGTCGACGAACTCTTCGCTGTCAAACTGAAGTCCATTGTCCGATATGATTTTGAGTGGAACCACGTACCTACATAGAACATTTTTGATCAAGAAGTTATTAACTTTTGCCGAGGATATTTTATTTAGAGGTTCCGCTTCCACCCATTTGGTGAAATAATCGACTGCCACTATAACATATTTGGCTCCGCCTCGGACCACCGGCAGTTCGCCAATCAAGTCAACTCCCCATACTGCAAAGGGCCAAGGGCTAGTCATCTCAGTGATTTTATTTGTCGGTAGTCGAGGAATCTTAGCGAACTTCTGACATCTGTCGCATTTTTTGACGAAATCTAAGGCGTTCTTGTTTAAGGTGGGCCAGAAATACCCATATCAGAGTATCGTCTTTGCTAGAGTCTACCCTCCAGTGTGATCTCCGCAGCTTCCTTGATGGATGTTTGATAAGATTTCCTTGGCTTCCCTTCCAGCGACACACCTTAATAAGGGGTTAGAGAAGCCACGCCGATAGAGGATGCCTCCCTGTATTGTGTAGCGGGAAGCTATCCTTAAGATTTTCTTGACTTCGTTACGCCCATCAGGCAGTGTGCCATCTTGTAAGAATTTTCGGATGGAAGTCGTCCAAGTTTCCTCTTCGATTGTAGCTATTAGATTCACTTGCTCGAAACTCCGGGTTAGTTGCTTTGAGATGGCTACTATTTCAGAAATGGTGCCGCCTCTCATGCAAGCTTGCTTTGCTAGTTCGTCGGCCTCTTGGTTCTCTTCTCGAGGAATGTGTTTGATCAAATAGTGATCCAATTGATCGAGTAGCAGTTTGGTCTTCTTCAGATATGCTGTGACTCATTCTCCTCGAGCCTGAAATTCTCCTAGTATTTGATTTACAATAAGTTGCGAATCACTATGAAGACATAGAGAACTGACTCCAATCTCTAGGGCCAGTTCTAATCCAGCTATTACTGCTTCATACTCTGCATCGTTGTTGATGGCAGCGAATTCCAACCTTAGAGCATAATGTAGCTGCCTTCCCCTGGGAGTGATTATTACAACCCCTGCCCCCCGAGCCTTGTTTGTTTGATGCTCCATCCACAAAGAGATTCCACTTGATGTCTTCTGCTATTTCAGATTGCTCTTTACTTTCGTTGGCAGTGAATTCGGCAATGAAATCGGCCATGGCTTGTCCCTTAATGGTGGTGCGAGGATGGTACGTGATATCATATTGAATCAGTTCAATGCACCATTTAAGTAATCGCACGGAAGTGTCGGGACGATGGGGTACCTGCCTTAGCGGTTGATCAGTTAGAACTCTGATGGAATGGGACTGGAAATAGTGTCGCAGTTTCTGTGATGTGACTAGTAAACAGTATGCTAGCTTCTCAAGTTTAGGATATCTGGCTTCTGCCCCCGTAAACCTCTTGCTCACAAAGTATACTGGCCGTTGTGCACGGTTGTCTTCTCTCACCAAAGCGGCGCTCGGAGCATGAGATGACACAGCAAGGTATAGATATAGCTCTTCGCCTTCATTTGGAGTTGAGAGTACTGGGGGTCTCTAGACTTGTTCGATTAGGTTGAGGAAGGCTGTTAAGCATTCCTTAGTCCATTTGAACTTTCCTTTGTCTTTCTTTAGAACTTAGAAGAAAGGGATGCACTTGTCATTCGCTTTAGAGATGAATCTGCTTTGGGCGGCCACTTTCCCATTTAGGCTTTGCATTTCACTTCGAGTGGAAGGTATCCTGATATCTTTCAGAGCTCGGACTTGTTCGGGGTTTGCTTCAATCCCCCTGGCATGGACGATGAATCCCAAGAACTTTCCTGATGATACTCCGAATGAGCACTTTAGAGGATTCAGCTTCATTCCATATTGGCGAAGTACTTGAAACATCTCGCCCAGGTGGCTTACGTGATCGTTGGCTTTCCTCGATTTTACTAGCATGTCATCCACATAAACCTCCATAGTTCGTCCTATCAGTTCCGCGAACATCTTGTTGACGAGGCGCTGATAGGTAGCTCCGGCGTTTTTAAGTCCAAAAGGCATTACCCTATAGCAGTACAATCCCCAGTCAGTGATGAAACTAGTGTGGTCTTGATTGGGGGCGTGCATAGGAATTTGGTTATATTCTGAGTATGCGTCCATAAAAGATAAGAGTCCGTGCCCGACTGTGTTGTCCACCAGCTGATTGATTCGGGGGAGTGGGAAGCAATCCTTCGGGCAAGCGTCATTTAAGTTGGAGAAGTCAATGCATGTTTGCCACTTCCCACTAGCCTTCTTTACTAGTATCAGGTTAGCGATCCACTCTGGGTAGATGGCTTCTCGTATGAAGTTATTGGCGAGCAAGTTCTTTACTTCTTCATCGAGGGCTGCTGATCGTTCTGCCCCTATACTTATCTTTTTCTGCTTTACTGGCACCTTGGTAGGATCGATGTTTAGTGCGTGGCATGCCACGTCTGGGGAGATTCCATTCATGTCAGTGTGCGTCCATGCAAATACATCCAAGTTGTGGCAGAGAAAACCAATGAGTTGATCCCTCAATTCTGCTTTTAGCTGAGATCCGATTTTCAACAGTCTACTTGAGTCGTGTTTGTCTACAGATACAAACTCCATAGCCTATGCAGGCTCGGCGGTGGCCTCCTCCTCTTTGTCTCTGGGATCTAATTCATTGAAAGGATCACTGGCATATCGAAGAGGAGGGGCATTCTTTAGTTGTTATGCTTCCAAGTTCTTCATGTAGAGAGTAGCCTCTGTATTCTTCCCTCTATCCTTCCTGCGATTATTGCGACATTCAGTTACATAGCAATCTCGAGCGGCGTCTTGATCTCCCTCTACTTCCCCTATTCCATTGTCTGTTGGAAATTTCATCTTCAGGCACCACGGGGCCAGGACAATTTGGAAGTCAGACAAGGCTGGTCTTCCTAAAAAGGCGTTGTAGGCCGAGTGGTTATCTATTAGCACAAATGTTTTTTTCCGCACAACGGAGCGGGGGTGACTTCCTGTTTCAACAAAGAGGTCCAATTGCCCGAGAGGCATCTTCGCGTCTCCAGTGAAACCGTGTAGTGGTTTGTTGCAGGGTGACACATACTTCATTGACAGCTTCATTCTGTCGAAAGAATGCTTGAATAGGATATGTACTGAGCTTCCAGTGTCTACTAGAATTCGAAAAACTTCGGTTGGGCCGAACCGGGCAGAGATGGCCATAGGATCCATGTGAGGGTACTGCTTTCCTTCTAGGTCACGCCTATTGAATGAAATATCATCATTCTCTCTTCTCTTCGGGTGGCGTTCTTCCATAACAGAATTAACGCAGCCTTCATTGTTTTTAAGTGACTTTCCGTATCTTTCCATCTCTGTCCAGTTTTTGTCGGCGATGTGTGGTCCTCCCGATATGGTATGGACCACTATCTTCTCTTGACTGGAGCTGCTGGTGTTGCGATTTCCTCCTCCTATTTCTGGGAGGGGTAGCCTTGGGTTCTCATTGGCAGGAGCTATAGTCCTGTTCTGACCTTTTACATAGCGTTCCAGTCTCTTCCTTCTGATGTGTTCTTCAATTATGTCCCGGAGAAGATGGCATTCATTGGTATCATGCCCATGAGATTCGTGGAAGCGGCAGAACTTTCCAAACTTAATTGCGTTATCTGATCCCTTCTTGTACGGGGGCGTTTGTATTTAACTTTGTCTTGGGTGGCCAGGAAGATGTTTTCGATTGTTTCATTCAAGGGAGTGTAAGCATCAAATCTCGATCCTGGCCAATATAGATGCTTTTCTCCCTTCTTGCCCCCAGCATTGTCTCTAGAGTCATTTCTTCGGACGTCCTTTGGTACAGCGGGTGTGCTTCCATGAGCTGCCTTAGTTTGTTGCCCTTTCTGTCTTTCCGTGGCAGCGTCTTCAAGTATCATATATCTTTCGGCTTCATGGAAGAAATCAGGTAAGGTAGCTGGTTTTTCTTTCGTTAATCTTCTAGCAAACTTAGTATCCGGATGCACACCACTACAGAGGGCCATTAAGATGAGTTTCTCATCGGCATCTTGGACTGCGGCCGCTGCAGCATTGAATCGGGTTAGATATTGCTGCACTGTCTCTCCGGGCTTCTGTTTGATATTAGATAGGGAATAAGCGTCCTTGGGTTGTTCCACATGAATGCGGAACTGGCTGATGAACTTTTCCTTCAAGATTTCCAATGAGCTGATGGATCCTTGGGGTAGATGCCAGAACCAGGAGGTGGCTAGTTCTGCCAAGAATAGTGGAAAGCATTTGCACAATACTCCTTCTGTGGCTCCGCTCATGAGCATATGCTGTGTGTATCTCTGCAAGTGTACAACGGCGTCAGAGATTCCCTTGTAAGGTTCCATTGTTTGCATTTTCCATTCTCGGGGGGTGATGGCAATTTCGATATTGCGGGTGAAAGGGCTGGTTACCCTAGCGCCTATCCCTCGATCTCTTTGATCCTGTTGGACGCACTCTCTGAACAATCACGCCATCCTTTCAACAGAATTTGGAGCAGATAGAAATGAGTTTGGTTCTTCTCTGCGGGATTGATTCCGTCCAGATGATCTGTAGGGGTGGTATCATCTATCACTCCTAATATTTTCCAGTGGTTGTCTCTGGTCTTCTGGGAGCATGCCAGGGTCAGCTATAGTTGGCCCTTGCCTTGACCTTCCCCTGCTGGGTTCTGTTCCGAGCACTTCCTCGGGTCCAACTTCGGGCTGTACTCTAGCTCGGCCCCGTTCATTGGTGTTTCCGCGGCTAGGTAGCATGACAGGCTCAGCTACAGCCGACCCTCGCCTGGTACCTCCCCCGCTAGGTTTGGTTCCAAGCGTTTCCTCGGGTCAGAGTTCGGGCTGAGTTCGGGCCCGGCTCCTACCATTGTTGTTTCTTTTGTTAGCTTCTGCGAAGAAGAAAGATCTTTGTCGGCTCTGAGATCCTCCAGACTGGGACTCACCCCATGATTCAGTGTTGCGGTTGGATTCTTTAGCATCCCTTAAGCGTGACATGAGTTGGTTCACCAAGGATTCTTGTTGGGATGTGAAGCGGTCAGTCACTTCAGCCACTACCCTGTCTAGATCTTCCCTAGTAATTACTGCTGGCTGTTCCGTGGCAGGGGCTGTCGGATTTGCCTGATTTCCATTTTGTACTGCTGTTGGAACGGGACGATTCTCTTGATCTGTGATCACTGGATCTGGAACGCTACTAGTTGCGATGTTCTTTCCTTTGCTAACATCTTTCTTCTGCCTGGGAGGTATGTCTTCCAAGCAATGAGCGATGCTGTTAGGAAGAAGGTTAAGTGGGAGAAGCTGAAGCTTCGAGCTCCCATTCTCAGTGAAAGCACCAAAAATGTCTGCACAAAAAATGGACAAACACCTCCAAGTCGTATGACTTAGTCGATTTTATGTTGTTCTTAGCGATTTGGATGATTTATGAAAATATGTAAAAAAGCAGGAACTAAACTGTAAAAGACACACAGATTTATAGTGGTTCGGCCAAAATGTGCCTACGTCCACTTCATATGTTATTCTCTTTCACTGTTCAGATTACAAGTACAAAGCTTTGATTACAAGTGTATGAAAGTTGTTTGAAAGTTCTGTCCATCCTTGAGCTCTCAAACTTGTATGTCATTGTTGTACCCCTGCCCCTCTATTTATAGAGTGAGGTTGGCGGTAGGGGTCTTGGATGTATATAGCTGCTGGTGGGCCTGGGCTGATGTGATCTAGCCTGGCATTGTTGGTTCGTTAATACCTTCTTCACTTTGGTTCGGTAGGGGTAGTATGCTTCTGGTTCGGTAGTGGTAGTATGCTTCTGGTTCGGTAGGGCCTTCTTCGTGTGGGTTCGGTAGTGTTTCGGTCCGGTGATGGTTTAAGATCTTGGTCCGGTAGTGAATGGCGCGTGGATTGATTCGGTGGTGAGAGGAATGTGGATTGGTTCGGTGGTGAGTGGAGTGTGGTTGGTTCTGCCTTGGTTCGGTAGTAGGGGTGTTCGGTCCTGCTATGGTTCGGTAGTGTAATAACACGGATTTCTAGAAATTGTAATTAATAATATAATTAGGTTAATGAATAGAAATACTGAATTTATAAATTGAACATATGAATATGATCAAATAAATATTTATATTTGTAAATTTTGTTGTGTATATATATACATAGTTTTTAAATAGAATTACTATATACAAGTTGAAAATTGTATTTGTTTAAATATATGAATATATATCAAATTAAATTTTAAATTTAAATTGAATTTGAAATTTAATTTGGATTTGGAAATTTAAATTAAAATTCAAAAGATAGCTACATACATCTTAAATTGTACTTTGGTTTTAAAATGTATTTTATTAAGAACACAAATAGTTTTATAGTCTTTTCTTTGTAAAAGGGTCTTATTTATATAAGTTAAAAACATGTATTTATAAACTAAGAAAATGCATTTACTAAATGGAAGACAAATGCAAAGATAAAAAAAATCTCTTTTAATATTAAATTGCATATGTGTTAAACTCTTAATACATAAGGAAGACACTTGTAATTACTTTACAAACCTAAGATAACAAGTGGCATTTGCTCTATTTATTTTGTAAACATTTTATTTAAAAAAATATAGTAAGAAGAAACTTGGAAATTTATTTAGTTTAAAACATTCTCTTCAATGAATTTGAAATCAGATTTTAAAGAAAACTGAAAACCAATTCATGTTCAAAAAAATCTGCAAACAAAGTAAAAACCCAAATCTGCAATCTGTAAAGACTCAACTTAAACATCAATTTGCAAGTTCGATCTTCAAATCAAAGCAATGAAGATGGATCTGCATGCAAGAATTCAGTATTCAAACTGGAAGCAAATGTAGTTTTAATTCATCAAGTAAAAGCAACTTCAACAAGCAGATTAAAATTCCAGAATCATCAATAAAAATGCAAGTCAGGTTCCTGGAATATGAATGCATCTGGAATTGTTTTCTGCCTATTCAATAAGTGAGTAAACTTTTAGATTTAAACATAAATAAATTGAGAAAAACTGAGTAATGACATCTCTGCATTTTTGTGTGCATGACTGCTTATGGTATTTCTGTTGATTTCTAAACATCTCTGATCGTAGTTGAACCTCTGTCTTTATCTGTAAACATGAATCACTTTAAATTTAATTCATATGCTAACTGGTTGAAGTAAACTAGTAGTGTATGCCTAAAATGGAATTGCATGATGGTTTTTAGATACTGAAACATGTTTACATATACAAAAATGTTGTGCATGTCTGAAAAATCAGACATATGAATTTGTTTTACAGGCTACAGGCATTTTAGTCTGTTCAAAAATCATATCTCATCCCGCTGATTCATTTTAGAAATTGTTTCTGAGCAAGAGAAGTAGGATTAACAAGATTTTAATTTAAAACAGTTTGAAGTAAATCGAGCAAGTTTATATGGAAATTTGGGTGATTACAGGCAAGATTCAAAATGAGTAAAATTTTCAAGCATCATAATTTAATGTTTCAAGATTATAACTTTAACCTGTTTAGAATGTTATGATTTTTATAACTAAAATCTGAATTTTTAATAATGCATTGGGTTTGTATTTTGGGTTTGATTGTAATTTGTTCTTGAGGCAATCTCTGACGATCTAAGAGTTGAGAGGTCTCGGGGTTCTTCTGGGTGGTGGAGAAGGGTTAGGGGAATCTGGGAAAAATCATTAACGGTGTTGGAAATCGTGGTGGAAGTTGTAGATATGCAAATTTATTTTAAACCCTAGTTTTTCTCTGTGACATTAAAATCGATCATTTCGGTTTTAATAATGGATCAAGTGTTATGATTTTTTTTGGAATCATTAGATTTACCGTAGTTGAAGATGAGGGCGGAGGGGCTGACCCTCAGATGGTCGGGGCGGCGAGAGTTTGCCGTTGTCAGGTTTGAAGGGAAACTTGATTTTTCGTTTCCAGGTTTGGGAATTTTGAGTCAAATTTGTTTTCGAGAATGATGGTTCGATCTGATGATCGTATTGGGTTGTTGAAGCATTTTTGGATGTTGGACGATCATCTCCGATGATCAGAGTTAGCTGGGGGCGTCGTGCATATGCACGGTGATAGGATTCTACTGTTGATGGTTGGCCTGAGTTTGGTTTGCTCGAGTATATGCAGTGAGTTGCCCGAAGCAGTAGAGTGACTTACTCGGGGAAGATATGCTTTGAATTCGAAGCAGTTTTGTGGTGTTCCTGGGTAGTTTGTGTTTTTGTCTCGAAGAAGTTAGGATTGGGTCTCGAAGCATTTTAAGCTCTGACCCGAAGATGTTTGGGTAGGCACAGGTTAGTAAATTGTTACAGGTTACTAATATTTTAATTTGATTTCCTTTTTGAATGAAGTCATTATAAAAGGTTTATAAAAGAAAATTAAATGATTTGTTGACTTGAATTTGTAATTTCAGTAATAATGTACTTAAAACTTAGTTGTTAATTAAATTAAGTAAAATTAAGACTTATCTTATATAAGTTTAATTATAAGTAATAAATGTTTTGTACCTTTATTTTGAAAAGAATATAATTGGAATTTTAGTTGGTTAATGCTTAAATAAATATCATTTTGAATTTTACATTCGAAAATGGAATTTGGATTTAAATTTAAAAGTGTTCTAAGTCCACAATATTAATAAATTATTAATAAGAAATGGGTTAGCTTAGAAGTTATTAAGAGGTTGGAATAATTAAATAAATAAGATAATTAAGGAGTATCTTATTTATTTAATTTATAATTAATAATTTGGATTAATTTAAAGTAGAGATTAATTAAGAAGTAATTAAAGAATTAATAATTGTTAATGATGGACATTAACTTAGGTTTATTTAGTAATTAATTAATATGATTAATCTTTAATAATTAATTACATTAATTAATTAAATGATAATCAATTGTGAAATTTATTTAAGTTAATTACTTAATAGATGTAATTAATGTAATTAATGGAGTTTAATGTGATTTGGTTTAAATTAATTAATTAAGTTTAATTAATTTTAAACATTGGATTTGATAATAAATACTTGATGTAATTAATGAAGTAAAATTACTTAGTGAAGTAATTAATGATAATTACTGGATTTAATTAGTGGAAGTTGGAATTGCGAAAGTAATTTGGATTAAATTATTTTGTATGATTAATCAAAGGATTAATTAATAATTAATTTATTAGGTGAAGTAATTTAAGGGAAGATAATTATTGAAGTTATTAATCAGGGGTGATTAATAATTATGATTAGTAATTAATGAAGTAGCTGAAGGTTAATTACCGTATTGAGTTAAGGATAAATTATTTGTGAAAATTAATCAAGAGTTAATTACTTAAATGTAATTAAATTAAGAATAGAATGATGATTGGAAGTCCTATGATTAATTGTTATTTCTAATATGTGGTTTGGGATGCCATGTGATAAGATATGTATGTTTTGAACTGTGAAGGTATGATTATCTAATGATGATGAATTACTATGACATCCTATATTAAAAATTAGATTTGTATTTCATTTGAATAATTCAAGTTAAGTTAACAATGGGTTCGAAGAGACCGGAGTCGGGTATTAGTGAATACCCGAAACCACTTCGATTCTATATAGCTTTGATATATGAAATCAATAGGCAGATATGGAACGATTTAAGTGAATAGGACCATTTAATCTAAGTTTTGGCACTTAGAAACTAATGTGTAAAATGGTTGATGTCTATAATAACTTATGAAGTGTAAATCGATATAAGTTACCCCGGGTTCATTTTTATTGTATGCTTTTGTATTCCAAGTTAGATGGGTTTACTCACGCTGGTTTCCAGCCTGACCCGGGTGTTACTTTGATGTAATGCTCGGGTCAGACCGAGTATTACAGATTTTTAGGTAAGGACGTTATGGAGCTAAGGAAGGCGAGCTGGATAGCTGGAACGTATGGAGCGTACCCGCTGTGATATATAGTATTATTGTATAGTTAGAACATGTTGTTTTATAACTGTCTTGTATAGTGTAAATGTTATAACTCTGATATATAAAAATGTAAATGTACTGATACTGTTCTTTCGTAAACTGTTATTATGTGATATTATATTTTGATCCGCTGTGAATGTGAGGTATCTGTGTCTTGTTTCTGTTTCTTCTTCTATCTCTTCTTCTTTTCTCTAACTATCTGGAAATTTCGAGATCGAAATTTCCGGGCCGTTACATTTGGTATCAGAGCAGAAGGTTAAGCGAGAACCTTGGCTCTGGTGGGATTACTCATTAAGAATAGGGTAAGTGGTACCCTATAATGAGTTGAGTGTATAAATATGAGAGAGCGTACTTGTTATTTTCTTATATAAATGTTTTTAAATGATTTCAAAAGTAAATGAATCTTATATAAGAAATAGATTATCTATTATATTAAGGAAATTGGTTGTAGTATTAATTAAACTAAAAGTAATAGTAAGAATTAAGAAGTAATATAATACAACCAAATTGAAATTAAATAAGCACAAGTTTGAAATGGATTCAACTGAAATTAAATCTTGAATTTGGGAAAGGTTTCAGGATAAGGATAATCAATTAATTTATGTAATTAATTAAACTTTATTTAATGAGATTATTTAATGGATAATAATTGGAAATGATAAATTAAGAAGAAGTTAACTAGGGGTAAGTAATTTAAAGGACAATTACTTAATGAAGGTAATTAAGAAATAAGTTAATTACCGAATGTGATTAATTGGAATTAATTAATGATGTAATTAATTTAAAAAATAACAAATAATATTATTTAAGGCAATTGAATGAAATGGTCCTATTTCAAACAAGAGTTGTTTGAAATTTTAAAGGAATTTGTTTGAATTTAAAACCAAAGGTGGTTTAAAATTTTAAAGTGTAACTTGGTATGTAGAAGGAATTAATATGTATATAGGTGGATATACGTAGTATTAAAGGTAGTTTGAAAATAAACTCTAAATGTTGAGTTTTAAATTTGGAATGGGATATGATACCCAAAGTGATAAGTTTTTGAACTTAATAAGTGAGAAGATTATTTATGAAAAGTTCAAAATTTGGAAATTTCAAGATGAAATTGGAATTTAACTTGGGAAGTTAAATGGTTAATCTGAATTGGGAGTTTGTGTGATCTCAAAATGGGTTTGAGATCTAGAAATTGTAAATTGGTGGATGTTTTAAGATGAATTAGATGATATCATCCTATTGTTGTTAAAAATCTTTAAGTTGTGGATTGGATTTGTTTAAGTGAATGAGAAATGAAGTATGGTAATCCATTGTTGGGATAAAAAGGTAAATTGATTTAAAGGAATTAAATCAACATTTGAAGTATTAACTCGAATTTATATAATTCGAGATGGTTTAAAATTTGAAATTTGAATTAGTTCAAATTGAATTTGATTTGAAGTAATTGAAAGTGTGATTGAAGATGTATGAGTATAAGATTCAAATGGAAAATTTGAATTGGATTAATTTGTAACGATTTGAAATTGAAATGGATTCAATTTGAAATTTGTCCAAATTTATTGGAATAATTTGGAATTATAATTAAAGTTAAATAATTTTAAATTCAAATGGAATTTGAATTGAAATTGAGAAGAAATCAAGAATAATTCAACTTGATTTGGAAATAGAGTTTGAAACTGGGGTTAATTCAAACTGGAGTTGAAATAGATTGGAAATGAAGCGGGTTCAATTGAAATGATATAAGTCCAAAGTGATTGGAATAACTTGGGATTGTAATTAAAGTTGAATATATTTAAAATCAAATGGAAATTGATTTAAATTTGAAAAGGAATTGAGAATTAATTCAGCTTGAATTGGGAATAAATCAAGTCCAATGGAAATTGGAGTTATTTAAAATTTGAATTGGATCAATTTAAATGATAAAGGAAATTCAAATTGAATTGATGAGAATAGAGATTGGAAAGTGAACAGTTTTGACTCTGGACTATTTTTAATATAAATTGTTTTAATCTAAAACTATTTTCAAAACTATTTATTATATATACAACTTTTCTTATAAAAGCCAAACTATCATATATTTGTTTACAATTATTTTTGAAACTGTTTAACAATTTTCAAAACTGTTTTTATAAACCAATTACTATATTTCAACTATTTTACAAAATTAATTACTATCTTAATATTATTTTGCAATTATCTAAAATTTTTGTAATTATTTTAACTATTTTCTAACTATTTTACACTTATTTTACAAACTAGTAATTGTTTTCCAACTACTTATCTAATTTTAACTTTTCAAGTTATTTTCTAAATTTAAACTGGACGGAGTTCAAACTGTTATTGGTTAAATACCCAATCGAGATAAGAATTTAAGAAATAATTCAAATGGGATTAAAGTGGTTGTGAATAAGTGAATGAAAATTTAAGTAAATGTGAATAGAAAGAGAATTAATTTGGCTAATAACCAATAAAGATAAATACGTAGGGTGTACATATGTTATTCTATTCGCATAGTGATTTGATCTAGATTCGAGCATAGAATTTCGAGATAGTTATATCGATCCGAGTAAGATTTTTCACTCGATTTTCGACGGCGAACCTGGATATGGGTTGTTGATTGGTTCTGGATATTCTCTATCATAGTTATGACTATGCAAGGAGAATGACGGTTTTTGATCAAGAAACCAGATCTGTGTCCGCACTGGGAAGTCGGGTGGACGATACTAGTTCGAAAGTGAAATTGTGTGACCGAGTGAGCAATCAGATTGGTATAACGTACGAATGATATGTGTATATCGTACGGATTTAAATGAAAATGATATTGTAAGAAGTAATCAAATTTGAATATTTGATTTTGAGTAAACAAAGTTAAAAATCTTTGTTTCATAAAATGATACTCCCCTTGTTGAATCTATTGCCAGAAGAAAAGAATTTTAAAGGTGTTTTGAAATATAAAAAGGAGTTTTATACCAGTTTGAAATGATCAAAAGTTTTAAAAGATTTTATATATCTGAATATATATATAAAGGATCATATGAGGATTTTGGAAAAAAGGTTTTGGTAACCTATGGATTTGGAAAGGCTTTTAATTTTTGGGTAAAATCAATATTATATTTGGAAAGCCTGGTTTGAGAATTATCGATTTTGGGGTAATCGATTTTGTGTAAAGGAGCTTTGTATGATATCATACTAGGTGTATGATTTGAAGATACTATATATGTATAGTATAAAATGTTTTGATGATGGCTCTGGGGAAAAAGGCGCTCCCTTGGAATGAACTTCTCAGGAGTACCATTGGGTGGTGTTGCCTTGAGCCCCAAGGGGGGGGTTCTAAAGTTGATCCTGTGAGGAGTCCGGACTAAACTAGTTCCTGGGGATTATGAGTAGAGTATACCATAGCGAAAGTCGTGTGTGCCGCTGAGAGCCAACAGTCTGCGTTTGATTTTATATCGGTAGACTGCGACCTATGGTATAACATAGCGAAAGTCGTGTGTGCCGCTGAGAGCCAACAGTCTGCGTTTGATTTTATATCGGCAGACTGCGACCTATGGTATAACATAGCGAAAGTCGTGTGTGCCGCTGAGAGCCAACAGTCTGCGTTTGATTTTATTTCGGCAGACTGCGACCTATGTTGGGGTGGAGAAGTTTCATTTGGACAGCGAAAATCAGAGGCCGCTGAGAGCCTGCAGTTACATGGACTTTTGCTGTGACGACAACGTAACCCTGGGTGTAACTGTGATCTGTTGTGTGTGGGTTCCATGGCGTAATCGAGAGGCCGTTGAGAGCCTGCAGTTACATGGACTTTTGCTGCGACAGCAACGTAACCCTGGAATGTAACTGACCATGGATGGGGGTGATGATTTCCAGAGCATTCTCACCAAAGATATATCCTCTATTTTAAAAAATGTTTTCTATATTTTCAATAAAATTATTTTCCAAGTATTTTCACTGGATGTTGAAAACGGGTCTGCTAAGTACTTATAGATTTTCAGTCGTATGCCTGATCAACGTATGACCGAATTTCTGTGAAAACGAGGATGGACTTGTTGAGACATCGAGTTATAAAAGTATTTTTATAAAAACTATTTTGGCAATATTATATAGATTTTAAAAATGTTTTAAACTAATCAAAGAATATTTTAACTGTTTTTAAGCATTTAATAAATTCTAGTTTCGTTCCTTTTTTAGGACGAAAAGATTCAAAGGGGGAAGGAATGTAATAACCCAGATTTCTAGAAATTGTAATTAATAATGTAATTAGGTTAATGAATAGAAATACTGAATTTATAAATTGAACATATGAATATGATCAAATAAATATTTATATTTGTAAATTGTGTTGTGTATATATATACATAGTTTTTAAATAGAATTACTATATACAAGTTGAAAATTGTATTTGTTTAAATATATGAATATATATCAAATTAAATTTTAAATTTAAATTGAATTTGAAATTTAATTTGGATTTGGAAATTTAAATTAAAATTCAAAAGATAGCTACATACATCTTAAATTGTACTTTGGTTTTAAAATGTATTTTATTAAGAACACAAATAGTTTTATAGTCTTTTCTTTGTAAAAGGGTCTTATTTATATAAGTTAAAAACATGTATTTATAAATTAAGAAAATGCATTAACTAAATGGAAGACAAATACAAAGATAAAAAAATCTCTTTTAATATTAAATTGCATATGTGTTAAACTCTTAATACATAAGGAAGACACTTGTAATTACTTTACAAACCTAAGATAACAAGTGGAATTTGCTCTATTTATTTTGGAAACATTTTATTTAAAAAAAATATAGTAAGAAGAAACTTGGAAATTTATCTAGTTTAAAACATTCTCTTCAATGAATTTGAAATCAGATTTTAAAGAAAACTGAAAACAAATTCATGTTCAAAAAAATCTACAAACAAAGTAAAAACCCAAATCTGCAATCTGTAAAGACTCAACGTAAACATCAATTTGCAAGTTCAATCTTCAAATCAAAGCAATGAAGATGGATCTGCATGCAAGAATTCAGTATTCAAACTGGAAGAAAATGTAGTTTTAATTCATCAAGTAAAAGCAACTTCAACAAGCAGATTAAAATTCCAGAATCATCAATGAAAATGCAAGTCAGGTTCTTGGAATATGAATGCATCTGGAATTGTTTTCTGCCTCTTCAATAAGTGAGTAAACTTTTAGATTTAAACATAAATAACTTGAGAAAACTGAGTAATGACATCTCTGCATTTTTGTGTGCATGACTGCTTATGGTATTTCTGTTGATTTCTAAACATCTCTGATCGTAGTTGAACCTCTATCTTTATCTGTAAACATGAATCACTTTAAATTTAATTTATATGCTAACTGGTTGAAGTAAACTAGTAGTGTATGCCTAAAATGGAATTGCATGATGGTTTTTAGATACTGAAACATGTTTACATATACAAAAATGTTGTGCATGTCTGAAAAATCAGACATATGAATTTGTTTTACAGGCTACAGGCATTTTAATCTGTTCAAAAATCATATCTCATCCCGCTGATTCATTTTAGAAATTGTTTCTGAGCAAGAGAAGTAGGTTTAACAAGATTTTAATTTAAAACAGTTTGAAGTAAATCAAGCAAGTTTATATGGAAATTTGGGTGATTACAGGCAAGATTCAAAATGAGTAAAATTTTCAAGCATCATAATTTAATGTTTCAAGATTATAACTTTAACCTGTTTAGAATGTTATGATTTTTATAACTAAAATCTGAATTTTTAATAATGCATTGGGTTTGTATTTTGGGTTTGACTGTAATTTGTTCTTGAGGCAATCTCTGACGATCTAAGGGTTGAGAGGTCTCGGGGTTCTTCTGGGTGGTGGAGAAGGGTTAGAGGAATCTAGGAAAAATCATTAACGGTGATGGAAATCGTGGTGGAAGTTGCAGATATGCAAATTTATTTTAAACCCTAGTTTTTCTCTATGACATTAAAATCGATCATTTCGGTTTGAATAATGGATCGAGTGTTATGATTTTTTTTGGAATCTTTGGATTTACCGTAGTTGAAGATGAGGGCGGAGGGGCTGACCCTCAGATGGTCGGGGCGGCGAGAGTTTGTCATTGTCAGGTTTGAAGGGAAACTTGATTTTCCGCTTCCAGGTTTGGGAATTTTGAGTCAAATTTGTTTTCGAGAATGATGGTTCGATCTGATGATCGTATTGGGTTGTTGAAGCGTTTTTGGATGTTGGACGATCATCTCCGATGGTCAGAGTTAGCTGGGGGCGTCGTGCATATGCACGGTGATAGAATTCTACTCTTGATGGTTGGCCTGAGTTTGGTTTGCTCGAGTATATGCAGTGAGTTGCCCGAAGCAGTAGAGTGACTTACTCGGGGAAGATATGCTTTGAATTCGAAGCAGTTTTGTGGTGTTCCTGGGTAGTTTGTGTTTTTGTCTCGAAGAAGTTAGGATTGGGTCTCGAAGCATTTTAAGCTCTGACCCGAAGATGTTTGGGTAGGCACAGGTTAGTAAATTGTTACAGGTTACTAATATTTTAATTTGATTTCCTTTTTGAATGAAGTCATTATAAAAGGTTTATAAAAGAAAATTAAATGATTTGTTGACTTGAATTTGTAATTTAAGTAATAATGTACTTAAAACTTAGTTGTTAATTAAATTAAGTAAAATTAAGACTTATCTTATATAAGTTTAATTATAAGTAATAAATGTTTTGTACCTTTATTTTGAAAAGAATATAATTGGAATTTTAGTTGGTTAATGCTTAAATAAATATCATTTTGAATTTTACATTCGAAAATGGAATTTGGATTTAAATTTAAAAGTGTTCTAAGTACACAATATTAATAAATTATTAATAAGAAATGGGTTAGCTTAGAAGTTATTAAGAGGTTAGAATAATTAATAATTAAGGAGTGTCTTGTTTATTTAATTTATAATTAATAATTTGGATTAATTTAAATTAGAGATTATTTAAGAAGTAATTAAAGAAAATAATTGTTAATGATGGACATTAACTTAGGTTTATTTAGTAATTAATTAATATGATTAATCTTTAATAATTAATTACATTAATTAATTAAATGATAATCAATTGTGAAATTTATTTAAGTTAATTACTTAATAGATGTAATTAATGTAATTAATGGAGTTTAATGTGATTTGGTTTAAATTAATTAATTAAGTTTAATAAATTTTAAATATTGGATTTGATAATAAATACTTGATGTAATTAATGAAGTAAAATTACTTAGTGAAGTAATTAATGATAATTACTGGATGTAATTAGTGGAAGTTGGAATTGTGAAAGTAATTTGGATTAAATTATTTTGTATGATTAATCAAAGGATTAATTAATAATTAATTTATTAGGTGAAGTAATTTAAGGGAAGATAATTACTGAAGTTATTAATCAGGGGTGATTAATAATTATGATCAGTAATTAATGAAGTAACTGAAGGTTAATTACCGTATTGAGTTAAGGATAAATTATTTGTGAAAATTAATCAAGAGTTAATTACTTAAATGTAATTAAATTAAGAATAGAATGATGATTGGAAGTCCTATGATTAATTGTTATTTCTAATATGTGGTTTGGGATGCCATGTGATAAGATATGTTTGTTTTGAACTGTGAAGGTATGATTATCTAATGATGATGAATTACTATGACATCCTGTATTAAAAATTAGATTTGTATTTCATTTGAATAATTCAAGTTAAGTTAACAATGGGTTCGAAGAGACCGGAGTTGGGTATTAGTGAATACCCGAAACCACTTCGATTCTATATAGCTTTGATATATGAAATCAATAGGCTGATATGGAACGATTTAAGTGAATTGGACCATTTAATCTAAGTTTTGGCACTTAGAAACTAATGTGTGAAATGGTTGATGTCTATAATAACATATGAAGTGTAAATCGATATAAGTTACCCCGGGTTCATTTTTATTGTATGCTTTTGTATTCCAAGTTAGATGGGTTTACTCACGCTGGTTTCCAGCCTGACCCGGGTGTTACTTTGATGTAATGCTCGGGTCAGACCGAGTATTACAGATTTTCAGGTAAGGACATTATGGAGCTAAGGAAGGCGAGCTGGATAGCTGGAACGTATGGAGCGTACCCGCTGTGATATATAGTATTATTGTATAGTTAGAACATGTTGTTTTATAACTGTCTTGTATAGTGTAAATGTTATAACTCTGATATATAAAAATGTAAATGTATTGATACTGTTCTTTCGTAAACTGTTATTATGTGATATTATATTTTGATCCGCTGCGAATGTGAGGTATCTGTGTCTTGTTTCTGTTTCTTCTTCTATCTCTTCTTCTTTTCTCTAACTATCTGGAAATTTCGAGATCGAAATTTCCGGGTCGTTACAGGTAGTGAGTGTGGTTGGTCCTGCCTTAGTTCGGTGGTGAGAATACACCCAACAACCACACAAACATATGATCTCAAAAAAGATAAAATAACCCATAAAACACTAAAAGTAGCGAGCCTCATATCATCGGCATTCATAAAACATCAAATATGGTTTAAGGGAAAACCTAAATCTGTCATCTTGGTAAACCCAAAACATGCATAAAGAGATCTCATCTCAATCACTACATAAGGAAAATATATCTCTCAAGAGGATAACAAAATCTCAAGTAAATGCCAAGGAAAATCTCATATAATGCCACTGTAGGAAATTCAAATCTCAAAAATAGAACTTCCAAGAGTTCAAATTGTTTCCACCAAAATTGGTCACAACACTCTTCGGGAGTCGTTGAAGAGATAATAACGAAGAATATAGATTCAAAACGAATATTATCTAACAAAAAACTCCAATCAACAGTAAAGTAAAAGAGTAGACAAGCGATTTATAGTGGTTCGGCGTGTTGCCTACGTCCACTGTGAAGTTTTCTGCAGCTTTATTGATTCTCTTTCAATGATTACAAGTTGTTATAGCAATCAACAACAAGTTACAACTAGAAATTCGAAATAGACAGCAAATATATGATATAGGATAATGGAGATCTTGATCCGGCAGAGTCTAGGCGCTTCAGAGTCGAAAGATCCCTTTTCCGTTGTCCCCGGGGCTCATTTATACGCGTAGGATGCTGATATTTCGCTGAAAACTCGGGAGACTACTTCTGGCACGTGAGGGGGCCCACGCGCCCGGTTTCAGGAAATTTGGGCCCACTCTGGCATCGATTCGAACTCCATTCGAATTGATCATGAATTCATCCAATCGAGGTGAAATTTGGTGTGGACATTCTTCAACGTGAACGCAAGCTTTTGTGAAAATTTCGTGGCATTTGGATCAGTAGATTGAGAGATATGATGGGTTTGAGATGACGTTTTTTGAGTGGCTGTTTGGTTCGAAACCATCCCTTCGAATTGATGGTTTCGAATCGATGGAGGCACGTGTCTTTGTGTTGACATGGAGCGCACACTTCGCTTCGATCCGGATTTTGCTCCGAGTTGACTGTTTCGACTCCATATATCTCGGCGCATTCGAACCGATGAAGGACACGTCATCATGGCTAGTTGACCCAGTGGGTTCGAACGAAGCTTCACAGATGGGTTCGAACAAGGCTTCACGGATGGGTTCGAACAAGGCTTCATTGATGGGTTCGAACAAATGATGCTTGATGGATTCGAACTTGCGTTTCTCTGATGGATACGAGCCTTGCAACTTCTCCATGGATACGAGGTCCATCGATACGAACTCGATCGATTCGAAGTTGATGGAGTCGAACCGAGGCACTCTGATGGATTCGAAGCCAATCGATACGAAGGTGATCGGTTCGAACGGTGTTCGGTGATGGATTCGAAGACACCTACAATGATGGATTCGAAACCAGTGTTCTTCCCTCTAAGTTGAATCGATCATAACTTGAGCGTATGAACTCGGATTGACTTGAAATTTGAGATGCTGACTCATATGATCTTTCTTGCCATGTCCTATCAGTTGTAGCTTAATCTGGCCTCGGACAAAATTCAGTGATATCCATAGCGAAACGAAGTATGAACAATCTCTGAGACGAACTACAAAATGTACTTCTAAGTAATTGCCCCATAGATCCCCGATCGATCTTTTGGTATCGCGGCTTTGCCAAAAAGCGGGATAACATTTTGCCCCCCAAAGTATGTCTTGTGGGTACACGACGTGCTTTGAGTGGCTGCAATTTCTCTCCGAACAATCATTGCTCTCCTTTTTGTTGAGACTTGTATTTTGTATTGCTGTAACCTTGTGCTGATATGATTGATTGCTGTATAATAGCGCTAGCCATTGGCTGTTGCATTTGTAACAAGATAAGTATTCGATCCTTGTAAATGTTTGAAATCGAATGTTAGCTCGACCTATATGCACATATGTTAGTTTGACCCTTGTTAACGTCGTGTGTCCATGAGTCTTTGTCGGTTTGCTATTGAATTTCGTATCGATTCTCTCCTGAACCGATTTGGAAATTTGAGTTGAGACAACGCTTGATGGTCGTTTTGTAAAGTCTCTTCGTGTCGATCCTCTTCTGAGCCGATATAGAAGGTTGAAGGAAACGACTTTGGGTTGCGCAAATGTAGTGCTTCGAACCGATGTGTTTGAGAATTGATGGATTCGAAATCTACATTCGTATGGATGGAGTACGATTATGTAATGATGGGTACAAAACTGACATTCGAACCGATGGCTTGGACGAGTACGAAACGTTCATTCGTACCAATGAGAAAGGATGGATACGAAATAGTAGTTCGTATCGATCGGTTTTGGATGGAGTTGAGAATCTGTTGATGTGAACAGGGGCTTCGAATCGATGTGCCCACTGCTTGTTTCGCATCGATGCAACTCGTCGCCTTGTTGTGTGTTTCGTATCGATGAAGTGTGAGGGTAATTTCGAATCCATCGGAGCCTTAGGCCGATGGTTTCGAAGGCTGACTTCGAACCGATCTGATAATTGACCGGTTGTGACCGGTTGAGTTAACTGGGATGCGAAGCGGCCCGGTCACTTCCTAGGCTTCATATAAATAGCAGGGGGTTTCACTTTTTTCACCTTTTACTTTTTTACTTTTGCGTTGTGTCTGTTGTGCTCTGCATCGTTTTGAAGCTCCAAAGAGAAAACACTGCGTCACGTCACCGAATCAAACAAGATCCAAGTCTTTAATTCCTCGAATCCATCATTCAAACTAGGTAATTAGTCTCGAATCCAAACGGCAAAGCTATTTCGAACCTACCTCTTCTTCATCGATTGGCCACTCTGGTGATTGGTAAAACCAGATTTGGTTTGGGAGAGCTTCGAATCGATTCGTGGACTCGAGTTCGAATCGATGATGGCGGCGTCATTTTTCCTTGGATTTCGCATCGATCCCTAGAATGACTTTATGGGGGTGACGCAGTTCGCACCGATTGACTACCTTTGATGGGCCTATTCGAATCGATGGATTCGAATCCGTCAGCTATCGGTTCGAAGTTCTCGACTTTGCATCGATACGGAGGGCATCGATTCGAACGTTATCGATGTTAAATTGAGGGTTTTCTTATCGGTTCGAACCAGTTAACCAAGGATCGATTCGAAGTCATCCCTCATTGATCGATTCAAACTTGACACCTGATCATCGATTCGAAGCGCGCCTTTCTGCATCGATTCGAAGTGATGTTAGAATGGGTTCGAATGAGTGATGTTAGGATGGGTTCGAATGAGTTCCCTGTGATCGGTTCGAACCCTCTATGATGGATACCAAAGTTTGACATTTTCTAAGCATAATTCCGACGAGCTTCATCCTTGCATATTCGGACTTGATAATTAAACTGCATACTTGACCACCTTTTGAAGCTCGCCGATGGAACCATAACAACTTCTATCCGAATAAATTTCCATCATATAAATGGTTTAGTGATGACGGTCAGCGATGACGGTCATTATAACTGGACTTCGTAGCTTTGTCGTTTGCATATTTCCTTTAACTCGGCGATATTTATTCAAGTAATGCATGGCACTTTACAACATACATTCATACACTTTACACTGGGGAACGCACGGGTCCTTTGTCGTCTAACGATGGTTTCTCATGAGTTAGCTAGTCATGGAACCTTCAAGTTCGCAAAAGCAGGAGGTTCAAAGCACAGTTACTCCAAGACTAGAGGTTCCAGATATTGAACTTGAGATCATCGGTCCGGCCCCGGACGAACTTCCCAATGCATCTTTCATTGCCAATCCGTCGGATTCCGTTCAATCCCATATTTCTGAAGATATGTTGGGGATATATGCTTGAGGCACGGCCTGTCACTGGATGACGTGTTATTGCCGGGGCCGAATGATATACCACACAACCCGCCGGAGGGATATACAGCATTTAATCGCCACGCGTGTGCGGCTGTGACGCTTCCTCCGTTCAACGAGTACATAAGGGAAGTGTTGTCTTTTTTAAGGATCGCTCCATCTCAACTAAATCCGAACGGATATGCTTCCGTGAACAGTTTATTCATCATTTTCATGGAGTACCTTCATAGACCACCGATCCTGACCGAGATCAGATATCTATTTAATTTCAAAACTCTAGGTGATTACCCTTCCTTCACATTTATGGAAGCAGTGAGGAATTGCCAAGTGGTTACTGGGTCCTGGACCAGGTTGATTTATTACAGGACGGAATGGTTCTATGTCAGATCTCCTCCGGGGTTTGCCCAGCGATGGTTATTCAGACGTGAGTGTAGCTGAGTTATCAAGTAATTACTAAGGCAACTGCAGTCAAAGTGAAACTTATGTTTTTTCCTTTTTTACAGCGACGATTCAGTGATCTGAGGGCGAACACTTTAAGGAGATGGTGCGAGTACTTTGAGAAGTCCCGAGTGAAGATAGGGATATCGAGTCGCTTTTGACCGATAGGAATCTCCGGACTTACGGGTTGATTGAACGAGGGCAGAGCATAAAGTTTGACGGGGCATTAAGGACCGTTTCGAAGAAGCGATTCAAGCATAAGAAGCCCAAAGTTATTATAGCCGAGGAGGCTGATTCTGAAAGAACTCATACTGACGACGAGCCGTTGTTGGAGCCTACAGACGTGGTTCAAGATGTCGCAGAGCAAAGAAAAGGCAAGGCAGCCGTCGTCACGTCAACTAAGAAGGGGAGATGGAAATCGGTTGTCACGGCTCAATCCTCTCTCGGAGTTAGAATTTCGGAGATGTCTCCTCCGAGAACTGAAAGTCTTTATGAAGGGCTCGCCGATATTCCAATTCCGGACGATGTGTCCTTGCAGCATCATGCCGGATTGGAAGAATTTTCAGAAACTTTAGTTTTGAGTGATTCTTTTCCCACTGGTGTGGAAGACACATCCGGTTGGTCGGGGGGTTGCACATTCATACATATTTCACAACACTGCATAACCTTTGACTATAAATTACATGTATCGAAGGGTGATTAATCCTGCTTTATTTTTCTTTGCAGATACCATGTCCGGGCGAGGTTCAATGTTAGGGAGTCTCTGACATGTGCGTAAGTCTTCATGTCATGGGTCGCGCAGACGAGAAGGGGACAGAGATTACGACCAGGGGCGCTCTGGGTACCCTGTTCAAGAAAGATATGACACAGATAGAGGCTATAAGCGTCGATCCTGATCGCGTACTCCTCCTCCCCCCAGAGATCCCATACAACCTCCTGCTCATGTCTCTCGTCCCTCTGAATCTTCACACTACATGTCGGCCTCTCAATCTTCTAGGCATGAATCCCGCCATTCTAGGAGCGAAACGATAACTGCTGCTGTTACAGAACAGCCCCCCGTGGAAATTTCAGGGGAAGGAGCAATCAAGCTTGCTCAGCTGAAGAGAGATTTCCCAAACATCTGCTTCGACAACTATAGCTTTCCTCCACATTTAAAGAAAATCCCGGAGGAAGCTGAGCAATTGGTACATGACTACGTACACGATTTTTACACTCAGTACAAAGCGTGGTCGAAAGCAGCTGACAAAGCGTCGGCATTGGCCTTTGAGCATGGGGCCACCATCGAGAGATTGCAGGCTGAGTTAGCTCAAAAGAGCCGTATTATTGAGGTGCTAAACACTGAAGCTGAATCTTCTCGGAAATCTGAAATGGAGGCTATCAAAAAAGCCGACGAAGCCCAAGCAACGATGGATAGGATGAAACGTGAGCATTATGCCACGGTAGAAGATATGGGGCATCGAAACACCCTGGTCAGTGCCGAGAGGGACGCAGCCCTGAAGGAGTTAAACAAGCTTAAGTCCAAATTTGCCGAAATCGCCAAGGATAGGGATGATGCGAATAACGCAACCCAGGAGGCGTGTGAACAAGCCGTGATTCTCCGGATTGAGCGGGATGCGGCAGTGGCCAAGGCCCAGGCGGTCGAGACGGAGGTCGAGGAGAAAGTTCAACAAGAGGAGGCCAGGCTAGAGGCCGATATTGAAGATCTTCTCATCACTTATAACGCCAATGTGTTGAGACACGGAAATTTGGCCTGGCTTCAAGATTACCTGGTACACCTCCGCAGCACTTGGGGTCGATTGGTTGAGGAAGAAGAGGAAGCGCATCCAGGTGAATCGGTCGATCGATTTGAACTCGAAAACCGATTGCTGACAGATGATGAGAAAAAGATCCTCCATGACGCTATTATCGCCCATGAGAAGGAGATGATTGGTGGCCAATCTCTGGAGGTTGGAGAGGGATCAGGTGTTGAGCATCATGCTACTGTTACTGAAATCACCGCTCCACCTTCGTTAGAGCCTGTATCTGTGGTTGGTTCACAATCTGTTCCTGCTTATGACCCAGAACAGCCGCGGTTATCTCCCATCCGGGAGCACGTCTATGAGGCCGTCCAACCGTCAACGAGTCAAACTGAGGAAGGTACTTTGAACATATCTCAAGTGTGTTTCTATTAAAGTGTTTGTTTTGAAGCGGTTACTAACAACCTCTTCTTATCTTTGCTTAGTAACCGAGACTACTCCGGCATCTTCGGCTCGGGAGTCTATTCAAGGGCAAAAGGCCATCACCACCGAAACGACTGTCGTGACGACGGCAGTGTCTACTGAGATGGCGCAGGGGAGATCCTTATCTCTCGACGAACAAATGGTGAGCGAGCTGCTTGGTCAACGGGGTGACCTTTTTACAGACCTTCCATTTATCATTAGTGATCTCCCGTCGGCCTCTAGTTTTGTAACGCAGACCACAGCTGCCCCCAGCCAGGCCCAATCAGCTCCAGACGAGGAAATCTTGGCCGAGATCAATGCTGAAATAGAAGCTATGGGGCGTGAGGGCAGTGCTGGAGTCAGGACTATGATGCATATTCCAGCACCACTAAATGTGATATTGCCAAGTGGCTCTGTGGCCGGTACTCGGGTATCCGCCCCGTCTTCTGTTGCAGGTCCGGTCCCTTCAACTCCTCCGGCGGGGAGCCTTCATTTAAGTTCAAGTTCTGAGGAGGACGTGGACATTATGCCCTCGGCCGAAGAGCGGTCACCGAAGAGAAGATCCTCCAAACGAAGGATCTCTGTTCCTAGTTATTCCGACGACGAACCACTGATAAGAAGGTCGAAAAAGAAGAAATAGATCGGCCTCTCAAGCAGATTTTTGGTAGATAAGAACTTGTTTTCGTTCTTTTTTTTTTAGTAGGCCGTGTATAGATGCAGGTTCGGCCCCTGCTAGTAGGGATTCTTTTTTTGGAAGAACTTTTTTGCATGTAAGTTCTTGTCTCCAGTTAGTTGAAATAAAATTTAATTTCTTTGTTTCAATTCTCATTTCATTTGTGCTTGAGTACTTGCAGTGTTTAGCTTTTAGTCCGGTGTACTTGTGAAGTTCTTACCGTCAAGTGGAGTTCGTTTTATTTGCTAAGTCTGAAAATCTTGGTCATATGCTGTTATCGATGAATAAGTTGAACCTCAGACATTATATCACTTTGGCTAGTGACTAACACTTAGCTTTTTTCCCCCCGGTCTCGGGGAACAACATTTTCATTTTGGTAGTTGATCACATTTATTGCGCATCTGAAGCACATGTCCACATTCTGGGGACTTAGGATAATTTGAGATCGATAATCCGGTTCGTACTCCAGAAATTTGAGAGTTATCGATGTTTGTAACACGGTTCGCGCTCTGGGAACCTTGAATTGATGTTCATACTTCAATTCACACTCTGCGAACTTGGAGTTAGTATTGATATTTCAATTCGCACTACAGGAACTTTGACTTGGTATTTGTGCTCCAATTCACATTCTGGGAACTTGAAGATAATATGTTTGAGTTCGCACTCCGGGAACCTGGAATTGATGTTTGTACTCCGACTCGCGCTTCGGGAATCTGGAGTTAGCCGCTGGATGGTCAGTCACATCTATTTGGGCTTTTTAGGAGTCCGTTCACACTTTGGGAACGATAGATTTGACGTTTATACTCCAATTCATGCTCTGGGAAGTTGGAGTCTGTTCGCACTCCAGGAACGAGTTGTTGAATGTTTATACTCCAATTCATATTATGGGAAGTTGGAGTCCGTTCGCACTCCAGGAACGAATTACTGAATGTTTATACTCCAATTCACGCTCTGGGAAGTTGGAGTCCGTTCGCGCTCTGGGAATGAGTTATTGAATGTTTATACTCCAATTCACATTCTGGGAAGTTGGAGTCCGTTCGCGCTCTGGGAACGAATTATTGAATGTTTATACTCCAATTCACGCTCTGGGAAGTTGGAGTCCGTTCGAACTCTGGGAACGAGTTATTGAATGTTTATACTCCAATTCACGCTCTGGGAAGTTGAAGTCCGTTCGCGCTCTGGGAACGAGTTATTGAATGTTTATACTCCAATTCACGCTCTGGGAATTTGGAGTCCGTTCGCGCTCTGGGAACGAGTTATTGAATGTTTATACTCCAATTCACGCTCTGGGAAGTTGGAGTCCGTTCGCGCTCTAGGAACGAATTATTGAATGTTTATACTCCAATTCACGCTCTGGGAAGTTGGAGTCCGTTCGCGCTCTGGGAACGAATTATTGAGTGTTTATACTTCAATTCACGCTCTGGGAAGTTGGAGTCCGTTCGCGCTCTGGGAACGAATTATTGAATGTTTATACTCCAATTCACGCTCTGGGAAGTTGGAGTCCGTTCGTGCTCTGTGAACGAGTTATTGAATGTTTATACTCCAATTCACGCTCTGGGAAGTTGGAGTCCGTTCGCGCTCTGGGAACGAATTATTGAATGTTTATACTCCAATTAACGCTCTGGGAAGTTGGAGTCCGTTCGCACTCCGGGAATGAGTTGTTGAATGTTTATACTGCAATTCACGCTCTGGGAAGTTGGAGTCCGTTCGCACTCCGGGAACGAGTTGTTGAATGTTTATACTCCAATTCACGCTCTGGGAAGTTGGAGTCCGTTCGTGCTCTGGGAACGAATTATTGAATGGATTGTCGTGTGTTGGTCCAGTTCAGCCTTTGATGTGTCGGCTTGCCCCCCAGCTGGGGTTTCACTTAGTGAGTGGCCGGTTGTATCACAGTCACTCGCTATTTGAATAAATTCCATTGTTTGATGGAATTTAGCTCTTCGTGTATCGTGATTGTTGAACGTTGCATTCAGTGAATCATAGCTTTAGCTTGAAGAGATAGTACTTTATTGCTGAAATAAGAAAATATGGCAAAGTCAGTGCCTTATTACAAATTCAAATTTCAGAATGTAAAAGAAACTGCAAAGTATTCATAGATTGAGTGAGCCTGTCATGTGTGACAGTGACGAAGATCTTCGTCGTTCCAGGCCCTGAGAAGGTTGGCCCGCCACTGATGGCGTTGATCACCAATCTTCCGCAGGGACAAGTCGAGTCCTCCTGCCTCGGTCGATTGGTTCATTGTTCTGATTTGATGGGCCCGCTTCTCTGGGCTGTGGTATCCGCACAAACTGTTCCAGCTTCCTTTCTCTGATAAGTTTTTCAACGAGATCCTGTAAATGACAACACTCGTTCGTATTGTGCCCGTAGCTTTCATGGAACCTGCAAAAATTTCCCGTCTGGATTTGTCTCTCTGACGACGGCCTTGGTGCAGGTTTTTGGTGCCGAATTGTATCATAGGTTTGTAAGTACAAATCCTCTAGTGATGTATTCAGAGGGGTGTAACTGTCAAACATTGGATTCTTACGCTGCAGGCCAGGATTTTGATCTCGTTTTCTGGTTTGATTCACGCTCTCTCTTCGCCGAGCTTGTTTGTTTTTAACGTTCAACTGAACTTTTCCGAAGCTCTCGCCGGACTGTTTGATTGCGACATTGCTTTGGATCCCTTCCGTACTTGGTCCTGCATCAGTTTGCTTCCTACACTGTTTCGCATCTTCCCGTCTCAGGAATTGAGCCGCCTTGGCGTGGAAACGGTCTAATGATGCAGGTGGTTTTCCAGCTAGCCAGTTGCCAAATTCAGAATCGGGGTCGATCCCCTTAGTCAATGCCATAAGGATGGAATTATCGTTTGGATTACTAATCTCCGCGCATGCAGTATGGAATCTCTCTAAGTAGTGTCTGAGCGTTTCTCCAGGAGCTTGAGTGACACTAGACAGTGTGTTGACATCTTTGGGCCTTGCGACGTGCATGCGGAATTGCTCAACGAATTTTGTGGCCAACTGGTTGAATGAAGAGGTGGATCGAGGTGGCAGTCGAGTGAACCACATGGTAACGATGCCCTCCAAGGATATGGGGAAACTACGACATTTCACTGCATCGTCAGCTCTGGCAGCGGTCATTGACCATTCATATTTCAGAATGTGTTGGTTGGGGTCGGAGTTTCCTTCGTACACGGGTAGAGTTGGCATTCTAAATCGCCGTGGAGGTTCAGCAGTAAGGATATCGTCTGTAAAAGGAGTGTGACTTCGGGAAACTCCCCAATCGTCATTTCTGAATCCCTGGCTCTCACGGATCATCTGACGTATCATAGTTGAAAGATCCGGCATTTGCGCCGGAGTATGATTACGTTCCATACTTTGGATTTGAACCGGATGTCGTCGACGGTCCAAGTCTTGCCTTCTTGGCTCATAGTTCTCTGGGACGTATGGTTCAGGAGTACGTCCGCTATGACGACGGTCCAGGTCTGACTGATCTTGGACGTCGACCCCTGGTTCAGCCGCAACGTTAGTAGTGCGGTATTCTGTAGTGTGGTGAGGGATGGCACCTCCTCGGGAGGAAGGTCCGGTTTGGAAACTGGCCGATGGACCAACTCTCAGTTGTCCAACGGTCAGTGTGGGTTGATCTCCGGCAGCTGGCATGCGACTCCCATCTAGTCGGGGTCGTGGAGATCGATTGTGATAATCAGAAGATGAAGAACTTTCGTTGGATGAGTGAGAAGCATGGTCTCTCTTGGATCTCTTTCGCTTCTGACGATCCAGTTGGTTGATCAGCTCGGCATTAGCGCGTAGCTGTTTTGTTAATTGTTGCCGACTCTGGGTCAGCTCTTGGAGTAGCAACTGTAACTCTTGTCAGGTAACCGGACCCGACGGTTCCGAGTGTCCAGTAGCATCTTGATTAGATGGAGGTAGTGGAGCAGGATCCTGTCTATCCTGTCTTTCTTGATCGATGGCGTTAGAGGTGGTTCTCGTACTAACCATCTTGAAAGTTGAATTCCTTTCCTAGACTTTATGCAAATCTGAATAGATGGGAAGGAACTTGGATTTGTCAGTCTGGATCTCTCTCCTAGATTTATTCAATCTGGTATCGATGACAGATCCAAAGAGCAGGAGAAAACCTGAGTTCAACTCTCAGTGAAAGCACCAAAGTGTTTGCACCAAAATTGGTCACAACACTCTTCGGGAGTCGTTGAGGAGATAATAACGAAGAATATAGATTCAAAACGAATATTATCTAACAAAAACTCTAATCAACAGTAAAGTAAAAGAGTAGACAAGCGATTTATAGTGGTTCGGCGTGTTGCCTACGTCCACTGTGAAGTTTTCTGCAGCTTTATTGATTCTCTTTCAATGATTACAAGTTGTTATAGCAATCAACAGCAAGTTACAACTAGAATTCGAAATAGACAACAAATATATGATATAGGATAATGGAGATCTTGATCCGGCAGAGTCTAGGCGCTTCAGAGTCGAAAGATCCCTTTTCCGTTGGCCCCGGGCTCTATTTATAGGCGTAGGATGCTGATATTTCGCTGAAAACTTGGGAGACTACTTCTGGCACGTGAGGGGGCCCATGCGTCCGGTTTTAGGAAATTTGGGCCCACTCTGGCATCAATTCGAACTCCATTCGAATCGATCATGAATTCATCCAATCGAGGTGAAATTTGGTGCGGACATTCTTCAACGTGAATGCAAGCTTCTGTGAAAATTTCATGGCATTTGGATTAGTAGATTGAGAGATATGATGGGTTCGAGATGACGTTTTTCGAGTGGCTGTTTGGTTCGAAACCATCCCTTTGAATCGATGGTTTCGAATCGATGGCGGCACGTGTCTTTGTGTTGACGTGGAGTGCACATTTCGCTTCGATTCGGGTTTCGCTCCGAGTTGACTGTTTCGACTCCATATATCTCGGCGCATTCGAACCGATGAAGGACACGTCATCATGGCTAGTTGACCCAGTGGGTTCAAACGAAGCTTCACAGATGGGTTCGAACAAGGCTTCACGGATGGGTTCGAACAAGGCTTCATTGATGGGTTCGAACAACTGATGCTTGATGGATTCGGACTTGCGTTTCTCTGATGGATACGAGCCTTGCAACTTCTCCATGGATACGAGGTCCATCGATACGAACTCGGTCGATTCGAAGTTGATGGAGTCGAACCGAGGCACTCTGATGGATTCGAAGCCAATCGATACGAAGGCGATCGGTTCGAACGGTGTTCGGTGATGGATTCGAAGACACCTACAATGATGGATTCGAAACCAGTGTTCTTCCCTCCAAGTTGAATCGTTCATAACTTGAGCGTATGAACTCGGATTGACTTGAAATTTGAGATGCTGACTCCTATGATCTTTCTTGCCATGTCCTATCAGTTGTAGCTCAATCTGGACTCGGACAAAATTCAGTGATATCCATAGCGAAACGAAGTATGAACAATCTCTGAGACGAACTGTTCTCCATTTTCGATCGATCTTTTGGTATCGCGGCTTTGCCAAAAAGCGGGATAACACAAATTTTCGAAGGTAATCGCCACAAATATATATCAAATGGTTCAAAGGACCGATTCCGGGAAGGGGCGATACACTAGGGGAAAATAGTCAAGAAACCATCTCAAAAGTGTTTGCAGTGCATGTAGTTGAAGCCTTGCCAGGTACTGTTATCTCAAATAGGTACCTCTCCCGAAGGTAAAACGCCATAATGAAAAATATGCCACAATGGAAAATACGCCGCAATGGCAAATACGCCACAATTGCAATGACCCGAAGGTCCAGTATTGGCACACCGCAATGGCCAATGTGTCACAAACTGTCGAATAATAACCCGAATAGTGTTATTGTGCGTCCCATACCACACATTTGCACTAAATTGTTTACTAACCACCAGTAAATTTTGCACATAAAACTGTAAAAAGTTTACCTCATCTCATTGATGAACTCGACCCAAAGGTCAAAACGATCAAACGAACAAGTCAGAAATTAACCAATAAGATAAACGCACGTGTCACATACCACGTATTTTACCAAACTGTTTAATTCTACTTCTCATTCACTCGAATAATGCAAAAATGTGTATTTTCTGTATAAAATGATTTATTTGAGAAAATAAGCTTTTAAAACCATTTTCTGAAATCAATTTTGAAGACGATATTTGAAAATTACCTTATTATAGAGAATAAATAGATTTTATAGCTTAAAATAATTTAAAAATATTACATAATAATTATTTTAAATGCCAATTTACTTTCAAAAATTTTTGTAAAAATCTGGCTTGAAATCAAAGAAATCACTCAAAACTATCATTCAAATTCAATTCAAATTGGAATTTCAAATTCATCAAAACTTGACTAGCCTATTGATAGGAAACATAGCCCTCAAAAAATTTCAGAAATATCACAAAAATATGAAGTAAAAGTCAAAAGTCGGACGGAAAAAGAACATAAAAACGCTTGGCAAAATAATACCCAGGTCTGAAATCTTCTTTGGGTTCAACTTTCGAACATGAAACAGGTGGTCAAACTACCTCTGATTGAAATAAAAATTGGTGAGAAAATAGTATAAACTTCGTCTTTCAAACCAAAAAAGAATCAACAAATTCTGACTGAAAATGAAAAAGTTCCGCTATCGCAAACATGCACTCAGATCTTGTTTGCAAGAATTCAAAAACGAAAATGCCCAGGCCTGGAAACCATTTTGGGTTCAAATTATAGGCCTGAAAAAGAGGATCAAATGACCTCGTATTGGGTTGAAAATTGGTAGACGTATACTTTAACACTCATAATTAATGCTAGACTAATAATTATGAAAGTTTAATAAGCTATGGTAAAGTTCTGATATCGCAAAGTTGAACCCAGGCAGTGTTTTCACTGTAAGAATCTGGGCAAAAATATGCTCTGACTCAAAGTTCGACAGCATATATTTATATGCTACTTAAGTTAAAATGATTTGAAATTTATCCAGAATAAAATATAACACTCATACTTTAATCTGGAAAAAGAATAACATAATTTGAATAAGGTATGAGAAAGGTATGATGTCTCAGAGTTGAACCCAGGCAGTGTTTTCACTGTAAAAATCTAGGTAAAAACATGCTCGGAGTCAAAATTCGACAGCGTATTTTTATAGGCTATATAACTCTAAATGATGTGAAATTTTTTTATACAAAATCTAAAAAACATGTTCTACAATTAAAAAATAATCCGACGGCATTTCATTGCCGGAATAGAGAGATATGGCTATACAAAGGTACTACTCAAAACAGTTTACACAAAATCAAAATAGTTCAAAAATGATTTATTTTAAGCAAATTTTCACTTTAGCTTGTGATTTTTGGCATTTTATAAGCTAGCTATTGTGAGATTGGTACTCAACTGTTGTTAGAAATGATCAAACCTCGAATTTAAGTCAAAAGACTGAAGCTTGGGTTGAATTTGAGCTTCTACACACTGTAAAATAATGAAACATATGCATGCAAGAAAGAAGGAAGTAGTTAACAACCATTCACAAATTTGGATTTTTGATGAAATATTAGGTTTTACATTTTGACTACCTATATAATTAGCTTCAAATTTATTTTTAAACACTAAATTTGAGTCTAATTTGATGATTTTTGGCTAGGTTTTGTAAAAGGAAATGGGTTTCATTTTTTTTCTATTCACTGACTAGAGGAAGGAGGAGAATGATTTCCTGTATGTACAGGAGATGTTTTTCTCATTTCCTTGTCTCTTAGATTAGGCTAATGGGATTTTAGGACCTAAATAAGAAGAAAAACTAAATGGCCTAAGTTATAAAATCAACGCTCTTAAATCAAATGCACATATAATACACTATATAATAAAACAAAGTCATTTTCTTTTCAATTTTCAATCAAAAAAATATGTAAATTTACATACACATGAAATAAATTATTTTACACCATATGAAAAGATTAATTTTTATTTTTAAAACATTATCATTATTAAAAGCTTTAATTTGCAAAAATACACTATTTTGACCAATAAATGCAAAAGTTCACAATTTTAACTTCTATATTCAAAAAAAATTGTTTTCTTACATAGAAAAATATTTCAAACCATTTCCAAACCTTATTTATAACCAAACCATATTTTAAAACCAATTTTCGCCTTTTTATTTAAATAAACCACCTTTAAAACTAATTACTTCTTTTAAAAATTATTAAAAGAAGCAAATGGCAATAATTAATAAAATTATTGTACTATCACTAAATAAAAATCATTTTCCATTTATTTTAACTCAAACCACAATAAAGAGGTTTCTAAAACTTTATTCTCACCTTTTATTCCTAATATTCATTGTTTATTGCAAATAAAAATTGTATTTAATTCTCAGTGTTAAGTTATAACTACGATTATAATTTAATATTAAGTAATCACTAAAACCAAGTTTGTTACAGACTCCTTTCCTTAACAAAATTGCGTCCACGCAATTTCTAGAGAAGAGTTTGTACTCAACATAATTATTTCATCACTCAAAGGAAAGAAAGACAAGCACGAGATCAAAACTCCTCACTTCCCACTCAAGACGAAAGAAGGCTAAGATAAAATTGCTCGACAAATTCTACGATTTTCCCAAACATATATGTCGGGATTAGAGGACTATAGAATTTTTCTAAGCAACAACTCATGATTTCGAAGGCATCTTACCTTCGAATAAGAACACAAAAGCAAAAATGCTACCCAAGAATCAATCGAAAGAGATTGATTTCTCAGAAATTTTTCAAATAGAGTCAGGATTTAACTCAACTTCTATCCCGAAATCCAATCACTAAGATGATGATCGACATGTCATTATGGAAAGAACCACACAAACATTGGTTTGACAACAAGAAAGGTAAAAGAATTCGATGAGAGGTAGTTTCTTGAAAGGCCACCAGACTCAAATGACTGCACAGTGCACGATGTTTGATAATGGCTCAAGGACAAAAAAAACTCGAGGAATGGATTTTTACACTCTTATTTTACAAAACAAATATTTTTAAGGTTTAGAAAACTCAATTTCTTTATACTCAAATTCTCAAACTTCAATATTCTGAAAATATTCAAGACTTCTTATAATAATCCAATTTATAATCTAAACCCTTTATTTAAAATGAATAAAATATTTTATTCGTAGATTCTACCATAATATATTTCAGTTTGAAATACATACTTTCATAAAAAAACACCAACCAAATTTTAGTCACAAAATAGGTAGAGTGCACTTAACTATTAAGAAAACAAGTTACTTCAATTACATACCTGCTGTAAAGATCTTAAATTTCGACCCAGCAAAACTCAAATTACGAAAATATTTATAAAATGAAAGTTGTTCTACTAAGTCTAAGCTTTCCAGCAATATAAATATCATAAAAATTGGATTCAAGGTTTGAATGTTATACTAAATTTATTTTCAGCTTAAATTTTAGAAAATCTCTTATAGGACAGAAATGGCCATCTACTTTCAAACCCATTTTAAATTATGAAAAAAAAAGAAAAAAAAATTCTAAAGTAGTAAAGGAAAATGTATAGCTTTCTAAAGGCTCTTCCATTTGCAAAAGTCTGAACTCATTCGGAGTTGTAAATCCCAAGTTATTATTGTTTTAGCACAACAATTTTTCAACCAAATTTCATCTTTCAAATCAAATTAAACTTTGAAATTTTCCCAAACCATTTTAATTTCAAATTATGTTTTCAAACAAGCATTTTGCTAAATATTTTATTAAATAAATTCTGAGAATATATATTAAGTTTCAAATTATTCTCACAACTTAAAAATGACTATAATACATGAATTATTCACATATCAAAACAGTTCAACCTCACATTTCCTTTGTCATACAAATTAAATTTCCACTTGATTATCAACATAAAACCAATTAAAATTGATAATTAATTCAAATTTGTTTTTCAGAAGAATTTCACCAACAAATTCTCGAAACAACCAAAATTTGCTCATGAACCCATGATTAAAGTTTAAAAATAACATATTAAATGTAGAAAATTTTAATAGATTGCAAGAGTATTGCCTCACCATTTTTTTATAGCTAATGAACTCATCGATTGGCTGCAAAGTTGACCTAGTGATCAAAATCTCCTCGCCACTCCTCTAACACTTATTATGTTCCAATGGCTGCATTTAATTCTCAAACCGTATTAATTAATTCCACTCTTTACTTATTAAAACTCAATTAACCATGTCTGATTGCCTCATTATAGCGTTTAGGAAATTCCTATCGATAACGTTGATCAAGCGTATCGACCAGAATTATTAAAGCACTTGATGGACAACCCAACATGAAAATCATTTTCTTTAAAAAGAAATACCTCATATATAATACTCAAAATATTCTGTATTTCTCTCAAAAGTCCATTCACCTAAAACATATCTTCAATTTGGAAGAAAAACTCGATTTTAACTTATACTCAAAATCAAAAACACAAGGAGAACTCGTCGAGATAATCCTAAAATACTTGATTCACAAGACTGATGGAATATACTGAAGTGTTCGTTATTTATAATGGTATAATGAGCCACTCACGAGACTCATACGAGTGCAAAATGCGGTAGGAGGAACCCTATCCTCCACAACTCGTGGCACATGAAAATCGGCGCAAGGCCAAGTTGATAAATGACCCTAGCACCACTCAAAAGATTAAAAGGAATCGATAAGATATAAGAGTTATGGCAAGATATCTTCTCGAATGAGAAGAAGAATTCAAACAACACATCTTTACTTCGAGTGAATTAATGTCATAAAGCCTATCAACAAATGGGTATGCACAGAGGATATTTCGAAAGAAGCATGAACGACAAATGTCGAATAAATTCAATTAATCACCTCGTTCCTTAGTGGACATTCTCGTGGAAGAATGACGAAAAGACTAAGCATTGGAAAGGAGGCCACCAACACAACATCTGATTGCCCGATGGGGTGACAAACCCGAACGGACTCACAAAAGTCAACAAAGTCATAATGACTTAAATTCGAGATATACATCAACATCTCAAAATTCAAGAGTAAATACAGATACTTTAGAATCATCATTAACATTCAGAAGAACCAGAAACAACAAATCAGCCAAAATTAAATTACTAAATATAGACTCCTTCGAATCACAGAACGCGGCTTGATAATACGCAAGCCACTCCATCTCAAATCATTCTAAACTCTAGATAGAAGATAGCGTGCTAATTCTCATGAAATGATATGTTACCAAGAACAATTCCCAAAATCCTCATACATCATGCCAAATATTGCGGACCCCCTCAATAGGATCCGCAATCCTCACAGAAGAACAAGACAAGAACATCCAAAAGCATCAACAAATTTCTCCGATATGGATGAGTGTCAAGCATCCATATCGAATGGGACTCGAATAGAACAATCACAATTAGGATTACTCCTAAGATAAGATATTATCAATTCTATTTTTGGAATACTACAGAATAAAAATATTCCTAGACATATCCCTAAATTCAATCTCAGTGAACACTACAAGATAATGGACATGATGATTAAGGGAATCCTACGCTCGTACTATACTTGGATGTATCATAATATATGCTTCTGTTCTGTGTTTATCCTATTTTTTTCTAAACTCGGCTCTGATACCAAGTTGTGACATCCCACCCCGAGACCCACATTAGCAAAGACTATTACTAGGTAATAATGTCTGCTTATGCAGAGAATAAGGCTAGATAGGAGCGACCATCTATAGACTTGTATTAAATATCTATTTAATACGTTGGAAGTGCCATATTTTTTTCTATCCCAAGTGGATCGACGTATCCAATACATACTTAATACAAAGCCATAGGTGGCTATAGGATCTATCAGAACAAAATACAACAACTCAAATGCAAAACACGTCATTGAGCAGCAGGTAATCACATATATACACACATATACAGATACATCACAGAGTATACAAAATGATACATGCCAAGTGGTATGGCAACCACAATATACAAACGAGTCAAAAGAATATACATAATAGGGTAGAAAACTACTAGGACTACACAGAAACTATAACAAAAAGAGCTAGCAGAATAGAGTCCACGTGGAAGCTAAATAAGCTAAGTCCAAATGTACCTAACCTAAAACACCTTGGTTTGAACCGAATATAAAGTACACAGGTCAGTCTAGCTAAAAAAATCAGTTAATAAGGATAAGCGATAATATAAGCATAAGGATAATGTGATAATATTCCCAAGTGAGAAGGGACAGCTAAAGGGTATGATTACATCAAGTGATAGTATAGTATCATTACGCAAATATATAATCTCAAAAGAGATAAAATAACCCATAAAACGCTAAAAGCAGCGAGCCTCGTATCATCAGCATTCATAAAACATCAAATATGGTTTAAGGGAAAACTTAAATCTTCCATCTTGGCAAATCCAAAACATGCATAAAGAGATCTCATCTCAAACATGCCATAAGACAAATATATCTCTAAAGAGGAGAATAAAATCTCAAGTAAACGCCAAAAGGCAAATCCCATATAACGCCAGTGTAGCCAATTCAAATCTCAAAAATAGAACTTCCAATAGTTCAAATTCCCGAAAGGTAATCGCCACAAATATATATCGAATGGTTCAAAGGACCAATTCCAGGAAGGGGCGATACACTAAGGAAAAATAGTAAAGAAACCATCTCAAAAGTGTTTGCACATGCATGTGGCCGAAGCCTTACCGAGTACTGTTTTCTCAAATAGGTACCTCGTCCGAAGACAAAATGTACATAACAAATATGCCACAATGGCAAATACACCGCAATGGAAAATATGCCGCAATGGCAAATGTCTCGAAGAAAAATACGCCACAGTGGCAAACGCCGCAATGGCAATGACCCGAAGGTCCAGTACTGGCACGACGCAATGGAAAATGTGACACAAACTCTCAAATAGTAACCCGAATAGTGTTAATGTGCGTCCTATACTGCATGTTTGCACTAAACGGTTCTAGTAGAATTCACACTCAAAGTAGTAAAAAGTTTACCTCATCTCATCGGCAACTCGACCCGTAGGTCAAAACGATCAAACGGACAAGTAAGGAATTAACCGATAAGTTAAATGCACATGTTCCATACCACATTTTTTTGCCAAACCGTTTAATTCTCCTTCTCATTCGCTCAAATAATGAAAAAAAAATTATTTTTATATAAAATAATTTGTTTGAGAAAATAAGCTTTTAAAACCATTTTCTGAAATCAATTTTGAAGACGATATTTGAAAATTCCCTTATTATAGGGAATAAATAGATTTTATAGCTTAAAATAATTTAAAAATATTACATAATAATTATTTTAAATGCCAGTCTATTTTTAAAAATTATTTCAAAATTGTTTGGAAAAATCTGGCTTGAAATCAAAGAAATCACTCAAAACTGTTATTCAAATTCAATTCGAATTAGAATTTCAAATTCATCAAAACTTAGCTAGCCTATTGATAGGCATAGCTCTAAAAAAAATTTAGAAATATCACAAAAATATGAAGTAAAACTCAAAATTCGGACGGAAAAAGAACATAAAAACACTTGGGCAAAATAATACCTAGGTCTGAAATCTTCTCTGGGTTCAACTTTCGAACATGAAACAGGTGGCCAAACTACCTATGATTGAAATAAAAATTGGTGAAAAAATAGTAGAAAACTTCATATTTCAAAAAAAAAAAAAAGAATCGATGAATTATGACTGGAAATTGAAAAGTTACGTTGTCTCAAACATGGACTCAGACCATGTTTGCAACAGTTCAAAAACGAAAATGCCCAGGCCTGAAAACCATTTTGGATTCAAATTACAGGCCTGAAAAGGATCAAATGACCTCATATTGAGCTAAAAATTGGTAGGCATATAGTTTAACACTCATAATTATAATTGGAAAAATAATTATGAAATTTGAACACGCTATGGTAAAGTTAAGATATTGCAAATTTGAACGCAGACAGTGTTTTCACTGGGCAAAAACATGCTCCGAGTCAAAGTTCGGCAACATATTTCTATGAGCTACATAGGTCGAAATGACCTGAAATTTGTCACGAGTAATATATAATACTCATACTTTAATTTGGATAAAGAATCACAAAATTTTAATAAGGTATGATGTCTCGAATTTGAACCCAGGCAGTGTTTTCACTGTAAAAATCTGGGTAAAAACATGTTCCGAGTCAAAGTTCGACAGCATATATCTATAAGCTATATAACTCGAAATGACCTAAACTTTGGTATGCATAATGTATAGAATAAGTTCAAAAATTCCAAAAAAAACCGGTAGCATTTCTTTGCCGGAATAGAGAGATATGATTGTACAAAGGTACTACTCAAAACAGTTTACACAATCAAAATAGTTCAAAAATGATTTATTTTAAGCAAATTTTCATTTAGCTTGTGATTTTTGGCATTGCATAAGCTAGCTATTGTGAGAATGATACTTGGATGTTGTTATAAATAATCAAACCTCGAATTTAAGTAAAAATATTGAAGCTTGGGTTGAATTTGAGCTTCCACACCATGTCAAACTATGAAATATGTGCATGCAAGAAGAAGAAAGTAGTTAACAAACAACTATTCACAGATTTTTGATGAAATATTATGTTTTAGATTTTGACTACCTGTAGATTTAGCTTCAAATTGATTTTTTAAACATTAAATTTGAGTCTAATTTGATGATTTTTGTCTAGGGTTTGTAAGAGGAAATGGGTTTCTTTTTTTTCTGTTCGCTGACTAGAGGGAGGAGAATGATTTCCTATACGTACAGGAGATGTTTTTCTAATTTTCTTATCTCATAGATTAGGCTAATAGGCTTTGTTCTGAACATAATTATTTCATCACTTAAAGGAAAGAAAGACAAGCACGAGATCAAAACTCCTTACTTTCCACTCAAGAAGAAAAAAGGCTAAGATGAAATTGCTCGACAAATTCTATGATTTTCCGGAACATATATGTCGGGATTAGCGGACTATAGAATTTTTATCAGCAACATCTCATGATTTCGAAGGCATCTCACCTTAAAATAAAAACACAAAAGTAAAAAAGCTACCTAAGAATCAATCGAATGAGATTGATTTCTCAGAAATTTCTCGAATAGAGTCGGGATTTAGCTCAACTTCTATCCCAGACTCCAATCACTAAGATGATTATCGACATGATTTTCCGTGTGTCGTTATGGAAAGAACAACACAAACATTGGTTTGACAACAAGAAAGGTAAGAGAATTCGATGAGAGCCGGTTTCTTTAAAAGCCACCAGACTCAATTGACCTCATAGTGCATGATGTTTGATAATGGCTCGAGGACAAAACAAACTCGAGGTTTGGATTTTTATACTCTTATTTTATAAAACAAATATTTTTACAAAAACTCAATTTCTTTATACTCAAACTCTCAAACTTCAATATTCTGAAAATTTTCAAGACTTCTTACAAAAATCCAATTTATTATCTAAACTCTTTATTTAAAGTGAATAAAATGTTTTGTTCGTAAATTCTACCACAATATATTTCAGTTTGAAATATATACTTTCATATAAAACATCAACCAAATTTTAGTCACAAAATAGGTGGAGTGCACTTAACTATCAAGAAAGCAGGCTACTTCAATTACATACCTACTGTAAAGATCTTAAATTTCAACCCAGCAAAACTCGAAATATGAAAATATTTATAAAATAAAATTAGTCTAAGCTTTCCAGCGATATAAAGATCATAAAAATCGAATTCACGGTTTGAAAGTTATACTAAATTTATTTCAAGTTTACACTTTAGAAAATCTCTTATAGGACAGAAATGACCATCTACTTTCAAACCCATTTTAAGTTATGAAAAAAAGCAAAATTTTCTAAAGTAGGGAAAATTTATAGCTTTCTAAAGGCTTATCCATTTGCAAAAAGTCTGAACTCATTCGGAGTTGTAAATCCCAAGTTATTACTGTTTTAGCACAATATTTTTTCAACCAAATTTCATCTTTCAAATCAAATTAAACTTTGAAATTTTCCCAACCATTTTAATTTCAAATTATATTTTCAAACAAGCATTTTGCTAAATCTTTTATTAAAACAAATTTTGGGAATATATATAAAGTTTCAAATTATTCTCGCAACTTAAAAATGATATTCATATATCAAAACAGTTCAACCTCACGTTTCCACTTTGTCATACAAATTAAATTTCCACTTGATTATCAACATAAAACCAATTAAAGTTGATAATTAGTTCAAATTTGTTTTTTAAAAGAATTTCACCAACAAATTCTTAAAACAACCAAAATTTGGAATATAATTTGCTCATAAACCAATGATTAATGTTTAAAAATAACATATTAAATTTCAAAAAATTTAATAGATTGCAAGGATTTGCCTCGGTATTGTTTTATAGCTAATGAACCCATTGATTGGCTGTATAGTTGACCTGGTGATCAAAATTGCCTCGCCGCTCCTCTAACACTTACTATGGTTCAATGGATGCATTTAATTCTCAAACCGTATTAATTTATTCCACTCTTTACTTATTAAAACTCAATTTACCATGTTTGATTGCATCATCATAGCATTTAGGAAATTCCTATTGATAATGTTGATCAAGCTTATCGACCAGAATTCTTAAATCACTTAATGGACAACCCAACACAAAAATCATTTTCTTTAACAAGAAATACCTCATATATAATACTCAAAATATTTTGTATTTCTCTCAAAAGTACAATTTCACCTAAAACATATCTTCAGTTTGAAAGAATTAAAAAATCAATTTTAACTAATACTCAAAATCAAAACATAACGAGAACTCATCGATATATTCCCAAAATACTCGATTCAAAAGACTGATGGAATATATTGAAGTGTTCGTTATTTATAATGGTCTAACAAGCGACTCATGAGACTCATACGAGTGCGAAATGCGATAAGAGGAACCCTATCCTCCACAACTCATGGCTCATGCAAATTTGCGTAAGGCCTAGTTGATAAATGACCCTAGCACCACTCAAAAGATTAAAGGGAATCGATAAAATATAAGATTAATGGAAAGACATCTTCTCTAATGAGAAGAAAAATGCAAAAAACACATCATTACTTCGAGTGAATTAATGTCACAAAGCCTATCAACAAATGGGTATCCAAAGAGGATATTTCGAAAGAAGCAAGAATGACAAATGTCGAATAAATTCAACTAATCGCCTTATTTCCTTAGTGGACATTCTCGTGGAAGAATGACGAAAAGACTAAGAATTGGAAAGGAGGCCACCAATACAACACCCAATTGTCCGATGGGGTGACAAATCCGAATGGACTCACAAAAAATCAACAAAGTCATAATGACTGAAATTCGAGACATATCATCAACATCTCGAAATTCAAGAGTGAATAGAGATACTTCAGAATCATCATTAACATTCTAAAGAATCAAAAACAACAAATCAACCAAAATTATGATACCTAAATATAGGATCCTTCGAATCACAGAATGTGGCTTGATAATACACAAGCCACTCCATCTCAAATCATTCTAAACTCTAGATAGAAGATAGCGTGCTAATTCGCATAAAAGATATACTGCCAAGAACAATTCCCAAAATCCTCATACATCATTCCATATATTGCGGATCCCCTAAATAGGATTCGCAATCCACACAAAAGAACAAGACAAGAACATCCAAAAGCATCAACAAATTTCTCCGATATGGATGAGTGCCAAGCACCCGCACCGAAGAGGACTCGAATAGTACAATCACAATTAGGAATACTCCTAAGATAAGATATTATCAATTATATTTTTGGAATACTATAGAATAAAAATATTATTGGACATATCCCAAAATTCAATCTCAATGGACACTATAAGGTAAAGGACACGATGATTAAGGGATTCGTACACTTGTACTATACTTGGATGTATCATAATATATGCTTTTATTCTGTGTTTATCCTATTTTTTTCTGAACTCGGCTCTGATACCAAGCTATGATGCCCCACCCCGAGACCCATATTAACAAAAAGTATTACTGGGTAATATTGTCTGCTAATGCAGAAAATAGGGCTAGATAGGAGCGGCCATCTATAGGCCTGTCTTAAATATCTATTTAATACGTCGACAGTGCCATATTTTTTTCTATCTCAAGTGGATCGACATATCCAATAAATACTTAATACAAAGCCATAGGTGGCTATAGGATCTATCAGAACAAAATACAACAACTCAAATGCAAAACACATCATAGAACAGCGGGTAATCCCATATATACACACACATACAGATACATCATAGAGTAAACAAAATGATATATGCCAAGTGGTATAGCAACCATAATATACAAGCGAGTCAAAAGAATATACCTAACAGGGTAGCAAACTAAAAGGACTACACAAAAAGCTATAACAAAAAGAGCTAGCAGAATAAGCGAAGTCCAAATGTACCTAACCTGAAACACCTCGGTTTGACCCAAGTATAAAACACACGGGTCAGTCTAGCTAAAAAAAATCAGTTAACAAGGATAGGCGATAATATGAGCATAGGGATAATGTGATAATATTTCCAAGTGAGAAGGGATAACTAAAATGTATGATTACATCAAGTGATAATATGGTATCACTACACAAACATATAATCTCAAAAGAGATACAATAACCCATAAAACGTTAGAAATGGGGAGCCTCGTATCATCAGCATTCATAAAACATCAAATATGGCTTAGGGGAAAACCTAAATCTGCCATCTTCGCAAACCCAAAACATGCATAAAGAGATCTCATCCAAAATACGCGATAAGGCAAATATATCTCTAAAGAGGAGAATAAAATCTCAAGTAAACGCCAAAAGGCAAATCTCATATAACGCCAGTGTGGGCAATTCAAATCTCAAAAATAAAACTTCTAGTATTTCAAATTCCTGAATGGTAATCGCCAAAAATATATATTGAATGGTTCAAAGGATCAATCCCGGGAAGGGGCGATACACTTGGAAAAATAGTCAAGAAATCATCTCAAAAGTGTTTACATGTGCATGTGGCCGAAGCCTTGCCAAGTACTGTTATCTCAAATAGGTTCCTCGCCCGAAGGCAAAACGTCACAATGACAGATACGCCGCAATGGAAAATACACCGCAATGGAAAATACGCCACAATGGCAAACGTCTCGCAGACAAATACATCGCACTGGCAATGACCCGAAGGTCCTGTACTAGCATGCCGTAATGGCAAATGTGTCACAAACTCTCGAATGGTAACCCGAAAACTGTTAATGTGCAACCCATGCCCCACAATTGCACTAAATGGTTTACTAACCGCCGGTAAATTTCACACTCAAAGCAATAAAAAATTTACCTCATCTCATCGGTAAACTCGACCCGAAGGTCAAAACGATCAAACACCAAAGTCAGGAATTAATCGATAAAATAAAAGCATGTGTCCTATACCACATGTTTTAACAAACATTTAATTCTCCTTCTCATTCGCTCGAATAATGCAAAAAATGTGTATTTTATATATAAAATAATTTATTTGAGAAAATAAGCTTTTAAAACCATTTTTCAAAATCAATTTTGAAGGCGATATTTGAAAATTCCCTTATTATAGAGAATAAATAGATTTTATAGCTTAAAATAATTTAAAAATATTACATAATAATTATTCTAAATGCCAGTTTATTTCTAAATATTATTTCAAAATTGTTTGGAAAAATCTGGCTCGAAATCAAAGAAATCACTCAAAATTATCATTCAAATTCAAATCAAATTGGAATTTCAAATTCATCAAAATTTGGCTAGCCTATTGATAGGCAATATATCCTTAAAAAATTTCAAAAATGTCACAGAAATATAAAGTGAAAGTCAAAAGTTGGATGGAAAAAGAACATAAAAAAGCTTAGGAAAAATACTACCCAGGTCTGAAATCTTCTCTGAGTTCAACTTTTGGACATGAAACAGGTGGCCAAACAAACTCTGATTGAAATAAAAATTAATGCAAAAATAGTAGAACCAAACAAAAAAAGAATCGATGAATTCTAACTGAAAATTTAAAAGTTATAATGTCTCAAACATGGAATCAGACCATTTTTGCAATAGTTCAAAAACGAAAATGCCCAGGCTTAAAACCCATTTTGGGTTCAAATTACAAGCCTGAAAAAAATATCAAACATCCTCGTATTAAGCTGAAAATTGGTAGAAATATAGTTTAACACTCATACTTAAAAATAGAAAAATAATCAAGAAATTTGAACAAGCTGTGGTAAAGTTATGATATCACAAAGCAGAAACCAGGCAGTGTTTTCACTGTAAAAATCTGGGCAAAAACATGCTCCGAGTGGAAGTACGGCAACATATTTCTATAAGCTACATAGGTCAAAATGAACTAAAATTTGGCACAAATAAAATAAAACACTAATACTTTAATCTGGAAAAAGAATCAAAAAATTTGAATAAGGTATGAGAAAGGTATGATGTCTCAAAGTTGAACCAGGCAGTGTTTTCACTGTAAAAATCTAGGTAAAATCATGCTCCAAATCAAAGTTCGGAAGCATATATCTACAAGCTATATAACTCGAAATGACCTAAAATTTGGTATGCATAATATACAGAACATGTCTATAATTCAAAAAAAAATATGGCAGCATTTCGTTGCAGGAATAAAGAGATATGATTGTACAAAGGTACTACTCAAAACATTTTACACAAAATCAAAACAGTTCAAAAATGATTTATTTTATGCAAATTTTCACTTTAGCTTGTGATTTTGGCATTGCATAAGCTAGCTATTATGAGATTGATACTCACCTATTGTTAGAAATGATCAAACCTCGAATATAAGTCAAAAGATTAAAGTTTAGGTTGAATTTGAGCTTCTACGCCATTAAACTATGAAACATGTGCATGCAAGAAAGAAGTAGTTAACAAACAACCGTTCATAAATTTGGTTTTTTGATGAAATATTAGGTTTTATATTTTGATTACCTGTAGATTTAGCTTCAAATTGATTTTTAAACACTAAAATAGAGTCTAATTTGATGATTTTTGGCTAGGGTTTGTAAAAGGAAATGGGTTTCATTATTTTTTTCTATTCACTGACTAGAGGAAGGAGGAGAATGATTTGCTGTATGTACAGGAGATGTGTTTCTCATTTCTTTATCTCTTAGATTAGGTAATGGGCTTTTAGGACCCAAATAAGAAGAAAAGCTAAATAGCCTAAGTTATAAAATCAACACTTAAATCAAGTGCACGTATAATACACTATATAATAAAATAAAGTCATTTTCTTTTCAATTTTCAACCAAACAAAATATGTAAATTTACATACATATGAAATAAATTATTTTACACCATATGAAAAGATTAATTTTTATTTTTAAAACATTATCATTATTAAAATCCTTAATTTGCGAAAATTCACTATTTTGACCAATAAATGCAAAAGTTCACATTTTTAACTTCTATATTCAAAAAAAATACTTTTCTCACTTACAAAAATATTTCAAACCATTTCCAAACCTTATTTATAAACAAATCATATTTTAAAACCAATTTCCACCTTTTTACTTAAATAAACCATCTTTAAAATTAAGTACTTCTTTTAAAAATTATTAAAAGAAGCAAAATGGTAATAATTAATAAAACTATTGCACTATCACTAAATAAAAATAATTTTCCATTTATTTTAACTCAAACCACAATAAAGAGGCATCTAAAACTTTATTCTCACCTTTTAACCAAAATTCATTGTTTATTTCAAATAAACAATTTAAAATTCCAATTGTATTTAATTCTCCGTTAAATTATAACTACCATTATAATTTAATATTAATAGGTAATCATAAAACCAGGGCGGTTACATATGATTTGACGAATTAAGTCATTCTTAAAAGGTTTCAAGGAAAATTTAAAGAGTAGTTAGCTCAGATATTTTGTAAAGGGGTTAGCTCGGATATTTGAAGGGGGTTAACCCAAAAGAAAATTCGGACAGTCGACTCATTTTTAATTCAGACAGTCGATTCCATTTTGAGGGTAGTCAGCCCAGAGGACAGTTAGTCTAAAAAGAGCAGTCAGCTTTGATACGAACAGATGGTTCATTTATTAGCATAGCAGACGTTGCTAAATTTTTAAGGACTGTTAGGATGCCCTTTTATCTGTTTTGGAAAGATAGTATCTAATCAATTTTAGGACAGACAGTCCAAAAAAGAGCAGATAGCTCAGAATTTAGAATAGTGGTTCAAATTTTAGACAGATAGTCTATTTCATTTCCTGTTTTAGCATAATGGCTATTGCTATATTATTATTATAATCAGTTAATTAACAGTTTGGTTGCAGGAAAGGTTTTGCAAAATATATATTTTGAAAAGAGGTATTAGTGAGGGGAAACCCATTCTGCTAATCGGTTTGGTCTTACTATTTATCAGTAAATTACGATGTAACATAAATTATTCATACCAGGCTTTAAGTTTGACTCAAAGTTTTTGTTTCCCCTTGAACTCTCTGGTGCTTAAAATTTGATTTGAGTAGGCTGAGGGTTTAGGTATTCAGGTTTTAACAGATTTTGGTGAATAAAGTATCCGAAGATGAGCAGATGGCTGAGGGATAGCTAATTTAGGAATTCTGTTGTAAAATTATTTACGCTATGTATTAAGACAATTATGTCTATATTGTTTTGATCATCCTATGGGGCATCTTCATATGTCGCTCTTGGCATACTGTTGTAAATTATATTTGATTAATGCCTGGGATTACGTTTGGGATTTTTGTAACTTTGATATGATTTATTTGAAATATAATCATTGAAATTATTGCTTTTGAAAATTTGTGATTTTGTTCATATTCAAGTGCTTTTGATATTATGGATACCATTAACACATCCGTATTTCGTCACTAGAAGTTAATATTGTGGATGATAGCAGCATACATAACACTTAGCTTTTGGCCTCCAGATACGGGATATTACAACGTGGCATCAGAGCATAGGTTTGTGGAAATATTTAACTAAAAATTGGCTTTTAAAACAAAAAAAACCCATAGAAGATTTGGGATTGGGTTAAAGCTATAGTAACATACTTTTATTTTCTATACATAAGTATGCGCTTTATCTTCATTCATTTATCCTTGATTAGGTTATCTTTTTGTATCCCATGAGATTTGAATACATATATGGATGGTAAAAGAAGTAGAGTTAACCAAGGAGGGGGAGCACCGAAAGGAATGTTGGACCTGTTGTAAAGAGAGGCCAAGGTCAGGCGGAGAATGTTGGTGCAAAAGTCCCATGGGTCGGAATAAAAGCCATGTATCAGTTTTTCAGGAATATGATGCAGGCAGCAGTTGCATCCGGAGTGGTAGGAGGAAATTCCGTAGGAGCAGGGGTTTAGAAGTTTCGGTAGTTAATCATTTTGCTAAGATGAGCGGTGATTATGTCAAGCTGAGGGGGAAGCCGTTTATGGGAACGAATGATGCCATTGAAGTAGCGAATTGGTTGTTGTATTGCGAAAGGATTTTTGCATATTTAAGGCTCGATGACGAGCAAAATAGGAGGTTGGCATCCAGGTAGTTCATGGGACCGCATTGTTCTGGTGGAACAGTGCAACAGCGACAGTTGATGAGGTGATAGTAACCTGAGAGGATTTCAAGAGGAGATTTCAGGAGAGGTTTATGTCAGTAATGGCACAGTCGGTTTTGATTAGGCCGCTGAGCTGGTATAGGGAGAGATGTCTATTGCTGAGTATGCTAGGAAGTTCGAGGAGTTAACCTGGTATGGGTAAGCTTCTGTTGATACCACGTTGAAGCGGAATTAGAAGTTAATCACAGTATTGAAGCCAGAATTGGCTAGTGCTACTTCGTCTCATCTTAGAGATCCTTCTGATATTGTTATACATATGGCTTTTAGGCAGGAAGAAGTCCTTGAGTCTCTCGAGAAGAGCAAGGCAAAAGTGGTCTAGGTTGAGTAGATCAGAAGAGGAAACTCTTTCCCAAAAAAGATGCTCAGGAGGGTGAAGAAGCCAAGAAAGAAAAGTCTGAAGTTGTCTGTTATAAATGCGACAAGAAAGGACATTTTGCTAATAAGTGCCATTCAAGGAAAGCGAACGATGTGGCTAAGGGGAAGAATATCAGGTGTTTTAACTGTGACCAGATAGGCCATTATAAGAACCAGCGCAAGGAGCCCATTAGAGATGGTAAAAGCAAGGTGTATGCATTGGAGCCTGCCGCTTCCAAGCCAATAGCCCAAGAGGAGGGAAAGTTAATACTTGAGGGAATGCTTCAGAATCATGGTATGTCCGTTAGCATTTTGTTTGATACCGGTGCATCGCATACTTTTATATCTAGATGTTTGATAGATAAACTTATCTTTGAACCCACGTATTTAGTTACTTTCTAACGGGTTGCGAATTCGATAGGAGGGTATGCAACTCTACGGTTGGGGCGTGACCAGTTTGAGTTTGACCTGTTAGGTCATACTTTTGAGTGCAGTTTACGTGTGTTTGATTTTGTGGGGTTTGGATCGTCCTAGGTATGGATTGGTTAAGTGAGTACGGTGCTAAGATATTTTGCTAGGGTAGGAAGATAACTCTTTATCACCTAGATTGTAGCGATCAGATTGTTTTCACTATAGGAGGTTCTGGTGGTGCATTGTTTGCTTTATTGGGTGTATTGGATTCGGATGATGAGTTGAGTCAAGTTTTCATGGTTAGAGAATTTGCAGATATGTTTAAACCTATAGTTGGATTGCCACTGAAACGAGCTATTGAGTTTCGGATAGATTTGGTTCTGGAAGCAGAACCAGCGAGTAGAGCACCAAGTAGGATGATCCCTTCATAGATGAGGGAGTTGAAGGTACAGTTGGTGGATTTAGAGGGCAAGAGTTTTATCAGGCCGAGTAGTTCGTCGTGGGGTGCAGCGGTAGTGTTTGCTAAGAAGCTGGATGGATCGTTGATGCTATGTATTGATTATCATCATTTGAATGAAAGGACGATAAAGAATCGATATCCATTTCCTAGAATTAACGGTTTGTTCGGCCAGCTAAGCGGAGAAAAGGTATATTCTCAGTTGGATTTGGCAACGGGTTTCCATCAGCTTAGGGTAACATAGGATAGTATACCTTTGACAGCATTCAGGAAAAGATATGGATCGTACGAATGGTTAATTATACCGTTCGAACGGACGATTACTCCAGCTTTCTTTGTGGATTTGATGAACCGAATTTTTCGAGAGCACTTAGATAGGTTTGTGCTGGTTTTCATAGATGACATCTTGATTTACTCTAAGTATGATAGAGAGCATGAAGTTCATCTTAGAGTAGTTCTTGAGACGCTAAGGCAGCATCAGCTGAAAGCAAAGTTTTTGAAGTGTCGCTTCTGGAAGAAAGAGGTGAAGTTTCTTGGTCATGTCGTCTCAAATGAAGTGTTATCAGTAGATCCAACTAAGATTGAGGTAGTGAATAGTTGTAAGAGACCCGAGTCAGTAACCTAGATTAAGAGTTTCCTTGGGTTGGCTGGTTATTATCGAAGATTCATTAAGGATTTCTCGCAGATAGTAGCGTCAATGACCAAGCTGACGAGGAAGGATATGAAGTTTGTGTGGACCGACAAGTGTGAGGAATTCCAAAGTCTGAAATACTTATTGACCCATACACCTATGTTGGTAGTTCTAGAAGAGAATCGGGACTTGGTAGTCTATACCGATGAATGTGGAACATGATTAGGAGCTATGCTAATGTTGAGAGGTAAAGTGATTGCCTAACTTCTAGACAACTTAGACTGCATGAGGTCAAATATCTGACACATGATTTGGAATTGGCTGCTGTGATTTTTGCGTTGAAGGTGTGGAGACATTACCTATTAGGAGAAAGGTTTGAGTTGTTTGTGTAGGATCTAGATTAACCCTAGAAGGGGGTGAATAGGGTTATAGCAAATCTTCTCGATTTAAACACAGAAACAAACTGCAGAAATAAATATGCTGAAAAGTAAATCACACACAAAATTTACCCAGCTTCGGCAACCCCTGTCTACTGCTGCATTCCCAGATTTCTATTAGAAAACAGTATCCCGCTTACAAACACTCCACTAGACTCGCAGACCCTTTTGCTCCCGCTCACAAACACTCTACTAGACTCGCACACCCTGCTCTGCCTATAGAGTTTCGTTTACTCGCAAACTCTGCTCCTGCCTATAGAGTTTTGCAAACTCGCACACCCTGCTCACTGAACTAATTTTAACTAGACAATCTGACACTACCTACAACCTAGGTGGTGATTTACAAATTCTTTGTCTCGAAAAGAAAAAACAACTTCAAAAATACAAGCAAGAGCAAAAATTAAAATATAAACTTGAATGCGTAATTTTTTCTCAAATTAATGCTAAAAAACCCCCTTTAAAAAATTAAACTCTAATAAAATAACTTAATCCCCTTTTTAACAAATAAGGCCGGCCCCTTTTCTTTCTCAAGCCCGTTCTCTTTTAATTGCTGCCGATCCTCTTGGCAATGGCAACTCTGTTGAATTGGGGATTTTGCTCTTGCGAAAATTAGGGCTTTCTCTCTGGTTGCTTTGACGAGTTTGTTTCTGATTCAATACTCTTGTTTGCGGCTCTCTGATGATCGATTCTCTTGTGGCTTTACTCGTTCGCAACTGCTCCTTTGTTGACCGAGTTCGTTAAATTGCGGTATGTAATTATTCTTTCGTTTGCTGGTTAAAATGCTTGATTGAACTCGATGCCCATGATGATGATTGGGGTTTGGTATTTATATGAATTCGTGACACTTGATTTTGTTCGAGTTAACTTGATACTTTCCTAAATTCTTAATTGCCTGATTCGCACGTCTTTGATTTTCACGCGTTCGATTTTCCTTGAATAGAAAGGCAGAAACTTTCCTCTTTGTAATTTGCTTGACTTTCCTATTTTCAAATATACGATTTGACTTTTTCAAATTATACGCACACTTGTTCATCATGTCGCTGTTTTGATTCCGTGACCATAACTGCTCTGGATGGTTTAACTTGAATTTGTGATTCCATGTATCACTGCACTTCAAGTTTGTGAATTTCTCTATACTGTTGAACTTTGTTCTCTGGCCATCTTCTTTGGTCGGTTTATTATGAACTTCAATTTATATTATGTAGTCACTTATGCACTGATTCGCTTATTCATGCATTCAACATTGCCATGCTATTCACTGTTCATTGTTTCATTTAGTATCGCTGCATCCATTCTGTTGCACTTGGTCATTGCTCCATTCATTTTCCATACTGGGTTGTTCATGCTCGTGACATCGAACCATACTGTTACTTGTGACATTCATGTCGTTTGCAACTGTGTCACTTGAGACTGCTGTGTTGATCTTGTACTTGTGATCACTGATGCATTTGGAATTGGTCTGCTGTGTCCTCTATATACTACGGCTCTGACCATCTGAGTTGGTGATATTGTCTTCATTCTCACCTTGTTGTATTGAACTTTGATAGTTGCTGGCTTGTTTCAGTAGCTTAGTGTCTTGATGCTCGGCTTGCATGCTTCATGTTGCCTTGTTCTTGTAGTCTGGTCCACTGAGTTTGATCGTCCATTGTAGCTTGTTTTGTTTGAACCTTGCACATTTGAGTTTAACTGTACACTGCTTCGAGTCAGGTTGCATGGTCACTGATGTGTGCTGTGCCATTTCTTTTTTTGGTTCATTGGTCTGCACTGTGACTCGAGTTTTCACTGTCATGTTGATGTGTCATTGTTGTTGACATGTTCTTTGTTCATTGGTCAATGTTTGGTCATTGTACTGCTGAACTTGATTCACTTCATGTATGGCTGTTCTGATTTGTTGAAGCTTTGAACTGTTTGCAACTTGACACTGTTGTACACTTGCTCTTGTTGGCTGCGCACACGAGTTGGCGAGGCAGTGCACACGTGTATGAATGTACACGTGTGTATTGCAGCCACTTATGATTACCTTGTCCCTGATGCGTTATCAAGTGTATATATCTATGTGCACAACTTTGTGATGAATTCAAGTGTGAATGATGACAAACAACCCAAATAACTGAGGCAAATCATATTTACAAAAATCATATTTTATTTTATATTGCAAAAAAATATTTCTTTTTCAATTTTACTGCGTTAGTGAATATTTTTGCAGATTGCTCAGATGCTGGATTCAAACTGGAATGCAGTTGAAGACAAAATACGAGTGTGAGTGATATGTAGTGAGGTTATTAATGTAAACTGAATTGTGATGTAATTGTGATGTAATAAAAAATGTATATGTATAGTGAGAGCTTGAATTTGTACTATTCAAGATTGTAGTAAATATTTGTTTGAATAAAATTTCTGTTTGAATTCAAATTCTATGTAACTTGTTCTGTTTGAATTCAAATTCTGTGTAATTTATCTTATTCAACAAATTTATTTAATCTATAAACAACAAAATAGTACATTACCAAATACATTTAAATGAATATATATGTTTATTATCATCAAATAAAAACATATAAGCGCATATTCATACAGTTTGCAAATCATAAGTCGCTAAAGTATTTGTTCTCTCAGAAGGAGCTGAACATTAGACACCAAAGGTGGTAAGAGTTAATAACAACTTATGATATTGGGATTGAGTACGCACCAGGGAAAGGAAATAAGGTTGCAGATGCACTTAGCAGGAAGTATAAAAATGTAGTGTTAGCTATGATGGCTGAATGGAAATATTTAGAAGCATTAGCAGATTGTAGAGTGCAGTGGAGATCCGAGGCAGGGTCTAGTGGTGATACAGTTGTATTGTCTTGTTTAGAAGTCCGACTAGTTTTGATCGAACTGATTGCTTCTAAGCATATAGAGGATCCGGTGTTAGCTGAATGGGTCAGTAAGCTAAAGGAAGGAACCAAGAGCGATGACTTGAAATATTTCAATCTTGACCAAAATGGGTGGTTGAGAGGAAGATTATGTGTTTCAAGTGTAGGAAACATAAGAAAGGAAGTCTTAGATGAATTCCATCGTTCAAAGTTCACTATGCATCCCGAAGGTATCAAGATGTATCAGGATATGAAGAGGAGTTTCTTCTGGGAAGGAATGAAGCGGGATATTGGTTTGTGTGAAAGGCAGTGCTTGAATTGCCAGCAGGAAAAGGCCGAAATCCAGAAACCGAGTGGTTTGGCTCAGCCGTTAGATATTCCAGTGTGGAAGTGGGATTCTACTTCTATGGACTTTATAAACGGATTGCCAAGGTCGAACAGGGGAAATGTTATAGTGGACAGATTGACTAAGAGTTCCCAATTTATTCCAGTTAAGTCAAGCAGGACGGCACCTGTTTTAGCAAGGTTGTTCATAAAGAATGTGGTTAGACTGCATGGAGTTTCCAGCCGCATAGTTAGTGATAGAGATTCCTTGTTCGCTATCGAGTTTTGGAGAGTTTGCAGGAAGTCTTGGGAACCAAGATTATGATGAGTACCGCTTACAATTCATAGACAGATGGGAAAACGGAAAGAGTTAACAAGATCTTGGGAGATCTGTTAAGAGCTTTTGTTTTGGATTTTGGGGGATCATGAGAAGATCATCTACATCTAGTCGAGTTTTTGTATAATAACAATCATCAGATTGGTATTGGGATGGCACCGTTTAAAGCTTTGTATGGAAGGCCATGCAAATCTCTTATTTGTTGGTTGGAGACCGGGGATAGGTTGATTCTTGGTCCAGAATTGGTCGAAGAAACTACAGAAAAGATTAATGTCTTCGAGATAGGATGAAGGAGGCTCAGTCTAGGCAGAAAAGTTACGCGGATAAGAGACGAAAAGATTTGGAATTCTCGGTTGGAGAACAGGTTTTCATCAAAGTATCACCGATGAAGGGTGTGCTTGGACTTGGAAGAGTGTGCTTAGATTTGGAAAGTCTGGAAAGTTATCTCCTAGGTTCGTAGGACCTTTTCCTATTCTTGAGAGGATCGAGAAGCACGTGTATAGACTTGAGTTACCGAGCAGTTTGGTAGGTGTCCATGATGTTTTTCATATTTCTCATCTAAGAAAGTGTATTAGAGACCCAGGGACTGCTATTACGGTAGAATCGGACTTAACCATAGTGAGGAAGCCAATTCTCATTATTAAGAGAGATGAGAAGAGGCTTAGAACCAAAACGGTCAGATTAGTCAAAGTCTAGTGGAGTGACAATGACAGAGACTGTACTAGGAGGTTTAGAGCAGGATTAGAGATACTTATTCTAACTTTATTTGATGGTATGTTTTACCTTCTTGTTTGTTTTGAGCCTTATTGTAATTTCGAGGACGAAATTCTTTAAGGCGGGGAGTATGTAACACCTTAGATTTTTGATAACATTATTTAGGAGTTTTAGTTAGATAAACTAAATAAAATAATGTATTGATAAGGGGATTGAGATTTGATTTAATTAAGGCAGTCATGGCTTTTAACTAATAAATTAAAAGAAAGGTATAAAATGAATTAGAGGAGGGCTATTATGGGGAAGAGAACATTCGTATATTGTCTTCCCTAGGCCATTTATTTTAAAACATATGTTCATTCTCACTTTCAAAATTTTAAAAGCTTGCCCGGCCACCATTAACGACGGAAGAAGAAGAGGAAACAAAAAAGATGCTTAAGCAAAGTAAATTCAAACAAAACTCATTTGAATCTCAAGCTCCTTAATCATTAAAGCAAAAAGTGAATAATGTTTACATCTCTAAATAATTTCGGTTCCTGTTTTAGGGTTAATTTCGAATGATTTTGCAAATATTTGCCATGTGTTTGAATGATAAAAAGATTATATATACATATTAATGATTCATATATGTTCATGTAAATTTTATGACAAGTTTTGAGATAAAACCCTATTAAACGACATCCGTTAGCCTTGCGAATTTGTACGATGATCCAAAAAGTTATTTTAGAGATGAGTTTCGATTTTCTAAATTTTTGTGGAATTATTATGAATTTTCTATTGAAGAAAAGGTTAATTTGGATTATAAAATTAATTGCGAGAAAAATAACTATAGTTTGGATTCGAAAATTTTATATGTTGAAGAGAAAATATTATTTGATTTTTCTGGAATTTTTTTAGGATTTTTCAAGGTTTTTAATGGTTATATAAAATTATTTAATGTATGGGACTTAAATGTTTTATATAATTATAAAGGATAAAGGGGCTTTTTCAAAATTATTCAAATTTCCAAATAAGGAAAGTCGGCATCACTTTTGAATATAAAATTCTCACAACCAATCAAATTTAGACAAACAAGGCAGATGGGGTGCAAAAGAATTGTTTTAAAGTGCAAATAAATAGTCTTTCTTCTATTTCAACCCTTTCGGCAGAGCTTCCATCTTCATTAGAGACCTTCCACAAGGTCGAAAGGTATCAAACCTGGCTAGGTCAAATGCCAATGCACAAGGTATCAGGCAACTGGTAAGTAGTGAATTGGATGAAGTCGAGTGGTTTAGGGACGAGAGGTTATAGCTTTCGAAAGAGATGAAGTTTTGTTTTGGTTTAAAGAAAATACGCCTGCTAACTTTCGACAAAGGGCTTTCGAAATTGTCAAAAATGTTTAAAATAAAAAAGGTTTCGATTCGTTTACTTTCTTGTTAAAAATGAAACCGTCTGGCGTCGACAAGGCTGAAAGCATTGTTGTGCTTCTTAACCTTTTGACACAAATGGAATCAAAGGTTATCTATTTTCTCTAAAACCCGTCACCTCTCTCCATTGATTTTGAAGGGTTAGTTCCAACACCTACACTTCATTGTTTCCGAATGGTATCGAAAGGTTTCACAAAGGTTTCGAAGCAGTTTCTTTCGACTCAATGTTTCTGATCCTTGGCGTAATCCAAATGTTTTAAGTCAAAACGTTTTAAAGGTTTCAAAGTAGTTAATTTTTATTGGTTTCGATAGGTTTTCTACCTATTTTAAATTGAGCCCAATGCTTTCGAAAGATTTTTGAGTTACATTGCTTTCAAAAGATTTATTATATAGGGAAGGTAACTCAGGCTTTCGACCAGGTCGAAAAGAAACCTCCCAACAAGGTCGAAAGGTAGGACCTTTCGATAAGGTCGAAAGGTATGGTTTTGAATTATTTTCGAGAGGTTAAGTTTTAAAGGATTTAATAGGCAGACGTCATATGTTTTAAAGCTTGTGAAAGGAGGCTTTTAAAAGTTTTTTAAGGAGTTACTTTAACGACCCAGAATTTGACCACTTTAAAATATACTGTTTAAAGAGATTTTAAATATAAATAAGTAAGGTTACATGATTCAAATATTACTAGATAGGATTTGAAAAAAGAAGTATACACAAAAATAGTAACATTTGCCTATATCGACAAAAGTGAAAAAATGCTGATTTCAGAATAGTAAGTTTCAATGGTTAATTAAATTATTTTAATTTATTTATGAGTGTTTATATTTTTAAATAACATTATACAAATTTATTTTTAAATTTGATTTACATAAAAAAATAGTTTAACTAAAACGTCAAAATGTGACCATAAAACATTTTGTCGAAAATCATTGTTTTGTCAATTAAAAGTTGTCGCAACATTGTCGCACCTTTACTTTCTTATATATGAACATACATTCAAATAGTATAAGTATTAATTAATTCATTAATCAAGTTTACTTTTACTAAACATACTTAGAAAATTCAAAAATATAATTAATAAAAGTAAGCACAATAGGGCAAACATGTCATTTCAAAGCAAAAGGTGAACATCAAATCAAACCAAACATAATATTTATATTCTTTACTCAAAACTTAAGTGAAAATGGCATAAAGTTATGATTTGAAATATGATGTTAAGTTTTGAAAAAATAAGGTTGTTTAAAAAGTAAGTAAAGTGTATTTTGGTCTTTTTACGAAATATTATTTTAATCCAAAACATTTTCTGCAAATAAGCATCTACTTTCTCACTTTTTTCACTTTCTTTTGCATTTCTTCTTCTTCCTTTTTTAAGCTTTTCTTCTACTCTCTAATGGCTTCTTCTCTTCCATTTTCTTACTAACTTTTTCAAAACCATATCAAACAAAGTCAAAACACCACCAAACTTTGCCAAAGACCTTAGAATACCATTAAGACATGGTTTATGTGATAACCCGGTTTTTGAATAACAGTTAATAGAATAATTATCTGGTTTTTAACTATTGAGATACAAATTTTTATTTGAATTAAACAAATAAAATTTGATAATTTAGAATATCTGGATATATATATAGGTGAATTTGAAATTATAATGATAATTGAGTTAAAATGATGAATTTAATAATAAGTCATTAAATATAAATAGATAGGTGAAAAATCTATTATCTTTGAAATTTTAAATGTGTCCATTTACATGTATATAAGTATGTATATATATATGATAGGTAGGGAGCTATTGTTTGAGTTCAACATGATATTTTGCAAAGCTATATAAAGTAAAACTCTATATTTTTAAAATATAAAATGAATATTTATTTAAATATATGATAAGCTTAAAAAAAGATTTAATAAAAAGATTTACTTTGCTTTCTTTTAATTTTATATGGAATAAGTATAGTTTGGAATTTTATTCTTTCTTTTTAATATACACTTGAATTTTAGTGTACATATATATATATGGAAAGAAAAACATGTACCATATTAATATAAAAGCATTTTTATAAAATAAAGAATTAAAACATATGTAAAACTTGAGAAATAAACAAGTGTCTACAATTTAGACAAGTGGCATCATGTATCCCTTTAAATTTGAAAGAAGATAAAAAAAAGTAACTTGTAAAGTTTTACATATCAAACATTTAAATCTGTAAATATTTTCAAAACAAATTCAGATGCAACTTCAAATTAATCTAAAATTGAAGATAGGCAAGGTCTGTAAGAAGATCTAATTAAGCAACTTCAGATTCAAAGGCTGTCTCAACATTATTTTTTACCTGAGCAAAGATTAGTCTCAAATCTAGAACCTGTAGCAACTCAAGCAAAGTTATCTCAAATTTACAAGCAATCTTCAATCAGTAACAAATCAAGCGTTAGCTTACATGCATCAGGTTCCAGATTTCAATAACAAAACTGTACTCTGTTCTATGCAAAATCAGGTGAGTAAGCTGATCATAAACATCTTTGGATTTGATGCATGAGATAAATGTTGAAGTGAGCTTGTGATGTATGTTTTGAAATATATATGCATGTTTGTTTCTAACCTAAATACAACTATATTAATGGTTGAAACCTGGGTGCATGATTGATTTCTTCTGTGTGTATCTCTGTTCATGTTACAGAGTGTAATTTGGTTTAAAAATTTCATATCTTCTTATCCATTCTCTGTTAAGTTTTGGATCCCAAACAAAATAGTTAGAATTAACAAGATCTAAAGCATGCAATTTTATCAAACATCTGCTATTTAAAACCCAAAAGCAGGTGAGTAAACATCTATTTATAAAACTTAGGCAATAACAGTTTGTTGCTTGTCAAAATTTCTAAAATAATTGATGCTTGCATGGGTGAATATAAATGAATAATCTGTGTTTATGGGTGTGAATAATCTGTGCATGTATGTTTTGATGTTTTCTTTGTTTTAAACTACAGAGAATAAGAATAGAAGAAAGAAAATAATTTTTTTTTTTTCAAATCTTCTTATCTGTTCATTATTAGAATTTAAGATTCAAACATGATATATTGTTTAAACATTAGTTTAAATTTTAAAATCTTATTCAAGCAAAATAAATAAGGAAATCCTTTGGAATTAAGATAAAACAGCAGGAATCATCTAAAACTTGTACAAAACAAATGTTGTATTTCACTGTTTCAAATTTAATTCTTGAATTACTTATAGAAAACAAGATTTTTAAAACCAAAATCATAATTATTAGAATTGAAATAAGAGTTCAGTTCTTAGTTGGCCAAAATGGAGTTTTTGGATGATCTCGGGTGACTACGGTGTTTATGGTGGTCGAGTTTCTTATTGAAGCTAGTTGGTTGATCAGAGGAGCAAGGAAAATTAACTGGAAAGTAGTTAATCCATTATGGCATTGGAAATTGCTTGAATTTGATTCTAAACCTAGTTTTGAAGTGGGTCAGATGGGTGATCGTTTCTTCACCTCTGGATGATCGAGTGGGTCGTGGTTGACGGCATGGGTTGCATAGGTGTTCGGCAAGGTGTGGACGAGGTGGCTAAACCTCCGGTGGTCAGAGGGGATTGGGCGAGGCTATTTCCGGTAGTGGGTTGATTTCCAATTTTCAACTATAGGGTTCGATTTGGAATCTTAGCGTATGGGGATATTTTGATTTCCGTGATGAGTTGCTGGAGCGGCGATGGATGTGTGGGAGGTTCGGTTGATGATCAGAAGTTAACCGTGGGTGGTGCAGGTTGCACGGTGGCATGTCATGTCAGCTTGTTTTGGAAAGGGGAAGTTGACTCGGGGGAAAACTCGCGTAATTGTTGTTATATCTCGAGTTGCTTCTGGGGGTTTTCCAGATTTAGGTTTGATGGGGAAGTAATGGTGCTGGATATGTTTGGTTATGGCAGAGAAGAGACTCGGGTAAAACATTGTTTGACTCGAAGTGATGGAGTGGGTTCCTCGGAGAAGTTGGGTTGAGAACTCGAAGTAGTTTTTGTGGGGTTCGGGTATTTATGTTTTACAGGTTTTAATAAACCTGTAGCATCTGGGTTTAAAAATTTGTAAACCCTGAAGCTTTTCAATGTTAAGAAAATAAATCAAGTTTAAATTCAAGTTTGAATTTAAGAATTCAAGTTTAATTTAGAATCTCAATTTTTAAATAAAAATAAAAGTTTAAAATTTTGAACTTAATTAACTACTTTATTTTAGTAAGTAGTTTAAACTTTTTAGAAATGAAGTTTTTTAAAAAAAAAAAATAAGCAAGTTTAAACTTAGATTTAAATCTGGAAATAAAAGATAAATATAATAATAGAAGTGATTTTGAATCTAAGTTAAAAATTTGGAAATCAATTATATAATTAGAAATTGAATAAATTTGTAATTAAGAATTAATAGATCAAGTAATTAAAAATGATTAATTACTTAGAAAAGTAATTAAAGGATTGGTTAATGTAATTAAAGAAGGATCATTAATTAAGTATAATCAAATAATTAATTAATGGGATTAATTAGAAATAATTAGTTAGGAAATAATAAATTTATTTGGTAAAGTAATTAATAATTAATTACAGGATGTAATTAATAAAGGGATGATTTATAAAGTGGAAGTAATTTGGATTAAATTACTTTGTGAAATTAATAAGGGAAAATTACTTAGAGGAAATAATGAAAAGGTTAATTAATCAGGGGATTAATTAGAAATACTTAATTAGGAAATAATAAATTTATTTGATGAAGTAATTAAAGGAAGTTAATTACTGTTGTTATTAATCAAGGGTGATTAATAATTATGGTCAGTAATTAATTAATAAAGTAATTAAAGGTTAATTACTGTATTGGGTTAAGAATAATTAATTTGTGAAATTAAATTAAGGGTTAATCACTTAAGTGTAATTAAAGGATAAATAGAATGATATTGAATGCCCTTGATTAATTGTTATTCCTAATATGTGGTTTGTGATGCTATGTGATAAGATATGTTTGATTTAAACTATGAAGAGGTGGTTATCTATTGATGATGAATTACTGTGACATCTTGTATTAAAAGTAGAATTGTATTCCATTTGAATAATTTAAGTTAAGTTGACAATGGTTTCGAAGAGACCGGAGTCGGGTATTAGTAAATATCCCAAACCACTTCGATCCTTTATAAATTGATATGAGAAATTAATAGATTTGAATAAAATGATTTAAGTGGATTGAACCATCTGATCTAAGTTTTGGTATTCAGAAATTGATATGATGTATATGATGTCTATAACAACTTGTGAAGTGTAAATTAATATAAGTTACCCGGGTTTATTTAAATTGTATGCTTTTGTATTCCAAGTTAGATAGGTTTACTCACGCTGGTTTCCAGCCTGACCCGGGTGTTACTTTGATGTAATGCTCGGTTCAGACCGAGTGTTACAGATTTCTAGGTGAGGACGTTCTGGAGCTCAGGAGGCGAGCTGGATAGCAGGAACGTATGGAGCGTACCCGCTGTATTTATTATAGTTGTATATCTAGACATCTTGTTTTAAACTGTCCAGTGTTGTGAATTTTTGTAACTCTGATGCAAAATATAAATGTACTGATACAGTTCTTCTTTGTAACTGTTATTTTATTTGCTATTATATTTTATCCGCTGCGAATGTGATATTTTGAGTTTGTGGTTTCTGTTTCTTCTTCTTTCTCTTTTCTTCTGTTCACTAACTATCTGGAAATTTCGGGATCGAAATTATCGGGTCGTTACATTTGGTATCAGAGCTGAAGGTTAAGCGAGAACCTTGGCTCTGGTGGGGTGACTCATTAAGGATAGGGTAAGTGGCACCCTAGAATGAGTTGAGTGTGTATATATATGAGTGAGCGTACTTGTTACTTTCTTATATAAAGATTTTAAATGGTTTTATATAAGATTATATTTTGATATATAAAGCAATATATCTTTCTAACAAATAGTAAAGGAATTGGTTGTTAAATTATTGAATTAAATTAAGAAGTAATAAAATACAACCAAATTGAAATTTAAACTGAATAAAAATAAGTTTGAAATGGATTCAAACTAAAATTGAAATCTTGAATTGGAGAAGAGTTTTAGAATAAGATAATTATAATTGGAAATGATAAATAAAGAGGGAGTTACTTAATGAAGTAACTGGGGATAAGTAATTTAAGGGACAATTACTTAATAAAGGTAACTAAGAAATAAGTTAATTACAAAATGTGATTAATTAATGATGTAATTAATTTAAAGAAATAATAAATAATATTATTTAAGGCATTTGAATGAAATGGACCTATTTCAAACAAGAGTTGTTTGAAAATTTAAAGGGAATTTGTTTTGAATTAAAACCAAAGGTGGTTTAAAATTTTAAAGTATAACTTGGTAAGTAAAAGAAATTAATATGTATACATGTGGATATACAAAATATCAAAGGTGATTGGAAATAAACTCTAAATGGTGAGTTTTGAATCTGGAATAAGATGTGATACCCAAGGTGATAAGTTTTTGAACTTATAAATGGAAAGATTATTAATGTGAAGTTTAGAATTTGAAATGGAAGTTCAAATTGGTTAAGGTTGACTGGATTAAGTAGATTGAGTTTCCCTTTGGAAAAAGTTAAACAAGTTTGAATAATCAACCTGATTTGAAAATTTCAAGATGAAATTGGGATTTAACTTGGGAAGTTAAATGGTTAATCTGAAATTGGGAGTTTGTATGATCCCAAAATGGGTTTGAGATCTAGAAATTGAAAATGAATGGATGTTTTAAAATGAATTAGATGATATCATCCTATTATTGTTAAAAATCTTTATGTTGTGAATTGGATTTGTTTAAATGAATGAGAAATGGAGTATGGTAATCCACTATTGGGATAAAAAGGTAAATTGATTTAAAGGAATTAAATCAACAATTGAAGTATCAACTCAAATTTATGTAATTCGAGATGGTTCATTGTGAACTGGAATTTGAAGTTGGTTCAAATTGAATTTGATTTGAAGTAATTGAAATTGTGATTGAGTATAAGATTCAAATGGAAAATTTGAATTGAATTAATTTGAAACAATTTGAAATTGAAGTGGTTCAATTTGAAATTAGTCCAAATTTATTGAATAGTTTGGAATTATAATTGATGTTGAATGGTTTTAAATTCAAATGGAATTTGAATTAAATTTGGGAGGAAATCAAGAATAATTCAACTTGATTTGGAAATGGAATTTGAAATTGGAATTAATTCAAACTGGAGTTGAAATGGATAGGAATTGAAGTGGGTTCAATTGAATGGATATTAGTCCAAAGTGATTGGAATAACTTGGAATTGTAATTAAAGTTGAATATGTTTAAAATCAAATGGAATTTGATTTAAATTTGAAAAGGAATTGAGAATTAATTCAACTTGAATTGGGAATAAATCAAGTCCAATGGAAATTGGAGTTATCAAAAATTGGAATTGGGTCAATTTAAATGGAAGAGGAAATTTAAATTGAATTGATTGAGAATGGAGATTGGAAAAAGAACAGTTTTGACTCTGGATTATTTTTAATATAAATTGTTTTAATATAAACCTATTTTTCCAAGCTATTTATCATATATACAACTTCTCTTTTAAAAGCCAAATTATCTTATATTTTTTACAATTATTTTTGAACTGTTTAGCAATTTTCCAAATGTTTTATAAACTAATTACTATATTCCATCTATTTTACAAAACTAATTATTATCTTACTATTATTTTTCAATTATCTAAAATTTCTATAATTATTTTAATTATTTTCTAACTATTTTACACCTATTTTAAAAAATAGTAATTATTTTCCAACTACTTATCTATTTTTAAAATTTTCAAACTATTTTCTAAATAAACTGGTTGGAGTTCAAACTGTTAATAGTTAAATGCCCAATCGAGATAAGAATAGAGGTGATAATCCAAATAGATTGAAGCAATTGGGAGTTAGTGAATGAAAATCAAAGTGAATGTGAATAGAAAGAGATTAATTTGGCTAATACCAATAAAGATAAATACGTAGGGTGTACGTATGTTATTCTATTCGCATAGTAATGTGATCCAGATTCGAGCATAGAATTTCGAGATTGTATGTCGATCCGAGTTGGAATTTTTCACTCGATTTTCGACGGCGAACCTGGATATGGATTGTTGACTGATTCTGGATATTCTCTATCATAGTTATGACTATGCAAGGAGAATGACGTTTTCTAGTCAAGAAACCAGATCTGAGTCCGCACTAGGAAGTCGGGTGGACGATACTAGTTCGAAAGTGAAATTGTGTGATCGAGTGAGCGATCAGATTGGTATAGCGTACGGATGATATGTGTACATCGTACGGATTGGAATGAAAATGATATTGAAAAGAGTAATCAAATATGAATATTTGATTTTTAAGTAAACAAAGTTAAATATCTTTGTTTTATAAAATGAAATTTTCCCTTTGTTGAATCTTTTGCCAGAAGAAAAGATTTTGAAAGTGTTTGAAGTATAAAAGGAGTTTTATACAAGTTTGAAATGATCCAAAGTTTTGAAAATTATATATATATATATATATATATCTGTACATATATATGTACAAAGGATCTTATGAGGATTTTTGGAAAAAGGTTTTGGGAACCTATGGTTTGGAAAGGCTTTTGATTTTTGGGTAAAATCAATATTGAATTTGGAAAGCCTAGTTTAAGAATTATCGATTTTGGAATAATCGATTTTGTGTAAAGGAGCTTTGTATGAGATCATACTAGGTGTATGATTTAAAGATACTATATTTATAGTATAAAATGTTTTGATGATGCTCTGGGGAAAAAGGCGCTCCCTTGGAATGGACTTCTCAGGAGTACCACCGGGTGGTGTTGCCTTGAGCCCCAAGGGGGGTTCTGAAGTTGATCCTGTGAGGAGTCCGGACAAAACTAGTTCCTAAGGATTATGAGTAGAGTATACTATAGCGAAAGTCGTGTGTGCCGCTGAGAGCCAACAGTTATATGGACTTTTGCTGCGACGGCAACGTAACCCAGGATGTAACTGCGATCTATGTATAACATAGCGAAAGTCGTGTGTGCCGCTGAGAGCCAACAGTCTGCGTTTGATTTTTTATCGGCAGATTGCGACCTATGTAGGAGTGGAGAAGTTTCATTTTGACAGCGAAAATCAGAGGCCGTTGAGAGCCTACAGTTACATGGACTTTTGCTGCGACGGCAACGTAACCCTGGAATGTAACTGTGACCATGGATGGGGGTGATGATTTCCAGAGCATTCTCACTAAAGATATATCCTCTATTTTCAAAAACTGTTTTCTAAATTTTCAACAAAATTATTTTCCAAGTATTTTCACTAGATGTTGAAAACGGGTCTGCCAAGTACTTATAGAATTTCAGTCGTACGCCTGATCAACGTATGACCGAATTTCTATGAGAACAAAGATGGACTGGTTGAAACATCGAGTTATAAAAAGTGTTTTAAAAGTATCTTTATAAAAACTATTTGATAATATTATTTATATTTTAAAAGTGTTTTAAAAGTGCTTTAAAGAATAATTCTTCTGATAAATAGTATTTTAATTCTGGTTTCGTTCCTTTTCGAGGACGAAAAGATTCTAAGGTGGGAGGAATGTGATAACCCGGTTTTTGAATAACAGTTAATAGAATAATTAACTAGTTTTTAACTATTGAGATACAAATTTTTATTTGAATTAAACAAATAAAATTTGATAATTTAGAATATCTGGATATATATAGGTGAATTTGAAATTATAATGATAATTGAGTTAAAATGATGAATTTAATAATAAGTCATTAAATATAAATAGATAGGTGAAAAATCTATTATCTTTGAAATTTTAAATGTGTCCATATACATGTATATAAGTATGTATATATATATATATATGATAGGTAGGGAGCTATTGTTTGAGTTCAACATGATATTTTGCAAAAGCTATATAAAGTAAAACTCTATATTTTTAAAATATAAAACGAATATTTATTTAAATATATGATAAGCTTAAAAAAAGATTTAATAAAAAGATTTAAGTGGATTGAACCATTTTATCTAAGTTTTGGTATTCAGAAATTGATATGACGTATATGATGTCTATAACAACTTGTGAAGTGTAAATTAATATAAGTTACCCGGGTTTATTTAAATTGTATGCTTTTGTATTCCAAGTTAGATTGGTTTACTCACGCTGGTTTCCAGCCTGACCCGGGTGTAACTTTGATGTAATGCTCGGGTCAGATCGAGTGTTACAGATTTCCAGGTGAGGACGTTCTGGAGCTCAAGAGGCGAGCTTGATAGCAGGAACGTATGGAGCGTACCTGCTGTATTTATTATAGTTGTATATCTGGCCATGTTGTTTTAAACTGTCCAGTGTTGTGAAATTTTGTAACTCTGATGCAAAATATAAATGTACTGATATAGTTCTTCTTTGTAACTGTTATTTTATTTGCTATTATATTTTATCCACTGCGAATGTGAGATTCTGAGTTTGTATTTTCTGTTTCTTCTTCTTTCTCTTTTCTTCTGTTCACTAACTATCTGGAAATTTCGGGATCGAAATTATCGGGTCGTTACAGTTTAGCATCTAAAAATGAAAGAAATGATGGAGGAAGAGGTGAAATAGAAGGAGGTCGAACACATGGAGGATGGAGGAGCAAGTTTTAAAGGTCCGGTGCAAGAAAAAGAAAAAAGTGTCGTCCGTTTCATTCCAAATGAGTTGGAGAAAGTTTGAAGTACTGTGGAAGTTCTAGCGAATTTTCCAAAGTTGATTAAAGTTGGAACAAACAGTAAAGTGTTGGATAATATGAATGTTCGTAGGAAGTTAAACAATTTGATTGAAGGTGAGTACTCAAATATTATTTTTATTTTAATAAAACTTTAGTTGATAATACACATGTTAAATTAGAATTTAATATATTAAATATTGGTTGATATTGTATGATAACTTGGTTGATACTATGGTTGATTATATTTTTGTGATATAGATGATAACTTGGTTTGATAAATGATAAGACAAATGGTTAGTAAGCATAGTTAGTTAAATGAAAATTAAATCCATATAAATATATGTATGGAAATTATTTAGCCCCTTAATAATTCAAAATATTTAAAAAGATTGAAAATGATATTATAACAATATAATATTACAATATGAAATGAAACGAAATGAAATGAACAATGAGTTTGAAATGATGAAAATATTGTTTTAAATAAGTTAAAATAGTTTAAATGTGGTTTAAAACAAATTTGAAGTGTTTAGGACAAGTTGCGAAGCAATTCACAAAATTGATCAAATTCGAGCTCGTCGCGTAGCGACAGTTCATGAATTTCGACCATTAACTTCAAATTGACATTGAGAATGATTTATAAGTTGGATTTCATCGAAATAAAAATTATTTGGTTCAATGATAATAGTTTTCCAACGAAGAAAGAAAATCGTAATTTCATCAAGCAGATTTTGAAATATGACAAAAACAATTTTCTAAAAACATCGCGGTTTTGCAGCTCGGAATCCAAAATAGGTTTCTTTAAAAATAATATTTTTAAATGATTAAAAATATTAAATAAATTTGAAAAATCTATTAAAATGGTTTAAATTAGATTTGGAATAGAAAATATGAATTTTCAAATATTAAAAAGTTGTTTAAATCAAATAAGCTTATAAAGCACTTTCCATAACACTTTTATGCTGCGAATTCTATAACCTTTTGAATATGAGTTTAAACTTAACGATTCTTTCTAGGATCATTTATAATTGTTTTCAAAAGAATAGTTAAGTGTTTTAAATGATGATTTGGAAGTTTTAATAAGAGTTTGAATAAATGGTTAAGAGGAATTGTTTATAACACTTAGATAATAATTGAAGAACATTGATTATAATAACAAACTGAGTATGCGGAAATGACTAGTACATTTGTCCCGTCTGTGAGATATGAGAAGATAAAATAAGGTGTTTAATTATGGTTAGGGATGGAGCAACCAATGCCCTGAACTTACCTGGCCTATGTTTTCTCTTTTCAGACGAGGGGTGAAATAGATCGAAAGGAAAGCACGGGTGCCCTAAAAGATCATATTTAGGTTTTTCCAAAATTAAAAAAACAAATTCTTTGAATGTTAATTAACCACTTAACATCTTTTATTTGATGATTGGTACGAAGGAACCAAGATCGGATTTGGGTGATTCCTATCCAAAGAACCGGGATCGAATTTGGGTGCCCCCATCAGAAAATCACTTCAAACTAATTTTCGAAACCCCATATGAGCTTAACACCTTTTATTGATGATTGGTATGAAGGAACCGAGATCGGATTTGGGTGATTCCTATCTGAAAAACCGAGATCGGATTTAGGTGATTCCTATCCGAAAACCCCTTCAAATTAATTATTGAAATAAAATATATTGAAGACAAAGATCTTTATAATGTAGAATTTCTTGCCATTAGTCCCTGGAGGTGAAATTTACCATATCTAAGGTGGTAGTAGTACTCTATTATGAAAATCTTTGATTTGCAAGAATATAATTTGAAGTTAAGAAAGGAATCTTTGACTAAGATTTAATGAATGATTTGGGAATATTTTCCCTAAACTAAAAGTTATTACTTGAATATAAGAAATCTATGATTAAGATTTAATGAATGATTTGGAAAAGTTTTTCTAAGTAAAAGAGAAAATGATTTGGAATTATTACAAGATTTAAGAAAGTTTTAAATAAACCAAATGATTTTCTAAATGAGGCTTAATGATTCCATATACTCTTGAAAAGAAAATGGAATAAATTGAAAAGAATATATCTAAGAAAGATATCCGATTAAAATAAAAGATGAAGTAATTGATATCTATGTATGAACTTAATATCTTTTAAAGCGATGATTGGCTTCGAAGGAATCGGAGTCGGATTTGGGTGATTCCTATCCGAAAACCACTTTGAACCAATGTATACATTCAAAAGTGAAGACATGTTGAAGAAGATGATTATTGAAGACCATAGATCTTCGTAGCGTGAGGATTTCTTGTTGACATGCTCTGGGTCGCTCCAATTATAGAGTTATTTATAGCAGTGGTATCCTCAATGTGGAGATTTGTCGGATTACAAGGGCTTCTCGCCTAGTAATAGCCGAGAAAAGTGCCTTAGATTTTGTTTAGTCCTAGAATGAACTTGTATGGACGAATGTCTGACATTACATTTTTGAGACACAATGTTTCACTTTTACAAACGTACATCTGCTTGGTGGCGGAGAAGGTAACTTCTTTTAGCTTGACACCATTTTCTGAGACATACGAGCTCAGAGGTTTGTGCTTGTGGGAGTCAAATAGTGATCAAAGGAATGGCAGTGTGGCATTTAAAGTGGAACCTGTTATGGTCAAAGCGTGGTTTTGTATGGAAAGCGTGGCTTTGAAGAAATTGAGTGTAGCCTCGCGAGCCTCACACCCGATTATGATGAGGTTTTATGTAGTCAGATGCATGCTCGCATTTTGGATAGTAGTGATTTAGGTTATCAGATGTTCTTGGCCCTAGGTACCAGATCCGTCTGGCCCTCATGGCATGGATACGCGAAGTCCGAGTCTTTGGATGTTATAGCAGATTGTATCCACTTTTAGCCATTTGTGTTGTTGTATAACGGCATTTGAGTCTTGGACGTAAGCCATGGATACAGATTGATCTTTCCACTAGTTTTCTATCATGTTGGAAATCTATCCCAATACGAAAATTATGGTTTTGATCGTATTCTCAAAATAGCTTTAATGACTTGCAAACATTTCAGCTATCCCTTCTGGTATCATATATTCCATTCGACATATTCTGTTGACCTAGTTTGGATATATTATCTTAGACTTAGTCCAAATATTGATACCTTATTTGAATAAGTTTATTTGAAAGTGTTTCCAAAAGAATGTCATTAAAAATAACATCAAGTGTATTTTGGTATAAAATTGTTTCGGTTATCATAAGGTAAAAAAACCCGTCCGTGTTTATGTGTGGGCGTGGTCTTATGAGATACTCTTCTTTTCAAAGGTTTTGATAATGTTTTCATTTTAAATTTCGAGTATCTCACGCTGGAATATCATGACTGATCTGAGTATTAATAATACTCGTGTCAGATCCGAGTAGTTTCAAATTTAGTTGAAGACGGTTGGAGTTTCCAAAGGAGAGCTGGAGATCTTCATCATTGTAACGACCCAGAATTTTAATTTATTAAAATTTGAATATTTAATTAATTTTAAATATTAATAAGTGAATTTATAAGTCAAATAAATTTTATTTTGAATAATTGGATTTAATTGGATAATTAAATCGATAATTTAATATGTTAAATTATGGAAATAATTGAAAATTGGGTTAAATATGATTGAAAATGATTTGTAAAATTTTATTTTATCATGTTGGTGTTAGAACGATATTTTAGAACTTATAAAATCGAATTAAAAGTTAATTTGTGAAAATTGAATATTTTAATATTTAAATCGACTAGTGAAAATAGTCAATTTTCGAATAGTTTCAGAATTGGACGAAACCAGTTCCATTGGATCCGTAATAGTTAGTTATTATCGGATTTCAATTTTCGTGTCAATCGGAGTTATCGTTTGATCGTGGCAGCTCGAAACGCATCGAATTATTTTTAATTTTAATTTGGCGAGTTAAAATAGCCATTTTTCAAAAAGTCTCGGATTTTGACGAAACCAGTTTCATCGGATCCGTAATGTGATATTATTGTAAGGTTTCAAATTTCGTGTCAATTGGATTTACCGTTTGTCCGGTACAAATTAAAACGCCTAGAAAATCGTTTAAATCGGTTTAATTTAAATTGAACGTTTGTAGCCATAACTCGCACAGATGTCCGAATTAGCTTTCGAAACCTGTTCCATTGTGTCCGGAATGCGGGATAAACCCTAGGAACGTCAGTTTCGGCGCGTAAATCGGAGTTTGGAAAATCGGAATGAATAGTGTTCGTTCAAAACTCTATAAATAGCCCCTTCACTCTAAAAAAAAAATATAAACAAAACCCTAATTCCTAAACGCAGCCGCCAGTTACAAATGGAAGGCCGAAAATTCACTTCCTTTCTTCTCAATTATCTTTAAATCCAAGCTTCAATTCGTAGAACTTTCTGAAGCAAACTTGTAGAGCGTAATGAGATCTACAAGATCAACGGTCACGATCGAGATTGGAGCTGTATTTTGGAAAATAATAGGCCGCGTTCCCCTTGCATTCGTGCACGCATTTCTATGCATGGGGGGACCGAGTTGAGCAAGGTTGCAGCCGAGTGGAGTGTTGGGTGAGGGCTTCGACATGGAGCTACCTGATCGACATGTAGTTGTGTATTTTGGTTGCTAAATTTAAACCCTAAGATTGAAATTGGGTTCGGCTATTGTCTGTAGTTGCGTGAGTTTGGGGAAGAGGATCATGTGCGGTCATGATGGAAGGAGGTTGGATCTAAGGGCTGGAATGTGATAGGTTTAAAATTAATTAGAATTTATGTTGTAAATATTAGTTTAAATCATGTAAAATTTGTAAAATACATATCTTTTTCATACGAGGTCGAAAACGCGCGAAACCAGTTGCGTTGGAATCGTATGGACGAGCACTACGCGATGAAATTGGATTGGAGTCGTTTGGAGCTAGTGAAAATTTTGGGTAAAATTAAACGTATTCGAAATAAATCGCTAAAACGAAATTGGAATCAAGGTGAGAACTTCTCACTCAATCGAATCAGTTTCGATTTTATTTTAAATAGTTAGATTTAAAATATTTGAATGCATGTTTGAATGATGATTGTTATCTATTGATTATTAAAATAGACATTATGCGCCGTTAGTAAGCGGACGTTATTTATTTAAAACATATACCACGAATATTTCATAAACAGTGAAATTGGTATTATATATAATAGCAATATATATATATTGGCATATGTATATATTGGAGTTATTGATTTCCCGCATTTGTTTAGCGGATGAGACCCTATTGCGCCGTCTATTAAGCGGATAATATTTAAAATCCCATATACCGCGATAATTCCGTACTGGAGCGAAATTGGTATTGTGCTAATGTTTGTGGATGCAGGAAAACAGGTTGGAGGGATCCAACTGGATTCCTCAACAGTATTTATTTGATTTCAGATATTTTGATATTTAATGGATTATCATATCGATATATGATGTCGTTGTTGTCGTAATTGACTATTTGGTATGTAGCATCATTGAACCAAATTTTGGAATTTTAAAATGATTTTTAAAGTGATTTTTGAAAATATATTACATGTTTGGAAATTGATTCATTTTAAATAAATAAACGATATAAATTTTAATGTTATAAAAATTATGGATTTTGAGAAATATAGTTAAAGGTTGATTTTTGAAAATATGAGGCTAATGATTTTATAAAATAGTTTAATCGGGAATTTTGAATTTATTATAAAAGTTGAAAATATAGGATTTATAAAATTTGATTATTTTATCAATCAAAATGATGAAGTTTTTAAAGGAGTTTAAAGATGTTTTAAAATAATAGTATAAATTAATTTATATAAGATTTATAAATTGATATTTATAAATTAAAAATATTTGAGTTATAAAACGAGTTTTTATAAGTGTTAGAATGAATTGTGAATGAATTTCATAAATGAATGAAATTTATAGAATTATAAACGGTGAAGTTATAAATGGAATTTTATAAGAAGTAGGTTTATAAAATTTATAAAGTTGTTAAAAGAATAGGTTTGGATAAATAAACGAATCTTATAAGTTATAAGATTTATACTTATGAAGTTCAAAGGAACGATTTTTGCAAACAAATAAATTATAAGTATTTCACTTATAATATGAACTTTTGGTTTATAATTGAGTTATGAATTGAATAGGTTAATAAAGGAATTTACAAACGTTGTTTTATAAATCCGCAAATGACTTATTTTGATAAGTAAATTGTTATAACTTATTTATGGAGTTATATTCACATTTTAGATAGTGAATAATCCTTTAAAATAAAATGAATAAAAGGATGAAATTTGTTAGCAAGTATATTCACGTTTTTGAATAGTGAATAATATGTTAAAGAAATTGTTTTGAATGTGATGTTTAAAATAGAAATTAAAACGATCTAACGATGTTTTAAAATGTGTTGAGATTCGAAACCATAGATTTCAACATTCATTGTTGAAATAGACGTTTTCGAGAAATAAAAGTAAATGGTGGACTATAACACTGTTGTTATAGTAAATGATTTCCGGAAGGAAATGTTTTGTATAGTATTGGGATTTATATATCTATTTTAATTTCAAATCCCTATACTAGTGATTTTGGGACGTTGTAACGATGTTTTACGCAACATTCGTTTTGGCCCAAATAAATATGTTTAAGAGAATGATTTCCTTAAAGAATGAAATATATACTTAATCTCGATTTAAGTATATTGAATATTTTCCAAGTGTTGAAAATAAATGGATTGAGAATTACTTATTTAATAAGTATGGAAATGTTTTCCAATATAAAGGGGAATATTTGAGAATTTATCTTTTTGAAGATAAATTGAAAATGAATAATTGAAATTGAATATTCATAGATATTTTGGATTATAAATTCACTATGGAATTTATAAAAGAAAGTGGAATTCGTTTAAAAATAAATATTGATTTATTTTTGAGATATTGGAAATTATTTATCTAGTAAAGATATTTTGGAAAATAAATAATTTGGGAAATTATTTGGAAACTGGTGATGTGTGCATATCCATTGATAGCTCAATAACCGACTATCAATATTTCCCTTTGAATGGGTAATTGATGTGATTTCTTTGAATTTGAATGCCACACTTATTTTTGAATAAGCGCTCACTATTCGGTTTAACCAGGAAAGGACCATGGGGTCGTAAAACCCATTCCGAATATGTGATACGTCGTTATGAATTGCATTTGATGACCGGTGTTGAAGACCGAGTATTTGCGAAAGCGATAGGATGACCTATCGATTGTCTCTGCACTGGGTAGCTCCTGTTATAGAGATTTCCCTAAGTGATGGGAAATTCGATCGGGATTGTGAATACCCGGATTGCAAGGGCTTCGTAAGAAGTGCCTTCGGTTCTGTTCGAACCCAGAACAGACTTGTATGGATTGTATGTCTGACGTTACAAATTGAGATATAAAGCAGATTTCTTTCAAATATATTTCTGTTGGTGGCGGAGAATTTATTCTTTTAGCTTAACACCCTTCTCTGAGACGTACGAGCTCAGAGGTTATGTAGTTGAAGGTTATCAGCGATATATTCCCAATTTGGTAATGTGACATGCTGAGTGTTGCTGTAAATGATCATTGTGTTGATTATTTGTGATAGGATCATTTATTTGATCGTCTATCCTGGTGATCATTTCTATGATCATTTGTTGACCCAAAGCATGGCTTTTGTATAAAGTATGTTTTTGTGGACGTGACTTCGTCGAGCCTCACACCCCGTGAATGGTCAAAACAGGAAAGATGCAGCAAGGTTATGAGGGGTAGCGCCCTTTAGGATATGTGCATTTCCTTCTGGAAAAGGTTGGTATCATGGTATGGAGCCCAGATACTTACTCATGTTGAAAACACTTTATGATCGTGTGAATTGATTACGAGCGCTCGGTGAAAGGTCCCAAAGGACCGGGGGATGGCATATTCGGTCAGTTGTTACTCTGTTAGGGGTAACCCGGCCTTGTGTTGGTAGAGATCCGGTTTGGTTCTCGGGGATGTCCATCCAGAGGCATTCTCATGTGGCAATGGGAATTTCCTTGGCCTGATCATTCGTTGGAAATCCAAAGAAACAATACGATCTTGTACGGTATTAGTTGTAGAACCTATCATTCACTTATGGTGGCGCCCCACTGTTTGGATGGTAGCTATAGTAGGCATAGTTCGGAATGTCTATGCTGGCTAAGATTTATATTCTATTTTCGAAATGAATTTTTCCTACACTATGCACTAGTAATAATATAAAATGTTCTTTTAAATGCGTATCAAGCATCTTTGGCTATCATAAGGAGAAATCTCCTCCGATTCTGCGTTTGCATTGTGTGTGTGTGCGGGAGGCCTTATGGTAGTCTCATTTTTAAAAGCATTGCGAATTGACTTTAAAAATATTCTTCTATTTTGATTTTAAAGATAAATAAACTGTTTTGAGTTCTCACACCAGTCACATGACTGACTCGGAGTTTATTGTTTTCCTTCCTAAACTCTGGGTGCCCACCAATTTCCACACGGGCAGTCAAGAGTTAAGGTTTATCAGGATATTCTGGATATTCTGTAGTTGCTGGAGGCAAGCTGGATGGCATGGCGTATTACAAGTATATAGTATTTCTTTTCCGTTGTTTGTTGTTGTTGTTGTACACTCTGATGATATGATGTAATGTAATGTATAAAATGTAATAACTGATATAGTCCTTTGTTTAAAGATTATTCATTTATTTATTATATGTTTTTCCGCTGCGAATTGTGAGATTCTGATGTTGTTTCGTTGTTTTCTTTCTGTCCCGTTCCATTTTCTTTCCGTTCTTTATTTTCTATTTTCTTTCCCCTCTACTTTCTATCTTCTCTGTCTTTTTCTTCTTTTTCTTTTTCTTTAAAACCCTAAGTGTTCGGTTTTCCGTCGTTCGATTGCTCGGCAGTCGATAAAGTAAGTATCGATGTTGAATTTTCGGAAGTCGAAGAATCGAGTCCTTACATCTAGTATCAGAGCATATGGTTAAGTGACAACCATGGTTCAGTTGGGTATCTCTCATTAGAGATAGAGTCAGTAGTACTCTAGAATGAGTTTGAGTGTAATAATAGCTATGAGCGCGTATTTGTTAGTGAATATAAAATTGTTTTATATTGTGATGATTGGTTTATTGAGTGGCATATGAACTTTCGTCAGCGTGGTCCGCAAGACTATGCCGAAGGGGTTTCTAAACACTTGAATAGAACAATTCGACACAATATTGTTTTTAAATTGGGTAAATGAAATGATTTTACCTTGATTATATTTTTATATATGAAGGAATAATTTTTCAGAATTATTAAAGTATATAAGTTGATTGTTTGGTTGTTTGAATAATCTAAGTAAAAGAATAATTGTATAAGCTAAAGAATTATAAGAATTGAATTATAATTAAAGTGTTTACAATTGTGAAATAAACTTATGTATATGCGAAGTGAAACTATATGAATATATTTGTCAATATGAGTTATAAATAAAAATGAATTTAAACTAAGAAAAACAGATAATGTTTGAAATGAAGTATAACTTAAGAGATGTTGAATGAAGTTGATATTAGTATCAAAGTAAATTATTAAAGTTAATGATAAATGTGAACTTGAGTTATATAAATGAAATTCAACTTTTGTAATTGAATTGAATAAATCAATTGAATGTTAAGAATTGATATGGAAAAATGGATGAAGTATTAATTCATTAAAAGGCTAGTTGAATAAATTGGAATGGAAATCAATTAAAATTTAACCAAATTGAATGAATATAAGCAAAGGAATTTGGTTGTAATTAATAAACATATGATTGTTGGTTGATTGATTGTATATAATTCATTAAGTATTGATGAAATTGGAAGCTAAAGTAATTGGAATTCAATTGGAAGTTAAGTGAATCTTAAATAGAATTGAATTTGATTTGGAAGTGAACCAACTTGAATATAATTAGTGAATATAAACTAATCGAAAATGAATGTTAGAAAGAACATCCACTGTATATGAATCAAATATGAATCAAATTGAAAACCTATTTCATTAAATATTAATGAGAATATAAATGAATATATATTGGTTATGAATGATAGTTGGTTGATGTTTGCATTTGTTGCTTTTACTACATTTGCTATGTTGACATGTATAGTTATTATGTTGCTATATGTTGTATATCGATATTATTGTCTACATGCATGATTCTCATGTTGTTTGTTGAGTGTTTAGTAGGTGCGGATCGCGTTTGCTTCGCATTTGGAGCTCGCTTTCGCGCTATATAAGCCATATATGCTTGCTAATAAAATATAAGGTACATATCTCGGATTAAATACCGTACTTTTATACTTTTTTTCCCTGCGGGATGCCTCATTACTTGATGAGATGTATATTTGTGATATATATACTGTCATTTTTTTTCGGATCGAGCCGCGCAAAGGAGACTATGGCGAATTTTTCCGGAAATTTAAGGCGTTAGAAAAAATTTGAGAAAAATTGGAAAGTTTTGAAAACTTTAACTTTGATTTTGGAATTGAAAGTTAAATAATAGTAGTTGTTTTTGAAAAGATAACTAAGTATGATTTGAAAACTTAGTAAAGTATGGTGAGAAGTTTAAAATTTGTTGTGGAAAGTTAATAAATTTTGTAACTTTTCTTACTTGTTAATTTCGAGGACGAAATTCTTTTAAGGGGGGAAGATTGTAACGACCCAGAATTTTAATTTATTAAAATTTGAATATTTAATTAATTTTAAATATTAATAAGTGAATTTATAAGTCAAATAAATTTTATTTTGAATAATTGGATTTAATTGGATAATTAAATCGATAATTTAATATGTTAAATTATGGAAATAATTGAAAATTGGGTTAAATATGATTGAAAATGATTTGTAAAATTTTATTTTATCATGTTGGAGTTAGAACGATATTTTAGAACTTTTAAAATCGAATTAAAAGTTAATTTGTGAAAATTGAATATTTTAATATTTAAATCGACTGGTGAAAATAGTCAATTTTCGAACAGTCTCAGAATTGGATGAAACCAGTTCCATTGGATCCGTAATAGTTAGTTATTACCGGATTTCAATTTTCGTGTCAATCGGAGTTATCGTTTTGATCGTGGCAGCTCGAAACGCATCGAATTATTTTTAATTCTAATTTGGCGAGTAAAATAGCCATTTTTCAAAATGTCTCAGATTTCGACGAAACCAGTTTCATCGGATCCATAATGTGATATTATTGTAAGGTTTCAAATTTCGTGTCAATTGGATTTACCGTTTGTCCGGTACAAATTAAAACGCCTAGAAAATCGTTTAAATCGGTTTAATTTAAATTGAACATTTGTAGCCATAACTCGCACAGATGTCCAAATTAGCTTCCGAAACCTGTTCCATTGTGTCCGGAAAGCAGGATAAACCCTAGGAACGTCAGTTTCGGCGCGTAAATCGGAGTTTGGAAAATCGAAATGAATAGTGTTCGTTCAAAACTCTATAAATAGCCCCTTCACTCTAAAAAAAAAAAATAAACAAAACCCTAATTCCTAAATGCAGCCGCCAGTTACAAATGGAAGGCCGAAAATTCACTTCCTTTCTTCTCAATTATCTTTAAATCCAAGCTTCAATTCGTAGAACTTTCTGAAGCAAACTTGTAGAGCGTAATGAGATCTACAAGATCAACGGTCACGATCGAGATTGGAGCTGTATTTTGGGAAATAATAGGTCGCGTTCCCCTTGTGTTCGTGCACGCATTTCTATGCATGGGGGGACCGAGTTGAGCAAGGTTGCAGCCGAGTGGAGTGTTGGGTGAGGGCTTCGACATGGAGCTACCTGATCGACATGTAGTTGTGTATTTTGGTTGCTAAATTTAAACCCTAAGATTGAAATTGGGTTCGGCTATTGTCTGTAGTTGCGTGAGTTTGGGGAAGAGGATCATGTGCGGTCATGATGGAAGGAGGTTGGATCTAAGGGCTGGAATGTGATAGGTTTAAAATTAATTAGAATTTATGTTGTAAATATTAGTTTAAATCATGTAAAATTTGTAAAATACATATCTTTTTCATACGAGGTCGAAAACGCGCGAAACCAGTTGCGTTGGAATCGTATGGACGAGCACTACGCGATGAAATTGGATTGGAGTCGTTTGGAGCTAGTGAAAATTTTGGGTAAAATTAAACGTATTCGAAATAAATCGCTAAAACGAAATTGGAATCAAGGTGAGAACTTCTCACTCAATCGAATCAGTTTTGATGTTATTTTAAATAGTTAGATTTAAAATATTTGAATGCATGTTTGAATGATGATTGTTATCTATTGATTGTTAAAATAGACATTATGCGCCGTTAGTAAGCGGATGTTATTTATTTAAAACATATACCGCGAATATTTCATAAATAGTGAAACTGGTATTATATATAATAGCAATATATATATATTGGCATATGTATATATTGGAGTTATTGATTTCCCACATTTGTTTAGCGGATGAGACCCTATTGCGCCGTCTATTAAGCGGATAATATTTAAAATCCCATATACCGCGATAATTCCGTACTGGAGCGAAATTGGTATTGTGCTAATGTTTGTGGATGCAGGAAAACAGGTTGGAGGGATCCAACTGGATTCCTCAACAGTATTTATTTGATTTCAGATATTTTGATATTTGATGGATTATCATATCGATATATGATGTCGTTGTTGTCGTAATTGACTATTTGTTATGTAGCATCATTGAACCAAATTTTGGAATTTTAAAATGATTTTTAAAGTGATTTTTGAAAATATATTACATGTTTGGAAATTGATTCATTTTAAATAAATAAATGATATAAATTTTAATGTTATAAAAATTATGGATTTTGAGAAATATAGTTAAAGGTTGATTTTTGAAAATATGAGGCTAATGATTTTATAAAATAGTTTAATTGGGATTTTTGAATTTATTATAAAAGTTGAAAATATAGGATTTATAAAATTTGATTATTTTATCAATCAAAATGATGAAGTTTTTAAAGGAGTTTAAAGATGTTTTAAAATAATAGTATAAATTAATTTATATAAGATTTATAAATTGATATTTATAAATTAAAAATATTTGAGTTATAAAACGAGTTTTTATAGTGTTAGAATGAATTGTGAATGAATTTCATAAATGAATGAAATTTATAGAATTATAAACGGTGAAGTTATAAATGGAATTTTATAAGAAGTAGGTTTATAAAATTTATAAAATTGTTAAAAGAATAGGTTTGGATAAATAAACGAATCTTATAAGTTATAAGATTTATACTTATGAAGTTCAAAGGAACGATTTTTGCAAACAAATAAATTATAAGTATTTCACTTATAATATGAACTTTTGGTTTATAATTGAGTTATGAATTGAATAGGTTAATAAAGGAATTTACAAACGTTGTTTTATAAATCCGCAAATGACTTATTTTGATAAGTAAATTGTTATAACTTATTTATGGAGTTATATTCACATTTTAGATAGTGAATAATCCTTTAAAATAAAATGAATAAAAGGATGAAATTTGTTAACAAGTATATTCACGTTTTTGAATAGTGAATAATATGTTAAAGAAATTGTTTTGAATGTGATGTTTAAAATAGAAATTAAAACGATCTAACGATGTTTTAAAATGTGTTGAGATTCGAAACCATAGATTTCAACATTCAATGTTGAAATAGACGTTTTCGAGAAATAGAAGTAAATGGTGGACTATAACACTGTTGTTATAGTAAATGATTTCCGGAAGGAAATGTTTTGTATAGTATTGGGATTTATATATCTATTTTAATTTCAAATCCCTATACTAGTGATTTTGGGACGTTGTAACGATGTTTTACGCAACATTCGTTTTGGCCCAAATAAATATGTTTAAGAGAATGATTTCCTTAAAGAATGAAATATATACTTAATCTTGATTTAAGTATATTGAATATTTTCCAAGTGTTGAAAATAAATGAATTGAGAATTACTTATTTAATAAGTATGGAAATGTTTTCCAATATAAAGGGGAATATTTGAGAATTTATCTTTTTGAAGATAAATTGAAAATGAATAATTGAAATCGAATAATCATAGATATTTTGGATTATAAATTCACTATGGAATTTATAAAAGAAAGTGGAATTCGTTTAAAAATAAGTATTGATTTATTTTTGAGATATTGGAAATTATTTATCTAGTAAAGATATTTTGGAAAATAAATAATTTGGGAAATTATTTGGAAACTGGTGATGTGTGCATATCCATTGATAGTTCAATAACCGACTATCAATATTTCCCTTTGAATGGGTAATTGATGTGATTTGTTTGAATTTGAATGCCACACTTATTTTTGAATAAGCGCTCACTATTCGGGTTAACCGGGAAAGGACCATGGGGTCGTATAACCCATTCCAATATGTGATACGTCATTATGAATTGCATTTGATGACCGGTGTTGAAGACCGAGTATTTGCGAAAGCGATAGGATGACCTATCGATTGTCTCTGCACTGGGTAGCTCCAGGTATAGAGATTTCCCTAAGTGATGGGAAATTCGATCGGGATTGTGAATACCCGGATTGCAAGGGCTTCGTAAGAAGTGCCTTCGGTTCTGTTCGAACCCAGAACAGACTTGTATGGATTGTATGTCTGACGTTACAAATTGAGATATAAAGCAGATTTCTTTCAAATATATTTCTGTTGGTGGCGGAGAATTTATTCTTTTAGCTTAACACCCTTCTCTGAGACGTACGAGCTCAGAGGTTATGTAGTTGAAGGTTATCAGCGATATATTCCCAATTTGGTAATGTGACATGCTGAGTGTTGCTGTAAATGATCATTGTGTTGATTATTTGTGATAGGATCATTTATTTGATCGTCTATCCTGGTGATCATTTCTATGATCATTTGTTGACCCAAAGCATGGCTTTTGTATAAAGTATGTTTTTGTGGACGTGACTTCGTCGAGCCTCACACCCCGTGAATGGTCAAAACAGGAAAGATGCAGCAAGGTTATGAGGGGTAGCGCCCTTTAGGATATGTGCATTTCCTTCTGGAAAAGGGTGGTATCATGGTATGGAGCCCAGATACTTACTCATGTTGAAAACACTTTATGATTGTGTGAATTGATTACGAGCGCTCGGTGAAAGGTCCCAAAGGACCGGGGGATGGCATATTCGGTCAGTTGTTACTCAGTTAGGGGTAACCCGCCTTGTGTTGGTAGAGATCCGGTTTGGTTCTCGGGGATGTCCATCCAGAGGCATTCTCATGTGGAAATGGGAAGTTCCTTGGCCTGATCATTCGTTGGAAATCCAAAGAAACAATACGATCTTGTACGGTATTAGTTGTAGAACCTATCATTCACTTATGGTGGCGCCCCACTGTTTGGATGGTAGCTATAGTAGGCATAGTTCGGAATGTCTATGCTGGCTAAGATTTATATTCTATTTTCGAAATGAATTTTTCCTACACTATGCACTAGTAATAATATAAAATGTTCTTTTAAATGCGTATTAAGCATTTTGGCTATCATAAGGAGAAATCTCCTCCGATTCTGCGTTTGCATTGTGTGTGTGTGCGGGAGGCCTTATGGTATTCTCATTTTTAAAAGCATTGCGAATTGACTTTAAAAATATTCTTCTATTTTGATTTTAAAGATAAATAAACTGTTTTGAGTTCTCACACCAGTCACATGACTGACTCGAAGTTTATTGTTTTCCTTCCTAAACTCTGGGTGCCCACCAATTTCCACACGGGCAGTCAAGAGTTAAGGTTTATCAGGATATTCTGGATATTCTGGAGTTGCTGGAGGCAAGCTGGATGGCATGGCGTATTACAAGTATATAGTATTTCTTTTCCGTTGTTTGTTGTTGTTGTTGTACACTCTGATGATATGATGTAATGTAATGTATAAAATGTAATAACTGATATAGTCCTTTGTTTAAAGATTATTCATTTATTTATTATATGTTTTTCCGCCGCGAATTGTGAGATTCTGATGTTGTTCCGTTGTTTTCTTTCTGTCCCGTTCCATTTTCTTTCCGTTCTTTATTTTCTATTTTCTTTCCCCTCTACTTTCTATCTTCTCTGTCTTTTTCTTCTTTTTCTTTTTCTTTTTCTTTAAAACCCTAAGTGTTCGGTTGTCCGTCGTTCGATTGCTCGGCAGTCGATAAAGTAAGTATCGATGTTGAATTTTCGGAAGTCGAAGAAAATATGGATGTATTCTATTATCCGCTGCATCTATTGCATTTGTTTTATTTTTTTGTCAACATTTGTAAGGGCAAGTGTTATAACTGTCCAAGCTGAATCTAGATTAGACTCTTATACTGTATTTAAATTTTTGCGTTGAAATGATTATTATTAAAATAATATATGTTATTACATTCGTGTGAGATTTTGTTCTATCTTTATTTTCTTTCTACCCTTAATGACCCGTCTTTTCATGCAATTTGAGTTGGACATGTGTGGCTTATTATTGATTCAATGGGTACGGAAAAAAAAGCCATTACGGTTACCTTCAATAATTTCAAACGGTTTTATTAAAGGATGCGATGGAGTTACCTTCAATACTTTTGAAGGTTTTATTAATGGTTTAGAAGGAATTACCTTCTACATTTTCGAAAGGTTATTTAAAGGATTAAACAAAGGTTTTGAATATAAGAACTAGGCAGATAGCCTAGGTGTTTTAAGCTATAAAGGATTTTAACTTATTTTGAAAGGTTAGACAATCCTTATTGAACACCATCAACATTATTTTGAATAAAGTATATATAATATGGCAAAAATAGCTTAGAGTAAGCTAAAGATATATTTTTCTTGTATATATAAGATTTGACAGATTAAATCATTCGGAAAAGGTTTCAAGGAAAATTTAAAGAGCAGTTAGCTCAGATATTTTGTAGAGCAGTTAGCTTAGATATTTGAAGGGTAGTTAACCCAAAAGAAAATTTAGGCTGTCAGCTTATTTTAAATTCGGACAGTCGATCCATTTTGAGGGAGTCAGCCCAAAGAACAGTTAGTCCAGAAAGAGCAGTCGGCTCTGATATGAATATACATTTCATTTATTAGCATAACAGACCTTACTAAATTTTTAAGGATAGTTAGTCCACCCTTTATACTTTTTTTGGGAAGATAGCCCATTATCTAGCATAAAGGATATTGCTATAATCAATTTTAGGATAGAAAAGAGCAGATAGCTCAGAATTTAGAATGGATAGTTAAGGTTTTAGACAGATGGTCTATTTCATTTCCTGTTTTGGCATAATGAATATTGTTATATTATTATTATAATCAGTTGATTAACCAGTTTGGTTGCAGGAAAAGATTTGCAAAATATATGTTTTGAAAAGAGGTACTAGTCAGGGGAAGCCCATTCCGCTAAGCGGCATGGTCTCACTATTTATCAGTAAATTGAGATGTAACATAAATTATTCATACCGGGCTTTACGTCTGACTGGAAGTTTTTGTTTTCCCTTAAACTCTCGGGTGCTCAAAATTTGATTTGTGTAGGCTGAGGGTTTAGGTTTTCAGTTTTAGCAGATTTTGGTGAATAAAATATCCAAAGACAAGCAGATGGCCGACGGATAGCTAATTTAGGAATTTTGTATTAAAATTGTTTCCGCTGTGTATTAAGACAATTATGTCTATATTGCTTTGATCATCCAAAGGGGAATCTTCATATGTCGCTCTTGGCATATTGTTGTAAATTATATTTGATCAATGCCTGGTATTACGTTTGGGACTTTTGTAACTTGGATATGATTTATTTGAAATATAATAATTAAAATTATTGTTTTTGGAAATCTGTGATTTTGTTCATATTCAAGTGCTTCTGATATTATGGATACCATTAACACTGTCGTATTTCATCACCAGAAGTTAATACTGTGGATGACTACAGCTTCCATAGCACTTAGCTTTTTGCCTCCAAATATGGGATGTTAGAAAGAAATTCAATATTTGACGATTAGTATTCTGCTCTCTCATTTATTCTCAGTCAATATACTCAATTCTCCTTAGCTCTAGGATCAAATTTTCATTTTAATCCTCTATATGCTATCAATTTCATATGACACATCTCAGGATGTTATAAAATCTATCATATACATATCTTCCCATTTCTTCTTGACTCTTATTCTTTTTCCATATTCATTCTCAGCTTATATCATAATAATTCTTCTTAATTCAAGTGATTATTCAGCATTCAATAAATCTTTTTCTCACTGTGAGTTATCTAAATTATGTGTTGTGGGTTCGGTATATACTTTCTTAGAGTATAGAAGAAAGCTTGGTATTTTTGGTCTTTTTAAAAACAATTGAAATCATTTCAAAACTCAAATTTCTCTCCCATAACGTTCAATGTTTCAACTTTGAGTAATGAAAACGATATTTTGAGAACATCTCAAGGTAAGTTTAAATTATTAAATTTATTTATTTTGGATTTTTTTTAGTTTTGATTGTTGTTCTTAATTTCTTATATTTAATAATAATAAAAGTATATTTATTAATCCCATGCTTTTTGTTTTTTCCAATTTTTGTATTTAGTTATGCTCTCTTTCATTTTAGGGGTAATTATGTGAATATCTTTGTATGAATAAATAATTTATATAACACTTTTTTTAAATCCAACCATGTACTCTAAGTTTATGAAATGGATTCAGATTATTGATTTTGTTATTTGTTTCACTATAACGACTTTTAACTACTATTCATTTATGTTTATCTAGATAAGTTTAATAGATGTTTAAAAAGGTTTATGCAATTTTGAAGTTGGTTTTTGTCTTATTTTAATTTATGGAAGTATGTTTATAAATCCAATCAGGTACTTAAAATATAGCGATAGCATGAATAAAACTCATCTCTAATGGTGATTTATTAGAATTTCTAGCATATACTTTACATTATAGTCCCTAAGAATTTGTGTCCTTAGATTAACATCGTCACATCAATTGCCATAGAAACCAACCATCTTCGATTCATGAAAATTTATTTACTTTATTTCAATTTCTATTCCAATTCACATTACACTTATATTTCCATTTTCACATCCATCAAAACGTTCATTATTCTTCTCACTTAAATAAATTTCTTACATGAAGAAAGATCTATATCTATCTATGAATTGTACTCATTATTCTATCTATTATTATATATAAGAAACTGAATTTATATATAAGAAACTAAATATAAGACAAATAGCTTATCTTTCACCACATTCATTTTCATTCCAAATACTAAATTATTACAATTTTTAGATGAACTTTTATATTTACCCCATTAATATTTTCTCATTTTAGATGATATAACTAATGTATTTTTATATGCTCTTAGTTTTCACTACTTCTTACAATACGGACTTAAGTATTTGAATTTTTAAATTGACATTGTCACGTTAATTGCCATGGAAACCAACCATTTATGACACTTTTAACTTATATCTTTATTTTTTCCTCTAGTTTACATTTATTCCCCTTCACAAATCAAGCAAAAACCTACATTAATCTTCTCACTCAAATTGTATTATCACTTGAGGAAAATCTATTGTATATTTATAAGAAACTAAATATGGATTCAATATTTATCTCTCAACATATTAACTCTCATCTCAAATTGTGATTTATTAGCATTTCTAGCATACATTTTACACTAGAGTCGCTAAGAATTTGTACCTTTAAATTAGCATTTTCACATAATTGCCATAGAAACCAACAATCTTCCATTTATGACACTTTCATAATTTTATCATTATTTATCCTCCAATTAACATTACACTTATATCTCTTTCTCATGTCCATTGAAACCTACCTTAATCTTCTCACTTGAATAATTTTCACTCTCATTCAAAATCTATTATGCAACTTTTACATTTTACCCCTAATAATTTCTCATTTTAGACGATATATCTAAAAAAAATTGTATACTCTTATCTTTTGCTACTTTTTACAATACGGTCTTAAACATTTGAACCTTTAAATTGACATTGTCACATTAATTATTGCAGAAACTAACTTTTTGTGTCACCTTTTCATTATAGTAATTTCTCATTTCTAGCATAAATTTTACACTAGAGTCTCAAAGTATCTATACCTTTAAAATAACATTGTCATATTAATTGTCATAGAAACCAACGTTATTCCATTTATGGTGCTTTCATAATTTTCACATTAATTTTCCTTAAATTGACACTACACTTATATCCCTTTCTTACGTCCATTAAAATCTATAGTAATCTTCTTACTCGAACAATTTTCATTCTCATTCCAGATCTATTTTATATATGAGTATATGCGCACGCCTGTGTGGGCTTGCATATAATCACTTGGGTCTATGAACTTTATATATCATAAAATATATACTACTATTATATGATAACATATATACTACAATTATATGATAACATATATACTATTGTTTTTAATGAGTATGTTACTTTCTTTCATTCATCAAAACATATTTGACGATTGCTATAAGTGCAACTGAATATTGGATAGATGTCTTACTCTTGTCAGTATTTTATTACTGCATCTAACCTTTCACTCACATAATTAGTTTTGTTCTTTCTAGCTTGGAAAATATTTTTTATTCAATCCCATCATTCATCTTTTCCATTAAGAAGTTGAGAAATGTACTTTGACAACTAACATAAGTGTTAACGAATTAGTTAATTACTTTTATATTTATCAAGTGAATGTATTTTAAAAGCAATCAATGTGTGTGCTCTTCATACTGCTCGATTCGATGTCTATTTACAAATTCAATGTTTTTGATAATATATTGACTTGTGGTCAAATTTGACTTCAAATTTTTTTACTTTACTACTTGATATGGTGTTTAAGTTAGACTTGCATTTTCTTGATGAGCCATATTTTTATAGCATAGCTATTAAAAAATAATGACAATTAAATTAGTTCAATTGACTGATTGGCGCATCAACACATTCAAATATAGTCAACTGCCTTTGAATTGTCTTATGAATTGGTTCAGTGTACATGAATAGTCACCAACCACAATTTATTACCAAATATCATCAACCCTTTCTCGTGATCATATCAATGGTGGTAAAAGCGAGTGCACTTTCGTACCTATATCAAAGTAAGTGTATCAAAACAAAATGATTACTTTTAAGTGGTTTCAATAGGACAATATAAGTTATAATATAGATGTTGATAATTAATCTTGTGCATAATATATAGGGCACATTTTGAAAGTTTGGTAATATGTTTATCGTTCATTGTAAAGTTTCTTCAATTGTACTTAAATCTCATTTTTAATGTTTTGGCTAATGCATTTATTGAATTGAAACTTTCAATGCATAAAGTTTTCGCTATGATAAAATGGAAGAATCAAGAGATTAGGCAAAAACTTAACTCAAATAGATAGCTGATACTTTCAGATTAATGGTTTATTTTTCTACAAAAGAAAATCAACTTTTTTATCACATCCATCCGATGTGACAAAAAATTTAACGCAAGGATGAGGCAACGGCGTTAAATTTTATCATAGTGGGCGAATACACATCCATTCGATGTCTTTTAAGATTATATCTCATCCGCTTTTTGGCAACCGTTGGATCCTTCATTATTGAAGTAGTAGTTAAAAGTATTTGAACTATTTCTCAATTTGCATGTCATTCATTAATGGGCCATGTTATTGAACTTCAAGGCATCATCTCAACCCAACTAAACGCGATTGGAACAACTATCTTCTTTATTCCTTAGCTTATATACAATAACAGTTAATACATTTTGGACGACGTGAGACTAATTAAAATAATTAGAATGTTTAGAAAGATGAAAGAAGGGTCAGAAGGGATGGATGGTCCATTCAATTTTTTTTTGAAATGGTACTTAGATATAATATGTCAATAGGATAATATAACACAAATCACATGTCAATATATGTTCGATTCACGCTAAGAAAGTTTCGAACTTATGACTTCTCGCACCAAAGTAGAATCACTCAACTACTGGGACAATGGTGCTAGTTAGTCCATTCAATTTTTACCTTTTTCCTTTTAGGAAATTGATGGTGCTCTCAGTTGATCCACATCCTTTTTCTCTTCACCAATATCCATGGCTCTCCTTCAAACTATCTATTGAGATTAGTCCCATACACATAGTACGTGGTTCTCTAACACCATCATCATCTTTATTATCCCATCTCTTCAGCTTCTTCACTCATCTAAACTAAAAAAGCTACACACTCTTCCTCTCCCATTCATAAACAATTCAACCACATTAATACGCTCCTCTTATGGCTACCTCATTCTCCATTCACACTCCATGCTCCCCCTCTTCAACCACATCTCCCTTTATCACATTAAACTCCCTCCATGTAAATGGAATGATTATAAGACTCCTCCTCCTATATGCACTATCCTTGCCCTTTTCAAGGGCAGTTCTTGAGTTGGTGTTTGTCGCCCTGGTTTCGATCAGTTTTGGACTTTTATAGACAGATATTTGCAAGTCCATGATGTTATTATCTTTGAAGACAGGTTCTACGTGGTGGATTCCATGCGAAGAATATTTGTACTTACGTGGAAAATGCTTCTTTGAAGTCATATGGTGTTGGAGTTTCAGTAGGGTCTATTACTTCACTGTGCGATGGTGATAGAATAAAGTATTATCTAGTTTGTAACGGCCCGCCTTTTTGTACGCTTTAAATCGATGATAAACCGCACACGTCAGACTTAAACCATACAGAATGGAGGATTGTTATGGGGTACATAAGAAAGGCAGAGAAAGAAATAAAACAAAACAGAATCTTGCAGCGGAAGGACAAAATATAATAATCAAATAAACAGTTCATGAAACTGTTTTACAAAAACATTTGATTATACTTATCCAGTATATATTAGAGTTACACATACAAGAGAATAATCAATAACAATGCAGCGGAATAATGTAATGCAGTGGAATATAATAAATAATAGTAATACAAATCTTCGTTTTCTTCCTCCAAAGATAAAGTATTCGAATCCTGAAATGCTCAGACTGACCCGAGCTAATTGAAAAGGAAAAACACTCGAGTCAGAACTAAGATATCTTATGTAAGCTAAATCAACAGAAATAAACATGAGTGGAACGACGTTAGAGATGTTTACGGGATTTGACATCTCCTATCCAGTGTCTAACGTGAGTGCAGTAACTTAAGAGATGCTCGGGATTCACATGTCCTAAGGATCCGTTAAACTATTTACTATGTAGTAATATTTCGCTATCATAATAATGTCTATTAATAAAATAAACTTACTTTTAAATAGCGTTAAGGCTTTACATTTTCCACCTTAACAGGTAATAGTCCCAATAGTCCATCCAGTATCATGGTCCCTCCTGATCGGGAAGCCACCAGAGGATACAACACGGGTACGGGAGAAAACCAAACTCGTACAAGGCGCGCTAGGGTAGGTGACACGGCACAACTAGGCAATGCCAGGGTAGATATACCAATAAGGCTTCCGGGCCGGTGGTAACGCATAAGCGCAGCTACCTCCCACCTCGAGCCATACCCCCAAATAAAAAAATCAAAAGTGGCCACTGAATCAATCCAAAAGTCAAAGTATAATATCGAAGGGATGTGTCCGATCAGAGGTGCCACCTCGTTAGCCCATCAATCGCTCCTATTTTAGCCACCTTATGCCAACTCACGGGAGTCGGGTCCACGTATTTACCTCAAAGGAAATGCTGCCGCCATCCTACTTCATTCTGGAATCTCCACCGCATACACGGTTGTTAAAGTGGTTTTCGGAGTTGGCAGAGAATATGACAACTTCTGATCCCGGTCTCTTTAACAACCAAACGTTATTATAACACCGCGGTCTTTTCAAAATAGTTCATAATTTTAAATCCAAAATAAAATATTCATTTCAAACCCATATAAATACGATATCATTTCCGTTTTAAAAACCCAAATCAATATGATATCATTTTTTTAATTTCAAATATATCCCTTTTCCAAAATCATAGTACTTTCAAATTTATACATTTCGAAACCAATCATTTGAAATATAACATTTCAAAACATAATACTTCGAATTTTATAGCTTCTAAACCATAACTTCCAAAACTTAAATGGTTTGGATATTCAAACAGTATATAAAATAAAATAGTTTGAATTTAAAATTACTTTATAAAGTAAAATAATTTCCTCGACATCACAAATTTTATTCACTTTAAATTAAATCTCGATTCAATATATTTCAAACTTTGAGTATTAAAAAATTTCAAACTAAGGTGGGTAATTACGATTCAACAATTCCATGTTCTATTTTAGTTTTGAAATAATGGCATAATAAATCCATCTTCATTTAAATAGAACTCAATTACAAATAACCAAATATTTCCTTCAACATATTTAAAATTGAATTATTCGTTTAATTCATCTTAAACCAAAATCCGGTTATAAAAATCATACCTTTAAAATCCCAATTTTATTAAATTACAAATCAATTTCATATTTATCTTTCCACCTTATTCTCATTTAAGTCATTATAAACTCCAGAAGTAAAATTTGAATAAATACTTAACCATCTTATATCTTAATAAATCAAACTTATTGTTAAACTAATTTTATACTTTAAACCATTTTATACATAGCTTAAAACCAAGAATTTATCTATATATAAAATAACATTTATAAAATATTCAAATCAATATCTCATAAACAATATATTTCTTTACAATACCATAGAAAATCATTTCAAAATATTTTATATATAGACCATGGTGTCTGTATATAATTTTCTACCATATGTTCAAGTGATACGGATATTTATCATTTCAATCCGTAATTTAAAATAAAAAAACGGTTATATATCATTTCAAACCGCAATCTCGAATGAACTAAAAATGCAGAACCACTTGCAATCTATAGCAATATAAATACAGCATCCATTCACCCAATGTCAATCATCAACCATTTATTACAATCATCATCCAATTCAAACAATAACATCAATATAGGATAGATAATAAATAATAGGTAATTACTGGCAGTTTATATTCAATACTAAATTAATTTAACTGGCAGTTTATATGCAATAATAAATTGAATAACAATTTAATTCAATAAATTCAATTTAACTGGAATGTTGATAAAAATATACCAAACAGCAATAAATAAATTTCTAATCACATCAGAAATTAATTTAACACGTAAGAAATTTTAGAAGTTGTGAGTGGGTTAAAACACTCACCTTTTGAATTTAAATTGAATTTGAATTCAATTTAAATCCAAAAATAATAGCCTTAGAATTCGTCCAAACCAGCGCTAAAATGTTCGAAATTTCAATACGATCCTAGCGGAGGAAACCGCGCGTGAAAAGGACCTCGTATGCAAAAGTTATTCATATTAGAACATTAGAAATCAAAATGGATTTAAATAAATTAAATAAAATAGCTACCAATCTAACAAGGCCACGCAAGCAACCCCCTTCTTCCCAGACAAACACATGCACGCCCTAGGGTTTCGGCCGCCACCATCGTCAAATCCCTTTCCAATTTTCGCCGCTTCCACAGCCACACCTACGCCGATCGCACTGCACTGCCGCGAAGCCCATCACGAGCCGCCCCACCTTTCCGAACGCGACTCTTCCAGCAAGCCCTGAACGCCGCCATGCCATACGCAAATGATCGCCAATTTTGGCGAATTTGCATGCCTAGGTGATGATGCAAATCGATGGATCAGCTTCCCAAAGCCTCCTCTACACTGCAGTGCTCCTGGATCGTCGTGAAATCGACGATCCGCCATCAACTCCGACCACGAACAATGAACGATCGGGAGTTATTCATTAAATTCTGGACAGGCGGAGGCTCAAATCAAAAAAAATCACACCAAAAGATTACGCTGTTCGAGAGCTTCAAATTGATATAAAATTTGATAGTATTTGAGGAGTTTGAAATTTTTTGTCTTGATTTTGAATTACAACTGGATTTGAAATTTAGAATTTTGTCTGCCATTGAAGAAGAGGAGGAACAGAATGAATTGTACGTACAGCCAAGTGACAATAAGGAACAATTAGGGTTGATAACGAGGTATATATAGGCAAGGCTGAAAGTAGAATAGATGGACCAGATTTGATTTGGAAAAATGAACGATATATGGCCCAAAAGGCCCGTTTCGACTCCGAAACGTAATTGGGTCAACCCATATATCAAAATGTATATTTTAAAATATTTTAAAATTAATGGAACTGGTTTCAGCTCCAAATTCCATCGTATGAAGAAGTTATGCAAAATCAAATTATTTAAAATTGATTTCAATTGATTTTAATTAATTGATTTCTAGGTGTTTCAAGCCCGTACGATCAAACGACAAGTCCAATCGTTACGAAACTTAAATTCCTACAATAATTCACCGTTATGGATCCGATGAAACTGGTTTCATCGAAATCCGAGTCGGCGGCCAAAATGGTTATTTTCCAGCTAATTAAATAAATTAATATTAAATTGATTAAATCACTATTTAAATTCAAATTCTACAATATATAAATTTTATCATCTTGGATTACTTTAGTAATTTATAATCCTTTATAACCAATTTTCATATCAATTTAAAGTTGATTAAATTCACCAATTACAGTATTAAATTCCAATTTCAGTAAATTCATAAATCATCGATTGAAATTTCAATAAATCTATTTATTTGATTTCTCAATCAAGCTATTAAATCAATTATTAACTTATGGATATAACTACCATGGGTATATGTCTTAGTGCATTAATAGTTTCATATTTCATCTTAGTTTTAATTTATTTGGTATCAAATTTCATTTCTTACAGTAACCCATTTATTATAAATTGAATCCAATTAATTATAATTAATCTCAATTAAACTGATTTGATTCAATCCTAATCTTTTTATTAATTCTATACTACTCTATAAACCTACTTAATATTTGTTTGTCTTTCATTACACTACTATATTCAAATATCCATCTTTCCTTTGTATTAACTACTATTTCCGTTTTATTATATTTGCCAAATATATACATTAATTATGATTTATATTGTAACGACCCTGGATTTTGGCCCAATTTATTTTAATAAATATTCAAATCAATTTAAATAAAATATATACTTATCCATTTGAAACGGGTATGATTTTGAAAATAATTGCCATTGTTTATGTAAATGGTATTTTTAAAGAAATTAATTTGGAAGTGTAATAAATTATCTCAATAATATTCATAATAAAATTTGTCTTTAATGATTGAATTAAAATACTTTGCTTTGTTTATATTTAGTAAGTATACATATGAATGATGATGTTTGAAATAGAATCAAAGTTAACCAATATAAAATATAAATGTGAAATATAAGTCAAACTTATGCATATAATTGAAATAAAATACAAATGGAGATAAATATAAAATAAGTATAAATGTAAATAAATTATATTATACATAATTTAAATATTTATAATTAAATACAAATAAAGTAAATATAAAGAATGAGTAAACACATGAATCTAATTTAAATAGGGACAGGTAAAATATAAATATAAGAATATTAACTATAACACATGAATATAACTAAAATTAAGAACAAAGTATAGAGTAGAAAAATATATATATATATATATATATATATATATATAAAATAAAATAACACAAATAGAATTAAAATAGATAAACAAGCATACAACATAACCTCAAAAGTTAGTAAGCAAAGTAAAATGAAATATGACACATATATGCAAAATATTCAAAACTCAAAGCTGTCAAAAACAAATACTTTTACAAATGTCTTCATAAGCCACTCTATTTGCAAATGTGAAACAGAGAAGCACAGGTCTCATAATCTACTTGCAAGCATATACTTACATACAAAATCCTTTTACATAGCAAAGTCTGATAATTATGTAGACATTAATAATATGCAACACAAAATCTGCAAGTATCAAAACAAGCTTGTCAGCAAAGCATTATAAGTGTAAACTGTATATGTATAAGAAATCAAAACTTGCAAGTACATAATTTTACATAAATATCTATGAGCAGCAAATATTTTAATAATTATGCAAACTAAATAAGATAAAGCAAATATGTACAAATGAGTAGCTTTTTGTGCAAGCTATGCTGGTCTGCAACATAAAGAACAAACTAATATCCTTATGCATAGTACAAAACAATTATATACAGTATCTATAAGCAGCCAAACATAATAAGTATGTAAACCTATTAGGCAAACAAGGCATTAAATTGCCAATCTTCTCAGCCAATCTTTGTTAATTCAAGATATTCATAAACCTGTTCAATTAAGAAGTTTCTGTCCAGTTGAAGCCTTCCCACTCTGTTCTATATTTGTAAGTGTATCTATCATGCTACTTCAAGTTCGTAAAAAAAAAAAAAAAGAAACCAGAGGAAACTGAAACAAGAAAAGAGAAACAAATTCAAATTTAAAAGAAGAAAGGCTGATGCATGAACTAGCATCAGACAGTTTTTAAACTGCAGTTTTCAAGATATCAAAGGGATTCCTATTCAACAATTATTTGAGGTGAGTAAACATCAATTTTAAGTTTGAGTTTAGTTAAAATTAGTAAAGATAATTCATTTATTTATGTGGTATTGTATCTTTTGGACTGGATATAATTCTGTGTGTATTATATGATGCTCTGTACTTATCTGTGTGTTACAGTTTGTACATTCTCATCAAAACTCAAATTATTCTCATCTAATTATGTAAAGCTTAGAGTTTTTGATTTTACAAACAAGATGTTTAAAACCTAAACCAAGATTTTTAAATTTGTTTAAGCATGTTGCAAGAACAGTAACCCTGAAACCATGTTTACAAGAAATTAGTAAAAATTTGATAAATCCTACTGATGAAATAAGTTAATTCATGTTTATAATTTGAAATATTACTGGAATTCATGATTTTTGAAACAAAAACAAAGTCTTTTACTTAAGTATTTCATGAGCAGTTTGAGGTTGAATGGAAATTGAAATTTTATCAAATTCTCGAAAATTACTCAATATAAAATGCTGAAATTCTTATCGAAGCAAGTATGAAGGTTAGTGGTTTTAGGAAAAATGTTCATTAATTTTTCATTGCGTAGAATTTAGATTCGAGATCGATGTAGGGTTTACTGCGTGTTTTTGTTCATGTCAGTAAAATATGAGATTCGACGCGTACCTATGATCGAGTGATTCGAGCCTAGTGGGAAGGTTGCTAGGGACGTTGTCGAGGTGTAGACGAGTTTCCATCGCCTCCGGTGGTCCGCGTTTTGGTGGCGAGGCGTTTGTTTTCCGAGAGGTAGATTGTTTTCTTTCGTTCGAACTGTAATTTTTCGAATGTGAATTTTTGATGGTATTGTGACTTTGTTTTTCTCATATTCGTGCTAATTGAGATTTGCCTGAAGCGTCGGAAGATCGCCGAAGCCACGTGCCACGCCACACACATGCATGGCACGACGGCGTATCAGCGTTTACAGGGAGGAACGCTATCTTGAGTTATGCTCGAGAATTTTGGTTGGATACTTGGGGTTTCGTGTGAGTTCGAGTGCGAAATTCTCTGATGTTTATCTCTTACTTAAGTTTATATGAAACTTGCTGTAGAACTAAAAAAAAATTAAGAAAGAGAAGAAGATAAAGTCGCGTATCTGGGTGGGTTACTCGGGTGAAGGGGGCGAACAACTCGAAGCGGCGCTTGAGTTTTGCAGGGGAGACCTCGGGTCTTTTATATCTGAGTATAGGATTTTATAAACATCGTTAGTAAATATAGGTTTCAATAAAGTTTCATAGTAAAGTAAATACTATTCAAGATTAAAGTAAAAGTTTAATTCAAGTTTGTTTATCATAGTTAAGGGTTAACGTCAGTTTTAACTCGTGATTGATTATTTTAAAGTAACTGATTTCTTTTGTTAAAGCTTAACCTTGCTTTTAAAATCTTGTTAATATTAAGTAACAAATTAAGTAAAATAACAAAGAATTTTTTCAGTTAGTGATATAATTAATATCAAATTTTAAGAAGACTTGAATGTTAATTATGTGAATGATCAAAATTGATTGATTGGATGCAGAAGTAATTAAGAGTAATTACTCTGTAATTATAATTAGTAGTGTATTATAAGAAATAAATGTAATTGGAATTGACCACTTAATTAATTAATGCACGATTAAGAGTTAATTAATCAAGTGATTTAACTAAGAATTGAGAAATAATTAATGAAGCAATTAGCAGTAAATAAACAGGGAATTAAGTTCTATTTAGGTCGAAGAATAGTTATTGAGAAATAATTGCTTAAGTAATTATAGTTAGATAACTTGATTAAGAAAGTAATTACTTAAATAATGATTAAGTAATTAAGCAATTAAGACATACATATTAATTAAAAAATGATTTATTAATTAGATAATTTGAAATGGAATAAGTAATGAATTATTAACTAATGATTAATCTAACAGGATTAAGAGGTTAATCCTCAAGTAATTAATTTAATTGACTTGATTAAATTGAGAATTCAAGGTGATTGCTTTGAATGGTTATGTTTATAGAACATCTGGTTGTGATAGTTATTTGGTGATATTTTGATGCTCTGTGATATGCTGTGATATATCTATAATATTTAGATATGATTCATCTGTGATAAATGTTATATTAATTCAATTGTTGAATTTAAATTATTAAACTGTTAAGTTAATTAGACAACTTGGCCTTTAAAATGGCGTTTGTATTTCGATGAGACCGGGATCGGGTATCCAATTGATATTCCGAAAACCACATCGATCCAAATTAAACGTTAGGTCGTGAATTCACAAGTGAAGATCAAGATGGTGCTTTCAGAATGCAAGGGTTATCGTCGTTGACTCTGAGGGTGATTCCAAAATGAGTGTAACGAGATAATGCCTTCGGTTTCGTTCGAACTCGGAACGAACTTGTATGGATTGAATGCTTTCAACACATCGTTAGGCGGACGATGAGCATTCTGATAAATTTGTCCTGTAAAGGTAATCGTAGCCTCAAGCCTCATCAACCGGGAATGGCTAAAACAGGAGAGGTGCAGCAAGGTTAGGTGGGTCATGCCAAGCAGGACGAGATATACCCCTGTCTAGATGTCCCTTTATTTCGGTTGTGTGGGCGGTTGGATATGCGCACCAACAGCGGGGTTATCTTGTTCGGGACTGTTCAGTAAGGAATGGTTCCGGCCTTGTGTTGCAGGGGAGTTAGGGTGGCTCCTCGGTACAGTGATCTAGACCACGTACTGTGACGGGCGGTACCCCAGTAGCCCTGCCATTGTATGGGATCCAATTTCCAATAAGCGCCGTACGTTTTGATTGTGCCCAACTACGTTGGAATGTGAGATGTAAGCGTTTCAGCTATTTCTGTATTTTACTTGAAAACCCTAGACACTATTATAATATCACTGGATTTCCTATAAAATGTTTTGGTTAGCGTAAGGTAAAAACTTACCCGTATTTATTTGTGGGAAGTCTTACGTGATACCTTTGTTCTAAAAGGTTTTAAAAATTAAACAATTTAAACCGTTTACTCATACTAGACCCATGTCTGACCCGGAATTTATATTTTGTTTTTCATAAACTCTCGGGTACCCTAATTTTTACGGGTAGCCAAGGGATTCAGGTTGGCTTTGACAAATTCTGGAGGAGCAATGGAGTAGGAGGCTTCAGCGTTGTAGATATCTATCTAGTTCCTCTGTGTTATTTGATGTATACTGTGTCTCTGATGTATATAATGACAGATGTATGCCTGATTGTCATGTGTATTGATATTGTATAACTCTGATATATGAAATCTATGTAATAGTTATGTGATATATTACATTTTGTTCCGTTCCGTTCCACTGTGAGATTCTGATGTTTTTCTTTCTTTCTTTTCTATTCTTTTCTATTTCTATCCCTTTCTTTCTTAATGATGATGCGTCTTTCTGGTAGTTAGAAGGGCGGGTCGTCGCATATATTCTCAATTAATTTATTTACTTTGTTTCATACTTTTATTACATCAATTACTACCTTATAAATAAATTTACGTTTCTATTTAATTTACATTCACACTTTCCACTATTATATTAATTATCACTAAAGTAACATTTAATTGCCCTTATTTGTAATTGGTAAATTAACTGGTAACAACAACCATTTGTCACCATTATCCCTTTATAATACTTGTATGTTTATTCTTCACAAACAATTTCCATCTATTATACTACATACATTAATTCAATAATTTCATTTGTTTTTCTTATATTTCATTTACAACCAAATTATGATATTTTTACTAATTCAATAAATTTGAATTCCATTCTAGTTATTATTTTTATTAATAAAACACAAATTTTTATTTTCTTAACTAATAAATTTCAAAAATATTATTAAATTAACAATTTTAAATTATCGAAAATTTACGGGTCGTTATACTCTCCCCCTCAAAACTTTTCGTCCTCGAAAAGGAAAAGGAGGGGAAAAGAAGAACTAGGAATCAATATATCATACTTAAAATATTAAATTTATAAACAAATACATTTACAAATTTATTGATTTAAATATACCAATTTACACCAATAAATATTTTAATACACAAATTAATAAAGCTTGGAAACATTTTCCAAAATTTTCCAAGTCCAAAATTTACGAAAAATTTCGGCAGAGTCTCCTTTGTACGGAGGGGCTTGGGAGAAAATATAATATTAAATATATTTTACAAAATAATATATATCCCAACACGGGAAAACAATATAATAACGCTATAAATCCGTAATCCGGGAACGTACCTATTTGTCGGGCAATTAACGCTTAATTATGAAACCAAAAGCAGCAGCAATTGCTTCCATAACCTGTATTTCACTTATATAATCCAAAATGAGTTAAAAATTATATAAAATGAAATATTTAAAGTTATTCAACCACGAACAAACAAATCAATACAACAACAATGACTTGCAACAAGGCATACAACCATCACATAGAATCAATACAAATCAATCATTCATTCATATCAAACAAAACAAATAGTTGTTTGGGTTCAAAAACTTTAAATTGTACATAATGAAAAATAATTACTAAGTGCACCATTTACTCAACAGTCTTAGATGGAACTAAATAGATTATTCATTCACCCAAACAAATTTAGGTATCTTTGCCCAAACAACCATAATCCAAACACACAACAATTTCAAACAATAGTTAAAGTTTATTCTTATTTATTTCATTTCATGCATTTGTTGTTTGATTTCCTTTTCATTCATATAATGATTTATCTTTTTAATTTACATTTATTTCTTGGAAATTTTCATTTATTACTTACAACTATTCATTTTCATTTATTTATAGTATTCATGTTTAATTCAATTTCTTTGCATATTAATTCATTTACTTAAGTTCATAATCTTATACTTACAATACTTACTTCCTACTTCCATTATTACAGTAACATCTCAATTATAACTTAAGTTCACAATAATTAAAACATCAAATTCATTTTATTTATTCATATCATATAAATTTCTTTTTATTGCATTACATTCATTCATTTCTCTACTTAATTTCGTTTATTTACAGTGTTCATCTTTCTACTTATTTTTATTATAAACAGCTTCAACCATTTACTTAAGTTTATTATCATTTATTTATAATACTTACATTTCTATTAACTTAGTAGCATTTCAATCATAACTTAAATTCATAACAACTAGAACATCAAATTCTTATTTATTAAAGAATTTCTTTGAATACTTCATTACTTCAAATTTTACTTGTAAAATTTCCCATTGCATTTTCTTTTAACAATTTAACTTTTTATAGTTGGTAAGTCATATATACGTTAAAGAATGTGAATTGAAAATTACACAAGTTTATCTTATTTCATTTTAAATTGACTTAATGTTCAACAATAATATCTTCTACTTTTAGGTTACATATTTCAAATTTTCTTTTTATTTATAACTTAGCATTAAATCTCTTATTTCCTTTAGAGGTTTCAATTATTAATTACTTACGTTCCAATTCACTACAATAATTGAAACTATTAGTTAATGAAAACTTAAGAACTAAATACCGGGTTTAATTTCAAATCATTTTAAATAATAGATAAATGTATACTGACAACTTATATATCCAATTATATTTAAAACAATTAAAATTTATATTTGTTTATCCAAATAAATCTGCAGTAAAACTACTATAGTGGCATTCCCACTTAGAAACTTGAAAATGAATGTCGATGATGTGTGCACTCATCACCGAAATTATTTTTCAGCGACAGAGAGAGGAGTACATAACTTATCACTTTCCAAAGTTTCTTTAAAACAATTCTTTAAAATCATATTGAAATATCTATATCAAAAAATGCTTCCAAATAATATTATTATATTCCAAAATCCTTTGAAAGAGATTTTCAAAACCCCGGAACTTAAGTTCTAAAATTTCCAATTTCAGTTACGTCTATTTTAAATCTTATTTCCAACTAATATATTACAACCAATTATATATGATTTATAAAAAAATTTATTTTATATATATAGAAAATATAATAGTCAAAATTATTTCACGCACCTATATTCAAAACAAATATTGTGTCGGTCTGTCTTATTAAGTGTTTAGAAATCCCTATTGATGTCATAGCCTCCCATGCATCAACCAGAATTTATAAATACAAAATGGAACAAATTAACACAATAATAAAACCTTTTTATAACACTAAAAAAATACGCTCACTCACATATATACACACTCAGCAACTCATCATAGGTTATTACTACCCTTTTAGTAAAGAGTCAGACCCCACAAAGCTAAGGTTTATCGCTAAACCAAAGCTCTGATACCAGATGTAATGACCCGCCTTTTTGTACGCTTTAAATCGACGATAAATAATACACGTCAGACTTAAACCATAGAGAAGGGCGGATTGTCATGGGATAAATAAGGAAAGCGGAGAAAGAAATAAAACAAAACACAATCTTGCAGCGGAACAACAAAATATAATAATCAAATAAATAGTTCATGAAGCTGTTTTACAAAAACATTTGATTATACTTATCCAATATATATCAGAGTTACACATACCAGAGAATAATTAATAACAATGCAGCGGAACAATGTGATGCAGTGGAATATAATAAATAATAGTAATACAAATCTTCGTCTTCGTCCTCCAAAGATAAAGTCTTCGAATCCTGAAATGCTCAGACTGACCCGAGCGAATTGAAAAGACAAAACACTCGAGTCAGAACTAAAAGATCTTATGTAAGCTAAATCAGCAGAAATAAATATGAGTGGAATGGCGTCAGATATGTTTACGGGATTTGACATCTCCTATCCAGTGCCTAACATGAGTGCAGTAACTTAAGAGATGCTTGGGATTCACATCTCCTAAGGATCCGTTAAACTATTTACTATGTAGTAATATTTCGCTATTATAATAATGTGTATTAATAAAATAAACTTACTTTTAAATAGCATTAAGGCTTTACATTTTCCACCTTAACAGGTAATAGTCCCAATAGTCCATCCAGTATCATGGTCCCTCCTGATCGGGAAGCCTCCAGAGGATACCACACGGGTTACGGGAGAAAACCAAATTCGTACAAGGCGCGCTAGGGTAGGTGACACGGCACAACTAGGCAATGCCAGGGTAGATATACCAATTACGCTTACGGGCCGATGGTAACGCATAGCCGTAGCTACCACCCACCTCGAGCCACACCCCCAAATAAAAAATCAAAAGTGGTCCCGAATCAACCCAAAAGTCAAAGTATAATATCGAAGTGATGCATCCGATCAAAGGTGATACCTCATTAGCCCATCAATCGCTCCTGTTTTAGCCACTATGCCAACTCAAAGGAGTCGGGTCCACGTATTTACCTCAAAGGAAACGCCGCCGCCATCCTACTTCATTCTGGGATCTCCACCGCATACACGGTTGTTAAAATGGTTTTCGGAGTTGGCAGAGAGTATGACAACTTTCGATCCCGGTCTCTTTAACAACCAAACGTTATTATAACACCGCGGTCCTTTCAAAATAGTTTATACTTTTATATCCAAAATATAATATCCATTTCAAACCCATATAAATATGATATCATTTCCGTTTTAAAAACCCAAATCAATATGATATCATTTTTTTATTTCAAATATATCCCTTTCCCAAAATCAGAGCACTTTCAAATTTATACACTCGAAACCAAACATTTGAAATATAACATTTCAAAACATAATACTTCGAATTTCATAGCTTCTAAACCATAACTTCCAAATGGTTTGGATATTCAAACAGCATATAAAATAAAATAGTTTGAATTTAAAATTACTATATAAAGTAAAATAATTTTCTCGACTTCACAAATTTTATTCACTTTAAATTAAATCTCAATTCAATATATTTCAAACTTTGAGTATTAAACAATTTCAAACTAAGGTTGGTAATTACGATTCAACAATTCAATTTTCTATTTTAGCTTTGAAATAATGGCATAATAAATCCATTTTCATTTAAATAAAACTAATTTACAAATAACCAAATATTTCCTTCAACTTATTTAAAATTCAATTATTCGTTTAATTCATCTTAAACCAAAATCCAGTTATAAAAATCATACATTTAAAATCCCAATTTTATTAAATTTCAAATCAATTTCATATTTATCTTCCCACCTTATTCTCATTTAAGTCATTATAAACTCCAGAAGTAAAATTTAAATAAATACTTAACCATCTTATATCTTAATAAATCAAACTTTATTATTAAACTTATTTTATACTTTAAACCAATTTATACATAGTTTAAAACCAAGAATTTAAATATATATATAAAACAATATTTATAAAATATTCAAATCAATATCTCATAAACAATATATTTCTTTACAATACCATAGAAAATCATTTAAAATATTTTTATACATAGACCACGGTGTCTGTATATAATTTTCTACCCTATGGTCAAGTGATACGGATATTTATCATTTCAATCCGTAATTTAAAATAAAAATACGGTTATATATCATTTCAAACCGCAATCCCGAATGAACTAAAAATGCACAACAATTGGCAATCTATAACAATATAAAATACACATCCATTCACCCAGTATCAATCATCAACCATTTATCACAATCATCATCCAATTCAAACAATAACATCAATATAGGACAGAAAATAAATAACAGGTAATTGCGGGCAGTTTATATTCAATAATAAATTAATTTAACTAGAAAGTTTATATGCAATAATAAATTGAATAACAATTTAATTCAATAAATTCAATTTAACTGGAATGTTGATAAAAATACACCAAACAGCAATAAATAAATTTCTAATCACATTAGAAATTAATTGAACACACATAAGAAATTTTAGAAGTTGTGAGTGGGTTAAAACACTCACCTTTTGAATTTAAATTGAATTTAAATTCAATTTAACCCAAAAATCAACTTCCTCGGAATTTGTCCAAACCAGCGCTAAAATGTTCGGAATTTCAATACGGCCCTAGCGGAGGAAACCGCGCCTGATATGCAAAAGTTATTCATATTAGAACATTAGAAATCAAAATGGATTTAAATAAATTAAATAAAATAGCTACCAATCCAACAAGGCCACGCAAGCAACCCCCTTCTTCCCAGACAAACACACGCACGCCCTTGGGTTTCGGCCGCCACCATCGTCAAATCCCTTTACAATTTTCGCCGCTTCCACAGCCACTCCTACATCGATCGCACTGCGCCGCCGTGAATCCCATCACGAGCCGCCCCACCTTGCCGAACGCGACTCCTCCAGCAAGCCCTGAACGCCGTCGTGCCGTACACAAATTATCGCCAATTTTTACGAATTCGCTCGCCTATGTGATGATGCAAAGCGATGGATCGGCTTCCCAAAGCCCCCTCTACACTGCAGTGCTCCCGGATCGTCGTGAAATCGGCGATCCGCCGTCAACTCCGACCACGAACAATGAACGGTCGGGAGTTATTCATTAAATTCTGGACACGTGGAGGCTGGAATCGAAAAACAAATCACAACAAAAGATTACGCTCTTTGAGAGCTTCAAATTGATATAATATTTGATAGTATTTGAGGAGTTCGAAATTTTTTGTTTTGATTTTGAATTGCAACTGGATTTGAAATTTAGAATTTTGTCTGCCATTCAAGAAGAGAAGGAATAGAATTAATTATAAGTACAGCCAAATGACAATGAGGAACAATTAGGGTTTATAACGAGGTATATATAGGCAAGGCTGAAAATAGAATAGATGGACCAGATTTGATTTGGAAAAATGAACGATATATGACCCAAAAGGCCCGTTTCGACTCCGGAACGTAATTGGGTCAACCCACATATCAAAATGTATGTTTTAAAATATTTAAAAATCAATTAAATAGGTATCAGCTCCAAATTCCATCGTATGAAGAAGTTACACTAAAATCAAATTATTTAAAATTGATTTCAATTGATTTCAATTAATTGATTTCTAGGCGTTTCAAGCCCGTACGATCAAACGACAAGTCCGATCATTATGAAACTTGAAATCCTACAATAATTCAACGTTACGGATCCGATGGAAATTGTTTCGTCGAAATCCGTATGGCCAAAATGGCTATTTTCCAGTTAATTAAATAAATTAATATTAAATTGATTAAATCACTATTTAAATTCAAATTCTATAACATATAAATTTTATCATCTTGGATTACTTTAGTAATTTATAATCCTTTATAACCAATTTTCATATCAATTTAAAGTTGATTAAATTCACCAATTACAGTATTAGATTCTAATTTCAGTAAATTCATAGATCATCGATTGAAATTTCAATAAATCTATTTATTTGATTTCTCAATCTAGCTATTAAATGAATTATTAACTTATGGATATAACTACCATGGGTATATGTCTTAGTGAATTAATAGTTTCAAATTTCATCTTTGTTTCAATTTATTTAGTATCAAATTTCATTTCTTACAATAACCCGTTTATTATAAATTGAATCCAATTAATTATAATTAATCTCAATTAAACTGATTTGATTCAATCCTAATCTTTTTATTAAGTCTATACTACTCTATAAACCTACATAATATTTGTTTGTCTTTCATTACACTACTATATTCAAATATCCATCTTTCCTTTGTATTAACTAATATTTCCATTTTATTATATTTGCCAAATATATATATTAATTACGATTTATATTCTCAATTAATTTATTTACTTGGTTTCATACTTTTATTACATCAATTACTACCTTATAAATAAATTTTCGTCTCTATTTAATTTAAATTCACACTTTCCACTATTATATTAATTATCATTAAAGTAACTTTTAATTATCCTTATTTGTAATTGGTAAATTAACTGGTAACAACAACCATTTGTCGCCATTATCCCTTTATAATACTTGTATGTTTATTCTTCACAAATAATTTCCATCTATTATACTATTTCATGCATTAATTCAATAATTTCGTTTTTTCTTATATTTCGTTTACAAACAAATTACAATATTTCCACTAATTCGATAAATTTGAATTCCATTCTAGTTATTATTTTTATTAATAATTCACAAACTTTTATTTTCTTAATTAATAAATTTCAAAAATTTTATTAAATTAACAATTTTAAATTACCGAAAATTTACGGGTCGTTACATAGTTGGATGTGATAGTTATTTATTTCTTGTAATAACATGCATTTGTAGAACAAAGACTAACGGTTTGTAGTATATGGGAGGGACATGAATGATGAAGGAGGAAAGTGGAGGCCAATGAAGAGTTTGATGAAGTATGTGGTGTTTGTTGGACTAAGTCAGCCGGTTATGGTGGATGTGCAGAGATATCTGGGTTTTAGAAGGAATTGTATTTACCTTCTTTATAATGGAGGTCGGCTGAATTATCGAGGTTATGATTGCTTTAATGGTGATGCCGGTGTGTTTGACATGAGTAATGGGAAGTTTGAGGCTTTGCCTTATTGCACCGTTGGTCATGTTGGTTCTAGGCATTATCAACCGTTGGTCAAAATTGACTTGACCATCGATCTACCCTTTTTGTCTTTCCAAACATTCTAATCGTTTTAATTATCCACACATCGTCCTAATATACTAACAATTGTTATATATAAGCTGAAGGATAAAGAAGGTAGTTATTCCAATTGCATCTAATTGAGTTGAGATGATGACATAAAGGTTGATATAATGGCCCATTGATGAATGACATGCAAATTAAGAAATAGTTAAAATAATTTTAACTACTACTTCAACAATGAAGGATACAACGGTTTCCACCTACATTGCTTTGTGGAGAAATAATGGGTATTTTGAGAAATTCAAAAAGGAACCATTGGTTTCTATTTAGGGAATTCTCATTATTAATAGCAAAGATAAAGAAGTTAAGCACACAATAATAAATTTTTGCCAGATCTTTATTCTTATACAACATAATAGCTAATGGAAATGGGATAGTTATGTGTAAATGTTTCGGGTAGTAAATTAAGTAATAACTGCAACAACCTTGTCCATTGATAGTTGATAACTAACAGCAATGAACATTAACACATAACTGACAACAGCGAACAGAATCGCTGTTATGCATATTCAAAACAGCATATTCATTTCTTTAAAAAGACAGTCGGGGCCAATTGCATATGTATATGTCATAATTGGAAATCCAAAAATAAGACTTAAAATTTTGACAATTTAAAACTAACATCAGGAACAACATCAGCTTGATATTATCAATATCTTTGAATCATTAGAGGTTTGAATACAAATATTAGAGAAGAAAAAGATTCAAAGATTGGATTTCTTCTATATATAGAATATATTACGTTGAGTGGGCTCTTAAAGAGGATTTGAGAAATTATGGCTAAAATCTTTGGCAAAGAAGAGTTTTTTTGTGGGATAAGAAGAGGAGTTTTTATTAGTTAATAGTTTTATTTAAAGGATTTGAATAAAGTGGAGTATTAAATAAATTAAAATGGAGCTGAACAATCCTACTTCAGAAAGTCGCCACGTGAATACACCATAAAAATAAATGAATAAAACATGAAAAAATGAGAAGAAAAAAGAAAAAAAGATAAAAGTATTGAGTTTTAATCGTATAATTAGGACGAACCCATGCTAAGCACATAGACTTGATCTAAAAACTAATTAATAGGTGCCAATAAATTTATGTTTTTTTAAACAAAAATTCTCACAAACTTTCAGCTATTTTTGTGTTCTCATAGTCTAATCATGCATATGGTTGAAAATAATATAGCAAATTATTATTATTCTTAACATTGTTAATTTACATATGACAACTTAACTTGTGCATAGGCAACAACTTGTAAAGCAGTGAAACATTAAACTTAGGTCAACAAAATGAGAAAATTCAATGGCAATAAAACTACTATGAGCATACAATCGATGACATCATTAGTTTGAAAACCTCAAATCATGAATAAAATGGAAAATGGGCATCATTAATCTATGTAGAATAAAATAATATGTAGAATAAAATGGTCAAATGCCCATATTTAAACTAATGAAATCATAGGCAATATCATGTAAGTATAATATGGTTGCTCATGCTATATCTTTTGTTTTTTTACAAATTAATAAATCTTTATACCACTACAATAAATATATTAAGTAGCACGGATGCGACAAAACAATAAGAAAAGAAAATAGTTAAAAATGAGTCAAACATATACATCAATTTGCCCATACCAAAAGCACAAACAAAAGATAAATTATCTTATCCCTTACCATGCATACTTCCACATGCATCATTAAGTTCCAACCCAATACATCTTCTCAAACGAATGAAAATGCAATTTAAAATTAAATCTCAGGCATGCAAATTACAAACATCCACATCTGATCCATACATCTATATGATCCCTTAATAAAGAACCATGTTTCTTTGTTTCTCTGTTCAAATTCCAAATCAAGTGTGTGAGGTAGATTTTACGACCATTGAACATAGAGCATTCCAATTGAGTGTGTTCTTATATATGTTTGTGGCATAATAGACATAGAGAATGAGTTTGGCACTTTGAGTGAAGACGAAATTACTGTTTGAGCTTGCTACCTAATTTGATGGAGAAAACTTGTTTGCGGTTGTAGCAAGACAATATCTGGTTGGGTATTCATCATCTTAATTGGATTCAAAGCAATGGCAAGGGAAATTATCTATCTAGTCTTCTCTTTGTAGAAGGCTGAACACAACAAATTGGTTAGTAGTAAGGGCAGGTAGATTACTAATAGAGATTCGATATCAAATTAGGTAATAATCTATATATTACATGATCAAAGTTTAGCTTTTATGAAGGCCAACAATAAATTAGCTGAATCCAAATAGATTACATAAATTTACTTCGAATTATTCAGTAAAAGTATGTTTCTGCAAATCTACATTGTGTAAGTTTTTAACTAAAAATAGTGGATTTGAGTCCCTACTTTCAGTACAATAATTTGTATTTATGAGATCGCTTACTTGCCAATGATGGAAGTAATTTTTTGCTTATTATGTATCAATAAAAATATTGCTAGTAAAATCATTTGTATAGCCAATTGATCCCCATGCTAGTTATGTCAAAATGCATATTTGCCTTATAAAACACTATGTATGATATTAATGCATAGTGTGCTCATGACCCATTATGATTTTTCATATATGAACCCTATAAAAACATGTTAAGCAATGTGGCTTCCCAAACAAAGGTTCACTCCTAATATTCTCATACCACTTCATCACATCAATAACATCATTATCATCCTTGCTTACAATGCTAATTACAAAAGACACATGTATAATCCATGTGAGGAAAGGTCTATAATCAATAGACATGAGCGCAATAAACAAATAATTGTAATACATTGTAAATATAAGGGAGAAAGTAAATGTCTAAACACAAACTAAATTATGCTTAAAAAACATGGTAAATTGAAATTTATACTCTTTAAAGGTAAGTGAGCTTTTGCCTACATCATTTCTTATCTTACACAAATTTTAATTTTTTGGTTTTCCATCTTATTTTTTTTTCAATATTCCACCTTAACTTTTTACCAAATAAAATACATCAAATTGTGAAGTTTAAAAACATTGTTAAGTTTGCTAGTTTTTTTAATATACATCAGCTTATCTATTGTACTTCAAAATAGAAGGTTTCAAATGGAAAGAATGCTAATATCTTAATGTTGTTACTGTAAAACAAATGAATTGTGTTTTTAAAGCATGTATGTATTTTTCTATTGCCTAATAGGTACAAGAAAAGAACATCTTATCTGCATAAATAAATTTAATCAAAGGAACATGCCGTTATTCATTCTAGTAAAAGGGAGAAAAACATGAACTCATCATTGATCATAGATTATGAGAAAAGAGTATGTAAAACACATCATGGAACATAACAAAAATAGCTGACTTGGTAAATACTGCATAACCGTACCATTTGTACGACCTTATTCAAGCTAATAGCACTTCATTTTCATTAATACATAACACCCATGTAGTCAAGCAATGTACTGTTTATATGATCTTACTCGAAAATGGTAGTCAAGCTAACTGTATTTCTTTTTCTTTAATACACAATGCCTTTCCAGGGATAGCTTCTAGAGGTTTCAAGATCACAATTTAATAAAAAGGAAAAAGATGAGAACAATTAAAGAAAATTTGAAAATGAACGGGAAAAGATCTGTAGCACCTAAAATGTGAATTTTGAATATTACGTTCTTGATGTAAAATACAACTAGCACAATATAAAGTTGCACATTCCCATACTTTGTTCAACTTAGGGACATCAACAGATGCAAACGGGTGCGGAGATGGCTGTATCCGCATCTGCATTCGAAAATTTAAATCCACATCCAAATCCACATCTGGCATCCGTGGATATCTGAGAATTAACATCTGTATCCGCATCCGTGGATATTTTTCGGATGTCCAAAAATATCCGCATCCGAAAATAAAAATCGGATATTTCTAGATATTCAAAAATATCCGAAATATCTACATCCGAAATTGAATAAGATTTTTATTATACTAATACTTTTGAACTAAAACAATTACTTTCTCAAATGACAATACACAAAAACTACAATACTAATCAGTATTTCAAATTACAAAATGGCAACACACATAATATCAAACAAGTTTACATGATACTACAACAATTCAAATGATAAAATAGCAACATACATAATGAAAAAATGGAAACAAAGATAAAATTTTGGATCAGACGAATGTTTTCGGATACGGATATGTCCATATCAGCATCCACATCCGATTTTCTTTTCGGATATTGGATATTCGCATCCGCTTTTTGAATATCGGATAATATCCGTTTTTTCGAATACGGATCCGAACGGTATAACGACCCACCTTTTTGGACAGTTTAAATCGACAATAAATCACACGTGTTAAATTCAAACCATTCAAAAGGGAGGATTGTAAATGGGGTAAATAAGAAATAATAGAAAAGAAGAAAAACAAAACACAAAATCTCGCAGCAGAATATCAAAATATAATAATCAAATAACAGTTCGTGAAGCTGTTTTACAAATACCATTTGATTACACTTTTACAATTTCAAATCAGAGTTATACATACAGTAGAATTAAACAAACAATGCAGCAGAATACATGATGTGGTGGAATAATTAAAATAAACAGCAATAATATATTGAACCTTCGTCTTCGTCCTCTAGAAAATAGTCTTCAATACAATGAAAAGCTCAACTGACCGAGCGTAATGAAAAGACAAAACATTCGAGTTAGAATTAAAAGATCTTACGTAAGTCAATTCAAAATAAATAGAAATATTAGTGCAATGGTTTCATAGATGTTATAGGATTTCAGTTCCTATCAGGTGTACAACATGAGTATAATTATTTAAAGGGTTTCACATAATTCGAAATATTAATCCCAATCATCTAACTAAAACAAATTCGAACTTTAACCTAAACCTTTACATAATTTAATTCCAATCAATAATCCAAATTCAAGCATTCATATGGATATATATATATAATCAACCAGTATCAACATTTAAAAATTTTAAATCAATGAAAACTGCTCGGGTCTATCATTTCAACCCATAACGATTTTCCCCTAATTTATAAGATTGTTCGGGTATGTATCATTTCAACCCATAGTGAACTTGCAGTACTATAACGATATAAAATACAACCTCACTTCATCCAATATCAACAATCAAACATCCGTCAAAATAATCATCCAAATCAATCAATAAATATTCACAATTTACAGATTATTATTTACAGGTAATTAAGCGGCAATTATAATTTCAATAATAATTTAAGTGACCATTTAATTCAAACTAACTAAAATTAACAGGAATAACAATTTAAATATACTAAACAGGCATAAATAAATTCCTAATCACGTCAAAAATTTAATTTAACTAATATAAGAAATTTTAGAAGTTGTGAGTGGGTCAAAACACTCATCTTTGAATTTAAATTGAATTTAAATCCAATTTAATCCCAAAATTCAAACAATCTCAGAATTCATCCAAATGAGCATTAAAATGTCAAAAATTTCAATAAGATCGCAGCGGAGCAAACCGTATCTAAATCCAAGTTTGTTTGTGTGTGAAAGTTATTAATATTTGAAGTTAGACGATTTAAAATAAAATAAATAAATAAACAAACAAATAAATACATAAAATAATAACAAGCTATACATCACCTTCTTTAAGCATAGCAGAAACCCTGGACGAATGCAGATTCATTGAGCCACCGATTCTCGATCGACCATGCATCGACCTAGGCCATCGCGGCCACGCTCTCCTGCCACCATAGCCCTGCCAACTCTCGCCCAGGTCCCGCGGCCACGAGAGCCCCTCCGATATTCCATCGATCGCACGTAAATAGGCAGCCGCCACCGGTATTCGAACCCTAGTTTTAATTTTCCATGCCTATTTGACCATCGATTCGCCAACCCATCTGCACAGATGAACTCCCAACGCCACCCTTTACATGCCCATAACCTTGAACCGGTGAATCATGACTGCCGATCAACCCCCAAAACGAACGGCCGATAATGATTCCTCGAATTTTGATCACATGGGACTCCAAATCAAAAAACAGACAAGGGATTTGACTTGTGCTCATCGAGAGCTTCAATCGGTATATAGTATGATATAGTTTGAGGAGTTTGAATTTTTGATTTGGTTTTGAAATTGAATTTAAGAGATTGGGAATTGAAATCTGTTTCTGCTATTGGAATGAGGAGTTGAGAAGGAAGTGTACGTACAGAAAAATGAGAATAAGAATAATCTATGGTTTATAACAAGCTATTTATAGGTATGGCTGAAAATAAGATGAGTGGACAAGATTTAATAAAAAGTTGAACGCTAAACGACCCGAAAGCTTGTTTCTTTCCCGAAACGAAAATGGTTCATCCCATATATCAAAAGAGATGTTTTCGATAATTTTAAACTCAATGGAATAGATTTCAAACCCTAATTTCATTGTATGAAGAAGTTGTGTTAAAATCAACTTATTTCAAATTAATTTCACTTGATTTAAATCAAATTGATTTCTAGGCGTTTCGAGTCCGTACGATCAAACGACGAGTCTGATCGCTATGAAACTTGAAATTCGACAATAATTCACCGTTACGGATCCGATGAAACTGGTTTCGTCGAAATCCGAGACAGTGGCCAAAATGGATATTTTCACACTAATAAATAAATTAATAATTAAATTAATAAAATCACCTTTTATTTCAAATTTAATAAATAATAATTTTCATCATTTTCAGTTACTTGTATATTTACAATAGTTTAAAACAAATTTACACATCAATTTAAAGTTAATTATTTCACCAATTACAGTGTTTGATTTCGAATGTAACTAAATCCAATTAAAAAAAATTCAATTCCAATAATTCATTTTTATTTGATTTCGGACTTTATATTTAATCCATTATTACTCAAATAACATAGTTAATACCTATTTGTCTTCCATTAAATTAATGTTCTCCAATTTCATCTATATTTGTATCAACTACTATATTTCCATATATATTTAAATCTTTGTCAAATTTATACAGTGATTAAAATTTAAGATCCCAAATGATTTAGCTATCTTGATTCCAATCTTTTATTAAATCAATCATTTCCTTATGAACATAATTTACATTTATATATATTTTATTACATTACAGATTTGCAGTTATTGCCTAAATTCTCATTAATGTAATGTTTAATTACATTTAATTGCAATAAATCTTTTCATTATAGCTTAAATCCTAAATTAATCAGCCCTGATTTCAATTCTTCTTATTCACTCAATTATCATATTATGAATAGAATTTACATTGGTTACATCATATCACATTGAATTAACATTCTTTAATTTCCCAAATCAATCTACATTAACTGCAATAATTAAGTGAAATAAATTGCAATTGATTTCAAACTTAATTTTTACATGTTATATAAATAGGTAACACATAGTACTTATTTTCTTTTTTTCACTTTTTTTGTCACACTTGTAAGGGTTTATTATTTACAATCAACTATTACAATTACTTACATAATATTGATATATTCAATTTCCATTTATTATCAATTAATTCCATATTTACTTTTGTTTTCTTATATTCAATTTATAACCAAGTATAACATTTACATTATTCATTTATTGGAATTTCATTTCAATTGTTAATAATTAGCTTTAATTAACAGTATTACATTTATTCTGGTTATTATTATTAATATATCACAAAAAAATTATTTCTCTCAACATTAAATCATAAAATCCTCTTAAATTAACAAATTTTAGTTGTCGAAAATTACGGGTCATTACACCCTCCTCCACTCAAAACTTTTCATCCCCGAAAAGGAAAAAGAAAGGAAAAGAAGAAATTAATAAATCAATATATATTATTCAAAATATTAAATTTATAAACAATTAATTTACATAATTAAATACTTTAAATAAAATACATCAATTTATAACAATTAAATCCTTTTTTATTCAATTTAATAAAAGTTTGAAAACATTTCAGAAAATTTTTCTAAGTTCAAAATTCACTGAAAATTTCGGCAGAGTTTCCTTTGTACGGAAAGGTCTGGGAGAAATATTAATATCAAAATTTAACAATATATATCATAATTTACAAAATAATATATCCTAACACCGGAAAACAATATAATATCGTTAGAGAACTGTAATCCGGGAACGTACCTATTTGTCGGGCTAATAATGCTTATTTTATGAAACTAAAAGCAACAGCAATTGCTTACATAACCTGAATTCACTTATAATCCAAAGAGGTTAATACTTATATAGAAGTGAAATGATTATATTGTTTCAAATTAATAACAAACAGTCAACATAATATAACAACAATCACTTTCAACCAAAAGCATACCATCATCACATAAAATCAAAATAAATCAATACAACATAACAACAATTTTCTGCAAACAAGCATACAATCTTCATAAGGGGTCAAAGTAATTAACCATTTCTTAAGTTACAATCATCAAATTTAATATAGTATTCATTTCATTATTTACTTTAATTATCAATAGCTTCACACATTACTTAAGTTCATAATTCTTTGCATACTATTTTCACTTTCTATTTTATTTTATTTAGTAGCACTACAAATTACAACTCAGGTTTATACTATTTTCATGTCAAATTTCTTATTTTCATATCCTTTTTATTTACAAGTTACGAATTTCAAATTCCTTGTATATTTCATTTATAACTTAGCATTTAATTTTTTACTTTTAACTTTAGAAGTTCAAATTATTAAATAGTTAAGAGTACATTCCATTACAATAATTGAAATTCTAATTTAAATTTACTTTAGTTTATTCTACTGGTTTATTTTTTTTCTTTTTCTCACTATTTACTTTTCCATTCATTTACTTATATATAGATCAATCATTTACATTATTTGTTTTCCGTTAAGGGTTTAAGTCATTAATGAATCATTAAAAAAATGTTACTTAAGCTTCTATTGCCTTACTTAAGTTTATAACTTAATTCGGTTATTGAATAAAAATTTAAGTTTTTGATATTTGCCCTTGAAGAGAAAAGAAATCTTTTAATATATCTAAAATTCAATTAAAACCTTTAACCTCATTCACTTAGTAAAATATAAGATATATTTAAAACATCCTCATAGCATTATGCAAAAAAAATTCGAAAGTCTAAAACAGTGTTAGAAATTTATCAAAACATTATAATAACCTTTAACATAAAGTTCCTTAAAACCAAAAATTTATTAGACTCGTTATTTTTTTAATAAGCATAAATTCAATATTATTACGCTGAAACTAATAGTATATTCAAACCTTACATTAAATTTATAAATCAAAGTATAAAATTTCATATCTTCATAATTAATTTTATACACTTGTTTTAAAATGAATATTCCAATCATTAAAAAAACATTTAATGTGGTTTAATACAAAAATTCAAATAGTAAATGAGCCAATAAATTTACTATTACTTCAAAACTAAGTAAATATTCCAAATTATACTTCCAAAATAGAGATTCAAATTTATTTGTCAATTATATTACTATAAACTAACTTTGCAAATCAATATTTTTTCCATTTATGTAATATCTTTGAATTATACATTCAAAGAAGCTTATATTAATTTTACTTGAATACTCATTTTAAAGCTTTATTTGCAAATCAATCATCTTTAATACTTTAATACTTTTCAAAAATTCATTTGTAAAATTTCTTGTTGCATTTATAAATACCATTTTAAATATTTTAAACAACATCTTTATAAATATATGTAAACTATTTGAAAATAATTATTTGCATCATTGCTTATATTTACAAAGAAACTATTTAAAACCTTAATCCACTATTTATATAATTTTTTAGCTTTAAATCTCAAAATTCTTTTAAACATCATTAATAAATCAATAATCATTAACTTTAAATATGTTTTATTTAATTAATAACTTCTTAAAATATTTACAACATAAATAATTCACTATTAAACCGTGTTGTATATAAATAAACAATACTTCAAACCAGTTAAAGTATTTAGAAATGACAAAATGACCAAAATATCTTTTATATAATACTTAATCAAAATACTTTATAACTCGATGTCTTAACAAGTTTATCCTCGTTCTTGCAGACTCTGGCCATGCGTTGATCAGGCGCAAGGCTAGAATTCTCCAAGTACTTAGTTGATCTGTTTCAACACCCAGTGAAAATGCTTAAAAATTGGTATATGAAGTACCGCTCAAAATCCAATGTCAAATGATGAAAATACGATAGCAGTGGCCCGCTACTGATCCAATATTTACACAGTGGACACAAAACTTTCCAGAAGATCCTTCTACCTTCTGAATCTAGAAAAATATCGTAGCTAGTTCGTAAACAAGGGACCATCGACCCCTGCTGCAGTGATATGATGCTGATTCAGTGATTTACGCAATAGATGCTTCCTTCCTGAAAGATCCATAAACAACAGATCCCAGGATCGAAAGCGCCTCCATTGGGTAAACTAAAGAACCATCCACCCTGAAAAAAATCGAGGAACTCATGAGTTTAAGTCAGGACAACCATATCAGTTCGAATCCATTTCTGAATTCACCCAAGTCCATTAGGGTTTATCGGTCGAATCCATTCCTGTATTCCCGAATTCCATCTGGGTCGAAGCATATCATACTATACGTCTTCGTGGAGGGTACTTCCCCATACCTCTTACTTTAAAATATAATATACCATATATATTACCCTTTCAAAATCATCGCTCCAAATATCGCACTTATATAAATTCCATTATATATAAGATTCCATTTTCAGACCAAGTACTTTCCAAAATGAATAATCTCGAATATATCAAATCATTCTTATTTAAATTCCGTTATATATAAGATTTATCTCTTTAGATCGAATACCTTCCAAAATTAACAGTTTCAAAATCATTTGCACTTATGTAAAGTCATCTTATACAAGAATCAAAAATTTCGAAAATCAATTTCGCTGTATGAAAAGCTGTATGGGATTGAGCAATCTTTTCTTTATAAAAGGTTTTTTTAATTTAGAATAGTTTTTTTTCTTCTAATATATAAAATCGTTTGTGAAATAGCTTTGTATATAAAATGGTTGTGTAAAATAGTTTGTGAATAAAATAGTTTGTAAAATAAGTTATAAATGAAATAGTTTGTAAAATAGTTTGTAAATAAAATAGTTTGTAAATAAAATAATTTGAAAGACAGTTTTTTTTGTAAATAAGATAGTTTGTATAAGAAAATAAAATAAAATAGTTTGAAAAATGGTTTTAAATTAATAGTAGTTTTGCATAGAAGAAAATTCCAATTTAAATTACAAAGATATCCAATCCAACAACTTTTAATTTCAGTGTCGAAGCATATCAATAATATTAGAACATAAGATGTATATATGTCATCATTTTGCCAAATCACATTTGATCGCTCGTTCGATCACACAAGTTCGCTTTCGAAGTAGTATTGTCCATTCAACTACCCTAATGCGGACTTCGATATGGTTTCTTGACTAAAAACCATCATTCTCCTTGCATAGACATATACTATGATAGATAACTCTAGAACCAAACCAAAAACCTATATTAAATATTCGCCATCAAGAATAGAATGAAAAATCCTAACACAAAGTGGTGAAATTCACATAGAACTTGTGTACTCAAACCCGGATCAAATTAATTTTGCGAATAAATAATATGCATACAACTTATGTAATTATTCCAATTTGTTTCATCGCAATTGAATTTCAATTAAATTCGTTTTAATCTCATTGATTAACACAAATATCACTTCATACTTTAATATTTGTTTCACAAAATTTCTCCATTTAATATAAAACATTAATATATATCCATTCTCATAATATTTCTTATATTTATCTTTTAATTTAAATTACATTCATTTCACATGTAATATTTCTCATTTAGTACTACACTTATTTGCAAATCATTTCTTAAGGAATTTCTTAAGTTTATAACTAAATTATAAAATCTTAATTCCTTTTTAAAAGACATTGTTCGAGTTTAAAGTTATCACACTTGTATATTATCACATTACATGTCAAGAATGTATACCACAATTCTATTCACTTACCAAACATAGATATAATAAATTAAACCTTGTTTCACTTGCTTTCAAATTAAAGTTATCAAATTCAACTGTATAATTCAACGTAATTTCTAAGTTTCAACTCATATATTAATTCAAAAGGTTTCGATTATCCAAAATATCCAAATATTTCATTTTATTTCAATAGTTGAAACTACCGGTCAACAAACAATAAAATTCGCAACAACATTTCAATTTCTTAAACAAATATCCTAATTATTCATTTTATTCTCTTTGATACACCATTATAAACTAGTGTTTAGTCCATTAATTCAATCAACAATAATTAGCCAATGCTTATACACTGGCAAAACTCAACTAATCAACAATAAATGATAATAACTAAATATTACCATTTCATGCATCAAACACATTACAAATAACTATGTTGGTTATAAAAATTTATTCCTTTATATATATATATATATATATATATATATATATATATATATCATATAATATTAGAAAAAATAATTCATTTCAAAACTTATATAAAACATTTTTATAACATTAACAAATACGCGCTCTCATATATACACTCAGACAAGTAATTCTAGAGTATTACTACCGTATCTCTAATGAATTAACCTCAATAAGCTAAGGTATGTCTAAACCAAAGCTCTAATACCAACTGTAACGGCCCACCTTTTTGGATGGTTTAAATCGACAATAAACCTCACATGTCAAATTCAAACCATTCAAAAGGGAAGATTGTAAATGGGGTAAATAAGAAATAATAGAAAAGGAGAAAAACAAAACACAAAATCTCGCAGCGGAACGTCAAAATATAATAATCAACTAACAGTTCATGAAGCTGTTTTACAAATAACATTTGATTACACTTTTACAAATTCAAATCAGAGTTATACATACAGTAAAAATAAAAAAATAATGTAGCGGAATACATGATGTTGTGGAATAATTAAAATAAATAGCGATAATATATTGAACCTTCAACTTTGTCCTCTAGAAAAAAGTCTTCGGTACACTGAAAAGCTCAGACTGACTCGAGCGTAATGAAAAGACAAAACATTCGAGTCAGAACTAAAAGATCTTATGAAAGTCAAATCAAAATAAATAAAATAGAAATATTAATGCAATTGTTTCATAGATGTTATAGGATTTCACTTCCTATCAGGTGTACAATGTGAGTATAATTATTTAAAGGGTTTTACATAATTCGAAATATCAATCTCAATCATCTAACTAAAACAAATTCAAAGTTTAACTTAAACCTTTACATAATTTAATTCCAATCAATAATCCAAATTCAAGCATTCATATGGATATATATATATATATATATATATATCATCAACCAGTATCATTATTTCAAAATTTTAAATCAATGAAAACCGCTCGGGTCTATCATTTCAACCCATAACGATTTTCCCCTATTCTATATGATCATTCGGGTATGTATCATTTCAACGCATAGTGAACTTGCAGTATTATAACGATATAAAATACAACCTCCATTTATCCAGTATCAACAATCAAACATCCATCAAAATAATCATCCAAACAATCAATAAATATTCACAATCTACATATTATTATTTACAGGTAATTAAGTGGCAATTATAATTTCAATAATAATTTAAGTGACCATTTAATTCAGACTAATTCAAATTAACAAGAATAACAAATTAAATATACCAAACAGTCATAAATAAATTCCTAATCACATCATAAATTTAATTTAACTAACATAAGAAATTCTAGAAGTTGTCACCTTTGAATTTGTAACATACCAAAATTTTATCAATTTAAATTTGGTAAATGTTGAACTTTTATAATATAATTTGAAAAGTTACAAAATAAATAATAATTGATAAGTTAAATGAATAAAAATTTCAAATTTCTTTTGAGTTTAAAATTTGAAAATACTAAAAGTTTTCAAAATCATTTGAATCTAAATTTTATACATATTTGTGAATATATATGTATGTGTGCATATATGGGTAAATTTTGAATTTATATATTGAATTTGATTTTTAATTTGAATTTAAATTTTAAAATAAATGTTTTAGTAAAATAATTTGGCTTTATAAATGTATATCTATGTAATTTATTTAATATGTATATAATTTCAAAAACATTCTCTTTTAATAATGTGTATTAATATAAAGCCAATATTTCTAATAGGAACGTAAGTTTAAATACAATCTAAATAGTGTAATATATTATGTTAATAAAGAAAAAAAAATTACAAATGTTAAAGTAATAATGACTATGGTGACAAATGTAATTCAAGGGAAGAAAAAAATAACAAGTGTCATTGTGTCATTTTCTTTTTTCTTAAGAAATTTATAGAAAAGGGAAATAAACTTATACAACTCTTCCCCTCTTACTCTTTTATTCATTTCAAAGAAAAAATCTGTGAAATCTTTATATCAGAGAAAAAAAAATATTCATCAAAAACAAACCTGCTTTGCCTCAACAATTGAAATCAAGAAAACACATTCCAGAAAAAAAATCTGTAACAAAACCTTCCTCTCAATATCTTAAGCGAAAAGAAGAATTCAAAGTTGAATTCAAATCTTCAACAAACATTACGAGTCAAGCAAGAACTTAAAAGTTTGAGGAATTCATGAATCAATTTAAAAAGGAAAAAACAGCAAACGCAAGATTTTAAAGGTGCAGGCTAGAGAGTTCTCTCCTCTGTTTCAACAAAAAAAATACTGTAAGTAATTTCATTTTTTTATTCGTTGTTAAAAGATTAAGTAAGTAAATTAAATGAAAAATCTAAACATGCTCGTACAAAAATTTGTTGCAGCTATCAAATTCAAATCAAGCTAAGAAGAAGGGAAAAAGGGAGTTCCAGGTTTTAATTTTAAATAGGAACTGTCTCTGCTAAAATCTACAAGTGAGTAAATCTTTCAAGAAACTTGATTTTTTATCTGATTGATTGAATACATGATGTGTGCAAGTTGAATATGGTTTGCATGCAACAAAATCTGTGAATGAGTTATGCATTTGCTGTGCATGTTGATAATCCTGTTCAAGCTACAGGTTTTTTTTTAGTGTGGTATTTATTGAGTTATTCAGAGTTGAACAGGATCTATAAAACTGTCACTTGCTGATGATCAAAGAATAATCAAGCCTCGGGTTTGCCGTCAGAGAAGGGAGATGGATCGTAGATTGTTAGAAAAATAGTACGAAATTTTTTAGATGATCAAATAAGTTTGGGTTTGATGAAATAGGGTTTAAGAACCCATTTTTTTCATGTCGAAGTCGACGTTGCTGCACCTTCTACAGATGACCGGACTTCACGTCAATGGTGCTAATCGAAGCGTGACACGATGACGAGGCTAGGGTCCAAGTTTGGTGGCCGATAATAGCCTGGGAAGGTAGCGCGAGGCGAATTTTCCCGATGACGTTCTGATGGGTATGGGGACAAAGGGCCTCAATTTCTCGTTTTCGAATTTTCTTCAAATTCTGGTTACTGGTGATGTTTTGGGGATGGACGGCGACTCATTGGTGGTCGCAGCACCGACCAACAACGGCGAAGGTGGTCGTGCACGTGTACGTGCTTGGTTGTGTGTCAGTGGTGAAATTCGGGAAGGATAAGGGAAAAACTCGAAGCAGCCAACGGGTGAGATGGGTTTGAACTCGAGTATGTACTCGAAGTGATTTACGGAGTGTTCGAGTTTGTGCTTAGAAAAAAAAATTGGAAAAAAAAGTAACAGCACTTGGGTCGAATTTTGAAAATATCGAAGCAAGCGGGAGGAAACCTCGGGGAAAACTCGAAGGGGCTTCAGGGGAAGTCAACATACAGGGTGGTTTGCTCAAATAAAAACAATAAATTCGAAAACTTTTAAAACAATTTTTAAACTCATGTTACAAAGGAAATTTTGATTTGGATTTTAAACAAATTAAAGTTAAGTAAGATGTTTTTTTAAGTAAGTAACTTAATTTAATTTAAGTTTTGTCACATTACTTATATAAAAAAATCAGTATAAAATATATTTAAAAATGATGTTAAGATAAAATGTTTTAAAAAATAATTTTGATCTCTCAAGACAATTCACATGATGAATTTAAATTTGATTTACAAGGAAAATCAAAATGGTTAACAAAGATAAGAAGGTTATCTTTTGAATTTAATAGGTAATTTATGATTTACTTATGTAATAAATGATTTAATTAAAATAACTATTTAAATTAATAACTTAATATTTAATGATTAATTAAGGATTAATTTATTAAGATAATTAATTAAGGGAATAATTAATTAATAAGAGTAATTAAGATTTAATTAATGAACAATTAATGATAAATTAATTAGGGAAATTAATTAAGGAATGATTAAATTATGAAGATGATTAAAGATTTAATTAATTTTAATTAAGGATAAGTAATCATTGATTAAAGATGATTAATGAAAATAATTTTTTGATTAATTAGTTTAATTCACACGATTGATCATCGTAGTTGTATATGATTGATAACTATTGTATGATGGGTATTGATTGATATCTCTGATTGTAATTGTGATGCTATGTGATATGAATTGCTTTATGCCGAGCTGTGATTTTGTATTTTCTACGTGAATATGAAAACCCTTTGGACAGTAAAACGGCACTTGAATTTCGATGCGACAGAGAATCGGATTCCAGTTGGTTATCCGAAACCCACATCGAACCTGTGAATCTTTGTAAATAACATATCCATATATTTTTAAAATTTACGCTCACTATTCGGTTTAGCCGGGAGAGGACCCTTGTGTCATATAACCCATTCCGAATATATGATACGATGAAATGGATAGCAATTGAAGATGGTGGTGAAGACCGGACGTCTTCGAGAACGATAGGATAACCTATCGAATGACTCTGCACTGAGTTGCTCCGGTATAGAGTTCTCCATATGTGATGGGGAGTCCGATCGGGATTGTGGATGCCCGGAGTGCAAGGACTTCTTTGGAAGTGCCTTCGGTTCTGTTCGAACCCGGAACAGACTTGTATGGATTGTATGTCTGAAATTACATTTTGAGATATAAAGCAGATTTCATTCAAATACAATTCTGTTGGTGACGGAGAATTTATTCTCTTAGCTTAACACCCTTCTCTGAGAAGTACGAGCTCAGAGGTTATGTAGTTGAAGGTTATCAGTAATATATTCCCAACTTGGTAATGTGGCATGCTGAGTGCTGCTGATCATTTGTTGATCAAAGCATGGCTTTTGCGAAAAGCGTAGCTTTGTGGACGAGACTTCGTCGAACCTCACAACCCGGTAATGGTCGAAACAGGAAAGATGAGGCAAGGTCATTGGGGGTAGCGCCCCTTAGGGTATGTGCATTTCCTTCTGGATGGAAGTGGTATCATGGTGTGGAGCCCAGATACTTAACTTATGTGTATATCGCAAATATATATATATATATATATATATATAACTTTGTGATTATTGTTGTTGGGGCCCCGGATAAAGGTTGGTTTTAACCGGGGGACGGCATACTCGTGTAGTAATTACCTAGTTATAGAGGTAACCCGGCCTTTTGTTGGCAGAGATCCGGTTAGGTTCTCGGGACGTCCCTCCAGAGGCGTACCCATGTGGCTCAGGAAGTTCCTTAGCCTGACCATTTGTTGGAAATCCAATTACCAATACGAACCCAGTACGGTTTTAGTTGTAGAACCTGCCATTTAACATGGTAGCTATAGTAGGCATACTATAATGGTACGTATGCTGGCTATGATTAATATTATACTTTCGAAAATGTTTTCACACTATACATTGATAATAATATTTAAAAGTGTTTTCCCATATTAAGCATTTTTGGCTGTCATAAGGAGAAATCTCCTCCAAGTTTGCGCTTGCATTGTATGTGTGGCGGGAGGCCTTATGGCAGTTTCATTTTCAAAAAGCATTGTGAATTTCTTTTAAATTCTTTTTGTTTTCTTTTGATTAAAATAAACTGCTTTTATTTCAAACAATTTTTTTGTTTACTCATACCAGTCACATGACTGACCTGGAGTTTGTTGTTTCCTTTCTAAACTCTGGGTGCCCATAATTTTCACACGGGCAACCTAGCAGCAGGTCTTCCGTGTTTTTGGTGCTAGCTGTATTTTGAAGTCTTATGGTTTGGAGGCTATCGGATTTTGAAGGCTTTTTAAGTTGGAGATATTTTGAAAACTTTTGGATCTCAAGGTTCTTAGTTGGATGTTCGCTATTATTTCATTTCTTTGAAGACTTTCTTGGAATGCAATCACTTGTGGTTCTGTCGTGATGGTCTATTTTGAAGTAGTGTTATATATGTATAAAAATACTCTGATGTGGGTGATGTTGTTGTAATGAATATTGTGGTGATGTTGTATCTGGGATTTTGATGTTATGGCAGTTTATTTTGTTTTCGCTGTTTATATTCATCTAATGTTGTTATAAGCTCCATCCGAACTGGAATTCGACGTTCGAATCTCCGGCAGTCGAATACAAGTGAGGTGTTTGATGTCGATTTTCGAACGCTGAATTTCGGGTCGTTTCAAGTGGTATCAGAGCTAAAGGTTGAGTAAGAACTTTAGCTACGGAGTTTAACACATTAGATGGCTCATTAGATATTGGGTGAAGTATACCCTAGAATGAGTATAAACCGAGACTGAAACCTCAAATTTTCTTAGTCTATTTTCTTTAGCTGCTGATATTCCTTATGATATCTCGTCTGAATATCTAAATCAAGTTTCTTACTAATTACAGATAGTAAGAATGAGAGGACGAGGAGGAAGAGCTAGGGGCCAAGGGAATGCTACAACAGCTAGTCAAGTTTTTCCTTCAGCAGAAGCATCTTTGCCTACTCAGTATCAGCCGAATCTGACTGATTTGTATAAGAGTTTCTCAAGGCTTGGTGGTAGGCCGTTCACCGGCAAAGAGTCAATTATTGAGGCCCAGGCATGGATAAGATCATGTGAAAAGATCTTTAAAGGGCTTAAGCTGCAAGATGATCAAATGCGACTAATTGCTTCTTGGCAACTCCAAGATGAAGCCTCAACCTGGTGGGAAACTGTCACTATAGATGAACCAGAAGAAGAGTTAACTTGGAGTCGATTTAAGGAGGTGTTTGAAAAGCGCTATATGCCGTCGGCAGGAATTTCCCGAATGTATCAAGAATTTATGGATTTAAAGCAAGGAGGCTTGTCATTTGAGGAGTACTTAAACAAGTTCAACGAATATCCCATTTCGGCCCAAAGTTAGTAAATACGCCTGTAAAGAAAAATGAAAGGTTCATTCGAGGGATGAACATGAAGTATCACGAAAGGATGACAGCACACGTCGAAGAATCTTTTTCTGATCTTATTGATATGGGACATAGGTATGCCACTCTGGATATGCAAGAGATTCCAAGAGAAAATTCAAGTAATCGGAATTTGAAAAAAAGAAAGTTTGGGGCCAAGAAGCCACATCAAGGCAAGGATAAGAGGAGCAGTCAAGGAAATTCGGCTAGAAATGTAACTTGTTACAATTTCCAAGAAAAGGGCCATTATTCAAACAACTGCAAAAACCCGAAAAAGCAAGTTAAGAAGGAACAACCTGTGAAGACTGTTCAAGGAGTTCGAGAATGCTATAATTTTTACAAGCCTGGACATGTTGTTAAGAATTGCCCGGTGATGAAGCAAGCACGGGTGGCAAATGTTTATGCGATAAAGGAAGACCCTTCAACTTCGAAAGCAGATAAAGGAAAAGGTGTTCTGGAAGGTAATCTTACTATTTATGATAAACTTGTTAGAGTTTTATTTGACATGGGAGCTTCACATAGCTTTATCTCCCAACAAACCGTAAATGAATTAAAACTTAAATCTAATTTTATCAACGAGCCCATTTGTGTGAAAAACCCAGTTGGTGGTCTTGCAAACCTTTGTCTACGATGTAGAAACATTCCTATCTCGTATTCTTGTTACTGATTCCCTATCAGTCACTTTGTTCTTAATTTTAATGAATTTGAAATTTCACTCGGAATGGATTGGCTAAAAAAATACGAAGCCAAATTAGATTGTAATAATCGAACGATCTCAATCAAAACAAACTTTGGAAATTTTATTGAAATCCCTTGTGAGGGTCCGAGTCCCAAGAGAGATAAATTGATGTATACTTTAGGATATCGTAAACCCAGTCTGGAGTCTATACCTGTTGTTCGAGGATTTTCTGACGTATTTGAAGAAGTTAAATCCTTACCCCCACTCAGAGAAATAGAATTCCGAATTGACTTAGTACCAATGCCCGTCCTGTCGTCCACGCAAGTCGCAGGATGGCACCTAGGGAAAGAATTGAATTAGTCAATCAAATTCGAGATTTGTTAGAAAAGGGATTGATTTGCCCTAGTGTTTCCGAATGGGGTTCAGCTGTCATGTTTGTGGCTAAATCGGACGGATCTTTGAGATTGTGTGTAGATTACCACGATCTCAATAACAAACTCTCAAGAACAAATTCCCTTTACCTAGAATCGACGATCTATTCGATCAACTTCATGGCGCTCGATTCTTTTCTAAGATGGATTTAGCTCAGGAATTCCATCAACTGCGAATAGCCGAGGATTGTGTTCATTTGACTGCCTTCAGGGGTCCTAACATGTACTACGAATGGTTAGTCATGCCCTTCGGACTAACCAACGCTCCCGCATACTTCGTAGATTTAATGACTCGTGTGTTTCGAGAAGTATTGAACAAATTTGTCCTTGTATTTATTGATGATATCTTGATTTACTCCAAAACTGAAGAGGAACATGCTGAACATCTCAGAATTGTTTTGGAGATATTGAGGAGGAATATCCTATTCGCTAAATTCTCTATATGTCACTTTTGGGTCAAAGAAGTCAGATTTTTTAGTCATATTGTTGATAAAGAAGGGATTTCTGTTGATCCAAGCAAGATTTCTGCAATTCTGGACTAGAAACGACCCACTATTCCTAGAAAAGTTCGAATTTTTCTGGGTTTAGCGGGATATTATAGAAAGTTTGTTCAGGATTTTTCTAAGTTGGCCAGTCCATTGACTAAGCTGACAATGAAGAATGCTAAATTCGATTGGACTGCAAATGTGATGAAGCTTTCCAGGAATTAAAAAGGAGATTAACTACCGCTCCCATTCTCGCTATCATTAACGAGAACCAAGGGTTATCTGTCTATGCTGATGCTTGTGGAGATGGTTTGAGTGCGGTACTAATGCAAAATGGGAAAGTAATTGCCTACGCGAGTAGACAATTACGGCCGCATGAGAGAAATTACCCAATACATGATTTGGAGCTTTTAGCTGTTATTTTCGCTTTGAAAATCTGGCGACACTATCTTCTGGGTAAGAACCTTTTTCAGTTTTCTTAACGATATAAGAAATTTAACTTAACTAAATAAATATACTTAATAAACTCTCTTTGTTTTAGGTGAAAATTTTGAATTATTCACCGACCACAAATCTTTGAAATATCTCTTCACCCAGAAAGATTTAAATCTACGGCAACAACGATGGTTAGAATTTCTAGCATCATATGACCTAGATATTTTGTATACACCTGGTAAAGCCAATGTAGTTGCTGATGCTTTAAGTAGGAAACACGCTATTCTTGATCATCTTGTTATCACTCCAACTCTCCTTGAAAAGATTGCCAGTAAACAGAATGAAGACAAATTTCTTCAGGGAATCTATGGAAGGATTCGTCGAGAGGAGGATTCTAGTTTTGGAATCGATAATAGTGGAATTATAACATTCCGGAGCTAAAACGTGAAGTTTTAGACGAATGCCACAAGTCAAAACTCAGTATCCATCCAGGAGTTAATAAGATGTATAGAGATATCAAAAGAACCTTCTGGTGGAAGACAATGAAAAGAGATATATCTATATATGTGAGTCGCTGTGCTACTTGTCAACAAATTGAAAGCGATCAAAAGAAAGTGGTGGGTTTACTTCAACCTTTGGAAGTACCAAAGTGGAAATGGGATCAGGTATCGATGGATTTTATCGACGGATTGCCACGAACCAAGAAGAGAAATGAAGCAATTTGGGTTATAGTGGACCGTCTAACCAAAACTGCTCACTTCATTCCAGTGAAATCCCCTCGGACAGCAGCAAGTTTAGCTGAGTTATATTTCAAAGAGATTGTCTGTCTCCACGGTATACCGAGCAGTATAGTGAGTGGTCGTGACCCGATCTTCACTAGTAGATTTTGGGAGGCGTTTCAAACCACGTTGGGAACAAAGCTAAATTTCAGCACTGCTTATCACCCACAGTCTGATGGGCAGACTGAAAGGATAAATCGAATATTAGAGGATCTTTTACGAGCTTGTATTCTAGACTTTGGTGGTTCTTGGGAGGACTATTTACATTTGGTCGAATTTTCATATAATAATAGCTATCAAGCCAGTATCGAAATGGCTCCTTTTGAAGCTTTATATGGTCGACCGTGTCAATCACCGGCATGCTAGATTAAGTCCGGTGATAGACTCGTTCTTGGACCAGATATGATTAAGGAAGCCACTGAAAAGGTTGATTTATCCGAAAGAAGTTAATAACTGCTTAGAGTCGCCAGAAGAATTATTACGACCGCGGAAGAAGAGCTTTGGAATTTCAAGTTAGAGATTCCGTTTTCTTGAAAGTATCTCCAATGCGGGGTGTGTTAAGATTTGGGAAGACTGGTAAGCTAACACCACAATACATTGGTCCTTTTTCCTATTTTGGAAAGGATTGGTCCTCTAGCATATCGAGTGCAACTACCTAATTGGTTATCCAACGTACACGATGTATTTCACGTTTCACATCTTCGAAAGTACGTGCACGATCCAGACAGTGTTATCGAAGAGGCAGCGCAGCAGGATCTCGAGATCATACCAAATTTAACAATTAAAAGAGAACCAATTAAGATTATGGATCGGGATGAAAAGCAATAAAGGAAATAAATTGTGAAACTGGTTAAAGTGCAGTGGAGCGGTGATGCAAAGGACTGTACGTGGGAAACAGAAGACAGTATGCAAAAGTCTTATCCCAAATGCAGGGTGGATATCTCGGCTTAAACTGGTAAGTCATTTCTCTATCCTTTTCTGAATACGTATATTCTTTGTTTGCTTTTCTCTCTCTTTCAAATTTCGAGGACGAAATTTTCTTAAGGGGGGAAATCTGTAACATACCAAAATTTTATCATTTTAAATTTGGTAAATGTTGAACTTTTATAATATAATTTGAAAAGTTACAAAATAAATAATAAGTGATAAACTAAATGAATAAAAATTTCAAATTTCTTTTGAGTTTAAAATTTGAAAACACTAAAAAGTTTTCAAAATCATTTGAATCTAAATTTTATACATATTTGTGAATATATATGTATGTGTGCATATATGGGTAAAATTTGAATTTATATATTGAATTTGATTTTTAATATGAATTTAAATTTTAAAATAAATGTTTTAGTAAAATAATTTGGCTTTATAAATGTATATCTATGTAATTTATTTAATATGTATATAATTTCAAAAACATTCTCTTTTAATAATGTGTATTAATATAAATCCAATATTTCTAATAGGAAATGTAAATTTAAATACAATCTAAATAGTGTAATATATTATGTTAATAAAGAAAAAAAATTACAAATGTTCAGGTAATAATGACTATGGTGACAAATGTAATTCAAGGGAAGAAAAAAATAACAAGTGTCATTGTGTCATTTTCTTTTTTCTTAAGAAATTTATAGAAAAGGGAAATAAACTTATACAACTCTTCCCCTCTTACTCTTTTATTCATTTAAAAGAAAAAATCTGTGAAATCTTTATATCATAGAAAAAAAATATTCATCAAAAACAAACCTGCTTTGCCTCAATAATTGAAATCAAGAAAACACATTCCAGAAGAAAAAATCTGTAACGAAACCTTCCTCTCAATATCTTAAGCCAAAAGAAGAATTCAAAGTTGAATTCAAATCTTCAACAAACATTACAGAATCAAGCAAAAACTTCAAAGATTAAGGAATTCATGAATCAATTTAAAAAAGAAAAAAACAGCAAACACAAGATTTTAAAGGTGCAGGCCAGAGAGTTCTCTCCTCTGTTTCAACAAAAAAAATTACTGTAGGTAATTTCATTTTTTTATTTGTTGTTAAAAGATTAAGTAAGTAAATTAAATCAAAAATCTAAACATGATCATACAAAACTTTGTTGCAGCTATCAAATTCAAATCAAGCTAAGAAGAAGGAAAAAAGGGAGTTCTAGGTTTTAATTTTAAATAGGAACTGTCTCTGCTAAAATTTACAAGTGAGTGAATCTTTCAAGAAACTTGATTTTTTATCTGATTGATTGAATACATGATGTATGCAAGTTGAATATGGTTTGCATGCAACAAAATCTGTGAATGAGTTATGCATTTGCATATGCATGTTGATAATCCTGTTGTAGCTACGGGGTTTTTTTTATGAAAACCTGTCAAAAACCCCAAGTTCCTTGATTCCATTTTTGTTAGATTTAAGTATCAGAACAAAAAATTGTTTAAGTTCATTTAACATTGAAAGTTGAAACATTTAAAAGGATAATACTCAAGATTTAGAGCCTGGAACAAGAAAACAGTAAAAACTTAAACATGTTAAAAATTCAAGTGTCGTGTTTTGTCGATTCACCTACATCAACTTGTTCGTGTTCATAAACTATGAATTTTAGAAAAAGAATCAAGATTTTTAGTGTGGTATTTATTGAGTTGTTCAGAGTTGAACATGGTCGATAAAACTGTCACTTGCTGATGATCAAAGAATAATCAAGCCTCGGGTTTGCCATCAGAGAAGGGTGATGGATCGTAGATTGTTAGAAAAATAGTACGAAATTTTTTAGATGATCAAATAAGTTTGGGTTTGATGTAATAGAGTTTACGAACCCTTTTTTTCATGTCGGAGTCGACGTTGCTGCACCTTCTACAGATGACCGGACTTCACGTCAATGGTGCTAATCGAAGCGTGACACGATGACGAGGCTAGGGTCCAAGTTTGGTGGCCGATAATGGCCTGGGGAGGTGGCGCGAGGCGAATTTTCCCAATGACGTTCTGATGGGTTAGGGGACGAAGGGCCTCAATTTCTCGTTTTCGAATTTTCTTCAAATTCTGGTTACTGGTGATGTTTTGGGGATGGACGGCGACTCGTTGGTGGCCGCAGCACCCACCAGCAACGGCGAAGGTGGTCGTGCACGTGTACATGCTTGGTTGTGTGTCAGTGGTGAAACTCGAGAAGGATAAGGGAAAAACTCGAAGCAACCAACGGATGAGATGGGTTTGAACGCGAGTATGGACTCGAAGTGGTTTAGTGGTTGTTCGAGTTTGTGATTATAAAAAAATTGGAAAAAAAAAAGTAACATCACTCGGGTCGAATTTTGAAAATCTCGAAGCAAGCGGGAGGAAACCTCGGGGAAAACTCGAAGGGGCTTCGGGGGAAGCCAGCATACAGGGTGGTTTGCTCAAATAAAAACAATAAATTCCAAAACTTTTAAAACAATTTTTAAACTCATGTTATAAAGGAAATTTTGATTTGGATTTTAAACAAACTAAAGTTAAGTAAGATTTTTTTTTAAGTAAGTAATTTAATTTTTGTCACATTACTTATATAAAAAAACCAGTTATAAAATATATTTAAAAATGATGTTAAGATGAAATATTTTACAAAAAAATTTTGATCTCTCAAGACAATTCACATGATGAATTTAAATTTGATTTACAAGGAAAATCAAAATGGTTAACAAAGATATGAAGGTTATCTTTTGAATTTAATAAGTAATTTATGATTTACTTATGTAATAAATGATTTAATTAAAATAACTATTTAAATTAATTACTTAATATTTAATGATTAATTAAGGATTAAATTATTAAGATTATTAATTAAGGGAATAATTAATTAATAAGAGTAATTAAGATTTAATTAATGAACAATTAATGATAAATTAATTAGGGAAATTAATTAAGGAATGATTAAATTATGAAGATGATTAAGGATTTAATTAATTTTAATTAAGGATAATTAATCATTGAGTAAAGATGATTAATCAAATTAATTTTGTGATTAATTGGTTTAATTCACACGATTGGTTCATCGTAGTTGTATATGATTGATAACTATTGTATGATGGGTATTGATTGATATCTCTGATTGTAATTGTGATGCTATGTGATATGAATTGCTTTGTGTCGAGCTGTGATTCTGTATTTTCTATGTGAATATGAAAACCCTTTGGGCCATAAAATGGCACTTGAATTTCGATGCGATAGGGAGTCGGATTCCAGTTGGTTATCCGAAACCCACATCGAATTTGTGAATCTTTGTAAATGACATATCCACATGTTTTTAAAATTTACGTTCACTATTCGGTTTAGCCGGGTGAGGACCCTTGTGTCATATAACCCATTCCGGATATGTGATACGATGAAATGGATAGCAATTGAAGACGGTGGTGAAGACCGAACGTCTTCAAGAACGATAGGATAACCGGTCGAATGACTCTGCACTGAGTTGCTTCGGTATAGAGTTCTCCATGTGTGATGGGGAGTCCGGTCGGGATTTGGATGCCCGGAGTGCAAGGACTTCTTCGGAAGTGCCTTCAGTTCTATTCGAACCCGGAACAGACTTGTATAGATTGTATGTCTGACATTACATTTTGAGATATAAAGCAGATTTCTTTCAAATACATTTCTGTTGGTGGCGGAGAATTTATTGTCTTAGCTTAACACCCTTCTCTGAGACATACGAGCTCAGAGGTTATGTAGTTGAAGGTTATCAGTAATATATTCCTAACTTGGTAATGTGGCATGCTGAGTGCTGCTGATCATTTGCTGATCAAAGCATGACTTTTGTGAAAAGCGTAGCTTTGTGGACGAGACTTCGTCGAACCTCACAACCCGGTAATGGTCGAAACAGGAAAGATGCGGCAAGGTTATTAGGGGTAGCGCCCCTTAGGGTATGTGAATTTCCTTCTGGATAGAAGTGGTATCATGGTATGGAGCCCAGATACTTAACTTATATGTATATCGCAAATATATATATATATATATATATATATATATATATATATATTACTTTGTGATTATTGTTGTTGAGGCCCCGGATAAAGGTTGGTTACAACCAGGGGATGACATACTCGTGTAGTAGTTACCTAGTTATAGAGGTAACCCGGCCTTGTGTTGGCAGAGATCCGGTTAGGTTCTCGAGACGTCCCTCCAGAGGCATACCCATGTGGCCTAGGAAGTTCCTTAGCCCGGCCATTTGTTGGAAATCCAATTACCAGTACGAACCCAGTACGGTTTTAGTTGTAGAACCTGCCATCTAACATGGTAGCTATAGTAGGCATACTATAATGGTACGTATGCTGGCTAAGATTAATATTAAACTTTCAAAAATGTTTTCACACTATACACTGATAATAATATTTAAAAGTGTTTTCCCGTATTAAGCATTTTTGACTGTCATAAGGAGAAATCTCCTCCAAGTTTGCGCTTGCATTGTGTGTGTGGCGGGAGGCCTCATGGCAGTTTCATTTTCAAAAAGCATTTCGAATTTCTTTCAAATTCTTTTGTTTGCTTTTGATTAAAATAAACTGCTTTTATTTCAAACAACTGTTTTGTTTAATCATCCAATTCCCATGACTAACCCAGAGTTTATTGTTTCCTTTCTAAACTCTGAGTGCCCATAATTTTCACACGGGCAGCCTAGTAGCAGGTCTTCCGTGTTTTTGGTGCTAACTGTATTTTGAAGTCTTATTGTTTGGAGGCTATCGGTTTTTGAAGGCTTTTCAAGTTGGAGATATTTTGAAAACTTTTGGATCTAAAGGTTCTTAGTTGGATGTTCGCTATCATTTTATTTCATTGAAGACTTTCTTGGAATGCAATCACTTGTGGTTCTGTCATGATGGTCTATTTTGAAGTAGTGTTGTGTACGTATAAAAATACTCTAATGTGGGTGATGTTGTTGTAATGAATATTATGGTGATGTTGTATCTGGGATATTGATGTTATGGCAGTTTATTTTGTTTCCGTTGTTTATATTCATCTAATGTTGTTATAAGCTCCATCCGAACTGGAATTCGACGTTCGAATCTCTGACAGTCGAATACAAGTGAGGTATTTGAGGTCGATTTTTGAACGCTGAATTTCAGGTCGTTTCAGAATTTAAATTGAATTTAAATCTTATTTAAGCCCAAAATTCAAAGACTCTCATAATTCGTTCAATCCAGCCTCAAAATGTCAGAAATTTCAATACGATCGGAGCGAAGCAAACCGCGTTCAAATTCGAATTCGTACGTAAATGTTATTAATTTTTGAAGTTAGACGATTTAAAATAAAATAAATAAAATAATAATAAGCTAAATGTCGTCTTCTTTAAGCATAATAGAAACCCTAAATGCATGCAGGTTCGTTGAGCCGCCAATTCTCGATCGACCACGCATCGTCGCAGGCCATTGTGGCCACACTCCCCCGCCATCAGAGCCCTACAGACTCTCGCCCAGGTCCCGCGCCCATGAGATCCCCTCTGATTCGCCATCGATCGCACGTAAATAGACAGCCGCCACCGGTATTCGAACTCTAGTTCAAATTTTCCACACCTATCTGGCCATCGATTCGCCAACCCATCCGCATAGAAAAACTCCCAGTGCCACCCTCTACACGCCCTTAACCTTGAATCAACGAATCGTGACTGTCGACCAACCCCCAAATGAATGGTCGATAATGATTCATCGAATTCCGGTCATACAGGACTCCAAATAAAAAAAAGATAACATATTTGACTTGCGCTTATCGAGAGCTTCAAATCAATATATAGTATGATATGGTTTGAGGAGTTTGAATTTTTGATTTGGTTTTGAAACTGAATTTGAGAGTTTGGGAATTGAAATTTGTTTCTGCCAATGGAATGAGGAGTTGAGAAGGAATGTACGTATAGACAAATGAGAATAAGAAAAACCTAGGATTTATAATGAGCTATTTATAGGTAGGGTCGAAATAATATGAATGGACAAGATTTAATTGAAAGTTGAACGATAAATGACGCGAAAGCCCGTTTCATTCTCGAAACAAAAATGGTTCATCCCATATATCAAAAGAGATGTTTTAGATAATTTTAAACCCAATGGAACAGGTTTCAAGTCCTAATTTCATCGTATGAAGAAGTTATGTTAAAATTAGTTTATTTCAAATTGAATTCAATTGATTTTAATTAAATTGATTTCTAGGCATTTCGAGTCTGTACGATCAAATGACAAGTCTGGTCGCTACGAAACTTGAAATTCAAAAATAATTCACTGTTACAGATCTGATTAAACTGGTTTCGTCGAAATCCAAGACAATGGCCAAAATGGCTTTTTTCACCCTAATAAATAAATTAATAATTAAATTAATTAAATCACCTTTTATTTCAAATTTAATAACTAATAATTTTCATCATTTTCAATTACTTGTATATTTACAATAATTTAAAACAAATTTACACATCAATTTAAAGTTAGTTATTTTACAAATTATAGTGTTCGATTTCGACTGTAATTAAATCCAATTAATAAAAATTCAATTCCAATAATCTGTTTTAATTTGATTTTAGACTTTATATTCAATCATTTATTACTCAAATAACATAGTTAATACCTGTTTGTCTTCCATTAAATTAATGTTCTCCAATTTCCATCTATATTTGTATTAATGACTGTATTTCCATATATATTGAAATCTTTGTCAAATTTATACATTGATTAAAATTTAAGATCCCAAATGATTTAGCTATCTTAATTTCAATCCTTTATTAAATCGTTTTCTTATAAACATAATTTACAGTTATATATTTTTTATTACATTACAGATTTGCATTTATTGTCTAAATTCTCATTAATATAATGTTTAATTACATTTAATTGCAATAAATCTTTTCATTATAGCTTAAATCCTAAATTAATTAACCTTGATTTCAGTTCCTCTTATTCACTCAATTATCATATTATGAATAGAATTTACATTGGTCATATCATATCACATTGAGTTAACATTCTTCAATTTACCAAATTAATCTACATTAACTGCAATAATTAAGTGAAATAAATTGCAATTGATTTCAAACTTAATTTTTATAGGTTATATAAATAGGTAACACATAATACTTGTTTCCCTTTTTTACTTTTTTTATCACACTTGTAAGGGTTTATTATTTACAATCAACTATTACAATTACTTACATAATATTGATTTTATTCAATTACCATTTATTACTAATTAATTCCATATTTACATTTTTTTCTTATATTCAATTTATAACCAAGTATAACATTTATATTCATTTATTGGAATTTCATTTCAATTGTTAATAATTCACTTGTAAGGGTTTATTATTTACAATCAACTATTATAATTACTTACATGATATTGGTTTTATTCAATTACCATTTATTATTAATTAATTCCATATTTACATTTGTTTTCTTATATTTAATTTATAACTAAGTATAACACTTACATTATTCATTCATTGGAATTTCATTTCAATTGTTAATAATTATCTTTAATTAACATTGTTACATTTATTCTAGTTATTATTATTAATATATCACAAAATTTTTATTTCTCTCAACATTAAATCATAAAATCCTAATAAATTAACAAATTTTATTTGTCGAAAATTACAGGTCACTATAGATAGATTTTGGATTTTTCGGGTATCCATTGATAGACCTAGTTCAACTCCTTAGATATCCAAAAGAGTCAATTTTAATATCTATCAATTTCTCCTCATGTATCAGGCTCAGTTTTAGATATGATTTAAAAGTATTTTAGTTTGTATTTATTGGTTCATCAAATAATATGGAGTACTGAAATTGCCACGGTGACTAACTTATGTCCATGCAAATGAAAGCATGTAACCTAAAAGAAAATAAGATCTCGATACTCGGGCAGCCTATACACATACACATGTAAGTAAAGGGGATGAAATATCTCAAAGCAGACGACTATTTTATCTGTTGAGTGAATCCATTTTTAGCTAACAAACGTAGCAACAATTAGAGAAATGAAAAAAATTACAGAAGTTGTCCATTGAGATATTCTAAGAAAATCAATAAAAAAAGCCAAAGTTGTCATTTAGTATCAAAAGGGATTGATATCAGCAAAATAGGAAATAAAATTAACCTTGAATTTAATTATAAAAGATACATTGTTAAGGAACTCAAATATTACTCCAAATTTGAAGGAACTAATGAGAATAAACAACACTTACCTTAGATTGAAAGTTAATAATGTCGCTTGAAGGATGACCAAGCTTAATTCTCTATCAACGTTGAGTCAAAAAATCCAACTTAATTACGTGCTTAGTCCATAATCGAAGTTTGAGAAGATGTTATATCAAAAACCGCAATTTAATGGACAATCCTTAGTCGATAATCGAGCAATCGATGATCCTAAGCTTAATTCTCTATCAATGCTGAATCAAAAAATCCAAGTTAATTACGTGCTCAATCCATAATCGAAGTTTGAAAAGATATTATATCAAAAACCGCAGTTTAATGGACAATCCTTAGTCGATAATCGATCAATCAATGATCAATGATCGAATGGAAGGTGGAGAGGATGGTAGATCGAGAAATTCGGTGAGCTAACCCTATTTTCTGGTTATGGAACTGCAAAGGGATGAAATAAATAGCGATGGGGATTTTTAATTTTAGGAAGGCTACAAAAGCTGATAGAAGAGAGATACAATGAACTGAAAGTAGAAAGTGTATAACGGGTATTTCAAAAAGACATAGTTGATTTCAATTCATTGAATTCTTATTATTAGTAGTAAAGATCTATCTATGTATTACACTTACTATTCTAATATATAAGAAAGTGAATTATTACAATTTCTAAATAAACTTTTTCAGTTTACTTCCTCCGTATTTTCTCATTTTAGATGATGTATCTCACCAATGTATTTTTGTTTACTTTTATCTTTCACTGCTTTTACAGTATGGTCCTAAGAATTTGAACCTTTAAATTGACATTGTCACATTAATCGCGAAAAAAACCAACGGTCTTCTATTTATGGCACTTTCTTAATTTATATCATTTTTTTTATAATTTACATGCTTACGATCCCTTCTCTCATCCATTAAAGCCTACATTAACATTCTAAATTAACCCATTTTCTTACTTGAGGAACCAACATCAAGCTTAAAATTGCCAGATCAATTGCCATAGATTTCAATGGTCTTTCATTTATGACACTTTTTAATTTATATATTTCTCCTCCAATTTACACTTTGATTTTATTTCCTTCTCACATCCATTAAAAACTAAATTATTCTTCTCACTAAAATTGTTTTCTTTCATAAGAAAAATCTATTACCTAATATATATATACACACATACACACACACACATATATATATATATTCTATTACATATGAAATTGAAAAAAGTGAATATAGGACATCAACTTATCTCTTACCTCATCCATTCAATTCCAAATACTTAATTATTAAAATTTCTAGGTGAAATTTTACATTTACTCCCTTGATATTTTCTCATTTTTGATGTATATCTAATGCATTTTCATATACTCTTAACTTTAAATATAATTAGTGCAAAAGATTTATGATCGTGCAAACTATTAATGCATCATATATAATTTTCTTTTGTGTAAAGGGTATAATAATGTTCCGTGTGAAGGTGAAATTTCTATTGTACAATAATAATCGTATGCCCTTTCAATTTTTTTTCGTTGTTTGGATATATCTTCCACTTTCGCTTTTCTTTGTTACTTTTATTTTTGTTTCTTCTTCATTTTAAAATATAATATTAAATTATCATGTATTATCATCTATCTGTGCTCTTTTGCTTTTGAAACAAAAAGGAAATTTTGCTTCATTTGTTATATGTGTTTTGTTATTGCTTTTGCTGGAATCATAGAATCTCCTCTCTCTCCCTTCATCGAATATGCTATGGCTTTGGGCATGTGATATTTTTTCTATTAACTGAGTTTATAAGAATTAGAATTGACTTCTTTTAAATTAATACGTAAAATAAACAATTTTCAGTTTCCAACATGTGGCCACTTTGTATAATATAATTTGATTTGGAAAAACAACCTAAATGATATTATTATTCCAAAAAGTACTGCAACTACTTATCTTTTGTTGCAGGTAATCAATTTGGTGAAATGTCAAAGTAATGATATTAGAAGAGATTTTGATTCTAATTCCATGCTAACTTTTGTACACATGCTATTAATTAATTTTATCGTCATTTATAATATTTTTGTATCAATTATTTATTGGTTCTAATTTGTTAAATTGTTGTGGCTATTTAATTATGTTTTGTGCATATCTCATTTTCTTCTCAAGTATATAGAATAGTTATCATGTTTCAACATAATATAATTTGAAATTTATATTTTGTGATTTGATTCTTTAGTTATTATTTTATATTAGTGACCTATTGCAAGATGACTTATGAGGAAACCACGTTAAAATGTGAAGAGTTTGGGTTAATTTCTATGAGAATATGTCCCAATGGTATAGCTTAAGCTTAGACCAATTTGTTCTTTACTATGTTGGTATCATTTTATAAACGAATCTACTATATCTATTTAATCTATTATAATACATAGAAAGTTTTCTTCTCATAAATTTGGTAATAAAATCCTAACAATAGTTTGATTCACAACATTCTTATTTCAATCTACCCCACTCTCTATATTCTTTATTCTTTTATAATTCAATGTATGTTTTTTCTCCTATTCTTGACACTTTCAATTTAATTCAAGAAAAAACTTCTTATTTCTTCCACCTTCACCTTCTTCATCCTCTTCTTGCAATTTTATTTCTTCCCCTTTTATATTTTCTTCTATAAATATTCAATTATTAATCGAAACAAAGTAAAAAATCGGTCCAAATAGTTTACTCAATGATCTTAAACTATTTTAAACGATTATAATTTGGTTGAATTCAATGTTTCTTTACCTTTATATTATCCTTAATTAATTTATTCATATTTTGTAGTATTTTTTTTCTAACGATTGCTTTTAGATTTGGGATATTTTTTCTATATTCATAACTTCATCTCTTTGTTTCAAATTTTGTGTCCAAATTTTTAGTCTCGTATGATTTTTTTTGTTGTAATTAGTATGGTGATGACTTTGGTTTTCCTCAATTATTGCAAGAGTTCACTGGATTTCACTATGCATAAGCATCTTACAATTTGAAATTGTTCTATAAAAAAATTTAAAGGTAAACTTGATTCTTTTTTCTATTCTTACATTTAACATCAAATTCTATCTTCATTTGACTTTTATTTTGGTTGAAGAACATGAATTTGAATTCTTTCGTTTAGTTTACAAGGATTTATAAGTATAATAACACACAAATTTCAAAAGACCTTAATTTATTTTGCATAGTAAAGTAAAAGTACAAATATAGGCATACAAGAATATCAGGTTCGGAGAAGCAATTTATATTGGCAGTAAAATAATATTTAAATAATTTTTCTCATATAATATTTTAGGATAATCAATATTTTTACCTAAAATTTAATATTGGAAACATATTTAAAACCAAACTCTTGTTTAACTTAGTATAGTCTTAGTCTACTTGGACTTAAAATTTTCTAATTCTTTTCCATTTTAACCAAATTACAGATTATATTTTTCTATTATTTGCTTAATATAATAGAAAATATTCATAAGAAACACACATTTACTTTTCCATCCAAATTCTTAGTGATCTCGCTGAACAATGGGGTAAACTAAGTCTCAATGATTTCTTTTATGTTTATTTTATTTTACATTTCTTTGAATATTTTTGTAGTTTAGAAATATTCATAGATGATTATATTGAAATCAACGATGTTATTATTTATAAATTTATAAGCGAACTTTTTTTGAACAGTAGGAATCATATCAAACATTATTACCACTTATTTGTTAAAACAAAATTTTCTTCAGTTCTAATCAAGTTGAATTCAAAATAATCAAGGAATCAATTTCAATTAAATATTTTTTAATTTAATTCAAGTTGATAAAACTAACTGCGTATTAGTTCCCTTTATTTGCAACTAGTTATAGAATTAATATGTAAATTTCTTTTAGTTATTCCCTTTTATCGTCAACTTTTTAGGTGTTCAAATTTGCAAGGTAATATGTCACATGAAGTATTACGTGAATCAATAAATATTTTCTAACTATAAGAAATATATTAATCACAATGTTTAAGACAATATATATATATATACATATATATATATATATATATTTATAGATAATTTCGGGTGATATTTGCTTACGATTTAATGATAACATGATGTTGTGACATATTTACGTATGCTTGAAAGAGAATATTATATATATTATATGCATAAATTGTATTGGTTGTAATTATAATAATGCACAACGTTGGGTTATAAATGGTGACACAAATATTTCTATAATCGTATTGGGTTATAATTACATTGTATATTGATTATTCACTTCGTTGACTATGATTATTACATTATTTGGTATGACAGTTATCATCTATGTACCGTCATTCGAGTGTTTTTATGGGTATCCAGATAATAATTTTTCTTATGGCGACACATGTTTTCACTTAGACGTAACTTAATGTTTATATTGGTGCAATCATTATTTCGACATGTATTTGAAGTAAAGACAAAAGTTTATTTGATTCTTCCAAAAGTTAAACAACCTAAAGTTTATGTTTTACTGACATTTCCCATATCATGTTTTTGTTATAGTTGTTAGAAAATATGATGTGTGCTACAATAATATTTTTCTAATTTAGTTATATGCTGTTAAAAAGCATACTAAAACAAATGTTGGATTATTAATAATTTAGAAAAAAGTTGAAACAATATTTACTTTAAGCATGATTTTTCTATACTAGATTTAGAATACTATTATCATATAAAATGTGTATATATTTGATTTATATGTTGCATGCAAGGTGATACAATGTTATTTTTATGCATACCATATGTTTGAAAGTTATTTAACATGCTCGTTAATGTTATGCTTTTTAAGTAAGAATTAATTGGTGAATGATGTTTGATATATAAATTCATCCAATTTATAAAGAACTGTCACATAACGTGTGCTTTAAGATTACTTAACTAGAATTAATAATATTTTTTGTCAACAATGTTTAGGGATGAGGGTAAACTGCAATCCAAAAATGTGCACATAACTAAAATATAAAAATGTAGACGGTTAAATAAATTATATGGTGAACCCTGTGCGCATAGCACGGGTTCACGCTCGTTTAAAATATTATTGGAGTATAAAATTCCACAAACCACCATGAGATCCAAATTAGAAAGCTTTAGCTTTTAATAATCAAATATTAATTCTAGATAATTAAAAGGGAAATTAATTCAACCATATTTCACTAAAGCTAACTACTTCAAGATTATATTTTAAGCTTCCCTTAATTTCTGAAATATTCTATTTGGACTTATCTTTCCTTAAGATATAATTTCTTCTAAAATTTGCACTTTCTAAGTGGTATAATTACTTACAAAATTTTAATAAGTTTCATTAACCAAACATCCTTTACAAATTTTTCGTTTCTTATTTTCATATTTTTTCCTTCTTACTAAAGAATTTGTCACCACTATTTACTCAATACTTAATTAAAGTTACTTGTAAAACTTTTGGACTTGACTAACTTAACGTTAAAATGCCTCCATCTAAAATCCACTCCATTAGTATCTTATCTATATAAAATAAAACTTCTTTTAATTATTCATAAAAATTAATACGATATTTTAAAACCCAAACCCTTTCACATTATTTAATTAATTTACATAAGATATTTACTTCCCAGGTTAATTCATTATTAAATCAACCTTGATAATAACATAATCACTTCCTCAAATCATCAAACTTTAGAGCAACACATGCTTTAATGTTTATTAATTTTCAAAATGCACCAACACTGGTTTACAACAATACTTTAGTCCTTATATTCTATGAATATCCTTTACCACTAAATTACTTATCAAAATTTATTTAGCATCTTGATTGATATTATGAAGATAAATTAATTCATAAAGCTATCATCAAAATTTATTATCTCATGAGCAAATAGGGAAAGCACACCAAATTTTGTATTATTTAACTCCGGTTTTTTTTGAAATAAAATCTTCTTTTAGGATTCGATAATTACATTGCATTAATCTCCTAAAATGGAGCTATATTTTGTAAATCCATAATCTTGTAAGATGTTCCTTATTCACAAAATATTTTGCTCAACCTTGTTGCCTTAGATTAATTATAAAGGAATCATATTTTGATTCAACTTTTTTTGATTTACTCATATAAGGATTTATGCTTACATATTTACTTAGTTTACGATGGATCATATATGACCTTATCAAAAAGTTTTATGTAATGACCCATAAATCCGTACCCCTTGAGTCAACACTATTCCACAACAATCAACTCAAGTTGCACAGAAATACGAACCATTTGGCTTAAAGAAGAAGAGGTAGAAGAAGAAAATAGAAAACAACATCAGAATCTAACCATCGCAGCGGAATAAAATATAATGGACAATAAATGATCTTTACACAAAACAAATATATATCTATTTTATACATATATCATCATCAGAGTACATCAATCACATAACACACAATTGGGCAGTAATCCTAACCTTCCCTCATACAACTGAGTACACAGCTAATCAACACGGCGGAATATATAAAACAAGTACGAAAGTACGTATCGTCATCCAGCTCGTCCCTTGAGCTCCACAGCATCAAATCATGTATCCTATAATACTCGGTCTGACCCGAGCATTACAGTTAAATAACACTCGAGTCAGTCTGGAATAACAGCGTGAGAAAATCACACTCAATTGATTATTAAAGTTTCAAAAATCTTTTGAAAACAAAAGCATCTCGTAAGACCACGCCACAAATAAACATGTCGGGTTTATAACTTACGATAGCTAAATCACTTTTTATCAAAATCCTCTGATATTATAATAGGGTCTATATACAAATACTTATTAAAATAGCCGAAATTGTTGCGTTTAAATTCCATCTATTAGCCACAGAGTGGGTAATACAAACAAAATTCGTACAAGGCTCGTAGGGAGAATGGGTTTCCAACTAATGGCTAGGCACTGGGGTACCACCTGTCACAGTACGTGGCCTAGATCACAGTACCGAGGAGTACGCCCGCTCCCCTGCAACACAAGACCGGGACTACCCCTTACTGGATAATCCCGAGTGAGATCACCCCGCGGTTGGGATCAGCAACCGCATCACTAAGCCGAAATAAAAGGGACATCTTGACAGGGATGACCTCACCCTGAATGGGTGCTACCCATCTAGCCTTGCTGCATAACCCTTGATTTTCAGTCATTCCCGGTTGATGAGGCTTAAGGCTAAGCGTTACCTTTTTAGAACATATCCCTTAGAATGCCCATCGTCCAACTGACGATGTTCCGAAAGCATTCATCCATACAAGTCTGTCCCGGGTTCGAACGGAACCGAAGGCACTATTCCTACTACATCCATTTTGGAAATATCCTCAGGATTAGTAGCGACTAGCCCTTGCACTTCACTGCTCCATCTTCGAATCCAAACTCGTTTTCACGAAACGTACAAACCGGATCGAAGTGGTTTTCGAGAAATAAATCTCGATCCCGGTCTCTTCGAAACGATCAACGCATTTGTCCAATATTGATAGTCGGTGATTTAACTATCAATTAATATTCACAATATCCATCACAAAATAAATAATTTCCCAAATTATTTATTTATCTCAAAATATCTTTGCAAGATATATTTTCAATTTCCATCCTTTGAAAACAGTTTCAAACTATCTTCCTTTCTCGGAATAAATTCTAAGTATTTTCTATTTCCATTGGAATCATCAAGCACAAAACTTTAGATTTTTAAAATAATTTAAAACGCTTACTTTGAAATATACTTTAAAACATTTAAGTTAAAAACTACTTCAATAATTGGGTTAAAAATACATGCTATATAAATATTTGAAAATATGGTTACTTTATAAAATATAAAACTAGGTTTCACTTTTAAAACAAATACTAAGTTTATTTTTATAAATAATTACTACGATAATAGATTTAAAAAAAAATTACTTTAGAATTTTGATATTTAGAAATAATAAATTCCTAAAATATGCTTTTTAAAGCAACATTAAAACTTTTTATCTTATATTTAAAAATTTACTTTAAACGTACTTGGCTATCCAGAGAAATATACTTCTCTTCACATTCTTCTTTAAGTTACCAGTTTCAAACACTTGAATCAATTTCCAAAGTGATTTACAATTTACTCCATTTATTCCAAACTCCATTAATTTCAGTTTTCATTTCTTAGTTATGATTTAAAATATTATTAACTGAAAATACCAATTTTAGATTTCTCAATTTACTTCTTAATCCTTTTTAATAAATTTAAACTTTGAATTTTAAAATAATTGTTTATTCCTTCAAAAAAAATATCACTTGATCTTACAATTCATTAATTTTTGTTTATTCAAAATCTTTTCATACTCGAAGTTATTTAGTAGTATATTAATAGCACTTCCTTTTCCCTTTAATTCATTCTTAATTTATTCAAATTTTCTATAATTATTTCGCTTATAAATTCACTTCTTTTATTTTCTTTCCAAAATCCAATTTATATATTTGTTGGTAACTTGATATATCCAAATATATTTAATCAAACATAACATTCAATATTCCAACATAATTCATCATAGAATATCAATAACCACAACAGAGAATAATAAATAATTTAAATAAATGTTGAGGGATCCAGTTGGATCCCTCCAACCTGTTTTCCCTGCATCCACAAACGTTAGCACAACATAAATACCAATTCCACTTCGAAGTGGAATATCGCAGTTTATGGATTTATATATAATATTCGCTATATAATGCAAAAATCAAACATTCCAAGATATAGTATATACTATAATATAGCACATCAATCAATTCAACCATTTAACAAATTATTTAAATTTAAACATTAAATTTAAATTCAGCTGAGTGAGATTAACTCAGCTTTGATTTTAATTTCGCAATCCGGTCCAATCTTGACTTGGCTTCATGGCTTTTCGACCTTGTATAAACAATTACAATATTTATTATCATTTGAACAAATCGAACAATTTATTACCATTTAAGTTAATTAACTCAAGATTTAATTTAACAAATGATCATTATTATTTTTAAGCTAACTCCCTTTTAAAAACTTTTTAGTAACCAAAATAATTCAAATGGGTCAATTACTATATTACTTAATCATAAAATAACTAATAATTGAAAATGGGCATATACATATCTAAATTTATTTTACTTTCTTTGAAGCTAAAAATAGGTCCTACGTAACTTTAGAAAAAATCTGCCTTCTCTTTTTTTTCTGCAAACAGTAATTTATTTACTATAGATAAATTTCTGTCTATCAAAAAAAATTTAAATTAAATATGTATGTGTATTTATATTCCTATATTTATACAATCAAAATTAACTTTTTAAAAAAAAGAATATCTTATCTCATCACGAGAGCGCACGTCAATAGTCCCTGTCGGTCTCGCCGCCTTCACTTCGAGGATGAGCAGGGACACATCGACCGCCTCCAAGATCGAAGTCGCGGTCGCAACACTCTCTCTCTCTCCTTGCACCAGCCTTCCCTATGACGCGTCCTGCCGACACCCCATGCCACCTCTTCACCCACGATGACCATGCCCCAGCGACAAGCGGCAACTTACCTCTCCCCTTACGTTGTCGTCGACGTCACCCACAATACCTCCACCAGGTCCCGACAAAGCATCGGCCATCGCCTCCCATATCGAGCTCGACGCGAAACCACATCCCACTGGAGTCGAGTTCGAGCGCCGCCATTCGATCTGATTTCTTCTTCTTTTTTTGATTTAGGGGAGAAAATTCGTTTTGAAGAAGAGGGGCTTCGGCCTGAATAATTTTAATCAATAATTTTTTCTCTGAACGAATATGAAGAGGGAATTGTAGGTTCGGCCATTGAAATTTTATAAACGAACAGCCTTGATTTTTTTTTTTAAAGAAGAAGGGGCTTTGATAAAAATGACGAGCGTTATAGTATACGGGAAGATATGGGAAGACGTTGGCATAGAGTAGAAGGTTGCAGCGATTTGAAATAAAGGAAAGCTGTTGAGGGGAAAGTTTTGACGGTGAAAGAATTTCAACTGATGGGAAGAAAAATTTGACCAGTCAAACAAAATATATGTGTTATATTTAAATTTCAAATTTAAATTTAAACCGTCTTCAATTTGAATCTTAAAATCTTGACATCGTATGGAGAACATAGCCTTTTGAATCGAATTAAATTTTCAAATTTTTGATATAAATCTCAGCAAGTTTATATATCGTACGCTTACATAAGAATTCCAATCAATACGAAATTTGAAATCCAATAATAAAACGCTATTACGGATTCAATGGAACTGGTTTCGTCGAATTCCGAGACTGTGCCTCGAAATGCTACCTTTAAATTCAATTTAAACGATATATTTTCAAAACTGAACGAATCACTGTCAGATTCCATTTTAACACTTCTATTATCTTCAGTGTTATCAATATAAATTTTATAAGCCTTCAAATTATATTTTAACAGGTTGAAAATCCCAGATTTCATATTTTACCCAATTTCCAATTATTAAATTCAATAAATAAATAGTGATATTTGTAATTCAAGTTAAAATTACTCTATTGAATATTTAAAATCAATTAAATATTCAGATTTTAAATGCTCAAAAATTCCGGGTCGTCACATTCCTCTCCCCATAAAAGAATTTCGTCCCCGAAATTACTAGTTAGGAAGAATGGTCCAATACATGTTTATCTTTCCCAAAATTAAACAATTTATAACAATTTTCCAAAACAACCTTTTATTAAGAACACCCTGCTACTGTTCCTAACTTTCCAAACTTTTCCCAATAGTTTCAAACAATATTTGTTTAACCATTCAAGTTTCAATTTAAAACCAAATTTTGAATTATCAAAATTTTCTCAAAAATTTTCTAGCTTCTTAAATTTCCGAAAAATTTCGTCAGGTACACCTACAAAAGGCCTCCACGGGCTCCCAAATTCCAAAAGAAAACAAAAGGCCAAGTGGCTTGATCAAAAACCCAATCAAATTTCATACCGAAATTTAAACACATATCTTTTTGCCAAGCAATTCAAATTTATCTTTTGAAGTTAAAACCAATTCTCTTTTCCCTTTATAATACATGTATATTCCACTTAGCAATAATATCCAATCACAACATTCAAAACATTTTATTGACTTCCTTACCAAATGTCAATCTCTATTCATCCAAATATTAACTTAGAATATGTTTGTAATACCAAATTTCAATTTCCCATTTAAGTATTTACCATTCCCTTCTTAAGTTTAGTATAAGCATTTTATATGTTTCTTTATTCATTTTCACTTCACTACTTTAATCAATATCTACTTCTATTCAAATTGATTCTTTTATTGCCATATGAATTCAATTTATCTTCAACTCTGAATATTTGAATTTTATTTTCCATTTATAACTAGTTCTTGTCATTATTTCAAATTAGTTTCATTCACTAATTTGCTTCAATTTCCAGTTTGAAATCGTTTGTCGTTAACAAAAAAATTTCCCAAAAATTTTCACAAATTTTTCTAACTCCCAAAATTTCTGAAAATTTTTGGTAGAGACTCCTTTGTACGGAGGAGCTTTTGCAATATGAAAAAAAATATAAATATATATACATCGACCCATACGGTCGGAAAAACAAAAAACAGTTCATATTTCCTATTTTTATTGCTTAGGCGTACCTTATTTAGCATTTATAAGCAAGCGACTTGTTATTTTAGCATTTAGCGCGATCCAATCCAGCCAAACGGCTTCCCGGTACCTGTATTTACTCAATTTAAATATGTAAGTACTAAATATATGCAATTTAATAACATTACACTTATATGCAAATAACTAACATATAGATTTCATAAGTAATGCATGTGATATACATTCATAAGTACATATGCAATGTTTCGACGCTAGTTTTAAATTGTTTGCATCCAAATTACATACCACTCCATTCAATTCATTTTTTAAACGAAACGAACTCGTTGATGCCAAAATCAATTTATTAAACTGGTATTGATTCATAAAATTTTGTTTACTTCCATTTACGTCGAACGACCCATTTACTAATGCAGTTCGACAATATTAATGTGAATAAATAATAACATAAGCTTTATAATCAATTTAAATTGATTCCAACTCAATGTATATAAATTCCATTCCAATCTAACTTATCTACAAACCATATAGTTGCATTCCATCCCGTTTCACATTGGTTTTGTTCAAAGCCATTTTATTATACTTGACATCATCCTATGCTTCTATTAATTTTAAACTTAAGTTAATTTACTTCAGTTCACTACTATTTCATAACTTAAGTTCATTCTCGTTTCAATTTATTCATACTCGAATTGGATTTATTTTCATCTCAAATCATTTTCATTTCAATCCAATTCCATACAACTTCAATTCATATTTAATTCACTCACAATTCTAAGTTGAATTTCTATTTATAATTCAAACTTTATTTCCAAACTCTATTATCTATTCACAATTCAATTCCAAGTTAATAATTTCGAGTTCCATTTCCATATTTCACCAACTAATTTATTATCTAATTAGTTCTTCCCTGGTTTAAATTCAATACTTGATTTTTAATCTCAGAATCTCTTCATTAAATTTCTTAAGTGCAATTTATTTTATAATTCAAGTTTGAATTCTTCCTTTATTTTCCAATTTATCAAAAATATTTATTTTGGGTTTTTATCATACTTTCAATTTTATAAGTCACAACTTATTATTTTACACATTTCCATTCATTCTAGGCTTGAATATATTCATCTTTTGTTTTTAACTCAAAATTTAAGCTTATTTATATCCCAAGCATATTTTTAGTCCATGGATTTTAATTCTTTTATAAGTTGTTCTAATTTATTTATTCCAACTCTTTTTTTTCTTTTCTTATCCAACTTGCTTCCATTTATTCAGGTAAGAATCTAAGTCCATTCAATAACACCCATGACTCAATTGAATTTTGCTCCAATTCAATTCTATTTAACTTATCCCCCGTTATATCTTGTTACATACCCTTCCTTTGAATTTTTATTAAGCATTGACTTAATTCCATTTAATATTATTACAATATCCAATTTCAATTCATTCACTTACAATTATAAATTCATTTATTGATTCTCTAATTCATTTCCAACCAATAAATTTTATTTCTAAACATTAATTATTTTTAGTCCATTTGAACTAATTCTGCACTTATTTTTATACAATTTCAAATCAAACATCATCCAATATTCAGTTTCATTTCAGTTGCATACCATATAAATCATTCAGTTACTTACAAATTTTGATCTCAAAGCTTTGTTTTATTTAGTCCAACTTGACTAATTTTTTTTTAATTTCCCATAATTTAACACAATTGATATTTTAAATTCTAATATTCAGTTTTCACTTTACTTACTTACAAAGTTGAATTTTATTTCAACACATTCCAAATTTACAAGTTTTCAAACTTTTATATGCCATGAACATTCTTAGTTAAGATTCCAAAATTTAAACAATCTTCCAACATTTCAAAATTCCCATTTGAAATCACCTATATCCAAAATTCCTTGCATTTTCAAAATCAAACCCAATTTCGCAAAAAAAACATCAATCCAAAACATTCAGGTAGCAATCCCTCTTTTGGAAACTCGAAAATGAACACCGATGATGTCGCGGTCATCATCGGAATTATTTTTCAGCGACCGTAAAGAGTTCAATGCTTTGATCTCTTTTAAAACCCTTCAAATATTTTTAAATTCCAAATCCTCTAGATTTCACATCCGATTCAAAAATATTTCTCACATATATATAATTTTTCCCAACTTTTGAGAATCATTTTCAACTTCAAAGAAATTTAAATTTTCAAATTTTCAAATTCCAAATCCTTTAAATTTATATTCAAACATTACTTTGGAATTTCATCTTATTTTAATTATTAATCACACTATAATTCACATTTAGTTTATATTTACAAATTTCATTTGTACACAAATTGGTTTCTTAGTTTTTAATTATGGTTCCAATTCCCTAATCAATTATGAATCGCATTTACAAATCTCATTTATTTATCAATTTATTCCTTAATCTCCGGTTATTATTTCAATTTCTTATTCGATTCTCATACAATAATGATAATAATTAAATATTATCACTTTCTACCATCCAAGCATCCATATATAATGATAACAATTTACGAAAAATTATTTCCTTTATATACAAAATAATTTTGGGTGAAATTATTTCATTTACCCTATTTAAAACAATATTGTGTCGGTTTACCTTGTTTAAGAATTTAGAAATCCCTATCGATGACATGGCGTCCCATATATCGATCAGAATCCATAAACACTCAACCGATAAGTCAACACAATATAAAAACAATTTTATATTCACTAACAAACACACATTCATATCTATTAATACTCTCAAACTCATTCTAGAGTACCACGGACTCTATTCTATGAGTAATTCCCACCAGAGCCAAGGTTATCACCAACCTAAGCTCTGATACCAAGTGTAACGACCGGTAAATCCGTACCCCTTGAGTCAACACTATTCCACAACAATCAACTCAAGTTGCACAGAAATACGAACCATTTGGCTTAAAGAAGAAGAGGTAGAAGAAGAAAATAGAAAACAACATCAGAATCTAACCATCGCAGCGGAATAAAATATATTAGATAATAAATTATCTTTACACAAAACAAATATATATCTGTTTTATACATACATCACCATCAGAGTACATCAATCACATAACACACAATTGGTCAGTAATCCTAACCTGCCCTCATACAACTGAGTACACAGCTAATCAACACAGCGGAATATATAAAACAAGTACGAAAGTACGTATCGTCATCCAGCTCGTCTCCTGAGCTCCACAGCATCAAATCCTGTATCCTATAATACTCGGTCTGACCTAAGCATTACAGTTAAATAACACCCGAGTCAGTCTGGAATACCAGCGTGAGAAAATCACACTCAGTTGATTATTAAAGTTTCAAAAATCTTTTGAAAACAAAAGCATCTCGTAAGACCACGCCACAAATAAACATGTCGGGTTTTTACCTTACGATAGCTAAAGCACTTTTTATTAAAATCCTCTGATGTTATAATAGGATATATATACAAATACTTATTAAAATAGCCGAAATTGTTACATGATTAAATTCCAGCTACTAGCCACAGAGTGGGTAATACAAATAAAATTCGTACAAGGCTCGTAGGGAGAATGGGTTTCCAACTAATGACTAAACACAAGGGTACCACCTGTCACAGTACGTGGTCTAGATCACAGTACCGAGGAGTACGCCCGCTCCCCTGCAACACAAGACCGGGACTACCCCTTACTAGATAATCCCGAGTGAGATCACCTCGCGGTTGGGATCAGCAACCGCACCACTAAGCCGAAATAAAAGGGACATCTAGACAGGGATGACCTCACCCTGAATGGGTTCTAGACACCTAACCTTGCTGCATAACCCCTGATTTTCAGTCATTCTCGGTTGATGAGGCTTGAGGCTAAGCGTTACCTTATTAGAACATACCCCTTAGAATGCCCATCGTCCACCTGACGATGTTTCGCAAGCATTCGTCCATACAAGTCCGTCCCGGGTTCGAACGGAACCGAAGGCACTACTCCTACTACATCCATTTTGGAAATATCCTCAGGATTAGTAGAGACTAGCCCTTGCACTTCACTGCTCCATCTTCGAATCCAAACTCGTTTCCACGAAACGTACAAACCGGATCGAAGTGGTTTTCGTGAAATAAATCTCGATCCCGGTCTCTTCGAAACGATCAACGCATTTGTCCAATATTGATAGTCGGTGATTTAACTATCAATTAATATTCACAACATCCATCACAAAATAAATAATTTCCCAAATTATTTATTTGTCTCAAAATATCTTTGCAAGATATATTTCCAATTTCCATCCTTCGAAAACAGTTTCAAACTATCTTCCTTTCTCGGAATAAATTCCAAGTATTTTCTATTTCCACTGGAATCATCAAGCACAGAACTTTAGATTTTTAAAATAATTTAAAACGCTTACTTTGAAATATACTTTAAAACATTTAAGTTAAAAACTACTTCAATAATTGGGTTAAAAATACATCCTATATAAATATTTGAAAATAGGGTTACTTTATAAAATATAAAACTAGGTTTCACTTTTAAAACAAATACTAAGTCACTTTTTATAAATAATTACTATGATAATAGATTTGAAAAAAAAAATTACTTTAGAATTTTAATATTTAGAAATAATAAATTCCTAAAATATGCTTTTTAAAGCAAAATTAAAACTTTTTATCTTATATTTAAAAATTTACTTTGAACGTACTTGGCTATCCAGAGAAATATACTTCTCTTCACATTCTTCTTTAAATTACCAATTTCAAACACTTGAATCAATTTCCAAATTGATTTCCAATTTACTCCATTTATTCCAAACTCCATTAATTTCAGTTTTTATTTCTTAGTTATGATTTAAAATATTTTTAACTGAAAATACCAGTTTTAGATTTCTCAATTTACTTTTTAATCCTTTTAAATAAATTTAAACTTTGAATTTTAAAATAATTCTTTATTCCTTTAAAAAAATATCACTTGATCTTACAATTCATTAATTACTGTGTATTCAAAATCTTTTCGTACTCGAAGTTATTTACTAGTATTTTAATATCACTTCCTTTTCCATTCAATTCATTCTTAATGTATTCAAATTTTCTATAATTATTTCGCTTACAAATTCACTTCTTTTATTTTCTTTCCAAAATCCAATTTATATATTTGTTGGTAACTTGATATATCCAAATATATTCAATCAAACATAACATTCAATATTCCAACATAATTCATCATAGAATATCAATAACCACAATAGAGAATACTAAATAATTTAAATAAATGTTGAGGGATCCAGTTGGATCCCTCCAACCTGTTTTTCCTACATCTACAGACGTTAGCACAACATAAATACCAATTCCACTTCAAAGTGGAATATCGCAGTATATAGGTTTATATATAATATTCGCTATATAATGGGAAAATCAAACATTCCAAGATATAGTATATACTATAATATAGCATATCAATCAATTCAACTAATTAATTAAATTTAAACATTTAAATTTAAATTTAAATTCAACTGAGTGAGATTAACTCACCTTTGATTTTAATTTCGCAATCTGGTCCAATCTTGACTTGGCTTCACGGCTTTTCGACCTTGTATAAACTATTACAAGATTTATTATCATTTGAACTAATCGAACAATTTATTACCATTTAAGTTAATTAACTAAAGATTTAATTTAACAAATTATTATTATTATTTTTAAGCTAACTCCCTTTTAAAAACTTGTTAGTAACCAAAATAATTCAAATAGGTCAATTACTATATTACTTAATCATAAAAATAACTAATAATTGAAAATAGGCATATACATATCTAAATTTATTTTATTTTCTTTGAAGTTAAATATAGGTCCAACTTAACTTGAGAAAAAATCTGCCTTCTCTTTTTTTTCTGCAAACAGTAATTTATTTACTATAGATAAATTTCTGTCTATCAATAAAAATTTAAATTAAATATGTATGTGTATTTATATTCCTATATTTATACAATCAAAATTAACTTTTTTTTAAAAAAAAACGAATACCTTATCTCATCACGAGAGCGCACGTCAACAGTCCCTATCGGTCTCGCCGCCTTTAGTTCGAGGATGAGCAGGGACATATCGACCGCCTCCAAGATCGAAGTCGCGGTCGCGACTCTCTCCTCTCTCCTTGCACCGGCCTTCCATATGATGTGTCCTTCCTACATCCCATGCCACCTTTTCACCCACGACGACCATGCCCCAGCGACAAGCGGCAACTTACCTTTCCCCTTACGTTGCCATCGACGTCGCCGACAATGCCATCACCAGGTCGCGACTAAGCATCGGTCGTCGCCTCCCATATCGAGCTTGACGCGAAACCACATCCCACTGGAGTCGAGTTCGAGCGCCGCCATTCGATCTGATTTCTTCTTCTTCTTTTTGATTTAGGGAAAAAAATTCATTTTGAAGAAGTGGGGCTTCGGCCTGAATAATTTTAATTAATAATTTTTTTCTCTGAACGAATTTGAAGAGGGAATTGTAGGTTCGGCCATTGAAATTTTATAAACGAACAATCTTGATTTTTTTTTAAAACAAGAAGAAGGGGCTTTGATAAAAGTGATGAGCGTTAGAGTATACGGGAAGATAAGGGAAGACGTTGGCGTAGAGCAGAAGGTTGCAGCGATTTGGAATAAAGGAAAGCTGTTGAGGGGAATGTTTTGACGGTGAAAGAATTTCAACTGATGGGAAGAAAAATTTAACCAGTCAAACAATATATATGGTTATATTCAAATTTCAAATTTAAATTTAAACCGTCTTCAATTTTGATCTTAAAATCTTGACATCGTATGGAGAACATAGCTTTTTGAATCGAGTTAAATTGTTAAATTTTCGATATAAATCTCAGCACGTTTATATATCGTACGCTTACACAATAATTCCGATCAAACGAAATTTGAAATCCGATAATAAAACACTATTACGGATTCAATGGAACTGGTTTCGTCGAATTCCGAGACTGTGCCTCGAAAGGCTATTTTAAATTTCAATTTAAACGATATATTTTCAAAACTGAAAGAATCACTGTCAGATTCCATTTTAACACTTCTATTATCTTCAGTGTTATCAATATAAATTTTATAAGCCTTCAAATTATATTTTGACAAGTCGAAAATCCCAGATTTCATATTTTACCCAGTTTCCAATTATTAAATTCAATAAATAAATAGTGATATTTGTAATTCAAGTTAAAATTACTCTATTGAATATTTAAAATCAATTAAAATATTCCGATTTTAAATGCTCAAAAATTCCGGGTCGTCGCATTTTATATCAAAATTAGTTTTAGCATGTATATCTTATAAATGTTCCCATATAAATTAACATATTTTAATAATTTGATGAAGTTACATTGTCGTCTATCAATAGAAAATTGCTTTGTTCATTAGTTGTGATGTTGATTGTGAAATCAATAATGCCTCGCTATTGACCTCGACTATCGCTAATACTTAGCAGCTGAATTCATCATCTAAGCATAAGCTCATATAGTTTATCTTCATTGATATTTCTTGTAACGGCCAACCTTTTCGGACAGTTTAAATCGACGATAAACCACACTCGTCGGACTCAAACCATTCAAAAGGGAGAATTGTTATGGGGTAAATAAGAAAAAGAAGAAAAAAGAAAGAAAACGAAACACATAATCTCATAGTGGAATGAAAAAATATAATAATCAAATAAACAGTTCATGAAGCTGTTTACAAATAATACTTAATTATACCTTTACAATGTAGATCAGAGCTACATACGACTGAAATAAATAATGCAGCAGAACAACATAATGCGGCGGAATAAATAAAATAAATAATAATATTACATGGTCTTCGTCTTCATCCTCTAGAAATAAGGTCTTCAATGCACTTAAAAGCTCAAGCTGACCTGAGCGAATTGAAAAGATAAAAGACTCGAGTTAGAACTAAAAGATCATATAAGTTAAACCAACAGTAAATAAATATGAGTGTAACGACGCCGGAGATGTTTACGGGGTTTGACATCTCATATCCAGTGTCTAACGTGCGTGTAATAACTTAAGAGATATTCGGTATTTCCATCTCATAAGGTTCCGTTAAACTATCTACATACATAGTACAATACGCTATTATAATATGTCTACAGTAAAGTATTAAAATAGCATTAAGGCGTTACCCATATTCCCTTATTTATATATTCTCATAGTCTATATAATACAGTAAGCTCCACCAAACCGATGGTTTACCTAGAGGAACTCCATAGGTACGGTACAAAACAAACTCGCAGAAGGCGCGATATGGCATGTGGCAAGGCACGCGATGCAATGGCCATGGAAGGATACTACCGTTTTGCGGATCCAGACTGTGGTCACGCATAGCAGCTACTACTGCCCACCGTGGAACACACTCCCAAAACAAATCAAGGGGTAGCCACCAAATCAATCACAAAGTCATAATATGGTATCGAAGTAATGTTCCCGATAGGAGGAGCGACTTCACTTGGCCCGAGCGTGATTCCTGTTTTAGCCACATCAAGCTGATTCACGGGAGTCAGCGCTACGTAAATACCTCATTCATGATTGTTCGCCAAACCATCCTACTTCATTTTGGAATCTCCACCATGTACATAGTTGCTAAAGTGGTTTTCAGTATTAGCAGAGAGTATGGCAATATCTGATCTCGGTCTTTTTAACAACCAAACGTTTATTTCACACCAGTTGGTTCTTTTACAATTCCAGAATCAATTCATAATTGATATCAAAATATCATATTCAATTTAAACCATGTCACTTTCGAAATCATGTTCACTTTCGAAATCATATTTACAAAATAGGTTAAATCCTCTTTTCAAAATCATCATATTTACTCAAAATATGTTATTTAAATCCCAACTTAGGTTATTACATCATTTATTCATATTTGCTTTTAATACAACCACTTCCATTCTATACAGTCTGAAATTTAGAAAAAGTTTTGGATAGTTAAAATAATTTAAATAGTTTAGCATAGTTTGCATAGATTTAAAATAGTTTAAATATATTAAAAATAGATCAAATAGATTAAAATAGATTAAATAGATTTAAAATAGATTCAAAATAGATTAAATGGATTTAAAATGGATTAAATAGACTTAAAATAGACTAAATAGATTCGAAATAGATTAAAATGGGTAAACTTGTTTAAAATAGGTTAAAATAGATTAAATTGGATTAAATATATTAAAGTAGATTAAAATAAATTAAAATAGTTTTAGATTGTTTAAAATATTTTAAAATAGATTAAATTAGTTTAATAGTTTGAAATTTTTAATAATCGAGATTTAAAATATATATATTTAACAGTTTATATTAAAATGGTAAACTTGAAATCAATATCAAATTATACTATTTCTTCTATTTCAACACATCTGGATCATGTCCAGCTTTTAAATCAACAACTAAATTTTGTCCTTTAATTCAAATTCTTATTTAAACCATTAATCAATATCGATTTCAAATCCTAGTTCGACAATAATCAAACTATTTCAGAGTTACATTTTCAAACGTTTTCAATAACTCAATTTCGATAAATTTCATTTATACTCCAAATTCAACCTTAAAATTTCAATTTAGTTTTTCTAAATAATTCATTTAAACCAATTCCAATTTCAACATTAAAGCTTGGATTTTCGAAAATATTTCAGTTATATAAATCCAATTTTTTTTTCAAAGTATTATTTAACTTGATCCAAAATTTAAGGTTTTAAGATCATTTAATTTAACCAATCCGGTGTCTGTTTATAATTTTCTACCATATGGTCAAGTGATATGGATATTTATCATTTCAATCCGCAATATTTTATATTTACGGATATACATAATTTCAACCCGCAATCCCAAATAAAATTCAAAATCCACAAAATCGCTCGGGTTTATCATTTCAACCCATAACGATTTTTTCCTAATCTATAGATCGTTCGGGTATGTATCGTTTCAACCCATAGGGAACTTGCAGTGTTTAAACAATATAAATATAACATCCAGTCATCCAATATCAACAATCAAACATCCATCACAATCATCATTCAGCTCAACAAATGAATAACAATAATTGACTACTCATCTATAACAAGTATTAATAAGTAATCTAAAATTCAATATTAAATTAAGCAACAAGTAAATTCAATAAAAGTACGATTTAACTGGAATGACAATTTAAATATATCAAACAGTAATCAATCAACTTCTAATCACATCATAAATTTTCCTTAACTAACATAAGATAATTTAGTAGTTGTGAGTGGGTTAAAGCATTCACCTTTGATTTCAAATCAATTTGAAAATAAGGTCCAAAATTGAACAGTCTCAGAATTCGTCCAAACCAGTGTCAAAATGTCCAAAATTTCGACACGATCGCAGCGGAACAAACCGTGCATAAATCCGACCTCGTATGCAAAGATATATTGATTAGAACATTGGAGAATTTAAAATAGAATAAAATAAAAGAATTACCCTCTCATCACCACATCACCAGCTGACTCATGCGAAACCCTTTCAAACTCAATCATGTTCAACCCTAATACAGCCGCAGCCTTCCATCGAATTTTCTGCCGCCACGCATTCTTTCCACCAGATCAGAGAGCATCATCGTGATGCTCATCCAAGGCCGAACCTACCAGAGGGTCGCGACAATCTCCATCACGCTCTGGCTGCCGCCACCATTAATGGAATTTTTCAACGATCTCCGTTGCTCTTCTGACCACAACGAACACATGGATGAACACTACCCAATGACCCCTACAAGCTCAAACCCTCTGATCGTCGCAGGGACGAAGATCCACCTTTAAAATGAAAACCATAGAAATGGATAGTCAAGGTTCATGCTCAATTTTTGCTCAAACGATGAACCAAATTGAAAAATGAATCACTGCAGTTGATTACGCTCATCGAGAGCTTTCTAATGATATATTATACGACATAGTTTGAGGAGTTTGATTTTCGATTTGAATTTTGAAATTGAAATAAGGTTTGTAATTGAAATTTGGTTCTGCCATTGGAAAAAAGGAGAAAGCGGAAATTCCAATACGTACAGTAATAAGAAATAAAAAGGCTGCTAGGGTTAGAATGGAACTATTTGTATTAACAAAGCCCGATAAGAAAGAATAAACGCATATCGAATTGTTTCGAGCGATACTAACGACCTTAAAAGCCTGTATCCCTTCCGAAACGAAAATGAGTCACCCCATATATCAAAATAGTTGTTTTCGATATTTTTATATTCACTGGAACATATTTCAAGTCCTAATTCCATTGTATGAAGAAGTTAGCTTTTAAAATTAACTTATTTCAGTTGAATTCAATTCAACCGATTTCTATGCGTTTCGAATCTGTACGATCAAACAACACGTCCGATCGATACGAAACTTGAAATCTTATAATAATTCACCGTTACGGATTCGTTGAAGCTGGTTTCGTGAAAATCCAAGATAGTGGCCAAAATGGCTACCTTCACATTAAATAAATAAATTATTATTAAATTAATTAAATCACTTTTCAATTCGATTTTTATAGTAAACAAATTTTATCATTTCTAATTACACGGAAATTAACAATCTTTTTAAAACTAATTTCCCATATCAAATTCAGTGTTAATTATTGCATTAGTTACACTGTTTACTTCCAATTACAATAAAACCATTACTTAAAATTTTAAATTCCAATAATTTGATTAAATTTGATTTCAATCGTTTTATTCAATCAATCATTATCAAATGGATGTAATTAACATTGGTTTACGTTTTATTACACCAACATTCTACAATAATTCTCTTAATTCACATTTACTGCAATATTAAATTAGATTAATTGCAATGTTCCAATTATTTTAAAAAAAAAATCAATTTCCAAATTGATTCCAAATTTTATTTCAACAAATTAATTAAATACGTAACAAATAACAATTGTCACATTTTACTTAATTAATCACATTTATAAGTTTATTGTCTACAAACAAATGTTTTAGCTATTTTACACAACACTAATTTTATCCAATTAAAATCAACTACAAATTATTTCACTAATTAATATAACATTTATTCATTTCCTTATTTATAATTTATAGCCAATTGTAACCAATCATTTCAATTAATTGGAATACATTAAAATAGTTAGCAATTAACTTACATTAGCAATGTTACATTTCATTCTAGTTATTATTCCCAGTAATAAATCACAAATTTAATATCTTCCAATATTAAATTACAAAATCGTATTAAGTTCAATTTTATAATTATCGAAAAATTATGGGTCGTTACACTCTTCCCCACTCAAAACTTTTCATCCTAGAAAAGGAAAAGGAAGGAATAAAAACTAATATACTTAATTCAAAGTATTCAGTTTATAACAATTAATTTATATAATTAAATAATTTAAATAAAATATATCAATTTATAAACAATTAAATCCTTTCATATACAAGTTAAATAAAAGTTTGAAAAACATTTCATTTCCATAAAAAATCTCTAAGTCCAAAATTCATAGAAAATTTCCTTAGGGTCTTCTTTGTACAGAGAGGTCTAGGAAAATTATAATATCAATAATAACAATATATGTATCATATTTCAAAATAAATATCCCAAACCATGGGAAAAACAGTATAATATCGCTATAAAACCGTAATCCGAAAACGTACTTATTTGTCGGATAAACAACATTCATTTGTGAAACCAAAAGCAGTAGTTATTGTCTCCATAAATCTGTATTTCACTTATATAATCCAAAGAAGTCAATGATTATGCAAAAGAGAAATATTAAATTGTTTTAATTAATAACAACCTTTCAACACAACATACTCACTTGCAAACAAAATCATACAATCATCACATGCAATCAAAGCAATCAGCCATTCATCCATACAACCAAAACAAATAGTTTGTTCGGTTTAGAAACTTTCAATCGTATAAAATGACAAATAAACTACTAAGTATATCATACACTCAACAATCATAGATAAAACTTAACAGATTATTTATACACCTTTCTACAGTTAGACTTATCCTTTCCCAACCTTCCCATAAGCTAAAACAAACAATAATTCCAAATATCGTTAGGTTTATTCTTATTAATCTCCCTTCATATTATTTATTATTCTACAGTTTCATTCATTATTCATACAATGTTTATTTCAAAATTTTACATTCATTATTACAAAATTTCATTTCTCATTTATTCATGCAATGTCGTTTTCATTACTTTCCCAAGTTATTTTCATTTCAATTATTTAGATCATCAATGAATTCATTATTGAAGTATTGCATACGTTTTATTTCAGTCTATTCACATTTATTATTTACATTGTTTTCCTTTTAAACATCAATATTCATTTATGAAGCAACTCATACTTGGATATTTAGTTCTTTTTCTTTTCACATTTATTTCTTTCATATACAGTATTCACTTTTACTATTTTCTTTAATTATAATTGGCTTCAAACATTACTTAAGTTTATAATCATTTACTTACAGTATTCACCCTTTTATTACATTTGATTAGTAGCATTTAAGTTATTAACTTAAGTTTATAACATCTATTCTTATTTATAGGAATAATTCTATTGAACATCTTCATTATTAAAAATTTACTTTCAAAATATTCTATCACATATTTCTATTTAACATTTCAACTTTTTAACATTTTGGTAAGTTATATCCATGTCTTTTAGATTGTAATTAAATGTTACCCAAGTTTGTTTTATTCATTTTAGTTAACAAAATGTTTAATGGTTACATTTTCCTATTTTTTATATCTTTTTTTTTCAATTTACAAATTTCAAATTTCTTATTTGTTTCGTTAATTGCTTAGCATCTAGTTTCTAATTACACATTTTAGAATTTTCCAATTATTGAAATAGTTAAGATTTCATTCTATTACAATAACTAAAAAATATTACTTATCAGAGAGTTTAAGAACTAACTCCCTGAATTATTTCAGCCAATTTGAAAATAAAAATATATTTATATCCTTTATAGATCAAATCACATTTAAGAATTCAAAATTAAGATTTATTCACCAGAACAAATGTGTAGTAAAACTACTACAGTGGTCTTCCCACTTTGAAACTCAAAAATGAACGTCGATGATGCATGCACTCAGTACCGAAAGGGAGTGCAGACTTATTTCCTTTTAAAACTTCTTTTGAAACATTTCTTTCAAATCATATTAAAATATTTATATTAGAAAATACTTCCAAATAATACTGATATTACAACACAAAATACTTTGAAAACCAATTTCAAAAATTGTGGAACTTAAGTTCTCAAATCTCACTTTATATTCATTTTATTTGTAAATTCTATTTACAAACAAGATTTATATATTCCACTTCCTAACAAACAATTATATCACATCTAATCATATTATTTATAAAATTATTCTTTTATATACAAAATATAATACTAGGTAAAATTATCTCAATGCCTGTATTTCAAAACAACATTGTGTCGGCTGCCCTTTGGTATTTAGAAATCCCTATCGGTGCCATAACGTCCCATGCACCTACCAGAATTTATAAATACTAAACCGAACAAATTAATGCAATACAAACACCTTTTATAACACTAATAAATACGTTCCCTCATATGTATCCACTCAACGACTCATTCTAGGGTGTTATTGTCCTGTTCCGAATGAGTCAGACCCCATAAAGCTAAGGTTAACACCAAACCAAAGCTCTGATACCAAATGTAATGACCCACCTTTTTGGATGGTTCAAATCGACGATAAACCACAAACTTGGACTCAAATTATTCAAAAGGGAGGATTGTTATGGGGTAAGTAAGAAAATGAAGAGAAAACAAAGAAAACTAAATGCAGGATCTCACAGCGGAATGGCATATATTCAAATAAACTGTTCATGAAGCTGTTTACAAACCATACTTGATTATACCTTTACAATACAGATCAGAGTTACATACAACAGAAAAAAAATAATGCAGCGGAACAACATGATGCGGTGGAATAAATAAAATAATAAAATAGTGTACAATCTTCGTCTTTATCCTTCAGAAATAAGGCCTTCAATACACTGAAAAGCTCAGACTGACTCGAGCGAATTAAAAAGACAAAACACTCGAGTTAGAACTAAAAGATCTTATGTAAGTTAAATCAACAGTAAATAAATATGAGTATAACGGCGTCAGAGATGTTTACGGAGTTTTGAAAAGACGGGTGTGTAGCGTGGCACTACACAGCCGGTTACTTAATATATATACGTAAAAGTAGGCCGGTCAACACGCCTGACCGGTGGCGATACCATCAAGTTGAAGTGCATTAAAACTGTGCAACATAGAAGTAAGGCACATATCCAACAACAAAGCATAAGTAACTGTACAAAAAAGATAAAGCAGCAAGCCAAAAGATGAAACTTCAACAAGAGCCAACACTTGTGAATGGCTAACATAGCTAGGACTGAGGCGGAAATGCCGAGCTGCGGCCCATGGATTCAGAAGGGGAGGAGTCTCCATGTGGAAGGCGGAGTCTGAAAGGTGCTAAGAGGCTGTAACCTGAAATAGAGGAGAATAGATTAATAATGCGGCGACAAACACCTACAAATCTGGAGCATGGTTTGTTGAACACCAGGGCATTGTGTTCCTTCCAAAGGTACCAGCAGTAAATTGCAACAAGAATGTCTAGAGGACGATTCGGGGGATTATATTGCCAATGGTCAAAAATGGTGGGCGGGTCTGGGATGTGACCGAGAAGATGAGCACAGATCGCTGCCCAGATCGAGAAGGCGAAGTCGCAATCTCGGAATAGGTGAGTGATATTTTCTGGGTGAACGCCGCAAAAAACACAAGAAGGGTCGATCTAGTATCTAAGTCGGAGGAGCCTTGATTTGGTGTTGATTCTATTGTGAGTAAGACACCACTGAAAGAAGGCTAAGGGGGGGGGGAATATGGCATTTCCAGAGTCTGGGGAAGGTAAAGAGACGGCCAGGGTTGAGGAGATAGGAGTAGCATGAAGCAACGGTGAAGCCTTTATCTGGCGCCAGAGCCCAAATAACACGATCTGGATTGGAGGAGAGGTGAAGAGAGAGGAGCAGGTTTGAAGCTTCGATAAGGTCGGAGAAAACATCAGATTCGAAGAGGGCTGGGGGACAGAGGAGTTCTGGACCGAGACGGACACAGTCGCTGACCGAGGTCAAGGGGGAGTGAGTAAGAGAGAAGAGGTGTGGCAGGGATTTAGAAAGGGGAAGCTGGTTGTGCCAAATATCTAACCAAAAAATACAATTTTTACCATCTCCAAGAGCAAAGTGAAAAAGGGATTTGACGCGGGGAAGGGATTTAAGCACACCAGCCCAAAATGGGGAAGGTCTAGACCTCGGAGAGAGGTGGAGGACTGAGTGGCTGTTGGAGCCGTAAAGAAGCGAAAGGATCCATTCTTTCCAAATGAAGTTGTATGGGGAGAGAATTTTCCAGATCCACTTGGAGAGAAGCGCGGTATTAAACGAACTAAGATTGGTAATACCAAGGCCTCCCTGATTCAGCGGTAGACAGGCAATGTACCAGCTGACTAATCTTTTGGCACCACTGCCATTCCAGAGAAAAGAGCTTCTGATTTTATCGATACGGTTGATGACCCAAGATGGGAGTTTATGAAAAGACATCCAATAAGATGGGATTGCTGATAAAACGGATTTGACTAGGACGAGACGACCAGCCGCAGAGAGGGAATGAGCTTTCCAACTGAGGAGCCTAGATTCAATCTTGGATATTAAGGGGGTCCAATCCGATCTAAGAAGCTTGGATGGACGGAGGGGAATTCCAAGGTAGGTAAGAGGGAAATTAGAGAGGCTACAGTTAAGCACAGCTGAAACAAAAGGTCCTAAGGGATGTTTCGGGATTTCCATCTCCTAAGGATCCGTTAAACTATCTACATACATAGTGCAATAAAATATAATAATATGTCTACAGTAAAGCAAAGTATTAAAATAGCGTTAAGGCATTACTCATATCCCTCTTAACACATTTATATATTCATGTAGTCTATACAATATCGTAAGCTCCACTAAACCGGTGGTTTACCCATAGGGCACTTCATAGGTACGGTATAAAAAAAACTCGTAGAAGGCACGATAAGGCATGTGGCAAGGCACGTGAGGCAATGCCCAGGGAAGGATACAACCGTTTTGTAGATCCGGAATGGTGGTCACGCATAGTATCTACTACCGTCTACCTCGGAACACACTCCCAAATCAAATCAAGGGGTGGCCACCAAATCAATCACAAAGTCATGATATGTTATCAAAGAAATGTGTCCGATAGGAAGAGCGACCACACTTGGCCCAGCGTGGCTCATGTTTTAGCCACATCAAGCTAACTCACGGGAGTCAGGGCTACGTAAATACCTCATACAGAATCGTTTGCCAAAGCATACTACTTCATTCTGGATCTCCGCCATGTACACAGTTGTTAAAGTGGTTTTCGGTATTGGCAGAGAGTATGGAAATATCTGATCTCGGTCTCTTTAACAACCAAACGCTTATTTCACACCGGATGGTTCTTTTACATTTTCAAAACCAATTCATAATTGATATCAAAATATCATATTCAATTTAAAGCACATCACTTTCCAAATCATATTCACCTTCGAAATCATATTCAAAAATAGGTTAAATCTTCATTTCAAAATCATCATATTTGCTCAAAACATATTATTTAAATCTCAACTTAGGTTATTACATCATTTATTCATATTTGCCTTTAAATTAAGGATTTAAATATAACCATTTCCACTATATACAGTCTGAAATTCATAAATAGTTTTGGATAGTTAAAATAATTTAAATAGTTTAGCATAATTTGCATAAATCTACAATAGTTTATATAGATTTAAAATAGATTTGGTAGATTTAAACTAGATTAAATAAATTTAAAATAGATTAAATAAATTTGAAATAGATTAAAATGGGTAAATTAGTTTAAAATATGTTAAAATAGATTAAATTGGATTAAATAGATTAAAGTAGATTAAAATAGTTTTAAATTGATTAAAACAGTTTAAAACAGATTAAATTAGTTTAATAGTTTGAAATTTTTAATAATCAGGATTTAAAATAATATATATTTTATACATTTTATATTAAAATGGTAAATTTGAAATTAATATCAAATTATATTATTTCTTTCATTTCAACACATCTGGACCATGTCCAGCTTTCAAACCAACAACTAAATTTTGTCCTTCAATTCAAATTCTTATTTAAACCATTTAATCAATATCAATTTCAAATCCCAGTTCGACAATAAATCCAACCTATTTCCAAGTTACATTTTCAAACATTTTGAATAACTCAATTTCGATAAATTTCATTTATGCTTCAAATTCAACCTTAAAATTTCAATTATTCTCTAAACAATTCATTTAAACCAATTCCAACTTCAACATTAAAGCTTGGATTTTTGAAAAAAATTCAGTTATATAATCCAATTTTATTTTTTATTCCAAAGTATCATGATTCAAAAATTTAAGGTTTTAGATCATTTAATTTTACCAGTCCGGTGTCCATGTATAATTTTCTACCCTACGGTCAAGTGTTACGGATATTTATCATTTCAATCTGCAATATTTTATATTTACGGATATGTATCATTTCAACCTGCAATTCCAAATAAAATTCAAAATCCATAAAATTGCTCAGGTTTATCATTTCAATCCGTAACGAGTTTTCTCTAATCTATAGATCGTTCGGATATGTATCATTTCAACACGTAGGGAACTTTCAATGTTAATACAATATAAATATAAAATTCGGTCATCCAATGTCAACAATCAAACATCCATCACAATCATCATTCCGGTAAATCTTTATTAATAATTGGCTTGGAAGCGCAATCTTTTGGTCCGACCGCGAAGTTCCAAAATTACGCTTTATATGTATTCCTTTAGTAAAAAATGTTTTTGTACAGATATTATTAAATTTTAACATTACTTAAAATTAGGATCCGACAATTAAGTTTTGCTTACAAATTCAAATTTCCTCTACAAATATTTACACGTCTTAATATCACTTAAAAATAGAATCTAACAAATAAATTACTTTACAAATCCGTTTTTTATTAAATAATAATATAAATAAAAATTTAAACTGATAAAAAATTAGATACCACAACTTAAAAATAAAAATTCAAATTAACTACATTTGATTCAGCGCAAAAATATGACTTAATATTTATGAAAATCATTTTCTTTTAAACGCACTAAACAAATACAACGTGTAGAAAAACAATTCAGATGCCTTAATCACGCGCGAAGCGCGTGCCGTAACGCTCGTAAATAAATAACAACAATTGACTGCTCATTAATAAATGGTATTAACAGGAAATTTAAAATTCAATATTAAATTAAATAGTAATTAAATTCAATAAAAGTCAGATTTAACTGGAATGACAATTTAAATATATCAAACAACAATCAAGTAACTTCTAATCGCATCATAAATTTTATTTAACTAACATAAGATATTTTAGTAGTTGTGAGTAGGTTAAAACACTCACGTTTGATTTTAAATCGATTTGAAATCCAAAATAAGGCCCAAAATTGAAAATTCACAGAATTCATCCAAACCAGCACCAAAAAATCCGGAATTTCGATACAATCGCAGTGGAATAAACTGCGCATAAATCTGACCTCGTATGTGAAAATTACATCGATTAGAACATTCGACGATTTAAAGTTTAAAATAGAATAAAATAAAAGAATTACCCTCTCATCACCACGTCACTAGCTGACTCACACAAAACCCTTCCAGACTCAATCGCGTTCAACCCTAGTACAGTCGCCACCTTTCCTCAATTTTGTCTATGCAACCCTTCTTTCCACCAGAGCAGAGAGCATCATCGTGATGCTCGTCCAAGGCCGACCCTACCAGGGGGTCGCGAACATCTCCATCGCGCTCTGCCGCCATGCCGCCGCCGCCATAAATGGAATTTTCAGGCAATCTTCGCTACTCTTCTGACCACAATGAACACATGGATGCACACTACTCGTGTGACGACCCGGAATTTTCGAGCATTTAAAATTGGAATATTTAATTGATTTTAAATATTCAATAGAGTAGTTTTAACTTGAATTACGAATATCATATTTTATTTGATAATTGGATTTTCAAATTAAATAAGCGAAGTTGGGTAAATTGTTGAATCTGGAGTTTTAAGCCTATTAAAAATAATTTGAAGGCTTATAAAATTTATATTGATAATACTGAAGTCAATAGAAGCGTTAAAATTGAAATTAACAGTGATCTGTTCAGTTTTGAATTTTATCATGTAAATTGAATTTAAAAATAGCCTTCCAAGGCACAGTCTCAGAATCCGATGAAACCAGTTCCTTTGGGTCCGTAATATTGAATTATTATCGGATTTCAATTTTCGTAATGATTGGAGTTAGTGTGTGAGTGTGCGACATATAAACGCGCTTAAATCTATATCGAAATTTCGGGTCGATTTAAAATTTAATTTTGAATCAAATTAATACATTATTTAACCCGTTAACCTTCAATCGAAATAATTTCACGTCAGATCTTTTACTTTCTTTTCACATCACTGTAGCTGGCAGAGCCTTCTTGAACACACTTTCCTTTAGAACAAATATCCCGAACCTTCGTTCCATTCGAGAACATAACCGAACAATTTCTTTCCCCTCCTTTCCTTTCAAGTGTCGCTCCCCTTTTCCTTCTTCTTTTCAGTTACATCAAATTCAAATAAAACCGAGAGAGAAAAATAAATTGCAGGTGATTTGTTCGATGGCGACGCGGAGTTTAGGGACGAACTCGAGACCGAGAGTCGCGCGCGTGCAGAAGGGGACGGTTAGGCGAGGGCTTCTCATGTTCGAGGGGGGGTTTGGATCTGGGGTTACGAGGCGACCGCGTACGAGGGTGAAGTCAGGGCGGCGACCGCGATGGGCATGCTAGGCTTGATGGTCGGATGCGTGCGTGGAGTTTGGGCCGCGCGATTTCAACAGCAGTAAGGTATCGTTCAGATTTATTTAATTAAATCTAATATATATGGATTTGTATGTACGCAGATAAAAATAATAGTAGTAGATCTGTTTCTTTTTAATGTAATACATGTATCTAGGTTGGGCAAATGAAATTTGTTTTATTTAAATTTAATGCCCATATGTATAGTTCATAAGTAAAATAAATATAATTTCACTGATTTATTTTATAATAACGTATTATAGGAATTAAATTGTGTAATTCGACCTATTTAAACCATTTTTGTTACTGAAAGATTTAATAAAAAAAATTAGTTCAAAATTTAATTGAATGGGGGTTAAGGGTTCGATTTATATTTCGAATATTAATAAAATCATCAAATGTCTGTACTAGGTCTGAAATCGGGAAGAAAATAGCCAGTTTGGATCGGAATGAAATTAATAATCGAAGGTGAGTTAATCTCACTCGGTTAATTTAAATTTAAATTTAAATGATTAAATTTAAATAATTGTTTGAATGGTTGAAATTGATTGATGTGCTATAGTATGGTATATTCTGGAATTGACATATTATATTGTGCTAACGTCTTTGGATGCAGGGAAAACAGGTTGGAGGGATCCAACTGGACCCCTCAACATTTATTTAATTTATTTAATATTCTCTGTTGTGATTATTTGATATTCTATAATGAGTTATATTGGAGTATTGAATGTTATGGTATGATTGGTATATTCGGGTATACTGAATTACCAAAATATATAAATTGAATTATTGGAAAGAAATTAAAAGAAAAGTAAATTTGTAAGCGAAATAATTATAGAAAATTTGAATAAATTAAGAATGAATTGAAAGGAAATAGAAGTAATATGAAAATAATAAATAACTTCGAGTATGAAAAGAAAAGGAATTTTGAAATAAATTAAATTAAAGAATTGTAAACTTAAGTTATATCAATTAAAGAAATAAAGAATTATTTCAAAATTCAAAGTTTAAATTTATTTAAAAGGATAAGGAAGTAATTGAGAAATCTAAAAAAAATTGGAACTTTCAGTTAAAGTATTTTAAATCATAATTAAGAAATAAAATCTGAAATTAATACATTTTGAATTTAAAAGGGAGTAAATTGGAAATCAATTTGGGAATTGATTCAAGTGTTTGGAATTGGAAGTTTCAAGAAGAAGGTGAAGAGAAGTATATTTCTCTGGATAGCCAAGTACGTTTTAAGTAAATTTTTAAAATATGAGATAAAAGTTTAATGTTGTTTTAACAAGCATGTTTTAGAAAATTTATTATTTCTGAATGTTTAAAATTCTAAAGTAAATATTTTTCCAAATCTACTATTGTATTAATTATTTAAAAGTGACTTAGTATTTTATTTTAAAAAGTGGAAACCTAGCTTTATATTTATAAAGTAACATTATTTTCAAATATTCATATAGTATGTATTTTAAACAAATTATTGAAGTAGTTTTAACTTAAATATTTAAAAGTATATTTCAAAATAAGTGCTTTAAATTATTTTAAAAATATAAAGTTTTGTGCTTGGTGAATTCAGAAGAAATAGAAAATATTTGGGAAATTTATTCAGAAAAGGGAGATAGTTTTAGAAACTGTTTTCAAAAGGGTTTGAAAAGTGAGAATATATCTTGTGAAGATATTTTTGAGGTTAATGAATAATTTGGAAAATTATTTATTGGTTGATGGTTGTTTGTGAATATTGAATGATAGTTAAATAACCGACTATCAATTTGGCCAAATGCGTTGATCGTTTCGAAGAGACCGGGATCGAGATTTATTTCTCGACAATCACTTCGATCCGGTTTGTACGTTTCGTGGAAACGATTTTGGATTCGAAGATGGAGTAGTGAAGTGCAAGGGCTAGTCGCTACTAATCCTGAGGATATTTCCAAAATGGATGTAGTAGGAATAATGCCTTCGGTTCCGTTCGAACCCGGGACGGACTTGTATGGATGAATGCTTTCGTAAACATCGTCAGGTGGACGATGGGCATTCTAAGGGATATATTCTAAAAAGGTAACGCTTAGCCTCAAGCCTCATCAAATGGGAATGACTGAAAATCATGGGTTATGCAGCAAGGCTAGGTGGGTAGCACCCAAGCAGGGTGAGGTCATTCCTGTCTAGATGTCCCCTTTTATTTCGGCTTAGTGGGCGGTTGCCGATCCCAACCGCGGGGTGATCTCACTCAGGATTATCCAGTAAGGGGTAGTCCCGGTCTTGTGTTGCAGGAGAGCAGACGTACTCCTCGGTACAGTGATGTGGCCCCGTACTGTGACAGGTGGTACCCCAGTGCCTAGTCATTAGTTGGAAATCCATTCTCCCTATGAGCCTTGTACGAGTTTTGTTTGTATTACCCACTCTATGGCTAGTAGCTGGAATTTAATAAATGTAACAATTTCGGCTATTTTATAAGTATTTGTATATAGACCCTATTATAATACTAGAGGATTTCTATAAAAATTGTTTTAGCTATCGTAAGGTAAAAACCCGGCATGTTTATTTGTGGCGTGGTCTTACGAGATGCTTTTGTTTTCAAAGGATTTTTAAAACTTTAATAATCAATTGGGTGTGATTTTCTCATGCTGGTATTCCAGACTGACTCGGGTGTTATTTAACTGTAATGCTCGGGTCAGACCGAGTATTATAGGATACAGGATATGAAGCTGTGGAGCTCAGGAGACGAGCAAGATGTCGATACGTACTCCCGTACTTTATATATATATATATATATATATATATATATACACACAGTCCGCTGTGTTAAGTTGTTGTGTATCCATTTGCATGTTGTTAATGATGAGCTGTGATTGATGTATTTTGATGATGTAATATACAAACAGCTATATTTGATTTTGGTGTAAGGATATGTTAATATATTATATTTTATTCCGCTGTGATGGTTAGATTCTGTTGTTGTTTTCTATTTTCTTCTTCTACCCCTTCTTCTTTAATCCAAATGGTTCGTATTTCTGTACAACTTGAGTTGTTTTAGGTAGAATAGTATTAACTCAAGGGGTGCGGATTGCGGGCTGTTACAACTCGACGACCCCTACAAGCCCATACCCTCTGATCGTCGTAGGGATGAAGATCCAACGTTAAAGTGAAAACCCTAGAAATGGACGGCCGAGGATCATCCTCAATTTCTGGCCAAACGATGAACCAAATTGAAAAATAAATCATTGCAATTGATTACGCTCGTCGAAAGCTTTCCAAAGATATATTATATGACATAGTTTGAGGAGTATGATTTTCGATTTAAATTTTGAAATTGAAATAGGGTTCGTAATTGGAATTTGGCCCTACCATTGGAAGAAAGGAACAGACAGAAATTCCAATACATATAGTAATGAGAAATAAAAAGACTGCTAGGGTTAGAATAGAACTATTTATATTAACAAAGCCCGGTAAGAAAGAACGAATGCGTATTGAATTGGTTCGAACGAAACTAACGACTCGAAAAGCCGGTTTCACTTCCGAAACAAAAATGAGTCATCTCATATATCAAAATAGATGTTTTCAATATTTTTAAACTCAGTAGAATAGGTTTCAAGTCCTAATTCCATCATATGAAGAAGAAAGGTTTTAAAACCAACTTATTTCAATTGAATTCAATTTAATTGATTTCTACATGTTTCGAGTTCGTACGATCAAATAACAAGTCCATCGATATGAAACTTAAAATCTTACAATACTATAATGTTACGGATCTGGTAAAACTGGTTTCGTCAAAATCCGAGACAGAGACCAAACTTGCTATCTTCACGTTAATTAAATAAATTACTATTAAATTAATTAAATCACTTTTCAATTCAATTTTTATAATTAATGATTTTACTATTTCTAATTACACAGAAATTAACAATCCTTTTAAAACTAATTTCCCCTGTCAAATTCAATGTTAATTATTGCACTAATTACACTGTTTACTTTCAATTGCAATAAAACCATTAGTTAAGATTTTAAATTCCAATAATTTGATTAAATTTGATTTCAATCTTTTTATTCAATCAATCATTATTAAATGGATGTAATTAACATTGGTTTATGTTTTATTGCATCAACGTTCTACAGTTATTCTCTTAATTCACATTTACTGGAATATTAAATTAGATTAATTGCAATGTTCCAATTGTATTTAAATTTTTTCTGATTTCCACATTGATTTCAAATTTTATTTCAACAAATTAATTAAATAGGTAACAAATAACATTGTCACCTTTTACTTAATTTAATCACATTTGTAAGTTTATGATCTACAAACAAATGTTCTAACTATTTACACAACACTAATTTTATCCAATTAAAATCAATCACAAATTATTTCACCAATTAATATAACAATTAATCTATTTCCTTATATACAATTTATAGTCAATTATAACCTTTCAATCATTTCAATTAATTGGAATTACATTAAAATAGTTAGCAATTAACTTACATCTTTACTATTAATAATGAGAATTCCATGACCTGATTCAACTGTGTCGCTTTGAAATACCAGAATTGCTCATCTATTTGTGTTCTTTTCCCACCTGTTCATATAGCAACCTGCTCTTTTTGCATGGTTCTCCCCCCAAAATGAAAACCTAAAAAGCCACGGCTCTCAATTTGGCTGCGAATGGCACTTAAGTAGTTTTCTTTCCCCCTTCACATTTCTTCTCGATTTCATATCGTTCCTCCCATTCACTTTCTTCTCGATTACTTAACTATGTGTTCTTTCAATGAATCGGCTGTAGATTTCCTCTTTAATTTGGTTATTACAATACTCAATTCATGTTGTCCAGAATTAGAGCTTTTATGGGCTTTCAATCGTGCATGGCTTCCAACTGATGAGGATCTCAAAGGTAATTTATTTATGGGCTTCAGATAGAGTTTTTGAATTAGAAACTCAATTGATAGTTTCATTTAGGGTTTTTTGGATTTATGGTATACTATGGTTTATATTTCTAATCCATGATTCACAAAAATCACCGATTGAAGGCCGAAGTATTAGCACCTACGGTGTCTTTGAAGCATATGCTTCTTAATTAATGGTTAGGAAATTGTTAACATCTTATCATATCTTTTATTTTGAAAATAAACTGAAATTGGTTTTGAAAGTAAAATTTTCTTTTCAAAATTTCATTTCATTACCAGTTTTAGGTCGCTTTTGGTTGATATAAATATTAGAGGTTTGCTTCATCTATTGCTTGAGCTGATTGAATCTTTTTTGTTACTTTGTGTTCCTCATCTATAAACGGATGCAGGTTTCCGTTTAGGCCTTAGGAGTATATATGGTTGTGGATCAAATTTTGAATGATATAATATCATTTTTTGGAGGTGTGCTACATAATTATATAGACCCACGTATTGAATTTATTGATTCGATGTTAATTTATTAACTAAGAGATAATAGTTAATTATGTTTAGATTTTATAATCTTTTATTTGATTTTAGAAGTTTGGTATAATGGTTTTTTCTTTGTTCACATATTACGAGGACAATAACAAGTTATTGTTGTTGTCTTGGATTTTACAGTTGAGTGTTTGCTCCTTTGTTATCTAATGCCTCATTGCATTATACTATTAATCACTTAGTATAACGTTTTTGTTTTCTTTTTAGATTTTAGATATTTATTTATTTTGAATTTTTTTAGTTCCTGCATATAGTTAAACATAATTTAATTGAAATGTGTACATTCACCCCAGTTTGGGCTCTTTAACATTGAGTTTGCTGCAATTTATCAACACCATTTTGACTGATATGCAAATGTTTGCCTTTTTCTTTTCCTAAATGATCTTCCTGTGTTGTCTTTAATGCCACAAGTAATAAAGTTACTAAGCTAACATGAAAACTTTGTGTTCTTGGTATGTCTACCTGATGAAAAAATACTGGTGGTCTACACATAGGTAGAGAAGTAAATCTTCTAGCATTTAATATTAAGGCATTTTGTGATAATTGTTTTTTCGTTTGTTGTTAAACTTAAATTAAAAAGTTATGTGTCTCATATATTTACAATAGTTCTTTCTAAATTATTTAATTATTATGAGAGGAGCCATATTTCGTAGAAACAAATATCAAAGTTCAGGAGAAAATGCAAAATTTACCTTAACATATTATATAAATTAAAGCTATGGTTATCGGTAAATGGCAATTAATCTTGATCTATAATGTGGTTACCTAACGATTAATATTAATATTCTTTTCATGATTACTTTTCAATACGTATAATCATCGATCTGATAATTGTGTTATTGAAACACCATTCAACCGAATATAATTTAAGATGCTGCTAATTTACATAAACCAAAATTGAATCGAGCACTTTACTAAATAAAAATAGAAAATTAAGATGTCAAAGTATTACCTTGCCTCCACTACAGAACATTGAGGAACTTCCTAATAGGTTGCTCCATCACCCCTAAAGTTACGCTTCAGTCAACCCTTTTAGCATACCCTATGTGTTTTTTTCATATAAAAGTGAAATTAACCTTATTTATTTGGTATGTAATAATATATAATAATTACTTAGAAAATTCACGAGTTCCTTTCTAATTGTCGATCATTATAGAATAACCATAAAACAAAAATGGACAGTAAACAAATTTATCTGCAATGATACATAAACCCAATTGGAAATACTCAAGATTTGTAGAATAAAGAATATAGATGAAACTTGGTCTGATGGATATGATCACTTTTGTGGTGTGCTCAAACTTAAAAATGAAAATGAAAGGGCACCTTCCTTCAATTAGAGGTTAACCAAAACTGGATGATCGCTTTGGTGGCAAAGTAATTTGAAATTGATAGGAAAGGGAAGGAAGTAATTGGCAAAAATAGTACAAATTTTGATTGAGCAACTCTATGGGGAAAAGTTTCAATTGATTATTCAACCCAGCCATTGTTTTACCAAAGCAAGTATTTGTGGATATAAATGAAAGAAAAATTAATATTACAATAACTTAGATTGTATGAAGGTAATTGCTTAGTTAATATCAGACAAAGGAAGTGCAGCTATTAGCCGTACAACATGTCATAAAATACCAAATAAATATATTTAATATTAAACCTACATACTAAGGTTATAATGAAAATTATGTTAGAGATAGTAACCTAAAGCATTACATAATAAACAATTGAAATTAATTGTCTTGAATATAATGTTTTTTTATGTTTCGCATTTTTAGTAGACTTTCTCTTTAAACATTATTAGATATTCTATTTGTAATGTTTTATATTTGTGTAAGTCATTTATTTTTTATAATATTGGCTTTTCATGGGCTCAAGAAAATGAGGAGAAACCATCATCGATATAATGCAACAACCTAACTATATCGTATGCATGATTAAAGTTTTGATTTCCCTTTTTACTTAAAATTACTGAATTCGTATTGTTCAAAATAGTTATTAACGTATTCACTTACAGCTAAATGATTTGAAAATTGGTCCCATTTGCAGGTGGAATTGAGCAAACAATTGGATAATAAGATAAAAAACATGTAGATACACTTAACTGTGTTGTTTTATAATTTATACTATTTTTAGCATTTTCCCAAATAATTGAAATTGTGCAAGGGTTGAATGGGTGCAACAACCACGACAACTTCAGGATGATACCCGACTTCAGGCAGGATGAATGAGTGTAAGATGTGATTTGATCAATGTAGGTAGCTCATAATAACTTCTCAATGAATATTTTGGGCAATTTTTCATATTTCGGACAGATATAAGTTCATAATAACATCTTTTTTAATGCTAAAATATACGGTCTCAACGTATGTTTTTGTTTGTTATATTCAGAGGTTATTGGTAATTTTTTATGTCTGTATTCTATCTGGGTTGCATGCATATTTTGTTTGTGTTTTTAGCATAGTTTCATCATATCATATTTAGTACAAAAGTGGAAGTTGTGATGGGTGTATTAATTTCTCTTTCTTTACCAATTACCAGCATACGTTTTCTTTATATGCATCAATCTGATTGTAGAGCTAGAATTATTGTCTTGCTTTTTATCAGTTACAGCATTCAGAAACTACTTACACGTTATATATTAATAGCAGCTACTTTAGAAATTGGAGAGAAATTTATTTGCTACTTACTGTTGCATATTTCCATATGTTTTAAGGTACTTTCTATGCCATTAATGTTGCCATCGGCTCAAATGCTGCTCAATTTTTAATGGAGTGGGCTAAAATTTTCAACAAGTAAAATATAAAGCTTTAGCGTGAGGGTTAAATGCAAACATTTATTAAAAAATATGTTTAAAAATTTAGAGAATTTGTTAATTAGCAAGTAGCAATGAAAAAATATTTCTAATTAGCAAGTGGTTGAAAGCTCTAATTTTGTTTTGGCTGAAATACACTATTTGACCAAGCTAAACCGTATTCTAGACCACGTTTATATCTTAATGCTGACAGGCTTCGTTATTCCAAATTTTTGCATATGCCAACATTTTCACAGACAGTTAACAATACGAGTTGCTTCATAAGCAGTTTATTCTTAATTCTAGGTCAATTGTAGTTAGTGTAGTAATAATCAAATCGAAGAAAATAAAACAAGTTCATTGAAAATGATAGTATACATGTTATGATATATAAGTTCCAATTACCCAAGTGACTAAATGCAATTCCATACGGGCGTGCATACATACTCGTTAACATTGTTACATTTCATTTTAGTTATTATTCTCATTAATAAATCACAAATATAATTTCTTCCAATATTAAGTTAAAATATCTTATTAAATTCAATATTTTAATTATCGGAAAACTACGGGTCGTTATCTTTCTTTTCACCCACAAAATTTTAAATGTACTTCATAAAACTACTTTCATAAAGCTATTATTATTGTCATTCATGCTATGTACATATTTATATATTTTTAGAATCTTTGTATATGCGCACCTATGAATGTATCTTCATAATAGCATTCCACTTCAAGCAATATTAGGTTTAAAATTTATTTCCTCTTATATTATCATATTAATAAAAAAATAGTTTTCTCAAAACATTGCTCGACTACCCAAATATTATGTCCAATTGTCTCTTTTAAGTGTTTAGGAATTCCTATTGACAATTTTGGCCAAACGTCTTGACCATAATTCTTAAAACACTCACCGGACAATTTAACACACACACACATGTATATATTCTAGAAATTATTTTAAATATAGAGTGCCAACATCTTTTACACTCTTGGATTTTCAAATATTAACTTGCTATTTTAATCTTAATTGACACCTTATATAAAACCTAAAGGATGATATTTCCTAATTAGATGATTGCTTCACTAAAAATTTCACAATTAATCTCTATGTTTATACACAATACACACTTTATTTACACTGATTGATTAGTAATCTAATATCAATATTTTAGCTTCATTTACATTTAATTAATTTATAATTACATGGTTTGGTCTTCACTTATATCCTAAAATTCCAATATCCCCTATGGTGATTTCTAATATGAAGATTCCACAAGGTTTAATTATTAATTGCAAGTAGGTTGCTATTCTTAATGATGATACATACATAAACGAAAATCAAACTTGTCATCCAAAATTCCTAAGCAACCATGCATCAATCAATCATACATGCCTAAAACAAATTCGATAATGCGCTCAGCGGAAAGCAGTCCTCCACTTTCACTGCATAACTCCAATCACTAAGGGTGTTGGGATACTCTTAGGCCTTATATGATTTAATTTACACAATCCATACTAATAATTTTATAATGCAATATGAAATCCTACCAATACTTCATGATAATTATTTCCAATAACCATCAATATTCCTATCCTGATTAGGGAACAAGTTTAAATTTCTAACTAAACTCCCCTGGGGACGGGTCTCTAAGTCTTACCTAGGTCAAGAATATTGTCTCCAATATCGTATATTATTATGAACACGGCTCTGATACCATGTTGTAACACCCACCTCTAGATCCACACTAATAAAAGATATTACTAAGTAATAGTGTCTGTTAGTACAGAGAATAAGGCTGGTTAGAGCGACCATTCGTGAACATTGCTTTAAGCGAGCATGGGCACGTCGAATTGAGTAATAATTTTTCTTTATAAGTGGATTCGAGGTACATAATTCAGGCTTAAAACGATATTACGGTGGCTATAATATTTGCTCAAAACAACATAGATATCACAGAACATAGAATCACAGAGTGCACAGCAAAATAAATACAAATATTACATGTCGGAAGAGTACAAATGCACATATACAAAGGATATTCTACAAAATGATGGACATGAAAGTTTCACTTAATACATATACATGGCTACACAAAATGATGTACATACACAAGGAGTCGTAAACTTGACATACACAAAGAGTACAAAATAATGGACTAGGAAAAATGATGAACCATGTTGGTGGATAGGATCTTAGAAGACAGACTTCATGCTAAACATCTCTAAAGGTCAATGAGAGTTATTTGAAACAACTCGGTCTAACCTGAGTATTATACAAAATAATAAATGGGTTGGTCTAGTACTAATATGTATCAGTGGAAGTGGCATAGACATGTAAACTTGATATCCACAAACATATATATAGGTAACGTGATCATGTACACATCTTGTTTTAAACCATTCGGAAAAGTTTACACCACAGAAATCGAAATTTTCATCATCCATAAATAGCCACAAATGAATCATGTAACGACACGCCTTTTTGCACGCTTTAAATCGATGATAGACCACACACGTCAGACTTAAACCATACAGAATGACGGATTGTTATGGGGTAAATAAAAAAAATAGGGAAAGAAAAAAAAACAAAATAGAATCTTGCAGTGGAACGATAAAATATAAAAAATCAAATATACAGTTACTAAAGCTATTTTTCAAAATATTTGATTTTACTTATACAATACATATCAGAGTTGCACATACCAGAGAATATTAATAATGCAGCGGAATACAACGGTGTAGTGGAATAATATAATATAATAGTAATAATAATTCTTCGTCTTCGTCCTTCAGAATAAAAATCTTCAAATCCTGAAATGCTCGGAATGACCCGAGCGAATTGAAAAGAAAAAACACTCGAGTCAAAACTAAAAGATCTTATGTAATTAAATCAACGGAAATAAATATGAGTGTAACGGCGTTGGAGATGTTTACGGGATTTGACATCTCCTATCCAGTGTCTAACGTGAGTAATAACTTAAGAGATGCTCGGGATTCACATCTCCTAAGATCCGTTAAACTATTTACTATGTAGTAATATTTCGTTATTATAATAGTGTCTAATAGTAAAATAAACTTAATTCTAAATAGCGTTAAGGCTTTACATTTTCCACCTTAACACGTAATAATGCCAATAGTCTATACAGTACCGTAATACCTCCTGATTGGGAGGCTACAAGAGGATACTCCATAGGTACGACACAAATAGAAACTCGCAGTAAAGGCTCGATATGGTAGGCGACACGGCACAACTAGGCAATGCCAAGGTAGATATACCAATTGCTATCCGGGCTGGTGGTAACGCGTAGCGCGCAGCTACCCCCCAACTCGAGCCACACCCCCAAATAAAAAAAATCAAAAGTGGTCATCGAATCAATCCAAAAGTCAAAGTAAAATATCGAAGGGATGTGTCCGATCAAAGGTGCTACCTCATTGGCCTGAGAATCGCTCTTGTTTTAGCCACTTTATACCGACTCATGGGAGTCGGGTCCACGTATTTACCTTAATAGAACGTCGCCACCATTCTACTTCATTTTGGAATCTCCACAGCGTGCACAGTTGTTAAAGTGGTTTTGGGGGTTGGTAGAGAGTATGACAACTTTCGATCCCGGTCTCCTTAACAACCAAACGTTATTATAACACCGCGGTCATTTTAAAATAATTATACTTCAAACCAGAAAATAAATATCCATTTCAAAACCATATAAATACGATATCATTTCTATTTTTAAAACCCAAATCAATATGATATCATTTTTATTTCAAATATATCCTTTTTCCAAAAATCATAGCACTTCAACTCTATATTCCTTGAAACCCGTAGCTTTGAAACATAACTTTAAATACTTAAATGGTTTAAATGTTAAATTACTTTATATAGTAAAATAGCTTCTTTAATTTCACAAATAAATTCCAAATTCTGATTTGAAACCTTCAAATAAACCATTTCCATATATTTCAAAGCTTTAATTATCCCACTATTTCAAAACTTATTCTCTGATAATTTCATATACATCAATTTCAACTACTATTATTTAGATTTGAAATGTTTACTAAATAAATCAAATATCATTTTAGTAAAACCTTTAGAATTCAAATAACTGGATATTCTTCCAATTAAATTTACTTGATAATATTCATTTAAATCAATTTTGATATTCATTTAAATCATCTAAACAAAAATCAAGTTATAAAATCATACCCTTTAAATCTTAAATTATTTACATTTCAAATCAAATTTTTCGAGGATAATTCTTAAATACGTTAATTCAAATCAAATTCACATTTATCTTCCAACCTTAATTTTATTTGAGTCATTATAAACTCTATATATAATAGAATTTAAATAGATACTTACCCATTTTATATAAAAGAAATCAAACTATATTATTAAACTCATTTTTATTAATCAATTTTATACATATCTTAAATTCAAGAATTTAACTATATATATATATATATAAAATAATATTTATATAATATCAAAATATAATATTTATTAAACCGTATATCTCTTTCCAAACCATAGAAAATCATTTCAATAAAATTATATATATACCACGGTGTCTGTATATAATTTTCTACCCTATGGTCAAGTGATACGGATATTTATTATTTCAATCCGCAATTTAAAAATAAAAATGCAATTATATATCATTTCAAACCGCAATCCCGAATGAAATAAAAATGCATAACAACTTGCAGTTTATGATGATATATAAAACATCCATTCATCCATCATAAAATCATACATCCATCACAATCATCATACAAAACAATCAATCGGTATCAATATATAACCGATAATATAAACAGGTAATTAAATGGCAATTATATTCCATAATAAATTAATAACGATTTAATTTAAATAAATGCAATTAGCTGATATGATGATTAAAAATATACATACAGTCATAAATAAATCCATAATCACAACATAAACTAATTTAACAAACATAAGAAATTTTAGAAGTTATGAGTGGGTTAAAACACTCACATTTTGAATTTAAATTGAATTCAAATCTAATTTAAACCTAAAAATTGGATAGTCTCCGAATTCGTCCATCACTGCACCAAAATGTCTGAAATTCAGATACGATCCTAACAAAAGAAACCGCGCGTAAAACGGATATCGTATGCAAAAGTTATTTAGATTAGAATGAGTTCAAAATTAAAATTAGAATAAAGAAAATAATTAATAAAATCGTACATGTCACCTTCTTCTTTAACCACGTACGCAACCCCAGAAAACCGAACCCATCACCCACGTCGCACGTCCTTCGTGCGCGCCACTCAAACGAGGCCGAGACCTCGATCAGAGACCACCATCATATGCGCCACGACAAACACCGCCTTCACCCAAAACTCCATCGAATACGGTGCCTCCATCGCCACGCAAAATGCCATAAACGCGCAACCCTATGAGCCTCGATTCTGGCGAATCCGAGAAACTACGCCACGATTCCACCGTTGGATGTGAAGAGCTCGCAGAGATTAACAATTTTCTTTTTGGAAGATTTTGATTTTGTTGAACGGATGAGGAGAAATCAAGGGGAGAAGTAAGGGAATTTTCGGCCATTGAAATCAGGAGAGAGCGGCGGCTAGGGTTTCTGGATAAAATATTATTATTTTATAGTTTTGCGTGCCTATTTATAACGTGAGGTTCAAAATAGCCCGAACTTCAAACGAAGCGTGCCGCCTGACGTTTCTTATGTAAAAAGGCCTTATAAACCCAATGGAACTGGTTTCGGAGTTCAATTCTATCATTTTCGTAGGTTACCGTTAAAGTCAAATTGGTTTGAAATGACAATAATGCCCCGAAAAGCCTGTTTTGGCTCCGGAACAAAAATGGATCGTCCCATATATCAAAATAAATGTTTTTAAATATTTTAAACGCAATGGAAAAGATTTCAAATCCAAATTCCATCGTATAAAGAAGTTATGCTAAAATCAATATTTTTCAAATTGATTTCAGTTGATTTCAATTAATCGATTTCAAGGCATTTCAGCCTACACGATCAAACGACAAGTCCGATGAAACTTGTTTCGTCGACATCCGAGTCAGTGGTCAAAATGGCTATTTTTACATTAATTAATTAAATAAATAAGTTAACTAAGTATATGAAATATTCAATTCTATTCTTTAATTGACCAATTTCAACATTTTTAATTTCTTAACCATTTAAAAGATTTAAACAGATTTAAATGTCCAATTAACGTTGATTCATTCATCAATTTCAGCGTTAAATTTCATTTTTCTTACATTCAGAAATTATAAATTAAATAAATTTATCCATTACTATATCTAGTTTCAAATTTAATAAATTTATTAATTATCACTCGAAACCTCAGTAAAATCCATTTTTTTGATTTAAAAATATTGCTATTCAATAAATTGACCTCTTATGGTTAAAATTTACATTGATTTATATTACATTTCATTTATGTATTTCATTTCATATTAATTCTCATTAACGTAATATTTTATTTCATTCAATTTCAATAATCCATTTATTTGATTTTTAATCTTACTATGAATAAATTTTTAACTTACCATCTTAAAGGTGATGTCAACATGGGTTTATATCTATTACACTAATATTCCTAATTTCATCTTAATTCCAGTTTACCGTAGTATCTAATTTTAATTTCTTACAATAAACCCATTTATTATAAATTTGAATACCAATTAATTAGTTCCAAATAAATTGATTGATTCAATTCAACTCTTTTATTAAGTTTACTATTAATTTATACACTCAGTTACTATTGGTTTTATATTTCATTACACTATATACCCCTAATTATCTTTATTTGTATTAATGGTTGTTTCAAATGTGAAATCTAGTTAATTACACACACTAGTTAAGGTTTTAAAACCAAACCTTAGTTCTATTCCCTTTGTTCAATTTATTACTTGAGAATTCCACATTTCTATTTATTTATTAGATACCTACCTTCAGTCCTTGCATTAATCCTTATAAACATTACATTATTGATATCCTAATTTGATTTAGTAGACCAATTTGTTACAACTTTACTTATATCAACACTATTTCCCTTATTTTGTTATTATTTCATACATAGATCACAAGTTTACGTTCCTTTATACTATCTTATGAAAACAATGTACATTTCTAATACTTTATTACATTTATTGGAATTAAATTTCCAAATTTACTAGATACCACAAATTATGACCTTACAGTTATTTCAGTTAATTTGGATTGCGCTAAATTAATTATTTATTAACTTACCTTACAATAATTTCATTAATTTACATCTAGTAACAAATAAATCAACATATTATTTCACACATTAATACACTGATTACATTTGTTAATACTATATTTCATTTAAAACTAAGTCATAACATTTGAATTATTATATTACATTGGAATATTCATTCAAGTTCATTAATTATTAACTTGCAATAACATATTTCCTTAATTTACATCCAATTTCTGTTAATCATGTTTTATTACATTAATCAATTCAATACTTACCTCTAATTTCTCATATTCAATTTATATCCAGGTATAAACCTTTCACTACTTCAGTTATTAGAAATTTATTCAAATCACTAATAAATAGGTTTTAATTGCCATAGCTATATTTTATTTTAGCGTTTATTTCAATATTAATTTATAAAGTTTTTATTTCTACTAAATCTAATTACAAAAATCTTATTTAATTACAAATTTAATTGTCGAAATTTACGGGTCGTTACAAATCAAATGGTATCGGCATAACCAAAGAAATCACCATGTCGAAATCGCTCAAAAATTGGCCTTTCATAGGCAAAATACCAAGATATTGTGAATCATGGAACATAAATCAAACCATAAGATTCAATTCACAAAATATACAAAAATTAGAGCTAGACACAAAGGCGAGCACTATGGCTATGCCAAACACAAAGATGAGCACAAAGGCTACGCTAAATAAATGACTTAGTTATCTCCATATCACCATCTTGAAACACCAAAATCATGCCTTTTAAATATGGTGAATTATGAAATTTAAGTCAAAATCATAAGATTCCAAACATATAAAACATAAAACGGCGCCCATCCAAAATACGAGCCGATACCCGTGGATCATGCATGAAAACGCAAGGTACATTCCCCAGTTGGACATAGGTATAGTCCCATCTCAGACAGAGGTATAGTCTCCTCTCGTACCAATGAGCACGAAAGTAATGCCGACGCAAAGACGAACCCAAAGGTTGCGCTGAATATGAAAGTGTAACAAAATTTCAAGTAGTAACCAAATTGACTTACCAAAGCATCCCATACAACTTGACGAAATTCAAATGTTCACTAAGTGATAGTAAACCTCACTTCGGTATCAATAAATGTTATAATTATAAAATATTAAGTCGGACGAGTCTGATAACTAACCGATAAAGTAAACTCGAACGTTCCATACTATTCATTTTACTAAATCGTTTAATTAAATTACTCATCAGAACGGACTAATAGTTTTATATTGAAAATACTTCCTTTGAAATGATTTGCAATATTGTTTAATGATCATAAATTAACAATCTAAAACTATATTTATAAATAGATTTTTGAATCATAATTTATATTAAAACACCTTATCAATAAGTAGGTTCAAAACTGTATTTACTCTTAGAATTTATCTAGAAACGATTTCTTTTGTAGGAAAATTACTATATAATGTTTTTATAATTATTTTTTTTGAAAACCCAGGAGAACCCGGCGGGCCGGTAAACTTCTGAGGAGGGTATAGTAAAGCCGTCCGTTGATCGAAGCCTCCATACTCCGAGGTAAATTTATATAGGATATGGAAGCGCATGGTAAGAATCGAACTTGAAGACATATGTATGTATGTATACGTCGTCATGGTATATAAACTCATGACATTCAATGCAATCACGATAGAATCAAGATCACTAAGAAACAAAAGGATTTGTTAGCTCTACAGGCTACAAGTCAACCTAAAAGCCAAGTAAATAAATTGATCCATAAGTTCAAATCCATATGTATATAATAGATAGATATTTATATAAATACATGAAGTTTTAAAATACCAAAATCATTCAATTTAGGGAATCAAACCTAGCAAAACCAAGTAACGATTAAAAACAACAAAGCATAAGCAAGTAAACAAAACATGGTAAAGTAGCGTAAGAAAGGGGAGTGTGCAACTCGAATTATGCCACTTAGACCTATCAAAATATGACCCAACCCATTTACCCTACTTATAAATGCATTGGGTCAACCCATTTATGAATATTATTAAATGGGTTATGGGTTGGGTTGACCCTTTTTAAAAGAGTTATAAATGGATAACTCATTTACTCATTTATTAAAAACATTAAATTTTAATATAAATTTGTAAAATAAGAATTTTGAACATACGTCGTATTTTTTTCATGAAGACTGACAATTGTACTTAGAAAATAACAGGCTACCGCATTCCCATATTTGAATTACGCCTAGTGCAAAAGCCATTATTTTTTTGTTCAGACTGCAATAACTTCTTCATTTTAACTCGGAATTAAACGAGACTTCAACTGACGAACTCCCACCTAAATTACGGACAGTATGGAGCACTCGAATACTTCATCTTGTGAACGCACACTATTGTTCTCCAAGAGGACTGACAGTTGTACTTAGAAAATGACAGACTACCACATCCCCGTATTTGAACTCCACCTAGTGCAGAAGCCGCTATTTTTTTGTTTGGACTGCAATAACTTTTTCATTCTAGCTCGGAATCAGGTGAGACTTCGACCAATTAACTTCCACCTAAATTACGGACAGTATGGAACATTCAGATACTTCATCATATGAATGCACGCTGTAGTTCTCCAAGGGGACTGACAGTTGTACATAGGAAATAACATGCTACCACATCTCCATATTTGAACTCTTCCTAGTGCAGAAGCCACATTTTTTGTTCAAACTACAATAACTCCTTCGTTCTGGCTCAGAATCAAGCGAGACTTCACCGGTTAACTCCCACCTAAATTATGGACTGTATGGAACACTCAAATACTTTATCGTGTGAACGCACATTATAGTTCTCTAAAGAGAACTGAAAGTTATACTTAGAAAATAACATGCTACCACATCCATATATATGAACTGCGCCTAGTGTAGAAGCCGCTATTTTTTTTGTTCAGACTGCAATAACTCCTTCATTCTATCTTAGAATAAGGCGAAACTTCGACCGATTAACTCCCACCTAAATTACGGACAGTATGGAACACTCGGATACTTTATCGTGTGAAGGTACACTATAGTTCTCCAAGGGGATTGACAGTTGTACTTAGAAAATAATAAGCTACTACATCCCCATATTTGAATTTTAATGAAAATTAGAATTAAAATTATTATTATTTTTCGAAACTCAAAACATAAAAATTAGAATTAGAATTATTTTATATATTTTTTTAGTCAAATTAAATTTAAATCTTTAAATGGGTTAAATGGGTAACCCGCTTATTAAGCGGGTTGGATTATAAATGGGTTGGGTCATAAATGGATAAAAAAGAACGTGTCATAAATGGGTTGGGTCAAACTCGACCCAACCCATTTTGACCCGACCCAACCCGTTTGACAGACCTAAATATGCCAGCTTCAGGTTGTGACCGATTGACCGATGAGTCCCGACCGGTCGACTGGTGGGTCGCGGCCTAGAGCTTGCATGCTTCGGGTCCCAGCCCACGGACAACTAGCATGATTCCAGCGAGCTTTTTGACCCTTCGGTAGTTGACCTTGGCAAATCAAGTATAAATATGCTACATGTACTAGAAACATTTCGTACAAATATGAATTATAGAGGATGATTGGCTAATAATAACTAATTTTGATTAAGCACAATGAACTCAGTAAGCAACAGCCACATGCATTCACCAATCCAAACTCCTACCACAATTCAATATATAGTTTCAAATTAGAACAAGATGTGAGTTAGACACAGCTGAATCTCTAAGTTTGTAGTTTGTAGAATGTGGATTAGTGCCTATTCTTTTCAGCAATTGCCTCAAATGAAACATACAAAGCAACAAGAAAAATATCACATGCATTCAATTACCAAGATTTCTGAAATAAATTCATATAAAAGAGGAATACTAGATTGAGATTTTATACCTGGAGCTTATAACCTTTTAATTTCAGCAATTAATTTCAAGATTGAATGGGATTTAGTATTTTAATTTCTAGGGTTTGAGTTGAGAAGGAGTAAAGCGGCAGAGTCCTGTTTCTAAGGTGGAAAGAAAACGAACATACTGTTCTTCTTCCCAGCCACTCTTTCCTTTCTTAACTAATTTTTTCCTTCTTATTTTTTTTTTGTCAATTTGCTTGTGGGCCTTAATCAACCTTTAATTAGCAATGAATTAATCATATTTGCATCAATTCAAGGTAATAGCTCAATTCTCTAATTAACAATTAGAACCAATATATTTGTCTAAACCAAATTTAACTAATCACCATATAAACTAATACAAATCCATTCGTCTTGTTAACTTAATGCATAGTCTCAAGTTACTAATTCAAATATTTAACTAAGAATTTATTATTATTAATTCTTAATTAATTGCATTAAATGGTTAAAAGTTATTAGTTTAAATTTTCACAGCAATAAGAGTTTCATTTCTATTAAATTCAATTAGTTGCACTTGTTGAATATATAAACAAAAATTAACACCAAATCTAATTTATAAAATATGAATGATTTTTCATAAGTTTATAAATTTATAATCTTTGCAAAACATCCGTCTTCTCATTAACATTTATTCCTCAATTTATTACCATACCTACAGTTTGAATTATAGTAGACGATAAAAATTCCTTTCAATGTTTTAAATACTTAGAGATCTTTTATCCATTTATTTTCTCTCAACGCGATTTAATCCAAATTCCATACTAACCTGAATATGAAATAAAATAAAATCCCTAAAAATTCCATTTTAATTAATTGTTATCACTTAATTATATTTTCAACTTCTCTTTAGGTATACCTCAAATCGGGGTTGTTACAAATTACGCCGATACAAAATATGTCAGTGTCAACCTGTTTTGCGTTTTGATTTCCTTAATTTTGATATCTTACAAGCTTTTTGACTCATTTCTTCATCATTCTGCAGTCGAGTTTCTCTAATCCGAGTCAAATTCAAGATTGTGGTAAATTTACTAAAAACAGCCACCGACTTGAATATCTAGTAATCGATGAATAAGAATTAACGAAGAGAATAAGACTTGAGAAGCTTTTGCTTTTAAATTAGTAACAAATGTCTGCGAATAAACGAAGCGGAATCAACGAAATGACGTTTGAATGCGGTTTATGATTTGCATGCATAGGTAAAAGAAATAGCCCACGGATGTAGGGCAATGGAAAAAGAGTGCATAGGTCTACTAATATATCCAGATTCGAGTCCCGTCTTGCACACTTCTCGTAAAAAAGGTAGAGGGTTATAAGTGTTTTAGCAATCTGACGAGTTCTTCTGGATTAATTCAAAAATAAATAAATAATAACAATAAGAAAAAAATAAAAATAAAAATAAAAATAATTAGTGGGGAGCTCGATGGATGTGTGGAGCACTTGAATGGGCAGGAGGAAAATTGGGCTTAGGCCGATAATTTGGTGCGAGAGGATGCAACACCGACCCAGTGTTGGTAATTTCTGTCAATCATCTTCCTCCCTGAAGCCTAGGGTTTCGACGAAATCTGAAAATAGAAGAGAATAATAAATCAATTTGCCTTGCATCCTAAATTTTTATGTTCAGGTTTGCTGCTGCTGCTTCTTCCCATTCCTCCTTTTTTCCTTTTTATTTTTCGCTGAATCGATATCGCGATGCTGAACTAAATCTCTATTTTGTTTCAATTCGATGTTTAAATTGAAAATCGCGATTCAGTATTGGGCTTCAATATTTTCGTTCTGAAATAGGATCGTACATTTTACACGGATTGCGATCCAATTTAACTCTTCGATCGAGAAGGCTGCGATTCCTTCCAAATCGCGCTTTGGAACGTGCGATCTCCCCATTTCTGAATCACTGACTGGGAGCTTTAAGTGTTTTAAGACGCATAACTTTGCTTTCTATGCTCTGTCCGATGCACTTCTTGATGATGTGTACATGTTTATTGTTGTGTGTTTGCAAATTCATCTACCTTCTCCTTCCATTGAATCTTTAATTTGGACTACTTTATTTTACAGGCACACGGTACACTGAATTCAAACTAGGTGAATAATGACTTCAAGCATGCTCCCAGGCGATCGGAGGTTCTATATTTACATTTCTTTTTGTATGAGAATTCTGTGGACTTCTGTTTTTGTCATTCAACTTTCCATTTTGAAATGTTTTAAATGATCAACTGGATTATTTCGAACTTAGTCAACAAGCATAATAACAAATTCAATACACAGTTTATGTATACCTAATGATATTAATTAGTCAGAGAAAAATATTATGTTCAACGTGCAAATAAACTCAGCTGTAGACTTTAGTTTTAATATTTCATGTCCAATCAGTTCAATACATCATATGTTATGAATGAACTATCAAATTGCCAAACCACAGTGAACGAAACAAAGCTTGGTGCTGGAACGACTTTGACAATGATAATTGATGGAATCTAGTTAGACTCCTGAATGTTGCACCCGATTTGAAAATTTTGTTTTTTCCATGTGCTACCATCTAGGTGATTGTGGGGGCGGGAAATTTGTTAAGGAAGAAAAATAGAATAAAACCAGATTGGGAATGTCATTTCTGGTAAATTTTGTTCAGTTTGTGATAGTTGAAATATTTGCCTGGTGGTAGTTGTGCATGATTCTAGATGTTGGTTAGTGGAGTATTTTTTAATTAGAGATGCAGCAAAAGGACATAAGGAGGCAAAGCTTGACTGTAGTTCTAAGTACATGATTAATATTGCACCATGCTAATCCTAGATTGTAATATACTCATATTTTTGTTGTTGTTTATATTTGTATTTTTCTAGCATGATTTCAATCTCAAGCGTACAATATTATATTGGTACCACGTAGACTAGTGATGAAATAAAAAATTCTTGCGATTGGTAAACCAATATAATTTGTCAAATATTTTGTGAAAATATTAAAATTTAGTTGAATAGCATTCATGCAGATAATTCATGCAACAAATAGATAATTAAATCTCCAAGCTAAGTTGCACCATGCTTGGCTGTAGTTCTAGGTTGGATGCCAAGAACATGATTAATGTCACACCATGCTAATCCTAGACTGTAATGTACTCATATTTCTTTTGGGTTTATTCTTGTATTTTCCTAGCATGATTTCAGTCTCAAGCGTACAATATTATATGGGTATCATGTAGACTAGCGAAGAAATAAAAATCCTCTTGCGATTGGTAAACCAATATAAATTGTCAAATATTTTGTGAAAATATTAAAATTTAGTTGAATAGAATTCGTGCACATGATTTGTGCAAATTTATATGTAACAAACAGATAATTAAATCTCCAAGCTAAGTTGCACTATGCAAATTTAAACTCTTTTATATAATTGCTTCATATCAATTGTTTTTGTAACTTCTTTTTTAAATATCTTGCGGTTTCCAAGCAAGTGTTACATATCTATGGCAAAGTGGTATTTTAGTGGCATCATAACGTAAAATGCATCTTCTATTGTTAGTTGGCAGAAAATGAATTAGTTTATGAATAATAGTATCTTTTGGTTTTTTAAATTGGTTCTTTAATCAACTTGGACATGTTGCAATATTGCGAAAGTGAATCATTATGCAAGACTATTTTTTTAGGATAGAGTTGTGTGTTCAGCTTACATACGTTGTCAATGTCTGGTGCTTCAATTATTTTTCGGTTCCAAAACTAAGCTAAGACGTGAAAGTCCAATCGTCTTGTATGATAGTCTAGAAGTTAACTCCGCTATTTGTTTATTAATTGTTTCATTTTTTTGTATGTCATAGGGGTAATTGTGTTTCATTTTGATTTCTTCATGCAGTTTGCACTTTACAAGAGCGATTTGTTCCTTACCACCAACGAGCACTAACGTTTGAACCAAATCACTAGTACAAATGGTATCACATTTTCAAAAGACTGCCATATATCATCATATTTTCAAATTGCAAAGATCTATCTTTTTAGATCGAGGTTGAGTGGATTTCTTTCAAGATATCTTGATTAAGGTTCGAGAGCTCGGTTTTGGTCATTTGATATTTTCATTGTTTTTGTCAATTTTGGAAATTTTGAAAGTTTATCTCGTTCTCAATTGTTATAATGTTAGTTTGATTCATTATAATGTACTTGAATTTGAACCAAAAATAAATATAAAACATTACAATTAAACTAAGTATTATAATTTAATTTTTTGATAAATAAGGTAGTGGACAAAGTTGACCACGCCATATATATAAACAATGAAGTTTTACAACACAATACATCATTGCACCCCTTCTAACACAACTAAATATTATAATTTGTTACTTTAACATAATTTAGAATGAAACATTATAACTAAACTGCTTAAACAAAGCAAACCCAATTAATTAGAATTAACATTATATTTAATTTAACATCGGTCCAATTATAAAATATTTAGTCTAATTTAGCAGCAGGCCAAATTAACATGCCATCCGATATATCTAACCTTAAGATCAAAAATTCCTTTCCAAGAACCTCTCGTTTATCTTTCAGCTTCTAGTCAACCTCTCTTCATCTTTTCGCATAGATGATATAACTAAAAAGTAAAACATTAAAAGAGGCTACCATTTGAATCAACTTCAATTCAATCAGTTTTTCCAATTTTATTACAATTGGATGCTAATTGCTCAATGGTGCTTGCTCGATTTTGGGTGGAGGTAATTGATTTTTGTTTGAGTCAATTGCTTTTCTATTTGCTTTTGGGCATGTTCCTACCACTTATGTTCAAATTTTTTATTGAGTTTACGCGGGATAATTTTTTGTCCCAATCTCGTCCTGCCTCCGGCGGAACCGAATCGAGATGACCGGAAGCTCTTACCTTGATCTTGGCACACAACTTTATACGGATTTTAATTAATCCCCATCACTTCAAAAATTAAAATGGAAATAGATGTCAAATTGAAATGTGCTCGTCATAAGTAGAACTTTACCTTGCATTTGCATGCATTTTTTTTACTTTAAGACATTTCTTTATGGTTTTGATAACCCCAAAAATAGACTTACAGGGTCACGAGCTAAACAATATACATGCCGATGAGTAATGTGAACTTCAACAAATAGTGCTTAGGTGACATAACTTATAGGGTGTTTTAAGTTGCTCTAATGCGTGTGTACCATACCACTTAACGTCATCAGTTATTTTTTTCCCTACAGGTTTTTAGTTGTTTTAGCTAGGAAGATGAAATCATTAAGTTCACGGTACAAACTAACCTAAACCCTAACTAGTGCAGGCTGCAGTCAATGAGCAAAACAATACATAATGTCCATTTGGACATTCTAAAGGTATTGCTTGTAGTTATCCCATGCACCAATTTTATATTACTCAAACAAGCACTATCAGACATTCGACGTTACTAAAAAACAAGCATATAAGTTCAAACAAGAACAACGAAACGCACCCTCTTAGACATATGTGTCAATAGTGTCTTCAACCACGACTTCATAAAATTCACAATTTATAACATTCACCATCAACAAATTTAACAACTATGATTGCTTGCTTGACACTTGATTCATCTTGTGATTACATCAATAATAATGCAAACTTCTTTAAATTATTCTTGTCATCACATCATTCGTAGTATCACTCTAGTTTTTGGATGAAATGTTGGAAACATTTTTGGATCACCTTTTAGTAATATACTTTTGCGATTTTGTTAGAAAATTCTTATTTTCCTCTTAAACCACGATCTTAACATAGTAGTTGTAAAAAACTTCCCTTAAACTAAAAACCTTCGTCATCCTTGCTATCCTTGTCCTTTTTCAAATGATTCGGGTCAACCATTTGAATTCTCATTTTTTAAAATAGTTTTCGTTCATTAGTTATTTTTTTGGATCATTTTAATGTCATTTTCCGTATTAATTTAAGACCCTCTCGTTTTTCTTTTTCTTCCATATAAATATTTACCTTCTTTCCTCGTCCGAGCATCACTTTGCCTTGTATGTGTCCATGCTGTCCAAGTATTTTTTTTCTTATATATATGTGTTACTTCTAGTTTCTTTTTTTCGTCTATCTAATCTAGTAATTCTAATCATTCTTAACGTTACAATTTCTCCTACATTTTTTAAAGTTTTAGCAAGAGTAAACGTTTCGCTCTATGTAATATAGTTAGTTTAACTATTGTTCAATAAAGATTTTTTTAGTTCGTCTATTATTTTATTGTTGTGTAAAATGACCATAGTTTCTTCTTTTTATTGAGTAGGTATGAATTTATATTACCTATATTATGACAATTCACACTTTGATTATCGTATTCTATTTTGGCATGTGCTTTGAAACACAATATGTTAACTTTTTTTTTGAATGCGCACACATGTTTTGGTTCGTTGATTTGATGTTTCGAAATGTTGAATCCAGTATTGCGGAATATTTAATCCGATCTTCCAAAACGATGAAAATTTTAGGTACGTTAAATTAATACGCATTAAATAATAATGGTTTTATTTGAAAATGTAAACGAATAATGAAGAATGATTCCAAATGGTCTTGAGAAGACGTCTTATGCTTCATTTTAACTTTTGAGTACCGTAATAATGTATAGTAATACACATACATTTATGAGTTCTACATTTGTACTCATCAATGTTTAAAATTTCGGTTTTCTATTTCATTTCGGTCACTCGATATTCTTGGAATTTCGGTTCCGTTTTGGAAATTTTAAAAATTCCGTTTTAGTTCTGATTCTGGATTTTCATACATTTCTACATATGTAAGTAGATTTTTTAACCACAAGTTAAATATATCATACTAACTTGGGCTGGTTCAGCAAGGAAGAATTAAATTTTGCTAAAAAATAGGCCCAACCAGCCTAAGAAGGAAATCCTAATATCATTGTTTGTGTCAAAATTGGTCACAAATCCCAGATGCAGTGAAGGCACCAATGTTTATAACAAATCCTCGATATCTTAACACGGATCTCAGATTCAGATAACGTAGAGAATAAAAATGAAGAAATAGCAAAATTAAAATGAAAGAAAGCAAGAAAGAACACTAGTTTTATAGTGGTTCGACTATCTCCGGTCTACATCCACTTACAATCAATCATTTTAATCCTTTTATACCGTAGTTACAGTCACAAGCCTTTGGAATCAGTAAACAAAATGGCAGAGTTTAGCTTAGGAAAGAAGATCCCCTTGTAGTTGCCATAGGACTGCTATTTATAGGTGTAGATTCGAAAATATCCGCCTTAAAATCGGGAATACCTCTTCTCTTGCGCAGGTGGGCCCACATGATCAATCTAGGTTGATTTTGGATCGATCCATGTACAATTCGTGTCGATCCAACATGGTCCAATTGAGTTGAGATCAACCACGAATCTTTTTGAATGCATAAGGAAGCCTCTGTGAAAATTTCGTAGCATTTGAATTTGTAGATGTTGAGTTATGATCGATGCAAGTATTGTTTTTTATATCCCGCCGAGCTCGTATCGATACTAGTTCGTATTGATATCTCTTCGTATCGATCGATTAACATCGACCACCTTCATATCCATCATCCACATATCCATAGCCGTAGCCTCCACATCGATCCGGGTTCCACGCCTAAACCCATGTTGAATGCTTCATCATTTTACCAGCTCCACTACTTCATATCCATCGGCATGTGCTGTCCGTATCCATCAACCAACCCTCCTTCGTATCCATACTGTTCATATCGATTCATGTTTCGTTATGGATCGATGCAAACAAGACCGACATGAAGTGCGTCTTCGTATCCATCCAACGCTGCTGCTTGTGCCTTTCGTACCGATCCAATGCCCGATCAATACGAAGTGCTCTTCCAAACTCCTGTGATCGCTGCTTCCTTTTTCGTATCAATCTCAACCTTGATCAATATGAAGTATGCTGCCATACCGATGCCGTGTCTAACCAAATCGATGCACATTGCATCTATACGAAAGCCATCGATTCAAATTGAACCGTTGAGTCCATTCCTGATCGATACAAGTTACTATCGGTCCAAAGGCATGTGTGTTATCCATATTCGCATCCATCCAGTTGCTTTATTTTTCGTATCGATATGAACCATATCGATACGAGCTACAACTATTGATCCGAAACAAAGCACCCTTCCCATATCCATACTGACATGTGATCGAAACGAACCATATCGATATGAACCAGTTTCTATGAATTTTGATCCATCCATAACTCTATAAACTCCGCTTGACCTGGAATTTGAAATCTATCATGTCCTAGCCTTGTTCATCATTCCCAATCCATCCCATCTTGATTAGAGCTCGGTCCAATTTGGACGGTATCGATCACAGCCTTGTTTTCAATCGATCTACAATCTTGGTATCCTTCATTTTTAGCCAATTTGTTGATATCTCGGGTTTGACCAAAAGGCGGGGTAACAATCATCTTATAGTAAAACAAGTCAGACTTACCTCATTCGAAATAACCCTGCATACGATGATTACCTTCAACCCATGTTGATCCTACAGCACCATCTATCACATAGAAAACCGTAAATGAAAGGGAAAAAAAGAACGTCACGCTAGTCTCCCTTCTTGCTTCAATGGATCTTGCTTTTTTAAGCATCCTAAAATCTGAAATCCTAATTTTCGAATTAGGTTTTCTTGTCTACTTTGATTCAATCGATTTTATTTTTGTGCTTTACTTGAATCATGTTTATTTTAGTTTTCTTCGCTTATATGTTTTCCCCTCCAATTCGTTTGTTCACGGCTTTTTTTATACTATTATCATCTGGAATGGATTTTAGAGCAAATTCCGGTCCGGTTGACGTCGGAATCGGGATGGATTGTCCGGGATCCCAATGTGCCGGTCGGAATGGTTAACCATGGTACTCATCTACTCCTTTCTTTTCTACAACATTTGAACATTTTACATTTTTTTCTTTGGCTTCAACTGCTACAAGTTATAACCTATAGCTAGTTTTAAATGAATAGTATTTATATTAGAATTTTTTACTTTATGTTCATGTATTTGGATGGATAACAATATCATACGTATTTGCATATAAAGAGAGTGCTTTCAAAAATGTTTTGCTTTTCTTCTGCGGTTCGAATTGATGTGAGCACAAGTAACATTGGTTGTTACGTTCTTTTCAATCTCTCTATCTATGATTGTATATATTTGAACATGTTTTTGTTGTTGATCATTTGAGTTTTTAGAATTCAGATGATTACTGACCGTTTATTTTTTTAATTTCAAATTTAGAGAGCAAAATCAATTTCATATGACGATACAAGCGCTTCTTTTCATTTTTTCTAAAAAAAGAACAATCTAACAATTTTTTTTAACTTGGTGGTGATGTGGCCCGAAGTAATGAGTTTGGACCTCTTCATGAGATCGTTTCTACCAACTCTTATCGAAATATCAAACCCATTGTACAATGTGTATCTTGCTAATGGTGTTGCGTATTTTTCAAGGAGAAAAAACCATTTAGCATAGTGAGTCATCCATGATACTTGTCCAATATGATCTTCAAACCGCTCAATTTGTCGTGTCTTCCTTTTAAAATTAGTTTAAACTGGAATAACAAGGTCTCACTTTAATATGAATTTTAAAGTCTCGTTTCAATATAAAAGTGGAGAACATCTTGATATTGATAAAGATACGCCATGATACCATATAGTTTGACATTATCTGGCTCATGGTTTATGTTCTTTTTTACTTGAATGTCTAGAAGTAGGACGTGTTCATTTATAGGGTCCGATTAGTTTAATCCCGAAATCAAAAGAAGGATTGACAAATAATATTCTGATTGCATCTTCTTTTTTCAGAATGTGAATACGATTTTCTCTGATTTTTTAGACATGTGTCAACTTCAATCAATTATAGGATTGATTCAGTTCATTACTAATAAGATGAATTATTTCAAATTAAATAACTTGTCTGTATTTATACAGTTATATTGGGGTAACTAAGTACATTCTGTTCTAAACAATCAAATATTAAGCATTCACCACTATTAGTTTTAATATTTTTACAACCAAGTTTTGATTTATCACATTTTTTCTTCTGCCAGCCAAATTAAGACTTCAGCAAACGAATTAATTTTTATAACAACCAAATTCCAAATTCAAAGTCAGCAATAAAGCCAACCAAATTCTTTCAAACTGATAATGGTAATCTATTTTGCATTTTAATTGCCAATGTACTAACTAAACTAAACTAGCATACATTCTTATACATAATTGGAAGCAAAAAAAGAGCGAATACGAAATTAAATAAAAATCCTAACATTTGATTTTAAAGGAGCAATTGAGATTTGATAATAGTAAATAATGGGGATGTTCAGATCATGGTTTAAGGTTCCGGCCGAAACCTCGAGATTCTGGCCACCTCGGTTCGGTTCCAGCCGGTGGCGGGACGTGATAAGGTTAAAATCTCGTCCTGCTAATTTACAGTTAAAAAACCAAAAAAAAAAAAAAAATTGGTAATTACCAGTCGAGATTTGAGATGCAAATTCGGACGAGCATCGTTGTTGTCAATCTCATAACAGCAGTTGTAGTCGTCGATTTCAAAGCATGTTGTCGCGATCGATTTCATAACAGGGGAAACGTCGATTTAGGGTTGAAAGGGAAACGTCGATTTAGGGCTGAAGGGGAAACGTCGATTTAGGGTTGAAGGGGAAGACATCGACGATGAAGGGAGGGGAAGATGTGTGAGGGCTGAAGGTGGAGACGTGAATTGAGACGGTGTTATAAGTTAGGGCTGAAGGGATATAGAGGTTGGAAAATAGGGCCGATTGAAATTGAGGTAGGGCTTGGGCTTTTAAATGGACTAACTAATATCACTTAATTTTATTTAGTTAGGGCTGTATTGGGCTATTTTATTTCATTTAATTTAGTGTAATTCTAATTCTAATTTAAATTTGTTCAATCAAGTATAAGTATATTGGGCTAGACTATATTTGGTGCTTTATTTACATCGATCATTATTACATTTTGATTAACAGACTCTTGAAATTGAAATCAGGACCGAAACTGAAATCGAAACTGAAACCTCCGAAATTTCCGAAATCGTTCGAAACTAAGAAATTTTCAAATGAACGAAACCGAGACCGAAACCGTGTTTTTGAACCATGGTTCAGATTCAGGATGGGAAATTGATCCACATGAAGTGGCTGCTGGTGTCATACTGCCTACTATTTGAGAGGATTGCAGATTAAGATTTGACAATTTGGAAAATCCTGAAAAAAGATTGAAGAGAATTGCATTAATTTTCTTTTCCAGCATATACTTTTTGATTGGCTGGGCGGCTGCCCATCCAATCTAAAATATAGATTCATGATTTATGTCACACTTTAATATGTGTTTAACATAGTGAATATGCGCATCACATAATTATACGAGTTCAGTTGGATTTACCTTTCCCAAATTTGGTTACGCAGTCTTAATTAACTGCAAACCCCTTCATTTTTATATTTTCAGTACTAATTTATTTATTTTTATTAACGAATGGATGTGATTTGACTCATGTGCATATGACAATTGAGAATATTGATCTACTCTTGTATGAGTTAGAAGCACGATGATAAACAAATACACAACAACTTGTTAATTTTCTTTCAATTAAAATGAAAAGTGGAGAAGCAATGCAATTAGGCTAGTTGTGAAACTTTAACTAGCTAAAGCATTCATAACAAGATAAAGTTAGCAAGCAAACAAGGTCGCATAATATTCTAAAATAGTTTACTCTTTGAGAGGCAATGTTTCTTTTTGAAAGGCAATATCATAAAAAAGAAGATACATGTAAGAAATAATTTGGAATATGCAATGTTTTGACGTTCTGCCTAACAGAAACGATCATTGCACATATGACCTTTTGGTTCATTCTAATTGCATGACACATGGAGATAGATCCATGAGTATCTTGAAACCTCTTTCATTTCAGTAGGTGAAGAAGCTCTTCTCTGGATCATTTTACCTTCTGAATCTAAAGGAGTAAATTTCCAGTTAAAAATTCTGTTCACCTTTTTTACAATTTGCATTGCAGTTTTGCAGTTTTCAACATACACACTCAGAAACATGTAAAAATTGATTAAAAGAAGCATTGCTTTTAACATCTCTAAGGGCACATTTTATGCATGCCATGGACCTCAAGGAGTGAGTATTTTATACAATTAACTTGCAACTCTTCAGTTTTCAAAATATACACTCGAAAAGTAATATGTAACTTTTTTGCACTGTGTAAGAAACTATCAAGAATATCAAGTATCGACTAGAGCAAAATAGTTGAATTATCATGATAAATCCACTGATTAGAATGTGAACCACCCAAATTTTCATTTGATCTAAATTTCATGATGTTTTTACTTGCAATCTTTGAAACTGGTATCACATTGTTGCACTTGAGTAATCATATTTTTGTTGGTAAAACATGGTATAATCCCTTGTAGTGTGGATGCCCTTTAAAGGAAGGTGTGGTTTAATCTTAAAATTCTTTCATTTATGTTTAAACGTTGTGTTTTTGTTATTAGGTTTTAGTTACATTTTGAATGTTCCATTTAATTAGTTCTGAACTCTACCTTTAATTTGATTGATCTATTGCCATTTTTAATTTGTTTTACTGAAATTGTTGCAATTTCATGTCAAGCTGCTATCTGTATCCTTTATTTCTAACATTTCGTTTTATTTAATCATACCAAACAGGCCTGCTTCGACAAGGAAATCTGGAATGACAGTTTTGGGGAAAGTTCCAAAACCTATTAACTTACCCAGCCAAAGGTAACTTCTAATCACAGTGATTACTGATTAATGTTGAGTGCCAGCTATCATGTATTAAAAATATATTATTTTGTTATAGATTGGAGAATCAAGGGAATGACCCAAATGTTGAAATTGTTCCAAAGTAAGTATTGTCATTTGCATGCCGAGTTTACATCTACGGTTTCCATTATTCAAAATGCATATTGTAAGTTTATTGTGGGCACTAGACTCAAAACTTGTTCTACGTTGGGCTTGCATTACCTTATCACCTTATGCCTAAACCCTGGGTGATCTGTCAAATTCAAATCAAAACTGACAAAACTTAACCGAAATTCCATGATCATAGAACTTAGCGAACCTACGTCGTTTCCTTAAAAGATAATAACCCGTAGTTTTAGCATGACATTTTGCATTGTTTTGATCTACCCGAATAGTGACAAGAATACACAAATGGTACACATATTGATTCTGAGGAGACTTAGTGGTTAGCAAACAAAAACTTGAAATGATAAATCAGTGTTTGTCCATATGATGCTCAACTCCTGGCACATTGTATTATTTATATATATTTTGTTAATATATATACCATATAGGGGCACATTTACATGGGGAAGCCGATCATCATCAACAGTGGCAAATGCATGGGGTACTTCAAGCATTTCTTCTCCCACTGCTGATGGAAGCCTCAGTTCACCGAGCGGCGCACGACCTTCTACTGCTGGCAGTGATAGGTCCCATGAACCTTCTAATGCATGGGGCCCAACTCCGCATCTATCATCAGCATCAGCATCAGGCGTGTTAGCGTCAGGTCAGTATTCAGCATTGTCATCTCGACCTCGAAGTGCAGAGACAAGATCAGCCAGTTCTCAGCTTTCTCGGTTTGCAGATAGCTCAGCCGATAATCCAGTAGCTTTGCTGTCACCAAGAATTGCTGAAAGATCGGTATTTCTCTCAATGTCCTAGGGTTAAGTGCCGTAGGGTTTGTGGTTCATTATATATTGCACCTATCGCCATAAAGCCATTTCCATTTACACCTCAGTTGAAAATTGCCCAATTTTAAACTTATTTGCTTTAATTTATGTATGTGGTTAGCAAGCTACAAAAGATTTAAACACAGAATTTAGTCAATAAGCCAGTTATTAGCTTATACTAATAATGCTAGTTGTGCTGTTGAGATGGTGATAGTTTATGGTGGCGCATCGTCTTTTAATATGACCATTTAAATAATTTTTTCTTTTGGGCAGCACTTGGACGCTTCTGAGTCAGTAGGCACTTTTCTCTCTTTCTTTTTAATTGAATTCAATACTTTTGACGTGAAGTGAGAGGGGATTATCCTTCTTTGATATCGATATCATCAATAAGATAATCTTTAGACTTGTCATCCAGGAACTTGTTTGGAAATACCGTAATTAAACGAACATAGGAGTTCGCCACTAGGCGACTGGAGGCGACCAATCCATACTATTCTTTCTAATGAGCACTGTCAGGCATTTTTGAAGCTCAAATTTGTTTTTATGTTTTCTTCATCATCGTTTGGCATGTTAGATTTGCTAACTGTTTAACTATTGTTTGGTATGGTACATAGTGATGTGCTATTAACATTTTATATAGTTACATAATTGAATATTTAAAACAAGAAAAGAGCCACGGATCCCTGTTTTTGATGTTGTTATAGGAGAAGTCCCTGAAGAAACGCATCTGTAAATTTGGTCCCTAAGTTTGAAAAAATAAAAAACGCAAGGTGCCTTGCACTTTTCTGATCGAAAATTTTAAAAAGTGAAAGGTAACTTGCACTTTCTATCAGGAAAGCGTAAGCTAGTTTGCGCTTTCTGATTTTGAGATTATTTTTAAAACTTTTGAAATTTTTGAAAAGCGCAAGGTAACTTGCGCTTTCTATCAGGAAACGCAAGCTACTTTGCGTTTTTTGAATTTGAAATTTTCGAAAAAGTTTTAATGTTTAAAAAGCGCAAGCTAACTTGTGCTTTCTCATTTAGAAAAAACAATGGACCCACTTTACATACTTATTTATACATGGACTTTTCTTGTAACAACAACAGAAATATGGACTTTTTGTGCAAAGCCCCTATTTTAAGTATAAAGTCCAAATTTTATTAGCTAACATGAAGCTCTGCCTCGGCTTCAACCAGATTACGTTTGGGCTTGAGGGATCTTCTTGACGCCTTCTGTTCCACTTTCCACCCTAAACGGCTTAGGGCTTGTACACTGATTATATGGCAAACAACATGTAACATATCGCACTTTATCATATCACTAAAGAAACAGAAGTATAATCAATCCAATAAAATTTAGAGATGCATGCACTGATAATAAATGCATAGAAAAAAAGGAAGAGCTATATCTTAGTGTTCTTTTTGTCCACTGCTTTACCTCTATATACATTTTCTGATTTACGTTTATCATGCTTGTGTATTATGGTTAAACTTACAGGGAGTTGGATCTTCCAAAGGCAGTGGGTTCAATTTGAGCTCAGGAGATTTCCCTACACTCCACGCAGATAAAAATTCTGACACAAACTCACAAAGAGGTATTTATAGTAACCGTTTCTCTTCCCCGGCTATATTTGCATTTTGATTGAGTACACACTGTCTCCTTGTGTCAGTATTTTGGCAGTGCAGTACATCCATTCTCCTTGTTTTATCTTGTACTTGATTTGAGCATGGTAGCTCGTATTTGGTGGAAAAACTGTTATGTTTATTTGTCCATGATTGTGCTTTAACATATACCTCATCTCATGTTTGATGTTCCTTGGAATTATTATTTCATATTGTTATGCAGGGTTTCTTATTTAAGCTGTTTTCATTTGTCAACTTTAGATTAAATTTAATGTTTCCCATCTTTGGTGTACACGCCAAGGTCTTAAAAGATAGTTGTGCAGGAAGTACAGTGCATATATAACCACAATGAAATAAATATGTATTAAACCAATCAATTTAAAGTCTTTTTCCCCAGCAAGTGGAGATAAAATAACTCTATTTGTTTGAAGTCTCGAGATAAGGAACATTTAAAACATATATTTTGCAAATAAATAAAATAGAATAAATTATATAATTCTGAAAATGATTTCTATATTAGCAATGGATTTTTCCCCACATTTAAATACAAGTTGAAAAATACAATGTGCTGTAGAAACATAATTTCAAAATTGTTTTGCTCAATAATTCATACATACGATGTTCTTTGCGAAGTTATGCTAAATTTTATGTGTATACAAACATAAAAACTGATACGCACACATGCATACACGTATACACACACATGCATACACGTATACACACACACATATACATACATATACATACACATATCAGTGTTATTGAAGCGCTCGCCTGGGTGCCAAAAAGCCCTAGGCGCCGACCTAGGGCTTTTCACCTCTTTAAGGTTTTGGCGATGCTTAAGGCGTCATAAAAGTGCTCAAGGCGACGAGGCGACAAAAAATCGATGCCCTAGAAAAGGCGCACTTCAATTATGGTCGAATAATTTAGGGCTTTAGCCCAAAACCGAACCTGATTGTGGCATATTGGGCAATTGTCGAACATTAGGGCATCAGTATTCTTGAAAAAATTACTCAATCTTGATCTCCGTTCTACCGCTGTCGATCCAGATCGACTACCGCCGCTGCTCCAGATTCACTGCCGCTGTTCCTCCCTGCCGTCAATCTCAATTCTCGAATTGATGCTCAAGGCGTCCAAAAGCCTTAGGCGACAAAAAACGCTAGACGAAGGCCTGAGGCTTTTCGCGTTGATAACTTTGACACACACACATATACATACGTACTTACCTATTTATACGCATACACAAAAAAAAAAAATGGTGGCCAATAGATACCGTAATAGGATAATCATTTGTAAAGATGATGTTGATGATATGTAGATCTTGTTTGCAAAAAAATATGAAATTTCGATGATAATAGACACCAAAATATAATTGACACAATTTAAGGGCACAAAAAGCTGAGATGCAAACCCCTCCTTTATATATTTGTTGAGGGGTTCACATTCCAACCTTTTGTATTTATGATTTGTGCATGATTTACTTTTCAATATTTACGATCATTGGAATTTGATAATTTTTTGCAAGTGTGATCTACTTTACATCAACAAAATTTCAGAATTTTTTTATTTTATTTCGAGAATTAGAACCCATCAAACATAGTAATGCAATATATTATATGCTCGAAATACTTGTTATAGCCAATGGTCAGGAAATACCAAAATATGATAATTATTTGTAGAGATCATGTTGATAATGTCTATCACTGATCACGCTTGCAGAAAGGTTATCCTATTCCGATGGTCGTAGATACCAAAATATAAATCGAGCACAGTTTGGGTATAAAAGAACTAGCATGTGCATCTCGCCCCCCTCTCTCTAAACATATGTAGACGTGTGTATGTATCTATGTGTGCACATACACACTCTTTTGTGTGTGTGTATACCAAGGTTTTAAATTTCAGATTTTGGTCACGTTTCGTCTCGGCATTTTCACACAAGCTTCTCGTATTGGAGGAGATCTCAGACAAGACGAGTGTATCTCGGGTGTACATCGTGGATTGACATCTCGGATCTTAAGGTGCATCTCGGGAATATCTTGGAGTAACTTATGTATCTAGAATTGATGTTTTAATGACTTCTTTAACTTTGATTTTCAGAGTAAAAATAAAAACGGTAACATATCTAATTTGCATTGAAAAAAGAATTTAAATTGATATTTTGAAAAAGGGTGGAGCTTTATTAGCTTAATTTATTTGAAATGATTGAATAATATCCTCTTATTCGAAGATAAGGAAGAAATGAAGTCTTTTGTTCTGACACATCAAGATAACAAAATAAAAAATATGTTTAAGGAGTTGGTAATTAGTACTTAGATCGATTAGTTTTTTTTGAATCTATATGAAAATGAAAAAATACTGTGTAAATGAAGAAAATATATACTTTTGAATGAGCTCTCGGATTGAGATTTTGATTCATATTTCGGATGAGATTTGAATATCTCGGACGAGATGAGTGTTGGGGGGTGATATGAAGGAGATTTGTTGTATTGTTTCATTTAAGTGTGAAAAGGAGATCTCGAACGATATATATGAAGATCTAAAACCATGGTATTATACATGTATTTTTGATAACAAAAGCGATACTTAATTTTAAGCATAACTCATAGATATATATGTGAGCGTGTATGTATAGCATAGATCTACACATAGATATATACATAGGAAGGATCACGATCCCCCTCTTATTCATCCGCTTCCACCCCGTCTTTATATGCTAGAAAAATTCGGATCAAGATGATTTTGTTTTACAGATATGTTCTATTTACCATGGAAAATCTTGAATTATTTTAAGATATTTTATCACCAAAACCGCAAGCCAATACGAACAGTTGGAAGACATTTATTGGAAACATCGATTTGAAAATTAATTTAGACAAATTCTATTTATACATCAAAAATCACCTAACATACACCATTACTTTTCCTTGGAAAATCTATTACTAAATTACCCTTCCTCTAATTGCATTTATAGTCTTTATAACCATCAAACAAAAACATTAAACTTAATGATATTTGATGCAATTTATACATTTTTTTATGAAGAAAATGAATTTTTTACCATTAAACTTAAAATATCAATTAAGACAACTTTCACGACCACTTATCTTAATTTAAAAGTACCAATTAAAATTAAAGTAGATTTGTTGAAATTGAGAGTTCTTTTTAAAAGAATTAAAGAAATCACACTATTAATACCAAAATTAAAGTTTATTTTACTAGATTCCAACTTAATTTAGTGCTAGAAATTTCTAGTTTTGTGTAAATGAGTTTTAAGTTTTAAAGAGGGAAGACGATGAAGAGTAAAACAAGGGTAATTTTGTAAAAGAGATGGTGAATGCAAAGTAAATTTTAGTGTATATTAGTTTATTACATTGTATGGTGTATGTTAAGAGATTATTGGTGTATGAATAGGATTAGCCATTAATTTAAAAGGGGTTAAATGTATTGTAGTGATATGAGTGCTCTGCTTGAATAAAGCAGCATCGCTCTTGTTATAAAAAAATGTTTTGTAGTGATTCAAAATTTTGCATAATACCAATAAATATAACATATCTACAAAAAATATGAAGAACCAAAGTTTTTGGCATAAAAAGACGAAGGGGGACAAAAGGGAGATAAGTAAGAGAATAAGATGGTTGATTTTAACACCTCCCTACCACAACACGCACATGTGTGTGTGTTGGGGTGCGGGGGAGGCGCTGGTACATCCTTCTTTTTTTGCTGCACCCTATACTATGCCCTTGGTGTTTTCAATGCTACACTGTTCGAGATCAAATGAAACTTTGGGATGTTCAATCTAACTTTTGGTACACTATGAACCTAATGTCCAAAAAAAGAGATCATTTTGAAACTTTGAACATGTTCAAAGTTAAAGCAGTAATGCCAACCGTTGAACATTTATTTTACATGTTGATTTGGAATATTGTTTAGAATATGCTAGAATTATTCAACTTAAACCAAAATTTTGTGGAGATGATCTCGAGGCATGTAAGAACATTTGTACAATTTCAAGTTGTGTAACTCGAATAAGTGTTTGATTGTATCAGGCTGTAACATAAGCACATTAAGCGGCCTTCTTATTCCAAACTATCACACACAAAGATGATTAAACATCTCCACAGTCTGAATTTCTCATTACACTGTAGATCTCTTCCCAATTTTATTTGCTTTTTTTATCTTTATAAGAAATTTGATTTGCTGTTACGTACACATGTAATGATATATCTCCTTATTTGTTTTTCAGGTCACAGCTCCCAAGGTCGTCCTCTCAGTTCTCAAGGACTCCCTTCTAGTTCTCAAAACCGCCCTACTTCTGCATCTGGCCCTGAATCAAGGCAGAATGATGGTTCCGATACTAATATAACTGGTGGGTTTCGCACCTGATTAAAATCAATTTTTATTTCAGATATGTAGTATCTGCACCTTCTTCTTTCTATAACCTAATAGAAGTTTTATTCCCATCATGGCAGGAGATAAGAATGTAGATGGCCCGAATCATGGAACTGTTAATTCTTGGAAAGCAGACAATCCTCATTATGCACATCAAGGTCCCCCTCCTAACATAGATCACTGGCATAGAGATTCTCATCAGGCACCACCATATCCAAATATGAATGTTCCTCCCCATTACAATTCTTGGCATAATCCTCAGTTTCATCCAGGCCCAGCTGATGGATCCTGGTATAATAGGGGTGGACCTCCTGGTGGACCACCTGGGGGACCATACAGGCAACCTATCCCTCCAGGGGGGCAATACAGGCCACCTAGCCCACATGGCGGTTATCCCATCGATTACCCACCAGGCCCACCAAGGCCTTTATTCTATGAACCATATCCTCGCCCTTACTTGCAACCAGAACAATATAGGGGTCCGGGCCATCCAGATATAAGGCCTGGAGCTTACTCAAGGCCAATGGCTCATGAAGGGTTTTATGGTCCGCCTCGTCCAAATTTTTACGGTCCAGCTGACCGAGAAGCTTCTATAATGGGGATGGCCCCACCAGCTGTTCATAATCAGTATCCTCCTCAAAATCAGAACTTCAGCCCTGCAAACTTGCATGGAAGATCGAGTGGGTATGGAACTGGTGCAAAGAAAAATGAGCAGGGGAAACCCGATCATGTTCATGATATACAAGGAAAATATAGGGTTTTACTGAAGCAAAATGATGGCCCTGAAGACCAAAGGAGAGATTGGGGGTCAAGAAGCCAACTTCAAGAAACTATGGACTTTGATAGTCAATCAAGAGATAATTCTGTCAAAAATACAGGTATAGAATCGGCCAAAGCAGCTGATGGTTTACTGAAAAATCCTGAAGCTGCAACTATGGATAGCCGTGAAATACAGCAGTATCCTGCTATTAAGAAAAACCCTACTTTGTTGGAAAAAGTAGAACAACTAAATAATAAAGCTCGAACCTCTGACAGTCGAAGTTCTTTTACAGAGAAATCAAATGCAGAGAGTGTTGATAACCCAAAAGAACCGAATGTCTTCGTTGAAGATAAAAAGCAAGAAGCTAGTAACCATGCGAAAGTTTGTGAAAATAGTCAAAATACCCATTTTGTGGATCAAAAGAAAACACATGTTTCTAGAACTGCTGATTATCATTATAAACCAAAGTCTAACAAGCATGAGATTACCAGTGAATGGACGAAAAAGGTTCCTGAAAGTGAATCCTCGGTGAATACTACTATTATCAGTAGTAAGAGTGGATTGAATGAATCTAATTCCGCGTCTGTAGACCAAGTTGATGACCTCAGTGCTCAGGTTAGTAGTAACATTTTTATTGTACAGCTTTTTTATTACGACCCAGTGTTTAATTGCTGAAGATCATGATTACGAGCTCGAACAGTAAAATATATATTATTTGTTATGACATGGTCTTTATTTAAGTTGGAGGGTATTGAGATTCAGTTTCAAATTTGACTTGATTGGTTTCAAAATTTATTTGGAAGTAAAATATATGTTCCTAATTCAGTTTCAGCTTCAATTTCACGTTCTTTAAGATTTTTTAGGAAGATTTTGGTTGTGTTTGCTGCCCTATTCAAAGCCTATACGCCTAGGCATTATGGTTACTGTTGCTGTTATCGCTTGCAATATACTATTTTCAACATGAAGGTTGCTGTGATAATATTTTAGCTGATAGTGTCCTTGTTAATCCACAATTCCACATGTTAAACGTACTCGTTTGTAAAAAAAAAATTGTTAGTTATTTTGCTACTGTTCTGCTTAATGTTCAATTTGTACAACACACCAAGCTTTTAGATTGCTATATGTTTATGTGTACCAAATTAGCTGTTCTGATGAACTTTATTTCTTCTATTTCATTTTGACAATACTATTATACTATCACAGACTCAAATGGAACATGACGCCTTCCAGCGTGCTAAAATGAGAGAGGTAGCAATACAGCGAGCAAAGCAGCTTCAACAGGAGGAAGAAGAACGGACAAGGGAACAAAAAGCGAAAGCTCTTGCAAAACTGGAAGAATTAAATAGGCGTACATTAACAGAAAACTCTAGCTTAAAATCATCTCAGGCTTCATCGCAAAGCATTGGTGTTCAGAATATTGTTAATCAAGATTCTCTAGCTAGTGGAACTCTCTCATCTGATGCAACTTCTGGTGAAGCTATTAGTGCGACATCAGCTGAAAAAACTGAAACAGTAAAGCCAGTTGAGGAAGAAAACATTAAAAAGTCAACTGATATTTTTTCAAATGTTGAAACAAAAGCAAAACAGAATGATATACGGTCTACCGCTAGTGGACTCGTGACAAATGCTGCTCCTGTTATTGCCAGTATAACTATTGGAACTATTGAAATTCAGCCAAACCAAATAACAAAGGAGAAGCAATTGAGCTATAGAAAAAAGCAAAGCATTCAAAAGGAGACGGCGTCGACAATTGATGCTGCACCCAACAACAAGGATCTACTTGTTCAAGATCAGAACAATAATAAAGAGAGTTCCAAGAATAGCCAGAAATATGATGTGCCAAACTCTAATTTAATACCCTCATTACAAACAGAGAGCTCAAAATCTGCATCAACGCTTTCAGAAGGCTTAAATAAAATCCAAACCACTGAAGTTACTGACAAGGTAAACAATCATTCAAAATCTCAAGCTCAAAGAAAATCTGGTAGAAATCAACATGCTAATATTGTTAGTAAGCAAACAGCAAAGCATCATTCTGCCGATACTGTTATGTGGGCTCCAGTGAAGCCGCAAAGTAAGAATGAGACATTATCTCATGGAAGCGAGAATAATATCACAGTGAGTGAATCTACTGAACAATCTGAAAAGAGGGCGACTCATGTGATTAATGGATCAAAAGCGAAGAGAGCGGAGATGGAGAGGTATGTACCTAAACCTGTAGCTAAAGAACTCTCTCAACAGGTCAACCTTCGTCAAATATCTCAAGATATTGAAAAAGGAGATAAATTTAAGCATGGCAAGCATGCAAAAGCGAACAATGCATGGCGTCAACGTGTCCCAAATGAGTCCGACCCTCAAAATAATGTTCAGGTATCAAATAGTGAAGACGATGCTGCTCCCAGGAGCAATGTAACAACAACCAAACAAAGGAGACAACCTTATAAGGCAAATAGAGCACATGTTTCTGATCCCCACGCAACTTCTGATAGTGAGAATCATAATGCTAGTATAAAATCTCATTGGCAGCCGAAGGCTCAAGTGAAACAGAATGATACTTCTTCGCAGGCCACAGAGAATGTGCGAAAGGGTAATACTCCTGTTGTAGCTGAAGCTGGAGAATCATCCCAGAATCAAGGGTCGAAGACGGAGAGTAGAACAAGTGATTTTTCTGATTCAAATGTTAGCTATACCGATGATCAGCGTGGACGGGTCCAGAGGGGCTACAACCCTAACTATAGAAACCATGATGACAGAGAGCGAAACCTTCGAGCAAGCGATGGAAACAAGCGGGTTAACAATAGTAATATTTCGCACTATGGATATCAGCGAACTGGACCAAATGATGAGCATGAAGACTCTTTTGATGGCCGTAGGGGTCCAGGATCGAGGTATAGAGGTCGGGGACGCAATTATCAACGCGGCGGCGGTAATTTTCACGCATGAGGCATGTCAACCAGAGTGGGCAATGATATTTGAAAATGATGCTTTATGTTTTGAGGTAATAGCTGTTGTGTATTTTATGTAAAAATCGTGTTCATTTTATTTCGTCCGACCTCTCATTTTACGTGCTCTTTATTTCGTTTACTGGCATTATGTCGAAGTATGGCAAGAGGATGATATGTCCTGCGTATTCCCATGAGTTTTCTTTGGGTCTTACCGGCGTAGTTAGAGGGATTTTCAGAATGATGTTATTATTATTATTATTTGATTTTGTTCAACTCTATGTATTGTCAAGGAACGATGGCGGTTGATTTTCATTGCACCCCATGCAATCATTTTGAACAAATAATGTAATCTGGAGGTGTTTGTATAGAGGAATGTTAAACGTGAGCGAGTTACACATGAATATTCTTACCTCAACCTACAATTTGCCTTCTGTTTTCTTTCTGTTTTCTTGCTGCTGCTGCTAATTATCACTCTTCTTATTTTGAAAACAAATGGATTAGGGCTTGCTCAAGCAAAATCGGTGGAGATTCACGGGGCCGATTTCAATAGTTCAATTAGAAATCAGAATGGCTATGTTTGCATAGGTTAGGGTGCAATATGTGATAGCTATGCTTTTTCGGATGAGGGAGGAGCAGTAGTCTTTCATTGTAGATTATATCATGTGCAGAATATTTTAATTTTTTGTTTTTCTCTTTATGAATCAAGTAGCTGTTTCGAAAGGATGTTTATTATATTTTTATTTGCAGGAAAGGTGGCAATGATGGTGATTATATCAAGCTGCGTTCATTTATTTTGTCAATTCTACTGAGATGTACGACAATTTTGAATGTTTCAATTGATTGATTTAAATTTGAACTTTGTGATTGTGTGGATAAATTTGAATCCTTGATAATAACGAACGATAAGCATCTTTTGAAGCCAGACATGGACAATGTTGCGTTTTACTTTTAGGCGTTCGGAGTTTATGATGTTGCTTCTGGTAAACGAAGTGCGACAAGTATGTCGATCGGATTTCAAGAAGCCTTGATGGTAGTATTATGAACATTAAATTGGTCTCAGCTTGCAGCTTGCTAGAAAATGTGTCCTAGTGTCCAGCAAATGAGATAAGCAAATTATGCAAAATGATCAAAAATGATAATCAAAATGAGATTGTCTGTGAAATTTTCTTACTTTTCGTGCCTTTGAACCCCACTAAATTGGTTTCGAAAAACAGATGGAACATTCCAATCACTTTTTGAAAATCAAGAGAACATTGGATTATCATCACGCTTTAAATGTGCATTTGCAACTATCACAAAGGGAAAGAAGACTACTCGTCATTTGGAAATGGAACTGTCAAATCAAGAAATTAACGTGCATGGTTCTCAAAACTCTCTCCATATTCGAAATTCTTATAAATTTATTACCGGTCTATTCGAAGCCGATTCTACATTACTGTAATTTATTTTTGTAGGATCATTTTCACCGTAGTGGGTGGTGAATAGAGTCTACTAAAATTTAATATGGAAATAAAAATAAAACAGAAAGTAATGCATTAAAAATCACACACAGTTTTACCTAGTTTCTACAAAAACCCCACCTATGTGCTGCTCCGAAGATTTCTACTAGATTTTAAGTAATCAGACGCTTACAACGATATGTAAACTTGTGATACCCGCTAACTTGATTAACTTAACTCCAAACTTAAAACCTTGTCACAACCCAACAACCGAGTTGTGAATTCTCAAACTACGACCCGTAGTTTGTACCTACTTACACAACTAGAAATTTACCAAATTTAAAAGAGAAAATTACAAATAAAAAAAAATTCAGAAAAAACCCTATTTTAAAATTAATCCCAATACATAAAATACGGCCCAAGTAAAAATATAATGGTGAAGACTGTCTTCCCTTTATTCAATGTAATCTCTTCGGTCGATCTTTTGTTATTCTTCAAAATTAGGGTTTCGTTTGAATTGAAGCCGCCGCTTGGAATTAGAAGTTCGAATCGATTGCCTTGATACCTTCGTTCCTTAATTTGATTATTGCTGCTTCTTGATCTTCGATTTGCTTATGGCAGCTTCAATGTCGAGTTCGAATGGTACTTTGAATTGGTACGTGATTTGCCCCTTTTCGATTTTTGGCTATGCACGACTTTGATTCGAGTTTTAGATTTGTTCGTGATTTGTTCTAAGTAAACTCTCTGAATTTTTTTCACGAACTCGAATGAATTAATGCCGATGATGACATGGGTTGATTTATAGGGAATAAACCCCTATATTTTCGTTTGGAAATTTCAGTTTGAATTTTTCAATTCTTTTCTCGGCTATGGATTATTGATCGAATGATTATTTAGTGCTTGACTCGTTCTTCGTTTTGATATTCGTATGAATATATCTATTTATTTGAAATATCTTCAAATATGTTTAACCCCTGTTGATTTTTATCTCGGCCTTGACTTGTTGACTTCGTCTTTGGTATTGCTGATGCTTGTTTCCTTTACTTGGAACATTTGCGACCCGGATACTTGTGTGTATGTTAACTTGTTGAATTGTTTTGTTGGTGTATCTCTGAGTTGCCTCTGTGTGCTTTGCTGTTTGTTGGTTGTCCAATGATGATGAACTATGTTCATATTGTATCTTGCTTGATGTTTCTGCTTTGAGTTGTTTGTTGTATCCACTGTTTATTGCTCGAAACTGATACCTGATGTACATGTATATGCATGTATTTTGCTATTTGCTTAGTTGAGAACTTATGTGCACTCCACATTCCTTTGTTGAACTTATACTCGGATCTATCCAATGTGCATGTATTTCTCCTTGCACATTTTAGCAATGTGTTTGAACAATGATGTATATTTTCTGGTAAGATCCATGAGTGCATGCTAGTCACTTGATCTTGTCTTAAGTTTGGTCCATTGCATCTGGTACATGTGCATTTCATCTTTTCGATCTTCCTGTTGCACTTGCATTTGTCTCTGCCCTCAATTCTGGTTGTAGCTTGTTTATGCCTGAATTTTGTTTTGATGCATTGCTCCATTGCTGTGTTGTTTTCATGCCTGTATTTTGTTTGCATGCTCAATTATGTTCATGCCTGATTGCTTTTGTGTGGTACCTAGGTTAGTTTTGGTTTCTATGCTCCATTGCTCCATTTCTATGTTGTTACATTCTGGTTCCATTGAACTTGTGAGCATGTCTGAATTGATCTGGTATATGTTGCATCCCTTGTGTTCACAACTGCTAATGCCCATGTGTGCTTTCACATGTATTAGTGCATGTATACTTTGAGTGCTGGTTTGGTTGTAGCCCTTGTGTTCATTGTGCTTTTGTACATTTTGTGGTCTGGTTTCATATGAATGAAGTCTTCATTGACGTTGACTGGTCTAGTTGACTTGCATTTGCCCTTAGTTGAATCCAGCCTTGGCTTGGGTTTGACCTTGTGCTCACCTGTTCTTGCTATTTTAAAAAGCAAGTGTATATCGGTATGCACGACCTTATGATATGTACAGTGATACATTGTGCATGTCACAAGTTGTTTGTATACGATGAATTAAAAAAATGTTGACGAGCAGCCTAAATAACTGAGGTAAACAATATTTTCAAAGCATAAACTTCATTGTGCACTGCAAAATATTTCTTTTTCAATTTTACTACGTCGGTGTTTATTTTGTAGATAGTTTAGATACTGGATACGAACTAGAACAAAGTTGAAGATCAAATACAAGTAATGTGTGAATATGTAGTGAGGTCAACCATGTATGTAAAATAGTAAAGTAAAAATTGTGTTGTAATTGAAGTTGTATTGTAATTGAAAATGTGTAAATGTAGTGAAAGCTCAAATTTGTACTATTTGAATTTGTAATAAAATATTTATTTGAATAAAATATTTGTTTAAATATGAATTCCGAGTTATTTATTTTATTCAACAAATATTTATTTAATTATGTGGAAAAATAAAATAGTGCTATAACAAATACATTTAAACGAATATATATGTGTGTGTGTGTGTGCGTGTGTGTTTATTATCATCAAACAAAAATCATAGGCTATTATATTCTACAATCTCTTCCTTTTGATGATAACAAACATATATTAAGATTTTGACTCTATTAAATGTATTTGGTCTTGATGAATTCTATTAGCTCCCCCTATTTGAATACCCTCCTACAACAAAGCTTTCCCTTCACATATGCATGAAAATAAAAGATACGTGGATAAAATAAAAATAAAAAATGCAATGAACCTAGACGAGAGAATATGCAAATAAAAATTTTGACTTGTTTGCCAAAATCTTAATTTCTCTTCCCATTTTGTCATCAGCAAAAGAGTAATAGCATTAGATAAGAGTGATAAAGTGATAAACATTAATACAACATTAATACTAATCGAGTATACATATTGAATTTAAAGAAAAAATCAAAAAAAAATCATAAATACTCTGTTAGGTGCATATTCCATTTTAGAGTGATAGGGGTGATATCGGCATAGAAAACCATATAGTCATGTCCATTTGTGGTATATTTATGACATGAATCTTTTTAAATACTTACTAACCATGCATAACCGTTAGGACTTTTAAATGAGATTAGTAGTATTTCTTATTTTTATTAAAAAATGAATTCCAACCATCTTCTAACCACACAAAACCATGAGGGCTTTAAATGGGGTTAGAATCAACTCGCATGTTTCATCCAATTTTAATACATGTTCCATACATACATAATAGTGAGGACTTTTAAATGAGCATGAAAGCACATAATCAGAGATTTCAAGTAGTTCTCCCGTGCATAACTGTGAGGACTTTGATGAGGGTGAGTACTTTTTGGATGATTTTATTGCTAATTTTAAAAAAAATGAATAATTTTCTGTTTAAATACCATATTTTGATATACTATATTGGATTTTGATGAGCGATTGTCGTAGAAATATGATAGAAATAGAGATGATCATGGAATTTTTACCAAAAAAAATTATTAAAAATTTTGTTTATATTTTTAAAGAAAATTTCTAAATATACTGTCTCAAGTCATAATGTATGATTAAGAAATTTGTCACTATTTATCTTTTCGATAATAAATAGGGAGTCGGATTAGTTAACATAAGCATATAAGATCAAACCCAAAAAATACATAAAATCACATTTCTAAAATGCCTAAACTGAGACGAAGGGGACAAAAACTATTTTCTTGAAGGGGTTTTGTAAAAATATCTGCCAATTGAGAATCGGTTGAAATGAAGTTTATGCAGATATTTTCTTTGGAAATGTGATCTCTAATAAAATGGTGTCTAACATCTATATGCATGGTGCGAGAATGATGTGCAAGATTATTTGTGAGATCAATTGCACTTTTTCTATCACACATATGTGGGACTCGTTTAAAATTTAGACCATAGTCTTGCAAGGTTTTAATCATCCATAAGATTTGAGCAGAGAAACCGCTTAGAGAAATATACTTTGCCTCAGTGGCAGATAATGCCATACAATTTTTTTTCGACTTGACCATGCTAATAACGAATGCCCCAACATAAAACACGTTCCACCAGTACTTTTTCTATCAACTAGGATACCAGCATAATCTGCATCTAAATACCCTTTTAACTCAAATTTATCATTAGCAGGATACCATAGACCAAACCATGGGGTGTGCCGCAGATACCTTATAATCCTTTTTATAGCTTTTAAATGAGTCTCTTTTGGATATGATTGAAACCGTGCATATAAATAAACAGAGAACATTATGTCTGGTCTAGAAGCAGTAATATAAAGAAGTGATCCAATCATACCTCGATATTTATTTTGATCAACTGCCTTACCTTTTTCCTCCTTGTCAATTTTAATTGTTGTGTTCATGGAAGTTTTTGCAGGTTTAGCATATTTCAATCCATATTTGTCGACAAGCTCCCTGATATATTTTGGTTGAGAGATGAACATACCTTCTCGCATTGTTTGATTTGAGTTCCTAAAAAAATTTCAACTCTTCTACCAAGCTCATTTCAAACTTTTCCTGCATAACATTTTCAAATTTCTCATACAAAAGGTTGTTGGCACCATAAATAATGTTATCAACATATATTTGAACAATCAAAAGGTCATCATTTTCGTACAATAGAAATAATGTGGTGTCTACACATCTCTTTTTTGAATCCATTTTCAAGGAGATAAATGATAAAACATTCATACCAAGCCATAAAGGCTTGTTTTAATCCATATAGTGCTTTGTTAAGTTTATAAACATGGTTAGGGTATTCTTGACTTTCAAAACCTTCAGGTTGTTCGACAAATGCATCCTCTTTCAAAATTCCCTTAAGAAAAGCACTTTCAATATTCATTTGTCTTAGTTTAAATCCTTTATAACAAACAAAAGCTAACAAGATTCTAGTCTTGCTACTGGTGCAAAAGTTTCATCAAAATCAATTCCTTCAATTTGGTTATAACCTTTAGCAACTAACCTAACTTTATTCCTAATCACATTTCCAAAATCATCAAATTTATTTTTTAAAATCCATTTGGTTCCTATAACCGGATAATCATTAGGTCTAGGTGCTAGAATCCAAACATTATTTCGTTCAAATTGATTTAGCTCTTCTTGCATACACATAAACCAACTCTCATCATTGAGAGCTGTATCTATATCTTTGGGTTCAATTTCTGAAATAAATCCACTGTATAGACACAAATCACATAAATTTATAAAAGAGGAACGAGTTAGAATACCTGCGGTAGGATTACCTATTATCAATTCTAGAGGATGATCTGCCTTGAATTTCAATCTCTCTGGTTCCGCATTTCTTTGGACTTCTTCCATAGTTTCTTTTGGATTTTCACTTTCATCTTTTTCATTCTCCTCTTCGACATCTCTTTTGATTGTTTCCTTGCTTCGATCATCAATGCCTTCATCAAATTTCACACTGATTGATTCCACAATTGTTCTCGTCCTTTTGTTATATACCCTATAAGCTTTACTTCAAGAAGGGTATCCCATGAACATGCCTTCGTTAGCTTTGGGCTCAAATTTTACCAGTTGATCACCTTTACTGATAATTTTACATTTATTGTTGTTTCCCATTGTGATTCTGCCACCTTTATACTTCTCTAGGCTAAGGAACTTTGATTTGTCGCCCGTCATATACTTGGAACAGCCAGAATCCAGGTACCACTCTTGCTATTTCTTAGCCTGCCAACACATCTACACGAGAAAAGAGTATTTTAACTTATTTGTTTTCATAGGCCCATGATTGTTAGTGACAAAGAAATTTGAAAAACAAGTTTGAGTAGAATGAAGACAGTCTATGTTTGGTCCTTTTGGCACCCAGATTCATTTGATTTTAAGGGGATTTACATTCGTGCCTTTAGGACCCAAATTCGTATGGTTTCATGTGTTTGGATCTATACTAGCAATTGTTTTGATTGTGTCCAATACTTTCACAAATCGTGCGCTTAGGATTGACATGATTAATTTCACTTCTACCATTTTCAGATTGAGTATATCCAAATCCTTGTCTAATAGTATTAACTGTTTGTTTTCCTAATAGCATATTTATTGATCCTTCTCTTTTGGAGAATTTGCCTAAAGTTATAGACAATCGTTTGACTTGTACTTGATAGATTCATTTTCATTCAATAACAAAGTGCACTTTTTAATAGAATTTTCTTACCTAGTATTTTCACTTTCTTTCAAAACCAGAGTTCATTTTCAATTGATTTAACTCTAGTTTCTGATTTTTTTATTTCCTCTTCTAATAACGGACACTTATCACACTCAGGGCTCTTATTTCTATAATTTTGAACTAATTGATCAAGCTGCTTATTTAGTTCTATCAAACTATCCTTTTGTGATTCAATTTTAGCATATTTTTCCTACGTCTTTCAAAAAACCATTTACTTCATGAAAAAATATAAGTAATTGTGGGTGAGTAAGTTTTGGTACCTTGCTGGGTTCATCATCATCACTGTCACTTGTTTCTCCCAAAAGACATAGATTTTCTCTTTCACTCTCACTGCTAGTGCTTTCATCATCTTCATCACTTTCATCCCAAGTTGCCGCAATTCCTTTTTGGTTTCTTTCCTTTGCTGATTTGATTTTGAGGACAATTTGGCTTGATATGACCAGGTTTGTTGCACTTGTGACAAATGATCTTCTGCTTTTCTGAGTTGTATAGAAATTTGACGATTCTGCTCTTTAGTTGTTGATTTAGGGTAGGATTTTCATATTTGCGGTTCCACCTTTTGAATCTCTTTATTATCAATGCCAGTTCAACTACTCCTTCATCATCACCATCATAATCTTCACTTTCCATCGTTCCTTTGAGAGCTACTGATTTCTTTCATGTATCTCCTCCTTCACGTTCTTCCTTGAATTTTATTTCTAGCTCATAAGCGGTTAGGTTTTCGATGAGTTCTTCAACTTTAACTTGTTTCATATCCTTTGGTTCTTGAATGGCAGTCACCTTTGCTCCAAAATTTCGTGGAAGATTTCAAAGGATCTTTCGAACTATTTCCAGTTTTGTGTATGGTCTTCCTAGAGATTTTGATTTGTATACAAGATTAGAAAGTCGTCCATACATTTCTTTGACACTTTCATCCTTTGCCATTGTGAAGTTCTCATACTCGCTACTAAGCATGGCAAGGCGAAATTCTTTACCCTAGGAGGTTCATCCATGAGTCATTTTGTTAACGATAAGAATGGTTTTAACGCTAACACCCGGTGTATCTCGTGATGAAGTGAAAGCACCACCCGTTTATACGGGAAACAAAGTAAAAAGAAAAGTCGCAGAAAAGTAAAAGAGACAGAGATTTTTATAGTGGTTTGGCTTCTAGTAAGCCTACATCCACTTTACATTCTTCATTATCTTCTTTGTACATACTTTTACAAGATTACACCACTTTTACAACATGATCTCTCGATTACAACACGATCTTACAATTACAACATGAACGGAGAAAGAAGTTAGAACGTTGATGGTGAATTGCTCTTCGAATCTCTCTTAGATGAAGTAGATCTCTTAATGAAGAATCTTCGGTGGTTGAGGTGCTCGGAGAGTCCAGAAATCAGTAGAGTGTAGGCGCCTTCAAATCCAGAAAAGTCCCCTCCTAGTTGGAGTAAGCGGAGTATTTATAGGAGAGCTCGGAGTTAGGTTGGCTGGGTTTAGGTCGTGAGCGACCTAAGGTAGGTCGTAGGTCGTGTAGGAGATTTGGAGTTAGGTCGGCTGGGTTTAGGTCGTGAGCGACCTAAGGTAGGTCGTAGGTCGTGTGGGAGATTTGGAGTTAGGTCGGCTGGGTTTAGGTAGTGAGCGACCTAAGGTAGGTCGTAGGTCGTGTGTTGCCGAGTTACGACCTAAGAGGATGGGTTGGCAAGTGGCTTATCATGCTGAGGTACCAGGAGCGACTTACGGTTTAGGTCGTGAGCGACCTATGGGTTAAGGAAGGAAGGTAATGATTTATGGAGTTGGCAGTAGGTCGTTAGCGACCTAATCATTAAGAGGGGCACGAGCTAAAGGAGTGGCGACCTAACTGAATAGTCGCTAGGTCGTTATGAGCTGCCTTAAGTCGTGGACTCTTTAAGTTGTCCCACTTTTAGGTCGTCCCACTTTTAGGTCGCGGTATCTTTTAAGTCGCTGCACCCTTAGGTCGCGACTTCCTGTGAGTTGTTAAGTCGTTTAGGTTTAGGTCGCTGGACCACTTTATGCCTTAAGTCGCGGAGCTGCTTGAGTCGGTCATGCTTTAGGTCGCGAGGTCTTCGTGGTGGCTTAGGTCGCGAACTCCTTCAAGCAGTTAGGTCGCTGGAAGCTTTAGCCCGTTGGAGACTCCATGCTCTAAGTCGCATACCGTTTTGGACGGGGCGCTGCCCCGCACCCTGCCGGGGGCGCTGCCCCCTGGACCCCTGCGACCTGACCGGTCAGGTCGAACACCGTAGCGGTGGCGTTGCCCCGCACCCCCACCTTGGGGGGTTGGCACTCCCCCTGGACCCCCCCTCCGTAGGGGATCTTAGATGAAAAATCATTCAACAGAACTTGCTTTGTTGAGATGTTGAATTGACCGATCTTTGAGACGAGCTATCTTGCTTTTCTCGTTCGATCTTTTGATATCACGGCCTTGCTGAAAAAGGCGGGATAACACATTTCAAGTGTATTCCAGATTTCCTGCGCAGTTAGACAATGTGAGACAAGGTTATATTTAATTTGATCTAATGAACAAATAATAGAATTCATAGCTTTAACATTAGTGGTTTGCAGTTTATTTTCAAGATCTGTCCATTGATCCGTAGGTTTATCAACTTCTTGATTGCCTACCATTAATGTTGGTGTGTTATACCCCGTTTCAACCATATTCCATGTACCTATGGTTTTCAGAAAACTTTTCATTCTAGTTTTCCAACATGCATATTCACCATTGAACATGGGTGGTCAAACAATGGACTGTCCTTTAGCAAAATCATTATTAAAAGAAGCCATTAAAAAATCAAAATAAAAGAAAAATTTTGTTCCTAACTCAGATACCACTTGTAGGATTGTTTTCACTCTAGAGGAGGGGGTGAATAGGATCTACTAAAAATTAATGCGAAAATAAAATTAAAAACAAAAAGTAATGCAGTAAAGATCACTCATAGTATCACCCAGCTTCGGTAAAAAATCTGCCTCTGTGCTGCCCCCAAGGTTTCTACAAGAAATTAAGTAATCGTACACTCACAATGACATGTAAACTTGCGATACCCTCTATCTTGATTGACCTTACTCTAAGCTCAAAACCATGCCATAACCAAGCCACTGAGTTGTGATCGTAGTTTGTACCTAGTTACACAATTAAAATTTCACCAAATTTAAAAGAGAAAATTACTAATAAAAATAATACTAAAAAAAAAACTCGATTTTAAAATTAAGCCCAATACATAAAAATATGGCCTAAGTAAAAATATAATAGTGAAGACTGTCTCCCCTTTATTCAGTGTAATATCTTCGGCCGATCTTTTATTATTCTTCAAAACTAGGGTTTCGTTCGAATTAAAGCCGCCGCTTAGAATTAGAAGTTCGAATCGATTTCCTTGACACCTTCGTTCCTCAACTAATTACTACTGCTTCTTATTCTTCGATTTTCTTATGGCTACTTCAATGTCGAGTTCGAATGGTACTTTGAATTGGTTGTGATTTGCCCCTTTTCGATTTTTGATTATGCTCGACTTTGATTCTTGTTTTGGATTTGTTTATGATTTGTTCTAGGTAAGCTCTCTGAATTTTTGTCACAAACTCGAATGAATTAATGCCGATGATGACATGGTTTAATTTATAACGATTGAACCCCTGTATTTTCATTTGAAAATTTCTGTTTGAAATTTTCAATTTCTTTTCTCGATCATGGATTTTTGATCGAATGATTATTCAGTGCTAGACTCGTTCTTCGTTTTGATATATGTACGAATATATCAATTTCTCTGAAATCTTCGAATATGTTTGACCCCTATTGATTTTTATCTTGGCCTCGACTTGTTGACTTCGTCTTTAGTATTGTTGATTCTTGTTTCTTTTACCTGGAACATTTGCGACTTGGATACTTGTGTGTATGTTAACTTTTTGAATTGTTTTGTTGGTGTTTGTGTCTCTGAGTTGCCTCTGTGTGCTTTGCTGTTTGTTGGTTGTCCAATGATGATGAACTATGTTCATGTTGTATCTTGCTTGATGTTTCTGATTTGATTTATTTGTTGTATCCACTGCTCTATTGCTCGAAATTGATACCTGATGTACATGTATATGCATGTACTTGGCTGTTTTCTTAGTTAAGAACTTATGTACACTCCACATTCTTTTGTTGAACTTATACTCGGATCTAACCAATGTACATGTATTTCTCCTTGCACATTTTAGCAGTGTGTTTGAACAATGATGTATATTTTCTGGTAAGATCCATGAGTGCATGCTACTCACTTGATCTTGTCTTGAGTTTGGTTCCTTGCGTCTGGTAAATGTGCATTTCATCTTTTCGATCTCGCTATTGCACTTTCATTTGTCTCTGCCCTCAATTCTGGTTGTAGTATGTTCATGCTTGAATTTTTTTTGATGCATTAATCCATCGCTGTGTTGTTTTCATGCCTGTATTTTGTTTGCATGCTCCATTGTGTTCATGTCTGATTGCTTTTATGTGGTACCTTGGTTAGTTTTGGTTTGTATGCTCCATTGGTCCATTTCCGTGTTGTTGCTGTCTGGTTCCATTGGACTTGTGAGCATGTATGAATTGATCTGGTCTGTGTTGCATCCCTTGTGTTCACAACTGCTTATGCCCATGTGTGCTTGTACATGTATCAGTGCATGTGTACTTCGCGTGCTAGTCTGGTTGCAACCCTTATGTTTATTGTGCCTTTGTACATTTTGTGGCCTGGTTCCATATGAATGAAGTCTTCACTGATGTTGACTGGTCTAGTTGAGTTGCATTTGCACTTGAGTTGAATCCAATCTTGGCTTGGGTTTGACCTTATGCTCACCTGTCCCTGCTATTTTAACAAGCAAGTGTATATCGGTATGCATGATCTTGTAGCCTGTACAGTGATATACTATGCATGTCATAAGTTATTCATGTAAGATGAATTAATAAAATGATGACGGACAATTCAAATAACCGAGGCAAACAATATTTTCAAAACACACACTTCATTGTGCACTGTAAAATATTTCTTTTTCAATTTTGTCGCGTCAGTGTTTATTTTGCAGATAATTCAAATGTTGGATACATGCTGGAAAAGAGTTGAAGATCAAATATGGGTGTCGAGTGAATATGTAGTGAGGTGAAATATGTATGCAAATAGTAAAGTGAAAATTGTGTTGTAATTGAAGTTGTATTGTAATTAAAAATGTGTAAATGTAGTGAGAGCTCAAATTGTACTATTTGAATTTGTATAAAATATTTATTTGAATAAAATATTTGTTTAAATATGAATTCAGAGTTATTTATTTTATTCAACAAATATTTATTTAATTATGTGGAAAAATAAAATAGTATAATAAAAAATACATTTAAACGAATATATATATGTTTATTATCATCAAAAAAACTCATAGGCTATTGTGTTCTACAATTTTATGCTAAATGCATAATGCAAACTTAAGGCCAAATGTTACACTAGTTTTGTAACGTTCTCTGTGCTCTATTTTAAAATTAAAAAAATGAACAGTAATGATCGCAAAAAATTATTTTCAAATGATAAAATTTGATCAATTTATTTTTTAAACAAAACTAAACAAAGAAACAAAATAACTTTGTTTTTAACATGTTTTAACGTCATTAATCCAAGTCGTTTGCACGCGAGGTAAATATAATAAAACAAATAGAGATGATGTGGTGACATTTGAAGATACAACACATTCGGCTAACTAGTTATATAATTCTAGTTTAGCGTGCAACGAGAATAAAAAAAAAGCAGATAAATAGTATAGCCTCTTGATTCATCACCATTTTTTTATTTGCTGGCCAATATACCCGCCTAACATATAAACCAATAACTTAGTTAGCTCAAGAGAGCAACCATGAGTTTATGGCAAAACAATAATAGATAACTAATCAAACAATAGTCTATTGTGGATAGTATTTGTCCCATTAAAACCTAAATAATACGGTAATGAGACCATAATAGAACAAAATGAGCACTATCTCATACATAGAATCATCAACATTACTATAACATACTTTCCATTATGTATAGGTACTGATGGAATATGGAGTGGCAGTAATAAAGAGCATTCGATAAAACATTATTGTGTCGTGGACAAGCCATTTTCTTGAAAGCGAAAGTTGGCATGACTACAGTGTAATCGATAATGCCATCCTCTCTCTAAGTTTAACATGACGATCCCTTAAACTTGTGCACTCAAGGTTGAAGGAATTGAAGAATTATAGAAACCATTATACAGGAGTCCTATTCAGACGATAATTTTGTAATCGAATGAATTTCGAAAGACAAAGAGATGAAGATGGATTTATTTACTATATTGTTTCTCAAATGAGAGGGAGGGGAAAATAATGAGATGAAGATGGATTTATTTGTTGAATTGTTCTAGTTCGCTGGAGCTCCAACTACAGATGTTCTTGCATTTGTTTCTAGTCTTTGGTTCTGAATTCAAGCAAATCCGGTAATTCCTTATTGTCCCGTCCTTTGAAAATAACCTTCTAGTATTTTTTATTGTCGAGTCATTATCTTATCTTGCATCTTCTTCATCATTTTCTCTATATCCTTTCTGGTCATGTAGATAGATTGACTGGAATTTTAGGGTACCTTTTGGCTTCTCCATACTTCGATTGAGTTCCTCTAATCTTAGATCTAGTATTAGTCTCTTCATATTTTCCAAACTTTAGGTCCAAGCTTTAGGTTGTGAAATCTGGCCCGTTCTAAGTGAAAGCACAAAAATATTGACACTAAAAATGACACTTACACCCAACTATCAAATGAAAGCACAAATTCTAATAAAATAAAGGTAAAGCGAAAAAGAAGACAATTTTTATAGTGGTTCGACAATCAAACACAATGGAATATATATTGGAAGCCAATTCCATCATATTCAGAAGATAGCTTTTTAAAATCAAATTATATTAATTTAAATCCCTTTATTAAATTCTACGCGTTTCGAGCTCGCACGACCAAAAGATACGTCCGATCGCAATGAAATTCGATGGCATATAATAATTCACTATTACGGATCCAATGAAACTATTTTTGTTGAAATCCGAGACAGTGTCCAAAAAGATCATTTTTACACGTTAATTAAAATGAGTAATTTTCAATTTCTGTTTATTCACTTCTAAATCCAAATTAAAAAGTCTGCTATCTCTATTCTTATTCAGCAGAATTTAAATCAACTTTAGAAATTATTTTCATTCACATTAAATTCAAGATTCAATTATTTAAGCAATTCCAAATGTTAAATCTAACAATTTAATTATCATAAAGATCGCTATATTTGAAATTCAAGTTATTTCATTTATAAAATTATATTTTTAATATTTAAAATCAATTAAATATTTCAAATTTGAATGACTGAAATTTCGGATCGTTACACACGTGCTCATAAGAAAGAAAGTTAAAAGGTACATAGATATTTCTAAATCATAAGTAAACAACACACTATTGATCGTTAATGATGTACTTGTGTTAAAATTAGTTTTAGTTGTTTTAATATTCAACATTGGTTTTGTAGGTGATGCCTTTTATATGAAGTATAAAAGATATTAGGAATGCCCCAAACGATATATGAGGATACCTTATTAAAATGTTTAATAAGGAACATGTAAGATGGATTCCTTATGTATTAGCAATAGAAATTATCATACATGTCTATGATATATTTATTTATGTGTTTGATACAGGAGGAAAATATCAAATTCAAATTGATATCACTAAATGGTTACTTGAGGTTTTATCGTGTATTTATGAAATACCAGAGAATGTTTACAAAAATAACAAACTCCTTATGAAGGAGTGTTCAGACTCAAACTTCATAAGTGATATTGAGTATAATATGTCAATAATAAATTCAAGTTGAGAATATTTAAGTTGGAAATGTTTCAAATGAAAGATTATGACAGATTCATTGTAAAAGGCTATGTATATCGGCTTGAATAGCACCATAATAAAATTAATGTATATAAATGTATAAATGCACAAATTTATAACTAAGTCGAGGGTGATTCCAAATATTGAGAATCCCATAACATTGTTATATGATAACAACGTCACGATAGAGTTCGTAATAGAACTTAGAATTCACTTGAAATCAGGAGACATACTCTAAATTGTTCCATAGGATAAAATAGTTTTATCAGCGTTGAAGGGAGTTGATTGATAGAATAGATAATTGAAACATAATAGAATACCCGTTCACTAAAGGACTGACCCAATTGGTTTTGAGGAAAGCGATTGGAGAAGTTGGAATAAGATTCCATAATTGACCCCAAGTGCAAATGGTAGATTGATAGAGTTAGGGGTATGCCCTAGTGGCAATAATGTAATTGGTTACATATATCTAAATTGATAACCAATCTTGTTCAAAAATAAAGGGCGTTTTTTTATTACATACTTAGCATAATGTGTTATATTAATTAATTTAATTAAAAGTATATTTGATAGACAATCCATAAATGGTATGTTTTGTGATAGTAGTTACAAAGTGTTGTAGCCGTGAGCAATTTGTTACGACGGAAATAAATATACCATTTTAAATATACCTAGTCAAGATGTATTAGACTGGATATCAATACATCCATTGAGACAAGAGTATGTAACACTCTCCAAATATTGGGCAGTGTATTACTTATGACTGCTGAGGTTACCAAAGGTTTACGTATTGATAGTTATTGAATAACTATGTAATGACTCACTCGGTAGTTTCTAGTTGGTTAATATAATCAAAGTCAAGCAGAGAAAATCATGTGACTAATTTACACAGTCCTCTCGACTTGAGAATGCTGTTGATCTTTAATGTGGAAGCTCCACTTTGATTATAGTTAATTCATGGCAGACGTCCATCATACGACTATAGTTGGGTCGAGTGGAAGCATTGGAAGTGAATCATTATTCCAGAGAGGATTAGTATCCTAAGTTATATGAGGTTAGTATTACTATAACGATCCGGAATTTTACCAATAATTTTAAATATTTAAATTAATGGTTTTAATAATGAAATATCCCTCTTTTGTTTACAACTAATTGTAGAAAATTCATTTTTGAATTTTTTTCACAAAAATAATTAGTCTAAAGGAAAATAGAAAATGTGACCGGAAAGCTTTTTCTAAAATTCAATTTTTCACCATTAAAAAGTTGTTTAAACATTGTAAACACTTTAGTAAACGTATACACATGTATATTAATAATAATATATGCATGGTTAAGATAATATTAAAATATCTATATACTTATATTTGATTTTGATATGATGTAAGATTCTTCAAGTGTAAAAATCAACTTAAAGTACATGAAACACCTTATTATCCAATGTATATTCAAATGCTTTGTACTTAGATGTGATAGGATGATGGAAAGATGATAAGAGGGGGTAATAATGTGTATGATGAGGCATGGAATGAGGGAGGATGGATAATGCATCATTATTTGAGTGGAGGGTATGTAAGGAAGGTCATCCTAGTATTTGCCAAATATACTTTGTATGAAAGTGAATTCCTAACCTTTTCTTCCCTTTTTTATATTTCAATAGCTCTTTTCTGATATTTCTCCGAATGTCCATGGTTTCCATGAATTTCTAAAAGTTAAAGATCATTTTTTTCCATTTTCACTTGAGAAAAAATGGTTAAAACCTTTAGCTTTTTTCTCTACACCACTTTTTTTTTCAGTTTTAAGCCCATACACCCATATATCACCGAGGTCGAGCCTTATTTTCCCCTAGGATAGACAAAGGTCCACCCCGAGGTTCAAAAGCAAGTCTTTTTCAAAGAAAAGCTAAGATCCAGGCTCATTTCAAAGTTCTATTGATGTTTGGTTTGGTTTTCTTATCTTTAAGTGAGTAAAGCTCACTAATTTATTTAAAGTTTCAAACTTTAATTATGACATATTTTGTTGTTGCTCAGTTGGTAAAATAGTTGCTTGTTTGGTGAATAATAGTGTTGGCTTGGATGTATGTGTGCGTGCGCATGTGCGTGTGTTTGGACGAGTTGACATATAGTTTGAAAATGGAAGTTTGAAACTCAAGTTAGTTTGCAATTTGTAATCTTTCATTGTATATGTTAAATCATGTCGTGTGTGTGACCTTGCTTTGTTGTGGTAAACCAAGAGAAAGTTTAGCATTTTGAAATGTAAAAGCGACTTGAGAGCCTTTGGAAAATAAATATTGTTTATTAGTTTTTAATCATTAAAAAGATTTCAAGTTTCGAACTTTGTTTTGTTTTTCAACAAACTTTTGCTTATGTTTTATAAGGTACGTAAGGTTAGGAGTAATTTTTTTGGAAAAGTTAACTTAGAAACTAATTCTAAGTTACGGTATTCATAGCGGTAGTCACTATGGATGTAGTTCAAGAAAAGTTAGTGTTTTGAACTTAAAATTGTTTCGTTTTAAAAATGTTTTGAAAACTTCTTTAAAATATTAATCAAGTATAAAATTTAATTATTTTTAAATTATATATGAGTTTAATACTGAATTAATTATTTAATTAAGAATAATTATTAATTAATTTGTAATTAAGTTAAGTAATTAGTGTTTAAGTATTAATTATTTATTCTAATAATGATGTTTTTAAAGTAAATAAATCATTTAAACAAGGATGTTTTTAAGTAATCAATATTTTTAAATAATGTGGTTTTGAAGAAATTATTCAGGATTAAAGCTAATTGATTATTTTAAACAAAGTTGTTTTGAAAATAATAAATCTTTGGTTAAAGTTGATTTATCATTTTAAGTAATAATGGAAGCTATTAGTTTTAAAGGTAATTAAGTTGCGTTTAAAGAAAATCAATTTATTTTGATAAAGTTGTTTAAGTTAATATTTTAAATGCGAAACCCTAGCACAAGTTTGGTTTTAAAAGTAAAAGTTTGATTCGGTTATGGAAAAGTAAATCCATAATCTGATATCACTTATATGGAAAGAATTTAGTCATATTTTTATCACTAAACGTCAAGGCTTGGACTCGTTCTGTCTGAAAGGTTAGAATGCAGTCAAGGGAATGGTTAGAGGTAACACTACCTCAAATTGCCTAGCTTCATTTTCAACCGAGGGATGGCACTTGTTTAGAATTGATGAGTAGTGATAAGAATATGATATTTCATTTCCATAAATGATCAACTTTCATTATCCCTAAAATTTGATTTATCAATTATCGGTAAATCTTTCTTCATTGTGCATCAATAATCTAGAACAATTTGTTGCTCTTTTGAGCTTTGTTACCCTTTGTCGAAAATGACTAAGTCCAAAACATGGGAGGAAGCCAAGCTATGTGGAGTCGCTCCCATTGGGGTATTTTCACATCCGCTCTATATTGGGTTTGGTTGTATTCTCATGGAGATGTAAAGTACTTGGATTCTTGGTAATCGTTTGAAGGGTCCAGCTTGGTATTGCCCAAGAACCATCATAGATCTCAAATATATTTCTAGAGGTATACTTTCGGTAAGGAGGGCGCATCGTTCTAGTCATTTATTGGAAAGTTTCCCTTTCCTATTCTTTAATTCCAAGCTATTAAATTTACCTTTTTATTAATTGCATTGGGAAGTGACTGCAACCTTTCTTGGTGTTTAATTATTTGTGCCTATCCTTTAAGTTTGGATATTTACTTGTCTATGCTCGGTTATTCTTGTTTGGATTGTTGTTCTAACTTGCTTCCCATTTCTTCATCTATGGATGTTGATCTTGTGAGGTAAAACCCATTCTGCATTAGTGGCATGGTCTCACAGAATTATTATATGTTCACCTCATTACTTGAGTTTTTTTACGCTGGTATTACCAGACTGATCCAAGTGTTATTTATCTTAATGCTCAGGTCAGACTGAGCATATTTTCTAGATTAGCTTCAAATACTTTGGGGTTCAAGAGACAAGCTGGATACCCAAGAGGTATCTGCGTATTCCTTTATTTTTTCATCATATTGATTATTGAATTTATCATCATTTGTAAGGACAGACTCTTGTAACTATCCAGGCTGATAGTATGATAGTGTACTCTGATAACTGTTTATAATAAAGTTCTTTCTTTTGTAAAGACTCAATTTATATATTATATGTTACCCATCACATTTTTGTGAGATTCTATTATATCTTATCCTTTCTTCACCCTAAACGACTTATCTTTCGGATACTTAAATGATCGGCACATGGGTACCGAGGAGGTATTAAGTGTCGCCTTTTGGTGTAACAAAGGCAGATTGTTACAATCATGGTCAACTGAAGTCAAATCAAAGTTAAAGCCTCTGGCCAGGGCAATTCAGTTAATAAAAATTATTATTATTGAACCAATGACTTGGTGTTTGGACTATAAAGTTGAATGTGGATGATATTGAAATTTCGACCATTATCAAATTCCATAAGTCCTAATGTAATATAGTTTTGATGAAGAGAATTGGTGTAAATAATTGTTACTATTGGGTACCGCTTATAATAAGTAAAATTAGATTTTATCAAAAGATGTATAAGCGATAAATTCAACCAAAATGTCACACAACCTACTAAGTGACGTGTGAACATTAATATTCGAATAGCTTAATATTAACCGCTGGCTGAATTTACACCTTTGAGTTGTACAACCATAATGATGAATTCTTTGAAAAACCACATGATTTTATTAATTTGTAAAATATTGTAAATTGATTAAATTAATTAATATTAATTAATATTAATTATTATTTATATCATGTTTGAAAGTTGTTGCTAATTATTTCAATGCATTTATAAAAGTAATATTTGGACGCATTGATATACGATATCGGTGTAACTTTAAGATAATTGCATAAAATAATTTATGAAAATTTTATGTCATTTGATGACATGATTTGCTAAAATTCTATGTCATTCGATGACATATGATATGAAAAGAAAGGATTGAGAGAGCGAGAGAAACAATCAACGAAATTGATTAGGGAAGTTTTAATTAAAGAATGGGAAAGACTTTATTCTTTCAAATAAAACATATTCTCTAATTCATCCCATACATACAATTTATCCTTTTTCATTCATTTTTTTCACTCCTCCTAATTTTTCATGGCAGAAAACAAAATTTTCAAAAAAATTCAACTTCAAATAAATAGATCAAATAAAACGAAAGTGGTTCATCCATCTCTTACAAGGATAGGTGGGGATCTTGTAGATCTGAGGAGATATCACCATTCAAGGTGTGACTTCTTGGTGACATCCTAAGGGGAATTCATTTTCAAGGCGTGCTTCAAGGCTTTGGGTAATAAAATCGAGAATCAAAGAGTTTTGATTCATTATTCAAGGTGTGATTTAATGGCAACTTCACAAGGTGATTTCTAATTAATTCATTTATATATTCTCTATATTCGTATGCTTGGATTTGTGTGATTTATTTATGTTTATATTGGCTATGTTGTAGCATGAAAATTGACAACTCCTTTCTCAATTAATATTATGTCTATTATGTTCATTTAATTCAGGACTATATTTGTTATCTTTTACATTATAATAGTTATAAATCTTTTACATTACAATAATTATAAATTAATTTCTAGTTAATTATTTTTATAATATTTATACACACAATTTTAAATGAGTTGTAATTTAATTCTTATTTGAAAATTAATTTTTATTATATTACGATTAATGATTAGATACAGTCACTTTGAATATTGTTTATGCAATCATGAAAGGTTTTGATCTAATATTTTAAATGAACATTTTATGTGATTTTAAATTATATATATATATCCTGAATTTATAGTTTTGGAAAATTTTCAAACTCTCGTTTCATTTCCAAACTAAAAGTTCAATTTTAACTTGTTAATTTAGAACAAAATGTAAATTTTCAAATTGAAATTTTAAAGTTTTGGTTTTACATAACATACATATGCATGTATAAATATATATGTATGTGTATATAAACTTAAAATATTTGTATCGTTAATTGCCAAAGTCTGATTAACCCTTTTTAATTTAAAAGTGAGGCAATTACATATATACATTAATTACAAGTTAATGTTTATGTCATTGTATTATAATACCACTTGCATGTAAAACAATGTTGTATTAATTGAATTTGTAAAAAGAGAGAGCGAATAAATAAATGATTCCACCTTTCATTTCCTACCTTATTAGATCGTATGTGATTGCACTCAATTTATTCTTATTTATTTCTGTCTGTGTCAACAATCAATCTTACTTATTTTATGTCTAGCATTTTGGTCATACAAATTCAAGTACGAATATATTTGTATATTCACACTTTTCATATCTCATACTTAATTAATTTAGATCTAAGTTAATAAATAAATTATTTCCCTTGATTAATGTTATTTAATATATTAATTAATTCAATTAAAGAGGGAGAGAAATTAAAGGTTTCTCCCACTTCATATTTTGACATATCTTGCTTTATTTATTACATAGGGTAAGAGAATAAAATGAAATATTTCCTTCTCTAAATTCAATTTACGCATTTTTATTACATATATTAGCACTATTTATATCCACACAAATGGATGAATTTGATACATCCGTTATAAGATTATAAATTAAGTTATATTTAAAGCTCCAATTAAACAGTTTAAATAAAATAATGATTTAATTTAAAAGAAAATTTAAATAAGATCCGAATATATTTAGACTTCACAGGCCTACTAACGATCCAAAATGGTAATTTTTTTTTAAATTTACCTATTTCTTCCACTCCGGGCTGGCCTTGTTCCAACATTGTTGGCTAAAGTTATTGTCCTTGGGCCTATTTCTATAGGAGAAGGTGAAAAACTCCTAAAAGCTTTGAAGAAAAGGATACGTGCTAGATGTGTCAGAACCTCTCGGTAATAAATTAATTTCCAAGGTAAAACTGCTCGGAGCTTGATGGATCGAAGCTAGAAGACTAAGTAGAAAAATATAGCAAGGTTTGGGGTCAATGATTCAGGTCGTTACCGACCACTTTTGGTCGATGCCAATATGATTTTATAGGTTAAGGGACTTCGTCTTCCATCCTACGTTCTCGAATTTGAAGTTTGAACTGGTATCTAGCAATTTGACGACTTCATTGGGTGATTTCTCTATAAATAGCAAGAAAATGTCAACTCAAAAAGGACTTTGACACTTCATCTTCTTCACACACACACACTCTCTCTCTACACGACCTTATTAAAAAGAAAGCCACTTTTTTCTACTCTAGGCTATTTAGTATCGTAAATCCCTTGTACTTATGACAAAATCTCTAATTAATAAGCTTAAAGTGGACAAAGGCCTCATATTAGTCAAACCACTATAAAAATTACCATGCTTCTTACTTTATTTTATTGGTTATAACTAGATCTCTCTATTTAATTCAGATTTAGGGTGTTATGCCATTTTCTAGCTTAACAATGTTTAAACATATGTATATACTTAGGGGTTTATATTCCTGATATGCACAACAATTTATCATATACATGCATACATACATACTATTAGTATGTATGCATGTATGTATAATATATATGTATATACAAATGTACGAATCCCAATATCTTTATGTATATATATATACACATATAGTTAAACTCATTCTTGCTAGTCCTTGAGATGATGGTTTTGATGACAACAACCTTAGAATAAGATTATAAAATATAAATACTAACATTATAGTTTAGATATATATGTACTGCAGGATTTAACCATGCAGGTAGCAAGAATGAAGACTGTACAGTATAGAGATTCAAGATATCAAGATTGAAGACTCATGAGTATCAAGAGTTCAAGATTCCAATAATAAGTAATTTAATTAGGAATTTCGTTAAAACTCGTAGAAAAGCACTAGCATTTTAAAATCCAATTTATTTGTGGATGGAATCCACTTTGAGCCTGTTAAAGGGATGGAACTCTAAGTAGGATAGAGCCTACGAAAAATCTAGTGCAACATTGTTTTGTATCCGCTAATCTTTTATTCAAAATGTTTAAAAAAAAATTATATCTTGTTTTCAAAATGATTTCAAAACCTTTCTTTTAAAAGAACTAAAAACATCTATCCTGGTTTTAATACATTTAGCCTCAAAATAATCTTTATTTTCAAAATCAAATTATCCTTGGTTTTAAACTATCTTTTAATAATAATATATTTAACTTTTAATTTAGACTTAAATATAAAATTATAGTATAATTATATATATATATATACACACCAAAATATTATTCTCTATATTTACTTATGTATTTTAACTATAGCTAAGTATATTTATAAAGTTTAAAATAGTTTTAATATAAGATAGAAGTAATTTTCAAAGAAAAGCAAATTACCAAAAATACCTTAGGCATGTCGACAACCTCAAGTATCCCTTGTCGACATGGTAGCAGTTTATTTCAAAATTTTGAATTTCAAAGGACGTGTGTATTCGTCATATCCTTTCATGAATGGATATGGATGTTGTTCTACTATAAATAGGGGTAGTTTTGAACGAATTTGTATTTATATTTTCTCTGATTTCACTCCTCTTTTTCTTCCATATTTCTTTATACACATTTTTACCATTACTCTGCCGAAATCAACAATGAATCTAAGTAGATCATTTCTTTTTTGATTCTCTATCACTATGTCAACAAGATCTCAGTGCTATTCAAAGTTATAGGCTTCTTTGTAATAAACTAGGCGAGAAAAGGTGTGATTGTAGCCTATGAAATCAATCAAGTGAGAAAAGGTGTAATTGTAGCCTGTGAAATCAATTAGGTGAACTTGTTGCCCGTAAAATCAAGTATCTCTACCCAACGGATTGTGAATCTGGAGTGGTGTACCTCATGGCCTTGAAATCGAGGGTGTAATTGTATAATTGCTTTTGAAAGAAAATCCGTACTTGTGTGCAGGACTGGATGTAGGGTAACTCCGAACCAATATAAAATCCAGTGTATTCTTTCCTTTATTACTTTTACTTTATTTCTGCATCTGTGTTTATTTCTGGGATCATATCTGTGTCTGAATATTGCATACATTAGTGTTCAAATTAATATAAACTCAAAAGATTTAGTAATTCCTTTAAACACTATTCACCCCCTCTAGTGTTAATCCTAGCCTTAAGATCCGTATTCCGCATTTCTCACATTTGGTATCGGAGCAAGTTTTTCAAAGTTTCATAATATGATTTTTGAAAAAGTTTTTAAAATAGCTATGTTTAAAAAACTTGTTAATACTAGTTTAGAAATATTCAGATCATCATTGTCTCTTGAGTCTGCATATAACCAATATTCAAATTCAAGTTGTCTTCCAAAATTGTATGATGTGCAGGAAACATGCTTTATGGGTGTTGATGAGTCAATCCACAATGGACAAATTATGCAGATCAAAAAGAAAAAACGGATACTCGATAGTGGTTGCTCTAGACACATGACTGACAATCCAGATATGCTGAATGATATAATATACAAAGATGGTGGACTAGTTAACATCAGAGACAACTCAAATGGATATGTGATTGGCATCGGCAAAGTCGGCAACTCTGAAACTCCTATTATTACTAATGTTTTGCTAGTTAAGAATCTGAAACATAATCAGCTAAATCAGTCAACTTTGCGGTAAAGGATATAAAATTAAATTTGAAAAAGATAAGTATCACATTGAAGATAATAATTCAACCGTAATATTTTAGGGAATTATGAAAAAGAATATTTACATTCTTAGTATGAAAGTTTCAAATAATAACCTGTGTCTTTTGGCAAATAAAAGTGACCCTTGGATTTGGCATAAGAGATTTGGACATTTGAATTTCAAACTGTTATCTAAACTTTCAAACATGATCTAGTAAGAGGTCTCCCTAAAATGAATTTAAAGTAGATAGTTTATGTGATGCATGTCAATTAGGAAAACTTAGAAAAAGTTCCTTTAAATTAAAAGATACGATTTCAACCTCAAAACCTCTTGAATTACTTCATCTTGATTTATTTGGTCCATCTCAAATTCTGTCAATAAATCATATTAAATATGTTTTTGTAATTGTAGATGATTATTCTAGATGTACATGGGCAATATTTTTGAAACATAAAAGTGATACTTTTGAACGTTTTAAGTACTTTACAAAAGGGATTCAAAATCAACTTTCTTTAAAAATTATAACCATCCGTAGTGATCATGGTGGTGAATTTGAAAATGAAAAGTTTGAGGAATTCTGTAATAAAAAAGGAATAACTCATAATTTTTCATTTCCAAGAACTCCATAACAAAACGGAGTAGTAGAACGTAAAAATAGGACGATTCAAGAGTGTGCGAGAACTATGCTTTCAGAAAGTAAATTATCAAAGTATTTTTGGGCAGAAGCAGTTGCTACCGCATGTTATATTTTAAATAGAATTTTAATTAGACCTTTAGCTGATAAGACATCTATGAACTTCTTCACAGAAAGAAATCTAACGTATCTTATTTTAGAATTTTTGAAAGTAAATGTTTTATTTTAAATACAATAGATAACTTAGATAAATTTGATCCTAAATCCGACAAAGGTATCTTTATCGGATATTCTAATAGAAGTAAAGCGTACAGAGTGTTTAATTTAAGAACTAACACCGTCGAAGAAACAATGCATGTTTCATTCGATGAAAATATCAAAATTTTTGAAGATACAAATGATGAAGAGGATTTAATCACTCAAAGTCAAGAGTCAGCTGAAACTAATAATGAAATTAATCGTCCTAGTAAAAGGATTAAACTTTTAAAAGATCATCCTATATAAAATATACTAGGAGATATGCAATCTGTTGTTACTACTAGAAATCAATTAAGTAAAATGAGTAATGTAGCCTTTATATTAACTATTGAACCCAAAAATCCAAAAGAAGCATCAACTGATGATTCATGGATTTTGGCTATGTAATAAGAACTAAATCAACTTACTAGAAATGATGTTTGGAAACTTGTTCCTAGACCTAAAAATAAAACTATAATTGGAACTAAATGGGTTTATAAAAATAAAATGAATAAACAAGGAGAGGTTGTTAGAAATAAAGCCTGGTTAGTCGTTCAAGGTTATTGTCAAGAAGAAGGAATAGATTTTGATGAAACCTTTGCTCCCGTAGCAAGATTAGAAGCCATTAGGATTCACAAATCATAATAATTTCAAATTATATCAAATGGATGTTACAAGTGCCTTTTTAAATGGATTTGTAAAAGAGGAAGTATATGTTGAACAACCACCACTTTTTGAAAATGAAAAATTACCAAATCATGTTTACAGACTTAAGAAAGCTCTATATGGTCTAAAACAAGCTCCTAGAGCCTGGTATGATAGACTAAGATCTTACTTATTACAATCAAACTTTGATATTGGTAAAGTTGATAATACTCTTTTTATTAAAAGAAATAAAAATGATATTCAACTAGTATAAGTCTACGTAGATGATATCATTTTCGGATCAACTAATTTTGAAATGAATAAAGAATTTTCTGAAATAATGAAAAAAAAGTTTGAGATGAGTGATATGGGTGAATTAAACTTCTTTATAGGATTAGAAATAAAACAATTAGATAATCATATCTTTATTAGTTAAGAAAAATATGCTAAAGACCTAGTTAGTAAATTTGGTTGGTGAATTAAACTTCTTTCTAGGATTAGAAATAAAACAATTAGATAATCGTATCTTTATTAGTCAAAAAAAAATGCTAAAGACCTAGTTAGTATATTTGATTTGACGACTGCAAGTGGAAAACCCACTCCCATGGCAACCAATGAGTACCTAAGTAAAGAAGACCTTTGTAAAGGCCCGCAAATCCGTACCGCTTTTGAGCTGGCAAAATTTCACAACAATTTAGACCAAAGTGGAACAAATGTACGAGTCTTCGGGTTTAAAGAAGAAAGAGGTAGAAGAAGAAGAAAAACAACTTTAGAATCTCACATATCGCAGCAGAACAAATATAAAAGATAAACGAATAATCATTAAAACAAAAACACTATATCAGTTTATACATCACATTATCAGAGTTTACAACAACAAACAGCGGAAAAGAAATATTACATATATAAGTGATACGCCTCGCCATCCAGGTTCAACTCCTGATCTACATGGCAACTTCTTGACTTCTGTAACAACCCGCATATTTATCGAGTTTGTATTTAAATATTTTATTTAAATATTAACTCGTTAATCGGATTTTGGTCCGAAAAGCTACTTTTTGCAAACGGTCAAATTAGGACTCGAGACCACTTCCATTGAGTTCGAAATGTCGTTTACAACTTTTTAAGTATAAACATCGATAGGTTTGGATTTAGTGAAATTTCACTAACTTTTCCCGCTTTGGACTTTGGGTTAGTTTAGCCTATTAAGCCCAAGTTCCAACCCTCTTCTCCTCACTCTTCATAAATTTCCTAACTAATCAAGCTTTGGCATTAATGGTGGAGGGAATGGGAAATTAAAACTCCAAGCACAAATTCAATTGCAAATCCAACATTCAACTCCAAATTCAAGTAGAAGATATTGGATTCAAGCTTTGGATTGCTTCTCCTTGCTTTCAAGCTTCATCTTCATAAACTTTAGTGCAAAGGTGAGATTTTTATCTCACAAATCTAGTCTATATCAATATTGGACTGTTGGGAATGAATCCCTATCGTGTTTGCATGTATATTTGCATTTGGTTTGGATTGGGTTGGCGAAAAACTCCGATTTTTAGCGTTTTGGTGGATTTTCTGCTCCTAGGTCGTTCTGGTCTTATTAGCTCGTATCGGAGTTAGGTCGTAGGTCGCATGGGCCTTAGGTCATAGGTCGCATGTGAGTTAACTCCTAGGTCGTTCTGGCCTTATTAGCTCGTATCGGAGTTAGGTCGTAGGTCGCATGGGCCTTAGGTCGTAGGTCGCATGTGAGTTAACCCCTAGGTCGTTCTGGCCACTTTTCGTGTGTTTGGGTTTAGGTCGTTGGACCTTTAGGTCGTTGGACCTTTAGGTCGTTGGACCTTTAGGTCGTTGACCCCCTTGAGTCGTTAACTAGTTAAGTCGCTCGCTACTTGACTCCATTAGGTCGCTCGTCACTGGATGCAGTTAGGTCGCTCGACTCCCTTACCCACTAGGTCGCGTACTTAGTTAGGTCGCGTGACCCCATAACTGTTAGGTCGCTAGACCGTTAACCCTATAGGTCGCTTGGCCTATTAGTTTAGGTCGTAGGTCGTTGGACCTTACCTCGATAGGTCGTTCCCACCTTTGGACGTGTGCACTCTAGGTCGCTAGGCCGCCCCTCTTTAGGTCGCGTGACCCAATACAGTTAGGTCGTCTGACCTTATGTTCTTTTAGGTCGCGTCTCCTTTAGGTCGCGCCTCTTTTAGGTCGCGTCTCCTTTAGCCCACGCCTCTTTTAGGTCGTTCGAATGCTAGGTCGCTCGGCCCTTATTCCCTTAGGTCGCTCGGTCTCGTTTATGACCATTGGTCGCTCACCCCCTCTTCGTTAGGTCGCGAACACCTTTAGGTCGCTCGACCCTATCCCTTTAGGTCGTTAGACCTCATTTTGTCTTCATTAGGTCATACCGTTTTGGTCGGGGCGCTGCCCCGCACCCCGCCGGGGGCGCTGCCCCCTGGACCCCCGCGACCTGACCGGGCAGGTCGAACCCTGTAAGCGGTGGCGTTGCCCCCGCACCCCCACCTTGGGGGGTTGCCACCCCCCCTGGACCCCCCCCTCCGTAGGGGATCTTATCTGAAAAACATTGAGCTGATTTCCTTGGATTTTATTCACATCTCCGTATGCGATGTTTGTGACTGATTGTTTCTCCAATTGCTTCTGTGTTTTGTCACTTTATAATATAAAGGTTTCAATACTAGTAGTAAATATCAAAACTCTTTTAACAAACAATTTCAACTCTATTTTTAATAACAAAGCTCTTTTCTTAAACCGTTTTCCAATCTATTAGTATATACAAGCCTTTACCTCACTCGGATGAGAAATCTAATTAAACGACTTAGTAAAACAAGTGGTATGAAACGCTTGCGATCACTTCGTCGGTTAATTCTTGGACTTGTTCGATTGAACTCTTGTGACAATTTTATTAGTGAAAATTTACAGTTTGTTCGTAAATATTTAAGTTAAGCAAGTGGTTATGGGACATGAAGCTAAACTTCTATATTTACTAGCTTAGTGTAATTGACACTTCTCGTTGATCTTGATGATCGCTTTATGAATTAGACTAGCAATTGCGCGATGTCTCTTTCATTGCAAGGTTAGACTAGACACCACTTGTGTGATTCCATTCACACATACCTTTCTGCTTTTTGGTTAGTCTTGACCTCAATCTGTGTGATTCCATTCACACATGCGGGGTAGCTCCCCTTGGTCTTCGGACCGTCATGTGATAGGCCTCTTTCCTTTTTTATGATTTCTGGATTTCTCGTGTTGATTTCTGGAATTTATGTCATTGACTTGTTATGAGTACAAGTTTAGGGTATGATGCCCTCTTTGAATCTTTGAGAAGATTCTTGTGATATTGATTATCTCTTATTGATTGATCTTCTGTTGATCATTATTTACATACTTATAGTGGTATGTCGTTATGGATGTTTATGTTTATGCCATATCTTTTATGTTATATCATGTCATCTGATATTTATAGCTAGACTGATCCGTTTATTATTTTCTTAAATAATACTCGGGTCAGACCGAGATGTTACAGGTGCTTCTGCTTGACTTCTTCCCAGGGATTCATCACTCTGACTTTTGGCTAACTGTTTAGATTAGCAGTTTTTGTTGTATACACTTGAGATATAGACTCATAGTTGTATTCTTTTGTATAGCACGTGTTGTTATTCTTTTGTATTATCGTGGATCTTATTGACCACTACTCTGATGTACACTTTCATGTGTTAGTTATATATTCATATCTTCTTCCGCCTTTGTGATATGGATATCTGTGACTGATTTGTGCTATGATTATTTCTATGTTTGTTTCCGAAGATTATTTATAGCCACCGTGTGATAAGCAATTACATGGATGGTCGCTCCTCAACAGCCTTATTCTCCATGCTAGTTGACAGCACTACTCCGGAGTGTTCTTGGCTAGCGTGGGTATAGAGGTGGGGCGTCACAACTTCGCTCCAGAACAATTGACAACCTGACACTAGCCTGCCCGTGTGGAAAATTATGGGCACCCAGAGTTTAGAAAGGGAACAATAAGCTCCAGGTTAGTCATGGGACTGGTGTGAGATCTTAAATACAGTTATTTTTTATAAAGAAAATAAAAAGAAATTCGCTATGCTTTTTGAAAAATGAAACTACCATAAGGCTTCCCGCCACACACACAATGCAAACGCAGAATTGGAGGAGATTTCTCCTTAAAATAGTCAAACATGCTTAATACACAAAATCTTTTTAATATTATCATTAGTGCATAGTGCAGAAAACATTTTGAAAGTATAATATTAATCTTAGCCAGCATACAACCATTATTGTATGCCTACTATAGCTGCCATGCTCAGTAGTAGGTTACCGCCACATTCCATGAAAGGTTATACAACTAAAACCGTACAGGACGCGTATTGTTTATTTGGATTTCCAACAAATGGTCAGGCTAAGGAACTTTCTACTTCCATATGGGTACGCCTCTGGAAGGACGCCCTGAGAACTTAACCAGCTCTTTGCCAACATAAGGCCGGGTTACCTCTGTAACTAGGTAACTACCACACGAGTATGCCATCCCCCGGTCGTTTGCTACCTTTATCCGAGGATCCTCAACCACAAAGCAACAACCACAAAGTGTAATAGATTTGCAGCAACCACATAGGTTAAATATCTGAGCTCCATACCATGATACCACCCTTTTCCAGAAGGAAATGACATACCCTAAAGGGCGCGACCCTCATAACCTTACCGCATCCTTCCTGTTTCGGGGTGTGAGGTCCGACGAAGTCTTGTCCACAAAGCTACACATTTCACAAAGTCATGCTTTGATCAACAAATGATCAGCAGGACTTCGTATGCCACATTACCAAGTTGGGAGCATATCACTAATAACCATCAACTACATAACCAACAGATATGTATTTGATAGAAATCAGCTTTATATCTCAAAGTGTAATGTCAAACACACATCCATACAAGTCCGTTCCGGGATCGAACGGAACCGAAGGCACTTCAAAGAAGCCCTTGCAAATTCGGATATTCACAAATCACGTTTGGAATCCCCATCACAAAGGATGATAAAATCTCTATACCGGAGCAACCCGGTGCAGAGACATTCGATAGGTAATCCTTTCGCTTTCAAAAATACCCGGTCTTCAACACCGTCTTCAAATGAAATCCCATTTCGTCGTATCATTATTCGGAATGGGTTTTATGACACAAGGTCCTCTCCCGACTAATCCGAATAACGAGCGCTTATTTTTAAAGTAAGTGTTACATTCAGATTTCAAACAAATCACAACAAATTTCTACTTTGATCTTTTAAATAAAAGATCCATCACAATCACAAGGGTTCGATGTGGGTTTCGAATATCCACTTGGAATCCGACCCCCGGTCGCATCGAAATTCAAGTGTCATTTAAAAGCCAATATTGATAGCCGGTTATTTAACCATCAATAAATATTCACAACAATCATCAAGATTTAAATAATTTCCCAATTATTATTTTCAAAATATCTTCACAAGATTTTTTTTTGACATTTCAACCATTTGAAAACAAATTTCAAATCACTTTTCACTCGTGGAATAAGATTCCCGATATTATTTAATTCCACTGAAAGTCTGCCGAGTTCAAATACTTTAAAATACTTTAAATCACTTATCCAAAATATATACTTGGAAATATTTAGATAAAACTATTTTAAAACATTTATTTGAATATAAGTTATGAAATTATTATATAAATGTCTCATATAAAATTCCAAGTCCAAACTTACTTTAAAATAAAATTAGTAGATAGGGTATAACTATTTTAAATACCCATTTTCTAAAACAAATATCAATTTAATCTTTAAATAATCACTTCTATAATTGAATAAACAAATCTTTACTCTAAAGATTTTCAAAGTAACATAAGAAAATAATTTCTCCAAAATATTCTTTTTAAAACCATCTCTAGAACTTTTAATTTATATCTTAAAATCTACTTTGAAAATGTACTTGGCTTTCTAAAGGAAATACACTTTCACTTCAAAATGGTCCATTTAAACCAATTAATAAATCCTTCTTGATTTATTTCAACTTACATTCCAAATTCGTAAATTCCTCACTTTTAAAAATAAACCAATATTTATTTTTAAAACAAATTTTCCCTTCCTTTATAAATTCCCATTGTGAATTTAATTTTCCAAATACCCATTGATATGCGATCTCCAAATCGATTTTCAAATATTCACTTTCAACACCAAATCAAATTTCAATTGATTTCCAAATTTATTTTCAAACACCAAATCAATTTCCGAATTTATTTTTAAAATAAATTCCTTTATCGTTTTCAAATTATTTAAAATCCATATTTTAAATAAATTCCCCAACCTTTGAATAATATTACCCGAAGTCCATTTATTAAGCTTTTTTTCCATGTTTAAGAATTTTTATTCAGTAGGATTCAAAAATAAAAATTTTATCCTTTTAAAATTCCTTCTTTTAAATTTGTCCAACCCTCAAAAATAAATTTTGCTATAAATTTTTCAACTTGAATTTTAAAAATCCAATTTTATCTTTTTCTGGTATCCTACGATACCAAAAATATATTCGGCTAAATTTTAGCCTTCAATGATTTTAATCACAATATAATCACACACAGATTTTAAATAAATCAACACACAATATTGAAACAAATTCAAATATTTAAGGAATCCAGTTGGATCCCTCCAACCTATTTCCCTGCATCCACAGACATTAGCACAACAATTAAATACCAATTCCACTTCGAGGTGGAATATCGCGGTATATGGGATTTATAAAATATCATCCGCTATTATGCGGCGCATAAGGTCTCATTCAACTCAACTGATAACAATTTATCATCCGAGCACACAATCAAAAATTTAAAGTTAACTATTTAAAATTTAACTATTTAAAATTTAACTATTTAAAATTTAACTATTTATAATTTAACTGCAAATTCTAATTGAGTGTGAAACTTCACCTTAGCTTTCGTTTTGCAATCCATCCAATTTGACTTGTTTCTTCACAGTTTTAGACCTTGTAAAAATAATTTTATACAATTTATTAGTATTCGAAATAAATCGAACAATTAAATTCCTATTGGATAATTTAATTAACCCGTGATTTTTATTTTAAACTAATTTTAACCAATTTATTCTAATTTTAAACTAATTTTAAACAGATTACTTTTGACCAATTTTAACCAATTTATTTTAATTAAATTCCTATTGGATAATTTAAACTAATTTTAACCAATTTTAACTAATTTTAAACTAATTTTAACCAATTAAATTCTTAGTTTTAAACAGATTACTTTTAACCAATTTATTTAATTAAAAAATTAAATTTAAAACTAAATTTACTTTAATAAATTATTTTCAAAATAAACTAGTAAATTTTAAAATGTATGGATGTATATTTATTTTTTCTTTGAAACTACATATGTATAAATATACTTATAAAACAACCTACATAGATTCAAGATCTAATATTTATATATAAACCTTCAACATTCAAAATTATTTTCAGAATCTTAAACATACATTTTCAGTTTACTATTTAAAACAAGCATGTGAATATATTTATATATTTTCTTACAATAAAACTTAGCTTACTGGAAATAATTTTTTTCTCTTCCTGCATATACGTATTCATACATATAAATTAAGTTACGGGAAATACCTCGATTACGCGAACGCCCCAATCATCCCACCACGAAGTTGAATTGGCTGCTCGCAACACCTTCTAGATGATGCTATTGTGCATGAGACAGACGCACGCCATTGCAGCGACTTGCACCGAGGTCGAGATCGTCGCCGTCGATGATTGCCGAACATCTCCAGTGTCCTGCTATCGACCGCCCTAACTCGCGATAAACCTACTCAAATTGAACTCGAGCGAAACCCTAGTGCCCAATTTCGCCTCAAACGGATTGAAACCCTAGCAGTCGCCTTAAACTGCGCGCGACAATCTTCTTTCCCACTGCAATCGCAATCGATTGCCATCTCCTTTTTGAACAAAGCCCCCTCATGCGTGCGACACTAAATCATGCGATTTCGATTGCGAATTTCCTCTGTAGATCGAAGATTTTTCGATTTCGGCCGTTTATTTTTTTTTTTGATTTTGAAATGAAGAGGGAGAGTGGATTACAGGCGCGATTGAGAGTCGATTACCCTCGTTCTGCCATTATTTTGAATTTTGGGAAAAATTGAGGAGCACGACCTGATTTATTTCCTCAGTTTTAATTTCGTTTTGCCTTGCTTTCTTCTCTGAACTGTTCGTAGTTAAGGAGGAGGAAGGGGACACGATTAGATGCTAGCGTGCGAGCTTCAACTTACAACAGTCTTTGGAAAAGATAGGGAAAAGTTGTGATGGTGAAAGAAAGTAGGCTGAAGTTGACTAGGGTATATAAATATATTTTAAATTGAATTCAAATTGTCTTGATTTACGTAGCTTAAAATCGCGAACCCCCATCAAGGCGTGCCGCTAGGCGTTTATAAGGTTAAACCTCTATTCCGAACGCAATGGAAAAGGTTTCGAGTCCAAATTCGATCGTATGAAGAAGATAGCTTTTCGGACCAGTTAAAACATTGAATTTTCAAATTAAAGTTCAGCGCGTTTTCTTATCGTTCGGCCAAACGACAACTCCAAACATTATGAAAATTGAAATTTGATAATAATATAATATTACGGATCTAGTGGAACTAGTTTCATCGAAATCCGAAACTGTGCCTCGGAATGCTACTTTTAAATATCGATTTAAACAATATAAATTCAAAACTAAACAAAAGATTTCCAAATTAAATTCTGAAGCTTCCATTTTCTTCAGTATTATCAACATAAATTTTCTAAGCCTTTAAAAAATTATTTTTAATCAGCTTAAAATTGAAGATTCAAATTTTTATCCAACTTTAATAAATTAAATTCAATAATTAAATTGCCAAATTCGTAGTTAATCTTTGAAATTCAAGTTAAACTAACTTTCAAATATTTAAAATCAATTAAATATTTTAATTTCAAATGTTAAATTTTTTTGAGTCGTCACATCCTTCCCCTTTAAAAGAATTTCGTCCCGAAATTACTAGTTAAGAAGAATGATCCTTAACCCATTTATTATTTTTCCTAATCCAAATAGTTTTATCATCTTACCAAAACAAATATTTTTATTTAAGACTCATCATTAATTCAACTAGCTTTCCAACTTCAATTATAAGTTCCAAACAACATTGTTTTCTTTAGCAATTTAAATTTAAATTCAAATTTTAATCTTTCAAAATTTCTCAAAATTTTTCTAACTCCCTAAATTTTCGAAAAATTTCTCCAGCATCTCCTTAGCGCGGCTAGCTCGGTACGACTATAAAATGCCACAACGGCCCCCCCGATTCAAAAAGAGAACAAAAAGCCAAGCGGCTGGACAAGAAAATCATCAAATTTCATACTGAAATTTAAATACATACCTTTTTGTCGAGCAATTCAAATTTTATCTTCGAAATCAAAATCCCAATTCCATTTCCTTTAATACACTTGTATATCCTGCTAGCCATAATATTCAATTTCAACATTCAAAATTATTTTGCACATTCCTTTACAAAATTTTCAATATATACTTCTTATACCATTTTTAATTCACTATTTGAAGTTATATATCCATTTTCATTCTATCTTACATTTTCAATTTCATTTGAATTCAATTCACAATTTTAATTCTATTTGGATTCAATTTACCTTCTGAATATTGAATTTTATCAACTATCTTTCATTCATAACTAATTCATATCACTATTTTAAATTAGTTTCATTTACTAATTAATTACAAGTTCCAATTCATTTTACCTCAAATAATTTTTTTCACCTTTATTACCTTTAGTTCACTTCGAACCAATTTTACAACTTTATTTTATTTCACGCAATCCAAATTGGTTTTTAATATTCAGTTTTCAATTCCAGTTTTATTCTTTTGTTCATCCCCAAACACTATTCAATTTCAATTCACCATTTGGTTTACAACCACTTATATTTAAACTGGATTCCAAATTCCATATGAATTTAATTTATCTTTCATCTATAAATATTGAATTCAATTCATTTCAAACCATATTAATTTGTCATTTCTTCAATTAATTTCACTTACTAATTTCATTTCAATACTTCTCTTTGTTTATCACAAATCAAATTCAATTCCAATTCTAGTTCTATTTACTTACAAATTCGAAATGAATTTCAACATTCAACCATATATATTTTTATTCCATAACTTTTTTTTATGATTCCAGAGTCTTTTCAACAATTCAAAACCATTATTTTTGAAATCAATTCAAATTATCCCTTTAAATTTCTAAAACCAAACCCAGTTTGCAAACAACTTCCATTTAAAATAATTTGGCAGCAATTCCTCTCTTGGAAACTCGAAAATGAACACCGATGATGTCGCGATCATCATCGAAATTATTTTCCAGCGACCGAAAAGAGTTTAGAGCTTTCATCCCTTCAAAACACTTTTCCAAAACCCTTGGAAAAGCATCTTCAAAATCCAAAGGGATTTAAACTTTCCAAATCTCCAAAATTTTCAGATTCTTTTCAAAACGTTTCGAAATACTTCTTTGGAATTCCGTTTCAAATTATAAATCACATTTACAATTTACATTCTCAAATTCCATTTGTATGTGATTTTATTTCCTTAGCTTTAAGTTATGATTTCAACTTCTGATTCAATAACAATGATAATAAATTAATATTATCAATTCCTAGCAAACAGGCAGCCATATACTATAATAATTTATGGAAAATCATTCCTTTTATATACGAAAATAATTTGGATAAAATTATTTCATTTACCCTATTTTAAAACAATATCGTGGCTAATTGTTCTGTACAAGTGTTTAGAGATTCCTATCGATAGAGTTGTACAGACTACATCGACCAGAATCCATATACCACTCAACAAACCAATCATCACAATATAAATCATTTTTTTTATATTCACTAACAAATACACGCTCATATCTATCAATACACTCAACTCATTCTAGAGTACTACTGACTCTATCTCTAATGAGTAACACCCAATAGAGCCAAGGTTGTCGCTTAACCAAATGCTCTGATACCACTGTAAAGGCCCGCAAATCCGTACCCCTTTTGAGCTGGCAAAATTCCACAACAATTCAGCCCAAAGTCGAACAAATGTACGAGTCTTCGGGTTTAAAGATGAAAGAGATAGAAGAAGAAGAAAAGAAAAACAACATCAGAATCTCACATATCGTAGTAGAACAAATATAATAGATAAATGAATAATCTTTAAAACAAAAACATTATATCAGTTTATGCATCACATTATCAGAGTTTACAGCAACAAACAACGGGAAAGAAATATTACATATATAAGTGATACGCCTCGCCATCCAGCTTCAACTCCTGATCTCCATGACAACTTCTTGACTTCGCTCCAGAACAATTGACAACCTGACTCTAGACTGCCCGTGTGAAAATTATGGGCACCTAGAATTTAGAAAGGGAACAATAAACTCCAGGTCAGTCATGGGACTGGTGTGAGATCTTAAATACAGTTATTTTTCTCAAAGAAAATAAAAAGAAATTCGCTATGCTTTTTGGAAAATGAAACTACCATAAGGCCTCCCGCCACACACACAATGCAAACGCAAAATTGGAGGAGATTTCTCTTTATAACAGTCAAACATGCTTAATACGCAAAATCTTTTTCATATTATCATTAGTGCATAGTGCAGAAAACATTTCGAAAGTATAATATTAATCTTGGCCAGCATACAACCATTATTGTATGCCTACTATAGCTACCATGTTCAATAGCAGGTTACTGCCACATTCTATGGCAGGTTATACAACTAAAACCGTACAGGGCGCGTATTGTTTCTTTGGATTTCCAACAAATGGTCAGGCTAAGGAACTTCCTACTGCCACATGGGTACGCTTTTGGAGGGATGTCCCGAGAACTTAACTATCTCTCTGCCAACACAAGGCCGGGTTACCTCTGTAACTAGGTAAGTACTACACGAGTATGCCATCCCCCGGTCGTTTGCGACCTTTATCCGAGGATCCTCAACCACAAAGCAACAACCACAAAGTGTAATAGATTTGCAGCAACCACATAGGTTAAATATCTGGGCTCCATACCATGATACCACCCTTTTCCAGAAGGAAATGACATACCCTAAAGGGCGCGACCCTCATAACCTTGCTGCATCCTTCCTATTTCGACCATTTTCGGGGTGTGAGGTCCGACGAAGTCTCGTCCACAAAGCTACGCTTTTCACAAAGTCATGCTTTGATCAATAAATGATCAGTAGCACTTCGTATGCCACATTATCAAGTTAGGAGTATATCACTAATAACCATCAATTACATAACCTCTGAGCTCGTACGTCTCAGAGAAGGGTGTTAAGCTAAGAGAATAAATTCTCCACTACCAACATAAATGTATTTAATCGAAATCTGCTTTATATCTCAAAGTGTAATGTTAAACACACATCCATACAAGTCTGTTCCGGGATCGAACGGAACCGAAGGCACTTAAAAGAAGCCCTTGCAAATTCGGATGTTCACAAATCACGTCCGGAATCCCCATCACAAAGGATGATAAAATCTCTATACCGGAGCAACCCGGTGCAGAGACATACGATAGGTAATCCTTTTGCTTTCGAAAATACTCGGTCTTCAACACCGTCTTAAAATGCAATCCCATTTCGTCGTTTCATTATTAGGAATCGGTTTTATGACACAAGGTCCTCTCCCGGCTAATTCGAATAACGAGTGCTTATTTTTAAAATAAGTGTTACATTCAGATTTCAAACAAATCACAACAAGTTTCTACTTTGATCTTTTAAATAAAAGATCCATCACAATTACAAGGGTTCGATATGGGTTTCAGATATCCACTTGGAATCCGATCCCCGGTCGCATCAAAATTCAATTGTCATTTAAAGGCCAATATTGATACTCGGTTATTTAACTATCTATAAATATTCACAACAATCACCATGATTTAAATAATTTTCCTATTATTATTTTCAAAATTCTTCATAAGATATTTTTTTTTGACACTTCAACCATTTGAAAACAAATTTCAAATCACTTTTCACTTGCGGAATAAGATTCCCGATATTATTTATTTCCACTGAAAGTCTGCCGAGTTCAAATACTTTAAAATACTTTAAATCACTTATCCAAAATATATACTTGGAAATATTTAGATAAAACTATTTTAAAACATTTAATTAAATATTAGTTATGAAATATTATATAAATGTCTCATATAAAAGTTCAAGTCCAAACTAACTTTAAAATAAAATTAGTAGATAGCGTATAACTATTTTAAATACCCATTTTCTAAAACAAATATCAATTTAATCTTTAAATAATCACTTCTATAACTAAATAAACAAATCTACTTTAAAGATTTTCAAAATAACTTAAGAAAATAATTTCTCCAAAATATTCTTTTTTAAAACCATCTCTAGAACTTTTAATTTATATCTTAAAAGCTACTTTGAAAATGTACTCCGCTTTCTAAAGGAAATACACTTTCACTTCAAAATGGTCCATTTAAACCAACTAATGAATCCTTCTTGATTTATTTCAACTTACATCCCAAATTCGTAAATTCCTCACTTTTAAAATAAACCAATATTTATTTTTAAAACAAATTTCCCTTTCCTTTATAAATTCCCATTGTGAATTTAATTTTCGAAATACCCATTAATATACGATCTTCAATCGATTTTGAAATATTCACTTTCAACACCAAATAAAATTTCAATTGATTTCCAAATTTATTTTCAAACACCAAATCAATTTCCGAATTTATTTTTAAAATAAATTCCTTTATCTTTTCCAAATTATTTAAAATCCATATTTTAAATAAATTCCCCAACCTTTGAATAATATTACCCGAAATCCATTTATTAAGCTTTTTTTCCATGTTTTGGAATTTTTATTCAGTAGGATTCAAAAATAAAACTTTATCCTTTTAAAATTACTTCTTTTAAATTTGTCCAACTCTCAAAAATAAATTTTGCTATAAAATTTTCAACTTGAATTTCAAAAATCCAATTTTATCTTTTTCTGGTATCCTACGATACCAAAAATATATTCGGCTAAATTTTAGCCTTCAATGATTTTAATCACAATATAATCACACAAAGATTTTAAATAAATCAACATACAATATTGAAACAAATTCAAATATTTGAGGAATCGAGTTGGATCCCTCCAACATGTTTCCCTGCATCCACAGACGTTAGCACAACAATTAAATACCAATTCCACTTCGAGGTGGAATATCGCGGTATATGGGATTTATAAAATATCATCCGCTATTATAAGGCGCATAGGGTCTCATTCAACTCAACTGATAACAATTTATCATCCGAGCACACAATAAACAATTTTAAATTTAACTATTTAAAATTTAACTATTTAAATTTTAACTGGAAATTCTAATTGAGTGAGAAGATCTCACCTTAGCTTTCGTTTTGTAATCCATCCAATTCCAACTTGTTTCTTCACAGTTTTATACCTTGTAAAAATAATTTTGTGCAATTTATTAATATTCGAAATAAATTGAACAATTAAATTCCTATTGGATAATTTAATTAACCCGTGATTTTTATTTTAAACTAATACTCTTATTTTAAATAGATTACTTTTAACAAATTTATTTAATTAAAAATTTAAATTTAACACTAAATTTACTTTAATAAATTATTTTCAAAATAAACTAGTAAATTTTAAAATATAGGGATGTATATTTATTTTTTCCTTTGAAACTACATATGTATAAATATACTTATAAAACAACCTATATAGATTCAAGATCTCATCTTTATATATAAACCTTCAACATTCAAAATTATTTTCAAAATCTTAAACATACATTTTCAGTTTACTATTTAAAACAAGCATGTGAATATATTTATGTATTTTCTTACAACAAAACTTAGCTTACTGGAAATAATTTTTTTCTCTCTTCCTGCATGTACGTATTCATATATATAAATTAAGTTACGGGAAATACCTCGATTACGCGAACGCCCCGATCATCTCACCACGAAGTTGAATTGGCTGCTCGCAACACCTTGCAGATGATGCTATTGTGCATGAGACAGACGCATGCCATTGCGGCGACTTGCACCGAGCTCGAGATCGTCGCCGCCGATGATTGCCGAACATCTCCAGGGTCCTGCTATCGCCGCCCCAACTCGCGAAAACCCTACTCGAATTGAACTCGAGCGAAACTCTAGTGCCCAATTTTGCCTCGAACAGATTAAAACCCTAGCAGTCGCCTTAAACTGTGAGCGATAATCATCTTTCCCACTGCAATCGCAATCGATCGCCATCTCCTTTTGGAACAAAGCCCCCCATGCGTGTGACACTAAACCATGCGATTTCGATTGCGAATTTCCTCTGTAGATCGAAGATTTTTCAATTTCGGCCGTTTATTTTTTTTTGATTTTGAAACGAAGAGGGAGAGTGGATTACAGGCGCGATTGATAGTCGATTACCCTCATTCTGCCATTATTTTGATTTTAGGGAAAAATTGAGGAGCATGGCCTGATTTATTTCCTCAGTTTTAATTTTGTTCTGCCTTGCTTTCTTCTCTGAACTGTTCGTAGTTAAGTAGGAGGAAGGGGACACGATTAGATGCTAGCGTGCCAGCTTCAACTTGCAACAGTTTTTGGAAAAGATAGGGAAAAGTTGTGATGGTGAAAGAAAGTAGGCTGAAGTTGACTAGGGTATATAAATATATTTTAAATTGAGTTCGAATTGTCTCGATTTATGTAGCTTAAAATCGCGAACCCCTATCAAGGCGTGCCGCTAGGCGTTCATAAGGTTAAACCTATGTTCTCAACGTAATGGAAAAGGTTCCGAGTCCAAATTCGATCGTATGAAGAAGATAGCTTTTCGGACCAGTTAAAACATTGAATTTTTGATTTAAATTTCAGCGCATTTGCTTATCGTTTGGCCAAACGACAACTCCAAACATTACAAAAATTGAAATCCGATAATAAATACAATATTATGGATCCAATGGAACTAGTTTTGTCGAAATCCAAAACTGTGCCTCGGAATGCTATTTTTAAATATCGATTTAAGCAATATTAATTCAAAACTAAACAAAACATTTTCCAGTTAAATTCTGAAGCTTCCATTATCTTCAGTATTATCAATATAAATTTTCTAAGCCTTTAAAAATATATTTTTAATCAGCTTAAAACTGAATATTCAAATTTTTATCCAACTTTAATAAATTAAATTCAATAATTAAATTGCCAAATTCGTAGTTATTCTTTGAAATTCTAGTTGAACTAACTTTTAAATATTTAAAATCAATTAAATATTTTAATTTCAAATGCTAAAAATTTCTAGGTCGTCACAACCTCTCGAAAGATATAGATCAAAAATTATATAGTGGAATGGTTGGATCACTACTCTATACACTGCTAGTAGACCTGATATCATGCATAGTGTTTTTCTCTGTGCAAAATATCAAACCCAACCTAAAGAGACCCACTTAAAAGCCGTAAAACATATCATAAGATATGTTAAAGACACCTTTGATTATGGGTTATTTTATCCTAAAAATGATTCTTTTGACTTAATACCTTACTACGATGCTGATTATGCTGGTTGTAAGTCAAACCGAAAAAGTACAAGTGGAGCTTGTCACTTTTTGGGGCATTCTATGATTTGGTTTAGTAAAAAGCAAAACACAGTTTCTTTATCAACAACTAAAGCAGAGCATGTTTCTGCTACTCTGGCTTGTACTCAAGTAATATATATGCAACAAACTTTAAAAGATTTTGGTTTAAATATCTCAAAATCACCTATTTATTGTGACAATACTAGTACAATAACTTTATCCAAAAATACTACTCATCATGCTCGAACTAAACCTATTGATATCAGACATCATTTTCTCAAAGATAATATATGTAAGGAAGTAATTACTCTCGATTATATCAATTTTGAGAATCAAATTGTTGATATCTTAACAAAGCCCTTAAATGAATCTATATTTACTAAATTAAGAAGAGAATTAGGAATTTGTTCAATAACTGAAATATAAAATATAAATAACAAAGTATAATAAAAATTAAATCAAATAGTAAAAATATCAAGCACCATGTTGACAACCCCCTCCTACCCATGTCGACATATAACGATTTTTTATTTTTGAAATTTTCCCATTAATGGTTATATATTCTTCTTATTTCGAAATTTTGTTCATTCTTTCTGTTCTCTCTAACTTTTGAAATCAATAAAACAATGGCCTCCTCTTCCAAATCAAACAAAAATTCAACCTTTTCGTTCCCTTCTCCTTCTACTGGACCATTTCAACGAACTACGCTCGCACGAGTGATGAAAATGGAGGATTCCTTGAAGGATGCACTACAACTAATGACTAAAATTCAAGTGGTGCGACTTAGAATGTCCATAGAACAAGAACGGTAAGGCAAAATCCTTAGAAATTTGCAAAAGTTTCTAATGGACAATCGCGCTAATCCGATCTTGATTGATGAAGAGTCTTCATAAGATCAAGTGTACGAGGACAGCGAGGAAGAAGAAGAAGCTTTCATGGAAGAAAAGCACGCTGAAGATGACGATAAAGTCGTTTGCATTGGCGAAGTGTGCTTTGACAAGGAAGGAAATCTAGTCGAACAACGTGGAAATTTCTGTTTCCACTACCCAAATTGTTCGGTTCAAAGATCTCCCATTTTCAAAGACACACATTGGTTTCTTTTCTTTCTCTCCTATTGTTGTATGTTTTTACTTACATTCTCTACGCACATTTAAATAAAACAATATATAGTTAATAAATAATTTGTGTTCTTATATTTGATTTCTCACTATTATAAGTATTATCGTACATGGAATCTTAGTTAGGATAGTTAGTAATTTAGGACTAAGTTTTAGTTTTAGAATCAAGTGTTGATTATTTATGATAACACTATCATTATAATCACATGTCATAGAGTATTAGATTAAGGGGGAGTTATATAGTTTGGAGTTAGTTTTTGTTGATGACAAAGGGGGAGAAGTATAAAATAAGATAGTTAGGCATAGATTAAGGGGGAGTTATTAGTTTTAGGGGGAGTTATTAGGATAGAAGTAATATTTTATAAACAAAGGTTGTCATCATCAAAAGCGGGGAGATTGTTAGTCCTTGAGATGATGGTTTTGATGACAACAACTTAGAATAAGATTATAAAATATAAATACTAATATTATAGTTTAGATATATATGTATATGAAGGTTTAACCATGCAGGTACCAAGAATGAAGACTGTATAGTATAGAGATTCAAGATACCAAGATTGAAGACTCATGAATATCAAGATTATCAAGAGTTCAAGATTTCAATAATAATTAATTTAATTAGGAATTTTGTTAAAACTCCTAGAAAAGCACTGGCATCTTAAAATCCAATTTATTCGTGGAATGGAATCCACTTCGAGCCTGTTAAAGGATGGGACCCTAAGTAGGATAGAACCTACGAAAAATCTAGTGGAACATTGTTTTGTATCCGCTAACCTTTTATTTAAAATGTTTTTACGAAATTATATCTTGTTTTCAAAATGATTTCAAAACATTCCTTTTAAAAGAATCAAAAACATCTATCCTGGTTTTAATACTTTTAGCCTCAAAATAATCTTTATTTTCAAAATCAAATTATCCTTGGTTTTAAACTATCTTTTAATAATAATATATTTAACAAATTATATATATATATATATATATATATATATATATACACACACACCAAAATATTATTCTCTATATTTACTTATGTATTTTAACTATAGTTAAGTATATTTATAAAGTTTAAAATAGTTTTAATACAAGATAGAAGTTATTTTCAAAGAAAAGCAAATTACCAAAAAATACCTTAGGCATGTCGACAACCTCAAGTGCCCCTTGTCGACGTGGTAGCAGTTTATTTCAAAAATTTGAATTTCAAAGGAAGTGTCTATTCGTCATATCCTTTCATGAATGGACATGGCTGTTGTCCTACTATAAATAGGGGTAGTTTTGAACGAATTTGTATTCATATTTTCTCTTATTTCACTCCTCTTTTTCTTCCATATTTCTTTATACACATTTATACCATTACTCTGCCGAAATCAACATTGAATCTAACTAGACCACTACTGGTTTGATTCTCTATCACTATCTCAACAAGATCTCAGTGCTATTTGGAGTTATAGGCTTCTTTGTAATAAATTAAGCGAGAAAAGGTGTGACTGTAGCCTGTGAAATCAATCAAGTGAGAAAAGGTGTGATTGTAGCCTGTGAAATCAATTGGGTGAACTTATTGCCTATAAAATCAAGTATCTCTACCCAGAGTATTGTGATTCTGGAGTGGTGTACCTCGTGGACTTGAAATCGAAGGTGTAATTGTACAATTGCTTTTGAAAGGAAATCTGTACTTGTGTGCGGGACTGGATGTAGGGTAACTCCGAACCAGTATAAAATCCGATGTGTTCTTTCCTTTATTGCTTTTACTTTATTTCTGCATCTGTGTTTGTTTCTGTGATCATATGTGTGTTTGAATATTGCATACATTTGTGTTCAAATTAACATAAACCCAAAAAGATTTAGTAATTCCTTTAAACACTATTCACCCCCTATTTTTAATTCTAGCCTTAAGATCTGTATTCCGCATTTCTCACAATTCTTATATATTATCATGTCATAATTTAGTGTATGAATATATAAGGTATACTTAAAATAAACACTAAATGAATTTAATTGACATGATTAATTAAATAAATATTTTGAAATAAAATATTTTATTTTAGTAAAAAGATTAGATCTAATGCTAGTAATAGATTTCATAAGCCCATTAATATCCAAATAGGGAAAATTTTGAAATTTACTTATTTCACCCGTTGTTAAATGGGCCAATCCCAACAATATCAAGGTAAGAAAGAAAGTAGAAGAATTTGGCTAGGTCTATAGATCAGTACCGATTCAAAAATGCCCTCCATAAAGCCAATATCCTTGGTGAATACATGGATAAACAAGCTTTGAAGCACCAAGGAAAGTTCAACCCGAGGAATGAAGCAACAATGTTTGAGGAAAATGGAAGATTACTCAAGAAAACTATGAACTTTATTGATCATTACTGTCCATAATGGATTGGTAACGACCAGTGGATATTTTGTAAAAGATATGATCTTTCTCCTATCCTTTTAGATCTGAATTTTTGACAAGTTCTAGTATGATTTGACAACCCAAAAGCCCAATAACAATTTAACTCAATAACAAATAGAGGACTACTTACAACAATAAAAAGGACTTTTGGACTTTTGACTCTTGGTAATTGTTATTATATTTCTTAGAGAAAGATTGTTGTCATTATAGACTTGAGATAAAAATGCGAGTTGAATTCTAATTCCTTTGAATCTAAGGTACAACAGCGATAAAAAAAACTGTTAAAGTGGATGTAGAAAGTGTCGTGTCATGTCTCTTAATTTTCTTATCATTCTTATAATGACCGGGCCTTTCGATCTAAGGAAATCGACACTAATATGTCCCTGTATTGCGTGTCGACCTCCAAATGCCCAAAAACCCGAACATTAAGGGTAAAAAATGAAAAAAAACATAGAATAGAATCTTACATGAATGGAATAACAGATATTATTTCATTATATAAAATCTTTACAGTGAAAATTCAAATAACATTTATTAGAGTTAAACATGGACAATTAAAAATCTATGTAGCAACCCTGTATTTTACGTGAAATATAATTTAAAGAAACTAAAAGTACAATTGGTACAGCGGTAAAGGCTCATGTCGACTTCCTTAGTGACCAGGGATCAAGCCCCATTGTCACCCAAAATCTAGAGCAATGTTTTTTTAGCTGGTACGTTTCCAGCGATTTTCCTACGTATTTCAGCATTGTTTCTGACATGTGGCGGCTTCCCATTAGCTCCAGTGATGTAATAGGATTAGATGGCTAAATTTTGTTGGTTGAGTGATGTGTATGGGCTACAGTGGATGACCATTAAGTGTATGAAAGAACCAGATTTAATCTAAAATAATCTAATGGATTATATTCAATCAAATAATGTATAAATAAACCATCTAACCTATACCCAATATCTTATTCAGCTGTCGCCATAATTCTACAGTAAAATTAGTGTGTATAATTCTTCCAACTTTTCTATACTAAATAAACAAATCTCTACCAAATTAAATTATCTATATATATTCAAGAAATTTGAGGAATTTAGAAGAATCAACGTGAGAAAAATTTAAAGTAAAGCTTTTTTAAATTTATTCAAGCTCAAGTGCCAGGTGAGTGGGATTAATATAAAATAGAAAAATAAAGTAGTTCAATTTCAGTTCTTTTCTAACATGTTAATATGAATTAATTTCTGTTACTAATTGAGAATAGATGTAAATTATTGCAACTTCTTCTTCTTCTTCTTCCACTTCTCAAATCTAATTCATATTTGGTTTAAAATATTGGACATATAAATTGTCAATTCACGTTATAAATAAGATTGAAATTTATGTAAATTATTGTATCTTCTTACTCTTTCACTTCGCAATTCTAATTCATGTTTGGGTTGAAATTTGGAATAAGCAAATTGTTATTCACGTTTCATGGCGTAAATAAGATAGGTTTAATTAAATTGAATTAGTATTGTTATTCAATTTCTAATGGTAGAACAGGTTAGTTGAATAAATTCAGAATATGTTACTTGAATAAAATTATTGTTTTGATTGATAATATTACATAATTTTGAATACCATTTTGGAAAAAAATTGGGAAGTCTAATTGGAATAATTGTTTATTTCAATACGTGACCTAAATATGTAAATGTGGAATTCTGTGTAATCAAATAGTTTGTGGCTATTGGATAAATTTTTTGTATAGATTAAATCTATAAAAGGAGAATGTAAATTAGGGTGGAAAAAATGTAAATTAAATGGACCCTAAAGGCTAGTGTAAACTTATAACAAAATGACATAAAAATTACAGACAAACCATATGGACTGAACGAACGTTAAATTGAAATATCATTTATATATGGAAAAGGAAAATTGTAAAATAACTAAATCGGATGTAGAAATGGCCTAAAGAAGATTAATGGAAATAAATAGTATGTAAACTGTATGGATTAAAATAATTAATCTGGAAGCGATTTGGTAGGCAGACCTTGTAAAGGCCTGGATAGGTGTTTCATGCAGTTAAGATCAAAATATAGTTTTAGCTGTACGTACTAGGAGAGGGAAAGTAGGTTCGCAAGGATGTTTATTACCATTCATAGGTTTTTAGTGCGTAGGATAGATAACATCCACAATCGTAGGCTACTTCAGGAAGATTGATGTGGACGGAACATGGCAAGTGTGCTTTGACGTAAGCTTCTTTACGTAGATCGTTGGAGGATTTTGCGCAGCCAACCAAGCTGCGGGCGCTCTTTTGGAGGACCGACACTTTGGAAGGGGCAAGTCCACGTTGATGACCAAGGAGACATGAGGATAGAAGTCCTGTTTGGTGGCGCCTGAGCGCAACTTCAGGGTCCTGTGAGGTTGTTTGAGTCGGCATCGATCAGACGTAAGAGGCATTTAGTCATAGTGCACAGGTGAAGAGCATGACTTTCACACTGTAGCATTAGATAGGCGTGAACAACAGGTCCGACAGGCCGATTGACATTTAGTATTATTGCATGGTTGACTTCCCTAGAGTGATCACAGACTTTAGCTTCTAAGGAACTGTATTTAAGAAGGATTCGCTACATTATATTATACACCCTCTGCGTTATCCAGGGAAGACCTGGAATTAAAATATTTTATTCTTTTTGCTTCATTTAATTTCTCATTCACCAGACTTTATGTCTGAGCCATTCCTATTTTTTCTATTTTCCCTAAATCACAGGAGGACGGGTCTAGATTGCAGTTCTTTGCAGCTTGGAGGGTCATTGGAGCAGTTGTTATCTTCAGCTTTTGTTTTATGTATTTCATTTCTCTTTTCCATACTTTACTCTATATATGGGGACCTATATTGTGAACTTTGTTATGTTTTATGTTTTGGTGGAGACTACTTGGTACTTTTGGTTCAAAAATAAATTTGGAATAATGTTGATTTTAGTGAAGCTGTTTTGCTATTAATATATAATTAATGAACGTTTTCTTCCACTGTAATATTTTAACCATTTTATGCTGTAGCCTTGTTCTCTGTGCTATGTTATGGATTTTTATTTCACCCGGCCACCCGTGCTTCTAGTCATGTCCGAGGTGCTTAAGAGATGCGGGGTGTCATAGTTGGTATCAAAGCAAAGGTTTCAGTAATCCTAAAAATATTTTAAAAATTTAAAACTTTTCGAATAATTTTTAAAGAGTATTACAAATTATACTTCTAAAAGTATATGTGTATATTTTGGAAAGAAAAGAAATTTTAGAAATGGATCCCTCATATCTCTCCCTCCCATCTATTGAACTGTTTGTGGAACCCCTAATCCCATCTTTTTAATATCCACAGATAGAAATCTCTGAGCCACAAGATATCCTCGAAGTTCCAGGCCTTAATATGCTAGCTTGGTTCAGATGTTATTTGCAGGCTACTACACGAGCATGCCACCAACTAGGGATGCTGCTCCGGTGGAAGGGGCTCCAGCCCGTCCGCTAGGCATTCTCAATTTTCCCAAGTTACGCAAGGACTACACCAGCTTAGGAGGCAAGTCGTTTCCTAGCACCAAGTCATATATTGAGGCGAAAGCTTGGATCCGTAGTCGTGACCGGATATTTAGACTTACGGGGATTGAAGGACTTGGCTCGGAGGTAGTTGGCTTCATGGCATTTGTGGCAGATGCTCTTTGTTGGTGAGAGATTGCGGAGGCTGAGGTCGATAATTTGACTTGGGCGGATTTTCATACTAGGTTCGAGAGGAAATTCTTATCGTAGGCTGAAGAAGGAGTGTAGCTAGAGAAATTTATACAGCTCAAGCAAGGTGATATAATAGTTAAGGAATATGTCAATCAATTCAATGAGCTTGCCAAATTTGGACTAGACCTGATCAATACTCCTCACAAGAAGGCGCTGAAGTTCGCTAAGGGTTTGAGTCAGCCACTGCTGAGTTTGGCAGTGAGCCACATTTCGATGGGATCCACTTTTGAGGGATTGGTAGAGATGGCTTCACTTGCTGATATTGAGAAGAAAGGAAATGTGGCATAGAAGAGTGATGGGAAGAAGCGGTGGAAAGGAAAGAGGAGAGGAGGAGGAGAGTCAGGTGGAAAAAGTAAAGTTCCAAGGAAGGACTGGAAGTGCAATACTTATGGGAAACCATGTCATCTTGCTAAAGATTATAGAGGGTCAGGAGAGCGACCGAGACTGAGGTGCTACCTTTGCGATCAAGTGGGGCATATGAAAAAGGATTATCCGTCGAAGCCCAAGGACATTTCACAGACACCTTCACAGCCTGCTTAGACTTATACTTCAAAGGCAGCTCCTTCCTCTAGTACTCGTCCGGTTGTGGACAAGGGAAAGAAGGTGATCATCGAAGATGTGTTATCTATCTCTGATTTTCCTGTTCGTACCCTATTTGATTCTGGAGCTTCGCACTCTTTTATATCTAGTACTCTGGCAGAGGGTCTTGGTTTTGATGCTTGCTTAGTGACCGACTCGGTAGTAGCATCAAATCCCATAGGAGGATCGGCCTATTTGTCCAGATTATGTCGGGATTTGAAATTGTTTATTATAGGGGTTGAGTTTTACTATAGTGCCTTTGTATTGGGATTTTTCGAGTTTAGGTTGATTCTTGGTATGGATTGGCTATCCATATAAGGTGTTTTTCTTGATTGCAATAAGAGGATAGTGAGGTTAGGAACTTGTAGTGGACGTACCTTAGAGGTATCTTGTGATCCTAGAGGATCGGTCATGTTGAGCTACCTTTATTCTCTTGACTTATTGCACGATAGTTTGTGTTCGGTACCCGTTACTAGAGTCTTTCCGATGTGTTCAAGGAGGTTGTCGGCCTTCCACCTTGAAGACTGATCGACTTCGAGATTTATCTTGTTGATAATGCCAAACCAATGACTTTATTGGCAAGGCATATGGCTCCTAAGTAACGTCGTGAGTTGAGCAAGCAGATTAGAGACCTTTTGGTGAAGTGTGACGACCCGGAATTTTTGAGCATTTAAAATCGAAATATTTAATTAATTTTAAATATTTAAAAGTTTAATTTTAAATTGAATTACGAATATCACAATTTATTTGAAATTTAATTATTGAATTTAGTTATTGGAAATTGGGTAAAATGTTGAATTTTCAATTTTAAGCTTGTTAAAAATAATTTGAAGGCTTATAAAATTCATAGTGATAATACTGAAGATAACAGAAGTTTTAAAATTTAATTTAACTGTGATTTGTTCAGTTTTGGAAAATTTTATTGTTTAAATTGAATTAAAAAAAATATAGCCTTCTGGGGCACGGTCTCGGAATTCGACGAAACCAGCTCCATTGGATCCGTAATATTTTATTTTTATCGGATTTCAATTTTCGGAGTGTTTGGAGTTGTTGTGTGAGCGTACGTTATATAAACGCGCTGAAATCTATATCGAATCAAATTTAATAACTGGGTACCTAAACAAGATATTTTGAATATAAAAATATTTAATTTTAAATCAGCTGCTTCCTGTAATCCCTTAAGCACACAAATCTTTGTTATAGCCGACAATCTTCTGAAGCAAGCCATTTCCCCTCGTTTTAAAATATCACTTCTTTCCCCTTCATTTTCGTTTCGGCCGAACCTTTAGAATTTTTTTTTATAGAACTCACGAAATAAATGGCAATCTTAGGCAAAAGGTGAGTTAATCTCACTCAGTTTAAATTTAAATTTAAATGATTAAATTTAAATAATTGTTTGCATGCTTGAAATTGATTGATGTGATATAGCATGATATAATTTGAAATTGGCATATTATGTGATGCTAACGTCTGTGGATGCAGGGAAAAAAGATTGGAGGGATCCAACTGGACCCCTCAACTTTTATTTAAATTATTTAATACTCTCTGTTCTGATTATTTGATATTCTATGATGAATTATGTGGAAGTGTTGAATACTATGACATGGTTAATATAATTGGGTATAATGAATTACCAAAGATATGAATTTGATTTTTGGAAATGAAATTTAAAGTGACTTTAAAATTCTAATAAATGAACCCTGAGAATGAAAAAGGAAAGTAAATAAACAGAAAGTTAATGAATTTTAAAATGAAGTATTATTAATTAAAAAGAACAAATATTTATTTATTTAGAATTTAAGATTTGAATTAAAGAAGAGTAAAAAAGGAATTGAGAAAAATATATATAATAAAGTCCATAACTACTGAATTTGGAAATGAACTGATAAGTAAAAGAAATTATTTCAAATAAAATAAATTGGAAATCAATTTGGGGAAAATTGATTTAAGTGCTTGAAGCTGGAATTTTCTCTGGATGGCCAAGTACACGTTTTAAAAGTAAATTTGTAAATACAAATTAAATGTTTAAAGTTGTTTTTTTAAAAGAAAGCAAGTTTTTTGTAAAATTTATTATTTTTAATATTTAAAGTCTAAGTAAGTATTTTCCTTTAATCTAATTTAGAAGTAATTATTAAGAAGTAATTTAGTATTCTGTTTAAAAAAAAGTAGAAATCTAGTTTTATATTTTATTAAGTAACTTTATTTTCAAATGTTTATATAGTATGTATTTTTAGTAAACTCTTGAAGTAATCTTAACTTGAATGTTCAAGTAAATTCCAGAGTAAGTATTTTATTTTAATTATTAATTACAGAATGGTTTGGTATTCTGTTTAAAGTATTATTATAAATTAAGTATTCAAGTAAATTTTTCTATATTGAACGTTTAAACATATTTTACAATAAAGTGCTTTTAAAATTGTTTTAAAAATCTAAAGTTTTGTACTTGGTGATTCCAGTGGGAATGGAAATACTCGGAATTTATTCTGAGAAAAGGAAGATAGTTTGAAAACTGTTTTCAAGGAATTTGAAAATGAGGATATATCTTGTAAAGATATTTTTGAGATAAATAAATAATTTGGAAAATTATTTATTGTGTGATGGATGTTGTGAATATTAACTGATAGTTAAATAACCGACTATCAATATTGGACAATGCGTTGATCGTTTCGAAGAGACCGGGATCGAGATTTATTTCTCGAAAACCACTTCGATCCGGTTTGTACGTTTCGTGAAAATGATTTTGGATTCGAAGATGGAGCAGTGAAGTGCAAGGGCTAGTCGCTACTAATCCTGAGGATATTTCCAAAATGGATGTAGCAGGAATAGTGCCTTCGGTTCCGTTCGAACCCGGGACGGACTTGTATGGATGAATGCTTGCGAAACATCGTCAGGTGGACGATGGGCATTCTAAGAAATAAGTTCTAAAAAGGTAACGCTTAGCCTCAAGCCTCATCAAATGGGAATGACTGAAAATCAGGGGTTATGTAGCAAGGCTAGGTGGGTAGCACCCAAGCAGGGTGAGGTCATTCCAGTCTAGATGTCCCTTTTTATTTCGGCTTAGTGGGCGGTTGTTGATCCCAACCGCGGGGTGATCTCAATCGGGATTATCCAATAAGGGGTAGTCCCGGCCTTGTGTTGCAGGGGAGCGGGCTTACTCCTCGGTACGGTGATCTAGGCCCCGTACTGTGACAGGTGGTACCCCAGTGCCTAGTCATTAGTTGGAAATCCATACTCCCTACGAGCCTTGTACGAGTTTTGTTTGTATTACCCACTCTGTGGCTAGTAGCTGGAATTTAATGAATGTAACAATTTCGGCTATTTTATAAGTATTTGTATATAGACCCTATTATAATATCAGAGGATTTCTATAAAAATTGTTTTAGCTATCGTAAGGTAAAAACCCGACATGTTTATTTGTGGCGTGGTCTTATGAGATGCTTTTGTTTCCAAAGGATTTTTGAAACTTTAATAATCTATTGGGTGTGATTTTCTCACGCTGGTATTCCAGACTGACTCGGGTGTTATTTAACTGTAATGCTCGGGTCAGACCAAGTATTATAGGATACATGATATGATGCTATGGAGCTCAGGAGGCGAGCATGATGGCGATACGTACTCCCGTACTTGTATACATATACATATTCCGCTGTGTTGAGTTGTTGAGTATCCATTTGTATATTATTGATGTTGTGCTGTGATTGATGTATTCTGATGATGTAATATATATATACAGAGATATTTGATTTTTGAGTAAAGATCATATATTATCTATTGTATTTTATTCCGCTGCGATGGTTAGATTCTGTTGTTGTTTCCATTTTCTTCTTCTACCTCTTCTTCTTAAACCCAAATGTTTCGCATTTCTGTACAACTTGAGTTGATTGTTGTAGAATTGTGTTGACTCAAGGGGTACGGATTTGCGGGCCATGAAGGGCTTCATTCGTAGAAGCATTTCTGAGTGGGGTGCACCCGTCATCTTTGCCACTAAGGTGGATGGATCTCTCAGGCTTTGTGTGGATTATATGGAGCTTAATAAGCTGACGAAGAAGAATCGTTATCCTCTTCCTTGTATAGATGATCTCTTCGACCAGTTAGTAGGGGCCATAGCATTTTCACCGCTCGATTTGGCCACGAGATTTCATCAGTTGCATGTGGTAGAGGATAGTATCGAGAAGACTGTGTTTAGGACTCCGGATGGGTTATTTGAGTGGGTAGTCATGCCATTTGGGCTAACCAATGCTCCGAGATATTTTGTGGACCCAATGAGTCGAGTATTTCACGAATCGTTGAACAAGTTTGTGGTGGTGTTCGTCGGCGACATTTTGGTTTATTTCAAAGCAAGGAGGAGCATACTATTCTCTTAGAATAAGTGCTTAGGACCCTATGAGCACGTAAGTTGAAGGTGAAGTTCTCTAAGTGCCACTTTTGGAGGGATGAGGTTCGCTTTTTTGGGGCATATCATTTCGAAGGATGGACTTGTAGTAGATCAGGCGAAAGTAGCACCAGTACAAGTTTGGTAGACCCCTAAGAATGCCACAGACATAAGGAGTTTCTTGTGGGTTACTATAGAAGTTCATTAAGGACTTCGCTAGGATATCGGCTCCACTTATTCGCCGTACCAAAAAAAAATCAGCTTTTGTTTGGGATGCCAAGTGTGAGGATGCCTTTAGCCGATTGAAGGAAGCTTTGACTACCACGCCCGTATTGGTATTACCGGATGGAATCAACCCTTTCTCGGTTTATACAGATGCTTGTGGTACAGGGCTAGGGGCAGTACTGATGCAAGAGGGTAGGGTAGTGTGCTATGCGTGTAGACGGTTGAAAATGCATGAGAAGAACTACCCGATGCATAATCTTGTGTTGGCAGCTATAGTTTTTTCTCTCAAGTTTTGGAGGCACTATCTCTTAGGAGGAAGATTTGAGCTTTTTACGGATCATAAGGCTTTGAAGTATCTATTCTCTTAGAAGATTTGAATTTGAGATAGCAAAGGTGGATGGAGTTTTAGCCTCTTATGACTTTGAGATTTCCTATACCCCTGGCAAGGGTAATATAGTGGCTGATGCATTGAGTGGACGCAAAGTGGTTTTAAGTTATTTATTTTTGAAATGGAATCATTTGAAGTATATTGCTACCTTTGATTTTAGACCTCGTTCGGATTTAGCTCCGGGATTATAAGCAACCCTCGACGTCCAGCCTACTTTGATGGAGCAGATTAGAGTAAGGCAAGGTGAGGACGAAGAGTTAAAGGATATTTTAGATAAGCTTGGTAGAGGAGAGTCATTACCACATCTTAGGCGCTATACCATGGACACTAGATGATGGCTTAGAAGGGATGGTAGACTTTGTGTTTCCCTTAGTGAGGATTTAGTAGACGTGGTGTTGGCCGAGTTACATCATTCTGGGAGAACAGTGCACCCCGGTGGTGATAAGATGTGATGAGATATGAAGAGGATATTCTATTGGCCCGGAATGAAGAAGAGAGTGGCGGAGTATGTATCGAAATGCATCACTTGCCAAAGGGTAAAGATGGAACAGAAGAATCTCGGAGGACTGTTGCTGTCATTGGATATTCCATTATAGAAATGGGAGAGCTTCTCTATGGACTTCATGGATGGATTACTAAGATCATGGAGAAAGAACACGGGCACTTGGGTCATTGCGGATATACTAACGATGAGCGCTCATTTTATACCCATTAAGAGTAATAGGACGGCAGCTTCTTTGGCGACTCTTTATGTAAGGGAGACAGATTGGCTTTATGGAATTCCCGCCAGCATTGTAAGTGACAGAGATCCATTATTCACCAACGAGTTTTGGAAGAGTCTTCAGCAAGCCTTGGGAATGGAATTAAATCTGAGAACGGCATATCACCCTCGAACAGATGGACAGACTGAGAGGACAAATAGGGTTTTGGAAGATTTGCTCAGATTGTGCATCATTGACTTCGAAGGCTCTTGGGAAGACCACCTACCTTTGGTGGAGCTCGCGTATAATAATAGTTATCAAGCAAGCATTGGGATGACACCGTTCGAGGCCCTCTATGGCAGACCATGTAGATCACCAGCCTGTTGGTGGGATACCACCGATAGGATCTTTCTTGGACCAGACTTATTGAGGGAAACTTCCGAGAAGGTTGATTTCATTCACAAGAGGTTGAAGACCGCACAAGATAGACAAAAGTCATATGCCGATACAAGACGTTCAGATTTGGAGTTTAAGGTTCAGATTTGACGTAAATGTGCATATTTTTACCACCATATTTAATCTATTTAAATTAAATAAATAACCATATTGGGTATTTTAACTTGTTTAAACCAAAAATTCAAATTATTTCAAATCATCACATATTCATCTTCATCCAAGGTAAAATGGTCATTTTTATGCATATACTAATTTTCTAAAATTTATTTGAAAATTTCTATGTTATTTTGTAGGAATTTAAATTCAAGTACAAATGGCTTCATGAAGATATACATACACAAAAGAAAATAAAGCAAATGAAGATGAAAATAATTCAAACTCATGACATGGAGGACTCCACCTACCCACTTACCTTGATTTTCAATTAGGAGCTAATGCACATGTTAAAAGGCCATTAAAGCTTCATGTACATTTAAGTGGGGGATTAAGGCATACTAATGATAACTTAACCCCCACACTTCCTAAAATGGCATTTTGGGAATTCCCTAAAAATATGCATTAGGGTTTTTAACTTGTATAACTACCCCTTATGTTTCACGTAACCCTCTTCCTTAGTCTCTATTTGGCCTTCTTCTCCTTAGTTAGTTTTAGTTTAGGAACAAAAATAAAAAACTCTTATCTTTCTCTTTTCATGGCTACTTAGCCATTTTTATTTCATGTAAATTTTGTTTTCATTCTTATGTAATTCAATCCTCTTTTCTTTTACATGCTTCTATTCTTATGTTGTAGTGTAGATTTCTTTTATTTTTCATGCAAGTAGAATAGTTTTTCTCTCATTTAGCCCTCTTTTTTTCTTTGTTTTGTTCTATGTTGCAAGCTATATTTGTTGATATGATAACAAATATGAGAGGCTAAACCCTTTCAATTTAGGGGTAATGAAGCTCTCTAATTATATAGCTTCAACATTTTGATAATTATTGCTCTCTTTATATGCTTAATGGAAGAATGAATGCTAATGTGATTTATTGTTTATGTTGAATTTGATAGTCTATGTTGTTCATAACAAATAGGCTGTGCTTAAACAATCATAAGCAATAATTACCTCTTCATTTACATACGATGATGGTAATGAAGTGAATGTGAAATTAAAATTTGATGGCTTATATTTCTAAACAATAGTTAATAAGCCATGCTTAAAATAGATTTCAGTCTATTATCATTTTTCATGAGACTTGAATAGTGGTTTAACGAGTGTGTTAAAGTTTGATGGCTTACGTCGACCTAATTAATAGCACAAATAGGCCATACTTATGATAAACACATCAATTAAACTAACTAATGACCAAAAAAGAGAGATCATAATTTCATAATTTGTTGAACTATATGATATAGAGAGTGGAATTATCTTTAAATTGTCATTTAACTCTCATATTTCTATCACTCACCTTTTGTCATTTTTCACATTTTCTAGCTTAAACACACTTTCAACTTTAGTTAATTTAATTGAATAGAGATTTAAAATCAACAATTCCCTACGGATCGACCCGTACTTGCTATGTCCCACGATAGTACGCCATGTGCTTGCGGTGTAAATTTTGTTATAAATTTGTCGACGGTTTTCTAATTCAATAGAATCCGTCGTTAAACAGCTGGTTGTTAATTACGTTCTTCCGCCTTTGGAGATTTTAGGGAAGAAATCCTTTAAGGGAGGGAAAATGTAACACCCTGGTATTTTATGGGAAATATAATTGACAAGAAATTAAAAGCGCAATTGGTACAGTGGTAAATGTGCATGTTGACTTCCTTAGTGACCAGGGATCAAGTCCCGTTGTCGCCCAAAATATGGAGCGATGATTTTTTAGCTGGTTCCTTTACAACGATTTTCCTACGTATTTCAGCGTTGTTTCTAGCATGTGGTGGCTTCCTATTCGCTCCAGTGATGTAATAGGATTAGATGGCTAAATTTTATTGGTTGACTGATATGTATGGGCAAGAATGGATAGCCATTAAGTGTATGAAAGAATCAGATTTAATCTAAAATAATCTAATGGATTATGTTCACTCAAATAATCTATAAATAAACCATCAAACCTAAACCCAATCTCTTATTCAGCTGTCGCCATAATTCTACAGTAAAATCAGTGTGTATCATTCTTCCTCCTTTTCTCTACTAAATAAACAAATCTCTACCAAATTAAATTATTTATATATATTCAAGAAATTTGGGGAATTTAGAAGAATCAAAGGGGGAAAGATTTAAAGCAAAGCTTTTTTCAAATTTATGAAAGCTCAAGTTCTAGGTGAGTGGGAATTAATATAAAATAGAAAAATAAAATTGTTCAATTTCAGTACTTTTCTAGCATGTTAATATGAATTAATTTCTATTATTAATTGAGAATAGATGTAAATTATTGCAACTTCTTCTTCTTCCACTTCTCAAATCTAATTCATGTTTGGTTTAAAATATGGGACATATAAATTGTCTATTCACATTTTATGACATAAATAAGATTGAAATTTATGTAAATTATTGTATCTTCTTCCTTTTTCACTTCTCAATTCTAATGTTTGGGTTGAAATATGGAACAAACAAATTGTTATTCATGTTTCATGGCGTAAGTAAGATAGATTTAATTAAATTGAATTAGAATTGATATTCAATTTCTAATGATAGAACATATAAGTTGAATAAATTCAAAATATGCTACTTGAATAAAATAATGGTTTTAATTGATATAATAAAATAATTTTGAATATGGTTTTGGAACAAAATTGGGAAGTCTAATTGGCATAATTGTTTATGTCATATGTGGCCTAAAAATGCAAATGTAACGACCCAGGTTTTTCGACGTTTAGTTTTGAATGTTTAAATGGTTTAAATATTGTATTTGGAATTATAATTGAGTTAGAAAGCTTTTAAAGCTGAAATTTCAAGTGATTTCATGAATTTTGAAATCGTCAATTTGATAGACACGTTAAAATAGCGATCCAAAGCATAGTTTTGAAATTCGACGAAACCATTTTTATTGGAACCGTAATAGTATATTATTATTCGTTTTCAAATTTCGTAGCATTTAGAACTATCGGTTGATCGTACGGGATATAAACGCGTTGAATTTAATATCAAAAATTCAATGTAAATTAAGTCCAAAAAGGTATCTTCTCCATACGATCGAACTAGAACTCGAAACCTTTTCCATTATGTTTGAAATAGGGGTATAACATTATAAACGTCTAGCGGAATGCCTCGACGGGAGATCGAAATTTTCAATTGTTAAAATTGAGATATTTATAATTAAATAATATTATAACTGGTCAAGTCAAGATTTTGCCGTCTAAAACACGCTAGACCTAATCACACACGACATCCCCTTTTCACCTTTTAAATCACGTCTCCTTTCACCCTATCGAATTTCAAATCCTCGAAATCATCTCGTTCAAAAAATGGAAAGAATCGAAATCATAACAAATGGAAAAAACTGTGGCTGCATCATACGATCGCGAGTTCATTGTACAAATGGAAGACTTCACGTGATGGAAATTGCGTGAGTAGGAGGGGCACGATATGAGTGTCAAAAGGGGATGTGGATTGGAACGCTTGGCGTAAGACTGTCTGGATCGCGCGCTGCATAAAGGCAATGCCACTGCTGTAGGCGTGAGGCGATGGCAGGGCGTGACACTGCAGTTTATTTGGGCGAGGGTAGACGAGAGGTGGCTCTCGATTTGGGGTTGGTTAGGGCAAATGGCGGCACGTTTGACAACGCACGTGAGGTTTAGGCGAGGTAGGCTGCTAGCAGAGTGGGTCGCGACATTAGAGTAGACAACCTGGAGCTCTAGAGTTGGGTTCGAAGTGGTTCATTGATGGTCAGAGATGTTTGGCTGATGGTGGGGTGGTGAATGGCAGGCGCAGTCGCAATATGAGGCAGTGATGCAGTCATAGTCGAGCGGTAGCAGTGGTTTAATTGCGTTCGAACTCTTTGGAAAGAAGAAACTGGTAACTTAGTTTTTAAAATTTAAAAGTAATATGGAAATTTACTGTATAAAATTAGGAAATTGGTTGTTTGGTTAAATCAAATGTTAATAAATTCATAATGCATTTTTACGAGGTTTAAATTACCCGGGATCAGTCGTATAGGATTCAAAGCTACGGAATCTGCAAAATAGAATTTTAAAATTTGAGCGGATCGCAAACAAAAATCAAGATGAGAATTTATCACTCATTTGGATTGCAAAATTTAAATTTAAATGTTTAAAATTATTGGATGTTTGATTGGCTTGATAATTTTAATTATCTACAGGATGGTTATATAATATATAGTAGTATATATATTAGTAATTGGAGTGATATTCCCGCACATGTTAGCACATGAAATTGTAACGACCCAGAATTTTTAATAATTAAAATATGAATATTTAATTAATTTTAAATATTAATAAGTGAATTTATAAGTCAAATAAATTTTTATTTGAATTATTGGATTTAATTAGATAATTAAAACAATAATTTAATATGTTAAATTATGGAAATAATTAAAAATTGAGTTAAAAATGATTGAAAATAATTTGGAAAATTTTATTTAATCATACTGAAGTTAGAATAATATTTTAGAACTTTTAAAATCGAATTAAAAGTTAATCTGTGAAAATTGAATATTTTAATATTTAATAATCGACTGTAAAATAGCCAATTTTTGAACAGTCTCAGAATTGAACGAAACCAGTTTCATTGGATCCGTAATAGTTAGTTATTACCAGATTTCAATTTTCGTGTCAATCGGAGCTATCGTTTGATTGTGGCAGCTCGAAACGCATCGAATTATTTTTAATTTAAATTTGGCGAGTCAAAATAGCCATTTTTCAAAAAGTCTCGGATTTCGACGAAACCAGTTTCATCGGATCCGTAATGTGATATTATTGTAAGGTTTCAAATTTCAAGTCAATTGGATTTACCGTTTGCCCGGTACAAATTAAAACGCCTAGAAATCGATTTAAATCGGTTTAATTTAAATTGAACGTTTTCAGCCATAACTCGCACATACTTCCGAATTAGCTTCCGAAATCTGTTCCATTGTGTCCGGAACGCGGGATAAACCCTAGGTACGCTGGTTACGGTGTCTAAATCGGAGTTCGGAATTCCCGGGATGAATAGTGTTTACGCTTGCTTTTCTTATAAATAGCCACCATTCACAAATAAAAATAAAAAAAAATAACAAAACCCATAACATCTCGGTTTTCGGCCTTTGATTTCTCGGCAGTCGATAAAGTGAGTATCGATGTCGAATCATCGAAAGTCGAAAATCTACGGGGCGTTACATTTGGTATCAGAGCTGATGGTTAAGCGACAACCATGGTTCTGTAGGGTATTACTCATTAGAGATAGAGTCTGTAGTACTCTAGAATGAGTTTGAGTGTAATAATAGCTATGAGAGCATATTTGTTAGTGAATAAAATTGTTTTATATTGTGATGGTTGGTTTATTGAGTGGCATATGAACTTTCGTCAGCATGGTCCGCAAGACTATGCCGAAGGGGTTTCTAAACACTTGAATAGAACAATTCGGCACAATATTGATTTAGAAATTGGGTAAATGAAATAATTTTACCTTAAGTATATTTTGTATGTAAAGAAATAATTTTTCAAAATTATTAAAGTGTATATAAGTTGATTGTTAGGTTGTTTGAATAATCTAAGTAAAAGAATTATTGTATAAGCAAGTGAATTATAAGAATTGAATTATAATTAAAGTGTTTACAATTGTGAAATAAACTTATATATATAAGAAGTGAAACTATATGGATATATCTATGAATATGAGTTGTGAATAAAAATGAATTTAAAGTTAAATGGAAAATTTACTTTAGAATTTGGAATCTGAATTTATTTACAAGTGGGAATTTAAGTTATGAAAAACAAATGATGTTTGTTAAATGGAATATAACTTAAGAGTTGTTGAATATGAGAAGTAAAATTATATGAATATGAGTGGTAAATAAAAATGAATTCAAAGATAAATGAAATTCAACTTTTGAAATTGAATTGAATTAATGAAATGAATGTTAATCAATTGAATGTGAAAAAAATTGATAAGAAATAATGAATATAAGTGCAATTCATTAAAATCTAATGTTATTAGAAGTTGAATAAAAAAATGAATGAATATAAGCAAAGGAATTTGGTTGAAATTAATATACTTTGGTTGTTATATGATTGTTGATTGATTGTATATAATTCATTAAGTATTAATGAAATTGAAAGCTAATGTAATTGAATTCAAATTAGAAGTAAATAAATTTGAATAGAATTGAATGTGAATTGGATTTAAATTAGTAAATGTTAACTAATTGAATTGAGAATGAATGTTAGTAAATCCAATGTAAATGAATCAAATGTAATTTAAATTGAAAACCATTTCATTGAATATAATGAGAATATGAATGAATATTATTAGTTATGAATGATAATTGGTTGATGGTTGAATATATGTTGTTTTACTACATGTGCTATGTTGACATATAAGTTGTTATGTTGCTATATGTTGTATATTGAGATTATTTGCATATGTGCATGTTCTCATGTTGTTTGTTGAGTGATTAGTAGGTGCGGATCGCGTTTGCTTCGCATTTGGAGCTCGCTTTTGCGCTATATTAGCTGTATATGCTCGCTAATAAAATATAAGGTACATATCTCGGATTAAATATCGTACTTTTACACTTTTTTCCCTTCGGGATGCCTCATTACTTGATGAGATGTATATTTGTGATATATATACTGTCATTTTTTTTTCGGATCGAACCGCGCAAAGGAGATATGGCGAATTTTTCCGGAAATTTAAGGCGTTAGAAAAATTTTGAGAAAATTGGGAAATTTTTTGAAAACTTTAACTTTGTTTTGAAATTGAAAGTTAAACTATAGAAGTTGTTTTTGAAAAGATAACTAAGTATGATTTGAAAACTTAGTAAAGATTTGAAAGAAGTTTAATTATGAATTTTGGAAAGATAATAGATTTTGTAATTTTCTTACTTGTAATTTCGAGGACGAAATTCTTTTAAGGGGGGAAGATTGTAACGACCCAGAATTTTTAATAATTAAAATATGAATATTTAATTAATTTTAAATATTAATAAGTGAATTTATAAGTCAAATAAATTTTTATTTGAATTATTGGATTTAATTAGATAATTAAAACAATAATTTAATATGTTAAATTATGGAAATAATTAAAAATTGAGTTAAAAATGATTGAAAATAATTTGGAAAATTTTATTTAATCATACTGAAGTTAGAATAATATTTTAGAACTTTTAAAATCGAATTAAAAGTTAATCTGTGAAAATTGAATATTTTAATATTTAATAATCGACTGTAAAATAGCCAATTTTTGAACAGTCTCAGAATTGAACGAAACCAGTTTCATTGGATCCGTAATAGTTAGTTATTACCGGATTTCAATTTTCGTGTCAATCGGAGCTATCGTTTGATCGTGGCAGCTCGAAACGCATCGAATTATTTTTAATTTAAATTTGGCGAGTCAAAATAGCCATTTTTCAAAAAGTCTCGGATTTCGACGAAACCAGTTTCATCGGATCCGTAATGTGATATTATTGTAAGGTTTCAAATTTCAAGTCAATTGGATTTACCGTTTGTCCGGTACAAATTAAAACGCCTAGAAATCGATTTAAATCGGTTTAATTTAAATTGAACGTTTTCAGCCATAACTCGCACATACTTCCGAATTAGCTTCCGAAATCTGTTCCATTGTGTCCGGAACGCGGGATAAACCCTAGGTACGCTGGTTACGGTGTCTAAATCGGAGTTCGGAATTCCCGGGATGAATAGTGTTTACGCTTGCTTTTCCTATAAATACAACCTCACTCTAAAAAATAAAAAAAAATAACAAAACCCATAACATCTCGGTTTTCGGCCTTTGATTTCTCGGCAGTCGATAAAGTGAGTATTGATGTCGAATCATCGAAAGTCGAAAATCTACGGGGCGTTACAGAAATCCTATACGTCTCGTATAATAGTAGATGAACCTATATACCGTGATATCCTCCTCGAAGTTGGATTGGTATTTTTATTGTTATCTGGCCTCTATGGATGCATTGAAATAATTTGGAGGGATCCAACTGGATTCCTCAAATATATAGCGTTTTTAATATATATAAAATATTTGATGTGATTGAAAAATCTGCTGGATTATTGTGTGTTGTAAGTTTTTAAATTTTATAATAGCATGGAAATTAACTTTGGTATATTATATACCATAAATATCATTTTGAATTTTTAAGAAATTAAAAGGAGATTTTTAATATAAAATCTGTATATTGGAATTTGGATTATTTAAAAGAGATTTTTTTTGAATAAGCAATAATGGGATTTTGATTGTATTAAATAATGCGAGAAATTTAAAAAGAGATTTTAAATAAATTATATAAAGTAATTTTTAAGGCTGGAGTTTAAAATGATATTCGGAGAATAATATAGAAAGAAGTTGAAAACGATATTAAAAATAGATTGGCAAAAAAATATAAACGGATTTTTTAAGAAATCGAATTTATAAAAATGGAATTTTATAAATGAGTTTATTTTTAGTGAAACTCAAAGAAGTTATAAAAATTTATAAACGATGTTTATAAATAAAAGAAATCAATATCAGATGATAAATTGAAAATATGAATTTAGAGGGAGAATTTATATTTGAATATGGAAATAGGGAGGAGATCGAAATGGAAGTGATGTGATGGAAATCGAGAGGGATTTATAATTTGAAATTTGGTTATTGAGACTTAAAAAAATATTTTTGTTAATAAATTAAGTTTTTATTTTAAAAAGGAAAATTTCATTTATTAAACTATGTAAATTTAAAATTAGTCGGTATCGAAGTACTTTAGAAGTAATTTTTTTCAAATGCTTAATATTTACTTTAATAAACCCTTAATTTTTAAACCTGCTTTGAAAAGTGATGTTATAAAAAGTGTTTCAATATTTTAAATAATTATTTGAACATGTCTCAAAAATATATTATTACTATTATTTTTTAAATGCTTATTTTATTTACATATGTACATATATGGAGTTTTGAAATGGTTAATTTTTTTTTATAAATCTCCTCGAGAGTTGGAAAGGGTTATTTAGTAGTTAGGACTTATAAGAGAAATTATCAAAATGAAATTGAGAAAAAGGTTAGAAAATTCCGAAATAGTTAATTAGAAGTAAGCTTTGAAAATGAAATAAAATTCATAAAGAAGTGTAAAGGGAAATTAAAATTTTAAGTTAGTATATTTGACTTTGGAAATATTGAAGGGAATTAATTAAAGAATTTCGAAATTTATCAAATTCATTGTAAACGAATTAAGAAATTTACAAATAAATTGGTAAATGATTTTGAGAAAAAGAATAGGAGATAAATGGAATACTTCCTAAGTGTTGAATATAAGATGAAGTGGGTTAAATATTCTAGGTATTGGAAAATGGTGGAAATATTCCATTGAAAATATAAAGATTTGAAAACTGTTTTCAAATATTGAAGTATTGAAAGTAATATCTTATAAAGATATTTTGAATAAATTTTGGAAAAGCCTGAAATAAGGCCTGATATCTGTTTTTGGATGTGTATTGATAGTTAAATAACCGACTATCAATTTTGGCCAATTTAGTTAATAATTTCGAAGAGGCCGGGATCAGATTTAATTATCCGAAAACCACTTCAATCCAGTTTGAACGTTATGAATGAATATTGTGAAGATGATGAAGACGATGATTCAGTTTGTCCAGACCCTAGACAAATTGTATGGATGAATGCTATCAGAACATCGTCATTAGAGGATGATGGGCATTCTAAGTGAAAGTTTTCTTGAAAGGTAATCGTAGCCTCTAACCTCATCAATCGGAATGGCTTAAAATTAGGGGGTATGCAGCAAGGCTAAGTGGGTCATTCCCAATTAGGGTATGTTATCACCTTTCTAGATAACCTAGTATATATTATATTAGATGGATACAATGCGTGTGGAAAGAGCTCTCGGTAAGGGTAGGAACACACGGGGTGATAACATACTCGATTTTATCCAGGTTAGGTATATGGCCGGTCTTGTGTTGCAGGGGATCCCAGCAAGGTTCTCGGTACATGCTTCAAGAAGTGTACCATGATAGGTGGTACCCCAGTGCGTAGTCACTGTGTGGAATCCAATCTCCAATAAGCGCCACATGGTTTTGATTGTGCCTATGCCAAAACGTGATATGCAAGCATTTCATCTATACCCTATTTACTTGGTTTAGACACTATTACCATATCAGACGGATTTGACAAAAATTGTTTGGTTATCGTAAGGTAAAAATCCGTCGTGTTTATGTGTGACGTGGTCTTACGAGATACCTTTGTTTTCAAAGAATTTTGATAAAGGTTAATAATTCAAATCGAGCGTGTTTTCTCACGCTAGTTTTCCAACCGACTCGGGTGTTATTTTAGTATAATGCTCGGTCAGACCGATTATTACAGATTCAGGATCGGATGCTATGGAGTTCAGGAGATGAGCTGGATGACAGAGGCGTATTTCCATACTTGATGTATATTTTCCACCGTATGAGGAAAAATTATTATAACCGTCGAGATTTAATGTAGTGATTGTTGTACTTTGATGATTGTAAGTATTAAACATTTACATATTCTTTTTTATAAAAATATGTTATTATATATTATATTTTGTTCCGTTGTAGTTGTGAGATTATATGCTGTTATGTTTCTTTTCTTCAATCATTTTCATCTTCACCCCAAATGAATTGGGGTTTTCGACAGTCGATTGCTCGGCATTCTATACAGTGGACGTATTAATGTCGATTTACAAGGGTCGAAAATTCGCGGTCCGTTACAGTAAAAGTGGAATTTTGTGTAATTAAATGATTTATGGCTATTGGATAAAAATTTTGTACAGATTAAATCCCTAAAAGGAGAACGTAAATTAGGGAGGAAAAAATGTAAATTAAATGGACCCTAAAGGTTTAGTGTAAATCTGTAACAAAAATGGCATAAAAATTACAAACAAACCATACGGACTGAACGAACGTGAAATTGAAATACCATTTATGTAAGAAAAAGGGAAATTGTGAAATAACCAAATCGGATGTAAAAGTGGTCTAAAGAAGATTAATGGAAATAAACAGTGTGTAAACTATAATGGTAAAATTAATTAATCGAGAAGCAATTTTGTAGGCAGACCTTGAAAAGGCCCAGATAAGTGCTTCATGCAGTTAAGACCAAAATATATTTTTGGCTGTACGTGCTAGGAGCGGGCAAGTAGATTCGTAGGATGTTTGTTACCTTTCATAGGTTGCTAGTGCATAGGATAGATAGCATCTGCAATCACACGTTTTTTTCAAACAGATCAATGTAGACGGAACATGATAAATGTGCTCCGACATGGGCTTCTTTAGGCAGATCGTTGGAGGATTTTGCACAGGCGGCCCAACTACGTGCGCTTTTTCAGAGGATCTACACTTTGGATTGTGGAAAGTCCATATTGATTACCGAGGAGACAGGAGGAAAGGAGTCCAGTTTGGTGGAGGCTGAGCGCAACTTGTGGGTCCTGCAAGGTCGCTTGAGTCGGCTCTGGTCATACGTAAGAGGCATTTAGTCACAGTGCACAGGTAAAGAGCATGACTTTCATACTGTAGCACATGGGTATGTGACGCAACGGATAATAACAAAACGTTATAGATCGATGAAAGTAGCAAACGGTGGATTGAAGATACTGAAATGCCCAAATTTGTTGATCACAAAGATACCGAATTCTAGCTATCTTCGACACGTTGATCGTGCACGATACCGTGAAAGAAGATCTACAATTCTTCAAACGTTGATCAAGCGCACTTGATACCGTGAATTGGCTTCAACGATCGTTGATTCGAGCGCACTCGAATAATCGAAAGTGGAGATAGGAGATCACACTCAACTACCAATTTAGATGAAAGCACACAGCAATCAAAACAAAGTTTTATTCAACAATCAACTGCCTAAAATGTACAACACACTCCCTATTTATAGCATTTCACAACCGGTGCCTTAAGTCGTTCACGACTTACGACTCATCATATGTCGGCAGCGACTCAACGTACACGGCTTATCAGTTACAACACAGTGCTACGACTCATCATATGTCGGCAGCGACTCAACGTACACGGCTTATCAGTTACAACACAATGCCGTATGACCTAACGACTTACGCTTAAGAAAATACAAACATCCCGACTTATGACTTAAGACTCCCAGCGACTTAAGCTCTTATGTCGGTAACGAGTTAACTTCCAGAGCGGCTTTACTTCCAGTGCGGCATAACCAAGCAGCGACTCAACTCTTTAGGTCGTAGACTATTAGATCGTAGCCCGTTAGGTCGTAGCTCGTTAGAACGTAGCCCGTTAGGTCGTTCGAACGACTTTAACATCCTTAGGTCGTAACCCGTTTGAGTTAGGTCGTGAACTCGGTGCAACTTCCCCCTCTGGTCTCCAGTTAGGTCGGGAACGACCTAAACTTTCCTCCTTAGATCATGGACGACCTAGGCCTTCACCTTCTGGGTTCCAGTTAGGTCGGAAACGACTTAAATTTTCCTCCTTAGGTCGTGGGCGACCTAAGTCTTCACCTTGCTTAGGTCGTAAACGACTTAGCCTTGAAAAATGATAGCTTGCAAATCTTCGACCCTGGTCTGAGCTGCATCATCCTCCCCAGGTTGAGAAAAATTCGTCCTCGAATTTGTAAATTCTTCCACATCGCCTCGTTCATCTCCATAATATGGTACGAGGTGCTTAACATTGAACACGTCAGAAGTGTACACATCCTCCGGCAGCTTCAATTTATAAGCATGTTCATTAATCCGTTTCACAACTTCTACAGGACCAATTTTTCTGGCTTTCAACTTGTTATAAGCGCCCACTGGGAAACGGTCCTTTGTTAACACAGCATAGACCATATCCCCTTCATTAAACTCAACATTTCTTCGCTTCAAATCTGCGGATCTTTTATACTTCTCATTTGCCTTCTCCAATCGTTCCTGAACGATCTTATGACATTCGATCAACCCATCAACAAAATCTACAGCTCGTTTAACCGTCCCCTTCGGTTGTTGTTGGGCGAGTTTTCACCCAGAAGATCTCGAAACCGAGAAGTCACAGTTTCACCCGGGCTCGCGACCTCCACACCAGGCTCAATACCTGCGTAGAAGTCCATCCGGTATTCTCCATGTATAAGTTCATTCGGCATAAGGTCATTCGGCTATAAGCTCCCATTCGGCCACAAACCAACATTCCACACTCTCCATCCGGCCAGCACGTCATCCGGTCAAGCTCCTACCGAACCAACCTATACCGAACCAAACATTCCCCACTACTACCGGACGAGACCATTGCCGGTCCAAAGCCCACACCTCGTTATCACCGAACCAACTACTCACAACACAGTACCGAAACTCATCACTGCCGGACCACCTCCACACTCATTACCACCGGTCCACACTTATTGCCGAACCGCGCCTGCCACCGGACCAAACTCCATGCCGAATGACCTCCGCCGAACCAGGTGATTACCAGTCCAGATTGCTTCAGCCCGGGCCCACCAGCAGTTATATACTTCCAAGACCCCTGCCCCCTACCTCATTCTATAAATAGAGGGGCAGGGGTACAACAATGGCAGACAAGTTTGAGAGCTCAAGCAAGGAAGGAACTTTCAAACTACTTTCATACACTTGTATACAACGCATTGTACTTGTAACCTGAGAGAAAGAAGATAATAACATATAAAGTGGACGTAGGCACATCCTGGCCGAACCACTATAAATCTGTGTGTCTTTTACATTTCAGCCCCTACTTTTCTCATATTTATATACTCATCTAAAATCATTGAAAATCACATATAATCAACTAAATAATACGACTTGGAGGTGTTTGTCCATTTTTTGTGCAAACATTTTTGGTGCTTTCACTGAGAATTGAACTCAAGCTTCATCTTCTCCCACTCAACCTTCTTCCTAACAACATCACTCGTTGCTTAGAAATCATGCCTTCCAAACAGAGAAGGGATGTTAACAAAGGAAAGAACATCGCAACTAGCAGCCTTCCAGATCCAGCAATCACAGATCAGCCCACTTCAACAGCAGTACCAGATGAAAATCAGGAAAATCCAACTGATCCCGCAACGGAACAACCAATCACTAGGGCAGATCTGGACAGGGTTGTGGCTGAAGTAACTAACCGCTTCACATCCCAACAAGAAACTTTGGTGGACCAACTCATGACACGCTTAAGGGATGCTGAAGAGTCCAACCGCAACACTGAATCATGGGGTGAATCCCAATCCGGAGGATCCCAGAGGCAACAAAGGTCTTCACTCTTCGAACAAGCTATCAACAGGAAAAACGATGATAGGGGCCGCGCCCGGACTCAGCCCGAATTCCGACTCGAGGAAGCCCTTGGAACCGAACCTAGCGGGGGAGGCACCAGGCGAGGGTCGGATGTAGCTGAGCCAGTCATGCCACCTAATCATAGAAACCCCGCTGAACGGAGCCGAGCTAGAACCCAGCCCGAAGTTGACCCCATGGATGTGCTCGAAACAGAACCCCACAGGGGAATATCAAGGCAGGGGGCAACTGTAGCTGGTCCTAGCGTGCATCCAAGCAGCCAAAGACAACCACTGGATAATGCTAGAGGTGATAGACTGTACCATCCTTACAGGTCATCTGGACGAGATAGATCCCGCAGGGAAGAACCGAGCTCATTCTTGTCCGCTCCAAGTTCTGACGAGCGGATGGCACGATTATTCAGAGAATGTGTCCAACGGGAGCAAAGGGACCGGGGAATAGGCGCTAGGGTCACCAGTCCCTTTACCCGAAATATCGAAACTGCCATCACTCCCCGGGAATGGAAAATGCCGACCATGGAACCTTACAAAGGAACTTCCGACCCCATCGTACACCTGCAGAGATACACCCAGCATATGCTCATGAGTGGAGCAACAGAAGGAGTATTATGTAAATGCTTTCCGCTATTCCTATCAGATCTAGCTACCTCCTGGTTCTGCCATCTACCCCAAGGATCCATCAGCTCATGGGAGATGTTAAAAGAAAGGTTTATTAGCCAGTTCCGCATCCATGTGGAACAACCCAAGGATGCTTATTCTCTATCCAATGTCAAACAGAAATCCGGAGAGACGCTGCAACAATATCTAACACGGTTCAACGCCGCAGCGGCAGCAGTTCAAGATGCCGATGAAAAACTCACTCTGATGGCCCTCTGTAGTGGTGTACATCCAGACACCAAGTTTGCCAGAAGATTAACTAAGGAAAAACCAGCTACCTTGCCTGATTTCTTCCATGAAGCTGGAAAGTACATGAGACTTGAAGACGCTGCTACTGAGAGGCAGTCAGGGCAACAAGGCAAGATAGTTCAGGACAAGGTTCCCACTGCAGCTAAGGACGCTCGAAGAAATGAATCTAGAGACAATGCTGGAGGCAGAAAGGTTGAGAAGCGCCAATATCGACCAGGGCCAAGATTTGACTCCTACACTCCTTTGAATGAAACAATCGAAAACATCTACCTAGCCACTCAGGGCGAACTCGGATACAAGCGCCCCCCGCACAAGAAAGAATCAGATAACGCACTCAAGTCCGGAAAGTTCTGTCGCTTCCACGAATCCCACGGACATGACACCAATGAATGCCACCATCTTCGGGACTTGATCGAAGAACACATTAGAAGAAGAAGACTGGAACGTTATGTGAAAAGTCAGAACAGGACTCCAACTCCTGCCAATGAGAACTCAAAGCAACCCCTCCCAGAAGTAGGCGGAGGGAATCGCAACAATCACAACACCAGTGGCTCTAGTCAGGAGAAGATAGTGGTCCTTACCATCTCAGGAGGACCACACATCGCCGACAGAAGTTGGGCAGAGATGGAAAGGTACGGCAAGTCGCTTAGAAATGCAGAAGGCTATGTTAACTCCATCACGGAAGAACGCCACCCGAAACGAAAAGAGAACGACGACATCATATTCAGTAGGCGTGATTTGGAAGGAAGACAGTACCCACATATGGATCCTATGGTCATCTCTGCCTGGTTCGGTCCAGCTAAAGTTTTTCGGATTCTAATAGACACAGGAAGCTCCGTAAATATCCTATTCAGACATGCTTTCGACAAAATGAAGTTATCAATGAAGGATGTATCCCCCTGTGACAAACCACTGCACGGTTTCACTGGAGATGCAAAAATGCCCCTCGGGCAACTTGACCTCTTCGTCGAAATAGGAAGTCATCCCCGCTCCGTTGTGCGAAAACAAACGTTCGTACTAATAGAAAACCACTCGGCTTACAACGCTTTCTTGGGAAGACCAGCCTTGTCTGACTTTCAGATTGTATTAGCCCCCTGGTGCCTGAAAATGAAATTTCCAACAGACAACGGAGTAGGAGAAGTAGAAGGAGATCAAGGTGCTGCCCGAGACTGCTACGTAACTGAACTTCGCAATAACCGCAGAAAGAATAAAGGAAAAGATGCAGAGACTACTCTCTGCTTGAAAAGCTTGGAGGCATAGCAACTAAAGAAAGCCCCTCCTCTTCGATACACAAGCGATCCCTTCAATGAACTAGACCCCAGGGATAATGAGGAGGAGGCTACCGCCGAGCCTGCAGAGGCTATGGAATTCGTATCGGTAGATAAGCATGATTCAAGTAGACTATTAAAAATCGGATCTCAGCTGAAAACGGAATTGAAGGATCAACTCATTGACTTTCTCCGCCACAACTTAGATGTATTTGCGTGGACCCATGCCGATATGACAGGAATCTCCCCAGACGTAGCATGCCACATGTTGAACATCGATCCCACCAAGGTACCAGTAAAGCAGAAAAAGAGGAGCATGGGGGCAGAGCGATCAGCAGCCCTTGATGAGGAAGTAAAAAATCTACTTGCTAATGGCTTCATACGGGAAGCCATCTACCCAGAATGGATCGCTAACCCAGTGCTAGTAAAAAAGGCCAATGGAAAGTGGCGAACATGTATTGACTTCTCCAATCTGAATGACGCCTGCCCGAAAGACTGCTTCCCACTTCCCCGAATTGACCAACTCGTGGACAGCACAGCTGGGCACGAACTCCTATCTTTTATGGATGCATACTCCGGATATAACCAGATCCCCATGCACGCTCCCGATCAGGACCACACTAGCTTCATCACCGACCGCGGATTATATTGTTACAAAGTCATGCCTTTTGGACTCAAAAATGCTGGAGCTACCTATCAACGCCTCGTCAACAAAATGTTCGCAGAACTGATAGGACGTACTATGGAAGTATATGTGGATGACATGTTGGTGAAGTCCAGGAAAGCCAACGACCATGTAAGCCATCTGGACGATATGTTTCGGGTACTTCGCCGATATGGAATGAAGCTGAATCCTCTAAAGTGCTCCTTCGGAGTATCATCGGGAAAATTCTTAGGATTCATCGTCCACGCCAGAGGAATCGAAGCAAACCCTGAACAAATCCGAGCTTTAAAAGAAATAAGGATACCTTCCACTCGAAAAGAAATGCAGAGCCTAAACGGAAAGGTGGCCGCCCTAAGCAGATTCATTTCCAAGGCAACTGACAAGTGTGTCCCTTTCTTCGAAGCACTCAAGAAAGACAAAGGGAGGTTCGAGTGGACCGACGAATGCTTAAAAGCCTTCCTCAACCTCATCGAACACCTTCAGAGACCACCAGTACTCTCAACTCCAAATGAAGGTGAAGTGTTATACCTATACCTCGCTGTATCATCTCATGCTCTAAGCGCCGCCTTGGTAAGAGAAGAAGACCGCACACAACGCCCGGTTTACTTTGTAAGTAAGAGATTTACAGGGGCAGAGGCCAGATATCCTAAACTTGAGAAATTAGCATATTGTTTATTGATCGCGTCACGAAAACTGCGCCACTACTTCCAGTCTCACTCCATCAGGGTTCTAACCGATCAACCACTGAGACAAGTGCTCCATCGTCCTGACACTTCTGGGCGACTCCTCAAATGGTGCATCGAACTAAGTCAGTATGATATCACCTACCATCCTCGTACCGCTATCAAAGGACAAGCCATGGCTGATTTCATTGCCGAATTCACTATCAACGAAGGCGAGGAACAATCTGAAATAGCAAAAAACATCAAGTGGAACCTCTTTGTAGACGGAGCATCGAACGAACAAGGCTCGGGGGCAGGTATTGTGATCATCACCCCCAGGGGAAGAAAGTTGTACTATGCATTGAGATTGGAGTTCACGGCCACTAACAACGATGCTGAATATGAAGCAGTAATAGCGGGATTGGAACTGGCCCTAGAAATTGGAATCAATTCCTTATGTATTCATAGTGATTCTCAGCTTATCGTAAACCAGGTACTAGGAGAATTCCAGACTCGAGGAGAACGACTCACAGCATACCTAAAGAAAACCAAACTGCTGCTCGATCAATTGGACCATTATCTAATCAAACACATTCCTCGAGAAGAAAACCAAGAGGCAGATGAACTTGCAAAGCAAGCTAGTATGAAGGACAGCACCATTCCCGGAGCACCAGCAATCTCAAGGCAGCTAGCCCCAAGTTTCGAACAAGTAAATCTGATAACTGCAATCGAAGAAGGAACCTGGATGACTCCTATCCGGAAATATTTGCAAGATGGCATACTACCCGACAGGCGTGACGAAGCCAAGAAGATCTTGAGAAAAGTTCCCCACTACACAATACAAGAAGGCATCCTCTACCGGCGTGGCTTCTCTAGCCCCTTATTAAGATGCGTCGCCGGAAGGGAAGCCAAGGAGATATTAACAAACATCCATCAGGGAGGATGCGGAGATCACACTGGAGGACAGACTTTGGCAAGAAAGATACTCCGATATGGATATTACTGGCCCACACTAAACAAAGATACCCTAGACTTCGTTAAGAAATGCGACAGATGTCAGAAGTTCGCCAAGATCCCTCGACTGCCCACAAACGAAATTACTCAAATGACCAGCCCTTGGCCCTTTGCTGTATGGGGAATTGACTTAATTGGCGAACTGCCAACGGGCCGAGGCGGAGCCAAATATGCTATAGTGGCAGTCGATTATTTCACCAAATGGGTGGAAGCGGAACCTTTAAATAAAATATCTTCAGCAAAAATTATCAACTTCTTGATCAAAAACATTCTGTGCAGGTATGGAGTCCCCCTCAAGATCGTATCAGACAACGGACTCCAATTTGACAGCGAAGAATTTGCCGACTGGTGCCAAGAGCATGGAATTCATAAAAGCTTCTCATCAGTAGCTTACCCTCAGGCAAACGGACAAGTTGAAGCTGTCAACAAAATTCTCAAAACCCTAATCAAGAAGAAACTTGAAAAGTCAAAAGGCGCTTGGGTGGACGAACTTCCTACGGCACTATGGGCATACCGCACATCTTTCAGAACAGCAACGGGACATACTCCTTTCTCTTTGGCATATGGATCGGAGGCAATGCTCCCAGTTGAGACTATTGTGCCTTCTCACCGTAGGATCCACTACAACCCAGAAGAAAACGAAGAACTCCTCCTCATGTCTTTGGATCTGATTGAGGAAAGGAGGAATGATGCAGCACTCAAAGCAGCAGCTCACAGACAAAAAGTGGCAGCACTATACAATTCCAAAGTCAAGCATCGCAGCTTACAAGAAGGAGATCTTGTCCTCAGGCGAATCTTTCCGCGCCCCGGGGCGCTGGACCCCGTCTGGGACGGACCATATGTAATTCACAAAGATCTCCACAACGGAGCTTACATTTTGTCAACAGTGGACGGAGAGGTGTTCCAGAGGGCATGGAACATCCGACACCTCCGTCGATACTTTTCTTAACTTGTACTGCCCATATGAAGTGAATTAACAAAGAGAATCAGTGGACGTAGGCATTTTCGTGCCGAACCACTTTAAAAAATCTTGTCTCTTTTTAACTTGTTCCTTTATATCTTGGCTACTTGTTAAGTTTTATCCCTTTCTGTTGAACAAAATCCTATGGCATCTCCACTCAAGACGCACCGCAGCCTCATCTGGACTAGGCCTAACAGGTACGCTACGATTCTATGCACTCGCCAATGAGACTCTTTTGCTCCAGCATCCCTCTGCTGCGGGTTAACTCATTGCGCGCCTGCCCTCAAAGCCAACTGTAATGAGCCGATTATAAGTCATCATAAAGGCCGACTATAGCCGATGGCAGCTCATTACGGCGTTCGGCTCGTCGGTAACCGTGAACCTACTTTAAGCCCCAACATAAGGTGTGGCCAGCCAGGGGTAGTTCACGGCCAACGGCACCCACGCTAGCCGGCCACGGTAAATCGAATAATACCCACGATTACGGACCATAATGGTTCGGGTAGTTACCGTGCGCGATCTCGGCTCCGATGTGTCTTAAGTGCGGCTGTGGTAAAAAAGAAAACTCCCCGCGGAGGCGTAAGATGGGTGACAAATGTCTCCAAGACCCACAGCTAGGGAAAGTGACTACAAAACCCGTTTGCCACGAACTTAAGCACATCGACGGCCTTCCGTGACTGGAAGTTTTACTTTTACTATATTTCCATTTCATTTAAGTATTTTTCTCCTATCCTGTATAACAAAATCTAAAGTACAGGAAACCAAATAGGAAGCATTCACTCGTGAGGCTCTAAGCCTGCGTACTGGGTAGCAGGGCGCTCAGCTATACCCGTAAACAGTTACACAAGACACTCAAAGCTACCGCCTGCGAATAAAACATAAAGGGCGGTACTCTCTTCCCTTGTACATAAATGCGTAACTATAACTTATTCATACACTGACATTGCAAAACGTGAAATTATATTTCAAGCAAAAACTTAACATCAAACACAAGTGGAATCACAGGCATATACATAATTATACTTCTCACACAGCACATAAAGATAGCAACAACATTTAAACATGACAAAATCAGCTTGTATTATAAGATCACACGAAGTTATTCTTTGCAAATAATTTTATTACAGTCGCATATCAAAGACTAACATGAACAGTGATAAAAAAGAAACAAAAAGATGGCAGATGCATCCACACTCCATCACCAACTCCCCCAGCCTACTTAGCCGCAGGATCGGAGCCCCCAGCATGTGGATCTGAAGTCCCACCTGTCCAAATCAGGAGAGGAATTCATTAAACGAACGATCAAGTTATGAAAACGCGAAAAGAAAAGAAAGGGAAAAGAATAACTCACCAGCATCCGCCGCTTGATCCTCATCATCCAACTGCACGCCCGCTTCCTCTGCAGCGAGTAGCCGCATCCCCTCCTTCACCGCCGCTTGCTCCTCCTTTGAGAACTGAGCAGTAACCGCACTCAAGTTGAAAGCCTCTCCGCCTTCCTTACCCGCATTCACCCTGGCCTCCTCTAAAGCCTGGAGATACACCTTGGCCATGACCCGAGGGTAATCGTCCATCCAAGACAAGCTGCCCTCCTTCCAAGTGTGGAAGTACATATCCTGCAACATCTCATCCATCATCCCCTCGTTTTCCTCAAACTCCCTCACCCGGGCCTCGGAAGCTTGCAACTTGGTGATGGCGACGTCCCTCTCTGATTGGTATCTCAAGCAGTCAGCCTGGAGTGACCTCCTCATTTCCTCTTCCTTCAACTTGAGGGACCTCCTCATCTCCTCCATCTCCTCCTTCAACTCGGCCTGAGCCATCTCCGCAGCCTCGAGCCTCCCTGACAACTCCTCTACCCGCTCGAGATCCGCATTTCGAACCTCATCCACCGTTGCGATAGCTATGTTAATCCGTTCCCTGCAAGCGACCTCCATCTTCCGTAATTCCGCCCTACTGGCCTTCTCCATGGTCTCTTTCAGACGCTTGGAGGCTTCCTCATGCTGGGAAATCTGGATGGCTTGGTCGGCGAGTTGCTTGGCCTGATCGGCAACCTTTAACCTCAACCGAATGTTAGCACTCCCGATCTCTTCCCCGGCCTTGACCAACTTAGCATGATGCTCCATTAACTTCTTGGTCTCTGCGGCCACCCGGTCGATATTAGCCTTGGCCTCATCCCCCATGGTGACTACCCGTGTAGTAAGTAAATCAAGATCTAAAGATTTGGCCTCGTCCAGCACTCTTACCATGGGGTTGCGGGGAAGTAGGTGCTCGCCCGTGGTCTCATCGAATGAAATGTCCCGAAAACTTGGGTCTAAATCAGGATGGCCGGCAAAAGGGTCACGAGGCACGGGGCGAGGCACATCGGGACGCCTTATATGAATGACAGTAGAACTCTTGGAAGGAGGAGGAGGGGGGCAGGGCTCCGTGCTCTCCTCCGTAGCATCACGAGGAGGCTGAGTAGGGGGAGACAGAGTAGGAAGCTGCGAAGCAGAAGAAGACTCAAATAAGGAACGGCTCCGCTTCCTTTTCTGAATGCCCTCTTCGATGACCCCAAGAAGAGGGCGGTACTTGACTACGTCCCCAGTGCGATCAGTAGAAGGTTTCGCGGAAGCTCTCCTCGACTTAAATTGTTCAAGGCGGTGTCGAACATCCGACGTTCTACCCGCCTGGCCTGCCCCTGGAATAAAGAACAAGTGTTACGAACATACAATAATCCGCAATTCAAAAAATGTGCTAAGTTAAAAAGAAAGAAAAGTGAGGAGACACATCTGTTATACGAACCCGGCGGAGGAGTGGGATACTGCAATAAGTCCTGGATCTCATTCCAGGACGGAAGTGAGCCGTAAAAAATTTCTAAGTCCTTATCGAAAATAGAATCGGCAGAAGACAAAAGTTCACCTTGCATCGCCGGAATCACCCTAGCTGAGGAACCCTTAGAGGATGGGTCAGTGCCAGCCACAGCTTTGCCGGTTTCCTTTGCCTTCTCCGTTCCCTTCTCCGTTTCCGACTCTCCCTCCGACTCCCCGAAGGCCCGACGGAGAGCCTCATCCAGTTCGAGGTCTTGTTCAGAGGTTAGAGCAGCAACACCACTACCACCTTAACCGTCGCCATCTCCTCCACCCTCCGACCCTTCTCCAACTTCGCCTCCTTCCTCCTCTTCTACACCTTCCTCCTCCGGGACAGTCGGGCAAGTACTTGGAGAAGGGCCATCGGACTTCCTCAGTTTCTTCCCCCCGACCACGGGACGCTCTGCGAAAGGCTCCCTCTTACCGCTCTTTACCTTATCCCCCTCCTTAGCTTTAGCAGCCTTCTCCTCAGCCGTGTCTCTTTGCTTAACCACGGACTGGTGCGGTAAGATCAAATTATACTCCAAGAGGGTTGCGTTCCTGATCAAGAAGGAGGCCGACCGGTCCTGTGCCGGAATAGCCTTTAGTTCAGCAGCCATTCGTACCAAGGAATCATCCTCCACAACTGCAATACCACCTGTCGCTAGCCAGAAATAGAAGCATGTCAGAAAAAACACTACAGTCAAAACATGGAAAATATAAATGAAATCCATCTTACAGCCGGAAGTGAAAAGGCGGAAAGAAACAGCATCGTCCTTGATGAAGAACCACTCTTTCTTGAACATGGTAAACTTGGAATATAGGTCCAGGACTGGTTTGAAGGGCACGGCCGCTTCCAGACTAATATACGGAGACCCCTTCTTATAGCCTCTTAGGTTGTACAAGTATCGAATTTCCCGGTTAGAAGGAGGACGCCCGTACCTCCTCTGGAAGATAACAAAGAGGCTCACCAGGATGGCATAAGAATTAGGCTGAAGCTGGAAGGGAGCCACCTTCAAATATGTGGTGAAGCTAATAATCCAAGCGTTGATAGGGGGGATAGCACCGCACATACAATGGTATCTGCTAAAAGCGAAGTAGCCCTCGGGAGGATTATATGGCATCACTCCATCTCCCGGCAGCAGCATAAGGGCCCTATCTATCCCGAAGGAATGGGATATGACGTCAAGTTGCTCCTCCTTTAGGGAGCTGGGAAAGCAATCCGGAGGAGAGATCAAGAGTTCCTGTGGACCATACCCATCCACTAGAGACCTCGGGATAGGTCGATGTTGCCCGGATCCTGGTTGGACTGGGGGCAAGGAAGAAGAAGGTTCTCCTGTGCCTCGAGACTTTTTTCTGTCTGATCGTGTTTCCGCTTTGCGAGACATTTTCTGCAGCACAAGAAAAACTTAACATTAGAACAAGGAACATAGAAAAGTAAACAAACAAATGCGTGCAAGTGTGGGATTTCATTCGCAAACTAAAGTTTTCAAGTTCACAAGTTCATTCGGTTTCCATCACATTCGGTTTCCATCTCATTCGGTTTCCATCTCATTCGGTTTCCATCTCATTCGGTTTCCATCTCATTCGGTTTCCATCTCATTCGGTTTTCATCTCATTCGGCCCCAAGGCCGTAGTCCCATTCGGTGAAATGAAAACTTTCGTATGTATTCGGCAAAAGGGAACATACCTGGTTCGGTACTAAATTGGTCCGGCGCTTGATTGATTCGGTATTTGTTTGATCCGGTACTTAACTGGTTCGGTGCTCAATATGGTTCGGCTCCACTCGTTCGGTAAAGAAAAACAAGGGGGGTACGGCCTCTATATATAGGCGAACTCACAACCACCGAACCAAACGATTCGCCCAACCGGACCACTAAAACCGGACCACCAGAAGCCGAATGAGAACAGCCGGACCATAGATGCCGAATGAAACCGACAACAACTGAGTGAACTCTCTCCCTCTCTACCAACAACAACACATGGACTAGAGGCACGCAGGCTCTTCACCCAGATAAGTACCGAACTCCAGAACTAACTAATAAAATGAGATTATGATAACGATGAATAAGTCGTCAAACTCTCACCGACATGGATTAAATCGTTTACACGTGTACGCGACCACGAATGGTCCATAGGCACGCTCTGAATGGTTATTAACCCTACCGTCGTGGGAATTTACACTTTGACACGCCTTTTTAAACTCATAGGTTAAACGGATATTTGGTTCTGATAATTGTGAAATGGCTAAGCTACTTACACATGTACGGGGTCGCGAACGACCCCTAGGCATGCTCTGAGCTGGCGATAAACCACCTTGGCAAACGACCCAGGGACCCACTCTAACGTGAACCTGGCATCGACAATGCTAAGCCCCCTCGGGGCACACTAACTCGCCTCGAACGGCGCAATTCACTTCATCCCAAACATTTCGACCACGAGCGGTCATCGTTTGAAATCATACTAAAAGTGTAAATCCCTTTGCAGGACATCAACAGAATAACTCATCCAACCTGTGGCGTTACAAAGCAAGACTTCCTACCACAAAGAAACAAAGCGCGACACATGCAAGCACGTGCCCCACTTTGGGGGGCAAATGTTGGGCGAGTTTTCACCCAGAAGATCTCGAAACCGAGAAGTCACAGTTTCACCCGGGCTCGCGACCTCCACACCAGGCTCAATACCTGCGTAGAAGTCCATCCGGTATTCTCCATGTATAAGTTCATTCGGCATAAGGTCATTCGGCTATAAGCTCCCATTCGGCCACAAACCAACATTCCACACTCTCCATCCGGCCAGCACGTCATCCGGTCAAGCTCCTACCGAACCAACCTATACCGAACCAAACATTCCCCACTACTACCGGACGAGACCATTGCCGGTCCAAAGCCCACACCTCGTTATCACCGAACCAACTACTCACAACACAGTACCGAAACTCATCACTGCCGGACCACCTCCACACTCATTACCACCGGTCCACACTTATTGCCGAACCGCGCCTGCCACCGGACCAAACTCCATGCCGAATGACCTCCGCCGAACCAGGTGATTACCAGTCCAGATTGCTTCAGCCCGGGCCCACCAGCAGTTATATACTTCCAAGACCCCTGCCCCCTACCTCATTCTATAAATAGAGGGGCAGGGGTACAACAATGGCAGACAAGTTTGAGAGCTCAAGCAAGGAAGGAACTTTCAAACTACTTTCATACACTTGTATACAACGCATTGTACTTGTAACCTGAGAGAAAGAAGATAATAACATATAAAGTGGACGTAGGCACATCCTGGCCGAACCACTATAAATCTGTGTGTCTTTTACATTTCAGCCCCTACTTTTCTCATATTTATATACTCATCTAAAATCATTGAAAATCACATATAATCGACTAAATAATACGACTTGGAGGTGTTTGTCCATTTTTTGTGCAAACAGTTGTGGCACTACCGTTAGGTCCAACGGTCCCCTTGGTAAATTTGAATATACAATCTGAAATGGACTGAATCCCGTACTACGATTCACTGCATGATTATGAGCAAACTCTGCTTGGCATAACTTCATGTCCCAACTCTTCAGATTGTCCTTCACAAGACATCGCAACAAATTTCCCAACGATCTGCTAACAACTTCGGTCTGTCCATCTGTCTGCGGATGATAAGCGCTGCTAAAGTTTAACTTCGTTCCCACCATCTTCCATAAACTTAGCCAAAAATGACTTAAAAATCTGGTATCCCTGTCCGAAATGATAGATTCTGGTAACCCATGAAGTCTATAGATCGCTTTGAAATATAACTGAGCAACATGAACAGCATCCGCCGTCTTCTTACAAGCAATAAAATGTGCCTTTTTCGAAAATCGGTCAACCACCACATAGATAGAATCATTACCACACTGCGTTCTTGGCAATCCCAACACAAAGTCCATACTCACATCAACCCACGGCTTAGTCGGAACCGGTAACGGCATGTATAATCCTGCATTGGTCACGGTACCCTTCGAAACCTGACAGATATGACATCTCTCCACAAACCTTTCAACCTCCTTCCTCATTGACGGCCAGAAATAAGATTTCGTTATCAACTGCATTGTACGATCACGCCCCACATGTCCTTCCTCGTGCAACTCTTTAATAATCTTCATTCTCAAACTGCCATCTGGAATACACAGTTTATCTCCCTTGTACAGAAAACCATCCACTAACACGTACTCATCTGTCTCTCCTTTCTCTGCTTTCTTCAGAAACTTATCAAAGTAAGGGTCTTCCACGTACAAATCCGGCAACATATCAAACCCTGTTACTTCAATCCTCATTGTGGTCAACAGATGATTCCTCCTGCTCAATGCATCTGCTACACGATTTGTAATTCCAGACTTGTGCTTTACAACAAAAGTAAACTGCTGCAAATAGGCAATCCATGATGCATGCCTTGCTGAAATCTTGTCCTGCCCCTGCAAATGCTTCAAAGCTTCATGGTCTGTGTAAAGAACAAACTCCTTATGGAACAGATAGTGTCTCCAATGTTTCACTGCTTGCACTACAGCATAAAACTCCACGTCATACGTGCTATATCTCATCTTAGCTCCAGACAATTTCTCAGTGAAATAAGCAACTGATCTTCCACTCTGACTCAATACTCCACCAATCCCAACTTTAGATGCATCAGTATGTAATTCAAACAACAACTGAAAATCCAGTAAAACTAGAATTTGTGCTGTCGTCAATAGTGTCTTGATCTTCTCAAAAGCAACCCTTGCTTCCTCTGACCACTCAAACTTCTTTCCCTTCATGCAATCGGTTACAGGTGCCATTACACTACTAAAATGTCGAATGAATCTTCGATAGAAAGATACCAATCCATGAAAACTTCTCACTTCAGTAATTGTCTTGGGTTGTGGCCAACTCCTGACAGCTTCCACTTTATTTTCATCCACTTGAATACCTTCCTTTGACAAAACATACCCCAGAAATAAAACACTGTCCGTCATAAACACACACTTCTTTGTTGCAGCATAAAATTTCTCCTGTCGTAGGATCAACAGTACTTCACGCAAATGCTGGACATGCTTTTCCATACTTCCACTGTAGATCAAAATATCATCAAAGTAAACTACTACAAACTTCCCAATGTATGGTCTGAAAATCTGGTTCATCGCTCTCATAAAAGTACTCGGTGCATTCGATAAACCAAACGGCATAACCAACCATTCGTATAAACCTTCCCTGGTTTTGTAAGCAGTCTTCCATTCATCGCCCGGTCTAATACGAATTTGATGGTATCCACTCTTCAAGTCAACCTTTGAAAACACAATAGCCCCACTCAGCTGATCAATCAAATCATCAAACCTTGGCATAGGAAATCTGTGTCTCACAGTGATCTTGTTCAGAGCCCGACTATCCGTACACATCCTCCACGAACCATCCTTCTTTGGCACCAATAAAGCTGGCATTGCACAAGGACTCAAGCTCTCCTGAACACGCCCCTGTTCTAACAACTCTTCCACTTGCCTTCGCAACTCCTCATGTTCCTTTGGACTCATTCGGTAATGCGGCCTGTGTGGTAATACTGCCCCTGGCACAAGATCAATCTGATGTTGAATATCCCTCAACGGTGGTAACTCCGTTGGCAACTCTTCAGGAAACACATCTTTGAATTCTTCCAATATCGGTTTTACTTCCTCTGGAACTTCAACGGATTCAGTAGCTTCGTGTCCAACCAACAAAAACACCTCTGGACTCTCCTCTACTTCTTCGATGAATTCCTTCAAAGTCAACAGAGTCTTCAGCTCCTCAATCTCTTCTGACTTGCTTTCTTCTTGTTGTCTCTTCTTTGGTACTAAAATGATCTTAACACCCTCGAACATAAAACTGTAGCTATTAGTCCGACCGTCATGTTGCACTGCTCGATCATACTGCCATGGTCTTCCCAAAAGCAAGTGACAAACATCAATCTCCACAACATCACACCAAATCTCGTCTTTATACTTCCATCCAATAGAAAATGGAACTCGAACTCGTCTGTCCACCTTCACCTCTCTTCCTTTTCTCACCCATGCTAACTTGTAAGGATTTGGATGCTTCTCCGTTTTCAGCTTCAACTTTCTCACGGCTTCGGTAGAAATAATATTGTCACAGCTTCCAGTGTCAATCACAAATTTACAAACCTTTCCCAGAATAGTGCACGTTGACTGAAAGATGTTACTCCTTAACCAACTAGCCTCTTCTTCATGCTTCGGTATTAAACAAGACCTCCTCATCATTAGATTACACCCTTCATCTCCTGACTCAACATCCTATTCATCCTCCTCAACTGGACTAAAATAACCTTCACCAACATCCTCACCTTCAACTTCAGCAATCATAGTTCGTTTCTTCGGCTTCGGACATTCATTACTCTTGTGACCCACTTCCTAGCAATTGTAACATTTGAAACTGTTGTTGACCTTCGCCTTTGCAACTTCATTCACAACTGGTTTATTGACAGCTTTTGAAACATTGGAACTCCCACTAGCACCTTTGTTCGGAATATTGAAACATGTAAACACACCACCTCCACGCCTTCCCTGCTTCTCCCAAGCCAACGCCTTTTGGTGTGCTTCCGCCACAGATCTTGGATCGAACATATTAACCATACCCTGGATCTGCATTCGCAACCCTCCAACAAATCTTGCAGTCAACTATTCTTCTGTCTCCATAATATCATTCCTGGCAATGAGTTGGCAAAACTCATCTGCATAATCATTAACTGACTTCGTCCCCTGCCTTAGATTCTGCAATCTCTGGTACATAAGTGATTGATAGTTGTAAGGTAAAAATGTAGCTTTCATCATCTTCTTCATCTTCTCCCATGTAACAATCTTTGACTTCCCCATTCTCTCCCTCGTAAGTTTAGTCTGCTGCCACCACGCCAAAGCTCTCCCCCTCAACCTTGTAGCAACTAACTTCACTCTACGATTCTCCGGAACCTCCTTGAAATCAAAGATCTCTTCAACATTTGACAACCAGTCTAAGAACACTTCAGCTACCATCCCACCTTTAAATTCAGGAATTTCCATCTTCATACCCGACTCCCATCGTCGATCATCATCTACCTCCCGATATGAATTTCGAACTTGGTCTCGATCTCGATAATGAATGCTAGCTCTATCACCCTCTTCATCAAAATCAAATGTATGTCTATATCGATCTCGACCATCAACATCCCTTCGATCACGCATGTCTCTTCTACTATGTCTCTCTTCATCTCTATATGGCTCATTTTCAAATTCTTGTGGAGTTCTCCTCTCTTCATGTCCATAGTCATGGTGATCTCTCCTTGATGAAATTGATGTTTCTCTTCTTTCTCTAAAAGATTGTGGCGATACCCTTCTCGCTTCCGTAACCGATGGCGGAACTCTGTTTCCTCCATGGTTCGAGACTGGTGATCTCCTCCTTTGGTTTTGATTCAAATCATTCATTAACTTCTCTAGCTTTCCAATACCTTCATCAAATTTCTCATTAATACGTTGTTCCATTTGCTCAGCTTCTTCTCTTCTATACAACGCTTCAACATTTTGATGACGATTAGCTCTCCTTGGTGGCATGATTGAATCAACACAAACACTTCAAAACTTCACAAATTTTCAACAAATCAAATTCAACTAGCTCGCACAAGTTCCACAAGTTCGGCCCTAGCTTCAACCAATGATACCAAACTGATGCACGACCCAAACTTAACACCAAGTTATGCTCGGCCTTCACTCAAACACCTCAAACTCTTTTCCAAACATTCAAACACTTTCCGGACTTTGATCCAAAATGAAATGGATCGAAAACACCTAACTTGTTGCAACTTCAAGATGAAAACGATGAACACCAACTTCAAACTCCTTGGCTCCAAGACTCGGCTTAGCTATGATTGGCTAAGTCTAGCTCCGATACCAAAACTGACGCAGCGGATAATAACAAAACGTTATAGATCGATGAAAGTAGCAAATGGTGGATTGAAGATACTGAAATGCCCAAATTCGTTGATCACAAAGATACCGAATTCTAGCTATCTTCGACACGTTGATCGTGCACGATACCATGAAAGAAGATCTACAATTCTTCAAACGTTGATCAAGCGCACTTGATACCGGGAATTGGCTTCAACGATCGTTGATTCGAGCGCACTCGAATAATCGAAAGTGGAGATAGGAGATCACACTCAACTACCAACTTAGATGAAAGCACACAGCAATCAAAACAAAGTTTTATTCAACAATCAACTGCCTAAAATGTACAACACACTCCCTATTTATAGCATTTCACAACCGGTGCCTTGAGTCATTCATGACTTACGACTCATCATATGTCGGCAGCGACTCAACGTACACGGCTTATCAGTTACAACACAATGCTACGACTCATCATATGTCGGCAACGACTCAACATACACGGCTTATCAGTTACAACACAATGCCGACTCAACTTAGGTCGTACACGATCTAAAAACACACAAAAGTGACGACTTACGACCCAACGGTACAAGATTCAAGTTACAATACACACATATATTTACAACACCTAGGTCGTATACGACCTAACGACTTACGACTTAAGAAAATACAAACATCCCGACTTATGACTTAAGACTCCCAGCAACTTAAGCTCTTAGGTTGGTAACGAGTTAACTTCCAGAGCGGCTTTACTTCCAGTGCAGCATAACCAAGCAGCGACTCAACTCTTTAGGTCGTAGACTATTAGATCGTAGCCCGTTAGGTCGTAGCTCGTTAGAACGTAGCCCGTTAGGTCGTTCGAACGACTTTAACATCCTTAGGTCGTAACCCGTTTGAGTTAGGTCGTGAACTCGGTGCAACTTCCCCCTCTGGTCTCCAGTTAGGTCGGGAACGACCTAAACTTTCCACCTTAGGTCGTGGACGACCTAGGCCTTCACCTTCTGGGTTCCAGTTAGGTTGGAAACGACTTAAATTTTCCTCCTTAGGTCATGGGTGACCTAAGTCTTCACCTTGCTTAGGTCATGAACGACTTAAGCCTTGAAAAATGATAGCTTGCAAATCTTCGACCCTGGTCTGAGCTGCATCAGTATGTAAGAAAAGCAAGTCCGACAGGCCGATTGACATTTAATATTACTGCGTGGTTGACTTTCTTAGAGTGACCACAGACTTTGGCTTCTTAGGAACCGTATCTAAGAAGGATTCACTACATTAAATTATTTACCCTATGCGATATCTGGAGAAAACTTGTAATTAAACTATTTTATTCTTTCTGCTTCATTTTATTTCTCATTTACTAGACTTTATGTCCGACCCATTCCTATTTTTCCCATTTTCCCGAAATCACAGATAGGCGGGTCTAGGTTGCAGTTCTTTGCTGCTTGGAGGGTTATTAGAGCAGTTATTATCTTCAGCTTATGTTTCATGTACTTCGTTTCACTTTTCCATGCTTTGCTTTATATATGGGGACCTATATTCTGAACTTTTTTATGTTTTATCTTTTGATGGAGACTACTTGGTATTTTGGGTTTAAAAAATAAATAGCTGTTTTGCTTTTAATTTATGGTTGGTGAAAGTTTTCTTCCGCTGTAATATTTTAATCATTTTATGCTGTAGCCTTATTCTCTGTGCTATGTTATGGATTTTTATTTCACCCAACAACCCGTGCTTCTAGTCATCTTCGATTTTCGAGGTGCTTAGGGGTACGGCATGTCATGGTTCGTATACGTTCATAAAGATCAATCAATATGATCTAGAAATGCAACGTCAGACATTCATCCATACAAGTTGTTTTGGAATAGGACAAACTAAAGGCACTTTCCTACCACATCCTGTCAGTCATGACCACTAGGATTAGTAGCGAGCTAGTCCTTGCATACGAAAATACCAAAACGAAGGGACCACTGCTATCTATTTATCTTTGGAGCAAATTCGAATATTGTCAACAAGCAGTCCTTCCGCTATAAAGATCATCGCCTTCAAAATCAAGGTCTTTAATATATCTTCTTACTTTCGAACACGTAAATGGGTTCAAAGTGGTTTTCGAATAGGAGTCACCCAAATCCGTTTCAACTTTATTTAACCAATCATCAATAAAATGATGTTTTATAAATTAGTGGTTATCATTTGATTTATTCATTTTTTTATCAAAAAAATATTTTCGATAGATATATATATTTAAAAACATTCCTTTTCAGTATATATGGAATCATTAAATCTCTCTTAAATGCTTTGGTTTAATTTAAGCCTCTTTTAAAACATAGAAAAATCCCAATTAACTTAAATTTTAGCAAGAATTTTTTTTTTCAAAATGTAACTTTTTTATAAGTTGAAACCATGTTATCTAAGATGGTAAATCTAAATGGTTTAAATTTGACAAATTTAATCTTTTATACTTAAATCATTTTCGATATTTCGACCATATCTATTCCTCACATGGGAAAGCCAGGTGAGCTAGTGCACTGGTTGCTCCCGAACATCTCCTTAGTTTAAGCACCTTACCCGGATCTCACGAATTTAAAAATTAGGTGTACTCGTCGGCTTATTAGAACCAAGATTAAAACAATTGCTTATAATAGCTTTTCTTTAATTCTTTTATTTAAACCCTTTTAAATAAATTATAAAATCTTCAAACCATCTTTAAAAGACTTAATTATCCATTTAAGAACATTTATAGAAGATTTGGGAAAGAATTGTTAAGTTTAAAGTTATATTTCAAAAGTTATTGAAAACCGTTGCAAGTAGTGCTGCGAATAGTTTTTTAAAAGTAGTATTGATCAAAATGACTTTTCTATCATTTAGAAAGTCATTTATACAACTCAAATCTCCTTTATAACGTTTTAAAATATTTATCTGATTTATTTCATATTTTTAAACATTTAAAATATCCATTTTAAATCATTTTTTAACTTTGGTCATTAAACTATAAAACTGGGATATTTTTGAAAATTGGTTTTTGACTTATTTGAAAATTGATAAGATGAAAAATTGATTTTCATTCTTGGTTTGAAAATTATGGATATGATGGTTCAAAAATTCTTATTACAGAGAATTCCAAGCTATTCTACTTTGTATACTCATTTGAATTTTACGGCAGGAAATCGCGAACCACCGTTACGCGACGCGCCTAGTTTTGACTCATTTTTCATTTCTTATTCAAACTTCACCAAATTTTTTTTAGTGTTTATAAAACATTTTTAAATCATTTAAAAACCATTTCAAAGAGTTTTAATGATTCCATATAACTTTTATATTTTGATTCGAAAAGTGATTTCCTTGTGTAATATCGACGTGTATTTAACGTGACTTGTTAAAACAACCAAATTAAACAATCAATAGTTGATGATCAAAGTATAAGAAAGCAACCAAACATGCTTAACAATAATCATAACCAAACATAGCAAACTATATTATATCATCCAATATATATAATAAATATAAATATATTGTTTCTCAACTTAATCCGGACAGATACTTCCTACCAACATTCAAACAAATCAACACTTCACTAAACATCTCCTAAACACCCAAAGCTTACGGCCATGCTTCCTCCCACTTCTAATCATGCTTCCCATGATGTCTTAGGCTTAATAATAGAGTTTAGAAGATATTAGAGAAGATTTTGTTAACTTTTAAAAAAGTTGGAGAGTAATTAGTGATTTAGTGCTTAAGCACTTCCACTATTTTTAACCCTTCTACTCTTTATCAAGTTTTGGGATTGAAGAAGAGAGGCCTTTTTTGAAGTAACTAGAGAGCATACGAAAGCTCAAGAATGAAAAAGAAGAAGAACGAACATGAAGAATAAGTGAGAAGAAGGGGTGGTATGTATAGGAAAAAAATGAGAAAATATCTTCATAGTAAAATTACCAACATACCCCCACCTTCCCAAGAAAACGCCTCCCCCTCTCCACCTCTTGTAGTGAACGGCCACCCCCCTCCCCCAGGTGGATGAGGTGTAGGTGATGTTGGTCATGATGGTGGAGGTGGTGATGTGGTGTGGTGTAAGATTGATTTGATGTTTGCCTTTTAAAGTAATTATTGCTTTAGATTTTTATTCCTCTACCTTATGTAAATATATATTTACTATTATCATGTTTATATGTACATGATAGTGTGTGTATGTGTATGTCACAAATGTGTACAAGTCATTTGAGCAACATCGTATAACTTATGCATGTTAAACCGTTACGAATTTGGATTCCAATCTTCGGTCATATTTTTATTTATTAATTAATGTACATATATTTGTAAACAAAGTTTGAAAAATATTTTCTTATTATTATCCATGAATTAAAATGATCTTATTCGAATTATAAAACCATATAAATCAATATTAGATAATTGTTTACAAAAAGTGTTACAATATCGATAAACCGAAATTGATTTCCCATATAATTTCAAATCTTATTTATAAATTTATAAAACTATCATATTTGATTTATTATCACTTTATTATTATTAGAAATGAACTAGTATCATTTTACGACTATTATTTAAATATTTAAAATAATTATTAAAATTTAAAATTATAAATTAATTATTATATATACCAGGATCACTAATGATGTCACTAATCAATTGAATATTTGCAAATATATTTTTAAATAGGTTTACCACTGTTATTTATGGTTCAAAACATTATTATTTGGGTAACGAATCCTTATATTTGAATATTTCAAAAATAATCTTAATTTATTAAAGTTATGAATTAGTGGGTCGTTACATACTCCCCTTCTTAAAAGAATTTCGTCCTCGAAATTGTGCGTAAAGTCTGTAATACTTATTCCTAAGTTGAAATTTCAAATATATCATCGGGTGGTACTTACATATTATTCGTATGCACTTATCTTATTCGATCTAAAATTCAAATATATTATTTTGCTTCCGAAGTAGTATCGATCCTTCGATTTTCTAGTGTGTATCTTGATTAGGCTCAAAGCTTGTTATTCTCCTTACATAGCCCTCAACTATGATAGAAAATGTAAGCAATCTGACTAGAAACTCTTATCAATGTTTCCCTTTGACCATCGAACGATAAATCCTTTTCAGATATCAAAATCTTATATCCAAATCTTAGGCCAAATTGTGCTTAATGTATAATACTATTATTTTCCTAAAATACTTTAGTAAATCTTGGTTTAAGTTAACATTTCATAAAAATATAATTTTATCTTTTTTTTTCAAAGGAAATTTTTCCTTATATATTTTTCCAACAGTTTTATGACATTTTTCTTTAGTGATTTGTGTATTCGCAATCGAACAAAATTATGAATGAAGGACATAAAGATTTAATATATAGTTTCTTTCTTATATCACCATACAAACCATATCAACATACATACTAAAAACATTCTTAAGTCGTTCTAAACCTACAGGAGTTCATACTACAAACATTAGTATATCACTAAATATCATCTCCTCAAATCTTCAGCTTATATACGAGATAATACTTAATACTAAATACCACTAGGCAGACAACTAGCTTCCAAACACTACCATCACTCTGAAGACGATTCATTCCAACATCAAATATCTCCCCATCATTTTCTTCATAGTCGTCTTCGTCATCATTTTTATTCCCCTGCTCATTATCTGCCTCGTTTCCCTCCTCATATTTTTGCTTCTTATCTTCCTCATATGGCAACCATGGTTGGTTCCATTGAACATGTCTATTCTTACTTGAACTCCGTGGATTACATCCCCAGCTTCTTGTTCCTCGAGACCTTGCATATGGATTTCCTTCCTCGATCTCCTCTATCCTCTGCACTTCCTGCTCTTCAAACATTTCAACTTTTACCTCCTCAGGTTTTTCCTCCCAGCTGTAGTTAACGTACGAACTTGAAAATTCTTCTCGTCAAATGATACGGTCTCCATCTAAATTGTAACGACCCCGGATTTTATAAATATTTAAATTGATAATTAATTAAATTTTTGAATTTAAAATTGTTAAGTAATTTCATTTTGAATAAAATTTGTGAATGTTAATTGATTAAGTGATGCGAGTTTCCCCGGATCCAAGTATATTCTGTATAAATCATTTACATTAAAAATACTGTAAATATGAGTATATATTGAATGTATATATATATATTTGGGTATATATGAGCAAATTTTATATAATATATATATGTATATATTGAACTTGAGTTAAAATCTCAAGTAAATGGTTTAAAAATAATCATAAAATACAGATATTTGACATGAGTATAAAATAAATAAATAAGTAATAATAAATATTTGAATTGACGGTTAATAATGATTTGAGTTTATAAAAATAACATAAGATAATAAATTTGAAGTAAAATAATAATAATTATTATTTATTCTAGAAATAGAAATTAATATAAGATAGATTTTTATAAAAATAGAAATTGGTTATATTGCAAAGTATAAAGCAAGAAAATAGAAATTGAAATAGAAACATATACATATGAAAGGCTTGCAAAGTAGAAGCCACCAACATATCTTCATACATGAAGTTTATAAACAAACAAGAATATGTATGAACTGGAAAAACAAATAAACAAAACAAAGTAAAAATAACAAATAAATAAAAACATAGATATGCAGGCAATGCAAATAAAGTTTTCAAACAAATAAATACGAGTACAAAATAAAACATAAACCAAGTAAACAAATGTATAAACAAGTATAAGCAAATAAATGACAATTATATAAATATGCAATTCAAATAGAATGCAAGGAAGAAACAAAGTACTTAAGAAAATAAAGTAACTAAATACAAACAAATATAAAAGTTTGAGTATGCAAAGAAGAATAAAATAAAATAAGAGCAAATAAAAGTATTCAAACAAAAGAAATAACATACAAAGTAGAAACCACATATTTATAAAATTATGTAAAATATAAAACAAGAAATAAACAAAAGAAAGCTATCATTATCATCTTCAAACATGCTACAGCTGAAATGAAGTATGGGAAGAGATATATATGTACAAGGCAATAAATGCAATACATCTCAACATTTAATGCAACATACTTCAGACATGCTTATTAAATAGATAAAGATATCACTTGTACCAGCAAAGAAATGTAAGCCTGCATACATCTTCTATATATCACTCAATTTCTTCTTTTTAGTTCGTTCATTCTTTGCTGTGTAAAACTGAAATGAATACCATCTTAGAAACTGAAAACAAAGCTATGTAAATCTGTAATCATATCTTCATCAAACCTGGAAACAAAATTGAGTTGCAAATGCAAATCCAAAGCCTGAGAATTCAGCCTGTAAGCAAAGCAAAACCTCTCCTCTGTTTAATTCTTCTGAGACAAGTGAGTACCATTTTTTTTTTTTTTAAATAGTTATACCTCTGATGTTACTTAAAATGTTGTGATGGAAGTTTGCTTTGAAGTATGGTTTGAGTATGGATATGAATCTGATAAAGTTATGCATTTATAAAAAAGGCTGTATGAATACAAATATACTCCTCTGTCTTCTTGTTTCAGAGCACCCCTCTTGATCAAACTAATATCTAAACATTCGATTGTTGTTAGGCCTTGTTTCCAACAACAAATGTGTGAGTTTAGGTATAAATTCAAACTTAAAAATAGTTTCAAGAAGGATAAGAATATACAGTATAAAAAGAATGTGGTTTTTACAGAGAAAGTTCAAATTTTGAATAAATTCGAATGTCACGATTCAATGATTCAATTACATAATATGAACTGGCATTAGAAGATAGGATTTTTAAAGCAAGTTTGATGATTTTTAGTTATGTGTTCAAGGTGCGGTTTATAAAGGAACCAAAATTACTTTTTCATGAATTTCTGTTGATTTAACGAATTTTAGAGGTTGAAATTTTGAACGAAGCAAGTTTATAGATCGATGATATTGGGAAAAATGTTAAATAAATTTTCTATTGTAAGATTTGAGGGAACGAGGGGGAAGTAGGGTTTAGGGACAGCAAAATATGCGTTTGGGTTTTGGGGCTCGTTCGCCTTCGTTGATGCATCGAGTGTAACCTGGCTTGGAGGAGGAGTATTCGGGTCGTAGACGAAGGTGTGGACGGAGGAGCGGCGGTTCCGGTGGTGGGGATGGCCGTGGCGAAGCGTTTCCATGGATGGGTTCGACTTCCAGTTTCGAGCAGAAGGTTGATTTTTGACCTGAGGGTTTGGGCATCGAAGTGACTTTGGGTTTCGATTGTGGGGGTGATTTGTGACTTGTTGGAGGCGTCGTGGGTTGCCGGAGAGGAGGCGAACCACCGTGCATGTGCACGGTGGCGTGGGCGTGTCAGTGAAGTCGTGGGTTTCCTGTCTCGAGTGATGTTCGAAAATGCGTGGGTTTTTCTTTTGGGTTACCTGGGTATATGCGTGGGTTTGTTAACAAATGTTGTGATTTGGGAAAAAAAAAATAAGAAAAAAAGAGAGGAGAAGAAGAACGCGAGAGAGGGAGAAGAGGTCTCGGGGAATGAGGGTTGCAGCTCGAAGTAATACTCGAGTATTTAATGGATGGACTCGGGTTTTTCTTTTTGACAAACTGGGAACTTATGTTGAAAAAAAAGAAGAAGAAGAAAAGCAACGTTAACAACCTATTTTCTTTAAGTTTTAATACGGTAATTTAAGAAAGAGTTCAACAGTTAAAGTCAATAAATTTAAACAAGTCATAATTATTTTAGTTAATGCTTTAACAAGGTTTTAACATCTAACTTTTTTTTTAATATCAAGTAACTAGGTTAATCAACATTTAATGTTATAGTTAATATTAAAATGATTTCCAAAGTTTAAAGAAGTTTTCGTTGAAAATGTTAATTTGTGAAAAATTAATATTAATTGATTATTTTCTGAAAATAATTAAGAATAATTACTTTTTATTTGTAATTGGTAATTAATTAAGTAATTTAATTATGGATTAATAGTTTAATAAATTAAGTAATTTCATTCAGAATTAAGGATTAATAATTGATTAATTAAGAAATTAAGTAACTAATAAATGGTTAATTAAGTTGATTAAAAATTAAGATTTTTACTCAACATTTAAGAGAAATCAATTTAGTAATTAAGAATTAACGATTGATTTAGAATTGTTTTGTTAATTAACTAATTTGAAATGAAATAAGAAATCAGTTGAAAATTAATGATAAATTAAACAGGGTTAAGGAACTAATTTTCGAGCAATAAATTTTAATTTGAATTAACTACAATAAGAATTAAAAATGATTTCTTGTGGATTTCGTAAGTAGGATATCTGATTGTTGTATAATGAATTGATATTCCTGTTTGTAAATTGTGATGCTACGAGATGTGTATTACTCTGTGCTAGATTTTGATTGGTGATTTTATTCTGTATTGATGAGAAAACCCTTAGCCCGTAAAACGACATTTGAAGTTCGATGCGACAGGGATTCGGATTTCAGTTGGTTATCCAAAACCCACATCGAATTTTAATGATGAATCTCTGTGATTGATATTTATGAATCTGTGAATGAAGATAAGCGTAATTGATTATATCGCTTATCAATATTGATATCTCTGTAATGATTGATGTGTGCACTATTGTGTGTAAAACCCCTGGACCACACCATACACACACAATTATGGATTTCACGAGGAAATCGATTAAGTCGCAGATTTTTGAAATAGTTAAATTTGAATTTTTAAATTCAAATGTTTTGGAAATGGAATCGGAATAAATGTGAAAAGCTTTTGGAATGGAATTTCAAAATAAAAATTATTATTTTTAAATTACTTGATTAAGTTTTAGAATTTAAATAATTTGACTTAAATTTAAATTCAATATTGAAATTGAATTCTGTAATTTGAAACTAGGGATTAACGATATTATACTAGTTATATATGAGTTAAACCATTTTAAGTATTGTTTTGGGAATTTGAATTTAACCCAAGAATTTCAACTCGTATAAATAAATCAGATTTCCAAAATGAAAACTGTTGTTTCCAAATGATAAACACTTTTAGATAAGAACTGAGATTCCAGTTAATTAGGGGAATTTCAAGATTGAATAGAGAAGGATTTTCCTAAGTTATAGATGATTCTTTTTAAAAGCTATGAATTAAATCTGTTTATTTTTAACAGATTTAAATGATGATTTGTTTAAATCAAATTGAAATGAAATTGTTTTGAAGGCTATAAGTTAAAACTTTGATTTAAAGATTTAACGAGTTAATCAAATTGAAATGGAAATTGATTTGGAAAATCTGTGAATGAATCTTTTGTTTAAAAGATTAAAATGTGAAAATTGTTTAAACCGTTAAAGGTTGTGAAAATGAATCTTTTTGTTTAAAGATTTAAATGGTAATTGGATTAAACCATTTGAAAGAAAGTTTTGAATTATTAAGTTGTGACTTAATTGAAATCCCATTATCCATTTGTTTTTGAAATATTGCGCTCACTATTCGGTTTAGCCGGGAGAGGACCTTTGTGTCATATATCCCATTCCGAATATGTGATATGTCGTTATGGATAGCATTGAAGACCGGTGTTGAAGACCGGGTATTTGCGAAAGCGATAGGATGACCTATCGATTGTTTCTGCACCGAGTCGCGCCGGTATAGAAACTCCATATGTGATGGGAAGTCCGAACGTGATTAGTGAATATTCGGATTGCAAGGACTTCTTTGGAAGTGCCTTCGGTTCTGTTCGAACCCGGAACAGACTTGTATGGATTGTATGCCTGACATTACAAGTTGAGATATAAAGCCGATTTCTTTCAAATATATTTCTGTTGGTGGCGGAGAATTTATTCTTTGCTTAACACCCTTCTTTGAGACGTACGAGCTCAGAGGTTATATAGTTGAAGTTATCAGCGATATATTCCCAGTTTGGTAATGTGACATGCTGAGTGATGCTGAAATGATCATTGTGTTGATTATTTGTGATAGGATCATTTATTTGATCGTCTATCTTAGTGATCATTGTGTTGATCATTTGTTGACCCAAAGCATGGCTTTTGTATAAAGTATGTTTTTGTGGACGTGACTTCGTCGAGCCTCACATCTCGGAAATGGTCAAAACAGGAAAGATGCGGCAAGGTTATTAGGGGTTGCTGTAGCTCCCCTTAGGGTATGTACATTTCCTTCTGGATAGAGGTGGTATCATGGTATGGAGCCCAGATATTTAACCTATGTGGTTACTACGAGTTTATTACTTTGTGGTTGTTGGTTATCGGGATCCCGTAAAAAAGGTCGTTTACGATCGGGGAATGGCGTGCTCGTGTCAGTAGTTACCCAGTTAGGGGTAACCCGGCCTTGTGTTGGCAGAGTTCCGGTTTGGTTCTCGGGGATGTCTTTCCAGAGGCATTCTCAGTGGCAATGGGAAGTTCCTTGGCCTGACCATTTGTTGGAAATCCAATTCCCAATACGAAACCCTGTACGGTTTTAGTTGTAGAACCTGCCATTTACTTATGGTGGTCACCACTGTTTAGATGGTAGCTATAGTAGGCATACGATAATGGTCGTATGTTGGCTAAGATTAATATTCTATTTTCGAAATGATTTACTTCACTATGCACTAGTAATAATATCAAAGAATTCTTTAATGCGTATCAAGCATCTTTGACTATCATAAGGAGAAATCTCCTCCGATTCTGCGTTTGCATTGTGTGTGTGTGCGGGAGGCCTTATGGTAGTCTCATTTTTCAAAAGCATTTCGAATTGACTTTAAAATCTTTTGTTGATTGTTTGAAGATAAACTGTTTTTGTTGCTCACACCAGTCCCACGACTGACTCGGAGTTTATTGTTTTCTTTCCTAAACTCTGGGTGCTCATTATTCTCTACACGAGCAGTCTAGAGTTGGGTTTTTCAGATAGCTAGATTTAACAGATTATCTAGAGTTAGTTCAGTCTTTGGACCACACCAGTCTTGCTGAGCTTTGTGATATGTTATTGGGAGTTCGAGCTTCTGCTGGATTAGTTTTGGAAATGGAGTTGCAGTTATTTCTAAAGTTCTTCCTTGAAGACTATCTTAGAGTTATTTGTTCCGCTGTTAAATGTTATCTATTTTCTTTCCGCTGCTATTTTATTGTATCATCTCTGATGTATATTGATATCTACTGGATCATCTGTTGTATCAGATATTGTATCAAAGCTGTATATCAATGTATTATTCTTTTATTCCGCTGTGTTATTTACTTAATGATTGTTATAAGCTCCGGCGAATCGGATTTGAACAGTCGAATCTATGGCATTCGAATACGATTTGAAGTATGGATGTCGATTTTCGAGCGGGCAAAATCCGAGTCGTTACATTTGGTATCAGAGCTAAGGTGAAACTTTAGCTCAGGAGTATAACATATTAAGTAGCTCATTAGAGATAGGGTGAAGTAAATCCTAGAATGAGTAATCCTTAAGATATCCGTTTGAATGCCTCAGTAAGTTCTCTTACTATCTACTGATAGTGAGTATGAGTGCAAGAAGAGAACAAGATAGAGGGCAGGGAAATACGACTATAATTGGTCGATACTCTGTAACAATAGTGGAAACATCTTTCTTATCAATTTTCTTTGATTCGTTTCTAAATTCTTTTGAATTCTTCGCGACAGCTCCAGAAAGAAGTTTCGATGTGATGGTGGCCTTACGAATCGTTGCAGAAAATTATTACTTCGTACTTCATCGATTTCTTATCGGCTTTTCGATTTAAACTCTAATAAATGAATTAGAAATTGAAAATTTTAATTGAATTAAATTGATTAATAGAATATGAAGAATGATTAGAATTGTATCGATAAAATGATTTTGTTTAAAACTAAAATTTGAAATTTTAATTATAATTTCCTGTATCTATTATTGATATTCTGATTTGGTGAGCCAATTGCAGAACTGATATCCAGTTTGATCTGAAAAGATATTTCTTTATCTTTCATCCATCTGTGTTGTTTTCGTGCCTGCGAATTTCGGGGACGAAATTCTTTTAAGGGGGGAAGTCTGTAACGACCCCGGATTTTATAAATATTTAAATTGATAATTAATTAAATTTTTGAATTTAAAATTGTTAAGTAATTTCATTTTGAATAAAATTTGTGAATGTTAATTGATTAAGTGATGCGAGTTTCCCCGGATCCAAGTATATTCTGTATAAATCATTTACATTAAAAATACTGTAAATATGAGTATATATTGAATGTATATATATATATTTGGGTATATATGAGCAAATTTTATATAATATATATATGTATATATTGAACTTGAGTTAAAATCTCAAGTAAATGGTTTAAAAATAATCATAAAATACAGATATTTGACATGAGTATAAAATAAATAAATAAGTAATAATAAATATTTGAATTGACGGTTAATAATGATTTGAGTTTATAAAAATAACATAAGATAATAAATTTGAAGTAAAATAATAATAATTATTATTTATTCTAGAAATAGAAATTAATATAAGATAGATTTTTATAAAAATAGAAATTGGTTATATTGCAAAGTATAAAGCAAGAAAATAGAAATTGAAATAGAAACATATACATATGAAAGGCTTGCAAAGTAGAAGCCACCAACATATCTTCATACATGAAGTTTATAAACAAACAAGAATATGTATGAACTGGAAAAACAAATAAACAAAACAAAGTAAAAATAACAAATAAATAAAAACATAGATATGCAGGCAATGCAAATAAAGTTTTCAAACAAATAAATACGAGTACAAAATAAAACATAAACCAAGTAAACAAATGTATAAACAAGTATAAGCAAATAAATGACAATTATATAAATATGCAATTCAAATAGAATGCAAGGAAGAAACAAAGTACTTAAGAAAATAAAGTAACTAAATACAAACAAATATAAAAGTTTGAGTATGCAAAGAAGAATAAAATAAAATAAGAGCAAATAAAAGTATTCAAACAAAAGAAATAACATACAAAGTAGAAACCACATATTTATAAAATTATGTAAAATATAAAACAAGAAATAAACAAAAGAAAGCTATCATTATCATCTTCAAACATGCTACAGCTGAAATGAAGTATGGGAAGAGATATATATGTACAAGGCAATAAATGCAATACATCTCAACATTTAATGCAACATACTTCAGACATGCTTATTAAATAGATAAAGATATCACTTGTACCAGCAAAGAAATGTAAGCCTGCATACATCTTCTATATATCACTCAATTTCTTCTTTTTAGTTCGTTCATTCTTTGCTGTGTAAAACTGAAATGAATACCATCTTAGAAACTGAAAACAAAGCTATGTAAATCTGTAATCATATCTTCATCAAACCTGGAAACAAAATTGAGTTGCAAATGCAAATCCAAAGCCTGAGAATTCAGCCTGTAAGCAAAGCAAAACCTCTCCTCTGTTTAATTCTTCTGAGACAAGTGAGTACCATTTCTTTTTTTTTTTTTAAATAGTTATACCTCTGATGTTACTTAAAATGTTGTGATGGAAGTTTGCTTTGAAGTATGGTTTGAGTATGGATATGAATCTGATAAAGTTATGCATTTATAAAAAAGGCTGTATGAATACAAATATACTCCTCTGTCTTCTTGTTTCAGAGCACCCCTCTTGATCAAACTAATATCTAAACATTCGATTGTTGTTAGGCCTTGTTTCCAACAACAAATGTGTGAGTTTAGGTATAAATTCAAACTTAAAAATAGTTTCAAGAAGGATAAGAATATACAGTATAAAAAGAATGTGGTTTTTACAGAGAAAGTTCAAATTTTGAATAAATTCGAATGTCACGATTCAATGATTCAATTACATAATATGAACTGGCATTAGAAGATAGGATTTTTAAAGCAAGTTTGATGATTTTTAGTTATGTGTTCAAGGTGCGGTTTATAAAGGAACCAAAATTACTTTTTCATGAATTTCTGTTGATTTAACGAATTTTAGAGGTTGAAATTTTGAACGAAGCAAGTTTATAGATCGATGATATTGGGAAAAATGTTAAATAAATTTTCTATTGTAAGATTTGAGGGAACGAGGGGGAAGTAGGGTTTAGGGACAGCAAAATATGCGTTTGGGTTTCGGGGCTCGTTCGCCTTCGTTGATGCATCGAGTGTAACCTGGCTTGGAGGAGGAGTATTCGGGTCGTAGACGAAGGTGTGGACGGAGGAGCGGCGGTTCCGGTGGTGGGGATGGCCGTGGCGAAGCGTTTCCATGGATGGGTTCGACTTCCAGTTTCGAGCAGAAGGTTGATTTTTGACCTGAGGGTTTGGGCATCGAAGTGACTTTGGGTTTCGATTGTGGGGGTGATTTGTGACTTGTTGGAGGCGTCGTGGGTTGCCGGAGAGGAGGCGAACCACCGTGCATGTGCACGGTGGCGTGGGCGTGTCAGTGAAGTCGTGGGTTTCCTGTCTCGAGTGATGTTCGAAAATGCGTGGGTTTTTCTTTTGGGTTACCTGGGTATATGCGTGGGTTTGTTAACAAATGTTGTGATTTGGGAAAAAAAAAATAAGAAAAAAAGAGAGGAGAAGAAGAACGCGAGAGAGGGAGAAGAGGTCTCGGGGAATGAGGGTTGCAGCTCGAAGTAATACTCGAGTATTTAATGGATGGACTCGGGTTTTTCTTTTTGACAAACTGGGAACTTATGTTGAAAAAAAAGAAGAAGAAGAAAAGCAACGTTAACAACCTATTTTCTTTAAGTTTTAATACGGTAATTTAAGAAAGAGTTCAACAGTTAAAGTCAATAAATTTAAACAAGTCATAATTATTTTAGTTAATGCTTTAACAAGGTTTTAACATCTAACTTTTTTTTTAATATCAAGTAACTAGGTTAATCAACATTTAATGTTATAGTTAATATTAAAATGATTTCCAAAGTTTAAAGAAGTTTTCGTTGAAAATGTTAATTTGTGAAAAATTAATATTAATTGATTATTTTCTGAAAATAATTAAGAATAATTACTTTTTATTTGTAATTGGTAATTAATTAAGTAATTTAATTATGGATTAATAGTTTAATAAATTAAGTAATTTCATTCAGAATTAAGGATTAATAATTGATTAATTAAGAAATTAAGTAACTAATAAATGGTTAATTAAGTTGATTAAAAATTAAGATTTTTACTCAACATTTAAGAGAAATCAATTTAGTAATTAAGAATTAACGATTGATTTAGAATTGTTTTGTTAATTAACTAATTTGAAATGAAATAAGAAATCAGTTGAAAATTAATGATAAATTAAACAGGGTTAAGGAACTAATTTTCGAGCAATAAATTTTAATTTGAATTAATTACAATAAGAATTAAAAATGATTTCTTGTGGATTTCGTAAGTAGGATATCTGATTGTTGTATAATGAATTGATATTCCTGTTTGTAAATTGTGATGCTACGAGATGTGTATTACTCTGTGCTAGATTTTGATTGGTGATTTTATTCTGTATTGATGAGAAAACCCTTAGCCCGTAAAACGACATTTGAAGTTCGATGCGACAGGGATTCGGATTTCAGTTGGTTATCCGAAACCCACATCGAATTTTAATGATGAATCTCTGTGATTGATATTTATGAATCTGTGAATGAAGATAAGCGTAATTGATTATATCGCTTATCAATATTGATATCTCTGTAATGATTGATGTGTGCACTATTGTGTGTAAAACCCCTGGACCACACCATACACACACAATTATGGATTTCACGAGGAAATCGATTAAGTCGCAGATTTTTGAAATAGTTAAATTTGAATTTTTAAATTCAAATGTTTTGGAAATGGAATCGGAATAAATGTGAAAAGCTTTTGGAATGGAATTTCAAAATAAAAATTATTATTTTTAAATTACTTGATTAAGTTTTAGAATTTAAATAATTTGACTTAAATTTAAATTCAATATTGAAATTGAATTCTGTAATTTGAAACTAGGGATTAACGATATTATACTAGTTATATATGAGTTAAACCATTTTAAGTATTGTTTTGGGAATTTGAATTTAACCCAAGAATTTCAACTCGTATAAATAAATCAGATTTCCAAAATGAAAACTGTTGTTTCCAAATGATAAACACTTTTAGATAAGAACTGAGATTCCAGTTAATTAGGGGAATTTCAAGATTGAATAGAGAAGGATTTTCCTAAGTTATAGATGATTCTTTTTAAAAGCTATGAATTAAATCTGTTTATTTTTAACAGATTTAAATGATGATTTGTTTAAATCAAATTGAAATGAAATTGTTTTGAAGGCTATAAGTTAAAACTTTGATTTAAAGATTTAACGAGTTAATCAAATTGAAATGGAAATTGATTTGGAAAATCTGTGAATGAATCTTTTGTTTAAAAGATTAAAATGTGAAAATTGTTTAAACCGTTAAAGGTTGTGAAAATGAATCTTTTTGTTTAAAGATTTAAATGGTAATTGGATTAAACCATTTGAAAGAAAGTTTTGAATTATTAAGTTGTGACTTAATTGAAATCCCATTATCCATTTGTTTTTGAAATATTGCGCTCACTATTCGGTTTAGCCGGGAGAGGACCTTTGTGTCATATATCCCATTCCGAATATGTGATATGTCGTTATGGATAGCATTGAAGACCGGTGTTGAAGACCGGGTATTTGCGAAAGCGATAGGATGACCTATCGATTGTTTCTGCACCGAGTCGCGCCGGTATAGAAACTCCATATGTGATGGGAAGTCCGAACGTGATTAGTGAATATTCGGATTGCAAGGACTTCTTTGGAAGTGCCTTCGGTTCTGTTCGAACCCGGAACAGACTTGTATGGATTGTATGCCTGACATTACAAGTTGAGATATAAAGCCGATTTCTTTCAAATATATTTCTGTTGGTGGCGGAGAATTTATTCTTTGCTTAACACCCTTCTTTGAGACGTACGAGCTCAGAGGTTATATAGTTGAAGTTATCAGCGATATATTCCCAGTTTGGTAATGTGACATGCTGAGTGATGCTGAAATGATCATTGTGTTGATTATTTGTGATAGGATCATTTATTTGATCGTCTATCTTAGTGATCATTGTGTTGATCATTTGTTGACCCAAAGCATGGCTTTTGTATAAAGTATGTTTTTGTGGACGTGACTTCGTCGAGCCTCACATCTCGGAAATGGTCAAAACAGGAAAGATGCGGCAAGGTTATTAGGGGTTGCTGTAGCTCCCCTTAGGGTATGTACATTTCCTTCTGGATAGAGGTGGTATCATGGTATGGAGCCCAGATATTTAACCTATGTGGTTACTACGAGTTTATTACTTTGTGGTTGTTGGTTATCGGGATCCCGTAAAAAAGGTCGTTTACGATCGGGGAATGGCGTGCTCGTGTCAGTAGTTACCCAGTTAGGGGTAACCCGGCCTTGTGTTGGCAGAGTTCCGGTTTGGTTCTCGGGGATGTCTTTCCAGAGGCATTCTCAGTGGCAATGGGAAGTTCCTTGGCCTGACCATTTGTTGGAAATCCAATTCCCAATACGAAACCCTGTACGGTTTTAGTTGTAGAACCTGCCATTTACTTATGGTGGTCACCACTGTTTAGATGGTAGCTATAGTAGGCATACGATAATGGTCGTATGTTGGCTAAGATTAATATTCTATTTTCGAAATGATTTACTTCACTATGCACTAGTAATAATATCAAAGAATTCTTTAATGCGTATCAAGCATCTTTGACTATCATAAGGAGAAATCTCCTCCGATTCTGCGTTTGCATTGTGTGTGTGTGCGGGAGGCCTTATGGTAGTCTCATTTTTCAAAAGCATTTCGAATTGACTTTAAAATCTTTTGTTGATTGTTTGAAGATAAACTGTTTTTGTTGCTCACACCAGTCCCACGACTGACTCGGAGTTTATTGTTTTCTTTCCTAAACTCTGGGTGCTCATTATTCTCTACACGAGCAGTCTAGAGTTGGGTTTTTCAGATAGCTAGATTTAACAGATTATCTAGAGTTAGTTCAGTCTTTGGACCACACCAGTCTTGCTGAGCTTTGTGATATGTTATTGGGAGTTCGAGCTTCTGCTGGATTAGTTTTGGAAATGGAGTTGCAGTTATTTCTAAAGTTCTTCCTTGAAGACTATCTTAGAGTTATTTGTTCCGCTGTTAAATGTTATCTATTTTCTTTCCGCTGCTATTTTATTGTATCATCTCTGATGTATATTGATATCTACTGGATCATCTGTTGTATCAGATATTGTATCAAAGCTGTATATCAATGTATTATTCTTTTATTCCGCTGTGTTATTTACTTAATGATTGTTATAAGCTCCGGCGAATCGGATTTGAACAGTCGAATCTATGGCATTCGAATACGATTTGAAGTATGGATGTCGATTTTCGAGCGGGCAAAATCCGAGTCGTTACATAAATCCCATATAATATTGTTGTTTATGCTATTGTTGTTTGGTTCATTGGGTGTCATAGAATTTGGATCTTCCATAAGCTCAGATTCCTCCACCTCCGTTGGTTCCTCTATAACCACCCGTAAATTTTGATTTATAAATTTGTTAGTTTAATTTAAATTTTGCAATTTAATTTAGGAAGAAATAAAAAATCTTAGAAGTTATAATGAAGCAGATGTTAGAAATTTAAATATAGCAATCAAAATTAAGATTTACAAATTCAAAATGCAAGTGCAATCAATTGAAATTATGAAATTTGTCATACTTGGTTATAAGTTTAATAAAAGAAACAAACGGGAATATTTAATTAACTAATGAAATGTTATAATCAGAAGTGTAATTGAAATGCTACTAATTTAATATAATAAGAAGGTAAGTAATATAAATAAATGATTGTAAACTTTAGTAAATGAATTAATGTGCAAAGGAATTGAATTAAACATGAATAGCATGAATAGCGTGAATATTAATAAATGAAATTATATAACAATAGATAAATGATGACATTCATGAATGAAATAAGATTTGTAAGTAATAAAGTAATAATTAAAATAAACATTTAAACCAATGAATAAAAGAAAAAGGTTGTAAGAAGTAAAAGTAAAGTAAAAGGATAGAATATAAATGAATGAAATCAGTAGTATGGAAATAAATACCAACATTTAATTGTAATAAATATAATTAAATATTACATTTGTGTGAAATGCAAAGACAATGGTTAGGAGTTGTTAAAAGGAGTATATTAAAGTAATGAATGAGAAAAACGAATCAATTTATATATATTTATTTCTTTAGTATGATGCATAAGATTTGGAAATCAAATTGCAATTAAAGGAAATTAGGTAGTATGATATTTGGAAATAAAGTTAAGGGTACAACTATTATAAATTACCTAATTAATTGGTCAATGAATTTATTTGAAATAAAGTTCCAACTATGTTAATTAATTAATACGTAAAGTATGTAAAGAAATTAATAGAATGAAAATTTTAATGTTGAAAATTTTATAGAATGTAAAGTATTTAAAAACCTTAATTAATGTGTTCAATGGATAGAAGTACACATTTAAAAACGTAATATTCATTCAAATTAAAATGTAAATAGGCGTATATTAATGTAATAAAATAAAATTAGCATTGAATATGGAATACCTATTACCTGGAATCAAATTGTAAAATTGTAATTGATTTGAAACCTGTAAAATGGGAATAAATTCAAAGTTACAATTAAATTATGGAATAATAAGGGATAAACTGTAATTTGATAATTCAATGTGAATTATACCCATAAAATGTTAATTTATTGAATTGCAAGATTTTAAATAAATAAACGGTTTTATTGAGATTTTTATTGATAATTAATGAAGTAATGTGAAATCAATTGCCATTAATTGCCCTAATTTGTGCAGTTAGGGTAGATTTGATTTGCCATTAAAAATGGTTAATTCTATAAGACGTAATGAATGTTAATTTTATTTATAATATGAGGACTGGTTGATTTAAGGATCGTAAACCAAGATTTATTAATTTATTTATAATTTGAAATCTAATAAGTGGATTTATTGCAATTAAGTGGAATATAATATTAAAATATTACATAAATGAGGATTTAGATGAAAATTGAGAATGTTAATATAATGGATTTGATTCCAATATTTATTTCATCTGGTTGTAATAATGAATTTTAATAATATGAATGAAACTTTAATTTAAAGGAATTATGGAAATTTTAATTTATAATTTCTAAATTTAGCGAAATTGGAATTTAACGCTGAAATTGATGATTGAATCAACATGTAAGTGACATATAAATTTGTTTAAACCATTGTAAATGTTTGAGAAATATAAAGAGGATAAAATTGGTCAATTTTAGAATTGAAATAAAAATTAGGATTTTATTAATTAATTATTAATTTATTTAATTTATGTAAAAATAGCCTTTTTGCCACTGACTCGGATTTCGAAGAAACTAGTTTCATCGGATCCGTATCAGTGAATTATTATAGGATTACAAGTTTGTATCGATCGGACTTGTCGTTCGATCGTATGGGCTTGAAACGCCTTGAAATCAATTTAATTAGTCAATTGAAATCAATTGGAAAATATTGATTTCAACATAACTTCTTCATACGATGGAATTTGGACGTTAAACTTTTTCCATTGCATTCAGAATATTTTAAAACATCTATTTTGATATATTGATTGACCCATTTTCGTTCCCAAATCGAAACGGGCTTTTCGGGCCATATATCGTCCAACGCGTACATCTATTTGATCCGATCCATTCTTTTCCTACTTTATCTATAAATACCCTACTAAACCCTAGCCTACGCCTATTCTCATTTGTCTACACGTAAAATTTCATCAACTCCTCCTTTCCAATGGCAGACAAACAAATTCCCAAATTCTAGATCCAACTCCTAATCAAATCCAAAGCGTAAATTTCAAAGTCCTTAGAAAAATTTGAAAAAAATATATGTTGAAGTTCTCGACTAGCGTAGTTCACTGATGGTGTTCATTTTTCGAGATAGATCATCGTTTGTCCAGAAATTGAGATTGAACCGTGGCCGTTCATGGTATAACGTCGCGTTCAACGACGGATTCTCGTTGATAGCTCGATCGGGGAGTGCAGTATCGTGGAGATTGATGAATAAAGAACATCTATGCTGGTAATTAGGTCAGGAGGCGACGAGAATCGCCATGATTGGCTGAGGAAGGCGCGGCGGCTATGGGCGTTGGGGGCAACCGAGTGGGTCACGCGACCCTTAGTGGAAGCGGCTCGTAGTGACGACGGCATAGGTGGTCTCTGATCACTGGCCAATGCACCGAGGCGGTGACGAAATTGATGTAAAGATGGCGGCTGGACTATGTTTTCGAACAGCTTCTGAGTGAACGAGTTTAGGGTTCATGCACAAGATTAGGGATGACGTGGCGGTATGGGGTGAGTAACGTTAATAATTTCTGTTTTAATTTAAATTTTGATTTCAAACGTTTAACTCAAATAACTTTTACGTGCTTGATCTGTTTCACGCGCAATTTTTTTGTTAGGATCATAATATAATTTCAAACGATTTAGCGCTTGTTTGGACGGATTCTGAGACCGTGAAAATTTTGAGTTTAAATTGAATTTGAATTCAATTTAAATTCAAAATGTGAGTGTTTTAACCCACTCACGACTTCTAAAATTTCTTATGTTTGTTAAATTGATTTATGACGTGTTTAGAAATTTATTTATAGCTGTTTGGCATATATTTCATCATTATCTCAGTAAATTTGCATCCATATAATTTACTTGTTATTAAATTCATTTTTGTATATAAACTGCCAGTTAAAATTTTAGTTAAATTTATTATTGCATAAACTGCTAGTTAAATTTATTTATTATTGCATATAAACTACAGTTAAACAGTTATTTAATTCATTATTGAAAAATTAACTGTCAATGATTAACTATTGTTTATTGATGTGATTGTTTGAATTTGGATGATAAATTGATAAATGTTTGATGATTGATATGATGGATGAATGGATGTTGTATTCATATTGTATAAATTGCAAGTTATTATGCATTTTCATTTCATTCGAGATTGCGGTTTGAAATGATATACAACCTCTTTTTTTTATTTTTAAATTGCAGATTGAAATGATAAATATCTGTATCACTTGACCATAGGACAGAAAATTATATACAGGCACCGCGGTATATATATAAAATTATTTTTGAAATGATTTTCTATGGTTTTGGAAAGAATACGGTTTAATAAATATTAAATTTTGATATATATATATATATATATATATATATATATATATATATATATATATATATATATAGTAAAAACTCTTGAATTTGGCTATGTATAAATTTGTTTCGAATTTTAAAATAAGCTAAATAATGAAGTTGATTTCGTTTATATAATATGGTTAAGAATATATTTGAAATTCTATTGTATATAGAGTTTATAATAACTCAAATAAAATTAAGGTTGAAGATAAACGTGAATATGATTTGAATTAATGTATCTAAGAATTTTCCTCGAAAAAATTGTTTTGAAATGTAAATAAATTAAGATTTAAAGGGTATGATCTTATAACTTGATTTTTGAGTAAAGGATTTAAAGGAATATCAAATTTATTTAAAGAATATTATCAAGTTAATTAAATTTAAAGAATATCCTGTTATTGAAGTTTAAGGATTTTACCTGAATAATATTTGTTTAGTAAGTAAACATTTCAAATTTAAATAATTGGAATTGGATTTGATATATATTAAATTTCCAAAGAACCCATTTTGAAATAGTGGAATATTTAAAGATTGAAATATATGAACTATAAAGTTTTGAAATATAGAATATTTAAGATTTGAAATATATGGGAATTAAAATGGTTTATTTGGAGGTTCAAATTGATATTGGGAATTTATTGTGAAATTTGAAGAAGCTGTTTATTTTATAAAGTAATATAGTATTTGAACCATTAAGTATTAAAAGTTATGTTTCAAAGCTATGGTTTCAAGGTATATATATTTGAAAAATATTATGATTTTTATTTATAAAATAAAATGATATCATATTGATTTGGGTTTTAAAAATATAAATGATATCGTATTTATATGGTTTGAAAGAGATATTATATTCTGGTTTTAAAGTATAAATTATTTTGAAAAACCGCGGTGTTATAATAACGATTGGTTGTTGAAGAGACCGGGATCGATAGTTGTCATACTCTCTGCCAACCCCGAAAACCACTTTAACAACCGTGTACGCGGTGGAGATTCCAGAATGAAGTAGGATGGCAGCGGCGTTTCCTTTGAGGTAAATACGTGGACCTAACTCCCGTGAGTTGGCATAAGGTGGCTAAACCAGGAACGATTCTCGGGCCAATTGAGGTAGCACCTTTGATCGGACACTTCCCTTCGATTTTATATTTTGACTTTTGGATTGATTCAGTGGCCACTTTTGATTTTTCTTTTTGGGGGTGTGGCTTGAGTTGGACGGTAGCTGCGACTACGCGTTACCACCAGCCCGTATGCGTAATTGGTATATCTACCCTGGCATTGCCTAGTTGTGCCGTGTCACCTACCCTAGCGCGCCTTCTACGAGTTTCTATTTGTGTCGTACCTATGGAGTATCCTCTGGTAGCCTCCCTACCAGGAGGTATTACGGTATCGTATAGAATATTAGCATTTTACGTGTTAAGGTGGAAAATGTAAAGCCTTAACACTATTTAAAAGTAAGTTTATTTTACAATTAGACACTATTATAATTGCGAAATATACTACATAGTAAATAGTTTAACGGATCCTTAGGAGATGTAAATCCCGAGCATCTCTTGAGTTACTGCACTCATATTTATTTCTGTTAATTTAACTTACATAAGATGTTTTAGTTCTAACTCGAGTGTTTTGTCTTTTCAATTTGCTTGGGTCAGTCCGAGCGTTTCAGGATTTCGAAGATCTTAGCTCTGGAGGACGAAGACGGAGATTTATATTATTATTATTATTTTTAGTCCACCATACTCATACTGTTCCGCTGCATTGTAATTGGTATGTGTAACTCTGGTAAATGTTGTAAGTATGATCGAATATTTTGTAAAACAGCTTTATAAACCGTATATTTGATTATTATATTTTATCCTTCCGTTGTGAGATTTTGTTCTGTTTTATTTCTTCTTGTTTTTTTTTCTGATTTACCCCATAACAATCCGTCCTTCCGTATGGTTTGAATTGGCACGTGTGTCGATTTAAAGCGTGCGAAAAGGCGGGATGTTACAATGTGGTTTCAGAGCTTTGGTTTAGCGATAAACCTTAGCTTTGTGGGGTTTGACTCTTTATTAATAGGGTAGTAATACCCTATGGGAGTCGCTGAGTGTATATATATGAGAGAGCGTATTTGTTAGTGTTATTAAAAGGTTTTAATATTGTGTTAATTTGTTCCGTTTTGTATTTATAAATTCTGGTTGGTGCATGGTACGTTGTGACATCAACAGGGATTTCTAAACACTTAATAGGACAGACCGACACAATATTTGTTTTAATATAGGTGAATGAAATAATTTTTTCAGTTATATTTTTTTATATATAAAGTAATAAGTTGTATAAAGATTATAGTTGGTTGTAATATATTGGTTGGTAGGTAATGGAATTTATAGATAATAGTCGAAATAAGATTTGAAATGAAATAAATATTGGAAATTTTAGAAATTAATTTCCGGGGTTTTCGAAAATTTCTTTTGAATGATTTTGAAATATAATAATAATTTATTTGAAGTATTTTCTGATATAAGTATTTCAATATAATTGGAAAGAATTGTTTTAAAAGAAATTTTTTGAAAGATAAAGTTGTACTCCCCTCTCTGTCGCTGGAAAATAATTTCGGTGATGAGTGCACGCATCATCGACATTCATTTTCGAATTTCGAAGTGGGAAGGCCATTGTAGTAGTTTTACTACAGAATTATTTCAATAAACAAATATAAATTTTAAATTGTTTTAAATATAATTTGATAAATAAAGTTTAAGTATATAAATTTATCTGTTATTTTAAAATGATTTTGAATAAACCCGGTATTTAATTCTTAAGTTTCCATTAATTAATAGCTCAATTACTGTAGTGAATTGGAATGGAGGTAATTAATAAATTGAAACCTCTAAAGGAAATAAGAGATTTAATGCTAGGTTATAAATGGTATTAAATGAAATTTGAAATTGTAACCTATGAAATAAAAGATACAATTATGGAACATTAAATTAATTAGAAAAAATAGAATAAAACTTATATATCTTTCAAAATACATTCTTAAAAAGCATATATATGACTTACCAAATATTAAAAGTTGAAATGTTAATAAGAGAATGTAATAGATATTATACAAGAAATAAACTTGAGGTAATGAAAGTAATTAATGAAATTCTTTAATAAACAAGGATTTGATGTTGTAATTGTTGTAAACTTAAGTTATAATTGGAATTTTACTATATTTAAATATAATAGATAATTATGAACTTAAGTAAATAAAATGAAATGCTACTATAACAAAATATGATGCAATAAAGAAGAAACTTACATGACATTAAAATGGAAAATGAATATTGTAAGTAATAAGGAGTCACTGAATGAATGAAAGGAAATCAAACAACTAATGTATGAAATAAAATTAATAATAAATAAATTTGATTTGTCGTTTGGAATTGTTGTTGTTTGGTTTATGGTTGTTTGGATGAGGATATTTTAAGATTGTTTGGATGTATAAATAATCTATTTAGTTTCATCTAAGATTGTTGAGTAAGTGATGCGGTTAGTAGTTTATTTTTCATTCTATACAATTTGAAGTTTTGAACCCGGACAACTATTTGTTTTGTTTGATACGAATGAATGATTGCTTTGTATTGAAGTTTTTGTGATGGTTGTATGCTGTTTGTTGCAACTGATTGTTGATGTATTGATTTGGTTATTTATAATTGAAACCACTTTAAATATTTCACTCTATATAATTGTTAACCCTTTTAGATTATATAAGTGAAATGCAGGAAATTGCTACTGCATTTGGTTTCATAATAAAGTGTATATTGCCCGACAAATAGGTACGTTTTCGGATTATGTTTCATAGCGCTATTATATTATTTTACTATATCGGGATATATATTATTTTGGGAAATATATGTTATATATTGTTATTTTTGATATTATATTTTGTCCCGAGCCTCTCCGTACAAAGGAGACTCTACCGAAATATTTCGTAAACTTTGGACTTAGAATTTTTTTTTTGAAAATAATTTCCAAACTTTAATAATTTAAGCATAAAGGATTTAATGGTTATAAATTGATATATTTTATCTAAATTAATTAATTTTGTAAATTTAATTGTTTATAAGGTTAATGTTTTGAATAAGATATATTGTCTATTTAATCCTTCTTTTCCCTTCTTTTGCCTTTTCGGGGACGAAAAGTTTTGAGTAGGGGAGAGTGTAACGACCCGTAAATTTTGATTTATAAATTTGTTAGTTTAATTTAAATTTTGCAATTTAATTTAGGAAGAAATAAAAAATCTTAGAAGTTATAATGAAGCAGATGTTATAAATTTAAATATAGCAATCGAAATTAAGATTTACAAATTCAAAATGTAAGTGCAATCAATTGAAATTATGAAATTTATCATACTTAGTTATAAGTTTAATAAAAGAAACAAACGGGAATATTGAATTAACTAATGAAATGTTATAATCAGAAGTATAATTGAAATGCTACTAATTTAATATAATAAGAAGGTAAGTAATATAAATAAATGATTGTAAACTTTAGTAAATGAATTAATGTGCAAAGGAATTGAATTAAACATGAATAACATGAATACTAAGAAATGAAATTATGTAATAATTGATAAATGATGGCATTCATGAATGAAATAAGATTTTTAAGTAATAAAGGAATAATTAAAATAAACATTTAAACCAATGAATAAAAGAAAAAGGTTGTAAGAAGTAAAAGTAAAGTAAAAGGATAGAATATAAGTGAATGAAATCAGTAGTATGGAAATAAATGCCAACATTTAATTGTATTAAATGTAATTAAATATTACATTTATGTGAAATGCAAAGACAATGGTTAGGAGTTGTTAAAAGAAGTATATTAAAGTAATGAATGAGAAAAACGAATCAGTTTATATATATTTATTTCTTTAGTATGTTGCATAAGATTTGGAAATCAAATTGCAATTAAAGAAAATTAGGTAGTACGATATTTGGATATAAAGTTAAGAGTACTACTATTATAAATTACCTAATGAATTGGTCAATGAATTTATTTGAAATAAAGTTCCAATTATGTTAATTAATTAATACGTAAAGTATGTAAAGAAATTAATAGAACGAAAATTTTAATGTTGAAAATTTTATAGAATGTAAAGTATTTAAAAACCTTAATTAATGTGTTGAATGGATAGAAGTACACATTTAAAAACGTAATATTAATTCAAATTAAAATGTAAATAGGCGTATATTAATGTAATAAAATAAAATTAGCATTGAATATGGAATACCTATTACCTGGAATCAGAGTGTAAAATTGTAATTGATTTGAAACTTGTAAAATGGGAATAAATTCAAAGTTACAATTAATTGATGGAATAATAAGGGATAAACTGTAGTTTGATAACTCAATGTGAATTATACCCATAAAATGTCAATTTATTGAATTGAAAGATTTTAAATAAATAAACGGTTTTATCGAGATTTCTATTGAAAATTAATGAAGTAATGCGAAATCAATTGCCATTAATTTCCCTAATTTGAGCAGTTAGGGTAGATTTGATTTGTCATTAAAAATGGTTAATTTTATAAGACGTAATGAACGTTAGGTTTATTTATAATATGAGGACTGGTTGATTTAAGGAGTGAAAACCAAGATTTATTAATTTATTTATAATTTGAAATCTAATAAGTGGATTTATTGCAATTAAGTGGAATATAATATTAAAACATTACATAAATGAGGATTTAGGTGAAAATTGAGAATGTTAATATAATGGATTTGATTCCAATATTTATTTCATCTGGTTGTAACAATGAATTTGGATAATATGAATGAAAATTTAATTCAAAGAAATTATGGAAATTTTAATTTATAATTTCTAAATTTAACAAAATTGGAATTTAACGCTGAAATTGACGATTGAATCAACATGTAAGTGGCATATAAATTTGTTTAAACCATTGTAAATGTTTGAGAAATATAAAGAGGATAAAATCGATCAATTTTAGAATTGAAATAAAAATTTGGATTTTATTAAATAATTACTAATTTATTTAATTTATGTAAAAAATAGCCTTTTTGGCCACTGACCCGAATTTCGACGAAACCAGTTTCATCGGATCCGTATCGGTGAATTATTATAGGATCAAGTTTCGTATCGATCGGACTTGTCGTTTGATCGTATTGGCTTGAAACGCCTTGAAATCAATTTAATTAGAATCAATTGAAATCAATTGGAAAATATTGATTTCAGTATAACTTCTTCATATGATGGAATTTGGACGTGAAACTTTTTCCATCGCGTTCAGAATATTTTAAAACATCTATTTCGATATATGGATTGACCCATTTTCGTTCCGAAGTCGAAACGGGCATTTCGGGCCGTATATCGTCCAACGCGTACATCTATTTGATCCGATCCATTCTTTTCCAACTTTGTCTATAAATACCCTGCTAAACCCTAGCCTACGCCTATTCTCATTTGTCTGCGCGTAAAATTTCATCAACTCCTTCTTTCCAATGGGAGACAAACAAATTCCCAAATTCTAGATCCAATTCCCAATCAAATCCAAAGCGTAAATTTCAAAGTCCTCAGATAAATTTGAAAAAAATGTATGTTGAAGTTCTCGACTAGCGTAATTCACTGGTGTGTTCGTTTTTTGAGTCAGATCATTATTTGTCCAGAAATTGAGATTGAACCGTGGCCGTTCATGGTATAGCGTCGCGTTCAACGGCGTATTCTCGTCGATAGCTTGATCGGGGAGTGTAGTATCGTGGAGATCGACGAATAGAGGAAATCTATGTGGGTAATTTGGTCAGGAGGCGATGAGAATCACCACGATTGGCTGAGGAAGGCGCGGCGGCTATGGGCGCTGGGGGCAACTGAGTGGGTCGCGCGACCCTTGGTGGAAACGGCTCGAAGTGACGACGGCGTAGGTGGTCTCTGATCACTGGCCAATGCATCGAGGCGGCAGTGAAATTGATGTGAAGGTGGCGGTTGGACTATGTTTTCGAACAGCTTCTGGGTGAACGAGTTCAGGGTTTGTGCGCAAGATTAGGGATGACGTGGTGGTATGAGGTGAGTAACGTTAATAATTTCAGTTTTAATTTAAATTTTGATTTTAAACGTTTAACTCAAATAACTTTTACGTACGTGGTCCGTTTCACATGCAATTTTTTTGTAAGGATCGTAATAAAATTCCAGACGATTTGGCGCTGGGTTGGACGGATTCTGAGACCGTGAAAATTTTGGGTTTAAATTGGATTTGAATTCAATTTAAATTCAATAGGTGAGTGTTTTAACCCACTCACGACTTCTAAAAGTTCTTATGTTTGTTAAATTGATTTATGATGTGTTTAGAAATTTATTTATAGCTGGTTGGCATATATTTCATCATTATCTCAGTAAATTTGCATCCATATAATTTACTTGTTATTTAATTCATTTTTGCTTATAAACTGCCAGTTAAAATTTTAGTCAAATTTATTATTGAATAAACTGCTAGTTAAATTTATTTATTATTGAATATAAACTACACTTAAACAGTTATTTAATTCATTATTGAAAAATTAACTCTCAGTAATTAACTATTATTTATTGATGTGATTGTTTGAATTTGGATGATAAATTGATAAATGTTTGATGATTGATATGATGGATGAATGGATGTTGTATTTATATTGTATAAACTGCAAGTTATTATGCATTTTCATTTCATTCGGGATTGCGGTTTGAAATGATATACAACCACATTTTTTTATATTTTTAAATTGCAGATTGAAATGATAAATATCCGCATCACTTGACCATAGGATAGAAAATTATATACAGGCATCACGGTATATATATAAAATTATTTTTGAAATGATTTTCTATTGTTTTGGAAAGAATGCGGCTTAATAAATTTATTTATTTTTTTTGCAAGGCAAGCCGGTTTTATAGTGGACCGTCCACTTTTATTACGAAAGTAATAAAAATTGAAGTACAGGAGCAAGGCAATAGCACCTTAACTACTAAAAAGAGATACAACAAAATACAGCACAGGTACGTGACAGCAATGTCACGGTAACTAAAAGTATCATAACAAACTAGCACTCCTCCAAGGAGGGAGAATCACCAACCACTGTTGTAACGAACGAGAATTTTCGACTTTCGAAAATTCAACATCGATACTCACTTTATCGACTGCCGAGAAATCGAAGGCCGAAAAACCGAAATGTTATGGGTTTAAGAAAGAAGAAAGGAAGAAGAAGAGAAAGAGGTAGAAGAGAGAAAATAGAGGGAAAAGAAAATAGAAAATTAGAAAATAGAATAGAAAAATGGAGAATAGAACGGAACAGAAAACAAGAACAACATCAGAATCTCACAATTCGCAGCGGAACAACATATAATAGATAAATGAATAATCTTTAAACAAAGAACTATATCAGTTATTACATTTTATACTTTACATCATATCATCATCAGAGTGTACAACAACATACCACATCAAACAGTGCAGCGGAAAAAGAAATACTATATAAACTAGTAATACGCCATGCCATCCAGCTTGCCTCCAGCAACTTCAGAATATCCAGAATATCCTGATAAACCTTAACTCTTGACTGCCCGTGTGAAAATTGGTGGGCACCCAGAGTTTAGGAAGGAAAACAATAAACTCCAAGTCAGTCATGTGACTGGTGTGAGAACTCAAAACAGTTTATTTTTTTTTTTAAAATCAAAATAGAGGAATATTTTTATTCAATTCGCAATGCTTTTAAAAATGAGACTACCATAAGGCCTCCCGCACACACACACAATGCAAACGCAGAATCGGAGGAGATTTCTCCTTATGATAGTCAAAGATGCTTGATACGCATTTAAAATAACATTTGATATTATTACTAGTGCATAGTGTAGGGGAAAAATTCATTTTAAAAGTAGAATATAAATCTTAGCCAACATACGACCATTATCGTATGCCTACTATAGCTAACTATGTTCAATAGCAGGTTACCGCCACATTCCATAGCAGGTTATACAACTAAAACCGTACAAGTCACGTATTGTTTCTTTGGATTTCCAACAAATGGTCAGGCCAAGGAACTTCCCATTGCCACATGAGAATGCCTCTGGAAAGACATCCCCGAGAACCAAACCGGAACTCTGCCAACACAAGGCCGGGTTACCCCTAACTGGGTAACTACTGACACGAGCACGCCATTCCCCGATCGTAAACGACCTTTCTCACGGGATCCCGAAAACCAACAACCACAAAGTAATAAATTCGTAGTAACCACATAGGTTAAATATCTGGGCTCCATACCATGATACCACCTCTATCCAGAAGGAAATGTACATACCCTAAAGGGTGCTACCCCTCATAACCTTGCCGCATCTTTCCTGTTTTGACCATTTGCGGGGTGTGAGGTTCGACGAAGTCACGTCCACAAAAACATACTTTATACAAAAGCCATGCTTTGGGTCAACAAATGATCAACACAATGATCACTAAGATAGACGATCAAATAAACGATCCTATCACAATAATCAACACAATGATCATTTACAGCAACACTCAGCATATCACATTACCAAATTGGGAATATATCGCTGATAACTTCAACTATATAACCTCTGAGCTCGTACGTCTCAGAGAAGGGTGTTAAGCTAAAAGAATAAATTCTCCGCCACCACAGAAATATATTTGAAAGAAATCGGCTTTACATCTCAACTTGTAATGTCAGACACACAATCCATACAAGTCTGTTCCAGGCTCGAACAGAACCGAAGGCACTTACAAAGAAGTCCTTGCAATCCGAATAATCTCTAATCACGTTCGGATTTCCCATCACGTATGGAGATCTCAATACCAGGGATCAGCCAGTGCAGAGACAATCAACAAGAAATCCTTTCGCTTTCGAAAATATCCGGTCTTCAACACCGATCTTCGAATGCAATTCATAACGACGTATCACATATTCGAAATGGGTTATACGACCCCAAGGTCCTTTCCCGGTTAACCCGAATAGTGAGCGCTTATTTTAAAAAAAATAAGTGTGGCATTCAAATTCAAACAAATCACAACAAATACCTATTTAAAGGTAAATATTGATAGTCGGTTATTGAACTATCAATAGATATGCCAACATCACCAGATTCCAAATAATTTTCCAAATTATTTATTTCACAAAAATATCTTTATAAGATATATAGTTTTCACACTTCAAAAATAAATCAACATTTATTTTCAAACAAATCCCCTTTTTTATTTATAAATTCTATAATGAATTTATATTCCCAAAATATCCATGAATATACTATTTTAATTATTCATTTCAATTTATCTTCAAAAAGATAAATTCTTAACATATTTACTTTATATTGGAAACCATTTCCATACTTCAAAAATAAATCAATATTTATTTTTAAACCCATTTTTCCAATTCCATTTATAAATTCCATATTGAATTTATATTTCCGAAATATTTATGAATATACGATTACTATTATTCATTTTCAATTTATCTTCAAAAAGGTAAATTCTCTAAACTTTCCATTTCACATTGGAAAAACAATTTCCATACTTATTTATTTTATAAGTAATTCATAAATCTTTTATTTTCAACCTTAGAAAATATTTCATATACTTTAATCAAAATTAAGTATATATTTCATTCTTTAAGAAAATCATTCTCTTAAACATATTTATTTGGGCCAAAACGAATGTTGCGTAAAACATCGTTACGACAACCCAAATTCACTAGTATATGGATTCGAAATTAAAATAGATATATAAATCCCGATACTATACAAAACATTTCCTTTCGAAATTCATCTATTATAACAACAGTGTTATAATCTACCATTTCCTTCTATTTCTCGAAAACGTCTATTTCAACAATGAATGTTGAAATCTATGGTTTCGAATCTCAATACTTTTTAAACATCTTTAGATCGTTTTAATTCTATTTAACACATCACATCTAAAATAATTTCTTTAACATAATATTCACTATTCAAAAACGTGAATATGCTTGTTAATAAATTTCATCACTCCTATTCATTTTATTTTAAAGAATTATTCACTGTCTAAAACATGAATATAATTCCATAAATAAATTACAACAATTCCTTATCAAAATAAATCGTTGCGGATTTATAAAACAACGTTTATAAATTCTATTTCTATTTATTTTTATAACAACTTCCTTTTATAAATTTCCTTTATAAATCTATTCAATTTCATATCTCAATGATATATTAAAATTTCATATTATAAGTCAAATACTTATAATTTATTTATTTATAAAAATCATTCCTTCAAACTTCCCAAATCTATAAATCTTATAACTTCCAAGATTCATTTATTTATCCACATCTATTTCCTAAATAACTTTATAAATTTTATTTATAAAATTCTATTTAGAACTTCACCGTTATAATTCTATAAGTTTCATTCATTAGTGAAATTCATTCACAATTCTTTCTAATACTTATAAAAGCTCATTTTATAATTCCAATATTTTTAATTTATAAATATCAATTTATAAATCTTTTAATATAAAACAACTTATATTACTATTTTAAAACTTCTTTCAACTCCTTTATAATTTATCATTTTGATTTATAAAATAATCAAATTTGATAAATTCTATAGATTTCATTCCTTTATGAAATCCATTTACAAATCATTCTATCACTTATAAAAGCTCGTTTTATAATTCAAGATATTCTAAATTTATAAATATCAATTTATAAATCTTTTAATATAAATCAATTTATATTATTACTTTAAACATCTTTAAATTCTTTTATAATTTCATCATTTTGATTTATAAAATAAAAGTTTTATAAATCCCATTTTTAAACTTCTTATAATAAATTCAGAATTCCCAGTTCAAACTATTTTATAAAATCACTAATCCCATATTTTCAAAAATCAACTTTTAACTGTATTTCTCAAAAATCATAATTTTTATAATATCAAAATTATAATGTTTATTTATTTAAGATGAATCAATTCCAGAAATATTTTATAAACGTATATTTCCAAGAATCACTTTAGAAATTAAAATTGTTGTTTTAACTTCAAAATTGGACCCGATGATGCAACACATCAATAGTCAATCATGACTTTCAAACATCATATATCATCCATGATAACAATCAAATATCACAATATATGAAATCAAATAAATATTTGTGAGGAATCCAGTTGGATCCCTCCAACCTGTTTCCCTGCATCCACAGACATTAGCACAATACCATTCCGTTTCAAGACGGAATATCGCGGTATATGGGATTTTATAAAATATATCCGCTTACTAACGGCGTATAGGGTCTCATCCGCTAAAAGAAAATGCGGGAAATCAATCAACTGCAATATATACATATGCCAATATATATATATTGCTATATATAATATAATACCAATTCCACTTCGAGGTGGAATATCGCGGTATATGTGTGTAATAAATAACCTCCGCTTACTAACGGCGTATAGGGTCTATTCACATCCAATATATATATATATATATATATATATATAACAATCATCATTCAAGCATTCAATCAACACAGTCAATCAAATTTTAGATTTAACTATTTAAAATTTAAATAAACAACAGAAATTCCTTTTGAACGAGAAGTTCTCACCTTTGCTTTTATTAGCAATCCACTCCCAATTCAACTTGTTTTCTTCATTTATACCTTGTACAACAATTTTATACAATTTATTAATATTCGAACAAATCGAATAAATTAAATTTTCATTAGATAATTTTAATTCATCGGTGATTTCATTTTAAAAATTAAATTAACTTATGGTTTTATTTAAACCAGTTTCTTCTTTAAAATTTTATTTAACTAAAATTTTAATTTCCTTTTAAATTAAATTTATTTAACCAAGATTTTATTTTAACTAACAAATTCCTTTTATTCTTAAAACAATTTCTATTAAATAATTAAATTTATCTAACTAATGATTTTTCTTAATTTAATTATAAACCAAAATTTTCCTTCTATTAATATCTTAAGATAATTAAATAGATTAAGTTTTAACTGATACTTTTAATTTCTAAAGAAATCTCCTTTAACAAATTTACTTAACAAAACTAAATTTAAAAACTAAATTTCCTTAAATAAATTAATTTAACTAGAATTTCAAACTGAACTAAATTTCTTTTAATAAACTTTATTAACTAACTATTTAATTCGAAGCATTCTTTCTTTTTAACAAATTAATCTAAATTTTATCTTTAACAATTTTTTTTTCTTTAATAAATTTATTTAACTAATTATTTTGTTTAAACTAAAGTTCCCATATAAAAATCTTTTAGTGACTGGAATATATTGATTGAGTTAATTAAACAAATCCATCACCATAACATAATATTTTAAAACATAAACTAGTAAATGATAAATAAATAAAAGTATACTCGTATATTCATTTTATTTTATTATTATTATTAAGATTTTTGATACACCTTAAAAACTATATATATATATATATATTATTAAAAAAAAAAATTAAAATATGTAAACTGTATATATACACACCCATATATATAGTTTGCTGCAGTTAATTTTTTTTTTCTTTTCTTTTCAGTGAATATAAAAAAAAATCCTGCATATATATTAATATCAAATCAAAAAAAAATTAAATAAATCAGTACCTTACCGCTCTAGATCGAACTCGAGACACTCAAGCCTCCATCGAGTCGCCTCCACGCTACAGATTTGCCTCTGAGCCCAAGCCCTAATCTCGAGTTCAAATCGCCACCATCTAACGCCCTGCATTCCCCGCGCGCACGAGCAACCCCCCTCCAGTAGTCGAACGCGAGCCAGACCACGCGCTATGACTTAATTATGTCGTGCTCCGATCTTGCTATCGTCGTAAGAGCCTCCCAACGCCAGGAATCGCGAGTGACTCGATGAAGCTAATCGCGACCTCGACTTAGAGTTTGCCTATCGATCTCGCGCACGATTTCGATCGATTTCGATCGATTCGAACTGAAATACGAAGAAAGGAAGGGAGCAGCCATCGGTTTGTTTAAACGAAGATGGCTCGACATTGATTACGTTTTGAACGAGAGAAGGTTTTCGTTTATATTTTTATCTCGCGCATTTTAACAGAGGAGGAAGGGGAACAAATGTACGCGATGGTTCAGGGAGAACGTGTTTGCACGATTTTTGCTCCGTGATCTTCTGCGTGATTTTAGGCATGAATTTAGGAACGAAAGTGGCTGATGTTGACCAATTTATATTTAAATTTCAAATTGAATTTGATTAAATTTCAACGCGTTTATATATCATGTGCTCACATATTAACTCCGAAAAATACGAAATTTGAAATCCAGCAAAAATACAATATTACGGACCCAATGGAACTGGTTTCGTCGAATTCCGAGACTGTGCCTCGGACGGCTATTTTTGAATATCGATTCAAACGATTAAATTTCAAAACTGAACAAATTACTATAAATTTCAAATCTGAAGCTTCTATTATCTTCAATATTATCAATATAAATTTTATAAGCCTTTGAAATATTTTTAATCAGCTTAAAATTGAAGATTCAAATTTTTATTCAAATTTCAATAGATTAAACTTTATAATTTAATCGCCAAATTCATTCTGAAAATTTGAAATTCAAGTCGAACCATCATTCGAATATTTAAAATTAGTTAAATATTTTTAAATTAAATCGTTCAAAATTCTGGGTCGTTACAATCTTCCCTCCTTAAAAGAATTTCGTCCCGAAATTACAAGTTAAGAAGAATGCCCTTATCCCGTTTATTATTTTTCACAATCTAAATACTTTTATCAACTTACTAGCCTAAATCTTTTTACTAGAGACTCATTATCATTTCAACTAGCTTTCAAATTTCAATTTTAGGTTTCAAACAACATTGTTTTCCTAACAATTTAAATTTAAATTCAAATTCAAATTTCAAACTTTGAAAATTTTCCAAATTTTTTTCTAACAACCTAAATTTTCGAAAAATTTCGCCAGCGTCTCCTTTGCGCGGCTAGCTCGGTACGACTACAAAATGGCACCACGGCCCCTCAGAATCAAAAAGAAAAGAGAAAAGCCAAGTGGCTAGAGAAGAAAGTCATCAAATTTCATACTGAAATTGAAATACGTACCTTTTTGTCGAGCAATTCAATTTTATCTTTGAAATCAAAATCTCAATTCCTTTATACACCTGTATAACCTGCTAGTAGTAGTAGCATACAAATCCAAATACAATATTCAAACCAATTTGCCAATTCTATTGCAAAATTTCGATATATGTTTCTTATATATTTTAACTTCACTATTGAAGTTATATATCCATTCTCATTCAGTTCTATTTGAATTCAATTCACAATTCTAAATATTGAATTCTATCGATTATCTTTCATTTAGTATTTCATATTACTACTTCAAATTAGTTTCATTCACTAATTCATTTCAATTTTCAATTTCTATATTCAATTCACCTCGAATTTACTTAATTACTAACAAAGAGAATTTCAATTTATTTCTTTTACTTACTTGAATTTATATACAAATTCAAATTTATCTTTAAATTTAGCTCACGACTAAACTTTAATTTAACCAATTCAAACTTCAATTCATCAGTCCATGAATTAATAATTTATCAAGTTAGTTTACTTGAATTCAATCCATTTTATTTATTTAATTCCATATACTAATGATAATAATTCAATATTATCCCTTCCTAACAATCATGCAACCATACACTATAATAATTCATAGAAAATCATTTCTTTTCTATACAAAATAGTTTTGGGCAAAAATTATCTTATTTACCCGATTCAAAAACTATTTTATATTCACTAACAAATACGCTCTTATATCTATTATTACATTCAAACTCATTCTAGAGTACTGCTGACTCTATCTCTAACGAGTAACACCCAACAGAACCATGGTTGTCGCTTAACCATAAGCTCTGATACCAAATGTAACGAACGGGAATTTTCGACTTTCGAAAATTCAACATCGATACTCACTTTATCGACTGCCGAGAAATCGAAGGCCGAAAAACCGAAATGTTATGGGTTTAAGAAAGAAGAAAGGAAGAAGAAGAGAAAGAGGTAGAAGAGAGAAAATAGAGGGAAAAGAAAATAGAAAATTAGAAAATAGAATAGAAAAATGGAGAATAGAACGGAACAGAAAACAAGAACAACATCAGAATCTCACAATTCGCAGCGGAACAACATATAATAGATAAATGAATAATCTTTAAACAAAGAACTATATCAGTTATTACATTTTATACTTTACATCATATCATCATCAGAGTGTACAACAACATACCACATCAAACAGTGCAGCGGAAAAAGAAATACTATATAAACTAGTAATACGCCATGCCATCCAGCTTGCCTCCAGCAACTTCAGAATATCCAGAATATCCTGATAAACCTTAACTCTTGACTGCCCGTGTGAAAATTGGTGGGCACCCAGAGTTTAGGAAGGAAAACAATAAACTCCAAGTCAGTCATGTGACTGGTGTGAGAACTCAAAACAGTTTATTTTTTTTTTAAAATCAAAATAGAGGAATATTTTTATTCAATTCGCAATGCTTTTAAAAATGAGACTACCATAAGGCCTCCCGCACACACACACAATGCAAACGCAGAATCGGAGGAGATTTCTCCTTATGATAGTCAAAGATGCTTGATACGCATTTAAAATAACATTTGATATTATTACTAGTGCATAGTGTAGGGGAAAAATTCATTTTGAAAGTAGAATATAAATCTTAGCCAACATACGACCATTATCGTATGCCTACTATAGCTAACTATGTTCAATAGCAGGTTACCGCCACATTCCATAGCAGGTTATACAACTAAAACCGTACAAGTCACGTATTGTTTCTTTGGATTTCCAACAAATGGTCAGGCCAAGGAACTTCCCATTGCCACATGAGAATGCCTCTAGAAAGACATCCCCGAGAACCAAACCGGAACTCTGCCAACACAAGGCCGGGTTACCCCTAACTGGGTAACTACTGACACGAGCACGCCATTCCCCGATCGTAAACGACCTTTCTCACGGGATCCCGAAAACCAACAACCACAAAGTAATAAATTCGTAGTAACCACATAGGTTAAATATCTGGGCTCCATACCATGATACCACCTCTATCCAGAAGGAAATGTACATACCCTAAAGGGTGCTACCCCTCATAACCTTGCCGCATCTTTCCTGTTTTGACCATTTGCGGGGTGTGAGGTTCGACGAAGTCACGTCCACAAAAACATACTTTATACAAAAGCCATGCTTTGGGTCAACAAATGATCAACACAATGATCACTAAGATAGACGATCAAATAAACGATCCTATCACAATAATCAACACAATGATCATTTACAGCAACACTCAGCATATCACATTACCAAATTGGGAATATATCGCTGACAACTTCAACTATATAACCTCTGAGCTCGTACGTCTCAGAGAAGGGTGTTAAGCTAAAAGAATAAATTCTCCGCCACCACAGAAATATATTTGAAAGAAATCGGCTTTACATCTCAACTTGTAATGTCAGACACACAATCCATACAAGTCTGTTCCGGGCTCGAACAGAACCGAAGGCACTTACAAAGAAGTCCTTGCAATCCGAATAATCTCTAATCACGTTCGGATTTCCCATCACATATGGAGATCTCAATACCAGGGATCAGCCAGTGCAGAGACAATCAACAAGAAATCCTTTCGCTTTCGAAAATATCCGGTCTTCAACACCGATCTTCGAATGCAATTCATAACGACGTATCACATATTCGGAATGGGTTATACGACCCCAAGGTCCTTTCCCGGTTAACCCGAATAGTGAGCGCTTATTTTAAAAAAAATAAGTGTGGCATTCAAATTCAAACAAATCACAACAAATACCTATTTAAAGGTAAATATTGATAGTCGGTTATTGAACTATCAATAGATATGCCAACATCACCAGATTCCAAATAATTTTCCAAATTATTTATTTCACAAAAATATCTTTATAAGATATATAGTTTTCACACTTCAAAAATAAATCAACATTTATTTTCAAACAAATCCCCTTTTTTATTTATAAATTCTATAATGAATTTATATTCCCAAAATATCCATGAATATACTATTTTAATTATTCATTTCAATTTATCTTCAAAAAGATAAATTCTTAACATATTTACTTTATATTGGAAACCATTTCCATAATTCAAAAATAAATCAATATTTATTTTTAAACCCATTTTCCCAATTCCATTTATAAATTCCATATTGAATTTATATTTCCGAAATATTTATGAATATACGATTACTATTATTCATTTTCAATTTTTCTTCAAAAAGGTAAATTCTCTAAACTTTCCATTTCACATTGGAAAAACAATTTCCATACTTATTTATTTTATAAGTAATTCATAAATCTTTTATTTTCAACCTTAGAAAATATTTCATATACTTTAATCAAAATTAAGTATATATTTCATTCTTTAAGAAAATCATTCTCTTAAACATATTTATTTGGGCCAAAACGAATGTTGCGTAAAACATCGTTACGACAACCCAAATTCACTGGTATAGGGATTCGAAATTAAAATAGATATATAAATCCCGATACTATACAAAACATTTCCTTTCGAAATTCATCTATTATAACAACAGTGTTATAATCTACCATTTCCTTCTATTTCTCGAAAACGTCTATTTCAACAATGAATGTTGAAATCTATGGTTTCGAATCTCAATACTTTTTAAACATCTTTAGATCGTTTTAATTCTATTTAAAACATCACATCTAAAATAATTTCTTTAACATAATATTCACTATTCAAAAACGTGAATATGCTTGTTAATAAATTTCATCACTCCTATTCATTTTATTTTAAAGAATTATTCACTGTCTAAAACATGAATATAATTCCATAAATAAATTACAACAATTCCTTATCAAAATAAGTCGTTGCGGATTTATAAAACAACGTTTATAAATTCTATTTCTATTTATTTTTATAACAACTTCCTTTTATAAATTTCCTTTATAAATCTATTCAATTTCATATCTCAATGATATATTAAAATTTCATATTATAAGTCAAATACTTATAATTTATTTATTTATAAAAATCATTCCTTCAAACTTCCCAAATCTATAAATCTTATAACTTCTAAGATACATTTATTTATCCACATCTATTTCCTAAATAACTTTATAAATTTTATTTGTAAAATTCTATTTAGAACTTCACCGTTATAATTCTATAAGTTTCATTCATTAGTGAAATTCATTCACAATTCTTTCTAATACTTATAAAAGCTCATTTTATAATTCCAATATTTTAATTTATAAATATCAATTTATAAATCTTTTAATATAAAACAATTTATATTACTATTTTAAAACGTCTTTCAACTCCTTTATAATTTATCATTTTGATTTATAAAATAATCAAATTTGATAAATTCTATAGATTTCATTCCTTTATGAAATCCATTTACAAATCATTCTATCACTTATAAAAGCTCGTTTTATAATTCAAGATATTCTAAATTTATAAATATCAATTTATAAATCTTTTAATATAAATCAATTTATATTATTACTTTAAACATCTTTAAATTCTTTTATAATTTCATCATTTTGATTTATAAAATAAAAGTTTTATAAATCCCATTTTTAAACTTCTTATAATAAATTCAGAATTCCCAGTTCAAACTATTTTATAAAATCACTAATCCCATATTTTCAAAAATCAACTTTTAACTGTATTTCTCAAAAATCATAATTTTTATAATATCAAAATTATAATGTTTATTTATTTAAGATGAATCAATTCCAGAAATATTTTATAAACGTATATTTCCAAGAATCACTTTAGAAATTAAAATTGTTGTTTTAACTTCAAAATTGGACCCGATGATGCAACACATCAATAGTCAATCATGACTTTCAAACATCATATATCATCCATGATAACAATCAAATATCACAATATATGAAATCAAATAAATATTTGTGAGGAATCCAGTTGGATCCCTCCAACCTATTTCCCTGCATCCACAGACATTAGCACAATACCATTCCGTTTCAAGACGGAATATCGCGGTATATGGGATTTTATAAAATATATCCGCTTACTAACGGCGTATAGGGTCTCATCCGCTAAAAGAAAATGCGGGAAATCAATCAACTGCAATATATACATATGCCAATATATATATATATATATTGCTATATATAATATAATACCAATTCCACTTCGAGGTGGAATATCGCGGTATATGTGTGTAATAAATAACCTCCGCTTACTAACGGCGTATAGGGTCTATTCACATCCAATATATATATATATATATATATATATATAACAATCATCATTCAAGCATTCAATCAACACAGTCAATCAAATTTTAGATTTAACTATTTAAAATTTAAATAAACAACAGAAATTCCTTTTGAGTGAGAAGTTCTCACCTTTGCTTTTATTACCAATCCACTCCCAATTCAACTTGTTTTCTTCATTTATACCTTGTACAACAATTTTATACAATTTATTAATATTCGAACAAATCGAATAAATTAAATTTTCATTAGATAATTTTAATTCATCGGTGATTTCATTTTAAAAATTAAATTAACTTATGGTTTTATTTAAACCAGTTTCTTCTTTAAAATTTTATTTAACTAAAATTTAAATTTCCTTTTAAATTAAATTTATTTAACCAAGATTTTATTTTAACTAACAAATTCCTTTTATTCTTAAAACAATTTCTATTAAATAATTAAATTTATCTAACTAATGATTTTTCTTAATTTAATTATAAACCAAAATTTTCCTTCTATTAATATCTTAAGATAATTAAATAGATTAAGTTTTAACTGATACTTTTAATTTCTAAAGAAATCTCCTTTAACAAATTTACTTAACAAAACTAAATTTAAAAACTAAATTTCCTTAAATAAATTAATTTAACTAGAATTTCAAACTGAACTAAATTTCTTTTAATAAACTTTATTAACTAACTATTTAATTCGAAGCATTCTTTCTTTTTAACAAATTAATCTAAATTTTATCTTTAACAATTTTTTTTCTTTAATAAATTTATTTAACTAATTATTTTGTTTAAACTAAAGTTCCCATATAAAAATCTTTTAGTGACTGGAATATATTGATTGAGTTAATTAAACAAATCCATCACCATAACATAATATTTTAAAACATAAACTAGTAAATGATAAATAAATAAAAGTATACTCGTATATTCATTTTATTTTATTATTATTATTAAGATTTTTGATACACCTTAAAATCTATATATATATATATTATTAAAAAAAAAATTAACATATGTAAACTGTATATATACACACCCATATATATAGTTTGCTGCAGTTAAATTTTTTTTTCTTTTCTTTTCAGTGAATATAAAAAAAAATCCTGCATATATATTAATATCAAATCAAAAAAAAATTAAATAAATCAGTACCTTACCGCTCTAGATCGAACTCGAGACACTCAAGCCTCCATCGAGTCGCCTCCACGCTACAGATTTGCCTCTGAGCCCAAGCCCTAATCTCGAGTTCAAATCGCCACCATCTAACGCCCTGCATTCCCCGCGCGCACGAGCAACCCCCCTCTAGTAGTCGAACGCGAGCCAGACCACGCGCTATGACTTAATTATGTCGTGCTCCGATCTTGCTATCGTCGTAAGAGCCTCCTAGCGCCAGGAATCGCGAGTGACTCGATGAAGCTAATCGCGACCTCGACTTAGAGTTTGCCTATCGATCTCGTGCACGATTTCGATCGATTTCGATCGATTCGAACTGAAATATGAAGAAAGGAAGGGAGCAGCCATCGGTTTGTTTAAACGAAGATGGCTCGACATTGATTTCGTTTTGAACGAGAGAAGGTTTTCGTTTATATTTTTATCTCGCGCATTTTAACAGAGGAGGAAGGGGAACAAATGTACGCGATGGTTCAGGGAGAACGTGTTTGCACGATTTTTGCTCCGTGATCTTCTGCGTGATTTTAGGCATGAATTTAGGAACGAAAGTGGCTGATGTTGACCAATTTATATTTAAATTTCAAATTGAATTTGATTAAATTTCAACGCGTTTATATATCGTGTGCTCACATATTAACTCCGAAAAATACGAAATTTGAAATCCAGCAAAAATACAATATTACGGACCCAATGGAACTGGTTTCGTCGAATTCCGAGACTGTGCCTCGGACGGCTATTTTTGAATATCGATTCAAACGATTAAATTTCAAAACTGAACAAATTACTATAAATTTCAAATCTGAAGCTTCTATTATCTTCAATATTATCAATATAAATTTTATAAGCCTTTGAAATATTTTTAATCAGCTTAAAATTGAAGATTCAAATTTTTATTCAAATTTCAATAGATTAAACTTTATAATTTAATCGCCAAATTCATTCTGAAAATTTGAAATTCAAGTCGAACCAACATTCGAATATTTAAAATTAGTTAAATATTTTTAAATTAAATCGTTCAAAATTCTGGGTCGTTACAACTGTAGCCACCATAGAAGAGCTCAAAGGGACAGATTCAGATAGACCAGCAAAAGGGCGGAACCTGAGAGCAAGACAAGGGTCATAAACCACATCATCAGAACAGTAGATAAAAGATCGATCCCAGGATGGATCAGAAAGCATGACAGAATTTGAAACCGCATCCAAACCGTCCATATCAAGAACTATAGAATCACCAGATTGTTTGTAGCGAAGGCATCTAAGGTCCAGCTGATTATCAGATATAAACCGGAAGTAGGATTCATTAGCCGGGTTATACCTCATATCAGAAATGGGATCAATCCAACACCCTTCGGCCTCATCCCAAGCAACAGGAGGCAGGAGCGAGGTAGGGTCAGGAGTAACTAGAGGGATGACAGGAGCAACACTAGGAACCTCAGGACGAGGCGGAGAAACAGGCAAAACTAGGGGAAGAGAAGGAACACTCAGATCTGGCGACGCAGCCTCAGGATCAGGAAGGTGAGAGGGAGGTGCAGGAACTTTAGGGACCCAGATCCTACGACGGGGGCGCGACAAAGGTAACTTAGGAGCAGCCGCGGTAGCTTCAGAATGTAGGAAATCACTAGCAAGGTGACCAAAGGAGTGACAGTATGTACAAATATCTGGAACCCAGCCATAGCGTACCCTGACTTCCACAATATGGCCTACAGCAAGCTGAACATGAATAGACGAAGGGAGAGGCTTAGAGGGGGAGATCTCGATAAGTGCCTTCGCATACATCAACTTATCACGCTCCACCGTGTTAGAGTCAAAACATTTTAGCTTACCAACATTACAAGCTAACCAATTCAAACTGATCAGAGGCTGAAGAACCGTGGGAATCTGAGAAAAATATACCCAAACAGGGATGGAATAAACTTGCTCACGAGCACACGCCACAGTAGGAGACCATGGGGTAACAATAAAGGGCCTACCATCAACAATGCAAGGCTCAGCATCCAAAACACGCCCACGGTCTTCAGAAGAGGAAAACTTAAAGAAATACATAGTATCAATCAATTTCACTTGAAAATTACCAAAAATCTTCCATGCCCTGCGAAGCACCGTAGCCGCATTTGTAAGACGGTGTTGTGGGTCGAGAAAAAAACCAACCAAATAGTCTGACCACAAATCCACACCAGCTTGCAAAACACAAGGGGGAGGAATCATCACTCCATTTTCCTCAACCAATTCAAAATCAATCGGGGTGTAGGGACCCGCATTACGGGGCAAGGATGAGAAAAGAGAAGACCACGATTTAGTGGGCTGCTGCATTACATCAGGAACACGACTATCAACAACTCTTGAGGCAGAGGGAAAGGTAGCATCGAGAGTAAACACTCCTCTCAAGGGAAAAAACACAAACACGTGGTGTGCCTAAACCACCACAAGAAACATCAGCAGAAACACTCCTCTGCGCAAGGTCAGTCACACCAAATTCGTCACTGGAAACATGATCATCCACCAAGAAGTTCTTGCCCACATCACAACATACCTCAATCTGGTTACTCAGCATCTGCGCACTCACAACAGGGCGTGGCACGGAAGCACTCATGAACACACTCTCAACCAAAACACAGGGGCGAGCTGGCGAGGAGAGCAATGGAGGAAACTCGGATGGCGAGAGGAGGGCTGGGGGACGCACAGACATTGGCAACAAAGGCTTGTAAGATCGGCCTGACCGTGTAGATGAAGGAAGGGGGATGGAACCGAAAAGAGATGGAGGAGAATCGGACATAAGAAGGTGGAAGGAAGAGGGAACAGAATGGCAGCAGGGGGAGGAAGAGCAAGAGGCCGGAGCGAAAGCAAAAAAATCACGAGACGCAAGTATCGCCTGTATCGCCTGTAGCCATTGTCAATTCTTAAAAGAGAAGCACTTTTCTTGAATTTTGATATATATATATATATATATATATATATATAGTAAAAATTCTTGAATTTAGCTATGTATAAATTTGTTTCGAATTTTAAAATAAGCTAAATAATGAAGTTGATTTCGTTTATATAATATGGTTAAGAATATATTTGAAATTCTATTGTATATAGAGTTTATAATAACTCAAATAAAAGTAAGGTTGAAGATAAATATGAATATGATTTGAATTAATGTATCTAAGAATTTTCCTCAAAAAATTTGTTTTGAAATGTAGATAAATTAAGATTTAAAGTGTATGATCTTATAACTTGATTTTTGAGTAAAGAATTTAAAGGAATATCAAATTTATTTAAAGAATATTATCAAGTTAATTAAATTTAAAGAATATCCTGTTATTGAAGTTTAAGGGTATTACCTGAACAATATTTGTTTAGTAGATAAATATTTCAAATTTAAATAATAGGAATTGGATTTGATATATATTAAATTTCCAAAGAACCCATTTTGAAATAGTGGAATATTTAAAGATTGAAATATATGAACTATAAAGTTTTGAAATATAGAATATTTAAGCTTTGAAATATATGAGAATTAAAATGGTTTATTTGGAGGTTCAAATTGATATTGGGAATTTATTATGGAATTTGAAGAAACTGTTTATTTTATAAAGTAATATAGTATTTGAACCATTACTTATTAAAAGTTATGTTTCAAAGCTATGGTTTCAAGGTATATATATTTGAAAAATATTATGATTTTGGAAAAGAGATATTTACAAAATAAAATGATATCATATTGATTTGGGTTTTAAAAATATAAATGATATCGTATGTATATGGTTTGAAAGATATATTATATTATGGTTTTAAAGTATAAATCATTTTGAAAAACCGCGGTGTTATAATAACGATTGGTTGTTGAAGAGAGCGGGATCGGATGTTGTCATACTCTTTGTCAACCCCAAAAACCACTTTAACAACCGTGTACGCGGTGGAGATTCCAGAATGAAGTAGGATGGCATCGGCGTTTCCTTTGAGGTAAATACGTGGACCTAAGTCCCGTGAGTTGGCATAAGGTGGCAAAAACAGGAGCGATTGTCGGGCCAATTGAGGTAGCACCTTTGATCGGACACATCCCTTCAATTTTATACTTTGACTTTTGGATTGATTCGGTGGCCACTTTTGATTTTTCTTTTTGGGGGTATGGCTCGAGGTGGGCGGTAGCTGCGGCTACGCGTTACCACCAGCCCGGATGCGTAATTGATATATCTACCCTGGCTTTGCCTAGTTGTGCCATGTCACCTACCCTAGCGCGCTTTCTATGAGTTTCTATTTGTGACGTACCTATGGAGTATCCTCTGGTAGCCTCCAGATCAGGAGGTATTACGGTACTGTATAGACTATTGGCATTTTACGTGTTAAGGTAGAAAATGTAAATCCTTAACGCTATTTAAAAGTAAATTTATTTTACAATTAGACACTATTATAATAGCGAAATATACTACATAGTAAATAGTTTAACGGATCCTTAAGAGATGTAAATCCCGAGCATCTCTTGAGTTACTGCACTCATATTTATTTATGTTAATTTAACTTACATAAGATCTTTTAGTTTTGACTCGAGTGTTTTTTCTTTTAAGTTCGCTCGGGTCAGTCCGAGCGTTTCAGGATTTCGAAGACCTTAGCTCTGGAGGACGAAGACGGAGATTTATATTATTATTATTATTATTATTATTATTATTATTATTTTTAGTCCACCATACTCATACTGTTCCGCTGCATTGTTATTGGTATGTGTAACTCTGATAAATGTTGTAAGTATAACCGAATATTTTGTAAAACAGCTTTATAAACTGTATATTTGATTATTATATTTTATCCTTCCGCTGTGAGATTCTGTTTTGTTTTATTTCTTCTTGTTTTTTTTCTGATTTACCTCATAACAATCCGCCCTTCTGTATAGTTTGAATTGGCATGTGTGTCGATTTAAAGCGTGCGAAAAGGCGGGATGTTACATCCTTGGAGGTTGGAGCAACTTTTTCGTCGCTTGAAACAATGATAAGTTTGGGAGTGGATGGAGGTATAAGCATTGCAGCCATAGGATAGCCATCTTCATCTAACCTAGTATACCGATATAATTCTTCCTCTTTCTTTTTGAGGACTCCCCCTTCGAACACTTTCCCATAAATGGTTTCTACCAATCCAAATAAAGCTTTCTTAGATATGAATACTAACTTATTTTGTTGTCAACATTTAAATTTAAATTTATCCTATCACAAATTCATTTTGACAGTTAAGGGTAATAATTATCTAAGAACTTTGGTATTTTCCTCAAAATCATACTTGATCAAGTTTTTAAAAAGCCAATCGATATTTGGTTAAATCCATGCAAAAATGTTTTCCAAATATTATTATCATCAACTTTCAAAATCCTTTAAAACTTCTTTCTCAAAAAATACCTTTTAGATGAAAGTTTCTATTATTTGCTTTATATCCCTTTAGTATCATAATTTCAGTTGATCGTTAAATAATTTATAAGCATTTCATTTTTTCCTTCTAAATCAATACAAAGATCCTCCAGAATTTTTTCAAAATCCCTTTTAGATAAAAGTTCTCATTGTCCAAATTCCTAGGATTTATACACATCCCCTTATTACGCTTATTTAATAAACATCTTATAGTCAAACTGTGAAATTTGAATCATAAGATGTTTATACATAAATCTTTTATTAATTTGTTTTTGAACAATCATTCAAGTTACTATATATCTTTTAAAAACATATCTTTTATATTGAACGTATAATCGTAGGTAAAATTATTTCATTTACAATATATTTAAAAAAAATCATTTTTATACATTAACAAATACGCGTTGATATATATGATACTCTCAAACTCATTCGATGCCATTACTGACCCTATCTCTAATGAGTTACTCATCACAGGATATTACTAATCCTATCTCCGATTAGTTCTTACCCCTGTCAGGCTCAGGTGTTCACTAAACCTAAGCTCTGATTCTAGCTGTAATGACCAGGCCTTTTGATCCTTGAAAATCAACACTAATACATCCACCATATTGTGTGCCGACCTTCAAGTGCCAGAAAACCCAAATGTTAAGGGTAAAAAAAGAGAAAGAGACATAGAACAGAATCTTACATAAATGGAATAACATATATTATTTCATTATATAAAATCCTATTTGTTAGAGTTAAACATGGACAGTTATAAATCTCTGTCCGTCAAATGAGAAATAAAATAGTTCACAAGTGTGGTGGGAAAAGAGGTAATGGTCTACTGAAGACTCTTCTAACTCCATGCTCTGCGTTCTTCTAGATTTCTTCTAGCTAAACCTGACTATTAGGCTGCCCAAAAAAATAGGGCACCTAGAGTTCAAAAACAAATTAATAAAAAGATTTAAGTATAAACATCTTGTGATTAGAATTTCACATTTTGACTTGATTTTTAATTTTCATTTAAAACTTGTCGAGACAAGTTCAAATGATTATAAAACATTTCTAATCATATTCAAGGGGTTTAAAGATTCTATTTTGCTTTTATAACTCGATTCGGAAAGTAATTTCCTTTTGTAATATCGACATGTATTTAACATGACTTGTAAACGGCCATAATAGCAATCAATACTTGATGAACAACACATAAATAAGCATCCATGGCAATAATTTCACATTGCACACACACACATATTAAATAGAGTTTTCTCACACTAGTCACATGACTGACCCGAAGTTTTTTTTTACCTTTACATTAAACTCTGGATGCCCTATTTTTCCGCCAATCAAGTAATCAGGTAGCTTGAAGCATTTTGAAAGGAGGCCAGAGTATGAAGACTAGAGGGTCCTTCATCTAAATTAGTACTTGTCATAACTCTAATGAATCACTTAGAGTGATTATATGTACTTTCCACCTGTATAATTATGTTGTTTAATACGATGTGATATTTTGTTATTATTCTATTTTCTACTTTTATTTCTTACAAACCTCTGATTATCTACCTTTTTGACACTTTAATTTGCGGCACGTGAATACCGTGGATGTATTAGTACCGATATTCAAGGGTTGAAAAGACATCTTTGATACCATCTGTAATGACCCAGATTTTCGGACCAGTCAAAATCGCCAAAAACCCGTCCGTTCTGAAACTAAGAATGAAGACTACCAACATAATACATAATATTTGATAAATATTCAACACTATTAAATGTATATGGTATGATTTCAATTGTACAAGTTATCAAATTTATCAATTTAATCTACTAGATGTGCTTCAATACATACCAAATACAAATACAATGATCTAACGTTGCATAACTCTAATGAGAGAGACAAGAATAGCCATCCCTGCAAACTCAACAAACATGTCAAATGTGGAATTAAATTGTAAGCATGAAAGATACTAGGGGTGGGCACGATCAGTTAACCGAGCCGTTTGGTTAATTTGAACGATTAACCAATCAAAATAATGGTTCGATTATCCGTTTCATCGGTTAAAAGCAGGTGCATATGCTGATCGAACCGCTCAAATTTAACTGCGGTTAACCGGTCAAATTTATCGGTTCGGTTAACTTTTCTAACCAATTGGTTAACCGTTACATGGTTAACCATTCAAGGCAAACGGTTAACCATTGTATGGTTAACCGATGGTTAACCGCATATATTGCAACATGATCATTTTACAGTACTAATTTAAATCATTTAATTCATGATATGCACCATAAAAATTAACATAAACAACAATTATAACCAAGTCCACATTTCATAATCCACTCCACAATAGTCCACAGTTCATGATTAATAGTACAATACTATCTATAATGCTATATAGTACATATAATACAATTACATCATATTCTACCGCAAAATGTAATGAAAATTAAAATGATAATTTGGAGATTGAATTTAAGCCTGAGATAGTGAGCTTCAGCCTTTAAATCAACTCCATGTCTCCACTAAGATTAAGACCTGTAATTGAGTGAAACTGCATATTGATTATTGAGTGTACACTAAGACTAAGACCAGTAAACAAATTATATCAAAAAGTTTTTCTTTTCATTTGAGCTATAGGAAAATAGCGGGCAGTCTCATATACAGCAGCACTTTGCTTACTCAGTGTTCTAAATCCAAATGTGCTTGCAGTATAAAGCAAACAGAAAGGAACAGAGATCTTAAATATGAAATTTTAAACATGCGTAAAAACAGCTTAAGGAGTGAGGGTTAAATACACTAACCGATCCATCTCCCTATCTACTTCAATATCGAAACAAGCATGCACTTGTACAGTTCATTCAAAATAGGAACACAAGGCCTTAGCTGACTTTTTATGTTGAATGTTGCTTGTGATACATTTATGATAATGCATAAACAAATAAATTCATCTTATAACATGACAGTGCATAAAATCATATGTATTTTTGACCTATTATTATTTGTATACCAATCACATGCAGTTGGATTCAAAACTAACACAATGGAAATTATCAAACAAGATGATCAACTACAATCTTTAACAAATTCATGGTATCTTTTAGGTAAAGTAATGAAGAATTCCACAAGCCATTCTGCATGCAAAATGCAGAAGATAAAATGTGCCGAAGATTATGTATTGTAAGGGATATGTAATACAGGACATACAGACCAATGTAGATAATTTGAACTTTGAATACAAACTAAGATTTATTCTTAGCAATATAGGACATCATTTAATTAAATTGTAAATTTTAAATCATTGTTTAATTAAACTATAAATTAAACTGTAAATTAAATTATAAATAGACATTAATTCACAAATACATTCATACCTGAACCTAGAGCACAACAACAACGATAATTCTTGAACTATAGGTCATTTGGTCATTTTTTATATAACCCGAGCACAACAAGAGTGCAGATCTGAGTATCGGTTATCTATCTCCTCAATATTTGGTAATGAGTTACAAAATTAAATTGCAAACTTGCAATGTTATCTTACCTCGTATGCACAACCTATTCTTCCATGATGTATAGTTCATGTAAAATGAATCGTAGAATAATTTTAGTCTATGCCTTAATTTCAACCTTTAACTATATTAATTGCTAACAAATGTGGATATACATATATACACACACATTTACATATATATATATAAACACATATATTTGTTTTTTATCATCGCTAGACTAATTATCTCATATATCAGTATGATATAAGACAGATTATGCAAATAAATGTGGATATAATTTTTTTTATCAACACAAGACTTATAAATGCCTCAATATATCGGTGATACAAGACTGATTATGCAAATATTGATGGAAATAAATAAATATCGCCATTTAAAGAAAAATACATAAATATCTCATATATCAAGACATACGTGCATGCAAATTACACATGCACACACTATGGTTTAGCATTGGATTCGCTATGTGTTACCATATGCTAAAATATTTTAGACTTCTGTTTTGTGTTTTCCTCAAATCGATTCAATAATATACTCCTTGTATAAAAATTAGCAGCAGCCATAGTATGCTATTGCAAGAAAATGTAACATACCTATGTTAAAGAACCATGCTGCCATTTAAATTCCCCATGTCTCTCCGTGTTGATTGTGAACTGATACAACATTCAAATGGATTTTAAAATTCCAAATTAAACTTCTCAAAATTTTACAGCACCCTACTGTTATTTATAGCAATCGAATCCCCAGTTGCAAATATTAGTTCTCTAATTCAATTACTTAACTTTGAATCTTAATGGGTAGTTAAGCAACCAAGGATTTAAGCAAGCTATATAAGAAATCAGGAAAACAACTGAAACACAAAGTTATATGCAAAAATCTACAGTCAAAACGAACTAACGCAGCATATAACTGAAACTATATAGCTTAATACTGTAAATTATAACTTCATAAAGCAACAAAAAATGGCTTGGTAATGCAAAATACAAAACTAACAGCTCGGGAGTACAAACTAAACAAACAACAAGAAGTAAACAAACAAATTATAGATCTCCATAACCACTGTCTTAACTTAATATTTACGAACAAATTATAGATCTCCACTCGAAATTTGTCACAAGAGTTTCAATTGAACAAGTCAAAAAATTAACCGACGAAGTAAACGCAAGCGTGTCATACCACCAGTTTTACTAAGCCATTTAATTAGATTTCTCAAACGAATGAGGTAAAGGTTTGCGTATACTAATAGATTGGAAAACGGTTTTATAAACAAGCTTTGTATTAAAAATAGAGTTGAAATCATATTTTAGAAATAGTTTGAATATTTACTATTAGTATAGAACCTTTGTATTTTAAAGTGACAAATCACAAAATTTGTAACGACCCGCCGTTCTGACCGCCCCCAGTCGGTAATTAAACCAACTTGAGACGTTCAAAATGACGGATTGTTATTCAGTTTAAAGAGTTTAAACAGAATCAGCCACAAAATCACAGAATAATCATAATATTTCACATAAATGAATTTTTGTACATATACTAGAGTTTGTACAATGCATTAAATTTTTATACAGCGGAATATATCTTTAAGTACAAAAATTCTTCGAAAAGTTAAAGTGAAGCAATTTCCCCAACTCTCTCTAACTTCGCGGCCTGAAAATCTTCAAGCTGTAAAATACTGGGTCTGACCCGAGTATTACATTCAAAAGAAAATAATACACAGGTCAGTCTAATTCAAACTCAGTTATTAGTGCATCGAGGCAATAATAATCAAACAACAATTAGACGACGGTCAAATATAAATTTACCTATCCGATCCTTTAACAAGTAATCGGATAACGGTAAATATAACACTTAACAGTGTTAAACAATAACTCAGTAGATTCAAATTATCAATGAGGATAGATGAAGGGATTATTGATGAAGATAATTTAGAAAACAATCAAAATTTGCCTAAACGGCAATTAACAACAAAATCATCAAAATCAATTCAAAATATATTGAATTGGCAACATAAAATAATTTTCATCAAAAAGAAAACATCAATTAAAACATTAGATTTGGTAGGGCTGCAGTACACACACGCGTGTACGGCCTCGCCACATTTAAAATGTTAACTCTATGTGGCTGCAGTTCACGCTTGCGTGCACTGCCTCGCCACTACGGTAATGAAATATGCAAAAGATCATAAATCAGAACAAAATAGGATATCAATAAAAATCATGCCGTGTGGCTGCAGTTCACGCTTGCGTGCACTGCCTTGCCACTATCGTGATGATGTACTCAAAAGGTCAACGAACCAAAATCAATGAAGGTTCAAATATCGATTCAAAATGTCGATACTACGTGGCGGCAGTACATGCACGCGTGCGCTGCCTCGCCACAACAACATGTGAAATCATCTCAAACGAGAATACTATCAGAAATCAAAGTTCCATCAAGTGCAAAAGATCAAGTCAGTGACTCAACGCAGATGCAACACCAAAACCCATGCAACTAGGGAAGGTCGAAATGCAACTATTTACATATACTCAAGTAAACTCAAGAAAACAAGTTCCAAACAACTTATTACTGCACATTTTAACAAGTGAAATTTTTTTTCATGAAAATGAACTGCAGGTCAAATACCCATAAAATCAATGCGGTGTGGCTGCAGTTCACACGTACATACATGTGCACTGCCTCGCCAACTCGAGTGCACAAGGTCAAATCAAAATCAGATTCAACGCAAGTACAAACGGCCTCGACCAAAATTCAAAATATCATTGCAAAAATGAAACTCATGTAATTCCTGAAATCCAATAGTTTCAAGAATGTAAGCACTACAAGGAAACTGACTCCAAGCTGCATGTACACTTGAATACATGAAGTAAATTTGAAAACAAGGCATGTAACAGTGGAACAACAAGGCACAAAGGCTACAAGTATGACTTGAACAAAGCAAGGCTACAGAGCTCGAGCTTATGCAAAGTCAACATCACCGCATATGAATCATTTATCTGACTCAATGCAACTGCAACACCAACTCAAGAAAGCGATGGTACACTACAACATAAAGGAACCATGCCACAAAGGCAAATAAAGTGGTCAGGCAATCCAAATATAAATCAATGCTCAATGCACGGCATAAATATGAATCAAACTCGTATATATACTGCAACACTACCAAAGAAAACATGAAAAGTGCATAACAAGTATGCAACTACAAAACTGGGTTAAGCAAGTGCAACACAGTGACGAGCTACCCAGATTTGAAGAGGCAATTGTAAATGCAGGCTGCACATAACAAAGATCACACGAGCTCAATGCATCAGTGAAATAAGTTCAAGAGAGGCGGCAACTATGAAATAACAATAACAAAATATATGCAACTGCACCAAGGAATGGAACATGTGTGCTACAGGTCTGAACCCCAAGGGCGGTGACAAAAAGTACCAGGCAGCATGAATATATACAATGTAATCTTACCACAAAAGCACAAACAAGTAATCTGGTCGAGACAGTAGCAAAACCAGACAATATCAAAGAAGCAACCCCATGTGATATGCAGTAACACATTACCACCGAAAACCAAGTATAGGCAAAAATGAAAACCAAATGAACAAGAGGCAATAGCAGTTTTGAACAAAGACGACTGCAGTTCGAATCAGTTGTAATACATCTTGAGGAACAATGCTACTGAGATGTGTGGATACACAATGAAGACCAGAAGCAATAACAATCATATATACACACACATAAATACATATATATACATGATAATGGAAAAACACATATATGTACAAATGAAGACATATTACACTGAAAATAGTGGCTCAACATCAAAGAATATGTTGAACAGGTCAGGGACGTGGTGGCAAAGGGACAACAGTTCAGATTCAAAGCCATGGAAATCACTAAATTATATATATATCAAGTGACCGAAGTCAATGCGAGCCATACGAAACCAACATGCCCACAGTTCATTAAAGAAAAACAAGGCCGAAGCCATCGAATGACAGAGAATCAACTGCAACAGGTTATTCTCTTTCTTTTTTTTATCCTTAAAACATCTTCAAATATTATCATGTTAGCAAAGAAAACTACAAAAATCTAGTTCAATATAGTCAAGGCCGAAGCCAACACAAGTTCAATTTCCAGAAATTCGAACGAATGAACCAAGGAAATCGTCATCACAACAAACTAATTTTAACAAATAAAAAGGACCGAAGTCAACAAGAATTCAAAATTTTCAAAGCCGTGAAAATCACAAATCATATAAATATGAAGTTGAATTTAGATGTGAGAAATAAAATTTCTCACCTTTCACCGAAGCCAAGACTAAATTTGAAGCCGAAGCCCTAGCTTGAATCGAAGGACGAAGAAGAGACTCGTGCGAAAAGCCTAACTTTTGAATGATGAAGAGGAGACGAGAGAGAGGCCGCCATTAATTTATTTTATTCTTTTTTTTTCTGAAGTGAAGAGAAGAGGGTTTCGGGTATAAAAGAATAGGGGAGAGACGTGAATTTTGCGTGGGTTACGGCATAGATTAAGGCACGAATTTGGCTGATAAGAGTAAGGCAGTATACTCTTTTTATTTTATGTTTATTTTTATATATTTTTTTTCTTTTTCTTTTTTTCTTCAATTTGTTTTGCATAATTATTTTCTTTAATAAACATATAAACGTTTTGCAGTTCAACTATCAAACATAAATTTATATTAACGTGTTTCACAATTAGATTTTATACTTGTATTTTGTATTGATAAAATTCATTCCATTTTATTTAAGTTAAAGAAAAATGTTATTAAAACTAACCATCCTTTATTAATTTAAATAATTAATAATTCTTGTATTCAAATTATTTTTCTAAGTCATTAGTTTGAATTTAAAATACAAATTCAATATTCAATTTCAACTCTAAAGTCAAATATAGATTTTTATTCAATTTTTCACTAGATTAAATTCTAAAATTTAATCGCCAATTTATTCTGATAATTTGAAATTCAAGTCAATCATCATTTAAATACTTAAAATTAATTAAATATTTTCATTTTTAAATCGTTCAAAATTCAGGGTTGTTACAATCTACCCCCTTAAAAGAATTTCGTCCCGAAATTATAAGTTAGGAAAAACGAATGTTAAAATCTCGCCGATATTTATACCCTACACAATTTTACCAAGTTCGAATCTTATTAAAATAAATAAATATAGGACTCATTCCATTTATTTTATTTCACTAGCTTTATTCATCGATTTCTACAATCAAGACGCAAAAGTCTTTTACCAAAATTTTCGACTTACCAAACTCAGATTTTTAAACTTGAAATTCTTCATGCTAAATATTTACATATTACATCTTTTCCAAAGCTGTGTGCTTTGAAGATATTTTAAAAATCTTCTTCCTTAATTCATTAGGTTAGAATTACGTAATTCTAATTTCAGACTATTGATTTTCTATTCAAAGTTTTGAAAATACTTGCTAACTTGAAATTTAACAAGTCCATCGTCGTTCTTACAGACATTAGGCATATGCTGGCCAGGCGCAGGACTAAAAATCTCCAAGTACTAAATATACTTGCTTCAACTTGCAGTGAAAATACTTTTAAAAATACTTTTAAAAATGGATATGAAAAGCACGTTCCCCCATGGATCACAGTTTACCCGGCGGTTACGCTACTATCCCAGTAGAATCGCTTGTAACTGTAGATTTCACATCTCTTCGCCATGGTTGTTGCCATAGATCGCGGTTCACACGGCGGTTACGCTACTATCCCAGTAGAATCGCTCGTGACCGTAGGCATCTCGCCCCTCAAATTACGCTTCGGCCTCTAGATCGTAGTTTACACGGCGGTTGCGCCACTATCCGAGTGGAATCGCTTGTAACTGTAGGCATCACGCCCCACGAATTACGCCAGCATCAATTCACATAATCCCAACACGATGATCCATCGTGGGGGATTCCAGTCCCAATGGACATTCCACTAATGGAAATTCTACGTAGCTACGATTTCCAATGGACACTCACACCGAGTTCCAATCACCTTCACAAATTTTAAATGGAAGGTACATTTCCATATCCTCAGTTTTTAGAAAACATATGTCATATACATATAGTACTTCATTTCACATTTCGTACATATCATACCTATGTAAACCTACACAGGATTTTCATAATAATGACTTTCCAACTGATAGTTTTCGATTTATTATATTCACATACATAAGTTACGAAAACTCAATTCACATTCATAACAAATAGAGGATTCCAAAATTTTCCATTTCATTTAAAATTTTCCTCTAAATCGATTTGAAAATTTAAGGTTATCTCAAACCCAATTCACATTCATAATCCAATTCATTATCGACTTCACATTCGATTTGGATTTCACGTTACATCGTCAATTCTCAACACATAATTGATGTCTATCAATATATAACCTCTAAGCTCGTACGTCTCAGAGAAGGGTGTTAAGCTAAAAGAATAAATTCTTCGCCACCAACAGATATATATTTAATAGAGATCAATTGCTATGTCATCAATTCACCATGTTAGACATACAATCCAAATCGACTATCCAAAATTCAAAGCTCAACATATATTGTTTTTGATGTCGAAGTTAAACTCAATTTAACTCAAGATTCAATCTTTTTTGAAAAATTCAAGTTGAACTAATTGTTCACATTTCTCAAAAATATCTTTAGAAGATATTTTTTTTTCCCATACTTAACCATTTGAAACCAATTTCAAATATTCATTTCCCAATTTATCTTTAAAAGATAAAATTTCAAACCTTTCATTTCTTATTGGAAAACATTTCCATACTTATTTAATAATAAGTAATTCACAAATCCATTTATTTTCATCTCTTGGAAAATATTCAATATACTTGAATCAAAATTAAGTATATATTCTATTCTTTAAGGAAATCATTCTTTTAAACATATTTATTTGAGTGAAAACGAATGTTACGTAAAACATCGTTACGACAACTCAAAAATCACTAGTATAGGGATTCGAAATTTAAGATAGATGTATAAATCCCAATACTATAAACAACATTTCCTTTCGGAAACCATTTACTATAACAACAGTGTTATAGTCTATCATTTCCTTTTATTTCTTTCGAAAAGGTCTATTTCAACAATTGAATGTTGGAATCTATGTATTCGATATTTAATCCATTTTAAAACATCTTTAAAATCATTAACTTCATTCCATAATATCACTTCCCTAAAACATATCTGTTTTAGTTAATAATATATTCACTGTCCAAAATCGTGAATATACTTATTTAATCAATTCAGTGTTTCTACACTTTTTATTTAAAAGATTATCCACTGTCCAAAATCGTGGATAAAATTCCCAACCAACATTTACTATCACAATATTTAACTTAAAGGATAATTCACTGTCCAAAATCATGAATATATCTCCTTTAATAACTTCTATTTTTCATTTATCAGATTCAATTGGTTTCGAATTTATAAACAATCTTTACAAATTCCATTTCTATTTATAAAACTTCGATTTATAAATCTCCTTTATTAATTCAATTCAATTATATAACTCAGTTATATACCAAAAGTCCATATTATAAGTTAAATACTTATAATCCATTTATTTACTAAATCGTTCTTCAAAACATTTGAAATCAATTTTCAAAAGAATTCAGAATCAAATTCCCAAGTTATAGTTTAATTATCCTCTTGGTTATACTAAATTGACACGTCATTTTATTTCACAATTTATTATTTTGGAGATATTCAAAATATTTGATTTAAACCAATTCATTAATTTACTTCACTTATATTTTATTTTTTCATAAATTTCAACAAATCGATAATGGGTTTTTCCGAAGAGAAACTATCGCAATCCTAAATTTAGAGAGGGGAATTTCCGAAAAAAATTTGAATTTTCAAAATACCTTTTACTTTTCAAAGAAAAAAATTTCATACTTATTTTAAATTTGAAAAACATTTTTCTTTAAAGTGACCCTAGTAACTATTCATATTAAACATCATAAACTGAGCTTTGTGTAAACCAAAGCTCTGATACCACTTTTGTAACGACCCGCCGTTATGACCGCCCCCAGTCGGTAATTAAACCAACTTGAGACGTTCAAAATGACGGATTGTTATTCAGTTTATAGAGTTTAAACAGAATCAGCCACAGAATCACAGAATAATCATAATATTTCACATAAATGAATTTTTGTACATATATCAGAGTTTGTACAATGCATTAAATTTTTATACAGCGGAATATATCTTTAAGTACAAAAATTCTTCGAAAAGTTAAAGTGAAGCAATTTCCCCAACTCTCTCTAACTTCGCGGCCTGAAAATCTTCAAGCTGTAAAATACTGGGTCTGACCCGAGTATTACATTCAAAAGAAAATAATACACAGGTCAGTCTAATTCAAACTCAGTTATTAGTGCATAGAGGCAATAATAATCAAACAACAATTAGACGACGGTCAAATATAAATTTACCTATCCGATCCTTTAACAAGTAATCGGATAACGGTAAATATAACACTTAACAGTGTTAAACAATAACTCAGTAGATTCAAATTATCAATGAGGATAGATGAAGGGATTATTGATGAAGATAATTTAGAAAACAATCAAAATTTGCCTAAACGGCAATTAACAACAAAATCATCAAAATCGATTCAAAATATATTGAATTGGCAACATAAAATAATTTTCATCAAAAAGAAAACATCAATTAAAATATTAGATTTGGTAGGGCTGCAGTACACACACGCGTGTACGGCCTCGCCACATTTAAAATGTTAACTCTATGTGGCTGCAGTTCACGCTTGCGTGCACTGCCTCGCCACTACCGTAATGAAATATGCAAAAGATCATAAATCAAAACAAAATAGGATATCAATAAAAATCATGCCGTGTGGCTGTAGTTCACGCTTGCGTGCACTGCCTTGCCACTATCGTGATGATGTACTCAAAAGGTCAACGAACCAAAATTAATGAAGGTTCAAATATCGATTCAAAATGTCGATACTACGTGGCTGCAGTGCATGCACGCATGCGCTGCCTCGCCACAACAACATGTGAAATCATCTCAAACTAGAATACTATCAGAAATCAAAGTTCCATCAAGTGCAAAAGGTCAAGTCAACGCAGATGCAACACCAAAACCCTTGCAACTAGGGAAGGTCGTAATGCAACTGTTTACATATACTCAAGTAAACTCAAGAAAACAAGTTCCAAACAACTTATTACTGCACATTTTAACAAGTGATTTTTTTCTTCATGAAAATGAACTGCAGGTCAAGTACCCATAAAATCAAGGCGGTGTGGCTGCAGTTCACACGTACATACATGTGCACTGCCTCGCCAACTCGAGTGCACAAGGTCAAATCAAAATCAGATTCAATGCAAGTACAAACGGTCTCGACCAAAATTCAAAATATCACTGCAACAATGAAACTCAAGTAATTCCAGAAATCTAATAGTTTCAAGAATGTAAGCACTACAAGGAAACTGACTCCAAGCTGCATGTACACTTGAATGCATGAAGTAAATTTGAAAACAAGGCATGTAACAGTGGAACAACAAGGCACAAAGGCTACAAGTGTGACTTGAACAAAGCAAGGCTACAGAGCTCGAGCTTATGCAAAGTCAACATCACCGCATATGAATCATTTATCCGACTCAATGCAACTGCAACGCCAACTCAAGAAAGCGGTGGTACACTACAACATAAAGGAACCATGCCACAAAGGCAAATAAAGTGGTCAGGCAATCCAAATATAAATCAATGCTCAATGCACGGCATAAATATGAATCAAACTTGTATATATACTGCAACACTACCAAAGAAAACATGAAAAGTGCATAACAAGTATGCAACTACAAAATTGGGTTAAGCAAGTGCAACACAGTGACGAGCTACCCAGATTTGAAGAGGCAATTGTAAATGCAGGCTGCACATAACAAAGATCACACGAGATCAATGCATCAGTGAAATAAGTTCAAGAGAGGCGGCAACTATGAAATAACAATAACAAAATATATGCAACTGCACCAAGGAATGGCACATGTGTGCTACAGGTCTGAACCCCAAGGGCGGTGACAAAAAGTACCAGGCAGCATGAATATATACAGTGTAATCTTACCACAAAAGCACAAACAAGTAATCTGGTCGAGACAGTAGCAAAACCAGACAATATCAAAGAAGCAACCCCATGTGATATGCAGTAACACATTACCACCGAAAACCAAGTATAGGCAAAAATGAAAACCAAATGAACCAGAGGCAATAGCAGTTTTGAACAAAGATGACTGCGGTTCGAATCAATTGTAATACATCTTGAGGAACAATGCTACTAAGATGTGTGGATACACAATGAAGACCAGAAGCAATAACAATCATATACACACACACATAAATGCATATATATACATGATAATGGAAAAACACATATATGTACAAATGAAGACATATTACAGTGAAAATAGTGGCTCAACATCAAAGAATATGTTGAACAGGTCAGGGACATGGTGGCAAAGGGACAACAGTTCAGATTCAAAGCCATGGAAATCACTAAATTATATATATATCAAGTGACCGAAGTCAATGCGAGCCATACGAAACCAACATGCCCACAGTTCATCAAAGAAAAACAAGGCCGAAGCCATCGAATGACAGAGAATCAACTGCAACAGGTTATTCTCTTTCTTTTTTTTTATCCTTAAAACATCTTCAAATATTATCATGTTAGCAAAGGAAACTACAAAAATCCAGTTCAATATAGTCAAGGCCGAAGCCAACACAAGTTCAATTTCCAGAAATTCGAACGAATGAACCAAGGAAATCGTCATTACAGCAAACTAATTTTAACAAATCAAAAGGACCGAAGTCAAAAAGAATTCAAAAATTTCAAAGCCATGAAAATCACAAATCATATAAATACGAAGTTGAATTTAGATGTGAGAAATAAAATTTCTCACCTTTCACCGAAGCCAAGACGAAATTTGAAGCCGAAGCCCTAGCTTGAATCGAAGGACGAAGAAGAGACTCGTGCGAAAACCCTAACTTTTGAATGATGAAGAGGAGACGAGTGAGAGGCTGCCATTAATTTATTTTATTCTTTTTTTTTCTGAAGTGAAGAGAAGAGGGTTTCGGGTATAAAAGAATAGGGGAGAGACGTGAATTTTGCGTGGGTTACGGCATAGATTAAGGCACGAATTTGGCTGATAAGAGTAAGGCAGTATACTCTTTTTATTTTATGTTTATTTTTATATTTTCTTTTTCTTTTTCTTTTTTTCTTCAATTTGTTTTGCATAATTATTTTCTTTAATAAACATATAAATGTTTTGCAGTTCAACTATCAAACATAAATTTATATTAACGTGTTTCACAATTAGATTTTATACTTGTATTTTGTATTGATAAAATTTATTCCATTTTATTTAAGTTAAAGAAAAATGTTATTAAAACTAACCATCCTTTATTAATTTAAATAAATAATAATTCTTGTATCCAAATTATTTTTCTAAGTCATTAGTTTGAATTTAAAATACAAATTCAATATTCAATTTCAACTCTAAAGTCAAATTTAGATTTTTATTCAATTTTTCACTATATTAAATTCTAAAATTTAATCGCCAATTTATTCTGATAATTTGAAATTTAAGTCAATCATCATTTAAATACTTAAAATTAACTAAATATTTTCATTTTTAAATCGTTCAAAATTCAGGGTTGTTACAAAATTGATTGTAAAGGAAAACAATCAATCACCAAAAATTCACATTCGAAGACGTGAATCAAATCCAAAGAAATCGATACTTAATCCATCAAAAATGGGTATTCCCTATAAATCCCGAAAAGAAGCTATCAAAGTCAGGAAAGGTGATAACAACAAATTGGAGAAACAAGAATCGAATAAAAGTGGGAAATTCAAACAAAAAATGCATAATAGGCAGAGACAGCAGATTCAGTCGACTAGACCAGGATGGTAAGTCGACTGACACAAATCCTGGAAACTTTCTATTTCCAGGTTCAGTTGACTGAACCAAAATGGTCAGTCGACTGAAAAATTCCTGGAAACTTTCGGTTTCCAGGCTTAGTCGACTGACCCAAAGTGGTCAGTCGACTGATACTGGCCTAGGAAATTTCCTGGGTTCGGTTCAGTCGACTGACTTCCTGGTTCAGTCGACTGAACTGGAAATTCCAGTACTCTCAGCCTAGCCCACAAGGGGCAAAATCCCATACAATTTGCGATCGGTCGAGTGATGGGCACTAGGGGTTTACGCCAATCGACAACCCAGCCCTATAGACTCTTTGATACGCCACCAAAAGCATGATCAAACATCAAAGTTAAATTTTTTAAAGATTTAACTTCAAAACACCAAAAATTGGAATATTCATAAAACAATTCAGTCCAAAGCAAATGGATAAGGAATAGATGTTAGGAATCACTACCTAACAACTATCAAAGGTATAGACATAGATGTGAGTTCAAAAACTCACCTTTAAACCCAAAAACAATGAAGGAGAAGCTTTTAAAACCAGGCAAGATCAACCACTCTTCAATCTCAACTCAAGAAGCTTCAATCTAAGCTTATAAGAAAATATTTCCTAAGTTAGGGTCTAGGAATTTCTGAAATTGGAGAGAGATTGAGATGGAGACGAAGAAGAGGTTGCTTACCTAAGCTTTTCTTTGATTTTGGAGCTAGAACTTGAATTTGCAAAGGAAACTAGGGCTTAGGAACTTTAGTTTTCAATCTTTTCCCCCATTTTTACTAAGGCTTGGAAGTGCTAGGAAATGAGAATGAATGAAGAGGAGAGGGGGTGGAGCTAGGGTCTTATGTTAGGTTATTGGGCTGAAACTCAAACCCAAAACCCTAAGTGAAAATGTCAAAATTCGAGCTAACTCCAAACATATCGATGTCTATACATAAAAAGGTCACAAACAGTATTTTGAACTCAATGGAAGTGGTCTCAAGTTCTAATTCGACTATTTGCAAAAAGTAGAATTTCAGACCTTAATCCAACTAACGATGCTATATTTAAATATACAATCGTAAAATATGCGAGTTGTTACAACTTGGGTTGTATAAAGAATTCTGTGTAGTTAAAGCACTCTGCAGATTCAATGCGGTGGAAGTGCAAAAAGTCATAGAAGGGACACAACGAGGATATAACAGGATATAACAGATGACGCTAAAGTAACATATAAAACTCATACTTAATGCTTTTATAAATATATAATGGTATTTAAATGAAAAATTAACATTCAATTGAACTATAATTAATACATAAATAATTTTAAATAAAAACTTGTGCGAATATACTGTACATAAACGTAAAACTGTTATATAATATAATTGAATTTAATATAATATTTGAGTATTTTCATTTCTGAAAATATATTAAAAATTCAATGAAATAAATAAATTTCATAATTTCTTAATGTATAGATGTCATTTTCCAATTCATTTCTTTTATAGAAGATATAGCGGAAATAGTGGAATAGAGCGAGAATAACGGGATATAGTGGAAATAGCGTGGCTTAAAGCGAAAATGCAATATTTGGGGATATACCGAAAAACCATAGCGGTTGAAATCCGTTATGAGATATAGCAGGTTTGTAGCGGAGTAATAGCGAGGCATTAACTTCACATATAAAGATAATCTTCTAATTGATATTAAATTCCAAAGAGGTAACTCGTACTACTCATATGAATTTAAAAGGTGATTTCACCATTATTCGATGGATAATACTTGTTGAATATGGAAATTAATATCAAGTATAATTTGAATAATTTGGATCCATTTCATTCAAATATTAACTAATTTGGATTTACCATCTTAGATAATATGGTTTCAACTTATTAAAAAGTTGTATTTTTGGAACTGAGTGATCTTTTAAAATTAATAAAATGATTTTGAATTATTCTATCTTTTAAAAAGAGTTTAATTAAAACAAAGAATTTAACAAAGGGAGTTTTAATGAATTCCCTGTATATTGAAAAGAAATGGTTTCAAAAGATAAATATCTTTAGAAGATATTTTGGATGAAAAGATATTAATTAATGAAATATTAGTAACTTATTTGTAAACATCTTTTTATCGATGATTGGTTTGAAGGAACCGGGGTCAGATTTAGGTGATTCCTCTTGGAAAACCACTTGGAACCAATTTACACGTTCGAAAATGAAGACATAAATTGAAGACCATAATTTTGGAAGATAGAGGATCTTCATTTCGAAAGGACTTCTTGTTGATAATCTTTGGATAGCTCCCAAGTAAATAAATTATGGTGGTCCCTTTGTTATGAAAATCTCCAAAACATGAGGATTATTCGCTACTAATCCTAGGGGCAATTCCCGTCAGGATGTGGTAGGAAAGTGTGTTCGATTTGTCCTGTTCCTAGACAACTTGTGTGGACGAATGTCTGATGTTGCATTTTTGGATCATATTGATCTCTACGAACATATCATCGATTTGTTAAGGCAACTTCTCCTAGTTTAACAACCTTTCCTGGGATGTGCGAGCTCAGAAGTTATATATCTTGAGAAATTAGTTGTGCGATTATGAAATGGCAAAGTGGCATTCAAATGGAAGATGTTCTATACAAAAGGTATTCGTTACCTCAAAGCTTCACACCTCGGGAATGGCGAATAAGGGGAATCCTTAAGGATAAATGGGTCACAACCAAGCAAGGTATGAAATCACCTTCTGGATCTATAGAATTTTTACTCAGTATAACGCGGGGTTTAAATTAAGTGGTGTATGCTGTGAGATGTCTCGATAGGTCGATAATGGCCAGGTGATGATATACTCGGTGCTATTCATGCAATTTTCGGATAGGCCAATCTAAATTTGCACGAGGACCAACACAAGGACCTCGGTGTATTCCTCTAGAAATGCATTGTACAGAAGGTAGTCCCTCTAACATCCCTAATTTTTGGATAACATTATTCACGAAATTTAATTAGGTAAATTGAATGGAATAATGGTGATAAGGAGATTGAGATTTGAATAAACGATATATAGGACCATGCTTATTAATAAAGTAAATGTGCTTTAATTCTGTTATTAAACTAACTAAAATACACATAGGATATTAGTAAAATACCCTCCTTTTCATACACGGCTGTACACTTCTTACCCTTGCCTATTCACGTTTCATTTCTCGCCTTCACAAACGCAAATCAAAAACTAAAATATAGTCGGCCATTAATAAAGAGGAAAAAAGGAAAAATCCAAGGATCAAAGCTAGGAATGATTAATCAACAACAAATTTCAAATTCCTTATCATACCTAAGGTGAATAATAATTTCATACCACCTCTATTTATTCTTTGGATATATATGTTTTCGGACTATTGATTAAATTCATTTTTATGGTGTTATGGTTGATGATATGCTTGAGTTATACTATGGTGGCTTTATTTTAATTCAGTTGTATATGAATTAACATGGTTTTAGGGCAAAACTGAGAATTTATAATTTTAGAATGCCATGGAAATTTTTTATGTTAAACAATACATGATTTTGGATAAGGGTTTGGATTTTTACAATTTTCCAAGCTATAGAAAATTTGTTATGAGTTTCTAAAGGAAAATATGATATAATTGGGTTTAAAATTTATTTCGAGTATTTCAGGAAGAAATTGGGTCTGAAATTTTAATATGTTTGATTGCAAGATAAAATTGAATTTCTGTGATTTTTGAGGATTTTTCCCAATTGATTTACTAAGGGAAATAAATTATTTTAAGAGAAGGACTTATCTGCAAATACTGGATTTTGTAAATGGGAAGGCTTAACTGTTTAAATTTATTCAGATTTATATTTGATAAATGCGGCGGTTTAATGGTAAAGCATTTGAAAAGTTTTGAAATAGCCAATCAAGGAGTTACAACTGGCAGGTTAGTTATAAAGTAATGGCCACATTTAGCTATATATCAGTGTTTTCAGAAAAAGGAAATTACGCCTCTTTCGAAAGTACCCTTCGACTCCTTTACCTCCGCTACATCTCATTCGAAACCATCGTAGTCGAAACACTCATAGTCGAAACCAATGAACATGGTACCATGGGTATTGGTATGATGTGAATTGGTAAGCACCGGAAGGTAGGGTGTTGAAAGCAATGCTTTCGTCAGGGTCGAAACCAAGGTTCAATTTTTAAAAAATAAGCGCCTACCTAGTTTGAAGGGCTTTTGACTGAGTCAATACCCTATAAAGTCGAATCCATAGTTCGTTTTCTAAAGTTAAATTCCTGCCTTGTTTTACTTAAAACTTTCAACATAGTCAAAGTCTTGCTTTCAAAAGGGACTTTATAAATATCTTTTGAAGGGTTACCTTTCTCCTAAAGTAACAGTTTTTGAAAGGATTGGTTTCGACCAAGTCGAAACCCATCTGCAAATTTTCTCCTTTCAACTGTATCGAAGCCATCTATGCTGTCAAAGGGTTCTCCTTGTTTTAATTTAATACTAAGCCTTTTTCCTGAATGCTTTTGAAGGGTTGTGGGTCTCTAAGGCAATGGAGTCAAAAGGGGGTTTCGACTCAATCCTTTGATGTTTTAATTTTAGAAGGTGGCTTTCGACTAGATGGTTCTGACACCATCAACTTTTTCCCAAAACAGTTTTATAATTTTTTTCGAAAGAGGTGCTTTCGTATATAATCAATTTGACCCGAAGAATGTTTTTAAAGAGTAAACCCAATGCCTTCGACAGAGTATTTTCATTTGTTTCGAAGCAATGTTTTAAAAAGTATTTTGATACCGTGGAAAGGTACCATTGGTTTCGAAAGTGAATATTTGACAAGGACTTAGAAAGGTATGTTTATTATGTTTTGAAAATAAGATTATGCTTTTAAAGGAGGTCATCCAGAGGTTTCGAAGGTGATGTTTTAAAGTTTCAAAATAAATAACCCACTCTCACTTTTAAAAAGGAAATACCATGGCATAACTAAAGATTTTAGAAGTATTACTTTTTCATATACTAAGTCACATTGTAATTAACACATAACAGTACTTTGGAAAAGGGCGGAATAACCAATTGGGTTGACTCAGTAGTGAATATAACTTAAGAAATATTAAAATCTTAATTGAAGTTATTGACAGTGGACAGAAGGTTCATAGTCAGCCCGTGAAACTATGATTTGATACTGGTAGAGGTTAGTAGGTTTGTAGTTTGCTCATGAAAACTATATCCAGATTAAGGTATTGACAATTAGTTACTAGGTTCCTAGTTAGCCCATGAAAACTAGGATAAGAGATACGATTTTAGAGTTACTAATAGGTTCTTGGTGATCCCATGAAAACTATGATATTTGACCGATAGTCCATAAATATTTAGCAGGTTAATAGTTCCTAGAAACTATAATTAAGACAGATAGTCATGTTGAATGGGGATGGGAAATCTAGATTTGATTTACTTGTTTTGCGTATCGTCAAAATGTTTTTGAAATACTATGTTTTAACCATTGTGAATGCAGGAGCATAATATACGGTTTTTATAATTGTCTTAGGATACCGGTGAGGGGAAAACCCGTTCCACTAAGCGATATGGTCTCAATAGATATCTAAATGATTTGTGATGGTAAATTATTATTCATACCAGGCTTTATGGCTAACTCGAAGTTTTTGTTTCCCTTTAAACTCTCGGGTACTCAATTGATTTTGAGTGGGTTGAGCGTTAAGGTTTCCAGGTGTTCTTTTAGAGAAATAAAGCTTTCGAGGACATGCATAAGGCAACTTGTTATTAGAGTACTTTCATTTCCGCTACATGTTTTGTTTGTAAAAGGAAAATTTGGTTCTTGCCTATTTAGATACTCTGATCACTCAAGGAGGAATCCTCATATGCCGCTCTTGGCGTATTCTTAAATAATTATATGTTATCTGAACGTGATCTGCGAACTGGGGTTATGTAATCAATTTGGAATATTTTGAAATGGAATGCGAAATTTGTTTGTTGTTTAATTTTTTTTCCATATTCTTGTGTTTCTGTGTATCAAAGTATCTAATATCACCGTATTTGGTCGCCAAGGATTATTAACTGTGGATGACTACAGCATTCGTAGCCGTTAGTGTTGGACCTCCAAGTAGGGGGATGTAACAAGTTGGTATCAGAGCATAGGTTCATGAAACTTTAAAAGATACTTAAACATAAAATATTTTCCAAACTTAATCCAGTGAATTAGATAATAAGATTGGGTTTTGGGTTAACGCTAGAGTAACATACTTGTATTTGCTATATATGTTTTTATATATAAGTATGTATTCCCTGCTCTCTTAGACCGTTCTTTTGTATCTTGCTAAGGCTCGTATGCAGATTTACGATAAAGAAGATACAGATGTAGGAAACGAAAGAGGAAATTTCGACGGAGGAAGCATCACAACTAATGGAAATGCTCGACCCACTACCAGGAGGAAGCCGGGTCGACAGGCTAATTCTAGTAATCAAAATGCCGATGCCGATGTGAGTGCTAGAAATCCACCGGTAGATATGGGGCCGATGCATCAGTTCTTTATTGGTTTGATGCAAGCAGAAGCTACTGCTGATGTTGCTGGAAGTGCAGGAGGAGCTAAACCTATGGTACTAGTTGGGAATAATTATGCTTTGTTGAGCAGAGATTATACCAGTTTGGGTGGGCAGCCATTCTTGGGAACGGAGAGTGCCATTGATGTTTAGAATTAGTTGTTGCATTGTGAGCGCATATTTGCTGATTTGGGCCTGGATGATGCGAAAAGAGGAGGTTGGACTCTAGATAGTTGTAGAGGTCAACACTACATTGGTGGAATAGTGTCGCTGTTGGAGTTTCGAAAGAGCAATTAACTTGGCTTGATTTTAAAACAAGATTTAAGCAGATGTTTGTATCCGAGTTTGCTAAGTCTGAGCTGCTGAGGAAGTTTATGGATTTAATGCAAGGAGAGATGTCAATAGTTAAGTATGCTACTAAGTTCGGAGAGTTGTAGCGATATGGATATGTAGTTATAGATACTGACATCAAAAGGAATGAGAGGTTCATTCGAGGATTGAGGACCGAGCTTGCTTGAATGACCATGACGCACGTCCGTGATCCTTGTAATATAGTGGTGGAAATGGCCATTTTCCATGAGGAGTTACTTGCTGAGTTTGCTAAAGTGAAGTCGATGGGAATTCAGAGTTCTCAGGGGAAGAAGAGGAAGTTCTCTAAAAAGAAGGGGTCCTAGGAGAGAGATACTACTAAGAAGTCAAAGACTTAGGTAGTTTGCTATAAGTGTGACTAGAAGGGTCACTTTGCGAATGAATGCCGGTCAGGAAATGGAAAGAAAGCTGCAATCAAGAAGAATGTGAATTTCTTACCCTATGATCAAGTTGGACATTACAAGATCAGTGTCCAGAGCCATTTAGGGAGGACAAAGTAAAAGTATTTGTTATAGAACCAGCTAGGCCGACCACAGCTGATAAAGGAAAGATTGTGATGGAAGGTACGCTTCTGACTCAGAGTATTCCAATTGGAGTGCTTTTTGATACCCGTGCACCACATTTATTTATATCTCCGTGTTTGGTTGATAGATTATGTTTAGAACCAACCTAACTGGCTACTTCATTAAGGGTTGCGAATCCAATAAGAGGGTATGCAACTCTAGGGTTAGGATGTGACCAGTTAGAACTGAATTGTTAGGTCAGAAGTTTACCTGCAATTTGTATGTTACTGATTTCGTAGACATCAGAATCATTTTGGGTATGGATTATTTGGGTAGGTATGAGGCTAGAATATTTTGTCAGGATAGGAAAATATCACCGAGACACCCTGACAGTCATAACAATGTGATATTCTCAGTAGAGAATTCTGACCAGAGTGTTAGTGCTATGCTTAATGCTATGGAGGTAGTAAACGAGTTAAGTCAGGTTCGGGTAGCAAGAGAGTTAGTAGACGTCTTTGAGCAAGTCACTGAACTACCTCCAAAAAGAGCTGTTTAGAATAGATCTTGTGCCAGGAGCTTAACCTGTGAGTAGACTACCTAGCAGGATGAAACCAACTGGGATGGAGGAATTGAAGGTGCAGCTAGTGGATCTAGAAGGAAGAAGTTTTATTAGACCAAGCACTTTTCTTTGGAGAGCAATCGCTGCGTTCGTAAAGAAATCTGATGGATCGCTAAAGATGTGCATTGACTATCGTAAGTTAAACGAAAGGACAATTAAGAATAATTACCCTTTGCCAAGAGTAGATGATCTATTTGATCAATTGAATGGAGCCAGAGTGTTTTTCCAGTTGGACTTAGTGACAAGTTTCCATCAGTTAAGAGTGGTGGAGGACAATATTCCTTTGACAACATTTCGAACTAGGTATGGTTCATATGAGTGGACGGTGATGACATATGGATTAACGAATGCACCTGCTTTCTTTGTGGATTTGATGAACCGATTTTTGCCAAAGTATTTGTATAGGTTTGTGTTGGTATTTATAGATGACATTCTAGTCTACTCTAAGGATGAGAGAGAGCATAGAGTTCATCTTAGGATGGTACTTGAGACGCTGAGGCAGAATCCGCTAAAGGCAAAGTTTACCAAGTGCCATTTCTAGAAGAAAGAGGTAAAATTTCTGGGTCACATGGTTCAAAGAAAGGATTTTCAGTCGATCCAGATAAGATCAAAGCCATGAACAATTGGAAGGGACCAGAGACGGTGACTGAGATCGGGAGTTTTATTGGACTTGCTGGTTACTACCGGAGATTCATTAAGAATTTCTTGCGGATAGAAGCACCCTTAACTATGCTGACCAGGATGGAAGTAATTTTTTTTTGGTCTGACAAATATGACATAGCATTCCTCAAGTTCAAGTATTTGTTGACCAATGCACCCGCGTTAGTATATCCAAATAGAAACCAACGGTTGGTAGTGTATACTGATGCCTACGGAACTGGATTAGTAGCAGTGTTGATGCAGAATTGTAAAGTCATTGCCTACGTGTTTGTGTCAAAATTGGGCACAACACTCGTTGGAAGTTTTTGAAGAGATAATAAATGAAGAAAGTAAATTAAAATGTGGATTAGCTAACAATAACTCCAAATAACAGAAAGTAAATTGCACGAGAGACAACGATTTAGAGTGGTTCGGCGTATTGCCTACGTCCACTATGAAGTTTTGTTACTTTATTGCTTGATATTCGGAGAATACAACTTTTTTTTATGTCAAAGTACAGCAAGTAGTAAGCCAAAAATTCGAAATCAAAGGCAGCGGTGGTGCTCTGAAGCAATTCTAGCAGCGTCCGGACGTTCTCTTACTCTAAAAATTCTCCGATCCCCTTTCTGAATGACCAGGGGCTCTATTTATAGTTGTAAGAGGCTGATATTTCACCTAAAATCAGGGGAGAACGCTTCTGGCACGTGAGGGGGCCCACATGGCCGAATTATGGAGATCTGGGCCCACTTTGGGATCGATTCGACCCTTGGTTCGAATCGATCAAAAAGGTGTCCAATCGTGATGAAACTTGGTGTGGACATTCTTCTATCTATATGCAAGCTCCTACGAAAATTTCATAGCATTTGGATTTGTAGATCTCGAGTTATGATCGATTCAAGTTGGAGTTGTTCGCCCCAGGGATCCGTTCGAATCGATATGGTTCGAATCCATAGGGTCGAATCCAAGCCTCTGCACGTGATAGTGATGACGTGGTGCGTATGCTTCAGGTCAATCCTCCTTTTTCTCCGAGTTTTCTGGGTCATACCCTTGGTTTTAGCCGCATTTATCTGATGGATTCGAAGAGTTGGATTCGAAGGTATGCTTCCTTCAAATCGATGGAACTGGTACTCCTTCGAATCGGTCAAAGCATTTGATCGATTCGAGGTTGCCTCAATTGGGGGATTCGAAGACGAATTTTTGGAATGGAGCCGGGGCTTCTTCACTAGCATGGATTCGAGGAAACTTTCCCCTGATGGATTCGAGCTAGGGCATACAAGGATGGATTCGAACCAATGCGTGGTTGATGGAGTCGAAGCATGGCCACTTGGACGGATTCGAACCAATGTGTGGTCGATGGATTCGGAGCATGGCTTACTTCTGATCGATTCGAACCTATGCCATTCCTGAGGGATTCGAGCCTATATCATTCCATCCATCTCCCATTGGCGATAACTTGAGCATACTAACTCGGATTTCCCCGAAATTTGGAACGTTGGTTTCTACCACTTAGCTTGACGTGTCTTATCAATCGTAGCCCGATCCGGACTCGGGCAAAATTCATCGATATTTGTAGTTGCCCAATCAATCATTCCAAATTGAGGACATGTGATTTTATCTTTTTCCAGTCAGTTCCTGGTTATCTCGGCCTTGCCAAAAGGTGGGATAACATTTGCCCCCCATAGTACGTCTTGTGTAAACATGACGTGCTTTGAAAAGCTGCAGTCTATCGTTGGACAATTAGAACATGCTTTGTTGTGAGTTGTATTCTTTATTGCTGTAGCCAATCGTCGTATGATCGCGATCGGCTGTTCATCGTCTACGTCATGACGAAATGGACATTTGATCCCTGTGAATAATACAGATCAAACAATAGTCAGACATATGTGCATATATGTACCACCTTGACTTTGGTTAACGTTGCTTGACTACAAGTTGTTGTCAGTTTGGTTTGTTATCGAATTCTGCATCGGTCCTCTCCTTAACCGATCTTGAGATTCGAGTTAAAACACTGTTTTTATGATTGTCTATAATAGTCCTCTTGTATCGATCCTCTCCTAAATCGATATAAAAGGTAGACAAGTAATTTTTCAAATTGAAGCGATTCGTCCGTTCTCATCGGTGGATTTTGATGGATTCGAAGTCATGTATGTTCAAAGCGATAGCTTTCGAATCAATGGTTCAATGGTCTTCGTGCTTCGAATCGATACAACTTTCAATCCAACCTTTGTTCGATGGCTCCTTCGAATCGATAATGCCTCGCATCGATCCTGTAGGGATGGATTCGAACGTGTAATGGATTCGAGGGCAACAGATTCGAAGTGATATATGGATTCAGCCATGTGATGGATTCGAACATGATAGGTGATTGAGTGATCTTTCGAATCGATGGGATATTGCGAGTGACCGGTGGTAGATGGTCAATATGACCGGGAGACGAAGAGCCTCAAGCGTTTTCTCGAACCCGTATAAATACGCGAGGTAAGCCTCACTTTCACTTTTTATTTTTTACTAGTACCATCGCCGCTTCTTCGAATCGATCCTCCAGAGCTAGAAACAACCGTGTCTTTGCACGAAACGATAAAATTCCACCAAGTCTTCTTTTGCAATCGAATCTAATCAGGTAACCAAGGGATCGATTCGAGCGTAGGGAATGATAAAACTAGAGTTTCCAGCATCAATTCAATCCTTTCTTCTGAAAATCATGAAGGGTTGTGAGATCTGGGATGGGTCGACTCGATGGATCTGAGGAACGAAACCATTCAATTCGTATCGAGCGTAGAATGTTGTCTTGGAGGAGCGTAGATATTGATGGATGCTCTCTTCCTTCATTGCTTCGCATCGATCCAGGAATGAACAGTTCGAATCGATCTTGAGTGCAAGGCTTCGAATTGATGGTTGTGAAAGAAGAAGGGTCTCGTGCCGATGGATTCGAAGTAACGATATTCTGATGGATTCGAAGGTGTTCAATATTGATCGATTCGAAGTTATGCAGAGCCCATGGATTCGAATTGCTTTTCTGTCCAAAGGTCTCATCGAGTCAAACTACACGGAGTCGGGGCATACCGATTCGAAGTTCATCGATTCGACTCGTATCGATTCGAGTCGATCGATTCGAACGTCCTTGCTTCTGGGACTCCCACTCTTCTGATTTGCTCCAACATCTGAACTACGACCAATTTCAAGTTGAACTTTAACGAACTCACTGAACTTTAGCATACTTGACTCCGGCGAGCTTCGGCCTTGCATAATCGAATTTGACTTGACCTCCCTTTTGGAGCTTGTCGATGGCACCATGACTTAACCAAAATATAACGAATTTATACTTGAATTGGTCAATAGCATCTGGATGGCATGAAAGTGAATGTCAACGATGACGGTCATTTTCATTCTCAAACTCCAAAGTTTCGTCGTTCGGACATCTTGTTTCAACTTGTAAAATCTGCTTAAGTTATGCATAGCACTTGCACTGCACGACATATTCATACACTTTACACTGGAGGAATGCATGGGTTTTTTATGTATTTAACGCCGCTTTCTGGTGAGTTAGTTAATTATGGATTCTTCGAGTTCTCAACAACAAGAAGTACAAAGCTCGCCTCCTCCAGTGCTTGAGATTCCAGAAATCCCTCCTGAAGTTATAGACCTGGCTCCGGATGAGTTGCCGGAGGCCTTATCTATCGAAGATCCTGTCGATTCTGTTCAGTCCAGTATCTCGGAGTCTTTGTTGGGCTGGATATGTTTGAAACATAACATATCCTCGGACGATGTTTTATTACCTAGTGCCAATGACAGACCACATAACCCACCTGAAGGATATATTGCCTTTTACCGCCATGCCTGCGCGGCTGGATCTCTCCCTCCTTTTAACCAATACATCAGAGAGATGCTGTCGTACTTAGGAATTGCTCCTTCACAACTCCATCCCAACGGGCATGCATTGCTGAATAGCGTCTTTGTCATATTTATGGACTGCCTTTTTCACCCGCCAAGGCCAAACGAGATCAGGCACATATTCAACTTCAAGAGCAGGGGCTATAGTCCATCTTTTACCTTTTTGGAAGCAGTTAGAAAATGACAGATTGTGACAGGAGCATGGACCAGCCTCAGTTATTTTAAGAATGAGTGGTTTTTTGTTCGATGCCCCCCAGGGTTTGCCAGGAGATGGTTATCCAGACGTAAGTATCATAAGTCATCCTTGAATGGCCACTCTTAATACTTGCACTAATACTCTGTTACTCTTATAGCCATCATTTCGAGACCTACCGGTGGGCATTATAGAGGCATCGCTCAAAGCTTGCAAATGGTCCCGAGCGACTTAAGGCACATCGACTTGTTGTTGACCGACGATAACTTAAGGACGCTGGGTTTGATTGAGATGAGCCAGAGTATTGCAATTGAAGGGTTGGTAAAACCGGCCTCGAGGAAGAAGAAGGAAGTTGTAAAAAGAAAACCTGGCATGTGATAAGAGAAGCAAGTGATGATGAGAGGACGCCTACTGATATCGAGTTTGCGGCTGATCTTTCCCGAGTAGAAGAAAAGCAGAAAGGCAAGGTTGTTGTCCCTAAACTTAAGAGACGGAAGTCTATAGTCGTATCTCATTTGATCCCCGGAATTACTACCTCTGATGTTGCTCTTTGTCAATCAGGAAACATTTTTATAGGACTGGATGACATTCCCATCCCGGAATACGTATCTCTCCACCACGAGTCCGGGTTGGATGAACTCCGGGAAGCTTTAGAAATAAGCGAGCCTTTACCTGTTAGTGCAGTCGACACTTCTGGTTGGTCGGGGGTTTTGCACATTTGCATACACTTTCATAACACTACACGACTTCCGCACAAATCGTATTGCTTTCGCCTGGTATTTAACTGAATTGTTTCCCTTTTTCAGGTGCTATGTCTGGTCGTCACTCTACATTGGACAAACTCCGACGAGTACATCACCCTTCTTCTTATTACGAATCTCGACGTGGAGACTCCGATCGCGATCGTGAGCCGAGGCATCACGGCCAGGAATATTATGCCAGGGATTATCATCGCAGTTATTCCAGTCAGGAGCGATCGGATAGAGATCGGAGACACCGCTCCTCCTCTCGTTCTCCTCCCCCACCCCGAAGCCATATTCAGGTGTCTGAGCCTCTCAACATCAACCGTCTTTGCAGGTTTCGAGGCTCGAGCCACACTGTTCTAGAACTGAGGTTGCTACGACTACGGCTACGGAGGAGGCCCCTATTGAACCATCTGGTGAAGGGGCCATCAGACTTGCTCAATTGAAGAGGGACTTTCCGAAGATTTGCTTCGACGCTTGTATCTTTCCTCCCAATCTTAAAAGAATCCCCAAAGACGCTGTGACCACGGCACTTAGCTACACCCGCGATTTCTATGCTCAGTACAAAGAATGGTATAAAGCGGCTGTTAGAGCTTCAAAAGCAGCCTTCGACCGGGACAAAATTATCAAGAAACTGGAAGCCGACTTGGCTCAGAAGAATCGCATTGTTGACATACTCCAATCTGAGGCGGAATCTTCCCGTAAGGCCGAAACCGAGTCGTTAAAAAAGGTTGATGAGACATTAGTTGAGATGGCGAAGATGCAACAGGCACATTGCACTTTGGTTGAAGATTTGGGCCATCGATACAATAATTTTGAAGCCGAGTGGGATGTGGCAGTCAAAGAACTAGAGGAATTAGAGGCTAAGTTTGCTGATATGAACAAAGAAAAAGATGATGCTAATACGGCCGCGCAAGAAGCGTGTGAGCAAGCTGTGTCTCTCCGAGCTGAGCGTGATGCGGCAGTTGAAAGGGTTAAGGAAGTTGAAACGGAGGTGGAGGAGAGAGTCCAGGCAGAGTGGTTCAAGATGGAAGCCGAATTTGACGAACTCTTGGACACATATAATGCCAATGTGTTAGAACATAGGAATCTCTCCTGGCTAGGAGATTACTCGATGCCTCTCTACAATGCCTGGAAGAAATTATTGGAGAATAAGAGGATGTCTTGCCAGGATGAAGTGTTAGATGAGTTTGAGCTCGAGTCACGTTTGCTTAGCGAGGATGAGAGAAAAACTCTTCACGAGGTGATAATTTCTGTTGAGAAAGAAAGACTTGGCATTCATCAAGCGGAGAATGGTGAAGGTTCGGGTGTCGCACATCATAGTGAGAATATCGAAGTCCCTATCCCTACTTCATCCGAAGCTACCGCCGCGGCTGATTCACAAGCTATCCCTGCTTATAACCCGGACCAACCGGAGTTGTCCTCTGGCAAGATTGCTGTTTCCGAGCCTGTTCATGTTCCAAGGCAAGGCAAAGAAGGTACTTTGATTATTTCCCTCATGTCTTAAAGTATCGATTTCCGAGAGAATTTTCCTAACTGATTACTTTTTCTCTCCTTTGTTCAGTGATTGAGAGTGTCACATATGTGCCCCCAGTTCCTCCGGTTCTATATCCTACGCGCAGAGTTATTGTCACCAAGGCGATCTCAACTGTTGCCATGGCCGGTGAGATGGTGTAACGACCCTGACTCGACCTTCGAAAATCGGCACCGAATACGACACTCGTATTCAAATGCCGCAGATCCAAACGTCGAACCTGGTTCGCCGGAGCTTATAACACATTAAGTAAATAACACAGCGGAAGAAATGAATAATATACTTCATATACAGCATTTGATACAATAACTGATACACATGAATGATACAACAGAATGGTATAATGAATATACATCAGAGATATGATACAAGATAATAGCAGCGGAAAGAAAAGATAACACTAGCAGCGGAACAAATCTCCAAAATAGTCTTCAAGAAAGAACTCCAGAACTGGTAATCTTCATCACCAAGACATCAATCCAGAAATAGCTCGAACTCCCAAATCAAGATGAAGAGAAGTAACTCGATCCATTTGTGATTGCCAAATCCTAAGGCTGAAAGCTATCGAATCTACACCTACTACTGATTATCTGAAAACCCCAACTCTAGACTGCCCGTGTGGGAAATAGTGGGCACCCAGAGTTTAGGAAAGGAACAATAAACTCCAGGTCAGTCATGGGACTGGTATGAGCAAACAAAAACATTTGGTCTTTTAAAACAAACAACAAAATTTAAATTTGAAATCCGCAATGCTTTTTGGAAAATGAAACTACCATAAGGCCTCCCGGCACACACACAATGCAAACGCACACATGGGGGAGATTTCTCCTTATGATAGTCAAACATGCTTACTACGAGGAAAATTCTTTGATATTATTACTAGTGCATAGTGGAAAATCTTTCGAAAGTATAATATAAATCCTAGCCAGCATAGGTACCATGATACTATGCCTACTATAGCTGCCATGTTAAATGGCAGGTTCTACAACTAAAACCGTACAAGGCACGTATTGGATGAATGGATTTCCAACAAATGGTCAGGCTAAGGAACTTCCTACTGCCACATGGGATCGCCTCTGGTGGGACGTCCCGAGAACTAACGTTACGGTTAGATCTCTGCCAACACAAGGCCGGGTTACCTCTGTAACTAGGTAACTACTACACGAATATGTCATCCCCCGGTCCTTTGGGACCTTTATCCGAGGCGCCTCAAAGCAACAACCACACAGTAAATGAGATTGGAGCAACCACATAGGTTAAATACCAGGGCTCCATACCTGATACCACCCTTTACCAGAAGGGAATGACACACCCTAAAGGGAGCGACCCTCATAACCTTGCCGCATCTTTCCTGTTTCGACCATTTCCGGGGAGTGAGGTCCTGATGCAGTCTCGTCCACAAAGCTACGCTTTGGCACAAAGCCATGCTCTGGGTCAACAGATGACCAAAGCAATGATCACAAAGATAAATGATCAAACAAATGATCATATCACAAATGATCAACCAATGATCATCACACAGCAGCACTCAGCATGCCACATTACCAAATTGGGAATATCACTGATAAATATCAACTACATAACCTCTGAGCTCATACGTCTCAGAGAAGGGTGTTAAGCTAAGAGAATAAATTCTCCGCCACCAAGCAGAAATGTATTTGATAGAAATCAGATAACATCTCAAAGTGTAATGTCGGACATACAACCATACAAGTCTGTTCCGGGTTCGAACAGAACCGAAGGCACTTCCGAAGAAGCCCTTGCAAATCCGGGTATCCCCAATCCCGATCGGACTTCCCATCACTAAGGAGAACTCTATACCGGAGCAACTCAGTGCAGAGTCAATCGATAGGTTATCCTATCGTTCTCACAGATACCCGGTCTTCACCACCGGTCTTCAATGCTATCCATAACGACGTATCACATATTCGGAATGGGCTATATGACACAAAGGTCCTCTCCCGGCTAAACCGAATAGTGAGCGCAAAATTTAAAAACATATGGATATGGGATTTCGGTTAAGTCACAACTTAAAAATCCAAAGCTTTTCTTTCAAATGGTTAAACAAATTACCCTTTTAAATCTTTAAATAAAAAGATTAATTTCACAAAGTTTCACCAAATTTCATAAAGGTCTATCTCTAGATTCAAAACAACTTCCATTCCAATTGGATTAACTCGATAAATCTTTAAATTAAAGATTTAATTTATAGCTTTCAAAACACGTTCCAAAGATTTATTCATAACTTGGAAAACCCTTTTCATTTTAAAACTTGAATTCCTTTTAACACATATTGGAAATCCATTTCTTATATGAAAGCTTCTATTATTTGGAAACAACAGTTTTCGTTTCAGAAAAGTCCGATTTATACAAGTTGAAAATCTTGGGTTAAATTTAAATTCCAAACATCACTTTTTAAAATGGTTTAAAAACCCATATAAATCCATTTATAAGTTGGATAACTTTTTAAACCCTAGTTCCCAAATTATAGAATTCAACTTCAAATATTGAATTCAAATTTAAATCAAATTATTTAAATTTCAAAACTCAATCAAGTTATTCAAATAACTTTTATTTTTTTGAAATTCATTTTATTCAAAAGCTTCAATTCTAATTCCAAAACTATTTTGGATTCAAAAATACAATTTTAAATATATTTCAAAAATCTGTGACTTAACCCATTTCCACGTGCAATCCATATTTGTGTGTGTATACGTGTGGTCCAGGGGTTCAACACAATAGTGCACAACATCCATTATCACAGATTCAATCATATCGACAAGCGGTATAACCCATAACGCTTATCTATATTCACAGATTCATAGATAAAATAAAATATCATTCACAAAGATTAACTAATATGATTCGATGTGGGTTTCGGATAACCGACTGGAATCCGACTCCCTGTCGCATCGAAATCCAAATGGCATTCTACGGGTCAAGGGGTTTCATATTCATATGACAATATATTCATCATAAATATAGCAGATCAGCACAAATTATCACATAGCATCTCATCACATATCAAATATATTAATCCATCACACAACATTCAATTACAACCAGCATCTACAATTAAGATGAATAAACTGGGTGGTTTTAAATTTATTACCTACATGATTACTTTCATTTATTATTCCTAATTAATTAACTATCCATATTTATTCAATTAATAAATCTTCCATTATTAATTTTAAATCTAATATCATTCAATTAATGATTTCTTAATTACAAATTAATTATTCTAAGAAAAATTAATCTTAAACTTTAATTAATCAAATTAAAACCCTTAATTACTTTAATTAATTATCCATTTCATTAATTAATTAATTATCCATTTTTAATTATAGATTTATTAAACTTAATTAATCAATCTCAAATTTAAATTAATTAACTTAAAAATTATCATTAATTACTTAATTAAACATCGACATCATTAATTAAATAATTAATATTCATCTTAATTACCTTAATAATCAAATAAATCCAATCATTAAACTTTTATTTATCTTTTAGATAAACATTCCTTATTTAATTAAGCATTTAAGAACAAAATGTTTTTTTTTTTTTTTTAAATTTACATTAAATTCCATTTAACATTTCTTTTAAACTTTACGACTTAAATTTATTTAAAATAAGATTTTTAAAACAATACAAACTTAATTTTATATGTTTACAAGAAACATATACCTTATTAATGAGTTGAAGAGGATTTAAATTCAATTCAAATGCAATTCATTAAAACAATTCAATTTAAACCTTTATTTAAAAACTGATGTTTAAATTTTAAATCCAGATTTTAAAACTCAGATTTGAATTCATTTTAAATTCCTAAATTAAATACTTAACCTTTCTTTCCAAATGCAAATCACATGTGCATTTATACTTGAGAGTTTAAAATCAAGTTTGAATTTAAAAACATAATTGCTTTCAAATCATTGACAATCAAAATTTGAATTCCAATTTAAATTTCAAACTAAACCCAGTTTAAATCTTCACCTGCAAATTTAAACTTTATCTTTATATTTAAAACAGAAACAGTTTTCTGTTTTAAAAAAAAAAAATCAAACTCTGAATTTTCCAGAATTTAAATTATTTCAAAAGACAGAATTCAAACTTATTTAAATTCATATTTGAATTCAGTTTTAACATCCTAAGTTAAACTTTATTTTGCATTTTATTTCAAACTTATAAAACTGGAAACAGATTCATGTTCCCCCCCTTTCTCTTTTTTTTTATATTTTTAACCAATTTGAAATTCTGCATTTAAATTTATTACAAAATAGGAATTCAAACTATTTGTATTCAATTTCAAACTCAAGTTTAATCCTAAGTTTTAATTTCCAGATTTATATTAAACTTTACTTTTAAAAAAAAATTTCTTAAAAACAGAACAGAACAGTTCTGTTGTTAAAACTCTGAAACCATAAAGTATACTCGAGTCGCCCCATGCTTTGCTTCGAGTCAGAAGCTAACATGCTTCGAGTTGTTTCCCATTTAACCCGAGACCCACCCGAGCAACTAACCCTGCACCCAAAAACAATCAATTCCTAAACCTGGAAACAGCCCACACCCCTACCCTTCAAACCTGTCAACATCCAATTCCTCCACTCCTCGACCATCATCAACACACAAACTCCGGTGATAGCTTCATCACCACACCATCCATCATTACCCATAACAGCTTTGAACTCGAATCACTGAGGAGTTCAAAATCGACCCAAAACTGTAACCCAAAAGTAAACTAGGGTTTAAATAAAAATTTTCAAACTGCTACCAATCTAATAGTTTATATCCACTTCTATGATTTTTACAAGGATCTATGATCCTTACTTATTAACTCAGAAAGAAATTTGGGTTTTCTTATACTACAGGTTACATGCATTTGCACAATTTCATATTATTGTTCAATAACAAACTGATACTGACACATGCACTTAAAAATCCTGATACTTAATTTAAAACTCAAATTTCAGTTTATATGTTTGATTTGTATTACTGAATTACTATATCATTTAGATTGGGTTTGAATAAAATTTGAACATGCATGATGTTCTTACAATTTCCAGGGTCCAGAAACAAGTTTATTATTCTAAATAAAATCTAATACTTTAATTGGGATATACTACAAGTTTTGTTAAAATTTTGCATCTAACAGGGATTTAATTTTGAGTTCATAAATATTTAAATTGCATCCTTAAGTCAGAAATCAAGATCAGGAAAGAATTTATCACTAGCAAGCAAGCATTCAATCTCATATATACACAGACATATACATCATACTCATCAGGCAACAATTCAAGCAACCATATACTTTAAATCAGTTTTAAAATAAATTGTTACTCACAAGCATTAACAAGAAAATAGGTTTCAGGAGGGAAAGTTGCTCACAGTCATGCAAACAGAGAAGCAATTAACAACAATTTTTTTTCAAGTCCTGTTATGTTTTTCTTTTCATTGGGTATGAATTTGGCCACACCTGTAACTCTACAGGGACATATGCATGTATATCTGAACCACATACATCATCATAGACAAGCATTCATAACACAATCATGCAAGCACAACAAGATTTAAAGTTTTAAGTAAAGGAGGTTTGCTCACAACAACAAGAACAGATTCAAAGTAGAAGGTTTGCTCACCTGAAGATGATGAAGAAACAAAGAACAGGGAACAGAATGAAGGCAGAGAAAAATCTTGAGCCTCCCTGAATTTTCTTGGAATTTAGACCTGTAAGTTGTAAATACAGGTCCTTATTTACTTTTTTTGTTGCACTCAATTTATTAAATACAAACAGTTTTAATTACTTACAAGTTTGAAATCTTGTTATATAACAGAGGGGCTTCCTGCATTTGAGAACAGGAAACAAATTTGCCTTGTACTTGATTTTCCTGCAAGCAATTTATTGAACATTATTGTTTAAATCTTGTTTTAGTTACCAATTACAACTTCTAATTCAAATTTTTCAAAGGAATTTTACTTGCCTTTATCTCATTCCAGAGGAAAACTGCACTGCTTTATTCTAGCCAAAGCCTGCAGCTAAATTTATTTATATTAAAATTTGAGTTTTAAATCATAATCTCAGTAAATTATAAAGTTTAAAACTACCTGAAAGATGGAGTTTCTGTAGGCTATAGCTTGATTTTTGTTTGTATGGTTTTAGATTCTCAACTTGAATTGAAGAAGAAGAGCAGTTTTTTTTTTTTTTTTTTTTTTCTGTTTTGATGATTTTCTTTTGAATGATGATGTTCAAAGATTACAAATCTTTGTGGCTGCTGTACTTATCAGAGTTGAAGCTTAAAATTTCGAAATTTTGGAAACTGGAAAGTTTCTTTAATTTTTTATCTGAATATTTTATTTTTAATTAAGACAATTCATGCCATTTGTAAAGAGCAATGATGAGAGCAAGATTTTGTTCATCCCCCTACTCCACCTCTCATGTATATGTATTTATATGTATTTACATTTGCATATATAAAAAAAAAATTTAAAGACAAAAGAATGTTTATTTTTATTTTTATATCATATTTATTTTATGAATGAACACACCTCTTAATTCATTTATATGTGTGTATATACATACAATGTTAAAAGAATATTTTTTTAGCCAATGTTTGCATTATATACATTATATCTTAATGAAATTTAAATGCCATTTACAAAAAAAAAATTACTTTAAATTTAATACTTTGGTATATTTACAAACAATATTCTCAAATGAAAATGTTCAATTCTCTACAACCAATATTATTTTAAACTTTTATTTGAAATCTTTAAACCAACATTAACTTTAAGCTTAGTTCATTATATTTATTAATTAAAATTCATTTGTATAATTAAATGAACATATATCTTTATTAAATTTGAAAAATTCAAATATACACAAAATTTTATTTACAATATATTTAAATTTTATTTACTTGTAATCAAATTTCTATTTAAAAATCTAAAATTTTAAGTTTATTCTGGAAATATCTAATTAATTCACAAATAACCCCACAATTTAATTTCAACATTAAATTAATTATCGTATTATTTTGGCTAATATTCCAGGAATGTTACAGATTCCCCCCCTTAAGAAATTTCGTCCTCGAAATTTGCAAGGAGACGACAAAGAATAGATGAAAGATAGAGAAATGTCTTTCCAAATCAAACTGGATAACAATTCTGTATTTGACTTAGCAAATAAGAATATCGACAATATGAGAACAAACTCATACAATATTACACAAAATATTTGGGTCCATCGGTCTACGAATATGCAAGGGCATTGATTAGTTAGAAGGGATAACTAATCGTTCGTAGAATATATCGGATCCCAGAGAATAGATAGATAGATCAAATCTTCATATTAGTTAACCAATTTACTCAATTTTAAATTTCCAATTTATTTAATATTTTCAATTTCAAATTCATTAGAGTTTAGATCGAAAAGCTGATAAGAAATCGATGAAGATACAAAGTAAGAATTTTCTACAACGATACGTATGGCCATCATCACACCGAAACTTCTTTCTGGAGCTGCTACGAAGCAATCAAAAGAATTCGAAATCGAATCAAAGGAGATTGATAGAGAAAAGATATTTCCACTGTTGCAGGGTATTGACCATTTGTAGTGGTACTCCCCTGTCCCCTATCTCGTCCTCTCCTCGCACTCATACTTACTATTGGTGGATAGCAAGAGAATTTACTGAGGCATTCGAACGGATATCTTAGGGATATACTCATTCTAGGGTATACTTCACCCTATCTCTAATGAGCTACTTAATATGTTATACTCCTGAGCTAAGGTTTTAACCATCAGCTCTGATACCACTTGTAACGACCCTGACTCGACCTTCGAAAATCGGCACCGAATACGACACTCGTATTCAAATGCCGCAGATCCAAACGTCGAACCTGGTTCGCCGGAGCTTATAACACATTAAGTAAATAACACAGCGGAAGAAATGAATAATATACTTCATATACAGCATTTGATACAATAACTGATACACATGAATGATACAACAGAATGGTATAATGAATATACATCAGAGATATGATACAAGATAATAGCAGCGGAAAGAAAAGATAACACTAGCAGCGGAACAAATCTCCAAAATAGTCTTCAAGAAAGAACTCCAGAACTGGTAATCTTCATCACCAAGACATCAATCCAGAAATAGCTCGAACTCCCAAATCAAGATGAAGAGAAGTAACTCGATCCATTTGTGATTGCCAAATCCTAAGGCTGAAAGCTATCGAATCTACACCTACTACTGATTATCTGAAAACCCCAACTCTAGACTGCCCGTGTGGGAAATAGTGGGCACCCAGAGTTTAGGAAAGGAACAATAAACTCCAGGTCAGTCATGGGACTGGTATGAGCAAACAAAAACATTTGGTCTTTTAAAACAAACAACAAAATTTAAATTTGAAATCCGCAATGCTTTTTGGAAAATGAAACTACCATAAGGCCTCCCGGCACACACACAATGCAAACGCACACATGGGGGAGATTTCTCCTTATGATAGTCAAACATGCTTACTACGAGGAAAATTCTTTGATATTATTACTAGTGCATAGTGGAAAATCTTTCGAAAGTATAATATAAATCCTAGCCAGCATAGGTACCATGATACTATGCCTACTATAGCTGCCATGTTAAATGGCAGGTTCTACAACTAAAACCGTACAAGGCACGTATTGGATGAATGGATTTCCAACAAATGGTCAGGCTAAGGAACTTCCTACTGCCACATGGGATCGCCTCTGGTGGGACGTCCCGAGAACTAACGTTACGGTTAGATCTCTGCCAACACAAGGCCGGGTTACCTCTGTAACTAGGTAACTACTACACGAATATGTCATCCCCCGGTCCTTTGGGACCTTTATCCGAGGCGCCTCAAAGCAACAACCACACAGTAAATGAGATTGGAGCAACCACATAGGTTAAATACCAGGGCTCCATACCTGATACCACCCTTTACCAGAAGGGAATGACACACCCTAAAGGGAGCGACCCTCATAACCTTGCCGCATCTTTCCTGTTTCGACCATTTCCGGGGAGTGAGGTCCTGATGCAGTCTCGTCCACAAAGCTACGCTTTGGCACAAAGCCATGCTCTGGGTCAACAGATGACCAAAGCAATGATCACAAAGATAAATGATCAAACAAATGATCATATCACAAATGATCAACCAATGATCATCACACAGCAGCACTCAGCATGCCACATTACCAAATTGGGAATATCACTGATAAATATCAACTACATAACCTCTGAGCTCATACGTCTCAGAGAAGGGTGTTAAGCTAAGAGAATAAATTCTCCGCCACCAAGCAGAAATGTATTTGATAGAAATCAGATAACATCTCAAAGTGTAATGTCGGACATACAACCATACAAGTCTGTTCCGGGTTCGAACAGAACCGAAGGCACTTCCGAAGAAGCCCTTGCAAATCCGGGTATCCCCAATCCCGATCGGACTTCCCATCACTAAGGAGAACTCTATACCGGAGCAACTCAGTGCAGAGTCAATCGATAGGTTATCCTATCGTTCTCACAGATACCCGGTCTTCACCACCGGTCTTCAATGCTATCCATAACGACGTATCACATATTCGGAATGGGCTATATGACACAAAGGTCCTCTCCCGGCTAAACCGAATAGTGAGCGCAAAATTTAAAAACATATGGATATGGGATTTCGGTTAAGTCACAACTTAAAAATCCAAAGCTTTTCTTTCAAATGGTTAAACAAATTACCCTTTTAAATCTTTAAATAAAAAGATTAATTTCACAAAGTTTCACCAAATTTCATAAAGGTCTATCTCTAGATTCAAAACAACTTCCATTCCAATTGGATTAACTCGATAAATCTTTAAATTAAAGATTTAATTTATAGCTTTCAAAACACGTTCCAAAGATTTATTCATAACTTGGAAAACCCTTTTCATTTTAAAACTTGAATTCCTTTTAACACATATTGGAAATCCATTTCTTATATGAAAGCTTCTATTATTTGGAAACAACAGTTTTCGTTTCAGAAAAGTCCGATTTATACAAGTTGAAAATCTTGGGTTAAATTTAAATTCCAAACATCACTTTTTAAAATGGTTTAAAAACCCATATAAATCCATTTATAAGTTGGATAACTTTTTAAACCCTAGTTCCCAAATTATAGAATTCAACTTCAAATATTGAATTCAAATTTAAATCAAATTATTTAAATTTCAAAACTCAATCAAGTTATTCAAATAACTTTTATTTTTTTGAAATTCATTTTATTCAAAAGCTTCAATTCTAATTCCAAAACTATTTTGGATTCAAAAATACAATTTTAAATATATTTCAAAAATCTGTGACTTAACCCATTTCCACGTGCAATCCATATTTGTGTGTGTATACGTGTGGTCCAGGGGTTCAACACAATAGTGCACAACATCCATTATCACAGATTCAATCATATCGACAAGCGGTATAACCCATAACGCTTATCTATATTCACAGATTCATAGATAAAATAAAATATCATTCACAAAGATTAACTAATATGATTCGATGTGGGTTTCGGATAACCGACTGGAATCCGACTCCCTGTCGCATCGAAATCCAAATGGCATTCTACGGGTCAAGGGGTTTCATATTCATATGACAATATATTCATCATAAATATAGCAGATCAGCACAAATTATCACATAGCATCTCATCACATATCAAATATATTAATCCATCACACAACATTCAATTACAACCAGCATCTACAATTAAGATGAATAAACTGGGTGGTTTTAAATTTATTACCTACATGATTACTTTCATTTATTATTCCTAATTAATTAACTATCCATATTTATTCAATTAATAAATCTTCCATTATTAATTTTAAATCTAATATCATTCAATTAATGATTTCTTAATTACAAATTAATTATTCTAAGAAAAATTAATCTTAAACTTTAATTAATCAAATTAAAACCCTTAATTACTTTAATTAATTATCCATTTCATTAATTAATTAATTATCCATTTTTAATTATAGATTTATTAAACTTAATTAATCAATCTCAAATTTAAATTAATTAACTTAAAAATTATCATTAATTACTTAATTAAACATCGACATCATTAATTAAATAATTAATATTCATCTTAATTACCTTAATAATCAAATAAATCCAATCATTAAACTTTTATTTATCTTTTAGATAAACATTCCTTATTTAATTAAGCATTTAAGAACAAAATGTTTTTTTTTTTTTTAAATTTACATTAAATTCCATTTAACATTTCTTTTAAACTTTACGACTTAAATTTATTTAAAATAAGATTTTTAAAACAATACAAACTTAATTTTATATGTTTACAAGAAACATATACCTTATTAATGAGTTGAAGAGGATTTAAATTCAATTCAAATGCAATTCATTAAAACAATTCAATTTAAACCTTTATTTAAAAACTGATGTTTAAATTTTAAATCCAGATTTTAAAACTCAGATTTGAATTCATTTTAAATTCCTAAATTAAATACTTAACCTTTCTTTCCAAATGCAAATCACATGTGCATTTATACTTGAGAGTTTAAAATCAAGTTTGAATTTAAAAACATAATTGCTTTCAAATCATTGACAATCAAAATTTGAATTCCAATTTAAATTTCAAACTAAACCCAGTTTAAATCTTCACCTGCAAATTTAAACTTTATCTTTATATTTAAAACAGAAACAGTTTTCTGTTTTAAAAAAAAAAATCAAACTCTGAATTTTCCAGAATTTAAATTATTTCAAAAGACAGAATTCAAACTTATTTAAATTCATATTTGAATTCAGTTTTAACATCCTAAGTTAAACTTTATTTTGCATTTTATTTCAAACTTATAAAACTGGAAACAGATTCATGTTCCCCCCCTTTCTCTTTTTTTTTATATTTTTAACCAATTTGAAATTCTGCATTTAAATTTATTACAAAATAGGAATTCAAACTATTTGTATTCAATTTCAAACTCAAGTTTAATCCTAAGTTTTAATTTCCAGATTTATATTAAACTTTACTTTTAAAAAAAAATTTCTTAAAAACAGAACAGAACAGTTCTGTTGTTAAAACTCTGAAACCATAAAGTATACTCGAGTCGCCCCATGCTTTGCTTCGAGTCAGAAGCTAACATGCTTCGAGTTGTTTCCCATTTAACCCGAGACCCACCCGAGCAACTAACCCTGCACCCAAAAACAATCAATTCCTAAACCTGGAAACAGCCCACACCCCTACCCTTCAAACCTGTCAACATCCAATTCCTCCACTCCTCGACCATCATCAACACACAAACTCCGGTGATAGCTTCATCACCACACCATCCATCATTACCCATAACAGCTTTGAACTCGAATCACTGAGGAGTTCAAAATCGACCCAAAACTGTAACCCAAAAGTAAACTAGGGTTTAAATAAAAATTTTCAAACTGCTACCAATCTAATAGTTTATATCCACTTCTATGATTTTTACAAGGATCTATGATCCTTACTTATTAACTCAGAAAGAAATTTGGGTTTTCTTATACTACAGGTTACATGCATTTGCACAATTTCATATTATTGTTCAATAACAAACTGATACTGACACATGCACTTAAAAATCCTGATACTTAATTTAAAACTCAAATTTCAGTTTATATGTTTGATTTGTATTACTGAATTACTATATCATTTAGATTGGGTTTGAATAAAATTTGAACATGCATGATGTTCTTACAATTTCCAGGGTCCAGAAACAAGTTTATTATTCTAAATAAAATCTAATACTTTAATTGGGATATACTACAAGTTTTGTTAAAATTTTGCATCTAACAGGGATTTAATTTTGAGTTCATAAATATTTAAATTGCATCCTTAAGTCAGAAATCAAGATCAGGAAAGAATTTATCACTAGCAAGCAAGCATTCAATCTCATATATACACAGACATATACATCATACTCATCAGGCAACAATTCAAGCAACCATATACTTTAAATCAGTTTTAAAATAAATTGTTACTCACAAGCATTAACAAGAAAATAGGTTTCAGGAGGGAAAGTTGCTCACAGTCATGCAAACAGAGAAGCAATTAACAACAATTTTTTTTCAAGTCCTGTTATGTTTTTCTTTTCATTGGGTATGAATTTGGCCACACCTGTAACTCTACAGGGACATATGCATGTATATCTGAACCACATACATCATCATAGACAAGCATTCATAACACAATCATGCAAGCACAACAAGATTTAAAGTTTTAAGTAAAGGAGGTTTGCTCACAACAACAAGAACAGATTCAAAGTAGAAGGTTTGCTCACCTGAAGATGATGAAGAAACAAAGAACAGGGAACAGAATGAAGGCAGAGAAAAATCTTGAGCCTCCCTGAATTTTCTTGGAATTTAGACCTGTAAGTTGTAAATACAGGTCCTTATTTACTTTTTTTGTTGCACTCAATTTATTAAATACAAACAGTTTTAATTACTTACAAGTTTGAAATCTTGTTATATAACAGAGGGGCTTCCTGCATTTGAGAACAGGAAACAAATTTGCCTTGTACTTGATTTTCCTGCAAGCAATTTATTGAACATTATTGTTTAAATCTTGTTTTAGTTACCAATTACAACTTCTAATTCAAATTTTTCAAAGGAATTTTACTTGCCTTTATCTCATTCCAGAGGAAAACTGCACTGCTTTATTCTAGCCAAAGCCTGCAGCTAAATTTATTTATATTAAAATTTGAGTTTTAAATCATAATCTCAGTAAATTATAAAGTTTAAAACTACCTGAAAGATGGAGTTTCTGTAGGCTATAGCTTGATTTTTGTTTGTATGGTTTTAGATTCTCAACTTGAATTGAAGAAGAAGAGCAGTTTTTTTTTTTTTTTTTTTTCTGTTTTGATGATTTTCTTTTGAATGATGATGTTCAAAGATTACAAATCTTTGTGGCTGCTGTACTTATCAGAGTTGAAGCTTAAAATTTCGAAATTTTGGAAACTGGAAAGTTTCTTTAATTTTTTATCTGAATATTTTATTTTTAATTAAGACAATTCATGCCATTTGTAAAGAGCAATGATGAGAGCAAGATTTTGTTCATCCCCCTACTCCACCTCTCATGTATATGTATTTATATGTATTTACATTTGCATATATAAAAAAAAATTTAAAGACAAAAGAATGTTTATTTTTATTTTTATATCATATTTATTTTATGAATGAACACACCTCTTAATTCATTTATATGTGTGTATATACATACAATGTTAAAAGAATATTTTTTTAGCCAATGTTTGCATTATATACATTATATCTTAATGAAATTTAAATGCCATTTACAAAAAAAAAATTACTTTAAATTTAATACTTTGGTATATTTACAAACAATATTCTCAAATGAAAATGTTCAATTCTCTACAACCAATATTATTTTAAACTTTTATTTGAAATCTTTAAACCAACATTAACTTTAAGCTTAGTTCATTATATTTATTAATTAAAATTCATTTGTATAATTAAATGAACATATATCTTTATTAAATTTGAAAAATTCAAATATACACAAAATTTTATTTACAATATATTTAAATTTTATTTACTTGTAATCAAATTTCTATTTAAAAATCTAAAATTTTAAGTTTATTCTGGAAATATCTAATTAATTCACAAATAACCCCACAATTTAATTTCAACATTAAATTAATTATCGTATTATTTTGGCTAATATTCCAGGAATGTTACAGATGGGAGAGGGGAGCTCGATGTCATTCGATGTTCAAATGATTGAAGAGCTACTTGGCCACTCTCTTGACCCTATTCCTGATCCTTCATTCGCGACGAGTGGAGCTGCTCCAGTCTTCAGTTCTGTCGTAACAACCACCAACGTATCCAGCGCAGCTCAGTTGACTCGAGAAGAAGAGATTTTAGCTGAGATAAGCGCCAAAATGGCCACGATGGTGACGGTTGGTGGTCCTGGTAGCGACACTGCTCCTTCGAGCTTATCTTCTTTAATGGTATCTCTCCCGGTGGCACGGTAACTGTCTCGAGTGTTGCTGAACAAACACCTATTACCGCCCACATGCCTTCGGTTCGCCCTCACAAGAGGATCTCTATCCGTTCCGGCTCTGAGGAAGACGTTGATATTATGCCAGATCCGGAGGATGTCCAAAGAAAGACAAGAAATCCCGTAGGAAGCCGGGTAGCGGGTCCAGCGGCTCGACTCCGAAGAAGAAACCCCAGAAGAAGAAGGAGTGAGCTTCTTATTTTATCATGTGGTTGTAAAATAGAAATTCTTTTACCTTTTCTTTTGTTCTTCTAGAGCCGTGTATATATGTGGATTCGGCCTTCACTTAATTGAAACTTTTTGACTTGCCATGTAATCAAACTTGTTTTTGCTAGTTGATTGAATGGGAAGTTGCTCTTTTCTTTTACTTAAGTGTTTTGCAATGTTTGTTTTTTTATATATGCCAAGTATGGAAATATAATTTTGTGTCATGATTTGATGAACGAGTTGAACTCCGGATATAGTATCACTTTGGTTAGTGACTAACTCTTAGCTTTTTTGCCCCTAGTCTCGGGGAACAACATTTGTATTTTGGTGGTTGATCACATTTTCTGCGAATCTTAAGCACATGTCCACATTCTGGGGACTTAGGATAATTTGAGATCGATAATCCGGTTCGCATTCCGGGAACTTGAGAGTTATCGATATTTGTAACACAGTTCGCGCTCCGGGAACCTGGAATTGATGTTTATACTTTGTTCACACTCTGGGAACGAGTTGTTGAATGTTTATACTCCAATTCACACTCTGGGAATTCGGAGTCCGTTCGCACTCCGGGAACGAATTGCTGAATGTTTATACTCCGATTCACACTCTGGGAATTTGGAGTCCATTCACACTCTGGGAACGAATTGCTGAATGTTTATACTCCAATTCACACTCTGGGAACGAGTTGTTGAATGTTTATACTCCAATTCACACTCTGGGAATTCGGAGTCCGTTCGCACTCCGAGAACGAATTGTTGAATGTTTATACTCCATTCACACTCTGGGAATTTGGAGTCCGTTCGCGCTCCGGGAATGAGTTATTGAATGTTTATACTGCAATTCACGCTCTGGGAAGTTGGAGTCCGTTTACGCTGTGGGAACGATTTGTATGATGTTTATCCTCCAATTCGCGCTCTGGGAAGTTGGAGTCCGTTCGCGCTGTGGGAACGATTTGTATGATGTTTATCCTCCAATTCGCACTCTGGGAAGTTGGAGTCTTATTGAATGTTTATACTCCAATTCACGCTCTGGGAAGTTGGAGTCCGTTCGCACTCTGGGAACGAGTTATTGAATGTTTATACTCCAATTCACGCTCTGGGAAGTTGGAGTCCGTTCGCACTCTGGGAACGAGTTATTAAATGGACTGTCGTGTGTTGGTCCAGTTCAGCCTTTGATGTGCTGAATTGCCCCTGAGCTGGGGTTTCACTTAGTGAGTGGCCGGTCGTATCACAGTCACTCGCTATTTGAATAAATTCCATTGTTTGATGGAACTTAGCTCTTCGTGTGTCGTGATTGTTGAATGTTGTATTCGGTGAATCACAGCTCAAGCTTAAAGAGGTAGTATTTTATTGCTGAAATAAGAAAATATGGAAAAGTCAATGCCTTATTACAAATTCAAATTTCAGAATGTAAAGGAAACCGCAAAGCATTCATAGATTAAATAAAGCCTATCATGTGTAGCAATGACGAAGGTCCTAGCTTCTCCAGGCTCTTGGCAAAATATGACCGCCCAATGTTGATAGCAAGAACAGGTCATCCTCGAATTTTTGTTCAATCACACATGGTCCTTCCCACGTTGGTTTCACGTGCGATGGTGCTGAGTGTACTCTTCCGCAGACGAAATCACCAATTTTAGAGGCTTGGGGTTGGTCATTGACATCGTTCGACCGGGAAACTCGCTTTCGGAGTATGATGGTCCTTAAGTCGGCCTGGTCTCCCATAACAACACCAACTCCTTGGTCAGTGGGGAATTTTAAGGTTAGGCACCATGGGACGATAACAGCCCTGAATTCAGTAAGGGCTGGTCGGCCCAAGAAAGCATTGTCCGGTGAATCTATGTCCATAACCACGAATCGCAACGTCCGGATTCTGCAGCATTGTCCTGTTCCCAACTCTGTTGGTATTTCTAGTTCTCTAACGGGTATGGCCGCGCTCCCGTCAAAGCCGCGAATACTGGATTGGCATGGTTTCAAGTTTTTGGTCATCATATTCATTTGATCGTAGGCTCGCTTAAATATTATATTCACGGAACTTCCACTGTCAACCAGAATCCTTCTCATCCACACATGGCCTACCTGAGCTGATATGTCTAGTGGATCGGTAGTTGGGACTATGATACTGTCATCATCACTACACTGAAATACGATGTCGTTGGTCATTGCTTTCTGTCGTTTGATCAGAACTTTATCTTTCAAATGTCTACAGCATGTAGCATCCGCATGCCTAGTAGGACTGGCATATGACTTCATCTCATCCCAGCTTCGCTTTGTTGGATGGGGGATACTTCCAACAGCATTTACTACTAACCTCCAGCCGGTGGGGGTGGAGTCTTCTTGTATCAGATGATTGGATTCATTACTTTGATTTGATGGGCCCGCTTCTCCCGGCTGCGGCGTCCGAACAAACTATTCCAGCTTCTTTTCTCTGATCAATTTTTCAACGAGGTCTTGTAAGCGACGACGTTCGTTTGTGTTGTGCTCGTAGTTTTCATGGAACCTGCAAAACTTTCCTGTTTGGATTTGCTTTTCTGACGACGGATTTGGTGTAGGTTTTCGATACTGAATTGTATCACGGGTTTGTAAATATAAGTCTTCGAGTGATGTATTCCGAGGAGTGTAACTGTCAAACATTGGATTTTTGCGCTGCGAGCCACGATTTTTATCTTGCTTCTTAATTTGATTCACGCTCTCTCTTCGCCGAGCTTGTTTGTTTTTAACGTTCAACTGAACTTTTTCGGAGCTCTCACCGGACTGTTTGATTGCTACATTATTTTGAATCCCTTTCATACTCGGTCCTGCATCAGTTTGCTTCCTAGACTGTTTCGCGTCCTCCCTTCTCAGGAATTGAGCCGCCTTGGCGTGGAAACGGTCCAACGATGCAGGTGGTTTTCCTGCTAACCAGCTGCCAAACTCAGAATCGGGGTCGATCCCCTTAGTCAGCGCCATAAGGATGGAGTTATCGTTTGGATTGCTGATCTCCGCACATGCAGTATGGAATCTCTCTAAGTAGTGTCTGAGTGTTTATCCAGGAGCTTGAGTGACACTAGACAGAGTGTTGACATCTTTCGGCCTTGCGACGTGCATGCAGAATTGTTCAACGAATTTCGTGGCCAACTGGTTGAATGAAGAGATGGATCGAGGTGGCAATCGGGTGAACCACATGGTGGCGATGCCTCCCAAGGATATGGGGAAACTACGACACTTCACGGCATCGTCGGCGCGGGCAGCGGTCATCGACCATTCGTATTTCAGAATATGTTGGTTAGGGTCAGAGTTCCCTTCGTACGTGGGTAAAGTTGGCATTCTGAATCGCCGTGGAGGTTCGGCAGTAAGGATATCGTATGTAAAAGGAGTGTGACTTCGGGAAACTCCCCAATCATCATTTGTGAATCCCTGACTCTCACGGATCATCTGACGTATCATAATTGAAAGGTCCGGCATTTGCGCGTTTTGTGCGGCCTGCACCGGAGTATGATTACGTTCCATTCTTTGGGGTTGGACCGGATATTGTCGACGGTCCAAGTCTTGCCTTCGTGGCTCATAGTTTTCCGAGACGTATGATTCAGGAGTACGTCCGTGTTGGTGATGGTCCAGGTCCGACTGATCTTGGGCATCGACTCTTGGTTCAGCTGCAATGTTAGTGGTGCGGTATTCTGCGGTGTAGTGAGGAACGACACCTCCTCGGGAGGAGGGTCCAGTTTGGAAACTGGCTGATGGGCCAACTCTCAGTTGTCCAACGGTTAGTGCCGGTTGATTTCCAGTGACTGGCATGCGACTCCCATCTAGTCGGGGTCGTGGTGTTCGATATTGGTAATCAGAAGATGAAGAACTCTCGCTGGAGTAGCGAGAAGCGTGGTCTCTCTTGGACCTTTTTTGCTTTTGGCGATCCAGCTTGTCGATTAGCTCAGCGTTAGCGCGTAGCTGTTCTTCTAGTTGTTGCCGACTCTGGGTCAGCTCTTGGAGTAGCAACTGCAACTCACGTCGAGTAACCGAACCTGACGGTTCGGAGTGCCCAGTAGCATCCGGATTAGATGGAGGTGGCGGCACAGGATTCTGTTGATCCTTCTCTTGTTGATTGATAGAATTTGAGGTGGTTCTTGTATTAACCATCTTGAAAGTTGAATTCCTTTCCTTAGACTTTTGAAAATCTGAATAGAATGGAAGGAATTTGAATTTAATGATTTGGATCTCTCTCTTAGATTTATTCAATCCGGTATCGATGACAGATCCAACGAGCAGGAGAAAATTTGGGTTTTCTCAGTGAAAGCACCAAAGTGTTTGTGTCAAAATTGGGCACAACACTCTTCGGAAGTTTTTGAAGAGATAATAAATGAAGAAAGTAAATTAAAATGTGGATTATCTAACAAAAACTCCAAATAACAGGAAGTAAATTGCACGAGAGACAACGATTTAGAGTGGTTCGACGTATTGCCTATGTCCACTATGAAGTTTTTTTACTTTATTACTTGATATTCGGAGAATAAAACTTTGTTTTATGTCAAAGCATAGCAAGTAGTAAGCCAAAAATTCAAAATCAAAGGCAGCGGTGGTGCTCTGAAGCAATTCTAGCAGCGTCCGGACGTTCTCTTACTCTAAAAATTCTCCGATCCCCTTTCTGAATGACCATGGGATCTATTTATAGTTGCAGGAGGCTGATATTTCACCTAAAATCAGAGGAGAACGCTTCTGGCACGTGAGGGGGCCCACATGGCCGAATTATGGAGATCCGGGCCCACTTTGGGATCGATTCGACCCTTGGTTCGAATCGATCAAAAAGGTGTCTAATCGTGATGAAACTTGGCGTGGACATTCTTCTATCTATATGCAAGCTCCTGCGAAAATTTCATAGCATTTGGATTTTTAGATCTCGAGTTATGATCGATTCAAGTTGGAGTTTTTCGCCCCAGGGATCCGTTTGAATCGATATGGTTCGAATCCATAGGGTCGAATCCATGCCTCTGCATGTGAAAGTGATGACGTGGTGCGTATGCTTCGGGTCAATCCTCCTTTTTCTCCGAGTTTTCTGGGTCATACCCTGGGTTTTAGCCGCGTTTATCTGATGGATTCGAAGAGTTGGATTCGAAGGCATGCTTCCTTCGAATCGATGGAACTGGTACTCGTTCGAATCAGTCAAAGCATTTGATTAATTTTTGGTTGCCTCAATTGGGGGATTCGAAGACGAGTTTTTGGAATGGAGCCGGGGCTTCTTCACTTGCATGGATTCGAGGAAACTTTCCCCCGATGGATTCGAGCTAGGGCATACAAGTATGGATTCGAACCAATGCGTGGTTGATGGAGTCGAAGCATGGCCACTTGGATGGATTCGAACCAATGTGTAGTCGATGGATTCGGAGCATGGCTTACTTCTAATCGATTCGAACCTATGCCATTCCTGAGGGATTCGAGCCTATATCATTCCATCCATCTCCCATTGGCGATAACTTGAGCATACTAACTCGGATTGCCCCGAAATTTGGAACGTTCGTTTCTACCACTTAGCTTGACGTGTCTTATCAATCGTAGCCCGATCCGGACTCGGAAAAAATTCATCGATATTTGTAGTTGCCCAATCAATCATTCCAAATTGAGGACATGTGATTTTGTCTTTTTCCAGTCAGTTCCTGGTTATCTCAGCCTTGCCAAAAGGCGGGATAACACTACGCATTTAGGCAGCTCAGAGCGCATGAAGTTAGATATCCTACTCACGATTTGGATTTGGTAGCTGTGATCTTCACATTGAAGATTTGGAGACATTATCTCCTAGGGGAGAGGTTTGAGCTTTATACCGATCATTATGGTATTTATTCTCTCAGAAGGAGTTGAATATGAGGCAGCAGAGATGGCTGGAGTTTTTGGTTGCTTATGATTTTGGTATAGTGTATCCCGGGGAAATGTAATAAAGTGGTCGATGCTCTTAGCAGAAAATATTAGAATGTGGCGTTAACTATATTGGCGGAGAGGAAGGATTTGAAAGATTTAGTCGATTGTGATATGCAGTTAAGATCGACTGCTGGTTCTAGTCAGAGTTCCGCCATGTTGTCTTGTTTAGAAGTTGGGTCTGTATGGGTTGAGAAAATTACTTTTGAGAAAAAGGAGGATCAAGTGTTGGCTAAGAATATCAGAAAGCTTGAGGTTGGAACTAAGATTAATGATCTAAAGGATTTTGGCCTTGACCAGAGCAGATGGTTGAGAATGAAGGGATGATTGTGTGTTTCGAATATTGAGGACTTGAGGAAAGAATTTCTTGGAGAATGTCATCGGTTCAAGTTTACAATTCATCCTAGAGGGACGAAGATGTATCAGGATATGAAGAGGAGCTTCTATTGGGAAGGCATGAAGAGGGATGTTGGCTTGTGGGTTAGGTAGTGTGCAAACTGTCAACAAGTGAAAGCTGAACATTAGAAACAAAGTGGGTTGCTTCGGCCTTTAGAGATTCCAGTTTGGAAATGGGATTCGATATCTATGGATTTTATAAACGGGTTTCCAAGGTCAAATGGAGGTAATGAAAGTATATGGATTATAGTGGACATATTGACCAAGAGTGCCAATTTCATTCCAGTTAAGTCAACCAGAATGACACATGTTTTAGCTAAGTTTTTCCTGAAGAACATAGTTAGACTGTATGGAGTTCCTAGTAGTATAGTCAACGACAGAGATGCTTTGTTCACTAGTGAATTCTGGATGACAGGAAGTGATGGGTACCAAGCTTAATATGAGTACCGTGTATCATCCTCAGACAAATGGGCAGATAGAGAGAGTCAACAAAGTACTCAAGGATCTACTGAGAGCTTGTGTATTGGACTTTAGTGGATCTTGGAAGGATCACCTATATTTGGTTGAGTTTCCCTATAATAATAGTTATCAGGCTAGTGTAGGAATGGCGCCTTTTGAGGTTTTGTATGGAAGACCCTGCAAATCACCTGTACATTGATTAGAGACTGGAGACGGATTAGTCTTTTGTCCGTATTTGGTTAGAGAGGCATCAGAAAAGATTGAGTTAATCCAAGAAAGGATAAAGGAAGCTCAGTCAAGACAGAAGAGTTACGTAGATAAGAGGTGTAAGGACTTAGAATTCTCAGTTGGAGATAAGGTTTTCATCAATGCATCACCAATAATCGGTGTGATATGATTTGGAAAGTCAGGGAAGTTGACCCCAAGATATGTAGGTCAATTCTATATCATAGAGAGGATTCGAAAGCTCGCATACAAAATAGAGTTACCAAGCAATTTGGCAGGTGTCCATAATGTATTTCATGTGTCTCATCTTCGCAAGTATGTGCATGATCCAAAGACTACTATTTCTCCGACAGGGTTGGAAGACTTAGTAGTAGAGTCTTATTTGACTTTCGTTAAACAACCGGTTCGGGTTGTAGCTAGAGATGAGAAAATATTTAGGAATAAGATAGTCAAGTTGGTGAAAGTTCAGTAGAGCGACAACAAGAAAGACTGTACTTGGGAGACAGAGGACATGATTAGAGATACTTGTCCTAGTCTGCTTTGAGGGTATGTCTATATTAAATTTATATAAATATTTGCAAGTCAATTAGAATAGTATGATTGTTGGGAGTTGTTACGTATGATTGCGACATTTAGTAATTAGTCCTTACTGAATTTCGAGGACAAAATTCTTTAAAGGGGGAGCCTGTAACATCCCTAATTTTGGATAACGTTATTCAAGAAATTTAACTAAATAAATTAAACGGAATAATGGTGATAAGAGGATTGAGATTTTAATAAACCATATATGGAGCCATGCTTATTAATAAAGTAAATGTGCTTTAATTGGGTTATTAAACTAATTAAATTACACATGAGCATATTGGTAAATAGCTTCCTTGTCATACACGGCTATACACTTCTTACCCTTTCCCATTAACATTTCATTTCTAGCCTTCATAGATGCAAATCAAAAATTAAAATATAGCCAGCCATTTAAAAAGAGGAAAAGAGGAAAAATTCAATCTAAAGCTAAGGATCAAAGTTAGGAAGGATTAATCAACAACAAATCTCAAATTCCTTATCACACCTAAGGTGAATAATAATTTCATACCATCTCTATTTTATTCTATGGATATATATGTTTTCGGATTTATGATTAAATTCAATTTTATGGTGCTATGGCTAGTTGTATGCTTGAGTTATACTATGGTGGATTTATTTTAATTCAATTGTATATGAATTAGCATGGTTTTAGAGTAAAACCGAGAGTATAATTTTAGAATTCCATGGAAATTTTTTGTGTTAAATCATACATGATTTTGTAGAGGGGTTTTGATTTTCAGAGTTTTCCAAGCCGTAGAAAGTTTGTTATGAATTTCTAAAGGAAAATATGATATAGTTGGGTTTAAAATTTATTTCGAATATTTCAAGAAGAAATTGGATCTAAAATTTTAATATGTTTGATTGCACGATAAAATTGAATTTTTCTGATTTTGGTGGATTTTTCCAAATTGATTTACTAAGGGAAATAAATTATTTCAAGAGAAGGACTTATCTGCAAATACTAGAATTTATAAATGGAAAGGCTTAACCGTTTAAATTTATTCAAATTTATTTTTTATAAATGCGGTTGTTTAATGGAAAAGCATTTGAAAAGTTTTGAAGTAGCCAATTAAGGAGTTACAACTGGCAGGTCAGTTATAAAGTAATGCCATATTTAGCTATAAATCAGCATTTTCAGAGTAAGGAAATTCTAGCTCTTTCGAAAGTACCCTTCAACTCCTTTACCTCTGTTGCGTCTCAGTCAAAACCATCCCAGTCGAAACCCTCATAGTCGAAACCAAGGCACATGATATTAAGGGTATTGGTACGAAGTAAATTAGTAAGTAGCGGAGGTAGGGTGTGGAAGGCAATGCTTTCGTCGGGGTCGAAATCATGCTTCGCTTTTAAAAAGATAAGCGATTGCCTAGTTTTTTAAGGGCTTTCGACTGAGTCGATACCCTATAAAGTTAAAACCTTAGTTTCTTTTCAAAAGTTAAATTCTTCCCTTGTTTTACTTAAAGCTTTTAACATAGTCATAAGTCATGCTTTTGAAAGGGAATGTATAAATAGCTTTCTGAGGGGTACTTTTCTCCCTAAATAAGAGCTTTTGAAAGGATTGGTTTCAACAAAATCGAAACCCAACTGCAAATTTTCTCCTTTCGACTATATTGAAGCCATATATGCCGTCGAAGGGTTCTCTTTGTTTTAATTTAAAACTAAGCCTATTCCTGAATGCTTATGAAGGGTTGTGGGTCGAAGGCAATGGAGTCGAGAAGGGGTTTCGAATCTATCCTTTGATGTTTTAATTTTAGAAGGTGGATTTCGAGTAGATGGTTCCAACACCATCAACCTTTTCTCAAAATAATTTTATAATTGGTTTCGAAAGAGATGCTTTTGTATATAATCATTTTGACCCAAAGTATGTTTTTAAAGAGTAAAACCAATGCCTTCGACAGAGTACTTTTATTTGTTTCGAAGCTATGTTTTAAAGAGTATTTTGATACCGTCGAAAGGTACCATTGGTTTCGAAAGTGAATATTTAACAAGGACATAGAAAGGCATGTTTATTATATTTTGAAAAGAAGATTATGCTTTTGAAGGAGGTCATCCAGAGATTTCGATGGTGATGTTTTAATGTTTCAAAAAAAAACCACCCTCACTTTTAAAAAGGAAATACCAGGGCATAACCAAAGATTTTAGAAGTATTACTTTTCACATACTTAGTTACATTGTAATTCACCCATACCAGTACTTTGGAGAAGGGAAGAATAACCAATTAGGTTGACCCAGTAGTGAATATAACTTAAGAAATGTTAAAATCTTAATTAATGATATTGGTAGGGGTCAGAAGGTTTATAATCAGCCCATGAAACTATGATTTGATACTGGAAGGGGTTGGTAGGTTTGTAGTTGGCCCATGAAAACTATATCCCGATTAAGATATTGATAGTTAGTCAATATGTTCCTATTTAGCCCACGAAAACTAGGATAAGAGATATGATATTTTAGTTATCAATAAGTACTCAATGATCCCATGAAAACTATGATATTGGACAGATAGTCCATATACATTTAACATGTTAATAGTAATCCAAGAAACTATAACTGACACAGATAGTCATAATGAATGGGGATGGGTAATCCAGATTTGATTTACTTGTTTTGTATACCATTATAATGTTTTTGAAATACTATGTTTTAACCATTATGGATGTAGGAGCACAATATATTGTTTTTATAAATGTTTTAGGATACCGGTAAGGGGAAAACCCGTTCCGCTAAGCGGTGTGGTCTCAATAGATATCTAAATGATTTATGATGGTAAATTATTATTCATATTAGGGTTTATGGCAGACTCAATGTTTTTGTTTTCCTTCTAAACTCTCGGGTACTCAATTGATTTTGAGTGGATTAAGAGTTAAAGTTTCCAGGTGTTCTTTTAGGGTGTTCTTTTAGACGAATAAAACTTCCGAGGACGTGCATGAGGCAAGCATGTTATTAGATTTATTACCATTGTGTTTTTTGTTTGTAAAAGGCAAATTTGGTTCTTTCCTATTTATACACTCTGATCAACCAAGAGGGCATCTTCATATATCGTTCTTGGCGTATTCTGTAATAATTATATTTTATCTGAACGTGGTCTGTGAAGTGGGATTACGTAATCAATTTGGAATATTTTGAAATGGAATGTGGAATTTGTTTGCTATTTAATTTTTTTTTCCATATTTTTGTGTTTTTATATTTTGATGTATCTAATATCGCCGTATCTGGTCATCGAGTATTATTAACTGTGGATGACTGCAGCATCCATAGCCATTAGTTTTGGGCCTCCAAGTAGGGGGGTGTCTTGCTTTCAAAAGGGACTTTATAAATATCTTTAGAAGGGTTACCTTTCTCCCAAAGTAAGAGCTTTTGAAAGGACTGGTTTCGACCAAGTCGAAACCCAGCCGCAAATTTTCTCCTTTCAACGGTATCGAAGCCATATATGCTGTCGAAGGGTTCTCTTTGTTTTAATTTGAAACTAAGCCTTTTTCTTGAATGCTTTTGAAGGGTTGCGGGTTTCGAAGGCAATTTAGTCAAAAGGGGGTTTCAGATCAATCCATTGATGTTTTAATTTTAGAAGGTGGCTTTCGACTAGATGGTTCTGACACCATCAACTTTTTGCTAAAACAATTTTATAATTTGTTTCGAAAGAGATGCTTTCGTATATAATCATTTAGACCCAAAAAATATTTTCAAAGAGTAAATCAAATGCCTTCGACAGAGTATTTTTATTTGTTTCCAAGCAATGTTTTACAGAGTATTTTGATACTGTCGAAAGGTACCATAGGTTTTGAAAGTGAATATTTAACAAGGACTTAGAAAGGTATATCTATTATGTTTTGAAAAGAAGATTATGTTTTTGAAGGAGGACAACCAGAGGTTTCGAAGGTGATGCTTTAAAGTTTCAAAACAAATAACCCACTCTCACTTTTAAAAATGAAATACCATAGCATAATTAAAGATTTTAGAAGTATTACTATTTCATATATTTAATAACAATGTAACTAACCCATATAAATATGTTGGAAAAGGGCGGAATAACCAATTAGGTTGATCCAGTAGTGAATATAATTTAAGAAACGTTAAAATCTTAATTAAAGATATTGGTAGGGGCCAGAAGGTTTGTAGTCAGCCCGTGAAGCTATGATTTGATACTGGTAGTGGTTAGTAGGTTTGTAGTTAGCTCATGAAAACTATATCCGGATTAAGATATTAACAATTAGTTACTAGGTTCCTAGTTAGCCCATGAAAACTAGGATAAGAGATATGATATTGGAGTTACCAATAGGTTCTTAGTGATCCCATGAAAACTATGATATTGGACAGATAGTCCATAAATATTTAGCAGGTTAATAGTAATCCTAGAAACTATAGTTGAGACAGATAGTCATGTTGAATGAAGATGGGTATTCTAGATTCGATTTACTTGTTTTGCGTATCATCATAATGTTTTCGAAATACTATTTTTAACCATTGTGGATGCATGAGCATAGTATATGGTTTTTATAATTGTTATAGGATACCAGTGAGGGGAAAACCTGTTCTGCTAAGCGATGTGGTCTCAATAGATATCTAAATGATTTGTGATGGTAAATTATTATTTATACCAGGCTTTATGGCCGACTCGAAGTTTTTATTTTATCTTTAAACTCTCGGGTACTCAATTGATTTTGAGTGGGTTGAAGTTAAGGTTTCCAGATGTTCTTTTAGATGAATAAAGCTTTCGAGGAAATGCAGGATGCAAACTTATTATTGGAGTTTTTCAGCTGCATTTTTTGTTTGTAAAAGGCAAATTAGGTTCTTACCTATTTAGATACTCTGATCAACCAAGGGGGCATCTTCATATGTCGCTCTTGGCGTATTCTGTAATAATTATATGTTATCTGAACATGATCTACAAATTGAGATTATGTAACCAATTTGGAATATTTTGAAATGGAATGCGGAATTTGTTTGTTGTTTAACCTTTTTCCATATTCTTGTGTTTTTGTGTATCAATGTATCTAATATCGCCGTATTTGGTCATCGAGGATTATTAACTATGGATGACTATAGCATCTGTATCCTTTAGTTTTAGGCCTCCAAGTAGGAGGATGTTACAAGTTGGTATCAAATTATAGGTTTATGAAACTTTAAAATAAACTTAAACATAAAAGATTTTCCACACTTAATCCAATGAATCAGATAATAAGATTGGGTTTTGGGTTAACGCTAGTGTAACATACTTGTATTTGCTATATATAGTTTTATATATAAGTATGTATTCCTCACTCTCTTAGACCATTCTTCTGCATCTTGCTAAGGCTCGTATGCGGATTTACGAGAAAGGAGATACAGATGTAGGAAACGAAAGAGGAAATCTCGATGGAGGGAGCATCACAACTAATGGAAATGCTCGACCCACTACCAAGTGTAACCCGGGTTAACGGGCTAATGCTAGTAATCAAAATGTTAATGCCAATGTGAGTGTTGGAAATCCACCCGTAGATATGGGGGCGATGCATTAGTTCTTTGTTTGTTTGATGCAAGAAGGAGCTACTGCTGGTGTTGCTGGAAATGCAGGAGGACCTAACCCTATGGTTCCAGTTGGGAATAATTATGCTTTGTTGAACAAAGATTATACCAGTTTGGGTGGGTTGCCATTCTTGGAAACGGAGAGTGCCATTGAGGTTCAGAATTGGCTGTTGCATTGTGAGCGCATATTTGCTGATTTGGGCGTGGATGATGGCAAAAGGAGGTTGGCCTCTAGACAGTTGTAGGGGTCAACACTACATTGGTGGAATAATGTCGCTGCCGGAGTTCCTAAAGAGCAGTTAACTGGGGCTGATTTCAAAACAAGATTTAAGCAGATGTTTGTATCTGGGTTTGCTAAGTCTAAGCGGATGAGGAAGTTTATAGATTTAATGCAAGTAGAGATGTCAGTAGTCGAGTATGCTACTAAGTTTGAAGAGCTGTCACGATATGGATATGAATTTATAGATACCAACATTAAAAAATGAGAGGTGCATTCGGGGATTGAGGCTTGAGCTTGCTAGAATGACCATGACACATGTCCGTGATCCTTGTAATATAGTGGTGGAAATGGCCATTTTCCATTAGGAGTTACTTGCTGAGTTTGCTAAAGAGAAGTCGGTGGAAATTTAGAGTTCTTAGGGGAAGAAGAGGAAGTTATTTAAAAAGAAGGGATCCTAGGAGAGAGATATTATTAAGAAGGGTCACTTTGCGAATGAATGTCGGTTAGGAAATCGAAAGAAAGCTGCCATCAAGAAGAATGTGAAGTTCTTCAACTATGATCAAGTTGGGCATTACAAGAATCAATGTCCAGAGCCATTTAGGGAGGACAAAGAATAAGTTTTTGCTATAGAACCAGCTAGGCCTACCACAGCCGACAAAGGAAAGACTATGATGGTAGGTATGCTTCTGATTCAAAGTATTCCAGTTAGAGTACTTTTTGATACTGGTGCATCACATTCATTTATATCTCTGTGCTAGGTTGATATATTATGTTTAGAACCAACTTAACTTGTTACTTCCTTAAGGGTTGCGAATCCAATAAGAGGGTATGCAACTCTAGGGTTAAGATGTGACCAGTTAGAACTAACTTGTTAGGTCAGAAGTTTACCTGCAATTTGTATGTTACTGATTTTGTAGACATCAGAATCATTTTGGGTATGTATTATTAGGGTAGGTACGAGGCTAGAATATTTTGCCATGATAAGAAAATATCACTGAGACACCCTGACAGTCATAATAAGTGGTATTCTCAGTAGAGAATTCTGACCAGAGTGTTAGTGTCGTGCTTAATGCTATGGAGGTAGGAAATGAGTTAAGTCAGGTTCGGGTAGCAAGAGAGTTTGTAGATGTCTTTGAGCCAGTCACTGGACTGCCCCCAAAAAGAGCTGTTGAGTTTAGAATAGTCTTGTGCCAGGAGCTTAACCTGTGAGTAGACCACCTGGCAGGATGAAACCAACTGAGATGGAGGAATTGAAGGTGCAGCTAGTGGATCTAGAAGGAAGAAGTTTTATTAGACCAAGCAGTTCGCCTTGGGGAGCAACCACTGTGTTCTTAAAGAAATCGGATGGGTCGATAAGGATGTGCATTGACTATCGTAAGTTAAACGTAAGGACAATTAAGAATAACTATCCTTTGCCAAGAATAGATGATCTGTTTGATTAATTGAGTGAAACTAGAGCATTGTTCCTATTGGACTTGGCGATAGGTTTTCATCAGTTAAGAGTGGCGAACGATAATATTCCATTGGCAGCATTTCGAACTAGGTATGGTTCATATGAGTGGATGGTGATGGCATTTGATTAACAAATGCGCCTGCTTTCTTTGTGGATTTGATGAACTGAGTTTTGCGAAAGTATTTGGATAGGTTTGTGTTGGTGTTTATAGATGACATTCTAGTCTACTCTAAGGATGAGAGAGAGCATAGAGTTCATCTTAGAATGGTACTTGAGACGCTGAGGCAGAATCCGCTAAAGGCAAAGTTTACCAAGTGTCTTTTCTAGAAGAAAGAGGTAAAATTTCTTGGTCACATGGTTTTAGAGAAAGGATTGTCAGTCGATCCAAATAAGATCGAAGCCATGAACAATTGGAAGAGACCAGAGACGGTGACTGAGATCAGGAGTTTTCTTGGACTTGCTGGCTACTATCGGAGATTCATTAAGAATTTCTTGCGGATAGAAGCACAATTAACTAAGCCGACCAGGAAAGTAGTGAATTCTTTTTGGTCCGACAAATATGAGGAAGCATTCCTCAAGTTAAAGCATTTGTTGACTAATGCACCCATGTTAGTATGTCCAAACAGAAACCAATGTTTGGTAGTGTATACTGATGCCTATGGAACTGGATTAAGAGCAGTGTTGATGCAGAATGGTAAAGTCATTGCCTACGCATCTAGGCTGCTTACACTGCATGAAGTTAGATATCATACTCATGATTTGGAGTTGGTAGCTGAGATCTTTGCATTGAAGATTTGGAGACTTTGTCTCCTAAGGGAGAGGTTTGAGCTTTATTACAAACATAAGTCTTTACGGTATTTATTCTCTCATAAGGAGTTGAATATGAGGCAGCAGAGATGGCTGGAGTTTTTGGCTGCTTATGATTTTGGTATAGAGTATACACCGGGGAAAGGTAATAAAGTGGCTGATGCTCTTAGCAGAAAACATTTGAATGTGGTGTTAGCTATATTGGTAGAATGGAAGGATTTTGAAGCTTTAGTTGGTTGTGATATGCAGTTAAGATCGACTGCTAGTTCTAGTCAGAGTTCCATCATGTTTCCTTGTTTAGATGTTCGACTAGTATTGATTGAGAAAATTGCTTTTGAGCAAAAGGAGGATGAAGTGTTGGTTGAGAAAATCAGAAAGCTTGAGGTTGGAACTGAGATCAATGATCTAAAGGATTTTGGCCTTGACCAGAGCAAATGGTTGAGAATGAAGGGATGATTGCGTATTCCGAATATTGAGGACTTGAGGAAAGAATTTCTTGGAGAATGTCATCGGTTCAAGTTTACGATTCTTTCTAGAGGGACGAAGATGTATCAGAATATTAAGAGGAGCTTCTATTGGGAAGGCATAAAGAGGGATATTGGCTTGAGGGTTAGGTAGTATGCAAATTGTCAATAAGTGAAAGCTGAACATTAGAAACCAAGTGGGTTGCTTCAGCCTTTAGAGATTCCAGTTTGGAAATGTGATTCGATATCTATGGATTTTCTAGACGGGTTGCCAAGGTAAAATGAAGGTAATGAAAGTATATGGGTTATAGTGGACATATTGACTAGAGTGCCTATTTCATTCTAGTTAAGTCAACCTGAATGGCACCTGTTTTAGCTAAGTTATTCCTGAAGAACATAGTTAGACTGTATAAAGTTCCTAGTAGTATAGTCAGCGATAAAGATGCTTTGTTCACTAGTGAATTCTGGATGAGTCTGCAGAAAGTGATGGGTACCAAGATTAATATGAGTACTGTGTATCACCCTCGGACAAATGGGCAGACAAAGAGAGTCAACAAAGTACTCGAGGATCTACCATGAGCATGTGTATTGGACTTTAGTGGACTTTAGTGGATATTGGGAGGATCACCTATATTTGGTTGAGTTTTCCTTTAATAACAGTTATCAAACTAGTGTAGGAATGACGCCTTTTGAGGCTTTGTGTGGAAGACCCTGCAAATCACCGGCTTATTGATTAGAGACTAGAGACAGATTAGTCTTAGGTCCATATTTGGTTAGAGAGACATCATAAAAGATTGAGTTAATCCGAGGAATGATGAAGGAAGCTCAGTCAAGACAGAAGAGTTATGTTGATAAGATGTGTAAGGACTTGAAATTCTCAGTTGGAGATAAGGTTTTCATTAAGGCATTACCAATGAAGGGTGTGATACGATTTGGAAAGTCAAGGAAGTTGAACCCAAGATATGTAGGTCAATTCTATATCATAGAGTGGATTCGAAAGCTTGCATGAAAAATAGAGTTACCTAGCAATTTGGCAGGTGTTCATAATGTATTTCATGTGTATCATTTTCGCAAGTGTGTGCATGATCCTAAGACTACTATTTCTTCGACAGGGTTGGAAGACTTAGTAGTAGATCCTAATTTGACTTTCGTTAAACAACTGATTCGGGTTGTAGCTAAAGATGAGAAAAGATTAAGGAATAAGACAGTCAAGTTAGTAAAAGTTCAATGGAGCGACAACTAGAAGGACTGTACTTAGGAGACAGAGGACATGATTAGAGATACTTATCCTAGTATGCTTTGAGGGTATGTCAATATTAGATTTATATATATAGTTGCAAGTCAATTAAAATAGTATGGTTGTTGGGAGTTGTTACAGATGATTGCTACGTTTAGTATTTAGTCCTTACTGAATTTCGAGGAAAAATTCTTTAAGCCGGAGTCTGTAACATCCCTAATTTTTGGATTACATTATTCAAGAAATTTAACTAGTTAATTAAATGGAATAATGGTGATAAGAGGATTGAGATTTGAATAAACCATATATTGGGCCATGCTTATTAATAAAGCAAATGAGCTTTAATTGGGTTATTAAACTGATTAAATTACACTTGAGCATATTAATAAAATAGCTTCCTTATCATACACGGCTATACACTTCTAACCCTTTCCTATTAGCATTTCATTTCTACTCATAGATGCAAATAAAAAAATAAAATATAGCCGATCATTTAAAAAGAGGAAAAATTCAATCTGAAGCTAAGGATCAAAGTTAGGAAGGATTAATCAATAGCAAATCTCAAATTCCTTATCATACCTAAGGTGAATAATAATTTCATACCATCTCTATTTTATTCTATGGATATATATGTTTTCAGATTTATGATTAAATTCAATTTTACGGTGCTATGGCTGATTGTATGCTTGAGTTATACTATGGTGGATTTATTTTAATTCAATTGTATATGAATTAGTATGGTTTTAGAGTAAAACCGAGAGTTTATAATTTTAGAATTCCATGGAAAGTTTTTATGTTAAATCATGCATGATTTTGTGTAGGGGTTTCGATTTTCAGAATTTTCCAAGCTATAGAATGTTTGTTACGAATTTATAAAGGGAAATATGATATAGGTGGGTATAAAATATATTTCGAATATTTCAGGAAGAAATTGGGTCTGAAATTTTAATATGTTTGATTGCACGATAAAAATGAATTTTTGTGATCTTGGGGGATTTTTCCAAATTGATTTACTAAGGGAAATAAATTATTTCAAGAGAAGGAATTATCTGCAAATACTAGAATTTGTAAATGGAAAGGCTTAACCGTTTAAATTTATTCAAATTTATATTTTATAAATGCGGCGGTTTAATGGTAAAGCATGTGAAAAGTTTTGAAGTACCCAATTAAGGAGTTACAATTGGCAGGTTAGCTATAAAGTAATGCCATATTTAACTATAAATCAGCATTTTCAGAGTAAGGAATTTCCACCTCTTTCGGAAGTACCCTTCCACTCCTTTACCTTCGCTGCATCTCAGTCGAAACCATACCAGTCGAAACCAATCCACATGGTATCAACGGTATTAGTACGAAGTAAATTAGTAAGTAGCAGAAGGTAGGTTGTCGAAAGCAATGCTTTTGTCAGGGTCAAAACAATGATTCACTTTTAAAAAGATAAGCGCCTGCCTTGTTTTTGAAGGGCTTTCGACTGAGTCGATACCCTATAAAGTCGAAACCTTAGTTTCTTTTATAAAGTTAAATTCCTCCCTTGTTTTACTTAAAGCTTTTAACATAGTCATAAGTCATGCTTTTTAAAGAGAATGTATAAATAGCTTTCAAGGGGTACTTTTCTTCCTAAGTAAGAGCTTTTGAAAGGATTGGTTTCAACGAAGTCGTAACCCAGCTGCAAATTTTATCCTTTCGACTATATTGAAGCCATCTATGTTGTCGAAGGGTTATCTTTGTTTTAATTTAGAACTAAGCCTTTTCCTAAATGCTTTTGAAGGATTGGGGGTCTCGAAGGCAATGGAGTCGAGAAGGGGTTTCGAATCTATCCTTTGATGTTTTAATTTTAGAAGGTGGCTTTCGAGTAGATGGTTCCAACACCATCAACTTCTCCCAAAATAATTTTATTATTGGTTTTGAAAGAGATGCTTTTGTATATAATCATTTTGAACCAAAGTATGTTTTTAAAGAGTTAAACCAATGCCTTCGACAGAGTACTTTTATTTGTTTCGTAGCTATGTTTTAAAGAGTATTTTGATACCGTCGAAAGGTACCATTGGCTTCGAAAGTGAATATTTAACAAGGACAAAGAAAGGCATGTTTATTATATTTTGAAAAGAAGATTATGCTTTTGAAGTAGGTCATCTAGCGGTTTCGAATGTGATGTTTTAAAGTTTTAAAACAAATAACCCACTCTCACTTTTAAAAAGGAAATACCATGGCATAACTAAAGATTTTAGAAGTATTACTTGTCATATACTTAGTTACATTGTAATTCACCCATAGCAGTTCTTTGGAGAAGGGCAGAATAACTAATTAGGTTTACCCAGTATTGAATATAACTTAAGAAATGTTAAAATCTTAATTAAAGATATTCGCATGGGCCAGAAGGTTCGTAGTCAACCCATGAAACTATGATTTGATACTGGCAGGGGTTAGTAGGTTTGTAGTTAGCCCATCAAAACTATATCCGGATTAAGATATTGACAGTTAGTTAATATGTTCCTAGTTAGCCCATGAAAACTAGGATAAGAGATATGATATGGGATTTAGCAATAGGTACTTAGTGATCCCATGAAAACTATGATATTGGATAGATAGTCCATAAACATTTAACAGGTTAATAGTAATCCTAGAAATTATAATTGAGAATGATAGTCATAATAAATGGGGATGGGTAATCCAGATTTGATTTACCTATTTTGCATATCATCATAATGTTTTTGAAATACTATGTTTTAACCATTGTGGATGCAGAAGCACAATATATTATTTTTATAAATGTTTTAGGATACCGGTGAGAAAAAAACCCGTTCCGCTAAGTGACGTGGTCTCAATGGATATCTAAATTATTTGTAATGGTAAATTATTATTCATACCAAGTTTTATGACCGACTCAAAGTTTTTGTTTTCCCTTTAAACTCTCGGGTACTCAATTGATTTTGAGTGGGTTGAGAGTTAAAGTTTCTAGGTTTTCTTTTAGATGAATAAAACTTCCGAGGACGTGCATGAGGAAAACATGTTATTATAGTTTTTTCCATTGTGTGTTAAAGGCAAATTTGATTCTTGCCTATTTACATACTCTGATCAACCAAGGGGGCATCTTCATATGTCACTCTTGGCGTATTCTATAATAATTATATGTTATCCGAACGTGATCTGTGAAGTGGGATATTTAATCAATTTGGAATATTTTGAAATGGAATGTGGAATTTTTTTTGCTATTCAATTTTTTTTCCATATTTTTGTGTCTTTGTATTTCGATGTACCTAATATCGCCGTATCTGGTCGTCGAGTATTATTAACCGTGGATGACTTCAGCATCCATGCCATTGGCTTTAGGCCTCCAAGTAGGGGGGATGTTACAGTCCCTTAACCCACCATTCAGTTGGAAATCCAATGTCCAATAAGTGTCATATGGACTAGTTGTGCAAAGTACTGAAATGTGAGATGCAAGCATTTCAGCTAGGATTTATAAGTTTATTAATGGAAAATTTCAAAAGAGTGTCATTAAAAATAATATTACCAAGTTTACACAGAAACATGTTTTGGTTATCATAAGGTAAAAACCCATTATTTTTTATATGTGGCGTGGTCTTATGAGATACCCTTTTGTTTTCAAAACCCGTATTTTTGAGTTCTCACACCAGTCCCACGACTGACCCGAGTTTATTTCCTTTTTCTTAAACTCTAGGTGCCATATTTTTCCAGACAGCCCAGTAGTACGTTTACTTAGAAGAAATCTAGAAGAGCTCGGAGCATGGAGTTAGAAGATTCTTCAGTAGACTATTACCTCTTTTTTTTCCACCACACTTTTGTATTATTGTATTCCGCATTTGTATGGATAGAAATTTACAGTTGTCCATGTTTAAGTCTAATAAATGTATTTAAAATTTCTACTGTAAAGATTTTATATAATGAAAAACCATATGTTATTTTATTCGTATAAGAACTGTCCATTTTTCCTTTTACCCTTAACGTTTGGGTTTTCCGGCACTTGAAGGTTAGCACATAATACAAGATATGTATTAGTGTCAGTTTTCGAGAGGCGAAAGGCCTGGTCGTCACAGTTGGTCAGATTGCGAATACACCATGGCTCACACTAGTATCTCGCCGTTTTTTTTATGGCCAGCCTCTCGACTGCACCAACTTGGAGGACATGTAGGATTAAGAGTCTCCTGCTCGCCACCAAACACAAAGCGAGAACACCCTGTCATGTTGCACCATGTGCCAAAGCAAATCCGATCCCGATTTCTTAAACCAATTATCAATAAAAATATGTTTTATAAATAGGCAATTACCATTTGATTTAATCTTTTTTTTATCGGCAAAATATCTTCGAGAGAATATATCTTTAAAAACATTCTTTTTCAGCATACATGGGATCATTAAACCTCTCTTTATTATATTCTTTGGTTTAATTTAAACCTCTTTTGAAACTTGGAATAATTCCAATCATTTTACTTAAATTTTAACAAGGATTTCTTATTTTCAAAATGTAACTTTTTAATAAGTTGAAACCATGTTATCTAAGATGGTAAATCTAACTAGTTTAAATATGGAAATTTTATTTTTTTATACTTAACTCATTTCCGACATTTCAACCTTATCTATCCCTCGCATGAGGAGTCCAAGTGAGGAAAGGCACTGGTTTCTCCTGAACATCTACTTAGTTTAAGCGTCTTATCCAGATCTCTCGAATAGAAAAATCAGGTGTACTCATAGGCTTATTAGAGTCAAGATTAAACAATTGCTTATAATAGCTTTTCTTCAATTCTTTTATTTAAACCCTTTTATATAAATTATAAAATCTTCAAATCATCTTTAAAACACTTAATTCATTTAAAAACATGTATAAAATATTTGGGAAAGAAGTTAAATTTAAAGTTATATCTTAAAAATTATTGAAAACCATTGCAAATAGTGTTGCGAATAGTGTTCAAAAGTTATATTCGTCGAAATAATTTTTCAATCATTTAGAAATTCATTTTTAAAACTCAAATCTCCTTATAAACATTTTAAAATATTTATATGATTTATTTCATGTTTTTAAACATTTAAAATATCCATTTTAAATCATTTTTAAACTTTAGTCGTTAAATTGTAAAACCGCGATATTTTTGAAAAGGTTTTTGATTTATTTGAAAACCGAAAAAATCAAAACTTGATTTTCTTTCTTGGTTTGAAAACCATGGACATAATAGTTTGGAAGATTCTTATTACAAAGAATTCCAAGCTATATTCCACTTTATATACTCATTTGAATTTTGCGAAGTGAAATCACGATTACCATTACGCGATGCTCTTAATTTTGACTCGTGTTTTATTTCTTATTCAAACTTCACCAAATTTGTTTTTAATGTTTATAAAATATTTTTAAATCATTTTAAAAACATTTCAAAGAGTTTTAAAGACTCTATACTACTTTTATTATTTGATTCGAAAAGTTATTTCCTTGTGTAATATCGACGTATATTTAACGTGACTTGTTAAAACAACCATATTATACAATCAATATTTGATGACCAAAGTTGCAACGTCCCGTAATTTCGCTACTTCGAAAATGAGAGATTTTATTTATTTTTAAATTTAAAAGTAATTTAAAACTTAAATAAATATGTTATATATAATAAATAATTATCTATTCTTATAGTTAATAAATTAAAAGTATAAATTTGGATTTTAGAACAAATTGACAAAAGTTAGGTATTTTAATAATAAATAAAGGCTTAAATAGATTAGTTTAAATATTTATTTGATAAGTTAAATCTTATTCAAAACATCTAATAAAGATAATAAAACTACATTAAAATTTTTAAAAGTATGTTAATGCTCGTTTTATAAAAAATAAACAAAATTTGTCGCATTTTGTTAGTTTTGTATACACTATAAGATTAGAGATTTTGATATTAATTAAATATGATTTTAAAATATAAAGAGACATGTTTTAATTTATTTAAAGAAGTAAAAAGTTTATTTTAAAATTTTAGTTTATTTCAATATATAGCTTAACAAAAACATCAAATTTTGACTGTAAAATTTGCCGACAAAAACATCGTTTTCAACCAAAACAAGTTATCGTCCGGTTGTTGCAACTTGATGCATTTTCTAATGTATAAATACAACTGACCAAACTATGTTACATGTTACATTTAAAAAATGCAATTTGTAAAGTTAAAGTTTACAAATAATTCAAAAAGCAACATGATTTGACATAAACCTATAAACAAATCTATACTAAACAACATCATTACTTTACATCTTGTCTCGTTAATGATATGTTACTAATTTACATGGAAAAGGAGCAAATGTTATTTTAACTGTAACGACCCAACTTCCGAACTCCAGAAAGTTGCATCGTTAAGAAGAAAGAAAGGGATAGAAAAAAGAAAGAAAGGAAAGAAAGAACAGACAACGTCAGAATCTCACAGCGGAATCAAATAATTTATAATATATCACATAAAAATTTACATAGTATCATATACATCAGAGTTAAACAGCTAATACAACACAAACTAGACAGTTATAAACATCTGTCTAGCAATTGCAATCCAAGTATATCAGAGAAACAGACTCAACTCAAACACAGCGGAACCACTAAATATATCTACACGATGAAGCCTCCTGCTCCATTATCTCCTCCAAAACTCGTCAAAGCAATCCTGAAACACTTGACTACTCATACGTAATATGAGTACCCAAGAGTTTAATAAAACAGAAAATAAACACTCAGGTCAGACAGGGGTCTGGTGCGAGTAAACGGAAATAAAAATTGCTTAACTTTAGAAAATCCTTTGGAAACAAAAGGTATCACGTAAGACTTCCCACACATAAACATGGAAAAGTTTTTACCTTACGCTAACCAAAACATTTGATAGGAAATCCAGTGATATTATAATAGTGTCTAGGGTTTTCAAAATAAAATACAGAAATAGCTGGAATGCTTACATCTCACGTTCCAACATAGTTGGGCACAATCAAAATCGTACAGGCACTTATTGGATTATGGATTCCATCAATTGCAGGGCTACTGGGGTACCGCCCGTCACAGTACGTGGCCTAGATCAACGTACCGAGGAGTACTTCACTCCCCTGCAACACAAGGCCGGACCCATTCCTTACTGAATAGTTCCGAACAAGACAACCCCGCAGTTGGCGCGCGATCCCAACCGCCCACACAGCCGAATAAAAAGGGACCTCTAGACAGGGGAAAATCTTGCTCTCAAGTGGGTGCTACCCACGAAACCTTGCCGCACCTCCCCTGTTTTAGCCATTCTCGGTTGATGAGGCTTGAGGTTACGATTACCTTTATAGGACATATCAAATCTTAGAATGCTCATCGTCCACCTGACGATGTTCTAAAAGCATTCAATCCATACAAGTTCGTTCCGGGTTCGAACGAAACCGAAGGCATTATCTCGTTACACTCGTATTGGAATCACCCTCAGAGTTAACGACGATAACCCTTGCACTCTAAATCACCATCTCGAACCTATAAGTACTATTCCGTCAAACTCATTACGGAATCACCCACAGAGTTATACTGACGTATAGCCCTTACACCTCGAGTCTTCACTTTCTCCACTTGGATAAACGACCTAACGTTTAATTGGAATCGATGTGGTTTTCGGATATCCAAATATGGAAACCCGATCCCGGTCTCATCGAAACCAAACGTCATCTTAATGTCCAAGTTGTACTTAAGGGTTTTAACAAATAACTTATTTCATTATTATCTAATTCACAAAGATAGATAACTACATCTCACAATAGATAATCACATTCATACTATAAACAGATAATCTGTATCATCCATAAACAGATAATCATCACAACCATATAATCCATCACAAACCATCATACTTAAACCAAGCATTCATATCATATAGATACGACTCATCTCATTACTGAGATCACAACCATTCAATCAATAACATCCATAAGCAATGATTTACTAACCAACAATTATAATTAATTTAAAATGAATTAAATTAATTACAACCATCTCTAATTAATTTAAATCAAATAAAATTGATTAACACATTTAAATCCTGCTTAGCATCCATTAATTAATTAACCTAGTTAATCAATTATCCACTAAGTATTAACTTGATTAAACAACTTTGATTAATCATTCACTAATTACAATGAGTAATTAGTCTTTAATTAATTAATTTCATAAATTAATTAACCTTAATCATAAGTAACTAACATTTAATTACTCATTAATTAATTAATTATATTTAATTATATTTATCCTTAATTAATTACAATTAATTAATCACTTATTTTAATTTAACTTAATCAAACAATCCTTAATTACATCATTAATTATAATAATTAATGATCTTTAATATTTAAATGAATTACTTAATTAAAATTAATTACATTTAGAAATTAATATAATTATTAATCACCTTGATTAATATTAAATTAAGTAATTAACTATCTTTAATTACTCATTTATGAATTAATTAACCAATAATAAATCATTAATTAATTCCTTAATTAATTACAAAAGTAATTATCCAAAATTACATTCCAGTAATTATAAAATAATCCTGCTCCATTAATTACAATAAGTAATTACACTCTTAAAATCATCAAATGATTTATTTAAATTAATTAAACTAAATTAATTAACTTAACAAATCACAATATTAAAATTAATTACAATAAGTAATTAATTCCTTAATTACTTAACAAATTACAATTAATTAGATTTAATTAATTAATCCTGTTAATTATCAAAATTAATTACATTAATTAATTATGAAATCATCCTTAGATAATTATCATCAATTATTAATTAACACATTTCATTAATTATATACTTAAGAAAATTTAATTTAGATTAATAAATCATTCCTAATAAATATTAATCTAAACCATTATTTAAAAATCAAATAATTAAGTAAACCCTTAATTATTTTAAAGATTTTCAAAATAATTAAATTACTTATCAAATGGCTCATTTAAACTCAAAATGTATTAAAACAATACATTTCTAAAAAATTAAATTCAAATTCCAATTTATTTAAAGATTCAAATGTTTAATTATATAAACATTAATCCAAATTAAATAATTATAAACCTTAAAATAGAAATGAATGTTTAAACAACATTCATTACTTAAAAATAAAAGAAAGATTTACATAATTTACTTGATTAAAATAAATTAAGTATTGAAAATAAGTTGATTATTTAAATTTCCAAATTTAAATTAAACACTTCATATTTTAATCCAAATACTAAAGAAAACAAATTTCTTTCAAGTTTTAAAACTCACTTGAAATCAATTTTTTTATATTTTCAAATCTATCTTTAAAACATTTGAATATGTTTATCATTTTTTTCTTTAAATTTATAAACTGTTTGAAATCAAAACTGGTTTTCAAAATAAATTTGAAAACTGTTTTTAACTTGATTTCAAAACACATTTAAAACTTGCTTATAACATTTAAATCTGTTAAAAAATTAAAACTTACAAAAACCTGATTGAATCAAAAATCTGGTTTTAAGGGCAACCTATAGACTGTTTTAATTCTTGATTTAAAACTAGATTTAAATCTTGTTTAAATTCAAGATTCACATTTTTAAAAACTTTGAATTCAAAATTACATTTGAATTCAGATTCAAGTTACACTTGAATCAATTCCTGCACTAAATTGAATTTCATTCAATCATTTTAAAAACTGCAAAATAACTTTCAGGTTTAAAACCTGAAACTGCTTTTAAAATCTTGATTTAAACAGAATTTAAACTTGTTTAAATTTAAAAGTTTCATTTTTTTTTAAAACCTTGAACTCAAAATTCATTTGAATTCAGTTCCAACTTATACTTGAATCAAAAATCTGCACTAGAATTTGAATCTCAATCAACATTTTTTAAAAAACTGCAAAATACTCTCTGAAGCCAACTTACCCAAGAAACCATATTATTTACTTCGAGTTCTTCAATACCCTGCTTCGAGTCAGAAGCACATAAACCCGAGGGATGACTCGAGTCAAAAACCCTGCACACAACAGAAGTTCACCAGAACTTCAACTACCCAAACTTGTCATCATCTTGCAAATCCCATCACCGATCGCCAGACCACTTACAACTCCGGCTAATGACTCATCTACAACCCCTCTGCAACCTCCCAAATTCCCCTCCTACTCGATGCAACAGAGTGAATGTGGAGACCTTCACAACTTCAATACTGCACACTTAAAACAGTGGTTTTGAAAACCTGGAACACTCAATATCACCTCTCCTCTCCTTCTGATCATCTATCACCAAATTTTCCCTTCATTCTTACATCCAAACTCCACTACAGTAGGTATCTTAACCCCTGACATAGCTTAACAGATATTTTCAAATTTTCCTATTTCTGTTTAAACAGAAATGCTAATCTACACAGTCAACTAAAAATGAAACTTTTTTATACTTTCTGATTTCTAACATATTCATGTTAAAATCTTGTTTAAAATAATTAATGATGTTGATACTTTTGTTTTATTGGAATACTTACTGTTGTAATTATTCCAGAGGTAACAGATTGTAGATTTTAACTTATTAACTAAACATGCTTTTACAAAACCCAGGTTTATACTAAACAACCATACTTAGTTTACACATAAGTTTATCAACAGAAACAATTTAAATAATAAGGCTTTACCATTTAAGAATATCTCAGTTCACAGCCAACTAGATATGCAAATTCCAGAAATCAAGAACATATAAACATATTCATATATCCACACAGAACAGTTATCAACATACAATCATCACATCATATTCTTTCTACTTATTCATATGCACAGGTATCATAAATTTTTACATGGTTAAGTTACTCATTTCATTTTTTCTTAAAGCAGAAAACAGAGCAATTTTATCTATAACAGATTTTGATTTTTTTTTATATAAATTAGGATCTGAGTTCTGTAGATCATATTTAGCTTTAGTTTTTAAAAGAAACTATTTTTAAAACAAGAAGTTTACTCACCTTATTAATGAAGATGTAGAGCATAATAAATGTAGATTCCATTTTCCAGAGAAGCAGATCACAATTCCAAGTCCTGACTTGCATTTGATAATTGATCACTGAAATTGCTTGTTGCTGATGATGCATGCAGACCCATACTTATTGCTCATATTTAATATTGAAGTTGAGCTCCAGATGATGTTGAATCTTACAGAATTTAGATACAGTTTTGAAGAAATTAATTGAAGATTGGTTTGTATTTGGTTTTAAATGTTGCAGATTTGAGGTTTAATGCAGATTTTAAAACATGCATTTGTTTGTAGAAATTTATTTGATTGAAGTTTGTTTTTTTTTGAAGAAATTGATTTGCAGAATCCAACATGCATTTGTTTTGAGGGGTTTTTTTGATTTTGCTCAAATCTGATTTTCAGATCTTTCAAATTTGAAGAGAAAGTGTTTTAATCCCAATGCTTATGTTATATTTCTCTTATCAATAATTTAAACAATGAGATTTTAAACAAATGCCACTTGTACTTATTATGCTAATTGTTTTACAAGTGTCTACTTAATAGTTTAAATGACTAACACATATGCATATTAATATAAAAAGCAATTCTAAATTTATAATGTATTTGAATTATCTTAAAACATTTTTAATTAGTTTTAGCAAGTTTCAAATGATTTATTAACATCTAGCCTTTAAATAAATACATATACACTATGAACTTCTTTATAAAACTATACATTTTAAATGTTTGTTTAATTATTTTTCAAAATAATATTCTTTATAAAACAAAATTTCAAAAGAAAAGATTTTTAAAAGAAGAAAGATGTTGAGTTTATCTTATTCAAGAAAAACAATTTTTAAAATAAACAAAATAAACAATTTTTAAAAGAAGAAAGATGGAGTACTTTGTTCAAGAGTGAAGATAGGAAAATTCATTTTATTCGTAGCGAATTGTCTTTCATGTCCGCTTCCGAAGTACTCCCCCATGCCCCTATCGTACCTTCCTTCTCTTCCAACTTCATTGTCATTCCTCCATGCTTTTCTATCCTACCCTCTAAACTTCCACCCACTACCACCAGTAATCCTGTTACGTCCTCATTAGTAAACTCCCCAGCCGGCACCCCAACCGATGTAACTTCTACCACAACACAACCAGCTCCTATCCCTCCGGTTCCTCCCCCACTTCTTCTTCCTGTCTCGCCTCCTTCTAGGCCACCAGACCCTGCACATCTACCGCCGACTATTCCTCCTTCCTCCTCCAATATAAGTGAACGGAAATGGACTTCCTTGTTTAAGCATAAACCTAGAAATGCTGGGAAGTACATTCCCGTTGACCTTACTCCTGTGTACGAAGAGGATATTCTGGTGCCGCCGCAGATCGTTATTGATGCTGGTGCTGTTCTTTGGACTGACACTCTGGTTGGATTCTTCCTGGACAAGCCATTATCTTACACTGTCGTCATTCAAAAGCTTAAGTTCTTATGGCAACTTAAAGGTTAAGTTAAAGTAAAGTCTGACGGTATTGTTTTTCTCTTCAATTTTTCATGTGAAGAAGACAGATATAAAATTCTTCAAAGTGACCCTATTATAATGAATAACAAGATGTTCATAATTAAACCCTACGATGTTGCTGTCAGTAACGTCACTGGCTCAGTTACCTCTGTTCCTGTATGGGTCCACCTGTACAACCTCCCAATATTTGCCTGGTCGCCGTTAGGAATTAATTGGCTATGTAGTCATCTGGGAAGACTATTGTGCATGGATGAAAACACCGAGAAGCAAAACAGGTTAAGCTACGCAAAATGTTTAATAGAAGTAAAACCAGACAAGGAGTTAGCAAAAGAATTTAAAGTTAAATTGGTGGAAGGTGGATATCAAAAAATTTATGTTGAGTATCAATGGAGACCAGATGTATGTGTATTGTGCAAAAAATTTGGACATTCAACTGAGTGCTGTGATAAAAAAATATGAGTAGACCTGATAAAGGAAAAGAAATAACCAAAAATGGAAGAAAAGAAAACAAAGTGAAGACATCAGGAAATGATAGTACCAATAAGAAGGTCAAACCCTTTCAGATGCAAATTTCAAGAAAATGGCAACGAGTCAACAGAAAGAAAGCAGTAATGGTTGTGCAAGAAACATCCAGAGAACAGAAGAGTGATGGTAATGAAGAAGTAGAGAATGAAATAAATATAGATAAAGATAATGATGAAAAGAAAGACGAGGAGGGTGATAGTCTTGAGCAGGAAAACGGGAGTGAAGAAATAAATAATGGAATGAGTGAACACATTCAACAGACTGAAGAAACCAATTATCAAAGCACTTCTCCAAATGTCAGGAGAGAAACTCAAAAAAATGAGAAAACAATTGTTGAGGAACTGCCTGAAAAGCTTCTGATATCCAATAGATATGAAGTACTTCTTGGATTGGATGATACTGAGTATACAATTGGTGTGCATGATGCAGGAAAAAATGAAAAAGGGAAGAGTACTGGAACACAGGGAGAAAATAGGGTAACTGAATCAAAAAATGAGGAAATAATGTTAAGGCAAAATGACCAGAGTAATAAAACAACAAAACAAATAAAGGAAGCACACACGGTACAAAAGCAACAGAAAGAATACAATTCAACAGGCAAAGCATTAGTAAGTGAAGGAAGCAATGAAGGTGAAACAAAAACTGTGAGTGCGCATGCTGAAGGAAAGAACTCAAGTGGTGGAAAAAACAACAATAATACAAACAAGAAAACAAGATGCAAAAGAACAACTGATACATGTGCTGACATGCACAAAGTTGAAACAAAGTGCACAACTAGTCCTCCCAATCACCCAGTCACTGAACGATCGCAAAATGAAAATCCTCCACATATATACTCCAATATTAAACCACCTATAGCCTACAAACCTCCACCTGATTCAACGCCACATGATTCCCCAAACATCCAACTTACCTCACCACCTAACATCACGCTAACCCAAACAGCCAACACCCATCTGGTTAATGAAACAGAAAGCAATGAAAACACACCACTTTCAGCAACGATTCCAAATTACTTGTCCTCTACGCAGGCGGTAACAAGGAGAATGAAGATTGAAATCCTTAATGCCAAAGTTCTCCAATGATGTCACGCATTGGAGCTTGGAATATATGAGGGGCACACCATGTTATCAAGCAAGATCGGTGCAAACAGCTAATTACTACTCACCAATTATCTGTGTTGGCGATTCTTGAAACCAAACTAAATCTTGACTTAACTGTTAAAGCAGCTGAATACATAAATCATGACTGGAAGCTAATACATAACCTTAATGAATCTCCCTACGGCAGGATATTGATTCTTTTCAATCCTCAACATTTTCAAATCACCCCCATCCTCACAACTTCCCAATTGATTCACTGCCATGCTCAAGATAACTCTGACAGCACTTCCTTTTATATCACATTTATATATGCATCCAACTCAGCTACTGTTAGAAACTCAGTGCTATCTGTCATTCCTTCACTGAGGCAATCCACCCACCCCTGGATAATATTTGGTGATTTCAACTGCTGTCATACACTCTCTGATAGGGTGGGGGGCAATCCTTTGTCCCTTAGTGAGATTATGCCTCTCAGTAATGTGTTAAATGATGCAGAACTTGTAACTGTTAAAACTGTTGGTATGCAATACTCGTGGAACAACAAAAGAAGGCATGGAAATAGAACCTTCTCCAGAATTGATCACACATTTTCCAACCAATCTGCCCTAGCTAAATGGCCCCTCCTTTTCAATCTTCTCTCCCCTCCCCTCCTTTCTGACCATTCCCCTCAAATTATTCATCTTCGTGGAGTGGACAAGAGAGGAAAAGCAAATTTTAAATTTTTTAATATTTGGGCGCTTGAACCTGACTTTAAATCTACTGTAATGAAAGCATGGTGCAATAATAAGAAAGGTAATCATCTATTTGTTTTGCAGGAAAAATTAAAAGAAACAAAAGACGTCTTGAAGCAATGGGCCTATCACAAATTTGGCAAAGGAGATAGAATGAGTACTGATATTATGAACAAGCTTATTGAAGTCCAGAAAAATATGATGGAAAATGTACACAATGCTAGTCTTACATCCTATGAAACCTCTCTCTCTACAGTACCAAGATGCTCTAATTAAGGAAAGTGATATGATTAAACAAAAGTCGAGAATAAAATGGTGGGAAAAAGGAGACAAGAATAGTGCATACTTTCATGATAGTCTCAAGAATAAGCAAAGGAGGGAGAATATTGCTACAATCCATGACATGAATGAAGAACTTCAATCTTCTGCTGAAGGTGTTAAGAAAGCATTTGAACAATGTTTCATGAGTATGTACAGCAACAACAACAACTTTGTCCCTAAAATTGATGACATCCCATCTGATATCATGCCTAGTCTTGATGAGGAAAGCTACAACATGCTACGCTCTGAAGTCAAACATGAGGAAATTGAAAACGCTATGTTTTCTCTTAGTACAAACTCCTATGGAGGTCCAGATGGGCTGAATGCATACTTCTATACTACATGCTGGTCGATCGTTTCTGCTGACGTCTGCAATGCTGTTAATCTATTTTTCAAAAAGAGTAAACTTTATAGGTCTTACAATTACACAAAAATAGCTCTTATCCCAAACTCAAGAATGCTCATCATGTTAAAGACTTCCGTCCAATTTCCTGTTGTAATACCATATACAAATGCATCTCCAAAGTAATTGCTACTAGGCTCAAGAATGTCCTCCCATCAATTATTTCCAAAAACCAGGCTGCTTTTCTTCCAGGTAGGAATATCCTAGACAACATCCTTCTCGCACATGAGTTAATTAAAGGATATAAAAGTAGAAATGCTCCCCCAAAGGCTATGATGAAACTTGATATAATGAAAGCATTTGACATGTTGCAGTGGGATAGTATTGTACGCATTATGGGGTACATGAACTTCCCTCCCCACCTAATTGCTTGGATATTTGAATGTATCTCTTCCCCTACTTATTCTATCAACATCAACGGTACAACTTCGGGTTTCCTTACTAGTAAACAAGGCATTAGGCAGGGAGACCCCCTGTCTGCATATATTTTCATTCTAGTCATGGAATTGCTTACGAGAATGATAAACAGAACTATTCAGCAAGGGAAAATTAAACTACATCCTGCATGTAAAGACCCTCAAATCTCGGCATTAATGTTTGCTGACGACTTGATAATTTTTTGCTCTCCTAACATAGACACGGTTAAGAACATAATGCAAACTCTTGATAGCTTTTATAACATGATGGGGTTGAAGGTTAACGTCCATAAATCAGATATCTTACTAGCTGGAGTATGCACTTCTCAGGTGGATTACATAACTCAAATCACTGGTTTAACTCTTAACCAATCCACTGTTTCCTACCTTGGTTTGCCACTATCTACATCACGAATAACTACTAATCAGTGTCTCCCGATGTATGATAAGATCACTGCTAGATTAAATTGTTGGACAGCTAAGAAACTGAGTCAAGCTGGTAGACTTACGTTGATTAAGTCAGTTATCTTTGGAATGCAAGTGTTTTGGGCCAGAACTTTCGTTCTCCCATCCAAGCTAATAAACATGATTAGAAGAGCCATCATGCATTTTCTGTGGTCTGGAAGAACTACAGGCAGATATATTGCTCCTATTAAGTACTCTACTGTTGAGAAACCGTTGAGCAAGGGAGGTCTTGGATTGATAAACGTAAAACAGTGGAACAGGGCTGCTTTTGCAAAACACGTTGACACCCTGTTTAACTCCCCTGAAAGTCTTTGGGCTGAGTGGTCCAATAGGCATGCGATAAAACATGGAAGATTGTTGAATATGACGAAGAGGCAAAACATGAGCTGGACCTGGCAGAATATGCACAAAATTAAGGAACTCTTTCTGCCTCTTATTCAAATGAACACCAACCATGAATACAATGTAAGCTTCTGGGACGACCCGTGGCTTGAGTCAGGATTAATTCTTCGAAGGCAACTAACTTATAATGAAATACAACAAACGGGAATCCACTCTGAATCTAAAGTTAGAGACGTTCTTGATAACCTGCAGAGGCATCAAGCTTTTTCCTCGAATCAGAGAATTCAAAAAATATGGGATAGTATCAAAAAGTATACCCCATTGCATAATACTGACAATGTTATTGTCTTAGGAAAGAAAATAGGAAAATTTAAAATTGGTGAAGCTTACAATTTCTTGATGCGGAACAATGGTACTCAAAACTGGAAATGGTGGAAAAGAACTTGGAATAAAGATAGTAGCATGAGAAACAACCTAACTTTGTGGAAAATTCTGAACCGTGCCATTATGACCAAGACCAAGCTTGTCTGTATAGGTATGAATGTCAATATTTACTATTCATTTTGTAGAGTTCAACCAGAAACCGCTGAGCACTTATTCTTCGAATGCTCTGACATCAAGATTCTTTGGTCTGAAGTTATGACTGAACTGTGAAGCAGTTGTCCCTTGATTGATAATCAAGCTGAATGGGAGCAAATATACGCTAAGACTGGTAATAAGCAGAAAAGAAAAAGAATATTTAATGTAGCTTTGAAGAGTTTTATAAATGCAGTTTGGAGGGAGAGAAATAGTAGAGTTTTTGAAGTTAACAAAGCTAAATCTGCAGCTGATTTCAGACTCTGGATTATGCATGAAATAAGGACATCCCTGAATATGCTTTTCACATTTGACCCTGGAATAGGTCTTCAATTCAGAATGTAACAGTTAGATGTTTTTTTTTTTCCTTTTTGTCTGTTCTCCCTTCGTGATTGTTGCACCATGTTTCTTCTTTGTTTTCTTTGAGCTTATGCACTTCCATGTTGTTTGTGTTTGTACCCTTTGGTGCTGCAATAAATTGGTCGGGGACCAATCAACCCCGTCGGCCATGCCAAAAAAAAAAACTTTTATTATAAAACAAAATTTAAACTATATTTATTTTTATAAACAAAATAAATGCTCACATTACATCTATGGGAATTATAAGAAAGATTTTTAAAACAAACTTTTGAAAAGTTTACAATTTAAATCAAATTAAATCAATTTACAATTTATACAATTATATATAAATTAGAAAATATCCTTTATTTAATAGAAATTAAAATTAAAACCAAATCCTCTATTTACAATGTATAAACATTTATACATTATAAATAAATATTTTTATATCAATTAGAAAGATAAATTTATTACTTAAATTTTTTTAGCTTTTGAAAACAATATCATTTAACAAACTAAATAATTATAATTTTCAAAAGAGAATTCCAGTTTGAATTAAATTATTAAATCAATAGTTCACATTTTAAAATAATTATTAGCGAAATTATTAAATAATTATTGCCTAAATTTTCGAAACATCACATTCCTTCCCCCTTAAAAGAATTTCATCCCCGAAATTTGAAAGCAAAGGTAATTTAATAATCTCATACAGATTTTAAATTTAAAAGAGCTAACAAATACTAGCAACCATAGCAATCAATTCAAACAAACAATTCTAATTATCCAGACAAAATTCTGGATAGAATTTCCTAGAGTTTCCCAAGTACAAACACCGGGACACTCGCCCTACAGAATCTAAACTAGCTACACCACTCAGATCTAGAGCTCCTATACATCTAGATCTACAAATCTAAACAGAATACAGGACTACAGACAAGTCCTGATCAACTTCCCAAATCTCTCAGAATTACTGATTCTAAAACCAGGGATAAACCATACACGTACTCCCTCAGAGATACGTGAAAAACAAAACAAATTCCAGCCATCCGAACTGGAAATTCAATCCTGTAGATCAAACACTTAACTCACAAGAGAAAACAGAAAAATCCAATACTCATATCCACAAATCTCTCCTGACGATCCTGGGCTTCCTCAACTTCTAGGTCAATCAAAATCCACCACACAAACTCTACTACAGAAACATCAGAAGTCTCCAAACAAACTACTCTATCTGGAAAACAAACAGATACAAAACAATCAAGTCTCCAGATCCAAAATGAATTTCCTGTAGAAATCCTCTGATCCAAGACAAAACTCAAATTCCCAAAGAATCGGTGTTGCTCCTATTCTGGAATAGCTGCCACCATGCTTCCACTGTGCAACTCTGATTTAAGAATGTTGTTGATGAACACAAGTATAAACTTGATCAACTTATCCCGGAATATTGTTCATCAAATTCTATAAATCTCAGTGACCTATCCGATTCGGTCACAACACACAGCAAAAATTCATCCAGAAAACAGATCCGATAAATCCTTCCAACTTAAACAGATCACACTCAAGAATCTCCTACAATGCTGAATCACCGGTAAAGCTCCAAGAATCAAGTCGATACAGAACTCAATCTCTTGATACGGATGCAAATTTCAACTCCTTCGAAGATATCCAGAAAATACCACTTCGATAACTCAAACATCCTCTAAAGATGCTTCAATCCAAACAAAGATCACTCAGAGAACTTCCGAACCATCGCAAGTCACTTTTGCGATTCCACTCAGTTCAGATTCCAAGAAATCGTTCTCACTTCAACAATCAGAACAGCTAAAGCCTTCAAAAGAAAAAAAAACTAGTGGTCCACCTCTTAACCACTAACATCACACCCAACTGAGCTTCCAGAAGAAATGGACAAGCTCCACCATCTTCCCGGACTACTGACAGAAGAATCACAGAGTTTTCTGAACCATCAAAGAAACAGGCCACTCATTGTTGCTACTGCTGCCAAAACTTCCTTATCCAAAGCTCATCGAATCTCAAAGCTACACCAACCTCTTCACAATAGAGCCTTCCAAATAGATAGATATCTCTCAGGAAACTCGCTCCCAAACGAAGCTCAAAACACTCTGCCAAACTGAGTCTCAAACTCAAGTATAGATGGAACTCCTTCCTAAGGTTACCAAAATACCAATGCAGGCTTAAGAACTCCCAACTGATCCAAACTCAAGAAAAACAACTCACATGAGTGCAACCAAGCTTACAATCCAAAATAAACTCCGAATCTTAAAAAGATTTCCTTCAGAGATTAGTGAAATCCTTCACCAACCGCAGAACTACACAAGATGCCCAATACTGCCCTAGCAGATCACTTCCAACCTCAAACACTCAAACTCTAACCATTGGTAGTTGTGTTACACACACCACTACCACATCTACCTTTATTACTTATATTGGAAAACCTGAACAGGTACCCAAATCAAATAGGCAGAAATAAATAATATATATATTAAAAATTACAAATACGCTCTCTCAAGAAAACATCACTACAGAGCCTAGGTATTCACTCAACCTAATGCTCTGATACCAATTGTAACGACCCAACTTCTGAACTCCAGAAAGTTGCATCGTTAAGAAGAAAGAAAGGGATAGGAAAGAGAAAGAAAGGAAAGAAAGAACATTCAACGTCAGAATCTCACAGCGGAATCGAATAATTTATAATATATCACTTAAAACTTTACATAGTATCATATACATCAGAGTTAAACAGCTAATACAACACAAACTAGACAGTATAAACATCTGTCTAGCAATTACAATCCAAGTATATCAGAGAAACAGACTCAACTCAAACACAACGGAACCACTAAATATATCTACATGCTGAAGCCTCCTGCTCCATTATCTCCTCCAGAACTCGTCAAAGCAATCCTGAAACACTTGACTACTCATACGTAATATGAGTACCCAAGAGTTTAATAAAACAGAAAATAAACACTCAGGTCAGACAGGGGTCTGGTGTGAGTAAACGAAAATAAAAGTTGCTTAACTTTAGAAAATCCTTTGGAAACAAAAGGTATCACGTAAGACTTCTCACACATAAACATGGAAAAGTTTTTACCTTACGCTAACCAAAACATTTGATAGGAAATCCAGTGATATTATAATAGTGTCTAGGGTTTTCAAAATAAAATACAGAAATAGCTGGAATGCTTACATCTCACGTTCCAACATAGTTGGGCACAATCAAAACCGTACAGGCACTTATTGGATTATGGATTCCATCAATGGCAGGGCTACTGGGGTACCGCCCGTCATAGTACGTGGCCTAGATCAACGTACCGAGGAGTACTCCCACTCCCCTGCAACACAAGGCCGGACCCATTACTTACTGAATAGTTCCGAACAAGACAACCCTGCAGTTGGCGCGCGATTCCAACTGCCCACATAGCCGAATAAAAAGGGACCTCTAGACAGGGGAAAATCTTGCTCTCAAGTGGGTGCTACCCACGAAGCCTTGCTGCACCTCCCTTGTTTTAGCCATTCCCGGTTGATGAGGCTTGAGGTTACGATTACCTTTAGAGGACATATCAAATCATAGAATGCTCATCGTCCACCTGACGATGTTCTGAAAGCATTCAATCCATACAAGTTCGTTCCAGGTTCGAACGAAACCGAAGGCATTATCTCGTTACACTCGTACTGGAATCACCCTCAGAGTTAACGACGATAACCCTTGCACTCTAAATCACCATCTCGAACCTATAAGTACTATTCCGTCAAACTCATTACGGAATCACCCACAGAGTTATACTGACGTATAGCCCTTACACCTCGAGTCTTCACTTGCACCACTTGGATTAACGACCTAACGTTTAATTGGAATCGATGTGGTTTTCGGATATCCAAATATGGAAACCCGATCCCGGTCTCACCGAAACCAAACGCCATCTTAATGTCCAAGTTGTACTTAAGGGTTTTAACAAATAACTTATTTCACTATTATCTAATTCACAAAGATATATAACTACATCTCACAATAGATAATCACATTCATACTATAAACATATAATCTGTACCATCCATAAACAGATAATCATCATAACCAAATAATTCATCACAAACTATCATACTTAAACCAAGCATTCATATCATATAGATACGACTCATCTCATTACTGAGATCACAACCATTCAATCAATAACATCCATAAGCAAAGATTTACTAACCAACAATTATAATTAATTTAAAATGAATTAAATTAATTACAACCATCTCTAATTAATTTAAATTAAATTAAATTAATTAACACATTTAAATCCTGCTTAGCATCCATTAATTAATTAACCTAGTTAATCAATTATCCACTAAGTATTAACTTGATTAAACAACTTTGATTTATCATTCACTAATTACAATGAGTAATTAGTCTTTAATTAATTAATTTCATAAATTAATTAGCCTTAATCATAAGTAGTTAACATTTAATTACTCATTCATTAATTAATTATAATTAATTATATTTATCCTTAATTAATTACAATTAATTAGTCACTTATTTTAATTTAACTTAATCAAACAATCCTTAATTACATCATTAATTATAATAATTAATGATCTTTAATATTTAAATGAATTACTTAATTAAAATTAATTACATTTAGAAATTAATCTAATTATTAATCACCTTGATTAAAATTAAATTAAGTAATTAACTATCTTTAATTACTCATTTATGAATTAATTAACCAATAATCAATCATTAATTAATTCCTTAATTAATTACAAAAGTAATTATCTAAAATTACATTCCAGTAATTATAAAATAATCCTGCTCCATTAATTACAATAAGTAATTACACTCTTAAAATCATCAAATGATTTATTCAAATTAATTAAACTAAATTAATTAACTTAACAAATCACAATATTAATTGCAATAAGTAATTAATTCCTTAATTACTTAACAAATTACAATTAATTAGATTCTATTAATTAATCCTGTTAATTATCAAAATTAATTACATTAATTAATTATGAAATTATCCTTAGATAATTATCATCAATTATTAATTAACACATTTCATTAATTATATACTTAAGAAAATTCAATTTAGATTAATAAATCATTCCTAATAAATATTAATCTAAACCATTATTTAAAAAATCAAATAATTAAGTAAACCCTTAATTATTTTAAAGATTTTCAAAATAATTAAATTACTTATCAAATGGATCATTTAAACTCAAAATGTATTAAAACAATACATTTGTAAAAAATTAAATTCAAATTCCAATTTATTTAAAGATTCAAATGTTTAATTATATAAACATTAATCCAAATTAAATAATTATAAACCTTAAAATAGAAATGAATGTCTAAACAACATTCATTACTTAAAAATAAAAGAAAGATTTACATAATTTACTTGATTAAAATAAATTAATTATTGAAAATAAGTTGATTATTTAAATTTCCAAATTTAAATTAAACACTTCATATTTTAATCCAAATACTAAAGAAAACAAATTTCTTTCAAGTTTTAAAACTCACTTGAAATCAATTTTTTTATATTTTCAAATCTATCTTTAAAACATTTGAATATGTTTATCATTTTTTTTCTTTAAATTTATAAACTGTTTGAAATCAAAACTGGTTTTCAAAATAAATTTGAAAACTGTTTTTAACTTGATTTCAAAACACATTTAAAACTTGCTTATAACATTTAAATCTGTTCAAAAATTAAAACTTACAAAAACCCGATTGAATCAAAAATCTGGTTTTAAGGGCAACCTATAGACTGTTTTAATTCTTGATTTAAAACTAGATTTAAATTTTGTTTAAATTTAAGATTCTCATTTTAAAAAACTTTGAATTCAAAATTACATTTGAATTCAGATTCAAGTTACACTTGAATCAACTCCTGCACTAAATTGAATTTCATTCAATCATTTTAAAAACTGCAAAATAACTTTCGGGTTTAAAACCTGAAAATGTTTTTAAAATCTTGATTTAAACAGAATTTAAACTTGTTTAAATTTAAAGTTTCATTTTTTTTAAAACCTTGAACTCAAAATTCATTTGAATTCAGTTCCAACTTATACTTGAATCAAAAATCTGCACTAGAATTTGAATCTCAATCAACATTTTTTAAAAAACTGCAAAATACTCTCTGAAGCCAACTTACCCGAGAAACCATATTATTTACTTCGAGTTCTTCAATCCCCTGCTTCGAGTCAGAAGCATATAAACCCGAGGGATGACTCGAGTCAAAAACCCTGCACACAACAGAAGTTCACAGAACTTCAACTACCCAAACCTGTCATCATCTTGCAAATCCCATCACCGATCACCAGACCACTTACAACTCCAGCTAATGACTCATCTACAACCCCTCTGCAACCTCCCAAATTCCCCTCCTACTCGATGCAACAGAGTGAATGTGGAGACCTTCACAACTTCAATACGGCACACTTAAAACAGTGGTTTTGAAAACCTGGAACACTCAATATCACCTCTCCTCTCCTTCTGATCATCTATCACCAAATTTTCCCTTCATTCTTACATCCAAACTCCACTACAGTAGGTATCTTAACCCCTGACATTAACTAGCCTAACAGATATTTTCAAATTTTCCTATTTCTGTTTAAACAGAAATGCTAATCTACACAGCCAACTAAAAATGAAACTTGTTTATACTTTCTGATTTCTAACATATTCATGTTAAAATCTTGTTTAAAATAATTAATGATGTTGATACTTTTGTTTTATTGGAATACTTACTGTTGTAATTATTCCAGAGGTAACAAATTGTAGATTTTAACTTATTAACTAAACATGCTTTTACAAAACCCAGGTTTATACTAAACAACCATAATTAGTTTACACATAAGTTTACCAACAGAAACAATTTAAATAATAAGGCTTTACCATTTAAGAATATCTCAGTTCACAACCAACTAGATATGCAAATTCCAGAAATCAAGAACATATAAACATATTCATATATCCACACAGAACAGTTATCAACATACAATCATCACATCATATTCTTTCTACTTATTCATATGCACAGGTATCATAAATTTTTACATGGTTAAGTTACTCATTTCATTTTTTCTTAAAGCAGAAAACAGAGCAATTTTATCTATAACAGATTTTGATTTTTTTTTTTATAAATTAGGATCTGAGTTCTGTAGATCATATTTAGCTTTAGTTTTTAAAAGAAACTGTTTTTAAAACAAGAAGTTTACTCACCTTATTAATGAAGATGTAGAGCATAATAAATGCAGATTCCATTTTCCAGAGAAGCAGATCACAATTCCAAGTCCTGACTTGCATTTGATAATTGATCACTGAAATTGCTTGTTGCTGATGATGCATGCAGACCCATACTTATTGCTCATATTTAATATTGAAGTTGAGCTCCAGATGATGTTGAATCTTACAGAATTTAGATGCAGTTTTGAAGAAATTAATTGAAGACTGGTTTGTATTTGGTTTTAAATGTTGCAGATTTGAGGTTTAATGCAGATTTGAAAACATGCATTTGTTTGTAGAAATTTATTTGATTGAAGTTTGTTTTTTTTTTTGAAGAAATTGATTTGCAGAATCCAACATGCATTTGTTTTGAGGGGTTTTTTTGATTTTGCTCAAATCTGATTTTCAGATCTTTCAAATTTCAAGAGAAAGTGTTTTAATCCAAATGCTTATGTTATATTTCTCTTATCAATAATTTAAACAATGAGATTTTAAACAAATGCCACTTGTACTTATTATGCTAATTGTTTTACAAGTGTCTACTTAATAGTTTAAATGACTAACACATATGCATATTAATATAAAAAGCAATTCTAAATTTATAATGTATTTGAATTATCTTAAAACATTTTTAATTAGTTTTAGCAAGTTTCAAATGATTTATTAACATCTAGCCTTTAAATAAATACATATACACTATGAACTTTTTTATAAAACTATACATTTTAAATGTTTGTTTAATTATTTTTCAAAATAGTATTCTTTATAAAACAAAATTTCAAAAGAAAAGATTTTTAAAAGAAGAAAGATGTTGAGTTTATCTTATTCAAGAAAAACAATTTTTAAAATAAACAAAATAAAATAAACTTTTATTATAAAACAAAATTTAAACTATATTTATTTTTATAAACAAAATAAATGCTCACATTACATCTATGGAAATTATAAGAAAGATTTTTAAAACAAACTTTTGAAAAGTTTACCATTTAAATCAATTTACAATTTATACGATTATATATAAATTAGAAAAATATCCTTTATTTAATATAAATTAAAATTAAAACCAAATCCTCTATTTACAATGTATAAACATATATACATTATAAATAAATATTTTTAAATCAATTAGAAAGATAAATTTATTACTTAAATATTTTTAGCTTTTGAAAACAATATCATTTAACAAACTAAATAATTATAATTTTCAAAAGAGAATTCCAGTTTGAATTAAATTATTAAATCAATAGTTCACATTTTAAAATAATTATTAGCGAAATTATTACATAATTATTGGCTAAATTTTCGAAACATCACATTAACATTTTAAAATTTAAGTAAACAAGGGAAAGATCATTTCTTAAGTAAAAATTAAAATCAAACCATTTCTTTTCCATTAAGCAAATGTGAAATCAATGGTAAAAAAGTAAATGAAAAGTCAAAAAGTAGTGGAGGGTATTTTAGTCATTTGCCATTCCAAACTATATTATAAATAAACATGCACACCTTCCACGTTTTCACATTTCATTCATTCCTTCTTCAATTTTTCCATCTTCTTCTTCACCTCTTCCACTTCCATTTCCATGGCTTCCCACCTCTTCATTCTCTTCCATCAAGCTCCACATCACCACACCATCACCTTACACTACCAAACCCGAGCCTAACTTCCACCTACCCACCTTCTACACCCACCTACCCTCGGCCATACCCCTAAACCCAAGCCTAAACACCTCTACCTTCGGCCGCACCCACCAACCCTCCTTCACGCAACCTTACCCAAGCCGTACCCCCTCCTACAATCCAAGGCCGAACCCATACCCACCATACCCTTGTCCAAAGCCACATATCCAAGGTCGTACACCCCTTTTCCCTCCAAAGATCATGGCCATTTTAAAAAAAAAGTGAAAAAAAAGAAAAGAGAGAGGAAATCAAAAGCGGTTTGGAAAGAAAATAAGTTAAGGTGAGAATTCAAGACATTCGAAAAAAGTATTTGTTCGAAAAGCATGTTATCCTACAAAAAGTTTGATGGAATGGATACGAAGGTGAGAAATTCTCATCGCATTTGAATTTGTATTTTGGTTATGTCAAAACAATAATATTTATACCTTTATGACACATGAATGCTTATTTGATTAATATGGATGTCTGATTGTTGGTTAGATAATTGAATTGTAATAATATATTCCGCTATGGTATTAATAGTGAATGTTGAATTTGAAATCATATGTTATGTGATTGGTTGAATGGATGTTATGATAGTAATTAATATGGACATAGGTTAAGTTCCTTTTGATTAAATAATCACCTTTGTTAATAAGACCATATTTTAGTAATATGATATGTTTTGGAAAAATAAGTCTCTTTTCAATTAAAAGCGAAATTAAACTAAAAATAAAAGAGAATTTGAAATTCGAAGAGAAACGATTTTAAAAAGGATAGTGAAATTGAAATTTAAATTGAGATGAATAGTGAAAACGAAATTGAAATCGATTTTGAAAATTAAAGTTGAGATTAAGGTTGAAATGAAGTTCAAACTGAAATTAGATTTGAAATCTAAGTTATGATTGAGTTTAATTTGAAGTTAGAATTGAATTTGAATTGGAATTGGAATTTAAATTTTAATGTTAAAATAATAGGAATATTATAATGCTATAGTTATAATATGGAAATGGTGAAAATTCATTTTAAATACCTTAAAAAGTGGAAATATTGATTTAAAATGATTTGTAATGATTTTATAAGTGCTAAAAATAAATTTTAATAAATTATTTCAAATATTGAAAAATAAGTTAAAACTAGGTGCGTCACGCAACGGTAGTTCGCGATTTCACTTCGAATAGTTCAAATGAGTGTATATAGTGAAATATAGCCCATTTTTTCTGTAACGACCCGCTATTTTGGACTATTCGCATCCGCACATGTTGGTCTTGAATAATTCAAATTACCGAATTGTTAATTTAAATTTGGCAAAACTGAATATATACAGTAAATAAATAATCACAGAATCACAGACACAGAGTAATAATATGCAGCGGAAGCAAAAGATAGTAGTTCATGAAGCTACTATATATATAACAGAGTTAAATAAGTTACAACAGAAGTCTAAAATACAATAGTCAAATACAAGAATCAGAATACATCACAGGAATCAACTGAACATCTGAAAGCTGATAGATAGTTGGATCTCCAGACGAAGCTCCAACTCCAAAGGTGAGTCTCAAAAGCTGAACCACTCAGTCTGACCCGAGCGTAAAGCAAAACACAAAACACTCGAGTCAGGATTAGCATTCTTATATCAATAAATCCAACTCAAATGAAATAACAATTGAATAAAATAACACAAAGGACGTTGGAATAACCATCCTTTAAGGATCCGTTAAACTATCTATTAGATAGTAATGTACGCTAAGTAGATAATGTCTATCAGTAATATAAGGTATCAAAATAGTGTTAAGGCGTTACCATAATCCCCCTTAACACATTTTATAAGCATCATAGCCTATACAGCACTGTAAACTCCACCGTAAACTAGTGGGATATCAGGGAGTACTCCATAGGTATGACACAAAACAAATTCGTAGTGGTCGCATATATAGGGATACAAGTATGACAAGGCACATGAGGCAATACCCAAGGTAGTGAAACTACCGTTTGCCGGATCCGGACTGGTGAGAACGCATTGCCGCAACGATCGCAACACCACGAAACAACACTCTTGAAATTCCGAGGGTGCACCAATCAATAACAAGTAATGAGTAGTAGCGAAGAAGTGTGTTCGCTCGAGGTGGCTAACCCCATTTGGCCCGGCACGGCTCCTGTTTTGGTCATTTCCAATTTGACACAAGTGTCAAGGCTATCCATTTTCGTTGTCTTTCTTCAGTCATCGCGTACATCATTCCAATCACTTCATTCTGGATCACACTCCAAGTATAGTTATTAAAGTGGTTTTCGGTTTAGACAGAGAGTATGTCCAAAACCGATTCCGGTTTCTTTAATAACCTTCGAAATTATTGCACCGATTGGTCGTTTAATAAATTTCAAAACCAAGTCAAATTCAATTTCGATTAGAATTGTAAACCAACTTTTCATTGGTCTTTCTATGTCAATTTCCAAAATTTACATTTCAAACTTCCAAATTTACCGTTTCAAAACTCTATAATTCAATTTCAATTTTGTTTAAAACAATTCAAATATAGATTCAGGTTCATATATTAATTTTATTCCGAAATCTTTTAAATTAACTTAATATAACATTCAAATCAATTTAAACTCATTTATCGATTTCATTCAATATTCGTTAAGTTACTTTATCATTCAAAAGAATTACTATTAAATTTCTAATTTATTAAATTAATTTCTTAAGTTCAACTTCATTATATCAACTTACAAATTGAGATCAATTAGATTCGTCAAATCAATTCCTTAAATTACAAGTCTTACGTTAATTTCGATAAATCGCATTTTATTTCTTGTCAAAGAAATTCAATTTCACTTATTTCTTTACTTAGCTACAAATTTCAAAACTCAATTAATTAAGAACTAAATTTACATATTCAAGAAGTTCAATTACACTTATTAACTTACTTAAATAATTTTCCAAAACTTAGTAAATAAAGAAACCCAATTTTATTTATTAACGAAGTTCAAATTCACTTAATCAAAAGTTCAATTTCTTTTATCAAAGAATTCAAATTATATTTAATTCTCAAATAATTCAATCTTATTAAAATATTAAATAATTTCAAAACTCAGTTAATAAATAATTTCAACTTAATTATTAAATAATTTAAAACTTAATTATTAGATCATTTCCACTTAATTATAAATTCAAACTTAATTATCAAATCATTTCAACTTAATTATAAATTCAACTTAATTATTAAATCATTTCACACTTAATTAAATGAATAACTCCAAATTTTATTATCGAATGATTTATTTAAAACAACGTTCTTCCAATAACTACTATGTTAATATTTTGTTTCAAATATTAAATATTAACATTTTCCTTTCATTAAATTCAAATTCCAACTTCTTTTGAAAACTTTATTATTTATTCAAATAAAATCTTCATTTTATTTTTTTAAATCAAATTATTGAACAATCGGGTTTATTTAATTCTCTATCCTAAGTCATGTTCATTTTTGGATATTTATCATTTCAACCCGATTCCATTTCAATTCAAAATCAAAACATAGAAAAGGGAACTTGCAGTGTGATAACAGGGATGGTGTCCAAGTAAATAAACAAGCAATAACAACAAACAATAACAACCCAATAACCAATTCAAATAATTCCGAAATAATCATATTAATTCACATTGTTGTTTGTGCAAATTAATATAATTATTTCTAGAATCTACACTATCATTTCATGTAGACTAAAGATTATTACAGTTATATTTATACGGTTCTTCACGATATTTATTATTCAATTTCAAACTTCATCAATTTATACAACATACATTTAAATGGTTCAAGGTGTCGTTAACACTATTTCTACGTGTCAATTTATTTAACATTCAAAGAGGTCATATTATACAAATTTTACTAATCAACTTCAACACATATCAATTTCAAATTGTTAACTATTCTACGTCAATTTCAGTTTCAAATTATTTATCGCTTCATACTTAACAATTTAACGTCCAATATAAACATCAACAATCAATCAATTATCAGCCAACTGTATTATCATCGCATAAATAATTAACAAATAATGGTGTCAGATGTCACAGGTGAACTGATACAGGTAATAACATATATAACGGTGTAAATAACTACAGCAGCATATTTCAATTGTCGTTTCAATTGAAATCAAATGTAATAAATAAAAGAACATCAATCGTGAGTGATTGCTCACCTTTCGAGGCAGAAGAAATTTGACAAAGAATGAGCTACGAATCCAAATGCGAATTGCAAAGCAAAGTAGATAGGCACGAATTCAGCAGACGAGCTGATAATGAGAAATCAATGGAACGATCAAAATCAGTTTTGATATAAACTGAAAATATATACACATTATTATTATATTATATATATTTTCCAATATCTTAGATTAAGGCAAATAATAAAATAGTATAAAATTTCAAAATCACTTTCTATAAATCTCACTATTAAGAGTCAAAGATACATATATTATACACATGTATAGCTATGCAGACCATATAAAACAACAATATATACTGCAGACTGATATAGAGCTTTATACCATTTATACTAAGTAAACTTATACGCTATAACACTATATATTTTATATGTGAACTAGACAGAATACCAAACTCAATTAGCTTTGAAAATAATATATATATATATATATATATATATATATATATATATATATATATATATATATATATATATATAGTGCTTATAAAATTTAACCTGTGCCCATTGTCTAAACTAACACAATATAATATATATAGTAGCATGCCTACTTTAGTATGTATAGGCATATCTATGATTTGTATACAAAATCACTTTTCAATCCAACAAACAGTGACAAGTCATGCCATTAAAACAATTGATATATATATATAAAAAGAAAGTAATTTCAAAACCAATATATGACTTGTATATATATAACATACAAAGTACAAAGAATATAAACTATTATATAACTAATAACCTTATATATGTACAACGCAAAACTTATAATAAATATATATATATATAATAATACTTTAAGCATATACCTCTTTATATACTTTACTTCATAAAATCAGAACACAATATATATAAGTACTCTAAAATCACAAATATATAACTATTTGTACAATACATATGTTTAGACCTGCAACTGACTACATTATAAACATACTTATACTTCCAAAATTATTCATATATAAAGAAGACTGCAGCATGCTATACAAAAATAATAATAAAAGCATTTATATATACCTATATATATGAGGAGAGCAAGGGAAGGGAAGATCTACGAGGTTGCGCTGGGTGTTGGCGAGCTCATGTGGAGGAGCGCAGGCTGATCGGCAGTGGCTGCGGAGATGGCGTCGGGTCGGAGGTGCTAGGGAGACATGGTTGTCGAGTTGGCGGGTCGAGTGGGTGCGCGTGAGGGACCTCGACGCGGAATGAAGTGGGGGAGGAAGTGAGGTCTTCGGGTTGAAGGGGAGGGGTATGGGTCATGGCTGCTCTGCATGATGGGGCTAAGGCGGCTGCCATTCCTGGGTGGTGATGTGGAGACATAGACTGTGTGGGAAAATGGGGTCTCGGCTGCTACAAGCTTGGAGTTGGCGATGGTTTCAGGTCGGCGGAGAGAAGGGAGAACGAACTGCAAGGCTGGGAAAAATAGGAGAAAGAATAATGGCTGCAGGAAGATATGTTCCCATTATTCTCTTTGAGAAGCAGGCGAGAAAAATAAGAAGTGGAGATGGACTAAAAAGCATACAACAGAGAATCAAGCGAAGGGACAGAACAAATATGTTGGGACCAGTTAATAAAATTTATTGTTATGGGAATAGGGCAAGCCAAATGACTATTAAATTCTGAAAGAATAAATGTTTTGACCATTGGTTTTCAACAGGTTGACAATAAAGCCCATATGAAAATAAAAGTTAAAATGGGTACCGGTACAGCAAATCGTTTCGCCGGTTCCATTGTGCACCGGACTTCGGATTTGACAATCGAATATACTGTAGAGATCAACACGACGAGACGATCAAAACAGTATATAAATATCAGTGGTACTATTGAATTATAAAAATTTGAATTTTAATACTAGCGGAAAATGCATGAAAAACACAGAAAAATAAGATCGACGGAGCTAAAGAAGTCCGAATTTGGAAAAATGACAAACTGACATCTTGCTCAGAAGATAATTTAGAATTTTTCTATGTAAAAATTTTTAAGTTTCGAAAACGTTTTATTTTCATCGCTTTTAACTGATTAAATTGAAGTAATTTTACGCACGAAATAAACTTTCATTTTTTCGGACGAAAATTTACCAGTTGCTATGTTTAACTAGACGCATTACGAATATCAAATTTATATTTCAAAGTTTTATCATTTAAAACTTCACAAAATTCCAATAAATAATGCTATTAAAACCGGTTAAACTTACGGATCGTTACACTCTCCCCCACTCAAAACTTTTCGTCCTCGAAAAGGGGGGAAGTAGGAGAGTTGAAACAACCAAAAGAAAATAGATTGAGAAACAAAATAAACAATTAGTTTAAACCATATAAATTTCAATTTAAATTTATATTCAACAATTTTGTTTCAAATTCAAGATTTTCATTAAATTGATTTTGAACTCAACGAATGTCATTAACTTGGTTTATTTCAATTTATCATTATTTGTTACAAAATTTATTTCAAACAACAATTTATTTTATTATTTATTATTCAACTAACCTAGTATTCTATTTATCTCTATTAATCATTTTATAATTAAACTTTAAATGTATAACATTTTTATACGCACCCAAATTTTTATTTATAAAGACAATTTATATTGTATATTATCCAATTATCTTAAATTAACAATTTCAAAGATCATTAATTCGAATAGTCATTTATTATTATCATACTTTATTCGAAAAATTTAAAAAAATTATTCCAAATTATAATTTATTCTACTTAATATATCTTATCATATATATTAAGTATATTTACATTTATTATGACTACTCAATTTTTTTTATAAATTCCCTTGATATCATTTATATTGTATAATATTCAATTACGTAATCAACTTTTGAACATTAAGGTAAGCTATATATAATGCAATTGAGCATTATCCAAATAAAATTTCACAATTCAGTTATTTCAAGTTAAACATTTATATAAAAAGAATTTGGCTTCATTTATGATTGAAAATCATCCTTTAACATACTTAAGAATTACTTTTCGATTAGCTTCTAACAACTTAGAGATAATTATATACATGCAATATATCCAAGTCATACTTAGAAATTTCAAATCAAATTCATTTTAAAACAAAAGTGTAGCAAGCTACCGACGGTCTCTCCACTTCGAAACTCGAAAATGGATATCGGTGATGCGGCCATCATCACCGAAATCATTTTCCAGCGACAAAGAGAAGAGCACTGATTTAAACATTTAAAATTCTTTGAAATGATTTCTATTTGAAAATAATTTAAATAATATACGTTTTAAACTTTAAAACCATAACTCGAAATTATCGAAAATTGAGTTCTCAAATTCTAATTTTAAATTCACTTCATATTCCAAATCAAATTATAAGTAAGTTTTACAAATTCATTTATTTTTGTTATGAAATAGTCAATGATTTATAAAACAATAAATGAAAATTAAATTTTTCATATTTCGGACAACAGATTCATTAACATTTTAATTTCAGACAAATTTATACTTGTATAATAAAAAAAAAATTATTTTATTTACCAAATTTGAAAACAATATTGTGTCAGTTTGCTCTGTTCAAGTGTTTTGGAAATCCTATCGATAGCGTTGATCAGACGAATCGATCGAAAACCCAAATCAACATCAACAACTCAAACAACACAATATATAGATATATAAAACATTTTAGTATAAATACAAATACACTCCCTCGCATGACGATACAAGAATGGATTTCAAACAAGAATAGAGATTCAAATTTGATGGAAATCAAATCAAAGAGAATTTTGATTCGATAATAAGTTTGAAACAGAAGATAAGATAATTCAATTAACAGAATCGAGAGATGGATAAGCTTATTTAATTCACGGGCAACCTTAACCGGGTCGACCGTAACTTCAAAAATAAGATCGATGCAGAATTCCGAGGCAAATCTACATCCGATCTCAAGAAATAGAATTCAAGTATAGCAGGAGATAGATAGCATCGTAAACCGAGGATACAGAAATCTCCGGTAAATCAATGTCTACTGTAAAGGAGTTTCATTCCTTTACAAATCAATTTGAGATTGGCGAGATCGCCGACTCATTATGAAGATCATTCGAAGTGGAGTTATGGGATTCTCCAGAATTCAAAGAAGACGAATAGTGAGGGATACGAATGAATTTTAGAACCGCAGGGAACATCCCAAAATTCAAAGGAATTGAGTCAAAAGGAAGAGATTGAAACTCGAGTGGGAGTGATTCTGTAAATACATTTGCCATATATGCTGAGTTTTGCCTAGAGCTACCAAAAGCTCCGATACCAACTGTAACGACCTGCTATTTTGGACTATTTGCATCTGCACATGTCGGACTTGAATAATTCAAATTACCGAATTGTTAATTTAAATTTGGCAAAACTGAATATATACATTAAATAAATAATCACAGAATCACAGACATAGAGTAATAATATGCAGCGGAAGCAAAAGATAGTAGTTCATGAAGCTACTATATATATAACAGAGTTAAATAAGTTACAACATAAGTCTCAAACACAATAGCCAAATACAAGAATCAGAATACATCATAGGAATCAACTGAACATCTGAAAGCTGATAGATAGCTGGATCTCTAGACGAAGCTCTAACTCCAAAGGTGAGTCTCAAAAGCTGAACCACTCAGTCTGACCCGAGCGTAAAGCAAAACACAAAACACTCGAGTCAGGATTAACATTCTTATATCAATAAATCCAACTCAAGTGAAATAACAATTGCATACAATAACTCAACGTACGTTGGAATAACCATCCTTTAAGGATCCGTTAAACTAACTACTAGATAGTAATGTACGCTAAGTAGATAATGTCTATCAGTAATATAAGGTATCAAAATAGTGTTAAGGCGTTACCATAATCCCCCTTAATACATTTTATAAGCATTATAGTCTATACAGCACTGTAAACTCCACCGTAAACTAGTGGGATATCAGGGAGTACTCCATAGGTATGACACAAAACATATTCATAGTGGTCGCGTATATAGGGATACAAGTATGACAAGGATACAAGTATGACAAGGCACATGAGGCAATACCCAAGGTAGTGAAACTACCGTTTGCTTGATCCGGACTGGTGAGAATGCATCGCCGCAACGATCTCAACACCGCGAAACAACACTCCTGAAATTCCGAGGGTGCACCAATCAATAACAAGTAATGAGTAGTATCGAAGAAGTGTGTTCGCTCGAGGTGGCTAACCCCATTTGGCCCGGCCCGGCTCCTGTTTTGGTCATTTCCAATTTGACACAAATGTCAAGGCTATCCATTTTCGTTCTCTTTCTTCAGTCATCGCATACATCATTCCAACCACTTCATTCTGGATCACACTCCGCGTATAGTTATTAAAGTGGTTTTCGGTTTAGACAGAGAGTATGTCCAAAACCGATTCATATTTCTTTAATAACCTTCGAAATTATTGCACCGATTGGTCGTTTAATAAATTTCAAAACCAAGTAAAATTCAATTTCGATTAGAATTTGTAAACCAACCTTTCATTTGTTCTTTCTATATCAATTTCCAAAATTTACATTTCAAACTTCCAAATTTACCATTTCAAAACTCTATAATTCAATTTCAATTTTATTTAAAACAATTCAAATATTGATTCAGGTTCATATATAAATTTTATTCCGAAATCTTTTAAATTAACTTAATTTAACACTCAAATCAATTTGAACTCATTTATTGATTTCATTCAATATTCGTTAAGTTACTTTATCATTCAAAACAATTTCTATTAAATTTCTAATTTATTAAATCAATTTCTTAAGTTCAACTTCATTATATCAACTTACAAATTGAGTTCAATTAGATTCGTCAAATCAATTCTTTAAATTACAAGTCTTACGTTAATTTCGATAAATCGCATTTTATTTCTTGTCAAAGAAATTCAATTTCACTTATTTCTTTACTTAGTTACAAATTTCAAAACTCAATTAATTAAGAACTAAATTTACATTTTTAAGAAGTTCAATTACACTTATTAACTTACTTAAATAATTTTCCAAAACTTAACAAATAAAGAAACCCAATTTTATTTATTAACGAAGTTCAAATTCACATAATCAAAAGTTCAATTTCTCTTATCAAAGAATTCAGATTTTATTTAATTCTCAAATAATTCAATCTTATTAAAATATTAAATAATTTCAAAATTCAATTATTAAATAAAATTTCAACTTAATTATTAAATAATTTCAAACTTAATTATAAATTCAAACTTAATTATTAGATCATTTCCACTTAATTATAAATTCAAACTTAATTATCAAATCATTTCAACTTAATTATAAATTCAACTTAATTATTAAATCATTTCACACTTAATTAAATGAATAACTCCAAATTTTATTATCGAATGATTTATTTAAAACAACGTTCTTTCAATAACTACTATGTTAATATTTTGTTTCAAATATTAAATATTAACATTTTCCTTTCATTAAATTCAAATTCCAACTTCTTTTCAAAACTTATTATTTATTCAAATAAAATCTTCATTTTATTTTTAAATCAAATTATTGACCAATCGGTTTTATTTAATTCTCTATCCTAAGCCAAGTTTATTTTTGGGTATTTATCATTTCAACCCGATTCCATTTCAATTCAAAATAAAAACATAGCAAAGGGAACTTGCAGTGTGATAACAGGGATGTGTCCAAGTAAATAAATAAGCAATAACAACAAACAATAACAATCCAATAATCAATTCAAATAATCCCGAAATAATCGTATTAATTCACATTGTTGTTTGTGAAAATTAATATAATTATTTCTAAAATCTACACTATCATTTCATGTAGATTAAAGATTATTACAGTAATATTTATACGGTTCTTCACGATATTTATTATTCAATTTCAAACTTCATCAATTTATACAACATACATTTAAATGCTTCAAGGTGTCGTTAATACTATTTCTACGTGTCAATTTATTTACCATTCAAAGGGTTCATATTATACAAATTTTATTAATCAACTTCAACACATATCAATTTCAAATTGTTAACTATTCTACGTCAATTTCAATTTCAAATTATTTATCACTTCATACTTAATAATTTAACGTCCATTATAAACATCAACAATCAATCAATTAGCAGCCAACTGTATTATCATCGCATAAATAATTAACAGATAATGGTGTCAGATGTCACAGGTGAATTGATACAGGTAATAACATATATAACAGTGCAAATAACTGCAACAGCATATTTCAATTTTCGTTTCAATTGAAATCAAATTTAATAAATAAAAGAACATTAATCGTGAGTGATTGCTCACCTTTCGAGGCGGAACAAATTTGACGAAGAATGAGCTACGAATCCAAACGCGAATTGCAAAGCAAAGTAGATAGGCACGAATTCAATAGACGAGCTGATAATGAGAAATCAATGAAACGATCAAAATCAGTTTTGATATAAACCGAAAATATATACACATTATTATTATATTATATATATTTTCCAATATCTTAGATTAAGGCAAATATTAAAATAGTATAAAATTTCAAAATCACTTTCTTTAAATCTCACTATTAAGAGTCAAAGATACATATATTATACACGTGTATAGCTATGCAGACCATATGAAACAATAATATATACTGCAGACTGATATAGAGCTTTATACCATTTATACTAAGTTAACTTATACCCTATAACACTATATATTTTATATGTGAACTAGACAGAATACCAAACTCAATTAGCTTTGAAAATAATATATATAGTGCTTATAAAATTTGACCTGTGCCCATTGTCTAAACTAACACAATATTATATATATAGTAGCATGCCTACTTTAGTAGTGTATAGGCATATCTACGATTTGTATACAAAATCACTTTTCAATCCAACAAACAGTGACAAGTCATGCCATTAAAACAATTGATATATATATAAAGAAATAATTTCAAAACCAATATATGACTTGTATATATATAACGTACAAAGTATAAAGAATATAAACTATTATATAACTAATAACCTTATAAATGTACAACGCAAAACTTATAATAAATATATATACAGTAATACTTTAAGCATATACCTCTTTATATACTTTACTTCATAAAATCAGAACATAATATATATAAGTACTCTAAAATCACATATATATAACTATTTGTACAATACATATGTTTAGACCTGCAACTGACTACATTATAGACATACTTATACTCCAAAATTATTCATATATAAAGAAGACTGCAGCATGTTATACAAAAATAATAATAAAAGCATTTATATATACCTATATATATGAGGAGAGAAATGGAAGGGAAGATCTACGGGGTTGCGCTGGGTGTCGGCGAGCTCGTGTGGAGGAGCACAGGCTGATCGGCAGTGGCTGCGGAGATGGCGTCGGGTCGGAGGTGCTAGGGAGACATGGTTGTCGAGTTGGCGGGTCGAGTGGGTGCGCTTGAGGGACCTCGGCGCAAAATAAAGTGGAGGTGGAAGTGAGGTCTTCGGGTTGAAGGGGAGGGGTACGGGTCATGGCTGCTCTGCATGATGAGGCTAAGGCGGCTGCCATTCCTGGGTGGTGATGTGGAGACATAGACTGTATGGGAAAATGGGGTCTTGGCTGCTACAAGCTTGGAGTTGGCGATGGTTTCTGGTCGGCGGAGGGAGGGGAGAACGAACGGCAAGGCTGGGAAAAATAGAAGAAAGAATAATGGCTGCAGGAAGATATGTTCCCATTATTCTCTTTGAGAAGCAGGTGAGAAAAATAAGAAGTGGAGATGGACTAAAAAGCATACAGCAGAGAATCAAGCGAAGGGACAGAACAAATATGTTGGGACCAGTTAATAAAATTAATTTTTATGGGAATAGGGCAAGCCAAATGACTATTAAATTCTGAAATAATAAAATTTTTGACCGTTCGTTTTCATTAGGTTAACAATAAAGACCATATGAAAATAAAAGTTAAAATGGGTACCGGTACAACAAATCGTTTCGCCGGTTTCGTTGTGCACTGGACTCCGGATTTGACAATCGAATATACCGTAGAGATCAACACGACGAGATGATCAAAATGGTATATAAATATAAGTGGTACGATTGAATTATAAAAATTTGAATTTTTATACTAGCAGAAAATGCATGAAAAACACAGAAAAATAAGATCGACGGAGCTAACGAAATCCGAATTTGGAAAAACGACAAACTGACATCTTGTTCAGAAGATAATTTAGAATTTTTCTATGTAAAAATATTTAAGTTTCGAAAACGTTTTATTTTCATCACTTTTAACTGATTAAATTGAAGTAATTTTACGCACGAAATAAACTTTCATATTTTCGGACGAAAATTTACCAGGTGCTATGTTTTACTAGACGCATTCTGAATATCAAATTTATATTTCAAAATTTTATCGTTTAAAACTTCACAAAATTCCAATAAAAACGCTATTAAAATCGGTTAAATATACGGATCGTTACACTTTGAGATAAAAAAATTCTAAACTATTTTATCCATATCTTCGAAACGAAGAAAGAAAATCAAAATTTCGTTGTATATATTTTGAATTAAGATCAGACCAATTTTCCAGAAAAATCGCGCTAGTGCAATTTAAGTGACCATAACAGGAAATCTGTTTAAATGAATGTTTTTCATTATGGAAAATTATGGAGTAAATTTGATAAATCTATTTAAATGATTTGAAAGAGATTTGGATTGGAAAATATGAATTATCGAATGTTTAAAAGTTGATTTAATCACATAAGCTTATATAGCACTTTCCGTAGCACTTTTATGCTGCGAACTGTATAACTTTTTAAAGAAGTGTTTAAACGTAACAATTTTTCTCAGAATCAATCGTGAATATTTTAAAAAGTATAATTAAGCGTTTTGAAAGAAAATTTGGACTATTTATATGTAAATCCAAAATAAAGTTGAAAATTTGAGTATGCGAAAACGACCGGTACATTTGTCACGTATGTGAGATCTGGAAAAATAAAACAAGGTGTTTAACTAAGGTTAGGGATGGAGCAACCAGTGCCCTGAACTTACCTGGCCTATGCATTCTTTTCTTTGGCGAGGGGTGGAACAGATCGAAAGGAAAGCGCGGATGCTCTTAAATGAAAAGATTTTGTTAAGTTTCCAAAATAAAAGAAGATTAGTGTTATCCAAAATTTAAGCAATCTACCGAATGAATGATTTCTATTTACTTAAAAATGGTTGCAAAGATTTATTTTAGGGTTATCGTAAACGATGTCTTAAATAACATTGTTTTTGACCCGTGTAAAAGTTACGGAATTTGGCTCGAGAGTTAAGTATGAAAAATTGAGATTTTTTTCAAAAAAAAATGAATTACTTTGAATTATCCTAAGTCAAAATAAAGAGATTTCGAAATCGGCCTAAAAGAATTAAAGTGAAAAGAGACTTAATAAATCCTATATGCTCATACTCACACTTTATCGATAATTGGATTTCGAAGGAACCGAGTATCGGATTTGCTTGAATATGTTCAGCATGATAGGGGTTCTCACTTTGTGAATAGTGCCGAAGCTTAGACTCTTACCCCTACATGTCCCTAATGTGAAAGGGTTGGTTGATAGTCGAGAGGCTTACCGTAAAAGAAGATCCGAGGCATCACTTGTAGTCACCTCCATGTTGAAAAGCAGGATTGCCCCTATGTTGAAAAGTAGAAGGGTATCAGGATGGTTGAATAGCCTACCGGGACGGATCCAAAAAAATCCGTTCATTACATTTGGTATTAGAGCTGAAGGTTAAGCGAGAACTTTGGCTTTTTTATGGGTAAAGTCTCATCAGAGATAGGATTAGTAATATTCTATGATGAGTAACTCATTAGAGACAGAGACAGGGTTAGCAACACCCTAGAATGAGTTATGAGAGTAATATATACATGAGCACGTATTTGTTAATTTTTAAAAATGGTTTTGTTTTAAAGAAATTGGTAAATGAAATAATTTTACCTTCGGTTTATATTTTAAATATTAAAAGGAATATTATTATTTTTAGTAGAAATTGAGGGTTATTTGAAACTGAGCTTAGTAAAATAAAATATGAATATCTTGTGATTAGAATTGCATGATTCGACTATAAGATATTCCATATAATCTCAATTTGTTGAGAACTGGAATTTAGAAATTTAATCATATACCCCTAGACATTTGGTTATTAAGAAATAATGATTTAATGAACATCAAAATGGACGGATTTAAAAGCTAATTTCAAATATCTTGTGAAGTAGAATTCACGATTTGTATTTGATGATAATATTGATGCTAGAACTTGCTATTAGAGAAAGTAAAAGGAAAATGCACAAAAAAATACTTATCAATAAGATAGGAAAAGACAAGCCGAAATTGAGATTTTTGGGTAAATATAATGTGAAAGGGTAAGTTCTATAACTTATAAAGGAGATAAGTTAATTTGAAATTTAAACACTTTGATTAGGTTAAAATCAAGGTGAAATTTAGGAATAAGAGATATAAGAAATATCATCCTAATATAAAAATTGGAATTTGTGATACATTTAGGGTAACATTTCTAATTCAAAATGAAGTAAGATCAGAAGTGGATAGTTTTGAATAATATGGTTAATAGGTTGATTGTTGGATGAAATTGTTTAAATAACAAATACTATGTGACTTAAGTTTCATAATTTGACTATAATGTATTTAATGGATTTAAGTTTAAAGAAATTTTCAGGTAAAAATGAATGTGAATAAATACATAAGTTCTACGTAGATAATTTTAGCACATAAAATTTGATCTAAGATTTGAGTATAGAATTTTGAGGTGTTTACATCAATCTGAAAAAGGTTTATCACTCGATTCTTGAAGGCGAAAATTGATGAGAGTTTGTGATTATATGCTCAAGTTTTCTTTCATAGTTGAGAGCTATGCAAGGAAATCAAGGGTTTGTGATCAAGAAGTCTGATCAAAGTCCGCACTAGAAAATTGGGGTATCGATACTAGTTCGGAAGTAAAGTTGTGAATTTGAATAATAGATCGAATCAAATATCACATATAGTATGATGTTTTGGGTCTATCTACATAGTAGTTAGATAGTTATCTTAGACACTAAGATATAAGGGTTAGACTTATGTTTTGATACGTGTATACATATAGACTTCAGGTATAGTACATGCTCAAGTCAGGGGATGAGTTATGTGGATATATTCATTTATGTTGATATGGTATTAGTTTGGTTGTTTTTTGATATATGGTCTTATTGGGTGGTTGGATGTATTATCTTGAGTATGTCATACGCACTAGGATGGGTACGATAGAAGTCTGACTTGATGTATGTATATATAACCTTAATTACGTGATAAGTACTCAGGTTAATGTGTGGAATCTTTGTACGTATGTTTGGTATTATTTGTTTTAGTATTGTTATGGTATCAACCTTCTTTTTATATATGCATTTTTTATCATCAGTATAAATAAGTCAAAATGTTTGAGGATATAAGTATGAGATAGATTCTTTTATCCAACTTTCATTTCGAGGACAAAATGCTTTTAAGTAGGGGAGAAGGTAACGACCCATAATTTCGCTATTTCAAAAATGAAAGATTTTGTTTATTTTTAAATCTAAAAGGAATTAAAAATTAAATAAATATGTTCTATATAATAAATAATTATTGATTCTTATAGTTAACAAATTAAAAGGTATAAATTTGGATTTTAGAACAAACCGACAAAAGTTAAGTTTTGTTAATAATAAATGAAGGCTTAAATAAATAATTTTAAATATTTATTTGATAAGTTAAATCTTATTCAAAACATCTAATAAAGATAATAATAGTATATTAAAAGATTTAAAAGTATGTTAGTAATCGCTTTACAAAAATAACCAAAATTTGTCGTATTTTGCCAGTTTTGCATTCACTGTAAAATTAGAGATTTTGATATTAATTAAATATAATTTTAAAATATAAAGTGACATGTTTTAATTTATTTAAAGAAGTAAAAAGCTAATATATAGCTTAACAAATATGTCAGATTTTGACTATAAAATTTGTCCACAAAAACACCGTTTTCAACAAAACAAGTTGTTGTCAAGTTGTTGCAACTTGATACATTTTCTAATATATAAATACAACTTAACAAACTATGTTACATGTTACATTTAACAAATGCACTTTGAAAAGTTAAATTTTACAAATAATTCAAAAAACAACATGATGTAACATAAACCAATAAATTAATCTATAATAAACAACACCATTACTTTACATCTTGTCTCATTAATGAGATGTTACTAATTTACATGGAAAAGGAGCAAATGTTATTTTAAAATTTTAAAATATAATAAAATAAGGCAAACATCATTTCTTAAGTACAAATTCAAGTCAAATCATTTCTTCTCCACTAAGCAATGGTCAAATCAAGGGTAAAAAAGTAAACGAAAAGTCAAAAAGTAGTGGAGGGTATTTTAGTTATTTGCCATTCCAAACTATATTATAAATAAACATGCACACCTTCCACTTTTTCACATTTCATTCCTTCCTTCTTCTTTACTTTCTCCCTCTTCTCCACTTCCATTTCCATGGCTTCCCACCTCTTTATTCTCTTCCACCAAGCTCCATATCACTACATCATCACCTTACACTACCAAACCTGAGCTAACTTCCACCTACCCACCTCCTACACCCACCTACCCTAGACCATACCCCCAAACCTGAGTCCAAACTCCACCTACCTTCGGCCGTACCTACCTACCCTCCTCCACACCACCTTACCCAAGCCGTACCCCCTCCTACACACAAAGGCCGAACCCATAACCCCCATACCCTAGCCCAAAGCTACATATCCATGGACGCACACTCCTTTTCCCTCCAAAGATCACTGCCAAATTTTAAAAAAAAGAAAAGAAAAGAAAAGAGAGAGGAAATCAAAAGTGGTTCGGAAAGAAAATAAGTTAAGGCAAGAATTCAAGACGTTCGAAAAAAGCGCATTTGTTCGAAAAACATGCTAGCCTATAAATTTTTTAACGGAGTGGATATGAAGGTGGGAAATTCTCATCGCTTTTGAATTTATATTTTGGTTATGTTAAAATAATCATGTTTATACCCTTATGACATATGAATGTTTATTTGATTGTTAATATGGATGTCTGATTGTTGGTTAGATAATTGAATTGTAATAATATATTCCATTCTTGTATTAATAGTGAATGTTGAATTTGAAATCATATATTATATAGTTGGTTGAATGGATGTTATGATAGTAATGAATATGGACATTGGTTAAGTTCCTTCTGATTAAATAATCACCTTTGTTAATAGGACCATATTTTAGTAATATGAGATGTTTTGGAAAAATAAGTCTCTTTTCAATTAGAAGTGAAAGTAAACTAAAAATAAAAGAGAGTTTGAAATTTGAAGAGAAACGGATTTGAAAAGGATAGTGAAATAGAAATTTAAATTGAGATGAATAGTAAAAATGAAATTGAAATTGATTTTGAAAATTGAAGTTGGGATTAAGGTTGAATTGAAGTTCAAATTAAAATTAGATTTGAAATCTAAGTTTTAATTGAGTTTAATTTGAAGTTAGAATTGAATTTATATTGAAACTGGAATTAAAAATTTAATGTTAAAATAATAGGAATATTATAATATTATAATCATAATATGGAAATGGTGAAAATTCATTTTGATTACTTCAAAAAGTTGAAATATTGATTTAAAATGATTTATAATGATTTTATAAGTGTTAAAAATCAATTTGAATAAATTATTTCAAATATTAAAAAATAAGTTAAAACTAGGTGCGTCGCGCAACGGTAGTTCGCGATTTCACGCCGAAAAGTTCAAATGAGTGTATAGAGTGAAATATAGCTTGGAATTCTTCGAGATTAGAAAATTCCGGACTATTGTATCCATATCCTCAAAACGTAGAAAGAAAATAAAATTTTTGTTGAATATATTTTGAATTAAGTCCAAATCAATTTTCTAGGAAAATTGCGCTAGTGCAGTTTAAGTAACCATAACAGGAAATCTGTTTAATGAATGCTTTTAATTATGGAAAAATATGGAATAAATCTGATAAATCTATTTAAATTATATGAAATAGATTTGGATTGGAAAATATGAATTATCGAATGTTTAAAAGTTGATTTAATCAAATAAGTTTATATAGAACTTTTCGCGACACTTTTATGCTGCGGATTGTATAACTTTCTAAAGAAGACTTTAAACGTAACAATTTTTCTCAGAATCAATCATGAATGTTTTATAAGGATAATTAAGAAATTTGAAAGAAAATTTGGATTACTTATAAGTAATTCCAAAGTAAAGTTGAAAATCTGAGTATGTGGAAACGACTAGTACATTTGTCCCGCTTGTGAGATCTGGAAAAATAAAATAAAATGTTTAACTAAGGTTAGGGATGGAGCAACCAGTGCCCTGAACTTACCTGACCTATGTTTTCTTTTCTTAGGCGAGGGGTGGAACACATCGAAAGGAAAGCCCGGACGCTCTTAAATAAAAGATTCTGTTAAGTTTCCAAAATAATAGAAGGTTATTGTGCAAATTTTAAGCAATCTCCGGAATGAATGATTTCAGTTTACTTAAAAATGGTTGCAAAGATTTATTTTATGGTTATCGTAAACGATGTCTTAAATAACATTGTTTTTGACCCATCTAAAAGTTAAAGAATTTAGATCGAGAGTTAAGTACGAAAAATTGAGATATTTTTCAAAGCCAAAAAAAGGATTACTTCGAATTATCCTAAGTCAAAATAAAGAGATTTCGAAATCGGCCGAAAAAAAATTAAAGTGAAAAGAGATTTAATAAATCCTATATACTCATATTCACTTTTTATCGATAATTGGATTTCGAAGGAACCGGGTTGGATTTGGTTAATGCCTATCCGAAAACCACTTCGAACCACTGTATACATTCGAATGTGAAGTCTTGTTGAAGATGATGATTATTGAAGACCGTGGATCTTCATAGCATGAAGACTGCTTGTTAAACATGCTCTAGGCAGCTCCCATTATAGATTTATTAATAGCAGTGGTCTCCTTGTGACGGAGATTTTTTGGATTGCAAGGACTACTCGCTACTAGTGGTAGTAGGAGAGTTCCTTCGGTTTGTCCGGTTCCTAGACAACTTATATGGACATATGTCTGACATTGCATTTCTAAAAATTACGTACATTGGTTTTTACAAACGCACATCGGTGGTGGCGGAGAAGAAAACTTCTCTTAGCTTAACACCCTCCTTGAGACGTACGAGCTCAAGGGTTATATTTTTGTGGAAGGCAATTAGTAGTTAACAGAAATGGCAATGTGGCATTCGAAGATGTGATATTGCTATGTGAAAAGGTAATCATAACCTTAAGCCTCATCAAACCGGAAATGATCGAAACAGGATTAGATGCACCAAGGCTAAGTGGGTCATTCCTAATTAAGGTATGATCATCCCCTTCTAGATATATTTCTTCATGCTACGACGTTCGGGATGTAAATTAATGCGGTTTGTATGCTCGGGCGCCCGGTATAAAGGTCGATAACGACCGGAGGATGACATATTCGAAACTATCTAGTTATAGAGGTAGGTCGGTCTTGTGTTGGTAGAGGAGCTTTGTGATGGTTCCTCGGGACATCCATCTAGAACCCATTTCGAAAGGTAGATCCTTCATCTGGTCATTTGTAAGTAAATCCATTCTCCAATAAGAACCTGCGGTTTTGTTTGTATTGGCGTAATGAATAGCCTCGAAATGCTATATGGGCAACCAATTCAGATACGATTAATAAGTTTATTTGCAAATGTTATCAAAGAATGTCATTAGAAATAATATCAAAAGTTTTGATGCAAAAGTGTTTTAGCTATCATAAGGTAAAAACTTGTCTGTATTTATGTGTGGGCATGGTCTTATGAGATACTTTTTATTTTCAGACGATTTTATCCAAAGGCAGATATATGACACTATCATCTATTATTGAGTTATTATCACACTGGTTTATCAAGTCTGATCCGGGTATTTTCAATACTCGGGTCATATCCGAGTAGTTTTAGGAATTGTCGAAGACGGTTGGAGTTTCCAGAGGAGAGCTAGAGATATTCGTCTACGTATGGACATATTCTATCATCTGCTTTGCTTAGTGTGTTTTAGTTGACGTTTGTTAGCAATTGTAAGGATAGATATTTATAACTATCCAAGCTGAATTTAGGATAGACTCTGATACATGTATTTATAAAAATTCCGCTGTAAAGATATTTTTTCAATATTATATGTTATTCCATTCGTGTGAGATTCTATTCTATCTTTATTTTACCCTTAATGATTCACTTATTCATGCAATTTGAGTTGGACATGTGTGGTTTATTGTCGATCCGAATGGCATGGGAAAATGGGTCATTACAAAAGTATAAGCAAGCAATCAAACAAGATTAACAATCATCACAACCAAACATATAAAACTATATTATATCATCCAATATATATAATATATATAAATATAGAGTTTCTTATCTTAATCCAGACCAATACTTCCTACCAACATTCAAACAAATCAACGCTTCATGGTGAATTAACACTGATAGTACGGGTAATACGGGTTCCCTCCTTGGAATTCACAATCAGGTGTAAGAATTTAGCAGCAAGCAATCCAGTATATATTAACAATCACCTTTTAAATTCACACAGATAGTATGGGATCCCTCCTTGGAATTTAACACGAATATAAGAAGATTATTTCTATGCAATCTGAGTTAATTAAATTTGGAAAATTTAATCTATTATACTTCACTCGTTTTTGACATTTCGACCTTATCCATTCCTCGCTTGGGATGAAGCCAGGTGAGCCAGGGCACCGATTACTCCTGAACATCTTCTTGGATGAAGCACCTCAACCCAGATCTCAGAAATAGAAAAATCAGGTGTACTTGTCGGTTTCTAAAGCCAAGATTAAAACACTTACTTATAATAGCATTTCCTTAATCATTCATTTACCACGTTTGAAATAATTTGTAAAATCCTCAAACCATCTTTAAAATACTTTATTATTCATTTAAGGCATTTATAAAAGATTTGAAAAAGAATCTTTAAGTTTAAACCATACTTTAAACGTTATTGAAACTACTGTAAAAAGTGCTGCGAAAAGCATAATAAAGCTTCTTTGGTTGAAACAACATTTTTATTTCACATACGTACTGTTTTCCAACTCAAACCAATTTTAAAACACTTTAAATGATTTATAATATTTATTCCATATTTTTAAACATTTTAAAAATATTTATTTAAAACATTTGTGACTTTAGCCACCGAACTAACAAAGCGCGATTTTATCGAAAACTTGATTTGCTCATATTTCAATATATACTTATCGAAATCTCATTTTTCTTTCTTTTTTTGAAAACTATGGGTATGATAGTTTTAAAAATTCTTATCTCGAATAATTTTGAGCTATATTCCATTCTATATATTCATTTGACTTTTACGGCGCGAAATCGCGAACAACCATTACGCGACGCGTCTATTTTTCACTCAATTTTCAATATTTATCAAAACTTCTCCAAATTGAATTTTAATGTTAATAAAACATTAATAAACCATTTTCAATCATTTAAACAAATATTTTTCATATTAAATCTCTTTTTCACTTTTGACTCATTTCATAATATTATATTATTATAATATTCATTTTCAACCTTTTTATATTTTCAAACAGCTAAATAACTTCATATACACATACTTATTATGGATTTTATTTCTTTTATTTATTATGGTTAATTTACTAACCATTTACATTGTCATTTATCAACCAAATTATCAACCATCATAAGAATCATCTAATCAACCAAGTAATCATCCAAGTAATTAAACACTTGATCATCCACTATATTAAACTTCCATATCATTAAACTTGAGAGATCAATTAGTAAATTTAAATGTTGAGTACTCTCTATTTCAAAACAAACTTCCTATCAACATTCAATCGAATGAACACTTCACTAGTACATCGGCTAAACAACTCCACTTCTCCTTGATGCTTCCTAAAATCATTTCGATGACATTCTATCCATGAATTTCACTCTGGAGCTCCACGAATCTCCTTCTTGACTCTTAGTGGGCTCGGCCTTCTCTTTGAATGAGGTGATGCACGGCCAAACATGGACATGATGTATGGTCATGAGTTATAGAAGGTGTAGGACGAAGTTTGAGCTTATTTTGAGGAGGTAGCAACATAGTTTTCATATGTATATAATTTTGACATTTCTTTGCCATAACTTTGCTAACTTTTTTTATGTCTTGGAAGCCACTAAAGTGGAGCTTAAGAAGAAGGAAGAAGAAGTAGGAATGAAATGTGGAATTATGAGAAAGGAGGGTGGTATTTACAAGGAAAAAGTTGTAATAAAATATCATGATATTTTCAGGATACTTCACATCACCATTTTGCATCCTTTCCTCCATCATCTTACATGTTAGTGCTCCCTACCCTTGCCCTCCATCACCTCAAATAACATCTATGCCATCCGCCTTTGACTTAAGTACGCTTACCGATGAAGTTATATAAAATATCTTAGATATTTGTTAATATTTAAATGTATGTTTATGTGTATGTATGTAATTTGCATGTATAAATGTGCAAGGTTATGTATTACTATGTTATATATGTGTTCAAGTCATACAAACAATGTTATACAACTTATATATGTCAGATAGTTACGTGTTCTGATTCCTATTCCTAATCATATTTTCACTTATTAGTTAATATACATATATTTGTAAATAAAATTTGAAAACCAATTTCTTACCATTTTTAGTTAATAAAAAATCATATAAATCAATAGTAACAATTATTTGTAAAAATTGGTATTTTACCAATAACACGATATCAATTTTCCTTATACTTTCAAACCGATTATATATCTTTATAAAACTATAATAAATTATTTAATATCACTTTATAATTATTTGAAACGAATTAGATAATATATCTCGTCATAATTATATCTAATCACATCAAAAATCTTTTATAATATATATATATATATATATATATAATTATATTTAGTCACATCACGCTCTTATATATATATATAATTATTACGTCAAGTCATATCACTTTCTTTTATATATATAATTATCATGACTAATCACATCACTTTATATATATATATATAATTATTATGTTTAGTCACATCACTTTCTTTCATATACATAATTATTATGTTTAGTCACATCATTTTCTTTTCAAAATTATGAACATCAGCTTGCTCGTGACACTTCTTTTATTTTTTCTGATATTGAGTTAGATCGAGAGTATATTAGATGTAAGGAATTAGAGAGGGCTAGTTCAGTTCATCCATGAAGATCATCGGTTGGAATATTAGAGGTTTGAATGATTTAAACAAATGTGATAAGGTTAGAGTATTTTTTAAAGATTACTCTATAGATATTGCTTTACTTCAAGAAACTAAAATTATCTGTCATGATGTTCATTTCTTTAGAAGATTAGGTGGTTATCATTTTAGAAAATGGGTCTTGTTGGCTCTTTTGGAGGTTTAATGATAGGTTGGCGTGATAGGTATTTAAAAAAATTTCAGTGTATTGTTAAGCAGCATTCTCTTCATGTTATTCTTACTAATCTTACTGATAACTCTTTATTAAATATTTCTAATGCTTACGGGCCTAATTCTAAAATTAATCGGAGAGTTTTATGGAATGAATGCCTTGATTTTAGATCCCTTGCCCTGGGTTCTTGGATTTTGCGGGGTGATTTTAATGTTACGCGTTTTATTGGTGAGCGTTTTCCTAGGGAAGGGGATTACTCTGCTATGGAGGAATTCGATCAATTCATTATAAAATTTAATTTGATTGAAATTTCTCTTTCTAATAGAGAGTTTACTTGGAGTAACTCTATAGAGTCCCTTCCATGGCTCTTCTTGATAGATTTTTTGTTAGTGATGAGATTGAGGACAAATTTCCTATCTGTAAAGTCAATGGCTTGCCGTATACCTTCTCTGACCATTGCCCTATTATCCTTTCTTGCGATTATCATAGAATTATTATTAACAATTTTAAATTTGAAAGGATGTGGCTTTTGGAACCTAACTTTGTGAACTTAGTTATTTGTAAATGGAATTATTTGAGTTTTCATAGTTTCAGAAATAGGGAAAATGCTACAAAAGCTTTTATTTCTAAACTTAGAGATCTTAGGATTTTTCTTAAAAATTGGAACAAAAATATTTTTGGTAATTTAAAAATTAAGAAAGATAATATTCTTAATGAAATGCTTAAATTAAACAAAATAGAAGAATCTAGACCTCTAAATCTAGGTAAACGTAATGTTCTTTCTAATTTAAAAGATGAACTAAATTCTATTTTAGAAAAAGAGGAGGTGATGAAGCAGCGATACAGAGTTCAATGGATCAACGAAGGTGATAATAATACCAAATTTTTTCATAATATTGCTAGTGGTAGAAAATGTTCTAATACAATTAATTCTATTTTTGTTAACAATATTGAGTTAGTTGATCAAAGTGATCTCAACAAGGCTTTTACCGACTATTATAAGGACATTTTTGGTTCTAAAATAAAACATAGAATCAACATTAGATGGACTGATCTGTATCCATCGGATTCTAGTGTTGATTTATCTGAGTTAGATAATCCTTTTTCGGAAGAGGAAGTTAGGAATGCTATTTTTGATATGCCTAGTGATAAATCTCCGGGTCCTGATGGGTTTTCTATTTTATTTTATAAAACTTTTTGGGATGTTTTAAAATATGACTTAATTAATTTGTTTAATGATTTTTATAATGGTAATTTGCAATTAGGAAGATTTAATTTCGCAGATGTTATTTTGTTGCATAAAAAAGTAGGAGCTAACAACTTAAAAGATTTTAGACCTATTTCTTTGATTAACTGTTTAGTAAAAATCATTTCTAAAGTTCTTGCTAATAGACTTAGTACTAGAATGAATGATTTAATTGATTGTTCTCAATCAGCTTTTATTAAAGAGACAAATATTACTGATGAAGTGGCTGTTGTTCAAGAATATATTAATTACTGTTGTAAGAACAACATAACCTGTGCGATTTTAAAACTTGATTTTGCCAAAGCTTTTGATTCTGTTGATTGGGATTTTCTTGTAGATATTTTTCATGCTAGAGGTTTTGGTCATGGATGGATTAGTTGGATTTTGACCTTGCTTAAAACGGATAGCTCTAGTATTATGGTTAATGGTATTCTAGGTAATAAAATTCAATCTAAGAGAGGCTTAAGGCGAGGGAATCTCTTATCTCCTTTGTTGTTTAATTTAGCCACTGATGTTTTTGCTACAATTATTAAGAGAACTGTGGATAATGGATCTTTAGGTAATATTGGATATGACATATCGCGTAATGGTATACCAGTTTTGCAGTTTGTTGATGATACTTTACTTTTTTTCTTCTCCTCTTCCTAGGCACATCATTACTCTCAATTTTATTCTTTATAGTTTTGAGCTTTTATCTGGTTTAAAAATTAATTTTGATAAAAGTTCGGTTCTTGTTTTAAATGATTGTGAAAAAGTAGAATACTTAGTAGCTAGTACTCTAAATTGCAAATGTATGAATTTTCCTTTTGTATATCTTGGGTTTGTGATTTGGCCTACTAAACTTAAGCATGATGATTGGCTTATTATTATTGATAAAATTAAAAATAAGTTAACTAATTGGAATGGAAGATTTCTATCTAGAGCAGGTAGGCTAGTTTTAATTAACTCAGTTTTATCAGCCTTACCGATCTATTGGATGTCTATGCATCTGTTTCCAGATTGGGTTATTGATAAAAACGATTAAAATAGAAGAGATTTTTTATGGAGTGGGGATAATATTAATAACAATATAAAATGTCTAGTGAACTGGGAAACTGTTTGTAAAGATAAAAAGGAGGGTAGTTTAGGAGTTATAAATTTGCGCAATATAAATTTGTCTCTTTTAGGTAAATGGCTTTGGAAGTTTAAAGATATAAATTATAATGCTATTTGGAAAGAGATCATTTCCAAATATTATTATATCGCTAATATAAATTTACGCCAAGTTAATATTTCTTGTACCCATAAGTTTTCTAATTTTTGGAAAAACATTTTAAAATGTTATGAAATATTTAACTTAGGAACTAAGACCACAGTACATTCAGGAAATTGTACTTCTTTTTGGCATGACAGTTGGATTTCGATATTGCCTCTTAGGTTTGAATTTAAGGAATTGTTTGATATTTGCAACTTTAAGTATGCTTTAACTAATGAAGTTTATTCTCCGAAAAATGATCCTCCTTGGAATCTTAGTTTCAACAAAATTTTAATAGGATCTAGCCTTAGACAACTTTCTTTGCTGTATGCCTGATTAAATCTTTATAACATTGATAATGATAATGATTTTATTAGTTAGGAATGGGATAAGAGTAAGAATTATACTCCAAATTCTTTTTATAGATTTATTAATTTTTCGTGTACTTTAAATAAGTCTTTTAAATACATGTGGAAATCTAATGCTCCTCCTAAATCCAAAATTCACATGTGGTTAATTCTTCATGGTTATCTTAATACAATTGAATTTTTAAAGAGAAAACATTCAAAATGATAATAAATGTTAGTTTTGCAATTTACATCTTGAGGACATAAATCATTTATATTACAATTGTTTGAACTCTAATTACATCCTTAATAATACTCTTAAAATTTTTAACTTTAATATAAAAATAAAATTTCTGATTGTGAACTCTACTGGAATATATATATATTCAAATTCAATAAGAATAATAGATTTTTACTAGACACTCTATTTATTACTATTAGTTGGTTTATTTGGTTTGAGAGAAATTAAAGAATTTTTAATAATAATAATAGTCATTTTAACAAATTGATTTTTTCAATTTCCACATTTTGTTTTAATTGGATTTCTAATCCCAAATACAAATTAGCTAAAAGTATCATTTTTAAACAGTATCTTAACAAGGTTAGTTATAATATTAACTTATTTAAACATTTCAATAAATTTTATAGCACTAATAATAGTATTATTATTTCTCCAAATTCATATGATGATCTCACTCTTAATCATAGCTTACTTAGGATTAAAGATAAATAAGTAAGTTCCGTCTTTATTTTTGTTCATGTCTCTGTTTGGTATTTGTTTGTTGTCTATTCATTTCTTTAGTTTATGCCCTGTTAGTCTTAGTTTTGGTTTTTGTTTCATTCCTTATTATACATATATATGTATATTTACTATATAAATATACATATATATGTATCTTTCTAATTTTTTCTTTAGTCATGTTCCAGATGCAGGTTTGAGAGATAGGATATCAGGTTCATTTTGCAGGTTTCTTTTGTCTCCAGATTGTTGGATATCAGATGTGGAGAGGTCATCAGAGCAGAGTTTCTTCATTCAGGACTTCTCGCAGTTCTTCTCCTCAGATTTAGGATTCTGCTATCTTCATTATGGAGTACTTTTTCAGTATGTTCTATTTCTCCAGTTTGGCGATCCTTCTTCTTGTTCAAAGCCTTCAGAGCAGTCTCTCTATTCAGCAGTTCCTCTTCAGAGCATATGCTTATTCTTTTCTTATGTTTCAGACTTTTGGTGCTTTCTTATTAGTTTTTAGCCTTTTTGGTACTTCTAACACCTTAATATCAGGCGGTGGCCATGCCGGAGCTTGATATTGAGGTGCGATGGTTGGTGGCCTTGTCGGAACTCATCTTAGGAGTACCTGAGATTAGATATTTGTACTTTTTGCTCTCGTTACCTGCCACACATGTTGGCAGCTCCTTATATTCGTGTTATATATATATTTTCATGTGTTCTCTCCTCTATGCGTAGAGGATCACACATTTTTCTCAAAAAAAGTATATTGTTATCCAGTTAATTAACTATTATATAAATGTATATACAGTGCACAAAGACAAATAATGTTTCAAACAACTTTCTGGTGTCGAAAGGTCAAAATTTAGGAAAACGTTCTTTGGTCACATTTTATGTTTTTCTATGAACTATTTAATTTGGTAAACAAATTTTGAAAACAATTTCACCATCATTATTAATTAATCAAAGGGAGTTTATTTTCATTATAAACTTATATATTGAATATTAAAAATTAATTAAACATTCACTAAACAAAGCAGTGAAATTACGGATCATTACATTATTCCTCCTTAAAAGAATTTAGTCCCCGAAATTACACCAAAACAGAACCCAAAGGTGTCTGTCCAAAAAATTTATTTTTAAACTTACATTCTCATGATATACATAGATCATCCGTATGCAATATTTGATTCGATCAACTATTCGAATCCATAACTTTGCTTCCAAACTAGTATGCATCCCCTAATCTTCTAATGCGGACTCTGATCAGGCTTCTTGATAAGAAAACTTCGTTTTTATTACATAGCCCTCAACTTTGATAGAAAACTCATACCCAATCATATACCCTCATCAATGTTTATCGTCAAGAATCGAGTGATAAATCCTTTTTCGGACAGGTGTAAACACCTCAAAATTCCGTACTCGAGCCTTAGATCCAAATTGTGTGATGTAATGATCTACTTACAACTTATTTAACTTTTTTCAAATCTTTATAAATCTTTTATTTTTTCATTTAAATACCTTTACAAACTCTTTCTTTAAAATATTTATTCCCAAAAATATTTCTATCTCTTTTCCCAAAAGAAAATGAACATCCTTAATTTGGAATAATACCATTATGATTCTTACTCAAAAATTCCTTCGGAATTTCTTTGTTAATAAATTTAATCCCAAACCTGCTTTATAGTGCATAACTTTCTCTTTTATATTTTTTCAAAACATTTGGATATGAATTCTCAAATCGAAATTTCTTAGTATAATATATTCCTTTTTAACCAACCTTAATACTAACTTATCAAATAAATAATTATCCTTTTAACTGAAGGATTATTATATAGATCGTGTAACTTCAAAATAATACCAAAGAACTGGGTGCTACCAATAGTATCCTATCTCCCCATAGCAAGATGGGTAATACTTAAGAAAAGTGTTTACTATCTGAACATATCTCTTGCCCATTTTTTGTTATATTCGAGCCACTCAAACTATTTATCATTTGAGACTTTCTTACTTTCCAAATTTATTATTTGAAATTTCTTTTCAAAAATCCGTTAAAGATTTTTTATATAAAAACCATTTTATAAATCACTTTCATGAAATCATCTTATATTAACTTACTCCTTTTAGAATTCTTATAATTCTTCTTCAAAATACCCAAAATTTATATAACATATCTTTCATATCCATATTATACATAATCATTTTGTAAAATACACCTTTTGTGATGAATCGCCTCCTCGACCCTTAAAAATCGACACTAATACATCTACGGTATTCACGTTTCATAAATCCAAGTGCCGAGGAGGTAAATATCAAGGGTGTAAAAGAAAATAAAGATAAAAGACAACACAATAATATAATGTCACATCGCATTCAACATTTTAATTATACATAAATGGTCAGAGTTAAATAAAAATCCAACGGGATAGTTATAACTATCTATTCGTTCATATGCTTGGAAATACATACTATATGACACACATCGGAAAATGGATAGATAACTACATAAGATACTTCAGCTTCATAGCTTCAAAAGACTTCACCAAAATGCTCCTAAAGCATCCTGACTACACAGCTCGTCGAAAAATGGGGCACTCAGAGTTTAAAGGGAAAACCAAACTCCAGTCAGTCATGAGACTAGTGTGAGAACACAAAGTACGATGTATTGAAGCGAAAAGGTATCTCATAAGACCACGCCTCACATAAACACGGAATGAGTTTTTACCTTATATAACCAACAAATTTATTAGGTAAAATTTGGGGATATTATTTTTAATGACTTTCTTGAAAAACATTTGCAAATAAACTCGTTAATCTTAGCCAAAATTGTTACATTGATTAAATTCCAACATAATAGGTTTACAATCAAGTCCAAAGGTTCTTATTGGAGAATGGATTTCCATACAAATGACAGGGTGAAGAGACTACCTTCCGATGAATACAACTATAGATGGAGAATGGATTTTTTTAAGACGATAACTAAATTATTCCAGCCTTTTCTATCAAACATGCTTATTTTTCTTCTTGCCACTAAGCACTAAAAGTAAGTAAAGATCCAGCTAGTTTGGAGGGAATCTCTGATAGTAAGGCTGAGAGGAAAATGAAGGTAATTATCCCTTTCTTCAAGTTTGTTATTAGAGAAACAAACTAAATTCATTCCTATGTAAAATATGTAGTTTGCCAGACTATAAAGGTTGTAATGCCAACTGATGGTGCAAAAACTGCAGCACATGTTGGGCTTATTGAATGTTCGTAGTCATATCACTTCATCCATTGCATTTTATTAGAGCACAAATATCCCTGAGAATTCAAACTTTAAACACAGTAAAAATTTCTCTTTGGCTGATTAGATGCTAAAAACTCTTGAAGGTTAAATTCACATCACAAAAATATCTAAGTTCAATTATGTGGATGTGTCTCGGTAAATATTCCAAGTGTTCTATTAGCATATACTTGTTAGTTGTGTACTTATCTTCAATTTTCATGAGTTTAGTTGTCATTTCGTTCTATATTTACATTCATACCACTGTTTGATTAGGATGCAAGTTGCGCTACTCAATCATACCCTTCTAGATTTTATTGTTTGCAATTGAACATACTGTTTCTACAATCGATCTTGAAACTCTTTACTGACCCTAATTACTGCTACTATGATGAGTGATTTGCCTCATTTTAGAAATTTTGTGCGCACTGAAGTTTTTCAAGTAAATTATCATATCATCCTTCTTATGATCGATTGGAGTAACTGATTTTAGTTTTATATGATTTCATTCCATGCAATTTCAATTTCACATGATTTCAGTTTCGGGCGATTTCAATTTCACGTGATTCCATCTAAATTTCAGTTGATGTATCAACTGCCACTGCTGCTTCCACTGGAGAATCAGCTGATGTATCAACTGCCACTGCTGCTGCCACTGGAGAATCCACATGCTGATACTGGTTCGAACTCATCCTAATTGATCAAAAGATTCCGCCTTTACAAGTTTCTCTAAGTGGGAAAGCAACTGAGCCATCGAAAGGGGAATGGTTATCAAAAGCCTTTCTATGGAATTTCAATAAAAGAAAGAGTATAGCAAGAAGATCAGCAATATTTAGCATAACTGTTGTCATGGCTATGAGTTTCTACTATAAATTAACTTGAAATTCTTCAGCAACCCATATTAACTGTTCATTTTCCTTTTTTTATTTCCTTTGCTACCAAGTTCTAACTAGAAAAATAAAAATGAGGAATGGTTTTGTTTGATATTGTTGCTGTATTTAGAGTATGCATGGGTAATGCAAGCAGTAAGACTTGAACCAGAGATAGGCAGTGTATTAGGAAATTGAGAAGCAGTGGTGAGGAGGGGTTTGGTGGATTGACTGTGGCTGTTTGATGAGTTGTTTTCTTTTTAAGTGCAATAGTTTGTAGGAAATGTACGCAAACTGCAGTAGTTGTTTTCATTTTTTTTGAACTGTGTTGCTACTAAGGCAGGTAAAAGTGTGTTGGTTTGAATCTGATGTGGCTGCAATGGCTTGCTGGTGGAAGAGTGTAGTTGTAGGCAAATGTTGGTCAGTTTTGAAGAAAGGCGGTTTGGCAATGCAAGGAGGATGTAATGTGGAAGTTTTGTATTGCAGTGTGACAGTTGCTGGTGGTAGCTTGGTGGTCGAGGAAGGATTGCAAATAGACTGTAATTTTGATGGTGATGTATGAGACTTTCGACAAGTCTTTGTATGCTTGGAGTAGTGAGATTTATGGCACAGGACAGTTGTATATTAGGCACTAGCACAAAAAGTGCATATTGCTTCACCTTATTTGCATCGGTTGAAGTAAAAGCTGATGCAAATAGAACTATTTGTATCAGTTCTATTTTAATAACCGATGCAATTGGTACTGGAAAGCAACAGGTAATAAAAAATCAAATTTGCATCGGTTGTTAAGATAGAACTGATATAAATAGTTTTAGTCGCATCGGTTTTAAAGTCAACCAATGCAACTACATGTTGATGGCAAAGATATGAAATTTAGGTGGGAAATAGTGAAAAATTGACTCCAAAGTTACTACTTTGGACAGATGTACTCCTTCGTCCTCAATAACCCACTCCGGAAAAAAAATTCTTCTCCTCCTCAGAATCCTCGGCGCCAGAAAATTTATTTTTTACTTCTTTTCTTCTTCAACAAATTAAACGAGATGCTAAAATGGGTTTTTTTGCTGCTAATTAACGTCTGCTATTAGTCTTCAAGCTAAAATTCTGCTACAACCATGCTGGTGACACCTATTGCTGAGATGAATAAGCTCTAATCGCAGAATTGGACGCTCTGTTGATGGCATACGAAGACGATTCATGGCCAATCGCCAAAGATACGTCAAATATCTATTCCTTTGTGTCTGGGGCGCCGATGCCCTCAGACTACGAGGAGGAGCACGGGACAATACCAATTGCTAGCATGAAGCCTAGAGTGAACTATCCGGGTCCGAACCCGTGCATTTTTCACCGGCGGGCGCACCCGCTAAGCCCGTTGTGAATGCCGGGGTTAGGAAGAGGAATGGAGACAGCAAAGATTTACATATGTATGTTTGGAGTTCGAGCGCGTCGCCTGTTTCTGATGTGTTCGGGAACAATCAGGAGCACTACGCCGTTAATGCTACAAATGCTAAAGATGTCGGAATCGCCATCTCTCCTGGGAAAGGTAATTTCAAATCTTCAATTGAATAGGTTCGTTTTAAGTTGATTTAAAGAAATTAACTTGAACGTTTTAAACGCAGGGAAAGAGAATAGGGAAGAGTACATGGAGAAGGAGGATTTCAGCTTCGGAAATGGAGGGGGGCACGAAGGAGGGGATGAGAAGATGGAGGAGAGCATAGTGAAAGTGGGAAGAGCGACGACAATGCCACCGACCAGTGTGATAACCAGACTTATACTGATCATGATTTGGAGGAAGATGATAAGGAATCCGAACACTTACTCCAGCTTGGTTGGTTTGGTTTGGTCTTTGATTTCTTTTAGGTAAAGTTTGCACTAGACTTTCGGGTTTTTTTAGGAACGACAACGAGGTGGTTGCGGAATGGTATAATAAATGCTGATGCTATTGTGTGTTTGTTATTGGTGATAATGCAGATGGCATGTCGAGATGCCTGCACTTACAAAACAGTCCATCTCTATACTGTCTGATGCTGGCCTGGGCATGGCCACGTTTAGTCTTGGTCAGTACCATATTCTCTTGTTCTCCTCTTTCATTATTTCTTTTGTCGTTGCACCACCCTTATTTCACTCAGTCATTAACCAAATGAATAATTATTATTATTACAGAGTTTTTTATGGTGTTGCAGCCAAGAATGATAGCATGTGGGAACAAAATTGCATGCTACACAATGGCTGTTAGGTTTCTAGTTAGCCCTGCGATCATGGCGGCAGCTTCCTTCACTGTTGGCCTCCGCGGTGTGCTTCTGCATGTTGCAATCGTACAGGTCCTATATTTATTTATCTAAGTGATGTTTCTAGGCAATTAAAAGAGACTCCTCATTACACAAAATCACATAGCTTACAGTTAAAATGAGTTAACAACATAAATGATAACACAGCATTATAGATTCAGCACACAAGTTAAGATTCGCTGTAAGTACATGCAAGCACACCATAGTTAAGACCAACATCATTACCTTTCTTTCAAAATATGAAACGTTACCTTCATAATGTATTTGCTTCATGTTCAATATGATTTATAACATAGCATAATCTTGAAGTGTTCAATTAAGGTAAATTGATGACGGGAAAACTTTCTATTTTTTTTAAGACGATAACTAAATTACTCCAGCCTTTTCTATCAAACTTGCTTATTTTCTTCTTGCCACTGAGCACTAAAAGTAAGTAAAGATCCAGTGGTTTGGAGGGAATCTCTGATAGTAAGGCTGAGAGGAAAATGAAGGTAATTATCCCTTTCTTCAAGTTTGTTATTAGAGAAACAAACTAGATTCATTCCTATGTAAAATATGTAGTTTGCCAGACTATAAAGGTTGTAATGCCAACTGATGGTGTAAAAACTGCAGTACATGTTGGGCTTATTGAATGTTCGTAGTCATATCACTTCATCCATTGCATTTTATTAGAGCACAAATATCCCTGAGAATTCAAACTTTAAACACAGTAAAAATTTCTCTTTGGCTGATTAGATGCTAAAAACTCTTGAAGGTTAAATTCACATCACAAAAATATCTAAGTTCAATTATGTGGACGTGTCTCGGTAAATATTCCAAGTGTTCTATTAGCATATACCTGCTAGTTGTGTACTTATCTTCAATTTTCATGAGTTTAGTTGTTATTTCGTTCTATATTTACATTCATAACACTGTTTGATTAGGATGCAAGTTGCGCTACTCAATCATACCCTCCTAGATTTTATTGTTTGCAATTGAACATACTGTTTCTACAATCGATCTCGAAACTGTTTACCGGCCCTAATTACTGCTACTATGATGAGTGATTTGCCTCATTTTAGAGATTTTATGCGCACTGATGTTTTTCAAGTAAATTATCATATCATCCTTCTTATGATCGATTGCAGTAACTGATTTTAGTTTTATATGATTTCATTTCCATGCAATTTCAAATTCACATGATTTCAGTTTCGGGCGATTTCAATTACACATGATTCCATCTAATTTTCAGCCGATGTATCAACTACCACTACTGCTGCCACTAGAGAGTCCACACGCTGATACTGGTTCGAACTCATCCTAATTGATCCAAAGATTCCGCCTTTACAAGTTGCTCTAAGTGGGAAAGCAACTGAGCCATCGAAAGGTGAATGGTTATCAAAAGCCTTGCTATGGAATTTCAATAAAAGAAAGAGTAGAGCAAGAAGATCAGGAATATTTAGCATAACTGTTGTCATGGCTACGATTTCTAATTAACTTGAAATTCTTCAGGAACACCATATTAACTGTTCATTTTCCTTTTTTTATTTCCTTTGGTACCAAGTTCTAACTAGAAAAATAAAAATGAAGAATGGTGTTGTTTGATATTGTTGTTGTATTTAGAGTATGCATGGGTAATGCAAGTAGTAAGACTTGAACCAGAGATAGGCAGTATATCAGGAATTGAGAAGCAGTGGTGAGGAGGGGTTTGGTGGATGGACTGCAGCTGTTTGATGAGTTGTTTTCTTTTTATGTGCAGTAGTTTGTAGGAAAATTACACAAACTAAAGTAGTTGTTTTCATTTTTTTTGAACTGTGTTGCTACTAAGGCAGGTAGAAGTGTCTTGGTTTGAATCTGATGTGGTTGTGATGGCTTGCTGGTGGAAGAGTGTAGTTGTAGGCAAATGTTGGTCAGTTTTGAAGAAAGGCAGTTTGGCAATGCAAGGAGGATGTAATGTGGAAGTTTGTATTGCAATGTGACAGTTGCTGGTGGTAGCTTGGTGGTCATGGAAGGATTGCAAATAGTCTGTAATTTTGATGGTGGTGTATGAGATTTGCGGCAAGTCTTTGTTTGCTTGGAGCAGTGAGATTTATGGCATAGGACAGTTGTATATTAGGAACTAGTACAAAAAGTGCATATTGCTTCGCTTTATTTGCATCGGTCGAAGTAAAAACTGATGCAAATAGAACTATTTGCATTAGTTCTATCTTAATAACCGATGCAATTGGTATGTGGAAAGCAAAAAATGAAAGTGGTGGTGCGGATCGTGCTATAAAGAATTATAATATACTAGTGCGGAAATAAAACAAAGTTACTGTAGCAGAGTAAATTAGAAAAAATAAAACAAGCACACCAGGAATTTTTATACTGGTTCGAACTTCCCGTTCTACGTCCAGTCCCAGACTCCTTCTGGAATTTCACTAACAACAATCCTCACTTAACCTGGAGGAACAGGTTTACAACAATCCTTGAACAGCCGAATAAGGGACCTGAGCAGCAGAACAGGATTTCGCCTCAACAGCCGAAGAGGACTTCACTTGCCTGAACGACAGAACAGGACTTCAACTTATACAGAAAGTATATGACACAGTGTGTTCTCAATAACATGAATTTGTCTCTTGATAGTACAATCTTCCTATAATCTTTCTCCTTTATGATATATGTATGAATGCGTGAAGATTAAGAAAGTAGAATTTGAATTTGAATGATATTTTTAGCACAAATGAGTTAGAATCAAGAATTTCAATAATAGAATAATAATCAATAGAAATTGGTGTGTTTAAAACTTGATTCTAATGTGTTTATATAGGTAATAAATGGTTGTAATTGTTCATGAAGAGTTATCATCAAAAGCTGTTGAATTAAAGGTCGCAACTCTTCATGAATGGAAATGCCTTTTCAAAAAAATAGCCGTTGTAGAAGTTCAGCCGTCTGAAAGTAAATTTCAGACTTCTGAAATTTGAAACGTGCAAACCAGAAAAGAAATAGGCTATTTTTGCCCAGATTCAGACGTCTGAAATGGTCAATTCAGACGTCTGAATTTGACTTGTAACTAAAAAATACCATAGCTCAAATGGTTAGAGCACTTACCTTCTGAACTAGTGACTCGGGTTCGAGTCCCGCTCCATGCAATTTTTTGAAAACTTGTTTTTTCATTTAAAATATGAATGTATATGTGTATATACCATTTGGAGAAGATTTTAACATTTGTAAACTCTAGACACGACACTTTATGACTGATAATACTTTGTTTGTCACCTTTGTCTTGTCTCTATCGTATATATCTCTTCTTGTATCTCCATATATATTCTTTTATTCTTTTGTACTGTGTATCTTCATTTTGAATGTATTTGATTATCTCTTTTTGATGCTCATGTACCTGCAAATTAGCTTAGAGATTCTTTGACATAATTGTATAGTTGTTGTCATTAAAATCCAACAATTGAGGTTCTAACATTCTCCCCCTTTTTGATGATGACAACTATACAATTTTAAAAAAACATTCATTCTATATAAAAAATAATATTCATATGTTTAAAGCTCCCCCTAAGTATAACATCTCCCCCTAAGTATAATATCTCCCTCTATTAATATGCATATGAATTTCTCCCCCTTTGTCATTATCAAAAAGAATGAGGGAATATATAAAATTATATAAAATATCTTGTATATAACGAGATAAACTCATTATTAATTATGAAGGAAAAATAAAATAAATTTTACCATATTTACCGAAGTCCATATTTTATTGTAAGCACGTAATTCTATTAAACGTATGAAACATTCTTTAAAATTCCAAAATCTATCCTTTACCTTTTGTTTCTCCGAGTACCTGCAAAAAATAATAATAATTTTCGGTACCCACTTACTATGTTAGGGTCCGGGTGGTTAGGTCTTTGGAAACCATACCCATTTGGGTGTGGTTGAACCTTTATAAATATAATTTTCATTACAAATTACATTCTTATAATAGTTGCTAATATAAAGTTGTTTATCATGATCAATCATATTAGCTGGAATCCATATCTTAATACTATTAGTCATTAGCTTAGTACTTGAAGAATAATTTCTATCATTTCTAAACAAAGTACTATTATGACTATAACTGGTTTTAAAACTATCTTGATTACTAGTACTAGCACTAAAGTTAGTATACATGAATGCATATCTAGTACTATTTTTACTTTTAGCTTGTTTATAGTCGAAACCGCTTTTATCATTGTGAGCTTTTGAATTCTTAACATAACCTAATCCCTTCTTATTTGAAGCAGGTTGAGAATTTTCAATAATCCTGGATAAATTTTCTCTCCCTTTATTAAAATTGGAAATATTTTTAGTAATGTCATCAAGCTTAGTTTTGAGACTAGTGTTATCTAACTCAACAATTTTAATTTTTGTTTTTAACTCATGATTTTCAGAAGCTAGAGCATTATTCTTTTCTTTTTGAGCTTCTATTTCTTGACTTAATAGAGCGAGTTGAGAATTGTCTGAATCTTGAATTTTCTCAAGTTCTTCTTCTAATATTCTCTTCTCGTCTTTAAGCATATCTCTTTCGAATTCTGCTTTCTTCTGATTTTCCAGAGTTTCCTTATATTTTCTTTTGAGACTTTTTAAAGTGTCTAGAAGTTCTGAATTTATTTCTATCATATCATCAAAAGTTAGATCACTAACCTCATTATCTTTTGCCATGAAGCATTTGTTTGTTTGCTGCTTTGATTTTTCTTTATTGCACTTCCTCTTCTTATTGCCTTGACTAGATCTCTTTGTAGCCATTTATTCTAGGATGTTGTTACGATCACTAGAAAACCAGGCTTTGATACCAAATGAAAGTGGTGGTGCGGATCGTGCTATATGGAATTATAATATACTAGTGCGGAAATAAAACAAAGTTACTATAGCAGAGTAAATTAGAAACAATAAAACAAGCACACCAGGAATTTTTATACTGGTTCGAACTTCCCGTTCTACGTCCAGTCCCAGACTCCTTCTTGAATTTCACTAACAACAATCCTCACTTAACCCGGAGGAACAGGTTTACAACAATCCTTGAACAGCCGAATAAGGGACCTAAGCAGCAGAACAGGATTTCGCCTCAACAGCCGAAGAGGACTTCACTTGCCTGAACGACAGAACAGGACTTCAACTTATACAGAAAGTTTATGACACAGTGTGTTCTCAATAACACGAATTTGTCTCTTGATAGTACAATCTTCCTATAATCTTTCTCCTTTATGATATATGTATGAATGCGTGAAGATTAAGAAAGTAGAATTTGAATTTGAATGATATTTTTAGCACAAATGAGTTAGAATCAAGAATTTCAATAATAGAATAATAATCAATAGAAATTGGTGTATTTAAAACTTGATTCTAATGTGTTTATATAGGTAATAAATGGTTGTAATTGTTCATGAAGAGTTATCATCAAAAGCTGTTGAATTAAAGGTCGCAACTCTTCATGAATGGAAATGCCTTTTCAAAAAATTAGCCGTTGTAGAAGTTCAGCCGTCTGAAAGTAAATTTCAGACTTCTGAAATTTGAAACGTACAAACCAGAAAAGAAATAGGCTATTTTTGCCCAGATTCAGACGTCTGAAATGGTCAATTCAGACGTATGAATTTGACCTGTAATTAAAAAATACCATAGCTCAAATGGTTAGAGCACTTGCCTTCTGAACTAGTGAACCGGGTTCGAGTCCTGCTCCTTGCAATTTTTGAAAACTTGTTTTTTCATTTAAAATATGAATGTATATGTGTATATACCATTTGGAGAAGATTTTAACATTTGTAAACTCTAGACACGACACTTTATGACTGATAATACTTTGTTTGTCACCTTTGTCTTGTCTCTATCGTATATATCTCTTCTTGTATCTCCATATATATTCTTTTATTCTTTTGTACTGTGTATCTTCATTTTGAATGTATTTGATTATCTCTTTTTTATGCTCATGTACCTGCAAATTAGCTTAGAGATTCTTTGACATAATTGTATAGTTGTTGTCAATAAAATCCAACAATTGAGGTTCTAACAATAGGTAATAAAAAATCAAATTTGCATCGGTTGTTAAGATAGAACTGATGCAAATAGTTTTAGCATCGGTTTTAAAGTCAACCGATGCAAGTACATGTTGATGCCAAAGATATGAAATTTAAGTGGGAAATAATGAAAAATTGGCTCCAAAGACTTTGGACAGATGTACTCATACCTCCTCAATAACCCACTAAGGAAAAAAAAAAATCTTCTCATCCTCAGAATCCTCGGTGCCAGAAAATTTATTTTTTACTTCTTTTCTTCTTCAACAAATTAAACGAGATGCTAAAATGGGTTTTTTTACTGCTATTTAGCGTCTGCTATTAGTCTTCAAGCTAAAATTCTGCTACAACCTTGCTGGTGACCCCCATTGCTGAGACGAATAAGTTCTAATCGCAGAATTGGACGCTCTGTTGATGGCATACGAAGACGATTCATGGCCAATCCCCAAAGATACGTCAAATATCTATTCCCTCGTGTTTTGGGCGCCGAGGCCCTCGGACTACGAGGAGGAGCATGGGACAATACCAATTGCTAGCATGAAGCCTAGAGTGAACTATCCGGGTCCGAACCCGTGCATTTTTTCACCGGCGGGCGCACCCGCTAAGCCCGTTGTGAATGCCGGGGTTAGGAAGACGAATGGAGATAGCAAAGACCTACATATGTATGTTTGGAGTTCGAGCGCGTCGCCTATTTCTGAGATCTTCGGGAACCATCAGGAGCAGTACGTCTTTCATGCTATAGATGCTAAAGATGTCAGAATCGTCGTCTCTCCTGGGAAAGGTAATTTCAAATCTTCAATTGAATTGGTTCGTTTTAAGTTGATTTAAAGAAATTAACTTGAACGTTTTCAACGCAGGGAAAGAGAATAGGGAAGAGTACATGGAGAGGGAGGATTTCAGCTTCGGAAATGGAGGGGGGGCATGAAGGAGTGGATTAGAAGATGGAGGAGAGCATAGTGAAAGTGGGAAGAGCGACGACAATGCCACCGACCAGTGTGATGACCAGACATATACTGATCATGGTTTGGAGGAAGCTGATAAGGAATCCGAACACTTAATCCATCTTGATTGGCCTGGTTTGGTCTTTGATTTCTTTTAGGTAAAGTTTGCACTAGAATTTCGGGTTTTTTTGGGAAACGACAAGGAGGTGGTTGTGGAATGGTATAATAAATGCTGATGCTAATGTGTGTCTGTTGTTGGTGGTAATGCAGATGGCATGTCGAGATGCCTGCACTTACAAAACAGTCCATCTATATACTGTCTGATGCTGGCCTGGGCTTAGCCACGTTTAGTCTTGGTCAGTACCATATTCCCTTGTTCTCCTCTTTCATTATTTCTTTTGTCGTTGCACCACCCTTATTTCACTCAGTCATTAACCAAATGAATAATTATTATTATTACAGGGTTGTTTATGGCGTTGCAGCCAAGAATGATAGCTTGTGGGAACAAAATTGCATGCTACACAATGGCTGTTAGGTTTCTAGTAGGCCCTGCGATCATGGCTGTAGTTTCCTTCGTTGTTGGCCTCCGTGGTGTGCTTCTGCATGTTGCAATTGTACAGGTCCTATATTTATTTATCTAAGTGATGTTTCTGCATGTTGAAATTCTTACTTTGACTGATGTTTCTAGGCAATTAAAAGAGACTACTCATTTCACAAAATCACATAGCTTACAGTTAAAATGTGTTAATAACATAAATGGTAACATGGCATTATAGATTCAGCACACAAGCCAAGATTCGCTGTAAGTACATGCAAGCACACCATAGTTAAGACCAACATCATTACCTTTCTTTCAAAATATGAAACGTTACCTTCATAATGTATTTGCTTCATGTTCAATATGATTTATAACATAGCATAATCTTGAAGTGTTCAATTAAGGTAAATTGATGATGGGAAAACTTTCTATTTTTGTTAAGACGATAACTAAATTACTCCAGCCTTTTCTATCAAACTTGCTTATTTTCTTCTTGCCACTGAGCACTAAAAGTAAGTAAAGATCCAGTGGTTTGGAGGGAATCACTGATAGTAAGGCTGAGAGGAAAATGAAGGTAATTATCCCTTTCTTCAAGTTTGTTATTAGAGAAACAAACTAGATTCATTCCTATGTAAAATATGTAGTTTGCCAGACTATAAAGGTTGTAATGCCAACTGATGGTGTAAAAACTGCAGTACATGTTGGGCTTATTGAATGTTCGTAGTCATATCACTTCATCCATTGCATTTTATTAGAGCACAAATATCCCTGAGAATTCAAACTTTAAACACAGTAAAAATTTCTCTTTGGCTGATTAGATGCTAAAAACTCTTGAAGGTTAAATTCACATCACAAAAATATCTAAGTTCAATTATGTGGACGTGTCTCGGTAAATATTCCAAGTGTTCTATTAGCATATACCTGTTAGTTGTGCACTTATCTTCAATTTTTATGAGTTTAGTTGTTATTCCGTTCTATATTTACATTCATACCACTGTTTGATTAGGATGCAAGTTGCACTACTCAATCATACCCTCCTAGATTTTATTGTTCGCAATTGGGCATACTTTCAACAATCGATCTCGAAACTGTTTACTAACCCTAATTACTGCTACTATGATGAGTGATTTGCCTCATTTTAGAAATTTTGTGTGCACTGGAGTTTTTCAGGTAAATTATCACATCATCCTTCTTATGATCGATTGCAGCAACTGATTTTAGTTTTATATGATTTCATTTCCACGCAATTTCAATTTCACATGATTTCAGTTTCGGATGATTTAAATTTTGCATGGTTCCATCTAAATTTCAGTTGATGTATCAACTGCCACTGTTGCTGCGATTGGAGAATCCACACGCTGATACTGGTTCGAACTCATCCTAATTGATCTAAATATTCTGCCTTTACAATTTGCTCTAAGTGGGAAAGCAACCGAGCCATCGAAAGGTGAACGGCTATCAAAAGCCTTGCTATGGAATTTCAATAAAAGAAAGAGTAGAGCAAGAAGACCAGGAATTTAGCAGAACTGTTGTCATGGCTACGAGTTTCTACTATAAATTAACTTGAAATTCTTCAAGAACGCCATATTAACTGTTCATTTTCCTTTTTCTATTTCCTTTGGTACCAAGTTCTAACTAGAAAAATAAAAATGAAGAATGGTTTTCTTTGATATTGTTGCTGTATTTGGAGTATGCACGGGTAATGCAAGCAGTAAGACTTGAACCAGAGATAGGCAGTGTATCAGGCAATTGAGAAGCAGTGGTGAGGAGGGTTTTGGTGGATTGACTGCAACTGTTTGGTGAGTTGTTTTCTTTTTATGTGCAGTAGTTTGTAGGAAATGTACACAAACTGCAGTAGTTGTTTTCATTTTTTTGAACTGTGTTGCTACTAAGGCAGGTAGAAGTGTGTTGGTTTGAATCTGATGTGGTTGCGATGGCTTGCTGGTGGAAGAGTGTAGTTATAGGAAAATGTTGATCAGTTTTGAAGAAAGGAAGTTTGGCAATGCAAGGAGGATGTAATGTGGAAGTTTTGCATTGCAGTGTGACAGTTGCTGGTGGTAGCTTGGTGGTCGAGGAAGGATTGCAAATAGTCTGTAATTATGATGGTGATGTATGAGATTTGCGGCAAGTCTTTTTTTGCTTGGAGCAGTGAGATTTATGGCACAGGACAGTTGTATATTAGGGTACTTAACAATCTAGACTATATTACTTGTACTAAAGATCTGACTTGTAGTACTAAAACGAATGTATGAATCACTATTTTATATGGATTATGAACACTATAATTGAAATATATTTATTTGGTATTACCTTATTCAATATGTATTTGCCGTCCAATTTGATTTTAAATGACTATAATATTGCATGCAATAATTGTTGACAGTAACAACCGATGCAAAAAATGTCTTGTTGCATCAGTTGTTACTGCCAACCGGTGCAATATAAGGAATTGGTTTAAGCGAAAGATCTTATGTTGCATCGGTTTTTACTAACAACCGATGCAAAAGATGACTATTTGCATCGGTTTACAACCGTTGCAAAAGAATTTAGTTTATTGCATCGGTTGCATGTGCATCGGCTGTAGAACTAATGCAACAGGGGGTGAACAACCGATGAAAATGACCTGTTTTGTAGTAGTGAGGGTACTTAACAATCTAGACTATATTACTTGTACTAAAGATCTAAATAGTAGTACTAAATCGAATGTATGAATCACTATTTTATAGGATTATGAACACTATAATTGAAATATATTTATTTGGTATTACCTTATTCAATATGTATTTGCCGTCCAATTTGATTTCAAATGACTATAATATTGCATGCAATAATTGTTGACAGTTACAACCGATGCAAAAAATGTCTTGTTGCATCGGTTGTTACTGCCAACCAGTGCAATATAAGGGATTGGTTTAAAGCCGAAGATCTTATGTTGCATCAGTTTTTACTAACAACCGATGCAAAAGATGACTACTTGCATCGGTTTTACAACCGGTGCAAAAAAAATTAGTTTATTGCATCGGTTGCATGTGAATCGGTTGTAGTACTGATGCAACAGGGTGGTGAACAACCGATGCAAATGACATGTTTTGTAGTAGTGAATACTTTAACAATTGGTTTAAGTAACACTTACATGGTGCAATTAAGCATTGCATTTACTGTTTATGCAGGTTGATATCAGAGCATTAGTTTGCGGTCAATCAATATTGCAGCATCAACTGGAACTTAAGGTGAAAGGCTAAATGTTCAATTACTCATTTCAAAATACTACAAATTTAACAATAAAAGCAAGAAAATGTAAATATAATGTTTTAGATACAAATCCCCACATGTAATATAACTTATATATAAAAAAACATACTTGGTGGGTTATATTTATTGGGACAACATGATGTGAATTATTTGATTAGTTTCTATTTTTGGTATTAATAAAGAGAAGGTTGTGAGTGCCGAAGGTCTGATTAAAAGTGTGGCAGTAGAATATGTTTCTTCTGACCTGCTTTTTGAAGTGGTGCTTCATAGTTCGGCTGCCTAGTTGAATTAACTGCATTATAGTAAATATTCCTTTCTTACATGGGTTCAATGTTCGTGTAAAATATTTTTAATGTTTAAATGAAAACATGAGTTAACGGAGACAGCAAAAAATATTTGGTAGCTAATTATTTTGTGTTTAATTTATTCAAAAAGCATTTGGAATATTCTACTGGTTTGATGAAATAGTCGATAGATTACATAATGAAATGTTATTATATCTCTCTTTTCTTATTCATAGTGCCAATCCCCATAAGAATACATGTATAGTATTGAATGTTATATCCATTAGCTAAGCTTAAGCCAAGAAAAAACGATTGTAAATAACATTTATTCTTAGCAAAGATCAGATTGTACTAGGACATTTTGTACGATCTTTCATGCATCCATTATAACGAGTCTACATATATAGCATGATTTAGATGATTTTCAACATTAAGAGTTTATATGGTCAATTACCAAGTGGACTTATTCAACCAAGCCTGTTGATAATTTTAAACATTGAAACGGTAACAAATAAATTTAAAGCACCTCAGTTTTGTGTCACAAATCTTATTTAATTACGGAAATACATACGGAACATCAATATGTCCATAAAATATAGTTTATTTACTTTATTATACACATGGTTGATCATGTACTATATTATGCACCCAAAGAAAATAATTGAGATGTTGTACAAGATGTAATAACTTACCACATTATACCATGTTAACTATGAGAAATGTATGTTTAAGTTTAGTTAATGTGTGAGGTGAATTTTTTGAAGAATATGTTCTATTATCAGTATTATCAAACTATTTTAGTTTGTCAATTTTAGGACATTCAGTACAAAATCATTTCTAATGGTTCTTCATAATCAATCTTCGACTCCATGTGACTTATCTTTGAATAAATCTTGTGCCTTCTCTTACTTTCTTTCATATTAATTTTGTTATTTCTTCATGTTTACTCTCTATATCATTTGGATCTGTGATCTGTGATTGGATGCTAAGAATTTGTGGGTGGTAGTAGCTGCTATGCGTTACCACCGGTTTGGAAGTGCAAAATGGTAGTATCCTAACCTGAGCATTGCCTCGCATACCTCGTCATATTTATCCTGATCACGCCCACTACGAGTTTGGTTTGTGTCATAACCATGGAGTGCTCCCTGATAATCCATTAGTTTACGGTGTTTACGGTACTGTATAGACTATGGAATTTATATAAAAATGCGTTAAGAGGTATATGGGTAAGGCATTAACGTTATTTAAATACTTTACTTAATGTAGACATATTATAATAGTGTATTGTACTATGTATGTAGATAGTTTAACGGATCCTTAAAAGATGAAATCTCGAACATTTCTTAATTTATTGCATGCACCGTTAGACACTAGATAAGAGATGTAAAATCCCGTAAACATCTCTGAAGTCATTACCCTCATATTTATTTATTGTTTCTTGCATAAGATCTTTTAGTTCTGACTCGAGTGTTTTGCCTTTTCATTACGCTCGGGTCCGCTTGAGCATTTCAGTGCTGAAGACCTTATTTCTAGAGGACGAAGATGGAGTTTAAAATTCTATTATCAGTTTTATTCCACCGCATCGTGTTGTTCCGTGCATTACTTATTTATTACTGCTGTATGCATAACTCTGATTTGTATTGTAAAAGTTTAATCAAATGTTATTTGTAAAACGGCTTTATGAACTGTTTATTTAATTATTATATTTTATCATTCCGCTTTGGGATTCTGTGTTTTGTTTTTCCTTCTTTCCTATTATTTTCTTGTTTACCCCAGTAGCAATCCTTCTTTTTGAATGATTTGAGTTGATGTATGTAGTTTATTGTCGATTTAAACTGTCCAAAAAGTTGGGTCGTTACACTAAATTTTAACTTTGTTTCAACTGATATAATGGTAGGAAGATGGATGCTAAGTTATCATCCAAAACCTATTATTTCAAGTTGCAGTTGCAATTTAAATATATAAATAAAGATATATGTTTAAAACCTTCAAACCATAAATATTTCACTACTTTAGCGCTTAATATTTAATATTATTAGAAATTGATAATTCTTTGGCGTAATCTGTTTCAGACTATTTTCAACCATTAATTTAAAACTAATTATTTTGCCAACTCGGTGTGCGAAGCACGGGTTCACACTAGTATGCAAAATAAAATGCTGACAAATACTAAAGTGGGTATGTTATATGAAGACAAACATTTATCTAAAACAATAGCAAGCCTAAAATACAAATGAGTACAGGCAAAGAAACTCCCATTACTAAGTCACTCTTATTACAATGTTGAAGCACCCAAAAGATAGTGATTCCATTTGCAGCCGACAATAAATGCTTCATATATGATTGCTGTAGGAAAAATATGAACATTGCAAAGGTGTGATATAAAATACATAATACTAACAAACGCACCAAAAAATAACCTTAGATTACAAATATAGGATCAAACCACATTATCACTTTAATTAGAAAACAAAATGGAATATATATATATATATATATATATAAAGAAAGATAGCAACTAACTATAAAAGCAGTTTAATTACTCTGTCCCTAATTCTCCTGCCCCCGTGTGCAAGCTTATCTTAACCACTGACTTATGTATTATCGCATTACTTTAATAGTATTGTGGGTCCCATCAGTCAAATAAATCATGTGATGGGTGGTTCAGATTAGATTGCATGATCCGTCAATGAAATTTTTCTTCAATAACTACCTGAGTGTTTGGTTAGAAAACTATTATAATATTATTTTTCCTTGTAGATTTAGTTATTACTACAGAAATCTCGTTATGTTAATCAAACATAACTATAACAAATAATAAATATATGTAGAAAAAATAAGTTCATAAAAGGAAAAAAGGTTCTAAAAGAAAAATAGAAAACCAAATAGGAAACATGATGGTTCGTGTTGAATACACAAATTGTTGGGAACTAACTAGTGATGCTTTCTTGCAACATGTATGCTTTTGGAATGATCTTTTTCTCAATTTTTTGATTCATGTTTTGTATAGCTAATAAAAAATAAAAATCAGTTTAGTAAATTTTGAATATGTTAAACACTTTTTTGTCTTATGTCTCAAATGTGGTTGCATAGCGACTTGTGTATAAAGCATATAGTGTATAATGTGTATGATGGTTTACCTATGGTACATATGTGTCATGACTAATAAATTTACTTCCTAGAAAAATAATATTGTTTTAATTAGTCATCTAAAAGTTGATCGGCTTGATTTCTATTTACCTAATGTAAACATATGAAAGAGCATTACAAAGTTAAATCTAATGCAGCACAACATATTTAATGTCTAAAGTAATAAAAAGGAGGCAATATAGTAGACATTAGCACATATATTTTTACATGGAAAAATAAACTTACATATCAAACCATCAAGGCTTCAAAATAAATATCCAAAAAGTTCATGCACTCGAGAAATATACTTATTTTGAAATATCCATACTTGTGCATATTATTTCCAGCTATGAGACATGCATGTTTTAAATGTAAACACATAACGTACATTAGCAGCATGTTAGAGTACGTAACTAGAAAATGGTCTTACAATATTAAAATTACATAGATAAAATATCTTTATTGATATTCCAAGCAGTTTATATATATAAGAGTGCTTCACCAAGAAAGAGATATATAAAGGAAATATATTGGCTTGTTTCTATTTAAATTTTTATTATTGTTATTATTAAAATAAATAATTTATTTATGTGGAAATGAGTCATAACAGACTAATTGTGTGAGGTATGCTAAACATATATCATGTGCAACAATATCCAAATTCTGTTTTTAAAGTTTATACATGTTATATTTGATAGGATGTTGTATAATGATATAACTGAGTTGTATCATGGCAAGTGCATTATACCATAAAGTTCGTACTTAGCCAAAAAAATATAATTCCAGAACTTGGCAAGCATTTGATAGCCCTAACTTCATTGCAGGAGTGATTACCCAACAACAGTTTAACCTATTCGGATTTACCCTTTATACTTTCATCCTAATGCAGTTGAAGACTATATCCAAAGATTCCATATCGTATTGACCAAAACAATTATAAAAAAAAAAGAAAACCACATGTAGAGTGGATTTAAGATCCCTTAGTGTAGTAAATTATAAAAAAACAACGAGTACAAAAGGTAGGTTTTGAAAATTACCGAAAGAGTACTACAATTATTTTGTTACTCTAATGGTCAAGACAGTGAGCCTGTGTGATGCGCCTACCAAAATGAATCTGTCAATTGCTAAACCAACAATAATGTTGTGCTTATGCCAAAGTAATTGATTGGATATATTATTTTGAGCCATTCATTATTGGCAGTTGCAAGTATTTTTCTGGCATCATCTTCCTTTTTATCAACATCATGTAGCTCCAGTTCCAAAAATAGTACAGTGCATTAAGTAAAATTAGTTAGTGTGATAATTAAATTAACAAATGCTGATTATTAATATTTGGAAAACAAAATTATACTGGCATTTCCCTTCATTACACTTCAAATATTGAGTATTTTTCTCAACTTCTTATTTGTGCCATTTGTGAACAATTTAATATGTTCATATATGCATGATTTTTCACATATAGAAAGATAGTAAACATATTAAATTCTTTCCTTATCAGGTCATAATTTTAAGAATGCGAGAAATATTTATGAAGAATATATTGGCTTTAGTTACATTAAATAAAGCATTATTTCAAGTACTGTTCGCTATTGGAAAAAAAACATAATTTTGAAGTACATTACTTTTGACTTGTGTACGAAGGTGACAATAGTTTATTTAAAATTTGTGAAGGCACTGTGCCACAAATTGAATCAGACAACAGGAGCACACAACATAAGGTATATTTTTTGTTGTCTTACTTTTTACATAACACATGAAAAAATCAACTATTGTGTGAAGCTCCCGTGAAAATTTTCATCTATTGTCTGAATAGCCTGTGAAATCTCTATGTACATGTTTTTTGTTCAGACTACATTTTATATATCGTCTATTTAAATTATATATTTTTTTAGTCTTGGCTCTATCGTTGCCCTCTCAATTATTTCATGGTCGCTTTTTTTTGTTTACCCCTTCGTATTTTTGTCCCCTTGTTTTTTCCCCTCAAATCTTTTCATCATTTGGAAAGTCGAGCGCCTTATGGAATTAGGGTTTTTGCCCCTTTGAAATGCATTCGAAATGTCTTGCTCCTTTCATTCCTTGTTGATTATGTGCTTCGATTTAATTCGTGGCTATTGATGGTTGCGGCTCCTTGTTGGGTGTTATTCGATTGATATTGGTATGATTTTTTTTCCCCTTTCAATTTATATTATTCTCGACTTCGATTATCCTGCCAATGATGAATTGGATTCTTTATATAGGAATTAATTTCCTATATTTTTTGAGATTTGAATTTCAAAGTATTTGCTTGGCCATTTGATTCCCTTTCGATTTATGCCCTTCTTTCGATTTTATATTGATCCAGATTTGATTTACCTATGATGATTTGGGTATTTACGTGACAATGAATAAAACTTGGCTGAAGTGCACTGACCAACATGTTTTGGTTATGTACATAAATGTTTTAAGATATATGTGTTGTGATGGTGAAGACTTTAGTTACTGATTTATTAGTGAGTTATGGATGTTCTGAACTTCCATGAATATACATACATACATATATATGTATGTGTGTGTGAATGTCCTTTTGATTCATGTTCATTTGATTCTTCCACCTTGCAATTTCTTTTCAATTTCATTGTATGATATTGGGAAGTTAAGTTTGACTTTGATCACTTCATTGTTTCGCTGGTTGCCCCTTGCCTGTTTTGTTTCCCCTTGCACATGTGATTTTTTTTAATTATCTGTTAGTGTTTTCCTTGAATTGTAGTGTTTTCCTTGAATTGAAATGAAATGTTTTGCTTGATGTTTGACACTAAGTGATATACTTACTGCTTTTCTACTCGCTATGCACATATATACGTGTATATACATATGTGTATATTTATTTGTATGTTTTCATATACACTTTAATGTTTTCATATGTTTCCATACCTGTTTAAATTGTCCCTAGAATTTCTATATAGGAGCAGAATGTTTTCATATGTCCCTTGTTTATCTGCTCCTATGTTTTCTTATACACTGTCACTTCTACTTGTTGCTTTGAGCTGAACATTTTGAGTTGATCTTGCTGCACTGCACTTTGATTCCAGTATCATCCATGTATATACATACATACATTTATGTATATATGTGTGAATTTTATGGCACTGCATTGTTTTAATTTGTGGCACTTGCTATTTGTGGCACTGCCTTTTTTTAATTTGTTTATGAACCATTTTGAGCTTGAACTAGTTTGCTTTGGGATGAACCATTTGTTGAATTACTTTGAGTTGGTTTGATCTTGAACCATTTCTACACACTATGTACATATATATATATATATATGAACTGGTTTGAGCTTGAATAATTTTGAGCTGAATCAATCGTTGAATTGCTTTGAGCTGGACCATTTTGAGTTGATCTTGTTTTGAGTTGCCTTGAGCGGCTCCTATGTGCACTGGCACTTGAGTCTTACTACTCCTATATCGTAACTGTCCCTTGTTTATCCAAATATATGTTTTCATATACATTTTAATGTTTTACATTCATATGTTATCATATGTTTCCATACCCATCGAAACTATCCCTAGAATTTCTATATAGAAGCAAAATGTTTTCATACGTCCCTTGTTTATCTGCTCCTATGTTTTCATATACACTGTCACTTGCTTCTCCTTGTTGCTTTGAGCTGAACATTTTGAATTGATTTTTTTGTAGTGCACTTTGATTCCAATATCATCCATGTATATACAAACATACATATGTATGTATATATGTGAATATTTATGGCATTGTCTTGTTTTAATTTGTGGCAGTTGTTGTTTGTGGCATTGTCTCGTTTTAATTTGTTTATGAACCATTTTAAGCTTGAACTGGTTTGCTTTGAGCAAAATCATTTTTTGAATTGCTTTAAGTTGGTTTAAGCTTGAACCATTTCTACTCACTATATACATACATACATACATACATACATACATACATACATACATACATACATACATATTTATATATATATATATATATATACATACATACATATATACATACATACATACATACATATATATGTATATGAACTGGTTTGAGCTTGAACCGTTTGAACTAGACCAATTGTTGAATTGCAACTGTCCATTGTTTATCTGCGCATATGTTTTCATATACACTTTAATTCTTTCATATGTTCCCATATATTCATATGTTTCCATACCATTCAAAACTGCCTCTAGAATTTCTTTATATGAGCAGAATGTTTTCATTGTCCCTTGTTTATCCGCTTCTATGTTTTCATGTACACTATCACTTGCTTCTCCTTGTTGCTTTGAGCTGAACCAATTTGAGTTGATCTTGTTGTAGTGCACTTTAATTCCAACATCATCCATGTATAACATACATACATATATATGTATATATGTGTGAAGTTGGTGGTTGATCGATACTTGTACATTGCTTAGCTGTCTGAATGTTTATGGCACTGCCTTGTTTTAATTTGTGGTACTACCTTATTTTAATTAGTGGAACTTATTATTTTTGGCGCCGCCTTATTGCATTGTTTGTCTTGTTTATGTACTTGCACACTGCCTTGTTCAAGGCATTGCACTACCTTGACATTGGTTAAATCCCTCTCATGTGCTTTGGTTTCTTGTTTGTGCACTTTGATACTTGCTTCAGCACTTCTTGTTTCGCCTGAGTTTTCTTATGTGCACTATGATTTCTTGTTACACTTTCAGTTGCAATTCTTGCTCCAATTCAGTTCTTGTATATATACTTGTACATACTTGTATGTACTTATATATACTTATGTACACTCGAGCTTGTATATACTTTCCTCAGCCCTGCGATTTCCTGTTTTACCTGAGCACTTTTTTGTTTGATGCCTATGTATATGTATACATATATATATATATATGTATATATGTACATGTTCACTTTGATGATATATACTTGTTTCCTATAGCATGAAATGCTTGTCATGCATGTACCATTGTACATGCTTCATGTTTGCATTTTTTGGTGTTCCTTGTTCATGCCTTTATTTGAACCATTTTGAGTTTCTGAACCATTTTGATTTGAACTTGTTTTGAGTTGCCTTGAGTTGCTCCAACGTGCACTGCAGTTTTGCCTTGAATTCTTGCCTAGTTGTCTTGTTTGCATTCCTGGATGTGCAAGTGTGCATTTTCATGTATATACATACATATGTATGTATATATGTGTGAATGTGCAAATGTGCATTTCTAGTTTAAGCATTTTGGTTGTTTTATCTCACACTAGAATTGCATATATTCCTAGTTCGAATATTCTGGTGCTTCACCTATTTGTGCACTTGTTTTGAACTTGAATTGCTGAAACTTGTTTTATGATATATGCACCTGAGTCGAGCCTAAGGAGGCTTGGGCTTGACCTTGTACACATTTGCACCATGTTGAGCCTTCGGGCTTGACCTTTGCAACAATTTGTGAGATCTAATCAATGCTCAGGCTTGTGATGTTCACCGTGATACACTGTGTATATCATAAATTGTCCATGCACAAATATATTTGTCCCTGTCTAAAACATGAAGAGAAAACAAACCCATAAACTTAGGCAACATTAATATTTAATTTTATTTTTGCAATTTCGGTTTGTTTTCTTTTCCATTTTACTACGTTGTTTATTTGATAGGTATAGGAGAGGGCTGGACAAAAGTTGGAGCAAGCAAATCAAGATCAATGTCAAAAACAAACTCATGTGAGTAAAAAAATGTTATATATGAGTGTGTAGAGAAATGTATATATGAGAGTGATAGTGGAAGTTGTATTTGAAAATGTACGTAGAGTGACAGTGAAAGTTGTATTGTATTTGAATTTGATTTAAAATAAAATATTTGTTTAAATAAAATATTTGAATTTGTTTCTATGAACAATTAATCATATAAGTCAATATTTAAATGATACTATAACATCATACAATATTTATTTTTTTGTTGTGCTAGCGCATATCATACGACAGGCATCTCCATGGTCAGATGTGCAATGAGACAGCATGTGATTTAACTACAGATAGGTATTCAATCAAACAATAGAGCATATCTGTCATATGATTCGTTTTTTTCCCATAGTGAGGTGAATGATAGGTTATGTATAACCTTGATGATTCATGATAATTTGATGGTATATGCGCCTCAAGTAATCTAGTTTATTTACTAGCTTGGCATGGTTTGAAGTTTGTTTATATGTAGCAATGGATTTATTTTTTCAGAAAAAAACAATGATTTAAAAAACAGGTTCCTGGTTGGAAGTATTTAATTATCACTGAATTGAAAAATGAGTAAAAACATTAGCAAATTAAACAATAGTTATCGTAGTTCCAAAAATTAGAGGAAAGATTAATACTCGCATATGCTTTCACTTTGCTCCATAACATAGAGAAAAATATCATCGGTGTGTGATGAGAAGTAAATCTCCTCTCTTTTTCAAAAAGTGGGGAATTAGTATGGATATATGCTCCTAGATAAATCATAGTAAACCTTGTATCAAAAATATTAACTCCATGCAGTACTTAGCTTAAGGAAGGAAGAGTAAAACAATAACTAACATATGATCCATCTATAGTTTTACTTGTTACACTTAAAAAGGAAGTAGACAATCAAATAATACAGTGGTAAAAAATTTAGTAATCAAAACAACATATTCCAATTAACATCCATGGCTAGGTCAGATTTGTAACAAATTCAATAACCATCGATGTACATGTTAGTGACGTGAAATCTGAAAGGGTAATTTTTTTTCTATCTACTATTTCTATTAGTTGATCCACACTTGAGTTTATCTACAACTAATTTGTCGGTTTATCCACACGTGGATGAATCAAATAATTTATTAGTTCATCCACATGTGTATAAATTTACTAATTATTTTATTACTATTTTGAGTGTTGAGTGTGTACTTTGTGAAATGCATCTTGCATCATAATGCATGCAAACACAGTAATAATATTAATCGAACTAAAATTAGTTGAATTATGCACACACAATAATCATACACCATAACAATTGCATATAGAAATAAATTCTTGAATAAAAAATAAAAATAATAAAGAAGAATTATGTATTATGCTTACAAAAGTGGGCTGTTTTTTTTAGAAAAAGTACTTACATACAACATGTCACTAGGACAACATAACACAAATCACATGTTAATATAAGTTCGAATCACGCTACGCAAGTTTCGAACTTGCGACCTTTCGCACCAAAGTCGAATCATTTAACCACTAGGACAATGGTGCTTGTCAAAAGAGGGTTATTGTGTATTATAGTACTTGAGAAGCAAATATTTTTCCTATCACATTGTTTTTCATATATTAAATGCATGTAAATTTGATTACACTAATGTTCAAAGCCTATAAAGACTAAAATAAATTTCTTTCCATTTCAACTAAATTTTCAATGACATACACTATAATTTCATGTGTTTATTTCATATTAGTTTGAATTCTCAATAAATTTGCAATTGCTTTTGCATGATGATATTGTTCTGAAAAATAACTAAATTGACAAGCAAAACTTTGCATATAGATTCATATTAGAAGAAATATCCTTTTCTTATATGAAAATATGGCATCTTACCTCAATCTTCTACTCTTCTACTTCAAATATGCATTAGGTCATCTTCACGCTGCATGATAACAAGAAGAAGAAAACAGAATTGGCAACCATTGTTTTTTTTAGTTTAACCCTAAGGTGATGTATTTGTGACTACAAAAGAAAGAGAACCATGAGAAGAAGATGCAACTATATGTTGTGTAGATTAACTAATCAATTTTTAAATATTAAAGTGACCTTAAAAGTAGGAAGTAGTCTAAAATTGTAGGGTGGATTAACTAAGGGTTAAGGTGGATACGAATAAAATTTCCCAATCCGAAAACATTAACTAATAAAGTGAAATTATTAATTTAAGTAAACAAAGTAACATGAATGTTGATAAGAGATTAATGAATTGTTGATTGATCACGCACTCTTTGTAAAATAAAATCAAAAAACCTGTTTGAGCCGAAAAAACAAAGAAATAAATGTTTAAAAAAAGTTATATCAATTGCACTAACATCTTTGCTACAACAGAGGTAGCATGGTCGGGATTCATGTCACTAGCTATGTGTTAAATCAAAATAATAACAATATAGTCTCCTAACTCGGTTGAGATGTTAAAAAAGAAGACATAATCAAAATAAGCAAGCAATGAACATATATATGTTAAACACCAATTCACAATGTAAAATAAGAGCACCATAGTCGATGTTGTAAATATATAAATGAAGTTGAAGTAAATAAAAAATATATTACGTGTTAGCCATGGACAACATTGAATTTTGTGAATCAGTAAAGCTATTTGATGTCAGTATTCATACATGTGCATAAAGGCATAGTTGTGATGCATACTAACAATTGAATGGACCATTCTTGTAAACCATATATATCGAGCAGAATGCTTTCTTTAGTCAAAACACATTTCAATTTAAATAAGTAATGGAAAAAAATCAACTTACAACGTAAATTATGGGGAAATCAATTTTACTGCAAAAATGAAATATAAATATGAAGCCTTGAACGTAACATTTAGCAGTGCAGATTTGAAATGAAACAAATTCAAAGATTGACTAAAAGTATTGGCATTGGCTTTAAACCTAAAAAACTCACCGTATCCACTTACAAAGTTATTTCAACATGTAAAAATGGTAACAAACACAAAATAAATTATACCCACCAAGCAAAGGGTTTTGCAAACACGAATTCAAATTTCAAATGGTAGAAGGACCGAAATTAATTCTAAATGGCTAAAATACTCGGTAAACTAGTTACGGGTTTTTTGCTATTCTAAAAACCAGAAGAAAAAAGAAATTTTGAAAATCCTAATAACTAACTACCAATTATTGCAAGTTGAAGTTAATTGAGAGAGTTAAAAAAATAGAAGAACCATTGTCGGTTAGGCGCTCTAGCTTTGGTCCATGATATCATGGTTTCGAATCCCGTGTAGTGCTTGGTTCGAACACTGGATATATATTGACTTATAATACGCTATATACTATCTGATATTTTTAGTACAAGTATGCACAACCAACTAAGTACCCAATTCCAAAAAAAAAACAAAATGTGATATAGATAGAGAGGAAGAACGTTAAGTAGATCGTGCGAACTACCATACAGGTGTTGCGATTAGGAGCCTTTGATATGCATCATCACTTTAAATCCGCCCATTCTTTGTCTCTTTGTCTTTATCCTACTCAGAACAAAACAATTTTGTTATATATGTATGTATGTATGTATGTGTATATATATATGGGAAGAGTTTTGCTATACATCTAGAAGAAATGAAATAAATTTCAAATGGTTAAAACAGTTGGTAAATTATTTAGGGTTTTTTTTGTTATTCTGACAGCTAAAAGAAAAAGGAAATGTTGAAGTCTTGATCGTTGGGTACCAATCATTGTGAATAGAATTTAATTGAGTGAGTTTCAAAAAAAAAAGAACCATTATTGGTTAGGCTTTCTATCTTTGATCCATGATGTCACAGGTTCGAATCATATCAAGTGCATGATCAAATCGCTGGACATTTGTTAACTTGTAGTATGCTATATACTATCTAAGACTCGTACTATAATTATGTACTATCAACTAAATGTCCAATCTCAAAAAAAGTATGAAATGGGATATAGATAGAGAGAGAGGATGAATGTGAAATTGATCGTGGGAACTACTGCTTTGATATACATCATGACTTTCAATCCAGTCCATTCTATCTCTTGATTTGTCCAAGTCAGCACAAAGCAATTTCTTTGTATGTATGTATGTATGTATGTATTATGTATGTGTGTGCGTGTGTAAGGAAAAGAGTCTGGCTACTCCTCATCTACACCCTTCTCATTTTTTCAATCAACATAGTTCGAAATCGAACGGGAATTTGAAGACACGCTCTTACATAACTCAAGATCACCTCTTAAAAAATTGGCTTTAGTCCATGAGGTCGCAAGTTCGAATCTTGCGTAGTGTGTGATTGGAAGCACTGGACATATATTGATTTGTATTATGTTGTACACTACCTAAGACCTGTAGTACTATATACTACCAACTAAGTACCTAATTTCAAAAATAATAATGAAATGGCATATAGATAGATAGAGAGGAAGAATGTGAAATAGATCGTGGGAACTATTGTATAGGTGTTGCGATTAGGAACCTTCCATACACATCATGACTTTCAATCCAATCCATTCTTTATCTCTTTGTCTTTGTCCAAGTCGGCACAAAGAAAATTTGTTATATATATAGGTGTGTGTGTGCGTGTATGTATGTATGTATGCCTGCATGTGTGCATATGTATATATGTGTGTAACAAACCACGCATTAACATGAGTCCGAATTTTGACTAAATTGAAATCCAATTAAATTAAGGCACCGATCATTGGTTTTATAATATGTAATAAACACAAGTATATTAGAGTGTGATTAATACAAACTCACAGCGAAATAGAAAAATATAATCGAACATAAATACTGACTGAGGCTGTTTTTTGGAATCAGTAGTATTCCTTGGATTTCTGATTGCTATGTCAGCGTCGAGCATGAATAAGATGATTTTACCCTCTACCGTTTTCTTTTTGTACCAGTAGTCTGTCCCTCTAAATCTATCTTGTGGCATATAATGAGGAGGGGGTTGGAACGATGTTCCGATGGCTAGAAAATTATACACTTTACATATACCATCAATTTATGCCGATTGATTTCCATTTAAGTGTTATGTCTATTATGTATGGCTAATTGTCAGATCCTATATGCGCATATGATATGCCTAACCTCCTCTAAGGTATAACTATGTATATCCATTTACATGCATATATATCTAAACATAAATAACCCAAAACCCCAAGCCACTTAATCCTTCTTAAAATAGGGAGAAGGCAAACTCAACGATTATTTAATATCTTATTCCTATTTGCGAACCCTCCGTAATGTAAATGCTAGTCAATCATTTTATATAATACGCCTTTATAATATGTAATGTAATTAAGTATCTACATAGGCCGATGACACCCATATATGGCTCTATAATATATAATTTAATTGTTGTACTACTAACGTATCTCAAAGACTAATCTAAGGGATAACTAGCATACCTCCAAACAAACAAACATCTAACCAACTAACTTTGAGGTCTATACATATCTCACATAGATTTTAGACTAGTAGGAACTAAAATCTATCAGGACATAACCCAAGCCTTTGCCACCAGCCGCTCAGGACCGTTGGTGGTCATGGCCTATATGCCAGTCACATGCAAAATACCGGTCCAACAAAATACTAACATAACCCATTTCCCTACCTCAATTAACATCCTGTTTAGACTAACCTAATGTAAGTCAATGAAAATGCCCCTTTTAGTTATTTAATACCTCTTATTAGAAATGAAGCAGACCATATTTCCTTAAAAGTACTGGGGAATTTAATACTTCAAATCTGAGGCGAACCCTTGGTATATTTCCCCTACCTATCCGCAAAGCAATACTCTTCCCCATAGGTCCTACAATTGGAGATGTCCCACATCAGCAGTAAGTATACATAATTACTGGTAGCCTTTAGGTAAAGGGCAAACTTTTTTGTGAAAATATACTGACCTCGCATTCTAACCCACTAAACTGAACCAACCCTCCTAGGCTTGAATGTTGGGTTAGGCCCAAATTCAGGCTTGTTTTAGTTGTATAATTAAGGATGTATAATTTCCCTCTTTGAAAATTATACCGCCTTATAGCATTTAGTTCCTACCTTATATGCTTATTTATTATATTTCATGAATATTAATTGTCCATAATAAATGGTAATCGTTATTCTAATTGGACAATTTCTGATAACATTTATTTATTCATTCTAATTTAACATATTATGCCTACTCATTTCTCCATAAATGCCATAAAAATTCTATGATCGGTCCATTAACACATCTATGTCCACATTTAATTCATGTAATTCCCTATTAACTACACATCTATTGCCCTATTGATTTTGAAATTATTATCTCTTTTCCATCTACACCTCCTAATCTTATAATTTAATACGCCATTACTAACCAATGTGAATATCATCATACATTACACTATATATATATATATATATATATATAATCGATAAGCGTGGTTAAACACGTATGTGTGTGTATTCCTATTTCAAACTATTAATTATCAAACTAGAACCTTCATTTCCACATTCGAATTTATCAAAGTTATCCTTCCTATAAAGATTACTGTTATAACGTTCCATAAATTATCTAAAATTTAGACTTTTGCTTCGTTTGAAATTGCAAGGAGTTATCTCCTCTTTTATTGAAGTAGATGGTGCAAACTACAGAGAAGAATTTTCATGCTTTGCACATCTCTTTCCTTTTTGGTATATTCCTTGTTAATTCAAACAATGCACTTTTTATACATATTTTTGGAATTGGATAATTTAGGAAATTAAACGAGAATATATACAGTTAAATTATACCCCACTCCCGATAAATTAAAACATAGAAATTCATATTCCAAGTTAAATAACGGCAATCTAAATTCATACTAATAATTTACAACCTAATTATCATAAATCTGAAATAAATCTTACGTTATCAACATTCAACCTTAACCAATTTAGGGACTGATTTCCAAATTTTTTAGATTAGGGTGTAAATAACATTTATGTTCCAATTACTAAACATACAAAATATGTAGGCGATATTTCATCTTCTTAAGCCTACACTCCATAGATCTTCTATAACCATGATAATTAAATAAAACCCAATAACATAAATTTCAATGTTTTAAATAAATTATATAATTTCTCACTCACCTTTCAATCTTTCCAAGTCTCCAAATCTAAAGTCATCTCTTTACTTGACTCCTTTTCCATTCTAATCCAAAAGAATATGTGTAACAAGGTATATACATACTATTAGAATTACAGATCTAATAAGAGATTTAGGGAAAAGGGAATGTAAATTTATAACCAAGAAATTTTCCTTTTTCCCCTAGCACTGATTCGCTTCTTCTCTTTTATTTTCCACTCTTTTCCGATATATATATATATATATATATATATATATATATACACATACATATATATACATATATATATATAATACTTTATAAACTATAGAAATAGTACAGAAAAGAAAATGGCAGAGCTTTGCTTTTTTGATAATAAAATATGAGAAAAGAAGTGAGGGGTTAGGTCTGTATTTATAGACGCTCAAATCAATCATAGCCGTTAAATTAAAATAATTAAATCCGGGTCATTTGGCCAAGGTTCAAATCCTAGCCATCGCCATATGATCGGTCAATCACACCTTATAGGCGACCGGCAGGCCCAAGGAGAATCGACCGGTAGGGTCCGTATTTAATATATTTTATTTTTGTTTTTATATAATTTTCATTACGGAAATTTCAAATGCTAATAACTTCTTCGTTTGAGCTTCGATCGCAAAACTCCAATATGGAAGTTGCTTAGAAAATCACCACAGAAACAATGGTGCAAGTTTCATAGCCAAGTTATGACTTTTGCTTAAATTCCATTTTTGGAGCCTTACAGATTATTTATTAGTACCATTAATTTTTATAGGGTGTTACAATATGTGTGTGTTTACATATATGTATGTATGTGTGTGTGTGTATCAAAAGAATTTCGATACACCTCATCTACACCACTCTCGTTTTCAACCAGCAAAGTTCGAAATCAAACGAGAATTTGTAGATGCATTCTTACATGATCCAAGATCATCAAATTTGGCTTAATTCGAGTAATCATGTTAAATCAATGATAAATAAGTTGTAACGACCCAGTATTTTCAACCATTCGCATCCACACATGTCGAACTTGATTTGCTCAAAATACCGCGTTGTAAATAAAAATTTGGCAATACTCAGCATAAACAGTAAATAAATAATCTCAGATCACAGACACAGAGTAATATAATGCAGCGGAATAGATAAATAGTAGTTCATGAAGCTACTATATAAACAACAGAGTTAGAAATAAAATACAACTGAATATCTCAGATGCAGTGAAGTCTCTAGTACGAGCAGATGACTTCTTTGAACCAATCAACTGGAAGGGCTGAAAACGGAATCGATAGTTGGATCCCCAACGAAGCTCCAAACTCCGAAGGTGAGTCTCAAAAGCTGTATCACTCAGTCTGACCCGAGTGTAAAGCAAAACACAAAACACTCGAGTCAGGATTAACATTCTTATATCAATAAATCGAACTCAAGCGAAATATCAACTGAAATACAAGTAACTCAACGATGTTTGGGATAACCATCCTCTAAGGTTCTGCAGAACTATCTACAAGGTGGAAATATGCACTATAACACCGTGGTCATTCAAATTAATTTATACTTCAAAACCAAAATATCATTTCCCTTTCAAATATATCTATTTTCCAAAATAGTATATATTAAATAATTTATAAAGTAAAGTATTTGAAATTTCCTCAACTACACAAATTGATTCCAATCAACTCAACTTCCAAATTCTCATTTATTCAAAGCTCAATTGATTAATTCAATTCAGTTCTCAATAACCATTTAAACTTCCGATATATTCAAAGCTTTAATATTCAACATTTCCAAAGTTAAATCTAACAGTATCATATAGATCTTGATTTAGCTTCATTATTATTTAGTCAGGATATATCCACTTAACAAGTTCAATATCATTTAAATAGCCTTAGATTACATTTTTATAGAATATTTCCTTTCATTTATTTAAACTTAAAATATCCATTTAATCCCTTTTACCAAAACCAAGTTATAAAATCATATCTTAAATCCCGAATTCGATAGTTTCAAATCAATTTAATTGAATATAATTCTTAATTAAATACCATTTCCAATTAATTCAACTTTATCTTCTCAACCTTAACTTATTCAAAATTTTACCAAATCTATTTTGAAATATAAATTTAAACGAATCCTTAAACATATTATATGTATTAAATCAATCTCAATTAGATTAAATATTATTATTAGGTCTATACATAAAATTTCCATTTTTATACATATAATATTCTAAGAATAAGTCTTTATTAAAACTATATTTTCTTTCCAAAACCATAGAAATTATTTTCAAAACATTTATATTGGACCAACGGTGTCTGTATATAATTTCTTACCCTATGGTCAAGTGATACGGATATTTATTATTTCAATCCGGAATTTAAATATATACGGGTAGATATCCTTTCGACCCGCAACCCCAAATTCATTTCAAATGAAAATCGCTTGGGTCTATCATTTCAATCCATAACGATTTTCTCCTATTCTATAGTCTGTTCGGGTATGTATCATTTCAACGCATAGTGAATTCTATACTAACAGGGAACTTGCAAAGTGATAACAAATAATATAAAATATAACAACAGGCATATATCATCAATAGCAATATAATATAAACAACAGGATATGGTGTCATATCCCACAGGTGAACAGTTACAGATAATAGCATATATAACAATTTAAATAACTAACAACAGCCTATTTCAATTGTCGTTTCAATTGAAATCAAATTTAATAAATATAAGAATGCTAATCGTGAGTGATTGCTCACCTTTCGAGGCTGGAGAGATTCAACACAGAAATGAACTACTAAATCCAAAGAAACGCTAAATGGATATGATTTGATGTAGAAACAGGCACGACGGACAAGGCTGATAATGGGAAATCGATGAGAACGATTAAATTAGTTTTGATATAACGGAACTATTTTATTTTATATACTATTATTAGTTTCTAAAATAATTTCAAACATGTATTTTCAAATCCATATCATGTCCCAAAATTTCTAATTTAAACAAAACTCAATATACAATGTTTATACAATTCATACATTTCCTTAAAATTTACTTAAATCCATCTTAAACACTAACACTGATATAAGTTTGAAAACCGACCCAACATATATGCAGGCAAATACAAATCCATATGCAACGATATATATTGTCTTCCCATGAAATCAATATATGTTTTATATAAAAGATTTGAAGTTAGAATTTAGAATTTAAAATTTCAATTAGTTTCAAAAGTTAACCAAAATCTACCATTACAGAAATTGTTTATATTTATTTAAAATTCGGCAAATTAATTCAAGAAATTTTAAAAATTCAAACTCCTTTAAACAATTAAACACTAAGGTTTTAAAAATAAAATATATGCTTAACATATCATGTTACACAAATTTGAATATGATTTTACAAACAAAAATATTATTTATATAAATTAAAATATACACATTTAAATAAAACAATTTACACACAATATTGTAAAAAACATAACTTTCACAATATTAATCTGATTTCAACGAAACGAAAAGCAGTATTCTTGAAATTAAATCTATTTTCATAATAAAAGATAAAATTTCAAAAATTAAAATATTTAATTTTTAAATTTAAAAGTCAAAGTTTGACCAATTTGACCAAAAATCCATTTTTTTGGAATTATTCCATTTATTCAGGTTTGGAATTATAATTCACACGAAAATCAAAATTTATATTTAGAATAACAAAATTTATCCTTTTTAATAAATAAAAAAAAGTTTTTAAATCAGGAATTTCAGTTAAAATAATTAAAATATAAAATTAAAATAAACACAAAATACAGGGTTGTTACATAAGTGTTTTAGCAGTTGATATTCAACTTAACACAAAGAAATTTGTCATATATATAGATACGTGTATGTGTTTGTGTGTGTGGTGGGGGGAGAGTGTCGCTACACATTATCTACACCTCGCTCATTTTCAACAAAAACAGTTCGAAATCGAACGATAATTTGATGAAGATGTGTTATTACATAACTCAAGATCATCCCTGCAAAATTTCGCTTGATATAAGTAATCCTTATATATTCAAAATCATGTTTCAAATCAACAGTTAAAATAAGTGTTTTAGCGGTTAATATTTGACTTAAAATTTTGAAAATGCTAGAAGCTTCGAAATGGTCTCGTTTTTTAAGGATGATGGTTATAATATAGATTGAACATCCATAAAGTTTCAACTTATTTGGAATAGTGTAGAACTAAAAATCATAGGGGTGTAGAATGAGATGCAGCAAAAAGAGATGTATATATATAAGGTAAGGATCCGTCACGCCTCTCTTTTGCTACACCTCATTCTACACCTTTACTACAAATCAAATGAAACTTTGAGGATGTTCAATTTACATTATGAACATCATGTCCACAAAAAATGAGACCATTTTGAACTCCTAACATTTTCAAAATGTTAACTCAAATATCAACGACTAAAACACTTATTTTAATCGTTGATTTGAAACATGATTCTTAACATGTTAGGATCGCTCAAATTGATCCAGGCTTTGTAAATATGACTTGAGGTGTGTAAGAATGTATTAAAAAAATTGAAAGTCTAGAGGATCGTATCTAATATGACTTGTATGTGAGTGTATACCAATAAATAAGCTAAATATAGCAATATATAACATAGTATAAAAAGGCAAAGTATAAAAACAAGCACACCAGAGTTTTTATACTGGTTCAGACCTTCCATCTTACGTCCAATCCCAAAGCTACCCTTTGTATTTCACTAAACAATAACCCTCGCTTCGCCCAAAGGAACAGGCTAATAGAAAACGTATTCCTTTCACAATCTTGTGTTCAATACAACACGGATATTGACTGCTAGTACAATTCTTTCTATAATCTGCTTTGAGTGATAGTGAGTGTGATTTGCTTGGATTTTTAGGAAATAATTTAATCGAAATATAAATTTTGGTTGTAAACGATTGAGAATATTAAATCAATGATAGTACAAGAGAATATGAATATTGAAGTTAAAGAGTGGTAAATTAAGGTAAGTTAAATCTCAGTTAATTGGAGTATTTATTGAATCAAAGAGTTGTATTAGAAAAGTTGCGACTTCTTGAAAGATTTCTCTTTGATTAATGGTTGCAACTGTTGAAGGAGGTGGATGTTTGTTCAAAGCAGAGAGAAGCGTCTATTCAAAAAATTGAAAGTTGCAGTTTTATATATGCAGGCCAAAACTCCACTTAGACGTCTGTCATTATATGTCATATTGACTGCTAGTACAATTCTTTCTATAATCTCCTTTGAGTGATAGTGAGTGTGATTTGCTTGGATTTGTAGGAAATAATTTAATCGAAATATAAATTTTGGTTGTAAATGATTGAGAATATTAAATCAATGATAGTACAAGAGAATATGAATATAGAAGTTAAAGAGTGGTAAATTAAGGTAAGTTAAATCTCAGTTAATTGGAGTATTTATTGAATCAAAGAGTTGTATTAGAAAAGTTGCGACTTTTTGACAGATTTCTCTTTGATTAATGGTTGCAACTGTTGAAGGAGGTGGATGTTTGTTCAAAGCAGAGAGAAGCATCTATTCAAAAAATTGAAAGTTGCAGTTTTATATATGCAGGCCAAAACTCCACTTAGACATCTGTCATTATATGTCGGACGTCTGTAGCATTTTAGAAAAAAAACCAGAAACATGGCATAGATGTCTGTGACATGTTGTAAACATCTGTCGCTATTGAATATGCGAAATTTGGGCAGTTTGTAATTGAGATTTGTTGATATGAAATCGTATGTATTATGATCACTCAAGGAGATTGTACAACATTTATCAATGACTATAATACAATAACATGACCTTACTTTTATGATCCAACTTTCTTCAATTGTCTTTATCCATGATTTTGTTGAGTATAGTGATCTTTTCCTAATATGTACCTGTAATATGATAAGATATATCTTGTATATGTGATTATGTAGTTGTTGTCATTAAAATTATAGAATAAAGGTTCTAACATTCTTTCCCTTTTGATGATGGCAACTATACAATCGTCAGTAATGATATATTTAATAAATAGCCCCCATGAATGTTATCTCCCCATATGTATATACACATTTATCTTGCTTTTTTCATTATCAAAAAATAATAATGTAACTGAAATAAAACATAGCCATAAGAAGCGTAATGGAATAGTTACTGAAATATGAGAACAAGAAATCTCAAAGTAGATAAAGAAATAGTAAACATTAATTAGCACGGTACTTGTACAAATAGAATGAAAACAAACTACAATGGTAGAAATATACAACCACCTAAAGAAAAAGTGAAAAAAATGCAAAGAAGAATTATTGATAGTTGTGATAATTGTAAGCGGAGAATTGCCATAATTCTCATAATACTCATAGTAGGCGGAAGAATTAGATTGATAGTTTCCCAACCATTGAGTATATTCTTCATCCTCACAAATAGACAACCCTTAAAAGGTAGCATGATGTATGGAGCAGATCGCTAGAATATATTTTTCGATAAAGTTAAGATCTTAAGATCCTTGACATCATTGCTTGTAATACATTTCTCATTGAACTTTCATCACTTCTTGTTGACAGTGGTATATTTCATCCACTTTAATAATGAGAGACGATGACTCAAGATTAATCGCTCGTTTAGCCTTCTTGTCCTTCGGAGAGCGGTCGGTATAATATGTAGATGATGCCATAATATTTAGTGAGGCCGGTTGATTTAAAGGAGGTGTGGTTTTTTTGGTAATATGTTGGTGCTATTTGATGAAGGTGAGCCAAAGTCGATAATTGAGTAAGTGGAGTCGTGATCAGAAAACATGTTTAGTTATTCTAAGTTTATAGACAATATTTTTGTTTTATTTTTCTTTAACCAAATGTTTATGTATAAGTAGAATGTATAGTCTATTTATAGCAAAAGGTTTGTATGGATAGAACTATGTTAACCATAAATTTATTAATGGTTTTTGTTATGGTTAATAAAAATGAACTAAAAATAATTCTAGGTAAAATCTTATGTAGAAAAAAAGAGTTCAAAAATTGTGACATATACTAATTAACTAATTCATTAATTGAAGATATACTAAGGTCTCATCTTGGATTTATAAAAGTTGATTCACATAATGGTTTAGTGAAAATATGGCAATTTGATTTTCAGTGATAACAAATTCAAAAGAAATTATACCTTTTTCTAATTTTCTCTTAGAAAATGATGAAGAATATCAATATATTTCGCTCGAGAATGATTAATTAGATTTTTAGACAAATTTATAACACTAATATTATTGCAATATAATGGAGATTTATTAATAATTTTTTCAAAACCTTGAAGTGTTTGTTGCATATAAATTACTTATGCACAAGCTAAGGCTGCTGAGATATACTCGGCTTCACATGTCATTGAGAGAGAAATACAATTTTTCTTTTTACTAAACCACAAACAAGAGATTGACCAATAAAGTGACAGGTGCCAATCGTACGTTTTCTATCTGTTTTGCATCCACCGAAATCTGCATCGCTATATGATACGAGTTTGAAAGAGCCATCTTTCGTGTAAAATAGACCGTAATCTTTGGTGTTGGTTAAATATCGCAAAAGTCTTTTAACTGCTCGATGATGTGACTCTTTAGGTTGTACTTGGAATCTTGCACATAAATAAACACTCATCATTATATCTGATATACAGCCGTTAAGTATAATAGGGGTCATATCATACTCCAGTACAATTTTTGATTGAAATCTTTTCCGTTTTCATCTTTGTCTAAATGTAAGCCCGTGCTTATTGAGGTTGGTTTACTTGAAGTACTATCCATTCCAAATTGTTTTAACAATTCCCCACAATATTTTTCTTAATTTATAAAAATTCCATTATCGAATTGTTTTATTTGTAAACCTAAAAAGAAATTTAATACTCTTATATGAATCATTTTGAATTTGTATTTCATTATGTTAGAAAAATCATTACATAGTTTCTTGTTAGTTGATCCAAATAAGATGTCATCAACATATATTTGTACAGTTAGTATATCATTATTTTCTCTTTTTATAAATAATGTTGTGTCAATTTTGCGAGTTTGAAAACCAGAATCAAGTTAATGTGTTTCTATTCATTCATATCATGCACGAGGTGCTTGTTTTAATCCGTACAATGCTTTTTTAATTTTGAAAACATGATCCGGGTATTTTTCATGCAAAAATAGAGGTGATTGTTCAACATAAACTTTTTCTTTTATAAAACAATTTAAAAAGGCGCTTTTAACATTCATTTGAAATAATTTAAAATTATAAGAACATGCAAACGCAAGTAATATTCCTACAGCTTCAAGGAGAGCTATAGGGGCAAACGTTTCTTCATAATATATTTCTTCTTCTTGATTATATCTTTGAGCAAATATTTCGAACGGTGTTTCCATTTTCTCTGCATTATTTTTAATAATTCACATTGTTCCTATTATGGATTGATCATATGGTCTTGGTACAAGTTCACAAACACAATTTCATTCAAATTGTTTAAGTTTCTCTTGCATTGCTAAAATCCAAAAACAATCTTTTGATGCTTCTTTATAATTTTTGGGTTCAAATTGGATATGAATGTTGCATGACTTATTTGGTTCAGTTGATTTCTAGTTGAAACTTTAGTGTTAAAGTCACCAATTACATTATTAATCGAATTGTCTTTTAAAATTCGAGGTGGTGATCTTAAAATATTATCATTGTTGCTATTGATATCATTATTATTGTTTTCAATAACATTATTAGTACTGTTATTACCTAGAACTCCTTCAACATCATCATTTTTACTATTTTTAAAATCTTCATCAAAGGAAACATGAAGACTTTCTTTGATAATGTTAGTTCGTTTATTAAAAATTCTATATGCTTTACTTCGGTCTAAATAAACAACAAAAATTCCTTCATTGGCTTTTGAATCGATTTTTCCAAGATTATTTTTAGTATTTAGAATAAAACATTTAGAACCAAATACACGAAAATATGATACTTCAGGTTTCTTTTTGAAATTCATAATATATGTTCTTAGTCATTAGTTTAAGTGTTACATGATTTAATACATAACATGTAGTAGCAATGATTTTGGCCTAAAACTTCTTTGGTAAGTTACTGATGTTAAGTAGTATTCGTGCACATTCATATAGTGCGCGATTTTTTTTTCTATACAATTTTGATGTGATGTTCATGGAAATGAAAATTTATGACTAATTACATTTTTATTGCAAAAATTATAAAAAGTTCATTTTAGAATTTTATTCCATGATCACTTCGTATGCTTTTAATTTTTAAGTTCATTAAATTTTTAATTCTTTTAGCAAAAATTTTAAACATTTCAAACGTGTCACTTTTATGTTTCAAAAATTATGTCCAAATGTATCTTGAAAAACCATCAACAAATAGAAAAACATATTTGTCATGATTTAATGAAAGTGCTTGAGTTGGTCTGAATAAATCTAGATGAAGTACTTCAAGAAGTTTTTTTGCTGAAATTTCCTTTTTGATTTAAAAGAACTTTTCTTTAATTTTCCGAGTTGCCATGCATCACATAAATTCTTGATTTCTTAGTTGATTTTGGGTAATCCTCTAACTAATTCATTTTTCGCTAGTTTGTTAATACATTTAAAATTTATATGTCAAAAACGTTTGTGCCATAGTCATGGATGATTTGCAACTAAGCATAAATCATTATTACGTTTGATATTCATGTTCAAAACATACGTATTTCGATTTCTTAATCCGTCAAATATTATATTTTTATTTTTATCGAAAATATTACATTTATTTTTTCGAAATCAATTTTAAATCCTTTGTCATATAATTGGCTTATATTTAATAGATTGTATTTTAAGTTTTCTACAAGCAAAACATTAGTAATTATGACAGAATTAAATATACCGAATTTGATGACTTCTCTAATGCCAATAACGAAATCTTTTGAATTATCTCCAAATGTCATAGTGCCGCCATCGATATATGTAATGTTGGAGCATATGTGCAATTTCCTTTCATGTGCTTGGAGCATCCATTGTTCAGTATCTGTTTCTTCTTTCTTTTGATTTTGAATTTAGGTACTAGAAAAATAATAAAGATTTAATTGGTACTCACTTCTTTCGTTAGGGTCCTAAGTGTTAGTGGGAGAAGGTAGCCATATCCAAGAGGATTTAGGACCTTTAAAAATATAATTATCATTGTAGACAACATTTTTTTAATATGCATGTATGTATTTCTGTCTAATTAACTTGATATTTGTTTTAGGAATCCATATCTTGACCGTTTATTAGTTTGAAGCCCTAATCTTAGCCTTAGATTTTGGCTTTTGATCTTAATATATAGTGTGCTATAGTTCTTGATTTTTTGCTTACTATTGAAACCTAATCCATTTCGATTTTCAGATGGTTTTGATATTTTAATCAAATTTTCTAAAAAAAATTCCCTTATTGAATTTCGATACATTATTAGTTAGTTTATCTAACTTGTTCTTAAGATAAAAAATTTCAATATTGCTAGAATCTAAAATTTTCTTTAGTTCTAGTTTTTCTTTTCCAAGTTTGGCATTTTTTTTATTTTTCTATTTTTAAATCTTGTGTTAGTGTATTATTTTGAGAAGATAATTTTTTACACCCTTTTTGAGCTATTTCTAATTATTCTTCTAATATTATTTTCTCATCTTTTAATAAATCAATTTCTAGCTCTGCTCTATTTGACTTTCCAACATATTCTTTGTTTAGTTTCTTAGATTCTCTATATTTATCATCCAGTTCGCTGCTAATTTCCAAAAATTCATTATATGTTAGTTCAAGACGTACCTCATCGGTATTAGCCATAAAATAGACATTAACTTGTTTTGAGTCGCTTTCACTATCATTGTTAGAGGAAGAGGAAAAGGAAGAATTAGAATCATCCCAAGTTACTTGAAAGGCACTTTGTTTTTTCTTGAATTTCTCAAATTTGTTTTTCTTTTTGTCATCATTGAGTTGTGGACGATTTTTATTCATATGAACGAACTTGTCACATCCATAACATATGATTGATGTTTGATTTGATGAGTTCGAATCGCCACCATTCTGAAATTTCATCATCTTTTTGAATTCCTTAGTTCTTGACGATGAACACAATTTCTTCTTCGTCCAAATCGGAACCATCATTATTGATTGAAAGGCAGTACTCTTCTTTTCTTGATTTTGCTCCTTTCTTATCTGCAAATTAGCTTTATACGACATCATATTTTCTATTATTTCTTTGACTTTGAGTTGAGAAAGTCGTTAGCTACTTCGATGGCTAAAACTTTTTTTTTCCCATCTGACAGTCAAAGAATTTAAAATTTGTGTAACTGGGTCAAAATCAGTGAATTTGACCCCCCCCCCCCAAGTACCATCGTGTCGTATAGTTTGAAATCTAGCATGCATGTCAATAATAGATTCATTTGCTTCCATTTTAAATGATGAAAACTGATTTTGCAAAATAGAAATTTTGTTTGCTTGACTTTTGTCGTGCCTTCGCGAGTAACTTGCAAAGTGCGCCAATATCATATATAGTAGTGCAAAGCATAACTCATGAAAATTCAATTTTATTAAGTGAACAAAATAAAACATTCATGACTTTAGAATTATTAGTTTCAATGTTCTTTTATGCATCGGTCTAAGTGCTTATATCAGTGGTAGGTGCTTCATATATAGTTTGTGTAGTTTATCAAATTTCTAAACTATTAGCTTTCATAAAAATTCGTGTACATGTTAACCAATAAGCATAAGTAGAACCGGTAAATAGTGGAGGATGAACAGTTGATTAACCTTCTTGAAATGTACTTGCCATATTAAAAAGTTTTCAATCATGCGTTACTATAAATTGAAATAACCGTACTCTGATACCGGATGAAAATCTAATGGATCGTATCTAATATGACATATGTGTTAGTATGTGAGTGTATACCAATAAATGAGCTAAATATAGCAATGTAACACGGTATAAAAAGGTAAAGTACAAAAAAAAGCACAACAAAATTTTTTATACTGATTCGCACCTCCCGTCCTTTGTCCAGTCCCCAAGCTCCCCTTCGGCATTTCACAAAAACAATAATCCTCGCTTCGTCCCAAGAAACAAACTGATACAAAAATATTCTTTTGACAATCTTGTATTCAATACAACATGAATATTGAATGCTAGTACAATTCTTCCTATAATCTCCTTTGAGTGATAGTGAGTGTGAGTTGCTTGGATTTGTACAAAATATAGATTTTGGTTGTAAGTGATGAGAATATTAAATCAATGATAATATAAGAGAATATGAATACAGAAGTTAGAGGGTAGTAAATTAAGGTAAGTTAAATCTCAATTGATTGGAGTATTTATTGAGTCAAAGAGTTGTATTTGAAAAATTGTGACTTCTTTAAAGATTACTCTTTGATTAATGATTGCAACTGTTGAAGGAGAAGGATGTTTGTTCAAAGCAGAGGGAATCGTCTGTTCAAAAAATGACAGTTGCAGTTTTATATATGCAGACCGAAACTCCATTTAGATGTCTGTCATTATATGTCGTACGTCTATGGCATTTTAGAAGACAAAAACCAGAAACATGTCATAGACGTCTGTGGCATATTAACAGACGTCTGTCGCTGTTGAATGTGCAAAATTTGGGAAGTTTGTTATCGAGATTTTTTGATATGAAATCGTGCGTATTATGATCACTCAAGAAGATCGTACAACATTTATCTATGACTATAATACAATAATATGACCTTACTTTTATGATCCACCTTTCTTTAATTATCTTTGAGCCATGATTTTGTTGAGCATAGTGATCTTCTTCTAGTATATGCATGTAATATGATAAGATATATCTTGTATATCTGATTTTATAGTTGTCATTGAAATCCTAGAATGGAGGTTCTAATAAATTTTTGTCCAATTTCGAATTGTGTAAATCGAAAATAAAAGGAATGCACGTTCCGATTTAAATAATTGTATTTTCTCTCTTTTTGCTACACTATATATATGTTTGTATGTCTGTGAGTGTGTAGTTTTTGACATTTACAAAAAAGACTTATGTAATGTGGCTCAAGATTACCAAATAAATTTACGTGCGTTTTTTGTAAACATAAACCAAAAGATGTGAAGAGAAAATTTATAATTATTTTTTTGAAAATGAAATTCAAAATTGAGATCTTATTTGCATATGAAAATTTCCACTTGAGAATAGGTGCATATTGTGCCTTTGGTTGTGGTGGAAATGACATTTAAAAATACTCGAATTTACGGATGATTACATAACCACTTGGACAGAGGTTTCATTCCATCTCAAATAGTATTATTTTTATCTCACATGAGAAATCATATAACAACAGTTGTTAAAATATTAATGGTTTTACGACGATGATGGAGGGACGGCTGACGGAATGGATAAACGGTAGAGGGAATAGATTGATTTTTATTCTTTTGATGTATCTCAAAATACAAAAAATAAAATAAATTTGTTTTCTATTTTATATGTTAGCTTTATTTTTCGAATTGGTTGTTTTCTAAAAATTTGCACGTTTTTTGAACGAAAACACACAATTAAAATGACAAAGAAAATAGAATCTTAGTTTTTTTTATTTCTTTTTTCTTTTTTTGTTTCTTTTTTAAGTAGTAGAATATAAAAGAGAGTACTAGTAACTGGCTATACATTGGCACTTGCTCCTGCATAAACTCATATTGTTGCATGTAGCTGATGGCTGCTAGTGAAAAATAAAAGATAATGCAAAAACCTTTTTGATGTCTCACTTGAAGCATCAAAATACGTGCTTAAATACTAAATCATGCCAGTTCAACATTTTGACAGGATCAAAATTACTGTTCAGTTTAGACGAAATATGCTTAAGTAACCACAATATAACCGATGAAACGCATTGTGTTATCATTTCAAAAGAAAGATATTGAAATCAAAAGTTGCCACTAAATATGGAAAATTTCACAGGAAATGGATGATGGTATGCTTGCAGGTTTAAAGTGTGAAGAATAAATACAAGGGAATGAAGATGCTGCAGCAATAAGGACCAAAACACACCAAATAAGCACCATGATGTAGTAAGACGATGATCGCTGAGTTAACTTGGAAGTCACAATGATAGGGTTGTCTCGCATGTTTAAAGGAGAAATGACGATTCAGATTTGGAAAGTCCAATATCGCTAAATAACTTAGAGCGGTGGTGTATAAATATGGGTTGGTAGGCATTGCCTCCTTCAGCCTTTTCCATTCTTGATGTAACATCATACAAACACTTGGTTATATCCAAGATAGCAATTACTTCACCATTGCCTACTACAGGAAGGTGCCTAAACTTTGCTGCAATTGAAAATATTATAATTACAGGACAGCTAAAGTAAAGTTGTGTTACTACCAATTTTATTTAACTGATATGAGTTGGGTGTTAATAACAATCTGGTTTTGGCTTAAAGATTGCCGTAGCAGTAAAGTTGAGTTAATTCGACTCTTCGTCTTTTAGGCGATGGTGTTAATTACAGGACAGCTACAATAATGTTAATTAAAAGGATAAATTTTAAATTTGGGTCAGTTTTAAAAACCAACTACAAATTTAGATCAATTTTATAACTTATTATAAAAATAGACCACTTTTTGTCACATCAACTTCATGCGTAATGGCGGCATTTCAAATGCTGTTGGTTCATTTTTTTTCTCTTCGTTAAATAGTTCGCGGTATTTCAAATGCCGCAACCTATCTTAAAAAAATAACTCTGAAGGCATTTGAAATGCCACCAACTATCTTTTAAAAAAAATTGTACTGACGGCATTTGAAATGACTCCAGTACGTGTGGCACCGACGTGGCCAAAGTGGTCTATTTTTGTAATAAGATATCAAACTGGTCTAAATTTGCAATTACTTTTTAAAACTAGGCCAAATTAAAAATTTATCCTAATTAAAACGATACAGTATGGTAAGCATCAAAATGGAGATAAAAGTCCACATTTGGTCATGCTTTGATGTAAATCCTTGTACAAATTTTCATGTCAATAGCAATTAATATTTTTAATTCAACAACTTGTAAAGTTTTTCACATCATTTAAACAAAAACCAAAACAAAAAAACAAAAAAAAACAAACAAGTACATACCTTGAACCATCTTCTGCAGAGCCTCAATAGGCAAAGTATCAGCCATAACAAACATTGGATTCCTGGTCATAACCTTTCAAACTATTGTTTGCTCAGTTCTCAAGCCTTGCGCTATAGCTCTAACTGAAATATCCTAATCCAACAAGTAACGATCAATATAGTCATAAAAGATGTAAAATTCATTTGTAAATCATAGATCTAAAAAGGAACGGAAAAAAGTCATAATTTTGAACTAAAGTATTCAAATAAATCATCTAAAACTTGGACTAGATAAGTGGATCCATTAGCAACATCTCCTTAAGGGTAAATGCATTTAACAAAATTGGAACAGTGAAAATTGCCTCTTTCATCCTAGCGCTGTCAGTGGATACTCGAAAAATTCAAAATCCGTTCGCATCCGCATCCGAAAAGCGAATAAATATCCGATATACGATAGTGCAGTGAAAGATATTTGTTTATTATTTTATTAAGTTAGTAATTTATGTTATATGCGTTTAATGTTTATTAACTGTTCCAAACTATTTTTTATCATCATATTTGTTAATTTTTAAAAAATTTATAATTAATGGTATGAAAAAACATTTATGTTAAACTAAAATTTTCATTTTATAATTATAGATTTATCGATAATTAGTGGATATGATAATTGCCCGATATCCGCCCGTATCCATGAATGCGGATATCCGATATCCAAAAATGATTTCGGATGCAGATACGGATATGACACTATCCGCATCTGAAAGCATCCGTTGATAGACCTATTTTATCCCGTGTATAAAATAATATGAGCATTAAGGATAGCTCCATAAAGAATAGGCAGACATAAGTAAAAAGGATATGTTATGATGTCTTTTGACCATACAATATTCGGATAGCCTAGACTAACGAACTCGGAGAAATAGCCTAAGAGTTCAGAAACCAAGCGCAAATAAAGCCACGACACAGGGACCAAACTGACATAAGGATTCAAGGAGCCAAATCCAACGTGTTGGATCGGTACCGATTGAACCTCCTAGATCGACAACGATTCACGTTACTTCACCCAAACTTGCCATGGCTCCTTCTACTCGCTCTACTTGATATTAGAAGTCTATTTCAAGTGTTATTTTGTTGATCTCATGCAATTCTCTATCGATCTCCACAAACACTCAAAATAAACAACTCCATTCTTTCGTAGATCTGTCATTTGGACATAGAAACAAGCTAATTCTGCTGCAAACAAGTTTGGGATCATATAGATAAGCACAAATCGAACCAAGACAAGGAGTTAAAATCATCCATATGAAGAATTTATGGATCGGTACCGATCCAATCCCATGGATCGGTACCGATCCATGATTATCGCTGGATGTCCACCTATTTTCTCAAATAAGTAGTCAATGGGGTGGAAAACGAGATGAAGATCACGGGACGAGATTTTAGGCTTCCTATGTCTATAAATAGTGAAGCATGACTCATTTCAAAGGATCTTTTCGGCTCTTGCTTTTTCTTACTGTAATTTCTTGTAATCACCCATGGATTTATACCGATCCGTAAGAAATGTTCGTAATTCGATGATCTAAGCAATAAAATCATTAAGTGGACGTAGACCAAGAATGGCCGACTCACTATAAAAACTTGTGTTCTTTCCTTGCTCATTTTTTATGTGTTTTTTCACTTTCCATTTTCTACACAATATTTTGAGTGTTTGTGCCATTTTTGGTTCAAATATTTGGTGCTTTCACTGAGAAACATATTCTCAGGCAACTTGGATCCATCATCTACTATTGGATTTATTAGATCCAAAAGATAGATCCAATCTTTTAGCCTTCCTATTATACTATTCGGATTTTCAACAATCTACTAGAACTTATTTGTCATGGCCCTAGGGAAGAAACATGCTACAAACTCCAAAGCTGTTGATGACGCTGAGAATCAAGGTACTCAGCGTGTGGATGAAGTTGCCAAGAAAAACCAGCTAAAGATCCAGAATCTAATTGAAGTCATAACCAGAATGGAAATGGAACATATGATGAAGTAGATGGAGGTTAGATTCCAAAAGACTAGTAATGAGATGAGCCAGCAGATGCAGCAGAGCTTGAGGATGTTGAATGAACTAACTAAAAACAGCCATAGGGGAAGTAGGAGGAACTTAGATCATTCAAGTTCAGAATCTGAAAGTTTCTCATCATCCAAGCAAAGACGAAGTGATAGAAAGTAGAAGAAGACGCAGAACCCGACTGGAACATCGTATCAAGGAATAAGACAAACTCACGGCTCGAGTTCGTAGATCCATACTGATCCAAGAGGATGGATCGATGCCGATCCAACTTATGTTGGAGCTAGACCTCACCCTTTGGACGGTGATGAGGATGTGATCTCTGGACATGTTGTTGATGATCAGAATATGAAATATCGAGCTATTGTTAATGATACAACGCACGGGAATTAAACAGGAGCGACTGTTGGACGAATAGATCTCCCATAGTCTGGAGAGCCTAGGTATTGAGAGCCTACCCGAGAGCATTAGTCGGGCCGAACACTCGGGGATGACCCCAATTACCACCATTTGGTCGAACCTGTAGACCCGGAGTACTTGAAAGATATGGTCAGGAGACTTGTAAGTGAAACCGATTCAAAACCAATGACGAGTGGGGTACCTCTTCTAGTCGAAATATGTTTACTGAAAACATTCTACGTGAGAAGTATCCACAAAGGTTTGTAATTCCAACGATGTTGATGTGCGATGGATAGACAGATCCAAGGCAGCTCTTGATGAAAAACGAATGACATATGGACTCTGCTAAAGCCACGGATGTCATGAGATGTCATTGCTTTTCAATTTTCTTAGAAGGAATAGCGATGATGTGGTTCACTTAGTTCCACCGAGATCCATATTGTCTTTCGCTGAGTTGTCACAAAAATTTCTAAAGCAATTCCGCCTGCACACTTCACCTCCGAAAGATTTAATGTCATTATCAAACATCCACCAGGGCACGGGAGAGTCGTTAAAGAATTTCTTGAACCGGTTCCATACAGCTGTGACGGAGGTAACAAATCTCATTGTCGATATAATATTGACGGCATTGATCAGGGGTATTCATCCCAAGACCGACTTCGAAAGATGATTAGAAATGAAACCCCCGTCGACGATGGATATTTTTCATAGGAAGACTAATCAGTTCATATGTTTGGAGAAGGCACACAATCGTCCCCAAAGAAGTGAAGTTAGGAGTTCAGCTAAAGTGATACAAAGCAACATTGTAGTAAACTGGTCTGGAGGAAGTTTTGAGAAAGTGAATGTAAACGTTGGTAATAAGAGCGGTGGTCAGAAACAGAATGAGAATGGGGACGAAAGCGAAAACCAGATAATAGGAACCGTCCTGGGATTTCTAAGTATGACAATTATACTAGTTGAATAAGTCAATCGATAATATCTATCTAACAACTTAAGATACAGAATGGTACAAGAAGCTGGCTCCAATGCAATCGACTGAGAAGGAGAAGGGATCTAACAAGTTCTACAGATTTCATGAGACGCAAGGTCATAACACCGACGAGTGCAGACACTTGCATGATATGATCGAGTAATTGATCTGCAAAAAGAAGTTGCAGTAGTTTGTGAAAGCTCCGTAGGTTGGCGGGCAAGGAAATTCTAACCTTCTTGGGTTGCTTTCCAACGGGGGCAAGCTGGACCCAGTGGTGAAGAGCCTAGAGGGCCTGAAAAAAGTTTGGTGATAAATACAATCATCGGTGGACCACATTCGGCCGACAATAGCCGATACAAGATGGACTGATACGTTGGTGCTTTAAAACGTGTAGAGAATGGGAGTTGCTTTGCTATAGAGAATGGAATTACGAAAAAATAATCCAGAACTATGATAGATGATATTGTTTTCTAGAACAGAGATGCTGATGGAGGTGAAAGCCCAACGATTAGCCCGCTTAATTACGGTCATGATTGGCCCTACAATTGTACAGAAGGTGCTGGTTGATAGTGGGAGTATGATCAATATTCTATTTAAAAAGGCCTACGACCAGATGCTTCTGGAGGGCAAGGACTTGAAACCGTGTAAATCTCGGATCTAGTGATTTAACAGGACAGCTATGGAGCCAGTCGGATATGTAGAGTTACCGGTGGTGCTTGATGAGGGCGACCGCAAGCGAGTGCGGGTCGTGCCTTTTATGGTGTTGGATATTTACTCTACTTACAATGCATTTTTAGATCGGTCGCCCCTGGCTAAATTCAAACCGGCTATTATCCTTGGTGCTTGACAATGAAGTTTCTTATAGGAAATGGCATGAGAATTGTACAAGGAGATCAAGGGCTTGGTCGTGAGTGTTATGTCACTAAGCTAAAGGTGATGAGGTGAAGAGAGGGAAAAAAGTGTAGAAGGGACTCGGGCAGCATAGTCAGTTCCATAATATGGATCCATGGAAAGAACCAGAAGATGGAAGAGCATCTCCTGCCGAACTGACGATCAATGTTCCGGTTAGCTAGGAGATCCGATACGGGTCCTGAATGTCGGTTCTCCGCTCAACGTAAGAATGATGGAGTTGCTTGGTTTTCTCCGAGTGAACCTAGATATGTTTGCCTAAATACACTCTGGCATGTATGGGATCTCATCGGAGATGGAAATTCATGCATTGAACATAGATCTCATATGTGTTTCTGTGAAACGGAAACGCTGCAACCTGGGTCCAGAGAGATCCACTGCACTCAAAGAAGAAGTAGAGAAGCTAAAGGACAATGGCTTCATTCATGATGCCATATATTTGGAATGGATATCAAATCCGGTTCTGTGAAAAAGTCAAACGGGAAGTGAAGGAAATGCATCGACTATTCTGATCTGAATAAAGCATGCCGAAAGGACAGCTTCCCGCTCCCGAGGATTAATCAGCTAGTTGATTTGACGGCTGGATAAGAACAGTTTACGTTCATGGACAAGGAACACACCAGCTTTATTACCGACCTAAGACTGTGTTGCTATCTGGTCATGCCATTTGGACTAAAGAATGTTGAAGCAACTTACCAAAGAATGGTAAATGAGATGTTCAAGGATCGGATTGGACGTTCGATGGAAGTCTATGTGGAAAACATGCTCGTGAAGTCATGGCGTTCGGGAAATGTAACGATCTCGAATTTCGATTTATTTTAAATTGATAATTAAATTTACTTTTGATTTAAAATTGTGAAATTAATCGGTGATTATATAAAATATTAGTTAAGTTATGAATTATTGAAAAAATGTATTTAAATAAATATTTGAATTGGGATTTAAAAATATTGTAAAGTAAAATAAAATACAAACAAATGTATTACAATAATAATAAATATACTTGTATTGACATACAAGATAAGTATTGATGTTAAAAATAAAACGTTAAATACAAACACATATGTAAATTGGGAAAAATTCTAGAAGTAAATGTTCAAAAATTAAATAAACCTTATAAATGTTAAAGCATAAGTATAAAATAAATTATAGCAACATAATAGTTATAGAATTCCATTTATAATTTCAAAGTAACAAAACAAATAGACTAGATGTGTACAAAATTTACACATAAGTATGAACACAAACATAAGGTACCTTTGCATTTAATGCTAGTTTAAACCTAAGTCAATTCGAAATATTATAAAATGTTTTCAGCCTCCATTGAACAAAAGTCTCTTGTACTAGTGATACCACAAACCTGTACACTTCGGCCAGCATATTGTTTTATATATCATGTTCTTGCTTCAAATTTCGTGCATTCAAGTGGAAACAAAAAGAGGCCAAAGTAATTAATGGATGAGATCCTTAGCACACAATATTATCTATCAGCCACCAAAGAAATATGCATAAAACAAAGCAAAGTAGAAGTAAATCTAGGTACAAATAGAAGTATGGGTAAACTTTTTTTATATCAGCCGAAGTCAAGCAAACATTTAATGCAAGCTACCTTAGTACATAATATTTTATCTCTAGCAATGCAGCCTATGACTAAAATAACACTTCAGCCCCAAATGGAACCATTCTCTGATCAAAGAAAAAAAAATAACAATAAAAACATATATTTGTACCTGAAAACGGTGAAATCCAGGCATCACTCCCTGTACAAGCTCTTTTATATCATCTCTTTGCTTTCATTCGTTCAAGGCATAGAAAACCTAAAGGTAGATAAGAAACACTTCCATCTTTACAAAACTTAAATAATGTTTGCAACAACGACAAGCTGATTTGGAGGAAGATCAAAGCAAACATTCTCAGTTTTTATGATCAAAGCCTGTTTCTATAAAAAGCTCTGCCACTTTGCTAAAATCATGTGAGTAACTTTTGTTTATTTAACTCAAATAGTATGATCTGTGCATATATCTGTGAATGAAGATCTTTAATTTAAAAATAGTTATAAGAATGATATTTGTCATGTATTATCTGAAAATCAAAAAGAATAGGACAAAATAAAAATAAAACAGGCTTCTCTGTTTTATAAATGTGAGTAAACATCAAAGTTAAAGCTTTAAGTTCAATTTAAGCAGTTTATGATTCAAAGATCATATGACATGGTATATACTTTGTTTTGTATGATTTTGTGTTGCTCTGTGCTCACTGTGTTTATTACAGTTTGAAATTTATCTTTCAAACTTACATAAATTTTTGTCTAATCATGGTAATGTTAGAATTCCAAAATATTCAAGATGATTAAATCCTAAACTAAGATTTTTAATACTATTTAAATAGGTTGCACGAAATGTTATCCCTGGAAACTATGTTTACAGGAAATCAAATAAAAATTTGATAAATCCAACTGAGGTAAAAAGTAAATTCATGTTTATAATTTGAAATATTACTGAGATTCATGATTTTTGAAACCAAAACGAGGATTTTTAACTAAGTATGTCAAGGGCAGATTGAAATTGAATAAAGTTTACAATTTTTTTCAATTCCTGTCAATTGATTCATTTATAAATTTTGAAACTTGTTACGAAGCATGTTTGGCCATCTGAGATGATTAGAAAATTGTTGCAAGTTTTTTTTAATACAAGAATTTCTTGATTGAAATGGATTTAGGGCTTGGGTTCCAGTGTGAGTCATGGCTGTAATCGTGGTGAGTTCATCATCACTTCGTGATCGAGCGTCGTGAGCATTTGCGAAATGGAAGGTGGATGTGTTGTCGTCGTGTGGCCGAAGTTTGAGCGACCTCGGTGGTATGAACGGCGGAGACGAGGCGTTTTTGTCAGTAAGGGTGGTTGCAAGATTTTGGGTCAAACTGCTATATTTCGATTTCGCACTTTTGAAGACGAACTGGGTTTGGTTTTCGAACCTATAGGTGATTTTTGTTTTGCCTGAAGCGTTGGAGTTCGCCATAGTCAAGTTGCGCGACCGTGCATGTGCACGGCAGTGGTGTTGGCGTCAGTGCCGAGAGGGGGAGTTCTGACTCGGGTCGCGCATGTGGAAAATTGGGATCTGCTTCGAGTTTTATCGAGAGCAGGATGGATGGCCTGTTGCGTTTCTTCATGGTTTAATTTAAGTTTAAACTGTTAGAAATCTTACTGTTTAGAGAAAAAAAAATGAGAAGAGAAAAGAAACAGGGAAAAGAAGAAGAAGGTGGAATGGGAAGAGAGACGTGGGAAGAACACGGGGGGGAACTCGAGAATTTCTCGAGTAAGGGGCGGTGTTGCCTCGGGTCCACTCTTTAATGGACATGCATAGTTTTGTTTTAAGTATTTTGTATAACCAAGTTAAAAAGCGTTTCATGAATTAACTTATGTCAAAAGATTTGTAATTAATAAATCGAAATTGGATAATTAATCAAATTTGTTTATAATTAATTAATATTAGTAAATCCAAAAATCAACTTAAGGTTAATCAATTGTTTGTAACTATTTAAGGGTAATTAATAAAATGATGATTAATTAATTAATTAAAGATAAATGGTGAATTAAATAATTAAAGATTGGTTATTTAATAATTAAAGGTTGGTGAATTATGATTTAAGGGTTGATTAATTAATTATAAAGGGTTAATTAATGATTAAAGAAAGAATTAAACAAAATGATTTGTAATTAGTTAATATTATTTACCGGGATAAAAATTCATGAGTAATTAATTTGATTTGAATGAATCAAACAATAAATTAATCTTACCTATGGATGTTTGCATTCTATTGGATGATTGTTTTGTTTGATACCCCTGATATGTGATGCTTTGTTTTGAGCTGTGCGACTTATTTATCTGTAATTTATATATCTGTGATCTGTGACCTGTAAATAAAGATGAGCGTTATAGTTATACCGCTTATCAACTGTATTTCTATATTTGATATGTGATGATTGAATGATGTGGCACTATTGTGTTAAACCCCTGGACCACACTTATACACACACCAACATGGATTTCACTAGGAAATCGATTAAGTCACAGATAATTTAAATTTAATGTTTTTGAAATTAAAGTTTTAATTTCAAATTGATTTTAAAAATGGATTTGGGTTAAACGGTAAAGCTTTGGAAAAAGGTTTTCACAGATAAAAGCTATTTTGAATAACTCGGTAAAATCTCCAATTTAAATAATTCAATTTGAATTTGAATTCGATATTTGGAATTGAATTCGATGATTTGGAAATTATGGTTAAAGATATTATAAACATGGTTGTATGAATTTAAACCATTTTAAAAGTATGGTTTTGGGAATTTGAATTTAACCCAAGGATTTCAACTCGTATAAATGAATTAGATTTCCAAAATGAAAACTGTTGTTTTCAAATGATAAATACTTGTAGATAAGAACTGAGATTCCAGTTAATTAGGGGAATTTCAAGATTGAATAGAGAAATGATTTTCCTAAGTTATGAATGAATTCTTTTTGAAAGCTATGAATTAAAATCTGTTTATTTTTAACAGATGTAAATTGATGATTTGTTTAAATCAAATTGAAATGAAATTGTTTTGAAGGCTATAAGTTAAATCTTTGATTTAAAGATTTAACGAGTTAATCAAATTGAAATGAAAATTGATTTGAAAAATCTGTGAATGAATCTTTTGTTTAAAAGATTAAAATGTGAAAAAATTGTTCAAACCGTTAAAGGTTGTGAAAATGAATCTTTTTGTTTAAAGATTTAAAATGGTAATTTGTTAAGCCATTCGAAGAAAAGTTTTAGGTAATAAGTTGTGACTTAATTGAAATCCCATTATCCATTTGTTTTTGAAATATTTTCGCTCACTATTCGGGTTAACCGGGAAAGGACCATGGGGTCGTATAACCCATTCCGAATATGTGATACATCGTTGTGAATTGCATTGAAGATCGGTGTTGAAGACCTGGTATTTGCAAGAGCGATAGGATGACCTGTCGATTGACTCTGCACCGAGTAGCTACGGTATAGAGTTCTCCATATGTGATGGTGAATCCGATCAGGATTGTGGATATCCGGATTGCAAGGACTTCTTTGTAAGTGCCTTCGGTTCTGTTCGAGCCCGGAACAGACTTGTATGGATTGTATGTCTGACATTACAAGTTGAGATATAAAGCCGATTTCTTTCAAATATATTTCTGTTGGTGGCGGAGAATTTATTCTTTTAGCTTAACACCCTTCTCTGAGACGTACGAGCTCAGAGGTTATGTAGTTGAAGGTTATCAGCGATATATTCCCAATTTGGTAATGTGATATGCTGAGTGATGCTGAAATGATCATTGTGTTGATTATTTGTGATAGGATCGTTTATTTGATCGTCTATCCTTGTGATCATTGTGTTGATCATTTGTTGACCCAAAGCATGGCTTTTGTATAAAGTATGTTTTGTGGACGTGAATTCGTCGAGCCTCACACCCCGTGAATGGTCAAAACAGGAAAGAAGCAGCAAGGTTATGAGGGGTAGCACCCTTTAGGATGTGTCCATTTCCTTCTGGAAAAGGGTGGTATCATGGTATGGAGCCCAGATACTTACTCATGTTGAAAACACTTTGTTATGATTGTGTGAATTGATTACGAGCGCTCGGTGATAAAGGTCCCAAAGGACCGGGGGATGGCATATTCGGTCAGTTGTTACTCAGTTAGGGGTAACCCGACCTTGTGTTGGTAGAGATCCGGTTTGGTTCTCGGGGATGTCCATCCAGAGGCATTCTCATGTGGCAATGGGAAGTTCCTTGGCCTGATCATTCGTTGGAAATCCAATTCCCAATACGAAACTTTGTACGGTATTAGTTGTAGAACCTGCCATTCACTTATGGTGGTCACCACTGTTTGGATGGTAGCTATAGTAGGCATAGTTCGAAATGTCTATGTTGGCTAAGATTTATATTCTACTTTCGAAATGATTTTCCTATACTATGCATTAATAATAATAATATCAAATGTTATTTTAAATGCGTATCAAGCATCTTTGACTATCATAAGGAGAAATCTCCTCCGATTCTGCGTTTGCATTGTGTGTGTGTGCGGGAGGCCTTATGGTAGTCTCATTTTTAGATTCATTGCGAATTGAAATAAAAATATTCCTCTATTTTGATTTTAAAGATAAATAAACTGTTTTGAGTTCTCACACCAGCCACATAACTGACTTGGAGTTTATTGTTTTCCTTCCTAAACTCTGGGTGCCCACCAATTTCCACACGGGCAGTTAAGAGTTAGGTTTATCAGGATATTCTGGATATTCTGGAGTTGTTGGAGGCAAGCTGGATGGCTTGGCGTATTATTTATATAGTATTTCTTTTTCCGCTGCACTGTTTGTTGTTGTTGTACACTCTGATGATATGATGTAATGTAATGTATAAAATGTAATAACTGATAGTTCTTTGTTTAAAGATTATTCATTTATTATTATATGTTGTTCCGCTGCGAATTGTGAGATTCTGATGTTGTTCTGTTGTTTCCTGTTCTGTTCTATGTTCTTTTCTCTATTTTCCTTTTCCCTATCTTTCTCTATTCTCTTTTCCTTCTATTTTAAAATTTTCTATCTTCTGTTTTTTTCTTTTCTCTCTATTTTCTACCTTCTTATCTCTTCTTCTTTCTTTTCCTTTTTTTTCTTCTTTCTTAAACCCATAACATTTCGGTTTTTCGGCAACGAAAATCCTCAAACGTTACATTTGGTATCAGAGCATATGGTTAAGCGACAACCATGGTTCTGTTGGGTATTATTCATTAGAGATAGAGTCAGTAGTACTCTAGAATGAATTTGAGTGTAATAATAGCTATGAGAGCGTATTTGATAGTGAATATATAAAATTGTTTTATATTGTGATGATTGGTTTATTGAGTGGCATATGAACTTTCGTCAGCGTGGTCCGCAAGACTATGCCGAAGGGGTTTCTAAACACTTGAATAGAACAATTCGACACAATATTGATTTTAAAATTGGGTAAATGAAATAATTTTACCTTGAGTATATTTTATATATAAAGGAATAATTTTTCAGAATTATTAAAGTGTATATATGTTGATTGTTAGGTTGTTTGAATAATCTAAATAAAAGAATAATTGTATAAGGAAATAAATTATAAGAATTGAATTATAATTAAAGTGATCTACAATTGTGAAATAAACTTATATATATAAAAAGTGAAACTATATGAATATATTTATGAATATGAGTTGTAAATAAAAGTGAATTTAAAGTTAAATGGAATATAACTTAAGTGTTGTTGAATGGAATTGATATTGGTATCAAACTAAATTAAATGAATATATGCAAAGTGATTTGGTTGTTTTGGTTGTTATGGTTGATAGGTATACTTTAGTTTTAAACTAAAAATTTTGAAATTGTAACCATATATCTGTCTATTTTTGGGTCCCAATATACTCTACGAATGGTTAGTTATCCCTTCGAACTGACCAATGCTCCTGCATATTTCGTAGATTTGATGACCCGAGTATCCTATGTAGTATTGTATGAGTTTGTTCTCATATTATTGATATTCTGATTTGGTAAGCCAAATGCAGAATAGATATCTAGTTTGACACGAAGAATTGTTCTTCTATCTTTCATCTATCTTCGTTATCTCTCTTTGGCGAATTTCGAGGACGAAATTCTTTTAACGGGGGAAGTCTGTAACGATCTCGAATTTCGATTTATTTTAAATTGATAATTAAATTTACTTTTGATTTAAAATTGTGAAATTAATCGGTGATTATATAAAATATTAGTTAAGTTATGAATTATTGAAAAAATGTATTTAAATAAATATTTGAATTGGGATTTAAAAATATTGTAAAGTAAAATAAAATACAAACAAATGTATTACAATAATAATAAATATACTTGTATTGACATACAAGATAAGTATTGATGTTAAAAATAAAACGTTAAATACAAACACATATGTAAATTGGGAAAAATTCTAGAAGTAAATGTTCAAAAATTAAATAAACCTTATAAATGTTAAAGCATAAGTATAAAATAAATTATAACAACATAATAGTTATAGAATTCCATTTATAATTTCAAAGTAACAAAACAAATAGACTAGATGTGTACAAAATTTACACATAAGTATGAACACAAACATAAGGTACCTTTGCATTTAATGCTAGTTTAAACCTAAGTCAATTCGAAATATTATAAAATGTTTTCAGCCTCCATTGAATAAAAGTCTCTTGTACTAGTGATACCACAAACCTGTACACTTCGGCCAGCATATTGTTTTATATATCATGTTCTTGCTTCAAATTTCGTGCATTCAAGTGGAAACAAAAAGAGGCCAAAGTAATTAATGGATGAGATCCTTAGCACACAATATTATCTATCAGCCACCAAAGAAATATGCATAAAACAAAGCAAAGTAGAAGTAAATCTAGGTACAAATAGAAGTATGGGTAAACTTTTTTTATATCAGCCGAAGTCAAGCAAACATTTAATGCAAGCTACCTTAGTACATAATATTTTATCTCTAGCAATGCAGCCTATGACTAAAATAACACTTCAGCCCCAAATGGAACCATTCTCTGATCAAAGAAAAAAAAAATAACAATAAAAACATATATTTGTACCTGAAAACGGTGAAATCCAGGCATCACTCCCTGTACAAGCTCTTTTATATCATCTCTTTGCTTTCATTCGTTCAAGGCATAGAAAACCTAAAGGTAGATAAGAAACACTTCCATCTTTACAAAACTTAAATAATGTTTACAACAACGACAAGCTGATTTGGAGGAAGATCAAAGCAAACATTCTCAGTTTTTATGATCAAAGCCTGTTTCTATAAAAAGCTCTGCCACTTTGCTAAAATCATGTGAGTAACTTTTGTTTATTTAACTCAAATAGTATGATCTGTGCATATATCTGTGAATGAAGATCTTTAATTTAAAGATAGTTATAAGAATGATATTTGTCATGTATTATCTGAAAATCAAAAAGAATAGGACAAAATAAAAATAAAACAGGCTTCTCTATTTTATAACTGTGAGTAAACATCAAAGTTAAAGCTTTAAGTTCAATTTAAGCAGTTCATGATTCAAAGATCATATGACATGGTATATACTTTGTTTTGTATGATTTTGTGTTGCTCTGTGCTCACTGTGTTTGTTACAGTTTGAAATTTATCTTTCAAACTTACATAAATTTTTATCTAATCATGGTAATGTTAGAATTCCAAAATATTCAAGATGATTAAATCCTAAACTAAGATTTTTAATACTGTTTAAATAGGTCGCACGAAATGTTATCCCTGGAAACTATGTTTACAGGAAATCAAATAAAAATTTGATAAATCCAACCGAGGTAAAAAGTAAATTCATGTTTATAATTTGAAATATTACTGAGATTCATGATTTTTGAAACCAAAACGAGGATTTTTAACTAAGTATGTCAAGGGCAGATTGAAATTGAATAAAGTTTACAATTTTTTTCAATTCCTGTCAATTGATTCATTTATAAATTTTGAAACTTGTTACGAAGCATGTTTGGCCATCTGAGATGATTAGAAAATTGTTGCAAGTTTTTTTTAATACAAGAATTTCTTGATTGAAATGGATTTAGGGCTTGGGTTCCAGTGTGAGTCATGGCTGTAATCGTGGTGAGTTCATCATCACTTCGCGATCGAGCTTCGTGAGCATTTGCGAAATGGAAGGTGGATGTGTTGTCGTCGTGTGGCCGAAGTTTGAGCGACCTCGGTGGTGTGTACGGCGGAGACGAGGCGTTTTTGTCAGTAAGGGTGGTTGCAAGATTTTGGGTCAAACTGCTATATTTCGATTTCGCACTTTTAAAGACGAACTGGGTTTGGTTTTCAAACCTATAGGTGATTTTTGTTTTGCCTGAAGCGTTGGAGTTCGCCAGAGTCAAGTTGCGCGGCCGTGCATGTGCACGGCAGCGGTGTTGGCGTCAGTGCCGAGAGGGGGAGTTCTGACTCGGGTCGCGCATGTGGAAAATTGGGATCTGCTTCGAGTTTTATCGAGAGCAGGATGGATGGCCTGTTGCGTTTCTTCATGGTTTAATTTAAGTTTAAACTGTTAGAAATCTTACTGTTTAGAGGAAAAAAAATGAGAAGAGAAAAGAAACAGGGAAAAGAAGAAGAAGGTGGAATGGGAAGAGAGACGTGGGAAGAACACGGGGCGGGGGGGGGGGGGGGGAACTCGAGAATTTCTCGAGTAAGGGGCGGTGTTGCCTCGGGTCCACTCTTTAATGGACATGCATAGTTTTGTTTTAAGTATTTTGTATAACCAAGTTAAAAAGCGTTTCATGAATTAACTTATGTCAAAAGATTTGTAATTAATAAATCGAAATTGGATAATTAATCAAATTTGTTTATAATTAATTAATATTAGTAAATCCAAAAATCAACTTAAGGTTAATCAATTGTTTGTAACTATTTAAGGGTAATTAATAAAATGATGATTAATTAATTAATTAAAGATAAATGGTGAATTAAATAATTAAAGATTGGTTATTTAATAATTAAAGGTTGGTGAATTATGATTTAAGGGTTGATTAATTAATTATAAAGGGTTAATTAATGATTAAAGAAAGAATTAAATAAAATGATTTGTAATTAGTTAATATTATTTACCAGGATAAAAATTCATGAGTAATTAATTTTATTTGAATGAATCAAACAATAAATTAATCTTACCTATGGATGTTTGCATTCTATTGGATGATTGTTTTGTTTGATACCCCTGATATGTGATGCTTTGTTTTGAGCTGTGCGACTTATTTATCTGTAATTTATATATCTGTGATCTATGACCTGTAAATAAAGATGAGCGTTATAGTTATACCGCTTATCAACTGTATTTCTATATTTGATATGTGATGATTGAATGATGTGGCACTATTGTGTTAAACCCCTGGACCACACTTATACACACACCAATGTGGATTTCACGAGGAAATCGATTAAGTCACAGATAATTTAAATTTAATGTTTTTGAAATTAAAGTTTTAATTTCAAATTGATTTTAAAAATGGATTTGGGTTAAACGGTAAAGCTTTGGAAAAAGGTTTTCACAGATAAAAGCTATTTTGAATAACTCGGTAAAATCTCCAATTTAAATAATTCAATTTGAATTTGAATTCGATATTTGGAATTGAATTCGATGATTTGGAAATTATGGTTAAAGATATTATAAACATGGTTGTATGAATTTAAACCATTTTAAAAGTATGGTTTTGGGAATTTGAATTTAACCCAAGGATTTCAACTCGTATAAATGAATCTGATTTCCAAAATGAAAACTGTTGTTTTCAAATGATAAATACTTGTAGATAAGAACTGAGATTCCAGTTAATTAGGGGAATTTCAAGATTGAATAGAGAAATAATTTTCCTAAGTTATGAATGAATTCTTTTTGAAAGCTATGAATTAAAATCTGTTTATTTTTAACAGATGTAAATTGATGATTTGTTTAAATCAAATTGAAATGAAATTGTTTTGAAGGCTATAAGTTAAATCTTTGATTTAAAGATTTAACGAGTTAATCAAATTGAAATGAAAATTGATTTGAAAAATCTGTGAATGAATCTTTTGTTTAAAAGATTAAAATGTGAAAAAATTGTTCAAACCGTTAAAGGTTGTGAAAATGAATCTTTTTGTTTAAAGATTTAAAATGGTAATTTGTTAAGCCATTCGAAGAAAAGTTTTAGGTAATAAGTTGTGACTTAATTGAAATCCCATTATCCATTTGTTTTTGAAATATTTTCGCTCACTATTCGGGTTAACCGGGAAAGGACCATGGGGTCGTATAACCCATTCCGAATATGTGATACATCGTTGTGAATTGCATTGAAGATCGGTGTTGAAGACCTGGTATTTGCAAGAGCGATAGGATGACCTGTCGATTGACTCTGCACCGAGTAGCTACGGTATAGAGTTCTCCATATGTGATGGTGAATCCGATCAAGATTGTGGATATCCGGATTGCAAGGACTTCTTTGTAAGTGCCTTCGGTTCTGTTCGAGCCCGGAACAGACTTGTATGGATTGTATGTCTGACATTACAAGTTGAGATATAAAGCCGATTTCTTTCAAATATATTTCTGTTGGTGGCGGAGAATTTATTCTTTTAGCTTAACACCCTTCTCTGAGACGTACGAGCTCAGAGGTTATGTAGTTGAAGGTTATCAGCGATATATTCCCAATTTGGTAATGTGATATGCTGAGTGATGCTGAAATGATCATTGTGTTGATTATTTGTGATAGGATCGTTTATTTGATCGTCTATCCTTGTGATCGTTGTGTTGATCATTTGTTGACCCAAAGCATGGCTTTTGTATAAAGTATGTTTTGTGGACGTGAATTCGTCGAGCCTCACACCCCGTGAATGGTCAAAACAGGAAAGAAGCAGCAAGGTTATGAGGGGTAGCACCCTTTAGGATGTGTCCATTTCCTTCTGGAAAAGGGTGGTATCATGGTATGGAGCCCAGATACTTACTCATGTTGAAAACACTTTGTTATGATTGTGTGAATTGATTACGAGCGCTCGGTGATAAAGGTCCCAAAGGACCGGGGGATGGCATATTCGGTCAGTTGTTACTCAGTTAGGGGTAACCCGGCCTTGTGTTGGTAGAGATCCGGTTTGGTTCTCGGGGATGTCCATCCAGAGGCATTCTCATGTGGCAATGGGAAGTTCCTTGGCCTGATCATTCGTTGGAAATCCAATTCCCAATACGAAACTTTGTACGGTATTAGTTGTAGAACCTGCCATTCACTTATGGTGGTCACCACTGTTTGGATGGTAGCTATAGTAGGCATAGTTCGAAATGTCTATGTTGGCTAAGATTTATATTCTACTTTCGAAATGATTTTCCTATACTATGCACTAATAATAATAATATCAAATGTTATTTTAAATGCGTATCAAGCATCTTTGACTATCATAAGGAGAAATCTCCTCCGATTCTGCGTTTGCATTGTGTGTGTGTGCGGGAGGCCTTATGGTAGTCTCATTTTTAAAAGCATTGCGAATTGAAATAAAAATATTCCTCTATTTTGATTTTAAAGATAAATAAACTGTTTTGAGTTCTCACACCAGTCACATGACTGACTTGGAGTTTATTGTTTTCCTTCCTAAACTCTGGGTGCCCACCAATTTCCACACGGGCAGTTAAGAGTTAGGTTTATCAGGATATTCTGGATATTCTGGAGTTGCTGGAGGCAAGCTGGATGGCTTGGCGTATTATTTATATAGTATTTCTTTTTCCGCTGCACTGTTTGTTGTTGTTGTACACTCTGATGATATGATGTAATGTAATGTATAAAATGTAATAACTGGTAGTTCTTTGTTTAAAAATTATTCATTTATTATTATATGTTGTTCCGCTGCGAATTGTGAGATTCTGATGTTGTTCTGTTGTTTCCTGTTCTGTTCTATGTTCTTTTCTCTATTTTCCTTTTCCCTATCTTTCTCTATTCTCTTTTCCTTCTATTTTAAAATTTTCTATCTTCTGGTTTTTTCTTTTCTCTCTATTTTCTACCTTCTTATCTCTTCTTCTTTCTTTTCCTTTTCTTTTCTTCTTTCTTAAACCCATAACATTTCGGTTTTTCGGCAACGAAAATCCTCAAACGTTACAGGAAACCACATTGAAGATTACGCAGAAATGCTCAGCATCCTTCGAAAATACAGGATGAAGCCCAAACCTTTGAAGTGCTCTTTTGGCATTGCGTCAGGGAAATTCTTGAGCTTCATTGTGAACTCCAGCGGGATTGAAGCCAATCTGGAGAAGACTGAGGCGTTGTGAAAAATTGAGTCCCCGAAGACGATCAAGGAGGTTCAGAGCTTGAACGGGAAAATCCCCGCCCTCAGTCGATTCCACTCCAAAGCAACAAACAAATGCATCCCATTCTTTAATGCAATTAAGAAGGGGAAAATGAACTGCGCTTGGACACAAGAATGTAAAGACACATTCCAAGCTCTTGTGGATCGCTTGGAGAGACCTCACATTCTTTCAAAGTCGGTGAATGGTGAGGACTTGTTTATATATCTAGCAGCATCGATGCATACGGTGAGCGCCGCACTCGCATGAAAGGAATCCTACATCGGACGACCGGTCTACTATATCAGTAAGCGGTTGACATGAGCGGAAAGAAATTACTCCAGGCTGGAAAAACTTGCATAATGCAAGTTGATCGCTTTGAGGAAGCTCCATCCCTACTTTAAGACTCATCCGATCGAAGTTTTTACCGACCAGCCTTTGCAACAAGTCTTGCAACGACCTGAGACTTCTGGAAGACGGTTGAAATGAAACATTGAATTGAGCCAATACGATATAACCTATCACCCTCGGAGAGCTATCTACGGCCAAGCTTTGGCAGACTTCATAGATGAATATGCTTCATGAGATGACACTCCGGAGAGCAGCGGTGAGCAAAATACTAGGTGGAAGTTGTACACGGATGGTACATCAAACGTACGATGTTCCGGTGCTAGAGTTGTGCTTGTCACTTTCGAGGAATGTTTAATCCGTAATGCCTTGAGACTCGACTTTCTTGCAACAAACAACGAAGCAGGGTGTGAAACGTTGATTACGGGACTCAAAATGGCCAGGGAACTAGGAGTTAAAACTTTACATATCTTTTTGGATTCCAAACTGGTGGTGTGCCAAGTCAGGAAAGAGTTTCAAGAAAACGGAGAGAGGCTGGCTCCTTATCTAAACCGAACTTTTGAGCTGCTCAGTGATATTGAATGTTATACGATAATGCATATTTCCAAAGAGGAAAATGCAAGTGTAATATCTCATATCTAAAGGCCAAAAGATAAGCGTTACAGATGCTATAGTCATCCATAGTATTAACTTCTGATGATAAAATACGGTAGTGCTAATGATATCCATAACATCAGAAGCACTAGAATATGAACAAAATCATAGATTTCCAAAACAACATTTTACTGATTACATTTCAAATAAAATTCATATCCAAGTTACATAATCCCGTATCATTTCCCAAGTAAAGATTAATTATAATCATTACAAAAATACGCCAAGAGCGACATATGACGATGCCCCCTTGGTTGATCAAAGCGATATAGTCATATCTGGCTTAATACACGGTGGAAATAAACAAAAGAATCTGCAATTCCTAATTAGCTATCTATAATCCACATGCTCGTCTTCGGAAGCTTTATTCGCCAAAATTTCTAAATCTAAAAACCTTAACTCTCAGCCTACTCAAATCAATTTTGAGCACCGAAGAGTTTAAGGGAAAACAAAAACTTCGAGTCGGACATAAAGCCCGGTGTGAATAATAGTGTTATATCTCAGTTTACTGATATTAAGTGAGACCATGCCGCTTAGCGGAACGGGTTTCCCTTCACTAATATCCTCTTTAAAACATATATTTTGCAAATTCTTTCCCGCAACCAAACAGGTTAATCAAACTAATATAATAATGATAACAATAGCTAAGTCCATTAAGCTATAATCAGGTAATTAATAGACTATCTGTCCATAAGTAATAAATGGACTATCTGTCTGAAAACTAGGCCGACTACCCGCAACTGGATAACTATTCGCAAACTGGACTAACTGTCCGAATCAAAATCGATAATTTCTCCGAATCATTTTCTTAGGGTTAACTATCCTTCATCTTCTTCCTTAAAAACCTTTTCAAAATGATTTAACCTTTTAAATCATGCTTATACAAGGAAAATATATTCTTAGCTTTACTCTAAGCTATTTTGTCATGTTATAGATATTTTACTCAAAATAATATTGATGAATTTTAATGAGAATTGACTACCCTTCCAAAACAAGTTACAACTCTTTTTAACTTGAAAATACTTAAGACTATATTGTGTATTTAATATATTCAAAACCTTTGTTTAAAACCTTTAAACAGCCCTTTCGAAACCCTTGAAGGTAAACTCTTCAAAACCATTGAAAGTGGCCCTTTCAAAACCATTAAAAGCCTTTCATTCGAAAGCTTCAAAACATTAGACATTCCTTTTTAAAACCTTTAAATATTTCCTTTCAAAAATAGAGGAAATACCTTTCCCTTCAACCCTTTCGAAACCCTAGAGAACCACCCATTTCGAAACCATTCATTAAAACTTTTCGAAACAATCAAAACTCAATCCTTTCGAAAGCACTTTGGATTCAATTTAAATCACGTGGAAACCTTTCGAAACCATTCAAAAATTTATCCCTTCGAAATGTTCAAAAATCGTCTCGGTCGAAACCATTTAGATTATGCCTTCAAGTAGATCAAAAGGATCAGAAACCCGTTAAAGTCGAAAGCATCTATCTCGAAACCATTTAAAACTATATATTTTAAAACCATTTGTGTTGAAATAAGGTCTTTGAATCATTTAAGTCGAAAGCACCTATTTCAAAACCATTTCTTAAGTAAAGAAGTAACGGTGTCGAAACCATCCCTTCGAAAGCATTGGAGAAGTGGCAATATTTTAAAAACAAAGCAACCCTTTCGAAACCATCTTGATCGAAAGGTAAAAAGATGGCAGCAAAAGGTTTCGATTTAGTCGAAAGCGGTTATTTAAAAATACATGTGCAAACCAATCAAAACTATTTCCTTTAAATCCATTTGACCTAGTTGAGAGTTAATTAAGTCGAAAGCCACTTAGTCGAAAGCAAGCGGGCGCTTTTTTAATTTTAAAAGCAAAGTGATGCCTCAACCCCTTTGGAACCATTGGTTTCGACTCCATACCCTTCTTTCTACATCCAATTCACTACGTATCAGTTCCCCGATACCATATGCATCGGTTTCGACTGTGTCGAAAGCGAAGCTAAGAAGGCGAAACATGGTGCCAAAAGCATCGAAACAATGAAAAACATGTAGCAAATAGTTCTTTTCATCTAACCTGCTTTACGTGTCAAATTTTGATTAGTTGCCTCTTTCTTTACCAATAAAAAGTACTGCAATTTTCAGAACTAACTATTTGGATTATTTTCAAAAATAACCCTTCTCCTTTTAAAATATATAAAACATTTAAGTCTCAAACTTTAAATAATTCTATGTATCCATTAAAACACTTAGGAAAGTCCACAAAAATTTCAAAAAATCTTTTTTAATATGTTTTCCAACATATACAAATTTCAGACCCAAATCTTTTATTAATTAACCATAAATAATTTATAACCCAAGATAACATTTTCTTTGCTAGAAAAATCATATAAATTCCAAAAAAGTGTGACACTAAAACTATTACAACCATTATTAAAGATTGGTACCCGGAGTTAGGTGTCAACCAAACTTCTACGGTCCCTATTCGGACCCTCGCAATTCAACCATTTTTGATGTCTGGAGATGGATACCAGTTAACTCCTGTATAAACCAAATAGGACGCGATTTGACCGTCGATCAGCTAACTCTTACCCTAGATGTGATGGCAGGAGTATATTTCAAAATGGATGTGACATGACCGTCCAATCACTAACATCTTGCCCGGAATAGGCAAGACGGAAGGTCCATGCCCGACGTAATGTGGGATCTTACATATTAACTTTGGTCAATGCCCATAGTTAGGCGTGATTGAAGGTAAACATCCTGTATGAGGATGCGGAAGCTATGATCTTAAGTAGTTATCTTAAACCAGCGTTCGAAGCTTGGCACGATCTAATATCACTATCTTGGAAAAAAGATACCTGAAACGTTATGCTAAATGGCTTACCCTAACCGATGCCCAGAGCTTGTCACTTCAACGATTGCTTTACGTTCACTAGAACAACAAAAGGCCAGCAGATCATGAAAAGGTTTAGTAACTTAGTTCGACTATAATTATGAAAAGAAATGGATCACAAGTACATATAATGGAAAGTGCATTTCTTAAGTACTTAGACAAAATCATACAAAGATTTGAAAAACAAAAGTCTTTGTTACTAACAGGCAAAATAAGACTAAAAAGAAGGTACAAGTGTTATTGACACTGGAATCGAAGAGCAAAAGCAGAAGCCGAATCCTCACAACATCAGCCTAAAAAAGAAAACAAATAACAATCACTTTCTATGCTTCTGCCTCTTGGATTTTTTCTTCTCTTCCCCGAAGAAAGATGTAACTTGATCAGGTTTCCTTCTGCCTCTTCCTGAATCCTTAGACGGAGTGATTTGCGATGATCCAACGGGCATGCTTTGGGTGCTCCCAGATGGAGGAAGAGTGACTGGAACGGAGAAAGTTTGACCAGGCAAAGCTATGGATAAAAGAGGAAGGATGACCTCTATCTTCTCTAGCTTGACCTCTTTGGTTAGGAGAAGTTCTTGCTTAAGTGTACTCATGGTGGGACCCGACAGGGGCTCGGAGAATCCAGTAACAAAAAAATTGTCTTCAATTTGAGCTTTCTGAATCCCACCAACCACTTCATATGTAGCATCTACCATCCGCTTGTCAAGCCCAGGAGTCTCGCTAATTGGAATACTCAGGACCGATGTTGAAATAGTCATAGTCCCCGATTCTATTGTAGACATTTGTTGTCCCATTGGAAACATTTGTTGGGAAGCGGGATGACCTGGAGTTGACCTGAAACTTGAGAGATGTAAAAAGATAGATTAGCAACGTCAATCGAAAACATATGGACTCTCTCAAGTATTGGCGAAATCAACGAGATACCACCATTAGGCTGGGATTCAATATAGGGAGGAGTGCTGCCGAAGTTCCCTTCCAATATGGAAGAAAGGACCTTGGCTTTTTGCATATGGGCTGATTTGTATTATATCCCGGGATCGAAGACGAATCAAGAGTAATTTTAGGCCTAGATGTGTCCCCGGTAGTGGCATCTTGGAGTGATGACTCAGAGCCTTCGCCTAAGTCATTTTGCACTATAGCGGCCAGCTCCAGATGAAGAATAAGCTCACTTCTCTTAGCGCCCTAGGTTCATCTCCTATCAGGATCTCTTTCTCTAACTGAACCACGTCTACCTCACCACTCTTCAGAAATTCCTTCTCCTTTGTAACAACTTGTTCCCAGGCAAGAGCCAGAGTCTTGGGGTAGTCATCATCGAACCACTCTAAGTTATGGAGCTTGAGCACGTTAGCATTGTACCCGCTCGGTAAGAATCTCTCCATCAACAGTTTCTCTACGGCTTCAACCTCTTCCTTGACAAGCGCGTCCACGTCTCTAGCACGTTCAACCACCTTGTCCCATTCCTCATGAAAGCCTCTTAGAGAGCTTCATTCTTTTGCTTTATCTTGCTCACGAGCTTGCTGCTTTCTTGTTCAAAACATCTTTCTCACTACTAAGTTACGGTTTTGATGATGTGTAGTCTCTATATCATCTCGATGCTTAATCTTCTCACTCTCGAGTGCCTTGATAGCATCCTCGGCATTTTTCTCGGTTTCAACTTGTGATTTTCTCAAGTTCTCAACTTCAGCATTGAGATGATTAGTAATTCTTTTATTTTGCATCTCCAGGAATTTTAGATTATCGATTTCAAGTTTTCTTTCTCTCAAAACCTTAAGAGTCCTTCTCGGCTACCCGCCTCCACTCGTTATACTGGTTATAAGAGTCTGCTACATAGGCGACCGTTGCATCTTTGAGCTCTGGTGGAATGTTCTTTAGGTTTGGCACAAACATGTGCCCATCAAAGCATCCATCCAAGAACTTTTCCTTTAGCTCAGTCGTTCGGGCATTAGCAACAAGTTGTTGCTCCATGGTGACGATCGGAGCTTCTATTGGTTTCTTATTAGCCGTATGATGAGAGGCCGCAAAACTGTCCTTACGGTGCATGCGATCAGAAGGTCGACTGGTATGAGTTGATGCCAAGTGTGGGATGAGAATGGAATTTGGAGGTGGTGCATGAGAAACATCGCCCGGTTGAGAGTCACTGCGGCGATCAGAATGTTTGTTTGAGCTTCTTGGTAGAGGTGACCTAGATTCGGAACAGTATCTGGAGGCAAAGTCATAAGACGAATAGTCTATCACGACTGCAACCTCTGTCATGGCTAGACAGATGGCTAGACTCAGAATCTTGACCACTACGTTGATGGTACGTGCATGGACGATGTCTGCGTAGTCGGGATACTTTCTCCTTTAAGGACTAAAACATATACCTTTTACAGTCCATGAATCCTGCAAATGAAACAGGAACAAGTTAGCACTAACAGAGAAGGACATGAAACAGGTATAATGCAATGCATTTGTGCGTGAGTGACCTAGTGTCCCCTACCCCAACGGACCGTGTACTGGAAGCTTTGCTCATAGTGGTGATCTCTCTCATGCTAACGGAAGCTATATCGTCATCAGAGCAGAGAGGAGAGTCAAACCCTCAAGGATCATATTAGCAATGCCGAAAGAGCAAAACTCAATAGGAATCGACCCCAAACTAGTGAAGGCATCTTCAAAAGGTAGTGAAGGAGTTCTCTCCGCAGTTGTTGCTGGTGGAGGCTGCGTAGAAGATTTTCCTTTGGGAAGCTTCGCGATAAGCCTCTTTTTCAAAACAAACTGTTGGTCGTACTTGAACTGCTCAACCGAAGGCTCATGGTCTGCATTGACATCATCATTGCCAGCTTAGCTACCTTCACCTATGATTTCGCCTTCTTCGATGTGTTCATGCTCTCTTTCAACTTTAGCCCTTGGACTTGGATCTGGGGCACGTAAGGATTTACATCGCCACCTCCAAGCGAGTTATTATCGCCATCGCCATCAAAAGCCACTTGCCGCTTCTAGCAAATTATGAGCTAAGCGATTCTCATTGGAGAGAAAAACTCCAATATCTTTATCCTCCTCTGGAAGTGCCATATGAAATCTGACGGGATCTGCAAGAGCCTCGCCGCTGGGTCTCGCCAGAACATCAGAATGACATAAAGAGAATGAGTTAAGCTCGCAAAGTCACAAGGCGAGTTCACGACAAATAGATGAAATATAACTTACATCTAGATAGTTATCTTCATGCAGATCCAAATGAACAGCGAATATAGAACCATTCACTCTTAAAATAGCTCAACTTATTCCATGTATCGGTAATGATTCTGCAACTCTTGGCCGGTTCTAGACAGATCAGAGTAAGGACTTCATTTTTGGCTCTTGAAACTATATATATAATGAATCTTCTCGTCACTAGGCACTCGGTTCAAATGTTGATCAAAGATAATATATTTGCCCTGAAGGAAGACATAGTTATTCGAATATAGTTGCGCCAGAGCTAATCTCATGAAGGACTCGACGAATAAATTGGTTGAATGGCGAACACATCCTACCAGACACATACATCTGTTACAAGCGGTACAACCCTCTGGAGGATTATGAGCTCTTTGGTGACGGGAAAGGACTAATACGTCCTCAAACGGAATCTCGTGCTTATCGTGGATTCTTCGGACTTACCCCACCTCTATTTTTGAATCAATGGAATCGACGGGATGGTCAAAAATAAAAGCATCCTCGAGAATGTTGGGAGCAGCTTCTATTTCTACTTCAAGGCCTTAGGCAGGCATTTTAACCTCTGGATGAGGTTGATCCGCTTGTTGATTTTCAACGACAAGGTATGGATTACGTTGGAGTTTATTGTGCGAATGGAAGAAACCGTAGTCGAGCTCGACTCAGTATCAGATTCGGCATATTTGAAAATACTTGGACATGTGACTTGAGTGGCAATACGCTCAGAACACCTACGATCCATTTCTATAAAAAAAACCTCGATATATAATCAACATCAGATTAGATATAAGTTGTACCTCTCATGCTAAAGTGAAACCTAGTGTGATGTTATGCAGTATTGTATAATGTAGATTTTCGTATTGTGCAACTGTTCATTTTAAAATTAAGATATCTCCTGAAGTGACCGTCATTGCTGACCATCCTAGCGAGCTTTACATCGATGGTCTAGCATTGGAAGTCCCTTAGAGTTCAAGAGGAAATGTTTGGCATAGCTTGTGGTCGATAAAAGTTCAATAGGAAATTTGAAAATCAAAAACCCACTAAGGGTTGGATCGGCACCGATCCAAACCCTTAGTTGGATTTTTGACCTTTTCATCCACACTTCCCCTATCTCCAAAGCACGGCCGCGAACATCAAAATTTCACCCACGTCCAAATCCATCACCATCACCTACCTATCTGCACGAGTCTAGGATGGGTTCGATTGTGGAGTGTTAAAACCAAGAGGTGGTTGCCCTAAGTCTTGGATCGGTGGAGAAATGAATCAGGTTTGTGAGGGTGGCACAAGTTCAACAAAGACAATGCAGGCAGCATCAGGTGGAAGCAAAGGCCGGCGAAGGTCCTAGGGTCGAGCAACGGCGGAGTTCGATTTGGGGTACGCAGGAATTTCAATGGCATAGCTTTGAGCTTCAGGTCGGTGTAAAGTAAAGTGAAGAGAAAGAATAAAGGAAATGGGTTATACAGATCCAAACCCAAATTCTCAGGAGCAAGGAAATGGGTTATACAGATCCAAACCCAAATTCTCAGGAGCAAAATTCGAAGATTTGTCAAAGTCTCGGATCGGTTCCAATCCGAGAATTTGGATCGGTACCTTGTCTAGATTTTAAAAAAATGCATGAATAAAGTGATGTCCATTCACATGTGCATGCGTATGTGTGCCTAAAATCATGGAGAATGTGCACATGTGTGCGAGTGCGTGTGCATATTCAACCCCGAACGACTAGGGTCAAAAGAAATCAGATTCAAACTTGGAAAGTCGATGAAGGGAATTTGTTCAAAATTACTAAACTTGGAATGACAAGCGGTGAGAAGACCTTCCATAATTATGGTACCAGATGCCAATGAAGCGTCATGACGAATGGTTATGGACATAACCCTTCACAGAAACGATCCGTGGGGAGGATAACGAGCATTCAAAGCATAGAGTGGAGTCCTTCGCAGTAATTCTGATTTTTCTCGATTCAAAGCACATTATGTTTGAAACAAGATGTACTTTAGGGGGCAAGTGTTATCCTACATTTTAACCAGACAATATTCGGATAGATTGGACTAAACGAACTTGAAAGCTATCAAAGCAGAAAGCACGGAGAGATAACCCAAGAGTCCAGAAACTAAGCGCAAACAAAGGCACAAGGCAGAGACCAAATCAACTCAAGGATTTAAGAAGCCAAATCCAACATGCGTTGGATCGGTACCAATCCAACCTCTTGGATAGGTACCGATACACGTTCCTTCATCCAAACTTGCCCCAGCTCCTCATACTCTCTACTTGATGTTAGAAGCCTATTTCAAATGTTATTTTATTGAACTTATGCAATTCTCTATCGATCTCCACGAGCACTCAAAATCAACAGCTCCATCTTTCGTAGATCCATCATTTGGAATTAGAAACAAGCTAATTCTGCTGCAAACAAGTTTGGAATCACACACCTAACCACAAATCGAACCAAGAAAAGGAGATGATTTACATGAAACTTTTTGGATTGGATGGATCGGTACCAATTGGTGATTAGTGTTGAAGTGTCCGTCTATTTTCTGAGGAAGCAGTCCATGACATAGAAAACGATATGAAGATCATGGAAGCGAGATTTTAGGCTTCCTATATCTGTAAATAGAGGGGTGAGACTCATTTTTAAGGATCTTTTTGGTTCTTGTTTTCTTTTACTATAATTTCTTGTAATCACCCATGGATTTATACCAATCCATAAGAACAACTACTTGTAATCCGGTAATCTAAGCAATAAAATCACTAAGTGAACGTAGGTCAAGATTAACCGAACCACTGTAAACGATGTATGTTCTTTCCTTGCTTAGTTTTCATTTATTTTCTTCACTTTTTGTTCTCTACACAATCTTTTGAGTGTGTGTCGTTTTTGGTTCAAACAGAATATAATCGAATACAAAAAATAAAAAGGAAAACGACATGACTTGAACCAAAAAAAAAAAAAAATTAGTACTCACATAATTATCAATGAGTTAAGCTCGAATTGCACCTTCCCAGCATCAATATAGCTACCTGCTAAACAATGAAATAACATATAAACACGTACAAATCAAAAAATGTGACAATGTGAAGCCACATGAATTTAATCTTGTTACATTGAAATGTAAATCATAGAAATTAATTTTTTATCCAAATCCTATATCAAAATTTGATTCTGAAAGTGCATTCACTTTGTTAAACTGCCATTACATATCAATGAAGTATTAAGATCAGCCAATGGATTATTAACTATTTTCTAAATTGGAAACCATGTTGCATACAAAAAACAACCAATAACCAGTTGTAATGTTATGTTAAACTTGTAATATAAATTATTATCTCAAATTGGTTAGACTTTCAAGAAGTATGCCACTATTACCCTGTAGTTTTTCAATTCTAGGTGCTAAGATTTCTCATTAGCTTAGTTAAGAATAAATCATAAATAGAAATTGGAAATTTGTTAGTTGGCCTAAGTTAAATTTGACTTATAAGCATTTGGATAACCTTCTCTTAAGTGAGGATGGACACCTCTGACATGTAGTCGGAAGGTGACTATGATGATTCCAAAATGGTGTGTTTTTAAATTATATAATTCGAAATTTTATCTGATAACAATAATACATTACTCATTTTTCTTACAAATAGATATGTACGATGAAAATGAAGGCAAATAATGAGTAAATGCAACTGATATATGTGATGTTTGGATGATATAGATATCTATGCTGGGAATAATGGACATTGTGCTGAACTTGGGGTTGAATGAAGAGGCAGTAGCTGAAATATCAGCAAAGAGTGGAGTGGAGTTTGCCTGTGGTTCTCACAGGCAATTTCTCGACATGTTTAGTATGTAGTGAGATTAATTGGTTTCCTATATGGTTTACATTTTCCAAATGATTGTCACTTGGTAGTTTAAAAAAAAAAACTCTTTTTAATTATGGTATACTAAAATGAAGCAAAAGCTTTGAAACACAATTCTGGACAAAATAACAAATGTTGTAGGTATGGGCTGCATAGAATGATAAAGTATGTATGAGCAATTCATCACAGACAAGCGTGTAGAATTTTATACACGTTTTGGCCCTTTTTCTAGAATGATTTGCAACTACTGTACGTTGATCATAAATATTATTTGTGTACCACCTCATATCTGATTGCTTAATCACATAGGCCTTCTTAAAAGTTCTAACCCAGTTTTGACCTCTCCATTCAGAATAGACTACACTAAGAATATATATACACGAGTACATATGCGTGTGCTCTGCACGTGACCATGAAAACTGTGCATGCGAAAGTAAGGTGACATAATGGCTGATTTGTCAATATCGAGGGGGAATCATATATTTCCCAAGTTATGAAGATTTGTTCGAGCAGTAAAAGTGTAGTAAATTTGGCAGTAAGAAGTTTACAGTGCTTAAAAACAGTAGGCGAAATTTTAGTTGATGGACGTAGAAGTAGGAAACCATATTGGATGAAGAAAATGGTGAGTTGTTAATCGAAGAAAGAATGTTGCTTCTAATTAACGTACCGGACAGTACAGGTTCTACACGGTATTCAAGCATGTATATGGCTCTGTATTTGTAGGTCTAAATATCTCAAGCGCTTAACTGAGGTGGTATAACCGAAACACTATGTAGGTGACTATCGTAAAGGTGTGAAGTAATTTATGTTCGTGGGAAACATAGCCGTCAATGTGGATTACGGCTGAGTACTGTTATGCGTTATGCAAAGCACGCACTGTGTTTGAATATCAAAATTCAAGCGTATGTGTAAGTGGTAAATAGCGAACAGAAATTGATGTTGTAAGGGGTAAGAATGCCATTAAAAGACCAATTCAACTACAATGGTCAATGACACCAAATAAACAGAGACGTAGCATGAAAGTGATATTTTAGTTTAGTTGGCAGAGCAGATAACCAATTGCTACAGTTATGACAGAAAATAAGCAGGCATAAAATTAAAGTAGTGCGTAGACGGAAAGTAGGTTCTGTAGATCAATACATTTTAAAACGCTTAGCAGTTATGACAGATATTTTATTGCCAATTGCAAATGGAGAAAATATGAAGTAAAACATGAAAATGAACAAATGTTGCAGTAACGCATAGCAAGATCGATTGAGCGAACGCTCACAAGAAAACGCTCAACGGCTCTATCGCACTCTTCAATCTGTGGAGAAGGTAAAAGAGGTTGGAAATAGAAGATGCATATATCTATGTACAAATATGTATATGTATTGAAATATAGGTATGTATGTATAGCATACCACTTCGGGTGTGAAGAAATCATCCCAATTACTGTGTTCAGGACGGTGCAGGGTATTGATGCTCGTTTCGTTGTTGCACTTGGTTTGAGAATGCGGACGGTTCTTCTAAGTTGATGTTTTGCTGCACAATATTTGGCTTTGATACGTAGGAGGAAAGATGAAGTAGGCGGTTCGCGTTGCTACCATTCTCTGACTCGTCCTGCGGAGCAGTAGACGGCGATACGACGTCAGAAGCATCAGCTATGTCTGCAGGAAGTGATCAAGCTGCTTTGACGCACGGGTGCATTTTCGTTTTATTTTTTCCATGGAAAGGCTTACTGCAGTGTCTTGATTGGCTGTTGAACATTTGCTCTGTGTTGGAAAAAGGAGTTAGTGAATGTGAAGGAAATGAAATATCAAAAGTTTTTTGTGATAACAGTGTGCAGTTTTAAAAGTAAAATACGTAGTTAGTACTGGTAAATGTGCGAAACTTTGAACTAAAAGTGCTGACATGCGGACTGAAAGGATAGTGAACGGCTGCATTTGTAGCTAAAAATTTAGTAGGCGTAGATTACGTAGTTGAGATGACAGTATATGTCACTGTGTTGTAGCTAAGTATCAGCAGTAAGCGTCATTTATCATACAGCTGTAGTGCATAATAGGACGAGTACAGTTACAGATAATGAATAAAAGTGAAGTATGTCTTAGGAAATCATGATATGAAGAAAAATTAGAAATAACAACCGCTTGGTGCTGTACAGTCTCTGACAATAGAGTACAAAAAAGAGAGACAGCGTTGGCTGTAAAGCAAGTTCATATGTCGAAAGGAAAAACAGTAAGTTACAGAGTGTTATTACTGGACCAAAGCAATAAAATGTGGACAGTTAATTAATGCATAATTCAACGCACAGTTTGCAGCGCAGAAGCAAAAAGGTAGAACAAATAGAAGAAATGCACGGCTTTAACATGAATTAATACTAATTGAATACGGTACATATAACCTTATTTACTTGGATACGTACCGAGTTGCAGAATATTGTTTCACTTTTTAATACTAAGTCAGCTGACGTTTCACTGTGTTGTGGTTAACGTTCAATACTGGTAGCTAGTTCATCAAATGGGTGAGTGCAAAATTGAAAGGTTATAGCTGGATCTTGAGCCCCGCACAATGATGCATTAAAGTCAAATAGCAAATAAAAGCAGTAGTATGGAAAACGCAATCAGCACGCGAGGAAACAAATATTTGAAAACCGTACCAATTTAATCTATTCAGCTCAATCAAATCATGCTAAAGTTCCAATGTTACTCCAGAGTAATAACCCTATACAGTTTCACCTGTAAAGCAGTTGGTGGATCTTGATCTAAAGCTTAGAGTGTGTTATTTGTGTAGAAATTAAAAAGAGCAAAATACAGGATTAAAAGAAGGTGGTGCCACCAAAATGACAGTTCAAAGTTTGTAGTGTTGAGAAGAAAGAAATGAGTAATGCTGTTATTGTTTGAAGGAATGTGGGTACATTTGTGGAACTTGGGTCGGAGAAGGTCATAAATGTCCTCTATGTAGGTGAATAATAATTTACTGCTGTAGGCATGTTGATTTTACAACGTACTCCCAGCGCTTGATGGGTGGAGTTATCTGTATTTGTGCAATGTTTGTAGGTGATACGCAGAAGCGTTTATTAGGAGTGCATAATCAACGAAGTGAAGTAGATCGTAGGAAAGTACAAAGTGTTTCCTCTCCCCCTTTATCCGGGCTGGAGACCGGCATCTACTAAAAGTGAGTAATGTAGATGGCGGAGTTAAAAACTTTTTAAGGGATACTAAGACGTGTGGATGAAACTTCAAGAAGTTGTTATGTGTTCGGAGGAGTGCAAAAAAGGGATAGGAATGTGTGCTCGTTATGAAGCGGAGACTAAGCGTGCGGAGGGCAGAAAGCTGTGTTATTTAAGATGAAGTTAGGAATCATTCATAATTTGGGACCACGTTAACAAAACATCCTTATAAACAACATTTAGGGTATATGTTCATGTTTTACGATGTAGTTTTCCGTTTTTGACCAAAATTTTAGTTGTTTTTGCCCGAAATTCCTTGGGATAAAGCGATGTAAAGTTAGCCGTGATAGAAAACGTGGTTGGAAAGATAAATTCCAACATGTGGGATGGTTTGTCCTTGTGATTTGTTAATTGCTAAAGCAAAAGCTAGCCATATCGAGAATTATTTACAGATAAGGTTAAATGGCAGCTTTATGTTTGGAATAAATGCCCTTGTACCTTCGAATTGACCAAAAGAAATTTCAACGTTTATAAGGTTTCGGTGGAAGACAGAGCAGATTAGTCTGATTGTACAATTGCAAACTGACTGTAATTTAATTTCCAAAATTTTAATTGTTTATAAATTTTAATTTTAATTTTACAGTTGAATATTACAATCTGTAAACTTGCTTTAGTTTAACTTTTAAATTATTATGAAGTCCACAATTCAATTTTAATTTTAGTAGATGTTCTAGGTGTAGCTTTTTTTGGATGAAAGCATTAAAAACAGTGCTCAAGGCGCTTGAAAAAGTGCTAGGCGCAAAAAAATGCAAAGCGCAAAAAAAAAGAGTAAAGCATTGGCCTGAGGCCTTTTTCGAGGTTGTTTGGCCTCGATAACATTGGTGTTTATACACAAATTCCTATAATTAATGAGATTTCCCAAGAGTTCATTCTGTATATTTGGAGCATACATCAGAGAATTGTAAAATGGGTTTTCTTCTTCTGTATCAAATGGGGAACCACAAACAGTACAACAAAATATCTTAAATCCACAAACAGTACAACAAAATATCTTAAATTGGAAATGGTAAGTAAAACTGATTATTGAACTTCAAAAATATCTATTCCTACTATGCGAAACACAAAAATAACAAAAATTCATCGGTAGTTTATCAGAGACATGCTGCTACATGGAAGTAGAAGATAAAAAGTATTTAGTTATAGGAAAAAAAACCATATTTCTCTTTATTATTTTCCTTACCTAGTCATCCTTATATCCAATCTGTCTGTCCTTTACGCAAAAATATTTTACAAAGAATAATAAAAGTGATTAATTAAATCATTTAAATTATAAATTTGTCAATAGTTAACAGATGCATGCTGGTACTTGAAAATAGCAATAGAAAAAGAACCATATTTCTCTTTATTATTTCCCTTACCTTGTCAGCCTTATATCCATTTTGTTTGTCCTTTAAGCAAAGAATATTTTACAAAGACAAATATAGTGGTTGAGTAAATCATTTAAATGGTACATTCGACTGTGATAATTTATATAGATGACAACTATTTTAGTTTTCCCTTCAGTTAGCTATCACCGTGTTAATTTGTTTATCCTTTCAACAAATATTAGAAAACTCATTAAAATTGAACATTATAATTTGATTTTAATTTATTTATCCTTTCAACAAATATTAGAAAAAGCATTAAAATTGAACATTATAATTTGATGATGTATAGAGAGGAAAATAAATAACTTTTAGGAAATAGTGGTTAAATCAGCTAGACAACTCAACCAATTAAAATTTCGTGCCTTTTCCTAATTGATCGGGATAGACGAAAAAATAATAATATGGTTTGAGACTCTCGTTGGATTTTGAGTGGATGTTATTGTTAAAAGCTTGTTTTAACCCTTCAGTACGCATCCGATGGTTAAACTTGGTAATCATGTGAACATGAGTAGATAATGTACAATCCAAAGCTACACAATTTCAGTTTTTTATATTTTCGAATGATAACTTCTGCATTATTATCTTTGAATTAACCTTGTGTTTAGTGATTTCATAAAATTTTAAATTTTGCTTAGAATTTTGAACTTAAATATATCAAAACTTTAAAATTTATATTTGGATTTTTTAAAATTTTAAAATTGTAACGCAGATTTTTAATCAGTAATGATAATCTGTTAAAGTAATATTTACAAATCAAAATTAAATACAGTTCAACTGATGCTTTCAACTATGATTTATATTGTTAAGAAAATCAGAACTTAGCTAAACATTGCATTTTCTATAAATATCATTATTGTATCGACCGTGGTACAAATTTTTTAGTGAGGTTGAACAATGAGGCGAAACTTTTGCATTTCAAACAGGTATTTGTTACGCCAAAATTTATATTTTTCAAATAGCAAAGTGTTTAAAAATGCTTAAAAGCTTCAAATTCAAAACTGATGTGATTTGAAAATAAACATATATATGAAACTGTCAGACACTATACGTATGCATAGAACTATACATATACCAATTCTTATATGCTTTTCCGAATGTAGATATGATAGTCACTTTATGTCCAGGTATGAATATGCATACTTGGTGCTGCTGTAAATTTGCAGTTTGGTATTTGTAAAGAATTCGAATCCAGCGTATTCATATATTTGAAAGGGGAATGTGCTGCATATTAAATGGAATTATACAGTTACGTATAAAACCATTCATCGGGTATCGATCTACATGAGACTATAACATACAAACGGTATATATGGAGAGTGGTCAAATCATGTGTGAGAGTTGTATATATGCACCCAGTACATTATTAAAGCTTCAGATAACTAAAATAGCAAGAATCTGAACGCGGCATACAGACCTTGTATGTTTGAGACTATGAAGAGGTAAAGCATTTTAAATTGACAGATGCATTTAGGAGCAAATTAGCACACATGTGGGAAAACCACTGCATTTGAAGCCTATTTGCTGCTAATGCTCTGTTACCAATATGAAATATATGGGTGCACAGGGAATGTCCAGTTACGATCAATAAACCAATATATATTAGGTGGAAGTGGAAGATGTGGAAGGAGTAGCAACTCTTATTTTCGGGCTAAAATAGTGGGTTTAACGGGAAGAAACCCGTTGAGGCAAGAACAACAGTCCGCAATGGAACTTGGTAAAAGTTGCTCCGGTTTTTATGTGTGAAACCCTTTTTTTAACAGGTGATTAAACAAAGCGCACATAACAGTTGAAAGAGGAACAGGAATACGAAGCAACAGAAAATTGTTGTAAAATCAGGGAAAATGAATCGATTTTGTTTTTAACATGAACACGGTGGGACGGAGGAGGACGAAGTCAAGTAAAGTAGGTGAAGCAGGAAAAGCCGAAAATGGAATTTGAGGCGGATTGAAGTACATTTAGGGAGAGGGGGGGGTAAAATCGGAGGAAATCGAATAATTAAAAGTGAGAGAAAGGTTGAGATCTTACCTTGGGAAACAAAGTCGGGCAGTGGTGGAAGCTTTGAATAGTAATTGGTCGCCGAGTTTGTGGCGACGTACGTCATCCGTAGGAAGGGAGTGCTCCGCTGATGGACGATCGGGATGGCGGGGATTACTGTCGGTGGCACTAGCTGTTAGGGCATACGGTTAAAGAAGAGTAGGTGGGGAGTTGCCAATTTTTCATCGGTGAGGTGAAAGTGGAAGGGGATGAAAAAAAGAACGCAGAGGAGAAGGAAGAGGTATAAATAGAAGTGCGAAGTGTAATGTTGAGAAACGTGGAAGGCGGTTGGGGAAAGACTAAAATGCCCTGCTGCAATGATTTCTATGTTCGGTGAACCGTGGGCAACATGGGAAGTCCAAAAAAGTTTTCACTTTGAGTCTTTGATCAAGAGTTTTGCTTTATAGTATTACGAGTACTTTGGCACGTGCAATGCACGTGCATATAAAAAATAAGTATTAAAAAACACCATTTGTTATATTTTTGGATTGATTAACATTATTTCGTAATGTTGTATGCTTTTAGTGCAAAATAGCAAATGGATGTAAAAAAAACCATGTTTTATTTTTAAGCATTATTTAGTGGATTTTGAGGGAAAATAAAACTCATGCAATAGTTGGTATCAACATTAAATTTTAAGACTCTATTACTCTGACATATGCATAAAAGCTTGCAGAAAAAATTTGATTTACATAGGTTAGTTTGCTTAATATTTATATTATAGCTATGCATAACAACTTACAAATAAAAATATATAGAAAATTCATTCGATCGTGATTGAATACATTCTCAATATAGACAGATAATGTGATAAAACTTGTACATTTATAATGCCACAATATGCATATTCCATAAATTGTAAACTCGTGCTTTGTATTTCAGAAGAAACATTTATAGTATTTCAAAGAATTAGATAGTGAATTACGAACATGTATAAGACATAAGAATGTTCGACTTGAAGCATGCTAGTAACTAAAATAGTTGAACAAAATCCATCATTAATAAAATATTAGCACAATAAAACCAAGGTCACTTAGTAATATAGTTATTTCAAATGTAGCACTATATAACAGTGTATGGATAAAAGTATTCTTATGTGGACGCCAAAACCATTTACAAACATTTTACATATAATTGTGTAAACACACATTTTAACCAAACACGTCTCTTGCAGCAAATTTAGCTTAATAGCAAATTTTCTATTATAAAATACAACCATAGCGAGATCAACTGTTGTTTATAAAGGAAAGTAAACTATATCTATAGTGCATGCATAGTTTTAGTGTTAAAAGCAACATAATTTTAGGAGATGGTAGTCATAACTACCGTTGGAAAAGCTGGCTATAGTTCTTATATTATTTCTGCATGAGTAATTAGATATATCAGTAAAATCATACATCACATTTAACAATATTTAGAAGTAAAATCAACTGTTGGCTCGAATCACTGTCATTTGCCTTCATAACATCCAAACTTCTTTCACATCACCATTTCTGCCTTACCATACTCATTCATCACAAAACACTACCCTTTCACTGCCCCTCCTTATCTGCTACATTATCTTCACCATCCAAACTTCTTTCACATCCAGACCACTACAGACCACAGCTATAGCCACATCCCTGCCTCACAACCCTCTGTCACTGATCCCCACCTCCAAACAAATACATACAAAACAACTTCATCCAACCCTGACTGGAATAGCCATCACACATTCAACAATCAACTACATTAGCACAAACATTACCACAAACACCCCTGCCTGCACACTCCATATCACAGCCTACAACATCAAGTACTTCCCCTTCACATAACAATCAACTTCATTGTGCACAGCTCACTCATCTCCATGTCCAATACATACACATAACAATCAACTTTATCGTTCACACAACAGTTTCCTTTACATCCTCTCCATATCCAATATAACCATCCATCCACCACTTTCCATCCGCTGCAAATTACATTGTGCACAGTTCACTCATCAACTTCCCCTACAACACCTCCATCCATTGTCACACTGCTAGAACCATATACATTGATTGCACATATATACACAAACTTCACCCATAACCACCATTTACCTATACCCCTCACTGCTTTCATCCTACAACCATCAGGCTGGCCATTCTTCCCTGTCACCTACTCTCTGTCAGTTCACTTCTACACAACCACCATCTTCACTGTTTACTTGCAACTCCATCACCCCCACAACTGTCAACTTGCAACACCATTGCATAGCATCCCACCTTGCTCATCATCATTACCACTTTCACATACATTAGTGCTAACATCTGCAACTACACACTTCAACCACCATCAATCTTCCCACTGCCTTCAAGTGTAACTATGCCTCTGCTACATTATCTTCACCATCCATAACCTCATTTTCAATCAACTACAGATACAACATACTGCATGGCTACACCCCTCTGACCCTCTGACCAAACATTATCAACTTCGTCTACTTGCACCACCAATCTCATTCTTCATCAGAACAGCTGCTAACATCTTCGTCTCCTCACATTCACATTCACATTCAGTTATCATCACATCCACTACTGCTTTTATCAAAAACTAGTGTGTTACCCGTGCGTTGCACACGGTATGTTGTAGAAAAATAATATTTTAACTATTTTTGAAGAATATATCTTATCATGCAACATCTCATGAATTTGTTAAGATAAATGAATTATAAAATGAAATTACTATATTATAAGTGTGTATTTTTTATAAGATTCATATATTTTTATATTTGAATAAAAATTAAATTATCATGAATGTTGATAAAAATGAGTTAGATACTTATTTTTTATTTTTTAGGATTCATTATTTGTTAATCAAATAAATGAAAATAAGTATTCTTAATAAATTTTGAAATTAATATTTTATGAAATTTCATAAATAAATATTCATATACATATATTCTGAAATTGACATTTAGCTTTTGATATACTTGGCTAAATGATAAATGATGTATACATTAAACATCAAACATCAAACATTACTTGAGAGAATGACGACTATTGCCTAAAAATAGAAGTGTAATACCAAAGATTCAATATATTTGTATGCATTTAAAGTTCCTGCAGCACATATTTATAAAAATATTTATTTAACTATTAAAAGAAATATTAAGTGAAAAATAAGATCTAAAACGTTACAAATCACATTGTTTCATGCCTTACTATTTTTATTTTATAGTATAACTTTTCAAAGAATATTTGACATTTATGTAAAAATGATAATAAAATATGAAAGAAAAATATTTCTAATCAAAATATGGTATAATTTTTGTCCATTGATCAACTCATATTACGATATAAATAATCAAGTTGTAACTTTTTGTACAAAAACATACTAACTAAAATTATTTATTCTTTTTTCAACAATACAAAACCCAAACATTCATTAATTATAATTAATTGTAATGTTATTCTTCATGAAATATAATTTAATAATGATAAAGAATCCATTTGATTTACCAATTTTAGGAAGGAAAAACATTATATATGTTTGTAATGATGTACCAATTTGGAAAGAATTTTTTGTATATATTTGTCTGTAATGAAATAACAACTTTAGAAAAAAAAATATGTATATATTTCTTTGTATTAAATAACTAATTTTAGAAAGAAAAAATTATGCATATATTTCTTTTTATTAAATAACTAATTTTAGAAAGAAAGAAATTTATGAACTTAAATGTGGAAAAATGTAAAAGTATCAAAGATAATTTTGTGTATAATTATAAAAATATTAGATTATACGGACTTGAGTGAAAAAATAGTTTTACCATTTATATAAGTACAAATGCGGTATACACATTGAATTATCATTTTTTATGATTTATTAAATCAATTAAGAAATATTTGTTAATTGGGTTCAGTTAAAAAGTTTAAATTGAAGATCAATTAATAAATTCAAAATATGGAGTTGGATGTAAAATAATATAAGAAAATTTAGGAGAAATCCGTAAATAATTGCAAAAATTATTGAATGTTGGCATTTAAATGTAAAATGATAGGAGGGAATATTAGTAGAACATTGTATAATTTTTATATAGTTGTGGAAAATTAAAACTATATGGACTTGAATAAAAAATTAGTTTTACTATTTTTGTCAATATGAATGCAGTACGCATGTCGAATTGTTATTTTTCAAAATTTATTAGATCAACCAATGAATATTCGTTAATTGTTTATTTAAAAAGCTTAAATTTAAGACCATCTAACTAAATTTAATATATATGGACTTACATGCAAAAATAACAAAAAAAAACTTGAAAGAAATAAGCAATAATTGTAAAAATTAGTATTAAATTTTAATAGTATAAAAGAGAACCAATAAAAACATTGTGATAATTATAATAACAATAAATTGTGAGATGGAAAAATAAAATATCTGGAGAGAATTAAGGAGAGAGGAGGAAATGGCTAGAATTAATAAGAGAGCTTTAAATTCTTCTGCTTTACTATTATTTAATAGATAACATTCACTACAAACTCTACTTTTATCACCACCACCTACAGAACATTCACTACTGCTTTTATCATCACCACCTACAGAACCACAATCCAATAGCAATACACTGTAATTTGCATTAGCCATCCTCTCTTACCATCTCTTGCAACTACACCTTCATCATACTTCTGCTCTATTCACATATACAACCATCACATCACTGACTACACCCTTCGATCACCTCTGTTCACAACAAATCTGCTGTCACCCTACACCATCACTGAAACACTTTATAATTTAGTTAACTTGTATAATCTTATATTAATTTCATTAATTAAATCTTATTTAATTAATTTAATTAACATTTTAATTAATTATATATTATTCAATTAAACATTTTAAATTCAATATATATATATATGTATATATATATATGCATGTACACTATAATATTTATAGTTATACACATATATCTTTATATATGTGTGTCATATTATTTATATGTCAGTTGAGGGATAGAAAATACTTGGTAAAATACATGCATGCTCCCATCCTTTAAAAATTATCCTCATTCCTATAATTAAGCTTGACACAACATAGAGTATTTAGTTTGATGAAAATGTTAATAAATGGAATTACCTATAAAACACGTATATTTTTCACTGCAAAATTTCTTACTTTATACTGCACAATTTTTGACAAAAAACAATGAATTACCAATATATATACATATATGTATATGTATATGTATATGTACATATGTGTGTGTGTGTTTGTATGTGTTTTGGAATATGACTTAATGAAATATCACATATGTCAGTATACATACATGGTGTCCATATGCACTAACTTCAGTCTGTTAATGAAACTAATGATAGTATATAACGCATTCTGAGTTCAATAATAAGTACTTAGTTCAACATATTAAAGATTTATAGTTCAAACTGACTGACAGCAAGTACACAAACATTTCATGTGTATATCCTAACATCAATAGAATAATCAATTAGTTATGAGAGTAACAGTCAGACATACATACCTCAAACAGAAATAGGGAAAACTGATTTATGGTTTGCTCTAATATATCTTGAGCAGTCTTCTTAAAATTCTCAACTCCAAACACGTTGGCCGAGTCGAAGCACATATTATGAAGTTGAAACTGAGTGGGAAGGGTTAAGCAACTAAGTGTTATGAGTAATCTTTCAGGCTATAGAAACAAACAACATGCCGTATAATATAAAGTATGTATGCTTTAACAAATTGATCAATTTTCGGCAGAATGGGTAAAAGCATAAGCGGTGTACTTGGTACTATAGGATACGAATATTAATGGCAATTATAAAAAGGAAAGAGCTGTTGTATTTCTACTGCTATGTGATAGTCGTTCATTTAAAAAGAAAAGAACGACATGTTAGGCACAAACTATAGGATACGAATGAGTTTTCACAGTGCACCAAATTTTTTATTTATTCACAAACTATTCATTCTAACTGTAGGTACTGGCAATAAATTTTTTATTTATTCACAAATTATTTATTCTAAATGTAGGTACCGACAATAAAAAAATTATTTATTCACAAACTATTCATTCTAAATATAGGTACTGGCAACAAAAAAATTTATTTATGAACAAATAATTGATAATTGATATTAATTTGGAAAAGAGTGAGTGTGTACAAAATTAAAAGTAAAAATTAAATTAACTTAGCCATAATGTAAATCGTAGAAAAATTTGCTGTAACACAATCCCGTCTTACTAACATTTACAAATAAATATAAAAAACTACCGATTTAAGCTTTAAGAGTTTGAAAACCTGCACCATCCATTCTAACTTGTCCCAGTCCTGCTTATGGTATCTGTTAACAGCCAACGTAGTTAGCGGTGTTGAAAATTTTGTCTCAGCCAACATCAAATCAGCAAACAAACTTTTGAATAAAAAAATTAAATGCTAAATTGGAAGAATACCACAAAGTCGAAACTCGATCAGTGGTGTTTGAAACCCTAAATCCATCCATCACATATTTCCCACGCAGTGCCTCTTCTTCAACGATCCGCATCGTGCATGCACTCTGAACGATGGGTTGATTTAATTGATAGTCAATTTGTTGTGAGATGTAATTTTTGTTTCGTTTTCAGTAATGATGGAGGAGTTTTAGGAGAAGAGGGGAGATCTGAAGGAAAGTAACTGCAGGTATGAAGTTATGCGGTACGTGTACGAATACATATGAGGTCGGGAAATATGATCGCACATTTCAAAGTAACTGTTGCATGCATTGAAATGACAAAACTAACCATGGACGAAAACTTCTGATTTAATTGTCAATATGGATATTTTGGTCAGTGTTAAAAAGGCTTCACTTTGACCGTTTGCCTCAAGGTTTTGCTTTATAGTATAATATATATATATATATATATATATATATATATATATATATATAATATGCAAGTCAATCTAATCGTTCATGGTAATTAGTCAACTAGAAGGTGAAAATAAATCAACAAAATAATTATGATATGAAAGCATGAGTGCATTTACTGTATTTAAAAGATAATAGGGATTCCACAATCATTGTTTGAAGAGAAAGCGGCAACATTGAAAGCAGCAAAAGGAGTAAAATAAATAACTCTTAGTGTCTCTCATATGAAACAGCTTGCTTCTGAACACAAGAAAGTTTACATTGAAGCTAATAGGAAGTAATTCCTTTCAAGCATATACGTGTATGTGCACATTTTTGCATGTTCTACTGTAGCGTTTATTTTTGAAGATGGTAATTGATATCGTTTGCTCTAATCAGTATAAAATATATATGATGCACTGAGCTACATTACACTGTGTGATGTATTGATTCAGTGTCTCAAATCCTTTCAACTCTGGAAACATGTTGTCTCTTCAGTCTTAACCTTGCATCTCATCATCAAAATATGCTAGTCTTTCATAACCTGAGTTTCTTACTACCATATATAGTACAAGGATTAAGTGTGTACCCGTATGCATGATTTGGCATATAACCATTTAGCACAAGCTACTGTACGGTGAATAGTTTGTGTAAACTATGAATAATGTGCACTTATGATACGTAGATACAATAAATCCAGTATCATCTTTAACTAAATTGAATGATTTTGCACTTAAATAATATCCTTTTTAATGGCAGATTCCAATTAGAAATTGTATTTAGCATTAATAGCAGTATTCTTCATGGATAGTGCAAGGCTATAAAATATAGAAGCACGAATGAAATCGCAGGTTTGAAAGGCAATGAAGTGAGTATCAATACACAGTGATTGTGAACATGGGAGAAAGATCTGGAATTGGTGTCCTTTTCACAAGAAATCCAAATACTTGTGAGCAACCAAACTTTGATTGTGTAGTTTGGAAATAAAGAATAGGCTGACACAAGTGACAACTAATAATTGAATACACAAAATAAAAAGGAGAATGACATGACTTTAACCCAGAAATATAACTTCCTTCTAAGCTATGAAATAACCATTAATATGTTGAAATCATTTATGAAACTTGAAATGAAGTATATTACAGAAATCAACGAACATCCTGAGTAGTGATCAATATGGTTGATGTAGATAGGAAACAAAATATTATTATATTACCAAAAAATATGAATTAAAATTACAGTTCATTTAACTAATTACTTTCTACAAAGTTAACAAAGTTTAGGTCATCATATCGATTAGCAGCTTGGTCAACTAAGTTTGAAGCATTATTAAAAGATTCTTCAATTAGAATGTCAGTCGTTGTTTTTTTCCTCTTGGAACTCTTATATTGTATAGCTGGTGATGTTCCTCTTTAGTAATCTTCCTAAGAACAAGTGCAAGGCTCCATTGCTGAAAATAAATAATTTTACAAAAATATGTATGGCATATCAGAAAATGTGACAACGTAAAGCTGCATGAATATTTTCCTGTTACATTGAAATATAATCCTAATGAATTTAATTATTCCTCCAAATCCTATATCAAAATTTAATTTGCTGGTGTTTTTTAGTTCATTTTGCAAATTTATAACTTAAAATAAAATATATTTTTCCTAGAATATGGTTTTTTTATTTATTTACCATTTATTCAATAGATATTGCATCAATACGTTCTTCCTCTAATAATCTTGAAGGCCGACCAATGGATTTTCCAGACTTCCGAATGTAAACATGGAATTGAAAGCAAGATCCTCTAATTTTCTGGCTCTTGATAATGCAACAATCGTTAAACCAAAACTTTCTCAATCACCGATATTAACCACTACTCGATCAAGTTTTAATTCTTGACTTTTATGTATTAACGTAGAACCAAACGTAATTGCGTTAATCAACCCATTTTGCACTGAAAGTATTTTTTGGCAACATCACTCAAGCAACCACAGAACCATAAACACATTTTTCTAAACTTTTTGCATCATCAACAGAAACATTAGGTGTTATTTCACAATTATTGAAAGAAACACATACAGTAGGTTTTCCAAGCTGAGTCAAACGATTTTTGTTGTTTATTAGCAGTCATCCTTGTTGAAAAAAGAAAATAAGCATTCTTAAAAGTTACATTCACTTCATCTGATAGTATTGATCAATCTCTGGTTTTAAAAAGTTTTCAACCGTCTAAAGTAGAAGTACATTTACTCAATCATTCTAATGTCACTCTTAAAGGTATCTGCCCATCTCTTATTGGTAGAAAATAAATGATAATATTACACATTCATCGAAACTCGTATATGCGAGTCATCCACGTTGCTTCAAGAGATTTCCACATTTCCAGTATAACAATCACACACAGGAAGTAGTTGTCATATATCACCGACTAAGACAACCGATACACCAACGAATAAGTCATTTAATGAAAAAATATCATGACAATGTACATCCACTTTAACACAATCATTTTTCTACTAAGCATACTATTTCTCAGTTATAATCAACTTGGTGTCTTTAAAATCATGTTGCATACAGCAAAATCGTTCTTCTGAAATTTCTCTACATGATGACTTCCATTCTGCACAAACTGAAAGTTCATGATGGATTGTGTCACCACCAATATTGAATGAGGCCACTCCAATTGGATCCATAATGTGAACTACTTTATTAGTTTAAAAATGTGCAACAATCGTTCGAACAATGACATTTATAAAAGTTGATTTTCCCAAACCAGCTCCACCGTTTATAATCGTTTGAATTAACTTTCAATCTAATAGGGACTAATATATCATACTATATGCAATTCGTTAATCTTTAACACTGTATAAAGGAACGACGATACAATTTTTTATGATAGAAGCAGTATTTTATTCATGCAGAATACTCATTTTGATGTCTTGAGAGTTTGAACCCATGACATTTAGAACCTTTGTCTAGAGTGTCATATCACTAACCACTTGAGCTATTGGTCCTTGACAAAAATGAACAATAGGATTATTTATAGTCTTATTTGTAGATTTAATGGCAAGATATAATTTGCTGTGGATAAAATTATGTTTAATATCTATGTTAGGGTATCGTTTAACTGCTTCATTCCAATTATGTGGAAGACTGAAATCTCTTAAACCAATTTCTACCTCCTCTCCTAAAACAAATATAGGTCATTGCTGTTGCCATCATTGATTCCTTTAATTGGTTTTCTTCTATATCATTGTTTATAGCATCATCAAACCCACATTAATATCTTTTATATCAAGTATTGACATCTCTTGTTGCTCCATTTAAATTTCGATAATGATGATGTAGTAATACATGTGCTAATAAATAATAATCAACGTATGAAATGTAAAAGCTACACCCTATTACCATTAAAAAATATTTAAAAACAACCAAATTTTGTGTTTTTATTACAAGTTAAGTTGGCAATTTTTAGAAATGCTATTTAAACATTCTAAATTATAAAAACTACACAAATAACAATTGGAAAAGTAATATTGCAAGTTGCTCGCAAAAAAGTTCACATTTTTCACTAAATGGAGGAATATCACTACTTAGATCTGGTACTATTCGTACAATTGTCCTTATTCGAAACTTATGCCAACCTTTATTATAGCAATCAAAATTTTTGTCATATCAAGTAGTTAAAGGTTTTCATGTTCAATTGGTCAATCCATATACCTTGCATTATAATTTGGGTCTGACTCGGCAATGTCTATGTAGTATTTCGATGTCGTATTATTGTTGATAACATGCTTTTCTCCCTTAACGTAAGTTGCACCATAGTTTTAGATGAACGTATAAGAATGTGAGACAAAAGAAGATGGCATACCTCTTGTGTGGATATGTCTCACTCACTTGAGAAGAAATTACTTGGTTGCGGATGAAATTTGACACTGTCAATGAATTTTGAAGTTATTGATCTGAATGTATTTGTGAAGGTCTTTGATACCGTTTTGACTTCGCTATGTATTTTCCAATATAATTTACCACATCGTGCACATATAACACCAGAATCAGTTAATATTAGCACACCTAACCTGAAGTACTTTCGTATTATGTAAGCACACCAAAGGATCATTGCGTTCTAAGATAAATTGAAAGATCTTACTATTTGGAGAATCTTTAACAATTTTAGATTGTGGAATCACTCTATGTTTAAAGCAACATGTAATTTGTTTGATTGTTATATGTAGTCGTAAACAGTAGCTTCCACATCTAGAATGATGCATAACCCACATTACCATGTTTGCATGGTCATCATTATTGATACCTAAATTAGCATTTGGTTGGAATAACTGCACAAGGATGTTCGTGTAAAATTCACATACACTAGATTTGTTATACGAACGAGACGGTCAGAATATTCAACAATTGTAACATTTCCCAATGAATGTTCACTAATATAAGATAAGTTTGATGCACCATGCAGCCATGGATATCTCCACTTCCACGATTTTTCCATTCGAATCGATACAAATAATCCTTAATAGAAAACTCTGATGATAAGAAATCTTTGATAAACATATTAACCCTGTCTTGGAATTACCATGCAGCAACAAGTGAATTTTCATTTGGTAATTGCGCCTTTCTTTCCTTTATTTGTTAAAATTCAAATTTTACAATCCATTCGATGGGTCGAAAAGTTTATAATGTTCCGGGCACTAAATGTCTGTTGAACCTAATGTGAAAAATATTGTAGACGCCCCTAATTATTTAACCATAGCCGTAAGCTCTTTAAATCTTAGAGATCAACAAGAACAACTTCCATACATGCCTTTAGCAAAGTAAGAAATGCACTGAGACAATTTATTATCTTCTGACTTTAACATTTCACAATGATCTTGAATTGATAGATTTCAATACTTGCATATCCACGAATGCCTTTAGCGAAGTAAGAAAGAGTTTACCATATGGTACGTCGACTGTGTTATAAACACTCTTTGCATTTGATTGATGCGATCTTTGAACGATTCCTCATTAATGTGAAGCAACGACGATGCATTCAAACCAATGTGATGCATTACAGGTGTTATTTTCTAAACATGCCAAAAGTTCATTATACATAATGAAAACAATATTTTATAGACATAGGTATTAGTAAATACCACCGTTGCAAAACAGCTTCTCTAACCATGTCTAAGGTGAATGGTAATTGTTAATGATGTAATTCAAATAATTAAACTGTCATAGTTTAAGCAAGGATAAATTGTATACATGAAGAAATATAAAATCTAAATCCTTTGTCCTTCGCAGAAAGCAATGGATTTACGGTAGGCATCAAAGAATAGAAATCAGACTAGTAGTTAGCTTTAATGAGTATATACATAAATGGAATAGTGAGAGGAAAGAAATTTAGCTGCCTAGGTCTAGACAATTAATTTATTTTGATACATAATTATAACTATATATGCTTTCTGTATTATGAAAACTGAGTCAGCATTTATATAAACATATCAGTATTTAAAATCACTGTATCAATTTACACAAAATAGAATACATAGATAAATATAGTAATATATAAGTAATAAATTAAGTGCCTAATCTAACAAAGCTAATTTTCTGCTAATTGATAATATATTCAATACTGATTTCACTTATGTTAATTTACCGTATTAGTGTCGGTTCACTAATAAAATTCAGTATATGCCACAATATATTAATATTTCGATGAATACATAAGTATTTAATTCAGTGATTAAACTTACTATATTAATTTAGCTACTTTAAATACAAGAATGATTTGAATATTGTGAACAACAAGGCCAAAATATATGCAATTTCAATTATAATGATTTGAACATGTTTTTTCCTTTTATTTATGATTATGATGATTCATTGCTTTACCTTTCCAATTTCAGTGATTAGTAGAGATCGGTTTTTGAAATTGATTGCCATTATTTAGAAGAATATGCAATTTTTTAGTATCAAATTACATGATTTAGTAGTTACAGAATTAGAATATCATTATTTATGCAACAATAGTTGCATTATTAGTGATATATTCTTATTCCATACGTACAAAATAGTTAATATTTAATCAATTAATTAGACACGGTCAACTTAATGAGTCAGTGTTATAGATAGACCAACCTAAGGGAATCTCTGAATGAAGAAAATGATCAAATTATTCCTATTATATCACCCGCATAAGAGGTATTGTTATTTAAACAGTGAATTAAATACATATACATTCATTTAAGTATAAATCTATTGTTAAATAATTACTGGTATATTCTTATTCTATATCTACAAAATGATTAATATTAATCAATCAATTTGACATTGATTTCGCTAAAACCACATAAATAATCTCATCTAATATACCAATTTTAATCAACGAACTGACTATTGATGTTAAATTCACATGAAAGAAATCAGCGTTAAATATGTTATCAATTAGCAGAAAATTAGCTTTGTAAGTGTAGGCACTTAATTTATTATTGATATTTCACTACATTTATCTATGTATTCCTATTATATGTATGCTTATATAGTGATTCTAATTAGTTATTTAAATATTGATATATTTTTATAAATGTTGACATATTTTTTCATAAATAGTGATATATTCTAATTATGTTATGATTAAAATCATGTAATTCAACACTAAAAACTTGCATATACTTTTAAATAATGTCAAACAATTTCAAATTTTGATATCTGTTAATTACTAAAATTTGGAAGGTAAATTGATGAATCGTCATAATCATAAATAAATAAGAAAGAACATAATAAAATCAACATGATAATAATTAATGAAATTGCGTATACTTTGGCCTTATTGTTCACAACATTCAAATCATTCTTGTATTAAATCATAAATAAAAGTAAAAGGTAAATATAAGTGAAGAAAATGATCAAATTATTCCTATTATATCGCTCGTATTGCTATTTACTCGGTGAATTAAATAGTTATAAAATTGCTAAATGATTCCTGATATATTCATATTTTATATCTATGAGATAGTTAATATTAAATCAATCAAGTTGAAATTGAATTCGCTAAAATAAATGGGTGCTACTATTAGCACCGTAAAATCCACTAGAAAATACTCAACACAAAAACAAAAAAGCAACAATTTAAAAGTCTTGATATCACCCACTAATCTAATTGTCGTTCTCATTATCTTCCCTAATCTACTACTCATATGATCTTCCTCTCAAACCTTAAACCTTAATCTCTCTTACATTGCTCATCTTCAATCAGAAACATATTCGTAGAAGTAAAGAAAAGAAGACTAAAAATAGCAAACATGGATAATAGAGATCAAACAAATAATCAAAATAAAAAAAAATCTGATGTATTTTCGAAAAAAATTCATTGATTGAATTAAAGAATCTTAATCAATGGACAAAATTTTGTTGTTGTATGTATTAAATAAATAGATGTCACTAATCATGCACTAATTTGTGCAAAAATTATAATGGTACGTTTCAGGTTTTTCGGTTTACAACCGTCAAACCGAGCTCAATTAGATCAGCTATCATATGTCGTTCTGTTTATTTTGTTTTTTGAAAATTCTTTTGTTTTGGAAGGTATAAAACCGTCGATCACTATGGCAACCATTCGGCTATAATATGTAGTTGAATTTTTTTTACTAGGGTTTGTGCCATATGAATTTTTGGTTTTTTTTTTTTCGGAATGTGGGTATATTATTCAGAAAAGGGTATTGAGTAATGGATTTTATAGTGCTAATAGTAGCACTCAAAATGAACCTCAACTATGCAATTGTCAATCATAACCCAAAAACCATAACGCAAAAATTTCAACAAGAGAATTTAAATCACAAAAATATTTGACATTGAAATTAGAATAAATTATTATCAGAATTATGTCCAATTGTATGAGAGGAGCAACGATCCAAGGGTACATGCGACGATCCGAAGGGATATAGTCGCGGTGGTTGAAATAGGAGAAAGTTTATTCTGGAAATTTTTTTGTGAACATGGTTGGTCGAAACAATCGATTCTGATATTGATTTGACGATTGTGAATAATGATTGGGGAAAGAGCGATCTTTTTAATGACTAACTGTAGACGTAAAGGGATATTTGAGAAGAAAACGTAACAGAATAACTCATGGAGGAAATCGCATTTTAGAAAAGAGTGGAAAGACAATACCTATTCCTTTTAGCTTCAGACTATTTTATTTTGGTTTCTTATGGCAGACAAACGTCCATAACTGTCGGCTTGAAAATTCGATCAAACAAATGGATCTAATAAAGTAAATTACCAACCTGGACTGTAGTATGTCATTTACATTCGGTCAAGACAATGGGTTAACACATTTCTTTTTTCTTCTTCTAAAAACAATCAGATCATTTCATGATTTTCATCCACAAAATCATCAGAATCGGTCTTCTCCATCAACTCCGTTTCCCTCAATCCCTGCTCTCTTCTCACCTTCATCCTCTCCTTCCATTCCATATGCCCTTCATCCATCAACTCAACAAACTTATCCTTTATCTCAAGCAAAGGATCCTTATCTATCAATACACCTTTATCATACGCCTCTCTCAACATGGACGTCTTGACCCCTCCTTTCAATGACACATAAAATATCCCTGAATGTCTGGTAAATGCATTGCCAAATGCATTCGACAACCTATACTCTTCACAAAATTTCCCAACTATAGGCACGGGTATTCTCTTCAACAATGTCAAGGACAAAACTTCATGCAACACACCAATGGTCCTCTTCTCCATTTCGGGAGATGCTTGACTAAGCTCTGAAGCATCGCTATAAGGCGACACATAAGGCAATTCCAACCAATCTCTAACCCATTCTCTCATCTCCTTCCTCAAGTAAAATCCCGGCGGCAACTTCACCTTGAAGTTTGGTCTCATTTTAATGCCAGTCATCTCTGATTCAATTTCCGCTTTCTTCTCTATCATGGACTTAGCATACTCCTCTTTCCACTCAACCAACTGCAAGAAACCGCCAGCTAATCTAAATAAACTTCCATGCCTAGGCACCAAACTAACCAGAAAATCATCTGGCAAACCAAAATACCTTTTAACATTTGTCAACTTCTCCACGCTAATAACTTTATCTTTGGACATCATCAACAGCTTAGAGATTTTTTCAACAGCCACACTCTCGTATTTTTTCCTAACCTCTTTTTCGTAGCTTAGAAACAAATTTAATTTATCTGAAGGCCGTAAAAACGGAACAAGTTCCCTTTTTGGCTTGATTCGATCCATGTAAACATCGAAAAAAGAGGGGTAATGGGAGATGAAGGTTTTCGCCTTAACGTAGAGCTTGAGCCTGGCGCGGCGGTTCTCGAGATAGCGTAAGGGAATGACGTGGCCGGGTTCGTTGAGCACTTCGCGCACGACGCGGGAGATGAGGTGATAGCGTTTGTCGGAGTCGATGGCAGAGTCGAGGAGTGGGTCTTTTCGCCATTGGACTTTTAAGCTTGAGATTGATGACGATTGGATGAAGAAGAGGAAAATTTGGGGGCTTTTGGGGTTTAGGGTTTTTGACCTCAGTATCGTCTGCATTTTGATTGAGTTGTAAGGACGAAATTCAAAAAGCCCACATTTTGAACGTTCCGAACGGCAATTAGCCTTTCTTTGCCTAAAAGGCTAAACTTTGAATTTTGATGGTCCAATTGCGAAGGGCCGTTATGAATTTTGATAGTTTCAGAATAATCATTTTAATTGTTTTAGAATTATTAATTATGTTTCTTTTGATAATACCTCTGTATCCATTGGTTCTTAGGTAAAGATTATTAGAGGTACGAATTTAAAAACTTAAATGCTTTTAAATTAACAAAATTTAAATTAAGAGAAATTTGAATATTTGGAAGAGTTGTAAAAAGTAAAAATAAAAGTGAAGAAAAGGAGGAGTAAGTTGAATCTACGTAAAAAGGTAAATTCAATAATTTAAAGTTTAACTCTTAACTCAAATCTCATCTCAGATTTGTAATTCTAATGAGTATGTACAGATCTTTTTATACATATTTTGATCGGAAAGAAAAAGGAGTCAAGTAAAAAGAACAAGATTGGATTTTGAGATTTGAAAGCTATGAGTTGGGTGAAAATTATACGCTTCACATGATATTAGATTTATACTGTTCGAATTCTACTTTTTTATGCCCATGTAGAAAAACATTAATTCGTAGGATTAAATAAATAAACTTAACTTGAATCCTTGCCTACATGTTCACTAGATTATTTAACTTTGTTGAAATGACATACATGCCCTAGATTTAGAATTTAGGGAGGATGATCTCTAACATTTATGAAACAAGCTATTGATAAAATTTCGTAGTTATTCCCGGATTTCATTATTTGAGTTATAAATTGTTAAAACTTGATAGTCATCAATTAAAGATGTTTTAATTTAATTCGAGGTTTAAGTTCTATATTTTAATTCATCGAAGTGTAAGATGTCCCTATTTGAATTTCTATAGTTACCAACCTCATAATTATATATCGAAGGTGAGTTGTTTAAAATAACAAGAAATATTCCCAAAGGAAAGAAATGTGGAAAGTAGGGATGTTTTTCCATATTTTGCACCGTCTATTTCGATAACAATAGAAAAGGTAATTCCCTGTAATTCCAACACCGCATAATTCCACTTTTTAAGTGTTTTATGGAAAATTACAACGGTTACATTTTCTTCTTGGGGATGATACAGTTCCAATGCATTAAAAAAGTAAAAGTAAATATTTTATGGGATTTACGCATAAGTGTATATTTGAAAATCACTAAATATAGGAACTAAAACATTGTAAATTATATAAATAGAAATAATAATAATCTCATTTATAAGCTAAATAATTATGGCAAATTATAAATGAAGAAATAAATAATAAGCGCCAAAATACGAAAAAGGCAATCAACTTAAAGAATTAAGGAAATTACAATAGTCAAGGTAATATGGGCATTAATAGCAAGAAGTAAATGATACTTATTGGCACTAATGAAATAGAAGAGAAATTCATAAACTAAATAGATGAATGCTCATAAATGAACTTTGAAAGCGTAATAATTTCCACAGTGAAATCATATGGCCTTAGTTATACGTTTGTGACGAGTGTGAATTAGTGGATCTAGCCAATATTTTGATTTACTATAAATAATTTGGTTTAGTAGGGGTTAGAATGCAAGATCGGTAATGTTACACAATGGAAGTTCACAAGGTGCTACCGGTAGTTGAGTATACATCTTACTGATATGGAACATCTTCAACTGTAGGACCCGTGGGATATACGTTCGCATATAGATTCTAAAAATATACCAAAGAGTGTTTGCCTTGGATTTGAAGTATTAAATGACCGATTAGGTCTACTTGAATTCAAAGACAGAGTAAGTAACCAGATGAGCATTTCCTTGACCTACGTTAAGCAAATATAAATGTGATGGTAGTTGGAAACTCAGTGCTATGTCGGCGTTATTGGTACCAATATTTGAGGAGTAAGGCAAGACACATAAGTTGAGAGAACCATCGGTCTCATGCGGTCATTAGCAAAGACTTACGCCTGAATGGGCTGTACTTACTACTGATGCAAGTTTCGAAGGAATATGCAATTACGTCAAATGTTGGTTGCTTATTTGTTAGATAGGAGGTGGCTAGTTAACCCTTAGATAAGTCTTTGGAATGGGTTAGTAATACGGCTGATTAAATAACAATGCCATTATTGGGCACCAAAGGGAGACTACTCAATGTATGTGAGCAATTAAACCTAGACATTGTTTGTGTATGCCCACCGTAGTGCATAATTATGGTGACTAATGGATGAACTAGTCGATCTATGTGGGCGATTAGACCTAGGCATTGACGTGTACTCTTGTCCATCAATTACGACGATGCTTATATTATGTATATATAGTTATATTTATACCTCGGAGTAGGTTGGACGTATATTACATGCATATGAAATTAAATGACTAAATTATAAATAAGAGATATAAAACGTAATAGAAAATCAATTGGTATAAATTAGTGTTATGGATAAAGTATGCTCAGTCAAAAGAATATCGTTCTGACCCCTCCTTATTACAACACATATGATTGATTTAGAGAGACATTATACTATTGCAAGTTGGGTACGGTAGATGAATAAGTTTTCTTATGCATGCTCAGCACTGATGGGGCAACTAGATATCCAAGGAATAATACAATTTCCAAGGTAGAAGCCTTAGTCCGTATATATGGTTTATTATATTTCACTATTCTGCTGTGAATTCGTATAGATAGCTCTCAAATATACTTAAGTATATTTCAGATTGCCAACACCAACGATCTGCACCCTAATGGACTCGGGGTTCGATTTAGTCGAAAAGTCTGGCCTATTATGTAGGTTGTAACAAAACATAACATGTAGTAGATACTTCTTATGATGACCTCCCTCCACCTTCGCTACCCAAATCTATTACTTATATAGGAAAACAGAAACCACTCATTTTATAGGATGACACCTGTCCGGTAAGACGTGGCAATCAGCTACAGCATCTCAAACTGGTACGTCTCTCAACCATCGAATTCCCTAACCGCAATCATTTCCATTTTCTAAATCACGTTTCCTCGGCCTTTCTTCTTTGTCAAAACAAAACCGCTTCAATTTCCTCCCACCAATCCTTCCATAATCCATAATGGAGTCGGACCCTATCCTCTATTTACTGTTTGATTACAGTTGGTGTGTGATACTAACACCGATTGTAGACATTTCAATTTCCCAAATCACAATTCGTCGCCCTTTCTTCTTCCTGACAACAAATCCGCTTCGATCTCCTCCCAGCAACCCTCCATAATGGAGTCAGATCTTCTATCCTCTGTATACTGTACGAGTACATTTGGTGTGTGCGATTAACAATGATTGTAAAACTAGGGAAGGCGACGGATTGGCAGCAGAAACAGCGACACCTAATGGTATGACTCATTTGTCTTCAATCACTCACAATTTACGACTTTTATTTCTATTCGTTACTACATTTTTGATTTGGTTTTGTATACTTATTTATGCACTTTAAAACGTTGCGCAAAATTGGATCTCAGTTAAAATTTATTTTACAGTTCTTGCTAGAAACCATAACAATTTTGTTTACAGTTTGAATATGTTAGCGTCATTCAGCTTAAAGTTATTTTTCCATGTTATGAATTTTCTTTGTAAATGATAGATTGAGTTCACGATGTAGTGATATAGCACAAACCTATTATCAACATAAAAGTGCATACTCTTTTTGCACCGGGCATGTCTTCTGCTTTTTACCAAATCTAATAGTGTGGTTTGGATTTATTTTGCATCCAGCTATCGTTGGTTAACAACAAAATTACAATGCTATATTTATACATCATTGCTATCCTTTACGAAAAGTTGATATAATTTTACATTAAAAAAGAAACACGTTGTAAAAAATAAGCAGGAATAAGATTAATATTAAGGTTAACCAATGCAGATCCAGTATTAGATTTACTGGATCGTTCTTAACAGACATGAGGGTTGGAAAAGCTTACATTGACAATGGAAAGTTTTGGAATTGATATTTTAGTTTGATGAAAGATTAACATGGTCCAAGATTTGGAGATTTAAGTATAGGTTTTGTTTATAAATTTGATTTGCAGACTACAATAAATTAAGATGATCTTCATGGAGTAGTTATTTGATTTCATTGAACAAGTTATTTTAAATGTGTAAGGTTTATATTTGTATTTAAAATTGTGTTTTTCTTTCTATTTTAAGATATCTTTAATGTAGATGGAAAAAATCGGTTCCTCTATATTATTCTGATACAAGCTGATTTGTTACAATAAAAAATGACGATATATCGACAGATTGTTTTGGATAGTTTCTTTTTATTGATTGATTGAGCTATAATTTTCTTCATAGTCTTTGAATTTATAATGTAAGTTTTATTAACATTTGAAAAAAAAATGGGAATTTAGTATATTGTTTTAACTATCTCTGTGAGGCGGTGTGAGATATTATAATGTAAATTAACCTTAAGATAATAAATATACTTCAGAAAAGCATATCAATGTGTTTTTTAAATATAAATCCAAATATTTCTTTTATTCCATGGTCCGTATGTGCCTTTAGATTAACTAACTTGGATTCTTGACTATTCTTGCTAGCTCAACAAGGAAGATTTTCTATTATCCAATATGATATTCGATAAGCATTATTCCTTTATAGAAAACATAGATACTTGGATCATCAATTATAGTACTGTGTTTCGTCCTCATTTTCACCATGAATAGGAGATTAATAGTCATAAACGTTCATAACAGATGAAGTTATATCAGAATGCAACAAAATTTGTAAATAGCTCTTCATATACTAAAAAGTACAGTGCATGAAGATTGATTCAATCTACACCGAGGCATTCTTTGCCAACATATGTCTTAAGATCCATTTATACATATAATAATCTATTTTTGACTAATATTGTTGTTAACTGAGTGGTTATTGAAGGTAAGATCAAAAAATTGTCATTTACAATTTCTCACAGCATACATTGTCTACAAACAAACCTTTCACTTACATAGGAGTGGGAAGTACATAAATGTACCACTATTACATAACAATGGTCAGAGTAAAAATACCATTGTCATATAGCCTAACTTATAGTTGACTTGAGATAAAGGTCTTCACATACTTCAAATGTCGTATATTCAATTACATCAAGACAGTATGTGTATCATTAAAAAAAGTAATATCCAAAAATATTCTCCATTTTACGGCTTCCAAAGCTACTTGATTTCATATTTTTCAGTTTCAAGTAACTATGAAAGTGTATTTGAGTCTATTTTAGCAAAATAAACTATAAATGTTAGTTAAAGCTATCAATCTGTATGAGCTAGCATTAGTTAAGTAGACCAATGAAACTTTAGTGCGGACCTTTGTAGACTCAAAAAATTGAGGCATTTCTAATATAGTTCAATAAAGGCCTACACTTTATTTTTCAGGTATCTCATATGGTCAAGAAAAAGCCGAAGAACTAAAATCCAAAGGTGCTAAAAGTAATCCCCAAATATATGGTTCAGATTGAAGTTTTCTAGGCTTGATTTTTCCTTGGCCTCTATTTGTTTCTGCAAGTTTTTTGCATGGTAAACAATGTTAGTCGTCGGTCCTTTTTTCACAAAAAATCTTGCAGTGAAAAATCTGGTAGAATTGTATATATATGGTTCATTCTAAGAGAAAGCTATGGTCTTAGAAGCTTTCTATAGTGTAGTGTTTCCTTAACAGAAACACACAAAATGTAAGAAGCAAATGGTGAAATTTGAATGGTTCAACTGCTATTATTTAAGCTGTTATTTAGATTTTTGTTTGCTACCACTTTTTATTTTAGCAATTCTTAGTTTGTTTTTTATTCGTTTGCTTTCGAGAGCTATTAGCTATTTTTATCTGGATTGGGGTATATTCGCTCTTTGTAGACCTACAGAAGTCTGATCTCTATAATGTAAATGTATTTTGTTTGATATATCGTTTGCTTACTGTTTGCAGCATCATAATCAAAAAGGTTCATAATGAATAAAAAAGATCAAGATTTATAATTATTAATTATGAATAGGAGGAAATGTGTGCTCCAGTTTTCAAGGTAATACCAACTGTTCTACATGACCTAAGCGTTATTTTAAGTATCAGCTGAAAGATCAAAGTCCGTTCATTATAGAACATGACTCAAACTTATCTCAGAATCAGTTTTCCAATTATGGGACACTTGCGCATTTAAAAAGGAATGGTGATATCTAAAATGGTCGATGGCAGTTTTTATACACATAGCCATGTTAAATTTATATTTGTTGTTTGTGCTTGATACACATACACAAGTATCCATAGAACAGTGCTCAATGGATGTTGTTGCAACAGAATTGGAAAATGATTATAAAATGTAATATTATAGTGAACACATTGTTGTTTGTGTTGGGTATTCACAAAAGAGAAAGGACTACAAAATAATTATTGCTAGGATTGTATGCAAACCAAGCATTAAAAACACATGGTTTTGATCGGATTCAATCAGATATTATTAGGATTGACTAGGATATATTAGCTAACTAAGTGCTACAAAACAATCATTATCAAGCATAAATTGCACGTACATGCGCATATAAAAGCTAAAAATATTTACATTTTACCTCTAAGTCTAAAGTTTTTACGGCCACACCATTTTTATTTCAAGTAGTTTTGGTGGTGGTATCTGTTACAAAGTGATAGTAAAATTTTGTTGATGGATAATTAAGAGGAAATGGTGTTGGAGGTCGCAAACTGATGGTGCGATTCACTAATGGGTATAGGATATCTTTGGAATTTCAAAAGGTCACAGTGGAAATCCTATTCATTAAATTATCGCTATTAATGGAAGAGATGAAGCTATGTGTGAAGTAAGGATGTATTTAGATACATTTTTCTCACAATACACATTTTCTAAAAGAGCATATGCATGTAAAAGTACAAGTATTATTTTCATTTCCAACAATATAAAATAAACTAAAATAAAAGAAACGAATGATAAAACTTTAGTATTATAAAATAATTGGTTCTATGACTGTTCTTCAGTTGTCTCGGTCATCTCGGAAGCTGCTTTAGGTTCGGCTTATGCTGGCGATGATACTGTCAAATCTACTTCCACGGATGTAACTATAAATGCATGCACATTGTGGTTAAATGTAGGTCAACCTGGACATGCATATATACTCAAATTCAAAACTCTTCTAAAATGAGATCTAAAATTAAACTTCCTTTACAAATTCAAAATACTTCTTTACAAATATTCAAATTTTAATATCATTGGAAAATAAAGAATCATTTTTACTAATTTAAACATATACAACTAATAAGGAAAACAATTCACGCGCAAAGCGCATGCCATAACACTTTAGTTTTAGTGGGATGAGCTCAATAATGTCTTTGTATTCTATGTTAAAATCTAATGGTTTTTGTAGTTAAATAGTCTGGGATGTTTTATTAGTTGAACTAGCCATAAATAAATTGATTGGGTTGTGATCGTTAGTTTCGAAGAGGAGATATATTGCTTAAGTTGGAAAGAAATTTTGTAACCATAACATTGTTGTAAAAACTATTTTAATTTTAGTGGCCATGTTTTCGACTAGGCCTAACCTCAATGAATGTTTAAAACCACGGATACTGAATTCAACGGGACCAGGGTTAAAATTGATTTTATTCGGTTCTAGAACATTTGAAGGATGGAGAGTATTGCCCTTTAGTTTTTCGTTACTTTTCTAATACTGTTTAAATCCCCTGATAAGCACTAAGGGATATTGAAGGTGTTAACGTTGTAAATGCAGGCCCACCTAGGCATGCATACATACTCATAATTAGAAGGACAACTTCAACATCGCCAGGCCATGTAAATTGAACCGAGGCTGCATGTGCATCATGTTGTGCTTCAGATCGGTGGATTTTGCCAAATCGATCATCCATATCATGAGCATGAAACACTGCAGTTAGAGGAGCAGTGGGTGTTGGCCAATAAAGCCTAGGATGGGTTGTAGAAAATGCAGTCCAATTTGTTTTTGTAATAAATTACATTTATATAACAAGGTTGTTGATAAGAAAAACATGTTACTTTATGCTAGATCATTAACACTATAAATCTGTTCAAGGTCTATGTTCCTTTTGTGAACAATATGTTATTTGTCTACTCCTTAAGATTTGGATTATACTCTATTGCTAATTACATGGTACAGATGCACGGTAAAAATTTCCACCCGGGTATATATAGAAAAACATGAGCTTAGAATCACTTCATAACATATGGTTCGTTATTTCCTCCATTTATTAAAATGGAGTTCCTCCTTTTCACTACTACTGGTGAACGTAAGATGTGATTTTTTTAATGCTTTGACAATTGTAACATTTTTATGTTTTAAATCCTACAAAAGATGTCCATAATTTCCTTTTATAAAGTTTTTTGGCAAAATGTGTATTACAGTTGTCTTCACAACTGCATTTAATCTACATTTCTATTTTTATGGTTTATGGTTTTAAAAAAAGGGCATATGTCACACACTTCTATTTTAAAAATCCATATGTTCTACACTTTCTTCGAACTGGTTTTTTTTGTATTTTACATTTTTTAATATAAAGAAGATGTGTTTATTTCTACTTCGAGTTTTGCATTTTTTTGGATACCTATGCTTATTTAATTTGACATAAGTTTTATTTTCAATAACAGTGGATGTATGTACGCATTTTTTTTTCTGAACTGCACAAATATTGATGAAACTTTCACGATTTTATGTACATTTTGATTATATGTTAATTTACTTATTTTTCGATATTTTAAAATGTGAATCATGATGGAATTGCAGAGAAATCAAAGATGTCGATTTTGGAGGTATAGGGTTTCAAACACAAGCCCTTGCTATGTAATGTAGTTATCGTCTTTTCTTCCATCCCGTCATCTTTGAAATTAGGTACTTGATTTTAAATGGTCATGTTCATAAAAAACTTACATTTTTCCTGTTTTTTTTGTTATAGGATATGTTCACAATTTACTTCTTTATTAGTACTAAATAATCTTTAAATTATTCAGCGACCATTACAGATAGTGAAAATCAAATATCCCTCGAATCCTACTAAATCTACAACACTAGACACACTAGGATAATTGCGCATACACATTATAATAAAGTGAAAGTATACATACCTCTACAATATTTTATTTATTTATTTTATTAGATTATATTTTCTATCAACTTTCAATGTCGATTCTGTTAAACTCATTGCCCGTGTGCGTAGCACGGGTCACGCACTAGTATTGATATAATGGTAGGATCCATCCTACTGGTGAAGCGCTGTGGTGGTACCTAGCCGATGCAGGGAAGTTGCCAAAAGAAATACAATATACTCGATCGATCAATAAAATTTTCATATATTTCACAACACATAGATATATGGAACATGGACATATTGGTAGAGTTTGGGGTATGCCCTAGGTTATGTAATTTGTTACAGATATCTAACTCGATGACCAATCTTGTTTAAATAAAAGGTGTTTTCTTTCTATTATATATTTAATATAATTTGCGACATTAATTAATTAAAAGTATATTTAATAGAAAATTCGTAATGGTATGTAGTGTGATAGTAGTTACAAAGTATTGTAATCGTGAGTAATTTACCACAATAAAAATTAAATATACCATCTTAAATGGTCCTAGTCAAGATGCATCGAAAATGAATATCGATGTATCCGTTAAGACTAGAGTACGTAACACTCTACAAATGTTGGACAGTGTATTAATCATGTCTACTGGGGGCACCAAAAGGTTATGTATTAATAGTTATTGGATAACTATAGAATGACTTACTCGCTAGTTTTCTGTTGGTTAATATAACTAAGATCAAACAGAAAATATCGATGTCACTAATTTACACAATTCTCTCGATTTAAGAATAATGTAGATCTTCAGTATGAAAGCTTCGCTTTGATTATAGTCAAATCATGGCACGACATCCATCAAGTAGCTATGTTGGTTGAGTGGAAGCATTGGAAGTAAAACACTATTCAAGAAAGGATTCATCTCCTTGGTTATATGGAATTAGTATCACGGTCAACTCAAGTCAACTCAAAGTCAAAAACTCTGGCCATAGCATTTCCGTTAATGATATTATTATTATTGAATCAAAGACTTTGTGTTTGGACTATAGAGTTAAATATGAACGATGTTGGAATATTGACCATTACCGAATTTCATAAGTCCAAAGTGATATAGTTTTGACAAAGAGAATTAGTATAAATAAATGGCACAACTGGGTAACGCTTAATAATATAAAATTGGATTTTACTGAAACCAAGTAATCGATGAGTTTGGCCAAAATGTCACACCATCTGCTTAGTGACATGTGAATATTAACCTTCGAATAATTAGATGCTAATCGCTATAATTTACACCTGATGCGTCACATAACCGGAATGATGAAATTCTTTTTAGACTAAACGAGTTAATTACTTTATGTCACAGCCCCCTTTCCGGACCCTCGAAAATCGACACAAAATACACCATAGAATAATATGCCGATGCTCAAGTGCCGCAAAAGACAGATTGTCGAGAGAAAAGAAAGAAGATAGAAAAAAGAAGGAACTAAACAATAATAGAATCTCATAATCGTAGTGGAACAAAATATAATACATAATATCAGATCTTTACACAAAATGAAAACTATATCTGTTTTTATATATTACACCATCAGAGTATCACAAACAAGCAACACTTACTAGCCTGACAATTCATATAATCACAGCAGCGGATATATAGGATAATACGTCTCAGACTCTAGCTCCTCTCCTGAGCTCCACGGCATCCTTTCCTATAATCTATAATACCCGGTCTGACCCGAGCATTATAATAAAACAACACCCGAGTCGGTCTGGAATACCAGCGTGAGAAATATACACCCAAATTGATTATTGAAGTTTCAAAATCCTTTGAAATCAAAACAATCTCGTAAGACCAAGCCACAAATAAACATGTTGGGTTTTTACCTTACGATAGCCAAAACATTTCTTATAAAATCCTCTGATATTATAATAGTGTCTATATACAAATATTTATTTAAATAGCCGACATTGTTACATTTATTAAATTCCAGCTAATAGGTATACAAACAAAACCGTAAAGGCACGTAGGAAGAATGGATTTTCAACTAATGACTGGGCACTGGGGTACCACCTATCACAGTACGTGGCCTAGATCACCATACCGAGGATTACTCCCAATCCACTGCAACACAAGACCGGGACTAGGCCTTACTGGATAATCCCGAGTAAGATCATCCCACAATTGGGATTAGCAACCGCACTACTGAGCCGAAATAAAAAGGGACATCTAGACATGGATGGCCTCACCCTAATGGGCGCTACCCACTTAGCCTTGCTGCATATCCCCTGATTTTCTGTCATTTCCGATTGATGAGGCTTGAGGCTAAGCGTTACCTTTTAGAACGTTTCACTTAGAATGCCCATCGTTCACCTGACGATGTTCGGAAAGCATTCATCCATACAAGTCCGTCACGGGTTCGAACGAAACCGAAGGCACTACTCTTACTACATCCATTTTGGAATCATTCTAAGGATTAGTAGCGACTAGCCCTTACACTTCACTGCTCCATCTTCGACTCCGAACTTGTTTTTCCACGAAAACGTACAAACCGGATCGAAGTGATTTTCGAGAAATTAATCCCGATCCCGGTCTCTTCGAAACAATCAACGCATTGGCCAATATTGATAGTCGGTTATTTAACTATCAATTTACATTCACAAACATCCATCAAACAATAAATAATTTCCCCAAATTATTTATTAACCTCAAAATATCTTCACAAGATATATTTCCAATTTTTAAACCTTTGAAAACAGTTTCCAAACCACACTCTTTTCATGAAATAAATTCCCATATATTTATTTCCACTGAAAACACCAAGTACAAATACCTTAGATTTCAAAATGATTAAATCACTTTATCCTAAAATATACCTTCAATATTCAAATTAGACTACTTAAACATTTATTCAAAAATACATTTACAAATATTTAAAGCAAAATTATTGTATAAGATATAAACTAATTTTATAATAAAGGTTAAGTCACACTAAATTTTAAAAGAGGAGTCACAAAATTCTATACTAGTTTCGAATAACTTCAACCAAATTATCTTTAAAATAAACCCATTTTATAAAATATAAATATTAAAAATATTCTTTCAAAACATAATACTAATTACCCCTTTAAAATAATTACTACTATAACTAATTTGATAAATATTCACTTTTAAAATTTTTACAACTTAAATAATAATTTCTTGAAACCATTCTTTTAAACAACTTCAAAACTTCTAACTTTTACTCCAAAATCTGCTTTAAAAACGTACTTGCCTTTTCAGGGAAATACACTTCCATTTTAGAATAAACCAAAGAATTATTTTTATAAATCCTGATGGATTTATCTCAATTCAAATTTACGTTTAAATCCCATAAATTTCTTCCAACACTTTAAAAATAAACACCTTTTTATTTTTAATACATTTCCCATTTCTTGGAAAATCACTTTCAAAATATATACTTAACTTATTTAAAAATAAGTTACTAAATTCTTTATTCAAAATATACTTTTGAAAATCTATAAAGGTTTCTTGGGTAACTTGAATCAAAAATTTCCTCTTAATATAAAGTTATTATATAAATTAATTATAATAAAATTTCCTTTAGAAATCATAATACTAATTTATCTTTAAAATAGTTACATACTATAATTAGTTAATTATATACTTACTTTCACTTAAAAGTAATTAAAACAGTATTTTCTTCTAAAACATTCTAAAAACACATTTTAAACTTCTAGTTTATACTTCAAAAGCTTTTCTTTGAAAACATACTTAGTTTTCCAAGAAAAATGCACTTTCCATCCTTTAAAGACAATCTCATCTTTACTTCTAAAATAATTATACATTTCTTACATAATTTTCCACCAGAAATCTATATTTCCAAATTTATCCACTGATAAATATTTTATTCTACTTCATTTGTAAAACCAGTTTACAAATTCTCATTCCCCATCACAGTTTCAAAACTCTTAACAAATTTCAAATCAATTTCCTGAATTTAATTTCCTTAAATTCATTACTAAAAATTCCTTTCATTTTCCTTTAATCCCAATTCATTTACTGATATTTTTAAAATACCAAATTTTATTTATCCAACCATAACACAGCATAACTAAATTTCCAAATTAAACCATCATGGAATATCAATAAAATACAACACATATTATAAAGATAATTTCTATATTGTGAGGAATCCAGTTGGATCGCTCCAACCTGTTTCCCTGCATCCATAGATATTAGCACAACAAATAAATATCAATCCAATCTGATAATAATATCACATTCAATCAATCAACCAATCATTTAAATATTAAATAATTAAACTAACTTGCATTCCAAATGTGAGTGAGATAAACTCACCTTGAGTTTCGACGAGCGTTTTAAATTTTAGATTAAATACCATTCTATTTAATCTAAAACTTCCACTTGCTCCAATCATCTCTGGACCTGTTGCAGCGTGTAGACTGCGTTGCTGCGATTTCGGTGCTTCTTGTTTTGTCGGAATCTGATCACGCATGTAAAAGATATAGGCGTTTAAATTTTGTACGATTTTTAATATAAATATTTTACATTATTATATTTCATAAAACAAAAATCACCATCAGCCATTCAACCCAAAACTTGAAATCAGGGCCGTTCCTCTCGTAGCTCCTCCTTCGTTCAAGAACCATGAAATCGAACCTAATGTCATTTGCTTTGACCTATCGATCGCCCTCCTCATCGTCCACTTAAACAAGATCAAAACCCACTATCACAAAGCTCATCGCAGCACGCGTCCATGGCCAGAGCGACGCCAAGCTCGGCACCCCCTTCACCCAAAAATCGAGCATGAACGGAACCCCCATCGGCGTAAATTCTGGCCACCACAGCAAGCTTCACGCCACTCCACCGTATGGATGTGGAGAGCTAGAGAAGCTCTATACTTCTTTAGTTGAAAGTCTCGCATGAAAGCCTGAGGATTAGATGAAAAATGAGGAAGAAGGAGAAGACCTTTCGACCATTGGTTTGAGTAGAACGGCGGCTCGAGAATTAGGGCCAGGGTTTGGGCCGATAAACATATATATACACGTTAATATATTAATTTAATAATATTTTCACAAATCACTTGACTTTTCAAACGAATTCCAAATCGCACGTGTCGCAAGGCGTTTATAAGGTTTTACCCCCATACTGAACACAATGGAACGTGTTTCGGAGGCTAATTTGATCATATGCGGAAGATAGCTTTTTGAATTGTGTTTAAATATTAATTTATAGATTTTAATTTCAACGCGTTTCTCACCCGTACGAACAAACGTTAACCCCAAACACTACGAAATTTGAAATTCGATAATAATACATTATTGCGGATCCAATGGAACTGGTTTCGTCGAATTCTGAGACTGTGCCCTGGAAGACTATTTTAATTCGTCGATTAATTCGAGTGATTTCCAAATTCGTCGAAATCACTTAAAATTTTACTTTTAAATTTTTACTAAATCTATTATAAATCATATAGAATTTATAATCATTTTTGAAATCATTCTAATTCAATTTAAATCGGAATCTGATTATTTGTATTATCACTACAAATTAAATTCCATTATTTAATTAATAAAAATTCCAAATTTAACTTATCGACTTTTGATTCCATTCCAAAAGTCCAACATCATTATTTAAATCCAAATAGATTTAAAATAAATTTTAGAAACCATTTTCATATCTATTTACCTCGAGATTCACAAATTATCCAATTCCCACGTATTAAATTATTATTATTCAAATCCAATTGAATTGCCATATTTGAAATTTTACTAATCTTATTAATTTAACCAAAATCTTCTTATTCAAAATCAAATTATAATTCACATTAAACATTTAAAATGAATTAAATGTTCAAATCTAACGACCAAAATTCCGAGTCGTTACATTCCTCCCCCCATATAAAAATTTCATCCCCGAAATTTGCTAGGGTAGGAAAATGCTTCTAAACTCATTTACTTGCCCCAAAATCCACTTAATTAAAATTCACATTCACTTCTCAAAACCTTTTAGCTTAATCCAAAACCATTTTCTTTATTTATACTCAAAAGCTTATGTTTCGACATCATTTCAAAAATCGACCTTTTCTTATTAACTCAAAATTTTTAAAATCCTCAAAAAAAATCTATCTCCCAAAATTTTAGAATTTTTTTGACAGTGTCTCCTTTGTACGGAGAGCATTTCACAATATCACAATAGTTATAAATATATATTCATCGACCTACATGGTCGAAAAACAAAATATACCACAATATATATATATATATATATATATATATATATATATATCATTTTTCAATTTTATTGCATAGGCGTGCCTTAGATTAGTATTTTAAAAGCAAGCAGCTAAATAATTTTGCATTTATGCGCTTCAACTCTATCGATTGCCTCCCATACCTGTACTTACTCAAACATACATATCAGTTTTCAACAATATAAGATTATTAACAACCTTCCATACATTTATCTTAGCTAAATGCAACAATTATATAGCCCAACAACAAATTTCATAACCTACAAGTACCATCTTTATAGCAATCACAAGTTTTCAACACCATTTAATTTTCCTAACATATCTAAACTTTATTTTATTCCACTCGAATGATTTGCAATCAAGTTTACCTTTTACAATTCATATTTACTATAACCAATTCATTTTCTCTTCAATATGTTTAACCAATGCTTTACTTACATCAATTTACTTCAATTCAATTCCAAATTGATTCACAATCAAATTTTTATTTTAAATTTGATATACTTGCGTTTCTTTTATGATTCACTAGCATTTATGTACAAAACTACTTAATTAGATTTCACTCAATCCAATTGGTTCGAAAACCAGCTTAATTTTCTTCTTTAAATCAATTCAATTCCGTTTGCAACAAACAACCAATTTCCATGAAAATTTTAAAGTTATCCATGCAAGTAACCATCACTTAAGCGTATAACATCTCAATCTATATCAATTTTATTTCATTTGGAATTATTCATAACCCAAACAATATTACTGCATCACAATTATTAAATAAAATCTCTATTCTCATTTGAAGTTCATCATCCAACTTAAGTTCATATAAATATCATTCCATTCTGGATTATTTACAACTCATACATTCTTATTTCATCACGATAAGGAATTAAAATTCTTTCACTTGCATTAAAATTTTATCATCTAAACAAACTTCATTCAAGATCCCTTATAAAGCTCGACCACAATCATTTTCTAATTTGTTTAAGTTATCTTAATAACAAAATAACTCCATTTCTTCTCACCTTAATCTTATTTCCATTTTAATTTGATTCTTATTCAATCAACTTCCAATTCATTAAAATTTTAATTCAATTTGTTTACTTACTCAATCCATTTTAAATTTATCCACCTTCTCAATTCATTTTCGAATTTATTAATAACATAACCATTCCAATTATTCTAAACCAGAACTGGGTTTTATTTTGCTTTTTAAATTTTTAACAAGCTACCAAAGTTTTATTCATTCCAATACAATTTCCATTTAATTTAGTTTACACTAAATTCATCCTCAAACAATTCCTTTGGATTTAGTTGAGTGAGCATTTACTTCATTCAATATCGTTTCAACTAAATTAAATTTTCTTTCAATTCAATTCTTTTCTGATTCTATTTCAAGTTCAACTAAATTTTATTTAGCCAACTTAAATTCATACCATTTCCTTTACTATTTTAAATAAGAATTTAATTCTATTCAAGATTATGTACAACAAAACTGAGTTTTTATTTTAATTCAATTCAAATTCAACTAAATTCTATTTCTCTGTATATAAGTTCAAACTTATTTACTAACCTAAGTCCATTCACATTTTATTTTTCTTCCCTTATTCCAATTTATATGTCATTTAGGATCAAGTTTTGAATTTTCCATAAAATACCAATCATTTATTTTGGTTTTACAGCTTTCATTTCCTATTCTTAAGTTCACCAACTTATTTATTTAAAAGTTTATATTGCTCATTTGAGTCATTTTCACCTTATAATAACAATTCCAAATTTTATGTGTGTATATATATATATCACTTAATAGCTTAAGGGTATAAATTTTCATTACACAGTTATAATCATTGTACATTTCAATTTTTATTTAACTTATCCTGAGTTAAATTCAAATATATTTTATTCACCACCATTTACTCAAATTATATTTAAATTTCAAGATTAAAATTTTCATTTCTCCCTTTCTTATTCAAACCACTTCGCTTAATAAGTTCAATAGTTGCTTTATCTTAACTTTTCACATTATTTAAATAGAGTTCCCAGAATTCAATTACCAGGTTTTATTTCAAAACCATTTTGAAATCATAAATAACACATACCACTTGGTATATCAAATCAAATCTCCAAATTCCAAAACACTTGGTTTTACCAAAACAAATTTCCCTTTTGAAAATTTCTAAAACCACTTGTATACCCAACAAGTCTAAAAAACATCATAACCAATCACCACGGTAGGGATCCATCACTTTAGAAACTCGAAAATGAATTCCAATGATGTGGCCATCATCATCGGGATTATTTTCCAGCGACTGAAGTGAGTTCAGTGCTTCCTTACTTCCACAAATTCATTTCAAAACAATTTCCATTCAATAATATTTCCCAAAATAATATTCCATCATTGCCTTCAAACACTTTGGAAAACATTTCAAACATTTCCAAGATTTTAAATTTCCAAACTTTTTGTTTAAATTCATTTTAAACATTTTTCAAAATTTTTGGGATTCAAACCCTGGTTTGACTCAAATTTTAGTTATACTTCTTTTAGATAAGTTATACCTATAGAATTCTATTTGGTTATAAATCATTTCAAAATTTAGATCAAATTTTAGATTCTTATTTGATTAAGATATCCACAACCAAACATCCAAATATATATAATTTTAGAAAATTATTCCCTTTATATCAAAATATAATTTTGGGTAGAATTATTTCATTTACCCACTTTAAAAACAATACCATGTCGGTTTATCTTGTTTAACAATTTAGAAATCCCTATCGATACAGTTGTACTTTCCCTACCAACCAGAATTCATAAACACACAACCGATAAGTCAACACAATATAAAACAATTTTTATATTCACTAACAAGTATGCTCTCATATCTATTATCACACTCAACTCATTCTAGAGTACTATTAACTCTGTTTAATGAGTAATTTCCCTACCAGAGCCAAGATTATCGCCAGTCTAAGCTCTGATACCACTGTCACAGCCCGCCCTTGTCGACCCTCGAAAATCGACACAAAATACACCACACAATAATATGCCGACGCTCGAGTGTCGCAAAATACAGATTGTTGAGGGAAAAGAAAGAAGATAGAAGAAAGAAGGAACTAAATAATAACAGAATCTCACAATCGCAGTAGAACAAAATATAATACTTAATATCAGATCTTTACACAAAATGAAAACTATATCTGTTTTTATATATTACACCATCAGAGTATCACAAACAAACAACAATTACCAGCCTGACAATTTCATACAATCACAGCAGCGGATATGCACAAATACAATAATACGTCTCGGACTCCAGCTCCTCTCCTGAGCTCCACAGCATCCTTTCCTGTAATCTATAATACTCCATCTGACCTGAGCATTATAATAAAATAACACCCGAGTCAGTCTGGAATACCAGCGTGAGAAAAATACACCTAGTTTCAAAATCTTTTGAAATCAAAAGCATCTCGTAAGACCACGCCATAAATAAACATGTGGGGTTTTACCTTACGATAGCCAAAATATTTCTTATAATATCCTCTGATATTATAATAGTGTCTATATACAAATACTTATTCAAATAGCCAAAATGTTACATTTATTAAATTCCAGCTAATAGGTATACAAACAAAATCTTAAAGGCACGTAAGGCGAATGGATTACCAACTAATGACTAGGCATTAGGGTACCGCCTATCACAGTATGTGGCCTAGATCACCGTACTGAGGATTACTCCCAATCCCCTGCAACACAAGACCGGGACTACCCCTTACTGGATAATCCCGAGTAAGATCACCCCACGGTTGGGATCAGTAATCGCACCACTAAACCGAAATAAAAAGGGACATCTAGACAGGGATGACCTCACCTAATGGGCGCTACCCACTTAGCCTTGCTGCATATCCCCTGATTTTCAGTCATTCCTGGTTGATGAGGCTTGAGGCTAAGCGTTACCTTTTAGAACGTTTCACTTAGAATGCCCATCGTTCACTTGATGATGTTCAGAAAGCATTCATCCCTACAAGTCCGTCCCGGGTTCGAATGGAACCGAAGACACTACTTCTACTACATCCATTTTGGAATCATCCCCATGATTAGTAGCGACTAGCCCTTGCACTTCACTGCTCCATCTTCGACTTCGAACTTGTTTTTCCACGAAAACGTACAAGCAAGATCGAAGTGGTTTTCGAGAAATTAATCCCGATCTTTATGAAACGATCAATGCATTGGCCAATATTGATAGTCGGTTATTTGACTATCAATTAACATTCACAAACATCCATCAAACAATAAATAATTTCCCCAAATTATTTATTAACCTCAAAAGATCTTCACAAGATATATTTCCACTTTCAAACCTTTTTGAAAACAGTTTCCAAACCATACTCTTCTCATGAAATAAATTCCCATATATTTATTTCCACTGAAAACACCATGTAAAAATACCTTAGATTTCAAAACGTTTAAATCACTTTATTCTAAAATATACCTTCAATATTCAAATTAGACCACTTAAACATTTATTTAAAAATATATTTTAAAAATATTTAAAGCAAAACTATTTTATAAGATATAAACTAATTTTATAATAAAGGTTAAGTTACACTAAATTTTAAAAGAGGAGCTACAAAATTCTATGCTAGTTTCGAATAACTTTAACCAAACTATCTTTAAAATAAATCCATTTTATAAATATAAATATTAAAAATATTCTTTCAAAACATAATACTAATTACCCCTTTAAAATAATTACTACTATAACTAATTTGATAAATATTCACTTTTAAAATTTTTACAACTTAAATAATAATTTCTTGAAACCATTCTTTTAAAACAACTTCAAAACTTCTAACTTTTACTCAAAAATGTGCTTTAAAAACGTACTTGGCTTTTCAGGGAAATACACTTCCATTTTAGAGTAAACCAAAGAATTCTTTTTATAAATCCCGCTAGATTTATCTCAATTCAAATTTACGTTTAAATCCCGTAAATTTCTTCCAACACTTTAAAAATAAACACCTTTTTATTTTTAATACATTTCCCATTTCCTAGAAAATCACTTTCGAAATATATACTTAACTTATTTAAAAATAAGTTACTAAATTCTTTATTCAGAATAACTTTTGAAAATCTATAAAGGTTTCTTGGGTAACTTGAATCAAAAATTTCGTCTTAATATAAAGTCATTATATCAAACACTTATAATAAAATTTCCTTTAGAAACCATCATGCTAATTTATCTTTAAAATAGTTACATACTATAATTAGTTAATTATATACTTACTTTCACTTAAAAGTAATTAAAAACAGTATTTTCTTCTAAAACATTCTAAAAACACATTTTAAACTTCTAGTTTATACTTCGAAAGCTTTTCTTTGAAAACATACTTAGTTTTCCAAGAAAAATGCACTTTCCATCCTTTAAAGACAATCTCATCTTTACTTTTAAAACAATTATACATTTCCTACAGAAATTTCCACCGGAAATCTATATTTCCAAATTTATCCACTGATAAATATTTTATTCTACTTCATTTGTAAAACCAGTTTACAAATTCTCATTCCCCATCACAGTTTCAAAACTCTTAACAAATTTCAAATCAATTTCCTGAATTTAATTTCCTTAAATTCATTACTAAAAATTCCTTTCGTTTTCCTTTAATCCCAATTCATTTACTGATATTTTTAAAATACCAAATTTTATTTATCCAACCATAACACAGCATAACTAAATTTCCAAATTAAACCATTATCGAATATCAATAAAATACAACACATATTATAAAGATAATTTCTATATTGTGAGGAATCCAGTTGGATCCCTCCAACCTGTTTCCCTACATCCATAGATATTAGCACAACAAATAAATATCAATTCAATTTGATGATAATTATCACATTCAATCAATCAACCAATCATTTAAATATTAACTAATTAAACTAACTTGCATTCTAGATGTGAGTGAGATAAACTCACCTTGAGTTTCGATGAGCATTTTAAATTTTAGGTTAAATCGAACCATTTAGTTTAATCTAAAATTTCTACTTGCTTCAATCATCTCTGGACCTGCTACAGTGCGTAGACTGCATTGTTGCGATTCCGGCGCTTCTTGTCTCATCAGAATCTGACCACGCATGCAAAAGATATAGGCGTTTAAAGTTTGCACGATTTTTAATATAAATATTTTACACTATTATATTTCATAAAACAAAAATCACCATCAGCCATTCAACCCAAAACTTGAAATCAGGGCCATTCCTCTCATACCTCCTCCTTCGTTCAAGAACCACGAAATCGAACCCACTATCATTTGCTTTGACTGATTGATCGCCCTCCTCATCGCCCACTTAAACAAGATTAGAACCCGCTCTCACGAAGCTCATCGCGGCATGCATTCATGGACAGAGCGACGTCAAGCTCGGAACTCCCCCTCACCCCAAAATCGAGCACGAACGGAAACCCCATCGGCCTAAATTCTGGCCACCACGGCGAATTTCGCGCCACTCCACCGTATGGATGTGGAGAGCTCGAGAAGCTCTGTACTTCTCTAGTTGAAAGTCTCGCGTGAAAGTCTGAGGATTAGATGAAAAATGAGGAAGAAGGAGAAGGCCTTTCGGACATTAGTTTGAATAGAACGGCGGCTTGAGAATTAGGGCTAGGGTTTGGGCCGATAAACGTATATATACACGTTAATATATTAATTTAATAATATTTTCACAAATCACTTGACTTTTCAAACGGATTCCAAATCGCACGTGCCGCCAGGCGTTTATAAGGTTTTTCCCGCATATCGAACACAATGGAACGTGTTTCGGAGGCTAATTTGATCATATGTGGAAGATAGCTTTTTGAATTGAGTTTAAATATTAAATTATCGATTTTAATTTCAACGCGTTTCTCACCCGTACGAACAAACGGTAACTCCAAACACTACAAAATTTGAAATTCGATAATAATACATTATTACTGATCCAATGGAACTGGTCTCATCGAATTCCGAGACTGTTCCCTGGGAGGCTATTTTAACTTGTCGATTAATTCGAGCGATTTCCAAAATCGTCGAAATCACTTAAAATTTTACTTCTAAAATTTTACTTTTAAATTTTTACTAACTCTATTATAAATCATATATAATTTATAATCATTTTTGAAATCATTCTAATTCAATTTAAATCGGAATCTGATTATTTGTATTATCGCTACAAATTAAATTCCATTATTTAATTAACAAAAATTTCAAATTTAACTTATCGACTTTTTATTCCATTCCAAAAGTCCAACATCATTATTTATATCCAAATAGACTTAAAATAAATTTTAGAAACCATTTTCATATCTATTTACCTCTAGATTCACAAATTATTCCAATTCCTACGTATTAAATTATTATTATTCAAATCCAATCGAATTGCCATATTTGAAATTTTACTAATCTTATTAATTTAACCAAAATCTTCTTATTCAAAATCAAATTATAATTCACATTCAACATTTAAAATGAATTAAATGTTCAAATCTAACGACCAAAATTCCGGGTCGTTACAATTTATAACTATTATAAATTAATTAATATTTATGAAATATTAATTATAAAATTTCGAATATGATTTAAGGAATAAATATTATTATATACTTGTACATGTTTGTAATATTTATAAATATATCAATATACATGCGATACCAACAAGCAATTAAATTAGATTTAATTAATAATATTTATGTAGGTCTAAAAGGGTTGTTAGCCCAAGATGTTGAGATGTTATTTCGATGAAAATAGGGCTTGTAGTAGGCGGCTAAAAAAGCAGATGGGTTTGGCGATGGATTGTTGAGATTTGATGAGAAATGGTATGAGATGTAATCCATATTTCTCTCTACTTCTTCCAATATAAAAGGACACCTAGTCCTAATGCAAAAAGGACCTTTTTGGCTATAATTTCCCCATCATTGCTGGCCGACCTCATCAATAAGAAGATCGAACAAATTCATTTCAAATCAATTCAAAAGGCGATAGCTATAGAATAACTAAAGTTATACAGTCCAAGAATTAACAGTATGCTGAATCATGAAGATTTACAAGGGAGGAGAATTTATCATTACAAGGTGTGCTCTAAGGCATTTGTATTAGGTATGCATTTACTATACTATATAATTTATAATTTCTAGATAATACTATATTATATATAAATCGTCGTTATATTGCTAGTTATGTGAGGTTTTTTATGTATAGTCAACGTTATCACATATTTGATTGGATGTATGTATGCATGTTTTAGTTTATTAAGAAAACACATTTTTATTTATAGATAGAAAGTGCACAACAAACTAAATGTTACTTTAATTATTATATTTATGTATTAATATACCACCTAATTTTAATTGTATGACTTGTATTTAATTATATCATCATATCATGTTAGCAGTTGAACTTATATTTTATAAATGCATATCCACATAGATTATATTTTTTGATGGCTAGAAATTGAATTTTAATATTTATTTGCTATTATTTGAATCAGTATTCTAATTAACTAAATCATATAAAATAAAAACATGTTTTGAAAATTAAATTTTGAATTTTTTTATCATCATATGAAATATCGACCAAATAATTAAAATTTAAAAATATATATTTTTTTTAAAAAATCGGCTTAATAAACAGTCGAAATCAATCAATTAATTAAAAAATATTACTTTAATCGAGAAAATTCTGGAATTTTTTTATAACTTTCAAATTTCATGCTTGATTTTGTATAAATTTAAATTTTGAATAATATAACACAAAATTATTTATTATTATTATTTTATTATATTTCAAATAGTTAAGCAATATATTATTTTTTATTGCAATAAAATAAAAATAAAAAATTTGTTCTGCGCATTCAGTCTGGAAATTTTTAAAAAATATATATATTTTAAATACATAAATAGTATACTATATATTTACATATAGATATTTAGATATTATAAATATACTTATATATATATATATATAATAATAATGTTGTTATTGTAATTCATACATACATACATATATACATGTATATGTGTATGTGTTTTAATATAAATATTTATTATGTACATACATACATACATACATACATACATACATATATATATATATATATATATAATATTTAATGCAATAGTATGAATCATTAAGTTTTTATATAAGTTATACACACACACATATACATATATATATATATATATATACATAGTTTTTAATATTTTTATAAATTACAAGTTTACATACATACATATATTTGGACAACATTTAATACATATAAGATGAGCTAACATGTCCGTTGTTTTGTGAATCCTAATATTTATGTACGTGCATGTTATACCTTGCACAGATTATTATGTTACACACGCATGCACATACATATATATTTATGGTACATATGTGTACTATTATATTTAATTGAATATAAATTAAATAAAATTCTATCTATAATTTGTGTAAATTTAAATGAATAAGAGTTTTTATTTGAATAAAATTTAGAAATATTCTAAATAAATTAGGCTTCGTAGGCCCAATAGAGTAAAAAAATTGAAATTCACGTACAACATCCGCTGTGGGCTGACCCAGTTCCAACAATGATATCAAGCCTAATAGCCTTCGGCTCTAAATTAATCATATTAGTGTTAACTATTAAGCTCACAGCCTAAAAGTTGTCCATAATAGATAAGCTCCAAATTTGAGTTGGGCCTTGAACTAATTTTCAAAATTAGTTGAATAAGATTTTAAATTTTAAAGTTAAATTTAAAACAAGATATACAAATATTATAAAAGTTACAATATAATAAAAAAAATTCAAAATGTTTGAAAATAAATATTAATTTTAAAATTTATTAATAAGATTGATAAAATAAATAAATTAAACAAGTTAATTAATAAATAATCATATACATGTATTATATATGTTTGATATATATTATGATATTTTAAAATGTTTAAGATACCATAAGTATATATATATATATATGCATATAATATAATTTTCAAAATTAATATAATTTTATTAAAATTTCTTAATTAAATAAATAAATCAAAGGTTAATTAATTAAATAAATTAATTAATTAATAAATTAAAGGTTAATAAATTAAATAAAAATACACATATATGAGATATGTGTTATATTATAAAGGTTATAACATACAATAAATATTTAATATAAATGTTATACTAAAATAATAAAATATTAATTAACTAAAATTAATCAAATAAGATTTAATCAATATATTATTATACATAAGACTATTATATGAGTCAATTAAAATATGAAAGTTATATAATAATAAAACTTATATAATATAAATGTATAAAGTAAAGGTAGAACATCCAAGAAACCCTAAGTAGACTTAAGGAATAAATACATATGTAAATGTACGTATACCGTGATTTCAGATGCGTCCGACACTTGAATCACAAGAGTAATTCATAAAGAATTATATTATTCCATAAGTCGATATCACTCAATACTAATTATTAAAATTACAAATCTTCAACATTTTATCGTATATATTATAACAACCCACCCTGGAACTAACCTAAATTTCAACCCAGAATAGGCCCATCGAAACTTAGATCCATTCTAAGGTAAGCTGTTGGTAGAACTAAGAAAATAACAGTATAAATCCATAACAAAACTTTCAAAACTCACAGCGGATGGAATCAAATATAATAAGAAAGTACCCACTTATTTCAAATCCATAAAACTGTCATAATACAAACTTCCATAAAAACCGCAACATAATATCCATTACAACAATTGTCTAAATACATGGGTACACATAAAAGCAAGTAATAATAACAAATACTGCCACAAGATAAACTTCTCCACCTCTTAGCATCGTCACCGCCATCGCTTCGCCCTTACCCTGTGTTGTAATGAGGAGGAAGTCAGAACAACAAGTGTTGATATATAAAAGTCTCGAGTCTTACCTTTTTATTATTTGGATGATATATCTGAAAATAAGAATATGTCTACGAACATAAAACCATTAAAATTATTTACTAATTTTTTATAAGGAAAGGAGGTGGGTCCAACCACTTAATACCTCCCATTTCAGAAGTAGATTCTATATCCCAATCATACATCATAAATAGCTAATAATGTAAGAGAATGTACCCAAGCCACTTAATACTTCCCAGTGGAATATAGGCAGATCCCGTCATTTAAGGCCTAATCCCACAAGCATGATCCTCAATGGTACTATCTAGCCGACATCATATGGAACCTTATAGGCCACTTAGTATTTCTAAGTGAAAAATAGACAAATTCCGTCATTTAAGGCTTAATTCCAAAAGCGGACCTCTGTAGAGATACCCCCTAGATAACCCATTAGCCATTTAATACTTCATCAGGGGAAAAAGCAAGTCCGACCACTTAATATCTCGTATCCCGAAGCAGGCCCTTTGTCTTATGACCCATACCTATGATGACGTCTTACATTAGTCCACTATTCGTAGAAACTAGTAGCCAAATTAGCTGGGTAGATTTCTCCTACTTGATTTGGAATAACCTCTCGTCGTTGCAAATATTTATCATAAGGATATCCCGCATCAATAAAAGTATACACAACTGTGGATAGCCTCAAAGTGGAGGGCGGGCTTCTATCATGCAACTCTATGGACATCGCATTCCTATGACTTAACCATAAATTATTTACTATACACACACATACACATACACATACACATACACATGCACACATCTCATCGTTTCATAAATAAGGCCTTACAAGGAATCTTCTTTATTACGCCTTAAAATAATAATTAGGCTATATAGGAGTTTCCTCTTATTTTCACCTCAAAATCAATTACTTTCCTAATGGGGAAATAGATATAAATAAATGCCTAATTAGCTGCGTCATATACGCAATAGTTATACGTTAATTATGTAGATATAAATAAATAAATATCCACGCTTAATATTTTCTAACTGCATGGATTTTACGCCCTAATCTAGCGTTTAATGTCAATTCCGTAATCAATTATCATTACAATTTATTTTTTCTTCAATTTCCTAAGACTTCGTGGAATTTAAATGTCCAAAACAAGGAATAAATATTCATAATCAAAACTACAATAGCAGACTTTGTAAATGAAATAGAAACTAAATTTATTACACCAATTAAATGGAATATCTTAAACAATAAGAATTGCAATCTAAATCCCATGTTCTATTCAATTCCTATTTTACAAAGAAATAGATTATAATAAGTGGTGTAAACTCCGAATAGAATTCATAATTTAAACCTCTTGTTTTAGCGAAGAATCACAATTTAACCAAAGAAGAGGGAGAAGTGGAATAGACTATAAAATTATCAAAAATTACATTAACGAAACAAAATCCATTAAATTATTGTAAATAATTAAGAATCTCGACATAGAGTTGACATTCAAAATAAAAAGGAATTTTGGGGGATTTTATCTATTATATTTTCGAAATCCCAAAATCCCTAAGGCATATTCAAATCCAAAAGAAATACACTAAATAATCACTGAAAAGAAATACTAAGGTTTTTACTCACAGAATAGCCTTAGCTTCACCTTCCTTGGATTTGCATTCCTTACAATCTCTTTCAGAATATCTCTTGTTTGATATATGTACACACACAATAGGAAAGATGTATATATATTCATTAGATTTCGAATAATTTGAGAAGAATAGGATAATAATAAATTGGTGGAAGAAGAAACAAGTAGGAAATAGGTTGAATCCTCACCTGAATTCTCTACGGAGTTTCTGAATCTTATTAGAGAGATAACAATGACAGATTTTCGTCGTACTGCCTAAAATAATATTAATAAAAGTGGAGAGAACAGGGTTGTATTTATAGGAGTTGAAACACACTAGAACCGTAGGATAGAAGAAGGTTGGAAATGGGTAAATCTGGAGCGCACGACCAAAAAAATAGAACTTAAAGCCCTAGCCGCCACTGGCAACTACTGTTGCCAAGCAGTCGACCGCCCTTGGGCGATTGGTCGACCGCTACTGTCAACCGATTGACCTATTCATGTCGATCGCTTCCTTTATTCAAGGGACGTTTATTTATTTTCGTTACCGTATTATTTTATTTTCTAATTAACTTTTAATATTAATTTCTAGTTTTTTATCATTACTTAACCCTAAGTCTAATCAAAATTAATTTCAAATTTCAAAGTAGGGAAATAATTATTTTTTTGAATCCTATTCAGATTATTTTAAATCTGATAACTTCAAACGCTCATAACTTCTTCATTCGAGCTCTGTTTTCAGCGTGTTATATATGGGAATAAATCAGAATCTCAACATGAATGCAACAGTATATCTTTCGTAGTCAAATTCCAACTTTTACAAATTTTCCGTTTTCTACCGTATCACATTTAATTAAATTTACTTCTTATATTTATGGTTTATTTTACGGGGTGTTATATTTTTCCCCCTTAAAAAGGATTTCCTCCTAAAATATTCTAAGGGGTGACAGCTTAACGCGCAATAATTTCCATGCTATACAACCAAGTTATCTACACAACCATCTAGTCAACCAATAGTGCAATGTGATTACGCACTACATACATACTAAAATGAGCTCAATTCTAGTCAATCATAGCGCAAGGGTGTAATCGTGCCATGAAAGTATGTATGCAAATACCTTAAACATGAATAAAAATTTATACATGAGCGTAAAGTGGTCGCTAAAAAGCGTAGCAACCATCTCCTACCATCAAATAAAGCGACCATGATGCAACCGAAATCCTAATTTTGGCGAGAAAATTTTTCAGCGTAAGGTTTAGGACAAAGAGTCCTCATGCCTCCCACTAGATTTTCTCACCATTATACTCGGACCAATCTAATTCTTTGTAGCAGAGTCTTCGAGCTCCGTGCTCAACGATGCAAGTAGTGGAAAGGGATGCTATTGGCTCCGTCTTAAAATCACCCAATTGATTAGGCTCTACAACAATCGCTATGCTACAAAGGTATTTCCTTAATTGCAAAAAACATCATGGACTCTAGCCAACATTAAAGTTTTCTTGTTTTTTCCCAAGTTGGGAGAAAAGCCCAATAAATATTTTACCTACTTTCAAACTATCCAAATCATATGTTGCCTAATCAATTCAAACTTTCCAAAGTCTCATAATACAAATCTAGTCAGTAGAATTTGTCGATGGTTTCCCACCCACAATTTGATGATTTGCATTACCTCCCAAAAAAATGCTTGAAGGGTGCCACACTAATCATCCATTGATGATCACAATCCTATCGAATTCTACTAAGGGTAAGCGTTACTCCTAAGGTCCTTCAAAATCCAAGATGCAAGCTCTCAAGATATCCTCTAAGTTTCCATCTATTCCTTCAGTTCGTCCATCGGTCTTTAGTCTGTAAGCGATGCTCCAATTCAACAACATTCCTAAAGCTAGTTCCTTAAGCTACTAGAAAACCCCTTCAAATTTGCTAGTAAACTAAGGGTCCCTAATACTAACGATGCAAAGCATAGAGTGTTGCACTTCAACTGCTTCTAAAATAAAATTTCTATCACGTTCTTCTTAATCTTTAATCAATGGGAAATTATATTCTCATTCCTATACATTTTCTCTTTTCATTGCATGGTGGCATTTTGTCGGTTAAATCCCTTATGTTTTCCAAAATCTAAAGTTTTGATATTGAAACATTTACTCGCTTTAGGCTACTAGCCTAATTTCCTCATTAACTTCCATGGTCCATCGCTAGTTAAGTGTTCCTATAAAATTTCCTTATTTACTTTGCTTCCCAACATATATCAAGTGGTTTAAATCTCATTCATAAAGGCTACACAGGAATAAAAGAGAATATATCTTACACCACATCATCCACTTTTTCAATTACTAAGGAAGACAACTAGTGACTGTAATCCAAGGACTCGAAAAGAAAAGTTTATTAGAAGTTGCCATTTATTATCAGTTAATATAAGTGGAAATTAGGTTTAAGGGCTTCTATTTGCAGGGTAATAAGTTTTAAGGACATCACTTCTAAATAATTAGTTTTAAGGACAATTTACAGCATAATGATAAATTCATTTATCTTTTTATGTTATACAGGAAAATGATAAATCCTTTTATCATTATTTCTGTATAACTGAAAATGATAAATTATTTTATCTTTTTCCTGTAAAATGTCCTTAAAACTAATTTTTCAGAAGTAGTGTCCTTAAAACTTATTACCCTGGACAAATAAGCCCTTGAAGTAAAAATCCCCTTAATATAATTGGTGTTGAGGTCCTACCAGTCCTTTCTAAATTAAGATAGGCTATCTTTAATATTTCATTCCATTGCTATCCATTTTTTAATTTTCATTTTTTGGTCTTTCATAAATGTAGTCCATTTATTGCTTCAATTAATATCTATAGCAGCTGATCATTACTGTTCGAATTGGAGCATTTCCATTTAATCCTTCGTCCATCTTTTTAACCTTCTTAAGGTTTCCAAAATCCATTCATTACTCAAATTTCTTTCTTCACAAATGCAATATCAAATTCCCTTAATCAGTCCCGCTTTAGCTTACTTTTCATTTGATTAGTTACAAATTTATTTCCCGTTAAATTTGTAATCAACATCCATAAATCCTAATCCATCAATTACTAACGAATATGCTTATAGTCGTAGTCTATGCTACACATACATGCGCGCGCGCGTACACACACACACACAATATATATATATACATACATACATACATACATACATACATATATATATATATTCTAGTCGTTTAGCACAGTTGCATGATATTTATATCTAACTACTAATTCTACAACTAGAATACTTATTTCCATATTTTAATTCATCGAAGCTATCCTTCCAAAAAGATTATTATTATAAATTAACCATAATTAAGATTTTTTCTTTGTTTGAAATTATAAGGAATCATTTCTTTTCTTATTATTGAAATAGAACGTGTAAACTACGGAAAGGAATTTACATCCCTTACACACCTCTTTTCATTTTACCGTATTCCTTGTTACTTCAAACAATACAATTTTACATGTATTTTAATTTGGATAATTTATGGAAATTATGCGAAAATTGCTTCAAGATTAAAATGTAGAAATTAATACTCTATGGGCAACCTAATTCACAACCCAATTATAGATCTGGAATATCTTTACACTTTACCAACTTCTTCAAATAGGGGTTTGGGATTGACTTCAACTTTCCAGATCAGGTTGTGCATTCTGTTTCTATTTTACTCATATTCTAAAAACCTTGGTCGATCCAACCTTGGTCACGATTCGTATCTACTCCATAAAGTTTATAAAATCATAACTTTCGCACACAAAATAGAATATCTTCATACAAATAAACTTATTTAAAAATAAGCATTTATTACTTCATTCTTGCAATACTTAAAACATGAAGTATCAAATTCAATATCTCCATCTTTGAAAATTTAAGCTTAATTTTTTTTTTTTTATCAAAGACTCAAAATTCCTTTGTTCCCAAAATAGGAATAAAATAATCTCGCTTTTTAAAACTTTCTTTATCAATTTTTTTCCTTAAAAGTTAGACTTTCTAGTTTATGGCAAACAAAATTCTCTTGGTTCTTCAAAATGGAAGTTATGGAAAACTTTCCTTTTCAATAGGTTTACTAAAATAAGAATTTGCTCCGTTTTAAAAATAGGAATTTTTAACGCAAAAGATTCAAGACTTGATTATTTTTCCAAAATAATTGTTGAAACATTTTTGTTACTAAGAGTTTTCAAAGTTACAGTTATTTCCCTCTAAAGAATACAATAATATTTATTACCTTATTACTCAAAATATACTATTATTTGATGAAATATATGTTGTAACTTTGCTCAAAAAATCTTAAAATATCTTGCAACACTTTTCTGTATTAAATCCAATATTATTATTCTTCAAATAACTTTGGTGTTCAAATTAGAAGAAACATATAAAATTCTCACCTTTACATAAATGCTTTTCCTTATACGATAACATTTAACTTATTTATCAATCATCGTTTAAATCCAGTAAATAGTCAAAGATTCATTTTATTACTTTATACGATAGAAAAATAGATGGATGAAAATAACTTCTATCTTCCTCTATTACTCCTTTCAATATCTCATCTACCAGAATTCACAACTTTGTTATTACCAAAATCTTAGTCATCATTCTCTTCTTCACTTATTTGGGAATGCTCTCCATTTTATACTATCGGATATTCCTTTTTTTTTTTTTCAATTTTCTACCCAAAATAGATGTTATTTCCATTTATGAACCCCTAAAAGGAGTATTAAAGAACGAACTTTTAGGTTTATAAACAAGGAAAAATAGAAGAATTAATGAACCAAAAATTGAAATCTTTTTAATCAAATTAAAAGTTTAATATATAAAAACTTTTTAAGGCATCAATTTACAATTAATACCATCCACCATTTTTCCTTAAAGAAATTCACCACTTTTAAAATTACATTACCTGTTCAGACTTTTCCAAAACTAATGGTGTTATATTTCCAAAGTTATCTAAAACCATAATTATATTTCAAAAAAAATTCTAACTTATACAACCTCTAAGAAGTTATAGAGGAAAGAACTTTCAAACTTCTTGCATAGAAAATATGCTATAGAAAAATGGAAGAATACAACAATAAGGAAATTAGAAGCTTTCCTAATTCAATCAAATTTTAAATTGAGAAGTTAATAAATGGAAACTTTTTTCTTCAACTTCTCAAGTCACCAAAAATTTTAAACTAAAATCACCTACCAAAAACATTTCACCACCCTTTTTAAATTTACAACCTCTTTTCAAACTTTTTACAAAACAAATAGTGGTATAATTTAAAAGTCATCTAAAATCACTTTTTATCAAAAATTTATAGGTTATAAGATTTTCATTTCAAAATCTTTTGAAAGGCACTTTCACAATTTTCAAGGGGTTTATAACGAAACTTTTTTATCGAATTATGTCACAGGAGGTAGGATTAAAATTTGTTCTTCCTTTTAAACCTTTGTACTCTAACCTTTAAAAATCTAATTTCCTCCTTGTAGTGATACATGTTTTCCTTCTTACGGAAGTTTGGCCCTTTCCTTACTTTTGTACATAACACCTTCATTTGTTACCTCCATAAATTTTAATTTGTCCATATTAATTGTCAGCCTAACGGACGTTTCCTTAAGGTTTATTTCCTATCAACCTTTCCATCTACAGTCACCCTTATTATTAAAAAATATATCTATATGGTCCATAATAATAATAAGGAAGACCGATCCTGCAAAGGAGTCAATTACTATCCAGCTTCTAGGGTGCTTCCATAAGTTGAGGTACTGTCTTCCTAGTTTTCCCCCAAAGATACGATCTCCCCTCCACATATAATCGGAGTAGGCGTAGAAATTACCTCTAATTATTCTTCCAACTCATAGTCCCCTCGCACATCCTTTCGGAATATGGTCGCAACTACTTCTATAGTTGGAATTTATAGAGTTAAGCATAAATTCAATATATATATATATATAATATGAGTTTTCGAAAAATCTTCTGAAAAACCTTTTTAAGAATAACAAGTATTCCACTCATACGTATAGTACACTTTTCTCATTGATCTGGTAACCTAGAGCTCTGATACCAAATGTAACAACCAACCCCGAAATAGACTTAAATTTCGACCCACAAAAAGGCCTATCGATACTTAGATCCATTTTAAGGTAAGATGTTGGTAGAAATAAGAAAATAATAGTATAGAGTCATAACTAAACTTTCAGAACTCATAGCTGATGGAACAAAATATAGTTGCAAAGTGTACTCATTTATTTCAAAGCCATAAAAATGTCATAATACAAATTCCATAAAAACTGTAACATCATATCCATTAGAACAATTGTCTAAACACATGGGTACACATAAAAGCAAGTAATAATAACAAATACTGCCACAAGATAAGCTTTTCCATCTCTTAGCATCATCACCGCCATCACTTCGCCTTTAACCTATATTGTAATGAGGATAGAGTCAGCACAACAAGTGTTTAGTGAGTAAAAACCTTGAGTCTTACCTTTTAAGTACTTGGGCAGTATATTTCCAAATAAGAATATGTCTACGAACATAAAACCATTAAAATCATTCAATACTTCATTATAAGGAAAGGAGGTGGGCACAACCACTTAATACCTTGCATTCCAGAAGTAGATCCCGTATCCCAATTATACGTCATCAATAGCTAATAATGTAAGAGACGGTGCCCAAGCCACTTAATACTTCCCATAAGCGTGCTCCTCAATGGTACTATCTAATGGACATCATATGGAATCTCATAGGTCATTTAATACTTCCAAGTGGAAAATAGACACACCCCATTATTTAAGGCCTAATTCCAAAAGCGGACCCCTGTAGAGATACCACATAGCATAACCCCTTGACCACTTAGTACTTCATCTTGGGAAAAAGGCAGGTCCAACCACATAATACCTCAACCTCGAAGCAGGCCCTCATCTTATAGCCCATACCTATAATTACATCTCACATTAGTCAACTCTTCGTATGAACTAGTAGTCAGATTAGCTGGGCATATTTCCCCTACTGGATTTGGAACTAACCTCGTATCATTACAAATATTTATCATAAGGATATCTCACATCGATAAAAGCATACATAACTGCTGGCAACTTCAAAGTAAGGGACAAACTTCTGTCATGTAACTCTATTGACCTAACATCCCTATGACTTAGCTATAAATTAATTACTTCATATATAGACACACACACACACACACACACACACATCTCACCATTTCATAAATAAGGCCTTATAAGGGATCTTCCTTATTATGCCTTAAAATAATAATTAGGCTATATAAGAGTTTTAGTGTATGCTTATGTGCTCTGTTTCAAGCATAGCCAAAAGGATCACCTTATCGAACAGTAAATCAAACCTTATGATATTTAACAATCACTAAAGATTACAACTTTTCTACCCGAAAGGTAGCTCGTTTGAACTTCTTTCATATATTGATGCTGATTCGGCGATTATAAAACGGATTGAAAAAACACAAGTGGAACATGTCATTTTACTGGACAGTCTTTAGTTCATAGTTTAGTAAAAAGCAAATCTATGTTTTTCTCTTGACATGTGAAGCTGAGTACATCTCAGTGGCTTTAGCATTTGCAGGAGCAATCTATATGCAACAAACTCTTCTAGATTTCAGTAAAATCATAACAAAATCCTCAATATATTGTGATAATACCAGTGTTATAAATTTATCGAAAAATCCTATTAACCATTCTCGAACAAAACATATTGATATTTGTCAGCATTTTCTATGAGATAACGTGGAGAATGGAATTATTACTGAAATTTGTAAATATCAAAAATAAAATAGCTGATATTTCTACTAAACCATTAAGTGAACTAACTTTTATTAAAATAAGATAAGATGTAGGAATATGTTCTTACAATGAATTGGTTAACTAAATCTATAAAATTAGATTGATACATTTACATTTTTTATATAAAACAACACAAAATTAAATTAAGACGAGATCTAAGAATATGTTCTTACAATGAATTAGTTAACTAAATCTGTAAAATTAGATTGATAAACTTACAACTTTTTTATATAAAACAACATAAGATAAATTTTGTACACTTAAACTAATACTAACCGCATATAACTTAACTATCCTCTATTAAAAGTTACGTGGTTAAACTTATTTTCCTAAAACAAACTTCTAAGTATAGTTAAAACTATCCCTTATAAATCAGTTTATTTTCCTCCTAACTAAGTACAAATATTTTAAGACCATATTACTCCAAAAACATGTCTTCTGACCATAAATCCACCCATTCAACCGTCGATTATAAGTCACCCTCATCAAACAACACCTATGTTTCACCAAATAAATCCTCATCTCCATCAAATCACTCAGAATCTCTGAACATTATTGCATCACCTTCGTATCACACTGGTTTTTCTCCTAAGGAAAAGAAAGCCAAACGGGCAACTGATTTACAATCAATATCTCTCACCGACAGAGTTGATGTCACTATCAATAAGAAATGATGGGAATTCAACGTGAAATGTATTGCATGCAACGATGGCAAGGATCTCATCTAAATTTTCTTGAAAAATGCATTCTAGCAATTTGCGGTCACTCACCAACAAAAAATTGCCTACATCAAAAATCTCCTCGATTACAAGAAATTCCAACAAAAGCGTATAACATTACTCTAAGAAATCTATGCAAACCAGGACCACCAAACCAATATTGGATTAACATACCAGTCCTTCTGAGTTGGTCTCCTTTAAAGTCGTTGATTGAGAACAAAGGTCGAACCAAATTCATGTGATATGCAACAAATTAAAAATTCTAACCTCTCTGACAACAACTAAATTTATGCTAAATATTTTTGTCAAAATAAGTTTCTTTGTAAATTTTTAATGTATATTGCTTAATTCTCTTGATATTTCAATAAAAAGGATTGATATTTTAATTTTAAGAACAATTTCAGCATAAAACAGACAACAGACGTCTGTGAAAATACCACAGACGTGTATCAAAGGTTTTAGGAAAACATTTTCCTGAAACCACAGACGTCTGTTGGAAACTCACATATGTCTGCCATATTTTTCTGTTTATTTTTCCTGAAAACACAGACGTCTGTGGAAAACTCACAGACGCCTGTCATATGTTTCTGTCTATTTTTAACTGAAACCGCAGATGTTTGTGACTCCCCTACAAACATCTGTAGCTGCTCCGACCTTACATTTTCAGCAACCATATATAAATAATTTTACTCCAATACCTCTAGTCTACTTCCCCAATTCTGAAACCCTAGCCTCCATCAACTTTAAATTTAGAACTCAATGGCTCCAAAGAAGATGATCGTTTCTAAAAAGAAAAAACAAGGACAATCTTCCTCCTCTTCTCAATCCCTAATTACCCAATCTCACATAAATCAATGGCTCCGAAACCAACACACTTCCATAATCGGTTTGAGGTACTTTTCAAGAAAAAATCCATGTTGGTCCCTTCTTCTGCCTTGGAAGTGTAATAAAATATGATATTCAAGAATTAACAATGGATGTCGGTTGCCACGACCTAATTAGCTATGATGAGAACAAAGTAATTATCGATCCTCTCGCTATCTATCTTTTCTACTCCAACTTATGTAGTGCGGAAATTTAGACTCTCGAAAATGAGGATGGTTGGTTGTAGTTAAGTGTTTATGGTAAAGAAATCAAAATTGATGTATATACAGATGGGTATATACTAGGTTGTTCTTATGAGGGAATCGATTTAACATAAATACTAGATCATAGTATTTTACCAAGAGATGAAGTTATATATCAAATTTGCTTAGATATTATGCCCTAATGGAAATCAATTTACCTACGACCACATGCTAGACTACTTAATAGAATGATAATCTACACAATCATTTCTCTTCTAGGCAGCCACGAACAAATTTATCCCAATAACCATTGAGCTCTATATGAAATATTTGGCCGTCTCCCGGTAAATTGGAAAAAATTTATTCATGACCAAATTATAGTTTTTGGACTCAGCATCATCGAACAACGTATATGCTCCATACATTATGCATATCTTACAAAATCTTGGCATTCCTTCGTACTTATCCCAATACGAAGAAATTCCAATAAAAGATAGCAGTCCAAGATATATATCCTTAATGAAACTTCCCAAAAACTTACCTCATATCATCCCCTTCGACCAATGGACTATTTAATAACAACAACAAGTACATCATGATCCACAACCCACTTCTGCTCCTTAACACCAAATTCTTTTCAACAACCTGCCTCCCTTGTCATGCTATCGAATATTATTCGGATTCAGAAATTCAAGAAGCTAACATTGAACTGATGCAAAAAGAATCACTTTTGATTTAGCGCTTAAAAATCAAAAACTAATCCGATCAACCCATGAGCTTTGAACAAAAAGATGACTAGTTTGGAACGTTCTTTTTTGGCGAGGATGACTAAGATGGAAAAGACTTTAGAAAAGGTTGTTTCCACTTTAGGAAAAGTTATGAGAAAAGTCCATGGTAGATCGTCCTCTCGCTCATCATCTTTGTCATTACCAACACCACCTCCTCAAGCACAAACATAGGTTTATCGGCCTCATACTTCTCCTGAAGGATCTTCCATGAAAGAGGGAAGATTCCTATACAAGAGAAACCTTAGGAGGAAGAAAAATGTGATGATATGTTTGTGTCTGATACTCCGCAATTTCAACATCAATCATACATGGCGTTCTAAGGACTCTCCATTCAAGAAGATGAGGAGTATAACGATGAAACCAAATTAGCCAGGATCATACGACCAAGATCCTTCGTCTTATTTGGAATACTATGAACATTATGGAAGCCTTTCTTACTCTTCCAACCAGTACAACTAGCATCTCTTTTAGTTATTTTTAGCATTTATGTTTGTGTTTGTTTATTTAACTTTTAAACTCCTGCCACATTACTTTACTCTCTGTTTCTGCTTGAAATTGCTTATTTACTTTTAATTGTTCAAGATCTTATCTCTAACGTGCTATTATCTAAATATTCTATATCCTCTCTTCTATATTGATAATGACAAAAGGAGAGAAATTTATGCATCTACGTAGGGGGAAACAATTTTTTTTGATTTGATTATATAGTTGTCGTCATCAAAAGGGGAAGAATGTTAGAATCTCCATTCAGTATTTTAGTGACAAAAACTATACAATCATATATATATATATATATATATATATATATTATATACATCTTATCAAGATAACATGTATATACTACAAGATGACATCATGCTCGAAGATATTGGGACTCGAAGACAAAACAAAGATCTATCAACCATACTTTAATTAGTACGGTTAGTCTACTATAAAAGAGTCTTAGATAAAATGTTGTATGGTCTCCTTGAGTATACAAGCACACACGATCATACACGATTTCATATACATTAAACATAAAGTATAAAACTGTATTTAACATTCATAGATGTTTGAGAAAAAACCACAAACGTCTGTGACAATCCTCGAAAAATTATTTCTTGAAGTCACAGACATCCGAGAATTACCACAGACATATGTCATCTGAAAAACTGCACAACTCTGAATAGAAACTTCTATTGAATGAATAGAAATTAACTCTTCATCGAAAGGTTACAGCCATTAAAATGAATGGACCTTATCTAATAGTAGCAACTCTTCATCCACATCCTTCAAATATATAAATATCATAATTATGATTTAGAAATTAACCGAATTGAATTAATTAAAACTATTTTATCTTGATTTCTTATTACTCTAGTGCATACAATTGCTTACATACTCTCAATCTGTCATAACCAAAATATATTTTTTGTTAAACCACTTCCTATAACTCAAAGCATTCACATTCACATACTCAAAGGAGATCATAGGAAGATTTGTACTATCAATCAAAATTCGTGTTATTTGAATCACCAAATTGTCAGAGATATACTTTTTTATTATCCTATTCCTCTAGGCAAAGCGAGGATTGATTGGTTAAAGGAAATACCATAGGGGAGGTTCGAGACTGGATGTAGCACGAGAGATCCAAACTAGTATAAAATATCTGGTGTGACCGTTTTTGTTATTTATCATATTTATATTTAATAATTGTTCTCTACTAAACATAGATAGTAATATACATCCTCACACATATACATACAAATAGCCTTATTTGTAAAAATCCTATAGACTTTCAAAATCGCACTCATTTATTTGTTTATACTCATATTCACACTCTGGGATAAAAGTTTGTTGGCGGGTGGTCGAATCGCACCCAATTTGTGTTTATAGTCCAGTCCACACTCTGGGGACTTAGAGTTTTTCTGGAAAATGGTCGAACCATATTTTCCTTAGTCATTTCTTCTGCCCCCAAGTCAGTGGTGGAAGACGAAGAGTGATCGGTCGTATCACTTTCATTCATATTTGGAGTTCTTCATGTCGAATCATGGGAAGGAGCTGATTAGCGGACGGTCAAGTCACATCTGTTCTTTGTTTTATAATCAAGTCATTTTATAGGTGTGAGTTAATGGAAGAATGGTCGAACCACTTCCATTTTCTACAGATACTCTTATTTACACTCCGGGACCAGAATTTGTTGATGGATGGTCAGTCACACCCATTTTTTTTTATACACCAATCCGCACTAGGGGACTAGAGTTATTTGCTGGATGGTCAAACAGTGTCCATGTCTTGTTTTGGATTTTGGGCTTGCCGATGTCCGGGTAAGGATTGAATAATTCATCGTACTTCAGGCATGAGCAAGGTCATGGATGGACGTATCACATCCTCCTTGGATTGGACCATCGAATCATGCCCAAATTTAGCTTAAGATCTCAAACTGCCTCCGCATCTAGGTCAAGAGTCGATGCATGAACGATCATACCATGTCCACTTTCATCAAATCCTGCTTCTGCCGAGTATTAGGAGTAAGATAAGTGTTCTAGCAAATTTTGAGCTCGAGTAGGGGAGCGGATGTTCGGACTGCATCCACTTTGAGTCATGTGTTTAGCCCCAAGTTAGGAGTAAGTGTTGGAGCGCGGATGGTTGAACCACGTCCACTATTTATTGTATTATACTCTAATCCATGCTGGGGCACCAGAGTTAGTCAATTGGTGGTTAGTCACACCGATTTTTGGTTTATACTCCACTTGTTAGGTCAAGGTTAGGAGTTGTCGAATAAACGATAGGGTCACGTTCATTAGTGATAAGGAATTTTACCTCCAGTGTCGAGGAGAAAGGTTGGCGAGTGGAAAATCGATTCACGTCCACTTGGTGATTAAGTGATGGATGTGTGGATCACATCCTTGCTTGGGTTAGACGTTTAGATCTTGTCCAGTCGCTTTGTACTCTTCTCGGCTAGTCGAGGTAGAGAGTTGTTGGGTGGACGATCAAGTCGCATCTACCTCAAGCTACAGTCGTGTCTTCGTATCGAGGGCGGTGGTTGATGAGTAGATAATTAGTCACGCCTACTTTCAGTCGAGCTCCCAAACTTCCCCATGTGTTCAGGGCAGAAATCGATGTATGGACAGTTACGTTACATCCACTTCTAGTTGAATCCTATTCTCACTGAGCTTTGGGTGAGGCATAAGTATTTCAACAAACTACGGCCCATATCCACTCCAAGCCTTTCTTTGGTCTCCAAGTCAAGTGCGGAGGTCGATGAGTAGACGGTCAGCCATATCCACTATATATCAAAGTTTGACCTTATCGGGCTCTAAGCAAGGCATAGATGTTCTATCACAATGGAAGCACAGAATAGAAAGTGGGTGGCCGAGTCACACCCACTTTCCGTTTTGGGTTCTTTCCCCCAAGGTAGGGGCATATGGTAGCCGATGAGCGGTTGAATCATGCTCATTTTGATGATACTCTAAAGGTCCGATCATGGTCCATGGAGGTTGGTTGACACCTAACTCTGGGTACACGTTCACCTGTATCATTTGCAAGTAATTCAATTCAAGTTGGTCATAGTTCAAAACATAACTGAAATTGAATTTTTTTTTATTGACATGTGAAGTAGCATCGTGTGGTCGCTACTCCACTATTCCTTAGCCCTTCTTAGCTGGAAGTCGACCGTAGGCGCTATAGTTGATAATCAAAGGCTTTATTGGTAAGGGTCGGACGTCCCCTGCCCGCCATTATATGGGGCTTGCATATATTATTGAAAGATTCCTTTCCAGATCAGCTTTCCAATCACATCTCAAAGGTGTTTGCAATTGCCGGTGTTATGACCATGTGTATCTTAAAATATACAACGGTTCATGGATTTCTTCTGGTTTTCTATGGACTCTCTCGAGGCTAGTTTGCAGTACTGCTCCGTGTCATGAGTCTCCAAGCAGACGTTTTTGTTTAAATCATTCAAAGAGTGTATAAGTCAATTTGGGATTCTGGGTCGTCTCTTAGAATCCAAGTCCTGATCTGAGGCCTCAATGCTGCCCTTGCTTTGAATTCCTTCAGCCAACGAGCTTGTTTTTTCTTTCTCCTGGTCTACTCTACCTCCACTTTGCTTAGGTTTTGGTTTACTTGGTAACAAAAATTATCCTAAGTCGGAGGAGGCTCTCTAACTTACTAGTTTCCATAGTTTGTCTTGAGATCGATTCTCCTTAGCAACGCCATCAATATGATATTTTCGCTAGTATTGCTCACTTTAGTGATGATAATGCTGAATCACTACAGGAAGTCTTTATGCGGCTCGCATGGCACTTATAATAAATTGGATATTGACATCACATTCTTGGTATGAGTCGAAGCATCCTGAATTGCTTATTAAACTTCTGATTCGGTTGATCAGATGAGGAGATGGACCTAGGTGGTAACTGCGTAAACTGCATGATCATTATTCCTTCAAGGAATATGGGAAAATATCTACATTCGATGGCATCTGTCACTCTAGCAGGATCCATGTGTCACTCATACTTCACGAGATGTTGTCAAGAGCTACACAGAATGTGCTAGCATGGTTGCTATATCGAATCTCCTCGGATATTCTACATGATGTATGGCTTCAATAAAATAGGTTTAGACTGAAGGAGATGCTCCAATCATTGTCTGTCTAGTCCGTTTTCAAGTTACTTCTGCTTGTGAATGTTGTACGCATGATTGTCCAACGTTCAATGGTTGAGAACATTGATCGAATAGTGAATCTGTTATGATGGGCTCACGGATCGGTGATGATCCCCAAACTTTCAGTCAAATGGAGTGCAATCCACATAAGGCAGTAAGGAAGGCCTCTTGAGGTTGCATACCAAGTTTTAAGTCATTTAGAGTCTGTATGCCAGAGTTATGACCAAAACAAGATGGATCGGTACTAACAGATTGATACTAATTTACTTGGAGTCCAACCTGAGAAAATTTGCTTTTTTCTTGGAGTCAGCACCTGATTCTCTTGGAGTCACTGAATTTGAAGTGCTGGGTTAGTGATGGATGGTGCTTGGAGTCATATTATAGTTTGCTTGGAGAAAATCACGGTTTTACACGAGTTTGACCTTGGGCCAGAATTTCCTGGGTTTGCTTCAGGTCGAATGGGTGATTACTCGAGTTCAGCTTCAGGTCGAAACATATAGAGTCTGCTTCGAGTAATATAAGTGATTACTTCGGGCTCAACTTCGGGTCGGCCTTGAAGGGAGTTTTTCGACAAACGGTTCGATGATTTTTTATGGTTTTTGACGATTACCACTCGTGACTCGATGATGGAAGTTCCATAATGGTAAGTGACGACTTTGATGAAGGATAGCTGTACTTCAAGATGGCATAATAAGTGACGTAGGGTTGTCATCATACAAGTTGCCATACTATAGCTGCAAAATTAGGCGTTTGGATGTTGGTAAGTTGAGAGCAATCACAATCTACCTTGGAAGCCTAATTCAGTAACCGATCCCAGTTCTCACTATATCACCTTGGTTCTCTAGCATTTAGGAGTACCGTTTGAGTAGCAGTTCCTTGTCCATTCCTTGGCTGCAATTCAGCAGCTGCTGCTTGATCCCTTATGCCCTGTTCAGTCACCTGGACGTAAGGGAAGTGGATAGAACGTACCACCTTTAAGTTGAGTATCAAATTTTTAGCGCCCTTTTTTATGTGCGGCAAGAAGGAGGGATAAGATATGATCCTTTTTTATCCACGAGAATGAGGGATAAGATACGATCCCTTTTTGAATGCAGACATGATCGATCGGTTAGATACCGATCGGTTTTGATATTTTAGGTTGAGGGATCTGTTAGCGATACGTGGAGTGGACCGATCGGTTAGAGTGTGAAGCAATCGATACTGAATGTAGGGATCGACTATAAGTTATTGGTGGAGGGATCAGCTCTAAATCCCAAGAATGAAGGATCAGATACTATCCCTTTTCGAATGCAAAAGGTATCGGCTGGGGGGACCGGTCATTATATATGGAGTCTGAACTTGACAAGGCATTTGAATATATAAGGGAGGGATCAGGTACGATCCCTTTCCTTATGGGGGACTTAACTATTTTTTGGCTCCACTAACTTGAGTGAACTTCAACATCCGATCCTAAGTACCTTCATACATGAGTGAATCTGATCTCTTCCTAATGGACATGAACATATGAATAACTGCAAACAAGAACACTAGCATCATCATTTCCTTCAACTCCGCGGGAAGTTGATTTAATTCCTCTAACCATGGCTATCTGCTTCCTTTAGATTCCATTCAAATCAAAGTAGAATAGAAACTTTTTTGGAGATGAATCTGGATCTCTTCCTCAGGCTTATGCAATGCAACAATAGAATAGGGGTCCAAATAAGCCGAGAATCAAGTATCTCAGTGAAAGCACCAAAATATTTGCTCCAAAAATTGACACAGACACCCAATAGAGATTTTGTAGGGGAATAAACGAAGAATATCAAATGTCAATAGAGAAAATATAGCATTAAAACAATAAGAAATAAGCTAATAAAAAAGGCATGACAGTTTATAGTGGTTTGGCGTTGTTTACCTACATCCATTTTGAAGAGATCGTTTTGTCAATTGAGTACGATAGAGATCGAATGAAAATACTTAGTTACAAAAAAGTATAAAGCAACAAGCAATGTAAGATTCCTAAATTGAACAATAAAGTCTGTATTTGTAGCAGAAGACGATGAAACATCTCCTTGAAAATTCAGCATAAGACTCTTCAGACCCATAAGGGCCCATAGAAGGGACCGCATGGCCCAAATCCCAAGAAATAGGGACCATGGCCAATTCCTATGATTGATGATTTTAGGGGTGTGACCCCTATGGAAGTTTCTCCATGCTGTATTATGCATAGCCTTCAAGTTTCATGTCAATTGGATTAGTAGAACTTGAGTTATTGATTAATTTTTGTTGCAACATGTGATGTTGTTTGATTTAGGCCGATCCCTCTTTCTTGTGCTTTTTAGGGTGCGATCCCTAGGATGGACTCCCTAGGGTCCCCTCTTTTTATTTTCAAAGTTTCATGTGTATCTGCCTTTTGGAATTTTAAATATCGATCGTTTTCCATCGAGTTGCAATGTTTAGCAGAAGTGATCCGATCCCTTTGGTTGAGAGGGATCGTACCCGAACCATTTTCTAGACTAGCTTATATTATATACTTAGAACATTCCGTAGAGCATATCTCTTAATTTTATTCGATCATGGTTTCATATTATCATCTGTATTTGATTTCTGGACCGCACAATCATCGCTCTAGGCTACTGGCCTTGATGATAGTCGAGTCTAACTTTTCTAGTTTATTCGGATATAGCCGGGTCAAAATGTCAGATAACACACCGCAAGCTTGTCCAGTTTAGCACCAAAGTTATCCATGTCACTACTCGATTTGGAGTTCCTAAGCAGAGAATCAGCTTTGACGTCTTTAGTGGATACCAAAGGAAACTAATCGATGCATTTGTGAAAATTGGTGCCATAGTTATCTAGCAAGTCTTTGTCATCGCAGCAGTCAACCAGTTCGACCTGATGACGGAGGATGCAACTTAGAGGACTGCTATACTGGTTGGAGTAGCGTCAAATTCTACTGGGGCTTTCGATAGGGCTTGCAAAGTGCTGCTATTTGATGGTTGGCCAAGTTTACAATGATTGAAGCTTCTACATTTACTGTGCCTGGAGCTTTGCATAAAAGACTAGATGGGAAGCTGATGGAGAGATAGCTAGTGTGAGGTGGAAGAACTTGCGGTAATATGCTGCTGCTAAAGCAAAGGCAAAGCGCTGCTTTTTATAGTAGCGATAGTAAGCTGTTACTGGCACTGCTGTAGTATGCAACTGCATTTATATAACTACCAACCAATACTCCAATGCGCAGTTGAATTTGTGCAGTTGCATTACAAAATATGGCAATTATTCTTGTGTCACCAATTTTGAGGGAAAGACATGGTAAATAATTCACTTGTATTTGCTATTTAATTATATAAGGTGGTTGCTCTTCCTTTATTGTATTATTAGTAATGCAAACTGAATAATGGTTTCCTTTATTGTATAGCGTTCATTGTTTATGCATACATTTTTATTTTGTTCATCAAATAAACGTGTAGGGATGAGATTCTTGTAAGCTTGGCTTCATAGTATCTCTAAAGTATTTTTGTAGTTTACCTGTTCTAATTTAGAACTGTTAGATTCTTATCGGGTAATTTTTTTTATTTTTTTTCATTGAAGTTGGAACGAATGCTTGCAGGGTGTTATTGCTCATATTCTCTTCCGACTAACAACAGAGACAACAATAATAGACACTTCATCCTATGCATCGAATTCTCTTCCACAAAACATAATAAGGTATGTTAGGGAACAATTAGGGAACAACACTGGCTCCTATTGTTATTATCTTGACTAATTGGTTTAGTTCTCTCCTCTGATTGCAGGAGATTATATTTGATTGCAAGATGAGGGCCAGTACAACCAGCATGCACTGCTAAAGAATTTCTAGAAATTATTGATAAGTATATTTGTCATGGTTAAAATACATTGGTTAGCATGCGTTTTAGGTGAACATTTGAGGAGTTGTTTTTCTCTTATTAGGCATGGAAGTTGTATTTCTTCAAAACTTTAGGTTTGGGTTTTGTTGCTTGTTACTACAATAACATTTGAAACTGAATAATGCTTTTTTTTTACTTACCTTTTTAGGTATTAAAAACCCTAACATTTACATTCAGGAAACCGACCTAGTTACATCTCTAGCAAATAAGGTACAATAGCTACAATTCAAAGTATAATTTGGACATTTCAGTGTATTTATTAAGAATATTATGTAATCTGGATCCTATTAAATTTGATGTAGTGGTGCGCTTGGTCAAGCTGAAACAGATAAATAGACTTGGTCAAAATTCCTTTGGTTTATATAGCACTTGTGCTAATTTCATGATTTTTTTGTTGAAATTTTTATTTAATGAAGGTCAAGCATTTTTTATGCCAAGGCGGGAATTTCTTTGAATGATAGCTTTGTAAAGCTTGTAGCTTCGTATGATAATGAATAGGGATCCAGGTAACACTCAATTTGAATTGGTTTCGAACATTTGATATAATTTTAATTACTGTGTATTTCTTTTATGTTAGTACCTTTTTCAAAAAATTGACTGCAGTATGTATAGCCATACTTATTTTAGTACTGCACCCATACCAATTCTGTTTGATGATTTTTATTTTCTTTATATTGCAACAAAAAATCCTTTTATTTTCAAAAAAAACTAAATCACCTCATGATTTAAGGTTGCCTGATATTTCATTTGTCATAAATTAATGTTTGTCCTTGTCTCTTTCTACATGACCAAATGATACTAATTTCATTGTTCTAGGATCAAACCAAAATGAACCTTTTTAGAGGTCAAGGGTCCAACATGTATGGTTGTGGGTCATCATGTTTATCAACTTCGAGGAGAATGCTTACAAATTATTTCATTTTTTGCCTTTTATAAGTCTGTAACTTTGAGGAGATTTAGGCTCCCAGTATCAGTATGAACTATTTGTTAGTCTCTATTTTCTTAATTATTCATTTTCCCATCTTTACTTAATAAATTTATCTGTGTTTCTCATTTTGTTGATACAATAGATTGGTACAAGTTTTGGATATTGACTTTCTTTTGCCGATCTTATGTTTGAATCTTAATTTCATGGTATGGTTTCCATTAAAAAGGTATTCATTCTTTGATGGTAGAATTTTATTCATCTAATTTTGAAGTCCTCTTCTATGTGGTGAATATATAGTTTTGGGCTGCCTATGTTTTATCTTGGTACTGCACTAGTTAGATTTCGACCATTTTATAGATTGTCTATGAGTTAGATTTCAACTGTTTTTCAGATTGTAAAAACATCCTACTAATTAATCATTAACTTAGCTTACGTAAACGTGGATTGAAAGTCTTTACTTGATTCATATAATTATCATCCATATTATATAATGCAGTTTAAACTAGTTATGTACCATACTTCTTAATTAGAAGAATTTTGTATGAGTTCTCATTATTAATTATTATACTTGTCTGCAAGCACATAAGCTTTTCCGAAAAACTTTTTCGAAAAAATGATTAGCTACATCAATGAACTAGTAATTTCCTTTAATTGTCATTTATATTATAACATTTTGTCAGCACTAGTTGTGTAAACTTCTCTCTATATGGTTATGGATTTTATGAGTGGTTATTGTGTTCAAAATATTTTATATTGAATTGTTTGTATATCTTATTTCATTATGTTATCAATGTGTTTTTCAGTTGTTCGAATGTGATAATTATATGAATGATTGTTGATTTTATATTGAAATATGTTTTTTGGCAAAGCTAGCTGGCATTAAAATGAGCCATGCCACTATGAATACAAATAAAGAATAGATGTTCTATGCATGCACAGAACAACTAAATTCTGGTTTTATAGCACCCAGACCACTTAGTACAAGAATAAAGAGAAAACATAGGAGCTCGACAAATATACTAGACTACTCGAAAGGGCACAAGTCCCCCTATTATTGCTGATATCAACATCAGTACCGGGACCTATAACTTGCTTACCTGAAGAGAAATATGAAGTTAGATTCAGATCGAAAGACCTCGAGAGAGGCGAGTAGAGATAAATCCGGTCCTATGTAAGATCTAAGAATTGCCACCAATTCCTAGCACCATCAATTCCATTGGTCGTCGGAGAAAGACCATCACTCTCAATATGATACACTAACCTCCTAGACTCGTTAGGACCACCTAAGAATATGTGATAACTATGCATCTACATGCCATACCTTATTTCCGTCACCTCGTGAATCCAAGAACTCTCTTCAGGTTCCGATATAACAACCTCATCATTAGAATTGCTAACTGCTTGTGAATCAATTTATGTCTCCACCGCGGGAGAAGTAGAAACAATAGGATCAGAGTAAGGCGGAGCTCTAACCTTGGGAACTCATTTCATTTCCATCCTAGGGAGAGGAACTTTTTCGGTAGGAGAAATAGGAGCAATCCTATAATATTTCTCCACAGAATGTCCAAATGACTGACAGTTAGTACATTCGCAGGCTTCCTGTTGTAGTTAACTTTTATTTCCACCTCATGACCTTCCATGATTTTAACTTTCAATATCGACGGTAACAGATTCTCTGGGGCAATTTTAAACAATAACCTAGCATATAATAAGTTCTTGCATGCAATGGTATTTGCATCAAAGCATTTGAAATCCCTAATAAGACTTGCAAGCCAATTTAGACAAATCGGAGGTTGAAGAACAGATAGTATATTAGGGAAAGTGGCCCAAACCGGAATAGAAAGAATCTACTCTCTGACATTGTCTATAGCAATGCTCCAAGGAGTCACAATAAAAGGTTTCCTTTCGATTATGAGAGGGAAAGTATCAAGCGCTATAAGTCTATCTTCCTTATTACCAAATTTAAAGAAGAAAAATGAATTTAAAAATTGGACATGAAGCGAACCTTTCAGATTCCACGCTCGCCTACAGTGCTTACGAACAACCGAGTAAGATGATGTATTTTCTAGGAAAAAACCAACTAAATAGTCAGGCCAACGGCTCTCCGCCTCCCCAAGAACAGCCGGTGGAATCACATTAAAACCATCAATGACTTTAGTGCTGAATATCTATGGGGAGTATGTACCGACGCTCCGTGGCAGAGCCCTGAACAATGACAACCAAATTGGCTTGTCAACAATATGAGCTGCATCATCACAAAAACCAACAAAAAACTCAATGCTAAAAGGATCAAATTCTGGTATTGGTGTAGAAGTAGTAACAGTATGAAGACTAGGAGCAATATTGCAACTAAACATTTTGGTCGAATTACAATTCTCATCAGTTATTCTTTCTTCGGCATTAAGGTCGACAATACTCGATGAGACATACCGTAACCCAACACTCAACAAAGCAGAAAGTTCGACTTCTAAATTAGCATTGCAATCCACCCTCGCTCAATTACCAATAGACTTTACCAAATGCGAAATAGGAGAAAGAGAAACATTGGCAATACTTGACAATGGAAAAACACCTTCTATTCTTGAGGCTAGGTTATAAGAGCGAGATGATATTGTGTTTGGCGTGCTAGAGACATTAGCGACAAGTGGTAGTGCGGTAGAATTAATCGAAGGTGGTACAGGGATGAGAACATCGACAGGGACCACAACAGTTAAGGATGGAGAAGAGAGCGACTCCGAATTAGAGAAAGTTCGGCCAAGTCTGGTTTGCGATGTAACGAACCTTGGCTTATTCTTTCGATTCTTGGCCATCGAAGGAGGGACGACGTAGAGGGAATTAGAATGAAGCAAACGAGGCAAGAGAAGAGAGAGAAGCCGAAGGGGAAAGGGGGAGGCCATGAAATCGCCGTAAGAAAGAGGAGCCCATTATTACCGTAATGTAAAATATATTTTATTCATATAAATATGTATAGCGTTACTATATGTTGAAATATATTGAAATATGTTAATTATTACTATTATAATATGTGTTGTAAACAAAATGTAGCAAACATAGAATGAGCTACCATAATAAGAGAAATATGCATAAAAAATTAATAATTTTTAATGGCGTTTAATAAACGCTACAGAAAAGAATATGTAGCATATATGGTGAAACACGAAAAATGCTACAAAATATATATAGTGCGGCATTTATGAAAAGGCTATTATAATAATTTGTACAGCGTTAGTAGTAGCTTTTTGTGGCGTTTATGCAATGCTATGATAAATTTTTTTAGTTATATTTGTAGAATGCTACAATATGTTACTTTTCGGTAGCATTTATAAACCTCAACAAAAAGTCTTGGAATTTTAGCTACATGTCATATAACATTGTTCTCTAAAATGCTACTATAAGTGATGGTAGCATTTTTTGTATGCTAACAAAGCTATTTGTTAGCATCTCGCGCTACTTATGGGATGCTAATTGAGACGGCTTTGCTTTGGATAGTTGACTTGAAGGAGAAGGAGATTGAGAAGTAGAAGGTAGGACCAATGAAAAATCAAGGAGAAGCTAAGAAGGAAGAATGCTAGCCAAATAAGAAGGCTAAGGGCATGTTCAAGGAGGGTATAACTTGTCGAAGATGCCAAAAGAAAGGACAAATTGCTAAGAATTATAAAGTAATTTTGATGATGGAGGAGTTCAAGGGGTAGTGTTATCACTGCCATGAGGAGGGACACTTCAAGAATTGGTGTCCTAAGCCAGCGAAGGAAAGCCAGAGCAGGCAAGCCTATGCCATTGAAGCTGTTTCTATCTTGAGTAGACCTCGTCTAAGATATCAAGGAAAAGTTGCAATGGAAGGTACAACTATTATTCTAGGCAATTTGTACCTTATTTGACTCAGGAGCATCACATTCATTCATAGCTAAAAATGTAGTTAACTTCTTGAGTCTAAAAACCCAAGTTGTCAAAAACCAATAGTCATATCTAACATTATCGGGGGGTTGACATATCATTCATTGATTTGTAAAGACCTAGGCGAGGACATATGTACTATTGATGATATATGTAATGTGTATGTTCTTATTTTTTAGTGTATGTACTTATCTTTAAGATGGAGTATTTATCTTAATATGAGGCTGTCTTAGATTATAGTAGGAGAAATATATGGTTAAGAAGCTGTAAAGGTTGAGATATAGATGTTTGATGTTCACCCTAAAACTCAGTCAAGTTAAGCTTTTTATATTTGTTGAGCCTATCATAGGAAGAGCTCTCATCAATACCTATAGTTTGCAAATTTCCCAACGTTTTTGAAGAAGTCCTGGGTTTCCTTCCCCAAAGAGGGATCAAATTTAAGATTAGTCTGAAGAATGATGCTAGAGTATTCACTCTACCATTAAGGCACATGGCCTCCAAAGATAGATGATAGTTAGATAAGTAGATTTCGGAGCTAATGCAGAAAGGATTCATTCATCAAAGTACTTCTGAATGGGGAGCACTTGTTGTCTTTGCCACTATTGTAGATGGCTCACTAAGGCTATGTGTTGACTATGGATAACTCAACAAGTTGACTGAGAAGAATATGTATCACTTACCTAGAATATATGATTTGTTTGATCAGCATGTTTGGAGCCAAAGTCTTTTCCCAATTGGACTTAGCCATTGGGTTTCATCAATAGAGGGTAGCTAAGGATAGCAAGCAGAAGACCGCATTTCACATTTTGCATGGACTATATGAATGGGAAGCGATGCCTTTTGGATTGTTGAATTCTGCTGCATAATTTGTAGATTTTATGAGTCTGTTTTTAGGGGGCAGTTGAATAAATTCATCGTTGTATTTGTAGATGATACCATAGTATACTCCAAGAGTAATAGTGAGCAAGAAAATCACTTAATAGAGGTACTTGGGACTTTGAGAAGGCACTAACTTAAAGTCAAATTCTCAAAATGTCACTTTTGAAAGAAGGAGAGGAGATTTCTTGGACACATATTTTATAGGAAGGGATTGTTTGTAGACCTCACAAAGGTGGAAGCTACTCATGATTGGGGGCTCAAGATTGGAGATTCCAAAGAATGCCACGGAGGTTAGGAGTTTTCTTGGATTGGTAAATTACTATGGAAAATTCATCAAGGAATTCATAAAGATTATAGTCCCACTAACTTGCTTGATGAAGAAGAATCTAGTTCTCGCATGGAATGAGAACACATAGAATCATTTTAGAAGTTAAAGGAGCTGTTGACTAGTGCACTAGTGTTAACTATTCCTGATGGATGAAGCCTTTCACTGTTTACACCGATGCATGTAGTACGGGAATAGGAGCTGTTTTGATGCAAGAAGGAACAGTGATAACTTATGCTAGTAGACAATTGAAGGATCATGAGAAGAGATACTAATCTCATGACTTGGAATTAGCAGCCATTATTTTTTCCTTAAAGATCTAGATGCACTATCATTTGGGAGAAAGATTTGAGTTGTTCACCGACCATAAATCACTCAAATACCTATTTTCACCAAAAGATTTAAATCATAGGCAAAAAAAGTGGATGAAGTTTATAACATCATATGATTTTAGGATTTAATACTCCCTAGAAGAGGGAACGTCGTCGCTGACACCCTTATCCAGAGGCATGCTACCTTAGGTGCTATATATAAGTGGAGGTAGTTGGAGTTCCTTTCGAATTTCAATTTCCAATCACCAACAGAACCCACTCTAGGCTATTTAGCAACAATGGAGGTTAGGCTAGCGTTAATGGATTACATTAGACTAGAGTGGAATAAAGATGAGGTGATAGTGGATAATTTGGATAAATTGAGGAGAGGGGAACAATTTTCCCATGGCGGTAGGTATGCAATTGATGAAAGAGGATGCTTGAGAGATATGGACACCCTTATGTTCCTATGGATGATGATGTTTTGGAGGAAATGTTTGCACAGTGTCATCATTCTAGGATGACCATTCATCCCAAAGGAGAAAACAGATATCAAGCGAATTTTCTATTGGCCAGGGATGAAGAAGAGGGTAGCAGAGTTTGTTTCTAGATGTTTGACTTGCTAAAGGATAAAACAAGAACAAGGGAAGCTTGGAGGATTGTTATTTCTATTGGAGGTGCCGATGTGGAAATGGGAGTATATATTAATGGACTTTATATGTGGGTTTCTTAGGAGTCAAAGAGACAATGAAGCTATTTTGGTTATAGTGGATAGACTCACTAAAAACACCCATTTTATTCCTATTAAGATTAATCGGACCATAACTTCTTTAGCGCAAGTTTATATTAAGGAGGTCGTTCGATTCATGGAATTCTAGTTAGCATTGTTAGTGATATAGACCCCTTATTCACTAGCAAAATTTGGAGGCATATGCAGTAAGCTTTAGAACCTCATTAAATCTTAGCATTGCTTATCACCCACATACCGATGATTAGACTAGAAGGGTGAATAGGAGAGCTTGCATCATGGATTTTGAAGCGCATTGGGACTAACACTTAACTTTAGTAGAATTCAAGTATAATAATAGTCATCAAGCGACGATTGGCATGACACCCTTTGAAGGATTGTATGGAAGGCCTTACAAATCGCCTAATTGTTGGCGGGAAACCACCGATTTTTTTTAACTTGGACCGACCTTGATTCGCGAGACCTTAGATAAGATAGAGTTGACTAGGCAGCGAATGAAGGTTGTATATGGTTGTCAGAAGTCCTATGCTAATAAGTGAAGGAAGGAATTAGAGTTTGAGGTAGGAGACATGGTATTCGTTAAAGTTTCCCCTCTTAGGAAGGTTATGAGATTTGAAAAGTCAGAGAAATTAGCGCCAAGGTTTGTTGGTCCTTACCTAATCTTAGCAAGAATAAAGAAACTTGCGTATCGAGTAAAGCTACCGGATAAGTTGGTAGGAGTCCATAACGTATTTCATGTTTTGCATATGAGAAGATGCATTCATAGCACATCCACTATGGTAGAGCCTAATCAGTTAGTAAACATTATGGCAGAGCCGATACACCCCGTGCTACCGCACACATTATGGAGTACGTGACTAGAAAGCTCTATAACAAAGAAATTAGACTAGTTTGAGTACAATAGGGAGAAAATCTGGTGGAAAGCACCTGGGAAATTGAAGAAAAGACGTGGACTTCTCATCTTAAGCTTTTCTTTAATAAACTTTCTATCTCCATAACCAGGCTTTTGTTGCATCGTAGCTACTACATTGTATGTTTGGCATGGTTGCCACACTTTTTACCATCATTTTAGCATTTATGTAGAACTTTGTGCATACTTAGGATGCTTGCATGCATGCCAACATGTCACAACCTCGCACTGATACCAGGACTGAGCTCACCTATAGCATAACTGCATACATAATTACATTGCACATTTGGTTAGCAGATGGTTATGTAGATAACTTGGTTTTATAACATGCACTAATGCACTCCCTGTCCCTTAGGGATTTTGGGGACGAAATCCTTTTTAAGAGGGGAGAACGTAACACCCCATAAAAAACAATAAGAGATTAATTAAGTAATAAATTAATAATAAGGCTAAAAATGAAATTTTTTAAAATTCGAAATTTGGGAATGGAAGTTACACCATTGCGTCCGCGGTAATTTTCTGATCAATTTCCATATATAACATTTTGTAACTAGAGCTCAAATGAAATGTCATCGACGTTTGAAATATTCGAGTACAAAATAATTCAAATGGAATTAAATTTGTAATTAATGTAAAGAGTTTGAAGTTTGAAAATTAACATTGACTAGAAAGAGGGTTAGAGAAAATGTTACACCAAATGGTAATGTTAAAATTGATCAAGGATTAAATTAAAACAGTTAGCAAATAGTAATTCGTTCCCATTTATAAGCTACTATTTGACTGCCTACTTTGGGCCAATCAACCACTAGCGGTCGACTTCTTGGGGAAGGACGATCGACTAATATAGTACTGGTGGCTAGGTTATTTATGGCCAAGAATGACCTGGATTATATTATTTTAAAATGAATTAAATATGACTGCACTGGTTACTTCTAACCATTATGATTATGAGCCTAGCCTCCGCACTTTTATTTGCAAATTATTTGGGAACATAAGCGGAGCTCTATCAGTTTCTTCCATATGATTCAAAAAATTTCTTAAGGCTTTCCGATAAGGGATTCTAGATGTTAATATTCAATTTCTAATTCTGTTCTCCTCCAATCCCTAAAATTTTGAATCAAATTATTATACAATCCAATTATTGTACATATTAAAAGAAAGAGATCTGGGAAGAGATTAAAAAAAGGTGTATTCAAATCCAAATGAGAAAGCTGGGAATTGTCTATGAGTGGGAATCTTAGTATTTTTTTAGCAATTGTACCGAATAGGTTGGATTTGATATTTTCCATGGGAAATTTTGATTTATGAAAACTTCAAATCTAAACCCCAAAATTCATCCAAAGCAAAATGTCAATTCTTATGAATTGTAATTTCAATTATTCTATATTACACAAGAAATTATGTAATTATTGCAATTTGAATACTTTACATTCTATTCTACTTCTCACTTTTCTCTTTTGATGAGATTAAGGGTTCTGAAAAGAAATAAATTAGGAAACAGCGTGTAAATTACGGATTTCCCTATTCGTAGTTTGCACTACCTATTTCGATGATATAGAATATAAATCCCTATTTATTATATGTGTAAAAATTGAATAGAGTGTAAAAGGGTTTAAATTTTAAAATTTGTTGAAGTTTATTCTACTATTTTAATATAAAATTAGTTTGTTAACTGATTCTATTTTCTTATACAAGTTTATTATTGGGCCAAGGATATTAGCTAATTTGTATGTTAAAGTATGAAGTTGGAGCTGCATAAATTGGAAGCTTTGTCATTCAAACGATTAGTATAGGTTGAAATCTTCGCTCAGTGAGGAATATTTAACCATGTATATTTATACTAGCGTATAAATAACGTATCATTAATAGCGTAATAAATAGGTTATTAATTAGCATTAAAATCCTATAGGAAAGAAGCTGCGGTATCTATGGGAAGTAATTTATAATTCAAGGTGAAATAAGGAGATATCCTTATAAGGACTTAATGCAAAAGTGGTGAGGTATATATGGTAGTATGTTAGTAGAGTGGAAATCATGACTAAGTTATAGGGATGCAAGGTCACTCAAAATCTCAAGGAAGTCCACCCAGCTAATATACTACCGGTAGTGTGACTTTAGGGCTGACATGATACATCACTTATAATAAGTTTCCATGGAGGATGCGAAGTTAGTCCCAATTCCATTGGGTAAGACTACCTAGTTTATCTGGCTACCAGTGCCAACATATAGATGGACTAATGTGAGACGTCATAGCTTGGGTTACGGGTCATAATACGTAGGAATTGCTTCAAAGTTCACAGTTATTAAGTGGCTATTGTAAGTTATGCCTCCTTCCTAATCAGGAGGTATCAAATGGTCGGGGTATCATTTAGGCATGATAGTAGGAAATCTCGGGAAGGGTTCGCTTTGGGTTTTGTAACGAATCGTAAATTAATCGCTTTGTATTTGAATATTTTAATCATTTTTAAATATTTAAATAATGAATTTTAATAAATAAATAAACATATTTTAAATATTAATTAATGATATTAAAATCATTCTCAAATTTTGTTTACCAAAATAATTAGTTCAAATATAAATAGAAAATGTGACCGAAAAACATTTTTCGAAATTTCAACTTTTCGTCATCGGAAAGTCATCAAAAGCATTGTACACATTTTTGTATCACTCATTTACACATGCACACAGATGCATATATGTCATGTGATAAGATAATCAATCTGTTAGAGTTCATAATCAAGCTTACTTTAAATATAAAACTTGATTTGACATAAAATGCACAAAATATTAAATAACCTTAGGAAATTAATTAAGTACCCTAACCATAACCTAAACGAGAACCTAAGGCCCGGTGAAGGGGTGACCTAGGGGTGTGCGTGTGTACTAGGAGTGGTGGAGAGCGTATGGAAGCATGCTGCATGAAAACTTTTTATTATTTTATATTAATAAGGTTAATTAAATTATTACTCCACTTCTTTGCCTATAAATACCCACCAACTCCACACATTCTCACTATACATTATCATATACTTCTTTACTTCCCTACTCTTCATGTTCAAGAATATCCATGGCTACCATATCAATGTCTAAAGTTGGAAAAATATAGCTTCATCACTTTAAAACTCCATATATTCATCTATAAACACTCCTTTACCAAACATAAAAACCATTTCCCTCCTCAAATCACCATGGAAGAGCCCTTTATGGTCTAGGATGAGCCTAAAATCTCCACCAAGGTCCACTAGATCGAGCCATTTGCATAGTAGATCTTAGATCTTGTCGCATTCGTGAAGTTATTGCAAGTTCGGTTAAGTTAGTAAGCGTTTTGGTGAGTAAAGCTTCCATCTTCAACCCAAATGTTTTCAAAATATATTTGTGTTCATGTTATAGTTATTTAATGCTTGTTGTATTGGTGAAATAATAATTTGGTTTTTGGATTGGTTTGTTGCTTGAAAGTTTGTCGCTTTGGAAAGTCAGTAAGTGAATAATAAGTTTTATGAAAATCTAGTAGTTAAACTAATTCCGTTGTTAATAAATGCTAGATATATGTTGTATTATTGTAAATAACCATGTATATATGCTTTTAACCTTGTTATGTGATGTGTGGTGGTGCTGCAAATGCCATAAACTTGAATCCCAAACTGCCTTTATAGCGATAGTCTCTATATCAGCACTTTCGAAAAATCACCTTTTATTGAAACCGTTTGGTTTAATTATTGTGCTTGGAATTATTTTACAAGTTAACCAAGTTTTTGATTAATGATGTTTTCAAAAATAATTGATTATTTTAATAACAATTATTTAATTTAATTAATAAGGATTAAAGTTAACTAATTAACTTATTAACGATTGTTCAACATTAACAAATCATTTGGTTAATAATGTTTTGAATTTAATTTATCATTTTAACTAATGATGTTTAAGGTTTATTAATCTTTTAATAAAGATGGATTAAAGTTAAATAATCAACTTACTAATGATGTTTAAATTAATCAATCTTTTTACTTAATGACTTTTAGAAGTTAATAAATCTGTTTAACTTTAGTTAATCTTTCCTTTAAAGATTTTTGTAATTAGTGAATCATTTTTAAATAATGAGATTTAATTTATAAATTAATTTAATTAATTATGTTTAAATGTTATTAATTAATTGAATTAATGATGTTTAAAGGTGATTTAACCTTTTTAATTAAAGTTTACCGAAGTTAATTAATTAACCTAGTTAACGAAGTTTTAAAGTTAAATAATTAATGTAATAAGGATGTTTTAAGTTGTTCAATCCTTTCTATAATGATGTTTCAAAGTTAGTAACTCTTTTAACAAAGTGTTTTAAAGCTAATAATTTTAATGTGAAGCCAAGTACGAATTTCGTATTTAAAAGAAAAAGTTTGATTCGTTTATGGAAATGAATAAATTTCCGTAAAGCGATTCACTTATATGGAAATGATTTATTTGTATAATTATCACTAAACATTGTAGAAGTAGACTTGTCGCTATTTTGAAAGTTAAGAATAATCATGAGACTTGACTTTGAGGTAACACTACCTTGACTTGTCCAGTATTATTGTTAACCAAGAAAAAATACAAGTTTGAATTCGATGAGTGGTGGTAAGTATACATGAATTAATTTCCACATATAATTGTTTTATATAATCGATAGTTGGTTTCTCGACTATCGGTTTTTCAACTTCTTTATTATCGTCATTCTAAGACGATGTGTTGCTCCATTGGCTTTGATATCCTTTTTCGGAATTGACTAAAACCAAAGTACGAGAGAGGGCCAAGCTATGTGGGGTTGCTCCCATTAGGATACTTTCACATCTCATCTGGATTGGATTTGGTAGCACATTAGATGTGGAATATCTGGATTCTCGGTAAGGTTTGGCGGGGACCGGCTTGGAGGTTTTCGAGAAGTGAAAAGAGTAAATGAGCTTCTCAGAAGTATATTGCTGGAGGTATACTTCAAGGGGGGTGCACCCTCCTAATCATTTGTTGGAGATTTTCATTTTCTTATTCGATTCGAACCTTCAAACTTATTCCCTTATTTGCATCATAAAGATTCAACCACTCTTCGTGGTGTTTAATTATTTATCCATTCTTTACATTTGGATGATGATTTATGTCGAAATAACCCATTCCATGTTCAGCGGTGGGTCTCAAATATTTTTATATATTTTCACACCCTTTGTTTAAAATGTTTTACTCATACTAGACATATCGCCTGACCCGAGTTGTTTGTTTTCTCTAACTCTCGGGTATTCTTTTTATTTGAGTAGTCCAAGAGTAGTAGTTCTTTTGTGGGCTCTTTTGAAGACGATGTCCAAGGAAGAGGCTTTCATCTTCTTAGTTATCTATTCAGTTGTATTATCTAGTTTCTGTAAGTGTATTTTATTTTAGCATTTGTAAAGGCAGGACGTTATAACTGCCTAAGCTGGTTTGTAGTACTTTTGTGTAACTTCGTTAAATCCCAGTTAAGGAGTAACTTAATGTACTATTGACTGTTATGTTTTATTTAGCATTTTCACATGAAGTTTTCTATTCTATTATTATTTCACCACACGACGATTCATCTTTTCGATGCTTGGATAATGGTACGAGCACCGAGGATGTGTTAAGTTTTGTTCCTAGGGGTCAGAAAAGTGGGTCTTCACAGTTGGTATTGGAGCTTTGGTTAAGTGAACACCTTAGCCTCAGTGTGGTATAACTCATTAGTGATAGGGTAAGTAGAGCCCTAGAACGAGTTAATCTTGAGAGATCTTTCCTTTTCTCCTTTAAAAGCCTAGTTTTAGATCCTTTGTTGCAGTTTCCCTTTTGTCATCTTTGACCCTGTCTTTGTATTCTAATAATGCTTGTCACTTATCCAGTTATTGAAAATGAGTACAAGAGGAAGAAGAGGGAGAGGATCTGGAACCTGCATGACTACTATTGGCAGAGCTCGAAGAAATAAGCCGATTGTAGAGCTAGTAGTGGAAGAAGTAATGCAAGTTCAACTGCCTTAGAACTTTGCGGCTTTGTGCAAGAATTAATCTACTTTGGGTGGTAAGCCTTTCTTGTAAGCCTTTCTATGGAACTTAAAATATTTTGGGAGCTCAGACATGGCTTTGCTCTGGTGAAAGAATATTCGAGGATCTTCAGTTGGGCGTTCCTATAAAGAGATTGTTGGCATTGCGTCAGCAGCAGAAAGCAACAATAGATTGGTTGTATTCAGTAACCATGAATACACTAGAAGAAGATTTCCCTTGGGCGTAGTTTAAAGAGGTTTTGGAATTTCAGTTTATCCCAGAGGCGGGAAGGACTCGTGTAACACTCTATATTTTTGGCAACACTATTTAGGATATTTCACTAGTTAAATAAAATAAAATAATGTGTTTATTTGGGGAGTGAGATTTGATTATTATTAAGGGGTAGCATGCCATTTAACCAATGAATTAAAATAAGAGTTAAAATGAAATAGAGGAGGGGTAAAATAAGAAAGAGGTTGTTCTTATACCCTTAAAATTTGACCGTGTATCTCCATGCACGTTCATTTTTCATTTATCAAAATTTTAAAACTTGAGGCCGGCCACCATTAACAAGGGAAAGAAGAAGAAGATTAAGAAAAGCTAGAAAGAAACTAAATCAAATCAAATCTCAAGCTCCTTAATCTCTAAAGCGAAGGTGAATCATAACTACATCTTAAATTTCTTATTGATTTAGGCTTTAAGATGAAATCTGAACTTATTTGCAATGATTTTCCATGTTTTTGAACGAGGGAATGATTATATATACTTGTTGATGATTTGTATTTGTTTATATAGATTTTTTGACATGCTTTATGGTGAAAACTCTATCAAATGACATCCAAATGCCTTTCTAATTTTTATATAGACCGCAAAATGATTTTTTAGAGATGGGTTTTAATTTTCAAAATTTACGTGGATTTTGTATGAATTTTCTAGTGAAGAAAATGTTATTTTGGGTTAAAAAATTATTTACGGTTCAATATTAATTGTTTGGGTCTGAAATTAATATACATTAGACAACATGTTAAAGTGATTTTCAGGAATTTTTGTAAAATTTTCCTAAGTGTTTTAGTAGATATATGAAATTATTTAAGGTGTGAGAATTAAATGTTATATATATTTATAAAAAGGAGAAGGGGTGTTTTGTAAATAACTCAAAATTATTATTTCTGGAAATTATCAGTACTTTTATAAAAGAGAAACTTGCAACCAATTATAGTTGACAAACAAGACAGGTTAGGTATAAAGAAATAGTTTAAAAAGGACCAATCTACATGGTTTTTACAGTTTCGGTACATTCAGCACCAGGCTTTTGCCTCCTTACCTTCACCTCCGACTCCGTCGAAACCAATACACATGGTATCAAGTAACTAGTACATAATGAATTGGATATAGACGGAAGGTATAGGGTTGAAACCAGGGGTCCGAAGGAGTTGAAGCGATACTTTGCTTTTAAATGAAAATGCGCCTGCTTGCTTTTGACTGAATAGCTTTCGACTGGGTTGGCTTTCGATCAGATCAATTGGTTTTAATGAGTTTGGTTGGGTTACACCTTTGTTTTTAATAAATGTTTTTGACTAAGTCGAAACCCAAGACTGCCTCTTTCTACCTTTCGACTCAGATTGGTTTTGAAATGGTTGCTTTGCTTTGTTTGCTTTCTTTTTAAACCTGACCACTTCTCCAATGCTTTCGAATGGATGGTTTTGACACCATCACTTCTTTACTTAGGAATGGTTTTGAAAGGAATGCTTTCAACTTTAATGGGTTTCTGATCCTTTTGCTCTACTTGAAGGCATAATTCAAATGGTTTTGACCGAAACAGTTTTTAAAGGTTTCAAAGGAGTAAATTTTTGAATGGTTTTGAAAGGTTTCCATATGTTTTAAATTGAACCCAAAGGCTTTCAAAAGGTTTATTTTTTTTAATGCTTTTGAAAGGGTTTTAAATGTAGGTTTCGAAGGGGTAGTTCCCTAATGATTTCGAAAGGCTTTGAAGGAAGGTTTTCCAGCGGTTTTGAAAAGTTTAAGAGGAAAGGTTTTTCCAATGTTTTCGAAAGGCATGGTTTAAAGATTTTTAAAGAAGGCAGTTTAATGTTTTAAAGCCTTTGAAGGGAAGGTTTCTCGAAGGTTTCAAAAGGAAGATTTTGAATGGTTTTGAAAGGAAGGATTTGGCCTTTTGGCCTAGGTTAAGTAACGGGTTTTACTTGATTTCGAAAGGGTTTTGAAAGGGTTGTTTAAAGGTTTTAATCAAAGGTTTCGAATATACTGACTAGGCAACATAACCTAAGTGTTATTAAGTTAAAATGGGTTTTAACTTATTTTGAGGGGACATGTAATCTTTATTAATATTGATCAACATTATTTTGGGTAAAGTATATATAACATGGCAAAATAGCTTAGAATAAAGATAAGAATATATTTTTCTTATATAAGTATGATTTAAAAGGTTAAATCATTTTGAATATGTTTTCAAGGAAAAAGATGAAGGATAGTTAACCCTAAGAAAATGATTTGGACAGACTGTCCATTTAGATTTGGACAGTTACTCCAGTTTGCGTCCAATTTGCGGACAGTTACTCCAATTTGCGCACAGTTAGTCCAATTTGCGGACAGTCAGTCTAGTTTACGGACAGATAGTCTATTTATTACTTATGGATAGATGGTCCATTAATTACCTATATAGCTTAACAGACATTGCTATTATTATTATCAGTATTATTATTATTACCAGTTTGATTAACCAGTTTGGTTGTAGGAAAAGATTTGCAAAATATATGTTTTGAAGAGTGTATTAATGAGGGGAAATCCGTTCCGCTAAGTAGCATGGTCTCACTTAATACCAGTAAACCGAGATGTAGCTGTATTATTCACACCAGGCTTTATGTCTGACCCGAAGTTTTTATTTCTCCTTAAACTCTCGAGTGCTCAAAATTGATTTGAGATGGCTGAGGGTTGAGTTTTCAGGTTTTTTGAAATTTTTGCGAATAAAAATTCGGAGACGAGCAAGTGGCTAACGGATAGCTAACTAGGACTTACAATTTATTCTGTTTATTTCCACTGTGTATAATAAGTCAAACATGACAACCAAAGGAGCATCATCATATATCGCTCTTGGCATATTTTGTAATTGATATTTGATCATTTCCTGGGAAGCTTTAAGGGATTATGTAGATTGGATATGAATTATTTTTTTTGAAATATAATCAGTTAAATGTTTTATTAAAATAAGTGATTTTGTTAATATTCAAGTACTTCTAATATTTTGGATACCATTAGCATTATCGTATTTTGTCACCAGAAGTTAATTCTATAGATGATTGCAACATCTGTAGTGCTTAGCTTTTGGCCTCCAGATACGGGATGTTACAACTTGGTATCAGAGCATAGGTTTATGAAAGACTTTAATTAAAAATGATTTTTGAAAACATAATCTTAAGGAATTAGAGTAAGTTTGGGGTATGAGATAATGCTATAATAACGTACTTGTATTTGCTATATATAAGTATATACTTTATCTCTAGTCTCCTATCCTTGTTAGATATCTTTTCTATGTCTGACGAGGTTTGAAACAGATATGGATGGTAGAAGAGGAAGAGTTAACCCACGAGGGGAGGGCACCGATGGGAATGCCAGACCCAATACGAGAAGTACCCAAGGTCCGACACAAGCAAATAATGTAGGTGCTGGAGTTCCGCAAGCGGATATAAAAGCTATGTATCAGTTTTTTGTGAATATGATGCAAGCTAGAATTGCAGCTGGAGTGGTAGGAGGAATGCCATAGAAGCAAGAGTTTCGAAACTTCCGGTAGTTAACCATATAGTAAGCCAAGCGAAGATTACACTAAGCTTAGAGGGAAACCATTTCTGGGAACTATAATGACCCGCCTTTCATTCCATAGAAAGATGCATCATCAATAAGAAAGAAAAAGGTAGAAACAGAATAGATCGAAGAAATAACTAAACAATATTAGAATCTCACAGCGGAAATAGAACAAAATATAATATATCACATAGATATTACATAGTCTTTACATCAGAGTTTCACAGATTACACAACATCTTCACATTAGACAGTTATAAAGATATGTCTATCCATTACATTCCAAATAACAATAGACAAAGACACCATAGTGGAAATAGATAGATATAGCAACGTCTGGACTCCTGCTCCAAGCTTTCAAAATTCGTCAAGCCAAAACCTGATCACTTGGCTACTCATAAAAATTTGAGTACCCAAGAGTTTAAGAAAAACAGAAATAATCTCCAAGTCAGACATGGGTCTGGTGTGAGTAAACTGGTTAAAGTTATTTAACTTTAAAAATCATTTGGAACAAATGTATTATGTAAGACTCCCTACACATAAACATGGGTAAGTTTTTATCTTACGCTAACCAAAACATTTGATAGGAAATCCAGTGATATTATAATAGGGTCTAGGGTTTTCAAATAAATATTCACATAGCTGAAATTGTTACATGATTAAATTCTAGCATACTAGCCACAAAGTGGGTTATACAATCAAAACCGTAAAGGCACGTAAGGATAATTAGTTTCCATCAATGGCAGGGCTACTGGGGTACCACCCGTCACAGTACGTTGTCTAGATCACCGTACCGAGGATCCACCCTAAATACCTTGTAACACAAGGTCGGAACCATCCCTTACTGGACAGTCTTGAGTAAGTCAACCCCATGGTTGTAGCTAGCAACCGCCCACACAGCCGAATAAAAAGGGACTCTAGACATGGGAAGACCTTATCCTACTTGAGCGCGACTCACTTAGCCTTGCTGTACCTCCCATGTTTTAACCATTCTCGGTTGATGAGGCTCGAGGCCATGATTACCTTTATAGAACACATCTATCTTAGAATGCTCATCGTCCTCCTGACGATGTTCTGAAAGCATTTAATCCATACAAGTTCGTTCTGGGTTCGAATGAAACCGAAGGCATTATCTCATTACACTCATTTTGGAATCACTCTCAGAGTTAACGACAATAACCCTTGCACTTTGAAAGTCCATCTCGAACCTGAAAGTACTATCTTCATTATCCTCGTGCTGGAATCACCCTTAGAGTTTGAAGGACAAATAGTTCTTACACTTCGAGTCTTCAACTTGGCCTTCACTTGAATTCACGACCTAACGTTTAACTTAGATCAATGTGGTTTTCAGATAATCAAATATGATACCTGATCCCGGTCTCATCGAAATCTAAACGTATCTTAAAGGCCAAGTTGTTTTCAGGTTTAAACAGTTTATTTCAATTCAATTCTTGAATTCACACGGCATTATCACAAATAAACATCACACATTTATCATAGATATATCTAATATCACATCACAGAATACCACAACATATCATCCAGTAGATATCATTCAACTCAGACATTCTACACAAACAATCATCCACAAACATGAATTATTAATCAATATCATAATTAATTTAATTAACTTAAATTAAATTAATTACTTAAGAATTAATCACCTAATCCTGCTTAATCAACCATTGATTAATTACAAACCATTTAATTAATTAATCACTCCTAAATTACCTTATTAATCAATTAATTAATCTCTAATCACAGATTAATTATCCTTTAAGTATTAATAATAAACCTTAATTATTAATCAATATCTCTCAATACAAATTAATTAATCCATAATTACTTTTGTAATCAATCAATTAATTTTTAATTAACTAATTAATTATCCCTTGATTATTGATTAATAAACCTTAATTATTAATTAACAACTTAATTACAAATTACTGATCCTTAATTACCAGTTAATCAATCTTAATTACCATTTGATTAATCCTTAATTAATAGTTAACCAATCCTTAATTAACAGTTAACCAATGCTTAATTAATCTTCAATTATAGATTAATTATCCTTTAATTATTAATTAATAAAACCTAATTATTAATTAATAAAACTTAATTATAAATTAAGTACTTCTTAATTTCTAGTTAAGTAACCTCTAATTACTTAATTTATTATTCTCTAATTACTTAATTAATCAATCTTAATTACTTACTTAATTAATTCTTATTTACACTTAATTACTTAATTAATTTCTAATCATTCATTAATAATCTCTAGTTATCTAATTAATGATCTTTAATTAAAAATTAATTAGCCTTAATTAATTAACTTTTAATCCTAAGTTATTTATTAATTAAATCAATTAATTACTTTTAATTAATTTCTTAATTAATCCTTTATTCATTAATTAATCAAATTAATTAATTATACTTTCTCAGAATTACCGCCGTGCGCTGCCTCTTCCATCTCTGCTTCGATGTGAGCAAGTATCTCAATCTCACGAGCAGCATGAGACTCACGATAGGTAGCGGTGGACTGTGACGATGCAGTAGAAGCAGGTGGGAACGTGCCGAGAACAAATGACATGTCAACAAAGGGGTCACTGTGCTGGCTCAAGAGCTCATTCATCATTTGTTCGTCAAAAGTAATTGAACCCCCTTGTGTCACCTCAGTAGGCGCGGCTGTCGTCGTGGTGATCGCTTCAGTAATAATGGCCTCCTATTCTTGATGTGGCTTCTGGACTGTAGGAGGCGCTGTCGATGTTACTTTACTCATTGGACAAGAAATAAAAGAAGTTGTCAAAACACGCTTCAACACAAGTACTTCAGTTCAAACACATAATAGATTTGTGCAGAGTACCTTCCTCAACTTGACTCGTACCCAACCGAGCAGCTTCAGAAGAGTGCTCCTGAACCGTACGTCCCAGAGGACTATGAGCCAAGGAGGCAAGACTTGGACCATCGACAACGTCCGGTCCAACCCCAAAGTATGGAACGTAATCCTACTCCGACGCAAGCCGCACAAAACGCGCAAATGCCAGATCTTTCAACTATGATACGTCAGATGATCCGTGAGAGCCAGGGATTCACAAATGACGATTGGGGAGTTCCCCGAAGTCACACTCCTTTTACGGATGATATCCTTACTACTGAACCCCCATGGCGATTCAGGATGCCAACCTACCCATGTACGAGGGGAACTCCGACCCCAACCAACATATTCTGAAATATGAATGGTCGATGACCGCTGCCAGAGCCGACGATGCAGTGAAGTGCCGTAGTTTCCCCATATCCTTGGGGGCATCGCTACCATGTGGTTCACTCGACTGCCACCTCGATCCATCTCTTCAATCGACCAGTTGGCCACAAAATTCGTTGAACAATTCCACATGCACGTCGCAAGGCCCAAAGATGTCAACACTCTGTCTAGTGTCACTCAAGCTCCTGGAGAGACGCTCAGACATTATTTAGAGAGATTCCATACTACATGTGCAGAGATCAATAATCCAAACGATAACTCCATCCTTATGGCGTTGACTAAGGGGATCGACCCCGATTCTGAGTTTGGCAACTGGTTAGCTGGAAAACCACCTGCATCGTTGGACCGTTTCCATGCCAAGGCGGCTCAATTCCTAAGATAAAACATTAAAATGTTCATTATCTTAAGATAAAACATTACCTTATTAATGCCTTAATTACTAATAACATATTTACACCATTTAATCTTTATGATTAACTTAACTTAATTAAATCATTAATTAAGTTTTGAATAAAATAAACATTTAACTTGATATACATTAAAGTTACCAAAACTTCCTTTAAATACTTAAAACATTATCAAGTAATATTTTAAAACTAGTTTCAATTAAAATTTAAAAACGCGCTTTTATAAAAAAACTTTAAAATTTCATTTCTAATTTAAATTTAAAATAACCTTAAATTTTACTTAACAAAATTTAAATTAAACAAACTCCAAAACTTCTTAACCTAATGTTAAAGAAACAATTATTATATAAAGTAAATTTATATAAGAAAGTTTAAACTAAACTTATTTTATAATTTCAAAACCTTGATTTTTAAAACTCTTTTAAAAACCGCTCGACACTTGCTTCGGGTTGCACCCGACGACCACTCGGGTTGCACCCGAAGACCACTCGGGTCTAGCCTCGAGTTTCCCCTTTCTCTTCCATTTCCAAAAACTTAGTTTATTTTTTACAGTTAAAAAACCTATAGGCTTATCACCCATAACTACTCGAGTATAAACTCGAGTCCTTACCCCCTAAACTCGAGTCCCCCTTCGAGCAAACCCACAACCCAAAACAACAGACACAACCACCCTGTGCACAGGCACCGACGTCAGAGACACCTCCGACCATCGACGCACCCTCCGACACACCGACCAACGTTGATGCAACCCATTCCGAACATCCAAATACCATCACAAGCCTTGATCCAAAATCGAGCAACCCAGATGAAACTGGAAAACCAACCATCGCCAGAAAAAAATCCTTGAATCCACGTCTCCGATCACCGGAGCTGCTGCAACTCCGGCCACAACTTGCCAAGCTTCCACGCCACCATTTCCCAAAGTCCGACACTACTCGATCAACCAGAGACCCTTCGACGATCACAAATTCGGATCCCAAACTAAACTAGGGTTAAAAACTTTCTCAACCCACCGCCGCCGCCACGATGATCTGGAACTCCACCAGATAATTTTCCTTAGCTCGCTGTACTTCCTTCCACCTCCAGCCAAATTCTCGACCTCCCAAAATCCTTCGGCTATCAATAGTTTCTCAGAAATCAAATTCTAGTCATTCCCAAAATGCACACTTGCCATAATGCTAAAAATTGAGATTTTTGTTTAAAAAATTCTAACTTTTTAAGTAGATTCAATTTATAATCCTGAAACAGCAAATTAAAATGATTGATTTTAACATATTTAAAAGAATTTCAACTGTCTTCCATTTCCCAGACAGACTTCTAAATATTTTTACTTAAATTCATTTTTAAATTAAATCTATGTCTAAACAAACATTTATTGTTTGAGAACTAAACACTATCGGAAATCAGAGGAAGAGAAAATGAATTTTTGGTCTAAACTTAAAAATTATGTAACAAGAATAGGGAAGAACAATACAACTCTGACATGCACACCTGAACATAATCGTATATATACACATATACTTCACTTATATATACACACATGCAGAGCATCATCATCACAGAAATTTCACAAGCAACAATCATTTTCCTACTTAACTTTTAAATTGAATGTTTACTCACCATTTTAAAAAGCAGAGGCTTGAAAATTGGAAAGCTTTGAAAATTTGAATACTTTTGTTGTTTTGACCCCTGAAAACTTTGTATTGCTTTGTAAAATGAACTGGAATGCTTTTGAAATAAATTAAAGCTTTGTTTGCTGATAATTGCTGAAGAAGGTTGAAGCTTCTGATTTGAAAAATGTTTACAAGGTTTTGTAAAATGGTTTACAGGTTTGCTTACAAATTTTTGGACTTAAGTTTGAAAAATGTTTGCAGGGTTTGATTTGATGAGAATGTTTACAGGTTTTGCTCTTGTGGATTTTTCTAGTTTTTGAAAATAGTTTATAGGTTTGAGTTTTTTTCTTGCCTTCAAAAAGGGAGGATAAGAAAAGAAATAGAAGAGCAGAGATGTAAGGTTATATAATGTAAATTATGGTTTATTAAAATTAAAGAAAAATAAAAATAAAAGGAATGACACTTTTTCAAATTAACTACATTTTTCATTTACTATCTTTGATTAGACTACACATGTTATCATAAGCCTTTACAATTAAACACTTGTAATAATTTATTTTTATATTATTTTAAAATGTTTTTAAAAGCTTTTGTATTAATTTTCCTATTGAATAAGTACCTTTTTATTAATTTATAAATGCTTTTCTAAATTTATATAAATAAAAACTTTTGAAAGAAAATAAAAAAACCAATTATATTCTTAATAAAATCATATAAAATATATTTAATCCATTTTTAAATGTTAATGTAAAACTTTTTTATTAATTTTACTATTAAATAAATACTTTCTAAATTTATATAAATAAAATTCTTTTAGGAAAATTATATAAAACAAATCTTATTTTAAATAAAAAACCTTATTCATATATTTTTATATCCAAAATATTTTTAAGATATACATCCGTTAAATTTCAAATTTAAATTCAAATTTAAAAATCCAATTTAAAATTAACTCAACATATATATATATATATTAATTTAAACAAACACATTATTGAATTTGTAAATAATTGTTCTATTTAAAAGTCTATTTATAATTATATTTAAAAACATCATATTATATTGTTTAAAATAACAATTTTACCAATTTTAAATAAATAAATAAATTAGGAGATTATCACATTTTAAATTCCTTGAAATTCCAAGACATCATAGGAACAAAGGATGCTATAAAGGTGGATAATTGGTTGCTGCGCTACGAGAGAATCTTTTTAGACTTGGGGCTCAATGATTAGTAGAAGAGGTGGCTTGCTTCGAGATAATTTCAAGGAGCAGCTCTATGTTGGTGGAATAGTGTGACGAAAGGTGTGGATGAGGAAACTTTGACATGGGTTGATTTCAAGGGAAGGTTCCAGGAGAGGTTCGTGTTAACGATGGCATATTCAGCTTTGATCAAAAAGTTCGCTGAGTTAGAGCAAAGGGAGATGTCTGCTCTAGTGTATGCTAGAAGGTTTGAGGAGTTGGCTAGATATGGGTATGCTTTAGTGGATACAGTGATGAAGAGGAATAAGAAATTTATCAGAGGGTTGAAGCCTGAGTTAGGAAGGGCGACATCACCTCATATTAGAGATCCTTCTGATTTTGTAGTGGAGATGGAATTGAGGCATAAGAAGATGCTTGATTCTCTAAAGAAGAATAAGACTAAGAAGGTCTAGGTTGAGCAGAGTCAGAAGAGGAAATTCTCTCTTAAAATGGGTGCTTAGAAGGGTAGAGCAGCTAAGAAAGGGAGGTCTGAGATTGTCTGTTTTAAGTGTGACAAGAAGGGGCATTTTGCTAATGAGTGTCATGCTGGAAAGGAAAAGCAGGTGGCCAAGAAGAAGAATGCCTAGTGCTTCAATTGCGACCAGATTGGCCACTATAAGAATCAATGCAAGGATCGCTTTAAGGATGGAAAGTGCAAGGTGTATGCATTGGAGCCTACTACTTCGAAGCGAATAGCTCAGGAGAAAGCGAAGGAAGATTTGGGAGGTACGCTTTAGATTCATGGTATGTCTGTTAGCGTTCTATTCGATTCTAATGCATCACATTCTTTTATATCTAGATTTTTGATAGATAAGCTTAACCAAGAATCCACATATTTAGTTACTTCCTTATGGATTGTGAATCCAATAGGAGGGTATGCAACTCTAGGGTTGAGATGTGACTGTTAGAGTTTGATTTGTTAGGTCATACTTTTAGTTGCAGTTTGCATATGTTTGATTTTGTAGGGTTTAGAATTATTCTTGATATGGATTGATTAAGTGAGTATGATACTAGGATATTTTTCCATGATAGGAAAATATCGCGTAGGAACCCTGATTGTTGTAAGAGGATTGTTTATGTTATAGAAGGTACTAGTGGTGAGGTAAATGCCTTGTTGGGTGTTATGGAATTGGAAGATGAGATGAATCGAGTTTTCGTGGTCAAAGAATTCGCAGATGTTTTTGAGCCTATAGTTGGATTGCCACCGAAACGAGCCATTGAGTTTCGAATATATTTGGTTCCGGGAGTAAAACTAATGAGTAGGCTGCCAAGCAGGATGACCCCTATAGAGATGAGGGAGTTGAAGGTGCAGTTAGTGAATTTGGAAGGCATGAATTTTATCAGACCGAGTAGTTCAGCCTAGGGAGCAGCCTAGTGTTTGCTAAGAAGCCGGTTAAGGCTATGTATTGATTATCGTAAGTTATATGAAAGGACGATAAAGAATCGATATCCATTGCCGAGGATTGATGACTTGTTTGATCAGTTAAGTGGAGCCAAGGTATTTTCCCAATAGGATTTGGCGACAGGTTTCCATTAGCTCAGAGTAGAAGAGGATGGTATACCTATGACGGCGTTTAGGACCAGATACGGATCATGCGAATGGTTAGTTATGCCATTCGGACTGACTAATGCACCAACTTTCTTTGTGGATTTGATGAAACGAGTTTTCCAACAGCACTTGGATAGGTTCTGTTAGTTTTTATAGACGGTATCTTGATATACTCTAAGGATGAGAAGGAGCTTAAAGTTTATCTTAGAGTGGTGCTTGAGACGTTGAGGCAACATCAGCTAATGGCGAAGTTTTTGAAATTTCATTTTTGGAAGAAGGAAGTGAAGTTTCTTGGTCATGTAGTCTCAAAGAATGGGTTGTCAGTAGATCCGGCTAAGATTGAAGCAGTGAATAGTTGGAAGAGACCTGAGACAGTGGCCGAGATACAGAGTTTCCTTGGATTAGTTGGTTATTATTGGAGTTTTATTAAGGATTTCTCTCGGATAGAAGCATCAATGACCAAGCTAACGAGGAAGGATGTGAAGTTTGTGTGGACCGATAAGTGTGAGGAAGAATTCTAGATTTTGAAACACTTATTGACATGAGACAGAATAGTGTGGTGTTATCGAAATGGTTTAAAACTTAACCAGAAAGGCTAAGGCAAGAAGTTAACGAGATCCAAGCTAATCACTAAGGCAACGACTGGGATCAACGAAAACGAGAGATCAACATTCATTTAGCCTAATCAGCAGCTGAGTGCAATCAGCTAGTAAATTGTCATTAAAACTGAACCACAATGACTATGAAAATATCTCCAATTCCAAACTCTAGTAAACTCCTAAGTTCTTAGATCATCAGCAACCCAAACATCTTTTTGATACAATAACAAACTACCTAAGGAGGAAATGAAGAAAAGGCCAAGGCATTGGCTCGCAAAACGAGTCAAGTCAATGGGTTGCCAATAACCCATGCTTTTTCTTAGGTTTGCGAGTTAAATCTCCCTGGGTCGTTCCCTACCTACCTATGAGCAGATGATGAAGTGGCCTGGCTTAAAAGCTCTCTGATCTATATAAATACCACCCTACCTGTAACTCAAACTGGACCTTCTCCGAACTGGTTATTGAAGCTCTGTTGGAACTATTCTTCACTCTCTACCTCCCTCACAACAATCTCCAAAGGAATTCACTATGATTCTCCAGTGGATTCCAACTTTAGGGATTCAATCTAGCTAAAGATAATCAAAGCCTTGTAATCAAACATCTCTTGTAACTATAATCAGTCTATAATAAAATTATAAAGTGGACGTAGGCTTCCTTAACAGCCGAACCACTATAAAAATTCTCTATCTTATTTCTTTTACTGTTCTTTTTCTATATCTGTTACTTGTGATATTGCTCTATCAGAACATGGCTGGTGCTTTCAAATTCAAACCAGGGTGTTGGTCCATTTTTTTGGTCAACATTTTTGGTGTTTCATTGAGAATTGTACTCAGGATCCAGATCTAGCTATCTACTTTGGATCCCATAGGTACAGAAGTTAGATCCTTACTGTTTGCTTGAAGAAGCCACTATTTGGAACCGATGGCCCCTGGAAGAAGAAGAATTACCTCTGGAAGGTCCACAGAGGCAGTGGTAGCCGGTCAGAATGTTAATCCCCAACAGACTGAAGTAAATGGCGCTAACTTAGGGAATCGGGCGCCAGCCTCCTCCATTCAGCATAAAGTTGTTACCAGGGATGAGTTAAACAAAATGGTTGATGAGATCAATCAAAAAATGGAAAGTATCCAAAAGGATCTAATGGATAAGCTTAACGCTCTCTTAACCCTATAGTCGAATCCCGCTCAAGGACTATGGCTGAACCTACAACTGCCATAGAATAAGAGAATTCCTATGTCTTTGGTCTACACAAAAAAAGGAAAACAATCACGAAAGACGGTGATGACGAAACTTAGCATGGACGAAAATGCAAGTACTCCATTCGCTACAAGGCAACCTGTTATGAATTTAAGCGAAGGGGGCAAATACCCTGTAGAGGACATAGCTATGGATCTTTTCGACTTAGAGGATGGAGAGCAAGATGACAAATTGGAAGAAAATGCCAATGCATTTGATAATGTAAGGAATAACCAAACTGCTCCAGCTAGACTGACCGCAATCCATTGGGACCCTGTAGGAGTGGCTCTCTCGAAGATAGGAGAGCCTAGACTCAACCCACTCACAAGGACCGTTTGCAAAGTCAAACACTTGGCGCAGTGACTGATTGCCGGTCCTCAGGACTACCGGACATCAGAGGCATACATAGCAGACATGGTTAAACAATTAATGGAGGAGAGCAAAGGTAAAAGAGATGATGAATGGGGACCTATGCCAAGTTGGAATCCCTTCACCAATGAAATCTTGAATGAGAGATATCTAGAAAAATTCACAGTGCCAACTATTCCATCTTATGATGGACCAAAGGACCCGAAACCTCACTTATACAAATATAGTTGGTATATGGATGGAGAAAATGCCCCTGAAGCTGTTCGATGTAGATGCTTCCCCATCTTTCTCGAAGGGGTTGCATCAGTGTGGTTCACTAGACTTCCACCAAGGTCTATCTCTACTTTTGACCAACTAGCAACAAGGTTCCTTGATCAGTTCAGACTCCATATTGCGCAGCCAAAAGACGTCATGTCCCTATCCGGGTTGTTCCAAGGGCATAACGAATCACTAAAATCTTTCATGAATAGGTTTAACACCGCAGTGACGAAAGTAAGCAACCCCAACGAAGACATGGTTTTTATGGCATTAATTCGTGCCATTCACCTGGGAACTAAATTAGGAAAGTGGATTAAAATGAATCAACCTACCACCATGAAAGATTTCAATGGCAAACCAAGTCAACACCTAAAATTGGAGGAAGCGCAAGAATTGGAAGGGAAGTCTACTAGTGTACACCTGGAAAACGCCAGGCAAAGCGATGTAGCAATCAATCAGAATGTTCAAACTTCTCAGACAGCTAAAGGAACCAGTAGGAAAGACGGGAATTCAAAGAGAAAAGGTCAAAACACTAATAATAAGAATGGAAATTGCAGCAATAAAAATCTCAAACGGTTTAGGCCTGAAGGATACACTCCCCCGAGTGACACACTGGGAAACATTTTTCTCGCAATTCAAGGAACCGAGGAATGCAAAACGCTACCCAGAAAGGAGGCAATTGAGGAGCAGAAACATTCAGGGAAATTATATCACTTCCATGGGACACACGACCACAATGAAAACGAAAGCCGCCACCTAAAGAATCTAATTGAGGAAATGATCAAGAATAACAAAGTCCAGCAGTATGTAAGACAACCGCGAAAACCCGATCAATCTGCGACTCCTCAACACTCCAGAGAATGAAGGAATCAAGCAGGAACCAGCAAAGAAGGGTCAAAATGAACCGACCAAAGGCTCATCATCGAAACAATATCTGTAGCACCACATCCCGTGCAAAGAAGTTGGGGAGAAATGAAGCGGTATGCAAGTTCGTTGAAGCATGCTTCGAAGGAATCATGTTTAGCTATGGAAGACGAAACTCTAGTTTAAGATCCAAAGGGTCTTGAATGACGACATTGTGTTCCAAAATAAGGACACCAAAGGGATCAAAGCTCCAACTCTCGATCCGATGGTGGTGACGGTAGGAATTGGACCTGCTGTAGTTCGGTGGGTGTTGGTTGACAGTAGTAGCTCCGCTAACATTCTCTTCAAACGCACTTTTGACCAAATGAAGATTGACTGAAAAGTGTGTCCACATGCAAAATAAAGATTCAGGGGTTTATTGGTAAACCCAAACAACCGGTGGGAATAATTGACCTACCTGTGGAGCTTGGAAAGGGTGAACGAAGGGTCACCCTCATTTAGACTTTTGTGATTGTGGACGAAATGTCAGCATACAACGCCTTCTTGGGACCGGCCGCATTAGACGACTTCAGAGTAGCACTGGCTCAATGGTGCCTTACAATGAAATTCCCTACGAAACACAGTGTCAAATTGTGAAAGGAGGTCAAAGCGCCACCCAAGAATGATACATTGTAGAATTTCATGAGTCAAGATGAAAGGAAAAAGAAAAGTACGCAGGGGAAAACCCTCCACATCCGCGAACCGACTGAATAGAAAATATAGAGCCGCCTCTAGTTTGGGGACCATAGCCGATTTGATAAGGCTTTAGACCTTGGGAAGATGAGCTCAGGGGAGGATCGGGCAGCACTGGTAGAAATGACTATGTCTGTCCGGGTCTTGAGAATTGGGTCGCAGCTTGGAAACAAGATGTGGTCAGAACTAACCAAATTCCTTTACGTCAATTTGGATGTATTTTCTTGGACACACTCCGATATATGTGCCACGCTCTCAATATTGACCCAAATTCACACTAGTAAAGAAAAAAGGCACAGCTTTGACCCCGAGCGGTCCAAGGCATTGAGAGAGGAGGTTGACAAGTTGATGAATGACGGCTTCATCCGAGATGGAACATACCCTGAATGGGTATCGAACCCAGTTTTAGTCAAGAATCTAATGGAAAATGACAAACTTGTATTGACTTCCTGGATCTAAATAAGGTTTTTCTGAAAGATAGCTTCCCACTCTCCAGAATTGATCAGCTTATGGATGGAACGGTGGGCATGAATTGCTATCATTTATGGATGCATATTCGGGCTACAACCAGATCCTGAAGAGATCAAGAAAATGCCAGCTTCATCACCGATTTAGGATGATACAACTATAGCGTAATGCCATTCGGCTTGGAAAATGTAGGGGCAACATACCAAAGGCTAGTGAATATTTTATTCAAATGCCAGATTGGAAAGACTATGGAACTTTACATGGACGACATATTGGTCAAATCTCGAGTAGTTGCTAAACATCTAGACAATCTTGCCAAAATGTTTGAGATACTCCGAAAATACGAAATGAAGCTAAATCTTCTCAAATTCACTTTGTACTAGCCTCTAAGAAATTCTTCGGGTTCATAGTAAGTGCCCAGGGCATTGAAGCAAATCCAGAGCAAATAACAACGTCACGGGAAGTCCAAGCCCCTAAAAATAAGAAAGAACTACAAAGCTTGAATGGAAAAGTGGCAGCACTGAGTCGATTCATCTCAAAAGCTACAACGAAGTGCATATCGTTCTTCGATGCACTGAAGAAAGGAAAGAAAAACTTTGAATGGAGTGAATTTTGCAAGACAACTTTGGAGGAATTCCTACGGCACATGGAAGCTCCCCCACTCTTATGAAAGTAGGTGGATGGGGAAGACCTATTCGTTTATTTAGCAGTTTCCCCGCATGCACTGAGTGCCGCTCTCGTGCAGGAAGAAGCGAGAATCCAACAACCTATGTACTACATTAGCAAACGATTCATTGGAGCTGAGGAGAATTACCCAAAACCAGAGAAGCTAGCATATTGCCTTTTGATCGCGTCCCAGAAATTACAACCATACTTCCACTCTCATCCAATTAAAGTATTGACTGACCATCTCCTGAAGCAAGTTTTATACCAGCTAAAAACTTCCGGATGAATGCTCAAGAAGATTTAGAGCTAAGTCATTATGACATCACATATCACCCCAAGAAAGAAATCAATGGGCAGGCATTGGTCGACTTTATCATCGAATTTACTATAAGGAATGACGAGGAAGAAGTTCAGTTGGAAGTAAGTACGCAATGGAAGCTCTTCATTGATGGTGCATCCAACAACTTCTTTTCGGGAGTAGGAGTAGTGCTTCAAACCAGCGAGGGGTGAGCCATTAGCTATTCTTTGCAATGGAATTACCAACAACAAATAATGAAGCAGAGTATGAAGCACTAATCGCTGGACTGAAGGTTGTGAAGGAACTCAAGATAAAATCAATTCACATATACAACGACTCCCAGCTGTTCGTCTGTCAAGTGTAAGGGGAATACCAAGTGCATGGAGAAAATCTTGCTCCGTGCATATCCAAAGTACAAGAACTGCTAGGCAACATCGAGCACTACACTATAACTCACATCCTATGGGAGAAAAAAACCAAGGCAGATTATTTGGCCAAACTGGCAAGTTCCAGAGAAGCTCGGTCGTTGGGGGTTGGTCCTGGATGAAACTTTAACCAACCCAAGCATAGATGAAACAAATGTGGACTGGATCCTCAAAACCATCATCGAACCAGATACGTGGATGACACCGATAAAGGACTATCTACTTATAGAAACCCTTCCAACTGACCGAAATCAATGGAAGAAGCTCCTCCGAAAGGCGCCCTAGTTCATGATACAAGATGGGATACTCTATCGAAGGGGATTCTCAACCCCTCTTCTTAGGTGTGTGACCGATGATGAAGCACGAAGAATCCTAAAGGAGGTACATAAAGGAAAACGTGGAGACCACACTGGAGGGCAGACCCTTGCGAAGAAAGTCCTTTAGTATGGTTATTTTTGGCAACGATAAATCGCGATGCTGCACATCATGACAGGAGGTGCGATCGCTATCAAAGATTCAATAAAATTAAGAGAATTCCTTCAGCGGAGCTAACGCAGATGATCTGCCCATGGACATATGTAATACAGGGTATAGATTTGATTGGTATCCTGCCAATAGCAAAAGGGGGAGCCAAATATGCTATAGTCGCCATGGATTATTTCACAAAATGGGCCAAAGCAGAACCACTGGCCACCATAACCACAAAGAAAGTTATTAACTTTGTTACTAAAAACATCATTTGCAGGTTTAGAGTGCCGCAAAAGAACATCACAGACAATGGAACCCAGTTCGTAAGTGTTGAGTTCAATGACTTTTGTAGTGCTTCTGAATTGAAAAGAACTATTCCACAGTGCCTCATCCGCAAGCTAACGGTCATGTGGAAGTGATTAACAAGATCATCAAGTCCACCATCAAAAAGCGACTAACAAAGGCCAAAGGAAATTAGGTTGATAAACTCCTACTCGCACTGTGGGCTTACAAAACTACCCACAAAATGGAAACCGGTCAAACTCCATTCACCCTAGCATATAGCTCAGAAGCAATGATTCATGCCGAATTAGAAGTCCCCTTGCACCGAAGGCAGAATTTCAATCAAAAACAAAATGAGCAACTCCTACTCTTATCGTTGGATATGGTTGATGAAAAAAGAGAAGAAGCAGAGCTGAGAACTGCTGCCCACGAAAAAAGGGTCATACGATACTTCAACTTCCAAGTTCACATTCAAACCTTCAAAGTGGGAGATCTTATGCTCAAGTGAGTTTACACCGTTACAGGGATCTACGGACCAAACAGGGAGGCACCATATGTCATTAATCAAAAGCTAAGAGATAAGACATTCAAGCTAGCAACCTTCGACGGAACTCAAGTTCCCAAGGCATGGAATAGCGAATCGCTTTGCCATTACTTTGTCTTAAAGCTATCTTATGTATTTTCTATTTTTCAGCAAATAAGCCATCTCGAGATACCGAGGGCGTTGTATATAGGCAAAACCGCCCTGCTTTCCTTAATAAAGTTTTCTTCTTGAACAAACAAAACCATGTCCGTAATAATTACCTGTCTGGTCGACGGAAGCAAATCGACCCAAACCGTTAGATCGGTGGAACCCGATCTTGGCCTTCTAAAAACCGGTGTTGCTACAGAGACATCGAGTAGGCTAAAATCAACATTCCTCGTGTTGTTCAAAGATAGGAAACACCGAGGATTGCTAAAAAATGCACACCTCATAAGCCATGCACTAAAGTAATAACTCCTCACGTTGCCCGAAGATAGGAAACATCGAGGAAAAACAAAAGCCGTGCACTTCATAAGCCACGCACTAAAATAATAACTCCTCATGTTGCCCGAAGATAAACAACACTGAGGAAAAAGAAAAGCCATGCACTTTGTAAGCCGCACACTAAAATAGCAACTCCTGACATTGCCAGAAGATAGACAACACCGAGGAAAAAGAAAAGCCGTGCACTCTATAAGCCGCGCACAAAATTCCAAAACATTAACTTCCTCTATTGCCCGAAGATAGGCAGTGTTGGGGAACACTATAAAAAACACGCTCCTCACGCGGCTTGAAGATAGGTAACACCGAGCAGCACCAAAAAACACGCATCTCATAACTAGCACCAACTGCTCCTATAATAATGAATAATGAGCACAACTCTAACAAAATTGGAATGCTACAAACTAACTGAAAAGGCTCAAGTGTAGACACTTAGGGGTTGAAACTACCCTCAACTAACCCATAGTGCGCCTCCGAGATACGCATGTATTGCATACTTGTTGAAATATCACAAGAAGCTTGGAGTGCGTGCCAAAGTTGCAAAACTTCTGAAAAAGAAGAATCGGGTAGTAACTTAGCCAAATTTATAGTAAAGAATATGTAAACCCTAAGTTATCGATTATTTGAAAGTTATTCGAAATAGACAGCCCTGTGAACTAGAGGGCATACACATGTACTTGGATAGAAACACATGATCTTTTAGCGGCTTTGATCGCTTCGACCCTTTCTCTCTTGATAGTGACCAGCTCGTCTTGAGTTCTCTGTGGTTGCTCCATCCGAGTCTCCTGTTCCTTGGCCTCTACTGCGATAATATCACCTTCCATGGACATGGAAGGGTCATCTAGACCATGAAGCATGACTATCTTTTTTGCCTCCGGCCCTAGTTGTGTACTAAACGTAGATGTGGAAGCCGGAACAGGAACAAAAACATCCAGGGAAGATGTGGAGATGGCGGTAGGCCCGGGCATCGAGGGAATTGGCACGTCAACAGGAAAGGTAGATGGACCTGGAAGATCAAAAATGAAAGCATTAAATTCTTATTTCTCTTATGGCATAAGTTGGAAACTCCCGAATTCGGAGGAGGTGAGAACGTTACCTACACTAGAGGAATGGTCAAGAATAACAACCTCAAATTCACCACCTTCGCCCATTTTTGATGGCTTCACCAACTGAGGGAGAGGTTTAAGTCTCGAAATCGCTGGCAGGTTGTGAGGATGCTTTGATGATTTTCCCATGCCAGAGATAAAAGGCTTGGTGAGCAATTCGATAGCAGTTGTCAAGGCAGCATCAGTGGCCTCCTGCTCTCTTTCAACTCGAAGAATTTCTCGGCCATCGAGCAACGCTTTCTTCGATTCTTTATTCAGATAAGCATCCTCCAACTCTTACTCAGTATAGACATCGCAGCTATCAGAAAAGCGGGATAGGATTTCTTCCCATACTAGAGCAAGAGTGCATGGTAATTTCGGGCACAGATAACCAAGGCTTCCTTGATGCAATAAGGAGTTAGCATAAAAATTTAAGAAGGTTGCATCAAGCTTCTCCATCTTTCTGTCAAAGGCATTTTGGAGCTCCAAATAATATGCTCAACAACAGCCTTTTCGACCTCAATTGCAGAATTATCAGCACTAAGCTGTGTGAGTGACTTGAATCTGTAACTTAGCAATGATCCCGACCTGGTTGGAAATGGTTTTGTTGTGCCCTTCCACGATGAGGTCATGAATAGTTTTCCATTGAGCCTCAATCATTGCACTGCAGGAGGTCACTTATTGTTTTAATTTTTCCTCCTCTGCATGAGCCTTTTTTATTTCGTCTCTGTAAACAATCTATATTCGGGTGTGAGCTTCTTTCACCTCTTTCAACAAGTCAGCATTTCTCTTGCTCTCTTGCAGCGCTGTCGTTTTCTCTTTCGCCGACTGCTTAATCTTGGCGTCACGCTCGGCCAATTCCCTCTCAAAGTAGTCCTTCTCTGGATCTCATGATAATTATTACGATTTATATTCGCCAATTCTTTACAGAGCTTCTTCCACCCTTCAGCCCGTTCTATGTCACTCTGAATGGCCTGGAGGTGCGACATGTACGAATCTTTATAGATTGGTCGCAAATCACGATCGAACTTAACCCCTTTTAAGAACCAACCAAGAAGAGCCGCCTCAAGTTTTGGGGGGCTCAAACGAAGGGAATAGGCAGGTCTTCATTGTGGGCGAGAACCACCGAGGGCAGCAGTAACTATGGAAGATGATGAAACGTGAGTCGAAGGCAGAAGCGGGATAGAAGTAATAGGAATTTCTTGGCCAATAGTGGTGTGATTTGGAGCGAGCTTTGAAGAATGAGGATGGTGTCAACTTCGACTTTTTCGACGGCTCATCCCTCTCCTAAAGAGATCTCCTCTTCACGTACCCACCTTTATACGAATGGCTTCGGTCCCTTTCCTTCTAACGGCAGGTTTCAACTTTTATTTCTTTCCTCCTCTGTTTCTCGGGAATGATAACGGCTGGAGGCATGCTTGGAGTATCGCCATGAGTCAGTAAACTCTTCGAAGCCATCATAGAAACCTTGTTCTCTCATAATACCTGGCATAAATCGTACATAAAAAGTTTCAAAAGCATAAGACAAACAATATGAATACGGAGAGAAGAATGAAAATGAATGTAATCCTAGCATGATGTGTATTGTGTTTCTAAGGCGAGCCTAAAACGTTATTACGAACCGGGACGGATGACCTTCGTAGGCGGAATCGGACAAACTACGGCTGTTGTGGGCAGAACCGGGCTAACTTTTGGCGCAATATCACCCGAGCTGGGAGGCACCGTAACAAATATAAAATCATCTTTCATAAGCTCATCAAAGTCAACATAAACATCACTGAAATCCCCGAACTCTGCTTCGACGTCTTTATTTGGAGTCTCGACGCCTTCCGGACTCTGGAGCTTTGCCTTTTTAAACTTATATCAAGGAGAGGAGAGCTTGGAAGAATGGGACTCATACTTGGAGTTTCATCACAGGACTTTGAGTCCCCACCATCGGATTCAGACAGGAAGTAATCACTGGTAGTGGACTCATCACTACTACTTTCAAACTCTCCCTCTTCCTTTTCTGAATCCACCGAGTCCTTGCCTTCTCTTTGTTTGAACTCCTCTTCTACTTTCTCCAGGATTGGAGGCATTCTACCTAGGTCGCTTTATCTAGTCGTAACAACCTCTTCCCCTTACAGGCTTCATCGGTGGATCCTCCAAACAGTCCTTCTCTCTCTTGAGAGGTGCCTTCTTTGTAATCGTGGGAGGAGGAAATAGATCTTGTATGAACCCTATATGAGTAGGAGAATGAATTTCAACTTGAATGGAAGATTTTCCCGGAGCAGTTAGTTCATAGTGATGCAAGTTTTCATCAGTCAGCAATACTTTAACGCTTCTTTCCTCGCCATCGATTGCCTTTAAAGTCTCACAAACTTTATTGAGTGCTGCATCTCTGTTCGACCTTGGAATAACAGCAAGAGACATATGGTCCGTTAGGAATCCCATGGCTATGCATCAAAAGCTCGATGAATAACAAGAAACTTACCCCCTGTCGTCCATCGACGATTGAACCCCTCGAGGCATCTAACAAATAAATATTGCGTCTTGAATTGCAATAAGTTGCTTTGCAAGCACTGAATGATTTTTCGGTTTCTCTGGGCTTCGATTATAATCAAGGAGGGAGAATCATCTCTTTTTTGAACGCAAGAAAGTATCGCAACCTGTCAAAGCTTGGAGTGCAGTTGAACACCTGCATGAAAAAAACATGCAAGCAATTCGGGATGGTGTAGCCATTCAGATGAAGCTGAAATGGGGCAACACCCAAGTTTGAGAGAGTCTCACGTAGAAAGTCGTTGAAGGGAGGCACAGCTCCATTTAAACACATGTATCAGCGGTGAGCTGTGTACCCCAGGGGAGGCATATGAGCGAATTCGTCCTTCTTTGGCAGATGAACATTCTCTTTGGGAATTCCGTGTTATGCACAGATGTTATGAAGGACCTTGGCAGAAACAACCGATGAAGCTATCTCAGGCGGATTAAGAAAAACTCTAAAGTTGGGAGATGTACGATCCACGATTGGCCTAACTGGGACATACTGGTCGTATCGAGCTTGCAAAGTGGATGATGATTCGGCTTCTGAGAGTGTCGGGCATCCCTCGATTGACTTATGACGCGTGGATGACTGCTTCACTCTAAATAACAGAACTTGCGTCCGAAAACGGTCAGGTAAATCTATCTTAAACTAATAATTTCCCCTGCCACACTTGAATTCTGAAGAAACATTAACTTGTAATCGCCACGTTGAATTTCAAGTGCGGACTGAGGCAAGTGAAGTATGCTATCTATATAGGATAAACTCGATGCTCGATACACTGCAAATGCCAAATCCATATAGATAGTCTGCTCATAGTGGAAGAAGAAAAGAACTTCCCATATCACTTCGTTTTCTACTTTTGTTTCTACTTCTTGTACACTTACCCGTTATCGATCCATGATCGATAACAGATCCGTTGTCCGAAGCGACGTGGAAAGCTCTTCTCATTACAAGAACACCGAGTGTGCACCAAGCAAGCAGGATAAGTCCAAAGTCTGCGAATGATTCGTGATCGACTGGTGATGTGACATGCAGTAACAGCTGCGAAAATAGGCATAAATCACTTCTGTCTAATGGACGAAGATAGCAAAACGTATCAAGCACTAGGCCGAAGCCTGAATGTCTTTCCGGGAAACAACTCGAAACTCGATTTACTATCTTCCTCCATCAAAACCGCAATCAATTCGAACTTATTGCAATCGATATTGCAATAGAAACCAGTCGTCAAATCATTACATGTGATATCCCAGAATTTTTGGCAATATCAATTTAATAATCTGTATTTAAAATTTAAATTGATTTGCTAATCTTTATGATAAAAATTGAATTGAATTTAATAATCTAATTGAATAAATATTTAATTGATAGATTTTTAAATATTTAATTTAATTGAATAAATATTTAATATTGTAAATAGATAAGCCTTGTTTTAAATTTAATAAATAAATAAATCTTATTTTCTAAATTCTACTATTTTTGGTAAATTGGAAATTTGTTTTTAATTAATATAAGCTTTTCAAAAGCTATTTAATAAATAACTATATGGTTTCAAAAATAAATAACCAAGTAATAATAATATGATGCCTTAATTATGGTTATAGATTGATTTTAAATAAGAATAATTATTTAAAGTGTGTTAATTTATTTTATTTTAAATAGACTTGTTATTTTCAAATTTAATAAGTACTGTTTAAATTTTTATATATGTATTAAGTTGGTTTTAAATGGAATAATCAATTCTAAACTTAATAATGTGTTTGTTTAAAAATATAAATGTTTGAGTTGATTTTTTTAAAATTGGATTTTAAAAGTAAAATTTGAATTTGAATCAGGATTTAGATTTTGAATCTTTTAAAGATAATTATTTTATTTTGATATGAAATGTATGAATAAAGTTTTTTATTTAAAATAAGATTTGTTTTATATTGTTTTCTTTAAAGAACTTTATTTATATAAATTTAGAAAGTGTTTATTTAATAGTAAATAAATACAAAAGTTATATTAACATTTAAAAATGAATTTAATACATTTTCGTGTGATTTTATTTAAAATATAATGGATTTTCATTTTATTTCTTTTAAAAGGTTATATGTATATATGTTAGAAAGGCATTTAAAATATATGCATCAATTAGGAAATTCAATTTAAAAAGCTTTTAAATAATTTTAAAAACAAATGAAAATAAATAATTACATGTGTTGAATTCTTATGCATGCTAAATACATGTGTTAAGTGAACAAACAAGGAAATTAACAAGTTTTAACATTTAAAACAAGTGTCAAATTGTATTTTTATTTTTCTTTAATTTTTAATAAATCATAAATATAGTATATAAACATATACAACTTCCATTCTTTTCTTTTTCTCATTTTCATTTCATAACAAAGAAATTTTTCAGCTGAAACCATTCCACTCTAAAACAATCCTCATTCCAAAATTAAAATCAATAATCACTCTTCAAAATCATTCCCTGTTCAAATGCAAAACATTTTCAAGCATGCAAGTCTGCTTTTTTATTTTCTTCAATCTGTAAACACATTTCCAAACTGAAGCCTCTACATCATTTCTCTTCAACCTGAAATTGTTTCCTGCCTTCATCATTCAACCTGTTTTTTTTAAAAAGCAAGCAAAAGCCTGCATTCATTTCTTCAAAATCTGGAAATCAAGCTGAAGCATACATGTAGTTTTCAAATCTGGTGCAAGCAAGCCTGTTCATCATTCAACCTGGAATTGTTGCCTGCATTTTCTTTTAAGTTGGAAGCATTTTAAAGCAACATTCAAGTTTAAAGTTTTAAAACCATTCAAGCATTCAAGAGTTCAAAAGATCTTCAAAAAGAATTTTCAAATATGGTGTTCTGCTCATCAAATTTCAGGTGAGTAACATTTCTTTTAAAACTTAAACAATTGAATGATTTGGTTGCGTGCTAGTTGTTTGAAATAAATATGTTTGTGTATTTATATTGTTGAATTTCTTATGTATGTTGTATACATGCTTGTGATATCTGCAAGTCCTCCCTGCTTCTAGTTTTAGCTTCTTGTTTTGATTTAAATTCGAAACCTCCTGATTTTGACTCTGATAAAGCTTCAGATTCAAATTATACTTATTTGTTTCATCACAAACTTTAGATTAAAATTTTACTTAAGTTAAATAATAGTGAATTGTCTCTGGAAATTTAAAATAACCAAGCAAGTTTGAAAATAAGTGAAAATTTAAATACATTGATTCGATGTTTCAGGGTTATAATCTGAAACATCATACAAAATCATGATTTTCAAAAGCAAGATTACAATTTTTAGTGCTAGAATCAAAGAGCAGTTCTATATTATCTGTATTGTGTATTTTGGGGTATCTCTGTTGATACAAATGATTGGAGGTGTCGAGTTTGCTCCTGGAGGTGGAGGAGTTATCATGGATGATTGGAAAATTATCTGAATGATGATCAGAGGGTTGTGGCGATGGTGGTTGGCCAGAAGGTTTTCTAAACCTAGTTTTGGTAGATGTTGGAAATTGCTTTAGCAATCATCCTCTCGTGGATCAAGTGCTACCAAGTTTTGGGTAATGGTGGCTAGGGCATGAACGAAGCTATGGCCGGAGCCTCTGGAGTTCTGGTGATCGGCAGTGGGAGAACGAGGGTCGTTCTAGGTTTTGGATGGTGTTCCAGTTTGGGTTGAAGTTTGGATTTTGATTTTGAGGGGTAATCAAGGTTCTGGTGATTTATATGGGATACATGGGTGATCGATGACCTGTTTCAGTCATTAGGGTTGGTCGGAGATATGTGGATGGCCGGTGCATGTGCATTGTGCATTTCTGGTGAGGATTGGTTGTTTTGGGTTTTGAACAGAGGGTTGCTCGAGTTTTATTCGAGTAGTTCAAGTGTCTGGCTCGAGAATTTTGGTTAGTGACTCGAAGTCATTTTAGGGTTGGCTCGAGTAAGTGTTGTTTTCAGGTTCTAAAATAGAAACAGAAACCTGTTCTGTTTTTTTTAAAATTAAGTTTAACTATAAACTGAAATTTAAAATAAGCTTAAACCTGAGTTTGAATCTGAATTAAAGTAGTTTGAATCCTATTTTGAAATGATTTAAAATTTGAAATTTAAATTTTGTTTTAACAACTTTTAAGTGTTGAAGTGAATTTGGTTTGAATTGAAACTGAAAAGTTTAAATTGTAAATTAGAAATTTAAAATAAGTTTAAATCTAGGTTTTAAAATCTAGAGTTTGGGTTTGAATTTCAGACTTTAAAATAAAATAAAGTTTTAAATTTAAATTGTTCAACTACTTTAAAAAAAAAGATTAAATGATTTGAAATTTAAAATGAAGTTTAAAATGTAAGTAAGTTTTGAATCTAAGTAATAGGAATCGAATTTAATATGTAATCCAGTTTGAAATAAATGGAAATTTAAAAAAAGTTAAAATGATTTAAACAATTTTGTTAGTGGAAGAGTATTTTTATAAAAAAAACTGATTGGAATTTAAAAATGAAATTGGGTTTTAAACTTCTTGTAAAATGGATATTTCTTTAACTTATGAGATAAAAAGATTTTGAATTGTTTTTAAGCTTTTTTAGATAAATTTGTATTCATTTTAAAATCTTAAATTTAAAATGAAATTTAAAGTGAAATTTAAAATAAATTTGAAAACAAATTGTTTTTAAATGCTTTGATTAAGTAAGAAATGTTTTCTTAAATTAAATTAGAATTTAAGGATTCGGATTCATTAAATAATTAAGTTGGATAATTATTTATTTAATTAATTAATGATATGGAAGATTAATTAAGTAATTAAGAGTTTTTAAATTAATGAGTTAAGGTTTAAGATTAATTAATTAGAATAATTAATTTGTAATTAAGGATTAATTAGAATACTAATTAATGATTAAGAATTAATTAATCAAGTACTTAAGAATTAATTAAGTTATAGTTAACACTTAATTAATTAAATAATTAGGATTAATTAATGAATTATTAAAGATTAATTAATTTGAATTTAGTAATTATAAAGGTAAGTTTATATTTCTTAAGAAAAGTAATTAAAGAATTGTTAATGTTTAACGAAGGTCATTAACTTAAGATTATTTAACAATTAATTAATGTGATTAATTTTAATAATTAATTAGATTAATTAATTAATAATAATCATTTGTGAAATTGTTAAAGTTTAATTACTTAATAGAAGTAATTAATAAATTAATTACTTAATGTAATTAATTGGGTTAATGTGATTAGTTTATGTAACGATCCTAAATTTTGAACAATTTAAATTGTGAATATTTAATTAATTTTGAATATTTGAATGATAATTTAAACTGAATTTCCGATATAACAATGAAATTGGTGATTAAATATTTAAAATTTAATCTATACAAAGCTGAAGAAAAATTTAAACTTGACTTTGGAGTTGAAATTGAATATTTAATTTGTAATTGAAATTCAAACTAATAACTTAAGAAAATAATTTGGATACAAGAATTATTATTTATGTAAATTTATAAATGGATGGTTAGTTTGAAATGACATTTTTCTTTTCTTTAAAATAAAAAGGAATAAAATTTTAATCAATACAAAATAGATAAATAAATACACATAGTTAAAATTCAAACAACATATTTATAAACTTTGAAAAATATTATGTAACTACATTGGAGAAATTTCAATAACATAATTTAAACAAAACAAAACAAGCAAAGTAATAACAAAACCAATTGGGATTGAAAATGAAGAAAAATAAAAGAAAATTTGTTTAAGGAATTATGGGCTTTAAATTTAATCTCGGCCCATAGTGTTTCCTTGTTTGGTTGCCGTATTGATCCAAGACCCCATCCCTTTTCCTTCATTTCGAAAACCCTAAACTAAATAACGTAAATAATGGCGGCCTCTCAAAATCATCTTTCGTTCCTTCTTCATTCGTTCTGCTTTGCAAAATTAGGGCTTTCGTGAAAATTGGGGATGCCGCGACTTCAAATTGTTCGACTACTTCGAATTTTGGTCGAGCTCGAGTATGCTTCGGCTGCTTCGATTTTGCAATGGTGAGTTTCCAGCTCACGATTAATTTTTATCCAAGTGTTTAAATTTGGTTGGATTGTATGTTTGGTTGCATGCTATGTTTTGGGGTGATTTTGTTATCTTTTGCTCGGCTAATTTAATTTGAAACTGATATGGGTAGATTGGTTACTGCATGTTGGATTTTTGGTTGCTAGTTGCTATCATTTGCTCGATTTGCTTGGATTTTGAACTGATGAGAAACAGATACTATAAATTTTGATTTAAACTGTAAGCACAGATTCTACCCATTTATTTTTTTAAAATTTTTGAACTGTTAGGAGCAAATACTATGGATTTTAATTCTTAAAACTGATGAGAGCAGATGTTATTGGTTTCAATTTTAAACTGGTAAGAACAGACACTAATTGTGATTTGTTTTAAACTGATAACCACTGATGCTTTCAAAAATTTGTTCTTTTTAAATTTATAAAAACAAATGCTATGTGAAATTTGTTTGTTTAAAAAAAAAAATTGATAAGAACAGATGCTATATTTATTTTGTTATTAAATTGATAAGTACAGATGCTACTAAATATCTTGTTTGAAAACTGTTTGCAAACAATTGCATTATGAATTTAAACTTGCATGTTTGTCCCATGCCTGGTAACCATTAGACCATTTATTATTTTGCACTTGAGTCTTTTGGTACTGTTGTTGTATTGGTGTTGCATTTGGTCTGCATTGTAGTTGTATTCATATATACTTGCTACTGTTGCATTACTTGCTTCACTTGAGTTTTTTTTGTAACAGTAGTCTACTGTGTTCATGCACTTTGGTTTGTGGCAGTTTGCATGTCAAGTTGCACCCATGCTGTTGCACTTGTAGTTGTACCCCATGCTGTTGCACTGGGGTCTGGTCACTGTTCTCTTGGTTGTTCTAGTCTTCATTTCCATTGTTGTTTGCATCCTGATATATGTTGCATTGCAGTTGATTCATTTGGTCATTTGGTGTCTGCATCCTTATCTGTTGCATACATAAGTTTGGCCACTGTTGTATAATTGCATTTGATCTGCACTTGTGTATATTCTCAGGTTGCACACTGCAACTGCACTTGCATTTGTGACCTTTATTTGCCTGTTGTTTGAATTGTGCATTATTCATGTGTAGCTTGGTCATTTTGATGCACTGCCTTGATTTAGTTTGCCTCTATCTTTATAGTTACAGGTTCTAAACTTGATTTAAAAATTCAAACTATCCACCTAAGTGTTTTTTTTAGTTTTTAATCCTTAAACAAAATATGTTGTATGTGAGTAACTCACTTCTAAACTTATTAATAGGTAAAGTTGTTTATGTTTTCTTTTAAAAATTTGATATGAACTTATATGCATATTATTATAAACCTGTAAAACACCTCTGTTTGAATTACAGGCATGGGCATCTAACATAAATTCACCTCTCCTCTATATTTAAGCTTAAACTGAGAATTTTAAAAACATTTTTTTTTTAGTACGATTGTTCATACACAATCTGGAAAAATCAAGAAATATAACAGTAAGGTTCTCTGTCCTTCATTGACACTGCGAGCAAACTCATTTATCTACCTATATGTTCTGATTTTATGGTTGACTCTTGAAGTATGATGGATTTGATGATTGCATGTTTGAATTTATACATCTTTATGGGTGTAAATGTATGAGTATGTATCAATGCATATCCCTGTTATGAGTCAGAGTACATCTTCTCTGTGCAACAAAATCTGTGAGTAAATTCCTGCTTTAAAAACAGTTTCTACCTTTTAAAATTAAGCTAATAAGATTTGCAGTGCTTAAAGTTAATTCAATTGCCTTTCAAATAAGAAACTGTAAAACAGTGGTAAATTAAAAAGATAAGAACTGCTCTGTTCTTTCTTTAGTAAGCAACATCACTATATATAGGTTGTTTAAAAATTTATTTGCTGTTTAAATTTTATATGTGCATGTGTTTGGATATAATTGTGACTGGTATTATGCCTGCGTACATATTTGAATGTGCAGATAGGTGATGCAAATTCTACAGACTTGCTACTGTTTTCACTAAGATTCTAAATACAAATCCACATCTTTATGTCTGAATTTTAGTTAGAAATTATTGTATAAACATATGGTGTTGTTTAACATAGATTAAGTTTGTAATTTTATTTCAGAAAAAGTAAAGACTGTTAGTTGTGTAAATCAATAACAGTACACAATAGTTTCTAAAAGTAAAATTATCAGACAACTTTAATTTATTCAATCAAGTTTTAAAGCCTTAATGCATGTTAAACATGGATATTAAAAACATGCTTCAGGTCTTAAAAAGTTTCTGAGGGGTTAGTAAATTTAGTCTGTGCAGTTTTATAAATTTAAAGATGGAATTCAAATTCTTGAATTAGAATTTCAATTGGTTTTTTTTAAAAATGCAAAGTTTAAATGTTAGTTCAGGTGAGCTCTTTTAGTTGCAGTGCTTCATCACTTGATGTCTTTGATTATTTGGTCTGCACTTTATGTTGCAGCTGGTCCTGCAGTTGTTATTGTTTATGCCTTCATGTTTTTGGACATTTCTGACCCTCTGTCTTGATTGCCTGCTTTTACATTGCTGTTTGTATTGCTTTGTCTGATGTCTTCATGATTCCTTTGTCTGTGCGTTGGCTTTGTTTCGATCTGATAGCCGTGTTTTTGGTTTGGTGCACACGTGTTGGCGAGGCAGTGCACATGTGTAAAAATATACGTGTGTACTGCAGCCACACGGGATTGATAGATTTTAAATCTGAAGTTGTTAATATGAAAATTTCCAATAGATTTAAATTAGTTCATTTGTTTCATCACCTCTGTTACCATTTATTCAGTTCATTTCAAATTTAATTACTTGAATAAAGATTAATCCTGACTCGAGTGTTTTTGTGTTTTGCATAAACGCTCGGGTCAGACCGAGTATTTTTACAGCTTGAAGATTTTCAGGCAGCGAAGTTAGAGAGAGGGGGGTTAAAGCACTTCACTAAAGTTTTCAGAAAAATTTCTTGTACTTAATAAAATTTGTTTCCGCTGTATAAAATGTAACTTATTGTATTAACTCTGATAATTGTATATAAAAGAAAGTTCATTTATGAAATATATGTTTGTTCTGTGATTCTGTAGCTGATTCTGTTTAAATGTTATAAACTAAATAACAATCCGTCATTTTGAACGTTTCTAGTTGGTTTAATTACCGACTAGAGGCGGTCAAGGCGGCGGGTCGTTACAGAGTGGTATCAGAGCTTTGGTTTACACAAAGCTTAGTTTATGGCATTTAATATGAATAGTTACTAGAATCACTTTAAAGGAAGTGTTTTCAAATCTAAAGAAGTTTAAAATTGTTTTCTTCAAAATAAAAGATATTTTGAAAATTAAAATTATTTTTGGAAATTCCCCTCTCTAAATTTAGGTTTGCGATATTTCTCTTCGGTGAGGTCTCGTTAGATTTGAGTTTCGATTATTCGAAAACTCGTTATCGAATTGTTGAGAGTTATGGAAAATGAAACATGAGTTAAGAGAATTAATGAATTGGTTTAAATTGGCTTAAATCAAATATTTTGAATATCTTCAAAGTAGTAATTGGAAAATAAAATGATATGTCAATTTGATTATAATCAAATGGATTATTGAACTATAACGTGGAAATTTAATTTTGAATTCTTTTGAAAATTGATTTCAAATGTAGTGAAGAACGATTTAGTAAATAAATGGATTATAAGTATTTAACTTATAATGTGGACTTTGGTATATAACTGAGTTATATAAATTGAATCAAATTAAATGAATAAAGGAGATTTATAAATCGAAATTTTATAAATAGAAATGGAATTTATAAATATTGTTTATAAATTCGAAACCAATTGAATTTGATAAATGAAACATAGAAGTTATTAAAGGAGATATATTCACGATTTTGGACAGCGAATTATCCTTTAAGTTAAATATTGTGATAATAAAAATTGGTTACCGTAGTATATTCACGATTTTGGACAGTGAATATATTATTAAATGAATCGGATATGTCTTGAGAAAATGATTGAATAATCCGACTTTTGCTAAAAAAAAAAAAAAAGAATCAAACCAGTTTTGATGTAAAGCTTATATTTCAAGTTTAGACTAATGCCTAAAATAGTTAATGTGGAAATATAAGATCTAATGAAACCAAGTCGATAAATGGTTAATTTACTAAAGAATTAGTTGACTATTTTTGAAATAGAAAGCAAATGTAAAGTTTAAATGAGATTTAGATTTCAAAATTGAAGTTGTCAACATGAAAAATCCATAATAGATTTTAATTGATTCAATGAAGAATTTGAATTTGTATGGCATGAAATTAAGTTAAGTGGAAAACTTAATATTGGAAATTTGAAGTTGGGTTAAAACCAATATTTTTGAAGTGTATGTGGAATTCAAACCATGAATTGAGTTGAAGTTGAAAACTTAAATGGGAATGTTTTTGGGAAGAAACATTATGTAAATGAAGATAATTCATTTTGAAATGTGTTAAGAATCGAAAGCATAGATTTCAACACTTGTTGTTGAAATAGACGTTTTCGAGTGGAAAAATGGAAATGGTAGATTATAACATTTGTTGTTATAGTAAATAATTTCAAAAGGGAAATGATTTTGTTTAGTATTGGGATTTACATATCTATTTTTAAATTTGAATCCTTATACTAGTGGTTTTGAGTCGTCGTAACGATGTTTTACGCAACATTCGTTTTGACTCAAATAAAATGTGTTTAAAAGAATGGTTTCTTTTAAGAATAAATATATACTTGATTTTGGTTTAAGTATATTGAATATTTTCTAAGTATTGAAAATAAATTGATTTGTAAATTACTTATTATTGAATAAGTATGGAAATATTTTCCAATATGAAATGAAAGGTTTGAAATTATATCTTTTAGAGATAAAGTGAGAAGTGAATGTTTGAAATTTTATCTTTTGAAGATAAATTGAAAATGAATTTGTGAAATCGATTTGAAAATCGTATATTCATAGATACTTTGGAAATGTAAATTCACTATGGAATTTATAAAAGAAAGGGGAATTTGTTAAAAATAAATATTGATTTATTTTTGAAATGTGGAAATAAATTTACGGATTTGGAACGTAAGTTTAAAATAAATCGGTAAGGATTTATTTGATTAATTTAAGTGAACCATTTGAAGTTTAAAATGGATAAATATTTGGAAATGTTTCCGTTTAAGGAAATCGCTTTGAAATTTGTTTTCAAAGATTAAAAGGTGAAGAAATGATTTGAAATTTGTTTCAAATGGTTAAGTGTGAAAAATTTTATATCTTGTAAAGATATTATTTTTGGGAAATTTGAACAATTAGTTCAACTTGGAAAAATTTCAAAGTGATTGAATTTTGAGTTAAATTGAGTTTAACTTTGCCACACAAAAACAATGTAAGTTGAACTTTGAATTTTAAATGGATGATTTGGATTGTATGTCTAACGTCGTGAATTGACGACATATCAATTGATCTCTATTAAATATATATCTGTGGTGGCGGAGAATTTATTCTCTTAGCTTAACACCCTTCTCTGAGACGTACGAGCTCAGAGGTTATATATCGATAGACATCAATTATGTGTTGAGAATTGACGATGTAGCGTGAAATCCAAATCGAGTGTGTGAAGTCGATAATAAATTGGATTGTGAATGTGTATTAGGTTTGATATAACCTTAAAATTCCAAATCGACTTAGAGGAAAATTTTAAATGGATAATGAAATGGAAAATTGTGAATCCTCTATTTGTTATGGGTATGAAATGTTGTGGTTTTCATAACGTATATGTGTGAATACGATAAATTCGAAAACCAATTAGTTTGGAAAAGTAATTGTTGTGGAAAACTTATTTAAGTACATGGGTTGTACTAAGTGTGAAGTGAAATATTATATATGTATGTATAATATTATGTTTTCCAAAATTGAGGATATGGAAAGGTACCTTCCATTTATACTGTGTGACTGTGTGATGGTGATGGAACTCGAGATGAGTATCCATTTAAAAATCGTAGCTACGTAGTATTTCCATTAGTTGGATGACCATTTATATTTCCATTAGTTGGATGACCATTTATATTTCCATTAGTTGGATGACCTTTTGTATTTCCATTAGTTGGAATGTCCTTTTGGACTGGTATAGTGTGCTAGCGTAATTCGAGGGGCGAGATGCCTATGGTTACAAGCGATTCCACTGGGATAGTGGCGTAACCGCCGAGTATACCGCGATCTAGTTACACTCGGGTGGTAGCGTAATTTGAGGGGCGTGATGCCTACAGTTACAAGCGATTCCACTGGGATAGTGGCGTAACCGCTGAGTAAACTGCAATCTACAAACCAAAGCGTAATTCGAGGGGCGAGATGCCTACGGTCACGAGCGATTCTACTGGGATAGTAGCGTAACCGCCGAGTGAACCGCGATCTTTGGCAACAACCATGGCGTAATTCAAGGGATGAGATATCCACAGTTACAAGCGACTCTACTGGGATAGTAGCGGAACCGCCGAGTAAACTGTGATCCATGGGGGAATGTGCTTTCCATATCCATTTTTAAAAGAATTTTTAAAAGTATTTTCACTGGGAATTGAAGCAAGTATATTTAGTACTTGGAGATTGTTAGACTTGCGCCTGGCCAGCGTATGCCTAATGTCTTTAAGAACGACAATAGACTTGTTAAATTTCGAGTTATCAAGTATTTTCAAACTTTAAATAGAAAATCAATTATCTGAAATTAAAGTGATGTAAATTCCAACCTAATGAATTAAGGAAGAGGATTTTTGAAATGTTTTGAAAAATCCACAGCTTTGGAAAAGTTATAATATGTAAAATTTCTTAAATGTAGTGTTTCAAATTTAAAATTTGGATTTTGTAAGTTGAAAATTTTAGTAAAAGACTTTTGTGTCTTGGTTGTAGAAATCAATAAACAATGGAGATAATTAACGAAGCTAATGAGATAAATCAAATGGAATTTAATTTTAATAAGTTTCAAACTTGATAAAATTTTGTAAAATATAAATAGCGGTGAAATTTCAACAATCATTTCTCCTTACTTGTAATTTCGGGACGAAATTCTTTTAAGGAGGGGAGATTGTAACGATCCTAAATTTTGAACAATTTAAATTGTGAATATTTAATTAATTTTGAATATTTGAATGATAATTTAAACTGAATTTCCGATATAACAATGAAATTGGTGATTAAATATTTAAAATTTAATCTATACAAAGCTGAAGAAAAATTTAAACTTGACTTTGGAGTTGAAATTGAATATTTAATTTGTAATTGAAATTCAAACTAATAACTTAAGAAAATAATTTGGATACAAGAATTATTATTTATGTAAATTTATAAATGGATGGTTAGTTTGAAATGACATTTTTCTTTTCTTTAAAATAAAAAGGAATAAAATTTTAATCAATACAAAATAGATAAATAAATACACATAGTTAAAATTCAAACAACATATTTATAAACTTTGAAAAATATTATGTAACTACATTGGAGAAATTTCAATAACATAATTTAAACAAAACAAAACAAGCAAAGTAATAACAAAACCAATTGGGATTGAAAATGAAGAAAAATAAAAGAAAATTTGTTTAAGGAATTATGGGCTTTAAATTTAATCTCGGCCCATAGTGTTTCCTTGTTTGGTTGCCGTATTGATCCAAGACCCCATCCCTTTTCCTTCATTTCGAAAACCCTAAACTAAATAACGTAAATAATGGCGGCCTCTCAAAATCATCTTTCGTTCCTTCTTCATTCGTTCTGCTTTGCAAAATTAGGGCTTTCGTGAAAATTGGGGATGCCGCGACTTCAAATTGTTCGACTACTTCGAATTTTGGTCGAGCTCGAGTATGCTTCGGCTGCTTCGATTTTGCAATGGTGAGTTTCCAGCTCACGATTAATTTTTATCCAAGTGTTTAAATTTGGTTGGATTGTATGTTTGGTTGCATGCTATGTTTTGGGGTGATTTTGTTATCTTTTGCTCGGCTAATTTAATTTGAAACTGATATGGGTAGATTGGTTACTGCATGTTGGATTTTTGGTTGCTAGTTGCTATCATTTGCTCGATTTGCTTGGATTTTGAACTGATGAGAAACAGATACTATAAATTTTGATTTAAACTGTAAGCACAGATTCTACCCATTTATTTTTTTAAAATTTTTGAACTGTTAGGAGCAAATACTATGGATTTTAATTCTTAAAACTGATGAGAGCAGATGTTATTGGTTTCAATTTTAAACTGGTAAGAACAGACACTAATTGTGATTTGTTTTAAACTGATAACCACTGATGCTTTCAAAAATTTGTTCTTTTTAAATTTATAAAAACAAATGCTATGTGAAATTTGTTTGTTTAAAAAAAAAATTGATAAGAACAGATGCTATATTTATTTTGTTATTAAATTGATAAGTACAGATGCTACTAAATATCTTGTTTGAAAACTGTTTGCAAACAATTGCATTATGAATTTAAACTTGCATGTTTGTCCCATGCCTGGTAACCATTAGACCATTTATTATTTTGCACTTGAGTCTTTTGGTACTGTTGTTGTATTGGTGTTGCATTTGGTCTGCATTGTAGTTGTATTCATATATACTTGCTACTGTTGCATTACTTGCTTCACTTGAGTTTTTTTTGTAACAGTAGTCTACTGTGTTCATGCACTTTGGTTTGTGGCAGTTTGCATGTCAAGTTGCACCCATGCTGTTGCACTTGTAGTTGTACCCCATGCTGTTGCACTGGGGTCTGGTCACTGTTCTCTTGGTTGTTCTAGTCTTCATTTCCATTGTTGTTTGCATCCTGATATATGTTGCATTGCAGTTGATTCATTTGGTCATTTGGTGTCTGCATCCTTATCTGTTGCATACATAAGTTTGGCCACTGTTGTATAATTGCATTTGATCTGCACTTGTGTATATTCTCAGGTTGCACACTGCAACTGCACTTGCATTTGTGACCTTTATTTGCCTGTTGTTTGAATTGTGCATTATTCATGTGTAGCTTGGTCATTTTGATGCACTGCCTTGATTTAGTTTGCCTCTATCTTTATAGTTACAGGTTCTAAACTTGATTTAAAAATTCAAACTATCCACCTAAGTGTTTTTTTTAGTTTTTAATCCTTAAACAAAATATGTTGTATGTGAGTAACTCACTTCTAAACTTATTAATAGGTAAAGTTGTTTATGTTTTCTTTTAAAAATTTGATATGAACTTATATGCATATTATTATAAACCTGTAAAACACCTCTGTTTGAATTACAGGCATGGGCATCTAACATAAATTCACCTCTCCTCTATATTTAAGCTTAAACTGAGAATTTTAAAAACATTTTTTTTTTAGTACGATTGTTCATACACAATCTGGAAAAATCAAGAAATATAACAGTAAGGTTCTCTGTCCTTCATTGACACTGCGAGCAAACTCATTTATCTACCTATATGTTCTGATTTTATGGTTGACTCTTGAAGTATGATGGATTTGATGATTGCATGTTTGAATTTATACATCTTTATGGGTGTAAATGTATGAGTATGTATCAATGCATATCCCTGTTATGAGTCAGAGTACATCTTCTCTGTGCAACAAAATCTGTGAGTAAATTCCTGCTTTAAAAACAGTTTCTACCTTTTAAAATTAAGCTAATAAGATTTGCAGTGCTTAAAGTTAATTCAATTGCCTTTCAAATAAGAAACTGTAAAACAGTGGTAAATTAAAAAGATAAGAACTGCTCTGTTCTTTCTTTAGTAAGCAACATCACTATATATAGGTTGTTTAAAAATTTATTTGCTGTTTAAATTTTATATGTGCATGTGTTTGGATATAATTGTGACTGGTATTATGCCTGCGTACATATTTGAATGTGCAGATAGGTGATGCAAATTCTACAGACTTGCTACTGTTTTCACTAAGATTCTAAATACAAATCCACATCTTTATGTCTGAATTTTAGTTAGAAATTATTGTATAAACATATGGTGTTGTTTAACATAGATTAAGTTTGTAATTTTATTTCAGAAAAAGTAAAGACTGTTAGTTGTGTAAATCAATAACAGTACACAATAGTTTCTAAAAGTAAAATTATCAGACAACTTTAATTTATTCAATCAAGTTTTAAAGCCTTAATGCATGTTAAACATGGATATTAAAAACATGCTTCAGGTCTTAAAAAGTTTCTGAGGGGTTAGTAAATTTAGTCTGTGCAGTTTTATAAATTTAAAGATGGAATTCAAATTCTTGAATTAGAATTTCAATTGGTTTTTTTTAAAAATGCAAAGTTTAAATGTTAGTTCAGGTGAGCTCTTTTAGTTGCAGTGCTTCATCACTTGATGTCTTTGATTATTTGGTCTGCACTTTATGTTGCAGCTGGTCCTGCAGTTGTTATTGTTTATGCCTTCATGTTTTTGGACATTTCTGACCCTCTGTCTTGATTGCCTGCTTTTACATTGCTGTTTGTATTGCTTTGTCTGATGTCTTCATGATTCCTTTGTCTGTGCGTTGGCTTTGTTTCGATCTGATAGCCGTGTTTTTGGTTTGGTGCACACGTGTTGGCGAGGCAGTGCACATGTGTAAAAATATACGTGTGTACTGCAGCCACACGGGATTGATAGATTTTAAATCTGAAGTTGTTAATATGAAAATTTCCAATAGATTTAAATTAGTTCATTTGTTTCATCACCTCTGTTACCATTTATTCAGTTCATTTCAAATTTAATTACTTGAATAAAGATTAATCCTGACTCGAGTGTTTTTGTGTTTTGCATAAACGCTCGGGTCAGACCGAGTATTTTTACAGCTTGAAGATTTTCAGGCAGCGAAGTTAGAGAGAGGGGGGTTAAAGCACTTCACTAAAGTTTTCAGAAAAATTTCTTGTACTTAATAAAATTTGTTTCCGCTGTATAAAATGTAACTTATTGTATTAACTCTGATAATTGTATATAAAAGAAAGTTCATTTATGAAATATATGTTTGTTCTGTGATTCTGTAGCTGATTCTGTTTAAATGTTATAAACTAAATAACAATCCGTCATTTTGAACGTTTCTAGTTGGTTTAATTACCGACTAGAGGCGGTCAAGGCGGCGGGTCGTTACAGTTTAGATTAATTAATTAAGTTTAATTAATTTAAACGCTGGATGATTTGATAATAATTACTTAATGTAATTAATTAATGGATTATAATTACTTAGTGAGTAATTAATTGGTAATTACTGGATGTAGTTAGTGGAAGATGATTTAATAATGGAAGTAATTTGGATTAAATTACTTAGTAATTGATCAAGGGATTAATTAGAGAATAAATTAAGGAGTAATTTATTGATGAAGTAATTAAGGGTAGTTAATTACTGGATGTTATTAATCAAGGGTGATTAATATATGTGGTTTAATTGAAGATTAATTACTTAATGTAATTAATTTAAATAGATAGATTAATTAAAAATGTAATTAGAAATCATTAATTAATAAAATTAATGATGTAAATTTAGAATTGATTAATTAAGGAATAATTAATAAATGAAGTAATTAATTAATAAAGAATTAATGTAATTAATTTTAGTTAATTAATCGATTATGTTAATTATTATAAAGAGTTAAGTATAATTAACTTGTGTAATTAATTTAAAGGCTAATTACTTATTGTAATTAGAAAATTGTTAATCATGAATGATTAATTGAAATGAATAATGAGATGGTGATTAAGTAATTGATTTGTAATTAATTAATTAATGAAGTAATTAAAGGTTAATTACTGTAATTGTTTGAGAATAATTAATTTGAGAAATTAATTAAAGGATAATTACTTGAATGTAATTTAAAGGATAATTAATCAAGGGAGATTAATTAAGGTAATTAATTAAAGGATGTTTAATTAATTGATTTGTAATCAATTGATGGTTAAGTAAGCAAGATTTAAAATAATGAAGTAATTAATTTAATTTATTTTAAATTAATTAAAGATGATGTAATTAATTTAATTCACTTTAAATTAATTAGAGATGAAGTAATTAATTTAATTCATTTTAAATTAATTAGAGATAAAGTAATTAATTTAATTCATTTTAAATTAATTATAGATGGTGTGATCATTAAATCATTACTTATGTATGAATGGATGATATTGGTTGCCTTGAATGGTTTGAAATCTCAGCTATGAGATGAGTAGTGCTGTGTGATATGGATGCTTTGGTTGCATTGGGTTGATAATGTGGATTATCTGTTTATAATGATGATGTGGATTATCTGTTTATGATGATAATGTTGATTATCTATTGTGATGTTGTGAATTATCTAACTATGTGTATATAGATAATGAATTGAAATTGTTTTAAACTTTAAACAACTTGGCCTCAAAAGATACGTTTTGGATTCAGTGAGACCGGGATCGGGTTTCCATATTTGGATATCCGAAAACCACATTGATCCAAACTAACGATAGGTCGTGAATCTCAAGTAAAGATGAAGATTCAGAGTGCAAGGGTTATCGGCGTTAACTCTGAGGGTGATTCCAAAATGAGTGTAACGAGGTAATGCCTTTGGTTTCGTTCGAACCCGGAACGAACTTGTATGGATTGAATGCTTTCATAACATCGTCAAGTGGACGATGAGAATTCTAAGTGATGTGTTCTATAAAGGTAATCGTAGCCTCAAGCCTCATGAACCGGGAATGGCTAAAACAGGGGAGGTGCAGCAAGGCTAACTGGGTCATGCCCAAGTAGGACGAGATTTACCCCTGTCTAGATGTCCCTTTTATTTTGGCTGTGTGGTGCGGTTGCTGATCACAACCGCGGGGTGGTCTTGTTCGGGACTGTTCAATAAGGAATGGTTCTGGCTTTGTGTTGCAGGGGATTGGGAGTAATCCTCGGTACGTTGATCTAGGCCACGTACTGTGACGAGCGGTACCCCGGTAGCCCTGCCATTGTATGGAATCCAAAATCCAATAAGTGCCAACGATTTTGATTGTATTACCCACTTTTGTGGCTAGGAGCTAGAATTTAATAGATGTAACAATTTCGGCTATTTTCTATTTACTTGAAAACCCTAGACCTTTTATAATATCATCGGATTTCCTATCATATGTTTTGGTTCGCGTAAGGTGAAAACTTTTCCATGTTTATGTGTGGGAAGTCTTGCGTGATACCTTTTGTTTTCAAAGGCTTTTCAAATTTAAGCAACTTTAACCTGTTACTCACACCAGACCCATGTCTGACCCGGAGTTTATTTCTATTTTTCTTAAACTCTTGGGTACTCAAATTTTTACGAGTAGCCAAGGGATTCTGGTTAGCTTTGACGAATTATGGAGGAGCAAGGGAGCAGGAGGCTTCGGCGTTAGATATATAGTTTCCGCTGTGTGTTCTCCGTGTTTTCTCTGTATTATATTGAGTTGTAATAACTAGACATGTATTTATAACTGTCTAGTATGTGATGTATTGTCTGTGTAACTCTGATAGATGTTGTATATTATGTAATACTTATGTTATTAATATAATTTATTCATTCCGCTGTCGAGATTCTGATGTGTTTTCTCTTCTTTCTTCTCTATCTTTCTCTCTTCTATCCCTTTCTTTCTTCAAGATGATGCGACTTTCTGGTCGTTGAAAGTCGGGTCGTCACATTACACAAACACAATAAGTAGCAAATCAACTAAGCAAACCCACCTCCGACCGAATTCAATACTACATGAGAGATCAGAGATGTAGAGTCAGCGAGACATGGATGGATCATTGGCGAGCTAGGAGATGGGTCGGCTACAGTTCAAACGAAAGAAAGTGTTTGGATTTACACATATGGATCAACTGCGAAGCTTTGGGTCGGCAAGGGTTTTGTGAGAATGTCCTTGAACTGTGCGGAGATGGATCTGAGGAGGCGATCGATTCAGTTGGGAAAAATTATGAATTGCTTGGAATTGAATCGCATAGGAATTAGGTCATGTGAAGGAATGGGCTCAAGTTGAATGAATTAACTGGGTTGGTTCGAATATAAATAGGCGAGCAAAAGAAAGCGAACTTTTTTGCTAAGTAGTTGGCTCGTGCATAATCCATTATGGATAGCTGGTGACCCACCTTCACAAAGTCGGGTCACTACCGATCCATCCCACATGGATCCCTAGCGGCCCACAGAATAAAGGCTATACACATTTTCCTTGAACTCGATCTCCTAGTCTTATTCATCATTCTGAGGCTTTTTCGGAAACTACAAGAAGAAATTTGATCCATTGTGACAAGTAATAGTAGTCAGAAACAAAGCTAGATGACCGACAGCATGACCAGCCATGCATTCATAAGCTCTAATGCAATCACTTGGAAATTAATGGATATATATTAAGAGTGATAACTTCAGATAACGCCTTATTGACAATGAAGACGCACTCTGAGGGGTAAACATTATCTAGGTTCTTAACCCAGCAGGATCTAACAAGAGATAGAACAGACACGTGACATCGAAATGGTTTAAAACTTAAGTAGAAAGGTTAAGGAAATAAGTTAACGAGAGCCAAGCTATATCACTAAGGCAACGACTGTGATTAATGAAACCGGGAGATCAGCATTCTTTTATCCCAATCAGCAGCTGAACATAAACAACTAGTAAATTGTCATTAATTAAAATGGAACGACAACGACTATGGAAACATCTCCAATTCCAAACTCCATAAAGATCCTAAGTGGTCAGATCATCAGAAATCCAAACATCTTTTTATTTAATAACAAACTACCTAAGAATGCAATGAAGAAAAGGCCAAGGCATTGGCTCACAAATGAGTCAAGTCCATGGGTCGCCAGTCACCTATGATTTTGCCTCGATTTGCGAGCCAAACCCCTGGGTCGTTCCTTACCTATCTACGAGAAGATGATGAAGTGGCCTGGCCTAGAAGCTCTCTAATCCATATAAATACCATCTCACCTACAATACAAATTGGATCTTCTTCGGAGTAGTTGCTGAAGCTCTGCTAGAATTATACTTCACTCTCTGCCTCCTTCACAACAATCTCCAAAGGATTCATTGTGATTCTCTAAAGGGATATGTTGTTTATATAGAAGAGTGTGGAGCATGATTAGGAGCTGTGCGGATGTAGAAAGATAAAGTGATTGCCTATGCTTCTAGACAGATTAGACTATATGAGGTCAGACATCCGACGCGTGATTTAGAATTGGCTATAGTGATTTTTGCATTGAAGGTATGGAGACATCACCTTTTGGTAGAGCGGTTCGAGCTTTATACCGATCATAAGTCATTGAAATACTTGTTCACTCAAAAGGAGCTGAACATGAGACAATAGAGGTGGTTAGAGGTTATCGCTGCTTATGATTTTAGGATTGAGTATACACCGGAGAAATGTAATAAGGCAGCGGACACACTTAGCAGAAAGCATCATGATGCACTGTTGGCGATGATTGCTAAGCGGAAATACTTAGAAGCGTTGACAGCTTGTAGTTCCGTAGAGATCTGAGGCTGGGTCTAGTGGAGAGGCTGTTATATTATCTTGTTTGGAAGTTTAGCCAGCGATGATATAAAGTCTAAACAATAGGAGGATCCAGTGTTAGCCGACAGATCAAGAAGTTAAGAGGTGGAACCGAGAGCGATGACATAAAGGATTTTTGTCTTGACTAGAATGGGTGGCTAAGAAAGAAAGGGAGATTATGTGTTACGAGGGTAGGGAACATAAAGAAAGAAGTTTTGGAGGAGTGCCATCATTCGAAGTTCACTATTCATCCGAGAGGAACTAAGATGTATCGGGATATGAAGAGAAATTTCTTCTAGGAAGGTATAAAGCGGGATATTGGCTTATGGGTAAAGTAGTGCTTGAATTGCCAATAGGCAAAGGCCGAACACCAGAAGCCAAGTGGATTGCTTCAACCATTAGATATTCTGATTTGGAAATGGGTTTCTATTTCTATTGATTTCATTGACGGATTGCCAAGATTAAGTAGAGGAAATGAAAGCATATGGGTCATATTGGATAGACCAACCAAAAGTGCCCATTTAATTCTAGTTAAGTCAACCAGGACAACACCTGTTTTGGCAAGGTTATTTATGAAGAATGTTGTTAGATGCACCAAATTCTTATCAATATAGTTAGTGATAGGATTCCTTATTCACTAGCGAGTTCTGGAAGAGACTATAGGATTTTTTGGGAACCAAGCTCAAGATGAGTACCGCTTACCACCCACAGACAGGTGGGCAAGTGGAAAGAGTTAACAAATCTTGGAAGATTTGTTAAGAGCTTGTGTATTAGATTTCGGAGGATCATGGGAAGACCATCTACGTTTAGTCGAGTTTTCATATAACCACAGTCATTAGACTAGTATTGAGATGACACCATTTGAAGCTTTGTATGGAAGGCTATGCAAATCTCCCACATATTGGTTAGAAACCGGGGATAGGTTGGTCTTGGTCTAGAACTGGTTAGAGAAGCTGCAGAAAAGAGCAAGGTCATTCAAGCTAGGATTAAGGAGGATTAGTCTAGGCAGAAGAGTTATGTAGATAAAAGATGGAAAAATTTAGAGTGCTCAGTTGGATATTAGGTTTTCATTAAGGTGTCACCGATGAAAGGTGTGATTAGACTCAGAAGAATAGGAAAGTTGGCACCGAGATTCGTTGGACCTTTACGTATTATTGTGAAAATCAAGAAACTCGCATATAGAGTCGAGTTACCGAGCGGTTTGGCAGGAATCCATGATGTTTTCCATGTTTCTCATCTCAGAAAGTGTGTTAGAGATCCGAAAACTACTATTGCCCCGCTGTGCTAGATGACTTAGTGGTAGAACCAAACTTGACTATAGTAAGAAAGCCGATTCGCATTGTTTCAAGAGATGAGTAGAGGTTAAGGACCAAGACAGTCAAATTAGTTAAAGTCCAGTAGAGCAATGATAATAGGGACTGTACTTGGGAGATTGAGAGCAGATTTAGAGATACTTATCCCGATTAGTTTGATTGTATGTTTTACCTCTTTGATTGATTTATTTTGTAAATTATCGTAATTTCGAGGACAAAATTCTTTAAGGAGAGGAGTTTGTAAAACCCCATAGTTTTGGAAACATTATTTAGGATATTTAATTAGTTAAATAAAATAAAATAATGTGTTGATTAGGGGATTGATATTTGATTTTTATTAATGCTGTGCCATTTAACCAATGAATTAAAATAAGAGCTAAAATGAAATAGAGGAGGGGTAAATAGGAAAAAGGCCATTCTTATACCCTTAAACCTTGGCCATGTATCTCCATGCACGTTCATTTTTTATTTATCAAATTTTTTAAAAATTGAGGCCGACCACTATTAATAAGAGAAAGAAGAAGAAGATTAAGAAAAGCTAAGGAAGAAACTAAACCAAATCAAATTCATTCAAATCTTAAGCTCTTTAATCTCTAAAGCTAAGGTGAATAATAACTACATCTTAAATTTATTATTGATTTTGATTTTAAGATGAAATCCGAACTTATTTGCAATGATTTTCCATGTTTTCGAATGATGGAATGATTATATGTACTTGTTGATGATTTATGTTTGTTCATATAGATTTTATGATATGTTTTAACATGAAAACTATATCAAATGACATCCAAACGCCTTAAATTTTTGTATAGACTAGAAATGGCATTTTAGAGATGAGTTTCAATTTATAGAATTTTCTACATTTATGTGGATCTTATATAAATTTTCTAGTGATTTTGGGTCAAAAAATTTATTTATGGTTAAATAATTAATGGTATAGGTCTGAAATTAATATATGTTAGAAAACATATTAAGAGTGATTTTTCAAAAATTTTGTAGAATTTTCCTAAGTGTTTTAATGGATATATGAAATTATTTAAGGTATGAGACTTAATGTTTTATATATTTATAAAAAGGAGAAGATGTATTTTGTAAATAACTTAAAATTGTTATTTTTGGAAATTGGCAGTACTTTTAGAAAATAGAAACTTGCAACCAATCACAATTTGACAAACAAGACAGGTTAGGTACAAAGAAATGTTTAAAATGACTAATCTACATGGTTTTTACTGTTTCGATACTTTTGGCACCAGGTTTTCTGTAACGAACGCGAATTTTCGACCACGAAGGTCGACATTAATACGTCCACTGTATCAACTGCCGAGCAATCGAATGTCGGAAAACCGAACCGTTAGGGCTAAAGAAGAGGTAGAAGATAGAAGAAGAAAGAAAAAAAAGAAGAAAACAAAAACAATATCAGAATCTCTCAATCGCAGTGGAATAACATATAATAGATAAATGAATATCTTTGAAACAAAGAACTATATCAGTTATTGCATTACATCACATTACATTACATTATCAGAGTTTACAACAACAAACAGCGGAAAAGAAATACTATATACTAGTTAATACGCCAAGCCATCCAGCTTGCCTCCAGATCTCTACAGCAACTCCTGAATTTCCAGAATGACCTGATAACCTGACTCTAGACTGCCGTGTGAAAAATGATGGGCACCCAGAGTTTAGGAAGGAAACAATAAACTCCAAGTCAGTCATGGGACTGGTGTGAGAACTTAAAACAGTTTATCTTTAAAAACAAACAAAGAAATATTTTAAAATAGATCCGCAATGCTTTTAGAAAATGTAACTACCATAAAGCCTCCCGCCACACACACAATGCAAACGCAGAACTTGGAGGAGATTTCTCCTTATGATAGTCAAAGATGCTTACTACGCAGTGAATTTTCTTTGATATTATTACTATAAGTGCAAAATGTGGAAAGCCATTTCGAAAGTAGAATATAAATCTTAGCCAGCATAGGTACCATTATAGTATGCCTACTATAGCTACCATATTAGATGGCAGGTTCTATAACTAAAATCGTACAAAGCTCATATTGTTTCTTTGGATTTCCAACTAATGGTCAGGCCAAGGAACTACCCATTGCCACATGGGTACGCCTCTGGAAGGACTCACCGAGACTCCTAACCGGATCTTTACCAACACAACGCCAGCTACCCCCTTCTTGGGGAATAAAAACCTCAGATATGCCACCCCCGGTCCTTAGAGACCTTTATACAAGAGCTCTTTAAACCAACAACATCACAAAGTAATAAAATACAGTGTCCACATGAGTAAGTATCTGGGCTTCATACCATGATACTACCCTTTTCCAGAAGGAATGGCCATACCCTAGGGAAGCTACACCTGAAACCTTGCTGCATCTTTCCTGTTTCGACCATTACCGGGTTGTGAGGTTCGACGAAGTCTCGTCCACAAAGCTACGCTTTTCACAAAAGCCATGCTTTGATCAACAAATGATCAGCAACACTCAGCATGCCACATTACCAAATTGGGAATATATCGCTGATAACCTTCAACTACATAACCTCTAAGCTCATACGTCTCAGAGAAGGGTGTTAAGCTAAGAGAATAAATCCTCCACCACCAACAGAAATGTATTTGAAAGAAATCTGATTTTTATCTCAAAATGTAATGTCAGACATTACCATCCATACAAGTCTGTTCTGGGTTCGAACAGAACCGAAGGCACTTCCAAAGAAGCCCTTGCAATCCGGGTATTCATAATCCCGATCGGACTTCCCATCACAAAGGAAATCTCCATACTGTAGCTATCGGTGCAGAGACAATTGATAGGTCATCCTATCATTCTCGCAAATACCGGGTCTTCAACACCGGTCTTCAGATGCTATCCATTACGACGAATCACTATTCAGAATGAGATTCACGACCCAAAGGTCCTCTCCCTACTAAACGTTACATCTGGTATCAGAGCATATGGTTAAGCGACAACCTTGGCTTTGTTGGGAATTACTCATTAGAGATAGAGTCAGTGGTACTCTAGAATGAGTGTGAGTGTAATAATAGATATGAGCACGTATTTGTTAGTGAATATGAAATTATTTTGTATTGTGTTGACTTATCGGTTGATTGTTTATAGATTCTGATCGATGCAGTCTAGCTAACTGTCGTAGATAGGGGTTTCTAAACTCTTAAACAAGACAAACCGACATATTATCATTTTAAATTGGGTAAATGAAATAATTTTACCTTGATTATATTTTATATATGAAGGAATAATTTTTCAAAAATTATTGAAGTGTATATAAATTGATTGTTTGGTTGTTGAAAATGTAATAATATATATAAGTGAAAATTAAATTATGTTTGAATAATCTAAATAAAAACGATTGTAAAAGAATAAATTGTATAAGCGAAGAATTATAAGTATGAAATTATAATTAATGTGATCTAAAATTGTGAAATAATCTTATATATAAGAAGTGATACTATGTGAATATATTTATAAACATGAGTTGTAAATAAAAAAGTGAATTTGAACTATGAAATGAAAATGTTGAATCCTATTTATTTTGGAAATTATTTTCCAAAATTAAAAGTTAAATAGAATTTACTTTAGAATTGGAATCTGAATTGGATTTATAAGGGAAATTTATGTTAAGTTAAACAAATGGTGTTTGAAATAGAATATAACTTAAGTGATGTTGAATGAAGTTGATTTTGGTATCGAAGTAAATTGATAAAATGAAGTCATTAAAGAATATGAACTTGAGTTATGTAATGAAATTCGACTTTTGTGGTTAAATGAATTAGCAATTGAATTAATGAATGAATTGAATGTAAATCAATTGAATGTAAATAAATTGATATGAAATAATGGATATAAGTGTTAATTCATTAAAGCTAATTAAATATGTTGAACCAAATTGAATGTAAAGTAAAGAAAATTGAATGAATTTGGTTGTATTGGATATATATTAATTTTTAGATTGTTGTTAGTTGATTGTATAGAAATCCATATGAAGTTAAATTAATGAACTGAAAGCTAAAGTAATTGAAATCAAATTGGAAGTTAAGTGAATCTTAAATAGAATTGAAATTTGATTTAAATGTGGAAGTGAACTAACTTGAATATAAATGAGTGAATATAAACTAATTGGAAATGAATAAATGAATGTTAGTAAAGTCCAATGTTAATGAATCAAAAATGATTAAATAAAAAAACCAATTCATTGAATATTAATGAAAAATGAATGTATATTGATTTGGTTATGGACGTTAATTGGATGATAGTTGGTTGATGGTTGAATTTACTGCTTTTGATTGCATTTGCTATATTGGCACATATTGTTGTTGCTTCAGATATATGTTGTATATTGATATTGCTTTCATATATGCATGTTTCTCATTATTGTTAAGTGTTTAATAGGTGTGGATTGCGCATTGCTTCGCTTTTGGAGCTCGCTTTCGTGCTATATTAGCCGTATATGCTCGCTAATAATGTATAAGGTACATATCTCAGATTACATATCGTACTTTACATTTTTTTCCTGCGGGATGCCTTATTACTTTGATGAGATGTATATTTGTGATATATATTGCCATTTTTTTTCGGATCGAACCGCGCAAAGGAGACGCTGGCGAATTTTTTCGAAATTTTAAGGCGTTAGAATATTTTTGAGAAAATTGAAATTTTTTGAAAACTATAACTTTGATTTTGGAGTGAAAAGTTAAACGTTACAGCTTGGTTTTGAAAAGATAACTAAGTATAATTTAAAAACTTAGTAAAGTTATTGTAAGAAGTTTAACTATGGATTTTGGGAAAGTTAAACACTCAAATGAATTTGAAATTTAATTTGAACAAATGGTTTTGAAAAGTTAATGGATTCTGTAACTTTTTTTTACTTGGTAATTTTGAGGACGAAATTCTTTTAAGGGGGGAAGTTTGTAACGACCCAGAATTTCTGTCATTTGAAATTCGTATATTTAGTTGATTTTTAATATTAGCAAGTAAAATTTGTAAGTCGAATAAATTTTATTTCGAACATCTAGATTTAATTGGATAATTAAATCGATAATTTAATATTGAAATTACAGAAATAATTGGAAATTTGGTTTAAAGTGATTAAAATTGATTTGTAAAGTTGTATTTAATCATATTGGAGTTAGAATGATGTTATAGAACTTTTAAAATCAAACTAAAAGTAAATTTGTGAAAATTGAATATTTTAATATTTAAATAGTCATTTTTCAAACAGTCTCGGATTTCGATGAAACTAGTTTCATCAGATTCGTAATGTTATATTATTGTATGGTTTCAAATTTCGTGTCAATCGAACTTACGGTTTGTCCGGGGCAAGCTAAAACGCACTGAAATCGGTTTAAGTGAATTTTAAATTTAAATGATTCGATTTGAAAATATTTCTTTCAAATTTGATCGAATTGGCTCCCAATATATATTCCATTGCGTTCGGAATGGGTGTAAAACATTATAAACGTCAGGCGGCACACTTTGTTTGGAGTTCGGGAAAAATTCGGGTGAATAGTGTTTTGCCATTTTTCTATAAAAGGACCTTAAATATTCACTTTTGCAATAAACCCTAAAGCTTCAGGCCGCCACCTAAGTTTTTAATGGCCGAAAATTTCAGTTTTCTTCTTCAATTATCTTCCAATCCACACGTTAATTCAAGAAAGCTTCAACTACAAACTTCTAGAGCGTGACGAGATCTTCAAGATCAACAGTTATGATCGAAAATTCCGCAAAGAATCAACGGAAATCTGCGATCAGCGGTCCAACGTTTTGACATGTTTTTCGAGCACCACAAGCGACCGAGCTTAATTGGGCCGTGGGAGGAGCTAGGCTAGGCACACGTGGCGGTGGTTCCTGATCGTCTTCAAGTTGCTCGAGTTGGTCGCGTGCATTAGGGTTAAGTGGCGGCCAATGGGTTCGTATGTCCTGGGTGTTCACGCGATGGAGAAGGAAAAGGGGACGGCCAGATTCTCATCATAGAAAATGGACGGCCGTAAATTGATGTTGGTTTAAAAATAAAAATAAAATGTTAATTGTTTTGTATTATAATTCGTATAAACTTCTAAAAGCTGTAACTTGTTCATACGAGGTCCGTTTCGCACGAAACGAATTGCGTTAGGTTCATATTGAAGAACACTATGCGATGGAGCTATATTGGAGTTGATTGGAGATAGTGGAATTTTTGGGTAAAATTAAACGCGCGTTTAATTTTATTCGAAATAAAACACTGCGACTGTTATTGGAAACAAGGAGAGAACTTCTCACTCAATCGAAATTGTTTCGAATTAAATTTTAAATAGTAAAATTTAAAATTGCTTGATTGTGTGGTTGAATGATAAATTATTATCTATTGTTTTTAAATAGACCCTATACGCCATATATTAAGCGGATGTTATTTATTAAACACATATACCGTGATATTCCATCTTGAAGTGGAATTGGTATTATATATGTACTTGGAGTTGATTTTCCCGCATTATATAGCGGATGAGACCCTATTGCGCCGCATAATAGCGTATAATATTTATATAAACCCATGTACCGCGATATCCCGTATTGGAATGGGATTGGTATTGTGCTAACATCTGTGGATGCAGGGAAAGAGGTTGGAGGGATCCAACTGGATTCCTCAACAATATGGCTTTATTTTATAGATATTTGCGATATTTTCTGTTATCATATTGATATATGATGTTTTGGATGCCATGATTGTTATATTTAGTGTTGTTGCAACATTAGGCATATTTTTGGAGTTTTAAAAAATGTTAAAGTAACTATTTCGAATTTAAAAGGATTTTTAAAGTGATTTTTTTTTGAAAATATACGTTTTATTGAATTTTGGAATTGATTCATTTTAAATAAATAAACGTTATATACTTTATTTTTATAAAAATTATGATTTTTGTGAAATATAACCGAAATGTGATTTTTGAAATAAGTAGTTGATTAATTTGTAAAATGGTTTAAAATTGGGATTTTTGAATTATTATAAATGGTTTATATAAAAGATTTATAAAATTTATATTTATAAATTAAAAATATTGGAATTATAAAACGAGTTTTTATAAGTGTTAAAGTGAAGTATAAATGGATTTCATAAGCGAATGAAATTTATAGATTTATAAATTGTGAAGTTATAAAATGAATAGATTTTGTAAAATAAAAGATTTATAAGTAGTTAACTTATAAATTAGATTTTGGCATTTAAATAAGGTATACGTAGGATTTGTTAATTAAGGAATTTTATAAGTCGAAGTTTTTATAAAATTTATATAGATGTGAATTTATAAACGTTGTTTTATAAATCCGAAACCAATTGAATATGATAAGTAAATATGAAAGCATATTAAAGGAGATATATCCATGATTTTGGACAGTGGATAATCCTTTAGATAAAATGTGTAGAAAATGTTGAATTTAGTTAACGATTTATATTCATGATTTTGGACAGTGAATAATATATTAAAGAAATGTTTTGGGGAAGTGATATTTTAAATAGAATTAAAACGATTTGAAGTTGTTTTGAAATGTGTAAGGATCGAAACCATAGATTAAAACATTCATTGTTGAAATAGACGTTTTCGAGAAATAAAAGGAAATAGTGGACTATAACACTGTTGTTATAGTAAATGATTTTCGAAAGGAAATGTTTTATATAGTATTGGGATTTATATATATATCTATCTTAATTTCGAATCTCTATACTAGTGATTTTGGGTTGTCGTAACGATGTTTTACGCAACATTCGTTTTGACTCAAATAAATGTGTTTAAGAGAATGTTTTCCTTAAAGAATGAAATATATACTTAATTGTGATTTAAGTATATTGAATATTTTCCAAATGTTGAAAATAAACAGATTTGTGAATTACTTATTATTAAATAAGTACGGAAATGTTTTTCCAATATGAAGTGAAATGTTTTGAGATTATATCTTTTAAAGATAAACTGAAAAGTGATTTGAAATTTGTTTTCAAACGATTGAAGTGTGAAAAAATAAATATATCGTGTAAAGAAATTTTTTTGGAAAATAAATAATTTGGGAAATTATTTGGAATCTGGTGATGTTGTGCATATCTATTGATAGTTAAATAACCGACTATGAATATTTACCTTTAAATGGGTATTTGTTGTGATTTGGTTGAATTTGAATGCTACACTTATTTTTAAAATAAGCGCTCGTTATTCAGTTTAGCCGGGAGAGGACCTTTGGGTCATGAATCCCATTTTGAATAGTGATTCGTCGTAATGTATAACATTTGAAGACCGGTGTTGAAGACCCGGTATTTGCGAGAATGATAGGATGACCTATCGATTGCCTCTACACCGATAGCTACGGTATGGAGATTTCCTTTATGATGGGAAGTCCGATCGGGATTGTGAATACCCGGATTGCAAGGGCTTCTTTGGAAGTGCCTTCGGTTCTATTCGAATCCAGAACAGACTTGTATGGAAGGTAATGTCTGACATTACATTTTGAGATATAAAGCATATTTCTTTCAAATACATTTCTGTTGGTGGCGGAGGATTTATTCTCTTAGCTTAACACCCTTCTCTGAGACGTACGAGCTCAGAGGTTATGTAGTTGAAGGTTATCAGCGATATATTCCCAATTTGGTAATGTGACATGCTGAGTGTTGCCGATCATTTGTTGATCAAAGCGCGACTTTTGTGAAAAGCCTAGCTTTGTGGATGAGACTTCGTCGAACCTCACAACCCGGTAATGGTCGAAACAGGAAAGATGCAGCAAGGTTTCAGGGGTAGCTTCCCTAAGGTATGGCCATTCCTTCTGGAAAAGGGGAGTATCATGGTATGGAGCCCAGATACTTATTCATGTGGACACTGTATTTTATTACTTTGTGATGTTGTTGGTTTGGAGAGCTCAGGTATAAAGGTCCCTAAGGACCGGGGGTAGCATATCTGAGGTTTTTTATTCCCCGGGAAGGGGGTAGCCGGCCTTGTGTTGGTAGAGATCCGATTAGGAGTCTCGGGGCGTCCTTCCATAGGCGTACCCATGTGGAAATGGAAAGTTCCTTGGCCTGGCCATTAGTTGGAAATCCAAAGAAACAATACGAGCTTTGTATGGTTTTAGTTGTAGAACGTGTCATCTAATATGGTAGCTATAGTAGGCATACTATAATGGTACCTATGCTGACTAAGATTTATATTCTACTTTCGAAATGGTTTTTCACATTTTGCACTTATAGCAATAATATCAAAGAAAATTCTCTGCGTAGTAAGCATCTTTGACTATCATAAGGAGAAATCTCCTCCAAGTTCTGCGTTTGCATTGTGTTTGTGGCGGGAGGCCTTATGGTAGTTACTTTTTCTAAAAGTATTGTGGATCTATTTTAAAATATTTCTTTGTTTGTTTTTAAAGATAAACTATTTTAAGTTCTCTCACCAGTCCCATGACTGACTTGGAGTTTATTGTTTCCTTCCTAAACTCTGGGTGCCCATCATTTTTCACACGGGCAGTCTAGAGTCAGGTTATCAGGTCATTTTGGAAATTCAGGAGTTGCTGTAGAGATCTAGAGGCAAGCTGGATGGCTTGGCGTATCAACTAGTATATAGTATTTTTTTTTTCCGCTGTTTGTCGTTGTAAACTCTGAAAATATAATGTAATGTGATGTAATGTAATAACTGATATAATTCTTTGTTTTAAAGATATTCATTTATCTATTATATGTTGTTCCGCTGCGATTGAGAGATTCTGATATTGTTTCTTTTTTCTTCTTTTTTTCTTTCTTCTTCTATCTTCTACCTCTTCTTTAACCCTAACGGTTTGGTTTTCCGGCATTCGATTGCTCGGCAGTTGATACAGTGGATGTATTAATGTCGACCTACGTGGTCGAAAATTCACGTTCGTTAAATCATCCAATACAACCAAATTCAACACTTCTACATATTTAATTTAAAGGATTATCCACTGTCCAAAATCGTGGATATGTCTCCTTTATCATGCTTTCATATTTACTTATCAAATTCAATTGGTTTCGGATTTATAAAACTTTTATAAATTCATATCTATATAATTTTTATAAAACTTCGACATATAAAATTCCTTAATTAACAAATCCTATGTATATGTCATTTAAATGCCAAAATCCAATTATAAGTTTATTACTTATAAATCTTTTATTTTAAAAAATCTATCCATTTTATAACTTCACAATTTATAAATCTATAAATTTCATTCACTTATAAAATCCATTTATACTTCACTTTAACACTTATAAAAACTCGTTTTATAATTCCAATATTTTTAATTTATAAATATAAATTTTATAAATCTTTTATATAAACCGTTTATAATAATTCAAATATCCCAATTTTAAACCATTTTACAAATTAATCAACTACTTATTTCAAAAATCACATTCCGGTTATATTTCACAAAAATCATAATTTTTATAACATAAAAATTACAACGTTTATTTATTTAAAATGAATCAATTCCAAAATTCAATAAAACATATATTTTCAAAAAAAAATCACTTTAAAAGTCCTTTTTAAATTCGAAATCGTTACTTTAACATTTTTTTAAAACTCCAAAAATATGCCCAATGCTGCAACGACACTAAATATAACAATCATGGCATCCAAAACATCATATACCAATATGATAACAGAATATATCGCAAATATCTATAAAATAAAGTCATATTGTTGAGGAATCCAGTTGGATCCCTCCAACCTGTTTCCCTGCATCCACAGATGTTAGCACAATACCAATCCCGTTCCAACACGCGATATCGCGGTACATGGTTTTATATAAATAGTATACGCTATTATACGGTGCAATAGTGTCTCATCCGCTATATAATGCGGGAAAATCAACTCTAAGTAGATATATAATACCAATTCCACTTCAAGATGGAATATCGCGGTATATGTGTTTAATAAATAACATCCGCTTAATATACGGCGTATAGGGTATATTTCAAAACAATAGATAATAATTTATCATTCAACCACACAATCAAGCAATTTTAAATTTAACTATTTAAAATTTAATTCGAAACAATTTCGATTGAGTGAGAAGTTCTCACCGTGTTTCCAATAACAGTCGCAGTATTTTATTTCGATTAAAATTAAACGCGCATTTAATTTTATCCAAAAATTCCACTATCTCCGATCAACTCCAATCTAGCTCCATCGCGTAGTGTTCGTCAATACGAACCTAACGCAATTCATTTCGTACGAAACGGACCTCGTATGACCAAGTTACAACTTTTAGAAGTTTATACGAATTATAATACAAAACAATTAACATTTTATTTTTATTTTTAAACCCACATCAATTTACGGTCGTCCATTTCCTATGATAAGAATTTGGCCGTCCCCTTTTCCTTCTCCATCGTGTGAACACCCAGGCCATACGAACCCATCGGCCGCCACTTGACCCTAATGCACGGGACCAACTCGAGCAACTTGAAGACGATCAAGAACCACCGCCATGTGCGCCTAGCCTAGCTCCTCCCACGGCCCAATTATCACGAAGCTTGGTCGCTTGTAGTGCTCGAAAAACATGTCGAAACGTTGGACCTTTGAACGCAGATTGCCGTTGCTTCTTTGCGAAATTTTCGATCATAACCGTTGATCTTGAAGATCTCGTCATGCTCTAGAAGTTTGTAGTTGAAGCTTTCTTGAATTAACGTGTGGATTGGAAGATAATTGAAGAAGAAAACTGGAAATTTTCGGCCATTAAAAACTTAGGTGGCGGCCTGAAGCTTTTGGGTTAGGGTTTATTGCAAAAGTGAATATTTGAGGCCTTTTATAGAAAAATGGTAAAACACTATTCACCCGAATTTTTCCCGAACTCCAAACAAAGCGTGTCGTCTGGCATTTATAATGTTTTACCCCCATTTCGAATGCAATGGAATATATACCGGGATCCAATTCGATCAAATTTGAAAGAAATCTTTTCGAATCGAATTATTTAAATTTAAAATTCACTTAAACCGATTTCAGTGCGTTTTAGCTTGCCCCGGACAAACTGTAAGTCCGATTGACACGAAATTTGAAACCATACAATAATATAACATTACGGATCCGATGAAACTTGTTTCGTCGAAATCCGAGACTGTTTGAAAAATGACTATTTTTAACTCGTCAATTGAATATTAAAATATTCAATTTTCACAAATTTACTTTTAATTTGATTTTAAAAGTTCTATAACATCATTCTAACTCCAATATGATTAAATACAACTTTACAAATCAATTTTAATCACTTTAAACCAAATTTCCAATTATTCTGTAATTTCAATATTAAATTATCGATTTAATTATCCAATTAAATCTAGATATTCGAAATAAAATTTATTCGACTTACAAATTTTACTTGTTAATATTTAAAATCAATTAAATATATGAATTTCAAATGATAAAAATTCTAGGTCGCTACATTTTCACTTCCTTTTCTTCACCTCCGACTCTATCGAAACCAATGCACATGGCATCAGGTAACTGGTACATAGTGAATTGGAAATAGTCAGAAGGTATAAGGTCGAAACCAGGGGTTCCGAAGGGGCTGAAGCGATACTTTGCTTTTAAATGAAAATGCGCATGCTTGCTTGCGACTGAACTACTTTCGACCGGGTTGGCTTTCGAACAGGTCAATTGGTTTTAATGATTTTGGTTGGTTGCGCCTTTGTTTTTAATAAATTTCATTCGACTAGGTCGAAACCCCAAACTTCCTCTTTCTACCTTTCGACATAGATTGGTTTCGAAAGGGTTTCTTTGCTTTGCTTTTTAAACCTGACCACTTCTCCAATGCTTTCGAAGGGATGGTTTCGACACCATCACTTCTTTACTTAGTAATTATTTTGAAAGGAATGCTTTCGTATTTAATGGGTTTCTGATCCTTTTGCTATACATGAAGGCATAACCCAAATGGCTTCGGCCGAAACGGTTTTCAATGGTTTCAAAGGAGTAATTTTTTTATGATTTTGAAAGGCTTCCTCATGTTTGAAATTGAACTCAGTGGCTTTCGAAAGGTTTAGTGTTTTATTGCTTTCAAAAAGGTTTTAAATGCTGGTTTCGAAGGGGTATTTCCCGATGATTTCAAAAGGTTTTGAAGGAAGGTTTTCCAATGGTTTCGAAGGGTCTAAGAGGGAAGGTTTTTCTAATGCTTTTGAAAGTCATGGTTTAAAGGTTTTTAAAGAAGGTTGTTTAATGTTTTAAAGCGTTCAAAAATAAGGATTCTCAATAGTTTCAAAAAGAAGATTTGAATGGTTTGAAAAGGAAGGATTTGGCCTTTCAGCCTAGGTTAAGTAAAGGGTTTTACTTGATTTTGAAAGGGTTTTGAAAGAGTTATTTAAAGGTTTTAATCAAAGGTTTCGAATATACTAACTAGGAGACATAGCCCAAGTGTTTTTAAGTTAAATGAGGTTTTAACTTATTTTGTGGAAACAACATTAAAATTCATTAATATTATTTTAGGTAAAGTATACCTAACATGGAAAAATAGCTTTGAATAAAGCTAAGAATATATTTTCCTTGTCTAAGTGTGATTGAAAAGGTTAAATCATTTTGAACAGGTTTTCAAGGAAAAAGATGAAGGTTAGTTAACCCATAGAAAATGATTCGGACAGATAATCCATTTCGATGTAGACAGTTAGTCCAGTTTACGGACAGTTAGTCCCATTTGCGGACAGCTGGTCTAGTTTGTGGGCTGTTGGCCCGGTTTTCGGACAGATAGTCCATTTATTACTTATGGAAAAATAGTGCATTAGTTATCTGATTATAGCTTAATATAAATTTCTATTATTATTATTATCAGTTTTATTAACCAGTTTGGTTGTAGGAAAAGATTTGCAAAATATGTGTTTTGAAGAGGGTATTAATAAGGGGAAACCCGTTCCGCTAAGCGGTGTAGTCTCATTTAATGCCAGTAAACCAAGATGTAGTAGTACTATTCATACCAGACTTTATGTCTAACTCGAAGTTTTTGTTCCCCCTTAAATTCTCGGGTGCTCAAAATTGATTTGAGTAGGCCAAGGGTTGGGATTTTTAGGTTTTTGAAATTTTGAGGAATAAAGTTTCTGGAGATGAGCAGGTGGCTGACGGATAGCTAAGTAGGAGTTATAGTTTATTCTGTTTATTTCCGCTGTATGTATAAGTCAAATATGACTATATTGGCTTTGGTCAACCAAGGGGCATCGTCATATATCGCACTTGGCGTAATTGATATTTGATCATTTCTAGGAAATATGTAGATTGGATATAAATTATTGTTTTGAAATGTAATCAGTAAAATGTCGTTTTTGAAATATATGATTTTGTTCATATTCAAGTGCTTCTGATATTATGGATACCATTAGCATTACCTTTTTTAGTCACCAGAAGTTAATACTATAGATGACTACAGCATCTGTAGTGCTTAGCTTTTGGCCTCCAGATATAGGATGCTATAACCCGGTTGTTTAGAAGTTTTATGAATTCGAAACAAGGTGAGAATACAGTGGCGCGGTATGAGCATTGGTTCAATGTATTGTCTTGCTTTGGACCAGGATTAATTGATACGCCACTAAAAAAGAATGAAATGTTCGTGAATGGAAAGCAACCAGAATTCCATTAGGATATGACCAATTATCTCAACAGTACCTTTACCAATCTAATTAGTATGGCTTTGAGAATTGAGGCTCTTGATATTGAGCAAGGAGTTTAGAAAAGAGTAGTTCCAGCAGTTAATGCCCAAACTTTATCAGTGATACTAGTTGCTAGCAAGCTGCACAAAGGAAAGAAGTGGTCGAGAAAGAAGCCTGGAGGTGGAGCTCCAGCACAGAGTAAGCAGTTTGATCCGAAAAAGATCCTCTGTTATAATTGCAACTAAATAGGCCACTTTGCAAATCAGTGCCCGAACTCGGCTAACGGACCACTTTGCTACAATTGCAACAAACATGGACATATGAAGAAATAGTGTCCATTTCCAAAGAAGGGATCACAAGGAAAAGTTTTTACTATTAAAGAAATACCATCTACTTCTACGGACACGAAAGGAAAATAGGTGATGCAAGGTACATTATCCATTCCCGATATTCCTGTTAGAGTGCTATTTGGTACTGGTGCATCTCATAGTTTCATTTCAGTAGATCTTGTTGATATCTTTTACCTCAAAACCATCCTTTTAGACAATTCTCTTTGTGTGTCGAACCGAATTGGGGCTCCAATCGATCTTGACAGCATATGTTTGAATGTGCCTCTTTCTTATCGGGATCGATCTTTCTTTTCTAACTTGTTTATTCTTGGGTTTAAAGGTTTTGTGGTATTATTAGGGATGGATGGGTTATCTTAGTTTAGAGCAATCGTAGATTGTGATCTCAAAGGATTATTATAGTTATGATGTTGGAAATATTAGGGTAGAAATAAATTATGGAAGGCAAAATGTACTAATGTGCAGTTTCCTTTATTCCCTCGAAGTACCCAAAAAGGAGATAAAGAATATACCAATTGTCTGGGACGTTAGGGATATTTTTAAAGAACTAGAAGGTTTACCTCCTCATCTAGAAGTATAGTTTTGCATTGATTTGATTATAGGAACCAGACTGATTGTTCAACCTCCTCGAAGGTTGGCTCCAAAGGAAAGAAGAGAATTAGAGAAGCAGACATTTGTTTTATTGGGGAAAGGTTTGATCGAATGCTGCACATCGAGTTGGTAATCTCCAGTAGTTTTTGATCCCAAGGCTGATTGTTCTCCTAGATTATGTATGGATTACCAAGAATTAAATAAGAGGACTATCAAGAATAAGTATCATTTACCTAGGATTGACGATATGTTTGACCAGCTCCATGAAGCTCGGATATTTTCACACTTGGATCTTGCCACTGGTTTTCACCAATTAAAGGTGGCAGAGGAGAGTGTACCCTTAATAGCTCTTCGAACTTCTGATAGTTTTTACGTGTGGTTATTCATGTCGTTTGGATTGAATAATGCACCCGCTTATTTTGTGGATTTTATTAATAGATTATTTCAGGATTTTCTTAACAAGTTTGTCCTAGTCTTTATTGATTACATTCCCATCTATTCTAAGTCGGAGGAAGAGCACAAGTACCATCTTCATGTTGTTCTAATTACTTTAAGAAGTCATGTTTTAAAGGAAAAGTTTTCTAAGTGCCCTTTTTAGAAATTCGAAGTTAAATTTCTAAGGCACGTAAGGCATATTAGTGGACCCAACTAAAGTAGTTGTGGTTCAAGATCGGAAGAAGGCTGAAAATGCATCGAAGGTCAGAAGTTTTTTGGGATTGGCATGTTTCTATAGAAGGTTCATTGAAGATTTCTCGAAGATTGCTTCTCACTAAACAAAGCTGATGAAGAAAGATGTTAAGTTTATTTGGACACCCAAGTGCAATCAAGCATTCAATGAGTTAAATGAGAAATTGACTAGCTCTCCCTTATTGACTATTCCAGATGAGAGTGAAGGATTAACAGTTTACATGGATGTTTGTAGGACTAGATTGGGAGCAGTTTTGATGCAGAATGGAAAAGTAATAGCACATGCGAGTTGACAGTTGAAACCTCATGAGAAGAATTATGCTACATATGATTTGGAATTGTTGGCTGTAGTCTTCGCATTAAAGGTGTCGAGGCACTATATTTTAGGTGAAAAGTTTGAGTTATACACAGATCACAAGTCATTTAGATATCTTTTTACCCAAAGGATTTAAATTTAAGGCAACAAAGATGACTGGAATTTCTTGCATTTTATGATCTAGAAATTCTTTATACCCTAAGAAAAGCAAACGCTGTTGCAGATGCGTTACGTCGGAATGTGATGACGATTGAAAATTTGGATGTTAAGCCAACATTAATGGAGAGAATTGCATATTTCCAAGAAGAAGACCATATTCTAGCTCGTCTTAAGAAGGATGTTTAAAATGGAATCGTTTCTAGTCTTCAGATGGACTCCCGAGGCATTTTAAGAATTAATGGTTGGATTTTTATGCTAAATGTTACTGGAATTAGGTAGGATGCACTGAGAGAGCGCCATCGGCCAAAGTTATCTATCCACCAGCCAAAATGTTTCAGAATATGAAGAAGGCCTTTTGGTGGAAAGGGATAAAGAGAGACATTTCAATATTCGTGATTCGGTGTGCAAATTGTCAATAGGTCAAGAATGGCCAATAGAAGACTGCTGGGTTACCCAACCATTGGAGACAACACATTGGAAATAGGTGCAAGTATCCATGGACATTATCAATGGGTTGCCCAAAACAAGAAAAGGCAATGAAGGCATTTGGATAATTATAGCTCGATTAACAAAGAGCACCCACTTTATTTCAGTGAAGTCTACAAGAACTGCAACTTCTTTGTTAGGAATTTATTTGAGGGAGATAGTTCAATTGCATGGAATTTTGGTAAGTATAGCTAGTGATAGAGATCCTGTCTTCACCAGTCAATTTTAAGGAGCATTTCAAACTGCTTTAGGAACCGAATTAAATTTGAGCACCGCCTACCAGACGTAGATAAACGGACAAATCAAAAGGGTGAATTAGATTTTGGAGGATCTTTTGAGAGCATGTATTTTGGATTTTGGAGGTTCTTTGGAAGATCATCAACATTTGGTAGAGTTCTCTTTTAACAACTGTTACCAAGTTGGTATCGGCATGGTGCCTTATAAAGCTTTGCATGGACGGCCATGTAAATCACCTTCATGTTAGGTTAAGACTGGAGACTGATTAGTTCTTGGACCAGAGATAATTCGAGAAGCATTAGAGAAAGTGGCTATGATTAAGGAAAGGATGAAAGAAGCCCATGATCGATAGAAAAATTATGCCGATCAATGGAGAACGGACTTAGAGTTTGCGGTTAGGGATTTGGTATTTGTAAAAGTTTCCTCGATTAAAGGAGATGTAAGATTCAAAAGAGCAGGAAAGCTAACACCCAGATTCATTGGACCATTTAGAATCCTTGAGAGAATTGGAACATTGGCCTATATAGTAGAATTACTTTAGAAAAATGTCAAAAGCTCATAATGTCTTACATGTATCTCATCTAAGAAAGCATGTTCATGGTACATCGCTGATTGAAGAGAGGTCTGTTCAGGAAGACTTGGAAATAGAAACGAATTTGATGGTAGTCCAACATCCAGTTCATATTGTAGATCGAGATGAAAAGAGACTGAGAACAAGGTGGTGAAGCTTGCGAAGGTTCAGTTCAAGATTGTAGTTTGAAGATGGAGGATCATATTAAAGAAACTTACCCTGATGTAATGTCAAGTTAGCTCGTTGTTTTGGAATGCATTATTAATGTTTTATTATGACATATATGCTTTGCATTGTTAGATGAATTTCTTGGTACAATATATACCTTTTGGATTTTCCTTTCGTGTGTTAATTTCGGGGATGAAATTCTCCTAAGAGGAGTGTAATAGCCCATAAATTAATCGCTTTGTATCTGAATACTTAAACCATTTTTAAATATTTAAATAATAAATTTTAATAGTCAAATAAACATATTTTGAATATTAATTAATGATATTAAAATAAATTTCAAATTTTTTTATCAAATAATTAGTTTAAATAAAAATAGAAAATGTGGCAAAAAAATGTTTTTCGAAATTTCAACTTTTCGACATTGGAAAGTCATAAAAAACATTGTGCACATTTTTATATCACTCATATATACATGCACACACATCCACATATGTCATGTGATAAGATAATCAACGTGTTAAAGTTAATAATCAAGCTTAGTTCAAATATAAAACTTAATTTCACATAAAATGCACATAATGTAATTAATAACCTTAGGAAATTAATTAAGTAACCTAACTAACCTAAACTAAGACCTAAGGCATGGTGAAAGGGGGGCTAGGGGGGTGTGTGTGTACTAGGCATGGTGGAGAGGGTATGGAAGCATGCTACATGAAGACTTTTTATTATTTTATATTAATAAGGTTAATTAAATTATTACTCCACTTCTTTACCAATAAATACCCACCATCTCAACACATTCTCACTTTACATTATCATTTACTTCTTCACTTCCTTTCTCTTCATACTCAAGAATTTCCGTGGTTACGAAATCCATGTCTAAAGTTGGAAAAATATAGCTTCGTCACTTTAAAACTCCATATATTCATCTATAAACACTCCCCTACCACAACAAAAGCCATTTCCCACCTCAAAATACCATGGCCAAACCCCTTATGGTCTAGGTGGAGCCTAAAATCTCCACAAAGTTCCACTGAATCGAGCCATTTGCATAGTAGATCTTAGATCTTGTCGCATTTGCGAAGTTAGTGCAAGTTCGGTTAAGTTCGTAAACGTTTTGGTGGGTAAAGTATCCACCTTCAAACCAAATGTTTTCAAACTATATTTATGTTCATGTTATAGCTATTAAATGCTTGTTGTATTGGTGAAATAGTAGTTTGGTTGTTGAAATGGTTTATTGCTTGAAAGTTTGTCGCTTTGGGAAGTTAGTAAGCGAATCATTACTTATATGAAAATCTAGTAGTTAAACTAATTCCGTTGTTAATAAATGCTTGATATATGTTGTATTATTGTAAATCACCATGTATATATGCTTATACTCTTGCTATGTGAAGTGTGGTGATATTGCAAATGTTAGAAACTTGAACCCCGATCTTCCCGTATAGCGATAGTCGCTATATCGGCACTTTCAGAAAATCGTCTTTTAACGAAACCGTTTGGTTTCATTATCGTGCTTGGAATTATTTTACAAGTTAAGCAAGTTTTTTATTAATGATGTTTTCAAACATAATTAATTATTTTAATAATGATTATTTAATTTAATTAATTATTTAATTAATAAGGATTAAGGTAACTAGTTAACTTATTAACGATGTGTTTAAAATTAACTATTCGCTTGGTTGTTTTGAAATTAATTAATCATTTTAACTATTTATGTTTAAGGTTAATAAATCTTTTAATAATGATAGATTAAAGTAAGTAATCAATTTACTATTGATGTTTATAAATTAATTAATCTTTTAATTGATGACTTTTAGAAGTTAATAAATCTGTTTAACTTTACTTAGTCTTTCCTTTAAAGATTTCTATAATTATGGAATCGTATTTAAATAATGATATTTAATTATTTATAAATTAATTTAATTAATTATATTTAAATGTTATTAATTAATTGAATTAATGACATTTAATGGTGATCTACCCTTATTAATTAAAGGATATTGAAGTTAATTAATTAACGAAGTTTTAAAGTTAATTAATCAATGCAATAAAGACATTTTAAGTTGTTCAATCATTTTTATAATGATGTTTCAAAGTTAGGAAACTCTTTTAGAAAAGTGTTTTAAAGCTTATACTTGTAATATAAAGCTAAGTACGAGTTTGGTTTTTAAAAGAAAAGGTTTGATTCATTTACGGAAATGAATTAATTTACATAAGGGGATTCACTTATATGGAAATGATTTATTTATATATAAGAACTAAACATCAAAGAAGTAGACTTTTCACTATTTTGAAAGTTAAGAATAACCGAGAGACGTGACTTTGAGATAACACTACCTTGGCTTGTCCAATATTATTATTAACCAGGAAATAGTGCAAGTTCAAATTCGATGAGTAGTGGTAAGTATGAGTAGTGGTAAGTATACAAGACTGAATTTCCACATATGATTGATGTATATCCTCGGTAGTTGGTTTCTTGGCTATCGATTACTTCAGCTTCTTTATTATCGTCATTCTAAGATGATGTGTTGCTCCGTTGAGCTTTGATATCCTTTGTCAGAAGTGACTAAAACCAAAGCGCGGGAGGGGGCCAAGCTATGTGGGGTTGCTCCCATCAGGATACTTTCACATATCATCTAGACTGGATTTAGTAGCACTGTTAGATGTGAAATGTTCGAATTCTCGGTAAGTTTTGGCGGGGTCCTGCTTGGAGGTTTTTGAGAAGTGTCACAGAGTAAATGAGCTTCTTAGAAGTATATTACTAGAGGTATACTTTGAAAGTGCGGTGTGTATACAATTATATGTGCTAATATAGTATACACGGATCGTGTAATATGGATTACAATACAAATGCAGAAATAGATGATAATAGCATTGTAAATAGAAAATAGAAAAATCACACCAGAGATTTTTATACTGGTTCGGAGCACCGTCCTACGTCCAGTCCCAGACTACTATCTGGATTTTCACTAATTACAACCTCGCTTCACCCGGAGGAACAGGTTTACAATTACCTGAACAGCCGAACGGGATTTCACGCCTCTACAACACTGAGGACTTCAACACTTGCCTCTTACAATACCGAGGACTTCAACAAAAACAATTACAATTGTTGTTGACAACTTGTGCTCTTGTAAACACGGATTTGTCACTTGTAGTACACTCTTCCTATAATCTTATCCTCAAATTGTGAATGATGTTTGTGAAGATTATGGAATTTATATTGCTTATTGAATCAAAATATATGAGATAGTGTCAATGATTCAATAAGGAATGAAAGTAGTTTAGAGCTTTTTGAATGCAAGTGAATTCAGAGAATAGATAGAGAGCATATATAATCTTAATAAAACTTGTTGTTTTAATCAATGATATTGATGTGTATTTATAGAGAGAAAATAGTTATAACCCTTGGTGAAAAGTTGCAGTCAAAAGTTATGATCATTGATGAAGAAGAAGAGACGCAACCATTGAAGAAAGATGTGTCTTTTGGAAGAAGTTGCTCTCTGTTTAAAAACGGTCGACAGGTCAAAAACTAACCGGTAGACAGGTTTTTAAAAATATAGTCGTTATGTGCATGTGTGCACGTTTATTGTGCACATCCAACAGGAACGGTCGACCGCCTATATTTGGACCGGTCGACCGGTCTCTGTTAAATTGCACAATAAAGTGCACAACCTATATAAATGTGTATATATATATATTATATTTTGTGCATGATTATTTGAGGATATATTTTGACAATTTTATTACTATTATAACATCAAATAATCAACCTATAATCTAGAGTACCATATGTAGGTCTTGATTTGTCGATCGCTTTAATATTGTTTGTCAGCAATCAAAATCTTCATAGAAGCTGTGACTCAACATTCTCCCCCTTTTTGATTGATGACAATATAAAAACTCAAGTATAGAATCTCCCCCTGAATATGTGATTTCCTGCAGACAATTATTAGCTTCTTTCATCCTACAAACAATTATTAGCACCTTTCTCCCCCTTTGTCATCGACAAAAAGGAGTAAACAATAGAAAATATAAACCAAAGAGAACAATGCATACATTCAAACACAGGATGTTTTGATGAAGTACAATGCAAGTCATAGTCTACTACGAATAAAAAGATGGACACTATTTAGTACAAGTGCCATAGATGTTTTTAAAGAAATGAAAAGAAAAACAAACTAACTTCATTCCGACTGAATCTCTTCCTCATCATCATCATCATCATCATCATCATCATCGTCGTCATCGTCATCGTCATCATCATCGTCATTGTCCCCACGACCTTGTCCGCTTGTACCACCGGATTCCTCGGATGTCGACCAAGTAAAAGTTGGAGGAGCCGGACGTTTTCCGGGGTCTTGATGTTGGGTCGAGACGAATGTGCTACATGATATAGCATCCCATATAGCGCCGAAAAATGACTTTACCTTATTGAATCGTCTATCAATTTTCGAATCCATTCGTTTTAGTCTTGATTCAAGTAAAAATTGATTCCGAGCGATGGTTTCAAGAGATTCTCTTGTAGATGATTTAGATTTCAATAATCTAACATCTTCAGAACGACGACGAGATGGTGGAGCTTGTTGTTCTTGAGTATCGCGTTGTTGCCATTGTTCGAAAGGCATAATATGAACATATGGAGGAGGAAGCTTCATCCGTTTGATAGTAGTGGAGTCAATACACTTTGGTGTAGAATATGCCGAATCCGGGGGTGTGACTCCACATGCAAGCAACATACGCATAATATACTCGTTATAGAAGAAATGTGGACGAGTAGAGTTATTTACCTTAAGAATTTCATCGAAAATCATGTGAACCCAATTTATTTCGATATCACAGTAGATAGCATAAAGAGCCTTGAAATTCTCTTTGTAAACGGCATCATAGTTTCCTAATCGAGGAAATAGAGAGTGCATTAGGACATGGTGTAACAACCTTGCAGTCGGTCGTAGCCCAATCGATTTGGTGCCGTTACTATCATCTTCTATAAATTTATGACTCGTACTATTCCGGGTGAAAACTTCACAAAATGTCGATGAAAAATCTTCACCTCTATTCGGTATTCCCAAAATAGAAGCAATTCTATCATAAGTGAGATAGATTCGTTTGCCACATACTACTGACCAAATAACTCCATTTGGATTATCCGGTTTATATTCCTCTAAATTCATATTCGCGTAAAATAGCTTAATCATCAAATGATTAATTTGTACGCTATTTACAGAAAAATCAATAAGAGGAGAGATACGAGATCTATTTGCTAATCTTTGAATACCGTATGCAGTGAAATCGTCGAATTTGATGAATGAGCCCGGATGGAACTTGTAATTTGTCATTTGATTCCATCTAGTTACTGCAACCGGAGATTCTAGCCATTTTCTAGCAGAGAGAGTAAGAGAAGAAGATTCTGATGTTGCTCTTTTCTTTGATTTCTTCTGAGGAGGAGCCATTGAAGAGAATTTGAGAGTTTGTGAAGCTTGAGAATATGAACTAGGGTTTGGAAATGGGAAAGTTTTCAGTAGAGAGTAGAAAGTAAAGAGGGTTGGTGGCAAAATATATACGTGAAGTATATAAAAAAAAAGGAATAACTGCCGACCGGTCGACCGCCTGCATATGGCCGGTCGACCGTTTTCAACCCGAGAGCAAAACGGTCGACCGGTCATATTTCAGGGGGTCGACCGGTTTGGCTCTGTGTGCAAAAATGCAGAATTTGGCAAAAATTTTGAAAACAAGTCGAATGAATATATTATATATTATGTTATTATTGCAAAAATATACTGTATTACAAGAATTATATATGAAAACAAAACAATATACATTATTGAATTCTAATGAGAAGGTGAGTTGTTATTAGAATTCTTGTCGTTTTCAATGCGTTTAGCCCACGGACTCCACTTATATCGAGCTCCTTCATTCTCGTTATAGTTTTTATCCCAAGAGTTTGGAGTTGTTGAAGTCGATGGTCTTGACGGCATTGGTTCATGAACATCGTGTTTGTTTGAACCGCAGAAGAATGATGCCATTCGTTCTAAGGCGGATAAACGAGTTGAAGTACGTTGTTGTTCATGGTATAGTAGGTTTTGAACATAATGTAGTTGTCGTTGAAGATCGATTTGATGCTTTTGGTAGTGATGAATCTCATCGATTTGCGCCTTCGTGCGCGGAGAGCAGAATAGTGCTTTCTTTGCACGCTTGGATGTTGGAGTATGGCCAGGTGTGTGAAAACAATGGTGAGGGCATTCCGGCCTTTGTTTCGGTGTAATCGGAGAGTATTGTTCCTCCGACTCCGAGCTTGTGATAGAAATATGAGATTCCTCTGCGCATTTGTCGCAAATGTGTGCCATGGTAGCTTGTTTAAGATGATTTATAATTTTCAGCAAGAAGGTGAATGAATGAAAAGTGTATTTTTCAAACGTTTATATAGGAAAAAGTTTGCCAATGAAATTGAGGATAGGATTTGTTAGAGATAATTAGCCGTAAACAAAAACAATGATGCATAAAAAAGTTATAAAAATAGGTATAGTTTGTTATAGGCTGAAATTTAAGAATTATTTGAAAAATATATAGCCTAAGTTTGAAGGTTACTTATTCTATTCTAGATCTTTCCGAGATACTAAGCCAAGCTCTCTTCGTAGTTTAATAAAACTAGATTCAAGTAATGGTTTAGTGAAAATATCGGCTATTTGATTGTCAGTGTGAACATATTCAAGATGTATATTACCTTTTTCAATATTATCTCTAAGGAAATGATGACGGATATCAATATGTTTGGTTCTAGAATGATTTACTGGATTTTTAGAGAGATTTATTGCACTCGTGTTATCACAGTATATAATAGAATTCGATAAATGTATATCGAAATCTTGAAGTGTTTGTTGCATATATAGTACTTGAGTACAAGCGAGAGCCGCTGATATATATTCAGCTTCACATGTTGATAGTGAAACACAATTCTGTTTCTTACTAAACCAAGAGACAAGTGATTTTCCAATAAAATGGCACGTACCACTTGTACTTTTTCTATCCGTCCGTGAGCCACCAAAATCAGCATCACTATATGATACTAATTCAAATGGACATTCTTTTGGATAGAAAAGACCAAAATCTTTGGTATTATTAAGATAACGAATTATACGTTTCACTGCTCGTAAATGTGATTCCTTTGGATCGGCTTGAAAACGAGCACATAAACAAACACTCATTAATATATCTGGACGACTAGCTGTAAGATAAAGAAGAGAACCAATCATGCTTCGATATAATTTCTGGTCAACATTCTTACCACTTTCATCTTTTTCAAGATGTGTAGTTGTACTCATAGGAGTTGGTTTACCAGATGTATTTTGTAATCCGAAGCGTTTGATAAGATTTTCACAGTATTTTTCTTGATTGATAAAAATACCGTTTGAAAGCTGTTTGATTTGAAGTCCAAGAAAATAAGATAGTTCTCCCATATGAGACATTTCGAATTCTTTGGTCATAATACTTGCAAATTCCTTGCAGAGTTTATCGTTTGTTGAACCAAAGATGATATCGTCTACATATATTTGGATAACCAGAATATCTTTTCGAGAATGTTTAATAAACAAAGTTTGATCGACTTTGCTTATTTCAAATCCTGAATTAATAAGATAGCTACGTAATCGTTCATACCAAGCACGAGGTGCTTGTTTTAAACCATACAGAGCTTTCTTAAGTTTGAACACATGGTCAGGATATTTTTCATGTACGAATAAAGGTGGTTGTTCGACATAGACATTCTCTTTGATAAATCCATTGAGAAAAGCACTTTTGACATCCATCTGATAAAGTTTGAAATTATGATAACAAGCAAAAGATAATAGAATTCTAATAGCTTCTAGTCGAGCAACTGGTGCAAAAGTTTCTTCATAATCGATACCTTCTTCCTGATTGTATCCTTGTGCTACTAATCTTGCTTTATTTTTGGTGATATTTCCTTGTTCGTCAGCCTTATTTTTATAGACCCATTTAGTACCAATTACTGACTGATCAGTTGGTCTCGGAACAAGTTCCCAAACGTCATTGCGCTCAAACTGATTTAGTTCTTCCTGCATGGCAATGATCCAGTAATCATCTATAGCAGCTTCTTTTGGATTCTTGGGTTCGATATTTGAGAGAAAAGCGACATGACCCATTTGATTGAGTTGACTCCTTGTTCTGACATGTGATGTTATTTCACCTATTATATTTTGGGCCGGATGGTCTCTTAATATTCTTGGTGGTGATTGTAATTCACATATTTGAGGAGTATTCTCAATAATTATTTCTGAGTCAGAATCAGTATTTGAGATGATTTGATTATCAATGACTATTGATTCGTCATCATCTGATATTGTGTGAGGATGCTGATAAATTTCATCAAAAGAGACATGAAGTGATTCTTCAATAGTTTTGGTTCGTTTATTAAATATCCGATAGGCCTTACTTCGTTCCGAGTAACCGACAAATATTCCTTCATCGGCTTTTGGATCGAATTTTCCAAGCTGGTCTTTCGTATTTAAAATAAAGCACTTAGAACCAAAAACTTTGAAGTATGAGATTTTGGGCTTTCTTTTGTTAAACAATTCATAAGGAGTATTCTTGGTAAGAGGTCTTATGGACACACGATTTAAAACATAACAGGCAGTTGCAACAGCTTCTGCCCAGAAGTGTTTTGGTAAGGTGGTTCCATTTAATATGTTCTTGCACATTCTTGTAAAGTTCGGTTCTTTCGTTCTACTACTCCGTTCTGTTGTGGAGTTCTGGGAAACGAAAAATTATGATATATACCTTTCTTTGTACAAAAATGTTCAAATTCATTATTTTCAAACTCTCCGCCATGATCACTTCTTATATTTTTAACTTTAATCCCTTTTGATTTTTGAATTCTTTTGACGAAAGATTTGAAATGATCGAAAGTATCACTTTTATTTTTTAAGAAAATTGTCCATGTATAACGAGAGAAATCATCAACAATTACAAGCACATATTGACTGTGATTTATTGATTGAACTCTAGTAGGTCCAAATAAATCCATGTGCAGTAACTCAAGCGGTTGTAATGTTGATATGACTTTCTTGGATTTAAACGATGACTTGGTCAATTTTCCTAATTGACATGCATCACAAATGTTGTTAACTTTAAAACTCATTTTGGGTAGTCCTCTAACTAGATTGTTTTTGGCTAGCTTGTCAATAGTTCTGAAGTTTATATGACAGAAACGTTTGTGCCATAGCCATGGATCATTGTCATTAGCCATAAGACACATATCTGAATTATGATTAATATTCATATTTAGAATATATATATTTCTGTCTCTATAACCTTCAAAAACCAAATTATGGTCTTTATCTAAAATACTACACTTATTATTTGAAAAGGAAATTATAAAACCCTTGTCACATAACTGACTAATACTAAGTAAATTGTGTTTTAAATTTCTAACTAGCATGACATTAGTAATAAGAGGTAAGTTAGATGTACCACAATTGCTCACATCGCCTTTGCCGATGATATAACCTTTTGAATTGTCTCCAAAAGTGACTGAGCCACCATCTGAGTATTTAATATTTGTTAGTAAGCTCTTGTCTCCCGTCATATGCTTTGAGCAACCACTGTCCAATATCCACTTTCCTCTTTTCTTCAGTGGGACCTGCAAACATAGAATTAAGTTCATGGTACCCACTTTTTATAGGGTCCTAAGAGTTAGGTCTTAGGAGTCCAAACCCATTTGGGTCCGGTATCCCCTTTATATATATAATTGTTATTAAAATGTACATTATTCATGAATTGCTGAATGTATTTGTTCCTAATCAAATTATTATTTGTTTTAGGAACCCATATTTTGATAGTCTTGACATCTCTCTTTTGAAATTTCACAACTGGTTTTGGTTTGAAATATAATAAACTAAGATTTTTCTTAGTTTCAGTTTTTTGTACTTTCTTCTTCCTTTTATTTCTAAGATGTTTCTTAGTTTCATGTTTGTTATATCCCAAACCTTGTTTATCTGAAATAGATTGTGAACTTTCAATGATTTTAGTCAAATTTTCTCGACCTTTGTTAAAGTTAGAAACATTTTGAGTAATGTCATCAAACTTTGTTTGTAAGCTAGCTTTTTCTAGGTCTAGAATTTTGACTTTTGCCTTAAGTTCATGATTTTCAGTAGTGAGAGCATTATTTTTCTCTTTTTGAGCTTCTATTTCTTGACTCAAAAGAGATATTTGAGAGTCAACATTAGATGATGATTCTTGAATATTTTCAAGTTCTTCTTCTAATATTTTCTTCTCATCTTTTAACATATCTCGTTCAAACTCTGCTCTACTTAAATCTGCTTTGACTACTTTTAATTGACGTTTTAAGTCTTTATATTTGACTATCAATTCAGCATTAATATCAAGTAATTCATCAAATGTAGGAATTTGTACCTCATCTTCTGTTGCCATAAAGCAAACATTAGCTTGTTCATTCTCCGAATCACTTTCACTTTCTGATGAAGATGACTCTGAATCATCCCATGTTACTGAGAAGGCTCGTTTCTTTGATTTGTCCTTCTTATATTTGAATTTGTCATTTTCTGACTTTTTATTTTGTTCTGGACAATCCTTCTGCATGTGTCCCTTTTTATGGCAGTTGAAACATTCTATTGCAGATGAAGATGGTTTATTTGATCCAGGTTTCCTTTTATTGTAGCGACTGGCTTTTCGATATTTTAGGAATTTTTTGAAACCTTTAGCAATGAACGCCAAATCTTCATCTTCAGAATCTGATTCATTTTCATCTTTCTCAACATGAAATGCTACATTTTTCTTTTCTTCTTTCTGTTCTTTTCTAGCCTGCAAATTTGCTTCATAGGACATTAAATTTCCTATCAATTCATCTGGCTTCATGACGGAAAGATCATTAGCTTCTTCAATTGCTAATACTTTTCCTTCCCATTCATTAGTCAGAGAATGTAGGACTGTTGAAACAACATCAAAATCAGAATACTTTTGTCCTAACCCAATAAGTGCATGGTGAATAGTTTGAAACCGTGAATACATGTCATTGATTGTTTCATTTGGTTTCATTTTGAAATTTTGAAATTGACTTTTCAGCATGGCTATTTTGGCTTGTTTAACCTTGTTAGTACCTTCATGAGTGATTTTTAGCGTTTGCCAAATTTGATATGCAGTAGTGCAGATACTAACACGGTTATATTCATTTTGGTCTAATGCACAGAACAACATATTTATTGCTCTTGCATTTACGGCTGCTGCCGTTTTCTCAGCCACAGTCCATTCTGAATAATCAGTTGTTGGATTTACTATTTCTCTTTGAGTAGCATTCCAAGCATCATAGCTACTTGATTGCATAAAGAATGACATACGTGTTGCCCAATAACTGTAGTTAAGACCATTGAAAAATGGAGGTCTTTGTGTCGATTGCCCTTCTGTGTAAGTGGTGTTTTGAGTGCTAGTACTTGCGTTATTTGCCATATTACAAGAATATATCAAATAACTGTGTTACGGTTATATGATAACCTCGCTCCGATACCAAATGAAAGTGCGGTGTGTATACAATTATATGTGCTAATATAGTATACACGGATCGTGTAATATGGATTACAATACAAATGCAGAAATAGATGATAATAGCATTGTAAATAGAAAATAGAAAAATCACACCAGAGATTTTTATACTGGTTCGGAGCACCGTCCTACGTCCAGTCCCAGACTACTATCTGGATTTTCACTAATTACAACCTCGCTTCACCCGGAGGAACAGGTTTACAATTACCCGAACAGCCGAATGGGATTTCACGCCTCTACAACACTGAGGACTTCAACACTTGCCTCTTACAATACCGAGGACTTCAACAAAAACAATTACAATTGTTGTTGACAACTTGTGCTCTTGTAAACACGGATTTGTCACTTGTAGTACACTCTTCCTATAATCTTATCCTCAAATTGTGAATGATGTTTGTGAAGATTATGGAATTTATATTGCTTATTGAATCAAAATATATGAGATAGTGTCAATGATTCAATAAGGAATGAAAGTAGTTTAGAGCTTTTTGAATGCAAGTGAATTCAGAGAATAGATAGAGAGCATATATAATCTTAATAAAACTTGTTGTTTTAATCAATGATATTGATGTGTATTTATAGAGAGAAAATAGTTATAACCCTTGGTGAAAAGTTGCAGTCAAAAGTTATGATCATTGATGAAGAAGAAGAGACGCAACCATTGAAGAAAGATGTGTCTTTTGGAAGAAGTTGCTCTCTGTTTAAAAACGGTCGACAGGTCAAAAACTAACCGGTAGATAGATTTTTAAAAATATAGTCGTTATGTGCATGTGTGCACGTTTATTGTGCACATCCAACAGGAACGGTCGACCGCCTATATTTGGACCGGTCGACCGGTCTCTGTTAAATTGCACAATAAAGTGCACAACCTATATAAATGTGTATATATATATATTATATTTTGTGCATGATTATTTGAGGATAGATTTTGACAATTTTATTACTATTATAACATCAAATAATCAACCTATAATCTAGAGTACCATATGTAGGTCTTGATTTGTCGATCGCTTTAATATTGTTTGTCAGCAATCAAAATCTTCATAGAAGCTATGACTCAACATACTTCAAGGGGGATGCACCCTCCTATTCATTTGTTGAAGATTTTCCTTTTCTTATTTGACTCAAACCTTCAAATTTATTCCCTTATTTGCTTCGAGAAGAGTAAATCACTCTTTAGGGTGTTTAATTATTTGTCCGTTCTTTACATTTGGATGTTGATTTATGTACGAGTAAACCCATTTCATGTTCAACGGCATGATCTCACATGTTTGTGTTTAATTTCACATCCATTGTTTAAAAAGTTTTACTCATACCAGACATATTGTCTGACACTAGTTATTTTTCCCCTAAATCTCGGGTACTCATTTTATTTAAGTAGTCCGAGAGTAGCAGGTCTTTTGTGGGCTCTTTTAAAGACGGCTCCGAGCAGGCGGCTTTCATCTTCTTAGTTATCTATTTTACCGTGTTATCTAGTTTGTGTAAGTGTATTTTGTTTCAAAAGTTGTAAATGTTGGATGTAATAACTACCTAAGCTGATATGTAGTAATTTTGTGTAACTCCGATAACTCCTATTAAGGAGTAACTCGATGTACTATTGACTATTATGTTTTAATTAGGAGTTTTGTTGTGAGGTTTTCCATTCTATTTTTATTTCACCCTATGATGATAGCGTTATGATGCTTGGGAAATGACACGCGAGTACCGAGGATGTGTTAAATATCTTTCCTAGAGGTCAGAAAGGTGGATCATCACAAGTTTGAGGTATTAAGTGGTTATTGTAGGGTCCTCCTCTTCCAAAAAAGTATTAAGTAGCCTAATGAGATGCAATGCGATATGAGCTAGATAGTAATAATGAGGGGTTCACCTGGGTTAGGTGTTAAATATCTGGGACCTTCCTAAGTTCTTGGTATTAAATGGTCAGATTCTGCCTAATTCCCATTGAAAATGTATTAATTGACTTGGGTACTTTCTCTCATATTGTTAGGATATGATGGCCAGTAGATATGTGGGACTGAAAAAGGCATTAGGCCTACATTTGATGGAAAGTTATAGAGTTGGACCGGAAGAGTGTAGGTTATAGAATTAGACTGGAAAAGGCTTGGAGCTTACAGTTAGAGATGTTATATATAATATAGTTATGATGCATAAGACATATTCTTATCTAAATTATACCATCCAAGTACTATTACGAAAAGACTCGAGATTTTTATTCATCAAACATTGTTCTTCTGACTCCCTTTTCATTACAACATAGATTAGGGAAAGATGATGCTAATTTTAGAGATGAAGGCAGAGACAGAGTCTTGTGCCAGTTATATATCTGCTTATGTTTTTGCATATATTTGATGTACCTATTTTAGACATGATGTTATTGTATTTGAGATATTGTACCATGGATATTAAGATGCTAAGTTTTATTTAATTTGAATCTTTATAAACCGGGTACTATTTTTGATATCATATTTTATCCTTTCCAATGTGAGATTTTGATAGCATTACTACATAGCTCTATTTATTGTTAAATTTTACCAACCAACAACCAGCTTTAGAGTGGGTCTAATGTTCGATGGGCCTTTTCCATCTCAAAAATTATGTCTATTTCGCGGTGGTTTTTTTAGTGGCGCTAGATGAAAAATAAGCATTTATTGATATGTGATGATGATAATTTAGTTAGTATGATGTTTTGGATGTGTTGTACCTTAGTTTGGATGTTCGTAGCTGACTTTGCCTTATCGGATGTTTAATTGTAACGAATTAAGAAATTGAATGGAAATTAAACGATTAATAAAAATTGGGTGAAATTACAGAAACTATGGATAAATAAATGAAGATAGAATTGTTTATTGTTTTTTGATTCGTATATGTGAATAATTATGAGTTAATTTTTTTATTGAACTTAAAATAAAGGATTTAATAAGGTTGTTATTTATGAATTTCTAGGGAAATCCATAAATAATAATGAAAAATCTATTTTTAAATTGAAATTGGAAGTTGTATTTTTATTTATAAAATAAAGAGGAAATTCATAAATAACAATATGGTTTTGGAAAATTGTTTTGGTTTGAGTAAATAATAGTATAATTGATTCTACACTGTTCATGGAGGAATTATTATAGTTATTGTTATTGTTTTGTTGTTGTTGTTGTTTGTTTAGTAAAATAAAACAGATATTTCGAACATTAGTAGAAGTAGTAAAAATGTGTTTCCATAAGTGTTTTGGTTTAACTTATTACCATTCAAAGATAAATAACAATAAATGGGGTTATAAAGTATAATATAAGATATTATTATCTTTGAGGTAAACAATATTAAATTGATTTTGGAAATTCAAGCGGTTTAAAAAATATTATTATTTTGATGTAAAAAAATATCATATTATTCTGAAAGTAATTTGATGTAAATTACTGTTTTTGACTAAAATAAAATATTTTAAGCTATTTGAAGAAATAGAAGTATAATATAGGGATTTTGAAGTATATTATCATTTTGGAAAGATTATTGTTTTTTCAAAATGTATAAATAAAGGTGATTATACATAGTAACAATACTAAAAAGGGTTTATACTTAAGAGAATAATGGTCGTGAATATATTATTCGGATGGTTATAGAATGTGTGATTAATTGTTGATTGCAATTAGCAAATACATTTGATGTTTTATGACGGTATCACATTTTGTTGAGTGCGTAATATTCAACCTTTATTGCTATTAGACGATGTTCAGTTGATTATGGTTATTTTATGATGGATGTTGTATTACTAATATTGAATGGATTAGCACACACTTGATCATTGATGTGTTACTGCTATGGAGTGGTTAGTCACACATCTGATGACTTATAATTACAATGATGATGTATTAATATAGTTGATGATTAATATGCATGCAAGTATATTTGTGTTGTTTTCTTATTTGATGATTTGGATTGACAGTGACTGTTGTTCGTGTTTGATAGCCACGTACTATTATTGTTAATGCCCCATATGATACTTGGTTATGATGGAAAAGTAGGAATACTATTTTTTGCTTGTGTTATTTGCATTGTTTGCATTTAGTGCAATGGTTGCATGGAAGTTACGGTTGTTAGATAATAAGTATTCGAATGTAGGAGAAGGGCAGGAGATAGAACTACATGGGCTTGATCTCGAAAAGTATATAGGCAGTCTTTTTCTATGCAATAGTCCACAGTTCCCTTATGGTCGAGGTGTATAGAAAGTAGCATGATCCAAATATAGTTGACACGTTTTCCCTTTTGTGATATTCATATTTGTGTATTTGTAAATTTGTGTGTGGAAGCAAAGGAGAAAACAAAGAATCCAGAACAAGTCAAACTCACATGATGATCTGGTATATCTCTTACATCATGTTATGTTGTTATTGTTGTAAATTATGGCTAATGTATTAAAATATGTATATTATATGATGTTTCAAATTTGTGTAATATTTACTTTTTGAAATGATATTAATGTTTAAATTCCACTATGAGGTTTCCCTATTTATGTTCATTGTTTTGGGCTTTTTAAAGGCTAATGTATTAAACACCTATGGTCCACTGTCTTTAATATGCAAATTTGATTGTAAGCGTATTTCGACGTCATTTATAATAGATTTTAGATGTTGATGTTAGCGGGTTGTCATACCAAAGAAACTAGTACAAAATTACTTTTCCTAAGCTATTCAACATGACTCTAAGCAAACTGCTTGATGACTCCGTTATATAGTCTCAACTTCAGTATGATAGTGTGTTTATTGACTCTTTGTATCTCGATTTATAAATGCCTTCTTCTTCGATACCATGTCCTGTAATTCGAATAATTAATCTTCAAAATGAATAATCAAGAGGTATATATTATTTAAATATCAATGATTTAGAGATGAATGTAGAAAAATTGATGGCTTTAGAAAAATTGAAAGCAATAGAGTCATAAAGCCGATAGATCAGAATTTAAAGAGTACGAGAAGTGATTTTCTCAAAGATGGATTGGAGGACATTTATAATTTATATAGAGATGTGTGTAAGAGGATGTAACTCCTAAAAATGAAAAAAGTGATTTTTGTACCGAAGAGAAGTTACTGGAAGAAGAATAAAGCGAAGAGCTATAAAAAAATAGAAGGCAAAATGATTCAAATTTGCAGCCCTAGGTTTTAGAAGGTCGATCTCCCATCTAATCACATGCCAACCTTTTCTCCTCCAAAGTTAGACTTTTGGGGAGATCCCATGTAATGACTCGCCTTTTGTAACACCTAAAATACATGCATACAAGTAACCAAATTTCCAAAAATTTCCCAAACAACATACAATTAAGGGTAAAATGCAAAAAAAAAAAAACAACAACAACCCAGAGAATATCTTTTACAACTATCAACATACTACATCTCACAATGGATTGAATAAAATATAATGTTAACACGAACATTAAAGAGACTAAATGCATAAAATATCAAGAGACATAGAATACAATATCCTAATATAACGTGTAAATAGTACATCATATTCTATACACAATGTATCTCAAAATATATACGGTCTACATGTCAACACTCCATAAATTATATAGATATAAAAAAGTAGTAAAATACTTATGCCTCTATGGACCACCTTCAACTAGCAAAGATTCCCATCTATAAGTCGACCATCTTAAAGAATAGATAACAAAAGAAACAAAAAAAATGAGTGACAAACATAAAGTACGGTGAAAAGGAAATACCATTAATCAACATGATTACCAATATGCTACTATATCCTAAATAAAAGCAGATGGTAATACTCAATGTAATGAACTATACCTCAACCTACATACCCACAAGCATCCCATAAGCTAGCACATTTCTACTATAATGCTATGCTTTGCATGATAGAATACATACTCATCATCATGGTACCAATTGTGACTCAATTGTCACGCACTAGGCCAGCGGGCCATGTGTGTTTGGTAAGGACAAGACCTAGCAAGTATGGTCACTAATGTAAGACTAATACCATGGAGGTTCAATGCATAATCCACCATGCTCCACTTCTATACCCAAATTAACAAAGAATATTATATAGTAATATTGTTTGCTAATATGGAGAATAAGGCTGGGCAAGAGCAACCATGCATGAATATTCCCTTAGACCGACCATTTTATTATACCTTAAAAATATATATGATGTGTAAAATATATGCACAAAGCAATAACATGATGGCTAAAAAAAGTTCAGAACAATGTATAATATCATAGAGAATGCAGAATCATAGAACACGGTGGAACATATAATATGGACATGAAAATACATACATAAGTGTGTCTACAAAATAGTATACTAAACGTACATACTATACATGACAAGCACAAGGCCATTATAAAAAGAATATACACATCATGAGTCACTATCTCGACAGATGACAACAATAATACCAATTTATAAAATTATATATATATACATATAACATGTATAACTATTTCCAAGCTAAGCCAACATCTAAAGTCACTGAGCCCCAGAACTTGAAATGTCTTGATCTGACCCGAGTATTATAAAAATAATAAATGGGTTAGGTTAATTTTAATTACAACTAGGTGAGAACACATAATATACATGTACAGGACAAGATGATACTAAACACTATAATGTAAGAAAAATATCTCATCAAATAGATGTATCATATAAAAGGGCGATGTTTGAACCAAAAATGGCACAAACACCTAAAAGTTTATGTAATAGAGATTAAATAAAGAAAAGTAAATGAAAACGAGAAAATAACTAAGACATAATCATTTATCGTGGTTCAGCAAAGCAAGGCCTACATCTGCTTTAATATTTTATTGCTGATTTCTATGTTGGAGGTAGAAGTTCTTAGGACTGGGGACAAACCAACACTTAAAATTTTAGTGATACCAAAATAAAAGAAATAATAGAGTTATAACCAAAAGATCCTAAAAAATAAGCCCTACCCCTATTTATAAAGGTAGGGAGCATAAAATCTCGTCTAAAATATCTCCAACCATTGCGCACGAATTTGACCAATTCTCCTAAAATAATAGGCATCACCTCAGTAGTATCTAGGAGTCGGTACCGATCCCTAAGTGGGACCTAGTACTGATCCCTAAGTTCACCATTTTTGGTGTCTCTAACTTCTTACTTCGGATAATTTTATGATTAGCTTTGAGATTCCATAGTTGTTTGCTCCAGCATTAGCTTGTTTTAAGCCCAAATGATGGAATTGTGAGGGAACAAAGTTGTAGTTTCAAGTATCCATGGAGTTCAAAGGAGAAATGCATTGAATTAACAAACCAGTATGGGGAAAATGCATCAGACGATAGATATGCTCCATTGTCTGATTGTATATCTATTTGTCATTAAATCCTGTGCCGTCTCATTGCACATTTGACCATAGATATGCCCCATCATTTGATATGCACTAATATAATGAAAATAAAAACCATATGTTGTCTGTTGATATAGAATCATTTCTAGAATTTCCTACCGGACAATATATATATATATATATATATGTATATGTATATGTATGTATGTATGTATGTATATATATATTGACTAATATGCACACCAATTACACTTATGTTATATTTACAAAATGAAGTAATGAATCACAATTTTACTTAAACAAATAGTTTATTTGAAATCAAGTTTAAATATAATAAAACTTTCACTATACTTACACTTTCAAATACAATACAACTTTCATTATCACTCTCATACATACAACTTTTCTTCACACTAACCTATATAATGTTTTTTAACTAGCACTCACTCATAATCACTCGAGTTTATTTTTGATGTCGATTTGCTTACTCCAGCTTATGTCTAGCCATCTCCCTATACCTGTCAATAAGCAACGCAGTAAAATGGAAAAGGAAACAAACCTAATTGTAAGAATAAAATTGAATTTGAATATCAATTTTGCCCCAGCTTATGGGTTTGTTTTCTTTTTAATTTTTCGACATGGACAAATATATATGTGCACGGGCAACTTATGATATGTGCAATGTATCACCGTGAATATCACAAGGATGGGCATCGATTAAATCTCACAGACTATTGCAACGGTCAAGCCCAAAGGCTTAAAATAGTGCAAATGTGAATAAGGTCAAGCCTAAGCCTCCTCGGGATCAACTTAGGTGCACATATCATAAAATAGTTTCAGTAATTCAATAAATCAAAACAAACCCGGCACATATACAAATACAATTATAAGCAAACCAAACGGCAAGCTCCAGAGCTCAAGTAATATTCATATATACACATACGTATATGCATGAAAACAAGTTCAAATAAACCTCAAAGTTGTTCAAGCATGGAAGTTCATACATTAAAATAGGAAACTGAAAGTGCAAAAAAAGAAAATCACGGTGTAAAAGGAAGTGCCACAAATTAAAACATACATATGAAGATATAAGAACATTCACACATATATACTACACATGTATGTATATACATGGAAGTTCACACACACATATGTAGTGATATGAAGATATAAACATACATATATGTACGTACAAGTGCCAGAGCAAATGTAGTAAACAAGGGACGGATTCGATATTACCTAGCACACACATTTTGACATAACCAGGCACATTAATATACAAATATAGACATATGTACATACATGTATATATGTACATAGGGAGTAGAAAGGCAACTCAACAACATGCATGGATGAACCTAGACAGCAAAAGCAACATGGACCATCAAAGTGCACAAATAAGGCATCACTAGTATGCACTACCTTGTCACAACGTGAAACAGTAAGGGACACAAAATAAAACAACAAGTGACACAAATTAAAATAGCAAGTGACAAAAATTAAAATAGAAAATGCCACAAATTGAACAAGGAACTGAACATAAACAGATTTGCAATTGAAAGTGTAATAAGAAGTCACAGTGCACATAAACAAGCTCAAGCAAAACAATAAGTGTTGTAGCAGCGCATAACACACATATAAACATATGTATATACATCTATATGTCCGACACTTGTTCAGAGATTCAACCAACAACAAGAATTTAGGAGTCAATCAATACAAACCAGGCACATATACAAGTACAAGCACAAGCACAAGCAAACCAAACAGCAAAGTTTAAAGCTCAAGTAATATTCATATATACACATATGTATATACATGTATATATGTACATACTCAAAATGGTTTTAGCTTAAGTAATTCAAAATTGGTTCAGCTGAAAAGTATCTCAACATTGCCTTGAACCAGGCAGCAAAGCCAAGCACACACATTGACTCAAATACAATTCAGAATGGTTCAGAACTGAAAACAAGTTCAACTAAACCTCAAAATGGTTGAAGCATTGAAGTTCACATATTAAAACAACAAATTGAAAGTGTAACAAGAAATCATAGTGCAAAAGCAAGTGCCACATATTAAAACATATATATGCAGATATATGAACATTCACACATATATACATACATATATATGTATATACATGGAAGTTTACACATACACACACATATGTAGTGATATATAAATATGTAGTGATATGCAGATATAAACGTACACATTCGTATATACATATATGTATATACAAGTGCCAGTGCAAATGCAGTAAACAAGGGTATCGATATAACCAAGCACACACATTTCGACATAACCAAGCACACTAATATACATACACACATATTTATATACATGTATATATGTACATAGTGTGTAGAAAGGTAACTCAACAACATGTATGGATGAATCAAGATAGAAAAAGCAACATGGACCATCAAAGTGCACAAACAAGGCATCACTAGTGTGCACTACCTTGACAAGGCGGTACTATGCACTGCCTTGTCATGGTAGTGCACTACCTTGTCACAAATTGAAACAGCAAGGGACATAGTTAAAACAGCAAGTGACACAAATTAAAACAGCAAATGCCATAAATTGAACTAGGAAATGAACATAAACAGACTTGCAACTAAAAGTGTAACAAGAAATCATAGTGGACATAAACAGGCTCAAGCAAAACAACAAATATTGTAGCAATACACATACATACATACATACATACATACATACATACATACATATACATATACATATATGTATATGTATATGTATAAATGTATATATGCAACACATGTTCCGTGATTCAACCAATAGCTAGCATCAGGGAGTCAATCAAAACGAACCAGGTGCATATACAAGTACAAGTATAAGAAAACCAAACAACAAGGTTCAAAGCTCAAGTAATATACATATATATATATATATATACACACATATTTATACACATGTAAATATGTAAATTCTCAAAATGGTTCAAGCTCAAGTAAATTGATTCAGCTCAAAAGTATCAAAAGTATCACAACAATGCCTTGAACCAGACAGCAAAATCAAATACATACATTGACTCAAATGCAATTCAAAATGGTTCGAAACTGAAAATAAGTTCAACAAAACCTCAAAATGGTTCAAGCATGGAAATTCACATATTAAAATAGCAAATTGAAAGAGTAACAAGAAATCACACTACAAAAGCAAGTGCCACAAATTAAAACATATATATGCAGATATAAGAACTTTCACACTTATATACATATGTATGTAAATATATGGAAGTTCACACATATATACATATATATGTAGTGATATGCAGATTTAAACATACATACACGCACGTGCACACACACACACACATATTTACTAGTGCCAGTGCAAATGCAGTAAACAAGGGACAGTTTCGATATAACCAAGCATACACATTTTGACATAACCAGGCACACTAATATACATATATACACAAATGTTATACATGTATATATGTACATGGTGAGTAGAAAGGAAACTCAAAAACATGTATGGATGAACCAAGATAGCAAAAGCAACACGTACCATCCATACAAACAAGGCATCACTAATGTGCATTGCCTTGTCACAAATTGAAACAACAAGGGTGTGATGACTCAGAAATTTAAACATTTGAAATTGGAAATATTTAATTTATTTTAAATATTGAAAGTTATTTTAAACTTGAATTTCAATTATAATTATGAATTTGGCAATTAAATTATTGAATTTAGTTATAGAAATTTGGGTAAAAGTTTGAATCTTCAATTTTATGCTTGTTAAAAATATTTTAAAGGCTTGGAAAATTTATATTGATAATACTGAAGATAATAGAAGCTTTAGAATTGAATTTGAAAATGATTTGTTCAGTTTTGGATTTATATCGTTTAAATCGATACTTAAAAATAGCCTTCCGAGGCACAGTCTTGGAATTTGATGAAACTAGTTCCATTGGATCCATAATATTGTATTATTATCAGATTTCAATTTTTGTAGCATTCGGAGTGATCGTTTGGCTGTACGATAAGCAAATGCGCTAAAATTTAAATCGAAAATTCGATATTTTAACTGGTTCAGAAAGCTGTCTTTCCATACGATTGAATTTGGCCTCGAAATCTTTTCAATTGCGTTCGGAATGGGCGCATAACATTAAAACGCATATTAGCACACGTCGATTGGAGATCGAGATTTTGAGATGCGGAATCGAGATGATCTAATTTTGAATTTAAAATCTAAAATTTAAAATATAAAAATTTTTTTTGCCTTCTTACACGTATTGAATTTCTAGCACGTGTCCTTCCGATCTTAACATGCGTCCCCTTCTTTCTGTTCCCATCATAGCCGTGTATTTTTTTTAAAAAAATTGAATTTCTTTTGCAACGAAAATTTTCTCGTTCAAAACAATAGCTTGAATTTAATGGCCGCAATTAAAAATCATTTCCCCCTCCTCTTTTCAAATCGAACGAAAATTTTCGTTCAAAATCTATGGCGCTTTCTCTAAAGATTCAAATCGAACCCAGTCCCTCTTTTCGAATAAAAAAATGCCGCGCGCATGGTAGGTCGACGTTGGCGACATCGAGGTGAGGGGCAGTCATGATCGATTCGATGGATTTGGAATGCATGCGAAGTCGAGTGCTCACAGCGGCATGGCTGGGGATGGTCAACAGCGAGGTGATGCTCGTGATCGAGCATCGCAGCAGTGGCTCGGTCGACTAGGGATATGGCTTGGAAATTCTCGGCGATCGCGATTGTCAGGTCGTGGAAGTGATTCTGGCGACATCAATTTCAGTGTTCGCAGGGTGGAAGTTCGTTAGGAAACATGAATTCGATTGACTAGGGTCTGTGAATCAGGCTCGAATGTATTTCAGTCGCGAGTCATTCAATGATTACGATTTTCTACAGCAAGGTATATATGTTGTTTTTTTTGTTAAGATTTATATTTATATAGGCATTCATAAAAAACACAGCTCTGTTTACTTTGAAAAAATATACGTATAATTAAAAAATAGGAAATGATTTTGTTTAGAAAAAATTTATATATGCAGATAGATTTTTAAATATATATACACACAGCTATATATGAAATCTGGACTTTTTATATTTTTACAAATATATATATATATATATATATATATATATGTTTTAGAAATTTTACAGTAAAGAAAATTCTGTATTGTTTATATAAAATAAATGTACATATACAAAATTCAAATTTAGTTTTAGATATTTAAAATAATGAGTTACTTTGCATAATTAATTTGATTAACTTATTTAATTATTTTGGTTACCAAAGATTATTTGAAAAGGAAATTTAGCTTTTAATTTAATTTTTAGTTAATTTATTAAAAGAAATTGGGTTAGAATAAAATCATTGAATAATTAAAATTACCAAAGGAAAATTTGTTATTCGACTATTTCGAATATTAATGAATTGTAAAAATATTTATACAAGGTTAAAAGACATGAAAACGAGTCAACATGGATTGGAAATGGGATGCATGCAAAGTAAAAGGTGAGATTTTCTCAATCAATCAGATTTTTCTGATTTAATTTTAAATAGTTAAATATAAAATTGTTGATTTTGTGCTTGGATGACAAATAATTATCAGTACATTGAATTAGACCCTACGCGTCGTATAATAGCGGATGATGTTTTATAAATCCCATATGCCACGATGTTCCACCTCGAAGTGGAATTGGTATTTAATTATTGTGCTAACGTCTGTGGATGCAGGGAAACATGTTGGAGGTATCCAACTAGATTCCTCGAATATTTGAATTTGTTTCAAAATTGTGCGTCGATTATCTATAATCTATGTGTGATTATATTTGTGATTGACACAGTTGAAGGCTATAATTTAGCCAAATATATTTTTGGTATCGTAGGATTTCACAAATAAATAAAATTGGATTTTTGAAATTTAAGTAGAAAATTTATAGTAAATTAATTTAGAAAATTGGATAAATTAGAAGAAGAAATTTAAAGGTATAAAAAGTGAATTTTGAAATACTGTCGAATTAATTTCCAAAAATATGGGAAAAGATTTTAATAGAGGATTTTTTTAAGTAATATTGTTTAAAGTTGAAGGATTTATCTAAAATTCGGATCGGAAAAAAAATAAAGGATTTATTGTAAAAGGAAATACATTTGAAAGTTAAATCGAAATTTATTTGGTATTTAAAAATAAATTTTGGGAAATTAATTTGAAAATTTGACTTGGTGTTTTGAAAATAAATTGGGAAATCGATTTGGTGTTTAAAAATAAATTTTGGGAAATCAACTATGGAATGGATTTGGTGTTTGAAATAAATGTTTGGAAATTCAATTTGGGATTTGATTTGCTATTTGAAATAAAATTGGAAATCAATTTGAAAATTGATTTAGTATTGAAAGTGAATATTTGGGAATCGATTCAAAAATCGTATATCAATGGATATTTGAAAATTTAAATTCACAATAGGAACGTAAAAAGGAATGGGAAATTTGTTTTAAAAATAAATAACAGATTATTTTTAAAGGTGTGGAAAAATCTACGGATTTGGAATGTAAATTTAAAATAAATCGAGAAAGGTTTATTAATTGGCGTAGATGAACCATTTTGTAATGGAAAGAGAAATCTTCCTTGGAAAGTCGAGTATATTTCTTTAAAGTAGCTTTTGAAGTATAAATTAAAAGTTTCTAGAAATTGATTTGAAATAACATTGTTGGAGAAATTAGCTTTGGATATTTTTTTTAAATCTTTAAAGTAAAGATTTATTTAATTAATTATAGAAGGGATTATTTTAAAGAATAAATTGGTATTTGATTCAGAAAATAGTTGTTTAAATATTTATACTCTATCTACTAATTTTATTTTAAAATTAGTTTGGACTTGAATTTTTATATGAGACGTTAGTATAATATTTTCATAACTAATATTTAAGCAAGTGTTTCAAAATAGTTTTATTTTAAATATTTTCGAGTATGTTTTGGACAAGTACTTTAAATTATTTTAAAATATTTGAACTCGACAGATTTTCGGTGGAAATGAATAAATATTTGGGAATATATTCCGCGTAAGGAAAATGATTTGAAATTTGTTTTCAATGGGTTGAAATGTGGAAAGCAATTCGAACTTTGTTTTCAAAGTATTGAAGTGTTAAAAAATATTATCTCTTATGAAGATATTTTGAAAATAAATTATTTGGGAAAATTATTTAAATCTGGGTGATTGTCGTAAATATTGTTTGATAGTGATTGTTGTGAATGTTGATTAATAGTTAAATAACCGACTATCAATATTGGCCTTTACACGGCGTTTAAAATTTCGATGCGACCGGCGGTCGGATTCCAAATGGTTATCCGAAATCCACATCGAATCTTTGTGATGGATCTTTTGTTTAAAAGATTAAAATTGAAATTTGTTGTGATTCGTTTGAAATCAGAATGTAACACTTATTTTTAAAATAAGAGCTCGTTATTCGAATTAGCCGGGAGAGGACTTTGTGTCATAAAACCCCTTTTCGAATAATGATACGACGAAATGAGATTGCATTTTAATACGGTGTTGAAGACTAGGTATTTTCGAAAGCGAATGAATTACCTATCGAATGTCTCTGCACCGGGTTTCTCCGGTATAGAGATTTTATCACCCTTAGTGATGGGGATTTCGGAAATGATTAGTGAATATCCGGATTTGCAAGGCCTTCTTTTGAAGTGCCTTCGGTTCCTTCGGTCCCGGAACGGACTTATATGGATGTGTCTCTGACGTTACACTTTGAGATGTAAAGCTAGTTTCTATCATATACATTTATGTTAGTGGCGGAGAATTTATTCTCTTAGCTTAACACCTTTCTCTGAGACGTATCAGCTCAGAGGTTATGTAGTTGATGGTTACTAGTGATATATTACCAAATTGGTAATGTGGCATGCGAAGTGTTGCTGATCATTTGTTGATCGAAGCACGACTTTGTGAAAAGTATAGCTTTTTAGACGAGACTTGGTCGGACCTCACACCCCGGAAATGGTCAAAACAGGAAGAATGTGGCAAGGTTATGAGGGTCGCGCCCTTTAGGGTATGTCATTTCCTTCTGCAAAAGGATGGTATCATCGTATGGAGCCCACATATTTAACTTATGTGGTTGCTGCAAATTTATTATACTTTGTGGTTGTTGCTTTGGGGTTGAGGATCCTTGGATAAAGGTCGCAGCCGACTAGAGGATGGCATACTCGAGTAGTGGTTACCTAGTTACGGAGGTAACCCAACCTTGTGTTGGAAGAGACCCAGGTAGGTTCACAAGACGTTCCTCCAGAGGCGTACCTATGTGGCAGTAGGAAGTTCCTTAGCCTGGCCATTTGCTGGAAATCCAAAGAAACAATACACGCCCTGTACGGTTTTAGTTGTATAACCTGCCATGAAATGTGGCAGTAACCTGCTATTAAACATGGTAGCTATAGTAGGCATAAGTGCGAGTTGCCTATGCTGGCTATGACTAATATTATATTTTCGAAATGTTTTCCACACTATGCACTAATAATAATAATATCAAAGGATTTTGCGTATCAAGCATGTTTGACTATCATAAGAGGAAATCTCCTCCAATTCTGCGTTTGCATTGTGTGCGTGCGGGGAGGCCTTATGGTAGTACCATTTTCCAAAAGCATAGCAGACTTTTTATTTTTTATTTTTTGTGAAAATAACTATTTTTAAGATATCATACCAGTCCCATGACTGACCCGGAGTTTATTGTTCCCTTTTTAAACTCTGGATGTCCATAATTTTCCATACGGGCAACCTAGAGTCAGGTTATCATTATTCTGGAGCAAAGTCTAGAAGTATGCTAGGAGATCTAGATTTCAAGCTGGATGGCGAGGCGTATGACTTATACTATGTAGTGTCCGTTGTGTTGGGATTTCTGCAAGTTCAGCTTTAATATGGATTAGTTGTTGGAAATGCCTAGTGTTGAATGGTGTCGTTGTAAACTCTTATGTTGTATAATAATAAAAGACGTGGTTCTTTGTTTTAAAGATTATTCATTTATCTATTATATATTGCTCCTTTGTGAAATGTGAGATTCTGTTATTGTTTCTGTTTCTTCTTCTATCTTCTTCTTCTTAAGCCCTAACGATTCGGTTTTTCGGCATTCGATTGCGCGGCATGTGATACAGTTGACGCATTGATGTCGACTTTCGAAAGTTGAAAAATTTGGTCATTACATTTAGGTACCAGAGCATTTGGTTATGCGACAACCTTGGCTCTGATGGGGATTACTCATTAGAGATAGCGTCAGTAGTACTCTAGAATGAGTTTGAGTGTAATAATATATGAACGCGTATTTGTTAGTCAATATAAAATTATTTTATACTGTGTTGACTTATCGGTTGATTGTTTATAAACTCTGGTTGGTGAAGTTTGGCCAACTGTATCAATAGGGGTTTTTAAACTCTTAAACAAGATAAACCGACATAGTATTATTTTAAAAATCGGGTAAATAAGATAATTTTACCCAAACTATTTTTGTACAGAAAAGAAATCATTTTCCCGTAAATTATAGTAGTACATGGTTGCTTGTTTATTAGGAAGTGATAATACTAAATTATTATCATTGATTATTGAATAAAAAAATGATTGAAATCATAACTTAAAGCTGAGAAATAAAATCCATTTACAAATGGGATTTGTAAATATAAATTGTAAAAGTGATTTATAATTTGAAAGAGAATTCCAAAGAATTATTTGGAAGAATTTGAAAGAATTTAAAAATTATGAAATTTCGGTGAAAATTTTAAACCCTTTTTATTTGAAAACGATTTTCAAAGGTTTTGGAAAAAAAAGGTTTTAAAAAGGGATGAAAGCACTAAACTCTTTTCGGTCGCTGGAAGATAATTCCGATGATAATCGTGACATCATCGGTGTTCATTTTCGAGTTTCCAAGAGAGGAATTGCCGTCGAATTATTTTAAAAGGTAAATTTGCAAAATTTGGGTTTGGATTTGAAAATTCAAAAGATAGATTGAATTGATTTCAAAATTGATTTTTGAAATGTTAGAAGAAAAAACTCTAGAATCTGATAAAAATAATTGTGGAATAAAATTTATCAAGGTGGAAAAATAAAATTGTGAATGAATAAACGAATTTACAATTGCAAGTAAATGAAAGTAAAATTGAATGTTGAAATTCATTTCGAATTTGTAAGCAAATAAAACTGGAATTGAAACTGAATATTGAAAACCAATTTGAATTGTGTAAAATAAAATGAAGTTGTAAAATTAGTTCAAAGTGAAATAAAGGTGGAAAAAATGGTTTGAGATAAAGGAATTGGAATTTGTAATGAACTAGTAAATGAAACTAATTTAAAATGGTGATATGAATCAGTTGTAAATAAAAGATAGTTGATAAAATTCAATACAGAAGGTAAACTAAATCCAAATAGAATTGAAATTGAAAATTTAATTCAAATGAAATTGAAAATGTAAGATTGAATGAAAATGGATATATAACTTCAATAGTGAAGTAAAAATGGTATAAGAAGTAAGTATTCGAACTTTTGTAAAGAAAAGTGCAAAATGGTTTCGAATGTTGTAATTGGATACTACTGCTAGTAGGATATACAGGTGATTTAAATGCAAAGGGAATCGAGTTTGATTTTGGAGATAATTTAAATTGCTCGACAAAAAGGTATGTATTTTAGTTTCAGTATGAAATTTGATGATTTTCTTATCCAGCTGCTTGGCATTTTGTTTTCTTCTGAAATCTAGAGCCCCGTTGTGCCATTTTGTAGTCGTACCGAGCTAGCCGTGCAAAGGAAATGCTGGCGAAATTTTTCGAAAATTTAAAGAGTTAGAAAAATTTTAAGAAAAAATTTGAATTTGAATTTAAATTTGAATCATTGAGAAAACCATATTATTTGAAAGTTATGGTTAAGGTTGGAGAGTTAGTTGAAACGATAATGGGTCTTTAATAAAAAATGGATTTGTTTTGGCAAGTCGATAGGATTTTTTGGATTAGGAAATTAATGAACGGGTTAAGGTTCATTCTTCCTAACTAGTAATTATGGGACAATTTCTTTTAAGGGGGGAAGAATGTGACGACCCATAAATTTTAACATTTGAAATTGGAAATATTTAATTTATTTTAAATATTGAAAGTTATTTTAAACTTGAATTTCAATTATAACTATGAATTTGGCAATTAAATTATTGAATTTAATTATAGAAATTTGGGTAAAATTTTGAATCTTCAGTTTTACACTTGTTAAAAATATTTTCAAGGCTTGAAAAATTTATATTGATAATACTAAAGATAATAGAAGCTTCAGAATTGAATTTGAAAATGATTTGTTCAGTTTTTGATTTATATCGTTTAAATCGATATTAGGCATAGTCTCGGAATTTGACGAAACCATCTCCATTGGATCCGTAGTATTGTATTATTATCGGATTTCAACTTTTGTAGTATTCAGAGTAATCATTTGGTCGTACGATAAGCAAACGCGCTAAAATTTAAACTGAAAATTCGATATTTTAACTGGTTCAAAAAGCTATCTTCTCCATACGATCGAATTTGTCCTCGGAGCCTTTTCCATTGCATTCGAAATGGGCGTATAACATTATAAACGCCTAGCCATACGCCTCGGTTGGAGATCGAGATTTTGAGATGCGGAATCAAGACGATTTAATTTTGAATTTAAAATTTAATATAAACAATATTTTTGCAATCCCTTCTTACACGTATTAAATTTCTAGCATGTATCCTTTCGATCTTAATACGCGTCCCCTTCTTTCTTTTCCCATCATAGCCATGTATTTTTTTTTAAAAAAAATTGAATTTCTTTTCCAAAGAAAATTTTCTCGTTCAAAACAATAGCCTGAATTTAATGGCCGCAATTAAAAATCATTTCCCCCTCCTCTTTTCAAATCGAACGAGAATTTTCGTTCAAAATCTTGGCTGCTTTCTCTAAAGATTCAAATCGAACCTAGTCTCTCTTTTCGAATAAAAAAAAGATGCGCGCACGGTGGGTCGACGTTGGCGACATCGAGGTGAGTGGGGCAGTCATGGTCGATTCGATGGATCTGGAAGGCATGCGAAGTCGAGTGCTCACAGCGGCATGGCTAGGGATGGTCAATGGCAAGGTGATGCTTGTGATCGAGCATCGCAGCAGTGGCTCGGTCGACTAGGGCTAGGGATTGGAAATTCTCGGCGATTGCGATTGTCAGGTCGTGGAAGCGATTCTGGCGAAATCAATTTTAGTGTTCGCAGGATGGAAGTTCGTCAGGAACCACGAATTCGATCGACTAAGGTCTGCGAATCAGGCCCGAACGTATTTCAGTCGCGAGTCGTTCAATGATTGCGATTTTCTACAGCAAGGTATATATGTTGTTTTATTTATTTATTTATTTAGATTTATATTTATATAGGCATTCATAAAAAAAACAGTTCTGTTTACTTTAAAAAAATATACATATAATTAAGAAACAGGAAATTATTTTATTTAGAAAAAATTTATGTATGCAGATAGATTTTTAAATATACACACACATAGGTATATTTAAAATCTAGACTTTTATATTTTTACAAATATATATGTGTATTAGAAATTTTATAGTAAAGAAAATTCTGTATTGTTTATATAAAATAAATATACATATGCAAAATTCATATTTAGTTTTAGATATTTAAAATTGTTGAATATGCGCTTATATGATTTTTGTTTGATGATAATAAACATATATACATTCGTTTAAATGTATTTGTTAATATACTATTTATTTTCACAGATTAAATAAATATTTGCTGAATAAAATAAATAACACAGATTTTAAATTCAAACGAATATTTTATTCAAACAAATATTTATTACAATTTTGAATAATACAATTTCAAGCTCTCACTATACTATACAACTTTGATTACAATTACATCACATTTCACATTTACATATTCACCTCACTACATATCACTCACACTCGTATTTTTATCTACAACTGCATTCCAGTTTGAATCCAGCATCTGAGCAATCTGCAAAAATATTCACTAACGCAGTAAAATTGAAAAGAAAATATTTTTGCAATATAAATTAAAAGATGATTTTAAAAATATGATTTGCCTCAGTTATTTGGGTTGTTCGTCATAATTTAAATTTGAATTCATCATACACGAACAACTTGTGACATACACAGTGTATCACTGTATATGCCACAAGGCCGTGCACACCGATATATACACTTGATTGAGTTACAGGGACAGGTGAGCACCGGTCAAACCCAAATAAAAATACAGGATTCAACTCAGGTGAAACATGCAATATATCACGACTTCAGCACAAGGTCAAATCCAAATAAAACTGGATTCAACACAGGTGCAGTTCGAATATACAACAGTGCAGATAAACAAATCAAGTTCAAGCAAGTGCCAACAAAGAATCAAAGCTCGACCAATATAATGCAACTATGTTCAAATATGACATGAATGCAATAAAGACCAACTGCCAGCAAATGCACCGAACAAGTTGCCAACATACACTCCAGACCACAACAAAGGCAATGTACGTGAATGAAGTGAAATGGTCGAGCTGTTATAGCAGCCATGCATATCGAATAAAACATGGTCTGCAGCTCAAATCAGTAAGCAACACAGTGGCAGCATGCTTGAAGTTACAATGCAATGCAAACAGCAATGCACTAAGCAATTGAAGCAGTTAAAACATGGAAACAAGAAAACATGAAGCAACTCAACAATCAACATAACGACCAAATGGCCAACATGAAACTGCAAATACCCATGCCCAAACTCATATGCAACAGCAACTCAAAGTTCAGGTCTACAGAATGAAGATGAACTCTACCATGAACACAGGTGCAACTGCAAATGCACACATGAATGCAATGATCAAAGTATGCATGTATACTTATCGACCAGCAGCAACATGGACCACAGCTGTTACTCAACTCAGTGATACAAAAGACAATGCACCAGACAAGACTACACCAGAGGCAACACATGCAACAGAGACCAGGCTACACATTATCAAACTGGAACGAAGTGATGAACCAACAAATGCAACAAACTCAAATGTCCAGTTACAATACAACAAGGCAACAGTGCAGTTGCAACATAGGTGACACAAGTGTTACAAGACAAGATGCAGTGGTACATGACCATCAAGATAAACCAATGAACCAACTGTGCATATATGAAAGCAAATAATGTACACCAGTGAACCAGTATGGCAGCAAGCAAGTTCAAGTGATGTAAAATGAAAATCAAAGCATGTACAAGTTGTAATATTGCATATGGTCGAGCTGTTATTCAACATAGCAGCAATGCATATCGAATACAATATGCAACACACATGCACGACTTATGGCAGTGAAACTCAAGCAAGTGGAGATCACAGCAAACCAAAGTGCACCAATGAATAATCAAGAAGAATGCAACAACATGTCAACAGCAATGACACAACAACTACAGGCAGTGAATGAAGAGTAGTCAACAGCAGTGAAAGTGATCAACACAGCAACTAGTAGAGCACGCATGAGACAGTGGTATGAACAAGCCAATATTATAGCAAGGTTGCAAGCATATGGAATGCAAGGCAACAAGTATAACTGGCAACAAACATGAAGTAAATAGAAGTCATGAAAAATTGCGCAATGCATCAAAGCACTAATACATAAGCAATGCAGCAACAATGATCAGGTGATATGCATCAGGCATTAAAACAATGCAGTAATAAAAATGCAAGTGATAGTGAATATGTACAAGTGCAGTGTTCAAGACAAAGCAAGCAAGTTCGAATGTCCAGAAATTCACATCACAAACCAAGTCAAGAATTCCAAGCCGTGGTCATCACGTAATGATTCAATACCGTGAATGTTAAGCAACCAAAATATATACGTGAATTGAAGAAGTCAGCAATCATCTCAAACATCCAAGCTAAAATCAACGGCCGAACAAATTAATTGACAAATTCAAATCAATCTATACGAACGCAAAAATAGGAATTGGATTCCTATATAAAACCCTACATCATCATCGGCAATGATTCATTGAGTTCAAGCACGAAAAATCAAAAGAAGAAAAAGGCACAAATTACATACCGGAGAAATCGAACTCAATCATCAAAGAACCGAAGTGAGCAACAACCAGAAATCAATCGAGCAAGGCAAATCTTGAACAATCACAGATTCGATCGAAGTAGTAACGGTTCTTCAAAGCCCTAATTTGAATCACGAACGAAAGCCCTAAAATTGAAAGAGGAACGGCCACCATTGTATACAAACAAAGCAAAGAAAATAAAGAGACGGGTCGAATTGAAGAAAGGGCCGGCCTATTGTTTTAAAAGGGAGAAATATTTTTATATGGATTTTTAATTAGGGTTTAATTTTAATTTGTTTTTTAATTTGTAATTTTCCTTTTTAAACCGTTTTAATTTTTCTAGTCGTGTGACTAGGGTGCAAACTACGGTGTGTAGTTTGGGAATTTGCAACTCGGTAGTTGAGTTGTGGTCAAGGTTTTGAGCGTAGAGTTAGATTAGTCAATAGCGGTGTATAGCGAGTTTACGTGTGTAAGCGAGGGACTATCTAATTTCTAGTAGAAACCTTGGGGGCAGCACGTAGGCAGGGTTTTGCCGAAGCTGGGTAAATTCTGTGTTGTTCTGTTTTATTCTGTTATTTATATTCTGCGATATCTGTGCTGCTATTCTGTGATCTGAATTGAAATAAATTTATAAGCTTCCGCGATTAATTTTTATAATTTTCACTATCACCCTATTCACCCCCCTCTAGGGTGAAATCGATCCTACAAAAATAATCAGTTACTGTGAATAATTAATTTGATTAACTTATTTAATTATTTTGGTCACCAAAGATTATTTGAAAGGAAATTTAGCTTTTAATTTAATTTTTAGTTAATTTATTAAAAGAAATTGGGTTAAAATAAAATCATTGGATAATTAAAATTATCAAACGAAAATTTGTTATTCGGTTATTTCGAATATTAATGAATTGTAAAAATATTTATACAAGGTCAAAAGACATGAAAATGAGTTAAGATGGATTGGAAATGGGATGCATGCAAAGTAAAAGGTGAGATCTTCTCACTCAATCAAAATTTTCTGATTTAATTTTAATAGTTAAATTTAAAATTGTTGATTGTTTGCTTGGATGATAAATAATTATCAGTATATTGAATTGGACCCTATGCGCCACATAATAGCGGATGATATTTTATAAATCCCATATACCACGATATTCCACGTCGAAGTGGAATTGGTATTTGATTGTTGTGCTAACGTCTGTGGATGCAAAGAAACAGGTTGGAGGGATCTAACTGGATTCCTCGAATATTTGAATTCAAAATTATGTGTTGATTATCTATAATCTGTGTGTGATTATATTTGTGATTGAAACCGTTGAAGGCTATAATTTAGCCAAATATATTTTTGGTATCGTAGGATACCCGAAATAAATAAAATTGAATTTTTGAAATTTAAGTTGAAAATTTGTAGTAAATTAATTTTAGAAAATTGAATAAATTTAGAAGAAGGAATTTAAAGGTATAAAGAGTGAATTTTGAAATCCTATCGAATTAATTTCAAAAAATATGGGAAAAGATTTTAATAGATTAATTTTTTTAGTAATATTATTTAAAGTTAAAGGATTTATCTAAAATTCGGATTGGAAAAAAAATAAAGGATTTATTTTGAAAGGAAATACATTTGAAAATAAAATCGAAATTTATTTGGTATTTAAGAATAAATTTTGGGAAATCAATTTGAAAATTTGATTTGGTGTTTTGAAAATAAATTGGGAAATCGATTTGGAAATTGATTTGGTGTTTAAAAATAAATTTTGGAAATCAATTCTGGAATCGATTTGGTGTTTGTAATAAATGTTTGGAAATTCAATTTGGTATTTGATTTGGTATTTGAAATAAAATGGGAAATCAATTTGAAAATTGATTTAGTATTATTGAAAGTGAATATTTGGGAATCGATTCAAAAATCATATATTAGTGGATTGAAAATTAAATTCACAATGGGAATTTAAAAAGGAAAGGGAAATATGTTTTAAAAATAAATATCGGTTTATTTTTAAAGGTGTGGAAAAGTCTGCGGATTTGGAATGTAAATTTAAAATAAATCGAGAAAGGTTTATAAATCGGCGTAGATGAACCATTTTGTAATAGAAAAATAATTCTTCCCTGGAAAGCCGAGTATATTTTTCTAAAGTAGCTTTTTAAATATAAATTAAAAGTATCTAGAAATTGATTTGAAATAATATTATTGGAGAAATTATATTTGAAAATTATTTTAAATCTTTAAAGTAAAGATTTATTTAATTAATTATAGAAGGGATTATTTTAAAGATAAAATTGATGTTTGATTCTGAAAATAGTTGTTTAAATATTTATACTCTATCTACTAATTTTATTTTAAAATTTGTTTGGACTTGAATTTTTATATGAGACATTAGTATAATATTTTCATAACTAATATTTAAGCAAGTGTTTCAAAATAGTTTTATTTTAAATATTTTCGAGTATGTTTTGGATAAGTATTTTAAAATATTTTAACTCGGCAGATTTTCAGTGGAAATGAATAAATATTTGGAATATATTCCGATTAAGGAAAATGACTAGAAATTTGTTTTCAAAGGGTTGAAATGTGGAAAGTATTTTGAACTTTGTTTTCAAAGTGCTGAAGCGTTAAAAAAAATTATATCTTGTGAAGATATTTTGAAAATAAATTATTTGGGAACATTATTTAAATCTGAGTGATTGTCGCAAATATTGTTTGATAGTTATTGTTTTGAATGTTGATTGATAGTTAAATAACTGACTATCAATATTGGCCTTTAAACGGCGTTTAAAATTTCGATGCGACCGGGGGTCGGATTCCAAATGGTTATCCTAAATCCACATTGAATCTTTGTGATGGATCTTTTGTTTAAAAGATCAAAATGGAAATTTGTTGTTATTTGTTTGAAATCTAAATGCAACACTTATTTTTAAAATAAGCGCTCATTATTCGGATTAACCGGGAGAGGAATTTGTGTCATAAAACCCATTACGAATAATGATATGACAATAGGATTACATTTGAAGATGGTGTTGAAGACCGTGTGTTTTCGAAAGCGAAAGAATTTCCCGTCGAATGTCTCTACACCGGATTGCTCCGGTATAGAGATTTTATCACCCTTTGTGATGGGGATTCCGGACGTGATTAGTGAATATTCGGATTTGCAAGGTCTTCTTTTGAAGTGCCTTCGGTTCCATTCGATCCCGGAACGGACTTGTATGGATGTGTGTTTGACGTTACAATTTGAGATGTAAAGCTGGCTTCTATCAAATACATTTCTGTTGGTGGCGGAGAATTTATTCTCTTAGCTTAATGCCCTTCTCTGAGACGTACGTCTGGGTGATAGAAACCAGTACATCTCAAACCATCAACTACATAACCTAGAGTTAGGTTATCAATTATGGGCACCAGAGTTTGTTGTTCTCTTTCTAAACTCTGGGTGCCCATAATTTTCCACACGGGCAGCCCAAAGTCAGGTTATCGTTATTCTGGAGCGAAGTCTAGAAGTATGCTTCGGAGATCTAGAGTTCAAGCTGGACGGTGAGACGTATGACTTATACTATGTAGTGTCCGTCGTGTTGGGATTGCTGCAAGTTCAACTTTAATATGGATAAGTTGTTGTAAATGCCTAGTATTGAATGGTGTTGTTGTAAACTATGATGTTGTATAATAATAACAGATGTGGTTCTTTGTTTTGAGATTATTCATTTATCTATTATATATTGTTCCGCTGCGAATTATGAGATTCTGTTATTTTTTCTGTTTCTTCTTCTATCTTCTTCTTCTTAAACCCTAACGGTTCGTTTTTTCTGCAATCGATTGTGTGGCATGTGATACAGTGGACGTATTGATGTCGACTTTCGAAACTCGAAAAATTGGGTCGTTACAAAGGGAGATAAATCAAAATAGCTAGTGGCACAAATTAAAACAACAAATTCCACAAATTGAAAAAATCACAAATTGAACAAGACAGTTCCATAAAATAGACAAGGCAGTGCCAAAAAGAAAATTAAAACAGCAGAGAAATGCACAGTCGAGAAAGATCCTATAAGTATGCTCAAACAGTAGCCAACATGCATAAACATTAATAAATGTACTCACACACAAGCAAACACCAGGAAAATCAAATTCAACACAGGGAACAACTCAAACAATAACCAACATAAGCATCAAAGCAAGAACCAACCAAACTTCCTTCATCATTATCTAAGCAAGAAATATAACATTGTACAGTTAGTACAAGCTATACACATGAGTATGGACATGAAACAACATAAATCAAAGCATGAAATTTTCAAAATCGAAAAATATAGGGAATAAAACCTTATAATACACCCAAATAATCATTGGCTTTGGACATAGAAGACATGAACAACATAAATTGAAAGGGGCATAAATCGTACCATATAAATCGAAGAACTCTCGACAAGAAGCAGCCGCAACCATAAATTTCCTACTAATCGATGAATGCGAGCATCGATTGAAGAAAAATGCGATACATTTCAACAATTTCACAGCGAAGGTTTCAAATCAAAAAACCTAAATCAAAGCATGCAAACTACTTAGTAACAATTCTGCAAAAAAGGAAATTAAACAATAAAGGCGATTGAAGGAGTAAGATGATTTGAACGAATTTCAAAGCGGCTGAAACACTAATTCCAAAAATGGTTGAATTTTTGATATGGAGTGAAAAAAAGAAACAAGCAAAAAATAAAATAGAAAGAAAGGGGGAACAAAAATTTGTACATGGTAAACAAAAATAAAAAGCGGCCATGAAATAATTAAGAGGGAAAAGATGAAGCCCAAAATAAAAAAATTGATAACTTAAATCAGACGACATATAAAATGTCGTCTAACTAAAAAGCTTGTTCATAGAGATTTCACGGACTATTCAAACAATAGATGGAAGATTCTATGGCTCTTAAAACAGCAAATGGTTTTGTTATGTGTTGTGTGAAAAAGTGGGATAATAGAAAATATACCACATGTTATGTGATCATTATTATCTGATTCACTTTCTGGCATAGTAAACAGATTTTGGAAATAGGCTTTTGTCACCGAGATAAGCATGTAGGAAGAAGATGGGGTCCACCCAAGTCTTATTTAGGGATATGCAACGGTCTCTAGGTGAGAGTAGGTGCCGATCTCCAACTTAGGGGATTATAACACACCTAATTTTAAATAGCATCATTCAAGAGACTTAATTAGGTAAACTAAATAGAATAATGTAGAGATTAGATTGATAGGGGAATTTTGATTTAAGATCTAATTAGGGTTGTGCCTTAACTAAGTGGATTTATAAGAATAATTTAGAAGTTAAATATTTAAGAGAATAGGGAAAGGGTAATATGGGAATAGCCTAGCCCCATAACCCCTAAAACCCTCACAACCTTTTTCATTCTCATTACATTCATACAAAAACAAAAACATAAAAAAGAAAACATGGCCGGCCATAACCCTAAGAAGAATAGAAAAATCCAATTAGAAGCTAAGATTCAAGCTAGGAAAATTAAAGTGAAGAACATATCTCAAGATCCTCATTCAAATAAGGAGAACAATGAACTAAACCATCTCGTATAATTCATCTTAAATGTTTTAATTCAGGTTTAAAGAATTGACAATCAATTATATTTTGACAAACTAAGAAAGTTAGGTAAAAAGAAATTACTTTAAAAGGCATAAAATCAGTTTTGTCTCGAATTACAACTTAGCCACTTCCATTTGCTTGCTTCTGTCACCATGCCTAGTAGGCCTTTTGCACCCATTCGAAACCAATGCACGTGGTATCAAGCAATTGATACATTGCGTATTGGAGAAAGGTGGAAGGGACTATGTCGAAGGCATTCTTTCAAAGGGGTTGAATCCATTGTTATAAGCTTTCGAATCCATTACTTGCCTTTGATTCTAAAAGATGCTTTCGAAGGGGTTGAAGCCATTTCTATAAGCTTTTGAATCAATCCAAGTTACCTTTGTTTTTAAAGAAGCATTTGAAATAGTTGTTGCATTTTGAATTCATTTGGTACCTAGCTGCCGCATTCATACCGTTGGAATTAATTAAAGGCCGTTTTTCTTTATAGTATTCAAACGGGTAGCTTTCGTCCATTTAAATTTTTTTGCTGCTTCCTCAACGATTTCATAAGGCTTGTTTTAGCCACTTTTAATAAGACTTTCGGAGGCAATGGTTTCGAAAGGTTGGTTTCGAAGCTATCCTCTTCCCTAAGTCTTTTACTTGAGATCAATGCTTTCGAAAGGGGTACTTTCTCTTCTATTCTCTATGATCCCGTAGTTATATTTAATGTTAAACCCAATTATTTCGAAAGAGATACTTTCAAATGGTTTTGAAGCAATGCTTCCATAAATTCTTACTTGAACTAAATGCTTTCTAAAGGTATGTTTTAAATGTTTCAAAAGGCATGTTTTTAGTGCTTTGAAAGGAAGGTTTCCAATGCTTTCAAAAGGTATGCTTTTAATGGTTTCGAAAGAGAAGGTCTATGATTTTAAGTAATGCTTTCAAAAGGGAGATTGAAGGAGGGTTACACATGATGTCATAATGATCGAAAGGATTCGAAAGCCTTGGCTTTCAAATAAGAAGACCCAATCTCATTTTCAAAGTGAAACCTATGGCAATGTAAGAGAGTTTTGAAATGGCATTTAAAATTTGAAATCTTGGAGGAAATTATCCTTGCCAAGGATAAGAGGTTAAGGATATTAATCATGTTTTAGTAGAAAATAATTATAAGGAATTAAATCATGGATTTCATGGATATTTATATTGTTATGTTTTGATTAATTATCATGTATGTTTCTGAATTCATTTCACTTCATAATTAACGTATAACTGCATTTTGGAGTGTTAAGGGTAGAATAACTGGCTAAGTTGACCTAGTAGTGAATATACATCGAATTAACCCCTATGTGAGTAGAATTGCATCCAGGACGTTAGACGGACCGAAATATAGGATGCCTAAAGCTGATCAAAGATTATTGGTTTAGATAGGTTCTGAATAAGCCCATAAAAACCGTGTTATGGAAATTGTTATTGGCAGGAAAAAATTGGTTCTTAGTGATTCCATGAAAATTAAGTCCAGAACAATTATTGATAGAGATCAATAGGTTCATAGTCATCCCATGAAGGCTATGACATTAGAGATGTTATTGGAGAATCCAATAGGTTTATAGTAAGCCTATGGAAACTATGATTGGATAATATTCTTGGTGGATACCAATAGGCTCTTTGTGATTCCATGAAAACTATGATTGGATAATATTGTTGGTGGATGCCAATAGGCTCTTTGTGATTCCATGAAAACTATGAAACCAAACGATAATCAGGTAAATGAGGATGGGAAATCCAAAGCATATTACATGTTTGCATATCATCATGATACATTTTATTATGTTATGTCTTAACCATTGTGGATGCAGGTACATAGTATATGGTTTTTATAAATTGGTTAGGATACTAATGAGGGGAAAACACATTCCATTAAGCGGTGTGGTCTCACTAGATATCTGTATGGTTCGAGATGGTAGGTTATTATTCACATCAGACTTTTTGTCTGACTCGAAGTTTATGTTTTCCCCTTAAACTCTCGGGTGCTTAATTAGTCTTCAGTAGTTTGAGAGTTAAGGTTTTCAAGTTTTGCTTTAGACAAATAAGCTTTCGGAGACGTGCATGAGGCAAGTTAGCTATTAGGAGTTCTTTCTATTTGATTTTGATATGTAATTGGATGTAATGGCAAAGTTATGTAATTGCCTATATTTAACTCTGATCAACCAAGTTGCATCTTCATATGCCGCTCTTGGTTTATTTTGTAATAAATTGTAATTTCTTTGAACGTGGCTTACATATGAGATTATGTAATGAATCTGAAATGAAATCAGATTTTTTTTTAAATTGAGTTTAAAAGTCTTTCATATTCATGTTTTATGGTATAACAATGTATCTAACATTGCCACATTTGGTCATCAAGAATTAATAACCATGGATGATAGCATCGTCTATAGTGGTTGGTTTTAGGCCTCCAAATGAGGTTACAAGGATCACATTGCCTTGTTTTTTATGATGGTATTGAATTTGCCTTTGTAACTTTATCTATGCTCGGTTTCTGAGCTCCTAGGCTATCTTTTCGGAATTTCCACCTTGATAACTCCAAGTTCTATCTGTCCAGTCTATTTGGGTTCTGCCTGGTCAAAAGGCTGGGTAATAGGCTAGATCATAATAAATGAACATGTCAATGATATCATGTTATAAAAATTATTATATGATGAACAAGGATCTCGTTGCATAAACATTTCATAACAAGTCACCATGTCATAACCTTCTCATGCCCAACATCGAAAATCATTTCAAATACGATGAATAAATATATCAAATCAAAAGACTGCTTGACAACAAGTCATCCTCTTGGACATCATATATCGCATGATGGAGAGTCAAAAAAAGCATAAGATTGCATGATAGTAAGTCAAAACAAAATTCATAAGACAGCTTGACAGCGAGTTGACATGAAAAGATAAGCATAAATCAAGTCGGTGTAAAATAACTGCTCCGATAAATATTGTTAACGAATAAATTCATCAACACCCAAAAGTGGGTACGAATAGAAGTTGATCAATGAGAAGACTCTCTGATGTTTTTTGAAGCTGTCAAAGTCATGGTTATATGTTTATTGCAATTCTTTGTTTAATCATCGAGTTCGAAGTCGTGTAAGCTTGTATTAGCCCGAAGTCAAAGTTAGGAAGGTAATTAGAGGTCACTTTCGAGGTTAGGTTTTCCACACAAGTTCTCGAAGTTAAGTATATTAGCAAGTCCCAAGTTCAAGCAAGTCGTCGTGTAAAGTCAAGAAAATATGCAAATCATAGTTTAAGTCAATTCAATAAGGCAATGTCCTCGTTTGATTCCCAAATTCTTATGTGTACAATTGATCGACGTTGAATACCCTAATAGCGGAACTTTAGTACCACCTCAATGGGGTTGGTCTTCAGCATTGACCTCTTTTAAACGATATGGAGATAGAAGTGCTATATTGAGCAACGCAAAGAGCGGTGCCGCTTGGCATTCTTGTAGTGTTAAGTTCTTCGTGGATATTGATAGTGTCTAACATCAATGCCGCTTCGTATGTATTCGCAACATCCTCCAGATGTTGTTAAAACATGTTGACAAGGTGCCATGTAAGCCATCTTTGAAGCTGTAAAGTATTAATAAAGCGATGGTTGACGATGAGCTTGTGATTGGTGTGTAGCGGTGCTGATTGCACCTAGTATCAGTGAGATGCGCCTTGACCACTTTGATATTTATCAATGACCTTCGATGTTGTCTGTACTTGACCTCTTTGCAACACTGATTACGGAAGGTTATACCAACCTTGTATTTCTTTTCATGTATCTCCAATGTCGATAAGAGGCATCGTTAGAGTATTTTCGATCTAAGGTCTTTAAAAATAATGACAATTTGCGGAATGATCAATGAACAACTTCTGATATTGGCACTATTGCTTTTGAGTTGCTTATTGGTGTGGCATCGAACCTCCTTGAATCTTTTCAACAATCCTCTTCGACATTATTATTGGTACAAGAAATGTGTAGTTATGTAGCACGTCGGACCTCTTCATCAACAATCATAGTAGTAATATCTTCGAAGTTTATGAGCTGCAACTCCCTGGCTCTTTACACTTTTCATCTCCGAAGTCAATGATGGCGATATCACATGTTATTACAAAGACTTAGACATTGTTTATTGTGATGAGATTCGACATCTTCTCTTTAGAGCTTCAAATCAGGAACCATATTCTCATGTGAAATTATGTGGATAACATTTGCCCCCATCCCCATGTAAAGGATTTTTTTTTATTCTTTAGGGTAAAACCATGAATTTTCCTTGCTTTGCTTAGCCTTTGAGACCCATTAATTCTGATGGTGTTCTTTGTTTTCCTGCAATTTAAACTCAAATGAAGGAATTTTTTCGAGTTATCGAAATCGTTTAAAGCCTTTTTTTTCATACATCCAGGTTGAAAATAATATACGATTAAATGCTAACATATTTTTCGCTTTGTAGTGTAACTTATATGACATTTGGCATCAATTTAATCACTTGACAGTTTTTACCAACGTAGCATTACATTTTGGATGCTCTATGTTAATTTCTATTAAAGTTTTTGGTTTATATTTATGAACCTATCTTTTTATCATAGATTTAGAACTAATTGATGCTCTTCAAATCAATGTAAAATTTTAAGTTTTCTTGTGAACTCTATACTCGTCATCAAATAGTTATTGACTTATTGTAAAGTTGTTTTTAAAATTTAAACTTTTTATTGTTTAGATATCAGTAAATCTCCTACGTGCTTTCGATAATGAATATCTAAATTTGGAATAATATCACCTGGTAGGCAGGCGGAGGAATAGGCAAGAATTTTCTTTGAGAAGAATAGTATGGGTTTCAAAGTTTTTCCTCTCGAGCCAACTCTTCTTGGATTGCCAGATGTTGGCTCTCAATATTAAATTGCTTTGAATTTACCACACAGTTTTTTTCCAAAGCTTTGATTCAGTGTAAGATGTCATGTAACAGTATGCTTGTCTTCTCATTGTAATTTTTCCCTTCAGACCTAAGACTTACATTAATGATGGATTAGTGATTTAATATTTTAATAATTCATTTGATGAAGAATTAAAGGAAATATTTGGTATTAATTCTAAAGTAAAAATTAGGACAAACCATTTGATAATAAGGAGGTTGGAATTTAGTATATCATATTATGATAAGAAATCCAAGGTTTCGTCTTCTGGCAATAAGAAATCTATAATATACTCCAACAATAAGAAGGTTAGAAAACTGTCTGGTAATAAGAAATCTAGAATTCCATCTGATAATAAGAAGATCAAAAATCCAACTGGTAAGTGACGAAAGAAGAACAAAAATTTATATCGGGTGATAAAATTAGAAGGCCAAAAATCCATATCTACTAATAATAATAGAAGTCCAAAAATCCCTGTCTAGTAGTAATTGAATGCAAGAAATTCAAATTAGTAACAATACGAAAAATTGAATTACATAAGAAAACCAAAAGTTTAATAGGAAATTCAAAAATGGTCAATAAAGCCAATAAAAAAACCATGAACCTAATTAATAATAAGAAAATCAAAACTCAGAAATTCAATCAAAAGTCTCATTCAAAGGCTTGTTGGAATTTCATCTGGTAATAAGAGTGACCTAGAAATTCATAAGGACACCAGAAATCCAGTGAGAAACCCCAAACACAAATCATAATTAATAAGAAAACTAGGAATCCATTTGTCAGAAAAATCAGAGACTTAATCAAAAATTATCAAAGTTTTTTTACAATAAGAAACTCATTAATCCATTTGGAGGCAAAAGAGAATAAAGAAAGCATCTAATAAAATTTTGAGTTATCGTAAAGAAAAAGTCTCGTGGTTTACTTCGATGCTAATTTGTAGCCTTATTAATTTTTCGAAGGTTTCCATTAACGTACCGTTTCTTATTTGGAGACATGTAGTTGCTAAGGTATTTAATATTTATTATAATTATATTTAGAGCCAAGTTGTTCCATTTAGCCATTCAACTATCCAACAAGTAGTCCCATTCAATCATTCTACCATTCAACAAGTAGTTCTGTTCAGCTGTCCAACTATTAATCATTCAACCATTCAGCAGATAGTTCTATTCGATTGTTTGGTCATTTAGCTGCTAGTCCCATTTAGTTGTTTGACTGTTCAGCGGGCCCTATTTGTTTATTGATATTTATTATATAAACCTTCTTTTGAAGGTTATATTATCCCTAGGTCTATACTAGGTCTATTAAAGGTCTGCCTTGTTCTATGCCTTGTAGGAAGCTATTCTTATTTTCTAATGAGGGTTTGTTCTTTAATTAATTCTCTTTGCTGATCTGTCAGGTTTCATGCTCATCCATTTCTTTTGCCTTTGTCACTTTTTCGGGCTTGGACATCCTAATCCTTTTTCTCTTTGTCTTTTTTGTCTAAGACACTCTTTAGGCTCCAGATTTCTTCATCTATTCTTGTTTACGCCCCTTTTCGGGCTTTTCCTCTATTTTAGGTTGTAGACATATTCATCCTTTTTTCTTATTTGTGTCCCCTTTTAGGCTTTGACTTTGCTGTGAGTTAACGAAATCTTCATCCATTTCCCTTGTTTTTGCCTCTTTTGGGCTATGTATTTCATTCCTGTGTAGTTAAAGCACTCGGCAGATTCAAAGCGGTGGAGGTGCAAAAAGTCATTGCGAGGATACAGCGAGGATATAGCGGGATATAGCGGATAGCTCTAAAATAGCATATAAAACCTGTACTTAAGGTTTTTACAAATATATAAATGGTAATTAAATGAAAAATTATCATTCAAATTGAATTATAATTGGTACGTGAATAATTTTAAATAAAAACATGTGCGAATGTACTTTAAATAAACGTAAAACTGCTATATAACATAATTAAATTTAGTAGAATATTAGAGTATGTTCATTTCTGAAAATATATTAAAGATTAAATCAAATAAATTAGTTTTATAATTTTTGTAATGTATAAATGCAATTTTTCATTTCATTTTATTAAAGAAGAAATAGCAGAAATAGTGGAATATAGCGGGAATAACGGGATATAGCGGAAATAGCGGGGCTTAAAGCGGAAAGGCTATATTTTGGGGCTATAGGGAAAAATCGTAGCGGCAGAAATCCGCTATGTGATATAGCGAGGTAATAGCGGGGCATTAACTACACAGATTTCTTCATCGTTTCTTGTATGAGCCACTCTTTGGGCTGTGGCCAAGCCGAGGATCGCTAAATGGCATTTTGTCCCTTTCTCTACAAAGTGCTCCAAAAGAGCATTGGAGGTCTTGACCTTCCCAAGAAGGCATTGTCTCACCCTTTAAGAGGTGCTCTCGGAGGAGGCTTTGTCTCTTCCGCTAGGAGGTGCTTTTCGAGAAGGCTTAAATAGAAGTTTTTTTGAAAAGGTTGTGGAACTGTAATGTTTGTGAAAATCCTTTTCGAATATCAGCTTTTCTGTCATGAACTTCTTTTCGAGAGGAAGAATTTTTACAAAGGACTTTTCTGATAAATTGAGGGACTGTTTATTGAAAAGAGTTTGGATACTTGAACTTTTTGATGATGGGTTTTCAAATCATTCCCATAATAGAAACGTGAATCTCAAATAAGAGATCGAGTGGTCATAATTCATGAACCAATAGTCCTTTAATCGAGAATCAGCTCTTCTAATTAGAGTGTTTGTTGATAAATCTGGATAGTTCAAAAAAAAATTCTTGCGAAAATGGGTATAAGTCCTTGCTCACCAATAATTTTAGAAAACTTTGAAAATGCTTTTCGTTTGGGCATACTTTACCGAAATTGTTTTTGTGCATTTCTAATGCAATATTTTTTTAGAAGATTATATAAATCCTTTCTTTGAAATAGGCACATATCTAGTTCCCCCAACCAATAGGGTAACCAGAAATAATCTTTCTTGATTTCTTAAAATAATTTTCTACGAAAACATTGTTTAATAAACTCTTTTCGGCAATAAAATGGCTTGTTGAAAATAAGGTTGGTGTGTTTACTTCTACCTTTATACGATGATACATATAATTGTACCTCCTTGGGTTCTGCTTAGCAAAAAGGAATGTCTTGTTTATAAGTCTGTAAGTCATGATTCATGAACCAATAGACCTTTATGGACAGGAGAATGTTTTTCTTTAAGAATCCCTTCTTTTGGGAAGATTTTGGATATTTACCTTACCTTAGAAACTAGTTTATGCTGGGAGGCTGATTAATTCGAGCTTTGAGACGGAGAGCCACTTTACCCTAGATGTTTGATCTATCTTTTCCTCGAAGAAGATAAGAAATTGGTTATGCTTTGATAGATAAATTCAGATGCTTCCCTGTATAGTGGATTGGTTTTGTTTTAATCTGTAAAGACACTTGAATTTCATGTTAATATACGATTTCTTTCAATTACAAATCAAATTAAGAATTTTTTTTATGAGTAAATATAATCCATGATGAGCAATTGACATGGGATTCCTTAGTTTGATCAGAGTTTGAATTTGAAGTTGCAGAGTTTCGTTTTTCTATTGTAGAAAAAGTTAGACTTTAAGTGATTAGGCTATCCTTTTTGGAACAAGTTATCATTAAGCTTTTTTAATGAACTCCTTTAGAGGTCCCAACTTGATCATTTTCTTAATTATTCCTGGCAAGGTGTGACATTCGTCGGTCTTATGTATATTTACTTTATGATATACACATTAATCTCCTCATGTATTGGGCTTAGGATAGCTACGTATTTTATGAATAATATGGAAAGTTTCATTGTCTTTTGCCATGGCAAAAATTTGAGAGAGAGGTTTGTTTAAGTCTATATACTCAGATTTTGAAACTTTTTCCAAGCCACTTTTATATCTTCATTCCCCTTTGACTTTTTTTTGGGATGATTTGAACTAGATGGTTCTTCTCTTTAGTCTTGCTAGTGGCTCTTCATAGGATAGTACATCTCACCTATTTGAATGAATTTTTCAACCTGGAAGTAGAAGTGTCATAAATCTTTACATTCATGAATATAATGTTCCTTACAAAAAGGAGATTGCTCAATTAGCCCTGATTGAACTTCCATCAGTTTGTCTCTGTTGGTCGCATTTTATGCTTTTAATGCCTCTGTATTAAATCTCTTTAGGTAATCTCCAAGTAATTCCCCTAGTTTTTGCTTAATATTAGCTAATATGTTGGAGTCCGTAGTTGGTCTTTGTATATGTAAAACTGCGCTATGAATTCATAAGGGAATTGTTCCTAAGAACAAATGGTTTTTCCTAGTATTTCTTGTACCATTTAGCAATTTCTCCATGAAACATTATTGGAAAAACCTTATAATCAACTGCCCCAGAAGCATTTTTTAAATCCACTCGGTTTTCAAAAGATTGATGGTGATCATCTGGATCAGTGGCTCTATCATACTTTAGTGGAGGGATTTTGATGTAGGATGGAATTTTAACAGGAAAGATTTCCTCTGATTAGGGAGTTTTTCGAAAGCTATTGTTTTTCCTTAGTTCAGGAATTTCTTTCCCCTTAAGCATGTCCTCTATTACTTGGTTGGGAATATTCTTTTGGTTTGTTTAGTTGTCTTGGTAATCTCCGTTATCTCCTTGGATTGAATTATTCGATTTCTCAAGGGACCTTTTGGCTTGACTCTCTTAGTTATCTTTTTGTTCTTCATCTTGGATTTTGCTTAGAGGTTGTGCTTCATCTTCTCCTTCCATAACCTTCATCACCTTTTAAGATTCTTGAGGTAGAGCCCCTTCAAGAAGCTCTCGCATTATCATCACTTGTTTATTAATCCTAAATTTTGGTATCATTGTGCGCAACTCTTGTTAAAGCTGAAGGTTGACCAATTTCTCTATTCTCTAAATCGAAGTTCGGGATGTTATTATTTTCCCTTGCCCTCACCATTTTTTCTGAAACAATAGAATTTTATGCAATTGGTTTATGGAGAAAATTATAAAGGATCGGATTTTCGGGCCCTTTTCTAGCACCAAAATGTTAACAAATAAATTTGTCAACACCCAAAGTGAGTATGAATTGAAGTTGATCAATGAGAAGCCTCTATAAGTTTCTTTGAAGATATCGAAGTCATGGGTTTGGACATGCATGGTTCTATGTTCATCACAATTCTTTGTTTGATCATCGGGGTTGAAGTCGTGTAAGCTTATATTAGCCTGAAGTCAGAGTTAGGATGGTAATTAGAGGTCACGTCCGAGGTTATGTATGTTATACAAGTTTCAGTTCAAAGTCAAGTATATTAGGAACGTCGCAAGTTCAATTAAATCAATGTTCAAAGTCAAGCAAATATGTAAATCATATTTTAAATCAAGTCAATAAGGCCGTGTCTTTTTTAATTCCCAAATCCTTATATACAATTGATCAAGTGCTACAATAGGCAAAATCCCCAATTCAATTTAGGGTTTACAATGTTTGAAAGGTAAGAAATGAGGAGGGTGGAATCCACCCCCAAAATAGCGCCCCTAGGGTCGTATTATAGGGGTGGAGTGGTAGGGCCTTCGATATGAATAGGCTTCGGCAGCTGCCTTATTGGCAGTGTTGCCATTAGCCTTATTGACCTTGATGATGTTATGTGGAGAATTCTCATAACAGTGATAATAGTAGAACTTTAGTGCCACCTCGATAGTGTTGGTCTTCAGCATCGATGTCTTTCAAGTGATATGAAGATTGAAATGTTATACTGAACAACAACAAAGAGCGATGCCGCTTGGCATCCTAGTAGTGTTAAGGTCTTCCTGGATATTGATAGTGTCCAACATTAATACCGCTTTATACAGATTCATGATGTCTTACAAATGCTAATAAACACGTTGATGAAGTACCATGTTGAGTGGTCTTCGAAGAGCCGTAAAGCGTTGGTAAAGCGATAGCTGACGATAAACTTGTGATTGGTGAGTAGTGATGCTAATTGAACCTAGTATCAACGAGATGTACTTTGACCACTTCGACATTCATCGATGACCTTCGAAGTTGTCTGTACTTAATGTATTTGCAAAAATGACTATGGAAGGTGATGCCACCCCTATATCTCTTTTCCTGTATCTTTGAAGTCGATAAGAGGCATCGTTGGAGTATTGCTGATCTATTGTCTTCGACGATAATAACAATGTGCAGAGTGACCAATGGACAACTTCTAATATTGGCACTATTCCTTCTCTGTTGCTTATTGGTATGACATCGAACCTCCTCGAATCCTTTTGACAATCCTCTTTGGCATTATTATTGGTATAAGAAATGTATAGTCATGTGGAACGTCAGACCTCTTTATCAACAATTATAGTAATAATATCTTCGAGTTTATGAGGTGCGACATCCTTGGCTCTTTACACTCTTCGTCTCCGATGTCAATGATGGTGATATCACTTGCTATTACAAAGACTTAGACATTGTTCTTATGACGAGGTTCGTCGTCATCTCCTTAAAGCTTCAAATCAGGAACCATATTCTCTTGTGTAATTATGTAGATAATGGATATCTTGACTATAAGGGAATTCTTAGTGCGAGTTTCTTTATTCCAGGTGATACTGACAAGACAAGCTCCAGGACTAGGAAGGATGACACCTATAACTCCTAAAGTCATAATATAACCGATCCTCATAACTCGAGGTGTGCCTATGGCACCGACCACTGGTTTTTTTGTGTTGGACTAATAACTGACAAACAACCACGGATCGTGTCCGCAGTTAGCCGTTAGATTGGTTACAAGTCAAGCAAATAGGACGTGCTAACGAATATGACAAAATATAGAAATAGCAAGCTTTCAAAAGGTACCGTTTAATTAGAAAGTGCAATATGCTATCAAATAGTAATTAAATAAATGTCACCTAATGTTCCAAACCACTTAGCGAAATTTTAATATTTATTAAAAAATTACAAATCTTGCTCGAATAAAATATTCAATTGACCTAAGAATTAATCAACAAAGTAATACAAATGTTCTAAACCACTTGTATTGCTAAATCGTTTAATTAGATTTCTCATTCAAGTGAAGTAATAGTTTTATATTGGAAAATACTTCTTTGAAATCATTTAAGATACTAGTCAAGTAATAAATGAAAAGTATAATTTTATATGCATAGTTTAAACACTTATTTTTGAAAGTAGTTTGAAGCTAAATCGATGGTATAACATGGTTTGAATACAATAGATTTTTAAATAACATTTTTTGAAGAATAATTCTTTGCAAACAAGTTGTAGATTTGTGTATATATAATAGATACATATAAATATATCCATAGAATGTAATTCCATGGCATGTAAAATCATCGAAATAGGAAATCAATTCTAGAAAAGAAAAGGAGCAAGGATAAGGTGACACTCAAGAATTAAGAAGCAACAACCAAAACACAAGGAGTACACAGAAGCATTCAAATTAGACATAAATACCTGAATAAATTAGCTTCAAAAGGTGATTTAATTTGCAAGAGAGTTGAAAAGGATTGGAATTTGGTTTCTTGGTTACAAAGAAGGGAATTACTGCCTTTCTATTTTTTTGCTTTCTGTTTACAGAAAGAGTGAAGAGAACATATAGAAATTCCCTTATTAGTTACAAAGTGATTTGGGCATTATGATATAATTTTGCGACCATTAAATAAAAATTACTCTATTTTAATTTAATTATATAATGGGTTTCGTGAAATCAAATGCCGAAGTCATAGCCCAAAAATAAATAAAATGACTTCTTGAATGATCAACAACGAACAACTATTTTTTAGAAAGAAGTCAAATAATTTCCAACAAATGTTCCCTTATTTGAAATAAAAGATTTAAAATAAATATTTTTATTCAACTTTGATTTATAACATATTCAAATAGAAAATTTTAAAGGTTTCATTATCTTTTCTATAATAATAAAAATCCTGATTTCATTTAACTTTCTAATTCTGCATTAAATTTAGAACTAATCATTCCAGAAGGAATTATCATCTTTTATAAAGTAGTAAATCTTTCTCAATTTCCTCTTATATATATTAAATAATAAAAATTCAAATCCACATTGATTTTCCAAAATAATATATTATGAAATTTTAATCAAGTAGTCGATTAATTATGGTTGGTACAAAACTCACTACCTTAAAAAAATTGCGTCCTCACAATTCCATTTAAGAAAAAAGTCTAAACATATAAATATATTACTAATAGCAACATATTCATTAAGATAATCTCATAATGAAACTATCTACAATTATGCTCAAAACTCCACAATAACATCTAGATTTAGCACAAATCGGGATTGGCATTAACCTGTCCGGTAAAGTAGAGCGGTTAAACAATTGCTAGGCCCTTTAACCGATGGATTTGATTGACACAAGCAATTTTCTTTGCCCGATGATTATTGTTATGAGCTATGAGTTTTACATAAACTCATTCAGAAGACCTTACCATCCAAAAAGAATCAATGCCATTAGATAAAGGTATCAAAAGATATAGTCATTTTACTACAACATTTTTAAACAAATTTTTTTGCAATAAAGTCATCTTATAAGTTCTCATTTCTAACCAAAATATTATACCCAAACAATATGCTTTTAAAATCCTTTAAACAGTTTTTTTAGGATAAATTCATTTTTTTTGAAAAACTAAGAGTCGTAAATTACCAATTTTAATTAGCTATAAGTTGATAAACATGAAAATACTTTTCATATTTATGAATTGCCTTACAAAGTGTACTTGCAAAGAGTAAAAATTCAAATATTATAAATTCCCTTTTAAAACCTACTTTATACTTTATTTTTCTATACTGTGTATCTTAAATCTTTATAATAAAAAGAAAAAATAATTAATTTTTAGTAGGCAGTTTATTCAAATCAAACGCCTTCTCTATTGTCTTTATCATAACAAAAAAATTATTAGTTGCAAGCTTTTAAACATAGTCCAAGAAAAATAATAATATTATTCTTCTTTTCTATAAACTCCTTACCCTACAATCTCTTTATATATGTAAGCAAAAATTAACTCATTCGCATGGTGTTTTATTTTTAACTTTTCTTCAAAAGCTAAAACTAAAAAGTTAAACCTTATTAATGGAGAACAATCAAAAACAAAATGTGTTTCTTCCATTTTACTAGATTCTCATGTTTCATTTGTCATAACTTTTATTTTTGAACAAAGTTTCAAAATGCTCATATCTTATGCGTTTTTGCTTTATATTTTACAAATAGTATAATAGCTTCCCAAATTGTTCACCATTAAAATTAACTTTGCTAACATAATTTATTCTGTTAATTCAAATCATCAAAATACAAAGTTAATTTTGCTTTAAATATATTCTTATATCTAAAATTTTCAAATTTTGCTTAAATAATTACTTTACGTTCCTTATAGCACAAATGCCTTTTGCATATTTAAAATACCTAAAACTCTAAGGTATTCAAGACAGTAATTTCTTTGACATCTTGATTTAGAAACAAAGATATGAAATAATTTAAAGAATTCTCAAAATAATATAATCTTTTATAATTCCAAAGTTCCAATGCAAATTTTCATTTCTTAAGAGAGTTATATTTCCATCTAATTGAGGAATCATGATAGACTTATTAATGTTCCACCCTTAATTATTTTAAAATCAAATTCCACATTTAAAATTGAAGAAATGTAATATGCTAAGCTTCTTGAACTAAATTGTACAAATTGTTATCGCGCCTTTTGGCAAGACCGTGACACCAAGGAATTGGCTGGAAACCTAAGATAGTCCGTCTCGAAGATCAGTTATATGTAGGTTCGCTATGGATGCTGGTAAATTTTGTTCGAGTCCGAATCGAGCTATAATTAACGTGACATGACAATCAGAGCTATGAAAGCCAGCCTTTGAAATTTCAAGTCAATCAGAGTTTGTTTGCTCATGATATGATCGATGCAAATCAAGCAATGATCTCATTCGAATCCATCATTCCACCTCCTTCATACCGGTTTCATTCGAACCCATCAGGAAAAATTAGCACTGTTTGTATCCATGGTGGAAACACTAATTCGTATCCATCGAGGTAAGTGGCAGTTCATAACCATGAAAGGAAGTATCATTCGTATCCATCAAACGTTCATTAGTTTGAAGCCATCAAACATGCCTCACTTCGTATCGGTCCGTATTCACCCTGTTTCGCATCCACCATCTACTAACTTATTTGTATTGGTCCATTATACATGTGGTGTCGATCAGCTAGGGATCGATGTGAATGATACGCTACGGATCGATACGAACGACATCCTTTTTGATCGATGCGAAGAAGTGCCTAGGAATATCAATGCGAATGAGAATTGAAGGAAGCGATATGAATGGGACAAGTTTAAAAGAGATATGGACAAAACCATGACAATGGATATGAACGACATGGATGCAAAGCACATGAATGAGGGCGATACGAAGGAGACACGTGAAGAAGGAAAGAATCGATCACTCGACATGAATAGTGGATCGATCCTAAAAGTTAGCGCCGCATCATCGAACATCACATGCCTATAAGCGATACGAATAGAAGCGATGTGAATGAGAGTGATACGAATTTGACAACCTTCAACAAATCCAAACTTGCATCATCATAACTCGAGTTCTACTAGTCTAAGTGCCACTAAATTTTCGAACGACCTTGCCTACAACCTCAAGAATGTACCTGATAAATTTCAGCCCGGAAGGATCGATTATTAATTGATTCGAACTCAATTTATATCGCTCCCTGATTGAGTCAAAATCATCTAAACTCAATCCCATGGGTCCGCCCACATGAGAAAAGAAGCCGTCTGAGATCTGGGTGAGATATTTGCTGCCCATGCCTATAAATAGTAATCCTGGACCTACAGAAAAGGGACTTTTAGCTGCTCTATGCTGACATTCTGTCGGAATCATTTTTGGACTATCGTCGTACTGTTGTAACTTCTTGTAATCAGCGAGTAAAAGTCAATCAATATCAATCATTTCAAAGTGGACGTAGGCAATCTGCCGAACCAATCTAAATTCGTGTGTTGCTAGCATTTTCTTATCTGTTAACTAGTGTGTTTGTTAGATCTACCTCATTTTACATTTATCTTCTTCATTTTATCTCTTCAAATACATCCGAAGAGTATCGTGTCCAATTTTGGTACAAACATTTTGGTGCTTTCATTAAGAGAACTCAGCTTTTACCCTACTCACTGGATCTCCTGCCGATACCAGATTGCAAGAATCTAAAGAGGAGATCCCGATTTTAAGCCTAGAAGTTCTTCCATCTTATTCAGACTTGCACCAAGTCTAGGAGAGAACTTTGATATCCACCATGGTCAGCACTAGGACTACTTCAACAGCTGCAGGCCCAGAAGGACGGGACAGACATAACCCGACACAACTTCCTTCTACCGACCAGAATGCTATAGGACCTTCAGATCCGCATGGTCCTGTCATCAAGGAAGAGTTCCAACTATTAATGCAAGAGATGACTCAAAGCCGCCAGTAGCTTACCCAACAGCTCCATGCCAATGTGGGGTTGACCAATCGACTGAACCATGAATGACGAAGGAGATCCTGGAGGGATTAGGCTTCCTATTAATCTATTGAATGTTCATCCTTTACTGACTACAATCATAGATCCATCGTCCATGGCTGGATGGAAACTATGCATAGGCTACTGGACATCAGTGCACATTGTTGGGATCCGAGAGCTGGTCCATCAATCAGCAATCAGGTCGGAACCTCCTCTCGAGGAGGTACTGTTTCTTATCATATTACTGACAATCGTGCTATCGTTGCTACTACTGAATTAGTAGTTGACACCCAAAACAGAATAGATCTGAATCGTCACCAACATGAGCATGCTCCTGAGCCTTATGTTCTTAAAAACCTAGAACCAAGAAGGCAAGATATGAACCGTTGGCCGCAACCGGCCCATCCTCGCATTGTGGAGCCAGACCACACCTTGGCTTAGCATGCCCAAATTATCTACATGCCAGACATCCTGACAATGATCCTTCAGATGATCCACGAAAGTCAGGGTCTCACTAATGATGACTAGGGAATCTCCCGGAGTCATACCCCTTTCACCGATGATATCATCCATGCTAAATCGCCTCGGCGAGTCAAAATGCCAACTCTACCTTTTTATGAAGGGAGCTCTGATCCTAACTAACACATTTTAAAGTATGAATGGATAATGAATGTCGCAAGGGCAAATGATGCAGTCAAATGTTGAAGTTTCCCTTTCTCCCTGGGGGGCATAGTGACTATGTGGTTTACTCGTTTACATCCCGATCTGTCTCATGTTTTGACCAATTGGCGAAGAAATTTTTTGAATAGTTTCGCATACATGTCACAAGGCCAAAAGATGTTAATACCTTGTCCAGTGTCACTTGAGCTCCCGGAGAAACATTTAGACATTATCTGGAAAGGTTTTATGCTGCATGCGCTGAGATTAGTATTCCTAATGACTACTCAATTCTGATGGCGCTGACTAAGGGGTTCGATCTCGATTCCTAGTTTGACAACTGGTTGGCCAAAAAACCCCTACATCATTGGACTATTTCTATTCCAAGGCAGTTCAGTTCTTAAGACAAGAGGATGCGAAATAGTCGAGGAAAAAAGATGATGCGGGGCCTAGTGTGGAAGGAATCCAAAGCAATGTCGGCGTCAAACAAACCAGCGAGAGTTTCGAAAGGGTGTAGTTAAACATACAGAATAGATATAAAGGCAATGGAAATCAAAACAGAAAATGGGATCGGAATCGTGGCCATGATGTAGGGCTCCCATGTTTGACACTTATACTCCTTTAAATACTTCTGTGGAAAATGTATACTTGCAGACCTGCAATACCATTTAATATAAGAAACCCGCTCTAAAGTAATCATCGGAAAAACAAATTCAAACGGGAAAGTTTTGCAGATTTTATGATAGTTATGGCCACAACACGAACGAATTCGTCATTTACAGGATATTATTGAGAAGTTGATCCGAGAAAGAAAGTTGGAGCAATTTTTTCAGGCACCGTAGTCTGGAGGTGTGGGCCCATCGAATCAAAACCAAATACCAAATCAGGTGAGACTAGAGGAATCCGCTCGTACCGACGGGAGGCTAGTGATTAATACTGTTAGTGGTGGTCCTCATCCAGCAGATCAGAGCTGGAGGAAAATGGATTCATATGCCAGCTCTATTGGGCATGCGAGTTTCGAATGTCGTAGTAATGTGGAAGAAGGTGCTCTGGCCAAATAATAGAAAATATGTCAGACGACATCGTATTTCGAAACAGGGATGTCAACAGAGTCAAAGCCCTAACTATTGACCCACTTGTCATTTCAGCACTAGTAGGTCCTGCTTGGATAAAGAGGAACTTAGTGGATAGTGGAAGTTCAGTGAACATACTATTTAAGCGGGCTTATGATCAGATGAAGATGGAAACAAAATATTTAAAGCCTTGTAAGTCTCGTATTCATGTCTTCAATGGAAGTGTAACTATACCCAATAGGATGGTGGATCTACCAGAGGAATTGGAAATTGGAGAACACCGGAGAGTCCCGATATTACAGTTTATTGTATTAGACATAGACTCACTGTATAATGCTTTCTTTCACCGACCGACCCTAGTTGAATTCAGGGCTGCTATTGCCGCTTGGTATCTGACTTTAAAATTCCCTATTGTAATGGAGTTGGAGTAGTTCAGGGAGACAAGGCTACTGGACGAGGCTGTTATGTTACTGAGCTGTGGGAGGTGCAGCAAAAAGAAAAAAGAAAGGGCATAAAGGAATCTCACTGCGTCTGCTTTGCAGAGAATTGACAGCTAATGCCTAAGCCAAGGACCAAGCAACCAACCAATTCCCAAGGGATCATGAACCAAGAGATATGGAAAGTACATATGAAAGTAAAGACAATCAGGCTTCCCCGGTTGATGTTTCGATTGATGATAATGACGACTCTAAAATGGAAAAGATTGGAACTCGGCTAAGCCAACAGATGTAGGAGGAATTGGTTGAATTTCTCTAGGCAAACCTCGACGTATTTGCCGGGACGCATTTCGACATGTATGGAATCTTCCCGGACAAGGTGGGCCACACATTGAATATTGACCCACGATACATCCCTGTCAAGGCAAAAAGGCATGTTATGGATCTAGAAAAACCTACTGCTCTTAGGGAAGAGTAGATAAACTTAAGTCAAACAGGTTTATCCAAGATGCTTTATATCCGAAATGGTTGTCCAACCCTATACTTGTCAGAAAACCTAACGAGAAATGGAGAACATGCGATGATTACTCAGATTTGAATATAGCTTGCCCTAAAGACAGTTTTCCACTTCCCCGAATCGATCAGCTCGTAGACTCAATGGCTGGACATGAACTCTTATCCTTCATGGACATATATTCTGGCTACAATCAGATACCCATGCATCTGCCCGATCATGAGCATACCAGCTTCATCACCGATCTGGGACTTTACTGCTACAAAGTCATGCCTTTTGGACTCAAGAAAGCTGGGGTGACCTACCGATGACTAGTTAATTGTATGTTCGCTGTTATCCCGCCTTTTGGCAAGGCCGTGACACTCAAAATCTGACTGGAAACTAAAGACAGTTCATCTCAAAGATTGGTTATATACTGTTTCTCCATGGACGTCGATGAGTCCAAGCCTGGATAAGGCTAAAATTGATAGGACATGACAAGCAAAGCCATGAAGGCCAGCATTCCAAATTTCAAGTCAAAGTTCATATGCTCATTGTACGATCGATTCAATCTAGAGGAAACGGCCCAACCTTCGTATCCATCACTATGGGTGATTTCGTATCCATCAAGAGTGCGCTCGGTTCGTATTGATCATGTTCGCATCGATCAGTTAATAGCAGTTCGTATCGATCATGTTGGCAGTATTCGAATCCATCGAATTCGTATCGATGGACTTCGTATCCATCGACGGGTGTTGTGCCTCATAATGATTGGCCAGTGTCTTCTTCGCATCCATCATAGAAGCCTCTCTTCGTATCCATCAGGTAGCTGCTGTTCGTATCCATCAGGTCACCTTACTTCGTATCCATCAAAGGGCTTCAATTCGCATCGATTGGCTTCGTATCCATTGAGACGCTACGTGGTTCGTATCCATCGAGGAAAGGCTTGTTCGTAACCATCGACCATCAGTAGTTCGTGTCCATCGATGACTGCTGTTCGAACCCATGAGTGAGGCCTTATTTGAATCCATAAAGTCAACAAACCCGGTTGACGTGTCATCCCTCGATACGAACAAGGTGAGATTTATGGAGTCGATACGACCAACTTAGAGTAAAGACTGGATCAAGGCGAAGTGTGCGTGCCACATCATACGAGACCACATGAGGTGATCGAGTCGAAGGGATCATTTCCAAGCGATGGGTTCGAACCAAACAGCCACTGAAAAAGTCCATTTCATATCGACTATTTCTCCCAATCCAGTGATCCAAATACAATGAAATTTTCACAGGAGCTTGCGTAAACACTAAGGAATGTCTCTGCCAAATTTCAGCTCGATTGGACATCATCTTGATCTATGCGAAATGAATTCGTATCGATCGCAGATCGAGTCGAAACTTTCTGAGATTGGTCGCGTGGGCCCACTCACGTGCCAGAACGTGTCTCCCGATGTTTGAGCGAAATCTCAGCCTCCTATGCCTATAAATAGAGCCCCAAAGCCTACAGAAGAAGGATCTTTTCATTCTGAAGTGCCCAGACTCTGCCGGATCGATACCTACATCATAATTTTGCTGTTGAATTCGAATTGGCAGTTGTATCTTGCTGTTATTTACTGTACTCGCTTGTAATCATTAAAAGAGAATCAATAAAGTTGCAAAAACTTCACAGTGGACGTAGGCAACACGCCGAACCACTTTAAAATGCTTGTCTGCGCATTTACTTTCCTGTTGTTTGGAGTTTTTGTTAGATAATCCTCATTTTTAATTTATATTCTTCATTATTATCTCTTCAAAAACTTTCGAAGAGTGTTCTGACCAATTTTGGTGCAAACACTTTGGTGCTTTCACTGGGAATTGAACTCAGATTTTCTCCTGCTCTTTGGATCTTTCATCGATACCTGATTGAATAAATTTAAGAGAGAGATCTAGATCATCTAATTTGAGTTCCTTCCCTTCTATTCAGATTTTCATAAAGTCTAAGAAAGGAATTCAACCTTCAAGATGGTTAGCATAAGGACCACCTCCAACGCTGTCAATCAAGAAGACCGGGATAGACAGAATCCTGCGCCACTACCTCCCTCTAACGAAGACGCTATCGGACACTCAGAACAATCAGGTCAGGTCACTCGATAAGAGTTTCAGCTACTGCTTCAAGAGCTGACCCATAGTCGGCAACAACTAACAGAGCAGCTACGCGCTAACGCCGAGTTGACCAACCAGCTGAATCGCCACAAGCGGAGGAGATCCAGGAGAGGCCATGGTTCTCACGCCTTCAGCAAAAGTTCGTCCTCTTCTGATTATCATAATCGATCTCCGCGACCCCGTCTAGATGGGAGTCATATACAAACTGCTGGATATCAACCGGCAATGACCGATGGACAGCTGAGAGTCGGTCCATCAACCAGTTTCTAAACCTGGCCCTCCTCCCAAGGAAGTGCCGCTCCTCACTACAGCACAGAACACCGCGCCGCGAACATCGCGGTTGAACCAGGGGTCGATGCCCAAAATTAGTCGAACCTGGACCGCCGTCAGCACGGGCGTACTCCTGAACCGTACATCCCAGAGGACTATGAGCCGAGAAGGAAAGATGTGGACCGTCGACAGCATCGGACCAACCCCATAATATGGAACACCACCATACTCCGGCACGAGCCACACAGAACATACAAATGTCGGATATTCCGACCATGATACGTCAAATGATCCGTGAGAGCCAGGGTCTCACGAACGACGACTGGGGAATCTCCAGAAGTCACACTCCTTTTACCTACAATATACTTACTGCTGAACCCCCTCGACGATTCAGGATGCCGACTCTACCCATGTACGAGGGAAACTCCGACCCCAACCAACATATTCTGAAATATGAATGGTCGATGAGCACTGCCAGAGCTGACGATGCAGTGAAGTGTTGTAGTTTCCCCATCTCCTTGGGGGGCATCTCTACCATGTGGTTCACTCGACTGCCACCTCGATCCATTTCCTCCTTTGACCAGTTGGCCACAAAATTTGTTGAACAATTCCGCATGCACGTCGCAAGGCCAAAAGACGTCAACACTCTGTCCAGCGTCACCCAAGCTCCTGGAGAGACGCTCAGACGCTACTTAGAGAGATTCTGTGCTGCATGTGCGAAAGTCAGCAATCCGAACGATAACTCCTTCTTATGGCATTGACTAAGGGGATTGACCCCGATTCTGAGTTTGGCAACTGGTTGGCTGGAAAACCCCCTGCATTGTTGGACCGTTTCTACGCCAAGCGGCTCAATTCCTGAGAAGGGAAGATGCGAAACAGTCTAGGAAGCAAACTGATGTAGGGCCAAGCACGGAAGGGATCCAAAGCAATGTCATGATCAAACAGTCCGGTGAGAGCTCCGAAAAAGTTTAGTTGAACGTTCAAAACAAACATACCCAGCAGAGAGAGAGCGTGGATCAAAATTGAAAGCGAGATCAAAATCGTGGCCCACCACGTAAGAATCCTATGTTTGATAGTTACACTCCATTGAGTACATCACTGGAGAGCTTGTATTTACAAACCTATAATACAATTCCATATAAAAAACCTGCACCAAAACCGCCGTTAGAAAGACAAATCCAGACGGGAAATTTTTGCAGGTTTCACGAAAGCTACGGGCACAATACGAGTGAATGTCATCATTTTCAAGATCTCATTGAAAAATTGATTAGAGAAAGAAAGCTGGAACAGTTTGTGCGGTCGTCGCAGCCTGGAGAAGCGGGCCCATCAAATCAAAATAATGAACCCGATCGACCGAGACAGGAGGACTCTACCTGTCCCGACCGGAGATTGGTGATAAACGCCGTTAGTGGCAGACCCACTTTGTCAGGAGCCTGGAATGACAACAACCTTCGTCACTGTTACACATGACATGCTTTATTTAGTCTATGAAAACTTTGCAATTTTCTTTGCATTCTAAAGTTTAAATTTATAATAAGGCAATAACTTTGCCATGTTTTTCCGTTCCAGCAATAAATTACTATCTCTTCAAGCTAGAGCTATGATTCACCGAATGCAACAATTGTAACATCTCAAAATTTTTGAATATAAAATTGGTAATGTATTTGAACTTTTGGAACTTAAATTGAGAATTTCAAGAAAAATAAATGTTTTTAATGTTAATATTATAAAGATGCATAGGATTTCAATTAACATAGATAGTTAAGTTTAAATAATTAGATAATAATAATGATAATTAAATAAAAGAACATATTTAAGAAAAAAACAGTATGCTGTAATATACAAGTGTACAGGGAAGCATTACAAAACATGCTTCATTTAATGCCATTACTCTAGTAACCTCAAGCAAGACATTAACTGTGAATCCATGCTTCATTAAATGCATTTACTGTCTAGCATAGATAAAGATCACATCAACCTGTACAAAATTCCCTCTATAAACAAGAACATTTGTTTCAGTTTTATTTCGTTCAACAACTTAGCAAAGAATAGGAAATAAACTTGGAAAAAATATATACAAGTTCAAAACAAATTGCTGAAGAAAGAATAAAGAAAAAAAAAACAAACCAGAGAGGAAGATTTAGAACTGCAGCTTCAAAACCAAAATAGTCTCTGCTTATCAATATATTCAGGTGAGTAAAAAAAAATTTACTTCAGGATTTAGATAGATTGTGGGAATGATTTATATTGTGTTGCTTATAAATTTCTCTCAGTTTTATTCTACATATATATATATATATATATATATATACTTATCAAACTGTCTGAAACTTCCATTTCCTTCTCTGATTGAATCACAGGGTTGTATTACACAAGAAAACATTTAAATCCTTATCATCTGATTAGAATTAGCCTTTGATTTCAAAACTAAGTAGCAGTGCTTATGTATGAATTATAAGTAAAATAGTTTCATGAAGCATGAGTATATTCAGTATGAAAACTTATTTTTTTCAGAGGAAATCTTAAATTTTGATAAATTTCGAGTATCACAATTTTGAGATTGGATTATATAATACGAATTGCATTTGAAGATAGGAATTTTAAGCCGTGTTTGATGGTTTTTAAGCATGTGGTTCAAGTGCAGATCGTTGACGACTGGAAAAGGGTTTATGGTCAAAATCAGGTGGTCGGAGGTACTAGGGAGGCCAGAGTTTCTCGAGAAGGTAGAGGAGCTTACGGGGTATCGGAGAAAAATATTGGGGTGGTCGGAAGGTCAACGTGGCGGCGGCGGCGAGTGATTTCTTTCCAGAAACCTAGTTTTGTTCGTAGCTTTTAATTTGATTCGTTTTCCCTCTATGGTTGATCGAGTGGCACATGGTCTGGGGAAATGATGGTTGAGTGGATGACGAGTCATTGGCCGGAGTTAGGAACCTTCAGGTGGTCGAGGCGTCGAGTTCGAGGCTGAGTTTGGCGACTGGGTTGGCTTCAGTTGGTAGTGAGAGAGCTCGATTTCGATTCGCTTTCGAATTTGAATATTTGTGAAGTTGGAAGGCTCGTGGGGATCGACTGCGATGTACGGGGGGTCTCGGTGATGGTCAACGACCATCCAAACGCCTGGACACGTGCACGCGTTGACCTTCGTATCAGCATTGTGTGTGAGTTAGGGGAGACGTAGTTTTCTCGGGTTCGAATCGGAGTAGCCTATGGGTTTACTCGAAGAAACTGGGAAGTGGTGAAACCCGAAGTCAAACGCATGAATAATTTCTTTTGGCTCAGGGAAGTTGTTAAGAAGGATTGGGTTTGCTAAGCCTATTGCCAGGCTTCAGAAAGAAAAAAGAAAAGACTGTGTTTAAAACCTGGTTTTGGGAATAATCTTGTTTTGAATTTAATTTGTTTCAAATAACTTAGAAGTGATATGTGAATTAAGTAATTTTTGAACTAAATTTAAGTGAACCTGAAACCGTTTCAGGTTTCTAAAAAAAACAAAAAATAAAATAAAATAAAATAAAAATATGAAAAGTAGAAGCAAGATTTAATAACAGGTATTTTAAACAAAGTTTAAAGTTGAATTCAAATGATTTTTATATCCTAAAGTTAAGATGAAAATTAAAAATATAAAACCAGATTTAAACTAAGTTTAAAATTAAAGGGATCATAGATTCAAGTTTTCTTGAATGTGGAATTTAAATAAGTTTTATAAATTTAAATGTTAAGTCAAATTTAAATAAAGTATGTTTAAACATGATTTGGTGACAAATAAAGGATTAAACTTACTTTATATAGATTCTTTTATAAAAAGGATTTCTTAACATTGAATGAAAAGTAAATAAATTTGTTTAACAAAATATAAATACAAAAATTATAAGTTAAATAATTGAATTAAGATAATTTAAGTTAATTAATGATTAAGCTTGTTGTAGTAGAAATGAATTTCTGAATAATAAGATTTCTAAATGTTAAATTAGATAAATCACAAATTATTTTGGAAGACAACCATGGATGATTAAATCGATTTATTAAATCCCATTCACTTTGATTTGTAAACAATTAACTATTTCTATGCACTAGATTGATATTTTGGTTGTGACTGTGATACGGTGTGATGCACTGTGACTATGATTTGTTCTGTATTGATGTGAAAACCTTTATGCCGTAAAACGACATTTAAACTTCGATGCGACAGGGAATCGGATTCTAGTGAGTATCCGAAACTCACATCGAACCCTAAATATGAATCTTGGTAATTGACATATCCATGTGTTTTAAAAATATTGCGCTCACTATTCGGGTTAACCGGGAAAGGACTTTGGGGTCGTATAACCCATTCCGAATATGTGATACGTCGTTATGAATTGCATTTGAAGACCGGTGTTGAAGACCAGATATTTTTTAAAGCGAAAGGACAACTCGTCGAATGTCTTTGCATCGACTGGTCCCCGGTATAGAGACTCCATATGTGATGGGAAGTCCGAACGTGATTAGTGAATATTCGGATTGCAAGGACTTCGTTGTAAGTGCCTTCGGTTCTGTTCGAGCCCGGAACAGACTTGTATGGATAGTATGCCTGACATTACAAATTGAGAAATAAAGCTGATTTCTTTCAAATATATTTCTGTTGGTGGCGGAGAATTTATTCTCTTAGCTTAACACCCTTCTCTGAGACGTACGAGCTTAGAGGTTATATAGTTGAAGGTTATCAGCGATGTATTCCCAATTTGGTAATGTGACATGCTGAGTGTTGCTGTGAAATGATCATTGTGTTGATCATTTGTGATAGGATCATTTGTTTGATCGTTTATCTTTGTGATCATTTCTATGATCATTTGTTGACCCAAAGCACAGCTTTTGTATAAAGCATGGCTTTGTGGAGGAGACTTCGTCGAGCCTCACACCCCGAAATGGTCAAAACAGGAAGAATGCGGCAAGGTTATGAGGAGTAGCTCCTTTAGGGTATGTCATTTCCTTCTGGAAAGGGTGGTATCATGGTATGGAGCCCAGATACTTACTCATGTTGATACACTATATCTATTACTGTGTGGTGTTGTTGGTTGTCGAGCGCTCGAATAAAGGTCCAATGGGACCGGGGGTGACATATTCGTGTAGTAGTTACCTAGTGATAAAGGTAACCCGGCCTTGTGTTGGCAGAGAGCTGGTTAAGTTCTCGGGACGTCCCGCCAGAGGCGTTTCCATGTGGCAATAGGAAGTTCCTTGGCCTGACCATTTGTTGGAAATCCAAAGAAACAATACGAGCCCTGTACGGTTTTAGTTGTAAAACCTGTCATGCAGCGTGGCGATAACCTGCCACAAAACATGGTAGCTATAGTAGGCATAGTTCGGAATGTCTATGCTGGCTAAGATTAATATTCTATTTTCGAAATGATTTACTTCACTATGCACTAGTATAATATCAAAGAATTCTTTTCTCGTACCAAGCATATTTAACTATCATAAGAAGAAATCTCCTCCAATTCTGCGTTTGCATTGTGTGTGTGGCGGGAGGTCTTATGGTAGTTCATTTTTAAAAGCATTCCGAAAATTCTTTTATAAATCTTGTTTTATTTAAATGCAACTTTTGTTTTGTTTACACATACCAGTACCATGACTGATCCGGAGTTTATTGTTTTCTTTCCTAAACTTTGGGTGCCCATTATTTCCACACGGGCAGCCTAGTAGCAGGTTTCTGTATTTTGGAGGAGCAATATTTTGGAGCTTTTTATCTTGGAGATATCTTAGGAGCTTTTGGAGATTTCAGGTGTTAGCTTTTGGGAGTTCGTTATCATCTCTCTCATTTGAGAACTTTTGGATATATGTTCACTGTTGTGTTATCATGATGTTGTATTTGGAGTTGTGGTGTATGTATTATGTACTCTGTTGCAGTATGGATATTATGTTGATGTTGTAACTGTGATGATTATGATATTGATTCTGTTCCGCTGTTTTATATTCATTTAATTGTTGTTATAAGCTCCGGCGATGCGAATTTGGTGTCGTTTATCGGACATCGAGTTTGGGTCGTCACAAGTGGTATCAGAGCTATTAGTTGAGTAAGAACTTTAGCTATGGAGTATAACACATTAGATGGCTCATTAGAGATAGGGTGAAGTATACCCTAGAATGAGTATAACCAAGACTGAAACTTTAAATTTTCTTAGCCTATTTCTTTTTACTGCTGATATTGCTTAAGATATCTCTTCTGTATATCTAAATCAATTTTCTTACTAATCTCAGATAGTGAAAATGAGTGGACGTAGAGGAAGAGTTAGGGGTCGAGGGAATGCTGCAGCACCTAATCAAATTCCCCCAGCCGCAGAAGCAGTAATAGATATTCGGCAACAGCCGGACTTGGCTGATTTGTATAAGAAGTTCGAAAAGCTTGGTGGCAAACCGTTCACCGGCAAGGAGTCAATTATTGAGGCTCAAGCTTGGGTAAGATCGTGTGAGAAGATATTTAAAGGGCTAAAACTGCAAGATGAGCAGAAGAGACTTATAGCTTCTTGGCAACTCCAAGGAGAAGCTTCAGCTTGGTGGGAAACCATCATTATAGATGAACCCGAGGAAGAATTTACTTGGGATCGTTTTAAGGAAGTATTTGAAAAACGTTACATGCCATCGGCGGGAATTTCCAGAATGTATCAGGAATTTATGGATTTGAAACAAGGAAGTTTATCGTTTGAAGAATACTTGAATAAATTCAGCGAACTATCTCGGTTTGGCCCGGAATTGCTAAACACACCTCTTAAGAAAAACGAAAGGTTTATCCGTGGAATGAACCAGAAATATCATGAAAGAATGACGGGCCACGTTAAAGAATCTTTTTCGGATTTAGTTGATATGGGTTACAGATACGCCACACTTGATATACAAGAAGCCCCAGCAGAGAAGGGAAATTCGGGCAACCAAAATTGGAAGAAGCGGAAATTTGGAGGTAAGAAACCATGGCAGGGCAACGAGAAAAAGAAGAGCATGCATGGTAGTACAGCAGAGGAAGTCACTTGTTATAATTGCTTGGAGAAGGGCCACTATTCGAGCAGATGTACGAAGCCTAAGAAACAAGTCAGTCAATCCACTCAAGCAAAACCTAGGAAGTGCTATTACTGTCAGAAAGAGGGGCATGAAGTTAAAGACTGTCCAACCATGAAACAAGCTCAAACAGCAAAGGTATACGCAGTCGAGGACCAACCTGCAACTTCCAAAGCAGGAAAAGGAAAAGAAGTTCTGGAAGGTAATCTTATCATTTATGATAGAATTGTTAGAGTTCTATTTGATACGGGCGCTACACATAGTTTTATCTCTCAGCAAGCCATTAAAGAATTAAATCTTGAACCTGATTTTGTTGATGAGCCTATATGCGTAAGGAATCCAGTTGGAGGGCCTGCGAATCTTTGTCTTCGATGTAGGGACGTTCCTATCTCATATTCTCATTATCAATTCCCCATTGGTCTCTTCGTTCTTGATTTTAGCGAGTTTGAAGTCTTACTCGGAATGGATTGGCTAGCAAAATATGAAGCCAGATTGGATTGCAGCAATCGATTGATTTCGATTAAAACTGAATTTGGGAATTTCATCGAAATTTCTTGTGAGGACCCTAGTCCTAAAAGGGAAGGGTTGATGTATAATTTGGGTTATCCTAAATCCAGTTTGGAGTCTATACTAATTGTTAGAGATTTTCCGGACGTACTCGAAGAAGTGAAATCTTTACCTCCTCACCGAGAAATAGAATTTAGAATTGACCTTGTACCTAATGCTCGTCCTGTTGTTCACGCAAATCGCAGAATGGCACCCAGGGAAAAGATTGAATTGGTTCATCAAACTGATGAGCTACGAGCAAAAGGATTAATTCGACCCAGTGTTTCTGAATGGGGCTCAGCCGTCGTATTTGTTGCTAAATCAGACGGATCTTTGAGATTGTGTGTAGATTACCGCGATCTAAATAAACAAACTCTCAAGAACAAATTCTCTCTACCAAGAATTGATGATCTATTTGATTAGTTGCACGACGCTCGTTTCTTTTCGAAGATGGATCTAGCCCAAGGATTCCATCAACTACGAATCGCCGAAGATTGTGTACCTTTAACTGCTTTCAGGGGTCCCAATATGTTCTACGAATGGTTAGTTATGCCTTTCGGGCTAACCAATGCTCCAGCATACTTCGTGGATCTTATGACTCGTGTGTTTCGGGAAGTTCTGAATAAATTTGTTCTTGTATTTATCGATGATATCCTAATCTACTCCAAAACCGAAGAAGAACATGCTGAACATCTCAGAATGGTTTTGGAAATCTTGAGAAGGAATATCTTATTTGCAAAATTTTCCAAATGCCACTTTTGGGTCAGAGAAGTCAAATTCCTTGGCCATATTGTCAATGAAGGAGGAATTTCAGTAGATCCTAGCAAAATTTCCGCTATTCTTGATTGGAAACAACCCACTACTCCAAAAGAAGTTCGAAGCTTTTTGGGTTTAGCAGGTTATTACCGGAAATTCGTTCAGGATTTTTCCAAGATAGCTAGTCCGCTGACTAAGCTAACGATGAAAGATGTAAAATTTGATTGGACTTCGAAATGTGATGAAGCTTTTCAGGAGTTGAAGAAGAGATTAACCACTGCTCCTGTTCTCGCTATTATAAACGGGAATCAGGAATTATCTGTTTATACTGACGCATGTGGTGATGGGGTAGGTGCAGTATTAATGCAAAATGGAAGGGTAGTTGCCTACGCGGGCAGACAATTACGTCCGCACGAGAGAAACTACCCAACCCATGATTTGGAATTTCTGGCTGTTGTTTTCGCCTTGAAAATCTGGCGACACTATCTTTTGGGTAAGAATCCTTTTGACTTTCTTAACAATTTGCGAAATTAATTTAACTTAAACAACATACTTAATGAACTCTTCTTTCTCCAAGTGAAAAATTTGAATTATTCACCGACCATAAACCTTTGAAATATCTCTTCACCCAGAAGGATTTGAATTTGCGACAACAACGTTGGTTAGAATTTCTGGCATCATATGACCTAGATATCCAATATACGCCGGGAAAAGCCAATGTGGTTGCAGACGCTTTGAGCAGAAGACATGTTGTTCTTGCATATCTTGTTATCACTCCTACTCTCCTTGAGAAGATCGCAAGACAGCAATATGAAGATGAGTTTCTTCGGAGAATTTATAGAAGAATTTGCCAAGGAGAAGACACTAGTTTCGAGATGGATAATAGCGGAGTAATAAGATTAAAAGGCAGGATTTATGTTCCAGACTTCCCTGATCTGAAACGTGAAGTATTGGATGAATGCCACAAGTCAAAATTCAACATCCATCCAGGAGTCAACAAAATGTATCGTGATGTTAAAAGGACATTCTGGTGGAAAACGATGAAGAGAGACATATCTATTTATGTGAGTCGCTTTGCTACTTGTCAGCAAATAAAGAGCGACCAAAAGAAAGTGGCCGGTTTACTTCAACCTTTGGAAGTACCGAAATGGAAGTGGGATCAGGTATAGATGGATTTCATCGACGGATTGCCACGAACTAAGAAAGGCAATGAAGCGATTTGGGTTATTGAGGACCGTCTAACCAAAAATGCTCATTTCATTCCAGTTAAATCTACTCGGACTGCAGCAAGCTTGGCAGGTATATATATAAAGGAAATTGTTCGCCTCCATGGTATTCCCAGCAGTATAGTGAGTGATCGTGATCCGATCTTCACTAGTAGATTTTGGGAAGCATTCCAAGACGCTTTGGGAACGAAATTAAATTTCAGTACTGCTTATCACCCACAATCTGATGGGCAAACTGAAAGGGTCAACCGAATTTTAGAAGACCTATTGCATGCTTGCGTTCATGATTTTGGTGGTTCTTGGGAGGACCATTTGCATCTGGTTGAATTCTCATATAATAACAGCTATCAGGCCAGTATAGAAATGGCTCCTTTCGAAGCTTTATATGGTCGTCCGTGTCGATCACCTACATGCTGGATCGAATCAGGTGACAGACTTGTTCTTGGACCAGATATGATAAAGGAAGCCACTGAGAAGGTAGACTTTATTCGAAAGAAGTTATTAACCGCCCAAAGCCGTCAAAAGAGCTATTATGACCGACGAAGGAGAAATTTGGAATTTCAAGTTGGAGATTCTGTATTTCTAAAAGTATCTCCGATGCGGGGTGTATTGAGATTCGGAAAAACTGGAAAGTTAGCACCGCGTTATATTGGTCCTTTTCCTATTCTGGAAAGGATCGGGTCTCTAGCATATCGAGTGCAATTACCTAGCTGGTTGTCTGGTGTACATGATGTGTTTCACATTTCTAATCTTCGGAAATATGTGCACGATCCAGATGATATTGTTGAAGAAGCTGCTCAGCAGGATCTTGAAATTACTCCCAACTTGGCAGTTAGAAGGGAACCGATAAAAATTGTAGATCGTGATGAGAAGCGATTAAGAAACAAGATTGTGAAGCTGGTCAAAGTTCAATGGAGTGGCTATCCAAAGGACTGTACTTGGGAAACTGAGGATAATATGAAGAAATCATATCCCAAACGCAGAATAGACATCTCGGCTTAAATTATAAGTCATTTCTTTATATTTCCTAAATTCATATATGCTTTTTTTGCGTTTCTCTCTCTTTCAATTTCGAGGACGAAATTTTCTTAAGGAGGGGATATTGTAACATCTCGAAATTTTTGAATATAAAATTGGTAATGTATTTGAACTTTTGGAACTTAAATTGAGAATTTCAAGAAAAATAAATGTTGTTAATGTTAATATTATAAAGATGCATAGGATTTAAATTAACATAGATAGTTAAGTTTAAATAATTAGATAATAATAATGATAATTAAATAAAAGAACATATTTAAAAAAAAAACAGTATGCTGTAATATACAAGTGTACAGGGAAGCATTACAAAACATGCTTCATTTAATGCCATTACTCTAGTAACCTAAAGCAAGACATTTATTGTGAATCCATGCTTCATTAAATGCATTTACTGTCTAGCATAGATAAAGATCACATCAACCTGTACAAAATTCCCTCTATAAACAAGAACATTTGTTTCAGTTTTATTTCGTTCAACAACTTAGCAAAGAATAGGAAATAAACTTGGAAAAAATATATACAAGTTCAAAACAAATTGCTGAAGAAAGAATAAAGAAAAAAAACAAACCAGAGAGGAAGATTTAGAACTGCAGCTTCAAAACCAAAATAGTCTCTGCTTATCAATATATTCAGGTGAGTAAAAAAAAATTTACTTCAGGATTTAGATAGATTGTGGGAATGATTTATATTGTGTTGCTTATAAATTTCTCTCAGTTTTATTCTACATATATATATACTTATCAAACTGTCTGAAACTTCCATTTCCTTCTCTGATTGAATCACAGGGTTGTATTACACAAGAAAACATTTAAATCCTTATCATCTGATTAGAATTAGCCTTTGATTTCAAAACTAAGTAGCAGTGCTTATGTATGAATTATAAGTAAAATAGTTTCATGAAGCATGAGTATATTCAGTATGAAAACTTATTTTTTTCAGAGGAAATCTTAAATTTTGATAAATTTCGAGTATCACAATTTTGAGATTGGATTATATAATACGAATCTGCATTTGAAGATAGGAATTTTAAGCCGTGTTTGATGATTTTTAAGCATGTGGTTCAAGAGCAGATCGTTGACGACTGGAAAAGGGTTTATGGTCAAAATAAGGTGGTCGGAGGTACTAGGGAGGCCGGAGTTTCTCGAGAAGGTAGAGGTGCTTACGGGGTATCGGAGAAAAATATTGGGGTGGTCGGAAGGTCAACGTGGCGGCGGCGGTGAGTGATTTCTTTCCAGAAACCTAGTTTTGTTCGTAGCTTTTAATTTGATTCGTTTTCCCTCTGTGGTTGATCGAGTGGCACATGGTCTGGGGAAATGATGGCTGATTGGATGATGAGTCATTGGCCGGAGTTAGGAACCTTCAGGTGGTCGAGGCATCGAGTTCGAGGCTGAGTTTGGCGACTGGGTTGGCTTCAGTTGGTAGTGAGAGAGCTCGATTTCGATTCGCTTTCGAATTCGAATATTTGTGAAGATGGAAGGCTCGTGGAGATCGACTGCGATGTACGGGGGGTCTCGGTGATGGTCAGCGACCATCCAAACGCCTGGACACGTGCACGCGTTGACCTTCGTATCAGCATTGTGTGTGAGTTAGGGGAGACGTAGTTTTCTCGGGTTCGAATCGGAGTAGCCGATGGGTTTACTCGAAGAAACTGTGAAGTGGTGAAACCCGAAGTCAAACGCGTGAATAATTTCTTTTGGCTCGGGGAAGTTGTTAAGAAGGATTGGGTTTGCTAAGCCTATTGCCAGGCTTCAGAAAGAAAAAAGAAAAGACTGTGTTTAAAACCTGGTTTTGGGAATAATCTTGTTTTGAATTTAATTTGTTTCAAATAACTTAGAAGTGATATGTGAATTAAGTAATTTTTGAACTAAATTTAAGTGAACCTGAAACCGTTTCAGGTTTCTAAAAAAAATAAAAAATAAAATAAAATAAAATAAAAATATGAAAAGTAGAAGCAAGATTTAATAACAGGTATTTTAAACAAAGTTTAAAGTTGAATTCAAATGATTTTTATATCCTAAAGTTAAGATGAAAATTAAAAATATAAAACCAGATTTAAACTAAGTTTAAAATTAAAGGGATCATAGATTCAAGTTTTCTTGAATATGGAATTTAAATAAGTTTTATAAATTTAAATGTTAAGTCAAATTTAAATAAAGTATGTTTAAACATGATTTGGTTACAAATAAAGGATTAAACTTACTTTATATAGATTCTTTTATAAAAAGGATTTCTTAACATTGAATGAAAAGTAAATAAATTTGTTTAACAAAATATAAATACAAAAATTATAAGTTAAATAATTGAATTAAGATAATTTAAGTTAATTAATGATTAAGCTTGTTGTAGTAGAAATGAATTTCTGAATAATAAGATTTCTAAATGTTAAATTAGATAAATCACAAATTATTTTGGAAGACAACCATGGATGATTAAATCGATTTATTAAATCCCATTCACTTTGATTTGTAAACAATTAACTATTGCTATGCACTAGATTGATATTTCGGTTGTGACTGTGATACGGTGTGATGCACTGTGACTATGATTTGTTCTGTATTGATGTGAAAACCTTTATGCCGTAAAACGACATTTAAACTTCGATGCGACAGGGAATCGGATTCTAGTGAGTATCCGAAACTCACATCGAACCCTAAATATGAATCTTGGTAATTGACATATCCATGTGTTTTAAAAATATTGCGCTCACTATTCGGGTTAACCGGGAAAGGACTTTGGGGTCGTATAACCCATTCCGAATATGTGATACGTCGTTATGAATTGCATTTGAAGACCGGTGTTGAAGACCGGATATTTTTGAAAGCGAAAGGACAACTCGTCGAATGTCTTTGCATCGACTGGTCCCCGGTATAGAGACTCCATATGTGATGGGAAGTCCGAACGTGATTAGTGAATATTCGGATTGCAAGGACTTCGTTGTAAGTGCCTTCGGTTCTGTTCGAGCCCGGAACAGACTTGTATGGATAGTATGTCTGACATTACAAATTGAGAAATAAAGCTGATTTCTTTCAAATATATTTCTGTTGGTGGCGGAGAATTTATTCTCTTAGCTTAACACCCTTCTCTGAGACGTACGAGCTCAGAGGTTATATAGTTGAAGGTTATCAGCGATGTATTCCCAATTTGGTAATGTGACATGCTGAGTGTTGCTGTGAAATGATCATTGTGTTGATCATTTGTGATAGGATCATTTGTTTGATCGTTTATCTTTGTGATCATTTCTATGATCATTTGTTGACCCAAAGCACAGCTTTTGTATAAAGCATGGCTTTGTGGAGGAGACTTCGTCGAGCCTCACACCCCGAAATGGTCAAAATAGGAAGAATGCGGCAAGGTTATGAGGGGTAGCTCCCTTTAGGGTATGTCATTTCCTTCTGGAAAGGGTGGTATCATGGTATGGAGCCCAGATACTTACTCATGTTGATACACTATATCTATTACTGTGTGGTGCTGTTGGTTGTCGAGCGCTCGAATAAAGGTCCAATGGGACCGGGGGATGACATATTCGTGTAGTAGTTACCTAGTGATAAAGGTAACCCGACCTTGTGTTGGCAGAGAGCTGGTTAAGTTCTCGGGACGTCCCGCCAGAGGCGTTTCCATGTGGCAATAGGAAGTTCCTTGGCCTGACCATTTGTTGGAAATCCAAAGAAACAATACGAGCCCTGTACGGTTTTAGTTGTAAAACCTGTCATGCAGCGTGGCGGTAACCTGCCACAAAACATGGTAGCTATAGTAGGCATAGTTCGGAATGTCTATGCTGGCTAAGATTAATATTCTATTTTCGAAATGATTTACTTCACTATGCACTAGTATAATATCAAAGAATTCTTTTCTCATACCAAGCATATTTAACTATCATAAGAAGAAATCTCCTCCAATTCTGCGTTTGCATTGTGTGTGTGGCGGGAGGTCTTATGGTAGTTCCATTTTTAAAAGCATTCCGAAAATTCTTTTATAAATCTTGTTTTATTTAAATGCAACTATTGTTTTGTTTACTCATACCAGTCCCATGACTGATCCGGAGTTTATTGTTTTCTTTCCTAAACTCTGGGTGCCCATTATTTCCACACGGGCAGCCTAGTAGCAGGTTTCTGTATTTTGGAGGAGCAATATTTTGGAGCTTTTTATCTTGGAGATATCTTAGGAGCTTTTGGAGATTTCAGGTGTTAGCTTTTGGGAGTTCGTTATCATCTCTCTCATTTGAGAACTTTTGGATATATGTTCACTGTTGTGTTATCATGATGTTGTATTTGGAGTTGTGGTGTATGTATTATGTACTCTGTTGCAGTATGGATATTATGTTGATGTTGTAACTGTGATGATTATGATATTGATTCTGTTCCGCTGTTTTATATTCATTTAATTGTTGTTATAAGCTCCGGCGATGCGAATTTGGTGTCGTTTATCGGACATCGAGTTTGGGTCGTCACAGCAACATTCAACAATCACGACGCACGAAGATCTAAGTTCTATCGCACGATGGAATTTATTCAAATAGCGAGTGACTGTGATACGACCGACCTCTCACTAAGTGAAACCTCGGCTCGAGGGCAAGCCATCACATCAAAGGCTGAACTGGACCGACACACGGCAGTCCTACAACTAACTCCAAATTCCCAGAGTGCGAATTGGAGTATAATCATCAACTCTAGGTTCCTAGAGTGCGAACCGGAGTATAAACACTAACTCCTCTTTCCCAGAGGGCGAATTGGAGTATAATCATCAACTCTAGGTTCCCAGAGTGCGAACCGAAGTATAACCACTAACTCCACTTTCCCAGAGTGCGAATTGGAGTATAATCATCAACTCTAGGTTCCCAGAGTGCGAACCGGAGTATAAACACCAACTCCAAATTCCTAGAGTGCGAATTGGAGTATAAACACCAACTCAAAATTCCCAGAGTGCGAATTGGAGTATAAACACCAACTCCAAATTCCTAGAGTGCGAATTGGAGTATAAACATCAACTCTAAGTTCCCAGAGTGCGAACCCGAGTATAAACACCAACTCCAAATTCCGAGAGTGCGAATTGGATTATAAATATCAACTCTAGGTTCTCAGAGTGCGAAACGGAGCACAAACACTAACTCCAAACTCCCAAAATGCGAGTTGGAGTATAAACATATAAATGCGGTTCCGAAGAGGGTGGTCCCGTCCGCCTAACGACTTCGGCTGTATCCTAACCAAGTTTGAGGAGGATGGACTCGTCCGTCTAACGACCTCGCTTGTTATCTCGGGGTGGATGTGATCCGACAATCCACGATCCCGATGAATCCATCGTTCCCAGAGTGCGAACGAATTCCTAAAAATCCCAAACAGGTGTGACTGACCATCTGTTGGCTAACTCCAAGTTCCCAGAGCGTGAATTGGAGTATAAACGTCAATTCTAGGTTCCCGGAGTGCGAACCGAAATGTACATGCTAACTCCAAGTTCCTAAAGCGTGAATTGGAGTATAAACACCAATTCCAGGTTCCCGGAGTGTGAAACGAAATATAAATGTCGACTCCAAATTCCCAGAGTCTGAATTAGAGTACAAAGACCAAGTCAATGTTCCTGGAGTGCGAACTGAGTTACAAACATCGATAACTCTCAAATTCCCAGAGTGCGAACCAGATTATCGATCACAGATTATCCTAAGTCCCCGGAGCGTGGACATGTGCTCAAGATTTGCAATAGGTGAGATCGACCACCGAAATACAAATGTTGTTCCCCGAAACTGGGGGCAAAGAGCTTAAGTGTTAATCAATAACCGAAGCAATACAATGTCCAAAATTCAACTCATTCGTCAATTACGATTTGTGATCACGATTTTCAAGCTTGGCAAATAAAACGAACTCAACTTGAAGGTAGAAACACCACAAGTACACTGGACTGAAAGCCAAATACTGCAAATACTTAAGCACAAAAGAAATGAGAGTTGAAGCAAAGAAACTAAATATCATTTCAACTAACTGTATATGAAGATTCATGTACAAGTTATTCCAAAAAATTCCTACTAGCAGAGGGCCGAGCCTGCATCTATACATGACCTATGAAAGGAAAATAAAAACAACTTCCTAACTGCCAAAAATGTGCCAAGGGGGATTATCTACTTTTCTTCTTCGGCTTTTTCTTCGATGCAGAGCCACTGGAACCGCTAACAATCTTCCGCTTTGAGCCCTTACCCTTTGGCGGATCACCTCTGATGAAGGCATGGTATCGACATCTTCCTCCGAACTTGAACTTAAAGGAATATTTTCTTCGGGAGGAGTCAGAGGAGTCGGATCCGCAACCGAGGGCGGAATGGGAATGCTGGTATCGACGGGCGTGTCCCCGGAAGATACCACCATAAGAGGAGTGGGGCCAACCACCGTCGTAACACTCTCAGAATCACCACCGTGAGCTGCCGCCTCCACCTCTGCGTTGATTTGAGCCAGTATCTCAGCTTCACGAGCGGCATGAGCTTCACGATAGGTAGTGGTGGACTGTGACGAAGCAATGGAAGCAGGTGGGAACGCACCAAGAATGAATGGCATATCCGGAAAAGGATCGCTGCTTTGACCTAGGAGCTCGTTCATCATCTGCTCGTCCAAAGACAGCAAGCTCCCCTGTGTAACCTCGGTCGACGTAACCGCAGTCATGGTAGTCGCCTTAGTAATAATGGCCTCCCGCCCTTGATGTGACTCTTGGATTGCAGGAGGCGCTGTCGTTGTAACTTCACTCACTGGACAAGAAAGAAAAGAAGTTGTTAGGACACGCTTCAATACAAATACTTCAGTTCAGACACACAGTAGATTTGTGCAGAGTACCTTCCTCTACTTGACTTGTAGCTGGCTGAACAACCTCTGAAGAATGCTCTCTTATGGGATATAAGCGTGGCTGCTCAGGGTCATAGCCTGGGACCGGCTGCGGCTCAATCGCTAGCGTTGGCTTGGATCCAGATGAAGTAATCATCTCAAAACTTGTAGCTGGGTGTGCAACACAGAACCCTCACCAACTTCTAAGTGTTGGGTACCCAGTCTCTAGCATGGGAGATCATAAAATCGTGGAGAACCTTCTTCTCATCATCATTCAATATGTGGTTCTCCAACTCAAACTCATCAAAAGCTTCACCCTGATGTGCTGCCTTCTCTTCTTCAACTAACAAATTCCAAGCATTGAATAGGTGTGTGGGGTAATCGTCGAGCCACGCCAAATTTCTATGCCTCAGCACGTTGGCATTATAAGTTATGGGAACCTCCTCTATCTATGACTCGAGCTTGGTCTCTGCCAACCGAACTTTCTCTTTAACTCCAGCCTCCGCCTCGCGGACCTTTTCCACGGCCACATCTCTTTCCATACGAAACTCCACCGCCTGATCGCACGCTTCCTGTGTGGAAACGTTAGCGACGTCCCTCTCCTTCATAATCTCCGAAACTTTGGCCTTAAGCTCATTTATCTCCTTCAAGGCCACATCCCGCTTGGAGGCTACAACGGTATTCCGATGGCCTATGTCCTCCACCGTGGCATAATGCTCACGCTTCATCCTTTCCATTGCCGCCTGGGCTTCATCAGCTTTTTTAAGAGCCTTAATCTCATATTTTCGAGAAGACTCAGCCTCGCTATTAAGTGCTTGAATAATCGGGACTTTTTGGTCAAGTTCTTTCGCTAGTTTCTGAATCATGGATGCCCGGTCGAAGGCCACCTTTGATGCTTTCTTCGCGGCTTTGGACCATTCCCGATACTGGAAAAATATGTCGGTGAGATAACCATGCATCATGGGTTCGATCTACGCGGGCACCCTTTTTAGATGCGGGGGGAAGACAAACCCGTCAAAACAGATCGCAGGAAAATCTTTCTTCAGTTGAGCAAGCCTCGCTGCTCCTTCCCCCAAAGGCTCGGTCGATACCTGCTATGTTGTTGCGGGGGCCACAATCTCAGTCCTACGATGAGTTTCAGACCTTGACGATTGGGAGGACGGCTTATGTCACGGAGCTTCTGATGGTCACGAGATGTGGGCAGGAGGCTGTGCAGAGACTCTAGGAGGGGGTGTGTGAGATCGAGACCGACGCCTATACTCTTTATCTCTGTAAGAGCGTTCATGACTCGAGTACCCTTGGTCATAGTCTCTATCTCCTTCCCTCCTATATAGGTCATAATATGATGAAGAATTGCGTTTGTTGCGGAGACTGCCGAGCATCGAACTTCGACCAGACATGGTATCTGCAAGTCAAAACGGAGACAAAAGTTAGTAATCTCTCACAGTGAGCATACTACATTCAGAAATCGTGTAGTGTCGTGAAGTGTGAATGTATGTGAAACCCCCCAACCAACCGGATGTATCAACCGCACTAGTGGGCAGAGACTCGCTTAAAACTAAGGCCTGTGAAAGTTGTTCCAATCCGACATCATGCTGCAAGGACACATCGTCTGGAATTGGAAGATCGGCGAGCCCTTCATAAAGACACTTGGTTTTTTAGGGAGACTTCTCCAAAATTGTAATTCCGGAGGCGGGTCGGGACGTGACAACCGATTTCCATGTTCCCTTTCTAGGTGGCTTAACAACGGCTGCCTTACCTTTTCTCTGCTCTTCGATATTCTGGGCTACATCCGCTGGTTCGCCCAATCGTTCCTCATCGGTGTGAGTTCTTTCGGACTCAGCCGCCTTAATTATAAAAACTTTAGGCTTTCTTCGTTTAACTCATTCTTTTGAGGCAGTCCTTACAGCACCATCGAGCATTATACTTTGTCTTCACTCGATCAACCCAAGAATCCTAAGATTCCTATCCGTCAAGAGCAACTCGATATTCCTCTCTTCACTTGGGATTTCTTGGAAAACCTGAACTATCTCCTTGAAACGCTCACCTTCGGGTCGTTGGATTATGGCTGAAAAGAAAAGGAGATGTGAGTCCGAATTCATCTATATATGTCTTATCAACTACCCGAGAAGATAGCAATACTCACGTCTAAATAGAGATCGCCTAGCAAATCCTGGAGGGCATCTAACATAGAACCATTCCGACTTGAAGTAGCTCAATCTGGTCAAAGATCCTGTGACCACTTGGCAATTTCTTACCGCCTCCAGGAATGTGAAAGATGAACTGTCAGTCCGACTTTTGAAGTTGAACAAGTATCTGATCTCAATCAGGAGTGGCGGTCGATAGAGATACTCCATAAATGCAATGAACAAGTTATTGAGCGAGGCATATCCGTTCAGGTGTAGCTGAGAGGGGAAGATCTCCAAAAACAACAATACTTCTCTTATATACTGGTTAAACGGAGGGAGTGTCCCAGCTGCGCATGCATGGCGATTGATTGCGGTATATCCCTCCTGCGGATTGTGTGGTTTGTCGCTTGGACCTGGCAGTAATACGTCATCCAACGACAGACCATGCTTTAAGCATATTCTCCCTAGCATATCTTCAGAAATGTTAGATTGGATGCAGTTTGACGGACTGGCAATGAAAGATGCATCGGGTAATTCGTCTAGAGCTGGGCCGATGACTTCGGCCTTGATGTCTGGTATTTCGAGTCTGGGAGGAGTTAAACCCTGAGTTTCTTGCGGTTGCGAGCTTGAAGTTTCCATAGTTAACTAACTCACGAGAAATCATCGTTAGATGCTAAAGACCCCGTGCATTCCCCAGTTTAAAGTGTATGAATGTGTCATGCAGTGCGATGCTGTGCATTACTTGAGCAAATTCTATAGAATAAATGAACGACAAAACTCTGAAAATCAAACCTGAAATGACCATCATCGCTGACCGTCACAGCCATGCCATCCGAATGCTAACGATCGATTCAAGTTGAAGTTCGTTATATTTTTGTTAAGCTACGGTTCCATCGACGAGCTTCGAAAGGTAGTCCAATATGCATTTCTGCAATCAAGTTCAGTCATGCAAGGCAGAAGCTCATCGGAGTCGAATGTTTTAATGCGCAAAAGTTCTCTAAGTTCATCTAATTTCAACATGGAACCGGTCGCCATAGTTCAAATTCATATCGAGTCAGAGATGCATCATTTTTCGTATCGACCATGTTCGAATTGATACATTCATATCAATCAGATTCGACTCGATACATTTCGGATCGATCGATAATAAAGGCTCAGGTTCGAATCGATAGGTTTCGTATCGATCGAGGGAGTATGTCTCGCGTCGATCAGAAATTCTTAGCTTCGCATCCATGACCGTTGTAGTCTTCGTATCGACCGTTAGAATGATCGATGCAAACCACTTTGTTCCACTTAGCCTTTTCGGGATCGATATGAAAATCGATACGAAATCATATGATCTGGATCATTTTGAAAACTCCTATTACAGATCGACACGAAACGAAGACAGAGTCGTTCCTCCACAACTCCTTCTTCTCCAATGGGCCTGGACCCCATTTCCTTCCTCCATCCTTGACCTTGCACTGACCCATCCCTGATCTCGATTTCGTCAGAATCGATAATAAAGGCAAATAGAATGGAAAGATGTCAAGTCTCATCATTTGCACGTTAGATTTGTTCGATGAATTACCTAGATATGACAATTAATTTTGAGGATTGAGAAATCTAGATCGGTTCGAAGGCAATTGTTTTCTCTCCTGACCTGATCGATGTGAAAGAAGGGGATAAAGAGAGTAAAAGTGAAAAATGAAAAATGCCGAAGTCCCAGATATTTATATGGAGCCTAAGGAGAGACTGGGCCATTTCGCCTCCCAGTCAACGTCACCGGTTGCAACCGGTCAAATAATGGATCGATGCGAATGCTTCTTTCGAATCCATCAGACTTTGCCTTCATCGAGGCGAAGTTACTACCGGACTTCATCGATTAGAAGTACACAACGAAGGCTGCACTAAAGGAATCAAACTCCATCAATTCGAAGTGTCTATTTTACAACCATCAACTCACAACAGTGCAGGTCAATCGATATGAACGTTGATTTCATATCCTTCGAAGTTCATCGATACGAACGAACATTTCGTATCCATCGAAACTCATCAACGTGAAGCAAGGCCCACCAAAGTTCGTAACCATCGGTATGAATGACCATTTCGTATCCCTAAAGGTGGATTGCATCGATGTGAAAAAATGGTTTCCAACCTCTTACATTGATTCAGGAGAGGATCGATACAGGAGGATAATCAAGAACAACCATCAAGTGTTGTTGAAACTCGAATTTCACACCGGTTCAGGAGAGGATCGATACGGAATTCGATATAAAACAAAAACAAACAAAACAGACAACGACTCGTGAACGTGCAACGTTAACAAGAGTCAAGTTAACATATATGCGTATATGCCGGACTAATATTCGATTTCCAACATTCACAGGGGTCGAATACTCATTTCATTATGATTACGACGATAAACAGCCGATTACTATCACACAGCAGCCAGTTACAGCAATATAGAGTACAACTTTCAACGAAAAATACGTTGATTGTTCAGAGAGAAACTATAGCTTTTCAAAGCACATCATGTTTCCACAAGTCGTACTTTGGGGGGCAAATGTTATCCCGTCTTTTGGCAAGGCCGTGACACCCAAAAACTGATTAGAAACTAAAGACAGTTCATCTCAAAGATTGGTTATATATTGTTTCGCCATGGACGTCGGTGAATTTTGTCCGAGCCCGGATAAGGCTACAATTGGCAGGACATGACAAGCAAAGCCATGAAGGCCAGATTCTAAATTTCAAGTCAATCCAAGTTCATATGCTCATGTTATGATCGATTCAATCTAGAGGAAACGGCCCAGCCTTCGTATCCATCACTATGGGTGATTTCATCCATCAAGAGTGCGCTCGGTTCGTATCGATCATGTTCGCATCGATCAGTTAATAGCAGTTCGTATCGATCATGTTGGCAGTATTCGAATCCACTGAATTCGTATCGATGGACTTCGTATCCATCGACAGGTGTTGTGCCTCGTAACGATTGGCCAGTGTCTTCTTCGCATCCATCATAGAAGCCTCTCTTCGTATCCATCAGGTAGCTGCTGTTCGTATCCATCAGGTCACCTTACTTCGTATCCATCAAAGGGCTCCAGTTCGCATCGATTGGCTTCGTATCCATCGAGGAAAGGCTTGTTCGTAACCATCGACCATCAGTAGTTCATGTCCATCGATGACTGCTGTTCAAACCCATGAGTGAGGCCTTATTCGAATCCATCAAGTCAACAAACCCGGGTGACTTGCCATCCCTCGATACGAACAAGGTGAGATTTATGGAGTCGATACGGTCAACTCGGAGTAAAGGCTGGATCGAGGCAAAATGTGCGTGCCACATCATCACGAGACCACATGAGGTGATCGAGTAGAAGGGATCGTTTCGAAGTGATGGATTCGATCCAAACAGCCACTGAAAAAGTCCATTTTGTATCGACTATTTCTCCCAATCCAGTGATCCAAATACAATGAAATTTTCACATGAGCTTGCGTACATACTAAGGAATGTCTCTGCCAAATTTCAGCTCGATTGGACATCATCTTGATCAATGCAAAATGAATTGTTATCGATCACAGATCGAGTCGAAACTTTCTGAGATTGGTCGCGTGGGACCACTCACGTGGCAGAACGTGTCTCCCGAAGTTTGAGCGAAATCTCCGCCTCCTACGCCTATAAATAGAGCCCTAAAGCCTACAGAAGAAGGGTCTTTTGATTCTGAAGCGCCCAGACTCTTCCAGATCGATACCTACATCATAATTTTGCTGTTGAATTCGAATCGGCATTTGTATCTTGCTGTTATTTGTTGTACTCGCTTGTAATCATTAAAAGAGAATCAATAAAGTTGCAAAAACTTCACAGCGGACGTAGGCAACATGCCGAACCACTTTAAATTGCTTGTCTGCGCATTTACTTTCCTGTTGTTTGGAGTTTTTGTTCGATAATCCTCATTTTTAATTTATTTTCTTCATTATTATCTCTTTAAAAACTTCCGAAGAGAGTTGTGACCAATTTTGGTGCAAACATTCGCTAACCAGATCAGAAAAACCATGGAGGTATATGTGGACGACATGCTTGTGAAGTCACGATTCTCCACGAATCATATCAAAGACCTGGATATAATGTTCAATATCCTCCGAGAGTACAGAATGAAACTCAATCCATTGAAGTTCACTTTGGGTTCGCTTTTGGAAAGTTCCTTGGATTTATCGTCAATGTTCGTGGAATTGAAGCTAATCCCGAGAAGATTTAGGAAGAAATCTTGAGACTCCAAGAACTATAAAGCAAGTCCAGAGCCTCAATGGGAAAGTAGCAGCATTGAGCAAGTTCATTTCAAAATCCACCGGCACGTGCATTCCCTTTTTCGATCTGATCGGAAAAGGGAAATAGAATTTTGAATGGACTATGGAATGTGAGGGCGCATTTCGAGCACTGCTTCAACACCCATCCACACCACCCATTCTGTCAAAGCCTATTGATCACGAGAGATTGTACATCTACTTGGCGGTGTCAGAAAATACAATCATTGCTGCCTTAATTCTGGAGGGGGACTGGATACAATGGCACATTTATTACATTACCAAATGACTGAACGGTGCAGAAAGAAATTATCCGGAGCTGGAAAAGTTGGCTTATTGTCTTGTCATTGCCTCGAGGAAGCTCCGTTTGCATTTTCAGGCTTATCCTATCATTGTACACACCGACTAGCCGTTACGAGATGTCCTTATGCAGCCTGAGAAGTTTGGTAGGTTACTCAAGTGGAATACCGAGCCAATCCAGTTTGACATCACTTACATGCCAAGGCGGGATATTCAAGGAAAAGTCCTGACATACTTCATCGTTGAATTCACTATCTCGGAGAACTTTCCTGAAACCGGTAAATCTCCCAAACGTATATGGAAATTACACACCAACGGTACATCGAATGACCATTGCTTAGGCGCCAGGGTTGTACTTGAAACTCCTGAAGGTCGATCTATATGCTATGTTTTAAAGTTCAATTTCCGTGCAAAACAATGAGGCTGAATACAAAGCCCTGTTCGCCGATTTGAGACTTGTCAGAGAATTAAGAATTGTCTCTGTGGAGATTTACTGTAATTCACAATTGGTCATATGCCAAGTTCGAGGGGAGTACCAGGCCAAATACGGAAGAATGGCTACTTATCTTGCTCAGATTCAGGAAATATTGAATTAGTTTGATTATTATGCCATCTATTGCATACCTCGAGAACAAAATCAGAAAGCCGATTCTTTATCAAAGTTAGCCAGTACCGGTGAGGCACATCAAATGGGTCTTGTTCCCGTGGAAACATTGTCTTCCCTGAGTATTGATCAGATGGAGATCGACTGGGTATTTGAATTTATTCCCAGTAAGGAGTCATGGACTCCATTTAGAAACTATCTCGAGCATGGGACCCTGCCAGAGCACAAGATTGAAAAAAGACAAGTTCTTCGAAAGGCTTCGTCGTTCACTGTTCTGAATGGAGTCATGTATAGAAGAGGATACTCTGTTCTTTTACACCAGTGTATCGTGCACGATGAAGTCAAACGGGCATTGCATGATGTGCATGAAGGAGAATGTGGCAATTACATCGGGGGGTAAGATCTTGCTAAGAAAGTGCTCCGTTACGGATATTATTGGCTGACTATAAATCGTGATGCATCGGAATACGCCAGGAAATGTGACAGATGTCAATAACATGCTCCGATTCTAAGAGCCCGCCTATCGAAATAACGCAGATGGTCAGTCCCAGGCCATTCGCAGTATGGGGCATCGACATTATTTCTTCTCTACCTCTAGCTAAACATGGTGCAAAGTACGCCATCATTGCAGCTGATTACTTTACCAAATAGGCAGAAGTTGAGCCCCTTGCTACTATCACAACGAAGAAAGTAATCAACTTTGTTGTATGCAACATTATCCGTCGATTCGATCTTCCACATAACATCATCATTGACAATGGAGCCTAATTCGACAGTGTTGAATTTAAGAATTTCTGTCAACGATTCCACATCCAAAAGAAGTTCTCTGCAATTGCACACTCTCAAGCGAATGGGCAGGTTGAAGCTGTTAACAAAGTTATTAAGTCCATTCTAAAGAAATGATTGGAAAAGGCCGAGGGCAAATGGGTCGATGAACTCTCTATGGCCCTATGGGCTTATCAGACAACCCACAAGTCCGCCATCAAACATGCTCCATTTTCTCTTTCCTATGGTTCAGAAGCCGTTATTCCAATCGAGATGGAGGTACCATCTCATCATGTGACATATTATGATCCGAAGACGAATGCTATTACTTGCTGAATCTCTGGACTTATTAGACGAGAAGTGAGAAGAGGTTAATTTGAGGGCAGCCGCATACCAAAGTCGAGTCGCCCGATTGTACAATGCAAGGTCTGACCCTGAACCTTTGAACTCGGTGATCTCATCCTCAAGAGAATATATCTGGTTCCCTCACATATGAACCAATGTGGGAAAGACTATATGTTATTGACCAAAGACTCGGAGACGACGCATTTAGATTATCGCCTGCTGACGGTCTCACTTTGCCGAGAGCCTGGAACAGCGAGAGTCTTCGTCGCTGCTGCACAGAACAAGCTTTATTCATTCATTCAGTCTGCTTTTCATTTCTTTATGCATTTCGAAATTTGAATTTGTGGTAAGGCAACTGACTTTGCCCTATTTTCTTATTTCAGCAATAAAATGCAATCTCTTCGATCCAGAGCAGTGATTTTTAAATGCGTCATACGACCATCACAGTGCACAGAGAGCTGAGTTCCACCCTATGGTGGGATTCCTTCAAATAGAGAGTGATTGTGATACGACCGGTCACTCGCTAAGTGAAACCGAGCTTGGGGGCCAGTCATTATATTGAAGCCAAAAAAGGATTGATACATGACATTCCTCTAACTAACTCCAGGTTCCCATAGTGTAAACTGGATTATAAACTTACGAATGCGGTTTCGAGGAGGGTAGATACGTCCACCTAACGACTTCGCCCGTATTCAAACCAAGTTCGAGGAGGATGGATCCGTCCATCTAATGACCTCACTTGTTAACTTAAGGTGGATGTGAATCGACCATCCACGATCCTGATAGGTCCATCTTTCCCGAAGTTTGAACGAGATTATGAAACTCAAAATAGATGAGATCGACCGTCTGTTAACCAATTCCAGATTCCCAGAGTGCGAACTGGAGTATAAACATCAAATGGGTGCAGCTGACCACCCATCAGCTAACTCTAAGTCTCAAAGTGCGGATTGGAGTATAAACACAAACCGGGTGTGAAAAGACCACCAGTAAGACAACTCCGAGTCCCTGGAGTGCAGATCAGAGTATAAATGCAAATTGGGTGTGATTGACCACCCACGAATCAATCTGAGTCCCCAAAGTGCGGATGGAATTATAAGCATCAAACGGGTGTGACTGACCACCCATAAAATAACTTAAGTCCCCAGAATGAGGACATATCTCCAAACCTTAAGCGGGCATGACCTATCACCTGCATATAAGTATAATCCTCAAAGTGTGGATGCGATCAAGGATAAATGAGCAAGTGTGGTTCGGCCACCCAAATTCATCTTGTTTCTGCCTCGTTTCAACAAAGTTAAGCTCGGTCTATTAAAGGCGAAAAGCGATTGCTAACCGGTTTTTTCAATTTGTCCCTAGGACTGGGGGCAAAACTTAAGTATCAGTTACTGATCGAGACAGTGCGGTATTGAAAGTTGACTTAACGTTCGATCGTGACCTGAAGCCGTGGGTGCCGGACTTAATGACTAAACTCAAGTCCAATTCAAAGACTAAAACTCCACAAGTACACTGAATGAAGGTTCGAATGCTGAAATATTTAAGCAAATAAATACAAACTGTGCTAAAGAAAAAATGGAATTTTATTTTAGCTATTCTTTGAAAAAGAAGGATAAGTACAAAAGTATCCTGCATAATCCTACTAGTAGGAAATGAACCCGCATATATACACGGCCTATAGGAAACAAAAAGAAATTCCTATCTGTATACCAAAGACGAGGCAAAAAAACATGCCTATTCTCTCACTTTCTTCTTCTTCTTCGGCGTAGATCCGCTGGAACTACCGCTCGGATGCCTCTTCGAGCCCTTGCTTTTGGCTGTTGATCTCCAGCCAGGGGTATTATGGTAACCTCTTCCTACGAACTCGCATGAATTGGAATACTTCCTGAAGGCGGAGTTGGAGGAATAGGATCGACGTTAGAAGATGAAAAAGGCATACCAGTGTCGATAATGGTACCAGACCAGGGCCCGCCATCCCCATCTCCAATACCACTGGCCCACGCAACCGCTTCCATTTCAACATTGATCATAGCTATTACCTCTTCTTCATGGATGGTCTGGGCATCCATGGGTTGCTGCCGGTAGGGCCCAAGGAGCTAACCACGGGTGCACCTCCGCTCATGACAAATGGCAGATCGGCAAAAGGGTCGCTTTGGTGGCCAAGAAGTTCCTCCATCATCTTCTCATCAAAAGTGAATGTGGTCCCCTGTGCCTCATCAGTTGGTGCATTGGTTGTTGTTGTGGTCGCCTCTGTTATGAGGGCCTCTTGCTCGTGATCCCGCTCCTTGATTGTGGGGGCACAGTCGGTGCGCCTCCTATCGCTGAATTGAGATAAGGAAAAAAGAGTTAGTGATTACTTCAAACCACATTCCCAACTTTGAATAAACGCAAGAAATGTTCAGAATACTTTCCTCAAAATGGCTTGCGGATGAAGCCAGGGCAGCTTCAATGGCATGCTCGTGGGCTGGAGACAACTACGGTTGATCAGGATTGTATGCGGGAATAGATTGTGGATCAACCACAGGAGTAGATTCGGGCAGGGTTAGCATAAGAGTTTCTCGGAACCCGCATCATGGTGCTCAATGCCAGAACACTCTCCAGCCTTTAGGTGCTAGGTACCGAGTCTCTCTTTCTCAAATTTGATAGTGATGTCATGGAGAACTCTTCTCTTATCTTCACTTAGCACCTGATTCTCCAATTCAAATTCATCGATAGATTCAGCTTGGTGCTCTACATTTTCATCTTCCACCAAGCGGCACCAAGCACCGTATAAGTGTGATGGTAAGTTATCGAGCCAAGTTAAACTTTGACACTTTAGAACATTGGCGTTGTACGTAATAAGAAGATCTTCTATGTCTGCCTCTAACCTTGTCTCCACCGCTTTCACTTCATTCTCGACCCTGGCTTTGGCTTCCTAAACTTTGAGCATTGCCGAATCACTTTCATCCCTAAGCACCACTGCCAGTTCACATGCTTCCTGGGAGGCGTTGTTTGCATCGTCTTTCTATTTGACGATTTTGGGAAATATTGGTTTAATCTCTTCAAGCTCTTTAAGTGCCCTATATCTTTTGGCCGTAAATATGGTGATCCAATGTCCCATCTCCTCAACCAGGGCTAAGTGTGTCTGCGTCATCTCTTTCATTCATCGAGTTGCCTCATCAGCCCTTTTATTGGCCTTTGTCTTTGAATTTCTAGTGGACTTTTTCTCATCATTAAGCACCTGAATTATGCATTCCTTCTGAGCGAGATCAGTCCCTAATTTTTTGATTGTCTTCGCCTGCTCAAAGGCCACTGCTGATACTTTGTCTGCGATCTTCATCCATTCCCGATATTGGCCATAGACATCATGAATGTAGTCATGCATTGTTTATTTAACCTCGATAGGAATTCTCTTTAAGTGCGGGGGAAATATGAAGACATCAAAGCAGATATTTGGAAAGTCTTATTTCAACCTAGCAATTCTAGTTGCACCCTCCCCAGTGGGCTCTGTGATGGCTTGTTTGGTAATGACGAGAATTTCGGTTTCAGTCCTCTGAAGCTGTGGGTCGGGCCTTGGTACTTCAGAAGATGGTATTTGATGTGAAGGTTCCTGGGGTTGTTTACCAGAACCAGAGGGTTGTGCTAGACATCGAAGTGGCGGAGAGCTTGACCGGGAGCAACATCTATATTCCCTCTCTCTCCCTTTGTCCCTTTCATAGCGTCCCTCTTCTGACTGGAATAACCGCGATCGCGATCTCTATCGGCCTCCCGTCTACTGGACTCATGATATGAACTAGATGAATGGCATGCCGAGCGAAGGCTACCAAGCATGGATTCCCGCCTCGTCATCACATCTGTAAAATAAAAAGAGAAGCAAAGTTGGTAATCTAGAGAAATGAATAGCTTATGATTGGTAATCATGTAGTGCCATGAAGTGTGTGTATGCATGTGCAAACCCCCCGACCAACCAGCCCATACTCATAGGATATGACTCGCCTAAATCTAAAGCGCTTTGAAGAATTTCCAGTCCAGTGTCTTATTGGAGCGACACATAGTACAGAATTAGAATGTCAACGAGTCTTTCGAAGGGATTCTCCATTCGTGAGGGAGGAGCCTCCGAAATAATAACATAGGTGGCTGGCAGGGATATGACCATGGATTTCCATCTTGAAGACTAGTGAAGCTTACGAGCAACCGCCTTGTCTTTCCTCCTTCCCTCTGACTGTCGAGGACTATCTGAAGGCCCGACTACGGGTTCGTCTTCGGTGGGCATATCCTCTTCATCGCTCCACTCAGCTGTTACAATCCTGGGCGCCCTACGCCTCGCCCATCTTGCTGGGCTAGCTTGAGGGATCCTTCAAGCCCTATGCTATGGTCTTGGTCAATTAGCCCAACGGTTCTCAAATTTTCATTTGTAAGCACCAAGTCAATCTCTCTAATCTCACCATGCACCTACTGAAGAATCCACATTATTTCTTTAAATTGAGCACCTTTGGGTCATGGAACTTCGACTATAAAGGAAGGAAAATGTTTGACTCAATGTCAATTACAACTATCTCGTTAGTCACCAGAGAAATTGCGGCTCTTACGTCAAGCTAGCCACCATCTGGCAAACCCTAGCGGGCAACGAATATAGAACCACTCGGTTTTGAAGTAGCTAAGTAAGGCCAAGTTCTAGTCACGACTTGGCAATTCCTGACCGCCTCTAAGAATGTAAACAAGGGATTGTCTCCCCAACTTTTGACATTGAACAAGAATCTGACTTCCTCCGGAGTCGGGGGCCGTAAGAGATGCTCCATAAAAACAATGAATACCTGTTCGACAATGCGTATCCATTCGACGCAATTATGATGGGGTAATTCCAAAGTAAGATAAGACCTCCCGGATATACTGATTGAATGATGGAAGTGTCTCGACCGTGTAAGAAAATTGATTAAAGGAGGTTAACACTTCCGAAGGAGTATGTGGCCTATCATTCGGCCCTGGTTGTAGGACATCATCCAACGATAGCCCGTGCCTCAAGCAAATTCTCCCAAACATATCTTCAGAGACATTAGTTGGTACAAAATCTTGTGGATTCCCAATAAAGGTTTCTCCTGATAACTCATCCGAAGCTGGACCTATGACTTTGATCGTGAGGGCCGGTATCTCTATTACCAAAGGAGGTGAACTTTGAGCCTCTTGCTGCTGTTGAACTCCCGGGTTCCATAGCTAATTAAATCGGTAAAATATCATCATTAGATGACAATAATCTCGTGTGTTCCCCCGTGTGAAATGCATGAACGCATAGTGCAATACAATGATGTATATTACTAAAAAGATTCTATAAGAGTAGAAAGATGTTTGAATGAAGAGACTTCAGATTTCAACCGGAGTGACTGTCATCGCTGATCGCCACAACTGTAACATCCAGACTTTAGGGATAGATCCAATTCCAATCGTTATTTAAATTTTGTCAAGTTGCAAGTTTCATCGACGAGCTTCAAAAGGTAGTCAAATATGCGATGAAATGGTTAAGTCAAATTATGCGGAGCATAAGCTCGTTGGAGTCATATGTTCAAGTATGCAAGGAGTATCGAATTCGTCAAAGTTCAACTTGAATCTTCCACCAAAAAGAACTCCATTTTGTATCGGTCATGAAGGCAATTCGTATCCATCAAGATACGAATTCGTATCGATCAAGATTTGTTAGCTTCATATCGATCCCCAACTGGGAACAACAGTTCGCATCGACCATTGTACATTACTTCGTATCGATCACCCGAAGGCACTTTGTATTGCTGCAATAATCCCAACTTCGTACTGATCAGCAGCGACGTTTTCATATCGATCGTCATCGTTCACTTTCAATCGATACGAGGTAACTGAGTCAATCGATGCGAAGTCACGTTATATCTAGTTCAATACGAACCCATTCTTCATTCATCAACAGTGCGAAAGTTTTTGCTCTTCTTCTTCTCTGATCATCCCAAGATCCATCTCCTTTTTCCTCGACTATGCTCGTGCCTAATTCCATCCTTGACTTCACCAGAATCGACCATGAACGTGAATGAATTTGCATTCAAACTCGAGTCTCATTGGTTTTGATATGGATTAATCAATTAATCACCTAACTAAAGTATCGACTCAAGAGATTAGGATGTTGTTCGATTTGAAAACAAGAATAGTTTATTTTCTTCGGTTTTTTCCAATCGATATAAAAGCATGGATGGAATGAAAAATAAGCAAGTAAAAGAAAATAGCTGAGTACAAAAGGCTTTTAGATGAACATGAGAGGTGAAAGAAAATGACGATTCGACTCCCTATTACTTTGACCAGTTAAAACAAGTAACCTCCCCAATCGATGCGAAGAGAGCAGATTGAATCCATGCGCCCTTTATCTAAAGCAACGTTCATTCATATCCATCCATCGGTCAATATGGGGTGCTTGTCCAAGGCTTAAGTGAACCGTTCAAAACCATCAATAATGCATCAATATTAAATAATGAGTTCGTATCCATCAACTTAATATCCATATAGGTTCACGTCCATCGATACGAGCGGCCCTGTTCATATCCACTAACATAACGCCTAAAAAGACTAGTTTCGATCGATACGAACGACAATGAACCTCCATACAAATTCATATTGATCACCGTCGATGCAAGAATAACTTTTTAACTTTTCACATCGATCTAGGAGAGGATTGATAGAAAAGATACTGCAAAATGACCATCAAACATTGTTAAAACTCAAATTTCATGTCGATTCAGGAGAGGATCGATACATGATTCGATGCAATGAAACTGACAATGACTCGTGAATGTACAAATGTTAACAAGAGTTAGGTTAACATATGTTTTATGTGCCATAAATCAAAATTTAATTTTAGAAATTTACAAGAATTAAATGATCACCTAACACAATTACAATGACGAACGGCGGATATCCAGCACTCAACACTCAGTTACAATCGTGTACTATACAATCGTCAGCAGTCGGCAATCCAATATTTATATTTCTAGGAGTTAATCAAAAGGTTACATCTCTTGATGAGAAGACAACAACTATTCTGTGAATCAGATAGAGAAATTTTCAAAATGAAGATGGTAGCTTTTCAAAGCACGTCATGTTTACACTAGACGTACTTTGGGGGAAAATGTTATCCTGCCTTTTGGCAAGGCCGTGACACCAAGGTATTGGCTAGAAACCAAAGACAGACCATCTTGATGATCGGTTATACACAGGTTCGCTGTGGATGCCGGTAAATTTTACCCGAGTCCGGATCGAGCTACAATTAATATGACACGATAATTAAACCTATGAAAGCCAATGTTCCAAATTTCAAGTCAATCGGAGTTTGTATGCTCAAAATATGATCGATGCAAATCAAGCAATGCTTTCGTTCGTATCCATCATTCCACCTCCTCATATTGGTTTCATTCGAATCCATTAGGAAAAACTATCATTATTCATATCCATTATGGCAACACTAATTCTTATCCATCTAGGAAAGTGACAGATCGTATCCATGAAAGGAAGTATCATTCATACCCATCAACATTCATTAGTTCGAATCCATCAAACATGCCTCACTTTGTATCGGTCCGTATTCACCCTGCTTCATATCCATCATCAACTAACTTATTGGTATCGATCCACCTATACATGTTATTCGTATCAATCGGCAAGGGATAGATGTAAATGGTACACGATGGATCGATACGAACAACGTCCTTATTGATCGACGCAAAGCGATGCCTGGGAATACCGATGCGAATGAGAATTGAAGGAAGCGATAAGAATGAGACAAGTTTAAATGCGATATGAAAAAAACCATGATATTGGATACGGACGGCATGGATACGAAGCATATGAATGAGAGCGATACGAAGGAGACACGTGAAGAAGGAAAGACTCGATCGATTGGCATGAAAAGTGGATCGATCCTAAAAGTTAGCGTCGCGTCATTGAACATTACGTGCCTATAAGCGATACAAATAGAAGCGATGTGATTAGAGTGATACGAATTCGATAACCTTCAACAAATCCAAACTTGCATTGATTATAACTCGAGATCTACTAGTCAAAATGCCACCAAATTTTCACAGCAGCTTGCCTATAACCTCAAGAATGTACCTGATAAATTTCAGCCCGGAAGGACCAATTATGGATCAATACGAACTCAATTCGTATCGCTCCCAGATCGAGTCGAAATCACTTGAATTCAATCCTATGGGCCCGCCCATGTGGGAGAAGAAGTCTTTCGAGATCCGGGCGAGATATTTGCCGCCCATGCCTATAAACAGTAACCCTGGTCCTACAAAAAAAGGACTTTTGGCTTCTCTATGTTGACATTCTACCAGAATCATTTCTAGACTACCGTTGTGCTGTTGTTACTTCTTGTAAAAATATCAATCATTTCATAGTGGACGTAGGCAATCCACCGAACCACTCTAAATCGTGTGTTGTTAGGTATTTTCTTATCCGTTAACTGGTGTGTTTGTTAGATCTACCTCATTTTACATTTATCTTCTTCATTTTATCTCTTCAAACACATACGAAGAGTGTTGTACCCAATTTTGGTACAAACACAATACAACCATATTTACTTGAAATATTTGTTATAAATAAAAAATCAAACTACCCATACTTCAATAACTTATCATTTATAATTATATAATGGTTTTATTTCAAACCTTCCTTTAATTTAGAACCCACAAGCATGTATTTCACCCATCATTTAGATTACAATAGGTTATACATAACCAATCAAAAGCAACATACACATATCGCTTAAGCATGTACCTTATAAATGAATGTATACAAATTCACAAATACCAAATAATATAATGACATTTCCTTGCCATCTACTTATAGTGAATTTCTTCATCAATTGACTGCATGTTGACTAGTGATCAACACTATCTCGCCCTTGACGTCGATTATCACTAATGATTGGTAGCTGCATTTGCCATTCAAAATGAAACCAATACTTACAAGTATCCTTACTGTTTTCATTATATTTTCTTTCGGCCTTTAAAATCTTAAAATAAACAAAAACTATTTCCATAGTAGATATATTATTCTTCTCAAATGTTTACTAAATTTTTTTCAATATAAGATTCAGTCTTATCTCAATAACTTTCTATTATTATTAAAACTTCATAAGATAGCTCCTTTCAAAAATATAATATACAACTCATAATACTTCTTACAATATTAGCTATCTTTAAGACATTTTCTTTTAAAATTCACTATAGAAGTATAAATACACACATTTTCCAAAACATTCATTTTATTTTAGCATTGTACTTAACTCACTTCAAAAATTTATTTCCTCTTTAAATATTATTTAATTTTTTTCATAATTATCTATAATATTTCTAAAATGTTGTAACTCAAAATACTATGTTTGACTGTCTTGTCCTAGTGTATAGGAATCCCTATCGAGAACACTGACCAAACGCCTAAACTAAAATTCCAAAAGCACCTAACGGGAAATTTAACACCAAATGTATTTTCAAAGATTTCTGTAAACAAAGAGATTCTCAATTTAGATAATTGCTTCCTTTTATCAGATCACTTCTAATAAGCCTTCATAGTTCTATACAATAACAATTTACTAATAATAGTTCGATAATACACCCATTTATTCATGCATACATCAAGCATTCATCGATTTTTAATTCATCTTGGTACTTAATTAGTCATGAATATGGTTAATATTATAGTTTATAGGAAATCAAATTTTCAATATACCTTATGGTAACTACACCATCGAAGACACCGCAAGGTCTTATTATTAATATTGACTAGGTTTCAAAATCCTAAGTGATGATTCCTGCTGAATATAAATTTTTAAGAGTCGTTAAAAGTTTTTAAAACATCTAAGCATTCATCAATCGATCAAATATATAAAACATAAACTGATTAATGTGCTTAGCGAAAGGTAGGCAATCCACTTCCATTACATAACATTGATCATTGACACATCATGATAGATCAATTCAATTTAAAGCCATCCAAGGACTAATTTACTTTCCATAAAATCTCGCTCTTGCCCAAAGTGAGTTCCAAACTTTAGCATCATTATAAAAACAATTTATATAGTAATTTGAAATTTTACAAATATATCCCGATAATTATTCTTAATAATCGTTTATATTTTTATTCTAAATAGGAAGTAAATTCTAAATTCTACCTTACACCCCAAGGGGCGCGATTCTAAGTCTAGCTAGGCCAAGATTCACATCTCAAATATCGTATATTGTTCTGAACCTTAGCTTTGATACAAAGCTATAATGCCCCGTCTCTATACTCATACCAACAAAGAATGTTACATAGTGATATTGTCTGCTAATACGAAGAATAAGGCGGATAGGAGCGACCATGCATGAATATTCCCTTGGATTAACACCAATATGTTTTACCATACCTTAAAAATCATATGTGACAGGTATGATATCGAAACAAAGCAACAACATAGTAGCTAAAAAGAAGTTTAGAATAATATATTATATCACAAAGAATGCAGAATCGTGGAATAGAGCAGAACATATAACATTGACATGAAAATACATACATACGTGTATCCACAAAACAGTGTACTAGACACACATACTATACATGACAAGCACAAGGCTAGCAAAATAATATACATGTCATGAGTCACTATCTAGACAAATGACAACATTGATACTAATTTAGAATAAAAGATATATATATATATATATATATATATATAACATGTATAACTATAATGACCCGTAAATTAATCGCTTTGTATTTGAATATTTGAATCATTTTAAATATTTAAACATTGGATTTAAATATCCAATAGACATATTTTAAATACTAATTAATGATATTATAATCATTTTCAAATTTTTTACCAAAATAATCAGTTCAAATAAAAATATAAAATGTGACCGCAAAAAGTTTTCCGAAATTTCAACTTTTTGGTATCGGAAAGTCGTCGAAAATGTCATGCACATTTCATATAACTCATGTATACGTGAACATACATGTAAACATGTTATAAGGTAAGTTAAGTAATGTACTAATGGTAATAAACCATGATTAATTTAAATATAAACATGATAAGACACATCATGTTTAAATAAAGAAAAGATAAAAATATAAAATAACATCTCATGCACCACCATCACCTAAACTAGGATCTAAGGCATGGTGAAGGAGGGGCTTAGGAGGGTGCGTGTGCACCTAAGGAGAAGGGGGAAGTATAGGAGCCTGTACATAACAATATAAATGTTAAAATTAATTTGAATTCTTACTTCATTTCTTTTTCCTATAAATACTCCTCATCTCCATACATTTTCCACAGTACATGTTCATTTCTGTCTTCCTTTCTTTTCTCTTCATATACATGTATACATCCATCAATGGCTTCTAAAATTATTTCCAAAGTCAAAAACTAGCGAATACACTTCTAAAAAAACAAGCTTAACTCCTTACTTCACTTCCTAAAACCATTCTCTACTAAGTAAGACCCTATACCCCCACATATCCACTATGTCCGAGCCCCATATGGTCTAGGACGAGACCAAAAGTCTCCAACAAGATCCACTGAATCGAGCCATTTGCATAGTATAGCTTAGACCTTGTCGCATTCCTGAAGTTAGTGCAAGTTCGGTTAAGTTGGTAAGCATTTTGGTGAGTATAAATTTCACCTTTCAAAATCCAATTTTGTAACCTTAAATATAGTTCATTTATATTGTTGATGAATGCTTGTTGGATATATGTTCTGTTATGATGGTTGTTGGCTTGAGTTATTCATCAAAAGCTAACACTTTGGAAGTTAGTAACTTGACAAGTTAGCAAGCTAAAGTTGAAATTTTGCAAGTGTTGTTTACTAGTTGTTGTGTAAATGTGCATACCATATTTATATGCTTCTCATATGTTGGGTGACGACTTGATGAATGAAAAATCACATGAACTAGTTCGCTGAACCGCCCATATAATGATAGCCGCTATATCAGCACATTCAGAAAATCACCTTTTATCGAAAACGTTTGGTTTCATTATCGTGCTTGGAATTATTTTTAAAGTTAAGAAAGTTTTTGATTAATGACTTTTTTCAAAAAAATACTAATTATTTTAATAACGATTATTTAATTAAATTAATTACTAAGGATTAAGGTTAACTAATTAACTTATTAATGACATGTTTTAAATTTAACTAATTACATAGTTAATAATGTTTTAAATTTAATTATTTGTTTTATCTAATGATATTTAAGACTAATTAATCTTTTGATAATGATGGATTAAAATTAACTAATTTATTAATTAATGATGTTTTTAAAATTAATTAATCCTTTTTAATTAATGACTTTTAAAAGTTAATAAATTTGTTCAACCTTAATTAATATTTCCTTAAGTAAAGTTTTAAATTAATTAACCAATTTTATATAATGATATTCAATTATTATTAAATTAATTTAATTAATTATATTATTAATTAATTGAATTAATGATGTTTTAAAGGTAAAATCCTTTTTTAATTAAAGGTTATTGAAGTTAACTAATCAACTTAGTTAATAAAGTTTTAAAAGTTAATTAATCAATGCAATAAGGATGTTTTAAGTTGTTAAATCCTTTTTAATGATGTTTCAAATTTATGTAAACCCTTTTAACAAAGTATTTTAAAGCAAATACTTGTAATGTGAAGTCAAGTATGAATTTAGGTTTTTATGAGAAAAAGTTTGAATTGTTTATGGAAATGAATTAATTTCTATATAGCGATTCACTTGTATGGAAATGATTTATTTATATCATTAGCACTAAACATCGAAGAAGTAGACTTGTCACTATTTCAAAAAATTAAGTATAATCGTGAGACATGACTTTGAGGTCACGCTACCTTGACTTATTTGGTATTATTGTTAACCAGGAAATAATGCAAGTTTGAATCTGATGAGTGATGGTGAGTATACAAGACTTAATTTCCATATACGATCGTTTAATATCCTCGATAATTTCTCAACTATCATTTACTTCATCTTACTTCATCTTCTTTATTATCATCATTCTAAGGCAATGTGTTGCTCCTTTGAGAATTGATATCCTTTGTCGGAAATTAATAAATCCAAAGCAGGAGAAGAAGCAAAGCTACGTGGGGTTGTTACCATCAGGATACTTTCACATCTCATCTAGTTTTAGATTCGGTAGCACTATTAGATTGAAATATTCAGATACTCGGTAAGGTTTGGCGGGGCCTGGCTTGGTATTGTCCAAGAAATGTCATGGAGTATACGAGCTTCTCATAAGTATAATACTAGAGGTATACTTCAAGGGTGGTGCACCTTCGTAGTCATTTGTTGGAGATTTTCCTTTTCTGATTTGATTCGAACCTTTAAATTTATCCACTTATTTGCATCGGGAAGTGTCAACAACTCCTCGTGGTGTTTAATTATTTATCTATTCTTTATGCGGGAGTAAACTCGTTTGATGTTCAGTGACATGGTCTCACATGTTTGTGTTTGATTTCACACCTATTGTTTTAAAAAGTTTTACTCATACCAGACACATAATCTGACCCGAGTTGTTTGTTTTCTCTAAACTCTCGGGTACTTATTTTATTTGAGTAGTCCAAGAGTAGCAGGTTTTTTTAAAGCTCTTTTGAAGACGACGTCCTAGCAGGAGGCTTTCATTTTCTTAGTTACATATTTTGTTGTCTTATTTGTGTATGTATTTTGTTCAGCATATATAAAGGGAAGATGTTATAATTTCCTACGCTGTTTGTAGTACTTTTTTGTAACTTTGATAACTCCCTGTTAAGAAGTTACCTGATGTACTATAGCTGTTATGCTTTATATAGCAGTTTCATGTAAGGTTTTCTATTCTGTTCTCTATTTAACCTACGACGTTTCATCTTTCCAATGCTTGGGCCATAACACATGAACACCGAGGATGTGTTAAGTGTCATTCCTAGGGGGGTTAGAAGGTTGGATCGTCACAATAACTATCTCCAAGCTAAGCCAACATCTACAGTTACTAAGTCCCGGAACTTGAAATATCTCGATTTGACCTGAGTTATAAAAATAAGCAATGGATCCGGCTAATCCTATTTATACTTGGGTGGCATCACATAATATATATAGGACAAGATGATATAGCAAACACTGTAATGAAAGTAAAAGATCTCATCAAATAGATGTGTCATATAAAAGAGTGAGATCACAATAAATGAACACATTAATGATATCATGTCATAATAATTATTGCATGATGAACAAGGATCTTTTTGCACAAACATTTCATAACAAAACATCATTTTATAAAGTCATCTCCTGCCCAACATCGACAATTGTAATGACCCAGAATTTCCGACCCAGTTTAAAATTTTAAATCCATCGTTTTAGTATAAAAATTTCAAAATTTATAAATGACCTCAATTAACGTCCAAACTTCATTTATAAGATACGTCTAGTTAGATATGAACATAGAAAAAGTAACGTCGTAAAATATTACAGTAAATTTCGTTCGCGTTTTACTGTATATCAGTCCATACAAAGCTGCGTAAAATTTATCTTTCAAATCCAAACATTTTTACACAGTTATGTTGTAAAAATTATTTTGATCAAGATAATGTGATTCGCTTCGTCAAAAACTGTCATCGCCTGTTCCGTTTAAATTGTTTTGCAAATCGTACAATTTAAGTGGCGTAAAATCGAATTTTTATAAAACCCTCGTATTGCAATAATCTGTGTACCATTAGAAGCGTGTCGTCGCACTGATCAAAACGGTATATTTATTCATGCCAATCGGAGTCCGACGTAAAATAGTAGCATTGATTTAACCGTTCCGGACGGACCGGTTAAACAAATTTCAGCCTAAAATTCTTTAGCCCGTATACATTCAAAATTTTGAAATTAAAGTCAGCTGATGCATTTAAGAAAGTAGTTGGAAGCTGAGGGTTGACATTGGAATGGGGTATGACTTTTCGGTATTCGATATTGAAAATGCGAGATACGAAGCAACAAAGTAAAAAAATTATATTTCTCTAGTATCATTCCACTGTTCAAGCATTCATCTCATCCTCTCTGCATTTCAACTCTCCAGGTAATGCACACCTCCTCCACACTTCTCTCCTTCCTTTCTTATTTTCATTTTTCTTCACATTTCCGTTCCTCTGTAAAAAAAAAAAGCACGGCCGAAACAAAGCAAGCCCTCACTCATTCTCCCCTCTCTCTCCACTCACCTCACCACCTTACTTCACCTCAAAACCAAATATATATATATATGTTGCGCGCCTGCATGCATTCCAGGGGAGGTCTCGGCTTGAAAAAAAATGAATTGGGCCGTGTGTTGTGTGTGTGTACGTATGAGTGTAGTGTTGCTATGGAGGTGCAGTGCATGTTGCATATGAAATGCAAATTGTTGCATGTAGGGGGAGGCCGTGTATTTTGAGTCACAGTTGTTAAAAAAAATAAGAGAAAGGGGGCAGTTGCGTGCGTGTATAGCATGCAAGGGAGTGGAGGAAGGTGAAGATTGGGACTATTTGCGTGAAGGAAGAAAAAAGAAAAAAAACAAAAGTGATGGCAACATCTAGAAGGGTGATGAGCTGGGCGTGCATGAGCCTGAGGCCGTGTGCGTTTGGTTCTATTGTGTACAAATGTGTTCGTGCATGTTTGTGTGCATGTTTTGCATGAGTGTAAATGTGTTGCGTGAGTGTAAATGTTGAGTGAGTGTAAATGTTGAGTGTAAATGTGTGCATGTTTTAGTGTGTGTACTTGGGCCGTGCGTGTGTGTTTTGTTTATATAAAAAAAATCAAAAGAGAGTATGCGTGAGTATGAAAGGGAGAAGATGGAGGTTGGAACTGTTATGCACGGAGGCGAAAAAAATAAGTTATGTGAGTTGGGGGGTTTGCTGCAAGTAGAGGAAGGGTGTACAATCATGTACGCGCATGCAAGCAGGGGGTTGAAGTCACGGCTTGTTTCGTTTAAAAAATAAAAAAATAAAATGAAACTGAGATTGGCTAATAGTTCTAGATTTTTCTGAAAAGTATTTAAGTAAATATCTATTGGTTGCCAAAATAGTAACCATTTTTTCTTTTCTTGTTGTTTCAGCAACTGTCTGAGTTCTTTCGCAGCAGCATCAATCGCTCAGCCTTTGTTCTTTCCTTCGTTACCAGTAAGCGCAGTTATATAATTTTATAATTATATATGATGTTCATTGAATAATATCGTTTTCTTTTGTCGATATTACAGTGTCCGTTGTTCGCATTGTACCGACTCTATTCGTGCTTCTTCTTGCTTTGGGTCAATTTCTTTATCCACGAAAGGTGAATTAATTTTCACGACTATATTCTTATACAAGTATGGTTGTTGAATGATTGCTATGCGATGCTGAAGTGGATGTTAATTGTTATTGTTAAGTGATAAATAATTTGCAAGTTGAAATTTATATAGGGTAGTTAACAATTTAAAATGGATTATATATGTCGAATGTTAATTAGTTAAACTTGACCCCTTCATATGTTGAATATTGATTAGTTAAACTTGACCCTTTTAATTGTTAATTAAAATTGACACGTAGAAATTGGTTAATTACACTTGAATAATTGAACGTATATTGGATTTATTGTTGTAGTGTAAACTTGAAATTGAAATTGAACGACAAGTGAAAACCGTAATGTAATAATCTTTAGTCTACATGAAATGATAGTGTAGATTCTAGAAATAATTTTATTAATTTGCACAAATAACAAATGTAAATTAATACGAATATTTCGGGATTATTTAAATAAATTGTTGAATTGTAATGTATGGATGCTATTGCTTGTTTATTTACTTTGACACCATCCCAGTTATCACACTGCAAGTTCCCTTTGTATGCTTTGATTTTGAATTGAAATGGAATCGGGTTGAAATGATAAATTCCCAAATAATTTTGACTTAGGATAGAAAATTAAATTAAACCCGTTTGGTCAATGTTTTGATTTAAAATAAAAGAAAGTTATTTGATTAATAACAAGGTTTGAATAAAATTGGAATTTAAATTCGAATGAATGTAAATGTGAATATTTGAATTTGAAACAAATATTAGCATCGTAATTGACAAAAGAACATTGTTTAAAATTTAATTATTTAATAATTAAATTTAGAATTATTTGATAATTAAGTTTTGAAATTATTAATAATTAAGTTTTGGAATTAGTAATAATTAATTTGGAATAATTATTAATTATTGAAATTATTAATAATTAAGTTTTAAAATTAATAATAATTAAGTTTGGAATTAGTGATAATTAAGATTTGAAATTATTTGATAGTAATGAGATTGAATGATTTAAAAATTAAATCGAGTTGAATTTTCTTATTAAGTGAAATTGAATTTTTGAATAAGTGAAACTAAGTTTCTTTAATTTAGTTTTGAAATTTGTAACTAAGGAAATGAATAAATGAAATGAATTTCTTTAAATAAGAAATAAAATGCGTTTATCGAAATAAATTCAAGACTTGTGATTTAAAGAATTGGATTCGACAAATTTAATTTAAAATAAATTAGTAAGCTTGACATAATAAGTTGAACTTAAGAAACTAATGTAATGAATTGGAAATTTAATTGAAATTGTTTTAAATGAAATTAATGAATATCAAATGAAATCGATAATTGAGTTTAAATCGATTTGAACATTAAATTAAGTTAAATGATTATGGAATGAACTTATATATAAAACTAAATGAATATTTGAATTGTTTTAAAGTGAACTTTGAAATAGAATTATAGAAATTTTGAAATGAAATTATGAATTTATGGAACGTAAATTTTGGAATTTGATTTAGAAAGACTAACAAAATGTATAATTACGAATTCTAATTGAAATTGAAATTGAATTGATCTTGAAAAATATTAAACGACCAATCGGTAAATTAATTACGAAGGTTATTAAAGGAACCAGAATCGGTTAGGGACTTACTCACTGTCTAAACCGAAAACCACTTTAATAACTATACGCGGAGTGTGATCCAGAATGAAGTGGTTGGATTGAGGTACACGATGACTGAAGAAAGAGAACGATAATGGATAGCCTTGGCACTTGTGTCAAATTGGAAATGACTAAAACAGGAGCCGTGCCGGGCCAAATGGGGTTAGCTACCTCGAGCGAACACACTTCTTCGTAAACTACTCATTTACTTTGTGACTGATTGGTGCGCACCCTTGAATTTGGAGTGTTTTTTCGCGGTGTTGCGATCGTTGCGGCGATGCGTTCTCACCAGTCCAGATCAGGCAAACGGTAGTTTCACTACCTTGGGTATTGCCTCATGTGCCTTGTCATACTTGTATTCCCATATACGCGACCACTACGATTTTGTTTTGTATTATACCTATAGAGTACTCCCTGATATCCCACTAGTTTACGGTGGAGTTTACAGTGCTGTATAGTCTATAGTGCTATATGAAATGTGTTAAAGGGGACAATGGTAACGCCTTAACACTATTTTGATATTTTACTTTACTGTTAGACATTATCTATTTATCGTACATTACTACGTATAAATAGTTTAACGGATCCTCAAAGATGTTATTCCTTTCATCTTTGAGTTATTGTTATTTGAATTTGAACCATATTATCTGTATAAGGATATATGTCCTGATTCGAGTGTTTGTTTATGCTTATGCTCGGATAAGACTGAGGATTGTTATTGTTGTTCTACCTGGAGCTGAAGACCCAAGACTATCACTATCTTATCTTATCAGTATTTTTCTTTCTATTTGGACTATTGGACTTCTATGTTGTTCTATTTCTTTATTTAAGACATTCTTGTATATATGGGTAGCTTCATGAACTACTCTCATGGCTATGTTGTATTTGTGTTGCACTATTCTATGATGTTATATTTCTGTGATTCTGTGATGATTCTTGTTTATATACACACACACACACACACACACACTCCATTAATGGTTTGTGTTTTGTATTATTTAAGTTGACAAGTATGAATATCGTTAATTTAAATGGTACAAATATACCCGTTGTTACAGTTGGTATGAGAGCTTTGGTTCCCGATAACCTTAGCCTGTGGAGTTTTAAAGCTCATTAGAGATAGGGTAAACATACCCTAGAATGAGGAGAATCATTTCAGAATCCATATCCTTTGATTCATCCTTCTTATTGAATTCGTTTGAATAGAATTTCCTTAAGTTCTATAAATTCCTATCTTTGACTCTAAATCACTTTTGGTATTCCAGGATGGCTACCAGAAGAAATGTTAGAGGAGGGAGGGGTGGAAACGCTCCCGAACCACATGCCCCAGCTCCCGCAGTCAGATTCTCCACTTTTAGCAAGGAGTATACTCAGCTTGGCGGAGTCAAATTTAATGGCTCCGAGAGTTTCATCGAAGCACAGCAATGGCTAAAGAGTTTGGACAGGATCTATACTGGCTTAGAGATCACAGACGCTCAGAAGCGTAAGTTGGCCGCTTGGCAGCTTCAAGATGCTGGACAGGATTGATGGGAGTCAGTCACTTCTCGTACTAATGAGGAAACCATCACTTGGGGCCAGTTTAGGTAGTAATCTATCTAAAATTTCATCTAAATAAAATTCCTTTTATCTCGTCAAAATTTTGACTCATTTTCATATCACTGGTAAATAGTGATTCCTTTATGACTCAGGGGATGCCAGCTGTTGCGAAGGCCCAACTCTATCGGTCTTTTATGGATCTCAAGCAGGGCAACATGACCTTCACTGAGTGTGAAAGGAAATTCAACGAACTATCTAAGTTCGGACTTGGCTTGATTGATACACCTCTGCTTAAGAATGAGAAGTTCATACATGGCGCGCGCCTTGAGTATTACGAGCTCCTCACCGCTCATGTCCATGGAACTTTCACTGAGTTGATGGATTTTTCTCTTCGATATGAGGGAAAGCCAAAGGGAACTTCGGTCACTAAGGCTCCAGCTATTCAGCCATCCTCTAGTCAGAATGGGAAGAGAAAGCCAAATTTTGAGCAATAGAAGAAGAACTGGCAGAAGAAATCCGGGCTTGGCTATTCTCAGAAGAAGCCCATTGACATATCATCTATTACTTGCTTCAACTACAACCAAAAAGGTCATTATGCTAGTAGCTGTCCATCTCCAAAGGGCGTAACTGTTCCGCCACTGGCACTTTGCCACTGGCCCTTGCCTCGGAAGTTCCCACCCCGGAAGTTCTTGATAATCAAGGTACTTTGCAAAGTACTTTTATGTTGCATACCTTGCCTATTAGAGTTCTATTTGACACCGGAGCTACAAATAGCTTCATATCTACTGATTTATGTAATAAGCTTGGTTTGGAACCCACTCTTGCATCTATTTCCTTATGTGTATCTAGCCCTATTGGAGGGCTTGCTAACCTAAAAAGAGTTTGCAAATATGTCACTCTTATGCATGGCATTCACCGTTTTACTTGGGATTTCTATGTCCTTGGATTCGAGGCATTCGATATACTATTAGGCATTGATTGCGTTCGAAAGTTCGAAGCCTTTATCTCATGCAAAGCTCGAACTGTCTTTCTTATTGACGACAAGAGTATGCCTTTAGTTATTAAAGGCAAATCGCCTAAAGAATGTGCTGGGAGTTTTATATTCTCTCTTGACTCTCATCCAAGTGAACTTAGCTCCACTCCAGTGGTTCAACACTTTTCTGATGTATTTGGAGATGTCAATTCTCTACCACCTCCGCGGGAAATTGAATTCCGCATTGATCATATTCCTGGTGCACGACCAGTAGTTCTTCCTCCCAGGAGAATGACTCCTAAAGAAAAGGCAGAATTGAATGTTCAAATCGAAGATTTATTTTCTAAAGGCTTGATTCGGCGCAGTCATTCAGAATGTGGTGCTGCAGTTGTATTTGTCACAAAATCTGATGGTTCACTCGGAATGTGTGTGGACTATAGAAAGATAAACAAGCTCACACACAAGAACAGGTATCCGATGCCCCGCATCAACGATCTATTCGATCAGCTACATGGAGCTAAAGACTTCTCTCAACTTGATTTGGCTACCGGCTTTCATCAACTCAGAATCGCTGAGGATAGTATTCCTAAAACATCATTCTGCACTGAAAATGGTTTCTATGAATGGCTAGTTATGCCGTTCGGCCTCACTAATGCTCCAGCTAATTTCGTTGATTTGATGAATAGAGTTTTTCGGGATGTTCTTAACAAGTTCGTTCTTGTTTTCATCGACGATATCCTTGTCTTCTCTAAAGATGAGAAAGAGCATAGGTCACGTTTGGCTTTTGTTCTTGAAACTCTTCGCAGACAACAGCTTAAAGCCAAGTTTTCGAAATGCCACTTTTGGAGAGATGAAGTTCGTTTCCTTGGCCATATTGTTTCGGAGAATGGGATTTCGGTCGATCCAGCTAAGATCGCCGTAATCAATGTAAGTTCTATTCTTACTTGTTAATTCTATCTAAACAATTTATCAATATCTAAATTTGAATCCTTGGAATTTGCAGGATTGAGAGACTCCTAAAACTCCTACAGATATCTACAGTTTCTTTGGTTTGGCCGGCTATTATCGCAGGTTCATAGAGAACTTTGCTCGTATTGTTGCCCCACTTACCGCACTAACCAGAAAGAATGTGAAATTTATTGGAGTGAAAAGTGCGAAGCAGCTTTCAATGAGATGAAGCAAAGGTTGACATCTGCCCCAGTTCTTACAGTTATTGACGGGAGTGAAGGATTGACCGTCTGTACTGATGCCTGCCGTGATGGATTAGGAGCAGTCTTAATGCAAAAGGGAAAGGTTATTGCCTATGCGGGTCGTCAGTTAAAGAGCCATGAAGCAAATTACGCAACTCACGATTTAGAGCTTCTTGCGGTTGTATTTGCTCTTAAGCTATGGAGGCACTATCTATTGGGAACCAAATTCGAGTTATTCACAGACCACAAGTCAGTGAGATATATTTTCTCGCAAAAGGATTTGAATCAGAGACAAGTCCGATGGCTCGAATTTTTAGCTGCATATGATCTTGATATTAATTACACTCCAAGGAAAGCAAATGCCGTAGCCGATGCTTTGAGCAGAAATCAAACAATGGCATGTTGTAATCTTGTTGAAGGAATGTTATTCCAGCTTTCCGTCTCCCCAGCTCTTATGGATCGTATTATAGCCAAGAAATACGAGGACACTTTGCTTTATCGCATTAAAGAAATAGTTCTCGGCAGAGTTGGAAATGCTGACAATAAATTGGGTGCACATGTTGACAGTAATGGAGTCTTGAGAATTGATAATCGTATTTGTGGTCCTAATGTTGATGGTCTAAGACAGGAAGTGCTGAGGGAAATCCATCAATCGTCGCTTTCATTTCATCCCGGTGTCACTAAAATGTACCAGAATATGAAGAAGTTATATTGGTGGAGTGGGATGAAGCGCGATATCTGTACATATGTTAGCAGATGCACAACTTGCCAACAAGTTAAAGCTGATCACAGAAAGACAGCTGGTTTGCTTCAACCATTAGAGATTCCAGGATGAAAGTGGCAGCAGATTTCTATGGACATTATTGATGGGCTACCAAGGACTAGAAAGGGTAACGAAAGCATTTGAGTGATTGTTGATAGACTGACGAAGTCCGCTCACTTTATTCCAGTCAAGTCCACTCGTACAGCTTCGAGCTTGGCAGAGATATACATGAGAGAAGTTTTTAAACTTCATGGTGTACCATCCAGTATCGTATGCGATCGAGATCCTATTTTCACCAGTAAATTCTAGAAAGCATTTCAGGATACTTTGGGCATCAAACTGAATCTGAGCACAGCTTATCATCCTCAGACAGATGGCCAAACTGAGAGGGTGAATCAGATTTTGGAAGACCTTCTCCGAGCTTGTATTATTGAATTTGGTGGATCCTTTGAAGACTATCTTCAACCCGGACATCGTGGTTCGTAGCCACGTGCTCTAATCCTCTGAGCTACAGGCCCCACCCCGTCTCTACTGGATCTGTTCCCGGGAGTACCCTCAAAAAGGAACTCTCCTCAGCCATTTCGGTTCGGGTTAAGAAGATGTGAAAGTGCGTTTCTCTCTATAAGAACAGTGCGTTCTAAGGTGTGAATGGGGAGAGAAGAGATATCATAATTGAGGTTTTCACTTATGATAATAGTTACCAGGTAAAGAATTGAATTTCAAATTTGAATAAGTATATTTGAATTTGAATTAATCATCTGTAATAAACCAGGCAAGCATTGGTATGGCACCGTTCGAAGCCTTATATGGACGGCTGTGCAAATCGCCACCTTGTTGGATCGAGTCGGGAGATCGATTAGTGCGTGGACCAGAAATAATTTTGGTAGCTTTCAAAAAAGTCGTAGAAATCAAGAAGAAGATAAAGACGGCACAGGATAGACAGAAGAGCTACGCTGACAAAAGGAGAAGAGAACTCGAATTCAGCGTAGGAGACAAAGTATTTCTGAAAGTGTCGCCTTTGAAGAATATTATTCGATTTGGAAGGAAAGGGAAGCTAGCTTCGAGATTTGTTAGTCCATTTGAGTTTACGGAAAGAGTCGGAACATTGGCCTATAGAGTTGCATTTCCAGAGAAGTTCGCCGGTGTGCGCAACGTGTTCCACGTCTCACTTCTACGCAAAGTTGTACACTATCCATCTATGACCATCCCTACTGCTTAATTGGAGGAGATAGTTATCGAGCCTGACTTGACTATTAAGCGAAAGCCACTTCGGATAGTCGATCGTGAGACAAAGCAACTCAGAAGGAAGTCGGTAAATCTCGTCAAAGTCCAATGGAGTGCAGATGAGCGAGATTGCACATGGGAGACTGAGGATAGTATTCGGGATTCAAACCCCGAATTACTAATTTCAGGTATAATTCAACTTTCTCAAAATCTATCTTGACTTTTCTACTTATTTCATTCCTACTTCACTCGTCTCATTCCTTTTCGAGGACGAAAAGTTTTGAGTGGGGGAGATTGTAATGACCCTGAATTTCCGACCCAGTTTAAAATTTTAAATCCATCGTTTTAGTATAAAAATTTCGAAATTTATAAACGATCTCAATTAACGTCCAAACTTTATTTATAAGATACGTCTAGTTACATATGAACATAGAAAAAGTTTCGTCGCAAAATATTATAGTAAATTTCGTTTGCGTTTTACTGTATATCAGTCCATATAATGCTGCGTAAAATTTATCTTCTGAATCCAAATATTTTGACACGGTTATGTTGTAAAAATTATTCTGATCAAAATAATGTGATTCGCTTCGTCAAAAACTGTCATCGCCTGTTCCGTTTAAATTGTTTTACAAATCGTACAATTTAAGCGGCGTAAAATCGATTTTTTATAAAACCATAGTATCGCAACAATCTGTGTACCGTTGGAAGCGCGTCGTCGCACTGATCAAAACGGTATATTTATTCGTGCCAATCAGAGTCCGACGTAAAATAGTCGCATTGATTTAACCGTTTCGGACGGACCGGTTAAACAAATTTCAGCCCAAAATTCTTTAGCCCGTATACATTCAAAATTTTGAAATTAAAGTCAGCTGATGCATTTAAGAAAGTAGTTGGAAGCTGTGGGTTGGCATTAGAATGGGGTATGACTTTTCGGTATTCGATATTGAAAATGTGAGATACAAAGAAACAAAGTAAACAAATTATATTTCTCTAGTATCATTCCACTATTCAAACATTCATCTCATCCTCTCTGCATTTCAACTCTCCAGGTAACGCACGCCTCCTCCACACTTCTCTTCTTCCTTTCTTATTTTCATTTTTCTTCACATTTCCGTTCCTCTGCAAAATAAAAAAAAATAAAAAAGCATGGCCGAAACAAAGCAAGCCCTCACTCATTCTCCCCTCTCTCTCCACTCACCTCTCCACCTCACTTCACCTCAAAACCAAATATATATTTATGTTGCGCGCCTGCATGCATTCCAGGAGAGGCCTCGGCTTGAAAAAAATATGAATCGGGCCGTGTGTTGTGTGCGTGCACATATGAGTGTAGTGTTGCTGTGGAGGTGCAGTGCGTGTTGCATATGAAATGCAAATTGTTGCATGTAGGGGGAGGCTGTGTATTTTGAGTCACAGTTGTTAAAAAAAATAAGAGAAAGGGGGCAGTTGCGTGTGTGTATAGCATGCAGGGGGAGTGGAGGAAGGTGAAGGTTGGGACTATTTGCGTGAAGGAAGAAAAAAGGAAAAAAAAACAAAACAAAAGAGATGGCAGCATGTTGAAGGGTGATGAGCTGGGCGTGCACGAGCCTGAGGCCGTGTGCGTTTGGTTCTGTTGTGTACAAATGTGTTCGAGCATGTTTGTGTGCATGTGTTGCGTGAGTGTAAATGTGTTGCATGAGTGTAAATGTTGAGTGAGTGTAAATGTTGAGTGCAAATGTGTGCATATTGTAGTGTGTGTACTTGGGCCATGCGTGTGTGTTTTGTTTATATAAAAAAAATCAAAAGAGAGGATGCGTGAGTATGAAAGGGAGAAGATGGAGGTTGGAACTGTTATGCATGGAGGAGGAAAAAAAAGTTACGTGAGTTGGGGGGTTTGCTGCAAGTAGAGGAAGGGTGTACAATCATGTACATGCATGCAAGCAGTTGGTTGTAGTCACGGCTTGTTTCGTTTAAAAAAAATAAAAATAATGAAACTGAGATTGGCTAATAGTTCTTGATTTTGCTGAAAAGTATTTAAGTAAATATCTATTGGTTGCCAAAATAGTAACCATTTTTTCTTTGCTTGTTGTTGCAGCAACTGTCTGAGTTCTTTCGCAGCAGCATCAATCTCTCAGCCTTCATTCTTTCCTTCGTCACCGGTAAGCGCAATTATATAATTTTATATCATTGAATTAATATTGTTTTCTTTTGTCGATATTACAGTGTCCGTTGTTCGCATTGTACCGACTCTATTCGTGCTTCTTCTTGCTTTGGGTTAATTTCTTTATCCACGAAAGGTGAATTAATTTTCATGACTATATTCTTATACAAGTATGGTTGTTGAATGATTGCTATGCGATGTTGAAGTGGATGTTAATTGTTATTGTTAAGTGATAAATAATTTGCAAGTTGAAATTTATATAGGACAGTTAACAATTTAAAATGGATTATATATGTCGAATGCTAATTAGTTAAACTTGACCCCTTCATATATTGAATATTGATTAGTTAAACTTGACCCTTTGAATTGTTAATCAAAATTGACACGTAGAAATTGGTTAATTACACTTGAATCATTGAACGTATATCGGATTAATTGTTGTAGTGTAAACTTGAAATTGAAATTGAACGACAAGTGAAAACCGTAATGTAATAATCTTTAATCTACATGAAATGATAGTGTAGATTCTAGAAATAATTATATTAATTTGCATAAATAACAAATGTAAATTAATACGATTATTTCGAGATTATTTAAATAAATTGTTGAATTGTTATGTATGGATGCTATTGCTTGTTTATTTACTTTGACACCATCCCAGTTATCACGCTGCAAGTTCCCTTTGTATGCTTTGATTTTGAATTGAAATGGAATCTGGTTGAAATGATAAATACCCAAATAATTTTGACTTAGGATAGAAAACTAAATTAAACCCGATTGGTCAATGTTTTGATTTAAAATAAAAGAAAGTTATGTGATTAATAACAAGGTTTGAATAAAAATGGAAGTTAAATTCGAATGAATGTAAATGTGAATATTTGAATTTGAAACAAATATTAACGTCGCAATTGACAAAAGAACATTGTTTAAAATTTAATTATTTAATAATTAAATTTAGAATTATTTGATAATTAAGTTTTGAAATTTTTAATAATTAAGTTTTGGAATTAGTAATAATTAACTTGGAATTATTATTAATTATTGAAATTATTAATAATTAAGTTTTAAAATTAGTAATAATTAAGTTTGGAATTAGTGATAATTAAGATTTGAAATTATTTGATAGTAATGAGATTGAATGATTTAAAAATTAAATTGAGTTGAATTTTCTTATTAAGTGAAATTGAATTTTTGAATAAGTGAAACTAAGTTTCTTTAATTGAGTTTTGAAATTTGTAACTAAGGAAATGAATAAATGAAATGAATTTCTTTAAACAATAAATAAAATGTGTTTATTGAAACAAATGAAAGACTTGTAATTTAAAGAATTGGATTCGACAAATTTAATTTAAAATAAATTAGTAAGGTTGACATAATAAGTTGAACTTAAGAAACTAATGTAATGAATATGAAATTGTTTTAGGTGAAATTAATGAACATCAAATGAAATCGATAATTGAGTTTAAATCGATTTGAACGTTAAATTATGTTAAATGATTATGGAATAAACTTATTTATGAAATTAAATGAATATTTAAATTGTTTTAAACTGAACTTTGAAACTGAATTATAGAAATTTTGAAATGAAATTGTGAATTTATGAACGTAAATTTTGGAATTTGATTTAGAAAGACTAATGAAATGTTTGATTACGAATTCTAATTGAAATTGAAATTGAATTGATTTTGAAAAATATTAAACGACCAATCGGTAAATTAATTACGAAGGTTATTATAGGATCGGAATCGGTTATGGACATACTCACTGTCTAAACCGAAAACCACTTTAATAACTATACGTTGAGTGTGATCCAGAATGAAGTGGTTGGATTGACGTACGCGATGACTGAAGAAAGAGAACGATAATGGATAGCCTTGACACTTGTGTCAAATTGAAAATGACTAAAACAGGAGCCGTGCCGGGCCAAATGGGGTTAGCTACCTCAAGCGAACGCACTTCTTCGTAAACTACTCATTTACTTTGTGATTGATTGGTGCGCACCCTTGAATTTGGAGTGTTGTTTCGCGGTGTTGCGATCGTTGCGGCGATGCGTTCTCACCAGTCCGGATCAGGCAAATGGTAGTTTCACTACCTTGGGTATTGCCTCATGTGCCTTGTCATACTTGTATTCCCATATACGCGACCACTACGATTTTGTTTTGTATTATACCTATGGAGTACTCCCTGATATCCCACTAGTTTACGGTGGAGTTTACAGTGCTGTATAGTCTATAATGCTATATGAAATGTGTTAAGGGGGACAATGGTAACGCCTTAACACTATTTTGATATTTTACTTTACTGTTAGACATTTTCTATTTATCGTACATTACTAAGTATAAATAGTTTAATGGATTCTTAAAGATACTATTCCATTCATATGTGAGTTATTGTTATTTGAACTTAAACCATATTATCTGTAAAAGAATATTTGTCCTGATTCGAGTGTTTGTTTATGCTTATGCTCGGATCAGACTGAGGATTGTTGTTGTTGTTCTACCTGGAGCTGAAGACCCAAGACTATCACTATCTTATCTTATCAGTATTGTTCTTTCTATTTGGACTATTGGACTTCTATGTTGTTCTATTTCTTTATTTGAGACATTGTTGTATTTATGGGTAGCTTCATGAACTACTCTTATGACTATGTTGTATTTCCGCTGCACTATTCTGTGATGTTATACTTCTGTGATTCTGTGATGATTCTCATTTATATATATATAGACACACACACACACACACACACTCCATTAATAATTCGTGTTTAAATGGTACAAATATACGGGTTGTTATAACAATCATTTCAAAAACTGTGAATAAATATATCAAATCAAATTAAAAGACTACACAATAGCAAGTCATCTCCTGGACGTCAGATATAACATGATAGCGAGTTAATCCTCAAAACCATAAGATTGCATGACAAAACATCAAAACAAAATACATAAGGCCAGTGGACATCAAGTGGACACGAAAAGACAAGAAAAAAGAAAATTGGGATAAAATTATCAATCCCATAGATATCCTGAATATAAGGGAATTCTTATTGCGAGTTGCTCTATTCTAGGGAAGACTAATAAGACAAGCTCCATAAGTTAGGAAGGACAGACACCTACAACTCCTACGGTCATAATATCCCCGATCCTCATAGAATGAGGTATGCTTGTGGTACTGAATGCTAGTTTTTATGGCGTTTCACTAATAACTGAAAAAGATATCACGGCTTGGGCTGCGACCGCAGTCAGTCGCTAGATTGGTTACTAGTCTATAAGGTCAAGCGAATATGATGAACTAACGAACATAACAAACTTCCCCAAGATACTATTTAATCAAAAAGTGTAATATAATCTCAAATGGTAAATAAATAAATGCAGCCCAATATCCCATAACCACTTAGCGATACTTAAATATTTTCCAAAAAGATTATAAATCCCACTCGAATAAAACATTCAATTGAATGAGTCTAACAATTAATCAATAAAGTAATATAAATGTTCCATACCACTTGTATAGCTAAATCGTTTAATTAGATTTCTCATTGAAGTGAAGTAATAGTTTTACATTGGAAAATATTTCTTTGAAATCTTTTATGATGCTACACAAGTAACTAGTAGTTGATAAATGAAAAGTGATATTTTATAGGTATAGTTTAAACAGTCATTTTAAGGTAGTTTGAAGCTAAATCAAGTTTATAACATAATTTGAATACAATAGATTTTTGAACAACTTTTTGAAAGTATACTTCTTTGCAAATGATTTGTAGATTTAGTGTATATATAATAGATATGTATAAGTATATCCAGAGTATAATTCCATGGCATGTAAAATCATCAAAATAGGAAATCAACTTTAGAAAAGTAAAAGACCAAGGAGAAAGAGACATCCAAGAATTAAGAAGTGGAAACCAAAACGCAAGGAGTAAACAACACAACAGGTAGAAGAAGCACCTACAACATGAGCTCCAGGTATTGACCGATCGACGGTCATCATAGACCGGTCGAATGGTGGGATGCCTAGAGCAAACATGTTGTAGGCATTTCCTCCCCACCATCAACTTTTAACATTTCTGGCATGATTTCTCTGCATTCCATCATTTAAAACTTGCAACCCAAATTTATGGATGACTATACTTGAAAATGCTCCATACTATCAAGAGATTGAAAAGGATATAAAACAGATTTTGTTGGCATCAAAATTGGCCACCAACACCCAATTATGTGAAAGCACCAATATCCAATTATAGATGTTAGATAATATCTAATGTTGAGAATATAATACGAAGATCAAACAAATTAAGATGAAAGCAAGTAAAGAGAGAGAAGATTAACAATAGTTTGGCTAACTCCAACCTACGTCCACTCCAGAATAATACTTCTTATAATACTATAGTTTGTTTATAGTTAAAATACAAGAATAAAATTAACAAAGAGTAGCCTTGGTTCAAAATAAAGGGAAGCAAAAAGAAGATCCTTTTTTTGATGCCATTACTACTCTATTTATAGGGGAAGAAATGAATGGATCGGGCATAGAAATTTTGATAGAAGAACCTCCAAGCCATATCGAGGCCACCCAAGAATTCTCAGGCCCACCAGAGCCCACAGTAAGGGTCGGTACCGATCCCTATTTTGGTGTCCAAATGGGGTACGATCCCACTGGAGGGTTCCCATGATGTTAGCTACTTGCCTTATAAATTCTGTGCCATTCCGACTTACGGTTCGTGAGATATCGCATTTTCCATAAAGTGGTGTTATATATATTCAGATTTCAACCGATCCTTTAGAGGGATAGGTGCCGATCACTCCTAGCTCCTCCAAATGACATGCGATCCCTAGGGGAGCTTCTCTATACCTGATGACCTTGATCTCTTTGGATCTTTTAGAGTATAATCCATACACAACGACTTCAGTAGGTCGATCCATCGTGTTCGAGCAAAATGGCCTTCACCTTTCCAAGCATAGTCCATGCCCGAGGACCTTGATTTCTCTAGATCCTTGCCGAGCACAATCCATGCTTGGCGACCTGAGCAGGTCGATCCATCACATTTGAGCAAAGTAACCTATCCCTTGCTAGGCATAGTCCATACTTAACGACCTGCTGGGTTTTATTCTTTGGCCTCGATACCCAGTTGAGGACTTAAGCCATGATGCGCGAGTCCGTTTCGTCATGTTTGCCAAATGAAAAGACCCGTACCTTGAGGTTGTTATCCCATTTCTCTGGACAGGCCCACAACCACGACCTTTATTACCTATTACATTGATCCAAATGTAAGCATTCCTTAGTCCATTTTCCAAAATATAAAATAATAGTCTGAACAACCAATAAACTAGAGTTCAAATAAAACTAGAAAAATAAGAGTTTGAAGCAAACAAGAAGAAAAAAATAAATTTCATAAACCCGAGCACTACGTTTATCATCATCTCAGAACATGCCTAGGGACTATCATCGATTCCGTACATGTGTAAATGACTTAGCTGTCCTACTGCGGAGTTTGTTACTTGTTCCAAGCCATCCCGATCAATTGATGACAAGTTGATGATGATGCTTTGGTTCAGTGCCATTTTCATTCGAGATAGATGGTGGCTGTTCTTATTCCATCGTCGAAGCCCGAGTCCTTACGTAGTGTTGTAACTAACCATTCCTTGCGTGTTCCTTAATGATATCCTTTAAATATCTATAGTCATTTTTATTGTTCCCATCTAGCTCGTATAATAGGTAGCACTTTCCTGATGTATGTTCATGTTCAGAGGGTTCCCTCCTTGACGGCCTTCAATACGGAAGGCATCCTCGAGTATCTAGATATATCTGTTCTAAGTTTCATTCAATTACGAGTAAGAAGAGAATTGGGTTCTCCCCGTTGCCACTTCGATCCATCGAAGCTATTGTCCATGTTCCAATTACCCTTTCCTTTTCCTAAGCTTTCATCGGGCAGTTCTCTACCCCGTACCGTATTAAATTCCATTGCCTTGCTCTTAGCTTTTGCATCTTTTTGTCGTAGAAACCTTTCTTCTTCATGGTAGAATTCCACGAGATCCCTCAATGGATCCTATATTAGTGATATCTTAAAATCTGAATTATCTACATCTCTTGACGCTTACGCCATCAAAACCATCGATGGATCTGGTCAATCAATCGAAACAACTGCCGCATTGAACCTGGTTAAGTAATTCTTAAGTGATTCTCCTACCAATTACTTTACTGATGTCAATGTTATCACATTCTTGGGTCTTATAATGCGAACCTGAAACTGCTTCATAAATCTTTCGATAAGTTCCATCCATGTGCTAGTAGAACCGCTTTTAAACTATTTGAATTATAGCGCAGCTACATCTGTTAAGTATAAGGGGAAACATCATGCCAAGACTTCTTCAGATGCCCATAATACTTCCTTATATATACCTTATCGTATGCATGGTCGGATCTGACTTTCCATTATAAACTTCTAATGTTGGTAGTTTGAATTTCGATGTGTTCATAGCATTCCTGATATTAGGAGCAAATGGACTTCTATTTACATCCTCTAGATCACTGTTCACCAATCCTCCATGCATAGCTCGCCTAATCATCTCTGCAAACCTACCATTGTCATCTAGCAACAGTCTCATATCATCGTTCCCAAACTACCGCTGAGTCTACAAGGAAATACTAGAACAACTCCTCCGGATGATCATTCAATTCCAATCTGCAATATGCTCCATCGACTCGACTGAAAGTCCTCCAGCATTGTGGTCAACCAGACCTAAGGGCATGCCCCTAGCCTTTGGGGATTAGTGCCGATCCCTTTAGTAGGATCGGTGTTGATCCCTCTAAGATGGTTGGAGATTGCCCTTGGGGCTCTGTTCCATTCCTTTGTCCATTGGCTCCATTTCCATGTTCCCGGTTCTAATTTCCAGTGATTCCTACCCTCTCAACTCGTTGATCCATAGGTCCAGTAGTTCTTATCCTTTCAACTCCTTGGTTTTTCATTCCAGTAGCTCCTATGTTTCTAGCCTATCCGATCTGTCGAAGTATATTCTATGTTATCACCTCTTGACATTTCAGCATCCGCTCTTGCATAGTGTTCGCTATTGTTACCATCTCCTCCCTAGTGATGTAGGCGGAGGTTTGATTAGCTCCAACTCCTGAGGTAGCCTCCTAACTCCCTTTATGAAGATCCTATCCATTGCATGTTTTCTTGCAGATTGCTTTACCATTGCTTAATTCCAAGCTCTAGATCTTTCCCAGACTTTGAATCCAAAATTCCAAATTCGTGGGGGCTAGCTTTCTTAGTGAAAATTTGTTAGTGTCAAAATTGGCCACCAATACCCAGTCATGTGAAAGAATCAATATCCAATCACAAATCTCACATAGCATCTAACGTAGAGAATATATTATGAAGAACAAACATATTAAAAATGCAAGCAAGTAAAAAGAGACAATATTTATAGTGGTTCGGCTAACTCTAGCCTACATCAACTTTAAAATAATCCTTTTTATTATAGTTTGTTACAGTTACAATTCGAAATTCAAGAATAAAATTGACAGAGTGTAGCCTAGGTTCAAGGTAAAAAGAAGCCAAAGAAGATCCATTTTCTAACACCATGCCTGCTACATTTGTAGGGGAAGATGTGCATGGATCGGGCTGAAATTTTGGTGGAAGAACATCTAGGCCATGACGAGTCCGCCCAAGAATTCTCAAGACCATTGGGTCCCACAATAGGGACCGATACCGATCCTTACTTTGGTTTTCAAATGGGTTATGATTCCTCTGGGCGGTTCCCCATGTTGTTAGCTACATGCCCTTCGAACTTCATGCCATTTTGGCTTACAGTTAATGAGATATGTTGTTTTCCACGAAGTGGTGCTGCATATATTCTGATTTCATTCAATCCCTTTAGAGGGATAGGAGCCGATCCCTCCATACTCCTTCAAATGATATGCAATCCCTAGGAGAGCTTCTACGTGTTATATTATGTATTTCTTCTAAGTTTCATGCCAATTGGATCTCGAGTTATTGATCGATCTTTATTGCATTATGGTGCGAAGGCTGATTATAGCCATCCCTATGAAGGCATATGGATCGATCCCTCCAACTTGCTCCAAAGGATGTGTGATCTCTATAAGGTGTTAAACATATTGTAGTTAGCTTGTGCTCCAAGTTACATGTCAATTAGATGTGTATATATTGAGATATCGATCGATCTTTGCTATAAAGTTGGGTTTAGCTGATCCCTATAAGGGAAGAGGGTCGATCCCTGTTTGTTTATCCTTTTGCGGTGTGATCCCTAGAATAGGCTCCCTAGGGTCCCCATATCTTGCTCATAAAATTTTCTATGTATTGGACTTATGGATGTTTAGATATTGGTTGTTTTCAATTGAGTGGTACTTGCCTGGCTAAAAATTGTCAATCCCTTTTATACTGATCCCTTTTTATACCGATCCCTTTTATACCGATCCCTTTCTCAGGTGAAGTAATTTGGCCATAACTTGAACATACAAATTCCAAATGACTTGAAATTTGAAATGTAGCCTCGTGAGGCCTTCCTTTTCATTTTATGCCGGTCTTACGTAGTTTGGGACAAAAATTGAAGATATATGTCAATCCCCTAAGGGAAGGGATAGGCACTGATCCCTTGCCTTAGGGAGGTACTAATCCGTACTTAGAATATTTTGAAGATTCTATCTCTTGGTCTCGACTGATTGTCACTTCATATCATTTCCTACAATTGATATCTAGACCTAACAATCATCGCTCTAGGATACTGACCCTAATAATCATGAAATTTGTTGGATTAAATCTGCCTGTCTACTGGCTTGGCAAAAGGTTGGCTAACAAAGTTGCTGTAAGAAGTTTTGATAGTTTACTATCTCTGTTTACAGTAATGCAAACTGACAGCCAAACAACCATAAGTATGAAAAAATTCATGTATAATCAAACCATTTCAGCATGTAAGTTAATTAGAACAAGATGTGAGGTTTACTCACTTTTCTTTTCCTATTTAAGTGGCAAAAATCAATTTCTACTAAATTCCAATTGGCAAACCCTAAATACCAACTCAACCAAATAGCACCAAAAAACAAAATTAACATACTATAACTGAAATTCAAGACACAACTGAGAAGCATGCAAGTTAGTGATAAAATACCTAAATAAATTAGCTTCAACTGTTTATTCAATTTGCTAGAGAGTTGAAAAAGATTGGAATTTGGTTTCTAGGTTAAAAAGAGAATGAATACCATCTTTTTTTTCATTTTCTGCTTACAATAAGAATGTAGAGAACGCACAAAACATTATTTCTTAGTTTCAAAGTGATTTGGGCTTTAGGATATAATTTTACAACCCTTTAAGTGCAAAATATTCTCTTTTAATTTAATTAACTAATGGGCTTCATGAAATCAAATGCCAAGAGCTTAAAATCATAACCCAAAGATAAATAAAATGACTTCTTGAATGACATTTTACAATGAACAACTATTTTTTAAAAAGAAGTAAATTAATTTTCAAATTTTCTTTTATTTAAAATAAAAGATTTAAAGTAAATATCTTTTCTTCAACTCTAATTTCAAATATCTTTAGATACAACATTTTAAAGGCTTTATTGCCTTTTCTATAATAACATAAAAATCCCATGTCATTTTACTTTCCAATTCCTCTTTAAATTTAAAATTAATCATTCAAAAATACATCATCTTTTATAAAGTACTAAATATTTCTAATTTTCCCTGTATACGTAATAAAAATCTAAATTCCTCATTGATTTTCCAAAATAATTCGTTATGAAATTTTAATCAAGTAATCGGTTAATTAGGGTTGTTGCACACTTAAAATCGTATTAAACCCAAGTTGATGTACACATGCCTAACTGCTACCATTTATTTATGACAAGGACTAAGAGTGTAAGTGGGGCCTATAACGTTTGCTACGAAGTAGCCTAAGGTCCATAGCCTACATTATCAAGATAGATCATGTTAAGTCCATACATTGATGTAGCCTTAACCATCGTATGGAATATCGTATGGAATCATATATCGCAATACAAGAGTGATCACAAATCAAAATCTTAAGAAAAATATTGAAAACTACCATATGAGCCGAGACATATCACAAGCAATATCTATTACCTCCTTGTCATCCAACATCACTGATGTATCCTCCCGGACTCCGATCGAGTCTTCGGTTTTGGGATATGTGTCAAAGTGGATGCGACTATGGCCTAGAAATCAAAGTACTCCGAAATAAAACAAAATTATTTGACATCTCTTAAAAAACGATGAGCACTAATCTAAACTGCACCTCATCTTGAGTCTTTATGTGGAACTTGCTGCATTTTGAAGTTCCAACCAAACTAGGAGATGAACAATCAAACAACAATTCAAACATCTGAAATGGAAATTCAGACATTTGAATTTGATTCCAAACATCTTGATTTAATATCAACATTTGAAAATCCAATGTTTATATTGGAACTTTGCGCAATAGATTACCTGAATTTCATATGACTGAATTACCTCTTTCAAACATCAGAATTGCTGTTTCTTTCTAACCCAAACTTAAAATGCCTATATCTTCTGATCTATACTTACAAACGACTCGATTTTTTTTCCATTATTATCGTGAAAAATTTTCCCTTCATCATGTTATCTCATATCATTAGTTCCTAAGATTTTTAATGTGGTTTCATTCTAATCGAATATGTAAGGTCATAAACACAACACTTCACATGATGTCTCACTACGTCTATCAAGTTTATTATAAGCATTCACATTTCTTTACCCATTCTTCGACGTACGACTCCATCTTATAGAGACATTTCACCTAACATCACTCGGTTCAAATTCACATAGTTCTTGTAAGTCGTTCAACATTCGGATGTGTGCAACTTCACACTCAACAAACAACTTTGCGGCAACGAATTGGTTTTACCACCATTTGAATTTAACCACTAGATTCACTATTTCACTCCTACGGTTCCTTCATAATGACAACTTCAAGTGTTATGAATCATTTCTTAATCGTTTTAACAATTCCCAAACCAACAATCAAATCAAATAAAACATAGTCATATCAAATTACTAATACATTCAATTCTATAAACAACTAATTCAAAACATTCGTAGAGTATATATCAAGCCTTAACCAAAATTTTAAGTTCATTACTCAAGATTTAACCAAAATTTAATTATTTATTTTGATTTATAACATATATAGTAATTATATATCATAGAGTATAAATCACAATCAACAAATATCACGAAATCTAAGCTTCAATGAAAACAAATTTGAAGCTTCTCTTTGATTACCAAAAACTAGGTCTAAACTTCTCCAAAATGTGAATCTGAAGATACAAATTTGCAGAGAATTTCTCGACTTGATCTTGATATTTACTTTTTCATTTTTAGAGAAGAGGTGAAGATGTTTGGTTGATTTAAAGTTTAGAAAACCTAGTTTTCTAACTTAGGAGAACGAAGAAGAATGAGGCGAAAAGTAACGAGGTGGCTTTCTTCATTTCAGATATATAAAGAAATTTCTAACTAACATGTCTATTTTTGCTCTACTCCTCTTTTGTTCTTATTTTAGCAATCTCATCTGATTTTAACAAAATTTATATGCATTGCGTATATAAATGGCATTAGGAATGTAATGGAATAGGTCTCAGGTCCTAATTCATCTTGAAAAATTATCCTTTTTAGGTCATTTATTCAATTAATATAGTTGAATATTAATTACAATTGGTTATTAAGTGTAAAATTATGTATTGTTACACCACTTGTTGACCCATGGAACCTATGGTTGAACATGTGATTCAAGTTGTAGACTAGTGCTGAAATTTGATCCTTTCTTATTTTTGGCACTTCTACTACTCTAAAAACTCACTTAAAAATTTCAAAAATACTTTAGTATGTGCAGAAGGTTGTGTTATAATTTGTACAGATTTGGAGACTGCTTGTGGGGTTTTAAGAAATCCAAACTAAAAGGACTCATTAAATAACTTACTTGGTTTTGCCTCCATTTATCCATCATTGAGTATTTACTTAATGCTGTGTGTTGTATAGATTTCTGATTCCATTAAATTTTGAATGCTTTTTATCCATTGTAGATGCCAATGTTTGATTTATTTTGATATTTTCACATATTTAATCCTATTGAGGTTCTACCGATCACCATTTTATCACAATTTCTGTATATGTGCTACTGTACATAAAATAAATCAATAAACAGGTTAGTAGCATTATCATATGCTTGTTGTCATCAAAATAACATAATCATGTTCCTGAAAAAAATTCCATTTCTCGAAAAATGGTTAAAATAATTATTATCTAACTCTAAAACACTTTTCCAACATATTTTTGTTACAATACAAAATAAATGGAGCACATCTCGCTTGGAGCAAGTAGGCAAGCCCACTTATTTCATCATATAAGGAAAATGAAGTCTTGTTTTTTCTTCTCCCTGAAATCACACTTTCATCAATACTTCCTTTATTGAACTAGGGTTTTTTTTCATTTATGGCACTCGGTAAGCTTTCTTAGGAAAATCACACAAATCATAAATAAATCTCCTTACGCACGCCTTTACAAGCTTCTCTCATACTTCCACCATCTTATATCAATTTCAAAAATGTTTTCTCTTGACTTTACATAATATTTTTTCATATCCACAATAAAATCACTTCTTTCTCACCATTTTCTTGCATGTACAGCTAGGTCAAGCCAAAATCCTTTTTATTGATGTTAAGTACTCGACTATTTTTTTGGTTTTTGGAGTACTATAGTATTTTTAATAATTAATAATGGTGGATTTAAATTGATGAACTAGTTAATTTTAATATTAGAGGGGAAAAATGGTCATTCATCAACCATTTAAATTTGATGACATGACTTGCGCCATTGTGACCGGCTCATTTTTTAGATCTATGAAGTATATAAGTTTGTTTGATTTGGAGGTCGTATGAAGAAGATACAAGTGACTTAATAGATGAATGAAAATCCAGCATATATGTTAACATACATGAAATGATATGTTTACATATCATATAAATATTGCATATGTCGACATATAATAGGTAGCTTTAGTTTTTAACTTTTAAATTAAAGTTTATTACTACAAATGGTGGGAATAGTGTTTAAACCGAATTTGACATTATAAAGCACTATTTTGGACCAAAAAAATAAATATCTTTTCTCTTTTCATCACCATTTTTTTGTCTTTCATTTTACAACTTTAAAGTAGGGTAACCCTCTTAATTATTAATGGATTTTGACAATCTACCCATCAAAATTAACATGAAGATGAGTGCTATGATCTAGCGAAGGAATCGAGGCAAATTATGGAGGTTTCTACACTAATGTAATAGGATAGCAAAAGGAAAAATTGGTTTGGATCATTTCGAAAGATTTTATGAGTAGTGAACCTTCTTTATGATTTGTATTGTAACTAGAATGTTTTTATAATTTTAAATCTTTGGTTAAGAGATAATTATGATTTTATAATGAGTTTAAGTAAAAAAAATTGTGATTAATGAAGTGATTATAATTAACAATAGATTAACCTAAAATAAATGAAGTTGTATAGAATTATACAAATTATATATACACTGTATGGAAATGATGATATAATGACCCCTTTATAAAAGATAATAATGATATAAAAAAATATAAAGTTAAATTTGAAATAAAGTCTAGTTGCGCCAGGTTGAACCTGTATACAATAAGGCCGATCGTGAATGGAGGAATTTGCGAAATTGGCACTTTATGCGATGTTTTAGGCTATTTTAAAAGAGGCAATGCAGTACAGTATTGAAGCAATGAAGTGTATTGATATCACTGAGTATAACTATGTTTGATATATGTGAAATTGGGTGTTTGATTTGTTTCGATAACTGAAAATTGTATTGACTTAGTATGATCGAATAATGGGTGATGGTTACATTAAATGTGTTATTAATTTTTCAAGTGACTATGTATGAGGCACGTATGGTTCGTAGAATAGTTTCGTCAAGAAATATATGTTCCTACATTGTTAAAAAGGGAAATAGTTGTCCCAAAGAAATGTTATCAGAGTTAGTAATTCATTCAGGAAATAAATGTTTTGAGGAAATTAGTGTTTCCTTAATAATGCAGATATTGGTGATCTTATTGGATAGCATATATTTGTGTATAAAGAATGATGAAATGCGGTATGACCTTAATCGAGTTGTCAACCTAGTTATAATATTAGTATAACTCCTTATGTAAAAGTAGGCAGGTTCATGTATGTGTATATAAGGATGTCTTACTAGTTTTTTGTACTACATATGAGATTAAAAAAATTCACTCGCTTAAACATATATCTAACTAACTCTTATTTTCCTTTTTATATATCACTAAGTTGACGGACTTTCGTGACATGGAGAAAATGGTGATATAGATTATGTATTGTAAACATTTATAAATTGTAAATATAATCCACAACCAGTATAAATTAGTGTGCCGTGAATTGGGATTTAACTGTACAGATCTAACTATATCTTTTGATCTTTTTTGAAAAAAAGATGTCTTATATTATAGTTGTTTACTTTCAATGCGAGTACAGAAAGTTTATAGTTAGACTCTGTTTTGTTTCTTGTTATCTTATAATAATGACTTGTCATTTTTAGATTTTAAGATGTTAACGGCATTAAATACAAGGCTTAAAAATGGTGTGTCATTAAAATTGGTATCGAAGGTATCCTTAAATTAAGAATTAAGAATGTATAGAGAGAGCATTTGTAATTGTTTTTATGTGTGTATAGTAAATAAATGAGTGGATATATATGTGTACAATATTTACTATTCCAATTGATTTAATATATATTAGTAGTTTTCTAATGAATCCGTCTATAAATATCCAAGAATGAGTGCCTCGACAAAAACTGGAATAAAAACAATGCTGATGGGGTTACAACGGTTTTAGAAACGGCACCAGAGTGGATGTTATGGATATTTTGGGCATTAGCATTCCTATTTGGTTAAGCTGATATATGAAAATGACTAGCCAATCTACTATTAACCCATAGATCCTACAACTGCAATACAACATGTGGTTCAAGTCTAAACACTACCTAACATGAATTTCCCAAAGTTGTGTTGGGACTTCCCTAATTTGGGCAGTATATCAATTGTTGGAACGAAACCTTATGCAATAATGCGGCCATGGATAAGCATGTGTGGATAGTCTTTAACCTTTTGGGTCTAAGTCATGTTATGAGAAGCAAACTATCTTCTTGACGCCTCTAAAGGGAAGCAATGAATTGGTGGAAAGTTGTTACTGCAAAAAATGATGAGGAGAATATTACATAGGGCGAATTTAAGAGAATGTCTGAAACGAAGATTTTCTCCAAAGTGGAGAAAGGATCATTATTGGAGAAATTTATTGACCTAAAGCTGGGTAAAGCATGTGAATTAGTTTAATGAGTTGGCTAGGTTCGGATTTGAATTGATCAACACCCTTGATAAGAAGGTAGAAAAGTTTCTAAAAGGATTGAATTGCTCCCCCTTAAGGAGTTAGCATTGAACTAGATTTCTTGTGGAGGCACATTTGAAGGATTACTTGAGGTAGCATTGCTGACTTCGGTTAATGAGGTGTTAGGAAAGGGACAACCTTAGAAAGAGGTAAACCAACAACAGTGAGAACGGTAATCAATTACTAGAATGGAGGAGGTGTAACTGATTTAGAAAGGAAGAGAATATGGTGAAGGTTTGCAATGTTGAGCTTACATAATTAAATGCACATAAAAAGAGAATGCCCGAGTTCAACAAGGGAGAATTATATCTAAAAGCTTATGCATTGGAAGTAGTTCCAAGTGCTAGTGTACCACCATCTTCTTAGGATAATGGGAAGCACGCTGTGATAGAAGGTGAGTTATTATTATTTCTGGAAATTATGAGGTTTTATGGTCGATTGTTATATTTTAAATCTCACACACCGCGCAATTCATTTGGTGATGTTATTCCATGATTTGAAATGGATTTTGTATAGTGTAGAGCCTTTATTGGCACTAATGTATTGAGATTTTTGGATATGGGTTGAGTTTTGGAATAGATTGGATGATGCGTTTGAGAAAATATTGGATGGTAAGAGTGGTATGATTTGAATGAGGAATAAAGGACCAGGCATGATTTCATTGTAAATCATGATTCTGATAGTCACATGGCAATAAGTTGATGTCTCCCTTTGATAAAGGAGTTCCATATACCTTTTTTGAGTCTCTGACCTCCCTCCTTAAATAAATTAAACTCAGAAGACCCATCGGCATGCCACTTTGGGATATGATTAATGGAGAGGATTGGTAATTAAATAAGAAACCTTTCATGTAAGTTAAAAAGTGGAGATTTTATTTTGGATTAAAATCTGTTTGAATGATTTGACCCAAAATGGCATTTGCCTAATATTGGAAGATTTGAAAACATATTTGAAGTAGGGTTTGACTTGGAAAAATTAGTAGTAAAGTGAAATTAGCGATATGGGAATTTTAATTGATTGGATCTTGTTAACATATCATTTAAACGAATTTTAAGGTGTGGATAAAGATTTAATTATAAGGGCTTAAAGTTTATTTTAGAATAAGCTCTCGATGACCAATTGATGCAACTATGTGACCTGACTCGATAGTCAATCCATAGTACAGAAATTGAAATAATTGGCATTTGCGTTATTTTGTTTTGTAACATTATAGTAACGATCAGAGATGGAAGTACGAATGATATTTAAAATGCTTTTGTTGTTTGAATGTCACTGTTAAGGTGGCAATTTGAGTTGACCTGGGGATGGGTGTCATTGATCTGACATTGTAAGCAAGGTTCGCGCATGTTTGTTCCGTACATGATTTGAAGATAGGTGTCATTGACCTAATATTTTGGGTATGTTAGATTATTTATCTTAAATGGCTTAAATAGATGTTGTTCTCTTAAGAAATGGTTGTCCTCTTATAGAATATAATTTAGGGAAATAATTAAAGGTTTTTGATACTTGAATGATAGTTGCAAAGTATATGCTTTGGATTGGACGTGACAAGAGTTTGATAACATGTTTACTACGCTAGGATATCACTCCTTTTTTGATATTATTAGATATATTTAGGGTCTGGTGTTACTATGGTAGATGCATATGCAGAAATACTCATACATAGATGGATACCAAGATCATATGAGTTTGTATTATTATTAATAAATGAAGTAATTATAATCGCATGGATAAATATGATTTGGAAAATGAAGGACTGAGTAGAGTTGCGACCTCTATTTGTAAAGGACATTCTAAACTAGAATGGTGGCTAGAATTATATGGAAATATCTCTAACTGGTGTAAATGATGGATTTAGATGAAGGGTTTTGAGCTAATGGAATTGACCCGATTTGTAAAGGATTTAGATAAAGGATGCTCTGGACTGAGTGAATGCTAAGGTAAAATAAGAAAGTACCATTGAATGGGTGAATTCAAGTGTTTCAAGATAAACAAAAAAAATATTTGGGCGATTGATAAAAATGTATTATTTTGCATGCACAGAGGATGCAAAGGCGATTTTATGGAATGTGAAATTGGCGCTCAAGTATGACTTGTATTAAGAAGTGGATAGATTCTTTTTAATCATCTCTCATATTGGGAATGAACTATCTATTTAAAGAAACTCATTTGGAGCGGCAACTTAAAGGTATATACTTTACATTTCATAAGAGGTGCACGTGAATGATGTATATGTAGTCAATCTTTTCACACTTATACTACCTTATGTTAGTATTCTACTTAGATTAGAATTCCACTTAGTTTTATGATTTTGGTCACTATGTTTGAATTAGTTGAATAGAATAGGATTTCTTATATTGGATACTTGGTTTTTCATATGTCTTGGAACTTAGGATGGAACATTTATATAGTTAAGAAGGTGATACTTTTAGTATCAAACTTGTTGGATGGTTGGAGAAAAGATATCATATGTGTAATGCTACATTTTAAGATAGACTAGAAATTGTGATGAAAGATATGTTATGTTCAACAAGTTAAAACATAGATCATTTTGATGTCCTTAGGTGAAAAAAGGGATTATATGATGATTCAAGATGTTTGGGCTTGCTTGGTTAAGATACTATCCATTTTTAAGTTGTCTTATCTTAGTAATGCATAAGATGAATCAAGGAAAGTACTACCAAAATGATTTTACATTGCATATGTGCATTTAGGAATGTATGAGAGGTTACATTTTAACTAAGGCTACCTATTGTTGTGCATTATGGCATCATTTATCTGATTTGGTAGCATGGATTGTAGAATTTCTAGATATGCATGTATATTAGAGGTTGAAAGGTCAGAATGACTTGTCCTAGATGGAGAAGTAGATTCGAACTTTTCATTTTGACTCCTTTTCAAAACCATTTTGATTTACTAGATTGTTAGTATGATTATTATGATGATCGCCCTACAATACCAGCACATAATAATGCTAGATAGTGTGCTATGGCTGTGTCCGTCGATGTAGGATGATTGTCAAGGGTTAAAAGATATAAAACATCACATAAACTGTCCTATATATCATAGTGCATCAAATAAAATATATAGTCAATCGGATATAAAACAGGAGTGCCAATTTAACTAAGTGAACCAAATATCAGAGCATAGATCCACAGAGTTATACGACATAATAATAGAGTTTATACCAAGTGGGAATAAACTCAAATAAAATATCACATGGTAGTAAAGAAAACACTGCCTAGGCTCCACGGTGTTTCATAATGGAATAAGCAATATGATATCCATATATATATGAGAAAGCTCTATCCTATTCGTCCTCTGCACTACCGTCGCGCACACCTAGACCCGCTATCTAGTTTACTAATATAAGAGTACCCGAGATAATAAGTAAAGCATAAAACTTGGAGTCAAACAACAATTTGGGGTGAGCGATAAAAATCTTAAAAGAATATACAAGTCCATATAGTAAAGAACAAAAAGGCATAAGAATCATATCTGATCTGTCCCTGCATCAAAAGAGTTAGCACACAATGAACATAGTATGCTAATTTATAAATATCATAAAGGTATACTGAAAAACAAGTGCTATAACGTTGTCCAGACATCCATATCCACGATACCTATCAAGCAGCATCCATAAGGTGATAGACCATGGGGAAAAAATCAAATCATACATATCATTCATCAAATAGACCTCACCATCATTTGGTATACTCTGGATATAAGATAACTCATATGATCATTCCCTACCAGGTACTAATGGATAAATTCCGATTTTCAATGTACTCTCCTTTAGCCTGAAGCTGATACCAGACCCATTCCATTAGTCCAGGATACACAGATCCATTCAACCGATCTGGAGTAACCAAACAAAGCACACATGAGTGTCCTTATAATTCCTCTGCTTTTGAGTAAATCTAAAAACACACAGATTATCAGTGATCCCTTAGCATGTGTATCCAAACCCTTTCCTTGCTCAGTTTTATTTCCATTCATCCTCAAAGAACCATTCCATATTCCTTTCCATGATAGCCATTCAACATTCAATCCACGGGTCACCCTTCCTCGAACTCGCTCTTTTGTGGACAACCATTCTCATGACTCCTTTCAACATCGAGCAGCCATTATCGAAGCTTAACTTCATTCACAGTTGGGTTTCCATTACTAAAGTCCTAAAGCTATCATCATACGATTGCATTGTCAACAAACAAACTCATGACCCGGAGAACATATGATTCACCTCTTGGAAGTTTAACTTTTATTGGGTTTAATAATTCAGATTGCTACTAACCAGAAAGTGGTCGGTACCAACCTGAATACTTGGCCCACTTTGGGTCATTCTTCTTTCACCAAGTCCCCTCTTCCCGATTCTTGAGTTTCTAAGTCATTGGCATTCTCCCGAGCCTTAAAATGTGGTCAGTGCCAACCTGAATATGGTTGATACCAACCCGAGTTACTTAGCTAAAATTTGACCAAGTCATTTACACCTAACCTCTTCCATTTTTAATTGCTTTGAGTGCTTTCCTCAGTGCCACACTTCTTAAGTCATCAGCACCTTCCCGAAACCCCAAAAAGTGATCGATACCAACTAGAAAGTGGTCTGTACCAACATGAATTTTTACCTTGTTCATTTTCCTCCTTTCTTGCTTTGGACTCCCCTTCTCGGTACAACACTCCCCAGGTACTCTGGCACCCCCTTTGCCTTAAAAAGTGGTCAATACTAATTAGAAAGTGGTCGGCACCGATCATTTTCCTTAGCTAAAATTCCAACTTTGGGTTTTTGGACCTCTTCCTACATTCAATTGAAAGTCTCCCTTGAAGTTTCGTAGCCTAAGTCCCTAAGCCTTGCCTTCTTGCCGAATAAATATGCAAACTCTCTACTTAGCATTCTACTCATCACCGAACAAATCCCTTTACCCAGACTTCATGTGACTTAAACCTTGGGCTCCTCCTATGCTCCAAAGCTTCTCCTCCAAGTTTCATCCAATTTCGACCACCTTTGCCTTCGATTTTCCCAATTCAACAACCTCTTTCCTAATTACCAAAAAGCACTAGCAAACCATATCAAAGCACAACATACCAAATTGAAATATCATCTATATATATCCATACATACCTACAATTCATTAAAACATAATAATTAAACAAATCCTATCCTAGATCTAACTTTTACATTAGCATGTGAATATGATCAAAAGGGGTTGTAAAACCATTTAAAAATTAGTTTAAACTTTTTTCATTTCAGCCATAAAAATGTAGAGCATTGTGATTAAAGTTACAAAATGTTTTATAACCAAAATCATGTTAAAAACACTAAATTTAACTTTATAAACATGCATGGAATAGCGAGTGGTCAAGAACCACTCATATATTACCTAAAATACTAATATAAACCTCTAGATTTGACGTGAATGACAAAGGAAGATGAATTCCCAAGCACCAAAGTGGTAACTCTACATTTTTATTTGCTATTTACCCTTCTAATGATGATTTGGAAAAGATTTGTTTGGAAAAAAGATGATTTTTGAAAAGATGTGTTAATGAGTGCATAAAACTGTTCAGGTGAAGATGGAATTGATTTAGGATAGTCCCATCTATACCCTTTAAGCTCCAATCTCCAAATTGAAGAGATTACAGTTAATAATGCACAAAATTATTTGGGCAAAGATGGAATTGATTTGGGATAGTCCCATTAGTACCACTTAGGCTTCAATCCCAAAATGGGTTAGTAGGCCTATGTATCAATTAGCCTAATTAATCAATAATGTTGTCCAGTAGTGGCCAAGACTTAAAACAACCATATCATTCAAATGGAAAGTTTGTTTTACTATTATGACTACTCTATGGAGTGGAAAACCGTCATCATTAAGCACTAGAATAGGTTTTAGACTCTAACTTGGCACTATTAAAAGTTATAATCCATACAATATTTTTAGGGGTAAAGTGGTCGCATAGAATTTCAAAATAAATCATAGACGTGGAAAATCCCTTAGAGTCATTTACCAAAATCTTAGTGTCATACGACCTCATATTAATTAAATAAAAATACTTTACGATCCTTTAATGCGTAAAATATAGTTCATTACACTCTCTCACCTTTAGGTATTTCACCCCTAAAATCCCTAAATAAGTCAAAGAATTATCCACCATAGTTACCCCGCATGCCTAACAATCATATGCAACCATCAAACATATCAAATAGGAAACAATGCATTCAATAGTATAGATAAACCTATCCTAGCATGTGAGATACTATACTATCCTATATGATATTAAAGATGTATGTAAATACGATAAAATATGTGTTTTACCATGTAAAGAGCTTTGGATGTGCACCTGTCATGTTCTTTTTGGTTTCCCACATACAATTGCCTTCACTTTCACCCTATTGAACCTTCAGTAACTTCACCGCCTTCCTCCTAAGCAATTTCGTATTGTGCAGACAATGCGAACATGCCTAAAAGGTCCTGAAGCTTTTGGTTCATTCTTAATATCATCAAGTTGATCTGGAGCAATCGTCATGTCTGAGTCGTGCACAAACTTCCATAAGTGAGAGTTGCGGAAGATGTTGTGCACACCCTCTATCTTCTAAGGTAGGTAGACCCTGTAAGCTAAGGTCCCAATCCTCTCTACGCCAACTTTCCCTTACTATCGAATCGAATAACATTCTTCAACAATGACAATCTTCACAAACTCCATATCTCCAACATGGAACTCCGAATCTCTATCTCCTATTATTGTAGCTCTTATGCCTATGCTGAGCAGTTTTCATCCATTTCCAAATGATCTCAACCTTCTTCAAGGTTTCTCTAACCATATCTGGCTCAAATATCAGTTTATGACCCACTTCCCACCAACATGAAGGAGCGTTACACGGTCAACGATACAATGCTTTGTACAATGCCATGTTAATATTAGAATGGTAGCTATTATTGTATTCAAACTCTACCAAGTGAATACGATCGTCTCACGAGCTTCCAAAATCGAGTATACAAGCTCGAAAGAGATCCTACAATATACTATTCACCCTCTCGGTCTGCCCATCAACTTATGGGTGATAAGTTGTACTGAGATGCAGCTCGGTCCTCAATGCCTCCTATAAGCTCTTCCAAAACCCACAAGTGAATAAGGGGTCTCGGTCACTGATAGTGCTCTTTGGCACATCGTGGAAACTTTCAACCCATTTCACATACGATTCGGCCAGTTTGGATATCGTTCTGCTAACTATGACACAAACGCTATCGTACACTACTCCGGCCCTCAACAATCCATCTATAAAGTCAATCAACACTTGCTCCCATTTTCACTCGGGAACTTCAAGTGGTTATAGCATTCCACTTGGCTTCTTTTGTTTTGCCCTAACCAATTGGCAGTTCATACACTTCAAGATGAATGTCCCGACATCCTTCTTCAACCTTTCCTAATATTAGGTTTGCTATATATCGGAATAAGTTTTACCACCCCGAGATGTTAGTCGACCTAGAATGGTGGCACTCTCGTAGCACCTCATCTCGTAATCCATCAACATCAGGAACCAACAATCTCTCATCCTTAGAGAGCCAACCATCTTAGTCAAGTTTGAACTGCTTCATATCTTCAGATTCTACTTCTTCTATTTTTGCCACAATCTCTACTAGTCCATCATCTCATCTCTGACTAGTACCGATCTGCTCAATCAAAGTAGGTCTGATCATCAAACTCATCAACACTTTTTCTCTAACTTATAATGATGTCCGAAGTCATAACCGATAACATACTCAAACTGCTTCCACTTTATAAACATTGCTCTTAAATCAGAACTTCTTCTACTCAATGCATCGGCGACTGCATTCCACTTACCAGGTGTACAGGAAATCCTAAAGTCATAGGAGCTCAAGAATTCCAACCATCGCTGGTAGCGGAGGTTGAGTCCTTTTGGTAGAAAAGTAAGGATTTGTGGTCCGTGAATACCTTGAACCTTTCTCCTAATTTTAATGCCTCCAAACTTCAAAGTAAACACTATCGCCGCCAACAAATCATGAGTTGGATATTTCCTCTCTTATGGCTTCAACTATCGACTAGCGTAGGCGACAACTTTTCTCTTTTGCATCAACATCACACCAAGTCCAGCACTATGAGTGTTTGTGTATACTATCAACTCCTTATCTCCAATTGGATTGGTCAATACTGGCGCACTTTTAACATCTCCTTTAGACTCACATGCTAGAACCACTGATTTTAGTGTTTTGATTGTGACAACTATATAAGTCAATATTCTTGTGTACAGATCATTTATGCAGGAGATTCATTGCAAATTCAGACTCAGAAAGCTAAAGTTGTTAGTCTTTTGTTTAGAGTCTGTATATGATTAGAAATATGTTAAAATTTCTCCAATATGGTATATACACACTAACACGTATACAAACCATGCATATACACATAGCAGGTTATAAATAACCCACTGGATGATTCCATTCAGCCGTTTGTTTGCTAAAACATAGAATATTTTCTACGCATTTTCAACCAGCTGAATGTTATCATTCAGACGTCTGAATAAGGCCAAAAATAGCCTACTTGCTTGCTATATCAAATTTACAATAAATCAAAAGGCTGAATTGAAAATTCAAACGGCTGATTATCTATAATGGCTAGTTTCTGAAGGGTTGCTTCTCTTCAATGAAGAGAAACATCTTGTAATCTAAAGATTGTACCTGTTCTTTTTCATCAAACATTGGAACTCTTAAAACTTTATAAATAGAATCTAGAATTCAAAAAACAATTGACTTAACTAATTTTAGTATTCTTGAATTCTTATCTCTTATTCTCTATTTCCAATTTCACTCAATCTGTATATAATCTGTGATCGTTGATCACTCTATCTTCCACATTCCTCAAGCACATTACACTGGATATCATAAAGATTGTACTTCATCGACTTATTAGTGCTACTTTAAAGAGCATATTACAGTCAGATACTTTTATTTATTTGTAAAAAAAGTCATGTTTGGTTGCTCATACGGTAGAAGTCCTATTTGGTTGCTTAGGCGGTAGAAGTCCTATTTGGTTACTCAGGTGGTGTAAACTTATTCCTTCGGGTTAAGTGAGGGTTGCTAGTTTAATTCCATAAAGAGTCTAGGACTGGACGTGGAACGGGGGTTCGAACCAGTATAAAAATCTCTGGTGTCATTTACTTTACTGCATTATTTATTTACTTGCTTAGTTTTTATTCCACACAAGTAGTTTATAAATTCATTCATATTACATGATCTTATAGCATAGTCACCATTAGTAGAGGGAAACGTTAGAATTACAGTGCGAACGCTATTATGAACAAAAGTTTAATGCTAATCCTATAAGCTTTTTGGAGCAAGTTGCATTAAAATTCTACGGTTCTTTACCTTGGAGCATGGTTCATCAACCTACTCCTATTCGTTCTCCTACTCGACACAATCCTTGGGAACAATTGCCACAACTTCCTCTAGTGTCTCCAAACTCTTAGGAACGTGGAAATGGCTGACCCCCTCTCCGACCATTATAGGAGAATACCCATTTTGAGCCAGTAAATTATAAGACTCCAAGCTCTTCATTTAACTCTACTTAATTTTTCTTAATAATTACTGTACATGTATTTTCTAATGAATTCCATCGTTTGTATATATATAAATAATTTTTCTTTGCAAAATGGTGTTTAAAGGCTGAAAGAAGGGAACCTATATGTTTCACTGTGCAATCAAACGGCCGAACCCCTAGGAACAGCCTGTTGAATGTTATACGAAGCATATAATTTTACCCAGATTCAGCTGGTTGATTACCTTGACAATAACGGGTTGAATATATTAATGTTTGTAGTGTTTTCTTACGGAAAGAATTCAGATGGCTGATTACAGTAACCCAGCCGGCTGATTATTCCCAGAACAGTTTTTTAATATGGGCTTCTAACCCGATAAACCATTCTACCCTCTTATTTACCCTACATTATAAATCTACCTTTTCACACTTCACTTTCTTACCACAGAACCCTAGCGTCCATTTCTTCAAAAACTCTATCTTTATCCTTCAAATTTTCAGCAAACATGCCTCTAAGATCAAAAAGGACAAGAGAATCCACCATCGTACCATCTGAAGATCAAAACCGAGCATGGTTGTGGAATGACACTACTGTTTCTTGCTCCAATAGCATGAAAAATTCAAAAAAAATTGAGGGAGCATTCATGAAGTTTCCTAATTTTGTTGGATATAGAATTTGAGAGATAGCCGACCAAAATCATTTTGAAAGTCTCATTGGGTATGATCCTAACAATCTCAAAATTAATTACCTTTTAGTTAAACTTTTCCTTGGTAACATAAACCTCGATCATCATAATCCACAAAATCGTGAAAATTGTGTTTGGTTGTTAGTTTGTAGTGTCTAAATTTTCATGCCTTTACAAAGATTGGGATATATATATTGCATTGTCCATATCAAGGAACTAACATAGATGACAATGAAGTTGATATGGTTCATCGTGATGAATTTTCACATCTTTTCCTATCCGATCAACTTACAAATCTAAATGAGCTTAAATCAAGTGCTTTAAGACTCTAAACTCACCTCATTCACCGAGCTTTTACTCATTCTTTACAACCCCGCGTGGGTAACTATGAGAAAGTAAACAAACGAGACTTTTAAGCTTTATATGCTATATACTCTCATTAACAAGTGAATTGGGGGAAAATTATTTTAGATGAGTTTTAAAATATCATAATTCAACGGAAATACAAAACCATTCACCGTGATGCTTATATTATGCGTCTCCTACTCAATTTTGTTGTTCAAATTTCGGATTTCGAATATACGACCGATAGTGAGTTAGGAGCCAAAACCTTGGGGTTAACGGGTCTTCCTCATCGTCTTTATCCTCAACAAATAATCTTTTTCCAAGAATGGGTACAAAACATTGAACAAGGTCTTCCCCAACCTCGTGACACAAATATCGCTTCCTCTTCACAACCACAATAAGAAGAAGAAGAGGATGACCATTCCATTCAAATTATTGGTCCGGATACATCATCAAGAAAAGCTATTATCGCTCTCTCTTGAAACCAATCAAAGCTTCATCAGGATATCAAATCACTTGAAAAGAAGACTAAAAAGAAAGTCAATTTTATCAATAGATTTCTTAACAGGGTTTGCGACAAAATTTCTTGCTCCGATTCAACATCAACCGAGGTTTATAATCCAACCTCTTTTCCAATGTTCTTCTTCAAGCTCTAAAAATGGAGATGATGATACCGATGATCCTTCTATCAGTTTTCTTTTATGCATTATGAACTTTTATGATATTTTGGTTTGTATTATTCTTTAGAGACTCTTATGGTTCTACATTTTGGTATATGTAATATTGTGACTATGTGATGTTGTAACTAAGTTCCTGTGATGTATGACTATTATGTTTTGTTTTAATCTCTTTTTTGTATGTAATACATCTCTTCTTTTTGTCGTTGACAAAGGGGAGAAATTTGGTGTAAATTTATTAAAAATTATATGCATATAGATAGGAGGAGTTCATGTATGCATACATTATTTACTACTCACACTTATGTAGTTGTCATCATCAAAAAGCAGGAGAATGTTAGAATCTCGATTTTCAGTGTTTTTATTGTGACAACTATATAAGTCAACATTCTTGTGTATTAATCATTTATGCAGGAGATTCATTGCTGATTAGGATTCAGAAAGCTAAAGTTTTTAGTCATTTGTTTAGAGTCTGTTTATTATTAGAAATATGTTAAAATCTCTCCAATATGGTATATACACACTAACACATACACAAACCATGCATATACATAAAGCAGGCTATAAACAGTCGGTTGAATGACTCCATTCAACCATCTCTTTGTTGAAACATAAAATATTATCTATGCATTTTCAGTCGGCTAAATGTTATCATTCAGATGGCCGAATAAGGCCAAAAATAGTCTATTTGCTTGCTGTATCGAATTTACAATAAATCAGAAGGCTGAATTGAAGATTTAGACGGCTGATTATCTATAACAGCTAGTTCTCTAAAGGGATGCTTCTCTTTATTGTAGAGAAACATCTTCTAATCTAAAGGTTGCATCTGTTCTTTTTCATCAAATATTGCAACTCTTAAAACTCTATAAATAGTGTCTAGAATTCAACAAATAATTACTTAACTGATTTTAGTATTCTTGAATTCCTATCTGTTATTCTCTATTTTCAATTTACACTCAAACTTCATACAATCTCTGGTCATTGATCACTCTATCTTCCACATTTTTCAAGCACATTGCACTATATATACTAAAGGAGAAGATTATAGGAAGATTTTACTTCACTGTCTTACTGGTGCTATTTTAAGGAGCATATTATAGTCCAAATACTTTTGTTTATTTGTAAAGAAGTCTTGTTCGGTTGCTTAGGCGGTAGAGGTCCTGTTCGGTTAATCAGGCGGTGTAAATACATTTCTTCGGGTTAGATGAGAGTTGCTAGTTTAATTCCATAAGGAGTCTGGGACTGACGTAGAACGGAAGTTCGAACCAATATAAAAATCTCTGGTATCATTCACCTTGCTGTATTATTTATTTACTTAATGTTTATTCCGCACAAGTAGTTTATAAATTCATCCATGTTACATGATCCTATAGTACAGTCACTTTCATCACAAACGCATGATTGCACTTCGCGTCTCAACAAAAGTTTCATTCTTCTTCATCAAACTGGTCAACAGTGCTACTACTTTGAAGAAGTCCATGATAAAACGTCTATAATATCCCGCTAACCTTAGGAATCTCCTCACCTTAGTAATGTTCTTGGGTTGGTTCCAATCTTGAACTACTACTACCTTGGAAGAATCTACTATGATGCTCTACTCAGCGATCACATGACCTAAGAATCTCACTTCCCTCCTCCAAAAGCGACACTCCAAAAACTTTGCTCTCAACCTGTGCTTCCTCAAGACTTCAGGAACAATTCTAAACCATGTCTTATATTTGTGCATTGTCCTAGAAACACCAGAATCTCGTCAAAGAACAGATGTGTAAACTTATTTAGCTGATCTCTGAAGATGCGATTTATAAGATCAACAAAGTAGCCGAAGCATTAATTAGCCCAAAAGGCATAACTAACCACCCATAGAAACCAAGCGACGTAAGAATGTGCTATCCTTGCACACTCTATTTTGCTGTTTTCAGCTAGTGAAAATTGTCACAAGTTCTAGCTGAGAAAACACCTTCGAACAATGGAGTTGATTGAATAAGTACACTATACGCGGGAGCGAATATTTTTTCTTTCTCGTCACCTAATTCAACTCACGGTAGTTTACACATGACCTCGGAGAACCATCTACTTTAGTGGTGAACACTACATGTGCGCCCCACTCAGATATACTTCTACTAATGAACCCTCATTTCAATAGGTCATTCACTTGCCCTTCTAACTCTTTCTACCCTCTCGGTGCCATACGCCTCAATGGCATAAATATTGGTTTAGCATCCTCTACTAAGTCTATACAGAACTCAATCTCTCGATGTAGTGGTAATTCAGTTACCTCCTCAAACAGATCCTAAAATTCTCTCAGGATAGGCACATATGACAACCCATCCACTTAAACCTTGAGCAAATATATAAAGCTAACGATAACCTTATCCTCAGGTAGGCAGCTAATCACTACCGTCCGTCACTCTACAGCCCTGATCGTCATCAATAGCTTCTCACAATCTACCACATCGGCATACTTTCTCAACCAATCTATTCCCAAGATAATCTTGAACCCAACAAAATTAAAAAAACAATCACAAACAAAAGTGCATCCATAACTCGATAAGACCAAATAACGGCAAATTGGCTAGTGGAGCCTTCAACAATGTTCGTCATAATCAAGGTCGGTCAACCATGTTGGGTTTCAATCCCAAACTGTTTACTAGGTCACTAGATAAGGAATGTGAAGCCCTGATATCAAACAAATCACGTATGTAAACATCATAAATACAAAGAATACCTCGAATAAAGACGCTTTTCCCCATCTCCTTCGCCAAGGGAGCACTCGACGAAGTTGGGATAGCATCTGAAGCATATGCCTTAACAACCTGCTTTTGCTATGCTAGTTATAGGCAACTCTTCTGCATATGTCCTAACTTGTCGTAGTTGTAGCGCTTTTTCTTTCCATCAACTTTGCAAGCTCTAATCAAGTGACCCTTGTCTTTATAACTGTAACAGACATGATTCCACTTAGCCTACTTCTTAGCATTCTTTCCTCAAAATTGCTCCCTTTTACCATGACATTTCTTCTTGCGTCCAACGCCTTGTTACGACTTTGGCTCTTCCTTTACCACAATAGCTGATTAAACTTGGAGTAAAAATTTCTAGATGAAGAGCTTTCTCATTTACTCTTTCAAACAGCTCATTGATGTGACTCACCAACTTCTTCCCTAGATAGCCATCCAAACCCATAAGAAACTTCTCATTCTTTCCCAATGGAGTGTCGATAGAAGACATCCCATATTTTGACAAGGCGTCAAACTCAGTAACGTACTCAGAAATAAACATGTCTCCTTACTTCAAATCTATAAACTTTCTAAATAACAATGACATTGGAGCAACCACGATCAACTTCTTCTCGAATCGGGCTTTGAAATGGTCCCAAGTAAACTGATCCTTAGGATTAGCAACTCTAATAGCATTCCACGTGTTTATGGATCTCCCTTGAAGCTATTGAAAGCCAACCTTCTCTTTATAGCATCATCCAAGTTGTGGTCATCAAAGATTGTTTTGCAGGTGTCCAATCAATTTTGCACTTCCATAGCTAATTCCGTTCTTTGGAATGGTTTGCCATTAAGACTGAAAAAATTATTTAGCTTGGTGAAATCAACTTTGGGCTCTTGCACTTGAGCACCACCACCAACACTAACATTTGGAGTGACCACATGGGTATTCTGAAGCTTGTTCATCATCATAGTATTAAACATGGTTTGAATGTCAGGATCAGTAGCCTTAAACTTGCTCCTTCCTCAACACCAAAGATGGAGTTTCTTTAAGTGTTTCTTGTATGCTAGCACATTCTTGATTTGTAACAGAAATGATCAGTCTCTCATAAATGAAAATAGTATCTATGGCAATTGTGTGTGCATGCAACTTATAAACTATACACACACAACACTATAGTTATGAAAACCAAAATATATAACGGGTACGCACGCTCTTGTATACACCCACATACACTCTCAATCTAATCTAGGGTGATAACTCCTTCCTATATCTACTAGACTATAATATTAACTCAGGTAAATTGTATAACCTAAGCTTTAATACCAAATATGACGACCGCCCTACACCATTGGCACCAAATAATGCACGATAATGCGTGGCGGCCATGCATGACTATTGTAGGATGATTGTCAAGAGTCAATAAAACCTATCATATATTTCACAACCCTCCGAATAAAATATAATACTCGTTAGATATAAAACAGAAGAGACGGTAACAACTAAGTGAACCAAATATCAAAGCACGGATCCATAAAGTTGTATAACATGGTAATAGTGTTTACAAAGTGGGAATAAACTCATATAAACTATCTCATGGTAGAAAAGCGAACACTGCCTAGGCTTCATAGGGTTTCATAGGAGAATAAGCAATAAAATATCTATATATAATGCAGTAAAACTCCATCCTACTCGTCCTCTGTACTACCACCGCGTACAATAAGACCTACTATATAGTATGCTCATTTAAGAGTACACCACATAATAAAAAGCAAAGCAAAAAACCTTAGTCAGACTATAGTCTGGTGCGAGCGATAAACGATTCCCAAAATGCTATATAAGTCAATATAGTAAGGAAAAAAAGGTATAAGAATCATACCTGACATGTCCCAGCATCCAAAGATTTAGCACATAATGAACATAATATGCTACTCTACAAATACCATAAAGGTGTAATGTAAACTAAGTACAATAACGGGTGTCCAGGTATCCCTGTCAACAATACCAATCTGAAGCAACATCCCCGGATTAATAGACTACGGAAGTAAGTAATCAAACCAAACATAGCATCTATCAAACGGTCCTCACCATCAATCAATATGCTCTGGATATATGATAACTCATGAGACCATTACTTTGCTAGGGACTAATGGATAATCCTGATTTTCAACGTACTCGTCGTTAGCCCAAAGCTGATACTAGACCCATTTCACCAGTCTAAGGTACATCCATTCAACCGATCCAAGGTAGCTAAATAAAGTACCCATGAACTTCCTTACAATACCCCTACTTTTGAGTACATCAAAAAACACTCAATGTATTAACGATCCCTTAGCACACGTATCCGAGCCCGTTCTATCTCTATGTAGTTTCCATTCATCCTCAAGTAACCATTCCACATTCATTCTTTCCATGATAAAACCATTCAACATTCCATCCATGGGTCACCCTTCCTAGAACCCGTCCTTTTATAGATAATCATTCCCATAACTCTTTTAAACATCGAACCACCATCATCAGAACCTAACTTCATTCACCGTTGGTTTACCATCATCGAAGTTCTAAAGCTATCATCATGCTACTACATTGCCATCAAACTCCAAGCGAACAAACAAACACCTTCGACACGACTTGTAGGACTAACACATCACCTTATGGAAGCTTAACTTTTATTGGGTTTAATAATTCAGATCGATACCAACCAGAAAGTGGTCGGTACCAACTTGAACACTTGACTCACTTTGCATCCTTCTACTTTCATTAAGCACCCTCTTGCTAACGCTTGAGTTTCCAAGTTACCAGCATTCCCTTAGACCCTTAAAAAAATGGTTAATACTGACTAGAATCAGGTCGGTACTAACCTGAATTACTTAGCCAAAATTTGAAAAAGGCTTTAATACCCCAACCTCTTCCATTTTTACTTGATTCGAACTCCTTTCCTTAGTACCACACTTGCCAAGTCTTTAGCACCTTCTTGAAACCCCAAAAAGTGATTGATACCAACTGAAAATGGTCGGTACCAACATGAATTTTCACCTCGATCTCTTTCTTCCTTGCTTGCTTTGGAATCCCCTTCTCAGTACCACACTCCCCAAGTAATTTGGCACTCCCCTTTAGCTTAAAAAGTGGTTGGTGCCGATCAAATAGTGGTTGATATCGATCACTTTCGTTAGCCAAAATTCCAACTTTGAGTTTTTAGGCCTCTTCCCACCTTCAACCCGGTGTCTCCGTTGGAGTTTCATAACCTAAGTCCCCAAGCCATGCCTTCTTGCCAAATAGATCAACAAAAACTCTATCCAACAATTGTGGTAACCTGCACCTCCCGACATGTCGATTCAAAGCTCAATGTGGTTTTTGGCCTCGCGTCGTACCAGGAAATGCAGATCATTGGGGTATTAACCTTTAACATTTCAGAGAGTACTACAAGCGTATATAATCTAAGATATGCTACATTTTCAAAAACGTAGCGAAAGGAATAAAAACTTGTATATATCACAGAAAATATAATCCTAGAAATTATTAAGACACGGTCTCCAAAAAATATCAATACGTGATCCAATATAGGGTATACAACAAAATATCCTTTAAAGTCTGTTACGTGAAGCAAAATGTACTGATAACTAGAATAATAAATGTAGAGTAAAATAAATAAAAGCAAACTTCAAATATAAGCTCGATTCTTCAAGTATCAAGGATGAGCCAGCAGCTCGCTGCCCTGCCCACCTATGGTGGGGAAAAAGATGGAAAAAGAGCGGGTCAGATATAAAGTCTGATGAATGAGCACAAGTTTAATATGATGACCTTGTGTAGCTAATTTCAAAACTACTCTAATATAGGTTGTGTAACAATCTGTGAATTCCAAGGTCTAATACTTAACAATTTTTTTCTAACACTATAGGTCTAACTAATAATAGATCCTCACACCAACGATTGATAAATGTGAGAACTATTCTCCTATCATACCTACCACACACTACGCTCGGAAAGGGAGAACACCGTAATGCAAACTCACGTAGTGACTCATCATATGCACCCATGTTCACCTCTTGAATGTAGTAGTAAATGCCTCTTATCATACCTCCCTGGTGTCCCTCTAGGAACTCCCATTAGTACCGGGTCCAATTTACTCTATAGCCTCTTATCGAGCTGCACCGGTTTCCATCTGTACCATAGTGCGCCAAAAATCATGCCTACATGAATCTTCCATTAGCACCACACTTAATCAGGTAGTTTCTCCTCCTATGTTGTGTTCCCACCCATACGGAACGCCCTCGAGCCAATGCGAAATACAATGCCCTAATCAACTCCATGTTTGCAAAATACGTAGCCCTGATTAATATCCATATTTACGAAATACATTGCCCTAGTAAACATTGATAGGGAACTAGGTTCCCTATTCTACAATACATGTCTGCATAGCATAAAGTAGGCTCAAAAAAACAATTCATCATTTACATAATTTATTACTAAATTATATTTTTTTTTATTATTCAACTTGAACCTTAGGCCAAGGTTCAAATTGTGTGATTTTCTTCAAGAATGGTCGACCACTGTTCCACTATGGCTGACTGCTGTCAGTCGACCGCTGGGCGTCCAAGGTCAACCATTCGCGAACAAAACTTAGGATTTCGCATTTTTTAACATATCGATTATTTATCTTGTTAATTTCTATCATTAGCAATTTTAATTAACCATAACATACTAATAACCAATTTTCTTGTCAAATTACAATTCAATTTAGTGTTCATGAATTTAGGGTTTGAAAATTTGACGATACGATAAGTGTCCAGACAAATTATTAGATTAGCAACTTGCTGTAATTTAAATTCTAAGGTTTCATACTCAAATCTAGGGTTTATCATATTCAATTTAGGGTTTCTTACATTCTAACCAATTACTATTGTTTAAATTTAACTTCAATGGTCAATTTATCAAATTTTTTCCCACTCACCTCAAGCATAGGCTCTTCCTTTTTCGTTTGCTTGATAATTATTCCCTTAAATTAATATCTCCACCTTGGTCCACCTTGATTTAGTTGCTTCTAGCCTTCTAGGTCGAGTTACTTTGATTTTTAGAAAATTTTAAGGTTTAGGTTTAGAGAAAATTTTGGCAAAGTTTAGTTACAGTACAATTTTTTTTTGAGAATTAGAGTTTCACTAGTATGGTATTTATAGGGCAAGGTTAAGTTTTGGGCCATTAGGTTAGCTTAGGAAATATTCTCATAGCAATTGTTTCACACATCGTACACTTTGTTCCCAAGCAACCCATCTTGTTCGTTCATCACGTGTCACTTAAATCGATACGCACGACTTTACACGCGTTCGGGTCGACCACCCCAATGCCTTGGTCGACCGATGCTGGTCGACCTTGAACCCCAATGGGTCGACTAGTGGCCTTATAAATTTTTAAATTTAAGTTTTAAATCAATGTAAAGCCCGTAAATTCTCCATACGAACTTGGATTACAATATTATCCATAAAAATTGTCTAGAAAATCATTACGAAAGCAATGGTGCAAGTTTCGTAGCCAAATTTGGACATTTTTGAAAATTTATTTCTATGTCTTTTATATTAATTTAAATTTCTTATTAAATTTTCATCAAACTTTCATGGTACTACATTCTCCCCTCCTACTTAAAAGGATTTTATTCGCAAAATATCAAAGAATGCAAAAATGTAACTCATATACAAGAACCACTAACTACAACCATCTACTAAATCATCATACACAAGCAATCATTGCCCATAGAAACACTATAATGCAATATATATATATATATATATATCCTATGTGAAATGCGCATGAGCCTATTGTAATTCAAAAGAGTAGTCGGTCTGATGATTCAGTCGACCTTTTGTTCTGCAAAATGTTCATGCTATACATCTAAATTTATGTAATATCCTAAATGATATACTTGTAATTCTCTATGCATGCACAACCATCCCAACGTATGCAACATCCATATGCACAACATCCACTAACATACAAATATCAAGGAATAACGTGCAATTAGATAGAAGTTTGCATGTGCATACCTAAGGGATATACCGTCCTAACATGTAAAAGAGTACAACGCAAACAATACATCCATTAGCATCCATCTTCCGTACACGACCTATCGATATGTTTACAACCATTTCTACCATCCGATGGTCTCTTCCTAAAGAGTATACCTCCTAAGTCCTATACATAAGAAATCTACACGCATAAGAATCTATTTAAGAGATACCAGAAAAGTGTTGTGGGTAGCTCGGATCTTCTTCTCACGCTCCCATATACTCTATGTTGGATCATTCCCCTATTGGAATTTAACAAGTTCGATCGTCTTATTGTGGAGTCATTTTGTACTATGCTCTAATATAAAAGTGGGTGCACAATGAATAAGTGACTCTCGATCTATCTCTACCTCTTCCAACTGACTCAGCTCGACAATGGTAGCTGTATCATGCAAGAACTTACGCAAGTGTAACAAATAGAATACACCATATACCCCCGCTAACTTTTCTGGAAGCTCTACCCTATGTACCAACATTCCTACTCTAGCCACTATCAGAAAGGGTACTACAAATCTCGATGCTAGCTCACCAAATCTCATCACATGCCTAATGTTGTCCGGCATTTTGACCCTGCTATATTCGTACTGATTAGGAATGTTAGATTCGACTAACGTCAAGGCTAGTAAGTCCAGGGCGATGATTGTGTGGTCCAAAAGTCAAGTACAGATGATAACACAATTCCAAGATTGAATGGAATTGATAGATATGGAAGAAAGGAGTTCGAAGTATGAAATATGGTATAACACATTAGAGGGATCAACATAAACTGACTTCCATCATAGGGATCGGCATGTTTCAGGGAGTAATGGCATTTCAATAGAAAACAAGCAATATCTCAAGATCCACCAGTCCAATGCATTAGAAATTTTGTAAGCAAGATATAGGGGTCCTAGGAAGCCTACCCTAGGGATCATGTCTCAAGAAGGTGAAGCTAGAGGGATCGACATTCTTCCTTTGGAAGGGATTGGCAGGAACCAGCAAGTAACCCATATCGAAGCAAAGATCAAGCAATAACTCGAGTTCTACTGATCCAATTGGCATGAAATTTAAAGGCTAAGCATATTTTAGCATAACGGAGCTACCATAGGGATCGCACCCCAAGATTCAACCAAAGTAGGGATCGATACCGATCCCTCTTCTTTGGGAATTAGGCCATGCGATCCCTCTTGTGGGCCCATATGGTTATAAAGGTCCTTGCATTGGATTTTTAGGGAGATATTTGGCAATCTTCGTTTATAAATACAGGATTAATTGTTAATTTTGGGGACTTTTACACTGCTAGTTGCTTTATATCTTTTGTAACTAATGATTTTCATCTGATCCCTATTGTACTCAGTTTATAAAATGATTATATAGCAGTCTATTCAAAGTGGACGTAGACAAACAATGTCGAACTATTATAAATCATTATGTGCATGTTATTTTTTTGATGTACTACTATTTTATTGTTATTATCCTTTGTTTCATTTTATATTCTTCATTTATTTCTCTTTAAAGTTTATGTTGGGTGTTTATGCCAATTTTTGGTGCCAATACCTAAGAGGTGAAACCTTTACGTACACCATGTCTCCCACTATGAATTCTAGCTCTGTACGTCTCCTGTCAGCATAAGAATTCTGCCTATCCAAAGCAGTCTTCATTCTCCTATAGATCAGATCCAACTTTTCCAATGTATCCCTCACTATGTCTCGCCCAGTCATCATCCTATTCGTTGTAACCTACCAATATGACGGTGATCTATAAGATCTATCGTATAATGCCTCGAATGATGTCATCCCAATGCTCGCTTGATAAACGTTATTGTAGGTAAGCTCCACTAATGGAAAGTGATCCTTCCATACCTCTAAAGTCTATAACACACATCCATAGAAAATCCTTCAAAACCTAACTTACTTTCTCCATCTTTCCATCCATTGGTGGATGATATGTAGTACTAAAGCTCAACTCAGCCTTTAATGCCTCTTGTGGAATCCTCCAGAAATCACTTGTAAAAAGAGGATCTCGATAGTCAACTATACTAATAGGGACTTCATAAAATCTAGCGTCCTCTCTCACATATAGAGCCACCAACAACGTCATTATCCTAGTACTCCTTATTGGTATGAGTGAGCACAGTTGGTCAATTGATCGACTATGACCTAATTGCTCTCATTCCCACTCCTACTCTTAGGTAGACCGTCTAAAAAATCCAAAGAAATACTCTCCTACTTCCACTGAGGAATATCTAGTGGCTGCAATAATCATTTCGGCTACTTCTGCTCCTCCTTTACCCTTTGGCAAGTCATACATCTATCTACATACTCTACCACTTGCTTTTCATACCAAGCCAATAGGAAACTTACTTCATGTCATGATACATCTTGTCACTACCGGGATGAATGGATATCCTAGAATGGTGAGACTTAACTAACATCGGATAAATCAAATCTGTATTACGAGGAACACAAAGCCTATCATCTTTTCAGAACTATCCTATCGAGCCAATGGCATAACTCCTCAAATGACTCGATGGCTGTCCTCTGCCAATTCTCTCCATAGTGTCTACTAGCTTCTTATCGTCCTTCTGCCTAGATTTATCATGCGCCACCATTATTGGCTAAACGTCTAACGCTGGTAGTAATCGTGGGGTAATATCTGATATGGTTGGAAATTAAATGTAGAAATGTATTCCAAATATCTCCACTCCAAGAACAAGGGACTCAATAGTGCACGTTGTTTACTCATAGTGTCTGTCACTACATTACCTTTGCCCGGGGTATAAGAGATATCAAAGTCATACGATGCCAAAAACTCCATTCACCTTTGCTACCTCAAGTTCAAGTCCTTTTGGGAGAATAAATTCTTTAAGGACTTATGATTCATATACAGCTCAAACCGCTCCTCTAAAATATAATGCCTCCATGACTTGAGCACAAAGATAATGGCGGTTAACTCAAGATCATATGTGGGTTAGTTCTTCTCATGGGTCTTCAGCTACGTACTCGCATAACTCACCACCCATCTTTCTTGCATCAGAACTGCACCAAACCCTATTCCACGGGCATCGGTATAAACTGTAAATGGCTTTGTCCCATCCAGCAGCACCAAAACTAGTGCATCGGTCAATGTGTCCTTCAATATGATAAAAGCATCTTAACACTTAGCATCCCATGAAAAGACTACATTCTTCTTGGTAAGACGAGTCAGCGAGGCAGAGATCTTTGAAAAGTCCTTAAAGAACTTCCAAAAATAGCCCACCAAACGAAGAAAACTTCTCATTTCTATGGCATTCTTTGGAATATGCCAATTCTAAACTATTGCCGCCTTACTGGGATCGACTACTTGGCCACTTTTTGAGATGACGTGTCACAAAAAGCGTACCTCCACTCTCCAAAAGTGGCACTTTGAAAACTTTGCTTAAACTTATGTGTATGGAGTGTCTTAAATACTTCATCTAAATGTAATACATGCTCTCCTCACTCCTCGAGTATACAAGAATATCGTCCATAAATAACACGACGAATTTGTTAAGCTACCCCTGAATACTTAGCTTATCAAATCAATAAAGTAAGTGGGTGCATTGGTCAGTCCAAAGGGAACTAACCACTCTGATGGAATCCGGTAGCCAAGTCAAGCTATAAGAATACTCTTGATCCAACCAAATTATCAAAGAAATCATCTGTGCGGGGTAGTGGACAATGGTTCTTATTTTCCAGTTTATTTAGCTCCCTATAAGCAACGCAGAGTCTTCTGTCTTAGTGGAAAAGACGACTGGGCTCCCCACTTGGAAACGCTTCTCCCTACAAAACCCTTCTCCAACAATTCATTCACTCGCTCGTCCAACTCGCGTCTCTCCTTTGGAGCCACATGCCTTAGTGATAAGGCAACCGGTATAGCATTCTCCATATGGTAGATCCTAAACTCGATCTTTCTCTGAGGCGAAAGACCGGTAACCATGGCAAAAATATCAAGGAAATCTCTACCTACACGTACTGTACTAAGCTCATTAACTGATAGGTCTAATGAATACCAGTAGCTCAACATAATCGATCCTCGGAGGCTGCAATAAACCTCCAAACTATGTCCACTATATGTGCTTTAGTGCATAGGCCGATACTACTTGAGTAGAAGTTTGAGTAGAAGCTTTTGGTATTACTTTACAAGCTTGCTTCACATGTCTATACCGAATGCAATTATAACACTTTATCTTTGAGAGATCTGTACTACTATCTTTAGCAAAATGCTTATCCTGCTACACCTATTTCACCTCAAATCCTTCTTTTGAATCCTTCCCTTAACTCTAAATCCTCCTTTCTTCTTATTCTTCTATTTCTCTTTCTCTCCAACCTTCTAAGCCTCCTCTTTCACCTCTACCTTGGAGATGTATTAAGTAAAGCCATCTCCACCTACCCCTTATAGGTATCACCTATAGGAATGTGACTCAAAGCCAAACTTTAGGGAGGTTGGTTCACCCCTTAGCAAATTTAAGAGATTTCTCGTAAGGTGTACTAATAAACTCCATACCAAACCTTGCTAGCTCATTAAATAAATTTACATACTCCTTAACTTCCATGCCCTCCTGCTTAAGATGGATAAACTTTTTCATATTGAAAATCTTCCTTTACCTTAGAAAGAAACTTCACCTCAAATCTCTTACAGAACTCATCCCATGAAATATCACCTCCATCAGTCTTAGACTCAACAATCTCCCACTAACTCAATACCTCTCCCTGCAACTGCCAAGTAGCTAATTTCCTCCTCAAAACATCAGTCAATCCCATTAAATCGAATATCCTATCATAACCCTGGATCAATGTCCTCGAATCTACGTAGGACTTTGTCCCCATGTATAACCAGCCTCCATGACTAGAAAAATCCTTGCACAGCTTAGCAAAGTATATAGCGATAGGTGGACGGGCAAGGAGCCACATCTGTCACTCCCTACATAGGCTTTATAGTTGGATTGAGCTTGGCCTTTCACCTACCCTGAAGATACCAGCAAAATCATGAGGGGATGTTCATGCGTGGAATCTTGGTTGCATCGTCGGAGCCTGAAATTATAGGAAAAGGTATCTTTATCCGTGAATGTTAAAATTTTATCAGTAACCTCCACATAGAGCATAAACACGATTAAGAGATAGGAGATAACATAGGCATGAATATGGAGGATTTCTGATACATGAATTTTTTTGGAAAGCTCATTGAAATATTTTACTTATAGTTATGTATATTTTAAAAGTCTTTTTCAAAAAACCTTAAAAAACATTTTTGGACAACCATTGGAAAATCTCTTTTTTTTTCAAAATAATTTCAAATATGTTCTCTCAACTCGGTCCTAATTCCTCAAGAACCTTGAACCTGTTCTATGATACTGACTATGGCAACCTACACCCACTGACATGCCAATCCAAAGCTTAGTGTAGCTTTCGGCCTTGCATAGCACCGAGAAATGCGGACTGTTGGGATTTTAACCTTTTAACATTTCAAAGACCAATACAAGCATATATAATCTAAGATATACTAAACTTTCAGAAGTCATAGTTGAAGGAAAAAAAACATGTATATATCATAGAAAAATATAAATCCTAAAAGATATCTAGTCATAGTCTCATAAAAATATCAATATGGGATCCAATACATGGTACATAATAAAATATCCCTCAAGGTCTTATACATGAAGGAAAATATGCTAATAAATAGAATAACAAATGGAGAGTAAAATAAGATAAAAGTAGATTCCAAATATATGCTCGACTCCTTAAGTAACAAGAATGAGCAAGTCACACACTACCCTGTCCACTCGTAGTGGGGAGAAAGATGGAAAAAAGTCAAACATAAAGTCCAATGAATGAGTATAAGTTTAACATGATGATCATGTGCAACTAACTTTAAAACTACCTTATGTGATATATGGTGTGTAACAAGCACCTCTGAATTCCTAAGGTCCAATACTTAAGGATTTTTATCTAACACTATGGGTCGAACAACTATTCGATCCTCATACTAATGGTCAGCCAATGTGAGAACTACTCTCCCATCATACCTACCATCAACACTACACCTAGAGAGGGAGAACACTATAATGCAAACTATTGAAGTGACTCATCGTATGCAACCATTTTCAACTTTTGAACATAGTGGAAAAATGCCTATTATCGTATCGCGCTGGTATCTCCCTAGGAACTCCCATTAGTACAGAGTCTAATTTACTCTATAGCCTCTTATCATGCTGCGCTGGCGTCCACCGTTACAACAATGCACCAAAAATAGAGCCTACATGGATCTCCCATTAGCATTAGACTAACTCAAGTAGTTTCTCCACCAGTGTTGTATGACCATCCGTAGAGATTGCCCCTGAGACTTTGCAAAATACATTGCCCAAATCAACTCTGTGTTTGTGAAATACATTGCCATGATCATGTCCATATTTGCAAAATACATGCCCTAGTCAATGCTAATAGGGAACTACTTCCTTATTCTTACATACATGTGTACATAGATAGCCCAAAATAGGCCTAGAAAAACAATTCATTATTTTTATAATTTATTACTACATTATATAGTTTTCTATTATTTAACTTGGGCCCTAAGTCGAGGTTCAAACTGTGCAGTTTTCTTTAGGAACAGTCAGTCGCTTTTCCTCTATGGCCGATTGCTATCGGTCGATCGTTGGGGGTCGAGGGTTGACCATCGTGAAAGAAACTGAGGATTTCACACTTTCTAATATATTAATTATGACGACCCGCAAATTCGATCCCCTTTGAATCAACAATAAGCCACACTTGTCCATCCCAAAAAGCACAGAATGATGGAAAGTCATGAGAATGAAAAGAAGAGAGAAGAAGAGAAGAGAAGAAAGAGAGAAGAGAGAACCAAACAGAACAATATAGAATCTCACATCGCAGCGGAAAACATATAATATCATGTCAATGATCTTTACAAAACAGAAATTGTATATACATACATCAATCAGAGATCAACAATCAATCAATAGCTATCAGCCTAGACCGTTATAATAATCTATCCTTACAGTTGCCGATAATATACAACAACAATGCGCAAACAGATGTGTACGAACGAAAATGAAGATCTCCAACTCTCCTACTGAAGCTCCGAAAGCACCAAAACTGACCTCTAAATATACTTGGTCTGACCCGAGCATTGAAAGGAAAGAATGCCCAGATAAGTCTGGTAAACCAACGTGAGAAACACACTTAACTGAATTTATTAATTTACCAAAACTTTTTCCTTCAAAACAAAAGTATCTCGTAAGACATGCCCACATATAAACACGGACATGTTTTTACCTTACGATAACTAAATCCTATCATATGAAATGATCTTATATTATACAAGTGTCTAGTATAAAAATAATATTCAAATAGCCAAAATTGTTATCATTATTAAATTTCAGCATACTAGGCTCTACAAATAAAACGACAGGTACGTAGTGGAGTTTATATTTCCATACAAATGACCAAGTGAAGGGACTATCTTTCAATGGGTACACCTCTGGATGGATGTCCTGAGGCACAGAATATCTGTCCTCTACCAACACAAGACTAGCCTACCTCTGTAACTAGATAGTACTGAATATGTCATCATCCAGTCATTACCAACCTTTTCCGAGGGCCCTCATACAAACTACAATAATCAGATACATGACGTCATAGTATGTAAAGATATATCTAGAAGAGGATGATCATATCCTACATGGGAGCAAACCACTTGGCCTTGCCGCATCTAACCTTGTTTCGGTCATTTTCGGTTGATGAGGCTTGAGGTATCGATTACCTTTAACATATCATAATTCAAATCACCTTGAATGCCACATTGCCATTTCCATTAACCACTAATTTCCTTCCATAAAAATACAACCCTTAAGCTCGTACGTCTCAAGGAGGGTGTTAAGCTAAGAGAAGTTGCCTTCTCGACCACCACTGATGTACGTTGTAAAAACCAATGTACATAATCTTTAAAAATTCAATGTCAGACAAACATCCATACAAGTTTTCCAAGAACAAAACAAACCGAAGGTACTTTCCTACCACATCCTATCGGGAAATCCCTGGGATCAATAGCGAATAGTCCTTGCATTGGATATGTCATAATGAAGAGACCACTGCTACTATATGTATATTGGGATTTTAACCCCAAATGATCAACAAGCAGTCATCCACTATGAAAATCCTGAATATCAATATCATCACAACCAACCTACACAATCATCACATAAATGTTGGTCCAAAGCGGTTTTCGGATAAACCGTTCCCAGTCTCTTCGCACTAACAACACAAAAGCATTTCTCAACCTCACACAGAAACTTAGTCTCATAGACTTATCACGTCTCCAACTTTCAAATTGCTATCCTTCGGCCAAGAAGGAAGCTCGTTAGATTGAAGTAATACTTCGGACTATATGAATCAACATCCTCAACACAAACGATAATCAAGCCTACATAGATGGCTACGTACTAAGTATACGACTAAATAGTTCCCACATCAAGTCGAAGAACTAAAATTCCCAAATTTGATAGTCCATTATTTAACTATCAAAGCAACAAACAAATATTTAGCACCATAAGCAATCACTAAGCCCTTTTAATTAACCTTTCATTAATTAAATCACTTTCCAAATATTCACTTCAAATTATCATTAAAAAGATATATTCTCAAAACCATTTCAATATTGGAAAACATTTCCATATACTTATTTAATAATACGTAATTCACAAATTAAATTATTTTCAACACTTAGAAAATATTACATATAATTAAATCAGGATTAAGTATATATTTTATTCTTTTAAGGAAAACATTGTTTTAAACATACTTATTCGGGTCAAAACAAATGTTGTGTAAAACATCGTTATGATAATCCACTATCACTAGCATAGGGATTCGAAAATAAGATAGATATATAAATCCCATATACTATACAAAACATCTCCTTCGAAAATCATTTACTATAACAACAGTATTATAGTCCTTACTTCCCTTACTGCATGAAAACGTCTATCTCAACAATGAATGTTGAAATCTACATATTCGATACTTAACACATTTTAAAACATCTTTGAACCATTTTAACTTCATTTAAAATATCACTTTCCAAAACATTTATTAAATTTAAAAAGATTATTCACTGTCCAAAATCGTGAATATAATTCATTTAGCAAATTCAATATTTTCTCCATATTTTTTAAAGGATTATTCACTATCCAAAATTCTGAATATAATACCTTTAATAAATTTTTGTATTTCACTTGTCAAAATAAGTTGATTCCCGATTTATAAAACAATGTTTATAAATTCACATTTCTATTTTATAAAACTTTCATTTATAAAATCCCTTTATTAACAAACTCCATTTATAACTCAATTACAAGCCAAAATTCAAATTATAAGTTAGTTTGCTTATAAATCATTTGTTTGCAAATTCATTCTTTTATAACTTCATCAATTGTAAATCTTATTCACTTATAAAATCCATTTATAACTTCGTTTCCACATTTACCAAATTCCTTTATAATGCCATTGTTTTGATTTATAAAAATTCTATTTTATAGATCTTATATATAAACCATTTATAATAATTCTAAAATTTGAAGTTAACGATTTTACAAAATAGTTATCTCCATATTCCAAAAATCACATTCTGGTATATTTCATAAAAATCATAATTTTTATAACATAAAAATTGTAACATTTATTTATTTAAAACAAATCCATTTTCTTAACAATTCAAAATTTATTAAAACATCTATTTTCAAAATCAGTTTAAAAATACTTTTAATTAAAATCATTACTTAAATATTTTAAAATTCCAAAATATGGTCTAATGCTGCAACATCACTAAATACATCAATCACGGCATCCAAAACATCATATATCACATGATAATAGCATATATAACAATATCTGTAAATAAAACCAATACTGGTGAGGAATCCATTTAGATCCCTCCAACCTGTCACCTGCAACAAATTTACATATTAGAAAATATGTACAATGTCCACTTTGAGGCAGACACGCGTACAATGAGTCATCCGCTCATACACGGAAACATATAGGGTCTCATCTGCTCCAATAGACAGGAATATATCCAAATGCCAATCAATATATATAATATATCATACATCATCAAAATAATCATTAATCAACATAAATAAATTTATTTTCACTTATATAAAAATATCAGTGAGACAAAAAAAGTGAGTTGTACTCACTTTGGTTCCAATAGCAGTTGTAGTGTTTCATTTCGAATAAAATTAAACAAACGTTTAATTTTACCCATAATTTACACTAGCTTCAATTAATTACAAACTAGCTTTAAATATAGTGCTCGACAATACGGACCCAACGCAATTTGTTTCATCAAAAATGGACCTCGTATGAAGAAGTTATGGCATTTTAAAGATTACATGATTTTTATATAAATTAAATTTACAATTTTTATTTATTTTTAATTAAATTTAATCACGACCTTTTTTTTTCCTTTTAAAATTAGGGTCGATGCTTTCCTTCTTCCTCCCATCATTCAAAACCATAAACGAACCCATGTAACCGCCTCCTCTCACCAATTATCACGACCCCCAATATACAACGATCGACCAATGCGCATTCGAAAGCCCTTCACTCGATGCACCACCGCCCTTGAGCACGGCAAGCTCGGCCCCCTTATCATCTCAAAAATCATGCCCAAACGCACGACTTCACAAGCCATTTCCTCCTCGATCGACGCGTTGATTATGATCATAGCCGTATGGATTAAAAGATCTTGTAGAGTTCAACATTTTTCATTAAGATGCCGAAACCTAATTGTGAATGGATCATGAGATATTGGAGGAGAATGGTGGGATGTTTCTAGCTATGGAAATGTAAAGTGGCGGCTAAGGCTTTAATGGCTAGGGTTTTGAGTGTGAGGGTGTGTGTATATATGTATATATTTTACTATTCAAAAACCCTTTTCACACTTGATATTTTTCCTGATCTCAAAATGAAGATTGCCGCCTGGCGTTTATAATGTTTTACCCCTATTCTGAACAGTGGAATATATATCAAGATCCAATTCGATCATATTTGAAAGATAGGTCTTCGAATCGAATTATTTTAAATTTCAAATTTACTTAAACAAATTTCTATGCTTTTTAGCTAGCCATGACTAAACCGTAAATCCGATTGACACGAAATTTGAAATCCTACAATAAAATGATATTGCGGATCCAATGAAACTAGTTTTTATCAAAATCTAAGATTGTGTGAAAAACGATTAGTTTTACCTATTAATTAAATATTAAAATATTCAATTTCTAGAAATTAACTTTTAATTCGATTTTAAAAGTTTACTAACATCATTTTAATTCAAATGGAATTTAATTAAACTTTATAAATTATTTTTATTCAATTTTTGTTCATATTAAATTCAAAATCAAATTATTTACGCAATTGCAATTATTAAATTAACAATTTAATTATCCAGTTAAATCACTATATTTCAAATGTAAGTTATTCAGCTTATAAAATTTACTTGTAAATATTTAAAAACAAAGTATATGAATTTCAAGTGACTGAAATTCTAGGTCATTACATGAATTGTTTATCTAGTTAATTTCCGTTTTCAGTATTGTTTAGTTAACCTTAATTTACTAAATAACCAATTTTCTTATCGAATTACAATTCAATTTTAGGGCGCATGAATTTAAGGTTTGAAAATGGATGATTGAGCAAGTGTGTAGACAAATAATTAGATTAACAACTTACTATAATTCAAATTCTAGGGTCTAGCATTTTAAATTTAGCATATTCAATTTAGGGTTTCTAACATCCCAACCAATTAAAATAGTTCAAATTTAACTACAACAATCAACTTATCAAATTTGCGCCCAGTCACCTAAAGTCTAAGCTCTTCCTTTTTATTTTGCTAAAGATTCAACCCCCAAATCGAAAGCTCTACCTTGATTTGCCTTGATTTAGTTTCTTATGTCTTCTAGGTTGAATCGATTTATTTTTAAGAAATGTTTATGGTTTAGGTTTAAGGAAACTGTTGCAAGAGCTTAGTTACTGTACACTTTCCATTAAAAATTAGGGTTTTATTGGTATGGTATTGTAGGGGTTTGGTTTAGTTTTAAGCTAATAGATTAGCTTAGAAAATGTTCTCGTAGCGTCTGGTTCACACAACATACACTTCGTTCCTAAGCAACCCGTCTTATTCATTCATCTTGCATCACTGTAAATTTATACACTCAATTTTACACGCATTCGGGTCAACTATCCCTATGGCTTGGTTGACCGCTACCTGTCGACCTTAAACCCCAATGGGTTGGTCGGTGGCCTTAAGAATTTAAGTTTTTTAGTTTTTATTTCAATCTAACACCCATAACTTCCCTATACTAACTCGGATTACAATGTATTGTATATGAAATCTTCTAGAAAATCACTACGAATGCAATGATCAAAGTTTCATCGCCAAATTAGGATATTTATAAAAAATTGTTTTTATGTCTTTGCTTTATTTTAATTTAACATCATATTAAATTTTTGTTAAATTTTCAAAGTGTTACAGCAATCTAGTCATTACCGACCAAATACTTTCACCCAAACTTCGTACAACTTGAACCTTTGGGCTTCTCCTATGCTCCAGAGCCCTCCTCCATGTTTCATCCAATTCTGACCACTTCTGCCTTCAATTTTCTCAATCTAACGATCTCTTTCCTAACGGCTTAAAAGCCCTAACAAACTATATCAAAGCAGAACATACCAAACTAAAATATTCTCCATATACATCCATAAATGCATGCAATTCATTAAAATGTGATAATCATACAAATCATATCCTAGATCTAACTTTTACACTACCATGACAATATGAACAAAAGATGTTATAAAACTATTTAAAAACCATTTTCATCCTTTTTAATTTTGACATAAACATGTATAGAAATGTGATTAGCATATGAAAATGTTTTATCATAAAAATCATGGTAAAAACATTAAATTTAACTATATAAACATGCATAGGATAAGGAGAGGTCAAGAATCACTCATAAATTACCTAAAGTACCGATTTAAACCCCGTATATCTAATGTGAATAACAAAGGTCGACAAATTACCAAGCACCAAAGTGATAGATGTACAATCTCCTTTTCAAATTACCCTTCTAATGACGATTTGGCTAAGATTAGTAAGGAAAATAAATGATTTTTGAAGAGATTAAAGTTAAAGGAGGGCATATAACTATTTTGGGGAAGATGGAAATGATTTGGGATAGTCCCCCCTTAAGCTCCATTCCCGAAATGAGTTAGTTAGTGTAAGTATAGTTTAGGATGACTGCAAATAATGTTGTCCAATAGTAGCCAAAACTTAAAATAGCGATAATTTTCAAAAGGTTAGATCTTATTCCTATTATCACTGCTCTATGGAAAGGGAACTATCATCCTGAAGAAAAGAAAGTAGTTTCGGCCTTAAGTTGGCTCCTATCAAAAGTTACAGTCCATACAATATATTCATGGTCAAATGGTCACATAAAAATTCAACAAAAAACAAAAATGTGGAAAATATCCCTAAGAGTTGTTTTTCAAAATCATAAATTCATATTCTTAAACTAGAAAAAATATTTTAAAATCCTTTGATATGTAAAATAAGGGTCATTACAATTAGTATTTTTATTTGGTTGGTTGATTATTGTCGCTTCATTGTTTTTTTGCTTAGGTTACTTAGGATTGGTTGGATATTCATCTTGGACGATTGTTTTATGTATGCTATAGATTGTGTTATAATCTTGGTGTGTTTTATATGCATGAATTCTTATAGTTTACTAATGCATGTATTCACCATATGTTATGCTAAAGTGATTGTTTGATGCATACATACAGAAGTTATATGTTCAACCGAGGTTGCTTCCATATTTGTTTTACATGTCATATCATATTAATCATATAGGAGGGCCCAAATGATAGACATATGCATCTACATAACGTCATACATCGTTTGCAAAAAAATCATGATTTTGTGTTATAAGCTGCATCTCGTAAAGTACATAAGTACTACTATGAATATTTTGATATGCTAACGCGCGTAAACATAATGAACAAATTTGATTGCCGATTTATATTCTATGTATGGATGTTTTCGTATGATTGGATTCTTTTTTAGTATAGATGGCTTCCATATTTGGATGGAGGATAATTTATTTGGTCGTTAGGAGTTTATTATTAATAACATACAAGCAATACAAAATGAAAGAGTGTGCAAATTGCATTCATTATCCATTAGGAATTTCAAGACAAAATTCTTCTGTTTGGGCAGGGAGAATGTATCCCCTCATATTTTTAACAATTAATAATATTGGATTTTAGTTGATGAATTAATAAGTTCAAATATAGGAGGGCCAAACCGATCATTTTTCAGTCTTTGGAATTTTACAATAGGACTTGCACCATTGCGACCAATCATTTTTCTAATCTAAGCGGTATATAAGTCTGTCTGATTTAGATATCATACGAAGAAGATACAAATGAATTAATAACTAAGTGAAAATTTAGTAGCATGTTTGTTGACATACATGAAATGATATGTTGACAAATTGTTTGACATATGTCGATGTATCAATGTTAGTTCTAGTTTTCAAATTTCAAATAAAAATTTGTTATTTTAAATGGTAGGGAAATTTTTTAAACAAAATTCCATCTTTTCTTTTTTCCATTGCCATCTTTCCTCTTTCATTTCCTAACTTTAAAGTGGCATAATTCTCTTAATTTTCAATGGATTTTGATGACCTAACCAACAAAATGATTGCGGAGACAAGTACTACAATCTAGTGGAAGTAATAAGGAAAATTACGGAAGTTTCTATGCACTAAAGTTATAGGAAAACAAAAGGCAGAATTTGTTCTGTTTGCACAAAAAATGGACAAACACCTCCAAGTCGTATTATTTAGTTGATTATATGTGATTTTCAATGATTTTAGATGAGTATGTAAATATAAAAGAAGTAGGGGCTGAAATGTAAAAGACACGCGGATTTATAGTGGTTCGGCCAGAATGTGCCTACGTCCACTTTATATGTTATTATCTTCTTTCTTTCAGATTACAAGTACAATGCTTCGTATATAAGTATATGAAAGTAGTTTGAAAGTTCCTTCCTTACTTGAGCTCTCAAACTTGCCTGCCATTGTTGTACCCCTGCCCCTCTATTTATAGAATGAGGTAGGGGGCAGGGGCCTTGGAGGTATATAGCTGCTAGTGGGCCCGGGCTGAAGCAATCTGGACTGGCAATCATTTGGTTCGGCGAGGCTTCATTCGGCTATGCTTAGAGAAGTTGGGGTTTAGTTAGGCGTGGTCTGGTCCGGTAGGGTGTTGGAGAGGTGGTTCGGTAGTGGAGATGGAGAGGTGGCTCGGTAGTGGAGTTGGTCCGGTAATCTTCTGGTTCTGGAGTTGGTTCGGTTATGGTACCGAATCAGTTGGTTCGGTTATGGTTGGGCCGGATGTGGGGGCTGGCCGAATGACCTTTGGTTCGGTGTGAATTGGAGATGCCGAATGCCTCTCTGCCGAATGGACTTGTATATTGAGAACGCCAGATGGACTTCTATGCTTATATTGTGCCTTGTGTTTGTCGAACGGGGTGGAGGTTGCGAGCTCGAGTAAAACTTTGACTTCTTGGTCTCGAGATCTTCTGGATGAGAATTCGCCCAACATTTGCCCCCCAAAGTGGGGCACGTGCTTGCATGTGTCGCGCTTTGTTTTCCCTGTAGCGAGAAGGCTTGTTTTGTAACGCCATGGGCTGGATGTTCATATCCTGTTGATGTCCTGCAAAGGAATTTACAGTTTTAGAGTGATTTCAAACAACAACCATTCGTGATCGAAATATTCGAGTTGAATTGAACTGTGCTGTTTAGGACGAGAGAGTAAGCCCCGAGGAGGCTTAGCATCATTGATGCCAGGTTCATGTCAGAGTAGATCCTTGGATCGTTTGTCAAGATGGTTTATCGCCAGCTCAGAGCATGCCTAGGGATCGTTCGCGACCCCGTACATGTGTAAGTAGCTTAGCCATTTCATAATTATCAGAGTCAAATATCCGTTTAACCTACGAGTTTAAAAAGGCGTGTCAAAGTGTAAATTCCCACGACAATAGGGTTAATAACCATTCAGAGCGTGCCTATGGACCGTTCGTGGTCGCGTACACGTGTAAACGATTAATCCATGTTAGTGAGAGATTTACAACTTATTCATCGTTGTAATAATCCTCATTTTATTAGTTAGTTCTGGAGTTCGGTACTTATCTGCATGAGGCGCTCTGCATGCCCCTAGTTCCTGGTTGTCGTTGGTAGAGAGATAGTTCATTCGGTTTTATGTTGGTCCGGTTATTCTCATCCGGCTGTGGTTTCATTCGGCATCTAGTTGGTTCGGTATATTTGTTATTGGTCCGGTGTTCCTATCCGGTGGGCCGAACCAGTTGGTTCGGCGGCCCTGAGCTCGCCTATATATAGAGGCCGTACCCCCCTTGATTTTCCCTTACCGAACCAGAGAGCCGAATCAACTGACTTGCCGGACCAAATCGTCTGCCGAACCAAATCTCTACCGAATCAGGTACACACTCTATTGCCGAATGCCTTTATTATCGAATGTTTCTGTATGCCGAATGAGTTTAAGGCCTTAGTGCCGAATGAACTTCATGCCCCATTGCCGAATGAATTTGCTTGCACCGTATTACCGAACGAATTCGTATACCGGATGAACCTCTAATGCCGAATGGAACTACCGAATGAGGCATATACCGAATGAGACTCGGAATTTGAATCTTGAGCGAAATCTTAGGCTTTTATATGCTTGCTTTAGATACTTGCTTGTTTATTTTCCTATACTTCTTATTCTAATATCAAGTTTTTCTTGTGCTGCAGAAAATGTCTCGCAAAGCGGAAACACGATCGGACAGAAAGAAGTCTAGAGGCACAGGAGAGTCTTCTTCTTCCTTGCCCCCAGTCCAACCAGGATCCGGGCAACATCGACCTATTCCGAGGTCTCTAGTGGATGGATATGGTCCACAGGAACTTCTGATCTCCCCTCCTGATTGCTTTCCTAGCTCCCTAAAGAAGGAGCAACTTGACGTCATATCCCGTTCCTTCGGGATAGATAGGGCTCTTATGCTGCTGCCGGGAGATGGAGTGATGCCATATAATCCTCCCGAGGGCTACTTTGCTTATAGCAGATACCATTGCATGTGCGGTGCTATCCCTCCTATCAACGCTTGGATAGTAAGCTTCACCACATATTTGAAGGTGGCTCCCTTCCAGCTTCAGCCTAACTCTTATGCCATCCTGGTGAGCCTCTTTGTTATCTTCCAGAGGAGGTACGGGCGTCCTCCTTCTAACCGGGAAATTCGATATTTGTACAACCTGAGAGGCTATAAGAAGGGGTCTCCGTATATCAGTCTGGAAGCGACCGTGCCCTTCAAACCGGTCCTGGACTTATATTCCAAGTTTACCATGTTCAAGAAAGAGTGGTTCTTCATCAAAGACGATGCTGTTTCTTTCTGCCTTTTCACTTCCGGCTGTAAGATGGATTTCATTTATATTTTCCATGTTTTGACTGTAGTGTTTTTTCTGACATGCTTCTATTTCTGGCTAGCGACAGGTGGTATTGCAGTCGTGGAGGATGATTCCTTGGTGCGAATGGCTGCTGAACTAAAGGCTATTCCGGCACGGGACCGGTCGGCCTCCTTCTTGATCAGGAACGCAACCCTCTTGGAGTATAATTTGATCTTACCGCACCAGTCCGTGGTTAAGCAAAGGGATACGGCTGAGGAGAAGGCTGCTAAAGCTAAGGAGGGGGCTACGGTGAAGAGCGGTAAGAGGGAGCCTTTTGCAGAGCGTCCCGCTGTCGGGGGGAAGAAGCTGAAGAAGTCTGATTGCCCTTCTCCAAGCACTTGTCCGACTGTCCCGGAGGGGGAAGGTGTAGATGAGGAGGAAGGAGGCGAGGTTGGAGAAGGGTCGGAGGGTGGAGGAGACGGCGACGGTCAAGGTGGCAATGGCGTCGGTGCCCTAACCTCTGAGCAAGACCTTGAACTGGATGAGGCTCTCCGTCGGGCCTTCGGGGAGTCGGAGGGAGAGTCGGAAACGGAGAAGGCATAGGAAACCGGCAAAGCTGTGGTTGGCACTGACCCATCCTCTAAGGGTTCCTCAGCTAGGGCGATTCCGGCGATGCAAGGTGAACTTTTGTCTTCTGCCGATTCCATTTTCGATAGGGACTTAGAAATTTTTTACGGTTCACTTCCGTCCTGGAATGAGATCCAGGACTTATTGCAGTATCCTACTCCTCCGCCGGGTTTGTATAATAGACGTGTCTTCTCACTTTTCGTTCCTTTTAACTTAACACATTTTTCGAACTGTGGATTATTGTATGTTCGTAACACTTGTTCTTTATTCCAGGGGCAGGCCAGGTGGTTAAAACGTCGGACGTTCGACACCGCCTTGAGCAGTTTAAGTCGAGGAGAGCTTCTGCGAAACCCCCTACTGGTCGCACTGGGGATGTAGTCAGTTATCGCCCTCTTCTCGGGGTCATTGAAGAGGGCATTCGGAAAAAGAAGCGGAGCCATTCCTTATTTGAGTCTTCCCCTGGTTCGCAGCTTCCTACTCAGCCTCCTCGTGATACTACGGAGGAGAGCACGGAATCCGGCCCCCCTCATCCTCCTTTCAAGAGCCCAACTGTTATTCGTATAAGGCGTCCTGATGTGCCTCGCCCCGTGCCTCGTGACCCTTTTGCCGGTCATCCTGATTTAGATCCGAGCTTTCAGGATATCTCATTTGATGAGGCCACGGGCGAGCACCTCCTTCCCCGCAACCCCATGGTAAGAGTGCTGGACGAGGCCAAGTCTTTAGATCTTGATTTACTTACTACACGGGTAGTCACCATGGGGGACGAAGCCAAGGCTAACATCGATCGGGTGGCCGCAGAGACCAAGAAGTTAATGGAGCATCATGCTAAATTGGCCAAGGCCGGGGAAGAGATCGGGAGTGCTAATGTTCGGTTGAGGTTAAAAGTTGCCGATCAGGCCAAGCAGCTCGCCGATCAAGCCATCCAGATTTCCCAGCATGAGGAAGCCTCCAAGCGGCTGAAAGAGACGATGGAGAAGGCCAGTAGGGCGGAATTACGGAAGATGGAGGTCGCCTGCAGGGAACGGATTAACATGGCCATTACGACGGTGGACGAGGTTCGAAATGCGGATCTTGAGCGGGTAGAGGAGTTGTCTGGGAGGCTCGAGGCTGCGGAAATGGCTCAGGCCGAGTTGAAGGAGGAGATGGAGGAGATGAGGAGGTCCCTCAAGTTAAAGGAGGAGGAAATGAGGAGGTCTCTCCAGGCTGACTGCTTGAGATACCAATCAGAGAGGGACATTGCCGTCGCCAAGTTGCAAGCCTCCGAGGCCCGGGTGAGGGAGTTTGAGGAGAATGAGGGGATGATGGATGAGATGCTGCAGGACATGTACTTCCACACTTGGAAGGAGGGCGGCTTGTCTTGGATGGACGATTACCCTCGGGTGATGGCCAAGGTGTATCTCCAGGCTTTAGAGGAGGCCAGGGTGAACGCGGGTAAGGAAGGCGGAGAGGCTTTCAATTTGGATGCGGTTACTGCCCAGTTCTCGAAGGAGGAGCAAGCGGCGGTGAAGGAGGGGATGCGGCTGCTTGCTGCAGAGGAAGCGGGCGTGCAGTTGGATGATGAGGATCAAGCGGCGGATGCTGGTGAGTTATTCTTTTCCCTTTCTTTCCTTTCCGTGTTTTCATAACTTGATCGTTCGTTTAATGAATTCCTCTTCTGAACTGGACAGGTGGGACTCCTGATCCACATGCTGGGGGCTCTGATCCTGCGGCTAAGTAGACTGGGGAAGTCGGTGATGGAGTGTGGATGCGGCTGCCACCTTTTTATTTCTTTTTATCACTGTTTACGTTAGTCATTGACATGTAACTATAACAATATTATTTGCAAAGAATAACTTCGTGTGATTTTATAATATAAGCTGATGTTGTTATGTTTAAATGTTGTTGTCATCTTGATGTGCTGCGTGAGAAATATAACTATGTATATGCCTGTGATTCTAGTTGTGTTTGATGCTAAGTTTTTTGCTAGAAATATAATTTCATGTGTTGCAATGTTATTGTACGAACAAGCTATAGTTACGTATTTATGTACAAGAAAAGAGAGTACCGCCCTTTATGTTCCATTCGCAGGCGGTAGCTTAGAGTATCTTATGTAACTGTTCACGAATATAGCTGAGTACCTTGCCACCCAGTACGCAGGCTTAGTTTCTCATGAGTGAACGCTTCCTATTTGGTTTCCTGTACTTTAGAGTTTGTTATACAGGATAGGAGAAAAGTATTTAAATGAAATGGAAATATAGTAAAAGTAAAACTTCCAGTCACGGAAGGCCGTCGATGTGCTTAAGTTCGTGGCAAACGGGTTTTGTAGTCACTTTCCCTAGCTGTGGGTCTTGGAGACATTTGTCACCCATCTTACGCCTCCGCGGGGAGTTTTCTTTTTTACCACAGCCGCACTTAAGACACATCGGAGCCGAGATCGCGCACGGTAACTACCCGAACCATTATGGTCCGTAATCGTGGGTATTATTCGATTTACCGTGGCCGGCTAGCGTGGGTGCCGTTGGCCGTGAACTACCCCTGGCTGGCCACACCTTATGTTGGGGCTTAAAGTAGGTTCACAGTTGCCGGCGAGCCGAACGCCGTAATGAGCTGCCATCGGCTATAGTCGGCCTTTACGATGACTTATAATCGGCTCATTACAGTTGGCTTTGAGGGCAGGCGTGCAATGAGTTAACCCGCAGCAGAGGGATGCTGGAGCAAAAGTGTCTCATTGGCGAGTGCATAGAATCGTAGCGTACCTGTTAGGCCTAGTCCAGATGAGGCCGCAGTGCGTCTTGAGTGGAGATGCCATAGGATTTTGTTCAACAGAAAGGGATAAAACTTAACAAGTAGCCAAGACATAAAGGAACAAGCTAAAAAGAGACAAGATTTTTTAAAGTGGTTCGGCACGAAAGTGCCTACGTCCACTGATTCTCTTTGTTAATTCACTTCATATGGGCAGTACAAGTTAAGAAAAGCATCGACGGAGATGTCGGATGTTCCATGCCCTCTGGAACACCTCTCCGTCCACTGTTGACAAAATATAAGCTCCGTTGTGGAGATCTTTATGAATTACATACGGTCCGTCCCAGATGGGGTCTAGTGCCCCGGGGCGCGGAAAGATTCGCCTGAGGACAAGATCTCCTTCTTGTAAGCTGCGATGCTTGACTTTGGAATTGTATAGCGCTGCCACCTTTTGTTTGTGAGCTGCTGCTTTAAGTGCTGCATCGTTTCTCCGTTCCACAATCAGATCCAAAGACATGAGGAGGAGTTCTTCGTTTTCTTCTGGGTTGTAGTGGATCCTACGGTGGGAAGGCACAATAGTCTCAACTGGGAGCATTGCCTCCGATCCATATGCCAAGGAGAAAGGAGTATGTCCCGTTGATGTTCTGAAAGACGTGCGGTATGCCCATAGTGCCGTAGGAAGTTCGTCCACCCAGGCGCCTTTTAACTTTTCAAGTTTCTTCTTGATTAGGGTTTTGAGAATTTTGTTGACAGCTTCAACTTGTCCATTTGCCTGAGGATAAGCTACTGATGAGAAGCTTTTATGAATTCCATGCTCCTGGCACCAGTCGGCAAATTCTTCGCTGTCAAATTGGAGTCCGTTGTCTGATATGATCTTGAGTGGGACTCCGTACCTGCACAGAATATTTTTGATCAAGAAGTTTATAACTTTTGTTGAAGATATTTTATTTAGAGGTTCTGCTTCCACCCATTTGGTGAAATAATCGACTGCCACTACAGCATATTTGGCTCCGCCCCGGCCCGTTGGCAGTTCGCCAATTAAGTCAATTCCCCATACAGCAAAGGGCCAAGGGCTGGTCATTTGAGTAATTTCATTTGTAGGCAGTCGAGGAATCTTGGCAAATTTCTGACATCTGTCGCATTTCTTGACGAAGTCTAGAGCGTCTTTGTTTAGTGTGGGCCAGTAATATCCATATCGGAGTATCTTCCTTGCCAAAGTCTGCCCCCCAGTGTGATCTCCGCATCCTCCCTGATGGATGTTTGATAAGATCTCCTTGGCTTCCCTTCCAGCGACGCATCTCAATAAGGGGCCAGAGAAGCCACGCCGATAGAGGATGCCTTCTTGTATCGTGTAGTGGGGAACTTTCCTCAAGATCCTCTTGGCTTCGTCACGCCTGTCGGGCAGTGTGCCATTTTGCAAATATTACCGGATGGGAGTCATCCAGGTTCCTTCTTCGATTGCAGTTACCAAATTTACTGGTTTGAAACTTGGGGCTAGCTGCCTTGAGATGGCTAGTGTTCCGAAAATGGTGCTATTCTTCATACTAGCTTGCTTTGCAAGTTCATCTGCCTCTTGGTTCTCTTCTCGAGGAATATGTTTGATTAGATAGTGGTCCAATTGATCGAGCAGCAGTTTGGTTTTCTTTAGGTATGCTGTGAGTCGTTCTCCTCGAGCCTGGAATTCTCCTAGCACCTGGTTTACGATAAGCTGAGAATCACTATGAAGACATAAGGAATTGATTCCAATTTCCAGGGCAAGCTCCAATCCTGCTATTACTACTTCATATTCAGCATCGTTGTTAGTGGCCGTGAACTCCAACCTTAATGCATAGTACAACTTTCTTCCCCTGGGGGTGATGATCACAATTCCTGCCCCCGAGCCTTGTTCGTTCGATGCTCCATCTACAAAGAGGTTCCACTTGATGTTTTTTGCTACTTCGGATTGTTCCTTGCCTTCGTTGGTAGTGAATTCGGCAATGAAATCGGCCATGGCTTGTCCTTTGATAGCGGTGCGAGGATGGTAGGTGATATCATACTGACTTAGTTCGATGCACCATTTGAGGAGTCGCCCAGAAGTGTCAGGACGATGGAGCACTTGTCTTAGCGGTTGATCGGTTAGAACCCTGATGGAGTGAGACTGGAAGTAGTGTCGCAGTTTTCGTGACGCGATCAATAAACAATATGCTAATTTCTCTAGTTTAGGATATCTGGCCTCTGCCCCTGTAAATCTCTTACTTACAAAGTAAACCGGGCGTTGTGTGCGGTCTTCTTCTCTTACCAAGGCGGCGCTTAGAGCATGAGATGATACAGCGAGGTATAGGTATAACACTTCACCTTCATTTGGAGTTGAGAGTACTGGTGGTCTCTGAAGGTGTTCGATTAGGTTGAGGAAGGCTTTTAAGCATTCACCGGTCCACTCGAATCTCCCTTTGTCTTTCTTGAGAGCTTCGAAGAAAGGGACACACTTGTCAGTTGCCTTGGAAATGAATCTGCTTAGGGCGGCCACCTTTCCGTTTAGGCTCTGCATTTCTTTTCGAGTGGAGGGTATCCTTATTTCTTTTAGAGCCTGGATTTGTTCAGGGTTTGCTTCGATTCCTCTGGCGTGGACGATAAATCCTAAGAATTTTCCTGAAGATACTCCGAAGGAGCACTTTAGAGGATTCATCTTCATTCCATATCGGCGAAGTACTTGAAACATCTCGCCCAGGTGGCCTACATGGTCGTCGGCTTTCCTGGACTTTACCAACATGTCATCCACATACACTTCCATAGTTCGTCCTATTAGTTCCGCGAACATCTTGTTGACGAGGCGCTGATAGGTAGCTCCAGCATTTTTGAGTCCAAAAGGCATGACTTTGTAACAATATAGTCCGCGGTCGGTGATGAAGCTAGTGTGGTCTTGATCAGGAGCGTGCATGGGAATCTGGTTATATCCGGAGTATGCATCCATAAAAGATAGGAGTTCGTGTCCGACTGTGCTGTCCACAAGTTGGTCAATTCGGGGAAGTGGGAAGCAATCTTTTGGGCAAGCGTCATTCAGATTGGAGAAGTCAATACATGTTCGCCACTTTCCATTGGCCTTTTTTACTAGCACTGGGTTAGCGATCCATTCTGGGTAGATGGCTTCCCGTATGAAGCCATTAGCAAGTAGATTCTTTACTTCCTCATCAAGGGTTGCCGATCGCTCTGCCCCCATGCTCCTCTTTTTCTGCTTTACTGGTACCTTGGTGGGATCGATGTTCAGCATGTGGCATGCTATGTCGGGGGAGATTCCTGTCATATCGGCATGGGTCCACGCAAATACATCTAAGTTGTGGCGGAGAAAGTCAATGAGTTGATCTTTCAACTCCGTTTTTAGCTGAGATCCGACTTTTAATAGTTTACTTGAATCGTGCTTGTCTACAGATACGAATTCCATAGCCTCTGCAGGCTCGGCAGTAGCCTCCTCCTCTTTATCCCTGGGGTCTAGTTCATTGAAGGGATCGCTTGTGTATCGAAGAGGAGGGGCTTTCTTTAGTTGCTATGCCTCCAAGCTTTTCATGCAGAGAGTAGTCTCTGCACCTTTTCCTTTATTCTTTCTGCGGTTATCGCGAAGTTCAGTTACATAGCAGTCTCGGGCAGCATCTTGATCTCCTTCTACTTCTCCTACTCCGTTGTCTGTTGGAAATTTCATTTTCAGGCACCAGGGGGCTAATACAATCTGGAAGTCAGACAAGGCTGGTCTTCCCAAGAAGGCGTTGTAAGCCGAGTGGTTTTCTATTAGTACGAACGTTTGTTTTCGCACAACGGAGCGGGGATGACTTCCTATTTCGACGAAGAGGTCAAGTTGCCCGAGGGGCATTTTTGCATCTCCAGTGAAACCGTGCAGTGGTTTGTCACAGGGGGATACATCCTTCATTGATAACTTCATTTTGTCAAAAGCATGTTTGAATAGGATATTTACGGAGCTTCCTGTGTCTATTAGAATCCGAAAAACTTTAGCTGGACCGAACCAGGCAGAGATGACCATAGGATCCATATGTGGGTACTGTCTTCCTTCCAAATCACGCCTACTGAATATGATGTCGTCGTTCTCTTTTCGTTTCGGGTGGCGTTCTTCCGTGATGGAGTTAACATAGCCTTCTGCATTTCTAAACGACTTGCCGTACCTTTCCATCTCTGCCCAACTTCTGTCGGCGATGTGTGGTCCTCCTGAGATGGTAAGGACCACTATCTTCTCTTGACTAGAGCCACTGGTGTTGTGATTGTTGCGATTCCCTCCGCCTACCTCTGGGAGGGGTTGCTTTGAGTTCTCATTGGCTGGAGTTGGAGTCCTGTTCTGACCCTTCACATAGCGTTCCAGTCTTCTTCTTCTAATGTGTTCTTCGATCAAGTCCCGAAGATGGTGGCATTCATTGGTGTCATGTCCGTGGGATTCGTGGAAGCGACAGAACTTTCCGGACTTGAGTGCGTTATCTGATTCTTTCTTGTGCGGGGGGCGCTTGTATCCTAGTTCGCCCTGAGTGGCTAGGAAGATATTTTCGATTGTGTCGTTCAAAGGAGTGTAGGAGTCAAATCTCGGTCCTGGTCGATATTGGCGCTTTTCGACCTTTCTGCCCCCAGCATTGTCTCTAGATTCATTTCTTCGAGCGTCCTTAGCTGCAGTGGGAACCTTGTCCTGAACTGTCTTACCTTGTTGTCCTGATTGCCTCTCTGTAGCAGCGTCTTCAAGTCTCATATACTTTCCAGCTTCATGGAAGAAATCAGGCAAGGTAGCTGGTTTTTCCTTAGTTAATCTTCTGGCAAACTTGGTGTCTGGATGTACACCACTACAGAGGGCCATTAGAGTGAGTTTTTCATCGGCATCTTGAACTGCTGCCGCTGCGGCGTTGAACCGCGTTAGATATTGTTGCAGCGTCTCTCCGGTTTTCTGTTTGACATTGGATAAAGAATAAGCATCCTTGGGTTGTTCCACATGGATGCGGAACTGGCTAATAAACCTTTCTTTCAACATCTCCCATGAGCTGATGGATCCTTGGGGTAGATGGCAGAACCAGGAGGTAGCTAGATCAGCTAGGAATAGCGGAAAACATTTACATAACACTCCTTCTGTTGCTCCACTCATGAGCATATGCTGGGTGTATCTCTGCAAGTGTACGATGGGGTCGGAAGTTCCTTTGTAAGGTTCCATGGTTGGCATTTTCCATTCCCGGGGAGTGATGGCAGTTTCGATATTTCGGGTAAAGGGACTGGTGACCCTAGCGCCTATTCCCCGGTCCCTTTGCTCCCGTTGGACACATTCTCTGAATAATCGTGCCATTCGTTCGTCAGAACTTGGAGCGGACAAAAACGAGCTTGGTTCTTCCCTGCAGGGTCTATCTCGTCCAGATGACCTGTAGGGATGGTACAGTCTATCACTTCTAGCATTATCCAGTGGTTGTCTTTGGCTGCTCGGATGCACGCTAGGACCAGCTACAGTTGCCCCCTACCTTGATCTTCCCCTGTGGGGTTCTGTTTCGAGCACATCCATGGGGTCAACTTCGGGCTGGGTTCTAGCTCGGCTCCGTTCAGCGGGGTTTCTATGATTAGGTGGCATGACTGGCTCAGCTACATCCGACCCTCGCCTGGTGCCTCCCCCGCTGGGTTCGGTTCCAAGGGTTTCCTCGAGTCGGAATTCGGGCTGAGTCCGGGCGCGGCCCCTATCATTGTTGTTCCTGTTGATAGCTTCTTCGAAGAGGGAAGACCTTTGTTGCCTCCGAGATCCTCCGGATTGGGACTCACCCCATGATTCAGTGTTGTGGTTGGACTCTTCAGCATCCCTTAAGCGTGACATGAGTTGGTCCACCAAAGCTTCTTGTTGGGATGTGGTTAGTTACTTCAGCCACAACCCTGTCCAGATCTGCCCTAGTGATTGGTTGTTCCATTGCGGGACCAGTTGGATTTTCCTGATTTTCATCTGGTACTGCTGTTGAAGTGGGCTGATCTGCGATTGTTGGATCTGGAAGGCTGCTAGTTGCGATGTTCTTTCCTTTGTTAACATCCCTTCTCTGTTTGGAAGGCATGATTTCTAAGCAACGAGCGATGTTGTTAGGAAGAAGGTTGAGTGGGAGAAGATGAAGCCTGAGTTCAATTCTCAGTGAAAGCACCAAAAATGTTTGCACAAAAAATGGACAAACACCTCCAAGTCGTATTATTTAGTTGATTATATGTGATTTTCAATGATTTTAGATGAGTATGTAAATATAAAAGAAGTAGGGGCTGAAATGTAAAAGACACGCGGATTTATAGTGGTTCGGCCAGAATGTGCCTACGTCCACTTTATATGTTATTATCTTCTTTCTTTCAGATTACAAGTACAATGCTTCGTATATAAGTATATGAAAGTAGTTTGAAAGTTCCTTCCTTGCTTGAGCTCTCAAACTTGCCTGCCATTGTTGTACCCCTGCCCCTCTATTTATAGAATGAGGTAGGGGGCAGGGGCCTTGGAGGTATATAGCTGCTGGTGGGCCCGGGCTGAAGCAATCTGGACTGGCAATCATTTGGTTCGGCGAGGCTTCATTCGGCTATGCTTAGAGAAGTTGGGGTTTAGTTAGGCGTGGTCTGGTCCGGTAGGGTGTTGGAGAGGTGGTTCGGTAGTGGAGATGGAGAGGTGGCTCGGTAGTGGAGTTGGTCCGGTAATCTTCTGGTTCTGGAGTTGGTTCGGTTATGGTACCGAATCAGTTGGTTCGGTTATGGTTGGGCCGGATGTGGGGGCTGGCCGAATGACCTTTGGTTCGGTGTGAATTGGAGATGCCGAATGCCTCTCTGCCGAATGGACTTGTATATTGAGAACGCCAGATGGACTTCTATGCTTATATTGTGCCTTGTGTTTGTCGAACGGGGTGGAGGTTGCGAGCCCGAGTAAAACTTTGACTTCTTGGTCTCGAGATCTTCTAGGTGAGAATTCGCCCAACATGTTCAGGGGGAGTTTGAGAGATTTTATGAGTGAACATTCTCTATGGTTATATAATGCAACTACGACTAGCTGGTTGGTCCAGGTTGAAACTAGATCCCAAGTGAGTGCAATTGGAGGCATTTGTGGGATTGGGACTTCATGCGATGCTTTAGGCTATTTAAAAGGAGGTAATGTGGTACGATATTGAAGTGGTGAGGCATGTGATCATTTATATAACTGTATCCTATACGTGTGAAATTAGAAGTTTGGTTTGTTTTCGATGATTAGATATTTTATTAACTTAGTATGATCAGATAAGGATATCGCACAAGTTTAATATGTTATTGATTTTTCAAGTGATTATGTCGAGGCAAGTATTATGTGAGGAATAGTTGTCCCAAAGAAATAGTAAAAATAGATGTTCCCTTGGTATTTGAAAGGGAAATAACTATCCCAAGAAATGGTTGTTCCCTTAGCATCAGAGTTAGTAATTCAAGAAACTATTGTTTTGAGGAAATTAGTGTTCTCTTAGTAATGTGGATATTGATGACCAAATCAGATGAGTTAGATTATATTGACATGGTAGCGAAAAAGTTAGAACTACGTTAGAACTTGTGTAATTATCATGTTTGATGAATTACATGTGTGTATGGATGTATATGGATAATATTTCAGATTTTCATGCTGTGATGTGATTTGGTTTATTAGTGCTTTTAGGTAATTAGGAAAAAGGTTGTCGAATTGAGCAAATCGAAGGTAAAATTGGTCGGAAGTGGATGAAACTTGGAGGAGGGGCTTTGGAGTATGGGTGGAGACCACGATTCATGTCACATCAAATTTGGATTGGGGATTCTTCTTGTAACGAGTATAGTTGCAGTGTAATGACCCATATTTTACATATCAAATGATCGTAAAAAAATTCAATTTAATTCATTTAAGGTCATATCATTCTAATGTTTTGAAATATGATTCTTAGGGATGCTTTACACGTTAATGATTTTTTTTGAATTTCCATGTGACCATTTTGCCTTTGGAGATCTTATTTCAGCCATGACTTTTGATAGAAGCTGAACTAGATATTCTATCCTAGTTTGTTGCTTCGGGATGGTGGTTTTCTATTTCGTAGAGTGGTCATATAAGAAAATCGGATAAGTAGTTAAGAAGTTATAGCAGTTTTAAGTTTTGTAAACTATTGACCAGAATTACAAAGGGGATTAATGGGTCAACTAGCAAGCCCATTAGTCTAATCTGCTTTGGCTATAAACATGAGGTGAAAGAGACCATTTGAAACCTTTTTCTCTCATTTGATATCAGCCTCAAAACCTACCTCCTCTCTAATTCTCCATTCTTTGCATAAATTTCATCCCAAATCGTCTCTGATATCAAATTAGAGGCTAGATCTTCATTGAAAGACTTGATCTCGTCGATTGGATCACATCTACATCCAATTTGCTACTATTCAGATAAGATCTCCTCTTATTTCCATAGGTTTGATTGGTTTGGTCAGTGGTTATGGTCTCTCACTAGTCTATAATGGATAATATGTTGTGATTAGGTGATTATAAGTTAGGATTGTCAAAATAAACTATAAATTGATTAGACATAGGTAATTTTAGATTTAGAAACCATAGATCGACCTAATTAAACATGTAATATGGATTAGATCATTGGATAGTGTCATTTGTGCATATATGGCTATGTAATTCTATAATTTAGATTAGATCTATGCTTGTTTATGATCACTGATTGAATTTGATGACTTGAATGATTATAAGTGGATGTAATTGAATGATTTTCTATGTTTGATTCAATGTTGTGAGAATTTCTTGTTATGCTTGATTCATTTGCTAGCGTTGTGTAAGTTTAGGACTTAGATTGGTGATCAGAGCATATTGGGGAAAAGTTCGTCAGAATCGTACGAAACTTAGGGGGTTAGGCTCTGGAGCACACAAGGAAGATGCCCTAAAAATTTCACGTTGATTGGAGTAAAATTTTTGGATCGATACTGATCCGATCCAATTGGATCGATATCGATCTGAATTTTATGCACCAGTCAACATAAGATCTAAGGGGATGGTATAGAATGGGGTCAATGATGCTCTATGAAGTTGGATAGGAGGATAAGATAAGTATTGAAGGTTTTATGGATCATCAATGTTGGATCGACTATGAAGCATAGATGGAAGGGCTAAGAGGCTAAGAGGAAAAGCAAGAAGTCTATGGCATCTAGAGGAAATGCACTAGATATTGGAAGCTAGAGGGAGCCAAATTTGGCTAAGTATTTAGATTGGTACTGATCTGATCCAATTGGATCGACACCGATCCAATTTATTGGCTCTAATTGATGTGAGATCCGCGGTGGAGACTTTGGAGTTGTAGTGGATCATGCTGGAAGTTGTGGCTCGCTTATTGCTTCTACGTTTTGGCAGTTATGGCATGATGAAGTTTTAGCTCTTCGATCAAAAACTCAGATAGAAGCGAGATCAAAGGAGGATATTGATAGATCGGGTTAGAACAAGGTTGTAAGATAATGGACTCAAATGAGTAGTAGGCTCGCGCCCGAAAATGGATGGGAGTTATGGAAAGCTTTGAAGATTTAGTAGTGCCAAGGAACCATTGATGACTCGAAGTGTTTTGGTTGTGTTCAAAGCAAGGGTACTATATACGGGGGCACCCGAGGGCTTATAACACCAGTACTATGGACCAGTTGGGTCTTGGTCAGGTGGTATAGAGGTATCATAAGAGACAACTATGTGGTGTTTTTAACTGGTAAGTACGGTGAACATGATCGGGAACAGGGATTTCCATTAGTCTTTGGCAAAGTGAGGTTGATGCCATACGAGTTATCATATGTTCAAGTCTTTAGAAGATGATAGCTAGGTTTTGGATTCCATGGTTGCTATGATTGCTATGTCTACTTTTGGGTAGGCTATCATATATAGGAATGCTAGAGAAGAGATTGGGAATATGGCTAATGGAGGAGGTGCTTAGATTCTTATATCCTGTTCTGTTACAATATCCAATTGTCGTTTATTTCGAGTGGCATATTATATCTTATTATATTTGCTAACTCTTTGGCTGCAGTGGTAGGTCAGGTATGGTTTTGTTTACCTGTCTAGTACCATATTTTTTCATTATAGCTTTTGATGGTCATTTACCGCTCACACCAAACTGTTATTTGACCCAAGATTTTATGTTTCCTCTTATCTTCTTAGGTACTCTTAAATGAATAGACTAGATGGTAGGTTTGGAGTCATGGTTGATTTGCAAAGACGGGCTTGAAGGAACTATGGCATATTACTCTATATTTCTATTTCCACTATTGTTGTTATATACTCTGAAGGATGTAGTATGGAAACATTGTATTTAGATATTATAACATTTGTAGCATAATTCATGATGTTCTAGTATAAACGTTATCCTCCATTTGTTACGGCTCACTATATTTCTATTGTACATTTTCTACCTTATATTTTATCCATGCTCTATAAGATATGCAATAGGTTTTGTGCTTAAAGTTTCAACCTCGATGATCGTCCCATGTCAACTTGGCACATTTATAGTGCTCTTTTAAGTCATTTGGTGTCGGTGGTATGAGGTGATCATCACATGTGGTCAGTAGAAATTAGCTCGGTAGACTTAGACCTTTAGTTGTGCTTTGGGATTGCTTAAGGAAAAATGCAGGAGTGCTTCGAGTCTAGCCTTGGATTGGCAAAGGAGAGAAGTTCAAGGGGTCAAAGCCTAGATTTTGGGAAAGTGAAGGGCTCAGTACCAACCACTCAACTTGGTATCGAGTACTTTTCTAAAAGGTTGAAGGGAACTGATCACTTGAAAGATGGAGCATTAGAGCAGATGCACTTCATAGAAGTAGAAGGACCCAAAGTCGATGAAGTATTCTTCTCGGCACCAAGTGGTAGAAGTCGGCACTAACTTAAATGTTTTGGTTGGGGTTTGGGTAAAACTTCTAGCAAATGATGTACATGGTCTATGGGTCGTGCTGGAGGTATTCGTCCATTCATCATTTGATGGTGATGTAACAGCACAATGAGGACCAATGGTTAAGTAACGAAGCAATATTGGAATGCTTTGATGTGATGACTTTGGAACTGCGATGATGGTAACTCAATGATGAAGGGTGTTAGATTCTGATGATAATGGCTCAATGACTGGAGCCGAAGTGATTATCCAAAGGGTGAGTTCAATGAGGAGACCTCACGAGTGGGATTTTGAATGTGTTCCATTATGGATATGGATAGAATGGAATTATGACTGAGTTCATTAGGAAGGCGTGTGCAAACGGATCATTAACACTTAGAGTTTTCCTATGTGCTCATGTAGAGGGGGTACGTAGAGATGACCACTTGGATTATGACTATGTCTTGATCTTATGACCATAGATTACCTTGGACCATATTACTGTGGGTCTATTTCCTGGCCTTACAAAGTGACATGGATTCAGCATTGTGAAATCGAGATTTGATTGGGCCTTTGGATTATTATCATGCCATACGAGTCGTCTTATATCCAAGAATGGTAGGGGATAGTAAAGATTGTTTAATGAATGTTATGTTTTCTTTGATTATTTCCAAATAGTTTACCACTCTAAGGTTGTCGCTTGATCTAGGTTTTTAGGATATGGATACATAGACACTTGATACTGTACTTAGGACATAGTACAATTTAGTGATGATAGTAGAGTATCATATTACAGATGTTATGTTCTAACTCTTTATATGTAGGGACAAGTCAGGTATGGTTCTTGTACCTTGATCCTTACTATATCAACTAGTATGATATTTTTAGACTCATTTATTGATCATACTAGACTGTTGTTTGACCCAAGGTTTTGTGCTTAGCTTATTATTATCTCGAGTACTCTTAAATGAGAATAAATAGCAGGTCTATGTAAGATGCAATAACTATGCAGAGGATGTGCTGGATGGAGCTTTATCATATTATATATGGATATTATGTTTACTTCGTTATGCAACGCTGTGGAGCCAAGGAAGTTTTTGCTTTACTATTATAAGGCAGACTATTTGAGTTATTTTCATTTTGTATAAATTCTACTACTATGCTATATAACTCTGTAGATCTATGCTTAATATTTGGTTCACTTAGTTATTACTGTCTCTCATATTTTATATCTATGATGTATATTATATTTTATTCCGTTCATTATGAGATATATGAAAGATTTTGTGGTGTTTTACTTCTTTTCAACCCTGAACAATCATCCTATATCGGCCAAACATGGAGTAGCATACTATGTAGTTATATTGGATGCCAATGATGTAGAACATTCGTCGCATCAGCACTCTCAAGCACAAAGGCAAAGTATATGGCAACAACCATAGCCTCAAAGGAATGTATTTGGCTTAAGTGACTAAATGCGAGATTACACCAAAATAGAATTATGCAGTTCCTATCAAGTGTCGTAATGAGAGCACTATTAAACTCGTTGAAAATCCCATGTTCCACGCTCATTTAAAGTGCATTGGGGTTCATCAACATTTTGTTCGATAAAAGATGTTAAGAAATCGAGTTGCAGAATGTTCGAGCCAACGATCAAGCTGCTGATATACTCACAAAAGCACTTTGCAGTCAAAAGTTTGAAGGATTTTGCAGTGCATTAGGCATTATTGATCGTCATTCGCACTAAGAGAGAGTGTATAAATATAGTGCACCACCACCGACTATTTTTTGCTTAGTTTTGGAGCTATGATTAAGTCTATAGCACGTACTTGGTTATATTTTATTTCCTAGCTTTTCCAATTGTTATATGCGTTATTTTAGGACACCACTTTATTATTTTTTCATTACAAATAATTTCATTGTTCTAGCTATATAGATAATAACACAATTGCATTATAATTTTTCTTTTTCGATCTTTAAATATAAAACTCGTTCTTTTCATTATTTTTTTGTTCATTTGATTACAAATAGCAATATGCGCATCAATCGCTTCATAGTTAAATTAACCTCTATTTTATTTTAATGTATATGCTTAAAAATTATTTTTATTTTTAGATTTCAAGTTGTCATGGATAAGTAAATTACAAAATAGGATGCTGTTGTGAATGCAAGTAGCACTCAAGAAGTTTTTATATGTCCTAAATCCTTGCTTAAAAATATATTTCAATATGCCATTGTTCCTATTAGTCTCCTAATGAGAATGAATTATGAATTCTTCATTTTGAATAAGTTGATCCAATTCAATGCCATACAAATTCAAAAGCCAATTCAAATTGGATGGTATGACATTGCTTCTCACATCATTATTTTGAAGAGTGGTAAATGGAGAAGTTTGAATTTGGTCCTTCATATCAATTTAAAAGGTATAAAGGGATGGCCAAATTTTGATGGTAAGAGACATTCAGTAGTTAGGAAAACTAAAACTAATGTTACTATTATGTCATTTAGTTTTGTTGAAATAGTCGTCATCATGTTAATCTATTTTCATATTAATGTTTTGTCAATATTTTTCATGTATATGGGTTAGCAACCATATTCGTATATACATGAATTTCATGTACTCGGATGTTTCATAAATGAAAAAATACCATCACTAACTGCATATATAAGTTCACAACCGTGTTAATAAAAGTCGTCCATGAACGTTGGCTTAGAATAGTACTGGCTACGGGTGATAAAATAGATATAAGCCATGTTTAGTAAAATGAATATAATAAATGTATATTTTTCTTGGAACATGATCATGAAGTAATGGTATCATGATTTGATGATAACACCATTTTTTGCACCAAAATTGGTCACAAACACCCAATTGTCGATGAAAACACCCGTTTACAATAACCGATCATAGATCATAGATAGCAAGTTTGTAGAGAATATAAATGTGAAGTACACTAAAAATTTGAAAGAAAAGCAATAGAAACACACGATTTATAGTGGTTCGGCGTTGTAGACTACGTCCATTTTGAAGAGTTGTTGTTTTATTGATTATCGCTCATTGGCTACAAGAGTACAGATGATAGTAATTAAGCTATAATCGAGTTCTACAGAGTAACGGTGTAGAAGAACCAAAGATCCTTTTTCTAAAGCTCTTGGACTGCTATTTATATGCATAGGCTACTAATATCTCGCCCAGATCTTGAAAGACTCCTCTCACGTGGATGGGCCCACATGATCGATCGCTGACATTTTGACTCGATCCATGATTGACACGAATCAAATTCGTATCGATCCAAAACTGCTCCTTTTGGGTTGGGATCAATCATAGACATTCTTAAGATTGTACGCATGCTTTTGTGAAAATTCGGTGGCATTTGGACTTGTAGATTGTGAGATACGATCGATGCAAGTTTGATTTGTTGATATGCTGCCGAGCTCGTGTCGATACGATTCGTATCGATTCCTTCGTGTCGATCAAATGACGGTGACGTGGAGTGAAAAGTTAGGATAGATTCATCCTTCATGCTACTTGACCACTTCCTCCTCTTTTTCATGCTTTTTTGTATTGTCCTGGAATACTTCATTTCTTATTGATGATCCAAAGGCTGCTTCGTATCGATATATGACTATCTTCTTCATATCGATCTATGGCCATTGTTTTGTATCGATCATTCGACTGATCAATACGAAATACGCGGGGATGGAATCGATACATAGCAAGCAATTCAATGTACCTTGCGTCGATGCCTTAGGAGACGTTTCGTATCGACCACCCCACACACCCCTTGTATCGATTATTTTTGGCATGTTTCGTATCGATCGTCGGCCGAACGATGCGAACCAAGTTGGTGAGGAGCGATACGATGTATGTATGGACGAGATCGATACGAAGCGTTGCTTGTTGACGGATATGACGCAAAGCGTCATGATGGATACAAAGTAAAATGAGCATGGATGGATATGAACTGGATCAAACATGATGGATACAAAATGGAGCAGTCATTGATGGATACGAACTGATGGCTTTTCTCTGGATTTTGATCGACCCATATCTCAAGAATACGAACTCCGATTGACTTGAAATTTGGAATGTAGACTTTTATAGTTTTGTTTAGCTTACCATATCAATTGTAGCTCATCTAGACTCAGGCAAAAATTGTCAGCATCCATAGCGAACCTGTGTATAACTGATCTTTAGGACTGATTATCTTTGGTTTTCAGTCAATTCTTTGGTATCATGGCCTTGCCAAAAGGTGGGATAACGCTTGTCCCTCAAAACAAGCCTTAGGATAGGAAGGTCTGTTTTGTAGTTCGATAAGTTGGATGTTCTTATCGTGATAATGTCCTATAAAGAGGTTGATAATTTTACTTGATTGTGAATAGTGATCATTCGTGATCGTATGCCGTTCGGGGTGGTATGTGACTGCTTGAGATCGAATGTCGTTCGAGATGAGTTGTGACCGTTCACGGTCAGGGTGCCGTTCGTGGCGAATGGTGACCGTTCGAGGTCGGGTGTTGTTCGAGGCGAATTGTGACCATTCGAGATTGGGTGCCGTTTGAGGCGAATTGTGATCGTTTGAGGTCAGATGTCATTCAAGGCGAATTGTGTGTGCCCGGGTGGATTTAGTATCATTAATGTATGATTTCACATTCGAGTGAGTTTTTGAATTATTTGTTATGGCGATTATCGCCATCTCAGAGCATGGCCGAGGACCATTTGCGATGCCGTACTTGTGTAAGTGACTTATCCATTATAGAATTTCAAATACCAGATTTACATTCAAAATGAGCCCTACAACCAAAATGTCCAACCAAATCAAGTCCAGATGCAAGAAACAGAAAACAAAAGCAAAACAGAGACGTCAAAGTGCAAAAACTTACGCTAATGCGATTGATAGACGTCTCAGAGCACAACCAGGACCGTTCATGATCCTGTACATGTGTAAGCTATGTAACCGCATTATTGTGAAGTCTGTGACTTATTCTTCATTATTTCAATCAGTTGATGACAAGCTGATGCCTCGATCATGAGCCATCCCTAGTTGATGCAGATAATGGTCGTTCTTGCTCCACCGTTGTTGCTCGCCTCCTTGCGTATTGTAATAGCATGCCATTTTGGATACGCCCTTCTATCTCATCACTCAAGTGCCTACAATCATTTGTACTGTGGCCTCTTAGTCCATGGAATAAGCAATACTTGTTTGACTTCCTCTCGTTTTTTGTCGGATTCTTCCTTATTGGCCTCCGGTAGGGAACCTGCCCTCTAATGTCTTGGTAAATTTGCTCCAAAGTCTTGTTCAACTCCATGTAGAGGTGAATCTCAGTTCCTTTCGCGGCCGCTTTGATTCATCGCCGCTATTATCTCCCTTTCATTTCCCTTTATCTTTGCCTGAATCCTTTTCGGGCGGGTCTTCGCTTTTGACTGCATAAACATCAATTCCCTCTCCTGCCTCTCTCTCAACATTTGCATCCTCTTGTCGCAAAAAACTTTCTACCTCATGGTAAACCTCTTATAGATCCATGGGTGGATCCCTTGTCAATGATTTCTTGAATTTTGTGCCTTCAGCTATGCCAGATACAGCTGCATCAAAACCATGGATGGATCTGGTCGATATGCTGCCGCTGCGTTGAATCGTGTTAGAAAACTCCTCAAAGATTCCCCAGTTCTTTGCTTCAGCTTTGTCAAACCCATCACATTCTTGGGTCTTGAAATGTGAACTCAAAACTGCCTCATAAACTTCTCAGTCAACTCAATCCATGTTCCAACAGAGCCGCTCTCCAATTGCCTGAACCATAGTGCTGCTATGTCTGTTAAATACAAAGGGAAACACCGGGCCATAACCTCCTCTAATGCTCCTAGTACCTTCATGCATCTCATATACCTTGTCAGATGAACAGCAGGATCTGTCCTTCCTTCGTATGTCTCCAGTGTTGGTAGCTTGAATTTTGGTTTATTCCTAACCTGCCTAATTGCGGGAGCGAAGGGGATCCTATTAACATCTTTTGGATCTCTATTCACTAATCCACCTCTCATGGCTCGTTTGACCATCTCCGCCAATCTGTCACTATCATCAAGTGGGGGTCCTTGCCTATTGCCTCTGATATGTCCCCCCAGTTATGGAGGGAATCTTGGGTTCTGCTCTCTTGGACGAGCATCCGTTCCTCTATCAATGCTGTGCTGCATAGTTCTGCTTGGTATCCTGCCAGGGATTGGATCTATATGCTTCGCAGGCATGCCCCTAGCTCGTGGACTACCCTTAATGGTCCTGCTCCATTCTAAATCCTGGTTGCCCACGCTCTTGATCCCTGTTTCCAACGATTCTTGTAGTTGTGCTTCCTTGATTTTGCACTCTAGCTTGTTCAATCTGTTGGAGTAGGTTCTGCATAATCTCTTCTTGCTTTTTCAGCATTCCCTCCTGCATAGCTTCCATCATCATCTCCATCTCATCTCGAGTAATGAAGACTGAGGACTGATTAGCTCCTGAGGATGCTTCCTGGCTACCTTCTTGTTGAATTCTCTCCGCTCTTTGTCTCCCTGTTGACCACTTCGTCATAGCTTAAGACTTTAGATCCAAAGTCCAAGTGGTAGAATCCTTGAATGGTAGCCTTCTTAGTGAAGGCACCAAAATGTTTGCATCAAAATCGGTCACAAACACCCAAGCGTTGATGAAAGCACCCGTTTACAATCACAGATAGCAAGCATGTAGAGAATATAAATGTGAAGAACACTCAAAATTTAAAAGAAAAGCAATAGATACACAAGACTTATAGTGGTTCGGCGTTGTAGCCTATGTCCACTTTGAAGAGTTGATATTTTATTGATTATCGCTCGCTGGTTACAAGAGTATAGATGATAGTAATCAAGTTACAATGGAGTTCTATAGAGTAACGGCGTAGAAGAACCCAAGATCCTTTTTCTGAAGCTCTTAGACTGCTATTTATAGGCGTAGGCTACAAATATCTCGCCCAGATCTCGAAAGACTACTTCTCTCACATGGATAGGCCCACATGATCGATCCCCTGATATTTTGACGTGATCCATGATCGATACGAACCAAATTCGTATCGATCCAAATTTCTCCTTTTGGGTTGGGATCGACAACGGACATTCTTGAGATTGTACGCAAGCTCATATGAAAATTTGGTGGCATCTAGAATTGTAGATTGTGAGATATGATCGATGCAAGTTTGATTTGTTGATATGCTACCGAGCCCGTGTTGATATGATTCGTATCAATTCCTTTGTTTGGATCAATGACAGTGACGTGGAGCAATAAGTTAGGATAGATCCATCCTTCATGCCGCGTGACCACTTCCTCCTCTTTTTCATGCTTTGTTTGCGTTGTCCTGGAATGCTTCATTTTGTATAGATGATCTAAAGGTAGCTTCGTACCGATATTGGCTATCCTCTTCGTATCGATCTGTGGCCATTGTTTCATATCGATCACTCGACTGATCAATACAAAATACACAGGGATGGAATCGATACGAAGCAAGCAATTCAGGTATGCTTCGTATCGATCGTTGGCCGATTTGTATGAACCAAGTTGATGAGGAGCGATACGATGTACGTATGGATGAGATCAATACGAAGCATTTCTTGTTGACGGATACGAAGCAAAGCGTCGTGATGGATACGAAGTAAAATGAGCATGGATGGAAACCAACTGGTTGAAACATGATGGATACAAAATGGAGCAGTCATTGATGGATATGAACTGATGGCTTTTCTCTGGATTTTGATTGACCCATATCTCAAGAATACGTACTCCGATTGACTTGAAATTTGGGATGTTGACTTTTATAGTTTTGCTTGTCCTACCATATCTATTGTAGTTCGATCTGGACTTGGGCAAAAATTATCAGTATCCATAGTGAACCGGTGTATAACTGATCTTTAGGACCGATTATCTTCGGTTTTCAATCAATTCTTTGGTATCACGGCCTTTTCAAAAGGTGGGATACCAACCATCTATTTACTTTTTTTGAAAATTGTTAAAACTGTTCCAAGGATAAACAAAATCGGGTACAAAATTCTACTTATTTAATAAAATGCGACTCATAATACTGCCTTCATAAACCCTAGCCGCACTCATTTACAATATTTCTCATTCCACAACCAAAAACGAAAGAAATTCCTAATCCTAGAAATTAGGGTTAAACAAAATTAGGGCGATTCGTTTAATTCCCTAATTTAAATGCTTAACTCTAGCTTCAAGCAGGTTTCCAAGTCCTGTCCTTGCTTTTCTTTAGCTCTCCAGAGCATTAAATATGATGTAATTCCTCTAAACTTGTCTAAGGTTTTGTGTTCGTTAATAGTTCGCTTCTCTAGACCTTGAAGCTAGCTGCTTTCACCCTTATTCCATATATGTGATAAATTTGGTTGATGAGTTTGCTCCTGCTATAGTTTTCATTCAACCTCTGATTATTAATGTCGAATTTCATAATTCTGTTTGTTGTAGGAATTATATTGGTGGATTATGGAATTATGGATCTTAATGCAAATTAAACACTAGAGGAGATGAATAGTGTTTTATAATTTTTATGAATCTTTTTAAATTTCTTTTAAGATTATTATTAACTAGTGCAGAATCAACAATCACGGATGCAAACATAGAAAAATATAAATGCGGTAATGTAAAAATTAAACAATTGGATAGATTACATCAGGATTTTTATAATGGTTCAGAGTTACCCTACGTCTATTCACGTACAATTGCTTGTATAAATTTCTTTTCAATGCTAATCTTTAAACGATTAGAAGGCAAACCCATTTACAATCTTTATTTTGAGGTTACAAGACGCGCCCTCCTAATTTTCCAGGCTCAGGGTATACTCACTTGATTTGGACGGGAAACAAGCACACCCACTCAGATTTATGGGCTACCGGGCACACCAAATTGATTTGGACGGGCTACAACCACACTCAGACAAATACAACTAGAGTTTGATGATTTCTCCAAAGAGAATTTCTTGATCTTTGGTTACAATGAATCTTATAGCCTCTTGGACATCACTTTGACCTTTGATTGAGAGATTGATGAAAATTAGAGTATATAGTAGAGAATCAATACAACGAAGATTAAATTGATTCTGGTTGAATTTGAGAGGATTTGAATATATTTTTCACTATAAATTTTGGTAAAGTAAGAGGAGAGAAGATAGTAAAAAAGTAGTTGTTAAAAATTTGTTTGAAACCCCATATTTACAGAGAATAAACATACATGTCCATTCGCGAAGAGTTACGACGAATAGACACTTCATTTCAAAATTTGAATTTCAAAATTGCAGCATGTATGTTGACATATCATCTGCCTACATGTCGACATAGGCTAATGTGATTTGAAAATTTGTTTATTTTGTAATAGTTTGAAAATCTTATAACATGTAAAATAATTTGATACTCTATAAAATAGTTTAAACGTAGTTAATAAACATTTTAACCTTTGAAAAACTTCTATAAAATATTTTTTAGATATATTTTAAAAATATATTTTGTTTTAAAGATAAAGGATTAGAAAATGAGAAATAAAAATCAAAGATTGCTACCGAAGATTTAATAATATTCTATGACTTTACAAACTTTACTATGGTCTTGAGATCTTTATGTCTTGATCTTTATACATAGAGTCTTCATGTCCGTTCCTTAAGTCTTTATACCATGCAGTCTTCGATTCAACACCTGTATAATATCCTATACTACATACTGTGTACCTTGGCAAAACATTGACATCCATATTTCATATGAATGCATTTTATTATCAAGGTTGTTATCATCAAAATCAATAACTGAGGTATTAATAATCTCCCCCATTTTGATGATCACAACAATTCGCCTCGAATGGCACCCAACCACGAAAGGTGACAATTCGCATCGAACGACACCCGACAAAGAACGGTCACAATCCGCCTCGAACGGCACCCAACCGCGAACGGTCACCATTCGCCATGAACGACACCCGACCTCGAACGGTCACATACCACCTCGAATGACAGACGATTTAGAACGATTGTCATTCATAGTCAGCTAAGACTATCAATCTCTTATAGGTCATCAACAGGATATGAATGTCCAGCCTATGTCACTGCAAAACACACCTTCCTAGCACAAGGCATGTTTTGAGGGGAAAAGTGCTAACCCGCTTTTAGGCAAGGCAACATACAGGCGGATTTAACCCAATTCACTGTACAAAGATCGAAGTCAGTTTTCATGGTAAAAACATGATAATGAAGCCATAACAGAACGTAGTCGGTGAACAAACAGCGCAAGGTGTCAAAAATATGGTTTCGACGAAGATCGAGTCATTTCAGGTTGCTTGTAATCTTCTCTGAGTTATTTCCCTGTTTACTTTGGGTTTCCAGGCAGTTTTTTTCGAGCCAGGGAAGGATTTACTTCGGATCTTCGATAGACTGGCACACTCGCTGATTACTTCAAGTCATCGCAGCATCTGCTTCGAGTCGTTAGAAGGTCTGCTTCAGGCCGAGAGGATGTTTACTTTGAGTCGTGGCCATGAATCGATCAACAACCTAGGTACTCACCAATTTCGTATCCATGCGGTTCAAATCCACCAAGTTTGCATTCGTTCGTTTCATATCCATCAGAAAAATGCACCTTTCAGATCGACCAAGGTAATTCAGTTCGTATCGATATACATTTTGTATCGATCCATGTTAATACATGTTTCATATCGATCACCTAGATGATCGATACGAAACCCATCCCTTCATATTGATGCGAGGTAATCACAGTTATCTACTTCGTATCGGTCATGTAAATGTATACTTCGAATCGGTCGACCAGATGGTCGATTCGAAACCAACACTCTTCCATCAATACGAAGTACTAGGGAACATATGGATACGAATCATATATGATCGATACGAAGTCAACCAAATCAGCAAACCATAATCGATATGAAGAGACCAATTGTGATCGATATGAAGAGACCAATTGTGATCGATACGAAGAGACCTACCATGATCGATACGAAGAGACCAATTGTGATCGATACGAAGAGACCTACCATGATCGATACGAAGAGACCAATTGTGATCAATACGAAGAGCATAGCACCCAATGGATATGAAGGAGGAAGCAGTCAATGCGGCATACAATATGGATCCACCCTAATCTACCGCTCCACGTTACCATAGGCTGATCGATACGAAAGGGATCGATGCGATCGATACGAAGACGCCAGACATGGGGATGCAAAACTTGCATCAATCATAACTCACAATCTATAAGCCCAAATGTCCTATATTTTCATAGGAGCTTACGTACAACCTAAGGAATGTTCCTGCTCAATTTCGACTCGATTGGATCGAATCTTGATCGATACGAAATTCATTCATATTGATCACGAACCGAGTGCAGATGACATGGGATCGATCATGTAGGCCCAACCACATGAAAGAAGGGTTCTTCCGAGATCTGGGCAAGATATTTGCAGCCTACACCTATAAATAGCAGTCCAAGAGCTTCAGAAAAGGGATCTTTGTCTCTTCTACGTCCGGACTCTACCGATATCACCCTTGTGCTTCACTTCTACTGTTGTAATCAATTGTAACTATCGAGACCATCAATAAACATAAAATCCTTTAATGTGGATGTAGGCTACAACGCCGAACCACTACATATTATGTGTTTCTACTTCTTTTCTTTGAACTTTTGAGTGTTCTTCATATTTATTTCTATTACGTAAAATCTACCTATGATATGTAACTGTGATTTGGTGCTTTCATTTGCAATTGGATGTTTGTGACCAATTTTAGCACAAACAGAGTCTTTGAAAACCTAGTGCCTACCAAACACGGGCTGTGAAATTATGGATCTTTTTAAAATTCTTTCAAGATTATTATTAACTACTGCAGATTAAAAATTATAGATGCAAACACAGATAAGTACAAATGCAGTAAAGTAAAAAGTAATGATTTAGAGAGATTGCACCATGATTTTTACACTAGTTCACAGTTACCCTACGTCAAGTTCCGTACAATTGCTTGTACATATTTCTTTTTAAATGCCAATCTTAAAATGGGTAGAAGGAAAACCAAACTACAATCTTGAGTTTGAGGCTATAAAATATATTCTTATGATTTTTTGAGCTCTGGGTGCATCCACTTGATTTGGCCAGACTACAAGCACACTCACTCAGATTTTCGGGCTACCAAGCACACCCAATTGATTTAAATGGGCTACTATCACACCCAAGCAAATACAACTAGATTTTGATGGTTTTTCTAAAGACAATTTCTTGATCTTTGGTTACAATGAATCCTATGCCTCTAGGACAGCACTTTAATCTTTGATTGAAAGAGAGAGATGATTGAAATCAAACAGTAAACAGTAGAAAATTAATACAATGAAGATTAAATTGATTCTGGTTGATTTTGAGAAGATTTGAGTATATTTTTCACTAGAAGTTTTGGCAAAGTAAGAGGAGAGAGGATAATAAGAAAGTAGTTGTTAAAAATTCGTTTGAAAACCCCTATACATAGAGAATAAATAAACATATCCATACACGAAGAGTTACGACGATTAGACACTTCATCTCAAAATTTGAATTTCAAAACTGCGGCCTACTTATCGATATATCATCTACTTATATGTCGACATAGGCTAGTGTAATTTGTAAACTTGTTTATTTTAAATTGTTTTAAAAATCCTATATTATGTAAAATAATTTGATAGTTTGAAAAATAGTTTAAACCTAGTTTATAAACATATTAACCTTTAAAAAAAACTTTTATAAAATATTTTAAACATATTTTAAAAATATATTTTGGGTTTTAAAGATAATGGATTAGAAAATGAGAAACAGAGATTGCTACCCAGGACCTTAACAATATACTATAACTCTCTAAACTTTACTATAATCTTCAGATCTTCATATCTTGATCTTTGTACTCATGAGCCTTCATGTCCATTCTTTGAGTCTTTACAATGTATAGTCTTTGATTCAACGCCCGTATAATATCTTGCACCATATATTATATAACTTGGCAAAAAATTAGTATCCATATTTTATATGAATGTATTGCTATTATCAAGCTTGTTATCATCAAAATCAATAACTGAGGTATTGATAGTATCTCTTCAGGCATGGATTTATATGAGCAGTAGTTCATGTTTAAATCAGGTGAGAGAGATTCGATTAGTATTATTAATTAATTTATCATTCAAATTGCAATTACTGTTTTTGTGTTGATTTCCTATGTAGAAGTTTCTTCTGGTTTGAGCATTGAATTGGCTGCCTCTAGTAAACATGCCCTCGAAATTGGTTCTCCTCCAACCTCTTAACTCTTTTTTCTAGTGATTGTCACTATGAAGAAATAATTTTCCATGGAAATGTTTCAACTGACATTCCCGCTTCGTAAATATGCCTTTAATCATTCTTCGTAATTATTGTGCTGACCGCCCTATACCTCTACCATTAATAGTGTATAAATAATGCACTACACTCGTGATCGGTCGATATAGGATGATCATCAGGGTTGAAAATGGAACAAATACAACATATATCTCACATCACATGGACAACATATATTATCATAGATAAAACAAAAGAGACAATAATAACAATGTGAACTAATCATTAGAGTATGAGATCAATAGAGTAATACATTTATAGGCATAGATTGTATACATAGAAGCAACTCAAATAACTATCTCAAAAAGAAGGAAATAAGCAAGCACTGCAAAGGCTCCATGGTGCTGCCCAGCCGAAAGCATAGAAATCCATACATGTATATAATATGAGATTGCTTCATCCAGCTCATCCTCTACACAACTACTACATCACCTAGACCTGTTATCTAGTCTACTCATTTAAGACCACCTAAGATAATAAAAGCAAAGCACAAAACCTTGCATCATCCAACAGTCTGGTGTGAGTGGTAAATGAATCTCAAAATAATATGCAGGTAAATATAGTAAGGTAAATATAGTAAGAAACAGAGGTAATGAATCATATCTGACATGTCCCTGCAACCAAAGATTAGCACACAATAATATAATATGCTACTCTACAATATCATACTATACAGAATAGAATAGTGGATGTCAAGATATCCCTATCTCGAATACCTACTCCTAATGATATCCATGAGTGATAGCCCACTATAGAAAGCAGCCAAAGCAGCCATAATGTCCGTCAAGCAATGCTTACTATCACTAATCCCTCCGCCCTAAATATACGATAACTCATATAGCCTCCATGACAGGGACTAGTGGAAATCCTGATTTTCTTTGTACTCTAGTATCACGGAGCCCATAGCTCAATACATGTCCCATAGCCCAAAGCTAGACACTAGACTCAAAGATACTAATCCAGGGTGTATAGATCCCTCTGTTGATCCATGGGCATCCCCACTTATAATACCCCTGCTTCAAGTACAATAGAAAATACTCCAAGTATTAACGATTCCTTAGCACATATACATCCAAGCTCTCCTTTGCTCTATTTAGATCCGAGCCCTTCTCTTGCTCCATCCAATTTACATTATTGAGGAACCCCCTACATTCCTAATTCTACCGCCCTCTCCTTTATCGAGCAACTATCATCGGTGACTACTCCCTTCACGAGTCAAAAACCGAAGATACATATCTATTATTATGTTGTTACATTGCTATCCAACCAGATGTGAACAAGCCAACACCTCCAGTACAATCTACAGAACCTCCACTCCATTCCCCAGAAGTTCCATCGTCACTGGGCTCACCTAAACAATTTGGTATCGACTTAAACAAGTTGGCACCGACTTGGTCACTTAGCCAATTATTGGCTAACACTTCTTTCTTACTTCCTATACTCCATTCATAAGTGCTTTGGACCATGACCTATCCGTCAAAACAACTCGATGCCATGCCAAAGCCTTCATCTTCAAGTTCTACAAAACAAGTTGGTATGACCTCCGACACTTAGCCAATCTCCTATATCTTGCGTTGGTCCACCACTTCTAGCCACAATCCAAAGATACCCAAAATCGCCGGCCCATTCAAGCAACATAAACAACTTGATACCGACATAAACAAGTTGGTACCAACTTGTCTACATAAGGAATTTAGGCATGTACTTAAACTCCAGACTTCTCCCATACTCTAGAGCCTTCCTTCTAAGTTTCGTCCAATTTCGACCATCTTTGCTTTCGATTTGCTCAATTCTCCAACCAATCTTCCTAAACATTTAAAACACTAGCAAACAACGTCAATGCACAACATACAGACACAGAATAACATGAAATTACATCCATTCAAACAAGTAATACATAGAACTAAAGCAACCAAACAAATTTTAATCCAAATCTAAGAAATTAATGAACATATGAATATGAAAAAGGTGAATTACAAATTCATTTCTATAATTCATACTAGAATTCATCAATTTAGGTCATAAACATATGTTAACATGTGATTAAAGTTTGAAAAGAATTTTAAAGGTCAAAAATCATGTTAAAACCACTAATTCTACCATAAAAACAGGCATATATAGTGATAGGCATAAACCACTCACCAATTACCAAATTCAATTGATTTATGTCTCGATCCAAACTGGTCAACAATAAAAAGAAATTATAATCAACCAAACTACCTATCTCTATCTTCTAACAATGATCTATTCACTAATCTTTAATTTGGTTTGATTTAGAGAATAACTTGGGTAATTTTGGATGAATCTAGTGTTAATAGGGGTTTAGATCTGATTTGGGAGAGAGAAAACTTTTAATTTGACTCTTGCTACTCCTATTTAGTGTAATCTCAAACTAGATTAATGGACCTAATTATGGGATTAATTAGTTACACACTGATTCTGGCCAGCAATTATCTAAACTTAAAACATGTATAATTTCCTAATTGTATGTACTATTTTTACTATGACACTCTATAGATTGGAAAACCATCACCCTAAGACAATGAAACCATTTGGGACCAGTTTAACTCCTATTAAAAGTTATAAGCCCTAAAAAATTTCTAGGGTTAAAATTATCACATAGAATTTTGGAAAAAATCATAACGTGTGAAGTATCCCAAAGAGTCATATCCTGAAATTTATAGAATTATATGACCTCATATGAATCAAATAAGAATATTTTATGATCCTCCGATACGTAAAATATGGGTCGTTACATTCTCCTCCTTTTAAGAATTTCATTCCCGACATCCCTAGATAAGCAAAATATAAGCAACCATAGTTATCATGCATGCCTACCAATCATAACCAACCATCAAACATCTCAAACAGGCGGTCATGCAATCAATAGTATAAATGAACTTACCCTATCATGCAAAATACTAACCTATCAAAAATAATATATAATAGTGAACGTGGATATGATAAATAGTGGATCTTAACATTCAAAGAGCTATGGACACGTAGTCCACATGCTATCCTATGTCTCCCACTTACAATCATCATCACTTTCGCTCCAATGTACCTTTACTCGCTTCATCGACTTTCTCCTAAACTGTTTAGTATCATACCTAACAATACGAAGTGGCCTAGAGATCAAGAATCAACCTCAAATCTTCTAGCTGATCCGGTGTAATCATCACGCCTGAGTTATGCACAAACTTCCATAGAAAAGAGACATGAACAAAGTTGTGCATTCCCCCCATTTTCTTAGGTAAGTCGACCTTATATGCTAGCTTTCCAATCCTCTCAACTATAGGAAAATTACCTACGAATCTCGGCGCCAACTTTCCCTTTCTAACAAATCAAACTACATTCTTCAGAGGAGAAGCCTTCATAAATACCATATCTTTGATAAAAACGCTAAATCTCTTCATCTCCTATCAGTGTAGCTTTTTTGTCGATCCTGAGCAGCTTTCATTTATTACTGAATGATTTCAATTTTTTCTGAAGTCTCTTTAATTATATCTGGCCCAAGTACCAGTTTCTAATCCGCTTCCCACCAATACGAAGAAGCATTACACGGTCGACCATACAATACTTCATAAGGAGCCATACCGATACTCGACCGATAACTATTTATTGTATGCAAACTCCTCTAGATGTTGATGGTCATCCCATGATCCACCGAAATCTATAATACATTCTCACAAGAGATCTTCCAATATATGATTTACTCTTTCGGTTTGCTCATCCGTTTGCCGGTGGTAAGCTATACTAAGATGCAGCTCAGTTCCTAATGCATCTTGTATGCTCTTCCAAAACCCACGGGTGAATAAAGGTTCTCGATCACTCACATTGCACTTTACCACACCATGAAGTCATACTATCCACTTTACATACAACTCTGCTAGCTTGGATTCCATTCTACTTGACTTAACAGGTATAAGTCTTGCGCTCTTGATTAACCGATCAACCACAACCCAAATGCTATCGTACCTTGCTCGATTCCTCAGTAGTCTATCTATATAATCCATTGACACTTGCTCCCATTTACACTCAAGAACTTCTAATGGTTTTTATAACCCACTAGGTTTCTTCTGTCGTGTCTTTACCAATTGACAGTTCATATACTTCGAGATAAATGCCCCAACATCCCTCTTCATGCCTTCCTAATAATCAATACGCTTCATATCTCGGTACATCTTATTATTGCCGAAATGAATAGTCAACTTATAATGATGATACTATCATAACACTTCATTAATCCATCAACATCAAAAACAAATAATCTTCCATCCTTACAAAGCCAACCTTCTCGGTCGAGTTCGTATTGTTTTATGTCTTCGGATTCTACTCTTTCTTCTATCCTTTCCGTGATCTTGCTAGTCTAGCATCTCATTGCTTGCTAATATCGATCCTTTCGATCAGAGTAGGTCCAATCAACAAACTTTCCAATATCTCTGGTCCCAGCTCGCAATGAGGTCTAAACTCATAACAAGCAATATACTCAATCAGCTTTCATTCCAAGAACATTTCTACCAAACTAGCATGTCTTCTACTCAATGCATCGACCACTGCATCCCCTTTTCTTGGTATATAGAAAATGGTAAAATCATATAAGGCTAAAAAATCCAACCATTATTGCCAATGTAGGTTGAGATCCTTCTGAGAGAAAAGGTAATTCAAAGATTTATAGTCCATAAATAGCTTAAACCTTTCTATAAGTAGATAATGCCTCCACATCTTCAAAAAAATCTATCATCGCAATTCCAAATCACAAGTCAAATAATTTCTTTCGTGCAGTTTTAGCTATCAGCTAACATAGACAATAACTTTTCCTTTTGGCATCAATACCGTATCTAATCTAGTAACAGAAGCGACTATATATACTGTTAATTCCTCACTTCCACTTAAAATGGTCAACACTGGTGAACTCTTCAACCTCCCTTCTAGAATCACAAATGCATGCTCACTTTGCATCCCAAACAAAAGCCTGATTCTTTTTTGTCAAATTGGTCAACTGCCGTTATCTTTTGGAAGTCCTTGTTGAACCATCTATAATATCCCGTTAATCCTAGAAAACTCCTCACATTCATAATGTTCTTGGGCTAGTTCCAATCTTCGATGGCTGCCGCATTTGTAGGTTTTACTGCTATATCATGTCCCGAAGCGACATGACCTAAGAATCTCACTTCTTCTCTTCGGAAGTAACACTTAAAGATCTTTGCTCTCAACTGATGCTTCCTCAATATCTCTATCACAATCTTCAAGGGCCTTTTATGCTCCTCTTTAGTTCTGGAATATATCAAAATATAATCCATGACACAAGCATGAACTTGTTCGGTTGGTCTATAAAAACCCAATTCATGAGCTCCACGATGTATGTTGGAGCATTGGCCAACCCGAGCGGTATTACCAATCACGCATAAAAGGCCGATAGCGTACGAAATGCAGTAATAGGCACACTCTCCTTCGCTACCCTCAACCATTGAAATCCTGTTGCCAGATCCATTTAAGGGAACACCTTTGCACCGTGAAAATGATCAAGTAAGTCATCAATGCATGGGAGTGGATACTTATCCATCTTTGTCACTTATTCAGTGCATGATAATCCATATATAACCTTAAAGATCCATCCGCCTTAGTTGTGAATACTAAAGATGCACCCCACTCAGATATGTTTCTTCGAATGTGCCCTCTCCTTAATAGGTCATTCACTTGCACCTCTAATTCCTTCTTCTCTCTGGGTGCCATATGCCTCAAAGGCATAAATATTGGTCTGGCTTCCTTTATAAGTCTATTCAAAAATCAATCCCTCTATGCGGCAGCAATCCAGTCACTTCCTCAAAGACACCCAGATACTTTCTAGTGATAGGCACAGATGACAACCCCTTTTGTGGAATCTCTAGTGAAAATGGAAAGCAAACCATCACCCTATCCTCTGGTAGGCAGTTAATCACTACCGTTCTCCCTTCCACATCTCCGATTGTCATCAATAGCTTCAAGCAATCCACTATTGTTGCATACTTCTTAAGCTAGTCTACTCCTAAGATAATCTCGAACCCAAAAAATTCAAGACAAAACAATCAAAAACAAAATTGCATACATGACTCGATAAAACCAAACCACTGCAAACCATGCACGGACTAGTAGAGCCTCCAACATAGTTTGTCAAGTCAAGGGACGGTGTACTATCCTAGATCTCAATCCTAATCTGCCTACTAGGTTACTACATATGAATGAATGTGAAACCTCGGTATCAAATGAAACTCGAATAGGAACATCACCAATAGAAAGCATATCTTGAATAATGACTCCCTTTCCCTTCTCTTTCGCAAAGGGAGCACTCAACAAGTCAGGACTGTGTCTAAAGCATATGCTTTCACAACCTGCTTATCCTTCACCAGTTCTAGACAATCCTTCTTCAAATGCCCAAGCTTATCATAATTGGAGCATTTTCTCTTTTCTCTCACTTTGCAATCTTTAACCAGTTTTCGCTTCTCCTTGCACCCATAGCATGTAGGTTCCCATTTACCCTTATTCTGACCATTCATTCCTTAAGAATTCTTCCTCTTTTTATTCCACTTCATCTTGCTTCCACCGCTTTGCTGCGGTTTTGGCTCTTCCTTCTCATTGTAAATAACTATGGTTGTCCTAGCCTAAGGATACAGATTCCCATGATGAGCATATTTCTCAACTAGCTTTTCAGGGGCTCATCAGTATGGTCGACTAGCTTCTCTCCAAGATAATCATCTAGACTGATGATGAACTTCTCATTTTTTCTCTCAATGGAGTGTTGATGAATGACATCCCATAATTTGGTAAAGCATCAAATTCTACAACATATTTAGAAACTAACATATCACCTTGCTTAAGATCTACAAACTTTCTAAACAACACAGATTTTTATGTAGTCAGAATGAACTTCTCTTCAAACCTTGCTTTGAATTAGTCCTAAGTGAACTGATCTTTAGGTGTAATAATAATAATGGCATTCCACCAATTCATAGTCCACCCTTGAGGCTGTTTGGAAGCCAACTTTCTCTTTATGACATCATCCACTTCCATATCATTGAAGATGCACTCACAAGTATCAATCTAATCTTGCACTTCTATAGCCGATTCTATTCCATAAAATGGATTTCCTCCTAGATTAGAATAATCTTTGCTGAACTTGGCAAAATCATCCCTAGGTGCTTAGAGGGGAGCATCTCTGCCAACAGCTATGCCAAGAGCTATCCTCATGATATTTGCCACCATATCATTAAACAAAGCTTGACAATAAGACATAACAGTTCTAGATCCTGCCCCTCTTCAACTCCTGAAGTAGAATTCCTTACAATATTCCTTGTATGTTGGCACATTCTTATCAGCAACAAAAATGATCAGTCTCTGATAAAGAAAAATGTATCTATGGTGCTCACGTGCATGTGATTTACACTATATCATATATTACTATAGAGTTTTGAAAACCAAAACATATAACAAGTACGCACTCTTCCGTATATATACACTCTAGATCCATTCTAAGGGAATAACTCCTTCTATATATCTACTAGATCGTGGTATCAACTTAGGTAAATCACGTAACCAATGCTATGATACCAAATGTGACGGGCAACAATAGCATATAAGTAATTCGCTGATTCCATGCCCACTTGATACAGGATGATTACAAGGGTTGAAATTGAAAAAAAGTTAACATATAACCTATCGTATATCTCACAGCGCATGGACAATAAATTAATAACATAGATATAACAAAAGAGACAGTAATAATAATGTGAACTAATCATCAAAGCATAAGATCCATAGAGTTATACATCAATAATCATAGAGTACATATGACAGAATTAACTCAAATAACTGTCTCAACAAAAAGGAAATAATCGAGCACCGCCAAGCCTCCATAGTGTTGCTCAATGGAAATCATAGAAACCTATATATGTATATAATACGAGTTAGCTCATTCTAGCTTGTCCTACGCACAACTACTGCATCACTTAGACCTCTTAACTAGTTTAGTCATTGAAGAGTACCCAAGATAATTAGAAGCGAAGTATAACCTTAGGTCAGACAACATTTTGGTATGAGCCTTAAAAGAATCTCAAAATGCCATGCGGTAAATATAGTAAGGAATAGAGGTACACGAATCATACCTAACTTATCCTATAACCAAAGAGTTGGCACATAACAGTATAATATGCTACTCTACAATATCATAAAGGTACCATACATCATAGAATGGTGGATGTCCAAACATCCCAATCTCCAATACCTACTCCTAATGATATCCATGAGTGATAGCCCGCTAAAGAAAACAACCAAAGAAGCCATAGCATCCATCAAGTAATACTCACTATTACTCATCCATGTGCTCTGAATATATGACAACTCGTATGGCCTCCATGCCAAGAACTAAAGGAAATCCTGTTTTCGTTGTGTTTCCATACCACGAAGCCTAAAGCTCGATACATTTCCTGTAGCCCAAGCTTGACACTAAACTCAAAACCACTGGTCCAAGGTATATAGATCCCTACATTGATCAATGGTCATCCCCACTTATAATAACCCGGCTTCAAGTACAATAGAGAACACTCAGAGTATCAATGATTCCTTAGCACATATACATACGAGCTCTCCTTTGCTCTATTTAGATCTAAGCCCTTCTCTTTCTCCATCCAGTTTACATTATCTAGGAACCCCCCAAATTTCCAATTCTACCTCCATCTCCTTTATCGAGCTACTTTCTTTAGTACCTACTCCCTTAATGAGTCACAAATCAAAGATACATAACTTTTATCATCTGTTACATAGCCATCCAACCTGATGCAAATGAGTCAACACCTCCAACGTGATCTACAGAACCTCTACTCCATTCCCCAAAAGTTCCATCATCACTGGACCCACGGAGACAATTCGACACCGACTTAAACAAGTCGGCATCGACTTGTTTACTTAGCTAGTTATTGGCTAATGTTCTTCCTTGCTTCGATTACTCCATTCACAAGTGATCTGGACCTCGACTGAGCCACCAAAACAACTCGGTCCCATGCCAAAGATTCCATATTCATGTTTTAGGAAACAAGTCGGTATGACCTCATATACTTAACTACAAAGAAACGACCATTAAATTACTAAAAAGAAGATTCAAGGATGGAAAGTAAACCAGTTTATCTTTTGATCTGTGGATTCATGGAAAAACATTAGTCATTTTGTTGGGTTAGCAAAACATTTGCATGTTTGGAGGAGCCAATGAAAAAGTTCAAAGAATTACTCAAAATCAAAAATGGAATGCTTACAGTCACTCAACAATTTGAATATTTAGTACAGAAATTGAGAAAATATCAATAGATCCAAATCTACAAAAAGATAATTGGTATTGGAAGCTATTATCAAAAGACATGTTTTCATTTAAAAAAAGTGCATATAGAGGTAGAGCAGCACAAAATCAATTGGAATAAATCAAATTGCCCAAAAATGTTTCACTATGCATACTTTGCATTTTTAAACAGACGACCAACAAGAGACAAATGTTTTAAATGGAATAAAACAGGAAAAACCATCTATCTCCTTTGCAAAATAGAATCAGAAAATATTGGGCATTTTTCTTTGATTGTGAATATTCAAGACACATTTGGCTTATAGCCAAATTAAAACTGAAATTTGTTTTACATCAACCAGTGCAAAGCATCGGAGAAAACATACAATACATCCAACAAAATTACAAGGAAAAATAAAAAAAGTTCAAGAAAGAATGTATACTACTAACAATAGTTACCTTTCATATATGGAAAGAGTGAAACTTGAGGTTGCACACACAATAAGAAACAAAATGCACTCAACTATATAAAACAACTAAATCAGAAACTATTCAAAAATCAAATTATCAATCCAAACTTTCAGATGATGCACACCAGGAAATATGGAAACTGGAAAACTATTCAGAAAGGTTAGAAGTCTTCTTACAATGTAGGAAAGTCAACTGTGACATTTCCTGTGGCAAAGTTTTCCGTTACAGTAATAATCATTGGATGCAAAAGGCAATAAGTTGGAGCAGAATCAATCTCGAAAGCATGACTACTAGAGGTGGCCAATCCTTTAGCTCAAACCAAAACGGATTCCTACGAGGGAAGTAGAAAAATTATAATAATCATAATTCAAATTATAAATTAATGATAGATGCTAATAAACATTTTTATTTACATGATTTGAGTAGGGACTATCGCTTACATAGTTACATATGTGAGTAGACCAGATTCCTACAATAAGGAATTCCACAACTTGATGGTGGAAACCTAAGATAAAGAGATAAATTTTACAAAAGCAAGACAATTAATCGAATTAACCACGTATTTGATGAGGATAGAGGCGATTGTGGCAATCTTCGACTAACTACAGGCGATCGTAATCCCCGTCAAACCAGAAAATATTCCTAGAAAATGAGGAAGTTAGAGCGTGTAATCACAACAATAATTCAAGAGAAGGAGAAGATATTCATATACCTAATTTAGAAGAGTTCTGCTGCTTTAATAATCATCCATGAAATTGGAATCAAAATGGACCTGAAGATGTAAAATTATGGCAACTCATCAACAATCAAATCGTTAATGGAGAGTAGTAAAGCAGTGATATAGACAATAAAATCTATCACTCATCTGTATGACAAGGGGAGAAATGCAGTTAATTGCATCTAACTGTTCAAAAGTCAGATTGAAAACTAAAACGAACTACCATTGTAGAGAAACCAACTCGAACTCGAGATAAAGGGGAAGACGAAGTTTTCTGGAGCTGGAAACTCCCATGATTTGTGTCTACTCTTTCCTTCAAGAAATACAAAATTTAATGGAGAGCTGCTCTAATTAGAATTCAAAGGCCACTAAGTCTATCACACCCGAGCCTCCTCCTCTCAATCCCGCTTCTTCTTCAACCCTCAAGGAGGTGCAGCCTGAAATCGACAGTGAGGGATTCCAACTAGTGAGTAATCGCCGAAACAGGGAGAAAACCCTTCACCAACCAAATCCAGTTACATATCATACCAAGATTCAATCGAAACTATATAACAATGGCTACATAAGTGCAAGAGTCAACAATTCCAAGTCCAATTCAAATCAAAATTCATATAACATCTCTAATTATGCAACCACTTTACAGAAGAATCATGATATCAATGGTGCAGTCACAATTCAGAGTTGCAGTAAAGGGTCTCTCCCACATAAAGCATCTTCTTGGGCAGATTTAATTAGAGAAGGTGGTCGTAGTCATGAATTCGATTTGAAATACCAAGCACCTATAACCATTAATAAGAAGAAAATGGTTATTATGAAAGAAGGTGTTAGTAAAAGAACAGAGGCCAAGTGGGGCTGCTCGGTGATAGCCTATGCTTATGGTAGTAGGCCTTTTTATCATCATTTTAAAGCATTTGTGCAAAGAACTTGGAATCCCACAGGCAACTTTGAAATCTTCACACGAAACAACGGATTTGTTATTATCAAATTCACAGTTGAAAGTGATTGTGAAAAAGCAATCAATAGAGGACCATATTTCATCAATGGAAAATTAATCATTTTGAAAAGATGGAGCAACAAAATTGCATTTGACAGAGTCCTGCTACCGTTTGGATTCGACTGTCTTAATTAAGTTTAAAATTGTGGGATACTTTTGGGGCTATAGCAAGTGTAGTAGGGGGTCCTCTAAAACTTGATGAACCAACAGCAAAAGAAACAAGACTAAGCTATGCAAGAATTCTTGTTGAAGTCAAAGCAAATTCAGAACTTCCTGAAGAAGCACATATAACAATGCATGATGGTGAAATTTTAGTTCAAAGAATTGAATACGAATGGATCCCGCCAATGTGTGCAAATTGTAATTGTTTTGGGCATTCAACTGAAAACTGTACTACTAAAAAGATCTAGAAAGAAAAACAGAAAGAATCTTCAAGCATTAAAGAAAAGGTCTTTGTGACAGAGCAAAATCAAGAAACTACAAAAGAATCAATTTTTAATGGAAATCAACATAAAGAGATTCAAGAACTTTGCGCTCCTGGAAGTTCTCTAACAGGGAAAATCAAGATTTTTGAAAATATTAATAATAAAGGCTACATAAAGGATCTGATTACAAATATGAATGATTCTGATGTTTCCAAACAATATGAACTACCAGACAAATAATGGCAGAAAATACAGAGGATTTCCCAAATCAATTGAAGCAAATTGGAAATGATTTCTCTTCTACTGTTAAGGAATCAAGCATGGATCATGGTGCACTGCACTTCCCTGATGATGATACTAATGTAAATGATAATGAAATTATGGCAGAGAGCATAGTTACAAATGAAATATTCACTAAAACTACGGACAGAAAAGTATGCTTAAATAACTTTCACAAAGGAATCTCAGAAGATTTCGATCAAAAAGCCATGAAACTGATTCCAAATTCATCTTCTCCAGTAAAGAGAAAAAAAAAAGAAAAGAAGAAAAACAAAATCAAAAACTTACAGGAAATATTATCTCAAGGAAAAGACGAAAAATGGAAAAAGGATGAATTCCAGGAAAAATATATAATGAGAAATCCAAGGTGGTCTGTACATCTAAAAATCCAAGACAGAAAATCATTAAAAAGAAAAGGGCATAAAAGTTTAGATTTCTTAGAAGAGAAAAGGGGCAAAGAAAAGATGGAGGAGTTTAATCCCAGTCTTTTTATATGAAAGCAGTGATATCCTTAGCATATCCTTTATAATTAAATATCTTTATAATGTCAATTATTACTTGGAATGTTAGAGGTTTAAACTCTCCTGAAAGAAAATTAGATCTAACCAATCTAATTTTCACAAAAGACCAAATATAGTTGGTATTCTTGAACATAAACTAGAGGATTCAAAAATCTGTAACTTACATGGTAGCTACTTCAAAGCATGGGGTGTTATTAATAACAATATTATGGGGGGAATGGTAGAATAATGGTTATCTAGGACCTAAATATTTGGAGTCTAGTCATCATTTTCTAAACTTTCAATTTATTCATTGTAAATTCACAAATAAAGGTTGATTTCAAATAGAAATCACTTTTATCTATGCTTTAAATAGTGAAAAAGAAAGAAACTTTCTATGGAATGATCTTGAGTATTTAAATTATAACATGGTAAAACGTTGGGTCATCATTGGGGACTTTAATACTAAAGGTGACGAATCTAGTAAATTTTTCTATGCCATGATGTCTAATAGGAAAAAAATCAATGACATAGGAAGATTGCTAGATAATAATGGAGTTACCTTGAATGATGTCTCACATATAGAGAAAATGACTATTAAATACTTTACTGATGTTTACCATTCTAATTCTTATAAGAAGGATTTCCCAAAAAATGAAACAAATTTTTTACTTAATGAAAACAACAGCGATATTCTTCTTGCCCCTGTTGAGATGGATGAAATTAAAAAAAAAAATTGGTTCAAATATAGATAAAAGCCCAGGCCCAGATGGGTTTGGGGAATTTTTTTACAAAACTCACTGGGAGGATTTTAAAATTAATGTTTATGATGCTTTCAAAGAATTTTTTACATATGGTAAGCTACTAAAAAGCTTAAATCATACTTTTATTACATTAATACCTAAAGTAAAAATTCCTTCGGATCTAAGGGATTACAGGCCTATAGCCTGCTAGAATTTTATTTACAAAATCATTGCTAATATTTTAAGTAATAGAATAAAAAAATTTCTAAAATATCTGGCTTCAGAAAATAACTGTGCCTTCATCCCGGGTAGATACATTATTGAAAATACTCTTTTGGCTCATGAGCTTATCAGAAAATTTAATAGGGGCTGTAAGAATAAAGTCTGCATTAAAATAGACATACACAAAGCTTTTGATAAAATTAACTGACATTTTATTATCCACATGACGGGGAAAATGAGGTTTCATGAAAATTTTTGTGCTTTAGTTAAAGAATGTATAGATACAGCCACCTTTTCCATATTAATTAATGGACCACCCTGTGGGTTTATTACTAGTAAAAGGGGAAGTAGACAAGGTGATCCTCTCTCCCCCTATCTATTCACAATAGCTATATAATATTTATCTATCCAAATGGAATTGAAATAGATAAAAGGCAATCTCAGACCTGTCAATAGATATTCCCCTAGTATTACTCATTTATTATATGCTGATGATTTGCTTTTATTTATGAATGCAGATTCTGACAGTGCTTAATCTATAGTTAAAATCTTTGAGTATTTAAAAGATTTTGCAGGTCTTCAAATCAATGATAGTAAAAGAAAAGCTTATTTTAGTAAAGAATGTGTTAACAAAGGGGAAATACTTCAAATTCTAAAAATTCAAGATGGCCAATTGCCTGTTAAATACTTGGGTCTTCCATTCAATACAAATCAATTAGCCGCCAAGGATTGCTCTAGACTAATTGACATCATTCAAGGCAAATTAGAAAATTGGTCAAGTAGATTACTATCTATTGCTGAAAGATAAGAACTTACACACACTGTTATTGCGGCTATCATAATGTATTGGATTCAGACTCATAATATTCCGGAATCGGCAATATGTAAAATAGAAAAAATGTGTACCAATTTAATCTGGAAAGAAAAAAATCATAAAGTTTCATGGGATACAGTTTGCAAATCAAGAAAGGTAGGAGGATTGGGTTTAAGAAGTATCAAAGATTTGAAAGAAGCCTGTAGTATGAAACTTTTTTAGAGATTCGTTGAAGGCAAATCTTTATGGGCAAAGTGGATGATTAGTAAATATGTCAAAAACAAAAATTTCTGGACAATGCCAGCTGAAAACCACAATTCTCACTCTTGGAAAAGAATTTTAAAGAGCGGAAATACAGGCATAAATTTATTGGAAGGAATTTTATAAAGATGGGAAAAGTACAAGCCTCTGGTTTGATCCTTGGATTAATGGAAAAACTCTGGTTAGTTTACTAGGCTGGTCAAATCTTTTTTACTTTGGGGGAGTTAATTTAAAAGTGGATAGCATCATTCAAAATCACATGTGGAAAGCAAACATACATCCAGCTACCTCAATATTCAAAAGTGCCATAGAAAAAATCAAAATTGATTCAAATTTAGCTACAGAATACTGAAGTTGGAAACTTTCAAAAAATGATAAATTCTCCTTTAAATCTACTTGGGAATATATAAAAAGGGCTAGAAACAGTAATGGAATGGTGCAATGTTATTTGGAATAATGCAAATCACCCAAAGATGGCACATTGTGCCTATTTTGCACTGCTAAACCGATTTCCAACCAGAGACAGATGTAAAAAATGGAGCAAAAACAAAAACAATGAAATCAAATGTCTTCTCTGCAAAACAGAAAATGAAACAGCTGAACACTTATTTTTTGATTGCAACTACTCAAGGCACATATGGTTCATTGCTAAAAATAAGCTTAATTTTTGTCAAAGCATGCCATTTCAAAACATCAAAGACAGTATTCAACATATTCAGAAAAGCTTCAAAATCAAATCAAAAGAATTCAGCAGGGCTAGCATAATGCTAACTACTGTCATATATCAAATAAGGAAAGAAAGAAATGTTAGGCTGCATTCAAAAAAGAAAACTGATGCCATTCGACTATGGAAATGCATAAAAACAGAATTTCATATTCTAAATCGCAAAGCAAGCACAAATAATTCACCATATTGTCAGTCTTGCCTCTTACAACACCGAAGACTTCAACACTTGCCTCTTACAACACCGAGGACTTCAACAATGATGAATATAATTGTTTGTTGACGGTATGTGTTCTTGCTAACACAGTTTTGTCACTTGTAGTACAAATTTCCTGTAATCTTATCCTCAAAATATGTGAATGATGTTTTGTGAAGATTAAGAAAAGTATATTACTTGTTGAATCAAAAGATATGAAATAATTTCAATGATTCAATAAGCAATTAAAATAATTGAGAGCTTTTAGAATGCAGGAGTAGTAAGATCAGAAATTAGAGTAAAAAGAATATGTTTTTATGTTCTTTGAATCAATGATTTAGATGAGTATATATAGAGAAAAAATAGTTGTAACTATTTGTGAACAGTTGCCATTAATAGTTATGATCATTGATGAAAGGTAAGAGATGCAACCATTGGAGAAAGAAGTGTCTTTTGGGAAAGGTTGCTCTCTGTTTAAAAACGGTCGACATGTCAAAAAATGACCAGTAGACAGGATTTCAAATATATAGTCGTTATGTGTATGTGCGCACGTTCATTGTGCATATTATGCAGAAACGGTCGACCGCCTCTTTTACTACCGGTCGACCGGTCTCTGATAATTTGCACAGTGAATGTGCAATGCTATTCAAATGTATATATATTGATTATATTGAAATGCATGATTATTTGAGGATAGATTTTAACAAATTTATCACTAATACAATATCAAATAATCAACCTATAATCTAGAGTACCATATGTAGCCATGATGTCTTTGTTTTGTCGATCGCCTTTATTTCTTTGTCAGAAATCAAAACCTTCATAGAACATGTGACTCAACATTCTCTCCCTTTTTGATTGATGACAATATATCTGAAGTTCTGAATCTCCCCCTGAATATGTGATCTCCCCTTGAGATTTTATTTGTATTCTATATATATTTATATTCCTGCAAATAATTGTTAGCACCTTTCTCCCCCTTTGTCATCGACAAAAAGGAATAGATAATGGAATAATATAGGAGTATATCAACCAGAATATAACATAATATAACATACACCATAATATAGGATTATCATACACACCAAACATACCAGAGTATCCAAACATACCAAAGTATCATACACACCATAATATCGTACGAATGAAAGTAACGACACTATTTAGTACAAGTGTCGAATGATGTTTTAAATTACTAATCCAAAATATAGAGATAGAAAAAAAATCTAGGATGAGTCAGAAGCTGTCTCTTCTTGAATATCTTCTTCCTCATCATCATCATCGTCATCTTCTTCTTCCTCGTCCTCTCTAGATGATTCTCCACGACCATGTCCACTAGTACTAGCAGACTCCTCTGATGTTGACCAATTAAAAGCTGGAGGAGCAGGACGTTTGCCTGGGTCTTGAGCGGAGATGGATGTGCTACATGAAATAGCATCCCATAAAATACCAAAGAATGACTTGACTTTGTTGAAGCGTTTATCAATTTTCGTGTCCATGCGCTTGAGTCTTGATTCAAGCAAGAATTGATTACGTGCAATAGTTTCAAGTGATTCTTTTGTGGTGGATTTTGATTTCAACATTTTAACTTCGTCGGAACAAGGTCGAGAGGAAGTGGCTTTTTTTTTGTTGAATCTCTTTGTTGCCATTGTTCAAATGGCATAATCTCAAGGTAAGGAGGAGGAAGCTTCATGCGTTTGATGGTTACGGAATCAATACATTTTGGTTTCGAGATGGCAGAGTCAGGAGGCTTTACCCCACGAGCTAGCAAAATACGCATGATATATTCATTGTAGAAAAAATGAGGTCGTGAAGAGTTGTTCACCTTGAGAATCTCGTCAAATAGCAGATGAACCCAATTGATTTGGATATCCCCATAAATAGCATAGAGAGCTTTGAAGTTTTCTTTATATACAGCATCGTAATTTCCTAGTCCAGGAAACAGAGAATGCATCAAGATGCGATGTAGTAGTCTGGCGGTGGGGCGAAGTCCAATAGATTTTGTGCCATCACTGTTGTCCTCTATGAACTTATGGCTGATGCTATTGCGAGTGAAGACTTCACAGAAATTAGATGAAAACTCATCGCCTCGATTTGGTATACCAAGTATAGAGGCAATCCTATCATGAGTGATAAAAATTTGTTTGCCACAGACGACTGACCAAATGACTCCGTTCGGATTATCAGGTTTATACTCGTCCAGGTTCATGTTGGCATAGAACAATTTAATCATCAAGTGGTTTATTTCCACATTTTTTTCTGAAAAATCGATTAAGGGAGAAATATTGGAGTTATTTGCTAACCTTCGGATTCCATAAGATGTGAAATCATCAAACTTGATGTAAGAGCCCGGATGAAATTTGTAGTTAGTCATTTGATTCCATCTTGTGATAGCTTCCGGATTTTGAAGCCATTTCTTGGCGGAGATATTGAGAGATGAAGTTTCAGAGGATGTTCCTTTCTTGGATTTCTTTTGCGGAGGAGCCATTGTTGGAGAATTTTGAGAATAGGAACTTTGAAATTTTGGGGAGTGGATTTAGGGTTTTGGTGAAAAAGTTACTGGAAGTAAGAAAATGAGTAAGATAGAGGAATAAAAGGACGGACGATATATATAAAAAACTGAAATCACGCGTACCGGTCGACCTATGGATTATGGTCGGTCGACCGTTTTCAAACAGAGGCCAAACGGTCGACCGGTTATAATATGGGGGGTCGACCGGTTATGTAATAGCCTGTTTTGCAATTTTTTTGAATATATCGTGCTATATTTTCACTCTTATTGTAAAGCACAAGCATTATTACATGAGTGATAGAGAGAAAAAGATACAACAACTATATATAAATATAATGAGAAGTGGTAGGTTCGTCATTAGAATTTTTATTATCTTCAATATGTTTTGACCATGGACTCCAGTTTTTCTGAGTAGTGAATCTCGTCGATCTGTGCTTTGGTACGAGGAGAACAAAACAGCGTCTTCTTCACTCGTTTTGAGGTTGGTGTACTACCAGGACTACGCGAGCATTGATGATGATATCTTGGTTTTTGTTTTGGTGTTTTGGGAGAATAATACTCTTCTGACTCAGAACTTGTAATGGAAATGTGTGATTCTTGAGCACATTTATCACAAAAGTGAGCCATAGAGAATTATGCAGAGATTCTTATGCTCAGATAAAAAAAGATGAAATAAGGAGAGAAATTTTTACAAGCTTATAAAGAGTTTCCTTGTAAAAAAAATATGTGGATGAAAATGAATAAGGAAAATTAACCATGAAAGCAAGCAGAGGCTCATATTCAATGTTAAAAAATAGCTTAAGCAAAAGCTATAGTTAAAAATATAAAAGAAAATACGATCATTAGTAATTACTAGTCAAGATCTTTTCTTGAAATTAAACCAAGCTCTCTTCGTAATCTAATAAAACTAGATTCGAGCAGAGGCTTAGTAAAAGTGTCCGCTAATTGATTGTCAGTTTGGACATATTCAAGACATATATTTCCTTTTTCAATATTATCTCGAAGGAAATGATGACGGATATCAATGTGTTTGGTTCTAGAGTGATTCACTGGATTCTTAGAGAGATTTATAGCACTTGTGTTATCACAGTATATAATAGAATATGATAAATGAATATCAAAATCTTGAAGTGTTTGTTGCATATATAGTACTTGAGTACAAGCGAGAGCCGCTGATATATATTCAGCTTCACATGTTGATAGTGAAACACAATTCTGTTTCTTACTAAACCAAGAGACAAGTGATTTTCCAATAAAATGGCACGTACCACTTGTACTTTTTCTATCCGTTCGCGATCCGCCAAAATCAGCATCACTATATGATACTAATTCAAATGGACATTCTTTTGGATAAAAAAGGCCGAAATCTTTGGTATTATTAAGATAACGAATTATGCGTTTCACTGCTCGTAGATATGATTCCTTTGGATCTGCTTGAAAGCGTGCACATAGACAAACACTCATCATTATATCTGGACGACTTGCTGTAAGATAAAGAAGAGAACCAATCATACTTCGATATAATTTCTGGTCAACACTCTTACCATTTTCATCTTTTTCAAGATGTGTAGTTGTACTCATAGGAGTTGGTTTACCAGATGTATTTTCTAATCCGAAGTGTTTGATAAGACTTCCACAGTATTTTTCTTGATTGATAAAAATACCGTTTGAAAGTTTCTTGATTTGAAGTCCAAGAAAATAAGATAGTTCTCCCATATGAGACATTTCGAACTCTTTGGTCATAATACTTGCAAATTCCTTGCAGAGTTTATCGTTTGTTGAACCAAAGATGATGTCGTCTACGTATATCTGGATAACTAGAATATCCTTTTGAGAATGTTTAATTAACAAGGTTTGATCGACTTTGCCTATTTGAAATCCTGAGTTAATAAGATAGCTATGTAATCGTTCATACCAAGCACGAGGTGCTTGTTTTAAACCATACAGAGCTTTCTTAAGTTTGAACACATGGTCAGGATATTTTTCATGTACGAACAAAGGAGGTTGTTCGACATAGACATTCTCTTTGATAAATCCATTGAGAAAAGCACTTTTGACATCCATCTGATAAAGTTTGAAATTATGGTGACAAGCAAAAGATAATAGGATTCTAATAGTTTCTAGTCGAGCAACTGGTGCAAAAGTTTCTTCATAATCGATACCTTCTTCCTGATTATACCCTTGTGCTACTAATCTTGCTTTATTTTTGGTGATATTTCCTGGTTCATCAGCCTTATTTTTATAGACCCATTTAGTACCAATAACTGACTGATCATTTGGTCTTGGAACAAGTTCCCAAACGTCATTGCGCTCGAACTGATTTAGTTCTTCCTGCATGGCAATGATCCAGTAATCGTCTGTAGCAGCTTCTTTTGGATTCTTAGGTTCGATATTTGAGAGAAAAGTGACATGACCCATTTGATTGAGTTGACTCCTTGTTCTGACATGTGATGTTACTTCACCGATTATATTTTGGGCCGGATGGTCTCTTAATATCCTTGGTGGTGATTGTAACTAACATATTTGAGGAATATTCTCAATAATTATTTCCGAGTCAGAATCAATATTCGAGATAATTGGATTGTCAGTGACTATTGATTCGTCATCATCTTATATAGTATGAGGATGCTGATAGAATTCATCAAAAGAGACATGAAGTGATTCTTCAATAGTTTTGGTTCGTTTATTAAATAAACGATAGGCCTTACTTCGTTCCGAATAACCGACAAATATTCCTTCATCGGCTTTTGGATCGAATTTGTCAAGCTGGTCTTTCGTATTTAAAATAAAACACTTGGAACCAAAAACTTTGAAGTATGAGATTTTAGGCTTTCTTTTGTTAAATAATTCATAAGGAGTATTCTTGGTAAGAGGTCTTATGGACACCCGATTTAAAACATAACAGGCAGTTGCGACGGCTTCTGCCCAGAAATGTTTTGGTAAGGTGGTTCCATTCAATAATGTTCTTGCACATTCTTGTAAAGTTCGGTTCTTCCGTTCTACAACTCCGTTCTGTTGTGGAGTTCTGGGAAACGAAAAATTATGATATATACCTTTCTTTGTACAAAAATGTTCAAATTCATTATTTTCAAATTCTCCGCCATGATCACTTCTTATATTTTTAACTTTATTCCCTTTTGATTTTTGAATTCTTTTGACGAAAGATTTGAAATGATCGAAAGTGTCACTTTTATTTTTTAAGAAAATTGTCCATGTGTAACGAGAGAAATCATCAAAAATTACAAGCACATATCGACTGTGATTTATTGACTGAACCCTAGTAGGTCCAAATAAATCCATGTGTAGTAACTCAAGTGGTTGTAATGTTGATATGACTTTCTTGGATTTAAAAGATGATTTGGTCAATTTTCCTAATTGACATGCATCACAAATGTTGTTAACTTTAAAACTCATTTTGGGTAGTCCTCTAACTAGATTGTTTTTGGCTAGCTTGTCAATAGTTCTGAAGTTTATATGACAGAAGCATTTGTGCCATAGCCATGGATCATTATCATTAGCCACAAGACACATATCTGAATTATGATTAATATTCATATTCAGAATATATATATTTCTGTCTCTATAACCTTCGAAAACTAAATTATGGTCTTTATCTAAAATACTACACTTATTATTCGTAAAGGAAATTATAAAACCCTTGTCATATAATTGACTAATACTAAGTAAATTGTGTTTTAAATTTATAACTAGCATGACATTAGTAATAAGAGGTAAGTTAGATGTACCGCAATTGCTCACATCGCCTTTGCGATCATATAGCCTTTTGAATTATCTCCAAAAGTGACTGAGCCACCATCTGAGTATGTAATATTTGTCGATAAGCTCTTGTCTCCAATCATATGCTTCGAACAACCACTGTCCAATATCCGCTTTCCTCTTTTCTTAAGTGGGATCTGCAAAAAATAGAATTAAGTCCATGGTACCCACTTTTTATGGGGTCCTAAGAGTTAGGTCTTAGGAGTCCAAACCCATACGGGTCTGGTATCCCCTTTATATACATAATTAGTATTATGATGCACAGTATTCATGAAATTTTGAATATATTTGTTCCTAATCAAATTGTTATTTATTTTAGGAACCCATATTTTGATAGTCTTTGTGTTTTTCTTTTGAAATTTCACAACTGGCTTTGGTTTGGAATATAATAAACTAAGATTTTTCTTAACTTCAGTCTTTTGTACTTTCTTCTTTCTTTTATTACCAAGATGTTTCTTGATTTCTTGTTTCTTATATCCCAAACCTTGTTTATCCGAAATAGATTCTGAACTTTCAATGATTTTCGTCAAATTTTCTCGACCTTTGTTAAAGTTAGAAACATTTTGAGTAATGTTTTCCAACTTAGTTTGTAAACTAGCCTTTTCTACATCCAAAATTTTGACTTTTGCCTCAAGCTCATGATTTTTAGTAGTGAGAGCATCATTTTTCTCTTTTTGAGTTTCAATTTCTTGACTCAAAAGAACTAGTTGAGAGTCGACATTAGATGATGATTCTTGAAAATTTTCAAGTTCTTCTTCTAATATTTTCTTCTCGTCTTTTAACATATCTCGTTCAAATTTTGCTCTACTCAAATCTGCTTTGGTTTCTTTTAGCTGTCGTTTTATGTCTTTATATTTGACTATCAATTCAGCATTAATATCAAGCATTTCATCGAATGTAGGAATTTGTACCTCATCTTCTGTTGCCATGAAACATACATTAGCTTGTTCATTTTCCGAATCACTTTCACTTTCTGATGAAGATGAGTCTGAATCATCCCATGTTACTGAGAAGGCTCGTTTCTTTGACTTGTCCTTCTTATATTTGAATTTGTCATTTTCTGACTTCTTCTTTTGTTCTGTACAATCCTTCTGAATGTGCCCCCTTTTGTGACAGTTGAAACATTCTATAGAGGATGATGTTGGTTTATTCGATCCAGATTTCTTTCTGTTATAACGACTGGCTTTTCGCTGTTTTAGAAATTTTTTGAAACCTTTTGCTATGAATGCCATATCTTTGTCTTCAGAATCTGATTCATTTTCATCTTTCTCAGCATGAAATGCTACATTTTTCTTTTCTTCTTTCTGTTCTTTTCTAGCCTGCAAATTTGCTTCATAGGACATTAAATTTCCTATCAATTCATCTGGCTTCATGACGGAAAGATCGTTAGCTTCTTCAATTGCTAATACTTTTCCTTCCCATTCACTAGTCAGAGAATGTAGGATTGTTGAAACAACATCAAAATCAGAATACTTTTGTCCTAAGCCAATAAGTGCATGGTGGATAGTTTGAAACCGTGAATACATATCATTGATTGTCTCATTTGGTTTCATTTTGAAATTGATTTTACAGCATGGCTATTTTGGCTTGTTTAACCTTGTTAGTACCTTCATGAGTGATTTTTAGCATTTGCCAAATTTGATATGCAGTAGTGCAGATACTAACACGGTTATATTCATTTTGGTCTAATGCACAAAACAACATATTTATTGCTCTTGCATTTACTGCTGCTGCCGTTTTCTCAGCCGCAGTCCATTCTGAATAATCAGTTGTTGGATTCACTATTTCTTTTTGAGTTGCATTCCAAGCATCATAACTATTCGATTGCATAAAGAATGACATACGTGTTGCCCAATAACTATAGTTAAGACCATTGAAAAATGGAGGTCTTTGTGTCGATTGACCTTCCGTGCAAGTGGTGTTTTGAGTGCTAGTACTTGCGTTATTTTCCATATTACAAGAATATATCAAATAACTGTGTTACGGTTATATGATGGCCGTGCTCTTACAACACCGATGACTTCAACACTTGCCTCTTACAACACCGAGGACTTCAACAACGATGAATATAATTGTTTGTTGACGGTATGTGTTCTTGCTAACACAGTTTTGTCTCTTGTAGTACAAATTTCCTATAATCTTATCCTCAAAATATGTGAATGATGTTTTGTGAAGATTAAGGAAAGTATATTACTTGTTGAATCAAAAGATATGAAATAATTTCAATGATTCAATAAGCAATTAAAATAATTGAGAGCTTTTAGAATGCAGGAGTAGTAAGATCAGAAATTAGAGTAAAAAGAATATGTTTTTATGTTCTTTGAATCAATGATTTAGATGAGTATATATAGAGAAAAAATAGTTGTAACTATTTGTGAACAGTTGCCATTAATAGTTATGATCATTAATGAAAGGTAAGAGATGCAACCATTGGAGAAAGAAGTGTCTTTGGGAAAGGTTGCTCTCTGTTTAAAAACAGTCGACAGGTCAAAAAATGACCAGTAGACAGGATTTCAAATATATAGTCGTGATGTGTATGTGTGCACGTTCATTGTGCATATTATGCAGAAACGGTCGACCGCCTCTTTTACTACTGGTCGACCGGTCTCTGATAATTTGCACAGTGAATGTGCAATGCTATTCAAATGTATATATATTGATTATATTGAAATGCATGATTATTTGAGGATAGATTTTAACAAGTTTATCACTAATACAATATCAAATAATCAACCTATAATCTAGAGTACCACATGTAGCCATGATGTATTTGTTTTGTCGATCACCTTTATTTCTTTGTCAGAAATCAAAACCTTTATAGAACCTGTGACTCAACAGTCAGCTCTTCTCAGATGCTAACGAACAAGAAGAATTCGCAATCAGAGTGGAAACATACTTACAGAGGGGGAAATTTAATAACGACTTTCCCCAGGGTTGTCAATTTCAGACAACTAATCTTAGGTCTCATGATTTTTCGAGGAGGGAAGCTTGCAACCTGCCATTCCAATTCTAATACCAGGAGCAGCTCCTGTAAAGAAAGTAAACAGAGCTTTAGTTTAAATAGTCACTCATTAAATAGCAAAGAAGTTAATCTCACTAATAGTATATTACCTGATATTAGCAGGTGCTACCGCGCTTCAAGCAAGGAATCAATGAAGCAGAAGCCCCTCTTGTATCAAAATAAATCAAAACATTCAGATCATATCTTGTAAAGGATTGGCGAGCATAGTTAAATCAGTAAGCTCAACGGCAATATTTATCACTTATCTGTATTGGAAAAGAAAGCAGCGAGGGTTGCAATAAAGCAGACCATTGGGTTGCCATCGAAAATGAAAGTAACAAGCCGCACTGCAAATTTGATATTCTGGATGAACCAAAAAGTCAAAGCAGCAGCAAAAACGACAATTAGAACCATAAAGAGGACAGATCTACTAATTTCATTAACAGATCTGCCTCTTGGAACCCAGAGAACAGACTAAATGAGAATATGAAAGTGTGGAAACCACCATAATCCAACATAGTAATGGTGGAGCTCAGAAAAATCAGGCAGCAAGTACTTCATCAAAGAGCCGAGGGGCTTGGAGACGAGATCGCCGCCATTAGTCTATTTTCTGAAGAGTGAAATGAATGAAAGTTTGTCTTTTGTTTTTAGATTATGTCGGCAACCCTATTAGTGTTTGATGTTAGTAAAGGTGTGTTCGGGTAGAAGTGTTTTCTACCCGATATATTATATGTAAAACTTGGGCTGGGCCCTTTTGCCCTTTTCAAAAAAAAAACTCTCATGATTTAGCTTATTAATCCCAGATCGAAGCTTAAGAGAATTTTCTCTTTCAATTTGGGTTTGCCATTTTTTTGCAAAATAAAGTTAGGGTTTAGAATGTTTGCGGCTAGGGTTGAAATGCGATATAAAGTTATTTTGATGAAGTAATGCAGGTAAACCTGGTTGTCTTTAAACTTTGTTGGCCTTGGGCCGTTTACTTTATCCAAAAAAAAGTTCAAATGGACGTATATACTCGTTGTAGTACTAATTGTTCGTCGTCGTTGTTGAAATAATAAAGTAAGAAGAAGAAAAGGAAGAAGTAAACAAGAGATAACATGACATAATCAATAACAAACCCTAAGAAATTCAGTCACATTGGAAGAAACAAAATGTTCTGTAATTGTCTGCTGCAATAATAATATCATAACCGAAATCCCCATATTAAAAGTAGTCCAAATTCAACCAGCTATCACTATCATCTACTGCAAACCCATACCAACCCAACACAGTTTATTCTTCTTTGCCCTAGTTATTGCTTATTATTCACTATTAGTAGTTTCCAGAAACTCTCAAAATTTCCAAGCTAGAAACTAACAAACAGTTCTGGATAGTTAGCATCCATTGCTTCAATTATCTTCTTTGCAATTGCGCCTGCATACACTGAAGACCCTTCTTGTATCTGCATTTAACAAACATAATGTTGAGCACATTGTAACTTGCAAGTCTACTTGGATTATAACATAAACTAGTTAGAATCCACACATTAGTCTGTCTTTAGTTATTTATGTGACCCAACTCTAGTTTACAAACATATAAAAGTTACATTTATGTGTAAAAAGAATTCTACAGTATGATTTTATGTTTTAATCGCTAAATTTATCAGATGAATATCGACAGTTGATATTACCAAAAGTATCTCCATATAGAGAAACCAATTAAATACCTTGGTATTAAACATGAAGACATGAAGATCACCAATATTTCCACCAGACATATGAACGAGATCAAGCACCAATTCATCAAAAACTCGAGCAATAATCATCAAGCAGTCGATCTTCTTATGCTGTGTCAGCTTGATGAACACCTCATCTTCCACAATGCGAACATCAACATGGGTGTACTTAGACTTCCTTTGCAGCCATGAACTCCTCAAAGTGCCTTTCAATGCATGAACTGGCTTCATACATGAGCTCTCATTGTCCCCTGAGGTGTCGTTAATCATTTCAGGCCTATTCATGCTTATTTTTCTCACACGTTTTTGCTCTATCAGAAGCTTCAGTTCATCCATCGTGCGCAGCAGTTCGTGGATGTGGTCAATCGTGTCTTGTACTATGGTCGCTCTATCAGGCTTCCCGTACAATGAAAATGTATATAGACTCATTTAGTAATTCATGTAATTTGAATAACAATGAAGATAAGTAAGTAGTGTTACCTTTGTAGGATTTGGGATTACTGTTTTAAGAACTTCATACTGCTTGCTCAACCTTAACCTCCTATCCTTCTCATTTTTGACACCTCCATTTCCACTATTTTTTCTCTTTTTACCTCCTGATTTCACCATAATATTTTCATTCACCTCTCCACCATATGTATCAATACCTTCTCCTTTAAACTCTAACAAGTGCTCATGACCATTGATGTCAATCCCATTATTAGGGATTAATGAGTAATTAAAGCCAGCATTAGGATCATAATACACTGCAGCTGAAGTCGGGGAAACAGTTCCGCTAATGGACATGTTTTCATTCAGATAACTACCGATGTCGTTGAAATTAATACTTGGTTGCAACATCCTGAAAAGAGAAGAAGGATCAGCTTCAAAGCAGCTACTGTTGTTGTTGCTTGTACCACTGCTTCCCATCAGTGATAAGTCCAGGTAATTAATATTAGTCTGTGAAGGATCGATAAACTGATGCTGATACATAATCAGACTAATCGTAGCTTTTTCTGCACCAAGATCAAACTCAGAATTAACTAGTTTAAAGCATACATACTTAGGCTGTGTTATGGACTAAAATTACGCGATGAGCATGATATAAAGTAGAACAAAAACCAAAGCATACTACCTATTTGTTTACTGCATAGATTTTCAGTAGAAATTATTGATGAAAACTAAAACATGAGTTTAAATTTTGATCCAAAAGTATTAGCTATGTCCAGGAATTGATGGCTGAGCATGTAAAGAATCAAATATTACACTAAAATCTACCTGGTTAAACCAAAACCTAACAGCAGATAAGAAACAAATAAAGCAAATTTGGAAGCTCTATATTATAGAACTTACTCTCAAGAATTTTGGAAATTAGGTAGAGAAAAAGCTGAACCAAGTAGAGAACATAAATAGAGCAAAAAAGCAGAAGAAATAACACAGATTGCAGCTTGTTTCCTATTTGTAATGAGAAGAGCTGAGTTTGTTACTATGAGATTCCTTACTCATTGAGTCTTCTACCTGCTCTCGCTGCAAATTTTCCTAACTGTGGTCCCTACTCCGTGTCAGTTAAAAAAATCTTCCGTATTTCTGATGCTTGTATATTTATTTTATTTATTTCACTGCAGTCGTCTACCCTTTTTGACTCCAAGTATAGTAAAATATGCACGCAGCTTTGTTTTGTTCCCGTGATGCTATTGCTCTTGTTTTAAGAAGAATGGCATAATGAATTGTATGAATTACAAAAGTGAAGGTTTTCATGTGTGGTCTATCTTTAACACTACTGCCAAATGATAATGAGAGATATTAAAGTATACAGAAGAGCTGTATAGTAGTATAATACAGTATATTATGCAATTATAACTGAGCTTTCTCTTTCCATCATGCAATTGTAACCCATTCTTTACTGTTAATTCGATCTAGCAGAAGTTGAGTCATGCTTTTCATCCTTTCTGTTATATGATGTTAATTGTAATTTTGTGGAAACATTGGTATTTTCTGGTATTTTCTGCTTTCTTATAGTTTGCTTATAAGATTTTGTAAGAGCATTGTTATAACATGTTGACGTTGGGCTGTAGAAATACAGCTATCTGTACATGGTTAGCTGAAACTTCTTATGAAAAGTTCAAACTTTTTTTTTTAAATTCCCAGAGAGCTTCTTCCGTCAACCATGAGATTTGTTCGTATCTATAGAAAGTGGAATGCATTAGAAAAATGTATATCCATGAAGACTCATATTCTTATTGCATGAAGGAATAGAAACATGTTAAGAATTGTTGATAAGTAGTAGCGAGATTATTTGACACGTGTAATGCACGTGCATGTAAAAGCCTTTTATAAAATTATTAAATTTAAAATTTTTATGTACTTCGATAAAAATAAATTGAAAAATATATTAAAAAAATGTAATTTGTTGTAAATGAATTAAACTTGTAATCTCGTTTATGTTTCGAATTTTCCATTTGCATATGAATGTTAATTTTTGTTGACGGTGCGATTTGAACTTCTCACTTCTTTTTTTGCATGCAAGTATTTTTAAAATTTCGCGGTAAGACCAAAAGATTATATTTCTATTCAACTATTAGTAAAAACATGAAGAGTCTTGTCATTTTAATAATAATCAAAAGTCTTAGCTTTACTAATTTTTATTTTTATTTTTATATGAAGTTTATTTACAAGAAGTGTCTTAAATTGTACTGCCAAATTGCATGGCGGTCCCTTTTGAAATGCTAATGCATGTTCAATTGGTGAATTAAGCAACCGGCCTGTACCAAATTAATTCGGCATCATGTAATTTTTTCGTGCCCTCCTATATCCTCCCCTATTTCCAAATTTGTTGCCCCCATAACCCCAATCTACCAGTCGATGTAGCGCAATTCCTTTTGAAACATTGCAAATTCAAGTATAAATATGTCAAGTTTCTTAATATATCAACTAAAAATGCAACTATTTGATACGGTTAATTATACAAGTGAATTGCCTACAACAGCTGCACGTTCTAGACCACAATATGAAAACATAATGCTAGTGGAATGTCGCAACAAGTTACTTTTAGAAAGATAAGAGAAATCCTTTAATAATAAATGGTTACAGCAATTAGTTATGCTTTTCAAAATTGTAGTAAGTTGCCAACCTTCTTATGGCTAACTTTGTATGTACCAAACTATATATGGATTACAAATGAAATAGAATGGAAAAAAAAAAAAAGAAGGAAATTGCTACTTTATTCTATTTGCTCTCTTCATCTTCTTTGTATCTCAAAATTTTCTCTTTTTCCTCTATTCTTGCTTTACGTTTTCTCTCCCCTAAAATGTCTCTTCTGTGAAACATATTAGTGGCCCATCGTTTGGTGCTTTCGCTGACCTCTCATCATGGATGAAGCAATAACGCTATAACAACTTCGCAGCAACGCCTACCACCTAGCAATCTATTGTTCCCTACAACTTATCCAAAGCACCATCTTGGCACAAGAAATCATGCTCTAATCCCGAAATGCCACCGTCACCGACATAAAATCCACCATTGCATCTCAAAATACAACCCTACAAAACATTTCAAAAAGTCTTGTCGAAACTTTTTCCAAAATCTCGTCCTACCGTCCATGATCACTACCATGCCCCTCCAAACTATGCTTACATCATCCATGCCAAAATCGACACCCCCCTCAAATCATGACCCTCATTGTCTGTGATGACCGTCCTACACCACCAACGCCTAATATATCTATATATAATGCACTATAGTAGTGTTTGGTCGATGCCGGGCGACCGTCAGAGGTTTGTAAAGTAATTAAACAACACAAAACCTATCGCATATCTCACAGTGTATCAAATAAAATATAATAGTAAACAACTCAAATGTAGAACAAGCGAGACAGTAAATAACTGAATGAATCATAGAATCAAAGTAATAGATCTATACAACATACAATATCAGAAATAGGCTTATACATCTTGTAACGACTCATATTTTTGGTTATTTTAAATTATTAAATTCAATGTAATTATTGGATAAATAAGGTTAGAAATAAATTTAAGGATTTATTAACAATGGTTTATTAGATAATTCAATTGTTTATAATTTAATATTGAAAATTATTTGAATACTTTAATTCTGGATCTAAGGTGATTCAAAATAATATTGGAAATTGCTTTAGGTTTTATTTAAATATGAACAAGATAGTTAACATTTAAATTTGAATTTTTATGTGAAAAATTAAAAATTGAATTTTATATTTTAAATTAACGAGTAAAAATAGCCATTTTGACGGCTGTCTCGGATTTCGACGAAACCAGTTTCATCGGATTCATAATAGTGAATTATTATAGGATTTCAAGTTTCGTAGCGATTGGATTTGCCGTTTGACCGTGCGAGCTTGAAACGCATAGAATTTAAATTCATAATTTTAATAAATAAATACTTCGATTCGAAAAGCTATCTTTCGCATGCGATCGAATTAGGCCTCGGAACTAGTTACAGTGCATTTGAAATGAGGGTAAAACATTATAAACGCTTCGTTTGGAGTTCGAGAAATTTCGAACGTTAAACGCCATATATTTTCAAATCTAATAATAATAAATATCTACATCTCAAACTCATTCAATCCCATATCCCCTTTTCAACCGCTTATTCTTGTCCCTCCCCCTTTTTCTTCAAATCGAAAGTTATAAAAAATAACATAAAAACCTAGGTCAAGTCGAAAAAAAGAAAACAAAACAAAATCTCAAAAAAAGGGCCGCTGTAACGTCCCGAAAATTTTCGACTTTCGAAAATTCAACATCGATACTCACTTTATCGACTGCCGAGAAATCGAAGGCCGGAAACCCGAAATGTTATGGTTTAAGAAAAGAAAGAGAGAGACGAAGAGATAAGAAGATAGGAAATAGAGGGAAAAGCAAATAGAAAATAGAACAGAAAGGAAACAACAGAACAACATCAGAATCTCACAATTCGCAGCGGAACAACATATAATAGATAAATGAATAATCTTTAAACAAAGAACTATATCCGTTATTACATTTCATACATTTCATTTCATTACATCATATCATCAGAGTATACAACAATAACAACAACAAACAGTGCAGCGGAAAAAGAAATACTATATAAACTAGAAATACGCCATGCCATCCATCTTGCCTCCAGAATATCCAGAATATCCTGATAAACCTTAACTCTTGACTGCCCGTGTGGAAATTGGTGGGCACCCAGAGTTTAGGAAGGAAAACAATAAACTCCGAGTCAGTCATGTGACTGGTGTGAGAACTCAAAACAGTTTATTTATCTTTAAAATCAAAAATAGAGGAATATTTTTAAGGTCAATTCGCAATGTTTTTTAAAAATGAGACTACCATAAGGCCTCCCGCACACACACACAATGCATACGCAGAATCGGAGGAGATTTCTCCTTATGATAGTCAAAGATGCTTGATACGTATTAAAAAGAACATTTGATATTATTATTAGTGCATAGTGTAGAGAAAAATTCATTTCAAAAGTAGAATATAAATCTTAGCCAACATACGACCATTATCGTATGCCTACTATAACTAACTATGTTCAATAGCAGGTTACCGCCACATTGCATAATAGGTTATACAACTAAAACCGTACAAGTCTCGTATTGTTTCTTTGGATTTCCAACGAATGATCAGGCCAAGGAACTTCCCATTGCCACATGGAAACGCCTCTGGATGGACGTCCCGAGAACTTAACCAGCTCTCTGCCAACACAAGGCCGGGTTACCTTTATCACTAGGTAACTACTACACGAGTATGCCATCCCCCGGTCCTTTGGGACCTTTCACCGAGCGCTCGCAATCAACATCACACAATCATAAAGTGTTTTCAACATGAGTAAGTATCTGGGCTCCATACCATGACACCACCCTTTTCCAGAAGGAAATGCACATACCCTAAAGGGAGCTACCCCTCATAACCTTGCCGCATCTTTCCTGTTTTGACCATTCACGGGGTGTGAGGCTCGACGAAGTCACGTCCACAAAAACATACTTTATACAAAAGCCATGCTTTGGGTCAACAAATGATCATAGAAATGATCACCAGGATAGACGATCAAATAAACGATCCTATCACAAATAATCAACACAATGATCATTTCACAGCAACACTCAGCATGTCACATTACCAAAATGGGAATATATCGCTGATAACATTCAACTACATAACCTATGAGCTCGTACGTCTCAGAGAAGGGTGTTAAGCTAAAAGAATAAATTCTCCGCCACCAACAGATATATATTTGAATGAAATCTGCTTTATATCTCAATTTGTAATGTCAGACACACAATCCATACAAGTCTGTTCCGGGCTCGAACAAAACCGAAGGTACTTCTCACGAAGCCCTTGCAATCCGGGTATTCACAATCCCGATCGGATTCACCATCACATATGGAGAACTCAATACCGTAGCTACTCGGTGCAGAGTCAATCGACAGGTCATCCTATCGCTCTCGCAAATACCGGGTCTTCAACACCGATCTTCAATGCAATTCATAACGACGTATCACATATTCGGAATGGGTTATACGACCCCATGGTCTTTTCCCGGTTAACCCGAATAGTGAGCGCTTATTCAAAAATAAGTGTGGCATTCAAATTCAAAAAAATCACATCAATTACCCATTCAAAGGGAAATATTGACAGTCGGTTATTGAACTATCAATGGATATGCACACATCACCAGTTTCCAAATAATTTTCCAATTTTTTTTTTTCCAAAATATCTTTACAAGATATATAATTTTCACACTTCAAAAATAAATCAATATTTATTTTTAAACAAATTCCACTTTCTTTATAAATTCCATAGTGAATTTATAATTCCCAAAATATCTATGAATATACGTTTTCAATTATTCATTTCAATTTATCTTCAAAAAGATAAATTCTCATAATATTCACTTTATATTGGAAAACATTTCCATACTTATTTATTCATAAGTAATTCACAAATTTTATTTATTTTCAACACTTGGAAAATATTCAATATACTTCAATCGAAATTAAGTATATATTTCATCCTTTAAGGAAATCATTCTCTTAAACATATTTATTTGGGCCAAAACGAATGTTGCGTAAAACATCGTTACGACAACCCAAAATCACTAGTATAGGGATTCAAAATTAAAATAGATATATAAATCCCAATACTATACAAAACATTTCCTTTCGGAAATCATTTACTATAACAACAGTGTTATAGTTTACTATTTCCTTTTATTTCTCGAAAACGTCTATTTCAACAATAAATGTTGAAATCTATGGTTTCGAATCTCAACACATTTAAAACATCGTTAGATCGTTTTAATTCTATTTAAAATATCACATTCTAAACATTTTCTTTAACATATTATTCACTATTCAAAAACGTGAATATACTACGTTAACAATTTTTTCATCCTTTTATACATTTTATTTTAAAGTATTATTCACAGTCAAAAACGTGAATATAACTCCATAAATAGGTTTCAACAATTTACTTATCAAAATAAGTCGTTTGCGAATTTATAAAACAACGTTTATAAATTCCATTTCTATTTATTTTATAACAACTTCCTTTTATAAGTTCCTTTATTAACCTATTCGATTTATAACTCAATTATGAACTAAAAGTCCATATTATAAGTTAAATGCTTATAAAACGATTTATTTTACAAAATCGTTCCTTTAAAAATCCCAATTTATAAGTCTTATAACTTATAAGATTTATTTAATCAAAAATCCATTCTTCAATTAACTTTTCAAATTTATAAACCTACTGCTTATAAAATTCCATTTATAACTTCACCGTTTATAATTCTATAAATTTCATTCATTTATGAAATTCATTCTCAATTCATTCTAACACTTATAAAAACTCGTTTTATAATTCAAATATTTTAATTTATAAATATCAATTTATAAATCCTTTATAAAAATCAATTTATACTATTATTTTAAAACACCTTTAATCTCCTTTATAATTTCACTATTTTGATTTATAAAATAATTAAATTTTATAAATCCTATATTTAAACTTTTCACAATAAATTCTAAAATCCCGGTTAAACTATTTTATAAAATCAATAGCATCATATTCTCAAAAATCAGTTTTTAACTATATTTCTCAAAAATCATAATTTTTATAACTTTAAAAATTATAACGTTTATTTATTTAAAATAGATCAAATTCCAAACATATAGTATATTTTCAAAAATCACTTTATAAATTATTTTCAAATCCCAAAACTTGGTCCAATGATGCTACTATCAAATAGTCAATCACGACAACAACGATATCATATATCGATATGATAATCCATCAAATATCAAAATATTCTGAAATCAAATAAATACTGTTGAGGAATCCAGTTGGATCCCTCCAACCTGTTTTCCTGCATTCACAAACATTAGCACAATACCAATTCCGTTCCAGTACGAAATTATCGCGGTATATGTTTTTTTATTAAATATTATCCGCTTAATAACGGCGCAATAGGGTCTCATCCGCTAAACAAATGCGGGAAATCAATAACTCCAATATATACATATGCCAATATATATATATTGCTATTATATATAATACCAATTTCACTGTTTATGAAATATTCGCGGTATATGTTTTTAATAAATAACATCCGCTTAATAACGGCACATAATGTCTATTTTAACAATCAATAGATAACAATCATCATTCAAACATGCATTCAAATATTTTAAATCTAGCTATTTAAAATTAAAATCGAAACTGATTCGATTGAGTGAGAAGTTCTCACCTTGATTTCAATTTCTTTTTAGCGATTTATTTCGAATAAAATTAAACGGACGTTTAATTTTACCCAAAATTCTCACTAACTCCAAACGACTCCAGTCCAATTTCATCGCGTAGTGCTCGTCCATACGATTCCAACGCAACTGGTTTCGCGCGTTTTCGACCTCGTATGAAAAAAATATGAATTTTTGAAGTTTGTACACGATTTTATAACTAAATTACAACATAACTTTTAAAATTTTAAACCTATGCAATCCAGGCCTTTGGATCCAACACCAACCCATCTCAGCCGTGCATCCCCTTCTCCCTCTCACGTTCTTCCTTCTCCAGATAATTGCCGTCTTCATGAAACCCATCTAATATCAATTAGGGTTTGACTATACTCCTCGATCACACGACTACACTTCATCAAACTACCACCATCACGAAGCTCTCGACACAAGCTACCCACGGCCAGAGCACAGGCCAACTCGGCCCCCTCCCTCCTTGGGAAACGCGTACGCAACTGGCCACGAACGGCCTCGTTTATCTCTCCCTCCGTTGCACCAAAATCCATCATCACCGTATAGATTTCAAGATCTCATCGTGCTCTATAATGTTGTAGTTAACAACTTTGGCTAAAACTTCACGGATTGGAAGAGATTAAGGAAAGAAAATCGAAAAATTCTGGCCATACATGCTTGAACTGGCAGCTACAAGAAATTAGGGTTTAGAGTTTATTTTTTTTTTATTTATGAAGAGGTTGGTCTCTATTTATAGGAAAAACGAAACACTATTCATTCCGGAAATTCCGAACTCCGATTTACGCGCCGTAACTGACGTATCTAGGGTTTATCCCGCGTTCCGGACACAATGGAACAGGTTTCGAAAGCTAATTCGGACATCTGTGCGAGTTATGGCTATAAACGCTCAATTTGAATTAAACCGATTTAAGCGATTTTCTAGGCGTTTTAATTTGTACCGGACAAACGGTAAATCCAATTGACACGAAATTTGAAACCTTACAATAATATCACATTACGGATCCGATGAAACTGGTTTCGTCGAAATCCGAGACTTTTTGAAAAATGGCTATTTTAACTCGCCAAATTAATATTAAAAATAAATCGATGCGTTTCGAGCTGCTACGATCAAACGATAGCTCCGATTGACACGAAAATTGAAATTCGATAATAACTAACTATTACGGATCCAATGGAACTGGTTTCGTTCAATTCTGAGACTGTTCAAAAATTGACTATTTCCACTAGTCGATTTTAATATTAAAATATTCAATTTTCACAAATTGACTTTTAATTCGATTTTAAAAGTTCTAAAATATCATTCTAACTCCAATATGATAAAATAAAATTTTACAAATCATTTTCAATTATATTTAACCCGATTTTCAATTATTCCCATAATTTAACATATTAAATTATTGATTTAATTATCCAATTAAATCCAATAATTCAAATAAAAAATTATTCGACTTATAAATTCACTTATTAATATTTAAAATTAATTAAATATTCAAATTTTAATTTCTAAAAATTCTGGGTCGTTACAACCGCGATCGATTAATCAGAAGCTAGAGGTTTGGGTTCGCTCGACATGGAATGACGGAGGAGTGGAAGCGCTCTCACGCGCAAAGAAGGAGAGGCTCGGTTGTGTCGATATCATGGGAATTAGGGCAGAATTGATGGAGGCAACGGCGACGGGTGGCTACCAGAGTTAATCGGCCTAGGATTTTGGCTGGTGGTGCACGACTGTGGCGGCAACTGGTGCGACTGGTGGTGGCTACTTCATGTAGTTCGCACGCGCATACAGTTGGAGGCGCTGTGATTGGCGACGACAACGACGATAGTAAAAAAAAAAAAAAAAAATGATGATGGCAGTTGGTCGTGAACATTTTGAAGAAGAAGATGAAGTCGCGTGAGATAGAGGGGACGCTTATGCCTGGACGAGTTGGGTGAGACGTTCTGTTTATTTTATTTATTTTAATTATGTAAATTAGTTTGTTACCTATGTTTTAAATTTTAAATCGTATATTAATAATAATGAAAATAAAAAAATTGAATTGTTTGCATACAAGGTCTATTTCGAACGAAAGAGACTGCGTTGGAACCGTATCGTCAAGCTCTATGCTATGGAGCTGTTTTCATATCGATTTGGCTAGTTTGGATTTTTCTGATTCAAACAGGTGAGTGTTTATACGCTCACAATTGAATAAAATAATTTTATATTAGTTGTACATTCTAAAGTGATATAAATTTGATTGGCTGTTGTTTGGTTGGTTTAATTGTCATTTAAATTGGTATATGAATTAACTGATAGAATTTAAATTGACCGTTAAATAAATTTAAATTTAATTAGCAGCATATTACCCGATATGGTAAAAAAAATTGGAATTTATGAATGTTATTGGCTCTATGGTTGATTGATTGTGATGGATGCTATTGGTTGATATTGGTTGTTTATTTATTTTGATATATCATGCTATCATCCTGTATATTGTTTATTGCATATAAAATTGTAAATTGAATTATTTCGAATAAATTAAGAAATAGATTGAAATGATATACACCTATGGCACCTATTTTGATTAAAATGATATATATCCATCCTTGAAATGATATTGAAATAATTATCCACTTGGCCATAGGTTAGAAAATTTTATACGGACACCGAGTTAGTTAAATTAAATGATTTTAAAGTTGTTTTGAAATTATTTAAATGAATTGATTTTAAGGATAAAATCCAATTTATGGAAATTGAATTAGTATGAATTAGAGCTCAAATGTTGGAATTTAAAATTGGTAAACGAATTGTTTAATTAATCGAAGTTTAGATTTTTAAGTTAAAAATTGAAATACGACGTAAATTTTCGAAAGTTGATTTGTTTTAAAAGATCGGACTTTTATTCGAACTTTGAATATTTCTAAGAAAAATTGATATGAAATGATAATTCAAGTTTGAGTTTGGAATTGAAAATTTGGATTTAAAAATTTGGTATTGAAAGTAAATTTGATTTAAGTGTTTAAATCGTTATTTTGAAATTGAATTTGAAATTGGAATTGAATTTGGAAATTAATTTGAAATTGGAATTTAAATGAATTTGGAATTGGAATTGGAAATTAATTTGAAATTGAGATTTAGATTAATTTGAAATTGGAATTGAAATTTAAATAAATTTGGGAATTGAAATCGAAATTTATATGGAATCAAAATTTGTTCGAGTTGGAATCGGAATTGAATCGATTAAATCGAAATGGAATTTGGGATTGACTTGGGTAGGAAATTGGAAAGTTGACCGGTTTGATTTTTGGAATTATTTTTAAAATGAATATTTTAGTATAAATGATTTAAAATCTATATTCTTTAAATATTCAAATTATTTTGATTTTCCAAATTATTTTAATATGTAAACCATTTTCATATTCAAATTATTTTGATTAAACTATTTAAATATTTTCTATTAAACTATTTTTAACTATTTAACTATTTTAAACTATTTAAATTATTTTCTAAAATTCAAACTGGTAAAATGGTAAATTGTTTATATTTAAATCTTGGATTTAAATATGAACTAGGTTAAAGTGAAGATTATAACCTAAATTGAATTCAAATCAAAATTTTGGAAGTGGAATCGATTTATCGGACAAAATTGAAAATTTTGAATATATGATAATTTCGAAATGGAATTGATGTTGAAGCGAATATATGATGATTTCGAAACGGATTTGATTTTTGAAGCTAATATGATATTTTGATCTCAAGTACGAATTGTTTTCGAAATAAAAAAGAACCAACCGGTGTGTAAAATGACGATTGGTGGTTAGAGAGACAAGGGCCCCTTATTGAAATACTCTCTTTCAATACCGGAACCACATTAACAACTGTGTACGCAGTGAATGATATCCAAAATGTAGTGGTTGAATTGACGATGTTTACTGGAATGAAGTAAGAGAACAATGATGGATAGCATTGACATTCGTGTCATAATTAAAATGACTAAAACATGAGCCTATGTCTGGCCAATGAGGTTAGCTACCTCTAGCGACGTTGATTCCTTATATTACTATTGTCGTTTCGCATTCGATGGGTGCACCTTATTTTTTGTTTGGATTGATTGTCGCAGTCGGCCACGGATGGGTTACGACCAGCCAGAAAAGGTAAACTGGTAGAATCCTACCTTGGGCATTGCGTCACGTGCCTTGTCATATTTACCCCTATACGAGTCCATTATGACTTTGGTTCAAACTGTATAAAACGTGTTAAGGTGGATTAATGTAAAGCCTTAACGCTATTTTGATATGTATTTTACTGATAGACATTATCTATTATAGCGTATACTATTATATATAAATAGTTTAAAGGATCCTTAGGAGATGGAAATTCCCGTAACATCTCTTAAGTTATTGCACTCATACTTGTGATATTGATTTGACTTACATAAGAGTATTTTAGTCTTTACTCGAGTGTTTTGTCTTTTCATTATGCTCGGGTCAGTCCTGAGTTTTTTTTCTAGCGTATTGAAGACTATTCTCTGGAGGACGAAGACAGAGTTGTGGAATATTGTTATTATTATTATCCACTGCATTATGCTATTCTGCTGTATTTCTTATTTATCCCTGATGTGTGTATATATATAACTTTGATGAATCTGTATAGATTAAAATGAAATGTATAGTGAACAGCTTCATGAACTGTTATTTGATTATTATATTTTATCGGTTCCACTGTGAGATTCTGTGTTTTGCTTTCTTCTTCTCTTCTTATTTTTCTTATTTAACCCCATTGATGATCTACGTTTCGAATTGTTTAATTCGGGCATGTGCGGATCATTGTCGATCTAAACCTTTCGAAATGTGGGTTGTCGCAGTTGGTATCAGAGCCAGGTTTAGCGATAACCTTAGCTTTGTGGGGTTTGACTCATTAGAGATAGGGTAGTAATACCCTAGAATGAGTCAGTTTGAGTGTATATATGAGAGAGCGTACTTGCTAGTGTAATAAAATGATTTATATTGTGTTTACTTATCCGTTGAGTTATTTATGAATTCTGATTGATTTGGCGGATACCGTGTCATCGATAAGGTTTCTAAACACTTAAACAAGGCAACTCGACATTATATTATTTTAAAATCTGGTAAATGAAATAATTTTACCTAAATTATTATATATATATATAACGATTATTAATGAAATTATTGTTAGGAGATGATAATATTTAGTTATCATCGATTATTGGTTGAATTAAAATAAATTGTATATTTTGGAAATTTTGTTTTATAAACAATTTGATAATTAAATTGAATTAAAATATAATTGCAATAAGAATTGGTTAAAACGACCATGTTGTAAATTAATGGAATATTTCGATAATAAGCTAACAAAATTTGTACAAGTATATTTATAATATAGCTTATATATAGGAATGATTCTAAAAATTGAGAACTTTAGAATTTAAAATCCTTTTTGTTTTCAATTTTTTTTCAAAGCCTTAAAGATTAATAATAGTATTATTTGAAAGAGTTTTGGCTAGAAAGAAAATATTTTTAAAAGGATTTATGAAGAAATAAAAGCATTAAACTCGCTTGGTTGTTGGGAAATAATTCTAGGGATGACTGCGGCATCACTGGTGTTCATTTTCGAGTTTCTAAGTGAAGATTGCTATCAAAAGAAAATTAAATTTTGATTAAACAAGTTCTGATTTAGAAAATATTTGAAATAGTTGTACTTAAAATTGGAAATAGTATATAAGAAATAAGTTTGTAACTTATACGGGAAAGTAAAATTTAAATTTAAAACTATTTTGGATAATTTTTAATTAAGCAATAAAATAAATTTGAATCCGAGAAATGAAATATAATAATTAACTTAAGAAATATTAAGTTGATTGAGTTAGTGAAATGAAATAAATAAAATATAGTTTACCTCGTGAAAGCTTAAATAAAATGAATTTTATGTAAAATGAAATGAATAAAATGAAACTTTAAATGAATAAATTATATAGTTTATAGATTTGAGAATATTAAGCTAAACAAATTTTAAATTTTTTAATTGTGCATGATAAGAAAATTTAACTTGAATAGGATTAAATAAAATGAGTAATGAATTAAATTGAAATGAAGTTCAACTTAATATTAAATAAGTTGAATTGGATATTAAGTGAAAATAGATAAATTAGTAAAGAGAATTAAATTCCACTCAAGCTATAAAATGAATTAATGAAATGTATATGAACTTGAATTTAAAATGAAATGTATTTAAGATGTAAGAAATTGAATAAGAATAAATGAATGTACACCAAACATGCCATTTTGTAACACTTTTTCCCCTTCAGTTTCTAACGGTTATTACCGTAATAAATTAGTAACGGATATTTCCATTGTAATCAATTACAACGGTTATTACCGTTATAAATTTTGGTAATTTCGTAACTAAACTAAAGTACAGTGGACATATTTGTAATTTCCTTTGTATTCTTGCCTAACGCAATTCCAACGCTTGAACGCTTTCGTACTTCCTCCTTCTTGCTTTTAATCTAGGGTTGCCGCCTTGTCCATGGATCTGAGCCCTATGTCTTTAGTGGCCAAAACTACCTCGAATCTAATATTTGAAATCCCGATTTGCTGTCAATTTTGCGATCCACTAGATCTAAAGTTTGAGATATAGTCGAATATTGTTACTTGAAGAACTTCGATCGATGGCTTCTCAGATTTTTCAACCACGGTGCGTCTTCTTCTATATGTATCCGTTCTTTTCCAAGCTAACTGATTATGATTAAATTGAACTCTGAATTTGATATTCCTCTCAATCTCAGTTAGGTCTAAGATTGAAACTGAAAATATGTGAGATTCGATACAATCTCCTAGATTTTATGAACCAACTTCTTATGCTTCCCTTTTTATTTACCCAAAAATTATGTGAGATTTGGTACAACCTCATGGATTTTACCCATCAAGTTCGTATGATGTAAGACAAAAGAAATCATTTGTATGTATGTGAGATTTGGTATAGTCTCATGGATATTACCGATTAATTGAGTATGATTTAATGTTGATTTGGCTAAAATCAATCAATTCTATTAATGCTTTGTTGCTGCTGTTTCACATTGTACTTTAATGCAATGTAGGAGTTTATATGCTCCCAATTTAATATCCAAAACGTGCTCATTTGATCCATTTGTAGTAGTGAATTGCTCATTTTGTTCGCCAATAGTTCTTATATGAATCAAACTACATGCTAGCTCGTTTTCTTCACCGATATATAGTCTAAACTGCGTATTAAATTGTAGAAAGATTCTAAGATAATGTAGATAAAGGTACAATATTAACAAGGCAATTGAATTATTGAACTAAGCATAAGGTCTAAACTTAAGCTTTACTGATATTCCATGCTAACCTGAATGCATTTTCTAATGAAATACAGAGATAGTACGACACTGAATTATTCAACAACACATTAAACTATTGTGTCTCAGCAAAATATAACCATTGTAACTTGTTTGAAAATCATATCTTTTCCTACATTGTTTCAAATGACTAATTACTCACATCATATTTTCTCCCTAAACGTGAAAAAACAACATCAAAGCGAGTATTATGATTTCAAACTTCGCCTGTTTACTAGACCTGGATGTACTCTCTTAGTAATACCCATTTCCGTTAAAGACTAAATCAAAATGGTAAATATTTAACATGTTCCCCTTAGTAAAAGATATCACAACTGGTGTTATTGCTTAATTATTTGGAACCCTGTAGCTTGATTTTTTCTTTGACACCGTACTGCCCACTTCAGGATGCATATGATCATTTAGAATATATGTAGTGTTGGTGTGTTTTTTGCGTCGTTTGGTTCCATTAAACGAGTATGTTTTCTTGTAGCCTGCATGGGCCTTTGGTATTTGAACAACAGTGAACAAGATTTATGGACCAACTAATGATTATTAATTAATTGGATTTATTTTAAAAATTCAAAATTTAGACACTTAGTTAATTTGAATATATAGACCTAAATGTAAAATTTATCATGATATTTATTAAATAAATAAATTTGATTTTTGGCAAAAACATGCACATGGATATAAATTACTATTTTTTCTAATACCAATTATAAAGACAAACATGCCATAAAATGATAACAGCCATAGAAGTCTCCTTAATAGTTGTTGTTTTAGCTCACTATTAAAACCTTACATTGTAGTAGAAAAACTATTAAAATTAACGTAAAATAACAACATTGGCTATCATGTATTGTGATATTTGGATTGTCATTTTTGATAAAATATACACCGTGAATATAAGTTGTTTTGATAAAAAAAGGAACAAAAAGATCACTAATAAGGTCTTTTAGTTTAATAATTCAATCCTAAAAAGTATTTCACACACACACATATATATACATGCATCAGTCAAAACCCAAAACTGTTTGTTATGTAAAAAACCATAACAAAGACTGTTTATTGGAATAAAATGAACTGATTATATTATAAAGAAATTAAAACGATTATTTGTGGCCTAAAATTGGAAAACATGGTAAATATTAATTTCTAATTTCTATACAAAGTGTGCAATTTTACTGTTAAAAAAATTGGTATGTGTAAGCTAAATTTTGAGATAAATTTGGTAGGTTATTTTTATATTTTCTATATTATTATTATTATTATTTATGTTGGGTACATATAATTCCACTGTTTATAGTTCAAACAATCCCTTTCTTCTAGAAAAGTAATAGGTATACTTTTGCATTTTAATTTATTTTATTATATTAGGATCCTTTTTATTTATATTATTGGATATATTTCAACTTTTGGCTTTGTTTAGATGATTCGTGGAATTTTACCATATTTTTTTAGAATAACCAAGAACATATATTTCTCTAAAATATTGTTGTATGATTGATTTTATATAGTGCCACAATTCAATCTCCACCGAAGTCCATTGTTTATTTCATTTTTCGTCTCATAACATGTAGTTTATTTGTTTTGCTTATGTTCAAGGTTTTTTTTGCTTGGCTTATGGCAATGGCATAATAACTTATGCTACTTGACTTCTATTCGAGGTGGGTAATTTTCCATACTATTAGTCTTTCTTTATGTTTCTCTTTTCTATTATTGGCGTATTTGTTGTTACCATGACATGTATTATGCATTTTTAATAGAAAGAAGGAACTTATAAGGAAAGGAAATTCAATTCCATATGCCACTTTTTTGTATATGAAGCTCGTGGTTCTTTACCATCAAAATTTGATTGTGATTATGCTTATGTAAGTTCTTTCACTGAAACTTTCAAATTTCACCTACTATATAATTATTAACGAAAGCTATAATATGTGCAAATTTAGGTTCTTGGACATATAAGTTATCACATACTTGCAGCTGGTTTAAATGGTTACATGGCTATTGCAACAAACTTGAAAAATCCCATCAACAAGTGGAAATGCGGTGCTGCTCCAATTACTGTAAGATAACTTTTTATTTGGTCCAATGAATTCGAGTTCAAACCAAGAATCCTTTAAAGAAATTGTTATTTACAACATAAAACTGATATAAAAAAGTAAGCAAACAAATATAACATGTGTTAGATATAATGCATTGTCCTTTAAAGTAAGCAAACCAACGTTTGCAGGACCGAGGGCTTTCCTGGCGGCGAATGCAGAGGCTTCTTATAGGCCTAAATTTTTATTAATTAATGTTAAATTTTTATTTAATGTTAGTTCTTAATCTTCCAATATTATTTGATGGTTTTGGGCATCTTTCTTATTTTGTTTAATTTTATCTTCATGCGTTGCTTTATTCTGGCACTAAAACTTGCTATGTTCATTAATTTACCATGTTTCTCTAAATAAATATATAAAGTTCGGAGGGTTATGAGAAAGACAATGATGAATTTAATTTTTCTCCTTGCATATTGTTCGCTATAAAACATTCAAATTTATTAAAAATAGTATAAAACATTCACTTATGAACATCACTATAATCTTAATGGTACTTGGTCTGCATTCAACATGGTACTTAATTTGCATTCACAGTGGTACTTGATTTTCTTTGCACAATAAAACATTCATGGTGGCACTTAGGATGTTGGCTTCCAGATTGTATGGGTATAATTTGGAAGATGATAATAATAATAGGTTGAAAGAGATCAAATGGAAGAATGAACTTTTTAGAATTTTTTTTATTATAGCACGGAAATACATATACTAATATACATACACTTTAACTAGCTACTAGGCTTACACGATAAAAATCTTCCAAGCTTACATGTTTATTTTCCATGAGAAAATTATGTCTGACCTTTCACATGTGAGGGGAAGGTGGTAGAAGAGGTGTTTGGCAGTGCAATATGGTTGAAGGAGATGTATGATGGTGATGGGCTATTTGGTTGGAGAAGTAGTGGTCAGTACGTTTCAGGATTTGGAAATATGGTGAATGTAATGTCACCAGGCAATGTAGAGGAATTGAGTAAAGATGAGATGATGTTTGAGGTTAGTGCAGATAGTTTATGGCAGTAGTGAAGTATATGATAAAGTCTGTTGTCAGAAAGTGGTGTGATGAAGCCTGGTGATGTGAATGGGGTATGATGCAGTGCACTGTGTTTGTTTGGTGTTGATGAAGGTAGGCAGTGGTGAGGTTGTTGAGCAGTAGTAGCTTAGTGAAAAAAATGAAATATGTGAGGTTAACAGGGATGGGTAAGTGCACTGTTTTACTGTGATGTTACAGGAGAATGAAGTAGTTTTGTATTGTATGTTGTACTGCGATGTTACAGGAGAATGAAACAGCTTTGTAGTGTTTTTAAGGCAGAGTTGAAGCAACAATGTTCAGGTATGTTAGGGTGTGTATATGCAAGTTGAGGAGAAGTAATGATGGGTGAAGTGAGTGGTCTGGTAGCAGTTGTATGGCACTGTGATGGCAGATGATTGGAAGTGTGATTGTGCAGCTAGTTTGTATGAGGTAGGATGTTCAGTAGAGTGACAGAGGTTGTATGAGGTAGGATGGTTAGTTTGTAATGCTTGGTGATGTTGTAGTATGGAAGTGGTAGAGGATTGCAATAGTGAATGTTGCTAGAGGACGTGGATTGTTTGGTGGAAAGATGGTTGTGGTGGATGATGTTATTGCTCTTGTAATGTCAGTGTATGCACAGGAAGTTGATGGTTGGTATGTTGGTTTGGCATTGAGATGGGATTAAAGTAGAAGTTGATGGAAGGTATTTGGGATGTGCAGGAAGTTGGAAAAGAGGATGGTATTTATATGTATATGTGGGAAGTTGATGGTGTGGGAGGTGATTCACTGAGTGTTATGGATCAGCGTGATATGCACAGGCAGCAATATCAATTGGTGAATTGTTTTTGTGCAGGGGAGATTATTGGTGGGTAGCAGTGACTGTTAGAATTGTTACTTGTGCTTGGAATATGAATGAAGTGGCAGTGATATATGATTGCAGTGGCAACAGCGGCAGAGAGGTGATGTGGTACAGTGTAGTGGTACGGTTGAAGTTGTTTGATGTACAAGGCAGTGGTACAGAGAGGTACAAGTACAGGGTAGTGTTCTGTGGTGATGTGATGACATAGGGGAAATGTTTGAGATGAATGCTAGAGATATGTAGATGCAAATGTTAAAAAAAACAAAATGAAAAGTTTTAAAGAGAAATATTGTATAGATTATTTGTAGCTGTAATAAAATATTGGTGCTATATAGTTTGTTTGATATCGTTTTAGTTATCACGGTTATAAGTGTTAGAAAATAACCTTTCATAATGGTTATAACAGTGATATAATTTGCATTTGTCACGGTTATAAGTGTTAGAGTTTCCTTTTTGGTAATGGTTATAAATGTTAGAAACTATTGTTCTGCCACGGTTATAAGTGTGATACTATCTAAATTTTCCACGGTTATAAGCGTTAGCAATAACCATTTTATCACGATTATAACCGTGAGTAAATACTGCTCTGTCACGGCTATAAGTGTGATAATATCTAAATTTATAACGGTTATAAGCGTGAGAAATACTATTTTTATCACGATTATAACCGTGAGCAAAAGTGTGACTGAATTTGCCCACGGTACGTATTTTCACGGTTATAACCGTAACAAATTAGTTTTGTCACGCTTATAACCGTGAGGAAATTGCGTTTCTGGTGTTGTGATGTAAGTAAATTTAATATGGCTAATTGAAACTAATTTAAATTGGAGAAAAAATTATTAATTGCAAGTGGAGCAGATTAAATAAAAATTTGAATGTTAACTAATATAAGTTGGAATAAGTTATTGAAAAAAAAATTGTAAGTTAAAGTGGACTTAAGAGAAGCTAAATGAATTAATTGTGAAAAGAAAAAAAGGTTATTAATACGAATTGAGTTATAAAATGAAATTTACTTTGGTGAATTAATAATGTGAATTTGAATAAACGTAGTGAATCGATGAATTAATAAAAACATAAGATATGAAGTAATAATAGTAAAAGTGAGTTAAGTTGTATAAAATATTATAATAAACTTTTCTAAATTATAATGATGTTAGTGTATATAAATAGAAAAGGGATATACTAAGTGGAAACAAATTCAGCTTAAGCAACGTTAAGTGGAATAATTGTATAAATGATTCACCAATGAATTTATATGAAATAGGTTAAACAAAAAGTGAAACAAATTGGAATTTCACAAATTGAATTGAAAAAAAATGAATATATTGAATTTGTAACGAGTGTTAATAAATTGGAAGCAATCAATGGTATGTAAATCAATTAAATATGGTTGAAACAAATATAAATATAGACAAATCGATTGAATCAAAGTATATTGAATTGAAATAAATCAAATGTGAATGCAATGAATATTGATTGAAAGAAAAGAATGAAATAAAACCAAATTTTTTGAATGTAAATTAATTAAGATCGAATGAATTAATCATAATTCTATTGTATGATTAACGAAGTGAATATAAATAATTGAATGTGAATTAATTTTAAATATATGAAATGTGGTATGGAATTAAATTACTTATGTGTAATTAATTATATGAACGATTGAAATGAAATAAGTGAATGCAAGCTTAATAACATTTAAATGAATGAAAAAGAATTTGGAAACAAAATAAAATGAATATAAGTCAATTCAATGTTATGAATGAATGGAAAATGAGCAAATATAATGTTATAAAAATTTAATGTTAATAAGAATGAGAATGTATTAATTTAAATATTGACATTGGAATGTAAATTTTGATAGTTATAAATTGAATTGAATGAATATTGATTTGTGGGATGATTTATTTTGTTGAAAATCCTTTTTTATTGTTTTGAATACATATGATGCTTGTATGGTTGCATATTTGTGCTCATGTTTGAGATTTGGATTCAAAATGCATGTTTTATACTTATTAGAACTTATACGTTTTCTACATCTTATTATTAGTGACCAACATTCCAAATTAAGTTGACATAGGTACATATGAAGACTGTTTGGACTTATATGCAGACTATTATATGCTTTGCTTGCTTAATACGAGTGAACTCGCTCATATTATAAATAATAAGGTACGTATCTCGGATTACATACCGCGATTTTATATTTTTACCCTTCGGAATGCCTCATCATTGAGATGATATGTATATTTGATATCTTTTTGGTATATTTTTGATATATATTGAATTGTAAAAAAATTTCGATCGAGCTGCACAAAGGAGACTGCTGAAATTTTCCGTAAATCCGGGAGTTAGTAAAATTTTGAAGTGTTCAAATTTTTATAACTTTTTTATATATAAATTATATTTTCCATAAAATCGATATCGGGGTGGCGTGGTAGAAGCATAGTAAAGAGTTTCTAACAAGATTTTAAAGTTAAAAGTGGTTGTTTGAATAAAATCTATTATATGTTAAATTCTTTACTTAACGCCTTTTCGAGAACGAAAAGTTTTGAGTAGGGGAGTATGTAACGACCCATATTTTTGGTTATTTTAAATTATTAAATTCGATATAATTATTGGATAAATAAGGTTAGAAATAAAATTTAATGATTTATTAACATTGGTTTATTAGATAATTAAATTGTTTATAATCTAATATTGAAAAGTATTTGAATAATTTAATTCTGGATCCCAAAATGATATCGAAAATTGCTTTAAGTTTTATTTAAATATGAACAAGATGGTTAACATTTAAATTTGGATTTTTATTTGAAAAATAAAAAATTGAATTTTATATTTTAAATTAACGAGTAAAAATAGTCATTTTGGCGACTGTCTCGGACTTCGACGAAACTAGTTTCATCGGATCTGTAATAGTGAATTATTGTAGGATTTCAAGTTTTGTAGCGATCGGATTTGTCGTTTGGCCGTGCGAGCTTAAAACGCATAGAATTTAAATTCATAATTTAAATAAATACTTCAATTTAAGCTATATTTCTCATATGATCGAATTAGACCTCGAGACTAGTTCCATTGCGTTCGGAATGGGGGTAAAACATTATAAACGCTAGGAAGCATACTTCGTTTGGAGTTTGAGAAATTTCGAACGTTAAACGCCATATATTTTCAAATCTAATAATAATAAATATCTACATCTCAAACTTGTTCAATCCCATATCCCCTTTTCGGCCGCTTATTCTTCTCCCTCCCCCTTTTTCTTCAAATCGATAGTTATAAAAAAGTAAAAACCTAGGTCGAATCGAAAAAAAGAAAAGAAAAAAATCTCAAAAAAGGGCCGCGATCGATTAATCAAAAGCTAGAGATTTGGGTTCGCTCGACATGGAATGGTGGAGGATTGGAAGCGCTCGCACACACAAAGAAGGAGAGGCTCGATTGTGTCGATGTAGTGGGAATTAGGGCTGAATTGATGAGGCAGCGACGACTGGTGGCGACCAGTGTTGATCGACCTAGGGTTTTGGCTGGTGGTGCACGACTGTGGCGGCGACTGGTGCGACAGGTGGTGGCTACTTCATGTAGTTTGCACGTGCATATATTTGGAGGCGCCGTGAATGGCGATGACAACGACGATAGTAAAAAAATAAAAGAAGAAAGAAAACAAAATGATGATGGCAGTTGGTCGCGAACATTTTGAAGAAGAAGATGAAGTCGCGTGAGATAGAGGGGACGCTTATGCCTGGATAAGATGGGTGAGAGGTTCTGTTTTTTTATTTATTTTAATTTTGTAAATTAGTTTGTTACCTATGTTTTAGATTTTAAATCGTATATTAATAATAATGAAATTAAAAAAAATCAAATTGTTTGCATACAAGATCGATTTCGGACGAAAGAGATTGCGTTGGAACCGTATCGTCAAGCTCTATGCTATACATCTGATTTTTATATCAATTTGGCTAGCTTGAATTTTTCTGATTCAAACAGGTGAGTGTTTTTTGCTCACAATTGACTAAAATAATTTTATTTTGGTTATATTTATATTCTGAAGTGATATAAATTTGATTGACTGTTGTTTGGTAGGTTTAATTGTCATTTAAATTGGTATATGAATTAAATGACAGAATTTAAATTCACCATTAAATAAATTTAAATTAATTGGAAGCATATTACCCAATGTGATAAAAAAAATGGAATTTGTGAATGTTATTGGCTCTATGGTTGATTGGTTGTGATGGATGCTATTGGTCGATATTAGTTTTTTATTTATTTTGATATATCATGTTATCATCCTGTATATTGTTTATTGCATATAAAATTGTAAACTGGATTATTTCGAATAAATTAAGAAATAGGTTGAAATGATATATATCTATGACACCTATTTGGATTAAATGATATATATCCATCCTTGAAATTAAAATGAAATATTTATCCACTTGGCCATAGGTAAAAAAAATTATACGGACACCGAGTTGGTTAAATTAAATGATTTTAAAAGTTGTTTTGAAATTATTTAAGTGAATTGATTTTAAAGATAAAATACAATTTATGGAAATTGATTTATTTTGAATTGGAGCTCAAATGTTGGAATTTAATATTGGTAAACGAAATTATTTAATTAATCGAAGTTTAAAGTTTTTTAAGTTAAAAATTAAAATACGGCGTAAATTTTCGGAAGTTGATTTGTTTTAAAAGATTGGACTTTTATTCGAACGTTGAATATTTCTAAGAAAAATTGATATGAAATAATATTTCAAGTTTGAGTTTGGAATTGAAAATTTGGATTTAAAAATTTGGTATTGAAAGTAAATTTGATTTAAGTGTTTAAATCGATATTTTGAAATTGAATTTGGAATTGGAATTGAAATTGAAATTGGAAATTAATTTGAAATTGGAATTTAAATTAATTTGGAACTGGAATTGGAAATTAATTTGAAATTAAGATTTAAATTAATCTGGAATTGGAATTGAAATTTAAAGAAATTTGGGAATTGAAATCACAATTTATGTGAAAATGAAATTTATTCGAGTTGGAATCGGAATTGAATCGATTAAATCGAAATGGAATTTGAAATTGATTTAGGTAGAAAATTGGAAAGTTGACCTGTTTGATTTTTGGAATTATTTTTATAATGAATATTTTAGTATAAGTGATTTGAAATCTATATTCTTTAAATATTCAAATTATTTTGATTTTCTAAACTATTTTTGTAACAACCTTGTATTTTGTGATTATTTTAATTGTATATTTTAATTATTATATTTGAATTCCTGATTTAAAAACTTTATTTTATTTATTAAAATGGATAAATTTTGTTATTTTAAATATAAATTTTGATTTGTATGCGCATTATAATTTCAAACATGAATAAGTAGAATATTTTCCAGAAATGTGTATTTTGGTCAATATAGTCAAACTTTGACTTTTAAATTTAAAATTTAAATATTAAATTTTTTTTGAATTTTATCTTTTATTATGAAATAGATTATATTTCAAGAATACTGCTTCTCGTTTCATTGAAATCCGATTTATATTGTGAAAGTTATGCTTTTTACAATATTGTTTGTAAATTGTTTTATTTAACAAAATTGTTTATTTTAAATTATATAAATAATATTATTTTTTTTGTAAAATATTGTTCTAATTTGTGTAATATGTCATGTTGTATATATATTTTATTTTTAAAACATTTTATAAGTGTAGTTATAATTTTTCAAATGTTTATTGTATATTGTTTTCAATTTTTAATTTCTAGTTTCAATTAAATTAAGTATTTTCTTTATTTATTTTTCTATTTTCCAAGATATTATTTTATTTTCATTTCTACTTCGTTTTGTTCAGATTTTTTTTTTATTTACTGAAATTTCATTTGTTTAATTTGATTAAAAGAAATGGAAATACAAAGAGGCAAAAGACCTTTCATTTTCCATTGTCTTTTCATATAGCCTTGTCTCTTCATTTACCAATTGCCTTTTCATTTTCCTTGCAGCCGTCCATTTCTTTTGCTGTAGCCGTGACTTTCATTCTCATTTCACGTGAGAAATTTTCTTCTCATCTCAAAACTCACGGTCATGCTTTATGTTCTGAAAATTTTGGCAAGTTCATGGCATCTTTTCCTAATTTTTTTCATACTTTCTATTGATTGTTGCCTTTGTTTCTTCTAGTTTTCTCAGGCTAGCCTCTACTTCATCAGCTCCACCATCAGCTGCACCATCTACAGTAGCAACTTCCCCTTCTCCTCTGATCATAATCAGGCCATGAACATTTGTTGAGCTTGCATTATAAAAATTTGCACAAAACTCCACAAAACCTTGCCTAGCCAAGCTTAATTCCACCCTACCCTTCATTATTCATCTCGGCCACCCTCTTAGCCACCACCTCTAGCCATCACATCATCTCTGACATCAGCTCCAAACCTGTACCTGACATGTCCAGATCTGAAGACCCCATGGCCGAGCCTATATGTGGTCATAGCCGAGCCTAAAGTTGAACAAACCCTTCCTACCTTTCCTTGCCTTTGACCTTCCTCTTATTTTGCCTTTGCCTTCCACTTTCATGCCCTTAGCCTTGCATCTAGGTCTTGGCCGAGCCATGTTAACACCTAGGCCGAGCCTAGTGTTGTGTGATCAAGCCCATTGATCATGTGACAAGCCATGTTGTCATGATCAAGCAAAGTTTGATGAAAGCTATGTGATGTTCTTTGTTAATTTAAAATTCCAATTGTTTCAATGTATTTTGTATTGAATTCATATGAATTCAATTGTTTATATTATCTTGTTTATTTATTGTATACAAGATCATCATCTAGGCTTCCATTCATTCAAATCAAAAGTCGTGCTGTATCGTGCTTGTCGTGCCTTTGGAATCGTTTTGTGTGTTGTCGTGGTCTCTAGCTTCGATAAAGGTGAGTCCTTCTCATTCTGACATGTTACTTATGAATTAGTGAATTGATGACAAGTGTTTAGTAAATTAAAAATGTTATGCAAGTTAATGATGATTATATGATATGTTATGCCATGTTATTATTATGTTAACTTTGATAATTATCACCTGACATGTGATATATGACATTATATTGTGACATTGACATTGTTTTTACTGTTTATGCATATGTTCACACTGCAAGTTCCCTGTTAGAATAGAATCACTATGAGTTGAAATAATACATACCCGAAAGGACATTAGAATAGGGAAAAATCATTATGGCCTAAAATGATAGGGCTGAGTGATTTTTATTGTATTTTATTTAACTTGGGATTGCGGGTTCGAAATGATAGAACCCGGGTTTTCTTTTTAAATTGCGAATTGAAATGATATATACCCGTATCAGTTGACCTAGGTTAGAAAATTATATACAAACCCCATGGTATATTTTAAAATGACTTTCTTAAGGTATGTAATTTTAAAAATATAAATTTCGATTTAAAAAAATATATTTTATGGTTTTGGGAAAGCTAAATATTAAGTTTTGATTTTGTGAATTTAAGTATGTAAAGTTAAAGTAAATGTGAATTTTGACTTTAAATTTTATTTTTAAAATATAAGTAAATAATGGAAATTTAACTTAAAGTTTTGAAATGATATTTAATATAAAATGTTAAGTTTTATCAAATTTATAAGTTAATAAACAGTGAATTTTGACTTAACAAATGAATTGAGTTTTAAATTGTATATTTAATTATAAAATTATGTGATAAATCATATTTTAAACCGATCTAAATGTGAAAGTTTAGAAGCCTAAAAATATGACTTATAAATTTAAAATTGGCTAAAACTGAAGGTTTATTGTTTTTGAAAAGTTAAAATAAAAGCTGGAATTTTATTAATAGCATTTCCAAATGCTGTGGTCTTATGACAACATTTTTAAATGCTGTTGTTTTTGAATTTCACTATGTTAAAATAACTAAATATCTATTACGGCATTTTATAAATGTCGTTATTCATGAACTAAACTATTTTGGAAACTATAAGCTACGATAGCACTTTATAAATGCTGTCGTTGCTATAAATTGACAATGTTTTGAAATATTATAGATTTTAACACTATTTGAGTTATAATTTAAAGTGTTAAACGATTTAACTTATGGAATTGATTATTTGTGAAATTTTAGGAGTTTTGAAAATATTTAATATTTAAATTTGAATTTTTAAGGAATTTAAATTGAATTTGAATTTAAATAATGTTTACTTTTTTGTGTGTTAAATGGAATGAAATGTAATGAGATAAATGAATTTTTGAATGAAATTTTGATATGTATTTTGTAATGATATTTGAATTAATAAATGAATGATAAATTTGATTTTAAAATGATATTTAAATTTGAATATTTGAATTTGAATTCAAATAATGATTTGATAATGAGGTTTTGAAAAGACATGATATTTTGATGATTGGAATAGTTTGGAAATAATTTGATCTTTATTTTAATAAAGAATACAAATATGAATTTGAAATTGAAATGATATTTGGTAAATGAATATTTGAAGGATATTTGGTTTATTTTTAATTTAAGTTTATTTAAATGATATTGGATTTATGAAATGAATATTTCAAAACTAAGTAATAATGAAGTTAAATTTGAGATATATGAAATTATAAATTTAGTTTTGAAAAATGGTATATTAAAGCTTTGAAATATATTAAAAATTGAATAGTTTATTTGTGGATCAAATCTATATTTGAAATTTATAAGATCTGAAATGATTTGTTGGGAAACTGAATTTAATTGAAATTGCTGGCTTGAATTGAATTAAATTGGAAATTTGAAAATTTGGGTATAATTGAATGAATTTGTGAATTGTAAAGAATTAAATGAATGTTCCATGATTTCAAGTGTACGATTTCGAAATGTTATGATTTTTTCAAAGTGTAATGATTTTAAGAATTTGGTTTCGAAAAGTTATAACTTTGAAAGTATTATGATTTTCGAAAGGTAAATATATGTTTTAAATGGAAATGATATCTTGATTTGGATATAGTTTTGAAATAAAATGGTTTTGGTTTCGAAGTATAAACTATTTTGATTGAATATATAGTTTTGAAATAAAAATGGTTTTGGTTTCGAAGTATAAATTATTTTGAAAGGAATATAGTTTTGAAATAAATGATTTGATTTTTGAAGTACAAACTATTTTGGAATGACCACGGCGTTATAATAACAATTGGTTGTTAAAGAGACCAGGATTGTAAGTTTTCATACTCTCCGCCAACTCCGAAAACCACTTTAACAACCGTGTATGTGGTGGAGATTCCAGAATGAAGTAGGATGGTGGCGACGTTCTTGAGGTATATTATGTTGACCCAACTCCCATGAGTTGGCATAAGGTGGCTAAAACAAGAGAGATCGACAGGCCTAGTGAGGTCATTCCTCTAATCGGACACATTCCTTCGATATTATACTCTTACTTGTGATTGATTAGATGGTCATCCTTCGACTTTGATTGGGAGTGTGTTCCAAGGTAGGCGTAGTGGCTGCTACGTTACTATCAGCCCAGAAGCGTAATTGGTATATCTACCCTGGCATTGCCTAGTTGTGCCGTGTCACCTACCATATCGAGCCTTACTACGAGTTTGTTTTTTCCCCTATAGCCCATGGAGTATTTAGGGTAGTCACCCGATCTAGAGATATGTTGATAATGGATGGACTTTGGGACTATAACGCGTTAAGGGAAATATTGGGTCACTCCTTAATGCTATTTTAAAGTAAGTTTATTTTACTGTAGACATTATTATAACAGCGCAATATTACTACATAGTAAATAGTTTAACGGATCCTTAATGGATGGGCGATCCCAAACATCCTTTAAGTTACTGATGTATTTTGTTACTGTTCACTTGAGTTGATTTACAGTTCATAAATATTTATGTCCTGACTCGAGTGTTTTGTGTTTTGCTTTATGCTCGAGTCAGAATGAGTGATTCAGCATTCAAGACTCACCTTTGGAGTTGGAGCTTTGCTTGAAAATCCAGCCATCTATTTTGCTTTCAGTATCCAGTGATTCTATTTTGATTTGTATTTGATGTATCTTGTTACTCTTCTGTTGTATCTTGTTTAACTCTGATGTATCTTATTTTATATAGTAGCTTCATGAACTACTATCTCTTTTAATTCCGCTACATTATTAAATACTCTGTGTCTGTGATCTGTGATTATTTATTTACTGTATATTCTGAGATTTGCCAAATTTTATTTACAACGCGATATTTTGAGCAATTCAAGTCCGACTTGTGCGGATGCAAATGGTTGAAAATATTGGGTCATTACAATTTTAATATGTAAACCATTTTTATATTCAAATTATTTCGATTAAACTATTTAAATATTTTCTATTAAACTATTTTTAACTATTTAACTATTTTAAACTATTTAAACTATTTTCTAAAATTCAAACTGGTAAAAGGGTAAATTATTTATATTTAAATCTTAGATTTAAATACGAACTAGGTTAAAGTGAAAATTATAACCTAAACTGAATTCGAATCAAAATTTTGGAAGTGGAATTGATTTATCAGACAAAATTGAAATTTTTGAATATATGATAGTTTCGTAATGGAATTAATGTTGAAGCGAATATATGATGATTTCAAAGCGGATTTGATTTTTGAAGCTAATATGATATTTTGATATCAAGTACGAATTGTTTTCAAAATATAAAAGAACCAACCGGTGTGTAAAATGACGATTGATGGTTAAAGAGACCAGGGCCTCTTATTGAAATACTCTCTTCCAATATTGGAATCACTTTAACAACTATGTACGCAGTGGATGATATCCAAAATGTAGTGGTTGAATTGGCGACGTTTGCTGGAATGAAGTAAGAGAACGATGATGGATAGCATTGACATTCATGTCATAATTAAAATGACTAAAACAAGGGCCTATGTCTGGCCAATGAGGTTAGCTACCTCTAGCGACGTTGATCCCTCGTATTACTATTGTGGTTTCAAATTCGATGGGTGCACCTTATTTGTCGTTTGGATTGATTGTCGCGGTTGGCCAAGGATGGGTTACGACCAGCCAGAAAAGGTAAACTGGTAGGATCCTACCTTGGGCATTGCCTTACGTGCCTTGTCATATTTACCCCTATACGAGCCCATTACGACTTTGGTTCAAACTGTATAAAACATGTTGAGGTGGATCAATGTAAAGCCTTAACGCTATTTTGATATTTATTTTACTGATAAACATTATCTATTATAGCGTATACTGGATCCTTAGGAGATGGAAAATCCCGTAACATCTCTTAAGTTATTGCACTCACATTTGTGATATTGATTTTACTTACATAAGAGTATTTTAGTCCAAACTCGAGTGTTTTGTCTTTTCATTACGCTTGGGTCAATCCTGAGTTTTTTTTGGGCGTATTGAAGACTATTCGCTGGAGTACAAAGACGGAGTTTTGGTATATTGTTATTATTACTATCCCCGACATCATGCTATTCTGCCATATTGCTTATTTATCCCTGATGTACATATATAACTATGATGAATGTGTATAGATTAAAATCAAATGTATAGTAAACAACTTCATGAACTGTTATTTGATTATTATATTTTATCGGTTCCGATGTGAGATTCTATGTTTTGCTTTCTTCTTCTCTTCTTATTTTTCATATTTAACCTCATTGATTATCTACATTACGGAATTTTTAAGTCAGGCATGTGTGGATTATTTTCGATTTAAACCTTCCAAAATGTGGGTCGTTACACATCAAATAATAACTCATAAACTGTCTCTAAATAGTAAGACACTAGCAAGTTGCATAGTTCTATGCAGTGGAATATAAAATGAATAAATTTAATAATATGAGGGAATAGCCTCCTGCTAGCCATATGTCCAGTTCCACATGCTCCGCAGATCCGATATCCGTCATAATCTGCTCATTTAAGAGTATCCAAAGTAATAGAAAGTAAAGCATAAAACCCTAGGTCAGACAACAGTCTGGTGTGGGCGGTAATAAATCTCTAAATACTAATATGCCATTATAATAAGACAAATGGTATGAAGAGTCAAGTCTAACACGTCATTGCTTCTAAAGAGTTAGCACATATATAAAATATACACTACTCCACATCATAATCATCATGGTGTACTATATAACAAAGAACTAAGGGGTATATAGATATATACATCAATAATATCGGCATCAGGTGGCATCCCTAGGGTGATAAAAAATCAACCAAATATAGCATCCATCATTCATCCTCATATTCACTAACTCATTGTGTTGGATACGTGATAATTCGAACGACCCGTCATGGTCAAGGACTACTTAACGTCCCCATTCCTTAATACTCAAATCCATGCCACGTAGTAGGCCATGATACTAGAATGCCTATCATGGCTGATACATGATAAAAGATCGTCTGTCATGGAGATCAAATCGCCCGTTTTGGAGGTCAAAGCCCGTCATGACTTGAATAGGTACCATACATTACTCTTATTGCAAGTACTCTTTTAGCCTTCGAATGTCATTGATACCTTTGCATATTTCATCGGTAGCAGTGCTCATCTTAGAACTGTTCCTATGACTTCAGTCACGAAGTCACTAAGGTCAGGAACTACTCTAGACAGCCATCATTAGTCGTAGAATATCATCATGCATCCCATAACCTTCCTCGAAAAGTCCACTTAATGCGACTCATCATCACCACTTTGCATCTTGAAGTATATCTATCCATCATCGAAGACATCACTCCCTTTTATGTCGACGTCATCTCGAACTACGCGTCATTGTTACCGACAATCGCCATCGATCCATCATCAAACGACCACAACTCGAGCATACGAACACCAAACAACTTGAAGCTTGGAATGTAGCCTCATAGGGGTTTCCTTGTTAATATCAAAAAGTGGCAACAAACCCCCAAGAAATTAAGTAGAGAATGAAAATGAAGAAACATAAATGGAAAATGAGTAAAAATAAGACACCCAACATTTAAAGTGGTTCGACCATGTAGGATTTCTATTGATTATATTATTGTTTTGCAAGTACAGTTCTTATGGGTCGGCACCACTCTGCGGGTGATTACAAAGAAATATGTGATACTTGCAAGGAAGCCAAAAAGGTCCTTGAAAATGAGCCCATAGCCTCAAATTTTTAGCTACATGTCGTCTGAAAGTTCTTCTTTATGATCTCCCCTACGTCCCTGTGTCCAGGAGCGGTTCCACTTGAGAAAATATGGCAATATCAACAAGTAGCTATGGGTCAGTACCAATCCATAAGCATGGATCGGTACCGATCCATTAAATCTTCTTATGGATCAATTTCGATGCTTTGTGGTATGGTGACTCATTCTTAGCCTTTTGATTTCCATCTTGTATGCATCATTATAAACTTGTTTCTGGAGTGATAAGATGGATTGGCAGAGGAATGGCATTGCTGATTTCATGTGCTCTATGAGATCGATAGAGAACTACGTGCGATCAATCCAATATGACTTGGAATAGGTTTCTAGCATCAAGACTTGTGAATAAAAGGAAGTTGGAGTGAATTTGGTGGAGTTCTATGGGTCGGTACCGAACTAAGAGATGGATCTTGCTCTGGCCTATTTAGGATGGTCTTGGTTCTATCCTGCGATCCTAGTTATATTTGGTTTCTAGGCTCTATGGCTATCTCTCCGGGCTCCTTTCCTTGACAGCTTTCAAGTTTGATTTATCAAGTTCATTCAGATATTGCATGGTTAAACGGTTGGATAACACTTGGCCCCAAAATTCACCTTGTTTCCAACATGATGTACTTTGAGTTGAGACAAGTTAGGATTGATTTATTGGATTCAAATCTCCACTTTGGATAGTAGTTATTCTTCCTTCAGACCATTTCAATGAAGTGTTGTGCCTCTAACTGCTACTTGCGACTCTTTATCAGCATTTGGCATTATAAAACTGGAACATGCTCTCATGATCTGTCATTCTGAGCTTAGTAACTTCGAGCCAGTTCATTTTTAGGCTCTTCAAATTTGAATCTTCTTTCCATCAATTTCATTTATTGAATGTCAAGCATGTACATGCATGCATATATACATGCATATTCTTGTAAAATCCTCCGGCATATGCACATACATGTTTATACATGTACATGTTTATACACATACATGTTTATACACATCTGTACCGATCTAGCCCTTGAGACTTGGTTAATTTATAGTCAAAATAATAGTGTCTGGGTCTACTTAACCCTATCTGGCCCTTCTCTTCCTCGCTTTATTCTTGCCTTTGAGTATCGAGCTTTGTCCGCTATTAAAGTACTTTGCTATCATAGTTGAACTTTACACCACCGCTAATGTTATGCCACCGCCATTGTTTGTCACCATGGCACACCATCTCAATTGTTAGTTTCCTTGACTTAGTTAGCCCAAACCATCGTTCCAGGCTCGATTCAACACTCCAACCTGAATATATCATTTGACTTGACCACCCCTTCGAGTTTCAACATCCTTAGGTAGGCGATGGTGATGATTATGAGGCTAGAGGTGCTTCTTGTTAACGTTCATGCTCGGGGTCGGGGAGATAACAAAGAGCGGCCAAAAATCCGTTTAAGGTGATAGATTGATACTGATCTAACCCTTGGTGGATATTGGTTCTTGATTTGTTTTCCAGTGTTTCATTGTTTGACATACTTGAGTTTTTTCAACCACCATCTCGTGAGCCCTAAGATTTTTTGAATGTGAAGGCGATGACATGAAGCCTCTTAGGATGGTCGGCCGTGATGGTGACTTCGGATAACATTCGAAATTTTAAATGAACTGTTGCACAATATCTAAGATTAACACTACACAACACTGCACAACACTGTAACTTGTACCGCATTGCACTAGGTTCTCAATTTAGCATGGAGCACTACTTTTAATCTATCTAATACTAATTATGTATTGAGTTTTGATAGTCATGAGACGGTGACTTTCCAAGGGACTCTCTGCGTGTAGGAACATCATTATCGAGATATGATGAATCAGATACTGATTCGAGGTCGACTATGGTTCCATCTGCATGAAAAACTCTGGTATAGCCTATACCCTAGCCTAAGAATCCGCAAATAGGTCAACCCACTTAAGAAGTTCCAGTAGAGCCTGTGGAAGTCCCAACAGCCGAAGATGCTCTTGACACACTTGACGATGCTATTATATTAGATTATCCAATATATTCTGTATCATCTAAAATTAAGGAGGGATCACTCAGGAGGATCTGTTAGAAACATGGTATCCCGTTTGACGACGTGCTAGTTCCTAAGCGCTACCGAAGGGCACATCATCCTCTAGACGGGTTCATAACATGCAAAATACGTGTGCTTGGTAAGATATCTCCCACCGTTCAACCGGCATATCTGACGAGACTTGTATTTTATGAAGTGGGCTCCAGCTCAACTCCACCTGAATAACTACATGTTCCTTTATAGCTTGTTTATCATCTTCGCTTGTAGTTTCAACTGAGTTCACAATAATCAAGAAATTCAATATCTGCACCACTTCAAGCATCGTAAGGAAAACCCTTCCCTCACTTTTTAGGGCCATCCATGGGTTGAAAAATTGTAATTAGTACCTGGAACAAACCAAGATACTTAAAAGGTGAATTCTTTCTCGTTTACTTCTCTCCTGGATTCACATAGCAATGGTTGTTTGGATGTGATTTTTGTTTTTGTCCTTTTCATACAAGTCCATGTTTATTGTTTCATTATCATCGAATGTATTTTCCATCATTGCATATGTACCATGCAAGTCTGATAATGTAGCTTTTGCAGGGACCCTTCGACAACTTCAAGAAACTCCAAAGGTGGATAGAGAGGCTAAGACACTACTTAGCGATGGGAATCTTTGGGCCTATAACTTGTTGGACCCAGATCGTAATGTTGGTCCTACTTCGAAGGACACTAATAGTGATGAGAACGGTTTTTTGTCCACAGGTAATGGAGATCATTTACCATTGCCCCAGTTTAAAGTCTAGTGGTCGAGACTGGCGACATACAGGAGCACGTCAAAGAAGGTGAAATCAGAGATAAAGGTGAAGGAGGAGGTAGTAGAGAAGAAGAAGGCCATACGGGTACTGATGTGCGCCATGATCCAACCATTGATGAAGGCGACGATGACCAACAACCCCTTCAAAGAAGAAGTCTCAAGATTAAAATCATCAAAAGGCAGACTTCGACTCTGCCTTCATTGGCTATAACTGCATTTGAAACTCTCGTACAAACTTCTGAGAATATGTATGCTGATCTAGGGCCAATCCCTTACAATATCCCTTTTTATATCCTTGCCAGTATGAGCATTGGGGATGTAGGATCCCCTATTCATTTCCAAGAAGATGTGCCTTCAACCCAAGCAGGGGAGATTACCCCTATCAGCAAAATTATAACCCATGGTCCATTGGGAGGGCACTAAGGCACTCATGCACACACATAGATGCACTGCATTTTATTCATCTTACATCGATCTCTTATCTTATCAAGGTTGATATGTGTTTGTTTTAATTGCAGGTTCAACGGAATGACATGGTTCGTATAAGGATCTGGAGGATCAAATGGCTTATCAACCGAGGCATAAGTCGAGCGTGCATCACTAATGGTCCAGCTATATCTGGTTCTAGTCGGCATTTGAGTAGTGACAGAGGAGGTAAAGAGAAGGATTATGGGTCATATGACTCATCGCCTAAGCGTCGATCCGGATCTAGATCGCCCTCATCCAGGCAAAGCTGTATGTTTGTTCCCTATTTGAAGGATATTCCTCTAGAGGTAAAAGACTAGATGGTGGTGAATGTCGGTGATATGTACGATGGTATTACATTTAGAGGAGGCTGGCAGATAAAATTTTCGAATATGCCAAGAGCATGGAAACTGAGGCTGTAGGATTGCAACTTATGGTAAATCAAAATGATAAGACCATCGCTCATCTTGATGAAGATGTTTTCGAGCTGATAAGGGTAAAGGTGCCAATCAAGAAGTCAAGGACCTGAAGGCGATGACGAGTAGGAAAGCAAAAAATCATTAAGCCAAGTTGAGTGTATTCTTTGTAGGAATCATGAGCTAGCTATAGAGGTAAAGGAGTTGAAGACACAACTTCTAATGGAGAAGAAAGAGAAGGATGAAGCCCTTCAAATAGCTCACGACTACTGTAAGGAACTGCTTCATGCTCGCAAACAAATATACGATGCATTGGACAAGGCCAAGAATGTGGATGAGTTGGTGGTAGCCACAGAGAGGCTTATAGATAGGTTTGAGCCACTCATCACCAATCACAATGCATCATACTTAAGTTTGGAGAATTAGCATTACTTTTCAAAGGCAATCCTTGAGCTCTAGCATCAGCATGGGGGTAGATTGTGTGAAAAAAGCAACAACATTCGAAAGGAAGTGAAGTGAATCTAGCAGAGCTGGAGAGCGAGATTTTAAATATGGATGATATTCAGGTGCCCAAAGTGAGTGAGCTTGTCTTACATCCATATTTAGCTTCCACGATTCAGAAAGATCAAGCTGAAGGCTCCAGCATTACTACTCAAGATTTATTATAGGCCTCACTTTTGGGCCTTTAGCTGCATCTATCACTCCGTTTGTTCCTTCAAACAATGCGAATGCTCCGTAGATATTGAAGACGAGCATGCTATCTCCAATCCAGTAGGAGAATTCGGATGGCATGCCCGGCCAAATAGAGCCTCAATCTGGTAGAGGTATATCATTGACCACACCTATATTTGAGAGAGCTGACATGGCATCAGTCAATGTAGTTAATCTCTCCTTTCATCTTTCTCAAAGTTCAAGTCAACTTACGATTTTAAGTCTACTAAAGGGAAGTTCCCAATTGGGTCAACATGCAATGACAAATGAGTCAATAGTCGTGATTGTCTCTGGGACAATCCCAAGCATCCCAGTCAGTGATACCCCAGGCCCGGGCATGCAAATAGTCGATGCGTTGTAAGAAGAAACTATCAGTTATTTTTAGGGTGCTCCTATGGATGGTGATGTAATTATCATTGGGTCGATTGACCTTGCTTAAGGACTTTCAATGAGTGAACTTTTTGAAAAATAGCTCAAGCCCACCATGGAGATCAAGCAAGAGCCAGTTGACTTCGTCCCACCTCTTCTATCGATAGCTTTACCCAATGAAGCCATTTTTGTTTCGATCATGCTACATATGCCTGAAAGCTCTCAAAGCATGTTTGTCGCTTCGTTGCATAACTCATCTTCGAAAGGCAAAGGATGCAGGGGAAGATAAAGGAAGAAAACTGATGATTTGAGTGGGCCATCTTCTGGAGAAGGGAAGAAATCGAAGAAGAAAAGGCTCAAGAAATGAATGTTCGCTTGTTTTGGTGTATAGTGGTATGAACTAGCTTTTTATTTTTGGCCGGTTTTTTATGGGTTCGGGCCCATTTTTTCTTTCAGTTTAGATGTTAGTAAAACTTGTACTTTCCTCCCATGTATTATTTTTGAATGTGAACAATAAGGACTTTTTTTCATTCAATTCTTGTGTGAATTTGTCTACACTATAAGAAATCTGACCTTTACCTACCAATATATATGGGTAGGTAAAGATAATCTTTATATACCAATATTTAATGGTAAGATTTATTGGTAGGTAAATATTGCCAATATTATAACATTTTGGAAGGGTGGTTATCTACCAATAAATATGAGTAGTAAAAAGTGTTACCTATGCATATATTGGAAGGAAAGTTTTTTGCAATTGGCGCCTATATTTTCCTCATATCATTTTAACTTTTCATTAAAAATAAGGTTGAGTTATGTGATGATGTGTCAAAAAACCCTATCCTAGCAATTTCGTTTTTGGAATGAAAATTCATTTGCATATCCTACCAAGGTTCCATGTAAAATCGGTTATTTATAAATTATTAAAAGTTATTTTGAAATATGAAATAATTAGCAATTAATAATTGATAAACAATAATTAAATTTTAATTAATTAATATTAAATATTCAATAATCATTATTAATAACTTTTCATATATTGCCATATTTTTAAACAATTGACTATTACAATGTAAGTGTTGCAATTTTTATAAACAGTTTCATAATTTCATACCAATATGTCATCATCCAAAATGGCTAAAACATATTCTCCCCAGTTTACTAGAGAAACACAATCCATACCATCCTCTCCAATAAAGGATCTAACCGTTTATTTTAAACCAAATCTAACGGTACAAATCACAATCCGTGTATTTTCTTTTGATTGGCTACACTAGAAACCGACAGGAACCACTATCCACCTTTGAATCCCTCACATCTCCATTCTCCAAAGTTCTATTCAGATCCTCAATCGTCTCATCTTTCCAACCTTAATTCCCAAACCAATTAAACAAATTTGTTAATTTCACCATAGCAGGGAGAGAAACTTCAAGATAAATTGTATTTGTACAAGAAAAATGTATCATGGCAGATAATTTAGTTTGATGCTTCTTGATTTCAGCAGATTATAGATTGGACCTATTAATGCAGCCTTCTATCTCTATGTTCATATTTTACAAAAAAATATTCTTTTAAAATTGAAGTTTTCCTCAAATTTAGGCGATTTCTTTCTAGATCTCATTACTTGGTCCCTTTCTAATTTAGATCATGTTAGGTAATTTACTTTTAGTACTTATTCCAAAGACAACATCTTGATTAGTTTGTAGGGTATCTAACTGTAGATCGTTGCATTATAATATGTATATGCTTCTAGTGAGAAAAAGTTTTTCCCTCGTTCCCACCAATTTGTCAATTTCATATTTTTTAGAATTGGATTAGTGAATGAATCACATAGTAGAATTGGATTAATGAGTGAATGAATCACATAAGTCAATAAAAAATAAGTTCTTTATTTATGAATTTTGTTTAGTTATATAGGCTTGAATCACGAAGTCATTATCAAGCTTGCATTTATTATTTCTCATAATTTTGGTCAATAATTATAATCATTGGTTACTAGATCCAATATTTCATACCTCTAATATATTGTTATATGTTTTCTTTACAAAGTCCTTTTTGATGTCACATTTAGATTTAATTATAAAATTTACTAGCTCCATGAAGACTTTCAGATTATGCACATAAATGATATACTGGTATTTTCACAACCAATAAATATAACTTTTATACCAATATCTTTTTTCTCCCTAACAATATGCAATTTTTGTCTCTATATTTTTCTGCAATTATCTATGGTTTCTGTAGATTCATCCCAGTGCAGTTTCAGATTCTTTCCACTTTTAAAATATGAGACTTTTGGAGAAGTTTTGATGTCCATATGAGATTATTTAGGACTAGCTTATGGTTTTTGTCTCATTTTATTTCTAAATTGGTAATAATTGATTATGGCAAGACATGTAGTAGATTGATTTTGAAATATTTTTATTTACTGCTAAAATTAGAAAATAGAAGCAATTTGGTTTTGTGCTTCTCTTACTTCTACAATCAGAAGTAATTGACTGTCCCTTTTACTAAATTAATTATTTATAATTCACATGCTTTTCAACTCATCTTTAACTACAAAAAGTTCATACACAAAATTAAAGCATTAATGTTGTAATTTAGGTAAATAAGGTAACTTTAATTGCAACTTAGAATTCTTTTTTCTTTGTCATAGTTTATTGATTAGATTGATCTAAAGTTGTTATATTGATACGTACATGGACAGATCTAATATATGCTTTGCTATGGCAATTTTCATATCTGTATGTCTCAAATATGTACATTACCATTTTTTAATTAAATATCTCTGAAATTTAGAATAGCGCAACATCGAGATTTATTATTTTTGCTAAATAGACTCAATTTTATGTTATTTCCAAGTCTGTGTTATTTTCCAAATAGGTCTGTGCTTTAAATGATATGTTTTCCTTAAATTTCACCAACCTATTTTTATAAGTATTATAAATACTATATATGCTTTCTTATTCCTAGGAATGTTTGGGAATATTATATGTCTTTTTAAGTTTCGATGTATTATGCATTTCAGATTAATTTTCTATGTCCATCCCATTTAACCTCTAATTTATTCTCAGGTGGACCCCACGTCATAGTTTAGTTTCAAAATGTTTTCAGTTACTGCTAAAACCCACTATTGTAGAAGTAAATTAAAAGATTTTATTACTTATTTATAATTATATCATTTAGTTTGTCTTACATATCAATTTTCTTATAATTATCTCATTGATTATTCATTCTACCAAATCATTTATTTCTAATTTGTAGGTTGTTTAGCTCATCTTTTACCCAAAAAGATCCTCCTATGTAAATTAGTTTATTTAACAATAAGGCTGTAATTTGCATTAAAATGGTAAATTTAACTGCCCTTGCATTATTATTACCATTAATATTTAGTTGTGATAGTTTTTTAATACAATTAATTTAGCAATGTTGTAATATAACGGTAGATTCAATATATACCTAGCTATAATAGTTGTCACCTACCATAAATACCTATAGAAGAATAACTTTTAATTGATTATCATACCTATAATAAATTTATGGCCATAACTTAGTCGATAAAGTTATGTAATTTATTTGGTTTTCATTTATTTCCAAATATATATCAGTATCCAAGTAAATAAGTGTTTTAAATGAGGTTTTGTTACAAAAATTTCACCGAACCTATTATTATTGATTTTGTTAGGTGCTTTTCGTTTTCAACTTTTAGTCAACACTAATTGGTGATTCAAAGCATTAAAATGGTATATTTTTTTATTGACATACTTTTTGCTCAAATATGTGATGTTGCCTCTTAAGTCACTTTCATTTATGTTATTCTCTTTCTTTTCTAGACTTAATATAAATTTATATAAAAGTATACATATACTTATATCTACTGATTGACAACATGCTTATATCATTTAATCGGGGTATAAAATCTTTCACATGCCTCATACTTTTTCCTAAATAAGGAAATAGTTTTTTTCACTAGTATACTACATATTGCATATTGCTTCTAATTTAGTTTTTGTTGATATTACAGAAATATCCAACCGACGCATAAGATTCGAATCTTACTGGAGACAAAATTAAAGATGGAAAAATGCATAAGAAACTTTTTAAGACAAGTTTTTTTGCTGTTATTTCAGAGAAATCAAAAATGAATCAAGTAAAAACAAGCCATACATTCAATTTTAAGACCTAACATTCTTACAATCGTTGTATAATTGACCACCGATCGATGTCCTTACTAGTCTTTTGAGTGGAAGACTCATTGGAGAGAAGATAGGACCTATAGTACAAAGTTAGGTAATATACGGTCCAATCATTATATTATAGAATGATATTTCATAAAACTGAAATTGATATTTACATTATTTATATGTTCGTTATAGATGAATGCAGTAGACTAGCCAATAATCAAATTCCTCTATATATTTGATACAGAAGGCATAAAAGGCATGTCATAAGGTACAATTGATAAAATTGGAACAATTAAAATATCAATGGAGAATAGTTCTTGTGCATCAAAGTCAATATGTTGCTTAGTTTTCCTTTAGCTATGACCTCTATTGCAAAATATTTTCTTGATATGTTAAGCCTAATTATTAATCGACGATTAATGAAGTATTCAATTTTTTGCATGATTTTGAAATCGAAGAAAGCATGGGAGTCAACCAATGTAAACATGTTTATCACGTGCAGCGTATTGATAGCTGGCTCATCAGGCATGCTTCATGGCCATTGTGTAGGAGAGACATCTAATTTTTCAAGCTATTTTCTGTAAATTATATATACATGAGTATTAGTTGTTTGTACATATATAAGTGTGAATTTTAATTAAACTACGTATACATTTGATTGAATATCACAATGACTACAATTGCTTTGATTTGGTTATTTGGGTTGTTTAATATATTAGTTTTGTAGATAATAATAATGTATGTTTTTTCTAGTTTATTTCTAATTTAGAACACTTATAAATAACTGTTATTATTTTTTATCTACATATAACCATTAAACTTGACCAAAATATGAATTGTGAAACAGACCAATAAGATGATGCCACGTGGGCTAATAAAATAACGCCATGTGGTCTAATAATATTGTGCAACGTAGATCAATAAAATAATGCCATATGGAAAATCAGATAATGCCACGTGGACTAATCAAATGATGCCACATGGCCTAAGAAAAATGATGCCATATGTACTAATCAAATGATGACACGTGGATAAATTGTTGTTTGACACATGGACCAACTATAAGATGGCAAGTGGTGGTATTGATGTATGCCACGTGTATGGTACTGTGGCAACAAGGTCAGCAGCCACGTAGGATGACACATCATCAAACACATCAGTCGAAGACTCATCATTTGATTCCTAACTTAGTGGGGTCCATGGATTCTTTTACCTACCAATATTAATAATTGTAGGTAAAAAAAATTCCACACTAGCTTTTACCTACCAGTGTCTACCAATTCAATATTGGTAGCTAAAACATATTACCCACCATTAGGCTAGTTTTACCTACACTTACAATTGGTAGGTAAAGACCCCAATTTCTTATAATGGTAGTATTTGAGAATTGCGCTTTGCATTTAATGCATTTGTGATCCGCTTCCCACTATCATCATTGGACTAAGTTATTAGTACGTTTTGTCATTTCAGTGAGAAAGGGATGATCATCAAGGTTTCCATCTGCATGACCCCACACACGATCGTATTCAATTCTAGAACTTGGTCAAATTCTGATTATTTGGAAAGATAACTTAAACATTCCATCCAAGGTCATTTAGATTGCGATCACGCCTAACTCTAAATGTCAATCGAAGTGATTCATCTCTAGATGGTAATTTGGGCAGTCTCCTCCAGGATGTATATTTTGACCATGCCAAACTCTGGGCATCGGTTGGAGCTAACCACCAAAGATATTGGTTTTAACATCGCCATCCAGGATGCTTGTTTTTGGCCGCACCTAACTCCGAGCATTGATAGAAATTTGTAAGTGATCATGCCTGTCTCCGGCCATAGACCTTTTGTCTTGCTTTCTCTGAGCAAGGTGCGAATGCTCAGCCATACTCTAGGTGCGAGCTGTAGAGGCGGACAATCTCGTTCAGCCTTTGAATGTTTATACTCCTACCCTTAAGTCATGGGTTAGAGGAGCTATAAGGTATCTAACTTCGAATACCATGTATTTTTGAGCTTCATGCGTCCAATCATAGACTATTGAAGGTTAGTTTGTGCCTATTTATGGGTACGTGCACACTTGCATTTTGCACATGCAAGTTTATTTAAACATGACACTGTTCATAGTGTAAAGTCAAGCATAGAAAGAATCAGAAGCATCGGAAGTAATTTCTTTTCTAAACACCAGAAATGGCAGATTTTGTCTGGTTACATAGCTTTGATGGAATATGTAGAAATTTACATTCAAGTGAAATATCATTGCAAGTGTTTATTATTCCACGCCTACGGAAGTGAGATCCCATCTGCTATTGCTAGCTTGAACATGCCATCTCCAAGATTTTTCTCAAGCACATATGGATCATCCCAACCGGGCCCAAGTTCCTAGAGCCTGGGAGGATTCGTTTGAGAATGTGTCGCCAATTTCAAAGGTTTATGTCCTGAACTTTGTGTTGTATTATTGAGCGATTCAGCTTCGATGGTCTGCTGCACTTAAGTCAGCTTCATCACGCTTCTTATCGATCACACTTAGAGATTCCAACAGGAGTTCCTTATTCGTCCATGGATTGTAGTGAGTACTCGATGAGAAGGTGCTTCAATTTAAAATGGGATAATGACCTTTGATCTCTAAGCTAGGACGAATGAAAAGCAGCCATTCGCGGACTTGCAGGTCGTACGATAATCCTAAAGTGCCAACAGAAGTTCATCGATCCACTAGCCCTTAGCCTTTTCCAATCAGCTCTTTAGAATGGACTTGGTAATCTTGTTCACTGCTTCGACCTGTTCATTCTCCTAGGGGTGTGCCACTACTACAAATCTCTTTTCTATGTGATGCCTATGGCAGAAATTGCTGAACTTGGCGCTATCGAATTGGGTTCCATTACTATAAATCATTATATGTGGAATCCCAAAACGATGATGATGTTTGGGACCACTAAGTTGCTTACTTTCTTTTGTAGTGATTGTGGCTAATGGTTCTACCTCAGCCTATTTGTTGAAATAATCAACAGGGAGATGGCGTACTTCATGCTACCTTTGAATATTAGCAGCACACCGATGATATGGATTTCCCAAACTACAAATAGTCGGGAATGGGCCATTCTAGTGATCTTTGTTAGTAGGTCTCTTAGAGTCTTAACGAATCTCTAGCACTGCCCACACTTTCTGGTGTAATCAACTGTGTCTCGGTTGACAGTCGAGCAGAAATACCCATAATAAAGAGTCTTCTTTGCTAGGACTTGCCCTCGGGTATGATCGTTATAGGCTCCTTCATGTGCTTCTCTTAGGATTTGTTTTGCCTTATTGTTGGTAACAAATCAAAGCATAGGAACTGATAAACCCTTTCTGTAAAGCACTCCTTGCATAATGAACCTTGAAGCTTTACGAAGGAGTTGGCGTCATTCATTTTTTCTATCAAGGAGGATTCCTTTCTGCGAGTTATTCTTTACCAGAGTCATCCATGACTCCTTTTTTTGGCCTCCAAAGATCCAACTGACATCCATCTGGTTGATGCTCAAAGTCGATGGCACTTCCATCGGGACCAGATCCATGAGTTTTTTATCTTTAGAACTGGCTAACTTAGCCAGTGAGTCGACCTTTGCATTTTCCTTTCTAGGAATATGCGTTATGATGTAATATTCAATAACATTAAGCAGCTTGAGGGCTTGGTTCAGATAAGGAGAAATCCTCTCTCCTTTCTCCTGAAACTCTTTCCTTATTTGGCATACCACTAGCTGGGAATGACAGAAGATATGAAAATTTTAACTCCCATCTCCTTGGCAATCTTGATTCCTACGATTAAGGTCTCATACTGTGCTTCGTTGTTCATGCAGAGCGTAACAAATTGAATGTTTCTCGGGAATCATCAGTTCAACTCTTGCACCAAAACAACATTTTTGATATGCATCACCCATGTACATTTTTCATTTGGCAATCTGCTATCTACTGCTTTCTGAAGTGGCATCTTGGGCAGTATATTCAACAATAAAATCCACCAAAGCTTAGCGCTAGATCGCTCTCCGAGGGTGATAGGCTATGTCATACTGGCTCAATTCAATGATCCATTTCAACTGCCTTCCAGAAGTCTCAGGTTATCCCAGGACCTATCTCAAAGTCTAGTCGGTCGGAGCTTTGAACGATAAGCCTGAAAGTACAGGTGGAGCTTCCTCGAAGCGATTAACAAGCAGTATGCGAGCTTCTCCAGATTTAGACGGTTTCCTTCTACTCTCGTTAACCACTCGCTGATGTAGTACATCGACCTTTAGATTCAATTCTCCTCTTGCACAAGTGCAGCGTTTAAAGCATGCACGGACATTACCAAATAAATATACATATCCTCATCCTCCAACGACTTTGATGGAATGGGGGATTTCTCTAAGTTATCCACCAGAGCCTAGAATGCGTCTATACACTTTTTCATCCAAGAGAAATTCCTCTTCCCTCTCTTGATCAGTGACTCTGGAGATGAATCGGCTAAGGGCGGTGACCTTCCCACTCAACCTCTAGACCTCTTTGATCATTCATGGGACTTTGATGTTCCTCAATGCTTTGGTTTTCTCCAGATTAGCTTTGATTCCATGGGAGTTCAGGATGAAGCCTAAGAATTTTCCTACCGCAATGCCGAATGAGAATTTCATACAGTCAAGCTTCATACCATACTTCCAAAGAAAGCTTAACATCTCTGCCAAGTCATCGATGTTGTTCCTCTATCATCGTGACTTCACGAGCATATCATCGACATAGACCTCCGCGAGCACCCTATGTGATCTTTAAACATCTTGTTCACCAACCTCTGGTAAGTTGCTCTAGCATTTTCTAACCAAAAAGCATGAAAAGATAGCAGTATAGTCATAGATCAATTATAAAGCCGATGTGTTTCTAGTTCGAGACATGCATGACAATTTGACTATATCTAAAGTGTGCATTCATGATTGAAAGCAATTCATGCCCGACCATCGAGTCCACCAATTGGTCAATCTTTCAAAGTGGGAAGATGTTCTTCGGGCACACCTTGTTCATGTTAGAATAGTCGGTGCATGTTCTCCACTTCCCGTTATCTTTTTTGACCAGGACTGAACTGGATACCCACTCTCGGTATAAGGCGTTGCAGATGAAGCTGTTATCTTTCAAATTCCCTACTTCTTCCTTGAGTGCATTGGATCCCTCCGGACCCAGGCTACGGAATTTGTGTTTCATAGGAACACATTACAATTTATATTCAATGCGTGGCTCACTATCTCCGACGATATTCCACGAATGTCCGAGTGTGTCCATACGAGCACATCCAGGTTTTCCTGAAGAAAACAAAACAACGCCTTCATCATCCTTACACCGAGTTGTGATCTGACCTTCAAGAACCATGTAAGATAATCTTGACTAATCCGAATGTTGATTGTCAATTTGGCTAGAGCTGCCCTCGCATCCTTTGGCTCTTTTCTTGGATCCATATCTTTATGGAACCAATTGTGCTACTCGAGCAAGGGCCCAGCCGTGGTTGCTATGCATCCAAAACTTATTTAAAGAGATCCCTTTCCAAACCTTTTCCTTGCTTCCTTTGCTTTGCCTCTTCCAGTTTAATAACATAACATTCCCGGCCAAGCCCCTGATCACCTTGCACTATCTTCACACTGTTCTCTATCGGGAACTTTATTTTTAAGCACCAATGAGGTATGACTGCCTATATTTTAGCAAGGGCCGATTGGGACAAGAAGGCGTTATAACCAGAATAAATTTAATACAACAATGGGCACGACCTGCACTCTCTTATGGTCGCCCTCTCCTAGCACCACCGGTAGATCTAAACAACCTGGCTCAATACCGATCACATAAAATCCCTATATCCGATATTTACATGGGTTTAAGTTGTTACGCTCCAGAAGCATCTGATCATAGGATTTCTTGAGCGAAATGTTGACTGTACTAATATAGTCACCATCACTTTCCTTACAATTACAGGGCCAATCATGGTCGATATCTCTAGCGGACTGATAGTCTGGAGCTCCACCCCATTAACATCTCGATTTATGAAAACAATATCATCTGTCATGGTCCTAAGTTGTTTCGCTGGAGCACTGTCTTCGAAGGAAAGGTAGCTTTCATTTACTGCATGCTACAAAGTACCCATATATCATTCCATCTCATTCCAGCTCTTCTTAGCTGCATGTGGTCCACCGATAATATTATTAACTACTAGATGTTGCTCAAGCCACCAGGGTTCATCAACACCAAGTCTGGCTTTCCCATACTAGGGGTTTGAAGTTCCTTTCCCGCCAAATTGCGGGGCTTGCACGAATTGTTATAATTGCATCTTATGAATCAAATCTTCAATCATGTCATGCAAATACCTATATTCATTAGTGTTGTGACCGTGCATCTCATGAAATTTGCAAAACTTGCTAGACTTTTTATCTTTTTTAGTCAACTCCCTTAGAGCTACTTCTTGTACTATTCTTGGTCCTAAGTTACCATGTATATGTTTTTGATTGAGTTGTTCAATAGAGTATAATTTTCATATTTTGAGATTCTTGGATGTCTCCTCGAATCAGATTTTTTATCTTTAGCTTCATTATCGTTCTTGCTCTATCCACCACTTTTATTTTCTACATTAATATTGACATTGCCAAAATTACCTCCGGACTGTTTTACATTAACGTTACTTTGTATCATCTCCGCTGTCTTCCCATCATTGATTTTTCTGGTGGTAGTGCTTGCCTCTTCCAAGCGCAAGAATCGAGTCGCTTTTTTGTAGAATACATCCATTATCGGTCGGGGTTTCACCTTCAACCACCTCCCCAAATCAGTATTAGGATGGATTCCCCTAATCAATGCCATCAATACAACATCTTCATGAGGATTATCACCTCGATTACTATAGTACTAAACCTTTGAAAAAAAATCCTTTAAAGACTCTCCCGCTCCCTGGACGAGGTTGGACAAGTGACATGATGTTCTTCGAATGGATAGTATGCATATGGAATTGCTCAATGAACTTCCATGCCAATTGCTCGAAAGACGATATGAATCTCGATGGCAGTTGGGTGAACCATATCTTTGCCACTCCCTCCATAAAAATCAGGAAATAACGACATCGTACAGCATTGGTAGCTTTGGCAGAAGCCATGTGCCAGTCGTACTTCATCAAATGTTGCCTCAAATGCATCTTCTCGTTATATGATGGCATCATTGGCATAACAAATCTTCTAGAGTATTCATTACCTAGGATTTTTTCCACGAATGGATTTTGGCTTGGGAGGAACCCAATCGTCATTGGTCCGATGCTAACTTTCACTTATAAGTCTCTTTACCATTTTAGTCAAATACGGCTCAGGTGGATCTGCTGAACGATGGTAACCATGATTCACTCTGAGTGTTTGGCTTGAAAAACACTCTTGGTTAGTTTCACGATACCTGGGTTCCCCTGACTTTGGGAGAACTATTTTTCTTGAGTTTTGTATACACGGTCTCTGGTGGATGGTCGCCTAATCTCTAACATTCTGGTTGTCCACGGCACGACCAGAAGCCAAACCAGCACCGTCGTTTGGAAGTCGACCGCCAGAACCGAGGTTAGATGGCTAGGTAGCGATCCCTCTTGACGGATCGGTAATGATCCATAAATATTTGTCATGGTTCAGTCTTGGTTGTTGTTTCGACTTCCCAGTCACTTTTCTAAGCATCTACTACTTTCTATCCCTTTGCCTTTGCTTCGATGATGACAAATTGCTGGATTTTGAACCAAAAGGTGTTAAGTCTCTCCTACTTCGTCTGCAGCTATTAGTCAACTGATTCCACAAATCTAAGCTCTATTTCACTTGCTGATTCAATTCATCATGGCTTTCCCAGAGCTTGTACTGCATTTTTTTATTATACGGTCCATCCCAACCTTGGTAATCGCATCTGTTGGGTTCTGATCTTTGGTAGAAGTTGGCTATGAAACCTTCTCAACATGTTGGAAATCAACATCTTCAACAACTCTTGAAGTGCTAGATCGATCTCTTCATGGGGCCACTTGGAAATAGCTTCTAATAGACATTCTAGAAATCTGAGTAGTTCAAATGAGTAAAGAACAAAGGATTCGAATATATCTCTTAGATTAAAGCAATCCAATAGTAGATGGTGGATCCAAATGCATGAGAATCACGTTCTTAATAAAAGCACTAAAATTTTAGTCTAAAAAATTGGCATTGACACTCAAGAAATTAAGTGGAAAATGAAAATGAAGAAATATAAATGGAAAATAAGTAGAAATAAGATTTTAAACATCAATAGTAGTTCGACCATCTATTTCCTACGTCCTCTTGAGATTTCTATTAATTATATTGCTGTTTTGCAAGTACAGTCCTTATGGATCTGTACCACTCCATGGGTGATTACGAAGAAATATGTAATAATTGCAAGGAAGCCAAAATGATCCCCGAAAATGAGCCCATAGCCTCCTATTTATAGCTCTAGGTTGCCTTAAAGTTCTCCTCCATAATCTCCCATATGTTCCCCATGTCCAGGAGAAGTTCCAATTGAGAAAATGTGGCTATGTTAGCAGGCAGCTATGGATTGGTACCGATCCATAGGCGTGGATTGGTACCGATCCATAGGCGTGGATTGGTACTGATCCAAAAGATTATTTCGATGCTTCGTGGTGTGGCAACTCATTGTTAGCTTTGTGATTTTCATCTTGTTTGCATCATTATAAACTTGTTTTTGGAGTGATTAGATGGATCGATGGAGGAATGGAGTTACTAATTTCAAGTGCTCGAGGAGATCGATAGTGAGCAGCATGCGATTGATCCAAAGGGACTTAAAATAGTTTTATGGCATCAAGACTTGTGAATAGGAGGAAGTTGTAGTGATTTTGGTGTAGTTCTATAAGTTAGTACGGATCCATGTGGATGGATTGATACTGATCCATCACTTAATTAGATCTTGCTCTTGCATTTTTAGGATGGTCTTGGCTCTACCTCTGGTCATGGGTGTACTTGGTTTCTAGACACTACAACTCTCTATGGGCTTCTTACCTTGATAGCTTTAAAGATCAATTCGTCAAGTACATTCATATATTGTATGGTCAAAAGGCTGGATAACACTTGTTTCTCCATATTGATCTCAACAAGTTTGGGACAAAAATCAGGGATCTTCAGCAATCCCTAATCATCAATCGATAGGCTTAGAAATCAACACTGATACATCTTCGAATGAAGATAACTTGAGCATACAAGGTCCAAATGACTTGAAACTTGGAACATAATCTTATGGGGCCTTCCATGTCACCCTATATCAATCTCACCAAGTTTGTGACAAAACTAAGGGATCAACATCGATCCTATACTTCACACTTAAGCCAAGCCATGCTTCCCCGTGTTCCCCCTCAATCACAAGTCCAATGGGTCATTATCCACGGATCGATACTGATCCACGGGGATCGATCCTACCTTTAGCCAAAAACATGGCTCCACTTTCTCCTTTCCATTCCTTTACTCTAAGCCTAAACATGCTCCATTAATCCCTCACTTAGGTTTTTCCCCAAATCTCCGTGCAAACCATCAATAAAAGTGAGCAATCCAAAGATGTTGCCTCCAACACGTATCAAATGATCATGCAAGCAACCTAAAGAAAGTAGCAAAGCATCCTTACCATTCGCACCAATCCATAGCTCTAAAATCACATCGATCCATCTTCAAACAACCATAAATTAGCATATGGACTTCAAATGATGTAAAACTTTGAACGTAGTCCTATGGGACCTTCCTTGTCACCCTATATCCATCGCACCAAGATTGGAACAAAAGTTAAGGATCATCAATGATCCCTAACTTCTTCCTAAACTAAGTCATCATCTGATCGATGTTTCCAACTATTCAAATGTCACAAAATCAAGCAATCATTACAAACAACCTATACTAACAAGCATGCAATCAAACACATCATTATGAATCCTAAATCTAAGGGCGGTATCCAAAAGAACACAAAGTATCCCTAAGAACATGGATTTTCTAAATTTACCCAAATTACTTAAAATTTTTGTTGTTTAAAATGGTTTAAAACGTATTTTAGTTTGAAAATCATTTTAAAACGTCATAAAATGTCTAATAGGGGTAATTAGTAAGTAGAGGATTGAAACAACTCACTTATCTCCCAAGCAATCCAATCCAAGCTCCAAGAATCCAGTTATGAACATCAACTCAAGATGATCTCCAACAGCTAATCTCCACTCCAAGATGCTAATCTCGCCAACCTCTGTCTAATAATGTGTTTAGGCTAATTAAATTAAGGGTTTGGATAACTTTTAGGCTAAGAAGATGGTTAATGAAGGATTCTCACTATTTTTGAAAAGAGTAAAAAGATTGGAGAGAATCTCATCAGCCCTAACCTATGCTAATTTGGAAATGGGCCTTGGGCCGTACCATTTACCCGTTAATTACCTAATAAGCATGCTAAAATCAAGTGGAACTTCAGAATCCATATCTCCCTAATGATTCTTCCATTTTCATACTATGACACTCTACGGAATGGAAAACCATCATCCCGAACCAATGGAGGCAGTTTTAGACCCCAATTCGGCTCCAATCAAAAGTTATAGGTCATACGAGATTTTAAGAGTAAAATGAGCATATAAAAATCCAAAAAAAATCATAGATGTGGGAAATGTCCTTAAGAGTCATTTCCTAAAATTTTAGAATCATTAAACCTCATATGAAAATAATGTTAGCATTCTATGACCCTTCAATGCGTAGAACATGGGTCGTTACATTCTCGCTCTTAAGGAATTTCGCCCCTAAAATTCCAAACAAAAATTAATAGGGTGATCCCATGCCTAACAACCATATACAAGCATAAGCAACCATCGTACATCAATCATGCATATAGAGCAATCAAATAGGAAAAAAGGGAACATCCAAACCTATCCTAGCATGCAAGATACTATATTAAGGTATGTACTTCATGATATCACCAATGAAAATAAAAGCGATAAGCAAGAAGTCTCACCAATAAAGAGTTCTAGATACTCAAGCTCGCCTCAGTCTTCCAAGTGCAACCGCCTTCGCTTTCACTCCATTGAACCTTCACCGACTTCACTGTTTACCTTCTATGTTGCTTCGTATCATGTCCAATGATAAGAATATGCCTACATGGTCTCAAAGGCTCGAGTTTAATCTTATATCATCAAGCTGATCCGGTGTGATATTTATGCCTGAGTCGTGCAAAAATTTCCCCAAGTGCGAAATGGGGAATACATTGTGCACTTCCACCATTCTTTGAGGTAAGTTGACTTTATAAGCAAGGTTCTCAATCCTCTCTAGTATCGAAATAGGACCTACAAATCTTGATGCCAACTTCCCTTTACTACTAAACTGAATGTCACTCTTCAACGAAGAGATCTTGACAAATACCATATCGCCAACAAAGAACTCTACATCTCGACGTCTTTTATCAACATAACTTTTATGTCTGTCTTGGGAAAAATGAAATAGCAACTACCTAAAGCCATTGCGAAATAGCTTTTCTGGTGTAGTGAAACCATTTTACAATATTCAATAAATGTTGTTAAAGCATTTTAACAACTTTTCCATAAATACTAGCATATTCGTAGTTGTAAAATGTATAGTTTAAATTTTGATGTCTTCGCGCCTAGACCATGAAGGAAAATGCTCTCCCTAAAAGTTCGCATTCCTCTCCCAAGCTGCACTAAATTTAGACATACCCCTTAATATTTTTCATCCTCTTGCTTACCAAGTGCACATATGTCATAGGTGATGAGAGTTTGGTCATTAATAAGAAACAAAAGCGTTTATCTCAATTTGAAGACCAAAGAATTGAAAAACAAAAAATTTCAAGAAAGATTACAAATAGATTTGAAAATCAGAAATACCACCATTTAATAAAGCCACCTTGAAAAATTGTAATAAGAAGATTAATCGGAGAATTGGTTCAAATCAGGTGAATATTTATTTTAATAAAACTCAAGGTGTTAAATCTTGGAAATACATTATTGTAACGACCCAGAATTTTAGATATTTGAAACTAGAATATTTAACTGATTTCAAATATTTAAAAGTTAATATTTAACTTGATTTCAAATATAACTATTTATTAGATAATATAATTATTGAATTAAATAATTGAAAATTGTGTAAAATATTAAATCTAGAGTTTTAAGCTTGTTAAAATTAATTTCAGGGATTATAAAATTTATATTAATAATATTGAAGATACTGATTTTCTACATTGAATTTAAAAGTGATTTTTTTCAGTTTTAAAAATATATTGTTTAAATTGACATTTAAAAATAGCCTTCTGGTGCATCAGAATTCGACGATACCAGTTCCATTGGATTCGTAAAGGTGTATTATTATCAGATTTCAAATGTCGTAGCATTTGGAGTCATCGTTTGGTTGTATGTGATATAAACGCGTCGAAGTTAATATTGAAAATTCAATATAATAATTGGGTCCAAAAAGCTATCTTCTCCATATAATAGAATTAGGACTCGAAATGTTTTCCGTTGCATTCAAAATAGGGGTATAATATTGTAAACGCCTAGCAGTATGCCTCGATAAGAGGTTGAGATTTTAAGCTACGAATTCGAGATGATTTAAATCTAAATAATATATGTGTGTGTGTGTGTGTGTGTGTGTGTTATTTGTTGACTTGACTTTTATTTCACATCATCTCTTTTCTTCCTTTTCAAAGTCACTGTACATTTACCCATTCAAACACGTTTTCCCTCCTTAAAATCACATCTCCATCCTCATCATTTCACAGGAAAAGGAAGAAAAAAAACAATATATACCTTATAATTTATATAAGGCAATTCCTACTGTGTGTTCAGTTGGGTTCCGTCAGTGCATACTCTCCCCTTTTCCTCTATTTCACTTTCGCATACCAATTCTATTAAATAGAGACCAAGCAAAACACAAATAAAAATCCTTTTTGGTTTTAAAAAAGAAAATAAAACAAAAAAGAGAGTAGCTGTCGTTCTTTTGTCCGGTGTGCGAACTATGGCCAGCAAGGGAGGGGAAAACTCATGTCTTTGAAAGGCTAAGAGGCGTGGGGTTCTGGTGGGATTTATCTCATGGCCAACTGTAATATGTGGGTGGTAAAATCTAGTGATGAACAAAGGCAGGTGAGGTGGTGGGTTTGAGTTCATGTGTGGGGCTTGCTATTGTGATGGGGGCATCGAGGGGATCTGTTTTGCGAAGGGAAAAGATGTGAGGAAGGATAGTGGTTCGTATGGGGGTGGTCTCGAAATGTCAGGTGAGGTTGGGGTTGAGAAGTTCGCCGTTGAATGCGAATAGGGGTTTCAACGCTGGGTGGAGATAGAGACGTAGGAGTTGACATAGCTGGCATGCGGTGGCGCATTGGAGTCAAGGCCATCTCGAGGAGGGTCGTATTCATTCCAGGCGTCCACTGGTCAGCGGCGATAGGCAAGAAAAGGATGTGGCTATTATGTCATGTGCGATCTTAGTGTGGTAAAGGAGGAGGAATGAACGACCATGATTTATTGAGGGTAAAAATAAAATTGAATTTTGTAATTTATTTATATTTAAATTTATATAATCTTTAAGATAGCATAACTTTTTCATCGAGGTCAAAATCGGATGAAATGAGAGGCGTTAAAAGCGTAGTGATGAATATTATGTGCTGAAATTGATTTGGAGTCGATCAGAGCTAGGTAAAATTTTAGGTTAAATCGAATGTTGTTCAATTTAATTTAAAATCGGGAACGATTTGTAATTAAAAATCAAGGTAAGTTAATCTCACTCAATTTTGGATTTCCATAATTAATTTTAAATAGTTAAAATTAATTATTGATTGATTAATAGAATCGATAAATTATTATCAGTTGAATGTGATGTTATACATAGTAGTGTGTGTATATAAATATGTATATATATATATTGGAGTGATCGATATTCCCATATATAAAGCGGATGAGACTCTATGCGCCCCACATAATAGGGGATGACCCTATAAACCGCAATATTCCCCTCGAAGTGGGATTGGTATTTTTATATCGTGCTAACATCTAGGGATGTAGGGAAACAGATTGGAGGGATCTAACTGGATTCCTCAAAAAGATTTAATTTAGTTTTCGTATATAGTGATATATGATTTATTTAAATAATATGCGATAGATTGTTGTCGAATCTGAATTTACTGGATATCATGGTATTGCTGGTTAAATTATGGTATTTTTAAATACCGATGATAAATTTTTAAAATTTAGAAAGGAATTAAAGGGAAAACTTGAAGTAAAAATATTTATAGTGAAATTTGGATAAATTAAAGGAAATGAATTTGAAGAAAAATAAATAGTTTGATTCAAATTTGTATTTAATAATTTCGAAATATTGTAAATAGAGATGTTGGAATATTGTAAATAGAGATTTTTGAATAATGTAAATAAAAGGATTTAAATTATAGAACTTAAGCAATATTGTTTATGTATAAAAGGATTTTTTGAAAAATTGAGATTTAAATAGTCCAAAAAATAAAAAGGAAATTTGAAAGTAAAATATGAGTTGTTATACTAGATATTAAATAAGATTTTAAACGATAAAAGAAAGTGGAATATAGTTGGGTTAATTAAGAAATTAATTTAAAAATGTAATTTAATTTAGAAAATCGATTTAAATATTGTGAAACGGTTATAAACGGGAAATGAGACTATGAAGTTTGTAAACAAGGTTTATAAATAAAGTAAAGTGATTATCAGTGGATTAATTGAAGTTATAAATTCACGGTGAGGATTTATAAGGAGATGGGTAAATCGGTTTAAAAATAATGGTAGATTTATTTTTGGAAATATGGAAATGGTTTACGGAATTGGGACGTAAATCAAATTCGAAATAAATCGAAAAGGATTTATTAATATTGGACTGGATAAATGGAAGTTGAAATATATATTTTTCTAAGAAGTTAAGTTTATTTTAAAAAGGTAATTTTTAAGTATTAACTAGAAAATTTAAAAGTGGTTAAAGAATATCTCAGAAAATTAATTATTTAGTTGTTTTAAAATTTGATTACAGTATATTTAAATATTGATCAATTTAGTTTATAGTAAATTAATTATTATTTAAAGATTAATCAGTAGTATTATTTAAAGGGAAAAATTATTCAATATCCAATATTTTATAATATCTTTCATTTTAAAGAGTATTCGCCTAAGTTTTAACTTTGAAAATTATTATTGGAATTTAATGAGTTTTAGTTTGGAAATTTTCAAATAAAGTTTTCGAGAGGTAATGGTATACTCGCATGGTGAAATCGGAGGCAGTGAGTGCGTGCAATTGAGTTTTGGATTTCTCTGGGATAGAGACGTAGCCATTGAGCTGTGAATTCATGGTTTGATACCGTAATGGTACTTTCCATATTATTTTGAAAAGGGTTTTCAAATATTTTTGGAAAGATAGTTTGTGAATTTACTAAATTCGATATGATAAGTACATAATTTTGGATAAAGAGAGTTAGTTTATATCAAATTAAATAAAAATGAGATTTGATGTCTTTAGTGGAAAACAAAGTATTTGGTTGAATGATTGTTTATTGATAGTTAAATAACTGACTATCAAATCTAGACCCAAAATATAACTTTGGGAATACCTAGGAGAAATACGGGAATTATATGGTACAATTACTGTTCAAGGTGATGTATTGTGCGTATAAATTTGTTTTGTTCTTCTAGGACGTTCATGTGGAAATCCGTCCACTAATAGTTAGGAGGTGATCTTCGATCTTATTTTCGTCTGTTTATTTCCTAAAGGATCGGGGTTGAATTTACCGAGAAATATCGAACATTATTTCGAAGGGACTAGGATCGGATAAGTTATCCGAAAACCACTTTGGTTCAACGAGTACGTTTTTGAAGGGAAAACAAAAGCATGGAGTCAAAGATAGATAGTGAAGTACAAGGGATAATCGCTACTAATCCTGAGGATTTTTTCCAAAATGGATTTAGTAGGAATAGTGCCTTCGGTTCCGTTCGGGCCCAGAACGAACTTGTATTGATGAATGCTATCAGTACGTTGTCACTGGAGGACAATGAGCATTCTATTTGAAAATTCCTTAAAAGGTAATTGTAGCCTCTACCTCATCAACCAAGAATGACTAAAAACCAGGGGAGATGCGGCAAGGCTAAGTGGGTAGCACCAAATTAGGGTATGTTTATCACATTTCTAGATATCCTCGGATATTATTTCTACAATTTACAGAAGGAGCTCGGAAAAGGGTAGGAACACCCGGTGTGATAGCATACTCAGTCTATCCAGGTTAGGGACAGTCCGGTCTCGTGTTATAGGGGATCCCAACATGGTCCTCGGTACGCTATTCTAGACGTGTACTGTGATAGGTGATACCTCAGTACCAAGTCATTCGTATGGAATCCATTCTCTAATAAGCATCGTGCGTTTTTGTTTATGCCAACTATGCTAAAATGTGAGATGTAAGCATTTTAGCTATTTGAAATAAGTATTTGTACTTAGACACTATTATAATATCAGATGATTTTGATATCAAACGTTTTGGTTATCGTAAGGTGAAAATCCATCATGTTTATTTATGGCGTAATCTTATGGGATACCTTTGTCATTCAAAGGATTTTGATAACTTTAATAATTCAATTTAAGTGTGTTTTCTCACAATGGTTTTCCAGACTAACTCGATTGTTATTTTATCACAATGCTCGGGTCAGTCCGAGTATTACATTTATAGGATAGGATGCTATGGAGCTCTGGAAATGAGTTGGATGGCGAGACGTATCACACGTCTTTTTATTTCGTTGTGTATCGTAGACTGTTTATTCAACTATTTGTGAGGACAAGTTATTGTAACTATCTAGTATTGAGATATTGATTGTTTTATACTCTGATGATGTAATGTATAAAGAACAAGTTATAGTTCTTTTTGTATAAAGACCAGTTGTTATCTATTATATATTGGTCCGTTGCGATTGTGAGATTTTGTGTTCTTATTTCTATTTTCTTCTTCTACCTCTTTCTTCTTTTCCTTAACAATCTGATATTTTCGGCATTCGATTGCTTGGCATGTAATATAGTGGACGTGTGGATGTCGATTTTCGAAGGTCGAAAATCTTGGTCGTGACACTTGGTATCAGAGCTGATGGTTAAGAGAGATCTTGGCTCTGGTGGGAATTACTTATTAGTGATAGGGTCAGTAGCACCCTAAAATGAGTTTAGGTGTATTAATAGATATGAGCGCATATTTGTTAGAAATATAAAATTGTTTTATATTGTGTTGATTGATTTGTTAAGTGGCTTATGGATTCTGGTCAATACGAGTAACTAAGGTTGCTGATAGGGATCTCTAAGCACTATAACAAAGCAATTCGACACGGTATCGTTTTAAAACAGGGTAAATGAAATAATTTTACCCAAATTATTTTTGTATATAAAGAAATAATTTTTCAAAAAATTATGATAATCATACATGGTGTGCTTGGTTGTTAGGAAATGATATTATTAAACCATTATCATTTGTTATTATGAAAATTGAATAAAAATTGATATTATAACTAGAAGTTAAGAAATTTATTCATGTGGCAAAATGGAAGTTGTAAATATGAGTTTATAAGTGTGATTTATAAATTGAAATGAATGAAATTCCAAAGTGTATTTAAATACAGATTTAAAAGGATTTAAAAGTTAGAAATTTGGAAATTTAAATCGCATTGGTATCGAAAATGTTTTTTTTTTAAAATTGGGAAATGATACTGATATTACTTGGAGAATATATTTGAATTGAATTTTTTTTAAAAGGGATTTTTAAGGAATAAAAGCACTGAACTCACTTTGGTCGCTGGGAAATAGTTCCGATGATGATCGCGACATCATCGGTATTCATTTTCGAGTTTCCAACGGAGGAATTGCTACCTAAATGTTTTGAATTGGATTTTGTTTGCAAAACTGGTTTTGGTTTGAAATGCAAAGGAATAATTTATATATAAATGGATTGTGTATATGTATTTGATTTCAAAAATGATTTGAAATAAATTGGGAATAAGGAGTTAAACTCTTGGATTTTCATTTAAAATGTTATTTGGAAAATATGATACAATAGTTTGATAACTTATAAAAGTTTGAAATTGTTTGGAATGAAATTAACTTAAGAAGAGTTAAATGAAAGTAAGAGTGATAATGGGATAAATTAATGAAGTATACTAATTAAAAGAAGTTAATAGGAAGGATACCGATGAATGGAGTGTAAATAAGTTTGAAAACTTATAAAAATTTGAAATTTGATTTTGATGGAGTGAAATTTAACTTAAATAAGTTAAATAAAGAGAATTTTGAAAATTTAGCCTAAGTAGGGTAAATGAAATATTATTGAAAATAGAGTTTATTAAGATTGAAAATAAATGTGTGGATGAACAAATTAATTTAATCTGTAAGTAAGTGGAACTGAAATCTGAATATTGGAATGATATTTAATTTGAATTATGTTAAATAAAGTGAAGTTGAGGAATTAATTCGAGTGGGCTAAATGAAATAAAAGTTTGGAAATAAAATTTGATTGAGATACGAAATAAATTAGTGAATCTAATATGGGTTGAGATACGGTTGATAAAAGCCAATATTTAAAATTGTAAGGTAAATTGAGTTCAATGGAGCTGAAAATTGAAACTGAATGAAAATGGATATAAATGCTTAAGTGATGAAGTGAACATAAATACAACATGTTGTATAAAATATTTATAATAGACTTAAGGAAGTTAATGGTGAAGTTCTTAAGTAAAATTGGTATTGGGAATATACTAAGTTAACATTTGAATGAAGATTAACTAAAAGATGTGTAAAAGGATAATTGTAAATACGTGAATGAAAATTAAAATAAATGTGAATAAAAAGAATTTGATGCAGCAAAGATTCAATTGAAAATAATAACGTAAGTTGAACATATATTATTTATTCGCATGACAAAATGATCAAGATTCGAACATAGAATTTCGAGATAGTTATATCGATCCGAGTTGGGTTTTTTCACTCGATTTTCGACGGTGAACCCTGGATATGGATTTTTGATTGATTTTGGAATTCTCTATCATAGTATATGGCTATGCAAGGAGAATGATGGTTTCTAATCAAGAAACCAGATCTGAGTTCGCACCAGAAAGTCGTGTGAATGATACTTGCTCGAAAGTGAAATTATGTGATCGAGTGAGCAATCAGATTTGATATTGCATATTTACATCGTACGGGTTTTAGTCAAATATGAAAATTTGAAAATGCTGAATAAAATGTCTTGGAATTAAATGATTGGATATCATTGGTAAGTGTGGTGCAGGTATTTAAAAGAAAAAGCTAAACTGATGTCTTCAATTTCAGAAGTAAAATTTGATTGCCTGACAAAAAAGTATGTGTTAAATTGTTGTATGAAATTGATGATTTTCTAATTAAGCCACTTGAATTTTGCTTTCTTTTGATGATTTGGGCCCGTAGAGTCATTCTGTAGTTTTTCATATCTAGCCACGCAAAGGAGATACTGGCGAAATTTTTCGAAAATTTAAGGAGTTAGAAAATTTTGAAGAAAATTTGATAATTTAAAATTTGGTTTTAAATTATAATTTGAATGATCTAAGAGATAACATTAGTGTAATTTATGGATTAATTTAGAAAATTAGTTGGGGTGATAACGTAGTTTCAATAAATTGTTTCCAGAAAAATTGTTTCAACTAATTGGTTTTGAAAAGTAAATGGGTTTTGGACCATTCTTCTTACCTAGCAATTTCGAGGACGCAATTTTTATGAAGGTAAAGGAATGTAGCGACCCAGAATTTTGGATATTTGAAATTGGAATATTTAATTGATTTTAAATATTTTAAAGTTTATTTTAACTTGAATTTCCAATATAACTATTTATTAGATAATTTAACTATTGAATTAAATAATTGGAAATTCGGTAAAATATTAAATCTCGAGTGTTAAGCTTGTCAAAAATAATTTAATGGCTTATAAAATTTATATTAATAACACCGAGGATACTAAAATAAATTTAATTGAATTTAAAAGTGATTTGTTTAGTTTTAAATTGACATTTAAAAAATAGCCTTCCAGGGAATAGTCTTGGAATTTGATGAAACTAGTTCCATTGGTTCCGTAATTGTGTATTATTATCAAATTTCAAATTTCGTAGCATTCGAAGTCATCGTTTGGTCGTACGTGATATAAATGCATTGAAGTTAATATCAAAAATTCAATATAATAATTGGATCCAAAAGGCTATCTTCTCCATACGATCGAATTAGGACTCAAAACCTTTTTCATTGTGTTCGAAATAGGTGTATAATATTATAAACGCCTAGCGGCATGCCTCAATAAGATGTCGAGATTTTAAGCTACGAATTCGAGACGATCCAAATCTAAATAATAATATATATATATATATATAAATATGTTATTTGTTGACTTGACTTTTATTTCACATCAGCTCTTTTCTTCCTTTTCAAAATTATTGTACATTAACCCATTTAAACACGTTTTCCCCCTTAAAATCACGTCCCCATCTTCGTCGTTTCACCGGAAAAGAGAGAAAAAAACAATATTTACCTTACAATTTATATAAGGCAATTCCTACTATGTGTTCTATTGGGTTTAATCAGTGGATACTCTCCTCTTTTCTTCTATTTCACTTTCGCATACCAGTTCTATTAAATGGAGACCGAGCAAAATGAAAATCAAAACCCTTTTTTATTTAAAAAGAAAATAAAATAAAAGGAGAGTAGCTGTCGTTCTTTTGTCCAGTGTGCGAACTATGGCCAGTAAAGGGAGGGAAAATTCATGTATTTGAAAGGCTAAGAGGCAAGGGGTTTTGGTGAGATTACTCTCATGGTCGATTGTGGTTTGTGGGTGGCAGAAGGCAGTGATGAACGGAGGCTGGTAAGGCTGTGGGTTCGAGTTCATCTGTGGGGCTCATTATAATAACGGGGGCATCGAAGGGCTTTGTTGTGTGAAGGGAAAAGATGCGAGGAAGGTTGGTGGTTCGTATGGGGGTGGTCTCGAAATGTCAAGCGAGGTCCGAGTGGAGAAGTTCGTGTTGAGCGCGAATCGGGGCTTCAACTGTGACGACCGCCCATGACTCCCGCACCAAAACAAGGAAATAATGCGCTGAAAGGCGTGCCAGGCAGCCATGGACGATAGTCAGGGTAAAACAAAACAAAAGAATCTCTATCGTACAACTCACAGCGCATGGATAAAATACAATAGAGAAATATAATATAGTGAAGCTCCATAGAACAGAACATCATCATATAAGCATCACAGTAGTTTTATACAATCATCTACTCAAATCCATACATGAAAGCCTCACTACAAATCACTCAACCAAATACAGCAGCGGATACCCAGTACATATAGTAAGAAAACTAATATGCAAAGCCTCCTGCTCGTCTTCGTCATCTTCATCGTAGAACTCCTAGCACAGCACCTGTCACCTGCTACCTAGTCTGCCCATCCCAACATGGATGAACAGCCCAAGGTAATAAGAGGAGACATAAAACCTTGAGTCAGACAAAGTCTTAGTGAGCAGTAAATCAACTATCAAGCATACCAAAAGAGCATAAAGGATAAAAGGAATAGGAACCAAACCATCCCACTCCACCTCTTTCTACAGTGATAGCCCCAGACATACACTAAGGAGAAGCAAGCATAACAACATAGACAATTAAGGTAAAGCGAATACCACTCGAGTCAAGGACGATGTTTTCCAAATACAAACCCCCAAGGCCTAAACCAAGATCAGATAAGCACCCAGAAAACACCGCTCTTGAAGCCGAATGATAATACAACCAAACATCCATGACTCTGGCTATCACTGTTATCCTTGCCTCGATTTCACCGTTAGTTGAATGACCATCTGTCAAGGGCTAATGGTAACCCCGGTTCTAACCATAACTCCGCACACTGCCTTGTGCCTAGGACTTATCTACTTTGCCCAGAGTACTCAACTACCTACCTGTAGTCTTTTGGGTGTCCCGACTACCTACCTGTAGTCGTTATGGGCGCCCCATGTACTCTTGCTTTTGAGCATGCTAGAACCTTCAACAACGACGAGATCCAAGCCTCCTAGCCATCCTTCTTGACGACTATCCTCATACAAGCTCAAGCTACCTCTTGAACAATCCATTATCAACCAACTTGAACTACTCTTCAAGTTATCAACATGCTTGGAATGATCCCTGCTTGGATTAAGCCAAGACTCACATCATACTTCGCTTCATCGCATCAAAGCAAAGTCTCAACTCAACAACATGGCTTGCCTCATCAAATCATGGCAAAGTCCCATCTCAACATCATCCAATCTATACATATGAGCTTCAACATCCGCTACATATGCCTTAAGCAGCTTTCACCATTCAAGAGCCTTCTTCCATAGCTTTTGAATCCTCTTTCATCATCTTGTTCCAAATCAACTACTAGCTAACTTGGAAACAATCAAATCAATCATACATTCAAATAATCAATCATTCAAACAAGATCTATTAAGCAATTTAAGCAATATCAACTATAATGGGAATTTCGTAAATAAACGAGCAAAAGTCCAACATATGTGAAATCATGGTTTTTAGCATAGATCTATCAATTATAAAACATGGGATTTTGTCTCTAATGCTTATTAAACAAACTTGCATAAGTAAACATCTTCAAAAACCATGGATCTAGACTTAGATCTAAGAAAAATGCATGAAATCTCTAACTTTAACACCCAAACATGCCACCAATCCAATATACTCCTTTGGATCCGCGTGAGAGATAACTACCACTCACCAAATCACCCAAACACTACAAAAACTACACACTTCAGATCTGGACAGCGAAGATCAAGGTTTGATCTGGCGAAATCTCGCTTCAATCGATGAAATCTAGCTCAAACGGATGAAGATCTTCAACTTTGGCTCTTGGATCTTCAATCTAAATCTTCGATCTTGGATGGATGTTAGAACTAGATTGGAATAGAGAAAAGAAGATAAAGAAATGTTGTAGTCGAGTCTTCAAAATGGCAGCACTTCGTCGCTTCAAAAACCGGTGCCAAAAAGTGAGCCAAACCCCTCTATTTATAGGCTGAATCAACCATGAGTCGTCGCTCTTAAGTCGTCGCCGACCCAACTCCTGAGTCGTCCCCGACTCATCCCCATGCCGACTCAACACAGCCGACTTACCATGAGTCCTTCACGACTCATTGCCCTGCCGACCTAGCACAAGCCATTCACACGACTCAACAACCCAGCAACCTAACGACTTATCTACAAAGCCGACCCTATATCCCAACGACTCAACTTAAGTCGGTCACGACCTAAAAAGCCTCCGACCTAAGACACATACGACTCAACATATCTTCTTAAGTCGTACTAAGGTCCTAACGACTCAAGTCCTAAATCGTTCGACGACTCAACCATACACACACACGACTCACGACTCATCCTACTAACGACTCAACAACTTCACGAGACAACACCCTGCCGACCCCAGCCCCTACCGACTCAAGACCCCACGACCTAAGCCTTAGCCCCTTAAGCCGCTAACCCATGAGTCGGTCACTATCTTAGGTCGGTCTATCCTTATCTCGGCCAAACCTATAAGCCGCCCCTCCTATGAGTCGGTCACCCCCCCTTGACTCGTCTAAGCCTATGAGTCGGCCCTCTATGAGTCGGCCACGACTCATCACTTGACCCCTATCTCGCCTCTCTTCTTAAGTCGGCAACTACTATGCCGTTCTATCCCTTAACTCGGTCCATCCCCTTAAGTCGTCTACGACTTATCTATGAGTCGGTCACGACTCATCACTTGCACTCGGGTCAACTCCTAAACGACTCAAGCTAGAGGCCACACAAACAACACTATCGACCTGCAAATTCTACGTTTTATCGACACGTAAAATACGGGTCGTTACATTCTCTCCCCCTTAGGAATTTCGCCCCCGAAATTCCAAGCAAACAACAGCAATCAAAATTATTCCGCATGCCTATCATCCATAGCAATCAACAAACCATGCATCCAATTCTAACCTAGCATGCAGAATTCTAAGACTTAGAACAAGCTACAAATTCATGAGATGTCACGACACTTTAGGGCCATACCTCGAAGAGTCCGGGATGAGCTGCCTTCATCCTCTCTTCCTCCTCCCACGTACAGTCGTTAACATCATCACTCCATTGTACCTTGAGCAACGTAATCGTCTTCCTCCTAAGCTGTTTCGTATCGGTTTCAACAATACGAAGCGGCTTACGAGGTCTCGAAACAACTGGATCAACCTCCAAGTCTTCACAGCTATCAGCAGAAACCACCGTAGTTGGGTCGTGCACATACTTCCGTAGATAAGATACATGAAAAACACTGTGCACACCCGCCATCTTTTCCGGTAACTCCAATCTATAAGCGAGCTTTCCAATACGCTCGATAATCGGGAATGGTCCAACAAATCTCGGAGTTAACTTTCCTTTCTTCCCGAATCTAATGACACTCTTCAGAGGAGAAATCTTCACAAAAACCATATCACCTACGTCGAATTCCAAATCCTTACGACGATTATCGGCATAACTTTTCTGACGATCTTGGGCTGCCTTCATTCGTTGCCGAATGATCTCTATACAATCTGAAGTCTGTCGAATCATCTCTGGCCCAAGTATCAGCTTTTCTCCAGTTTCCAACCAACATGTCGGAGAGTTACACGGTCTTCCATATAATGCCTCATATGGTGCCATACCAATACTCGACTGATAACTGTTATTATAAGCAAACTCCACCAAATGAAGGTGATCTTCCCATGATCCTCCGAAGTCCAAAACACATGCTCTAAGAAGATCTTCCAAAACTCGGTTGACTCTCTCAGTCTGACCATCTGTTTGAGGGTGATAAGCTGTACTCAAACACAACTCGGTTCCCAAAACTTCCTGGAAGCTCTTCCAAAATCCACTAGTGAACAACGGGTCTCGATCGCTCACTATACTCTTCGGAACACCATGGAAACGAACTATCCCCTTAACATACAGCTCAGCCAACTTCGATGCAGTCCTAGTCGACCGAACAGGAATGAATCTTGCACTCTTGGTCAAGCGATCTACAATGACCCAAATCCCTTCATTTCCCGCTCTTGTCCTAGGCAGACCATCGATAAAATCCATCGACACCTGCTCCCACTTCCATGTAGGAACCTCTAATGGCTGAAGCAATCCACTGGGCTTCTTCTGCTCAGCTTTCACCAACTGGCAATTCATACACTTGGAAATAAAATTTCCAACATCCTTCTTCATACCTTCCCAGTAGTAGGTTCTCTTCATATCCCGATACATCTTATTTCCACCTGGATGAATTGTCAACTTCGAGTGATGACTCTCCCTCAGAACTTCATCTCTCAATCCATCTACATCGGGAACAACTAGTCGCCCTTGCTTTCGAAGCCAACCCTCTCGATCGACCTCGAATCCCTTATCCTTCTCCGGGTCCAATCCAGATTCCAAATCACAGATAATCTTGACAAGCTTATCATCTCCCTTTTGGCTCTCGCCAACCCTTTCCACAAGAGTAGGCCTTATCGATAAGTTTGCCAACATCTTAGGTTCCAATTCACATCTAGGCCTGAAGTCAAATCCAGCCAAATACTCAAGACTCTTCCATTCCGAAAACATGGCTCCCAAACCTGCATGTCTTCGACTTAACGCATCTGCCACTACGTTACCTTTTCCTGGAGTATAGGCTATACCAAAATCATAAGATGCTAGGAACTCTAGCCATCGTTGCTGTCGAAGATTTAAATCCTTTTGGGAGAACAGATACTTCAACGACTTATGATCTGTAAACAACTCGAATCTAACTCCCAATAGATAATGTCTCCACACCTTCAAAGCAAACACAATCGCCGCTAACTCCAAATCATGAGTCGGATAATTCCTTTCATGCGGCTTTAGTTGTCGACTAGCATACGCAACAACTTTATGCTTCTGCATTAGCACCGCTCCTAGTCCAGTGCCACATGCATCGGTGTAAACCACCATCTCATCATTCCCACTTGGAATAGTCAAAACAGGAGCGCTCGTCAGTCGCTCTTTCAGGATTATGAAAGCTTGTTCACACTTATCATTCCATCTGAACACTTGATTCTTCTTCGTCAATCCTGTCAACGGTGCAGCTATCTTGGAAAAGTCTTTGATAAACCGACGATAATATCCTGCTAATCCAAGAAAACTTCTCACATCAGATGCATTCTTAGGCCTAACCCAATCCTGGATCGCTGCCACCTTAGCGGGATCAACCGCTATTCCATTTCCAGAAATAACATGACCTAAGAACCTCACTTCATTCTTCCAGAAGTGACACTTCGAAAACTTAGCCTTCAGCTGATGTTTCCGTAAGATTCCTAAAACAATCCTCAAGTGCGTCTTGTGCTCTTCCTCAGTTCTGGAATAAACCAAAATATCATCCACGAACACAAGCACGAACTTATTCAACTGATCTCTGAACACTCTATTCATAAGATCCACAAAATATGCTGGCGCGTTAGTCAACCCAAACGGCATTACCAGCCACTCATAAAACCCGGATGGTGTCCTGAAAGCAGTCTTCGGCACACTATCCTTCGCCACTCTCAACTGGTGAAATCCCGTTGCCAAATCCATCTGAGAAAACACCTTAGCCTCGTGAAGCTGATCAAACAAGTCATCTATTCTCGGCAATGGATACTTGTTCTTCCTAGTCACCTTATTCAGCTCACGATAATCAACACACAACCTCAACGATCCATCCGTTTTGGTTGCGAACACAACGGGCGCACCCCATTCGGACACACTTCTCCGAATGAATCCTTTCCGCAAAAGGTCATCAACTTGCACCTTCAGCTCTTGCTGCTCCCTCGGTGCCATCCGCCTAAGAGGCATCACAACAGGTCTGGCTCCCTCAACTAGATCGATACGAAACTCGATCTCCCTATGCGGCGGCAACCCTTTGACTTCCTCAAAGACATTCTCAAACTCATTCACAATAGGCACCAATGACAGTCCATCCCGTGGAACAACTAGCGAATACATGAAGCTCATGAAGACGCCTTCTTCATGCTTACATCGTATCACAACCTTTCGCCCTTCCACATTCCCGACTGTCACCTCAAGCCTCTCACAATCAATCCTTGCCGCATACTTCCTAAGCCAGTCCATACCCAAAATAATTCCGAACCCCGCAAAGTTCAGAACAAAGCAATCACAAACAAACGAGCAATCATGACTCGACACAACTAGACCACGGCATATCATACACAAACATGACGAACCCCCCACTGGATTAGTCACAACCAATGGCCTATCAACAATATCCGGTTTCATACCTAACCGGCTTACCAAATCATCACAAACAAAAGAATGCGACGCTCCAGTATCAAACAACACTCTAACTGGAACACCACAAATAGAAAGAGTACCTTGAACAACCACACTCTTCCCCTTCTCTTCAGCAGTAGGAGCTTTCGAAGACGATGGAACAGCCCCCAAAGCATAGGCTTGCACAACCTGCCTATCTTTCCTCGGTTCTGGACAATCCTTCTTGATATGTCCCAGCTTATCACAGTTGTAACACTTTCCCGGCACTTTGGGATTCTTACAATCTTTGTAAAGATGGCCCTTCTGCTGGCAGTTATAGCAAGTCACTTCACTCTTCGGCTTCTTCTGGCCATCCCTACCCCTCTGTTGCTGTTGTTTCCTCTTCTTATTGCCACTCTGCTGTGGTTTAGATCCTTCCCTGGTTACAGCAACAACAGATACTTCCTTAGGGAACAAACTCTCGTGCCTAAGAGCTTTTTCCACAAGCTTCTCAAACGGATCGTCCAGATGATCCACCAACTGCCTCCCAAGATAAGCATCCAGACCAGTCACAAACTTTTCATTCTTCTGGTAGGGAGAATCAATATACGATCTGGCATACTTAGATAAGGCTTCAAACTCAGAAATATACTCAAGAACAGGTCTCCCCCCTTGCTTGAGCTCTACAAACTTCTTAAACAAGACAGATTTCTGAGAAGTAGAGATGAACTTAGCTCCAAATCTAACTTGGAATTGCTCCCAAGTAATCTCTTCTTCTGGAGTATCGATGGTGATAGAATTCCACCAATCAGCAGCTCTTCCCTGAAGCTGTCTCGATGCAAGCTTCCTCTTAGTTGCATCCTCAATCCCTAAGTCACCAAAGATTCTTTTGCAAGCATCAATCCATCTCTGCACCTCAATAGTCGACTCCGTCCCCAAGAAAACTTTCCCTCCAAGAGCAGTATAATCCTTGCAAAGCTTGGCAAAATCCACCGGTCTCGGAGCTTGGACTTGAACTCCCACATCCACAGATGATCCTGAAGCTGGTATTCTCCTCATGATTGAAGTCATCATGGCCTCAAACATAGGAGCATAATCAACAGCTTCCCTAGCATCACGGCTACCCCTCGCAGCTTGTCTCTCACTTCGACTCATCCTTAGTATCTGTAAAAAGAATGATTAGAACACCTTAAGAAACAACTGCATAAGGAGTTCAAATCCTCCTAAGCTACTATATCATATATAGTAATCATTCATCAAAATACAATTACGCCTCTCATACGTCGTTACGTCAGCGAGCGTTGGCTAAAATCGACTAACCAAAGCTCTGATACCAAATGTGACGACCGCCCATGACTCCCGCACCAAAACAAGGAAATAATGCGCTGAAAGGCGTGCCAGGCAGCCATGGACGATAGTCAGGGTAAAACAAAACAAAAGAATCTCTATCGTACAACTCACAGCGCATGGATAAAATACAATAGAGAAATATAATATAGTGAAGCTCCATAGAACAGAACATCATCATATAAGCATCACAGTAGTTTTATACAATCATCTACTCAAATCCATACATGAAAGCCTCACTACAAATCACTCAACCAAATACAGCAGCGGATACCCAGTACATATAGTAAGAAAACTAATATGCAAAGCCTCCTGCTCGTCTTCGTCATCTTCATCGTAGAACTCCTAGCACAGCACCTGTCACCTGCTACCTAGTCTGCCCATCCCAACATGGATGAACAGCCCAAGGTAATAAGAGGAGACATAAAACCTTGAGTCAGACAAAGTCTTAGTGAGCAGTAAATCAACTATCAAGCATACCAAAAGAGCATAAAGGATAAAAGGAATAGGAACCAAACCATCCCACTCCACCTCTTTCTACAGTGATAGCCCCAGACATACACTAAGGAGAAGCAAGCATAACAACATAGACAATTAAGGTAAAGCGAATACCACTCGAGTCAAGGACGATGTTTTCCAAATACAAACCCCCAAGGCCTAAACCAAGATCAGATAAGCACCCAGAAAACACCGCTCTTGAAGCCGAATGATAATACAACCAAACATCCATGACTCTGGCTATCACTGTTATCCTTGCCTCGATTTCACCGTTAGTTGAATGACCATCTGTCAAGGGCTAATGGTAACCCCGGTTCTAACCATAACTCCGCACACTGCCTTGTGCCTAGGACTTATCTACTTTGCCCAGAGTACTCAACTACCTACCTGTAGTCTTTTGGGTGTCCCGACTACCTACCTGTAGTCGTTATGGGCGCCCCATGTACTCTTGCTTTTGAGCATGCTAGAACCTTCAACAACGACGAGATCCAAGCCTCCTAGCCATCCTTCTTGACGACTATCCTCATACAAGCTCAAGCTACCTCTTGAACAATCCATTATCAACCAACTTGAACTACTCTTCAAGTTATCAACATGCTTGGAATGATCCCTGCTTGGATTAAGCCAAGACTCACATCATACTTCGCTTCATCGCATCAAAGCAAAGTCTCAACTCAACAACATGGCTTGCCTCATCAAATCATGGCAAAGTCCCATCTCAACATCATCCAATCTATACATATGAGCTTCAACATCCGCTACATATGCCTTAAGCAGCTTTCACCATTCAAGAGCCTTCTTCCATAGCTTTTGAATCCTCTTTCATCATCTTGTTCCAAATCAACTACTAGCTAACTTGGAAACAATCAAATCAATCATACATTCAAATAATCAATCATTCAAACAAGATCTATTAAGCAATTTAAGCAATATCAACTATAATGGGAATTTCGTAAATAAACGAGCAAAAGTCCAACATATGTGAAATCATGGTTTTTAGCATAGATCTATCAATTATAAAACATGGGATTTTGTCTCTAATGCTTATTAAACAAACTTGCATAAGTAAACATCTTCAAAAACCATGGATCTAGACTTAGATCTAAGAAAAATGCATGAAATCTCTAACTTTAACACCCAAACATGCCACCAATCCAATATACTCCTTTGGATCCGCGTGAGAGATAACTACCACTCACCAAATCACCCAAACACTACAAAAACTACACACTTCAGATCTGGACAGCGAAGATCAAGGTTTGATCTGGCGAAATCTCGCTTCAATCGATGAAATCTAGCTCAAACGGATGAAGATCTTCAACTTTGGCTCTTGGATCTTCAATCTAAATCTTCGATCTTGGATGGATGTTAGAACTAGATTGGAATAGAGAAAAGAAGATAAAGAAATGTTGTAGTCGAGTCTTCAAAATGGCAGCACTTCGTCGCTTCAAAAACCGGTGCCAAAAAGTGAGCCAAACCCCTCTATTTATAGGCTGAATCAACCATGAGTCGTCGCTCTTAAGTCGTCGCCGACCCAACTCCTGAGTCGTCCCCGACTCATCCCCATGCCGACTCAACACAGCCGACTTACCATGAGTCCTTCACGACTCATTGCCCTGCCGACCTAGCACAAGCCATTCACACGACTCAACAACCCAGCAACCTAACGACTTATCTACAAAGCCGACCCTATATCCCAACGACTCAACTTAAGTCGGTCACGACCTAAAAAGCCTCCGACCTAAGACACATACGACTCAACATATCTTCTTAAGTCGTACTAAGGTCCTAACGACTCAAGTCCTAAATCGTTCGACGACTCAACCATACACACACACGACTCACGACTCATCCTACTAACGACTCAACAACTTCACGAGACAACACCCTGCCGACCCCAGCCCCTACCGACTCAAGACCCCACGACCTAAGCCTTAGCCCCTTAAGCCGCTAACCCATGAGTCGGTCACTATCTTAGGTCGGTCTATCCTTATCTCGGCCAAACCTATAAGCCGCCCCTCCTATGAGTCGGTCACCCCCCCTTGACTCGTCTAAGCCTATGAGTCGGCCCTCTATGAGTCGGCCACGACTCATCACTTGACCCCTATCTCGCCTCTCTTCTTAAGTCGGCAACTACTATGCCGTTCTATCCCTTAACTCGGTCCATCCCCTTAAGTCGTCTACGACTTATCTATGAGTCGGTCACGACTCATCACTTGCACTCGGGTCAACTCCTAAACGACTCAAGCTAGAGGCCACACAAACAACACTATCGACCTGCAAATTCTACGTTTTATCGACACGTAAAATACGGGTCGTTACATCAACGTAGGGTGGAGATGGAGACGTGGAAGGTGACGTGGCTGACATAGGGTGGCGTGTTGGAGTCAAGGCTGTCTTGTGGAGGGTCGCGCTCATTCCAGGCGGCCATTGGTCAACGACAATAGGCAAGAGAAGAATGCGGCTATTATGTCGTGTGCGATCTTGGTATGGTGAAGGGGGAGGAACGAAGGACTATGATTCATTGAGGGTAAAAATAAATTGAATTTTGTAAATTTATTTATATTTAAATTTATATAATCTTTTAAATAGCACAACTATTTCATACAAGGTCAAAATCAGACAAAATGAGGGGCGTTGAAAACGTAGAGACAAATATTATGTGTTGAAATTGATTTGGAGTCGATCAGGGCTAGCTAAGTTTTAACATTAAATCGAACGTTGTTCGGTTTAATTTAAAATTGGGAACGATTAGCAAATTAAAAATCAAGTTGAGTTAATCTCACTTAATTTCAGATTTCCGTAATTAATTTTAAATAGTTAAAACTAATTATTGATTGGTTAATAGAATTGATAAACTATTATCAGCTGAATGTGTGGTTATATATATATATATATATATATATATATATATATATATATTAGAATGATTGATATTCCAGCATATATATATAGCAAATGAGACCCTATGCACCCCATATAATTTCAGATGACACTTTATACTGCGATAACTCCCTCAAAGTGGGATTGGTATTTTTATATTGTGCTAAAGTCTGTGGCTGTAGGGAAACAAATTGGAGGGATCCAACTGGATTCCTCAATAATGTTGAATTTAATTTTTGTATATAGTGATATATGATTTATTTGAATAATCTGTAATAGATTATAGCGGAATCAAAATTTATTGGATGTCTTGGTATCGCTGGTTAAATTTTGGTGTTTTTAAATACTGATGATAAATGTTCAAAATTTAGAAAGGAATTAAAGGGAAGATTTGAAGTAAAAATATTCATAGTGAAATTTGGATAAATTAAAGGAAAATAATTTGGAAAAAAATAAATAGGTTTGATTCAAATTTGAATTTAATAATTTCGGAATATTGTAAATAGAGATCTTGGAATATTGTAAATAGAATTATTTAATAATGTAAATAAAAGGATTTAAATAATAGAACTTAAGCGATATTGTTTAAATATAAAAGGATATATTTTTTAAATCGAGATTTAAATAGTCGGGAAAATAAAAGGAAATTTGAAAGTAAAATACGAAGTTGTTATACAATATTTTAAATAAGAATTTAAACGATAAAAGAAAGTGGAATATAATTGAGTTATTAAAGAAATTAATTTAAAAATGTAATATTTAGAAAATCGATTTAAGCATTGTGAAACGATTATAAACGGCAATGAGACTTTGAAATTTGTAAACAAGGTTTATAAATAATGTAAATTGATTATCAGTGGATTGATTGAAGTCATAAATTCAAGGTGAGGATTTATAAGGATATGAGTAAATCGGTTTAAAAATAAGAGGTAGATTTATTTTTATAAATATGGACAGGGAATTTATGAAATTAGGACGTAAATCAAATTGGAAATAAATCGAGAAGGATTTATTAATATTGGAATAGCTATGTGGGAGTTGGAAAATATATTTTTCTAAGAAGTTAAGTTTATTTTAAAAAGAAATTTTTTAAGTATTACCTAGAAAATTTAAAAGTGTTTAAAGAATATTTCAAAAAATTTATTATTTAGTTTTTTTTTAAATTTGCTTAAAGTGTATTTAAATATTGATCAAGTTAGTTTATAGTAAGTTAATTATTATTTAAAGATTAACCAGTATTATTATTTTAAAGGGATAAATTATTTAATATTTTATGTTATCTTTCATTTTAAAGAGTAATTGCCTAAGGTTTAACTTAGAAAATTATTATAGGAATTTCATAAGTTTTATTCTAGAAAATTTTAAATTAAGATTTCTTGAAGTAATGGTATACAAGCATGGCGAAATCGAGGCAGTGAGCACCTGCAGTTGAGTATTGGATTTCTCTGGGATAGAGACGTAACCATTGAGCTGTGAATCCATGATTTGATACCGCAGTGGTAGTTTCCATATTATTTTGAAAAGGGTTTTCAAATATTTTTGGAAAGATAGTTTGTGAATTTACTAAATTCAATAAGATAAGCACATGCTTTTGGATAAAGAGATTTAGTTTATATAAAATTAAATAAAAATGAGATTTGGTGTTTTCAGTGGAAAATGAAGTATTTGGTTGAATGTTTGCTTATTGATGTTAAATAACTGACTATCAAATCTGGACCCAAAATATAATATTGGGAATATCTAGGAGAAATATGAGAATTGTATGGTACAGTTACCGTTCGAGGTGTTATACTGTACGTATAAACTTGTTTTGTTCTTCTAGGACGTTTATGTGGAAATCCATTCACTAACAGTTAGGAGGTGATCTTCGATCTTATTTTTGTCTGTTTACTTACTAAAGAACCGGGGCTGAGTTTACCGAGAAATATCGAACGTTATTTCGAAGAGACGGAAATCAGATAAATTATCCAAAATTCACTTCGATTCAACGAGTACTTTTTCGAAAGGAAAACAAGACCATGGAGTCAAAGATAGAGCAGTGAAGTGCAAGAGCTAATCCCTATTAATCCTAAGGATTTTTCCAAAGTGGATGTGGTAGGAATAGTGCTTTCGGCTCCGTTCGGACACAGAACGGGCTTGTATGGATGAATGCTTTCTGTACATTGTCATTGGAGGATAATGAGCATTCTATGTGAAAATTCCTTAAAAGGTAATTGCAACCTCTAGCCTCATCAACTAGGAATGGCTGAAAAGCAAGGGAGATGCAGCAGGGCTAAGTGGGTAGCACATAATTAGGGTATGTTTATCACATGTCTAGACACCCTCGGATATTATTTCTACAATTTATAGAAGGAGCTCAGAAAAGGGTGGAAACACCCCGGGTGATAGCATATTCGGTCTATCCAGGTTAGGGATAGTCCGGTCTTATGTTGCAGGGGATCTCGGCATGGTCCTTGGTATGCTGTTCTAAACGTGTACTGTGATAGGTGATACCACAGTACATAGTCATTCGTATGAAATCCATTCTCCAATAAGCGCCGTACGTTTTGTTTGTGCCCAACTATGCTGAAACGTGAGATGCAAGCATTTTAGCTATTTGAATAAGTATTTGTACTTTTACACTATTATAATATCAGATGATTTTGATATCAAACGTTTTGGTTATCGTAGGGTAAAAACCCGTCATGTATATTTGTGGCACGGTCTTATGGGATACCTTTGTTTTTCAAAGGATTTTGATAACTTTAATAATTCAATTTGAGTGTGTTTTCTCACGCTGGTTTTTCTGACTAACCCGAGTGTTTTTTATTATATTACTCGGGTCAGACCGAGTATTACATACACATGATAGGATGCTATGGAGCTTAAGAGACGAGCTGGATGATGAGACGTATCACACATACTTGGTTTTATTCCGCTGTGTACTGTAAACTATTTATTCAACTATTTGTGAGGAAAAATTACTATAACTGTCTAGTATTGAGATTTTGATTATTTTGTACTCTGATAATGTAATGTATAAATGATAAGTTATAGTTCTTTTTGTATAAAGACCAATTGTTATCTATTATATATTGTTCCGCTGCGATTGTGAGATTCTGTATTGTTATTTCTATTTTCTTCTTCTCCCTTTTTCTTCTTTTCCCTAACGATATGGTATTTCCGACATTCGATTGATCGGCATGTAATACAGTGGACGTATTGATGTCGATTTTCAGAGGCCGAAGATCTCGATCGTGACATTGAAGGGAATAAGATGATAAAGATTTCAATACAAATTAGATTCCACTAATATCTAACAGTAATAGGAAATTTGATATTTTCAAAGAAAACGCTTGCCGTAAGGTGGAGGTATTGGAATAAACCAACATGTGAGGCCTCATATGTGAAACTAAATGTGTCTTTTGCTATATTACACACACATGTATTTATGTATGCATGTACGTAAGCTCAAAAGTTATAGTGGTTTTGGAAATAATGCATACAGATCAAAGGAAATTTCAATTTGTTGAAGGGCCGAAATGAAAAAAAATTCAAAATTAAGCAAAGGGTTATGGTCCTTAAATTACACAAGCACTAGTTTTCTATAGTCCCTCTTTTATATAGAAATGGAGATCTAAACTTGTACTATTTTGGAAGAACAAGTAAATCAGTTCCCCCTTAGTAGTATTTGATGGATTCAGGTATGACTTTCGCTAATTTTTTCAATTTCCTTTAGTTTATTCTGAGTTAAAATAATATGATTTATCTATTTAGATCTTGGATTTCATAATTAATTATAATTATATTATACTAAAATCATAACAAGTTGTATTAAAGTCACCCATTATTGATTTAATTGGGAAATTTTGATTTTGATATTTTTAGAATATATAAAATTTAGTTTTTTTTCTTTATAATTATATATGTTGAAATTTATTTCTCTTATTGGTAGATTGTATGATTGGAATTAGATTTTGGTTTTGATTTTATAATTGAGTAATATCCCACTGTGATGAAAATATTTGAGCTATTTTAATTTATATTGGTGGTCTAGTGTTTTGAGCTATTTGTCTTATTGGTAGATTAGATGATTGGTCTTTTATTTTTTCTACTTGGAATTTAAAATTTGTGTTATTATGATTGTTAAAGTTTAAGCCTTGATAAATCTATTTTCATATTCCTTTCGTTTGGGTTTAGAAGGGATGGATTCTATTTAAATATTTTGAGATTAATGACCATGTTATTTATTATAAGCCCATTTCTAAATAAAATAAACCTAAGTTAATGTCACACAAATCTTCTAATTAAAACATTTATTCAGTTGATTCATATATTTGCAATGAAATTAATTTTTTGTGACGCTGGTTATATTTTGGACTACGTAAGGTTAATTGCATTTAATTTTATAATAAATGCATTAAATGTAATTGTTATGTTAATAAATTGACTTACTTATTATAACAAATGGACTAAATACATAAGTTATAGTTATGTATTATATTTATATTTAGAATATGAGACTTATCATTAATTATTCGATACATTTATGCTTGATAGTTACAGATATTTATAACTATTTTACATTGCAATATGTTTATGGTTTTACTTATAGTTAGAATCACATGGCTATGTAGATACGAAGGACTTTTATTAGTGTTTTATTACATTATACAGTTATATAGACATAAAGTAATAAATAGAAATAAATTTAGATCTTATTGATTCTTCTTATATTATGATTATCAAATATTCCAAATAAGCTAGTTGATGAAACATTCACCAAAGTGGCATCTCTTGTTCTAAATTCTCACAAAGATGTTTGATATTAGTATATATTCATGCAAATGTTACCGACCCAAAGGAAGGCTAAAATTTGGTCGAATTATTAACACATGTGTGACGATAGATATGTGATAATTATAAGGTTGTAAAAGTGAATAATTAATCGTCATAAAGAAAGATTCTTATTGGCCTTGAATTTATTGTCGTTATTCGATCATTACAAAAAAGTAGCACTTTCAACTAATATCACTATCTAAAGAGTTGATATCGATGTTGTGCTAGGTATCTTGAAAAGATATGTGTTACTTGAATTTATTTTGGTCAATCGTTTGCTATATTTACAGCTAGTTTAACTACGGTATCTGCCAATCTTAACAACATTCCTATACTGACCATGACCAGCTTTAAGATTGGATGGAGAACATATTATTTGTCCTTAGCTGCATGGAACTAGACCTTGCACTTAAAACAGATGCATCTACATCTCTTACGCTTGAAAGTTCTTTTGGTGATATTAAGAACTTTGATAAGTGAGACCATTTTAATTGTATGAATCTAATGGTCATAAAGCATGACATTCCAGAGGCACTTAGAGGACAACCAATGCCAGATAGTTCCTTATTGAGAATGAAAAGTGTTTTGTCAAAAATGATAAGGCACAAACATGCATTCTTTTACATCGCTTGATTTCTTTGAAGTATCAAAGCAAAGGTAACATTAGGGTGTGCACTATGAAGATGTCTAATATTATTACAAAACAAAGGAACTTAAACTCGAACTATAGGATTCTTTACTCGAGTGTTTGGTATGGATATCGCTTCCTTTGTTATACAACATGTTTAAGATAAGTCATGACCATCGGAAAGAGAAATGGACTCTTAATGAGCTCGTTTCATATTGTGTACAAGAGGAAGCGAGATTTAAGCATAACAAGAGAGTAAGTGCTCATTTGTCATAGACCTATTAAGGGAAAGGAAAGAAGAAAATGAAGGAAAAAGAAGCTGCTAAGAGTCCACCACATAAGAAACAACATAAGGTTGATGAATTTGCTTCTTTTGTTAAAAGCCTAGACATATAAAGAAAGACTATGCCAAGTACCATATCGGTGTGTCAAGAAATGTATGTCCTTTGCTTTGGTCTACTCTATGGTAAATTTAGCTGCAATACCTAGAGATAATCGGGGTTAGCTTCTGGTGCCTATACTCATATAAGTATTTATATGTGAGATTGCCTGCGCTACCGAATCCAATTGATGTTGAAAGACACATTTATGTGAGTGATGGAAAGTCGTGAAAGTAGAAGCTATTAGGAATTTTAAGTTGTTACAGAGACCATGGTCTTATTTGGAAAGAATTTGGTTTCAGTTTCTTGACAAATTTGGTTATTCTTTTTCATATGGAAACAATCTTTATAGTTTATCAGTAACTTAACTACTGTTGGAACTGGTTCGCTTAATGCTTATGATAACTTTTTTATGCTCGATGTTAAAATTAACACCAAATGTCATCTACGCTTGCCCGTTTGTTATTTACCTTTTGTCAAGGTCGTGACACCAAGGAATTGATTGGAAACTGAGGAGAGTTCATCCTAGAGATCGGTTATACATCGGTTCGCTATGGAAAATAGTAAATTTTGCCCAGGTCTGGATCGAGCTACAATTGACATGACACGGCAATCAAAGCTATGAAAGCCAACGTTCCATTCATGTCAATCCAAGTTTATATGCTCAAGATATGATCGATGCAAATCAATCAGTGCACTCATTCGTATCCATCAGACCACTTCCTTTATATCAGTTTCATTCGAATCCATCTAGTGCAACATTCTTCGTATCCATCCTCATTCGCATCCATCCAAAGTGGTCTCCTTCATATCCATCGGAATCAAACTCTTTTGCATCCATGGATCACACATGGTTCTTATCCATCCATACTCATATTACTTCACACCCATCAGCTTATTCGTTTCCATCCACGTCTACTTCGTATCATCGAAGCCTAAAAAACCGTTGCTTCATATCGATCCACTGATGCACCCTGTTCATATCGATCGGCCAATGATCAATGTGAATAATGCAAGATTGACCGATACGAGTGACACTCTCATTGATTGATACGAAATGGAGCAACAATGATTGATACGAAATGGAGCAACAATGATTGATACGAATAGCATGGCAATTAATCGATACAAACGAAGCTAAGACTAATCGATACGAACGAGGCTAAGATGGGTCGATATGAACAAGGCGCATCCATAAGAAAGACTCGGTCACTCGGCATGAAAAGTGGATAGATCCTAAAAGATAGCTCCATGTCATTTGTTAGCACGTGCTTGGAACTGATGCGAACAGAAGCGATGCGAACTCGGCAGCCTTAAACAAACTCAAATTTGCGCTGATCATAACTCAAAATCCATAAGTCCCAATGCCACCAAATTTTCACATGCATACAACCCCAAGAATGTACCTAATAAATTTCAGCCTCAAAAGATTATTTTTGGATCAATACAAACTCAATTCGTATCGCTCCTAGATCGAGCTGAAATCACCTAAACTTGATTCTGTGGGCCCAACCACGTAAGAGAATAAGTCTTCCGATACCTAAGTCAGATTTTTCCAGCCTACACCTATAAATAGCAGCCCAATGCCTCCAGAAAAGGGATTTTTGGCTCTTCTGCGTCTAGACTCTGCCGAAATTATTTTTGTACTTGGATTGTACTGCTGTAACTCATTATTACCAACAAGCAAAAATCAATAATAGTCAGCCATTTCATAGTGGACATAGGCCACATGCCGAACCAATTTTAATTCATGTGTTTCTGCACATTTTCTTAACTGTTGAATGGTGTGTTTGTTAGATCTACCTCTTTTTACATTTAATTTCTTCATTTTATCTCTTCAAACAATCCAAAGAGTGTTGTGCCCAATTTTGGTACAAAAACTTTGATGCTTTCACTGAGAAAACCTGGTTTTTCTACTGCTCATTAGATCTACTATCGATATTGGATTGCAAGAATCTATGGAGAAGATCTAGATTTCAAGTTCAAAAGTTCTTCCATCCTATTCATATTTGTACCAAGTCGAGGAGAGAGCTTCGTTATGCACCATGGTCAATAATAGGACTACTCAACAGATGCAGATCTAGAAGGACGGGATAGACAGAACCCCATGACTACCGATCAAAATGCTGCAAGACCTTCAGATCTGCAAGGCCCTATCACCAAGGAAGAGTTTCAACTGCTAATGCAAGAGCTTATGCAAAGCCGCCAGTAGCTTACTCAACTACTCTATGCTAACATGTGATTGACCAATCGACTGAACTATGAAAGATGAAGGAGATCCAGAAAGGATCAGGCTTCCTATTCATCAATTGAGAGTCCAGCCTCTTCTGACTACAATCATCAATCCACGCGCCCATGGCAAGATGGAAGCTATACACAGGCTACTGGACATCAACGCACATTGAATCTTAGGAAACCAAAAGTCGGCCCGTCAGCCAGTCTCCAAACAGGACCCTCCTCCTGAGGAGATACTGTTCCTTGTCATAGTATTGACAACCGTGCTGCTACCGCCCCAATTAAATTGGAAGTTGACGCTCGGAACCGAATAGATCCTACCCACCGTCAATGCAATTATACTCCTAAGCCTTATATTCCTGAAGACCTAGAACCAAGGAGGCAAGATATGGACCGTCGATTGTGATTGGCCCATTCTCGCATTGTGGAACCCAACCACACTTTAGCTCAGCTTGTCCGGAACGTTCAAATGCCAGATATTTCGACAATGATCCATCAGATGATCGGCGAAAGTCAGTGCCTCATCAATGATTCCTGGGGAATCTCCCAAAGTCACACCCCTTTCATTAATGATATACTCTACGCTGAGCCGCCCCGACGACTTAGAATTCCAACTCTACCCGTTTATGAAGGGAGCTCTGATCCTAACCAGCGCATCTTAAAGTATGAATGGTTAATGAATATTGTACGAGCCGATGATGTGGTCAAGTGTCGAAGTTTCCCGATCTCACTAGGGGACACAGAGACTATGTGGTTTACTCGTCTACCACCTCGATCTATCTCATGTTTTGACTAGTTGGCAATAAAGTTTGTTGAACAGCTTCGCATGCATGCCACAAGGCCGAAAGATGTTAACATCTTGTCTAGCGTAACTCAAGCTCCTAGAGAGACATTCAGATGTTATCTAGAGAGGTTTCACGTTGCATGTGCTGAGATTAGTAATCCCAATGATGACTCAATTCTGATGGCCCTAACTAAGGGGATCAATCCCGATTTTGAATTTGGCACTGGTTGGCCAGAAAAACCCCCGCATCATTAGACCGTTTCTATTCAAAGGCAGCCTAGTTCTTGAGAAGAGAGGATGTGAAACAGTCTAGGAAAAAGGATGACGCAGGGCCCAGTGTGGAAGGAATCCAAAGCAATGTCACTGTTAAACAGACCGAGGAGAGTTTCAAAAAGGTCCAATTGAACATACAAAATAAACAGAATCAACGGAAAGGCAATGAAAATCAAAACAGGAAACGGGATCAGAATCGTGGGCCAAGGCGTCCTATGTTTGACAATTATACTCCTTTAAATATATCTTTGGAAAATGTACACTTGCAGACCAACCATACTATTCAATATAAGAAACCTGCTTTGAAGCAATCGTCGGAAAAGAAGATTCAGACAGGAAAGTTTTGTAGATTTCATGATAGTTATAGCCACAACATAAACGAGTGTCGTCATCTGCAGGATATTATTGAGAAGTTGATACGAGAGAGAAAGTTAGAGTAGTTTGTTTGAGTGCCGCAGTCTAGAGGTGCTTGGCCCATCGAATCAAAACCAAATACCAAATAAGACGAGATCGGAGGAACCAGCTCGTACCGGTGGGAGGCTAGTGATTAATATTGTTAATGGTGGTCCTCATCCAGTAGACCGAAGTGAGAAGGAAGTGGAGTCGTATGCCAATTCTATTAGGCATGCGAGCTTCAAATGTTGTAGTAATTTAGAAGACAGGGCTCCGACCAAGCAACAGAAAACAGTGACAGACGACATTGTATTCCGTAGTAGGGATACCGACAGAGTCGAAGCCCTAACCATTGATCCACTTGTCATTTCAGCTCAAATAGGTCTTGCTTGGATCAAGAGGATCTTGGTAGATAGTAGGAGTTCAGTGAACATATTGTTTAAGTGAGCTTATGATCAGATGAAGATGGAAGCAAAGGATTTGAAACTTTGTCAATCTTGCATTTATGGCTTCAATAGAAGTGCGACTATACCCACTGTGATGGTGGAGTTGCCAGTGGAATTAGGAATTAAAGAACGCCGGTGAGTCCGGATATTACATTTTGTTGTGGTAGATATAAACTCGCCATACAATGCTTTCTTGGGCCGACCGGCTTTAGCTGAGTTCAGGGCTGCCATTGCCCCTTGGTGCCTAACATTAAATTTCCCTACCGACAATGGAGTTGGAGTCATTCAGGGAAACCAGTCTACTAGATGGGCCTGTTATGATGCTGAGCTGTAGGAGGCGCAGCGAAAAGAAAAAGAAAAGGGCGTAGAGGAATCTCTCTGCTTTCGCTTTACTGGGAATTGATAGTTAATGCCTAGGCTAAGGCCCGAGCACCGCAACCAATTCCCAAGGGATCTTTACCTGAGGGATGGCGAAGGTGAAGACAAAAGCAAAGACAATCAAGCTTCCTCAGCCGAGCTGACAATCGACGTTCCGATCGATGATAATGACAATTCTAAATGATAAAGATTGGATCTCAGCAAAGCTAACAGATGCATGACGAATTGGTTGAATTTCTTCGGGCAAACCTCGACGTGTTTTCCTAGACACATTTGACATGTGTGGAATATCCCCAGACATCGTGAGCCACACATTAAATATTGACCCGCGGCATGTCCGGATCAAGCAAAAAAGGCGTGGTATGGATCTAGAGAGATCTGCCGCCCTTAAGGAAGAGGTAGATAAACTCAAGTCGAACGGGTTTATCTGAGATGCTTTATATCTAGAATGGGTGTCCAATCCTGTACTTGTCAGAAAACCTAATGGGAAATGGAGAACATGCGTTGAATACTCCGACTTGAATAAAGCTTGCCCTAAAGACAGTTTTCCACTTCCCTGAATCGATTAGCTCATAGACTCAACGGCTAGATGTGAACTCTTATCCTTCATGGATGTGTATTTTGGCTACAACCAAATACCCATGCACATGCCCGATCAGGAGCATACCAATTTTTTCACCGATTTGGGACTTTACTGCTACAAAGTCATGCCATTTGAACACAAGAATGCCGAGGCAACTTACCAATGGATAGTTAATCGAATGTTCACTAACTAGATCGGAAAAACTATGGAGGTGTATGTGGACGACATGCTTGTGAAGTTGCGGTTCTCCATTGATCATATCAAAGATCTGGAATCGATGTTCAACATCCTCCAAGGATATAGAATGAAACTCAACCCGTTAAAGTGCCACTTTGGGGTCGCATCTGGAAAATTCCTTGGATCAATGCTCGAGGATTTGAAGCAAATCCTCGAGAAGATATGGGCAATTAGAAATTTTTAGACTCCATGGACTATAAGGCAGGTTCAAAGCAATAATAGAAAAGTAGCAGCACTAAGCAGGTTCATTTCAAAATCCACTGACAAATGCATTCCCTTCTTCGAACTGATCAGGAAAGGGAAATGAAATTTTGAAAGGACTACAGAATGCGAGGGTGCATTCCAAGCACTAGTTCAACACCTGTCCACACTACCCATTCTGTTTCGAGCACTAGTTGATGACGAGAGATTATACATCTACTTAGCGGTGTCAAGAAATGCAATCGGTGCTTCATTAATTCAGGAGGAAGACCGAATACAATAGCCAGTATATTACATTAGCAAACAACTAACCGAAGCAGAGAGAAATTATCTGAAGCTGGAAAAGCTGTCTTATTGTCTTGTCATTGCCTTAAGGAAGCTCCGCCCATATTTCTAGGCTCATCCTATCTCCGTCTACATCGACCAGCCGTTGTGACAGGTCCTTACGTGGCCTGAGACGTCTAGTAGGTTACTCAAGTGGAATATCAAGCCGAGTCAGTTCGACATCACTTACACACCAAGGCAAGCTATTCAAGGACAAATCCTAGCAGATTTCATCGCTAAATTCACTATCCTGGAGGACTTTCCCGATACAAGTGAATCTCCAAAATATGTCTAGAAGCTACATACTGATGGTGCATCAAATGACCGCTGCTCAGGTGCCGGAGTTGTACTTGAAACTCCTAAGGCCGATCTATATTCTATGCCTCAAAGTTCGATTTCCGTGCAACTAATAACGAGGCCGAATATGAAGCTATGCTCGTCGTATTGAGACTTATTAGAGATTCAAGAATTATTGCTGTGGAGATTTACTATGATTCACAACTGGTCATGTGTTAAGTTCGGAGGGAGTACCAGGCCAAAGACCGAAGGCTGGCTGCTTATCTTGCCCGGGTTCAAGAATTACTGGATCAGTTTGATTATTATGCCATCTATTGCATACCTCGAGAATGCAATTAGAAGGTAGATTACTTAGCAAAGTTAGCCAGTACAGGTGAGGCCCAACAAATGGGAATCATTCCTGTAGAGACATTATCTTCTTCGAGCATCGATTAGATGGAAACAGACTGGGTATTTGAAGTCGTTCTCGATAAGGAGTCATTGATGACTCCATTCGAAAACTATCTCGAGCATGGGACCCTGTTGGAGCGCAGGAATGGAAAAAGCCAAGTTCTTCGAAAGGCTTCGCGGTTCACTATTCGAATGGAGTCATGTATAGAAGAGGGTACTCTGTTCCTTTACTCCGGTGTATCTCCCACGATGAAACCAAATGAGTATTGCATGATGTACATGAAGGAGAATGTGGCGATCACACTTGTAACGTTTCGATTTTTCGTTGCCGAAAAACCGAATAGTTATGGGTTTTAAAAAGAATTTAGGAAAAGAAAAAGTAGAAAAGAAGAGAAGAAAGAAAATTTAGAGAGGGAAAAGAGAATAGAAAATTTTAAAATAGAACAGGACAGAAAGATAACAACAAAGAATAGAAAATAACAGAACAACAGAATCTCACAATTCGCAGCGGAACAACATATAATAATAAATGAATAATCTTTAAACAAAGAACTATATCAGTTATTACATTACATCACATTTCATTACATCATATCATCAGAGTGTACAACAACAACAAATAGTGCAGCGGAAAAAGAAATACTATATAAACTAGTAATACGCCATGCCATCCAGCTTGCCTCCAGCAACTCCAGAATATCCTGATAAACCTAACTCTTGACTGCCCGTGTGGAAATTGGTGGGCACCCAGAGTTTAGGAAGGAAAACAATAAACTCCAAGTCAGTCATGTGACTGGTGTGAGAACTCAAAACAGTTTATTTATCTTTAAAATCAAAATAGAGAAATATTTTTATTTCAATTCGCAATGCTTTTAAAAATGAGACTACCATAAGGCCTCCCGCACACACACACAATGCAAACGCAGAATCGGAGGAGATTTCTCCTTATGATAGTCAAAGATGCTTGATACGCATTTAAAAATAACATTTCATATTATTATTAGTGCATAGTGTAGGAAAAATTCATTTCGAAAGTAAAGATATAAATCTTAGCCAACATAGACATTTCGAACTATGCCTACTATAGCTACCATCCAAACAGTGGTGACCACCATAAGTGAATGGCAGGTTCTACAACTAATACCGTACAAGTTTCGTATTGGGAATTGGATTTCCAACAAATGGTCAGGCCAAGGAACTTCCCATTGCCACATGAGAATGCCTCTGGAAAGACATCCCCGAGAACCAAACCGGAACTCTGCCAACACAAGGCCGGGTTACCCCTAACTGGGTAACTACTGACACGAGCACGCCATTCCCCGATCGTAAACGACCTTTCTCACGGGATCCCGATAACCAACAACCACAAAGTAATAAATTCGTAGTAACCACATAGGTTAAATATCTGGGCTCCATACCATGATACCACCTCTATCCAGAAGGAAATGTACATACCCTAAAGGGTGCTACCCCTCATAACCTTGCCGCATCTTTCTTGTTTTGACCATTTTCGGGGTGTGAGGCTCGACGAAGTCACGTCCACAAAAACATACTTTATACAAAAGCCATGCTTTGGGTCAACAAATGATCAACACAATGATCACAAGATAGACGATCAAATAAACGATCCTATCACAATAATCAACACAATGATCATTTACAGCAACACTCAGCATGTCACATTACCAAATTGGGAATATATCGCTGATAACTTCAACTATATAACCTCTGAGCTCGTACGTCTCAGAGAAGGGTGTTAAGCTAAAAGAATAAATTCTTCGCCACCAACAGAAATATATTTGAAAGAAATCGGCTTTATATCTCAACTTGTAATGTCAGACACACAATCCATACAAGTCTGTTCCGGGCTCGAACAAAACCGAAGGCACTTACAAAGAAGTCCTTGCAATCCGGATATTCACAATCCTGATCGGATTTCCCATCACTTAGGGAGTCTCTATACCGTTGCAACTCAGTGCAGAGACAATCGACAGGTCATCCTATCGCTCTCGCAAATACCGGGTCTTCAACACCGATCTTCAAATGCAATTCATAACGACGTATCACATATTCGGAATGGGTTATACGACCCCATGGTCTTTTCCCGGTTAACCCGAATAGTGGGCGCTTATTCAAAAATAAGTGTAGCATTCACATTCAAACAAATCACATCAAATACCCATTCAAAGGGAAATATTGATAGTCGGTTATTGAACTATCACTGGATATGCACACATCACCAGTTTCCAAATAATTTTTCAAATTATTTATTTTCCAAAAATATCCTTACAAGATATATTATTTCAACACTTCAAAAATAAATCCATATTTATTCTTAAACCAATTCCACTTTCTTTATAAATTCCTTAGTGAATTTATAATTCCAAAATATCAATGAATATTCGATTTCAATTCGATTTCTAATATTCATTTTCAATTTATCTTAAAAAAAGATAAATTCAAAATATTCACTTTATATTGGAAAACAATCCCATACTTATTTATTCATAAGTAATTCACAAATTTTATTTATTTTCAACACTTAGAAAATATTCAATATACTTAAATCGAAATTAAGTATATATTTCATTCTTTAAGGAAATCATTCTCATAAACATATTTATTTGGGCCAAAACGAATGTTACGTAAAACATCGTTACGACAACCCAAAATCACTAGTATAGGGATTCGAAATTAAAATAGATATATAAATCCCAATACTACACAAAACATTTCCTTTCGGAAATCATTTACTATAACAACAGTGTTATAGTCCACCATTTCCTTTTATTTCTCGAAAACGTCTATTTCAACAATAAATGTTGAAATCTATGGTTTCGAATCCCAACACAATTAAAACTTCGTTAGATCGTTTTAATTCTATTTCAAATATCACATTCAAAACAATTTCTTTAACATCTTATTCACTATTCAAAAACGTGAATATACTTCATTAACAATTTCATCCTTTTATTTATTTTAATTCAAAGGATTATTCACTATTCAAAAAACGTGAATATAACTCCACTTATAGGTTTCAACAAATTTTCTTTTCAAAATAAGTCATTTGCGAATTTATAAAACAACGTTTATAAATTCCATTTCTATTTATTTATAAAAACTTCCTTTTTATAAATTCTTTTATTAACCTATTCCAGTTTATAACTCAATTATAAACTAAAAGTTCATATTATAAGTCAAATACTTATAAAATGATTATTTTACAAAATCGTTCCTCTAAACTTCATAATTATAAATCTTATATCTTATAAGATTCAATTATTTATCCAAAATTCATTCTTTCAATAACTTTATAAATTTTATAAACCTACTGTTTATAAAATTCCATTTATAACTTCACTGTTTATAATCCTGTAAATTTCATTCATTTACTAAATTCATCTTCACTTTATTCAAACACTTATAAAAACTTGTTTTATAATGTCTATATTTCAATTTATAAATGTCCGTTTATAAATCTCTTAATATAAATCAATTTATATTATTCTTTAAAAACATCTTTAAATTCCTTTATAATTTCCCATTCTCTTGATTTATAAAATAATCAAATTTTATAAATCCTATATTTAAACTCTTTATAATAAATTCCAAAATCTCAATTTAAACTATTTTAAAAAATCATTAATCCATATTTCTCAAAAATCGGCTTTTAACTATATTTCACAAAAACCATAATTTTATAACTTTTAAAATTATAACGTTTATTTATTTAAAATGGATCAATTCTAAAAATATAGTATATTTTCAAAAAATCACTTTATAATCATTTTAAAATCCCAAAATTTGGGTCCAATGATGCTACACACCAAATAGTCAATCACGACTACAACGATATCATATATCAATATGATAATCCATCAAATATCAAAATATCTGAAATCAAATAAAAACTGTTGAGGAATCCAGTTGGATCCCTCCAACCTGTTTTCCTGCATCCAAAAACATTAGCACAATACCAATTTCGCTCCAGTACGAAATTATCGCGGTATATGTTCTTATTAAATATTATCTGCTTAATAACGGCGCAATAGGGTCTCATCCGCTAAACAAAAAATGCGGGAAATCAATAACTGCAATATATACATATGCCAATATATATATATTGATATTATATATAATACCAATTTCACTGTTTATGAAATATTCGCGGTATATGTTTTTAATAAATAACATCCGCTTACTAACGGCGTATAATGTCTATTTTAACAATCAATAGATAACAATCAACATTCAAACATGCATTCAAATATTTTAAATCTAACTATTTAAAATAAAATCGAAACTGATTCGATTGAGTGAGAAGTTCTCACCTTGGTTTTATTTCCGTTTTAGCGATTTATTTCGAATAAAATTAAACGGACGTTTAATTTTACCCAAAATTCTCACTAACTCCAAACAACTCCAAACTAACTCCATCGCGTAGTGCTCGTCCATACGATTCCAACGCAACTGGTTTCGCGCGTTTTCGACCTCGTATGAAAAAGTTATGAATTTACGAAGTTTATACGAATTTTATATAACAATTACAACATAAATTTTATTTAAAAACCCCACACCCTCAATCTGGCCGTTGATTCACGTTGCTTGCATCTGGTCCATGCACTCCTTTCTTCCATCTCACGCGTTTACAGGTAAAACATGATAGAGCCGAACCCACTACACCCATTTAGGGTTTCAATTTTCAACCTCCTCGACGCATTACAGCTCGATCAAATTGCTCCATGTCGTGCGCCCATGCGAGAGCTATGCTCGGCCCCAAAATCCCCCAGCTCGGTCACCATTTCGAGCTCGAATTGCGTGCCGACTTCATGACAAACGCAGCCCCCTATCTCCCAAAATATAACCCCAATCTCGATCGTGACCGTTGGATCTCTAGTTCGTGTTGTGCTCTACAAGTTTCTAGTTGAAACTTTTGCCTAATTACTGATGGATTGAAAGAAAAAGAGGGAGGAAAGTTGGAGATTTCTGGTCGTTCATCACTTCACTGGCGGCTAGGGTTACATGTTTTTTTTTTTTTTAATGAAGAGAGAGAGGTGTTGGTCTATTTATAGAATTTCAAACGACACTATTTATCCGGGAATTCCGAACTCCGATTTACGCGTCGAAACTGACGTACCTAGCGTTTATCCCGCGTTCCGGACACAATGGAACAGGTTTCGGAAGCTAATTCGGACATCTGTGCGAGTTATGGCTATAAACGCTCAATTTAAATTAAACCGATTTAAGCGATTTCTAGGCGTTTTAATTTGTACCGGACAAATGGTAAATCCAATTGACTTGAAATTTGTAACCTTGCAATAATATCACATTACGGATCCGATGAAACTGGTTTCGTCGAAATCCGAGACTTTTTGAAAAATGGCTATTTTCACTCGCCAAATTAAAATTAAAAATAAATCGATGCGTTTCGAGCTGCCACGATCAAACGATAACTCCGATTGACACGAAAATTGAAATCCGGTAATAACTAACTATTATGGATCCAATGGAACTGGTTTCGCTCAATTCCGAGACTGTTCAAAAATTGACTATTTTCACTAGTCGATTTAAATATTAAAATATTCAATTTTCACAAATTATCTTTTAATTCGATTTTAAAAGTTCTAAAATATCGTTCTAACTTCCATATGATATAATAAAATTTTACAAATCATTTTCAATCATATTTAACTCAATTTTCAATTATTTCCATAATTTCAAATATTAAATTATCGATTTAATAATCCAATTAAATTCAATAATTCAAATAAAAATTTATTTGACTTATAAATTCACTTATTAATATTTAAAATTAATTAAATATTCAAATTTTAATTTCTAAAAATTCTGGGTCGTTACAATCTTCCCCCCTTAAAAGAATTTCGTCCTCGAAATTAACAAGTAAGAAAAGTTACAGAATCTATTAATTTTCAAAATTCATAATTAAACTTCTTACAATACTTTACTAAGTTTTCCAAATCATACTTAGTTATCTTTTTCAAAACCAACTACTATTGTTTAACTTTCAATTCAAAATCAAAGTTAAAGTTTTCAAAACTTTCCAATTTTCTCAAAAATTTTCTAACGCCTTAAATTTTCGGAAAAATTCGCCATAGTCTCCTTTGCGCGGCTCGATCCGAAAAAAAAATGACAGTATATATATCACAAATATACATCTCATCAAGTAATGAGGCATCCCGCAGGGAAAAAAGTGTAAAAGTACGATATTTAATCCGAGATATGTACCTTATATTTTATTAGCAAGCATATACGGCTAATATAGCGCGAAAGCGAGCTCCAAATGCGAAGCAAACGCGATCCGCTCCTACTAATTACTCAACAAACAACATGAGAACATGCATGTAGACAATAATCTCAATATACAACATATAGTAACTGAAACAAAAGCAACAAATGCAAACATCAACCCACTATCATTCAACTAACATCCATAACCAATAGATATTCATTTATATTCTCATTAATATTTAATGAATTGGTTTTCAATTTAATCACATTTGATTTATTGCAGTGGATGTTTACTAACATTCATTCTCAATTAGTTTATATTCACTAATTCATATTCAAGTTGGTTCACTTCCAATTCAAATTTAATTCTATTCAAAATTCACTTAACTTCAAATTGAATTTCAATTACTTTTGCTTTCAATTTCATTAACTCAATTTCATTAATACTTAATGAATTATAAACAATCAACCAACAATCAAATAACAACCAATGTATATTAATTACAACCAAATTCCTTTGCTTATATTCATTTTGGTTTTACACCTTTAATTAAATTGGCTTCCATTCAATTTATTCAACTTCCAATAACATTAGATTTTAATGAATTAACACTTATATCCATTATTTCATATCAATTATTCACATTTAATTGATTACACATTCAATCCATTCATTCAATTCAATTATAAAAGTTGAATTTCATTTTAAATAACTTAAGTTTATATTCATTTACTTTATTGATTTACTTTGACACCAATATCAACTTCATTCAACATCACTTAAGTTATACTCCATTTAACTTTAAATTCATTTTTATTTACAACTCATATTCATATAGTTTCACTTCTTATATATATATATAAGTTTATTTCACAATTGTAATTCACTTTAATTATAATTCAATTCTTATAATTCATTTGCTTATACAATTATTCTTCGATTTAGATTATTCAAACAACTTAACATTCAACTTATATACACTTTAATAATTCTGAAAATTATTCCTTCATATATAAAATATAATTAAGGTAAAATTATTTCATTTACCCAATTTAAAACAATATTGTGCCGAATTGTTCTATTCAAGTGTTTAGAGATTCCTATCAACAACGTTAATTACTCGTATTAACCAGAATCTATATACCACTCAACAAACCAATCATCACAATATAAAACAATTTTTATATTCACTAACAAATACACTCTCATAGCTATTATTACACTCAAATTCATTCTAGAGTACTGCTGACTCCATCTCTATTGAATTATACCCAACAGAACCATGGTTGTCGCTTAACCATAAGCTCTGATACCAAATGTAACGTTTCGATTTTTCGTTGCCGAAAAACCGAATAGTTATGGGTTTTAAAAAGAATTTAGGAAAAGAAAAAGTAGAAAAGAAGAGAAGAAAGAAAATTTAGAGAGGGAAAAGAGAATAGAAAATTTTAAAATAGAACAGGACAGAAAGATAACAACAAAGAATAGAAAATAACAGAACAACAGAATCTCACAATTCGCAGCGGAACAACATATAATAATAAATGAATAATCTTTAAACAAAGAACTATATCAGTTATTACATTACATCACATTTCATTACGTCATATCATCAGAGTGTACAACAACAACAAATAGTGCGGCGGAAAAAGAAATACTATATAAACTAGTAATACGCCATGCCATCCAGCTTGCCTCCAGCAACTCCAGAATATCCTGATAAACCTAACTCTTGACTGCCCGTGTGGAAATTGGTGGGCACCCAGAGTTTAGGAAGGAAAACAATAAACTCCAAGTCAGTCATGTGACTGGTGTGAGAACTCAAAACAGTTTATTTATCTTTAAAATCAAAATAGAGAAATATTTTTATTTCAATTCGCAATGCTTTTAAAAATGAGACTACCATAAGGCCTCCCGCACACACACACAATGCAAACGCAGAATCGGAGGAGATTTCTCCTTATGATAGTCAAAGATGCTTGATACGCATTTAAAAATAACATTTCATATTATTATTAGTGCATAGTGTAGGAAAAATTCATTTCGAAAGTAAAGATATAAATCTTAGCCAACATAGACATTTCGAACTATGCCTACTATAGCTACCATCCAAACAGTGGTGACCACCATAAGTGAATGGCAGGTTCTACAACTAATACCGTACAAGTTTCGTATTGGGAATTGGATTTCCAACAAATGGTCAGGCCAAGGAACTTCCCATTGCCACATGAGAATGCCTCTGGAAAGACATCCCCGAGAACCAAACCGGAACTCTGCCAACACAAGGCCGGGTTACCCCTAACTGGGTAACTACTGACACGAGCACGCCATTCCCCGATCGTAAACGACCTTTCTCACGAGATCCCGATAACCAACAACCACAAAGTAATAAATTCGTAGTAACCACATAGGTTAAATATCTGGGCTCCATACCATGATACCACCTCTATCCAGAAGGAAATGTACATACCCTAAAGGGTGCTACCCCTCATAACCTTGCCGCATCTTTCCTGTTTTGACCATTTTCGGGGTGTGAGGCTCGACGAAGTCACGTCCACAAAAACATACTTTATACAAAAGCCATGCTTTGGGTCAACAAATGATCAACACAATGATCACAAGATAGACGATCAAATAAACGATCCTATCACAATAATCAACACAATGATCATTTACAGCAACACTCAGCATGTCACATTACCAAATTGGGAATATATCGCTGATAACTTCAACTATATAACCTCTGAGCTCGTACGTCTCAGAGAAGGGTGTTAAGCTAAAAGAATAAATTCTTCGCCACCAACAGAAATATATTTGAAAGAAATCGGCTTTATATCTCAACTTGTAATGTCAGACACACAATCCATACAAGTCTGTTCCGGGCTCGAACAAAACCGAAGGCACTTACAAAGAAGTCCTTGCAATCCGGATATTCACAATCCTGATCGGATTTCCCATCACTTAGGGAGTCTCTATACCGTTGCAACTCAGTGCAGAGACAATCGACAGGTCATCCTATCACTCTCGCAAATATCGGGTCTTCAACACCGATCTTCAAATGCAATTCATAACGACGTATCACATATTCGGAATGGGTTATACGACCCCATGGTCTTTTCTCGGTTAACCCGAATAGTGAGCGCTTATTCAAAAATAAGTGTAGCATTCACATTCAAACAAATCACATCAAATACCCATTCAAAGGGAAATATTGATAGTCGGTTATTGAACTATCACTGGATATGCACACATCACCAGTTTCCAAATAATTTTCCAAATTATTTATTTTCCAAAAATATCCTTACAAGATATATTATTTCAACACTTCAAAAATAAATCCATATTTATTCTTAAACCAATTCCACTTTCTTTATAAATTCCTTAGTGAATTTATAATTCCAAAATATCAATGAATATTCGATTTCAATTCGATTTCTAATATTCATTTTCAATTTATCTTAAAAAAAGATAAATTCAAAATATTCACTTTATATTGGAAAACAATCCCATACTTATTTATTCATAAGTAATTCACAAATTTTATTTATTTTCAACACTTAGAAAATATTCAATATACTTAAATCGAAATTAAGTATATATTTCATTCTTTAAGGAAATCATTCTCATAAACATATTTATTTGGGCCAAAACGAATGTTACGTAAAACATCGTTACGACAACCCAAAATCACTAGTATAGGGATTCGAAATTAAAATAGATATATAAATCCCAATACTATACAAAACATTTCCTTTCGGAAATCATTTACTATAACAACAGTGTTATAGTCCACCATTTCCTTTTATTTCTCGAAAACGTCTATTTCAACAATAAATGTTGAAATCTATGGTTTCGAATCCCAACACAATTAAAACTTCGTTAGATCGTTTTAATTCTATTTCAAATATCACATTCAAAACAATTTCTTTAACATCTTATTCACTATTCAAAAACGTGAATATACTTCATTAACAATTTCATCCTTTTATTTATTTTAATTCAAAGGATTATTCACTATTCAAAAAAACGTGAATATAACTCCACTTATAGGTTTCAACAAATTTTCTTTTCAAAATAAGTCATTTGCGAATTTATAAAACAACGTTTATAACTTCCATTTCTATTTATTTATAAAAACTTCCTTTTTATAAATTCTTTTATTAACCTATTCCAGTTTATAACTCAATTATAAACTAAAAGTTCATATTATAAGTCAAATACTTATAAAACGATTATTTTACAAAATCGTTCCTCTAAACTTCATAATTATAAATCTTATATCTTATAAGATTCAATTATTTATCCAAAATTCATTCTTTCAATAACTTTATAAATTTTATAAACCTACTGTTTATAAAATTCCATTTATAACTTCACTGTTTATAATCCTGTAAATTTCATTCATTTACTAAATTCATCTTCACTTTATTCAAACACATATAAAAACTCGTTTTATAATGTCTATATTTCAATCTATAAATGTCCGTTTATAAATCTCTTAATATAAATCAATTTATATTATTCTTTAAAAACATCTTTAAATTCCTTTATAATTTCCCATTCTCTTGATTTATAAAATAATCAAATTTTATAAATCCTATGTTTAAACTCTTTATAATAAATTCCAAAATCTCAATTTAAACTATTTTAAATAATCATTAATCCATATTTCTCAAAAATCAGCTTTTAACTATATTTCACAAAAACCATAATTTTATAACTTTTAAAATTATAACGTTTATTTATTTAAAATGGATCAATTCTAAAAATATAGTATATTTTCAAAAAATCACTTTATAATCATTTTAAAATCCCAAAATTTGGGTCCAATGATGCTACACACCAAATAGTCAATCACGACTACAACGATATCATATATCAATACGATAATCCATCAAATATCAAAATATCTAAAATCAAATAAAAACTGTTGAGGAATCCAGTTGGATCCCTCCAACCTGTTTTCCTGCATCCAAAAACATTAGCACAATACCAATTTCGCTCCAGTACGAAATTATCGCGGTATATGTTCTTATTAAATATTATCCGCTTAATAACGGCGCAATAGGGTCTCATCCGCTAAACAAAAAATGCAGGAAATCAATAACTGCAATATATACATATGCCAATATATATATATTGATATTATATATAATACCAATTTCACTGTTTATGAAATATTCGCGGTATATGTTTTTAATAAATAACATCCGCTTACTAACGGCGTATAATGTCTATTTTAACAATCAATAGATAACAATCAACATTCAAACATGCATTCAAATATTTTAAATCTAACTATTTAAAATAAAATCGAAACTGATTCGATTGAGTGAGAAGTTCTCACCTTGGTTTTATTTCCGTTTTAGCGATTTATTTCGAATAAAATTAAACGGACGTTTAATTTTACCCAAAATTCTCACTAACTCCAAACAACTCCAAACCAACTCCATCGCGTAGTGCTCGTCCATACGATTCCAACGCAACTGGTTTCGCGCGTTTTCGACCTCGTATGAAAAAGTTATGAATTTACGAAGTTTATACGAATTTTATATAACAATTACAACATAAATTTTATTTAAAAACCCTACACCCTCAATCTGGCCGTTGATTCACGTTGCTTGCATCTGGTCCATGCACTCCTTTCTTCCATCTCACGCGTTTACAGGTAAAACATGATAGAGCCGAACCCACTACACCCATTTAGGGTTTCAATTTTCAACCTCCTCGACGCATTACAGCTCGATCAAATTGCTCCATGTCGTGCGCCCATGCGAGAGCTATGCTCGGCCCCAAAATCCCCCAGCTCGGTCACCATTTCGAGCTCGAATTGCGTGCCGACTTCATGACAAACGCAGCCCCCTATCTCCCAAAATATAACCCCAATCTCGATCGTGACCGTTGGATCTCTAGTTCGTGTTGTGCTCTACAAGTTTCTAGTTGAAACTTTTGCCTAATTACTGATGGATTGAAAGAAAAAGAGGGAGGAAAGTTGGAGATTTCTGGTCGTTCATCACTTCACTGGCGGCTAGGGTTACATGTTTTTTTTTTTTTTTAATGAAGAGAGAGAGGTGTTGGTCTATTTATAGAATTTCAAACGACACTATTTATCCGGGAATTCCGAACTCCGATTTACGCGTCGAAACTGACGTACCTAGCGTTTATCCCGCGTTCCGGACACAATGGAACAGGTTTCGGAAGCTAATTCGGACATCTGTGCGAGTTATGGCTATAAACGCTCAATTTAAATTAAACCGATTTAAGCGATTTCTAGGCGTTTTAATTTGTACCGGACAAACGGTAAATCCAATTGACTTGAAATTTGAAACCTTGCAATAATATCACATTACGGATCCGATGAAACTGGTTTCGTCGAAATCCGAGACTTTTTGAAAAATGGCTATTTTCACTCGCCAAATTAAAATTAAAAATAAATCGATGCGTTTCGAGCTGCCACGATCAAACGATAACTCCGATTGACACGAAAATTGAAATCCCGTAATAACTAACTATTACGGATCCAATGGAACTGGTTTCGTTCAATTCTGAGACTGTTCAAAAATTGACTATTTTCACTAGTCGATTTAAATATTAAAATATTCAATTTTCACAAATTATCTTTTAATTCGATTTTAAAAGTTCTAAAATATCGTTCTAACTTCCATATGATATAATAAAATTTTACAAATCATTTTCAATCATATTTAACTCAATTTTCAATTATTTCCATAATTTCAAATATTAAATTATCAATTTAATAATCCAATTAAATTCAATAATTCAAATAAAAATTTATTTGACTTATAAATTCACTTATTAATATTTAAAATTAATTAAATATTCAAATTTTAATTTCTAAAAATTCTGGGTCGTTACAACACTGGGGGGTAAGCTCTTGCCAAAAAAGTTCTTTGATATGGATATTATTGGTTGATTGTAAATCGCGATGCATTGAATTACGCCAGAAAATGTGATAGATGTCAAAAACACGCTCGGATTCTGAGAGGCCCACCTACCGAAATAACTCAAATGGTCATTCCATGGTCGTTTGTAATATAGAGCATTGACATTATTGGTTCTCTACCTCTAGCCAAAGGTGCTGTGAAGTACGCCAATTTTGCAGTTGATTACTTTACCAAATGAGCGGAATTTGAGCCCCTTTCTACTATCACAACAAAGAAAGTGATCAACTTTGTGGCACACAACATTATCTTTCGAATTGGTCTCCCACATGCCATCATCATCGACAACAGAGCGAATGGACAGGTTGAAGCTGTCCATTCTCAAGAAGCAACTGGTAAAGGCTAGGGGAAAATGGGTCGACGAACTTCCTATGGCCCTATGGGTTTATCAGACAACCTACAAATCTGTGACCGACCACACTCCATTCTCTTTTTCCTACGGTTCCGAAGCCATTATTCCAATCGAGATGGAAGTATAATCTCATCGTGTGATAAACTATGATCCAAAGACGAATACTATATTACTTGCTGAGTCTCTGGATTTATTAGATGAGAAGCGAGAAGAGGCTGATTTGAGGGCAGCCGTGCACCGAAGTCGAGTCTTTCGATTGTACAATGCCAAGGCCTGACCCAAACCTTTGAACTCAATGATCTCGTCCTTAAAGGAGTTTACCTGGTTCCTTCACATATGAAACCAATGTGGGAAGGGTCGTATGTTATCGAACGAAAGCTCAGAGATGGCACATTCAAATTATCGACCGTTGACGGTCTCACTCTATTGGGAGCCTGAAAGAGCGTGAGTCTTCATCACCACTACACATAACATGCTTTAATTATTTATTCAGTGTTTTCATTTGTAATTTTTTTATGCATTTCGAAATCCGAATTTGTAATAAGGAAACCGACTTTGTCGTATTTTCTTATTTCGGCAATAAAATGCAATCTCTTCGAGCCAGAGTAATGATTTCTAAATGCGCCATACGACCATTACAATGCACGGAGAGCAAAGTTCCATCCTACTGTGGGATTTGTTCAAATAGGGAGTAACTGTGATATGACCGATTACTCGCTACGTGAAACCCAAGCTCGGGGGAAAGTCGTCACATTGAAACCAGAAAAGGATTGATACACGACAATCCTCTAACTAACTCCAGATTCCCAAAGTGCAAACTAGAGTATAAACTTACAAGTACGGGCTCGAAGAGGGTGGATCTGTCCACATAACGACTTCGCCTGTATTTAAACCAAGTTCGAGGAGGATGGACCCATCCATTTGACAACCTCGCTTGTTAACTCAGGGTGGATGTGATCCGATCATCCACGATCGTGATACATCTACCATTCACGAAGTGCGAACAAAATTCCAAAACTCACAACAGATGTGATTGACCATATGACAACTAACTCTAAGTCCCTAGAGTGTGGACTGGAGTATAAACGTCAACTAACTCTAAGTCCCCAGAGTGTGGACTGAAGTATAAACATCAACTAACTCTAAGTTCCCAGAGTGTGGACTGAAGTATAAACATCAACTAACTCTAAGTCCCTAGAGTGTGGACCAGATTATAAACATCAATTAACTCTAAGTCCCCAGAGTGCGGACTGGAGTTTAAACACAAACCGGGTGTGAAACGATCACCCGTAGGACAAGTCCGAGTCCTTGGAGTGCAGACTGAAGTATGATCACAAATCGGGCGTGGCTGATCACCCACGAATCAATTTAAGACCCTAGAGTGTGGACGAAACACTAAATATCAAACAGGTGTGATTGACCGTCGATAAAGTAACTTAAGTCCTCGGAGTGCGGACATGTCTCTAAATCTTAAGCAGGTGTAACCGACCACCGACGAACAAGTGCAATCCCCAGGGTGTGGATGCAATCATCAATTGATGAGAAAATGTGATTCAACTACCCGAACGCGTCATATTTTGGTCTCGCTTTAATAAAGTTGAGCTTGATTTGTTAAACATGAAAATTGATAGCCTATCGATCTTTTTAATTTGTCCTCGAAAATGGGGGTACAACCTAAGTATCAGCCGCTGATTGAGACAGTGCAGTATTTGAATTCGACTTAGTGATTCAATCACGATCCAAAGCCTTGACTTTAGAACTTAACACCTAAAATCAGGTCCAATTAAAAGGCTAAAACTTCACAAGTGTATTGAATGGAAGTTTGAACGCTAAAACACTTAAGAAAGTAATATAAGCACTTCAGCTATTCTTTGGAAGAGAAGGATAAGTACAAAATTATTCAAAAATCCTACTAGTAGGAGATGAACTTGCATCTATACATAGCCTATAAAAAATAAAAGGAAATTTCTATCTATCTACCAAAAATGAGCCGAGAAGACATGTCTATTCTATCGTCTTCTTCTTTTTCGATGTAGACCCGCTGGAATCAACGCTTAGATGCCTCTTTGAGCCCTTGCCTTTTGGCGGTTAATCTCCAATCAGGGGCATTATGGTAACTTCCTCCTCCGAACTCACATGGATTGGAAAACTTTCTAAAGGTAGAGTCGGAGGGATAAGATCGATGTTGGAAGGCGGGAGAGGCACACTGGTGTCGACGACAGCGCCTCCAAGGGAAATCATTCGCAAAGAGGCTACACCAAGTCCCGCCATCCCACCTCCAATGCCACTGGCTCGCACAACCGCTTCCATTTCAGCGTGGATTTCGGCAATTATTTCCTCTTCATGCATTGCTTGCGCATCTTTAGGGACGCTAGTGGTTGGGCCTGAAGAGCCGATCACAGATGCGCCTCCACGATAACAAATGGCAGATCAGCAAAAGGGTCGCTTTGGTGGCCAAGAAGCTCCTCCGTCATGTGCTCATCAAAAGTAAGTGTGCTCCCCTATGCCTCGTTGGTTGGTGTAGTAGTCGTTATAGTGGTCACTTATGTAATAAGGGCCTCCTGCACACGATGCTGCTCTTGGGTTACAAGGGGCACGGTTGATGTAGCCCCTATCACTGAATAGAAACAAAGAAAAAGTTGTTAGTAATTACTTTAAGCAATGCTTCTGACTTTGAATGAGCATAAGAAATATTCAGAATACCTTCCTTAAATTGGCTCGCGGGTGGAAAAGTAGCTTCAGAGACATGCTTGCGAGCTGGAGACAACTGCGGTTGATCAAGATTATATGCAGGAATAGAATTGGGATCAACCACAGATGTAGATTTAGGCAGAATTGGCACAAGAGTTTCGGAATCCGCATCATGGTGCTCAATGCCAAAACTTTCTCCAGCCCCCGAAAGCTGAGTAGCGAGCCTCTCCTTTGCATATGTGATAGTAATATCGTTGAGAACTCTTCTCTCATCTTCATTCAGCACCCGATTCTCCAATTCAAATTCATCTATAGATTCGGCTTGATACTCAGCTTTTTCATCTTCCACTAAGCGACACCAAGCATTGTATAAGTGTGAAGGATAGTTCTCGAGCCAGGCAAGGTTTCGATGCTTCAACACATTGGCGTTGTATGTAATAAGAAGATCTTCGATGTCAGCCTACAACCTAGTCTCCGTAGCTTTCACCTCATTCTCAACCTTGGTTTCAGTTTCCTGAACTTTGAGCGTCGTCGCATCCCTCTCATTCTTAAACACCACAGCCTGCTCACTTGCCTCCTGGGCAACTTTGTTTGCATCGTCTTTCTCCCTGACATTTCCAAAAAATTTGTCTTTAAGCTCTTTGAGCTCTTTAAACGCCCTGTCCCTTTCGTCCATTACTATAGTGGTCTGATGCCCCATCTCCTCACCAAGGTAAGTGTGTCCGCCTCATCTCTTCCATCCTCCGAGTAGCCTCATCAGCCCTTGTGTTGGTCTCTATCTTTGAGTTTCTCATGGGCCCACTCTCATCATGATGAATTATGTGATCCTTTTAAGCGAGATCAGTCTCTAATTTCTCAATTGTTTTCACCTGCTCAAAGTCCACCGTCGATGCTTGCCCGCGATCTTCATCCATTCTCGGTATTGGCTTTAAACATCGTGGATATAGGCATGCATTGTTTATTCTGCCTCGACTGGAATTCTCTTTAAATGCAGAGGGAAGATGATTCCATCAAAATAAATGTTTGGAAAATGTTTCTTCAGCTGGGCGATTCTGATCGCTCCCTTCCCAGTAACCTCTGTAACAGCTTTCTTAGTGATAGTAGAAGTTTTGGTTTCGATCCTCCAGTTCTGTGAATCGGACCTTGGCACTTGAGAAGGCATTCTTTAGCGTGAAGGTTCCAAGGGTTGTTTACCATGACCGATAGGTTGTGTCGGGACTCGAGGTGGCGGAGAACGTGACCGAGAGTGAAGCCTATACTCTCCCTCTCTCTGTCCCTCTCCCTTTCATAATGCTCCCGGCAAGAATAACTGATATCGCGTCTCTATCAGCCTCCCTTCCACGGGATTCATAATATGAACTAGATGACCGGCGTGCCAAGCATATAAGATCGAGCATGGATTCCCATCTTGTCATCATATCTGTAAAAAAAAAGAGAAGAAAAATCAGTAATCTCCAGAAATGAGTAGCTTATGATTGGAAAGCATGCAACGCCATGAAAGTGTACGTATGCATATGAAAACCCCCCGACCAACCGGTTATGTCGTAGGAAGTGACTCACCTAAATCTAAAGCGCTTTGAAGCCCTTCCAATCCGGTGTCATGTTGAAGCAACACATAGTCTGAAATTTGAATGTCGGCGAGTCCTTCGTAAGGATTCTCCATTTGTGAGGAAGGAGTCTCTGAAATTCTAACACCGGCTGCTAGTAGGGACATGACCAAGGATTTCCATCTTGAAGACTTATGAAGCTTATGAGTAACCGCACTGCCTCTCCTCTTTCCTTCTAAATGTCGAAGACTGTTAGGGGGCCCAGCTATGGGCTCGTCTTCGGTGGTCGTATCCTCTTCATCACCCCGCTCAACTATTACAATCCAGGGTGCCCTACGATTAGCCTGTCTTGCCGAGGATACCCAAAGAGCTCCATCAGGTCTTATGCTCTGGTCTCGGTCGATTAACCCAACGACCCTTAGATTTTCGTCCGTGAGCACCGATTCGATCTCTCTAATCTCACCAGGCACATCCTGAAGAATTCACACTAATTCTTTAAATTGGGCACCTTCGGGTCGTGGAATTGCAGCTATAAAGGAAATAAAATGTTAAAATCAACATCGATTACAACTACCTCATTAGTCATCAGAGAAATTGCGGCACTTACATCTAGCTAACCACCATCTAGCAAACCCTGGTGGGAACCGAACATGGAACCATTCGTTCTTGAAGTAGCCAAGTCTGATCCAGGTTCCAGTCACAATTTGACAATTCCTAACCCCTTCTAAGAATGTGAACGAAGGATTATCTCCCCGACCCTTGATAGTGAATAAGAAACTGACTTCCTCTGGAGTTGGGGGCCATAAGATATGCTCCATAAAAAGAATGAATAATATGTTCAATAATGTGTATCCATTTGGATGCAACTATGATAGAGCGATTCTTACTCCTAAGTAAGATAACACCTCCTGGATGTCTGGTTAAATGGGGAAAATGTTCCAGCTATACACAAATGTCTATTAAAGACGATAAACCCTTCTTGGAGAGCATGTGGCATGTCGTTTGGTCCTAGTAGCAGAACATCATTTAGTGATAGCCCGTGTCTTAAGCATATTCTTCCCAATATATCTTCGGAGACGTTAGACGGTACAGAATCTTGTGGATTCCCGATAAAGACTGCTCCCGGAAGCTCGTCCGGAGCAGGACTTATGACTTCGACCGTGATGGCCGGCATCTCTATTGCCAAAGGAGGTGAACTTTAAGCCTCCTGCTGTTGTGAACTCCCAGGTTCCATGGCTAATCAACTCAGTAAAAACCATCATTAGATGGTAAACCCGTGTGTTCCCCAGTGTAAAGTGCATGAATGTAATGCAGTGTAGTGCTATGTATAGTTAATAAAATACTGCAAGATATAGAGTTGTTCGAATGATGAGACTTCGGAATTCAATCAGTGTGACCGTCATCGCTGACCGTCACAACCATATAATCCAAATTTCGAAGATCGATCCAAGTTACAATTGTTGTTTAAATTTTTATCAGGTTACAGTTCCATCGACGAGCTTCAAAAGGTAGTCAGGTATGCGATAAAATGGTTACGTCAAGTTATGCAGAGCGTAAGCTTGTCGAAATCATATATTAGAGTGTACAAAGGGTATCGAATTCGTCAAAGTTCAACTTGAATCAACCACCAAATAACTCCATTTCGTATTGATCACGAAGACAATATGTATCCATCAAGATACGAATTTTTATCGATCGGCAAAGATCCTTTATATCTATCTCCTAGCGCTTAGTTCGCGTCATTCAAAAGCATTAAATTTCTCATCGATCAAGTGCGATTCCTTCGTATCGTCCAACAAGTTCAAAGCTTTCGAATCGATCCTTTCGAGTCGATACGAAACCCTATCATCACATGATACGAAACGCCCCAATTCATCCTCACGAAGCCCTATCACCCAGATTGATTCAAACAACCCTCACCCCAGACCGATACGACTCATCATTTCTACATCGTTAATACGAAAGCAGGGTCAGGCCACTCTTCGTATCCCTCCTCACTTCTTCTTCCCCACTGGACATGAGAGCCATCGTTACCCATCATCGAACTCCGTCCTCACTCCGACCTAACTCCGGCATTAACACCACTGGAATCGACCATGACTTTAAATGAAATAGTATTCGAACTCGAGTCTCCTTGATTTTTGACGTGAATTAATCAGTCAATTACCTAATTAAAGTATCGATTCGAGGGATTAGAGTGTTGTTCGATTCAAGAGCAAGAACTGATTTTCTTTTCTCAAGATTTTGAACGATACGAAAGCTAAAACAGGCAAATGAGTGCAAGTGAATTTTCCTAAGTACAAAAAACTTTTGTATGAGCACGAGAATAAAGGGAATGGCGATTCGACTCCCTATTACTATGAGCGGTTAACACAAGTATCCTCCCCAATTAATGCGAAGAAAGTAGTTCGCATCCCTGCGTCCTTTATTACAAGTAACAGCTGTTCGTATCCGTCAGCTTTCATCGATGCGAACGCCACTACCAAGTCATATTTGGATTTTCCAAACCCATCGATACGAAGTGAAAACTTCATGTTCATCACTTTGAAGACCATCAGACCTCGTATCCATTGATACAAAATGTTTTAAAGAGCCAACTGATTCGTATCGATTGTCATCGATAAGAAGAAGATTTTTACAGCTTCTCCAAATCGATCCAGGAGAGGATCGATGTAAGGAGGAACTCTAAAACAACCATCAAGCGTTGTTACAACCTGAATTTCACATCGATTCAGGAGAGGATCGATGTGAATTCGGTTAAAAGAAAACCGATCACGACTCATGAACGTACAAAAGTTAACGATAGTCAGGTTAATGTACATGCATGTACATCAGGCTAATATTCAATTTTTAAAAATTTACAGGAATTGAGTACTAACCTTATGACAATTCACAACAACGAACAATAGTTTGCTATCGTGCAACACTCAGTTACAACAGTGCACAGTACAACAATTGGCTGTCAACAATTCATTATTTATACTACTGAAGATCAATCAAAGGTTACATCTTTCGACGGAAAGACAACATTCAGCGAATCAAATAGAACTTTTCAGAACGAAGATTGCTTCCTTTCAAAGCATTTCATGTTCATTCAAGACGTACTTAAAGGGGGCAAATGTTATCCCGCCTTTTGGCAAGGCCGTGACACCAAGGAATTGACTGGAAACCGAGCACAGTTCATCCTGGAGATCGGTTATACATAGGTTCGCTATGGATACTAGTAAATTTTTTCAAATTCCGAATCGAGCTACAATTGACATGACATGACAATAAAAGCTATGAAAGCCAACATTCCAAATTTCAAGTCAATCCGAGTTTATATGCTCAAGATATGATCGATTCAAATCAAATAGTGCACTCATTCGTATCCATCGGACCACTTTCTTTGTATCGGTTTCATTCGAATCCATCCAGGGCAACGTTCTTCATATCCATCCTCATTCGCATCCATACAAAGCGACCTTCTTCGTATCCATTGAAATCAAACTCATTCGCATTCATGGAACACACAAGGTTTGTATCCATCCATACTCATAATACTTCACATCCATTAGCTTATTCATGTCGATCCATCCACGTCTACTTCGTGTCCATCGAAGCCATAAAAAACCATTGCTTCGTATCGATCCACTGATGCACCCTATTTGTATCAATCAGCTAGTGATCGATGTGAATAATACTAGTTGGACCAATACAAGTGACACTCTTATTGATCAATATGAAATGGAGATACAATGATCAATACGTACAGCATAGCAATTAATCGATACGAACGACGCTAAGACTAATCGATATGAACAAAGCTAAGATGGGTCGATACGAATGAGGCGCATCCATAAGAAAGACTCAGTCACTCGGCATGAAAAGTGGATCAATCGTAAAAGACAACCCCAATGGTTAGCATATGCCTGGAAGTGACACGAACTCGGCAGCCTTCAACAGTCGATCATAAAATCTACAAGTCCAAATGCCACCAAATTTCACAGGAGCTTGCATACAACCCCAAGAATGTACCTGATAAATTTCAGCCTCAAAATATTATTTTTGGATCTATAAGAACTCAATTCCTATCGCTTCCTGATCGAGACGAAATAACCTGAACTCAATCCCATGGGCCCACTCACGTAAGAGAAAAGTCTTCCGAGATCTAAGTCAGATTTTTCCAGTCTACGCCTACAAATATCAGCCCAATGCCTTCAGAAAAGGGACTTTTGGCTCTCCTGCATCCAGACTCTACCGAAATTATTATTGTACTTGGATTGTACTATTATAACTCATTGTAACCAGCAAGCAAAAATCAATAAAAGTCGGCCCTTTCTTGTGGACGTAGGCCATTTGCCGAACCACTCTAAATTCATGTATTTGTGCACATTTTTTAATCTGTTGATTGGTGCGTTTGTTAGATCTACCACTCTTTACATTTAATTTCTTTATTTTATCTCTTCAAATACATCCGAAGAGTGTTGTGCTCAGTTTTGGTACAAACACACGCTATCCTTAAATTTTAAGAATAGTGGATCGTTTTAGGTGAATATATTAATTTTTTTATCTAATTACATTTAAATTAATTACACAATGAAATTTTAAAATTATATGTCATTTTAATAAGTACATATATTATACTAGAACTCATGTTACAAATAGAACATCTACCATTTATCTACATCGATAATACAATAATGGTTTGTTCATCAAAGTAAATAGATTAACAAATACCCAATAAAATTGTTAGGAAATATGCAACCTGAAAGTATGATTCGTAGACTAGCTTCATTCTATTTCCCCTTTCTTCAATTGTAAGGTTGCAATCTATACATAAACATATACAACATATATATGTGTAATAGCACAAATTTGAAGGGAAAAAAGAAAAAAGGTTTTAACTACTTTAGATTAAGCCTTATCATATACATTGAACCCAACTCAAGTGACCAGAGGCTATTGCATAGGAAAAGACCGCCCATGCGCCCTTATAGAATCTAGCCTATATAGTTCTATTTGCATACCAAGACATACTCTTCTCCTACGAAAAAAATGTTAGCACAAGATAACATTTGTTGTTAGCACATCCACACAACAATATTGGCACATCCATTATATCATTCACAACATGATAACAAAAAATAGGGAATTACATTTTAACATATAAACACAACGAAAAGTTATCAAATCCCTCATTCTAATAATACCAGTCAAAAGTACCGAACAAACATCAATGTTCAACACAAAAGTGGATATAACAATTCACATGTAATAACAACATTAGTCACGCATCAAATAACCACAACAAATGTCATTAAAAACCAACAATCATACAAGCTAACAAAAAAGGTAATTAGTAGCATGTAACAACCTAGAAATTTTAATGGTTTTAATAACATAATTAACTAAATTTTTCTTGAAATCGTGCAATAAAATTTATCGATGGAAATTTGATATTTGGTATGCATCTATCTAAACGTAGCAAGTGAAAGATTTTCAGTGGAAATATGAAATTTAAAATTTAAAATCAGTTAAAATTTGATGAGAATAAAATATTTTTGAAATTCGAAGATTTTTATGTAATAAAAATGCAAATTGTTTTATAGTGAGACATCATATTTCGTTTTGCCAAAATTGGATTTCTATAGCACGTTTATCTTATTTTCCGCGTTTTAACAACATTTCGGCAATGGAAAATCATGTTTGACAACTTGGTTGTATCGCTGATATCTATGTACTATCATGTTCGTCTCGTCGTGCTGATCTCCGTAGTATATATATTTCTTGATTCGACGTCAAGTTTGCGATGAAATCTGCGAAATGGTTAACCGTATCGATACCCAATTTTGTTGTCTTTTAGTTTCCTATGACCATTCATTTTCCGTCGGCTGAAATAAACGACCACTTTTTATTAGTATTCCAAGCTATTCAATTTTTGACCTTTTATTTCTTACCGTTTCAATATTTGTCGGTTCGGTTCCCCCTTATTTCTCTGCTCTTACTTCTTCGTTTTATTAAATTGATATATATACATACATATATATTTATGTATGTATGTATGTATGTATGTATGTATAAGTTTTTATATTACCTGTAGCCACCGCCTGTTCATTACCTTCCACCATAGCTTGCCCATTCTTCCCAGAACCCGCTCAAACATATCCTCATCCTCGAACATCCTCTTCCCGTAGCTCCGCCACCATCCACCAACCAAAGTTCCTACACCACCTTCTTTTGTCGACAACAAGCCACAACCCTCCACACCTACTACCCAGTGCTCGCTGACCCACCTCCGAACTCCACATGTCCCTAGCCTTGCACCTCCACTTTCCACAGTTGCTCCGCTAGCTACCACCATAGCCAAATCCACTTCCTCCACGCTCAACCCTTCCTACCACCAACCGCCGCACACCACTTCGCCTTCAGCCATTACTACCTTGTCATCTACAACTCGCATCCACTCGAATGGCATATCTATCCACTGACCCACACCATCTCCCTCGGCCTTAACTCCTCGACAATTCACTTCTCTACCTTGTCTTCATCACCAGCCGCACACCACTTTGTAGCTGAATCCAACCTGCATAACCACCTCGCCCATCAGTCCTTTTCGCCTCCACGCAATAGCTCTACCTAGTCACCTTCCATACATCCAAACCCCGGTCTTCTCCATGCCCTTCTCGTCTCATAGCCACCGCCTTAGCCTATGATAATCACTGGTTAAATTTATACATGAGTGCATTAACAAAGAAACTTCTATGAGGTATATGCTAGCTCTACTGTTTAGTCTTATCTTCCTAATTGATTTATCTTCCTATGATTCATCTATCTAATTATAAATTTATCTTCCTAATATAAGAATAGATGATTTAAATAAAATATTCAGTGCATTTGTTATTACTATCATGTAATTAGTCAGTGTCGTATATTGTAAAAGGTCAGTCCATTTGTCATTAATTAATGTGAACATTGTATTTCTAAGTAATCTTTTTTGTCTCTCTCTCTCCTTTGAGCATCCCAAATCCAATCAATCTCTTCTTCTATTTGAAAATAAAAAATGTAAGTATACATATTGCATATATATACATATATATGTTTTCATTTTCTTCATCATACTAGCTTTGATTTGTTTTCATTACTGTCCGGAATTATCGTAGCAGTTCTCTGGCTTGTCGTGTCCTATTTGCTGCATATCCGCGTGCATTCCATAGCCGCGTATTTGTGTCCATTGCTTGTCATTCCAATTGTTTCTCTAGTCTTGAAAGGTGAGCGACCACTGACAATTAACATTCTGATATTTAGCAATTCACATGAAATGACGATTGAAATGTGTTGTAAAAATTTAATTTGTTAGTAATTAAAATTGTTGAATATGATTGTTAGTATTTCATTCGTTCACCTATGATTGACATATGATACCATATCCATGTTGTGTGTGTGTGTGTCTATATATATTATATAAATTGTTAATTATGATCCATGTTGTAATTGATATTATGTTGTTTTATATTATTATTCTGTTGATCTTCCTCTGCAAGTTCCCTAAAATTCCGTATGGGTTGAAATGATACATACCCGAACGATATTATAGATTAGGGAAAAATGTTCTTTGATGAAATGATAAACCCAAGCAATTTTATTGATTAAAATTTGAGATTGCGGGTTGAAATGATATATTCTCGTATATATTATATTGTTGCAGATTGAGATGATAAATATCCATATCACTTGACCATAGGATAGAAAATTATATACGCACACCGTTGGTCTATTTCTGAAAAATGATTTCCAAGTTTTGAAAGGAAATATACGGGTTTTAATAAATATTGATTTATAAATATGATATAAAGATTTTATTTTAATATATATGGAAAATTTAGAATTTCAAATTATATTTTTGCAAATTTTAAAATCATAAGTTAAGTTTTAAACGAAAATTTTAGAATTTTACTTATATATTTTATTATTTTTATAATATATAATGTAAGATTTAAAATAGATTTAATAATAAGATTTAGTTTAATAATAATTAATATAATAAAATTTAATAAGAATTCAATTTGACTGATGTATGTAAAATATGTTTTAAGTATTCTTTAAATATATTAATATTTTGAAAATAGATTTTGTAATAACTTTAATAAATTAAGTTTGGATGGATAAGTTAAATTGATTTGTAATTCAATTTTTTAAGAATTGAGTTTAAATAAGAATTGATTTAGACTTATTGATTTTGAGATTTTGAAGATATGAAATTTATAACTTGATAACTTGATTTTGATTAAAGGTAATTAAATGAATATTTCCAAATTTAAATAAATTGAATATTTAGTTTTGACTTAATTATGTAATTTGAGATTTTATTTAAATGCTTATAAAAGGTGATTAAGTGAATATTTCAGAATTAAATATAATTAAAGTTAGATATTTGAATTTGATTTAAATTTGTATTTTGAGATTTTATTTAAATGGTATTAAAAATGATAAGTGAATATTTTAAACTTTAAATAAAATTGAAGTTGAATTTTGAAATATAAATCAAATTTATCCAATGGAGTTATTGTAAATTATTTGAATATTTAAACTTTGAAACTTATTAAATTGGAAGTGGTTTAAATTTGTAGTTCAAACCTAGATTTAAAATCAATTTAAATTAAAATGGTTATAATGAGAATTTAAATTTAACCTTTAACTTTTTAATTGAAATTGTTGAACTGAGATTGATTTAAATTGAATTATGGAACTAAGGTTGATTTGAATTAATTTGTGAAATTGGAAGAAACCATTCTAATTTGAAACTATTTTCGATATAAACTCCTTCAAACTATTTTAATATATATTAGTTTAAATTAATAAATAATTTTAAATATATATATTTTTAACATATAAACTATTTTTAATATATATCTATAACTTATTTTTAAGTATAAACTATTTTAAATTTATAACTATTTCATTATATATAAACTATTTTCAATATTCCAACTATTTAAGTTAGAAATGTTCTGATTTATATTTAATGGATTTAAATGCGAATATTTTGATATGATGGTTTAAACTATTTTGTGGTTATGATTTTGGAAGTGAATATGATTTCGAAAGTGATATGGTTTCAAAACTCATATGGTTTTAAAAGTGAATATGATTTCGAAAGTGATATGATTTTGAAATTATTATGCTATTTTGATATAAAAGTATGAACTGTTTGAAATGAAAATGACCACGGTGTGAAATAAGCATTTGTTTGTTAATGGGACTAGGATCGGATATTGTCATACTCTCTGCCAATATCGAAAACCGCTTTAACAACTGTGTACATGGTGGACATTCCAGAACGAAGTAGGATGGTTTGGCGATGTCTATATGAGGTATAAATGCAGCTCTAACTCCCGTGAGTCAGCTTAATATGACTAAAACAGGAGCTACGCCGGGCCAAGTGAGGTCACACCTCCGATCGAGCATGCTTCTTCGATACCATTCTATTACTTTGTGATTTGATTGTGTGCACCTTTGATTATGGGAGTGTTTCTTAAGGTGGGCGGTTGTAGCTGCTATGCCTGACCACTAGTCCAGATCCACAAAATGGTAGTACCCTACCTTGGGCATTGCCTCGCGTGCCTTGTCACATTCCTTATCGCGCCCTCTACTAGTTTAGTTTGTGTTATACCTATGGAGTGATCCCTGATAGCCCATCGGTTTGGTGAAGTTTATAATACCGTGTAGACTGCAGCTTATATATTTATGTATGTGTGTGTGTGTTAAGGATGATATAGGTAACGCCTTAACGCTATTTTAATAGTTTACTTTACTGTAGACATCATATATGTAGCGTATTGTACTATATATGTAGATAGTTCCACGGATCCTTAAGGGACGGAATCCCAACATCCTTTAAGTTATATTGCATTTCACTTGATTTGATATACTTGCATAATAATGTTAATCTTGACTTGAGCGTTTTGTGTTTTGCTTTATGCTAGGGTTAGACTGAGTGTCACAACATTTGAGGCTCACCTTTGGAGCTTGGGGGTTCACTTGGAGATATATCTTCTATCCATTCTATTTTCAGTTACTTCAGCTATTTTCGGTTCTCTATGTTCAGATTTGTCATTTTCATTTGTATTGGAGACTTTTGTGTTCTTCTATATAATTGGGATTTTCTATTGTATTTTTGTAAGATTTTGATGTTTATATATTGGCTTTATGAACTGCTATTTATCTATTCCGCTGTATATTGTTATAAATCTGTGTTTGTGATTCTGTGGTCGATTTCTTTACAATATATGCTAAGTTTTGCTAAATATAAATTAACAATATGTTTTTTTGAGTAATTCAAGTCTGACATGAGTGGATGATTGTTGATTTGAATGGTTTGAAATAGTCGGTCGTTACGTGTTGTATCAGAGCTCTGGTTTAGGCAAAACTTAGCATATGGAGTAAGAACTCATTAGAGACAGGACGGTAATATCTTAGAATGAGTAAAATTAATTACAGAATCATCTTCGTTCGAGCTTGAAATTCTTTGTTATGATTCTCTTTGATTAGGATTCTTTTGAATTTTTGATCTTTACTTTTGTCCTTAAAATCCATTCTTGCCTTTTCCTTTAATGTTCTTCTTGATAGTAGAGCATCCCATAGCTTCATTTCTGCTGATCTCTATAATAAATTTGAGCACATCTTGCAATTCAGTAGGCAGTTTCGTCCACATATGTGACTAATCCCATCGGCGTTCCCCCCAACCTTAGAATGATTTGTAAAGGGTTGAAACTCCTTTACAATAGGCATCAATTCATCAGAGATTTCAACGTCCTCGATTTTGATGCTATTATTTCTTGTAAAGCCAGAACCATTTCTCTAGTAAACGACCCAGGTAATTCTCTTGTGATCGAATGTCAAATGCCTCAGGACTATGCTGGCAGTTTTATATTTTTGCATGATTCTTAGCCTAGTGATCTTGACTTCCCCGATAGTCAAGGATTATCCTGATGTTTGGTGAAGTCAATTCTCTTCCTCCCAAGCGGGAATTTGAATTCCGCATTGATCTTATTCTTGGAATCTCCGTTGACTCGGTTAAGGTCGTCGTGAGTAATATTAGTCTATCCATCTTTCCTCTTTTGAAATTAAATTATCTTATCTTCCTTTCAAGCCTATTTTTTGGTTTCAATTCTCTTTGATTAAGGTCCTCTAATTTGAATCTCTATCCTTGTTCTTAAATCCATTCTTGAATTATTCGGTGAGGGAGTGTATTTGTAATCAATATAAAAATGTTTTATATTGTGTTGTTCGAGTTGTTAAGTTTGAATTTTGGGGTTCAACCGATTTGACTGGCCAAAGCTATCGTTAGGAACTCCAAAACACTTGAACAGAGAAAACTGACACAATATTGTTTTCGAAATTGTTAAATGAAATAATTTTATATGTATGAGAGCATAATAGTCTAAAATTTGATGGTTAGATAAATTGGTTGTTAGAAATGATAATAATAGATTATCATTTATTGTTTTGTCAACATTTCTAAACTTTTAACTTTTGTTGTACATTATAAGGAGTTCAAATTTTAAACACATGGTTTATAAATTTGATTTGCAAATGAAATGAATTTAAATTAAGGATTTGAGAATTATATTTCCGATGCTTTTCAAAATTTGGTTTTCAAAATAGGAAATATATTATTTGAAAGTATTTTCAAATGGAAATTGTTTCCAATGGATTTTTAAAGAAGTAAGTCGGTACTCTCCTCTTTTATCGCTAGAAAATAATTTCATGATGACTGCAGCATCATCGACATTCATTTTCGAGTCTCAGAGTGTAGAGACCACTTAGTAGCTTTGCTATACTTTTGTTTTGAAAAAATGGATTTGATTTGAATTTCTTGAATATGAATTGATGTATAATATATATATATCAAAATGGTTTGAAGTGAAACCGAAAATTTACTCTCAAGTTTATGTTAAGTGATGATTTTCCATTTTTGAAATGAAGCAGAATTTTTGAGTAATTGAAGTGTCTAAAATAAGAAATGGAATTAAAACAACTCGAAATAGTTGAACTACGATAAATTTATTTGTATTATACTCAGTTGCATTCTAGAACACATATAACTTATCTGAAATATTCAAAAAGTTAATTGTTAATTAAAATATGTAATTGAATAATATGCAACATAGATGTAAGTAATAAGATGTCCAGAAATGAAATCTTGCCGAGGGAATTTCAAAATAAATTTGTAAACTTAATCTATGTCGCAAGAAATGTTAAGTGAAATAAATTGAGTAATAAATAGAGAATGCTATTTAAATAAAAAAATATGAACTTAAGAATAGTTGAATTGAATTATAAGTGGAATTAACTTAAGTGAAGTCAAATGAATTAAATAAATGATTTAAATTAAATAAATTTTGTTTGAAAGAAAAAACTTTGTAAAAAATGTTAACAAATTGAAAGCAAACCAATTGAATGAAAATACCTTGAATTGGCATCAACCAAATGTGAATGAAATGAATATTGATTGATTAAGTAAAAATGGATCGAAATCAAATTAGTTAAATATAATCAATTTAAAAAACTAATGAAATATATGGTTTTGAATTAATTGTTGTATTTTGTATTTTGAATCTATCATTCCTTTCCGCTGCTTATATTCTCCTATCTCGTTCCTTTTCGAGGATGAAAAGTTTTGACTGAGGGAGAGTGCAACGACTCGAAAATTTTAATGGTTTTAATAACGTAATTAACTAAATTTTTTCTTGAAATGATGTAATAAAATTTATCAAGGGAAATTTTATATTTGGTATGCGTCTATTTAAACGTAGCAAGTGCCAGACATTCATTGGAAAATATGAAAGTTTATTCAGTTGTGAAATTTCAATTTAAAATTTAAAATCAGTTAAAATTTGATGAAAATAAAATATTTTTGAAATCTAAATATTTTTATGTAATAAAAATATAAATCATTTTTTAGTGAGATGTCATATTTCATTTCGCCAAATTTGGATTGTTATAGCTCCGTTTATCTTATTTTCGACGTTTAAGCAGCATTTCAGTAGCGGAAAATCAAGTTTCGACAGCTTGGTCGTATCGTTGATATTTGTGTACCATTCTGTTCATCTCATCATGTTGATCTCCGTAGTATATTCATTTCTGTGATTTGACGTCCAATTGACGGCAAAATCTGCAAAATGGTTAACCGTATTGGCACCCAGTTCTACAGTCTTTTGGATTCCTGTGACCATTAATTTTCCATCGGTTGAAATAAACTGCCACTTATTATTAATATATTAATATTCGCAGCTATTCAGCTTCTGAACTTTTATTTCTTACCATATGAATATTTGTTGGTTCGGTTCCCACTTCATTTCTCTATGCTTACTTCTTTGTTCTATTCAATTGATATATATATATATATATATATATATATATATATATATATATATCTTCCACCATAACTTGCTCGTTCTTCCCGGAACCTATACAAACATCTCCTCATCCTCGAACAGCCTCTTCCCGTAGCTCCACCACCATCCGCCTACCAAGTTCCTCCATCGCCTTCTTTTGCCGACACGAAGCCACATCCCTCCATGCCTACCACCCAATGCTCGCTGACCCACTTCCAAACTCCACATGTCCCTAGCCTTACACCTCCACTTGCCGCAGTTTCTCCGACAGTTACCACCGTATGCAAATCCACTTCCTCCATGCTTGACCCTTCCTACCACCACACATGACTTTGCCTCCAGTCGTTACTACCTTCTCGTCCGCAACCCACCTTGCAGCCACTACATCCACTCGAACGGCCCACCTTCCCACTGACCCGCACCATCTCCCTTAGCCTAACTCCTCGACGGCTCACTTCTCCACCTTGGCCTTATCGCCAGCCGCACACCACCACACAACCGAATCCAACCCTCATCACATACTCACTCATCAGTCCTTTCCACCTTCATGCAATAATTCTACCCAGTCACCATCCGTACATCCAATCTCGGCTTACTCCACGCCTTTCCTGACTTAGCCACAGTCATAGCCTGTGATAATCACTGGTTGAATTTATACATGATTGGATTAACAAAGAAACTTCTATGAGGTATATGCTAGCTCTACTGTTTAGCCTTATCTTTCCAATTGATTTATCTTCCTATGCTTTATCATCTAATTATAAATTTATCTTTCTAATATACGAACAGATGATTTAAATCAAATATTCAGTGCATTTGTTATTGTTGTCATCTAAGTCCTCAGTGCTGTATGTTATAGAAGGTCTGTGCGTTTCTCATTAATTAATGTGAATATTATATTTCTAATTAATCTTTCTTGTCTCTCTCTCCTTTGAGCAGCCCGAACCCGATCAGTCTCTTCTTCTATTTGAAAAGAAAAAAATGTAAGTACATATATTACATATATATACGTATATATATTGCATATACACACACACACACAGATATATATATATATATATTGCATATATATTCGTATATCTATATATATTTTTCTTCATCATGCTAGCTTTAATTAGCTTTCGTTGCTGTCCGAAATTATCGTAGCAGTTCTTTGGCTTATCGTGTGCCGTTTGCTGGGCATCCGCGTGCGTGTCCATAGCCGCGCATCCGTGTCTATTGCTTGTCATTCCTATTGTTTCTCTAGCCTCTAAAGGTGAGCAATCACTCATAATTAATATTCTTATATTTAGTAAATTTAATTCACATGAAATGACGATTGAAATGTGTTGTAAAAATTTAATTTGTTTGTAATTAAAATTATTGAATTTGATATGTTAGTATTTCATTTGTTCACCTACGATTAACATATTACACCATTTCCATGTTGTATATATAAGTATATTATGTATAAATTGTTAAATATGATCCATGTTGTAATTGATATTATGCTTTTTTATATTGTTATTTTGTTGATCTAACTCTGCAAGTTCCCTAAAATTCCTTGTGGGTTGAAATGATACATACTAGAATGATATTACAGATTAGGGAAAATCGTTATAGGTTGAAATGATAAACCCAAGAGACTTTATTAATTTAAATTTTAGGATTGAGCATTGAAATGATATATACCCGTAAATAGTATATTATTATGGATTAAAATGATAAATATCCGTATCATTTGACCATATGATAGCAAATTATATACGGACACCGTTGGTTTATTTTTGAAAAATGATTTACAAAATTTTGATAGGAAATATATGGGTTTTAATAAATATTTATTTATGAAAATAATATAAAGATTTTATTTTAATATTTGTGAAAAATTTAGAATTTCAAATTATTAGCTTTGGAAATTTTAAAATTTTACTTATAGATTTTATTATTTTTATAATATATAAAGTAAGATTTAAAATAGATTTAATAATAAGATTTAATTTAATAATATTTAATATAATAATACTTAATAAGAATTTATTTTAACTAATATACATATGTAAAATATGTTTTAATTATTTATTTAAATGTACTAATATTTTGAAAACAGATTTCGTAATAACATTAATAAATTAAGGTTGGATGGATAAATTAAATTGATTTGTAATTTAATTTGTTAAGAATTGAATTTGAATAAGAATTGATTTAGACTTATCGATTTTGAGATTTTAAAGATATGAAATTTATAACTTAATAACTTAATTTTGATTAAAGGTAATTAAAAGAATAATTTCAAATTTAAATAAATTGAAATTAAGTATTTATTTTTTATTTAATTGTGCAGTTTGAGATTTTATTTAAATGCTTATAAAAGGTGATTAGGTGAATATTTCAGAATTAAATGTAACTGAAGTTAGATATATAAATTTGATTTAATTTTTTGTGAGATTTTATTTAAATGATTTTAAAAATTGTAAGTGAATATTTTAAACTTTAAATAAAGTTGAAGTTTAATTTTGAAATTTAAATGAAATTTATCTAATGAGTACTTGTAAATTGTTTGAATATTTGAACTTTGAAACTTACTGAATTGGAAGTGGCGTAGTTCAAACCTGTATTTGAAATCGATATAACCTAAAATGGTTTTAAGGAGAATTTGAATTTAACCTTTAATCTTTTAATTGAAATTGTTGAATTGAGGTTGATTTAAATTGAATTTTGGAACTAAAATTGATTTGAATTGATTTGTGAAATTGGAAGAAACAATTCTAATTTGAAACTATTTTCGATATAAACTTCTTTAAACTATTTTAATATATATTATTTTAATTAATAAATAATTTTAAATATACATTTTTTCGATATATAAACTATTTTAATCTATAATTTATTTTTAAATATAAACTATTTTTTATTTATAACTATTTCAATATATATAAACTATTTTCAATATTTAAACTGTTTAAATTGGAACTATTATGATTTAGATTTAATGGAGTTGAATGCGAATATTTTGATATAATGGTTTAAACTATTTTGTGGTTATGATTTTGGAAGTGAATATGATTTCGAAAGTGATATGGTTTCGAAAGTGATATGATTTCGAAAGTGAATGTGATTTCGAAAGCTATATGATTTTGAAATGAATATGATATTCTGATAAAAAAAAGTATGAACTGTTTGAAATGAAAATGACCACGGTGTAAAATAAGCGTTTGGTTGTTAAAGAGACCGAGATCGGATATTGTCATACTCTTTGCCAATACTGAAAACCACTTCAACAACTACGTACATGGTGGAGATTCCAAAACGAAGTAGGATGGTTTAATGACTTCTATATGAGGTATGAACGTAGCCCTGACTCCCACGAGTCAGCTCGATGTGACAAAAACAGGAGCCACGCTAGGCCAAGTGAGGTCACACCTCCGATCGAGCATGCTTCTTCGATACCATTCTATTACTCCGTGATTTGATTGGGTGCACCTTTGATTATGGGGGAGTGTCTCGAGGTGGGCGGTAGTAGCTACTATGCGTTACCACCAGTCTGGATCCACAAAACGGTAGTATCCTACCCCAGGCATTGCCTCATGTGCCTTGTCACATGCCTTATCATGTCCTCTAGGAGTTTGGTTTGTGTCGTACTTATGAAGTGCTCCCTGATAGCCCACTAGTTTGGTGAAGTTTACAGTACTGTATAGACTGTGGCATATAAATATATAAATGTGTTAAGGGTGGTATAGGTAACACCTTAATGCTATTTTAATAGTTTACTTTACTGTAGACATTATATATGTAGCGTATTGTACTATGTATGTAGATAGTTCCACGGATCCTTAAGGGATGGAATACCAACATCCTTTAAGTTATATTGCATTTCACTTCGACATTTCACTTGAGTTGATTTACTTGCATAAGAATGTTAATCTAGACTTGAGTGTTTTGTGTTTTGCTTTATCGGGTCAGACTGAGTGTCACAACATTTGAGACTCACCTTTGGAGCTTGGGATATAGCTTGGAGATCTATCTTCTATCCATTTTGTTTTTAGTTACTTCAACTATTTCCAGTTGTCTATGTTCAAATTTGTCATTTGCATTTGTATTGGAGACTTCTATGTACTTTTATGTACTTGGGATTTTCTATTGTATTTGTTTAAGACTATGATGTTTATATAGTGGCTTTATGATCTACTATTTATCCATTCCGCTTCTTATTGTTATAAATCTATGTCTGTGATTCTGCTATTGATTTGTTTACCGTATATGCTAAGTTTTGCCAAATAAAATTAATAATTTGTTGTTTTGAGCAATTCAAGTTTGACATGAATGGATGATTGTCAATTTGAATGGTTCGAAATAGTTGGTCGTTACATGACTCTATAATACTCCACTTTTAAAATACTCAAATGCTATTATTATCTATCTCAAAAAAATTGAATCAAAAATACTTCTGAATATATCCTTTTATCATTTTCCAAAATTATCTCTCACTGCTTTAAACAATAATAATATCGTTTCCCCATATAACCAAAAAGAATCCATACTGTTGTTTAACCAAAACAGTAATAATACTCATTTAAATTCAGTAAAGCTAAGTGTTGTTATTTATCTCAAACAATGCTAATTTATGCTCAAATTCTCTTAGTTTAATTAGTATTATACAACTCAAACATAGTAATAGTTTACCAGAAATCAACAATAAAACATCACTTTTAAATAAATAAAGATTTAAAACCCTTCAAAAATAAATCTCATATATACAGTTTCTAAAATATTGGTCATATACAATACTCTTGTTTAAGTGATAAATCTCCTCTGTATATGCCTTATGCTCTACCAATAACAAATAATGTAAATCTAACTAAAATCTTATTTGAAACACACGCACACACACGCACACACACACACACACACACACACACACACACACATATATATATATATATGTATGTATGTATCTATATATATCATGTCCAAAAAAATCGAATAATAAAGTATCTATATTATAAATTTTAAAACATCATTTATATTAAAATATTTAAAATAACAAATCACATTTATATAAATAAAAATCAAGTATCTAATAATGGATACATAAGCACTCACCTCAACTAAAGATTAACCCATATATTTTTCAAATGAATAAAATGTTTTCCCATTCATTATAACCTAAATCGCTTCAAATCATTGTGTGAGGTTATTAAATGAATCCTTATCCCTTTTTTCGATTCAATTACGGTTTCTTTTTTTAAATAGATGTTATACCTTTTGAATTAAGAAAGGAATGAAGGTTTTATAAAATTCTTAGTGGCTATTCCTAAAAGTCAATTTTCTCTCTCCTCAACCTTCTCTATTTGTTGGTTGAGTGGAGGGACACTAGAAATTTAAACAAACCATGTAAGCAGAGTAACTTATGAATATTTATTAAAAAATTATTTTTCGATCGTAAAAATTAATTTCCAATCTATATGGAATTGATCATTTAAAATAAACAGATTAATTTACCCCTACATCAATCAATGAGCAATAAATTGCTAGTCCACTCAATTGATTTCCTATGGTATAGAAAATTATTATATAACCAAATTATATATATATATATATCTCCAACAGTAAAGATATATGGAATAAATTAATCGCATTGAATACTTATATGTTCGTATATATTTATGTACACATACACATACATAATTTGTATATCCATAATTCATACACCTGAAATTTTTATATAGTTACATAACTTATGCTTTTCTTACATCAGATTAACTGTATATTTATAAAGACGCCCACATAATTTTCCTTATATATATGTATGTATACTTTTTGACTATACATTTTCTCCATATCTCCCTATGTATATATACATGCATTTTTCTCCATGGATATGTATTTTTCTGTTAGTTTTAAAAATAATTCAAAAAATGTGTTATTGGCCAAGATTGAACCTCCAATTGAAGTATACACTCTCAACCAAAAGTTATAGTGGCTCGAAAAGATCTATGCAAGGCTATGATACAACATCAAAGTCACGGTGTTGTTTTGCGTTCACTTTTAATTCATTACTTAACTACCTACAATGATTTATGTTTATTATTTCAAATGAATATGCATAAATCCAAGGGCTATTACATTCTTTCCTCCTTAAAAGAAATTATATCCAGCAATTTTCCAAAGCCTAAAACATCACACCCCATCGTACGCTTAACTACATAAAAATATGAGGAAGTACACTAATTACAAACAAATTACTTCTAAAGTTGTATACGATAATCATATAACACAATCAATTATGACATAATTATATCAATTCACAACAATAAACGCAATTTTCTACATACATGTACTATAGTAATGCATACGTTTCAATAACAATGCAACGAAAACTATAGTATGCAATAATAACACTCCATCAACAAAGAGTGGAATAATCAATCATGACTCATTTCCATTCACAACTCATATCATATATCCCAATAATGCATCCAAAATTATTCATAATAATAGTTCACAACAACACTCACGTTGGTTTAAAGGTGCATTCACAAGTAAATATATAAACCAATAATCAATATATCTCATCAAAATAAAGCTCATAGACTCAAAATGACAGTATTATCTTCACACTAACATACCAAAAAATAACACATCAACCAATAATATGTATATAACTCTAGTCTAATTATCTGAAATACATATGCACCTACTCATAGTTCAATATATGGATTTGAGTGATTAATGATTTACCATTTAGTCAACAATTTCCAATATTTTTGTTTCCAAAATCCCATTGTTGTTGTGTCTTGTCCCTTGAAGTAGACTTCGTCTTGATAACACCAAAAAGGGTTACTAGCCAACACAATCATGCTTATTAATATTATTTCCAATTATAATAATCATCATAAAGTTATTGACGTATTTCTCTAGTATTATCAAAAAATAATAAATAATACAGTTCTCGACTCTTTCTCGTCAAGTATACTCAGATATTATCAAAAAATAATAAATAATACAGTTCTCGACTCTTTCTCGTCAAGTATACTCAGATAACATCCAATGATATCTTCCTCAAATTTTTCTCCTTGAGCATATTTGGAATGTGACTCATAGATATTTGGTGACCTCCACTTATTGCCTAATCACAAGATGACATCTACACACTGTTTCCAATAGCTCACTGAGTCACTGTTGTCAATTTGTATATGAAGGAAGGCAATGCTAGTGACTTCATCACTGACTCTCTCATGGAAGGCCTTCCCACTCTAGTAATTGTCTCCTCATTTACTCCCTATAGCCACAATCACCAAATCTCCTTAGCACAATCACCTCATTGAAGAACCTCATTGTTCTGCATTATAATGTCTCATAAGACCCTTCTACTTATTGCAATACCTGTCACATAATAGAACCTCCTTGTTATGCATTTTAGTTTCAGATTGCTCTTCTAATTTCCTAGAATTCTCAAACTCCTTTATTATGCAGCCTTTACCTTCTACTATCTTGTATTAGTTTCTATATCCCCATTTCGACCTATCCTCTCCTTATCTTAAGTGCAATATATACAAAGCAATAACACAAACGAACAATCAAGGTAAACTACACAACCAACCTAATAAGAAAGCAACACAATCGAGCAAGAAATATAGAGGAAGTAATACAATCAACCAAATAATCATCATATTAATGTAACGTACAATATAGATAAACAACAACCTAACATAGGAACAACACATACAACTCGAACAATGTAATTAACATAAATAAAGCAACAAATCCAAAGTAAGCAAGAAACCAAAACAAATCGGGTAAACGATAATGGTCAAATAAAAGTTAATTTTCTACTTATAATCTAATAACTCTATTATATTCTCACAAGTGAATAATCATAATGTCATGGCTCACTACCTCATGTAGTCGAAGTTAAAACATCCCTATAACCCACTAGGGAAGTTCACACAAAATAGACATAAAAATTGTCTCATCTTATGAACTGAGGGAACCGAAAACTCATATCATCCTCCCATCTTACACTCCTACATCACCCATCATATATCTAAAAATAACAAATAAAACTCAAAATGATAAACTTTAGATGTAAAATTTTAAAAGTAATCCCGTTATCATTTAGTTTAGGGAAACAATCCATTTAAAATTCTATTATTGCTATTTTCCAAAAATAGTAATAATTCTTTCCAAACCCTCAAACTATATTATGCTTATTTTATATCAAAACAACGATCACTCTCTTTAAATATCTTCAAAAATCTATTAAAATCATATGAGATTTCCCTATAATTCATAAATAGTTATTAACAACATTTATTGAATCTTGTAAATAAACATAATCATAATCAAATTCACTGAAAATTCTCTTGTCATTAATTCAAATTTCAAAGTCACTAATAGCTCACTTTAAACTCATTTTGGATTAAAATAGCATTATTTACCTCGTGTGGTCTCTATAATAATATCATTATCAACATAAATACATTTACTAAAATATCTCTAAAATAAGTATGTATTTATATTAAAATATTTCGACCTACGTTATTCCTTAAATGTCCAATGGTGAATTTTTTGTCGGGTTTGTGGTAGAGGAAGGGAAGAAACTCGAAGTAGTTTTGAGGTGATGTTGTGATTGTTTGGTTATAGGTGATGGAATTCAGGTTCAAATTGTTTGGTTTTTTCGGACTGGTGGTCGCGATTGCTGAGGAGGCGACAGTCGGGTGGTGGTTATAAATGATTGTAGATGGGTCAATGTGGTTGAAATTTAGTTAGCAAGGAGGAGGTAGCAGTGAAGTGATGAGTTTGATTGAAGCTTGAAGGTTGTGATAATTGTTGCTGGTGCTTAAATAGGTGAAGTGAGTTGTAGTTTTGTAGATTAGAAAGGCAGCGAGAAGCGGTTGGTTAGTGACTGTTGTTGATGGTGGTTTGTAAGCAGAGAGGGTAGGAGGCTATGAAGGCAGTGGCAGTTGGATGTTGAGGAGTATGGATGTTAAAGTGAGGTTGCGACAAATGCAGTTTGAAGTGACTGAAGTGGATGGTTCTGTAGGCGTCTGTTGGTGAAATTCAGTGATGGAGATGTTGTTTGAGATCAAGGCTTTGATTGGTTTGCAGTTGTGTGAGGATTTTGTGAAGGTTGTTCTATTGGAAAGTTAGATGTTTGTTGATGGCTGCTCTGGTGGGGTTGTGGTGTAGCATACAGTGTTTTAGGTTGTAGCCGAGGGGTAAGTGATGGTTATATGCAAGGTTCCACACTCCATCTGACGTGCTGGAACTCCGGCCATCTCGGCCCAGTTACGGCGATAACCGAAACGGATTCGTCAAGAAAACCCATTCCCTCATCAGAAAAAAAAGAAAGAAAAACTATCAAAGATGGGAAGAATCAATTCATGCATATAGTAAAGTAAAAACTGTAAAAAAAAAAAACTTTTAATCGTATCATTCATAAATCAAGAATCCTAGCAGGCTTCAATCAATTCAAGTTTAACATTTTGCTCAAAAAATCAGACAACAAATCACGGTCTCAACTTTCAAACTTGCAAAGGAATCAAATATTTGCCTATAAAAAGCATAACAATCTCAGAAAAATATACAAAAAATAACCAATTCGAAGCCGAGCAATAGAAGTTTACTCTGGAAGAAGGTATTTGATTTTGGAATTTGCAGTCGTGTGGGAATCATCGATTAAATTATGCATGTGACTTGAAGCAAGTACTCATTATTTTTTCCCTTTTTCATGTCTGAACTCTGAAGTCTGGAAACGTGAATTGAATAGGTGGCTTCGAGTGGTAAAAACTTAGGGCAAATGATTTGGAGATGAAGTATTAAAGTAGGTTGGACTTTAAATTTGGTTAATTGGCTTAATTGTCTGTTGGACAATTCCACTTTATTAATTGGATATTTGATAATTGCCTAGCCTTTAGAATTAGGTTAGTGGATAATTACTTACTAAATATGAGCATATGTTTTGAATAATGTAAGTTTCTGGTACATAGGCGTGAATGTAAGTTTTCAGGGTGCATGTTTACTTTTAATTCGAATAGTTCAAAACATATATGTAACTCGATTATTATATATAATGTTCATTGTTTTTTATTATAATTTTATTTAGTTAATTGAAGTTGATATTAAAAAATTTATGTTATATAATTTGTATAATTTATGTTTATTATTAAGTGCTGGAATATGGAAAATCGTGATATTGTCTGGAATTACTGTACGACATTCGGTATCAATAAAAAGAAAACGAAGTGCATTTATTGCCATAAAGAAATTTCTGGTGGAGGTGTAACATATATGAAAGAACATTTGACAGCAATGGCTGGCGATGTTGCAACATGTCCAAATGTTCCTAAAAAAGATAGAAAACTGATATGGGAACATCTAATCAAAAAGAGAAACGAATGAAGCCAGGGAAAGCTTGAAAAACAACGTGTGTAAGAAGAATTGATGAGCAAGCCCGAAAAAAAAAATTCAGACATGGGAAGTGATGGAATGAAGATGAGAGAGATATTCAACATGTCTTTCAAGCAAGTAAAGAATCTTATATTAGTGATGAAAGACGACGTTCAGGCGTAGGATCCAGCGGAGTAAAGCTCACCGATCATTCTAAATCCTTAGGAGTGGATAATGAATTTGAGATACGTGCAGCTTCCATGATAGATTCGTATGTTCAAACACGAGGAGGAAAATCCCAAGCTTCAATTAAAACTGCAATAAAAGGCATTAAAGATGGCAAAAAACATATAGGACGTGTAATATCTAAATTCTTTTATTTTAACCATGCTGCCCATAATGCTGCAAGTAGTCCTTACTATCAAACAGTGGTTGATGCCATTGCAGAAGCTGATCCTGGGGTTAAAGCACCAACTCTAGAGGAACTTTTGAAAACTTATTTAGATTTAGAGTGCGCTGAAATCAAACAACATACCGATACTTACTTCAAGTTTTGGGATGAGTATGGTTGCACATTGATGTGTGATGGTTAGAGCACACAAAATAGAAGAAAAATCATGAATTTTCTTGTGCACTCCACTCAAGGAACTGTCTTTCTTAAATCTATGGACGCCACTGACAAATTTCAAAGTTCTGAGTATATTTATGGTCTAATGGATATTGTTGTTAATTTTATTGGAGAAGATAGAATTGTGAAAATAGTAACTGACAATGGGGCAAATTATAAAGCCGCTGGTCAATTACTAATGAGAAAAGAAGACAACTATATTGGACACCATGTGTAGCACATTGCATCGATTTGATTTTAGAGGATATTTCAAAAGAAGCCGAGGTAAAAATTATTATATCAAATTGCCAGTCAATAACAGGATTCATATACAATCATGGTTGGCTACTTACAATAATGAGAAAAGAAACAAACAACGAAGAATTAATTCGGCTAGCCGTAACCAGGTTTGCTACTCACTGTATTGCTTTAGAGTTCGTATACACACATAAAGAGAATTTGAGAAGGATGATCTATTCGAGGGAGTGGAGTGCAAAGATTCAAAAACTCGGTCCTAAAGACAAAAACAACAATTCTTGTCTATAACTTGATTCATAGCGATAAATTTTGGCTAACATTGTTGTTACTATTCTCATATTTGGTCCACTTGTAAAAGTTTTAAGAATGGCAGGCAATGATGATAAAGAAGAGATGGGATATTTGTACGAAGCAATGGATCGAGCAAAGGAATTAATTAAGAAAAATGTTGGTTCAAAACAATATCAAAGATTATGGAATATAATCGATAAAAAACAGGAAAGATAATTGCATCGACCTATTCATGCAGTAGGTAATTCTTTTAGCTATTACACAATTATACGAATGCATATCATGTCAATATCTTCTTTTAACCATTCAATTCTTTTAGGTTATTTTCTCAATCCCCACATTCAATATGGAGATAAAGCAACAAATGATGATGAAGTTTTAAATGGATGGACAAACATCCTTGAAAGAATGGTACCAGGTATTACTATGCAAATTGAAATTTCGAAAGAGGTAATAAAACATAATACTCAACTACTTATGATTCTTTTTCACATTATGACATGTATATTAATAAATGTTGCGCAGGTGGAAAAATACAAAATGAAACTTGGTGTGTTCGGTTCTGCAAAAGAAAAACAAGAAGTAAAGTCATGTCTTCCCGCTATGTAGTGGTCAGTAATTGGCAAAGAAGCTACTCCAAATTTAACACATTTAGCAATGCGCATTCGTAGCCAAACAGTTTCTTCTTCAAACTGTGAAAGAAACTAGACAACATTTACGATGATTCATACAAAATTGAGAAACAAAATAAAAATGGAAAAATTGGTATTTGCACATTACAGTATGCGGTTGAGAGTATGACATGCTAAACGGTAATAAACAACCAATCAACTTATTAACCTGGATTACATCTTTCATGAGGAAGATCTATTAGCAGAATGGACTAGAGAAGTTGGGAATCCACTACTTGATGATAGAAGCGACAATCCTTAGTCAGATAATGATAATATATCTGCACAAAAAACAAATGATCATAATAGTGAAAATAGTAGTTCATTAAATAATGACTCAGGTAATGCTAGTGATCATTGTATTGGTTCTAGTGGTTATAGTGTTTACTCTGCTTACGGTGATTCAAAGACCTAACCAAAATTATACAACAAAAGATGCAGATGATTATAGAGGATGAAGAGATAGAAATATGAATGTTGAAAATGAAGATCAACGTAATTATGAAGACATGCACACAAATAATAATGTTGCTGGTTATAGGTATTCTACATCTGACCACACCGGAGGTTATTCGTATTACAGGGTAAATCAAACAAATAACACTGATGCATCAAGTAGCCAAGATGAGCCCTCACCATTTGATAACATGATGACGACATTTTTAAATTCAGATTAAATACAGCAGTATGCCTTTTTACCTTATTGTAATAGAACACAAAATGAAGATAATGATGAGCACAGTTCATATGATGCTCAAAGGAAATGTTTTTGGTGTTAAATTTTTATGTCATATGTTTTATATCTTCTACATAATTTGAATGGATTGCTAGCATTGTATATTTATTGGCATATTTACAAGAAAGTACCAGAATTTGTAAACCATAATTAAACCAGAATTTCCGAAATGGAACTGAAAATTTAAAATTTTCCAAAGACCGGAACAAAAACGGAAAACAGAACATTGAACCTTGGTTTTATGATGCTGAAGAAGGAAGTGATGGCGGTGTTTGTTATATGGCAAGTATATATGGAAGTGTTTGTTATATGAAGAAGGCTCTGTAGTTGTATATGGTGATGGCAAGTGATCTATATGGCAGGTGAAAATTGTTTGGATGGTGTTGGATAGGAGGTGTGCAGTGCACAGAGAAGTGAAAATATAAACAGAAATAAGAATAGAGAAGTGTAATGCACATAAATTGGATATGTAATGCATACAAAACAAGAATAGAGAAGTGCAATTCATAGAATTTTTTGTGTATACTAGAGAATGGTGTAAGTACAGTAGTTAATGATACTGGTTGCAGTGTGTACGATGAGTGTTCGGAGTTTGTTTAATGAGGTAGTGGAGGATGGTCATGTTTTTAAAGAGGGGCTAAGTTTGTAGTTAAATGTAGCAATTGCAAGAAGATGGTGTATGCTATTGAGGGCAGTGAAGGTGAATGGGTGGTGAAGTATTTGTGGTGGAGTGTGGCGAAAAGATGGTCTTGATTGTGGTGAAGGTAGCAGGAAGAACGAGTGAATGGTTGGTGGATGTTTGAGTTGTTTGGCAAGTAGCGGTGTTGGTAAGAAGTTTTGGTGTGTTTGGTGTAAGTATGTGGTGGGATGTTTCCTGATTGTTGACAGAGGTAGATTTTTGACCGAACGCAGTATGAAAGTTTGTATAATGTTATATAGGAAAATGTAAGAGGATAGAATAGAAATTGTAAAAAAGAGTAATGCAAATGTAAATGGAATTATATATATATGTGTGTGTGTGTGTGTGTGAAATGATATTATGTATTTTTTTTACTAGAATTGCAAATGCAAATAGAAAACAAAAGGCACATAAATCAAATGAAAGCAAAAATTACACAATAAACACACAACACAAAATATTCTTTTTTTTATTTTTTTAAACGCAACTCAATGCACAAAATGAACACAATAAAACAAAACAAAAATAATTCAAAGAGCAGAATTAAAATCAAACTGCTAATCCTAGGCAACGGCGCCAAAAACTGGTTCGACGGCGAATTTTCTATCGGTTAGAAAATCGTAGAAAAATATTATTGTTAAAATCGCAAGTGCACGACATATAATTGTAGTACTTATGCGAGTACGAGTTGATCAGGAGGGAAGTGGTTTAATTTTAAATTCTACTCAATCTAGTTAGAGAAAATTTCAAGATGTGTTAACTAAAGTTCCTAAAAACTGACAAAAAGAAGTACGAAAACTGAGTATGAAGCAATTTAGAAGCTAATCTACTCTCATGATCATATAAATCAACATTCATGAAGTTACGATCTTTTCTTTTCTTTTTGTCATTTGTGAATTAATTGATGCATTTATCATAAGCATGGCCTAATTGTGTTATTAATTAACATAGTTAAACCATTAAAATCTAATGCACCATCTAATCCACTCACTAACTTTAATGAAATGACATGAAATTCAAAGTAGAATCTATTTTAAGCATGGCTTATTTACTATTTAATTAGTAATATAAACCATCAAATTTTGATTAACTATATACTTATTACCATAATCATATATAGATGAAGAAGTAATTAATGATTCATATGACTAAGCATAACCTTTTTTTACAATATAGGATATTAAACTCAATATTAAACACAAAATCACATAAAATCAGCATGTCATTGAGCACCAAAAAGAAAGATCATAATATGAATTCATTATGAATAATGAGAGCTTCATCACCCCTAAATTCAAGGGGTTTAGCTACACATAATTGAATTCATGTTAACTAAAATGATTTTGACATAAACATGAAGGAAAGGAAGAGCTAATCAAAAGTAAAGACAATTAACTACTTGCATAAAGTAAAGCTAAACTAATTGCATGAATTAAAAGAGAGCATAAGAGAATAAAGGAGCATAAAAGAAAGCATAAATAAAAATTGCATGAAAGTAAAAACACGGCTTAAGAAGCCATGAAAGAAACTTTTATTTATTTTTGATTTTGTGGCTATAACTTGCATGAAAGGTAAGAAGATAATTACATAAGATATAAGAGGTATTTATACATGCTTAAAACTCTAATTCATATTTTAAGGGACCACCTAAAATGCCTTTTAGGAAGTGTAACCTCAAAGTAATCATTAAAGGATTAATTAATCCCCACTAATATGCCTTTAAATCTCCATTAACATGTGCATATGCTTCTAATTGTGTATCATATGGTAGTGGGTTAGTGGGCTCGTCCATGTTGCCTGAATTCATTTATTTCAAATCTTTATTTTCCTTCAACATATGTGTATGCATTCTTTCATGAACCATCTTCATATTTGCACTTCATTTCCTACAAATAAAAATAAAAACGTGGAAATAAATTTCCGCAAATAAATTATACATAAAATTACCATTTTACCCCACAAATGAAGATGAATAAATGATGATTTTAAAACAATTTAAATTTTGGTTTAAACATGTAAAATACCCTAATATCACAATTTATTAAATAAAAGTAAATTAAATATGGAAGTAAAATATACACTTTTACATGTACATCATTAAATAAAATAATTTATTTTCCAATGAAATATTTTCAACAAAATATTTCAATGCCAAATATTTATATTTTCAGAGTTTCCTTTTTCAAACCGAATATGTAATGACCTATAATTTCTAACATCTAAAATTATTGACAAGCACCCTCAAATTATGCTTCTGCACTAATTTTAAACATAAAAAATAGTGGACCACTAGTTTTATATTTTAAATCTAAAATCAATATAGGGAAAGTAAATAAGCTCAAGCGGAATTTAAACAAAAATAAACATATCTTAGCTATATAAGCATCATCAAGATCATATTCGCCAAATAACATTTACAGTTTTCAATACATCAATAAATATCAACTCATAAACAATATAATCATACATATATGAAATGTACAAAGTAAGCAATTTATGTATGTTTTCTGCATCCAAACTTCTTTTCGCTCCTTTGCTTTCAACTACAAACTTTGCAAATGCATGAAACATTATGTTCAACTATGTTTGGACTGCACCTAACCCTATACACTTCATCCATAGGCTAGAGAGCTATTGCATAAGAAAAGACTATCTATGTACCCTTTTGGAGATCAAATCCATGTAGTTCTGCTTTTTTCTCTTCTCCTGCATTCAAGTACTTGTTTGCACATAGCAACTATAACATCCATGTAAATATATAACCAATACCAGATAGTTACTAACTAATCAAAATCAATCATTACAAATATGGGACAACGACAATAATGACAACACATAGTCAATAAACATCACATAAATTTGACAACACTCAATGTCAACCCCAAACATCAAATAAACCAACATCTACAAATATACTCACATGTACTAACCATCAAATTTTAATAATACGTCATCAATTAATGTAAGTATAAATCAAATAAACATGTACTAAACCACTATGTTAATAACACGAACATCAATTTAATAAATGCGTACTAATCCATTATATTAGTAACGCAAACATCAACTATCAATTATGTACAAATCCATGATATTAGTAGCACAAGAATTAACTCGACAGAACCATAATTAACTATACACAACATAGTAATAGTGGAAAAATACCACACATACATTCATATATGACTTTATCATCATAAAACAACATATGTGATAATCCAAATCATAATTAATCACATATTACATGCATTTAAACAATATATTTTACACTCTTATTTTCGCTTAAGTATAAAATCATTTTATTATTGTTTCTTATAAAAAAACCTCTCTATTTATCCCATCAAAAACAATAAAAATTATTGAAAAATGATGTCATACTTCAAAAATCCCTTTATTCTACTTTTATCCTAAAATATATTATATGTCGTATTTTAATCAAAATAGTAATTTGCAATAATTAATTTTTTAGAACAATAAAATTATTTTTCACGTAAAAAATACAATATATACTAAACTGCTTTTCCAAAACCAATTTATCTCAAAGATAAAAATATTCTATATCTAACATCAAAACATTCTTTATGGCTCTGTATCTCAAAATAGTAATAATTTAACCCAAAACTCATTTGGAAAATATCTTTACTACTATTATTATTCCAGAAATATCTTCCAATTTATCATCCAAATAACAACATTAATAATATTTTCTTTTATAAAATCATAAAACCAATTATATTACCATTTACCCAAAAAAATACAATCTTTACAAAAATCATATTATCATATGTTATACGAAATTTTGACCCGGCTATATTCGAACTAACTGGACAAGTTAGACTCGACAATCATCGAGGCCAGTTGCCTAGTGCGATGATTATGTGATCCATAAATCAAATGTGGGCACTGATGTGAAGCGAGGATCAACCGAGACCTAGTCATTGACTCTCTAAAATATTTTAAGTATGGATTTTTATCTCTCCAAGGTAGGGATCGATGCATATGCCTTCCCCTATGGGATCGGTACATATCCTTTATTTTTGTTCCAAACTAGGTGAGATCAATATAGAGTAACAAGGAAAACCCCATGAGGCTATAATTCAAATCTCAAGACTTTTGGAAGTTGTATGCTCAAATTATGGGAAAATTACTTCAACTAAGAATGGGATAGGTATAAAAGGGATGAGTACAAAAAGGATCATACGTCATGATCGGCATATTTCAACTAAACAATTATAATTCGATGGAAAATAATCAATATATCAAAATCCATATGTCCAATGCATAAGAAATTTTGTGAGCAAGATGTGAGGACCTTAAGAAGCCTACCCTAGAGATCGCACTCCAAATAGAGGAGATTGGAGGTATCAACCCGTATCCCTCTAGAAGGATCAGCTGAAATCAAAATGCATGTAACACAACTTCACGGAAAACACGATATCTCACAAATGGTAAGTCAGAATGTCACAAAATTTGAAGGGCAAGTAGCTAACATCATAGAGGACCCACCAGAGGGATCGCACCATATTTGGACACCAAAAAAGGGGTCGGGGCTGACCCCTATTATGGGCCTCGATGGGCCTCATAATTTTTGCGTGGCTTTGTCTTGTCTTGGAGGTTCTTCTGCCATAATTTCAACCTGATATGTGCACATCTTCTCCTATCAATACAACAGATATGGGATTAAAAAGGAATACTTCTTTCTACTGCTATGGCGGCTCTATTTTATTTTTCATTCTTGTACTGATGGATCCTAACTAATCCAAACATTTTTGCAATCATAATCAAGTGCAAAATCAATGAAAGTATAAACTGGATGTAGGCCCAGATTGCTGAACCACTATAAAAAAATCTGTGCGTTCATTTATGACTTTTACTTTGTTTTAATTTCATTCTTTATTTAATCTCTACTAGGTTCTATTAGATGTTGATGCCCCTTTTTGGCGTCAACATTATCAATGAAATTTTACCATATTTTATAAGTAGTAATAAACTCCTAATCTTATATTAATAAAATTTGTTATTATCTATGCATTTCTACTTACTATGTTTTTCACATTAAATTAAATAAATTTTGTCAAATCACTATTGTCTACGAATATGTCTTAAAATTTGTAAATACTCGTACCTGCAAAAAAATACAGCTTTACCCATTTTCAGTTAATTAATGAATTCCACTTTAAATCAAAAATAAATTACAACTATACACTAATTAGGTAATGATACAACATTTAACAGTAAAGAATCAAATCGAAGCACAACATATTTAAATAATACGACAAGAAAATAATCATCACTATAACTTCACATCTATCAAGACATATAAAATTTTCATTAATAGATATCTATTTAATATTTTTAACAATATTAAGCAATAAAACATCAAATTTAAAATCAATGAAAACATCGTTCAACAATAAATCTCATATCTATAATTTCTAATACATTGTTCACATAAAAATCCTCTTGCTTAAAAATAATGCACTTGTATTTAGAGTTCAAAAATATCAATCAATGTATGTAGATCTCATGTTCAACTAAATTAACAAATTTCATTTACTTTCATATCTCAAAACATCATTAAAAAAAAATCATTCAAACAAAATCTCATTTATATAAATATTAATCAAAGTATCTAAGAAATGATACATAAGCACTCACTTCAAATGAAGATTAAAGCGGACCAGTTTCTAATCAATAAAGAATAGTGTTTTCCATTCCATCTCCACCCAAATCACTTTGGAAAAACTAGATGTTTATGTTATTGAATGAATCCTTTCTTGTTTTCGTATTCTTGCAAAACTAAAATATTAGATTAGATAATATAGGGGTACATCAGGTTCACAATTGTTATACAATTGAAATAAAATAGAGTTTATACATCATCAAAATAAAGTCAAAGGAATTTTTTAATAATAATCACTAGTACTAGTAGCTCAACAGAACAACACAGCTAAATAATAATTGTTGCTCGAAATTCTTGCAAGTATGATTAGCTCTCTAACTTGTCTAGGCCCAACCAGATCTAAGCTGGCCTAGACACCCAAGCCCAACCCATTATAAGTCGGCTCTCATCTAGCCCATTTCAATCTCGGTCCACTACAAGTCGGCACACATTCTAAACCTAGCCTGATTCAATCATGTTCATATTCATCTTGACCCCAGCCAGCCCATTTAGAAATCTCCCAAGCTATAGCCACCCAAACAACTAGCTCATCTAACTTAGCCAGGCTTATAAATGACCCATCCTTTTGTTGGCTCAATACCAACCCGCTTATGACTTGTCCTTCACAGCCCATCTCTTCATTGTGAGCTTAGCCTGGCTTGTCCTCACTAGCCTTTACAATATTCTAGTTCACTCTGCAATCTTTGACAATAAGCTATCGACTGTAACCATGTAGAGAATCTTCTCTTCTGCTTTATCACCCAGAAAAGCAAAGTTAATGGTAAATAGTATAACTCGATGTACTAGGTACTGTAGCATGTCTGCCAAAACCACGCCTACTCCTATGCAAGCCACCTTTCTCAACCAAAAACACGCGCCTATTAGTTCATCACAACTGGCATGCCTCACATCCACATATTCATATCGCCTTTACAACTGTTCTTTATCCGACAATGCGACAAAATCAATGGCAAGAAGTGGTTTGCATCTATTTTACTGCATAATCGCAACCGGCCACTTCCCATATTAGATGATATAAATACCCTTGCCACATTATATTAAAGGGTTGATTTATCTGCTTAGAATATATATATATATATATATATATATGTCTAGCAAAATTAAACTCTAAGCTCTTAAGTTTAGAAGTATTGTAAGCTTAAGTGTTAAATTTTTATTGTTCTCTTGTAATTCCTTTTAATTGTAAAATATCAGTATAGTTAGAGAACTTCATAGAAAAGGTAGACAAGCTTAGCAGAATCACTCTACATCTTTGTTTCATTTGCTATATTTCCTTATTTTCCATATTCTAGCCTAATGTTAGCAAGAGACTTTTGCTAATACAAACGCATTAGTCTAATTCAGAGGTTCGATAAAATTTTAGTCAACATTTTGATGCTAGAAGAAAGGCCTTCCGTAAAAGCTCTCACCTTTCATCTCTACAAACACTAGTTCTAGTTTGTTGCCATGAATCAAGACGGTGAAAATGAAGGCACTAACTCTAATGATCATGAAATAAAAGTAACATTGTCCCCATCTCCGTTTGTTCCATCCATAGGCTTAGCAATGACATGTGGCAAAGTGTGCTTCAAGGCTTAACTAATGTAGGAACTCTAGCCCGTGAAGTTAGTGATCCAGGACAAGACTAGACACTCAAAAAACTGTGTACTTCATTCCGCTAGCACCTTTGATGGCTAAACCAATTCCTATCCAACTCGCTTTCCCCAATGCTTACAACCTCATGAAAACCTCCTAAGAAAGGGAAGTATTTGAGACCTCGATCATGGATGTTCATGCTTATTATAAAAGGCATATTGTGTGTTGGCCAAGTCACATTATTTACATTGACCTAGAGATAGTCGCACATAAAGGATCAAAAACCATCGTTACCCTTCAGTGGAATGGTCATCCACTTTCGAGCGCCTTCGGGTGGTAGATGGGGCTCGAGGCTTCACGTTTGAGCATCTCAGTGGTGGTGCCTAAACCGAATAGTGAGCATAAGTCCTCCTCGGCACATTCCCAATCGCATAGGGTTATGACTAGGCCTATTTCAAGAGAAAGACAAGTAAACATTCACGATCGTGCATAAGGATAGGAGGTATCCCACCCTAACTCACAATCATTACTATCACTCTCCATCGCATCTCGTTGTTGATCACATACTCCATGAAGATGATAGCTACACCACCGGTCGATCATAGATCAAACAATTCCACAGCAAGAAGATGCACCCCCAAAAAGGAAATGGATAATCTTTGCTAATAGCTCAAAAGGATGCAAGCCTGGAGCATCGGGAGGGGGAATGCATTGATTGATGAAGAGGATGGAGAGCCATTCTCTTAGGAAATTTTAAACATATACTTCCATAGGTTGTATGCCTTGCCTCCAATTGAAAAATACGATGGAAAGGCTGACTTATTTGATCACATCAATGCATTCAACTCCATTATCTAGGTCGATCAGGTTTTGGTCCAATTAAATGTATACTGTTTCTGTCCACACTTACAAGACTAGCCACCCATTAATATCTGCATCTATAACCAAACATCATCCATTCATGGGTCTGGTTATGCCCAAACTTCTAGACTACATTCTTTGCTTCAAAGACCTATGTCATGATGGCTAGTGAATCTAGGAACATCCAAAAAGGACTGGTCGAGAATCTTTGGTCGTATGTGAACCGTTTCAACAAGTAGTCCACTGAGGCTAGAGTGCCGACAAGAACAGCCTGGTGGTAGCTCTCTGCTCGAGGTTTAAGTATAAATTGAGAATGTGGAAGAAGTAGGAAAAAGTAGGTAGTCAAGTCCATGACTCATTTCTATTAGCAAGCGAATGATATTATACGCATGAAGGATGCTGATCTTTCATATAGTGATGATGAGTCCCGACATTCTAAAATGTTGGTTATTGTGAGAATTCTGATATTCAAGTTAATGGTTCGTAGAACAACAATAAGAGATGTGCTTAAGACTACACTTGCTACAATTCTAGATACACTAACTATTCCACTCTAAACTGAGATATGGAATCTGTAAATCTCATGACCAAGGACTAAGTACTGTATCAAAGACCACCATCCATAAATATCGGGAGAAGGAAAGAGGCTCATGTGAGTGGCATACACTGCGATTTCCACCAAATCAATGGCCACTCCACTAGTGAATGTCATGTGCTAAAGGACAAGATAGAGAGATTGATCCTTGAAGGGTGTTGTACACGTAAATGTGCACATTTTTACCACCATATTTAATCTATTTTAATTGAATAAATGATCATATTGGGTATTTTAACTTGTTTTAACCAAATTCCATATTACTTCCAAATTTTCACATATTCATCTTCATCCAAGGGCAAAATGGTCATTTTTATGCATATATTAAATTGAGAAAAATTAACTGGAAATTTATATACTATTTTGTAGGTATTTGATTTCAATTACAAGTTGTTTCATGAAGAAGATATGCATGCACAAAAAGAATACAAAGGAATGAAGATGGAAATAATTCAAAGTGAAGAACGTGGAGGACCCCACCTACCCACCACCTTAATGTACAAATTAAAGGCTAATGCACATGCCTATGGAATTAATGGCTTTATGTACATTTAAATGATGATTAGTAGAAGCTAATGATTTCTTGGCCTCCACACTTTCTCAAGGGTATTTTGGGCATTCCCCAAAATATGAATTTGGCTTTAACACATGTATATATACCCCTTGTGTTTCATGTAACCCTCCTCTTACTTAGACTCTCTTTTAGGCACTCTCTCTTAGTCTCTCTTTAGTTAGTTTTAGGCTCAAAATAAAACCAAGCTCTCTTCTTTGTTTTCATGGCTACTTAGCCATTTCTCTTTATGTAATTTTTTTATGCAACTTCAATACATGTTCTTTTCCTTTTCATGCTTATTTACTTTCATGTTGTAGTGTAGATTTATTTTTCATGCAAGTAGAATAGTTTTTCTTTATCTAGCTTTCTTTTTCCTTTTCCTTTTCCTTTTCTTTTTCTCTCATGTTGCAAGCTACATTTTTTGTTTTAATGACAAATATGAGAAGCTAAAACCTTTCAATTTAGGAGGTAATGAAGCTCTCTAATTATGTAGCTTAAACTATTTGTTAATTCTTGCTCTCTTTTTGTGCTTGATGATGATGATAGAAATGGTTTACTAGTTGTTTTTGCTTTAAATTTGATAGCCTATATTGTTGACACCAAATACGCTATGCTTAAACAATCACTAACATTAATTGCCTCTTCATCAAAATGTGATTATGGAAAAATAAAGTGATTTGAAATTAAAATTTGATGGTCTATATTTCTAATCAATAGTTAACAGACCATACTTAAAATAGATTTCATTTTTATTTTCTTTGTCAAGTTTCATGAAAGTTAGTAAGTGCTTTAAGGGACGTTTTATAGTTTGATGGTTTATGTTGGCTAATCAATAGCACAAATATGCCATGCTTATGATAAACTCATCAATTAAAGCACTAATGACCATGAAAGAGAGATCATGATTTCATATGTGTTGAACTACATGATCTAGAGAGTGGATTTATTCTCTAAATTGTCACTTAACTCTTATATTTGATTCTCTTTTCTTTTAGTTAGTTAGTTAATTCTCTAATTCTCTAGCTAAACTTTCCATTGACTTTGGTTTAATTTGATTGAATAGAATTTTAAATCATCAATTACCTACGGATCGACCCGTATTCGCCACGTACTACAAGTGTACACCATGCGCTTGCGGTTATTTTAATTTAAATTCATTCGATGGTTTTCTAAACCGATAGAATTTCCGTTGACGAACAAAGGGGTGCTTGTAGAGTATGTTCGGCAGAAAGTCCACAAAAGGACAACACGTAACAACTAACCAACTTAACCCACCAGCCCAACAATAATGTCACAACCATAACTGACATCTTAACAATATAAAGTGGCCCAAATGTGGCCAAAAGTAGCCAGGGAGAACCGTCTCGATACTGAAGGGAAGTAGCTTTAGCCGACCTCACTAGAGCATTGATCATCCCATGTGCCCAGACCAGAAACATATCAGCCCATCATTTTCACTACTAAAAACATGGAGTCTATCTTTTACTCCACCATGATCCTATGGTCATCATCCTTGCAATGGCCAACTTAAATATGCACCAGCATTTGTGGATCAACGTAACTCAGTCAACATCATATGCAAATTTATTTTCGAGGCTCTCAAGCTTCCTATTGCCAACCTCACCCCGCACCTTGCCCATATATGGCTTTTAGGGTATAGGCATGGTTTCGAAAGGGATTGCCTTTGTTATGATCACATTTGGAAAATAACCCATCACTATAAATATAGAAGTAAACTTTGCAATAATTGATCGCATGTCTGCATATAATCTCTTGATAGGATGATCAGTCCTTACAAAGCTCGATGCAGTTATCTTCTACAACCAGCTTATAATGAAATTCCCTCTCAAAAATGCGACTAGTGAAATCCATGGCAATCAGCAAAATCTAGGGAATCTTACAAGATCCCCCTATAGATAAGCAAAGCAAATAGTCCTTATGCATAAGTAGGAATTCACAACCATCAACGACGAGTCACTCAAGAGAACCTATGATCCGGCTTGAGCTTAGGTCCATGCCAAGACTGCCCCTTAAAGCTAAATCAGAGGCATCAACATCAGTAGCTTCCCTTGTGAGTAATGGCCAACCTGATTAGATTGCAGCAATTTGCAATATGTCACTTGATAGAATGCTCTAGCCGTACAACACTCACACTCATGTTGGGACCGTCCTTATCCTTGATCTAACTACTAATAGTACATCACCTAGGAGTAACTCCAAGCCCATCAGCGCACGAGTTCATGTTGATACCACCTAAGTAGTGAAGCTGCATTAGCTGCCCATGTGTCAACTAGGGGAACCCTCATGCATAGTAGCAATCTAGTTTTATGCTGGGACCGCCTAACACTATGAAGACTGGGATGGTATGGATCCTATCTCCTTAGCTACTCCCCATAAATCAAATGAACTCATCTCAACTTGGAATGACAAGTTACACCCCAATAGTAAGTGGGGACATCCGACACAGCAATTCCTAAATTCTCAATGCTGGCAGACTCATCTATGAGAGTCGGGAACAACCTCAATCTCCCAACTCGAGTACAAACATTGTCCCAACAAATATTGTATATGATTTACACATTGGACTAATGCAACTTGGAGACCAACTTAGATATTAATAATGACCATGCGAGGGCACCACAGTTATCAAGGCTGTAAGTGTAGACGATCAATCATGGATAATGATCATGATTATGAAGCCGGGGTTCGGCATGGTCAATGGACAAAATCGTGGGATATTGGAAATATAGGCTTCGATAGAATTCAAGTTGTTCCAAGTTGTTTTAGGGTTGCATCGAGTCACGCTTGTGGGTCGACTTCGTGTTTTGATGCAGTCTACTTCGAGTCAGGATCAAGTGCACTTCGAGTCAGCATAGGATCGACAGGTTTTCCACAGGGTTGGTGTAACTCTGGGACGGCGAGGACTTTTTCCCAAGTCGGCACCGAGCCTTTGAGTCTTGAGTGGGTCAGCATCGTGAGTGGATTGGCATTGAATTGGATCGGCATTGGAGTGGATCGGCATTTGAGTAGTTTGGCATTGGAGTGGATCGACATTTGAGTTGGTCGGCATTGAAGTGGATCAGAATTAGAGCGGGTCGACATTTGCTTTACTCTTGGTTGGCTCCATGATGGACTCTGATCGGTATAGGGAAATTCTTGGATCGGCTATAGTGAAATTAGCATTAGGTCGACATGTTTTAGATCACCCTGGGTCGGCACTTCTTTTACTTCGGTTTGGTTAGCCGTATGCTTTGGGTCGATTGTGAAATTCTCCTCGGGTCGGCAATGGGAAACCGGATCTGTGCAAAGGCAAGGGTCTGGCAATTATTTTGCTTCGTGTCAAATGTTTTGTTACTTCGAGTCAAATGTAAGGGAACTTCGAGTTATTCCCAGGGCAATATTGGATCGGCATGTTCTAGACTCGAGGTCGTGACGAAGGGTATGGGTTTGGCTATGGGCCTGGACCACTCAGGAAGCCTAGTAACTTAGGTATTTCCTATAAATACAGCATGTGGGGCTTCAAAAATTGGGATCTTCACTTTGCTTTTCTTCTTCTTCCCCATTAAGGCTACTCTGCTATTATTTCTCTAAAAGCTCCAGATTGTAACTGTAATTGATTCTCATATCAATGAAAAGGAAATTTCTGGAGTGGATGTAGGCCAGAGTCAGCCAAACCACAATAAATCCTCTTTTTTTACTGCTTTCTTTCTAATTTTTATTACACTTCATACTTATACTCTCTACATACACTCTATTTGTGATCTGTAACTATTAGCTAGTGTTTTCATCGATGATTGGGTGTTAGTGACCAATTTTTGCGCTAATAATGACCACCTTTATCCTTACATAGCGGATTCAAACATTGAAGGAAGGCTAGTCAAATTGTTATAGAGCTCAACCCAAAAGTCGAAGATAAGTTGATAAATTCTTGTAGCTAAATAAACATGTCTTCACTTAGGGTCTTGTTGATATGATCAACATTGATTCTGGGATCACTTTTATGCATTGAATGTTGATCCCAAGGCCACCCTCACCTATCAAAAGCATAGATCTCTAAACCTAGAAAGGTATTGAGCTCTCAAAGAAGTGATGGGGATGTTGTTAGCGAATTGCTTCATCCAGAATGCAGAATACCCAATTTGGGTAGCTCATCCAGTACTAGTTGGAAAGTTAAATGGGACTTAGAGAACCTGAATCAACTCTCGAACCTTAAAAATCATGCTCCTAAGTCATTTTTCCGTTGCCTTGCATCAATCAACTACTGGCTAGTGGACATGAGCTCCTCACTTTCATGGACGCCTATTCTAGGTACAATTAGATTATCATGCATGACCAAGACTAGGATAAAACTTTCTTCTTCACTAATGTTGGTTTGTATTGATATTATGCTAATGTCATTTGGGCTATGAAATGCGAGTGTTACCTACCAAAGACTCATAAACGACATTTTCTTAGAATAGATTGATTGATATAATGAATTGTGTAGACAGTGTGCTAACAAAGTCAGAGAAAGCTAGAGGGTTTATACAAAACCTGTTTAAGACTTTCATTCTACCGTGCTGACACAAAATGAAGTTGAATCCAAAAAAGTGCTTATTCGCCTTTCAATCGAGAAAATTTCTTGGTTATTTCGTGAGCGCCAAGGGGATTAAAGTTATCCTCGATAAAATTAATGATATGCAAGCCACTAAGACTATAAAGCAAGTGCAAAGCTTGAATGGGATGTTTGTTATTTGAGCTAGTTGTAACAAAATCAACTGGTGGTCTCCGCTTCTTTGATCTCATTAAGAAGGAAAAGTCATTCACATGGAATGATGAGTGCACCAAAGCATTTGAAGAACCAAAGTAGCACATGGCGACAGCTCAGCACTGTCTAACATGGAAGACTTGTATCTTTACCTTGTAGTGTCTGACCACGCGATCAACACTGCATTGATTAGAGAACTGAGAAGATCCTATGTTCTATCTACCATGTCAGCAAAAGATTATTGAGCCCAAACATGAGATATACAAGACTAAAAAAGCTTGCTTTTTCCCTATTCATGGCTTCCCAAAAACTTCTGTTATACTTCCATGCTCACCTCATCAAAGTCCAGGTCAACCAGCCCTTGAAACAAGCTCTCAACTTACTCGACACAATGGTTCTGCTAATGAAGTAGTCCATCGAGTTAGGACAACATCATGTCTCCATCCAGCCCTACACTTCTACCATTGGTTAGCTATTATAGATTTCTTTGACAAGTTCTCAAGCCAAACAATAAAAAATAAGAGACAGTCACTTGTCACAAGTTTTGCACTTGTATGTGGATAGGGTGTCGAGTGAAAAAGGGTAAAAATAGTCATCGACCTTGTAACCACCGAAGGAAGAGAACATTATTTTGCATTCAGCCTCCCTTTCAAGGCTACTAATAATGAAGTGGAGTATATGGCTGTCTTGGCAAGTCTTAAGATGGCGAAGGAGTTACACATGTATTTTTTTCCACGTTTATGGCAAATTTACGTCGGTCATTAATCAAGTTAGCAAGCGCTTCCAAATAAAGGGAAATAAAGGCAACAAGTAGCCCATAAAAAGCCACTCCTTAGGTCCCGTTAAAGATATGAGACAACTCATTCTATGAGCTAGGTGCAATAGCAATGAAGATCGACATGCCATCGGTGGGTTATTAGATGGTAAGCTGATCAAGTATTTGACGACTGAAGAACTTCTTAGTGAATACAAGAAGTTTAGAAAGTACTCTACGGGGTTCCCTATTATAGAATCATATACGAGAAGCTCTATAAATGGGGGTACTCCTATGTCAATCTTGATTTCTATTTCATAAATAAATAAATTTAATAAAAATGAAATTTTTCAAGATTTGAAATTAATAATTTAAAAGTAAATTTTAGTTAATTAAATTATATTTAAAAATTGATTTAGATTTAATAGATTAAATTAAACGAATATTTCTTTTCGATTAATAATTTATTGTAATAGAATAACTTATTTTAGCTGAAGTATAATTTATCGAATGATATGTGAATAAATTTATATGAATTTATTTCAAGGATTACGGTTTTAAATTAAAATAGAAAGAAATGTACACTAAAACTGAATCGGGCCCTAAAAATAAAATAATATCAGCCCAAAAACACTTATTCTAGGATTCTCTCCCTTTTTAATGCACCATCCAGAACCCCTTTTACTTATCAAAATGATACCCAACCTCCTTTCAAGTTTTCAGTCCTAAGTCGAACAAAAATCAAAATTTTCTCACATTTATTAAAAAACAAACAATCTTGAGATGTAGCTCACAACTTGAAGGTACTCGATGTTGACATAGGAAGACGATTGGGATATTGCAAATTGCTAGATGATGAGGCTGAAGCACTATGTCAATGTGAATTTCGTGGCAGCGGGCGATGAGTGAATTGTTGGTTATGAAGCAGGCAAAGATGGTAGGTGACGTGGTTGAGGTCATATGTAGCCCGATGCAGATTACTTTAGCATGGCGAATTACAGGTTTTAGTGTTGACAGTGGAGGCAGTTTCTGGTTACGTATGAGATAGCGGAAGATGTGCATTTGAAGGCGATGATTGTGCTGGTTGTGCATGGAGTTGGCAGCGATTATTTGGGAATTCATTGCTACCTGAGAATGATGCATATTTCATGCTTGCCTTCATCCTTCGTGGGTTTTTCTTTAAACTCACAACTATATCATTATTGGGTTGAGGACGCATGTATTATCCTAATTGATGATTGAATTGCACGATTGAATTGTTTGTTTGCTGTTGTGTTGAATTTAGTTGATATTGATTGTTGGTTGTGATATTGGATGAAATTGAATTGTTTGGTTGAAATTAATTTTTGTGTCATGGATTATTTGTCGGATTGAATTGATTGTGCAGAATGGATATGATTATGGATTAATTGGGAGATTTTTTTCGTTGTTGGATATATCGATTTACAAACGGAATTTTATCCGTTTGTGAGTTGAATCAGATAATTATTTTTATGTTAATCTATAAACAATTTACTAAATATTATTCAGTTTAGCTATTTTTATAAATAGGAATATAATTTTCTATTGGTTATAAAAAGTTTTATAATTCAAATCAATATGGTAATATATGATAATTTTAGAATTGTATTAAAAGGAAAACATAATATATTAATATTTTTATAAACTATAATATGAAATCAATAATATTATTTCTAAGCGGTTTATAAAAGATTATGAATACATTAAATTCTTTTGGATAGTATAATATTACTTAATAATAGTAACAGATTATATAAAAAATATGAAATAACTTTTATATGTAATATTTAGTTTTATAAATTATTTTGGGAATTTAAATTGAGTTTTCTAATGTAATTAGCAAATATTTAATAATCAACTAAATTCGTATAAAACTGGAAAATTAGTAATTATTATAAATGTCAAATTATATCGAAATTTAAATGATTACTTAATTAATTTTGGAGTATGAATCTATTATCCATCTTTTAGTATTCATTTTGTTTTATAAATTTATATGTTGTAAATGAGTTTTGTCAAGTACTATTTAAGTATGAACTTATAGAATTAATTTTGATTGGTTTAAAGTTGCTTAAAAATAATAATCGCCTTACAAGACTATGAAATAAGAGTTATATAAAATGTTCGACTTCTAAAACTATTTTGGAGTTTAAAAAGAAGTATATTTACTTTTTGAATAAGTAAATGAATATTAAATTAAATTAATTTTTGAATATCTACTTGTTGTTTGTTTATAGGTATTTATTTTCTTATATGAGATAAAATGATATAAATGATTTTATGAGATATCAATTTAGTAGTTTTATAATTATATTTATTTAGATAATCGATTTTATAATTCTCTAGATTAATCATTCCTCATATATTGGTTTGGAATATATATATATATATATAAATGTTTAATAATGATTTCTAAGTTTCTAATTTCTCATTTCTCAATATTGATTTAAGATAATATAAATGATTCACTGTTGATATAGATTTGATTAATGATTTTAATATGATATGATGATGACATCTTTCTATTTTATTTGTGGGATTTTATTTCTGTGTGATGAGAAATCTGAATAAACGGATCAATAATATCATTTGGGATGGGGCATTTGGTAATATTTTTTGATTATTCATTGGAATTGCCATATAGATATAGTGTGGATCAAACGTAGTTTATGAGTTTTGAATAACTATCCGAATAATAAGCGGTGGTATGGGACACCGTTATGTTATTTGTTTGAGCATTCGTTGTAACTAAATGTCACTCAAATGAGGATTACAGTCATAGGTCCATGTGATACTCAGTGAGGAGTATCTTATTGATAGATATTGGTATGAGAGCTGAGTTTTGGCTTATCATTAGAGATATGAATTGTGATAGGATATGAGTACTATATGACCATCCATATTCTGTCCAACTTTCTTTATTTTATGAAAGTGAACCAGATTGGCCACTATCCACCATGGAGGCCTGATCGTTGATGGCATGACACTATAGTTATATGCCTCTTTGATGCGCATCACAGTATTGGTAGTAGTAGATGGGTTGTTTCCCATAACCCTTTGTGTCGCTTAGTCCATCAGTCTATTACCAAGAGCAGCAAAGCAGGGTCATGACCAGGGCTATGCATTGACGAGCCACTTTTGAATGGAGTTACGATGTCCGTTGAGGTAACTTAAGATTATAGGAATAGATGGTACTCTACAGTAGGCGACCAGACCTGGGTAGTAAGCTAGAAGTATGTGGTTGTCAGTCTCCCTATCTGGTTCAGGGTACATGAGTGTAGTAGATTGGCATATACCTTAAAGATTATATGAATAGACGGTTACTCTACGGTTGGCATGTAGACCTGTGTTCCTGGAGCAGGCTTGTAGTAGGCGGCTGCCAGTATCCCGTTAGATTCATGGTATATTTTTGTATAGTGGGTTGGCATATATGTCTCTTTTCTATAATGAGTTGACTGGACTAGAGACTAGATGAATCTAAAGTGTAGTCAGACCCCTTATATTCATACTATTTGAAGTTATCATTTTATAATATGAGATTGGGAGATATTTTGGATATCACTTCACTATTTCCCTTGAGGATATCTCATTATTGATTGTTTCTAGATTTGATCGTGATTTCAAAGTATGGATGATTCACCCATATGTTGTTGTTTTATGTGAATTCTAATTTGATGTATTTTGTATGGGTGATGATATCTTTATGCTATATTTTGAGGATGTTGCTATTATGTTACATTATTGTTAGTATGTCATCACCATTATACTATGCATATTTTATATCCATGTATAGTCTGAGCCGTGTGTTATTTATATATTGCTCGGGTCAGTCCGAGACATTTCAAGTACAAAGATTGTGAGTCTAGCATGTATTTTTCTGGGCTTATAGGGGATTAGATATGCAACATTGTAGTATATTATTTTGTATTATATTGACTCATTTATGTATTTAATATTATGATGTGTATTGCACCTTGTATATTTTATATATTATACCTTTTCGCTAAAACTGACTCTGTGATTTTTGACATTTACTGTATATTTTGTGTTGTTCTATCCTGGAGATACACGTGTTTTTTGCTTTGTGTCGATACTATGTATGTACGAATGTGTTATTTACTCTATATATTAATATGTATAGTTTTATCCTAGAGGGATATTCACGCGTGTACCCCATATCGCCTTCTTCTCTGTATTATCCGACAGTTGTAGTACTCTTGGATGTTATAGGTATAGAGGTGGAGGTGTTACAACTACGCAACCACTTCAATGGTGCATGTCTGAAGATGAAGTCGGCCAGATCTTGGAAGAGCTGCATGAAGGGTTTTGTGAGTATCATGCCGTGGGCAAAGCTTAACAAAGAAGATAGCTCGGTAAGGCTATTACCAGCCTACTACAATCGAAGATTCGATGGATTACGTTAAGAAGCGCGACTAGTGCCTCTCATACCCTCCTTACACGTATGACTTCCCCCAATTATTCAACATTTAGGGAATCGACTTGATAGGAATGTTGCCAAATGCTAAGGAATGGCATAACCATGCAATAGTTATCATCAATTAATTTAGCAGATGGGACATGACCAAGCCCCTTATCGGAGTCTCCATCCCAATATACTAACTTCTTCATCAAGAACATTGTATGGAAGTTCAGTTTGAAGAAGATGATCATCCCTCAAAATGGTACTCGATTTTAGAGCATCCATTTCTAAGACTTCAACAAAAGAAACAGGATAGAGAAGTGCTTCACTTCCATTACCCATCCTTTAGCAAATGGACAGAGAAGACTTCAACAAGACCGTGAAATCATAATTCAAGAAGTGTCTTGTAGAAAGTAAAGTAAATTGGGTTAGAGAACTATCGCTCATTCTTTGGTCCCATCACACATCAAGTTGTAGTTTAATTAGCCATACTCCTTTCTCATTATCCTTTGGGTATGAAGCCATGCTACCCATTGAGGTAGACATCCCCTTACCCCTTTCATCTTACATATGATCCTGAGCAAAATGATGAGCTATTCAAGCTTAGGCTTGATACCTTAGAAGAATGAAAAGTCATAGCCAATCTCTGCACCGAAGCTTATAAAAGAAAGTTATCCAAGCACTACAACTCAAGGCTAAAGCTTTGGTAATTCATTTTCAATGATCTAGTTCTATGCCAAGTGTTTGCAAACAAAAATTACCTGGCTGAAGGTGTGCTTGGCCCAAATTGGGAGGGGCATATGTCATCAGTGCTACGTTATCAAATGGCGCCTACTACCTTTAATGCCTGGATGGCATGTACAAACCCTGCACTTAGAACATATGGCACCTATGGACCCGTCGCATATGAATGTTAGCAATAATTATAAGGCTAAATTTGTAATTTATCTTTGGTGAAGAATACAATAAAGACTTCAAATCCAATTCTTTCCAACATAATTACCAAGGCTATCTAATAGAGAAGGGCTACATCACCCTTCCTTTTTGGAAACTGCCAACTTACTCTACCAAGGATTGCTTCAGCCAATCAATGCTCCTACCCTTCTCGAACGACTAACCAATAAGAGTGAATCACTGTATATTCACTTGATTTTTTAGGGACTGCCCTAATGAGGGTTTTTTCCTCACTTCCTTGCATAGGGCTATCGGCCTATGCTGCCAAGGACCATGCAATCATTCAATACTCCCCTCCTTATCGGTTGGCGATCCAACAAGGGTTAGTTACCATGCATTCACTTCCTTTATTAGGGACTGCCAAAACTGCCCCATTGAGCTTGGGTGAGACATCTTTTCTTTTTGTGCTAAGGTGCATTAATGATTGGAAGCACGACCGCAGCAGTCTTGACTCCCTCGCCCACATTGCCACTTATCCCGCTTACCGATGTGGCACTATTGTTGAGATTGATGATGTTACCTTGATTGGAACTAAAGTCTGGCACCCATATTTAACCTATATAAAAATTAGCTGAGCTTGATATCTACACGCTGCGAGTCACTTAGAAGAACACTCAAGCTACCCAACACACCAGTTCATTCTAGGATTGCCGCCTACTCAATCTTGTTATATGTTACCTAGGAGAACCCTTGAGCCACTCAACACTCAGGTGAGGGCCAAGACCGCCTAACAATGCAAGGTGACACAAAGAGGCTCATCAACCATGTGACCGCTTCGGCGTTTGACTACAGCTAGGTTGCACAGCTAATACTCGCATCCGAGTCCTTTGTCGTCCCAACCTATCAACTAAGATAGACCTTATTTATTAATCGAAATCTATGTTTACATGAAAAGGTTGCAATTCTCACTACTTATGGAAACATTCTGGTGCAAAAAAATAAGACATATGCTAGCTATTCCAAATATAATACCCTACTAATCATGCATAGATACAAAAAGATGAATAAATAGTACTAACAGTTCATATGGCAAAAGGCATTTCTACTCATTCACCAAAACAGCGTAGAACATAACCCATACCGTTAGAATTACAAAAGAAGGATAGAAGAAAAAATATTTGCAAACCTGGCTCACAAGTCAATTGTGCTAAGGAGTCAATCTGATTCTTTATGAAAATGGCTGACACATCCAGCGTCGTGCCTTTCTCTCGGCAGACACCTCCACCTGGACCTTGGCGAGGGCTTCAACATCAAAGTTGCAAATGGAGATCATTAGTTAGTAGTTTTTCTTAAATAGGCCCTTTACCATGCTCTCAGTCAGTTCTTAGATTTGATCTCCTAATTCCCTTAGCGTGATCCACCTATATAGATGATTGATACAATACCAGATGCTAGTTTAGCTTGCTCCACAAGATATCAGCCTCCATCTCGGTCTTTTCTAAGTTGTATCTCAAACCCTTGACTGCATTCTTTACCCTCTCCCTGACCTCGACGTCGGCCAATGCGACCTCTTTCTTTTCGGCCTCAGCCTTGGCCATAACTGAAGGTTCCTCAATTTCCTTATATGCTGCCTCCTTCACCTCGGCCCCTCCTAGACTTGTAAAAATTCATCTTCGATGTGGATGGAGTATTGAACGTCCTAAACAATAAACATTAGAGAGATTTGGTGCAATAGAAAGAAAAACGACTAAGTTTAGAAAGTAGAATAGTAGGGCATCTCAGGTGTAGACATTGATGATGGACTACAAAGGATGTCGGTTCCAACTAAACCTCGTTACTGGATTTATGATAATGACTCGATCTTTAATAGCCCATCCAGGTTGACATGGTTTTGGATATAGGGGATCATTAGAGTCGTATGCCCGATTGGTGTCATTTCTTCCCTATCAGCCAACTCCACTACATCAAAAAGTTTTTGTCGTTTTTCCTAAAGGGCGGCTACTTTTGAGAACGAGGGTTAACTTCCCTCGTCCATCCTTCTCTTCCAGCTACTAGTCGAGGGTAGTTTCGATCGATTTGGGTTGTTGGGCACATTGATAACCACTTTGATTACAAGGGGCAATACTTGCAGTGGAGCCTCAGTAGCCGGTGGGAGAGAGTTGAAGGCATCAAAGCATAAATTGTCGGCTACTGAAACAACAGAAGAAGGATTTAGTCAAAATGCAAGAAAAAGAGACCGGGTACAAGTAAATAAGCTGCCATTTTAATCTGCTTGACCCTGCTTTATGACAAGGGAAAGACATGATGAGACCGAGCTGCCTACATTAGATTGATCTATCCCAACTTGGACTCTCCTAGTGGCACAACAACATAACCGAGATACAAATAATTGTAAGTGGGATGTGGCTTGTAAACCGACATCTCTACCAATGCCTAGTTTTATGGTCCTCCCCTTATATTGTCTTCCTCGGAACTCTCCTTGGTATCTCATGCGATGGTCAACGTCCCATGACATTGGACCAGGATGTCCACTAGCTATTGTGGGTCAAAAGGTTCTCATTGAGGCATCGACACTACATCGCTAAGTTTATTATAATTTACTTGTTTCCACTCTCCAAGTCCCTTATCCTTGATGATGTCATCGTGGTAGCCCTAGCTCATATCTATCATAGGCTCGGCGTTGGGATATAAGGCATGATCTTTGAGTAATCCCATTTTTTCTTCATCGGCTTCTTGGATAGGGCTTTCCTTTCTGCAACCATCGTCTGAGTTCCCCTTAACAATCTAACCCAGTGGAGGTTCATATCAAGCATTAAGACCTTCAATCCCTAGATGTTCTCGGGGGCCATCTTCAGTAGGTCAATGAACTCACTAAGCAACCCAAAGTAGGCATCGAAGGGATCAAGAGAAGCCCCTATTATAGGAAAGGTGAGAAGGATAAAAGAAAAATGAAGTAAAAAAGAAGAGTAGCAAAGACATACTAGAGGTTCAATATTTTGTTTTCCCTAGATTGGAGTTGACTACAAGAGGTAAGAAGAAATATTTCCCCATCCTGCCTAGGGATGCCTTGCTAAGAATTCCCATAAATTTAACAGGCTTAAAATTTTCTTGGAAATGAAAGTAGATGCAGACTAGATACATGGCTTCTTTTTGTAGCGAGAAGAGCATATCGGTCAAGTAGGCAGTCGGCACAGGAAGTTCGAGGTTCACACAAGCGACATGGACCTCATGTAGAAATTTGTCGCTTTTAGGAGTAGCGGATCAAGGGAAAGATTGAAGGAATTAAGGACCTGGACAAGAAAAGGGTGGATGTGAAAGAATGCCCTGGCTTTGAAGTAGCTTAGGGACCAAGCAAATTAGTCGGGTGGGGGATGGTCTAGTTGGAAAAAGGCTATGAGATGTGTTACTATCCAGTTTGTACATCCGAGCTTGGATAGGCACTCAACCAAGTTTATGGTTCCCTCCAATAGATCATATGCTTTGAAAAATGAGCCATCCCCAATGTTGATATAGAAATAGCCATCTAAAACATAAGTAGCCTAAATTAAACTATTCAATACCTAAACCTTGCAAGACCCAGGGGCATCTCCCTTGGAGGGAAAATGGACAACCTTCTTCAAGGAAAGCCCGGATCAGACATGCATGAAGGAAAATCAAGGCTTATAAACTCCACTCCTAAGCTAAGTTTCTAGCCTTATGGCCCATATCTAATACTCCTATTTCAGTATAAAACCCATAACGGCTAGTTTGGCCTAATACAATGCCCAAAATGCAAATTAATTTTATAAAAAATTATAGGTAATTGGAAAGTTGACTGATGTCGATTGACCACCATTAACATGGCAATAATGTTCGATCCATGTCTAAAGGATGACCAGAGAATGTAGATTCTAGCCAAGCAATGGTTCAAAATCGACTTCAAATCAAAGCGCTTCAAACAAATAAACACAAAGCAAAAAATATTTTTAATGGTGAAAGCAATTCACATTTAGTCAAATACGAAGAACTATTGAAGAAGAGAAGAAAAGGAAACTTGTCGTATGTAGAGTGAAAAAGCTTCAAAATATTTGAGTTGTTGGAGATTTTTAATGGTAGAAATAGTTCATTAGTTCGTTCAAGTGTGCAGGAGAAGGTGGGGTATTTATATACCTACCCCATAGATTATGGCCATTTGATTCAAAAGGCATAAAGATCTCAACCGTCTAGGTGTAATTAATGATATTATCATGGGCGTGGACGCCAAAACTGAATGTCATAGTGTAGTTTTGAAAAAGGCATCATCTCGACCAATCATATGTTAACATGTGGTGTATGCATTAAATGCATGGCCAAGGTTCGTATAGCAGTATCTTCTTGGCTTCCTAGCCCACCACTGTTCTAGAGATGGGCATGAGGGAAAATATTGCTCAAATTTATCGCAAGCATGTTTAGCTCTCTATATGTTTAAGCCTAACCCACTCCAAGCCTACCCGGACTCTCAATCCCAACCCATTACTAGATGGCCTTTATCCATCCCATTTCAAGCCTGAACCACTCCAAGCCGACACTCAATCTAAGCTCGGCCTAGTTCAAGCCGGCCCATATTCAGCCTAGCCTCAGCTACCCACTCAACAAACTCCCAATCTTACGCTACTCGGCACGTCTCAAGAGAACATATACCCAACTCATCTGACTTGGTTCGGCTCAAGAGTGACCCATCCATGGCCCAGCTCTACCTTAACCGACCTATAACTAGTCCGTCATCGCTCGTCTCGCTATTATGAGCTCGGCTTGGGTTTTCCTTTTAAGCCTTAGCAATATTTTGCTTCACTCGGCATTATTCAACAACAAGATACCGATCGTAACCATGTACAAGAAGCTTCCCTTTTACTTTGTCTATTGTAAAATCAAAGTAAACATCACATAGTATAGGTAGATTTACTAGATACCATATCATATCTGCGAAAAGCATAAACCATTAAAGTAACTTTTCTTACAGAAGGGCATGAACCTTCAATAACAGAGATGGTTAGAGTTCTTAGTCTTCTATGACTTTAATATTTCCTATACACCTAATAAGGGAAATGCTATCATAGATGCATCGAGTAGGTGAAATGCCAGCTTGGGATCTATAATCCCATAGTGGATGTAGTTAGAGTATATAGCTAGATATATTTTTCGACCAATGATTGAGCTAGATTCAGAGATGTTAGCGAGCTTAACAATCAGACCGATTCTTATAGAGCAGATTGATAATAGTTAGAAATGCGATGCTAGACTACGATATTATTACTATGCCAGAAGATGGAGTAGATTCTAAGGATTTGAAGTATGGATTTTACCGAGATAGTTAGCTTCGTAAAGTTGGAAGATTACATATGCACAATGTAGATGGACATGAGATAAAGTGCTATAAGAGCACCATCATTTGAATTTGACTATGTATACCAAAGGTAATAAAATGTAAAGTGATATAAAACAAACATTTAATTAAGAAGGAATGAAGAAGCATGTTGGGACATTTATCTTAAAATGTATAAATTATTAGCTTGTCAAAGCCGGCCGCTTGAAATTTCAAAGTGGAAGTGGAAGCAGATATCGGTGATCTTTATCGATGGATTTCCTAGGACTAGAGGATGGTATGATAGAATCTTGGTTATAGTCATCTGGTTGATGAAGAGAGCCTAATTAATAACTTAAAGTCCTATAAAATGACAACAAAACAAGCTGAGTTATATATATGTTAGATAGTACGATTCCATGGAGTACCAAAGAGCGTTGTAAGCGGTAAATACCAATTATTCATTGGTGGATTTTAAAATCTTGCCAGAGGCATTGTAGACCGAGATGAATTTAAATACAGCTTATCACCCATAGGCAGAGGTTGGATGATGAGAGTGAATTGTATACTAGATGATCTTTTACAAGTTTGTGTACTTGACTTTAAAGGCCCATGGGAAGACTGTTTTCACTTAGTGGAATTTGTATACAACAACAACTTTCAGTAGAGCATTTATATGGAACTGTTCAAAGCTTTTTACAGCCAATCATGCAATATACCTTCATGTTGGTTGGAAACTAAGGAGAAACTGGTATTTGGGCCAGATATGAAGTGTCCGGGGTAGTTAGAAGTGGGTTAAATAGGGGTGAATATCAAACAAAATTTCATTTTGGATCGTTATTGAGCCTATGAAGTTTAATCGATTTTAGATTCAATTTAAAATATGTTTCAAAACTCTTATTTATTTAATTTGTTTAAAAGGAGTTTAATTAATAGAATTATTTTAATCAATTTGATATCTATATAAAATAGAGTATATCATTTATAATCTTGTATGTACATGTATACAACAGTTACTAGTTTTGTATTATTATTTTAGTAAGTGAAGAGTCAAATTGGTATTCATGAGATGTTATTTCATATGTCATAAATGTTATGAATGTGTAATTAATTAGAAATTACACTTACTACTTTTGATTTGATCTAATTTGTATTTGGTATGTTTATAAGTATATTTAAATACACTCTAATGAGTGTAGTGAAGCTACAACATATAAATACTGTACATGGTTAATGTGTACATTTGTAAGTGTTGGGATTTATACCGCAACAAACACAATTACCTTTTATATATGCCTTTGTTATCCATGGTTTTATTTTGAAATTATAAAAAAATTATTATATATATACGTATATTAAAATTAATTTGACTGATTTTATATGTGTTAAATTTTAAATTAACATTTAGAAATTAAGCTTTGAGTTAGGATGAATTAAAATTTAGATCTATAATTTTAATTTAAAAAAAATCCTTTTATAGATTTTGAATTATAATAATATGTATATAATGTCATATACTTTATACTTATATTCTATTTTATAAAATAATTATAAAAAAAATAATATATGTTGTTTACTTACACACACACACGTATAATACGTTATAAAATTATTTTAACTAATTGAAATATTGCTAAAAAAGATACGTTACAATGATGTTTATTGGGTCAAATGGTGACACAACACGTCCAATTGATCATAAATGGGAGTAAATCAATCAAAAACGGAATAGAATAGCAATAAGACATAAGTTTTTATGGTGGTTTAGCCAAACCAAGTGCCCGTATCCACTTAGTTTTATTACTTTTAGATTTATCCCAAGTACAAGTGATTTTACAAAGTTTTCAGGCCTAGAAAAATAGGTAATCTCGAGTTTGACAACATTTTGTGGCAAAGGTTGGATTAGAAATGAGAGAGTAAAGAAGGTGAGGCGAAATATCCCCCCAAAAGTCTAAAGAATCTCTTTTCACATTGCTCTAACTGCCATATTTATAGCCAAAATCCTTTATCATTGTCGTTGGATCACAGAAGACCGAGTAAAAGTTTAGATCCATGAATCTAGATAGAAAGAACGAGTCAATATCATGCAATAAAATCATGTTGGTACCTACCACAATATGGTCAATACGAGCGTGTTTGCTTATCACAAGTGCATGTCATTCCATACCTATCCATATTTCAAGTAGCCAATCTCACAGATGGGTTCCCTTCTTGAAATCAACACAGTACTGATAAAAATTATGGTCGGTACCGACCATAGTGGACTTTCTTGATTTGACTTCTAACTTTTGTTGTTGCTTCATCTTACCATCCCAAGCTTGCCCCTGTTCTTGGTCCATTTCGCCTTTTTATAATTTCCAGATTGCCTTAGAAGTTGCTAGGTTCAAATGCAGGACAACACTTGCCCCAAAAGTAGTGGAAGAAAGGCATACTTTGGATGAAAACAAGCGACATGATCTTAATTACACAAGAGTCATTGGTCGGCTAATCATTATTTTTGAAGCATCCTGTCTTTTTCAAGAACATCCATTCATCACTTCAAAAAGGTTCCGTACCATCCTTTCTTCGGGAACCAAATTCTCATCACTTTAGAAGCTATATCATATCTTGAACAAGTATGCCTTCCTTTTTTCTTTTCTCTTTTCACTTTCCATCCTTATATTTTATTTAAAATTTACAATTAAAATATGTCGGTACCAACCAAATTATGTTTGTTTCGACATTATTTCTGGAGTGTTATATAAAAATTCTAACACTTAGAATATTTCCCCACTTCAAACCATTTGCTCAGCGCATATTTTCCACTGCCACTTTGATTTCCAGCAACCACCGCTCTTTTATCTCCACCAAGGTCACTAACAACAGCGACGCCATCACCTATAACATCGCTGCTGCCTATTTTGCTACTATCAAGTTCATGTCGATGCCGGCCTCATCACGTTGATCATCTTTTCTAGATCTAGATTAAACATATAGGTGAGCTGTTGATCGAAATGTTGATGCTATAGGTTCTGATGTTGCCAGCACTACAACCGTTGGTGCTAACTCACTACCGTTGATCCATAATCGGCCGCAAATGAGTGATTCGCTGTGGTTGGCTGAATGTGGAACTAAGATCTTTAGTGACAACACATTTTCATGAGGCCAAAACCAAGCATTCCTTGGCTTGCACCCAAGTCTTCCTTCAACCTCTTTGCTTGGTGTAGATTTTGAGTCACCAAGTAAATACTTTAAGTTGTACATCACAATCCTACAAATAAAACTTTGTGTCACTTCAGAGAGCAGTTCTATTTTCATTCACCCTGAGATAACAGGTAAGGTTTGACATACATTTCCATCGTGCGATGAAGCTCGTTTACTAGCACAAGCAGGCTATCTACATAGAGTGTTCATGTACACTGTGCTTTGAATGCATGACGCAACAACATAGATTGAAACTTCACAACACCCTAACCAATGCACAGAATCCAATGGGTCAATAGATGTCCACACATGTTGGATTTTGTGTGTCTGCTACATTGGTTTCAATTATAATATTTCATTAAGTATAACATAGCTGATAGAGTTCTCCATCAATATTTTTAGTTTATAATGGCCATATGATCTCTCTACTTTAAGGTTAGCATTAGTCTTTTTAACTCTCCAAAGGAAGGCTCTTCTACTGCCCAAGCTTCTATGACCACTCCGTTTGGAACCAGGTGTTCCATAACTTGGGAATTCTAACCGCAGGCTCTTCCAACTGCAATGCCTCATGGTCAGGCTCCTCTAATAGGAATCACCCATGCTGATAGTCTTAAACAATCTTTGAGGACAAACACCATCTATGTTGATGGAAGAGTCACTCCATTCAATCTGCCTTAAGCACGAGATTCCCAAGGACTATTTTCTCCTTCCGGTAATCAAACAATGGGATCCTCTCCCACCTCCAGGTTATATAGTATGCAATAAATACATATGCTTATCATGAGCCATGTTTACATTTAATGAACTTACCAAATTCTTTCTACAAGAAATCAGACTAACTCCCATGCAGGTACATCCCAGTGGTTATGTTGCTTAATTCTTTATATATTCTCAAGACACAACTGAACTATCCTCCAACCTTTGGAGAGTTGAATTACCTTTCAACCTTCAAGACTAGGCAAGATTCATCTTCTTTGTTAATAGTTGAGGCCTTTACCATTGCAAGGTAATTGAGGCGCTTCATAATAAGCGTAGTTACTTTAAGAGCATGTATTTCTTCATTCGCTATCCCAAAGGATTCAGTGGCCTATGGTTTTCTGGCTATAAGTCTTTTAATCCAACATCCATTTTGTATTTGGGTTTTCTTTACCCAAGCATCTAACTTCATGTCTGTATCCTTCATAGTTCTTAATGAACGAGAGGTTAGCAATGAACAGACACAAAACCTTAAGTTCTTGAAGGGTGTTGGGCATAAAAACCATACCACGTCTTATCTTCGAAAAATCTCCCATTTTTTCCAGTATCATCTTTTATGCATGGTAGGTGCATAATCCCAAATGTACTTCCCACCAAGAATCTTGATCCATCACCGGTCCCTTTACCCTAGCATGTGATTTTAACAACAAAGACTATGGGGATGTAGAAGGTCAAGGTGGGATTGCAAAAGAAGAGATGACGAGAATGTTGTCATGGAAAGAGGTGAAGGATGAGAGGAAGGTGGTGGAGAGAAAGGAGGAGACGAAGTGGAAGAAGAGGATGATTAGTATAATCTCGACGGGGATGAATTATATGGGGACATCTGTAAAAGGTACCATGATCACATCCCGTCCCCGTCTAAAGTAATTAATTGCTAAGTCTTCATGGATTGTGCCTGGTCCGAGCCTCAAATTAGTTGAAGAAGCAACCCCTCCTATAGTCAACTCCGAAAACATCTTCGGTTCCCTAGATATTTTGGGAACTTGTCCGCTTTTGGCTTAGGGGGAATAAGATTTGGAGATATCTTCAATACCATCCCTTATGAATTCAACTTTCCTATTGGGAATAATCTTACTAAGGATGATAAAACAACATCTCTGGGGCCCCCGGGCATGGTCCATAAATTATATCAAGTAACACCGGTACTATGAACACTTCTAGGATCACAAGCACAAGCATTCGTTCTTACTGCCGTATCTTAGTTCTCGTATATCCCTTCTTATTTTTAGGTCCAATGGTTGATATCATTTCGACAGCTTTCGCTTAGGAGTTGGCCAATATTACTCCTCAACTCTAAAGACTTACACGCAGTGCTATTGCTCACATCTGGAGTCCAAATCCGAAAGAAGAAGAAGGATAAGGAGAGAAAAGATGAAGAGAAAGAGCATGGTGATGCTAAAAAGAAACATCAAAGTTAGGAGAATAGTGGGGTCTGCATGAGTATCAAATGCGTGACTTTGACCCCTCACAGCCGTTTTCTCATTTTTAGACTTCGCGGCAATAACCATTATTGACTCAACCTCCCACCACCACCATTTCAACTTCCCACAAATTCAAAGGAACTAATCATGGTCCTTCGCTTCCACCTCTGGTAGGCCAGTCCTCAGCAAGTACTACAAAAATGCAAGTGGATCTGCCTACCTATTTCCTTTTGGGTATAATGTTTGACTTAATATCAAGGACATCTCCTGACAAGAAGTTAATAAAGACATCGATCAGATCAAGGTGGTTGCAGACATGCTCTTTAACTGGACAAGGCTAGCGAAGTGCCTCTTTGACATTAATCGGATCAATCAGATACTTGTTCATTCCTTTGACTCCAATCAACCATGAAAAGATAGTAGCAAGCCATAGAATTAGTTGCCATCACTAAGGAAAGAGATTCAACACTAAAATCGGTTAAGGACTCCAAGGATAGAATAACCGAGCTATGCTTAGCCCACACTCAAGCCACCAAAGTCATGATAATGGGCTGAAGAAAGCCCACAATGGAAGTGCTAAGCTTATGGAACAAGTTAGAGCTAAAGATGACCAATTTAGGGCTCTTAAAGCTGAGGAGGACAATCTTAAGGCTAGCTTAAAAGCTGAAATGGACTCAAAATTTTAAATTCAAATTGACTTTGTTGGGGATAAAGAATAAATCGTAGAGCTTAAAACGAAGGCCATCCGAACCCATGAAGAAATGGAAGCTACTCTCTAATCTTTTTTCCTAACGTCATAGAGAACAAGAATCTGAAATGGCATAGAGAGAGCTATCCAACTACAATAGTCGACACTTGTGAAGAGATCCTCTATAGAGCAGCCAAATCTAGTCATGGCGTTGTTAAAGATGAGTTGTAATCACTTGTACTGGATGTGGAGGACATCATGGCTCTAGAGAAAGGAAAGGCTATCTTAAACACATAAGTTGCAGCTGTGGGAAAGGCGCTACAGAGGTACATGCTGGTTCCAATGCATTAGATCAAGTAAAACCATCCATTCTCACAACTTACTCCATCAACCGTCCAATCGACCAAATATTATATCGAGGAGAGAGAAGTCCTTAAATCCCCAACCAAGGGCACTCCATCTTGCCAAGGCATTTCCTTGTCTCACCGATCTTCGAGAAACTTCGATTCTCATCGGAGGACGTCATTAATTTATACTATTTTGTCTATCAAGCTACTGGTGATCTGTCACTGCCTCCTCCGCCACCATCTACTCAAATCTTGGTCCCAAGTGCCATTTTAACCATGTCTACCTTAATAACCACAACATTGATCACTCTAATTCCTCCTTCCAGCACCGTCCCCGTCACAGACTCGGAGAAAGTAGGGCCGTTGGAAGGGTTGGGGGATGTTGATCGGTCCTAAGAAGATGAGGTCACTTCATAGGCACAAAGGACCCAAATGATTAAATTGTAATGGCGGAGAGATTGGAGCCTTTTGACAAGATAAAAATTAAACTTAAGCCTATAATGGAGAAACCTAGGGCCGGATGTAAATCCATCATCTGCCCCTAAAGTTCCTCCAATGTAAATCAAGCCACCTAAAGGGCGCGATGTTGGCGAATCCAAGCCCTCTGACCTTACCATAAAAAAGCTAAGGATCCATCATATGGGACGTTCGAAAAAACGTCTCTTCTTTTGAGGAGAGATCTATAGAAAGGAGGAGGAGGAGGAGATGAAAATTCCAAAGAAGCATTGTGCCAAATTGGCTATCTGGAGGAGCTAGCGTGGGAGAGAAAAGTAGGTGGCCATCTTTGCTTTTGAAGGACGGTCGCTTTTTTCTCTATTTATATATTTTGTTTCCTTTTGTACCTCTTGTATATAGGTCGTTGTTATGCGGGAGTGGCCTCTACCATTCTTGTATAAAAGATTTATGTAAACAAAAGACTATTTCTGTCTGATATTTTCTATATTTACATTTATGCATCTTTTATTTTACTTGCCTATATAGCTGCCTGTATATATAAAAATAATCATCTGTAGTTCAATCACATTTATATTATATGCAGCTGTATTTGTGCAATACCATTATTTACTATAACTCCGCACATATAAATAAATTTCTACGACTTCCCAGTATTGTTCTATTACTTGGCTCCATTTATCATAGCCAATGCATTTCTTTATGGGATAAACAAAATTATATTCATTTGGCTAACTCTATGGCCAACCTTGTTTACCTTTGGCCTAGTTCTATTTGACCATAAACAAGGTTGTAGTCATGGAAGCTTCTATCTTTGCACTGTCTCCTGCCTTTGGGAAACAACGTTCTGGATACATATCTTTGGACATTTGACTTTGATCCTATCTAACTCTCGGTGTTGATCGAATACATTCATTGACCATCATCGCTTATCCTTGGTCGGGCAGGTCATTATAGGCTCGGTTATAGGCTTGGTTATCAAAATCATTCACCGACCATCTTCATTAATCTTTGGTCATCATGTCTTTTACTAGGCCATATGCATAGTCATGTTTGCGAAAGCTTAAATCATACATAGGTTCTTATCTCTGGGAACCAGTGTTTCAGTTGCCTAACTCCAGGCACATATCGTTGACTTTGCCTATCTCTTGGCATTAGTCAAAGATCAGAGGGGTAATGGCAAATCGTTCATTTAAACATACTGTGATAATACTCCTCTGACCTGAACATGGATTATAGAAGTTCATCGGTACATATCTCCAAGGACTTGGTTATGCTGCTAATCATGCAACACAAAGTTAATCTTCTAAGAACATGGTTCCATTTGTTCCAAAAGCTATCTTTATTTATATAAAAAAGGAAATGGAAAGTCCTACCTTACTACATTACCCCCACTCAATCAAGATGGCTTTTTTTGTAGAAAATAAACAAATTTAAGTGTTATATCCTCATAGATGCTCGTTATTCCATGCCTGTGGAATTGGGGTCCCATAAACGGTAACACCTTGAAAGTTCCATCTCCAAGCTTTTGTTGAAGCTCATAGGAACTTTTCCCGTTCATACCAAGTGTCCACATGCTATGTAGGACTATTTTTAAAATGTAGCCACTTGTTGCAGTTTCTAACCTTTGTGTTGAAATGTCCTGCTACTCTTTTTTGTTGAGAAGCCACCCTTAGTTCAGTCTCCTCTCATTTATCATCAACTAAGTCGAGGAACTCAATCAAAAGTTCCTCATTCATCTAAGGGTCATAATGCTTTCTTTAGTAAGAAGGGAATTCTAGTTCTACCAGAATCATAGTCTTGGCATTGTAAGCCAAAGTTAATGGAGTAAGCTTAGTTGTAGACTTATTGATCGTTCAATATGCCCACAATGATAGTGGTAACTAATCAACCTAGTTTCCTTTAACTTTCGTCACCCATTTATTCACGATAGATTTGATGATCTTTTTCACTACCTCTACTTGCCCATTCGCTTGTGTTGTGCTATTACTAAGAAGCTCTTTATTATTCAGTACCAGTCACAAAAGCATTTGAACATTGCACTCTTGAATTGAGTTCCATTGTCAGTAATGATTTTCCAAGGGACTTTAAATTTTCATACGACATTCTTATCACAAAGTTGATAACTCTCTTTATAGTGATTTTGACCGACAGTTTCACTTTAGCCCATTTTGTGATGTAATTACAACTACCATGGCATACATTTCTCCGCTCTTAGGCATTGGTAGCACATAGATTATATGAATCCCCCAAATTAAAAAGGGCTATGAGCTAACCAATTGCATAAGCTTCATAGATGAGTCTCTTTGTATCTTCTTTAATCTTTAGCATATATCACATCATCTGGTTTAGTTAGCCGTGTCTTAGCTGATCGGTGGCCGAAAGTATCCATAGCAAAGTATCAACTTCGCTAATGTCTGCCCTTAGTGTGATCGCCACAGCTTCCTTCATGCACTCTGAAAAGAACTTCCTAGCTTCATATTTGGCGATACACCATAGTAAGGGGGTCCAGATTCCTTTCTGATATAACACTTCTTGTATAATAAAACATAGCACCTTATAAAGGAACTTTCACCATTCATTCATTCCATTGAAGAGAGTTTCCTTCAGCAAATAATATTTAATTGGAGTCATCTACAACTCCTTTTCTTCCTCATGATCCAATCTCTAATCAACATCCATCTAGTCAATACTTGAGGCCGATACAACTTCTACTCTAACGGATACCAAAAGTACTACATCTCTAGAGCTGGCCAGTTTGGCTAGTGAATTAGCTTTCATACTCTCTTCTCAAGGAATATGCACGATTGTGTATTGTTTAGTATCATTCAATAGTTACAATGCCTTTTTAAGGTAATAGGCAAGTCTATCTCCCTTAGCTAGAAATTCTTTTTTGACTTGAAAGACCACCGACCAAGAGTCACCGAATATGTGCAGTATCTTGACCCTCAATTCTTTTGCTATCTTAAGTCCCAAAATCAACACTTCATATTGGGCTTCGTTGTTTACCATTTGGAGCTCTAGGTTCAAAGCGTAGCATATCGTTTCACCATCCGGTGTCATAAGAATCACTCCTACCTAGGAACCACGTTCATTGGAAGCTCCATCTACATATAACTTCCACTTGAATAGTTGGACCATATCTTTTTTCACTTCTCCATTCGAAAAGGTAAACTTGACAATGAAATTAGCCAACGCCTGTCCTAATATGGCCTATCAACAATCTCACTGAAGTCTCAGGTTGATGTAATACATGCTTTAGGGACAGTCAATCAGCACCTTTATCGGGTGAGCCTGGAAGTAGTTCGCAACTTTATCAAAGCAATCAACAAGCACTGTGGTAGTTTCTCTAACATTAGATGGTTCTATTCTGCTCCGGTAAACCACTTTCTAATATGGTATGTGGTCTTTTGGATTCAAGACTCCTCATGTTCCATGGCCAAACTATGTGCGTAAGCAAATACTACCAAGTAAATGAATAGATTTTATCCTTCCAATGGCTTCGAAAATACTGGTGGTCTTTCCACGTGTTTCAACAATTTCTAGAAAGCTTCCTGGCATTCCTTCATCCAGAAAACTTATTTTCCATCTTGATGGCAACAAAGAACAATATACATTTTTCTGTTTCCTTCAAAATAAATCTACTCACTATAGTGACCTTCCATTTAAGTTTTCCATTTCCCTCCTTGTTTTTGTGGCAGTGTCCTCTTTCAATGCCTTAAGCTATTCTTGGTTAATATCAATCCCCCTTAAGTTCCCAACAAAACCTAAAAAAGACCCGATGTGATTCTGAAAGAGCATTTCAATGGATTAAGTTTCATCCCTCACTTTTGAAGCACATCGAACATTTTAATGAGGTCATCCATGTGATTCATCTATCGCTTTAACTTCACAAGCATATCATCTACATAAACCTCCATCGTCCATTTGATTTGATCTTTAATTACGAGGCATAGGTGAGTAGCTTCAGCATTCTTCAAACCAAATGGCATTACACGATAATAGTATAGGCTCAAATCAATGATGAATCTCATATGATCCTGACATAGAACTTGTATTGCTATCTAGTTGTAGCCAGGATATGCATCCATAAAGGATAGTAGTTCGTATTAGCCATTGAGTCCATAAGTCTTTCAATCTTTAGTAGGGCAAAGTTGGCTTTTAGGCCTGCTTTATTCAGGTCCAAATAATCGATGCATATCCACCATTTAACATTTGGCTTCTTAATGAATATAAAATTTGAAACCCATTCAAGATATACAGCGTTGCATATAAAACCATTTGGCCTAAGCTTATCCACTTCTTCTTCCAGTGTAGGGGATTGCTCCAGACTCAGGTTATGTCACTCCCGCTTCACAAGAGGGCATCTTAGGTCCACATTCAATGCATGTCATGTTATCTCTGATGAAATTCCGCACATATCGGGATACGTTCAGGTAAGCGCTTCCTGGTTTTCCTAGAGAAACCCTACTAACTGCTTTTTCATTTTCAAGCCGAGTTGAGATTCGATCTTGACAATCCAAGTGGGATCATCATCATCGATCGGGATGTTGATCGAATTCTCCACCGGTGCCAACCTCATATCCTTTGGCTCTTTTCGAAGGTCCAAAGGCTTGTAGAAATTACTGTAGGACCTGAGCCAAGGAATGGGCTGTAGTTGTTGTGACGACCCTCTTTTCTAGATGGTTTAAATCAACAATAAACCACACATGTCTAACTCAAACCATTGGAAAGGGTAGATTATCAATGGGGTAAATTAGAAAATAAAAGAAAAGAAGGAAAAAACACAAAATGTCGCAGTGAAATGATAAAATATAATAATCAAATAAAAAGTTCATGAAGTTGTTTTATAATATACATTTGATTACACAAATTTAAAAACAAAAATTAGATTACGTACAAACCATACCAATAATGATGCATCGTAATAACACTAATAATATAAAATACCAAACTCCATCTTCGTCCTTCAGAAATAATGTCTTCGAACACTGAAATGCTCAGGATGACCCGAGCGTAATGAAAAGACAAAATGCTCGAGTCAGAACTAAAAGATGTTATGTAAGTTAAATCAAGGATAAGTAAATATGAGTGTAATAGCTTCAGAGATGTTTATGCGATCTTACATCTCCTATCCAGTGTATAATGTGCATGCAATAACTTAAGAGATGTTATGGGATTTTCCATCTCCAAAGGATCCATTAAACTATTTATATGTAGTAAGATACGCTACATATATAATGTCTATCAATAAAGAAAATATTTTTCCTAGCATTAAGGCTTTACATTGATCCCCCTTAACACATTTTTAAGCAGGTAGTATATGCAGGTCCTTTAACACAACTAGTAACGTCGGTAGCCAGTGAGTCCCCTATAGGCACCAAACTAAAAAAATCATAGTGGGAGCGTATAAGGATAATGACTACGACAAGGCACGTGAGCCAATGCCCAAGGTAGGATACTATCAGTTCAGGTCGCAGGGTTGGTGGTAAAGCATTGTAGCTTCGACCGCTCACCGCATCCAACACCCCCAAAATCAAATCAAGTCAAGATGCACCGATCAAGCCAACATCAATATAGTAATGCAAAGAGGTGTGTCCGCTAGGGATAGCTAGCCCGCTTGGCCCTGACAAGCCGTCCTATTTTAGTCATTTCAAATTGGCACTAGTGCTGGGGTCATCCATCATCGTTCTCTTTCTTCAAATCTAGCAAACGCCTCAAAATCCAACCACTTCATTCTGAATCATCAACCATATACACTGTTGTTAAAGTGGTTCCAATATTGACAGAGAGTATGCCAATAAGAGGCCCCGGTCACTTCAACAACCAAGCGTCATTTTTCACCCCGGTTGGTTCTTTTACATTTCAAAACTGATTCATATTTGATATCGAAATATCATATTCACTTCAAAATACCCTTCATTTCAAAATCATCATATTTACTCAGAATATGTCATTTTCACTTGAAATTATCGTTTCAAATTTGAACTTAGGTTATAACCTCATTTAAGCACATCCGAATTCAAATCAACGATTTAAATATAAACATTCTGAATTTGCAAAGTTTAAAATTTTAGAAAATAGTTTGAATAGTTATAAATAGTTTAAATAGTTTAAATAGTTTGATATAAAATGGTTTGAGTATTGAAAATGGTTTATATAATAAAATAGTTTTGATAGATCAAAACAATTTGAATATTAATAACAATAGATTTTAAATAGTTTATGTTAAAATAATTTATTATGAAAATAGTATTAAATCAAACTATCTCCTTCCATTTCACAAATCTGGTCCCATGTCCAGTTTCAAATTAACAACTAAATTTCAAATCTTTCAACTCAATTGACTAAATTTCAATTTAGTTTCAACTTAATTTCAATTTCAATTCGAATTAACTTCAATTTTCAAAATGTTCATTTTAACTTAAATTCAATTCAATAATTCAATTAAATGATTTACATTTAAATTCTATTCTTATTTCAAACAATTCCAAATCATATCAGTTTCAAGTCCAATTTCAATTTACTGATTTAAACACTTAAATCAAATCAAATCTCGTTGTTAAATTTTAAGGTTCAAATCTTTAAATAATTTAATTTTTCGAATTACAATCAAATATCAATTATAACTTCACACTTCCAACTCAATTCTTTAAAACAATTTCTTTGACCAAATTTCAATTTCAACATTTCAAAGCTTGAGTTAGAAAATAATTTAATTCAAATAAATCCACAATTTATTTTCATTAAAATAGTATCATTTAATCGAAATCCAAATTCAAGATTCTAAAACCATTTAATTTAACCAATCTGGTATCGTATATAATTTTTTACCCCATGGCGAAGTGATTATTTGTTTCAATTTTAAATATAGAGATGGATATATATCATTTCAATCCAAATCAAAGAATTATAGGTATATATCGTTGCAACCTATTTCTTAATCTATTCGAAATAATTTAAATAATAGTTTATATGATGTAACTTAATATACAGAGTGATAACATAAATATATAAAAATAAATAAGCATCCAATCATCCAAAATGCCAACAAATAAACATCCATCATAGTCATCGTCCAAATCAGCTCATAAATCACAATAATTAATTAGTTACTGATATCAGGTTGTAATGATCCTGACTCGACCTTCGAAAATCGGCACCAAATACAGCACCCGTATTCAAGTGTCGTAGATTCAAACGTCGAACCTGGTTCGCCGAAGCTTATAACACATCAAGTATAACAACACAACAGAAGAAAAACAATATATCATCGATATACAACATTCGATACAATATTCCAATACAATGAATATCACATGATCAGAGATATAAGATAGCAGCAGAAGAAATAACACAACTGGATGGTCTAGACTTTGCAACCATTTACAGTGGAAAGATACTCCAATAAAATTTCCAAGAGAGAAAGCGAGGATCCAATAGAATGCATCTCCAATGCCAAAGCTCCAAGGACTCATATCCATAAGCTCGAACCACCACCATGTTGTAATGAAGCAAACTCGAAAACTGTTGGAGTGAAACAGATGCTATCACCAAATCCAAAGGCTAGATGCTATCGAATCTACACCAACTAATTGATTATCTGAAAAAACCAATTCTAGACTGCCCGTGTGGAAAATTGTGGGCATTCAGAGTTTAGAAAGAGAACAATAAACTTCAGGTTAGTCATGGGACTGGTGTGAGAAAACGAAAATAGTTTTAAACAAAAACAAACAACAAAAGAATTTAAGATTGAAATCCGCAATGCTTTTTGAAAAATGAAACTACCATAAGGCCTCTCCGCACACACACACACAATGCAAGCGCACAATTGGAGGAGATTTCTCCTTATGATAGTCAAACATGCTTGACACGAGAAAACCTTTTGATATTGTTATTAATGCATAGTGCGGAAAACATTTCGAAAGCATAATATTAATCTTAGCCAGCATATACATTTCGCACTTATGACTACTATAGCTACCAAGTTTAGTAGCAGGTTACCGCCACATTCCATGACAGGTTATACAACTAAAACCGTACAGGACACGCATTGTTTCTTTGGATTTCCAAAAAATGGTCAGGCAAAGGAACTTCCTACACCGAATGGGACGCCTCTGGAGGGACGCCTTCGAGAACCTAACTGGATCTCTGCCAACACAAGGTTGGGTTACCACTGCAACTAGGTAACTACTGACACGAGCATGCCATCCCCTAATCGCTACCAACCTTTATCCAAGAGCTCTCAACACCAACAACCACAAAGCAATAAGTTTGCAGCAACCACATAGGTTAAATATCTGGACTCCATACCACGATACCACCTTTTATCCAAAAGGAAAAGGGCATACCCTCGGAGGGCGCTACCTCCCAAATAACCTTACTGCAACGGTTCCTGTTTCGACCATTGCTGGGTTGTGAGGTACGACGAGGTCACGTCCAGAAAGCTACGCTTTTCACAAAAGCCATGCTTCGATCAATAAATGATCAGCAGAACTTCGTATGCCACATTACCAAATTGGGAATGCATCGCTAGTAAATATCAACTACATAACCTCTAAGCTCGTACATCTCAGATAAGGGTGTTAAGATAAGAGAATAAATTCTCCGTCTCCAAACAGAAATGTATTTGATAGAAACCAGCTTTAAATCTCAAAGTGTAATGTCAGACACACATCCATACAAGTCTATTCCAGGTTCGAACAGAACCGAAGGCACTTCAAAAGAAGCCCTTGCAATCTGGGCATTCATAATCCCGATCGGACTACCTATCACATATGGAGATCTCTATACCGGAGCAATTCAGTGCAGAGTCATTCGACAGGTTATCCTATCATTCTCGAAGACACCCGATCTTCACCACCGTCTTCAAATGTTATCCATTTCATCGTATCACAATTCGAAATAGGTTACATGACACAAAGTCCTCTCCCGACTAAACCGAATAGTGAGCGCAATATTTAAAACATATGATATATAGGATCTTAGTTAAGTCACAACTTAAAGCCTAAAACCATTTTTCAAATGGTTTAAACAAATTACCAATTTCAAATCTTTTAAACAAAAAGATTTACTTCAAAATGTTCATCAATCTTTTACAAAGATTAATTCATAGCTTTCAAAACAATTCCATTTCAAATCCAAATCTTTTATACAACAGATACCTTTTAAGATCCTCTTCGATTCGAAAACAAAATTTACCAATCTTTGATAAAGATTCATGTGAGAAATGCGGATTAAGGATCTTAAGGCTAGAATAAACACTAGAGGGGTGGGGGTGAATAGTTTTTTAGAGAATTGTTAAATCTTTTTGAGTTTTTGTTAATTTGAACACAAATGTATGCAATATTCAAACACAGATATGATCACAGAATCAAACACAGATGCAAATATAAAGTAAAAGCTGTAAAGGAAAGAACACACTAGATTTTATACTGGTTCAGAGTTACCCTACATCAAGTCTCGCACACAAGTATGGATTTCCTTTCAAAAAACAATCTTTACAATTACACCCTCGATTTCAAGGCAATGAGGTACACCCTCTAGAATCACAATCCTATGGGTAGAGATACTTGATTTCTCGGGCAACAAGTTCACCCAATTGATTTCCCATGGCTACAATCACACCTTATCCCGCTTGATTGATTTCCAAGGCCACAGTCACAACTTTTCACGCTAAGTTGATTACAAAAAGCCTATAACTCTGAATAGCACTGGGGATCTTGTTGAGATAGTAATAGAGAATCAAACCAGAGATAATCTAGATTCAATGCTGATTTCGACAGAGTAATGATAAGAATATGTATATAGAAATATGGAAGAAAAAGAGGAGTGAAAAACCAAAAAAACTGAATTAAAATTCGTTGAAACTAACCCCTATTTATAGAAGAACAACAGCCATGTCCATTCGTGAAGAGTTATAACGAATAGACACTTCTTTTGAAATTTAAATTTTGAACTCAACTGACACCATGTCGACATAGGGTACTTGAGTATGTCGACATCCCAAGGGGATTTTTGGTGTTTTGATTTTCTTTGAAAATAATCTTTATCTTATATTAAAACTATTTTAAACTTTATAAATACACTTGACTATAATTAAAATACATAAGTAAATATAAAGAATGATATATATATAGAAATTTACTATAATTTTATATTTTAATCTAAATATATAAATATTAAAAAAAATTAAATATACTTTTATTTGAAAAGATAGTTTAAAACCAAGGATAATTTGATTTTGAAATTCAAGATTATTTTGAGGCTAAAAGTATTTGAAATTAGGATAGATGTTTTTGATGCTTTTTAAAAGGAAGGTTTTGAAATCATTTTTGAAAACAGGATATAATTTTGAAAAATCATTTTGAATAAAAAGTTAGTCGATACAAAATAATGTTCCACTAGATTTTTCGTAGGTTCCATCCTACTTAAGGTTCCATCCCTTTAACAGGCTCGAAGTGGATTCCATTCCACGAATAAATTGGATTTTAAGATGCCAGTGCTTTTCTAGGAGTTTTAACAAAATTTCTAATTAAAAAGTAAATTACTTGAAATCTTGAACTCTTGATAATCTTGATATTCTTATTACTCATGAGTCTTCAATCTTGATATCTCGAATCTCTATACTGTACAGTCTTCATTCTTGGTACCTGCATGGTTAAATCCTGCATTTACATATATATCTAAACTTTACTGTTAATATTTATATTTTATAATCTATTCTAAGGTTGTTTTCATCAAAACCATCATCTCACGGACTAACAATCTCCTCCTTTTTGATGATGACAACCTTTGTTTATAAAATATTACTTCTATCCTAATAACTCCCCCTTAATCTATCCCTAACTACCCTATTTTATACTTCTCCCCCTTTGTCATCAACAAAAAAAACTAACTCTAAACTATATAACACCAAACTATATAACTCTCCCTCATTCTTGGACTAAAATACCTGCATTAATAAACTTATATAATGGAATATGGAATTAAGAGATAATTATATTGATAGTCACAATAATGAATCAAAGATTATATACATATCAATGTATAATTATACATGTTTTGTACAACAAACATCAATCCTGTGTAGTTAATGCCCCGCTATTACCCCGCTATAACCCCGTAATATCTCATAGCGGATTTCTACCACTATGATTTTTCCATATGGCCCCAAAATATAGCCTTTCCGCTTTAATCCCTGCTATTTCCGCTATATCCTGTTATTCCCGCTATATTTTGCTATTCCGCTGTATCTTCTTTAATAAAATGAATTAAAAATTTTCATTTATACATTATAAAAATTATGAAACTAATTTATTTGATTTAATTTTTAATATATTTTTAGAAATGAAAATACTCTAATATTCTACTAAATTCAATTATGTGATATAACAGTTTTACGTTTATTTAAAGTATATTCGCACATGTTTTTTGTTTAAAATAATTTATGTATTAATTATAATTCAACTGAATGATAATTTTTCATTTAATTACCATTTATATATTTGTAAAAACATTAAGTACGAGTTTTATATGCTATTTTAGAGCTATCCATTATATCCCTCTATATCCTCGCTGTATCCCAGCTATGACTTTTTGCACCTCCACCGCTTTGAATCTGCCAAGCGCTTTAACTGCACAGCATTAATCCACACTAAATATCAATCAATATCAAACCAAGCCAAAGCAAATGAAATCAAATCAATCAAAGTAAATAGTTCAAACAAAGCAACCAAATAAAATCAAATGTTACGAGGAACTTCCACCCATCCTTCTTCTCCAAAGATAGGGTCTGCCTTAATAGCATCCCAATTTTCATTGTCGTTGGTGAGAGATACTGGAGGATGTGCTTCGTTATCATCCTTGTGTAGGGAGGAAATCATCCATCATATTGCATCGAAATGCCTTTCTTGCTCCTTGGTCATCTGCATTTGACTCAATTCTAAGTGTCGCTGGTTACGAAGAATGAACGAGAGAATATTCTTGAACGAATTAAGTGTTTCTTCAAGATTTTCGGATAAGTTATAAATTGGATTAGCCATATTTGAAATTGTGAGAAGAATGAGAGATAGAGAAGAATAGAAATAATATTCAGTGATGGACTCTGGAAGAAATATGTATTTATAGGTGTAGGAATTCATTGGAAATGAATATACATATGGTAGTTATTCAAATTTCAAATTCAAAATGAATTGTCATTTCTGACCAGTACATGTCGACATGGTCATAGGGGGTATGTCGACATGGTGTAGTGAAATTTGATGATCTATTTTGATTTTGTGAATAATTTTGTGTGTGTGTGTATATATATTTATATAATATATTAACATTTATTCTGGAGATAAGACAAGCTAGATAACAGAAAGATTTTCCATTTCATTTCATACTAAGACGATACAACGATTAATCATGAAAAACTACACGAACATTCAAGTCAAAATAAACTAAAACAAATACAACAAGATACGAAATGGTAGAACTAGTTAGAGGATGATGATGATGAAGAAGAAAGTCCAAGTTTCTTTCTGACTTTGGAAATGACATTGTTCATCTTGGATGAAATTTTGTCTAACTTCTTACTAATGGATCGTTTAAGAATCCGTTGGTTCTCAACAATCGTCTTTTGGTTTATGAGAAGGGTTTTGTTGGATGGATTAGGAGGATAGTCGATGCTTTCCAAAGAGATTTCACCTTCTTGTTCTTCTTCAATTTCCATTTCATCCCCTTCTTCTTCTTCTTCCATTTCCTCATGAGCCAAACGCACTTCCTTTTCGGCAAGAGTCTTATAAGGTTGAAAAACAAATGGAAATTTCATAAGCGAAATGTTAGAATGATTGAAAACTTTTCTAGAAACAAAATCTTCACCTTTGAAATCCACTCCAAAATAGTTAAAAATCCGAGTGAGATAAATTCCATGATACAAAGTGTTCTCACCCATTTCAAGATTTTTAGGACGAAGTTCATCCAAAATAACTTGCGCCCAATTAATGTCATAATTTTCAAAAATAGCAAAAAGTGCTTTGCAAACTTTTGAAGTAGGATTGTTAAAATTCCCCAATCTTGGGGTCAAAGTATGTTGCAAATGAAGATTGATAATTCTTGTTTTTGGTCGAAAATTTCGATTTTTGAATTCAAAATTATCATTCCCTTCGAAAATGTGATGAAATGTCTCACGATCATTTTCATCGATTTTAAAATTAGAAAGATCCATTTCCATACTCTTGCAATTGAGAATGGTACCCAAAAGATCACAATTCAAAACAATTCTAGTGCCTTTGACACTACTCCAAATTTCATCCTCATTTCCATTATAAAATCCACGGTTTAAATTTGCATAGAAAATTTTGACATGGTTTGGATAGCGAACAAAATCATTTTGAGAAGCATCAACAAGACTAAGAATTTGATTGTTTGCAAAAAGAGAATCAATTTCATAAGAAGAAAAATCTTGAAAGATAGCAAACTTTCCGGGATGGACTTTGGCATAATTAGCATAATTGATGTATGCTTTTATTGCCTCCAGATCATTAAAGAGTTGCTCTTTTATCTTTCTGGAAATTCTCATGGTGGAGGGATTGCTTGAAGAAGCCATTAAAGTAGAGGGTAGAGAGCTTGAAGTTTTAAAGAGAGAGTTTGAATTTGAAAATGAGAGTGAAAAGATATGATAAAAGATAGTGAGTAAATAGATTCTCAAAGGACATATTCTCTGGTCAAGAGACTTCTTTTCAGAGAATTGAATGAAGTGAAAAGGTGGAGGGAAATTCAACCATTTGAATTCAAATTTTGAATTTCAAATTCTGGTACCCATGTCAACATCATGGTGGGGACCATGTCGACATGTGCCTATGAATTTTGGTGATTTATTTTTCCTAAGTACTCTAATATATATATATACTTATTATATTTAATGTGTATATATCTGTAATATTATTAGAATTATAGTATTTTCAATATATTATTATACTATGAAGATAATAATAAAAATAATAATAAAATAATAATAAAAATAATAAAATAATAGTAAAAATTTAAGAATTCAAATAACATACCAATTCAAAATCAATCGATCAAGCAATCAAACATCTAATTCAAAGCATGCAATTTCAACCAATTATATTGTAAATGTGTACCTTTTTCTGAGTCCATTTCTCTGATTTCGTCGGAATAGTGAACTGCCGTAAAACACAAATTTGAATTATCTGTCTTTTGATCATCATCGCTTGAGGACGAGTCTGAGTCATCTAGAGTAGCAGTAAATGCACGCTTCCGTTTCTTTACTGAATCATTGTTCATAGGAGGATTTTGCCTATCTGGATAAGGACAGTCTCTTTTGATATGGCCTGGTTCATCACAGTTGAAACATTTGACATTATTTGGCATTACATTCTGATTTGCAGAGTTCTTATAGTTGTTTCTCTTGAGATTATTCATCTTTCTGTATTTCAGGAATTTCCTAAAATTTGTGGTCATAAAGGCTATCTCTTCGTCATTATCACTGTTTGAGTCTGATCCATCGGTCAATGCAATGAATGCCATTGATTTCTTTTCAGATGCTTTGCTTTCTCTTCTCCCACTCATTTGGACTTCAAATGACATTAAATTTTCAATTAATTCTTCTATCTTTAAGGTACTGATGTCATTTGCCTCTTCGATCGCAAGTGTCTTTTGATCCCATTCTGGAGTAAGAGAATTTAAAAAATTTCTAATTTGATCTTCTTCAGAAAATTCCTTTCCCAAGGATATTAAAGAATGCACAATATCCTGAAATCTGCTATACATATCTGAAATAAACTCATTAGAATTCATTTTAAATAATTGAAACTGATTTGTGAGCATGGAAATTTTGGTCTGTTTAACTTTGCTTGTTCCTTCGTGAGTCACTTGCAAAGTTTTCCAGATTTCATATGCAGACTTACAAACTGAGACCCTATTAAATTCATTTCTATCTAGTGAACAAAACAGAATATTTATTGCTTTAGAATTATTTTGTGCAACAGTCTTTTGCTTAGCGGTCCACTGTGCAAAATCAGTTGTGGGTTTAGAATATTCAGTTTGTGTGATATTCCAAGTGTCTAATCCTATAGTTTGTAAATATATTTTCATCCTACATGCCTAATATGCATAGTTACTGCCATTAAAAAGTGGTGGTCTGACCGTAGACTGACCTTCTACAAATGAACTAGCGACAGAGATACTAGCGTTAGTAACAATACAAGTGTTGGTAGCCATTTTGAGAACTTTTTCAAAAATCAGATTATGAAACTTTGAAAACCTTTCTCAGATACCAAATGTGAGAAATGCGGATTAAGGATCTTAAGGCTAGAATAAACATTAGAGGGGGGGAATAGTGTTTTAGAAAATTGTTAAATCTTTTTGAGTTTTTGTTTAATTTGAACACAAGTGTATGCAATATTCAAACACAGATATGATCACAGAATCAAACATAGATGCAAATATAAAGTAAAAGCAGTAAAGGAAAGAACACACCGGATTTTATACTGGTTTGAAGTTACCCTACATCCAGTCCCGCACACAAGTACGGATTTCCTTTCAAAAAACAATCTTTACAATTACATCCTCGATTTCAAGGCAACGAGGTACACCCTCCAGAATCACAATCCTCTGGGTAGAGATACTTGATTTCCTGGGCAACAAGTTCACCCAATTGATTTCCCAAGGCTACAATCACACCTTATATCGCTTGATTGATTTCCAAGGCCACAATCACACCTTTTCTCGCTAAGTTGATTACAAAAAGCCTATAACTCTGAATAGCACTGAGGATCTTGTTGAGATAGTGATAGAGAATCAAAACAAAGATAATCTAGTTAGATTCAATGTTGATTTCGACAGAGTAATGGTAAGAATATGTATATAGAAATATGGAAGAAGAAGAAGAGGAGTAAAAACCCAGAAAAAATGAATTAAAATTCGTTGAAACTAACCCCTATTTACAGAAGAACAACAGCCATGTCCATTCGTGAAGAGTTATGACGAATATACACTTCTTTTGAAATTTAAATTTTGAACTCAACTGACACCATGTCGACATGGGATACTTGAGTATGTCGACATCCCAAGGGGATTTTTGATGTTTTGGTTTTCTTTGAAAATAACCTTTATCTCATATTAAAACTATTTTAAACTTTATAAATTTACTTGATTATAATTAAAATACATAAGTAAATATAAAGAATTATATATATATATATATATATAGAATTTTACTATAATTTTATATTTAAATCTAAATATATAAATATTATAAAAATTAAATATACTTTTATTTTTAAAAGATAGTTTAAAACCAAGGATAATTTGATTTTGAAATTCAAGATTATTTTGAGGATAAAAGTATTTGAAATCAGGATAGATGTTTATGATGCTTTTTAAAAGGAAGGTTTTGAAATCATTTTTGAAAACAGTATATAATTTTGAAAAATCATTTTGAATAAAAAGTTAGTGGATACAAAATAATGTTCCACTAGATTTTTCATAGGTTCCATCTTACTTAGGGTTCCATCCCTTTAACAGGCTCGAAGTGGATTCCATTCCACGAATAAATTGGATTTTAAGATGCCAGTGCTTTTCTAGGAGTTTTAACAAATTTCTAATTAAAATGTAAATTACTTGAAATCTTGAACTCTTGATAATCTTGATATTCTTGTTACTCATGAGTCTTCAATCTAGATACCTTGAATCTCTATAATGTACAGTCTTCATTCTGGGTACCTGCATGGTTAAATCCTGCATATACATATATATCTAAACTTATAATGTTAGTATTTATATTTTATAATCTATTCTAAGGTTGTTGTCATCAAAACCATCATCTCACGGACTAACAATTTTATTCATATCTTTTTCGAAACTATTTCCTTTCAACTTGAAACCCTTTCAATAAAAACTGGAAATCCTTTCATTATATGAAAGAAATAATTATTCGAAAACAAAAGAGTTTTCGTTTCAGGAAAATCCGATTCAACGTGCACAAGTTATAGCCTTTAAAGTATAAACTAGGGTTAAATTTAAATTCCCAAAATAATACTTTTAAAAATACTTTAAAGATGGTTTTTAGAAATCCATATACATATTATATAACTTATATTACCACTTTTCAAATCATAGTTTTCAAAATAATTTCAAAACATAAATATATAACAATCAAACTACATTTCAATTTCAAATTTCCTTTCCAAAAGCTTTTCATATTCAACCCAATTCCATTTCCAAAACCATTTGAATTTAAAATTCAACTTTAAAAACTATTTCATTAAATTCGAATATTTGTGACTTAATCAAGTACCTCATGCAATCCATATTTGTGAGTGTAAGGTGCAGTCCAGGGTTTTTACACAATAGTGCAACATCACAATCCAAACACAACAATATCGATAAGCGGTATAATCCTGTAACACTTATCTTCATTCACTGATTCACAGATAAATAATATAAATTTATCACAAATAAATAAATTACATTCATCATAGCTCACAATAAAACAATTCATATCACAAAGCATCACATATCAGGGGTATTAAACAATTCAACATTCAGTTGAATCCAAACATCCATAAGTTAGACAAATTAATCATCTGATTAATTTAAACCAGATTAATCACCAATCCTAGTTGATTAACATTAATTAATTACAATCTAGGTTAATTAATCATCCCTTAATTATTTATTAATTAACCTTAATTAATAAATTAATCAACCTTTAATTATTAATTAATCAATCGTAATTAATAAATCAATCAACCTTTAATCATTGAATAATTAGTCTTAATTATTTAATTATCCTTTAATTAATTACCCTTAATTAATTAATTAATAAATTAATCAACCCTTAATTAATTATCCTTAATTAATTACAGTAAGTGATTATCCTAATCACTTATATTAATAAATCACAAATTAATTACATTAAGTAATTATCCTTTAATCACTTGATTAATTAATTTATTACTTTTAATCAAGTAATTATCTTTAATTAATTAATTGCCCTTTAGTCATCAATTAGGAAAATTGATTAATTATTCTTAAACTATTAAATAATTAACCTTTAATTATCTAATTATCCTCTAATTACTTTTCTTAAGTAATTATCTTTTAAATTAATTATTCCTTTGATTACTCACATTAATTAATTACCTTCAATTAATTACATAATTAAATTAATTACCTTTATAAATAAATCTTTAAGTAATTACATTACATTGGGTCATTATCCTTTTAAATTACTTTAGTCCATATTAACTTCAAATAAACATTTAAATATGAAAGAGAATTTGTTTAAAATATTTTTTCCTTTAAAAGCCATGTTTATTAAACTAACCCTTAATTACAATCCCATTACTTAAATTCTAAAGGTGCCGAAGCCCAACCAATACCACAGCCCGATATCATCTCTCTCCTTCTTCCCAATTCTCGATTCCATTTTCACCTCTCGGAATACCCATAAAATCGAACGGCAACATCAACGACACTAGAAAATCGATACACTCGCGAATCATTTAAGACCAGCGCCGAGCCCAAAGTCTCGCACCACCCATCGCATTGACGAACCACCGCAACTTGCCTGTATCCACCATGCATGGTGACACGCGTGTACGCCCAAATCTTCGACTATCTCGCTACTGCGACACCGCCTCCTATCTCCACATCATTGCCAGTCCCCGATTTGCCACTCGCCGATGCAAACTTCACCCCTGATCGAAAAATCGATCTCTAGTTCACCAATTTTCAAACCGCGAAACCATATTACAACCACAAATCTACCCACCGCATCCTCGCACGCCACCTACCTCGATCGAGAGCTCACCCATGCAGTCACCTCCAAGCCAATTCCCTTAAACTCCGGTCGAGTACTCGTTCCCCAAAATCATTGCGACATCACTCAAAGTCGACACACCCTTAAACCCTAAAATCAACTCAACCTTCCAATCTAAGCCTAAAAACCCAAATTCTACATGGTCAATGCCTCCAAATTGACCACCAGCTCCTTCTAGATTCGACCGCGCCAATTCACGACGACGAGATCGTCGAAAATAATTTTTTGAACGCAAATCATTCATATACAAATTTCTTAAGATATATATTACTAAAAATTATAACTTTCCCACTAAAATTCATGTTTTTAAAATACAAATTTATTTATATGATCAAAGCTTGAAGATTTAGACATCAATTCTTCGACTTGAATTCGTTTTTACTGACATTACTTATTTCCAGAAATCCTACTTATTTATTTTACTTAATAATACTTTTAAAAATAATGTTTTACTGGTACAAACATGTCTTCTCTAGAGATTTTAACTTGAATTCGATTATAATGGGAAGATATGAATTTGTTGCTAGTGAGTTGAACCTACAGATATAAACAGAGGAATATATAAACAGATACACAGACATTCAAAGATTAGCATTCACATCCATTCATGTTCACAGGCAAACCAAAATATGTATATGGGTTTGAGAGTTTTCTCACATTGATTGAAGATAGAGATCTTGTTTTAGTCTGTTCCTTTACAAACTAGAATTTGTTTTTGATTTCTGCATATGATCCTGATCTGAAGCTTTATACTGTTGCTTTATTTTCTTAACATTGATTTTCAGGTTGATTTCCAGGCTTGGTTTCGTCTTTTGGATCTGAAACTTGATGTTAGAACTTGTTCTTACTGCTTAATTTGGGTTGCCAGGTTTGATTTTCTTGTTTTGATCTGGTGATTTGATTTTGTTTTGAATTTCTTTTTATTTTCCAAGTTGCATTGTTTTGATCTTTATTTTGAAAGATGATGAAGAACTTAGAGAAGAGGATGGAAATATGAGAAGTTTTGAGCTGATCAATGAAGTTGCCAGGCTTCTTCTTTTTAAAACATATTTATAAATTCAAATTGAAAGAAACATTCATTTTTGCCACTTGTCTATTGTATTAACACTTGTTAATTACTTATGTAATCTTGTTACAAATGTCATTCTTTTGATTAAATTGTGTTTAAAACCCTTACTTAATTTAATATATAAATTTTGTTTTAAACCTTATGTTATTATAAATTATGCAATATGTTTTTATACTTATTATGTTAATGTTATGTACTTATAAATATTTGTTTTCAACATATATGTAATTTGAATTTCAAACCAAATTCCAAATTATAAAATATTTTAGATCTCCAAATCAAATTCTTTATTTAAAATTTTATATATATATTTGTTTGTTCTAGGAATTTTCACATTAATTTACCGATAAATTCACAATTTAATTTCAAAAATTAAATTGATTACCAAATTATATTTGGTTTAAAACTGAGAATGTTGCAAATTCCCCCCTTAAGAAAATTTCGTCCTCGAAATTTGCTAGACAGGGAGACAACAAAGAACAGATGAAGAATGTTTTATCAGATTAAACTGAATATCTATTCTGCATTTGGCTTACCAAATCAGAATATCCCAAAGTTTACATCAGCTTGTCCCTTTTCGGACTTTGATCCTCATAAGAAATTACAATAGAATTTCAAATTTGGTTTTAATCGAAATCGCTTTATTGATACAAATCTTTATATTTTATTCATGAATCCATTTTAAATAGAATTTTAAATTCATTAATGTTAAAAACGAAAAGATGATAAGAAACCGATGAGGAGAATATGAATTAGGAACTTATCTACATGATTCGCAGGGCCGCCACCACACCGAAGCTTCTTTTTGTAACTGCCATGAAGCAATCAAAGAATTTGAAATCAAATGATGATCAAAGGAGATTGATAGAGAAAGATTGTTCTTGTTGTTGTAGGATATTGACCATATGAAGTGGTACTTCCCTATCCCCTACCTCGTCCTCTTCTTGCACTCATACTCACTATCAGTGGATAGTAAGAGAATTTACTGAGGCAAATATCTTAGGGATATACTCATTCTAGGGCATTTCTATCCCTATCTCTAATGAGTTAACTAATGTGTTATACTCCTGAGCTAAAGTTCTGACTCAACCTTCAGCTCTGATACCACTATAACGAACCTGACTCGACCTTCGAAAATCGATACCAAATACATCACCTGTATTCGAGTGCCGCAGATTCAAACGTCGAATCTGGTTCGTCGGAGCTTATAACACATTAAGTATAACAACACAGTGGTAGAAAAACAATATATCATCGATATAAAACATTCGATACAATATTCTGATACAATGAATATCACATAATCAGAGATATAAGATAACAACAGAACTGGATGGTCTAGACTTTGCAACCATCAACAGCGGAAAGATAACTCCAATAAAATTTCCAAGAGAGAAAGCGAGGATCCAACAAAATGCATCTCCAATGCCAAAGCTCCAAGGACCCCAATCCAGAAGCTCGAACCACCACCAAGTTGTAATGAAGCAAACTCGGAAACTCGAATTCGAGGGTTGAAGCACGAATTGATGATCGTGGTGGGTTATTGAGTTGTTTTCTGATGCGTTGCGATCATCGCCGATGATCAATGGTGGCCGGAGTCACCGTGCATATGCACGGTGAAGTGAGTTGTCTGGTGATGTTTGGATGGGTTTTGAAAGCAGAGAAGGTCACTTGAGTAAATCTTTGTTTGACTCGAAGTTATGGGGTAGTTGGCTCGGGGAGGATGGGCTTTGAACTCGAAGCATATAGGATGGTGTCTCGGGTTTAAAGAATGTTATAGGTTTTAACAAAACCTGTACTGTTTGTTTAAATCTTTAAAACTGAAGTTTTTAAATGTAAAGCAAGAGTTTGAACTAAGTTTTAAATTCAAGTTTGAAATCTAGAATCCAAGTTTAAAATTTAAATCTCAGTTTTCAAATAAGGTAAAGTTTTTAAATTTGAATTGATTTAACTACTTTAAAAAGGGTTAAGTAGTTTAAATTTATAAAAAAATGAAGTTTTAAAAATATGAGTAAGTTTTAAAGTTAAGTTTAAATCTGAAAATCAAAAATTTAAATATGCAGTTTAGTTTTTGAAATAAAAGAAGTTTTTAAATTTGAAAGATTTAAACAACTTTGTATGTTAAAGTGTAAATTTAAATTATTGAATTTAAAAATGAATTTAGTTTTAAACTCTTATGAATTTCTTTTCTAAGACAAGCATTTGTTTGCCATGTAATTTAAAAAGGTTTTTAAATTGTTTAAACTTTGTTAAGTTAAATTATATTCATTTTAAATCTCATATTTGAAATGAAATTTTAAAGTAAGTTCAAAAGTAAATTGATTTCAAATAAATTTGTTAATGACAATTTAGTCATAATTAAGAAATGTTTTTATCTTAAAGTTAAATTAAGATTTAATGATTTGAATTTATTAAATTAATGAGGTAATTAAGGAATAATTGGTTAATTTAATTAATTAATTATTAGGGATTAATAAATAATTGATTAAGGATTAATCAATTTGTAATTAAAGATCATTAATTAGATTATTAATTAATGATTAAAGATTTATTAATTAAGCAATTAAGTTATAATCAAGGTTAATTAATCAAGCAATTAAGGATTAATTAAGTTACAGTTAACACGTAATTAATTAAATAATTAGAGATTAATTAATGGATAATTAAAGATAAATTAATTTGTAATTAACAATGGTTAATCTAAGTTAATTACTTAATGGAAGTAATTAAAGAATGGTTAATGAAGGTCATTAACTAGGATTATTTAATAATTAATTAATTAATGTGATTAATTTTAATAATTAATTAGATTAATTAATTTAATGATAATCATTTGTGAATTGTTTAAGTGTAATTACTTTATGAAAGTAATCAAGGAATTAATTACTTAATGTAATTAATTTAGTTTAATGTGATTGTTTAAATTGATTAATTAAGTTTAATTAATTTAAACACTAGATGATTTGATAATAATTACTTAATGTAATTAATTGAGTTTAATGGGATTAGTTTGAATTAATTAATCAAGTTTAATTAATTTTAAACACTGAATGATTTGATGATAATTACTTAATGTAATTAATGGATTGTAATTACTTAGTAAAGTAATTAATGGTAATTACTGAATGTAACTAATAGAAGATGTTTTAATAATGGAAGTAATTTGAGTATAATTACTTTGTAATTAATCAAGGGATTAATTAAGGATAATTAATTAAGGAATAATTAATTTATTTAATGAAGTAATTAAGGTTAGTTAATTACTGAATGTGATTTATCAGGAGTGATTAATAATTGTGGTTTAATTATGATCAATTATTCACTGTAAATAATTTTAAATAAAGTAATTAATTAAGATGTAATTAGGGATCATTAATTAATACAATTAATTATGTAATTAAAGTTGATTAATTAAGATTTATTAATCAATGATAAGTGGTTAAAGGTAATTAATTAATGTAATTAATTAAGGTTTAATGTAATTAATTATAGTTAATTAATTAATTGAAGTAATTAAGGGTTAATTACTGTAAGGGGTTAAGAATAATTAATTTGAGAAATTAATTAAGGGACAATTATTAAATGTAATTAAGGATAATTAATCAAGGATGATTAATTAAGGTGATTAATTTAAATGCTTAATTAATCGACTTGTAATTAATTAATGGTTAGATAAGCAAGATTTATAATGATGAAGTAATTAATTTAATTTATTTTAAATTAATTAAAGATGAAGTAATTAATTTAGTTCATTTTAAATTAATTAGAGATGGAAGTAATTAATTTAATTCATTTTAAATAATTATATTATGAATAAGTAAATCCTTGCTTATGTATGGATGAATGATATTGATTGCCTTGAATGCTTTGTGATCTCAGAAATGAGATAAGTAATGCAGTATGATATGAATGCTTTGGTTGCATTGTGATGATAGTATGGATTATCTATTTTGATGATAGTATGGATTATCTGTTTATAATGATAATATGGATTATCTGTTTATTATGATAATGTTGATTATCTATTGTGATTGGTGAGTTATCTATCTGTGTGTTTATAGATACTGAATTGAATTGTTTTAAACCTTAAAACAACTTGGCCTTAAAAGACGCATTTTGGATTTCGATAAGACCGGGATCGGGTTTCCATATTTGGATATCCGAAAACCACATCGATCCAAATTAACGGTAGGTCATGAATCTCAAGTGAAGATGAAGATTCAGAGTGCAAGGGTTATCGTCGTTAACTCTAAGGGTGATTCTAAAATGAGTGTAACGAGATAATGCCTTCGGTTTCGTTCGAACCCGGAAGGAACTTGTATGGATTGAATGCTTTCAGAACATTGTCAGGTGGACGATGAGAATTCTAAGTGATGTGTTCTATAAAGGTAATCGTAGCCTCAAGCCTCATCAACCGGGAATGTCTAAAACAGGGGAGGTGCAGCAAGGCTAAGTGGGTCATGCCCAAGTAAGACAAGATTTTCCCCTGTCTAGAGGTCCCTTTTTGTTTCGGCTGTGCGGACAGTTGCTGAGCTCCAACTGTCGGGGTTGTCTTGTTCGGGACTGTCCAGTAAGGGATGGTTCCGGCCTTGTGTTGCAGGGGATTAGGAGTGATCCTCGGTACGTTGATCTAGGCCATGTACTGTGACGGGCGGTACCCCGGTAGCCCTGCCATTGTATGGAATCCAAAATCTAATAAGTGCCCTCGGTTTTGATTGTATTACCCACTTTTTTGGCTAGTAGCAGGAATTTAATAAATGTAACAATTTCGGTTATTTTCTATTTTACTTGAAAACCATAGACCTGTTATAATATCACTGGATTTCCTATCAAATGTTTTGGTTAGCACAAGGTAAAAACTTTTCCATGTTTATGTGTGGGAAGTCTTACATGATACCTTTCTTTTCAAAGGTTTTTTAAAAGTTAAGCAACCTTAACCTGTTACTCACACCAGACCCATGTCTGACCCGGAGTTTATTCTCTGTTTTCTTGAATTCTTGGGTACTCGAATTTTTACGAGTAGCCAAAGGATTCATATTAGCTTTGACAAATTGTGGAGGAGCGATGGAGCAGGAGGCTTCAGCGTGTAGATATATAGTATTCCGCTGTGTTGGTTTCTCTGAGTAGTTTCCTTGTATTGTATTGAGTTGTATAACTAGACAGGTGTTTATAACTGTCTAGTATGTGATGTGTAATCTGTGTAACTCTGATAATGGTTGTAAACTATGTAATATTTATCTTATTAATATAATTTATTCATTCCGCTGTTGAGATTCTGATGTTGTTTCTTCTTTCTCTTCTTTCTTTTCTCTTTTCTATCCCTTTCTTTCTTCAAGATGATGCGATTTTCTATGGTGGGAAAGTCGGATTGTCACATTTGGTATCAGAGCACTAGGTTGAGTGAATACCTAGGCTTCGGAGTGGTGTCTATCTTGAGAGAGCGTATATGTAATTTTAAATATATTTATATTTATTTATTTCTATCTATCTGTTGGGTTACCTGTTCAGGTTTTCCAACATAAGTGATAAAGGTAGATTGGGTAAGTGGTGTGCGTAACACGACTACCATTGGTTGGAGTTTGAATGTTTGAAGTTGGAAGTGTATCTGTCGAGACTGTAGACCTAATACCATCTTGAGTGAGTTTTGCAGTGATGTTAGGATTTCATCAATCTCTGAAGGAAACCTGTTAAGGTTCGGAGTCTATTTTTGAAGTTTGGACGAATAGAGTTTGGATCTGTTAGTTGGCAGAAGCGAGTGATGGTATTTTGATACCTCAGGAAGTAGTAGCTGCGTGATGAGATGCAGTGACTATGGATTTTTCCGAAGAAGTTTTCTTTGGAACAAATTTAAGGAAGTAGGTCTGCATCAATGTTGTGGCTGAGTTCAGGATGGTGTTTCTATTTGGTTTGAGGTCCGAGTTTCTCGATGAACTTTGGATTAGGAATTCTTTGTCATCTGTGTCAGCAGTGCAGCTTGGAGTGGTCTGTGTGTCGGTAGGGAGTCTTCAGGCTTAGCAGTTTTCCTGAAGAAGGAGTTTAGAAGCAGCAGAGTGGACCCGTTTCTTCGATGGATTGGCTAGATAAGTGTAAGTTGTTCTGTTTGGTAAAGAGAGAACAGTTTTCTTTGGATTTGGTCTGCATTGATCGCAAAAGTGACTTGCGATAGTTGAGTGTTCTCTTGAGTTATCAGAGTTTTTTCGGATGTCTTCAGAGAAGTCAGAGGTTTGTCCGTATCTGGAGATCGAGTATTCTTATCGACTAGAATTTTAGGAGTGGTACCGGTGGTTCAGCTTAATAGAAGGATGGTTCTTAGAGATTGAGTTGGTGAAGCAGCTCAGGGTTTTGGAGAAACTTGAGTTTTCTTTATGGATCTGTTGAACCATATTTTTGGGATGTGTTGTCTAGTTTGTGCTCGTGTTCCTCATCAGCATTTTCATCTACTTTGATCAGAGTTGTGCAGCGGAAGCAGTTTGGGTGTGCATCTGCTTTTCTTTTCTGGATAGGAGGAGTGAGTTCTGTTTCCTGTTGTTTGAGGAGTAGGGTTTGTTCTTGGTTCTGGATTGATCTTGAGGAGATCAGTTTGTTGAGTTGATTGGTTTTGTTTGTTTCTAGAGGCATCAACAAGGGTTAAGCTTATCAGTAAGGATGTAGGCAGCCCGGGATCGTCCGAAGAGTTTTGAGGATAAGAGACGGAGGAAGTTGGATTCTGAAGTCGGAGATTTGATTTTGGATAAATTTTTCTCCGATTAGGGCGCTATAAGTTTTGGGTAAGGTTGGGAAGCTAGCTCTGAAGTGTTTTGGGTCTTTCCTGTAGGAATAAGTGATTGATCTACAGGATTGAATTACCAGTTTGGATAACTGGTATTCGATGAGTTTCACGTACCTCTGAGGGAATACGTGTATGATCTATCTCTGGTTTTTGAACCAGCAGTTCGGGAGTTTTGGTTGTTGAGTCAGACTCGTCTGTAGTCTGATATCCTGTCGAGTTTTGTGGATATAGATGAGTAGGAACTCTGTAGCTTAGTAGTTTCGATTGTTTGAATTCTGTAGAGCGAGTATCCCGGTATTTATACTTAGGGAAACTCGAGGAAATTCTATCCAGAATTTTTGTCTGGATAGTTAGATTTGTTTGATTGAATGAATTGGTTGCTATGGTTGTTAGCATATGTTTGATATATGCTTGTGTTTTAAAATTAAATCTTTAATGAGATTATTAAATTGCCTTTGTTTTAAATTTCGAGGACGAAATTCTTTTAAGGGGGAAGGATTGTAATATCCCGGAATTTTTGACAATATCAATTTAATAATCTGTATTAAAAATTAAATTGATTTGATAATTTTGTTAATAATAATTTAAATTGATTTAATAATTTTCCTTTAATAAATATTTAATTGGTAGATTTTATCTTTTAAAGCTAATAAATTGGTTTCTATTTATAATATAAATATATGGTTTATATTGTAAATAGATTAGCTTTGTTTTAAATTTAATAAATAAAGCATATTTTCTAATTCTAATATTTTTAGTAATTTGGAAATTTGTTTTTATTTAATATAAAGCTTTTCAAAGTTATTAAATAAATAATATTGGTTTAAATTTAATAAATGAATCTTGATTTAAAATTCTAATATATATATATACATATATATATATATATATTTATAATTTGGAAATTTTGATTTAATTTAATATTAAGTTTTTTAAAGTTATTAAACAAATAAGTATATGATTTTAAATTGTTAAGATAGATGTTTAAACGCTTAAAATGATTTTGGCTTAAGTTTTAAATTTAAATGAATTAACAAAAAGATTTGTTTTGTTTACTTTTTAAAAATATAGCTTAATAAAATAAGTAATTTATTGATAGAGAAATAATTTCTTTTATAATTATTTTAATTTGATAATGAGTCATTTCTAAAAACAATATTAATAATGTATTGTTTTACAATCGGATTTTTAATAAAAGTAGCATTGTTATTTCAAATTTAATTTGTATATATAATTTGATTTTTAAATATTAGATTTTAGAATTTGATTTGAATTTGAAATCCAAAGTATAGATTTTTAATTGTTTTGGATTTCTAAATATATGCATAAGCTTTTATTTATAAGTATAATTTGTTTTTATTTCTTTTAAAAAAAATTCTATACATATTAAATACTAATTAACAAATTAATTAGGCATAACATATATATATAACATTTAAATTAAAATACAAATTACTTTTAAAAGGACATGTGTTGTTTCCCCAAGCATCATATAACAAGTGTTAAGTGTTAAACATTCTAATGTGACAAATGTTGAAATAATTTACAAGTGGCCTCTTTAAATTTGTTTTTCTTTTATTTTATAAAATCAGAAAATTTGCCTATATAAACATACATTTTTCACTTTTTTTCTCTTCCTAATCTCATTTCTAAACCATAAAACAAAATCTGAAAACAACCCTTCAAAACCAAAATTAGTTGACAAACCCAAATCAAAATCCCTGAAAATCACTTCCTCTAAAACCTGTAGTTCATGATCAAAAGGAAACAGACCTGCATTTTCAAAGCAATACAAAATTAAAGTAACCATCTTCAAATCATTTACCTGAAACTAAAGCAAGACTGAAAATCATTTTAAAAAAGAAAGCAAATCTGCATTTTTCTGCAATCTGGAAGGATGCAAACAGGTTTTAAATCAAAAAAAAGCAACCCAGTTTTCAAAGTTTCAAAGGAAAGCACTCAAGTTTTAAATCAATGGAGTAATGCAGTTTTAAAATATCAGGAGCATTTCAGTTTAATGGAGTTCAAGTTCTCAAAGGCTATTTTCAAAACAATCTGAGGCTCTACCTTCTTATAAATCAGTGAGTAACTTTTTAAAATTTAAAGTTTGAAAATTGGTTGCATGCTTGTATGCTGAGATGAATAAGTACTGCATGTGTTTATAAGTAAATGTCTGATGTGAATTTTTGTGTGTATGCATGCTGTGTATATGAATTATGTGCTCTGCTTGTTCCCAGTCTCACATTTTCATTTAAATCCCTTACCACTTAATTTAGTTATTGATAGGATCTGATTATTTAACAAATGTTGTTTGATTTAACTTAGATTATTGTTTAAAAATTTTAATCAAGTTAAATTAAAACTTGATGGCCTCTGGAAGTATTACAATATCAGTGTATGTTAATATAAACCAAAATTCAAATTGTGTAATTTATTAATTCAGTATTATAAATCAAAAACATCAACTAAAACATGATTATTAAAGCAAAAATCATAGTTTTTAGGGTTGGGGTGAAGGTGCAGTTAAGGGATGAACTGGTGATGGAAATTTGTGATTTTCTGGTGATCTACTCGATGGAGGAGGTCGGATTTCTTCCGAAGGATGGAGGGGTGATCAGAGAAGCTAGGAAAAATGGGTAATGGTGATGGATTTCATCAGGGAAGTTGCAGCAGAGAGATTCTTCCTCGAACCCTAGCTTTTGATGGGTTTGATGAATCGATCACCACGGCACGTGTGGTTGATTAAGTGTTATGAGATTTTGGGGAATGATAGCTGGGTAGTAGATGTAGTCGAGGCCGGAGTTGTACACCTTCAGGTGGTCAGAATTTTGCAAGCGAGGTGATGACAGGTTTTGAGATGGTGATGCTCTTGTATTTCCAGGTTTGGGGTTTAAGGTTCTCGAAGTCGAATTCAAGGGTTGAAGCACGAATTGATGATTGTGGTGGGTTACTGAGTTGCTTTCTGATATGTTGCGATCATTGTCGATGATCAATGGTGGCCGGAGTCACCGTCATATGCACGGTGAAGTGAGTTGTCTGGTAATGTTTGGATGGGTTTTGAAAGCAGAGAAGGATGCTCAAGTAAATCTCTGTTTGACTCGAAGTTATGGGGTAGTTGTCTCGGGGAGGATTGGCTTTGAACTCGAAGCATATAGGATGGTGTCTCGGGTTTAAAGAATGTTACAGGTTTTAACAAAACCTGTACTGTTTGTTTAAATTTTTAAAACTGAAGTTTTTAAATTTAAAGCAAGAGTTTGAACTAAGTATTCAATTCAAGTTTGAAATTTAGAATCCAAGTTTAAAATTTAAATCTAAGTTTTCAAATACGGTAAAGTTTTAAAATTTGAATTGATTTAACTACTTTAAAAAGGGTTAAGTAGTTTAAATTTATAAAAAAATGAAGTTTTAAAAATATGAGTAAGTTTTAAAGTTATGTTTAAATCTGGAAATCAAAATTTTAAATATGTAGTTCAGTTTTGATTATATTACCCACTTTTGTGGCTAGTAGCTGGAATTTAATAAATGTAACAATTTCGGCTATTTTCTATTTTACTTGAAAACCCTAGACCTATTATAATATCACTGGATTTCTTATCAAATGTTTTGGTTAGCGTAAGGTAAAAACTTTTCCATGTTTATGTGTGGGAAGTCTCATGTGATACCTTTCTTTTCAAAGGTTTTTTAAAGGTTAAGCAACCTTAACTTGTTACTCACACCAGACCCATGTCTGACCTAGAGTTTATTCTCTGTTTTCTTACACTCTTGGGTACTCAAATTTTTACGAGTAGCCAAGGGATTCAGGTTAGCTTTGACGAATTGTGGAGGAGCAATGGAGCAGGAGGCTTCAGCGTGTAGATATATAGTATTCCGCTGTGTTGGTTTCTCTGAGTAGTTTCCTTGTATTGTATTGAGTTGTATAACTAGACAGGTGTTTATAACTGTCTAGTATGTGATGTGTAATCTATGTAATTCTGATAATGGTTGTAAACTATGTAATATTTATGTTATTAATATAATTTATTCATTCCTCTGTTGAGATTCTGATGTTGTTTCTTCTTTCTCTTCTTTCTTTTCTCTTTTCTATCCCTTTCTTTCTTCAAGATGATGCGATTTTCTATGGTGGGAAAGTCGGGTCGTCGCAGTTCAATGAAATTTACTTTTATAAATAAGAAAATTTGATATGAAAATCGTTATAAACAATTATAGTGCTACTAAATAAATGAAATAGAAAGTGAACATGGTAAGTAAAGAAGTATAAACTTGAGTTAATGTTTGAAGCTATTGATAAGTAAAGTAAATAATAAAATGAATATTATATTAAATTTGATGATTGTAACTTCAGAAATTGTTTATTACTTTGATCCCTTGTGAAGATTGTATGTGTTTGCAAAAGATTGTTGTTATGTTGTATTGATTTATTTTGATTTTATGTGATGATGCCATGCTTTTCGTTGAAAGTGATTGTTGTTATGTTATGTTGATTGTTTGTTATTAATTTAAAACAATATAATCATATCACTTCTATATAATTATTAACCTGTTTGGATTATATTAGTGGAATACAGGTTACGGAAGCAATTGCTGGTGCTTTTATTTTCATAAAATAAGCATTATTTGCCCTACAAATAGGTACCTTCTCGAATTACGGTTTTCTAACGATATTATATTATTTTCCCATGTTGGGATATATTATTTTGAAAATTATGGTATATATTGTTATATTTTGATATTATCATTTGTTCCAGACCTCTCTGTACAAAGTAGATTCTGCCTGAATTTTCAATAAATTTTGGACTTAGAATATGTTCCTAAAATGTTTCCAAGCTTTTATTAACTTGAATATAAAGTATTTAATTGTAATAAATTGATATATTTTATTTGAATTATTTAATTTTTGTCAATTAATTGTTTATTAATTTAAAACAATATAATCATATCATTTCTATATAATTATTAACCTCTTTGGATTATATTAGTGGAATACAGGTTACGGAAGCAATTGCTGGCGCTTTTAGTTTCATAAAATAAGCATTGTTTGCCCTACAAATAGGTACGTTCTCGGATTACGGTTTTCTAACGATATTATATTGTTTTCCCATGTTGGGATATATTATTTTGAAAATTATGGTATATATTGTTATATTTTGATATTATTATTTGTTCCATACCTCTCCGTACAAAGTAGATTCTGCCTAAATTTTCAATAAATTTTCGACTTAGAATATGTTTCTAAAATGTTTTCAAGCTTTTATTAACTTGAATATAAAGTATTTAATTGTAATAAATTGATATATTTTATTTGAATTATTTAATTTTTGTCAATTAATTGTTTATAAAGTTAATATTCTGAATAAGATATATTGACTCTTTAATTTCTTCTTTTTCCTTCTTTCCTTTTCGAGGACGAAATTTTTTGAGTGGAGGAGAGTGTAATGACCCGTAAGTTTTCGATAGTTTAAATTTATTGATTAAAAAGTTTTGGAATTCAACGTCGTGAAAAAATTTAAGTTTAATAACAAGAATAATAACTAGAATGAATTGTAATAATGTTAGTGTAAGTTAATGGATAACAATTTTAATTCAATCTCAATTAATTGAAATTTAATAATGTTGATTTAAGGCAATTGATAAATATTTTAATTAAATCTCAATTAATTGGAATGATTATAAAGTTAAAATTTAGTATAAACTGTAAATGAGTAAATAAATCAATGTTGCATTAAACGGTGAAATTGTATGTAATAAATTTGAATAGATTAAAATAGAATAATTAATCCGTACGTGAATTTATTAGTTTTATCAACAATAAACATAAAAATGTGTTTGAATTAGTAAGTTATAACAATGGTAACTATAAATTCACTATTTAATTCATTGATAATAGATTGGAAGTCAATAACTCACTTAATTAATGCAGTTAATGTAAATTAAACTGATAATTGTAGAATATTAATTCAATAAGATGTAAGCTAATGTAAATTTTATTCATAATATGACAATTGATTGAACGAAAAGAATTGAAATCAAGTCTGATCAAATTATTAGAACTTAAACTAAAATAATTGGATTCATCGCAATTAAATATAATTAAATGTTACGTTAATGTAAATTAAGGTAATAATTGAAGATATTAATGCAATATGCTATAAACCAATGTTGAATATTTACATAGAGTAATGAAAGATTGAATAAGAAGACTGAAATCGATTAAATAAATTTATTGGAACTACAATATAATTAATTGAAATTAAATGTAATTAAATATTGTGGGTAATGTAAAAAAAGGTGTCAATTGTAGAAAATGAGGATAACAAGATTGAAACCTATGTTAATAATTTCATAAGGTATTAGTTGATTTAATAGTTGGAGTGTAGATCAAAATAAAAGAATAAAAATGAATAAGTTTAATAAAAGAGTAAACATATGTTTATTTATTTGAAATGTTTGGTAGCTGAAAGATTGATTGTGGAGATGAGAAACTATTTTTTAGTAAGAAATGTGTCGTTACTGTTTGTATCCAATAGTGTATAAATATGTTTAAATTACTATTAGATGGGAAAAGTTGTTCTACTTCACATTACATTCATTTAGTCCATTTTGAAACTTACTCAGCTGAAATTAATGTATTTGAAATTATCAATTAATAGGAGAGAGAATACTAATTATAAATTAGTAGGTGTCATTAAAAGCAGCTTATGTTTGTGAAAATATAAGAAAAGTTTGATTTAATGAAAAGAACATTTACATCAAATAAAATGATTCATTTGTGAATGTAGGTTTAATTTCATGAAAATAAAGAATAGAATGATTGATTTTAAATGAAGAAATATATGTTTATTTGAACTATGTTTTAGCTTTACAGATAGATTACAAGAATAGGAAAGTAATATATTTCAGTAACTTATTTATTACTCTTGTGTATAAACAACAAATTCATATACATGTTTAAATAAATAATTGTTCTATTTTCATCCATTTTAGTTGTTTGTTTTATATTTTAACTTTGTAAGTAATTGCAATTAATATAATTAAAATGGTTCGATTAAAGGAAAGAAACATTGATTGCAATTAATAGATTTAATAAAAGAAATGCACGTTTTGTGTTAAACAAAAAATGTTTTTTAATGGAAATAAAATATCATTTTGGGAAAACCAAATTAAACGTTTTCATTTTTATGGTAAATATAAAAAAATTATCATGCGTAGATAAAAATGTAAATGCATGCAAATTTGAATATTATTTGAGTTAATGAAGTTAATTTGGTTGCGTTTCAAAAAAAATTGAATTTCAGAAGGTTGTAAGACGTACATAGTCCCTTCATTTCTTTTATTATTAATTGTTGCATAAACATTTTAAAATAGTTACCTTATTATTAATACTTGATCCGTTCATTTCTCCTTCTACTTAATACATGAGCCTAAACCTTTAAGTTGTATTTAATTCTTGTAATCTCATTTTCACGTATACAAAATTTTACATCCGTTTGCAAACTTTTCCATTCCTACATACATTTCCATATGCATTATTTAAGCCTGAAGCTTTCAAAATAAAATGTAACATTTATTTTTGTCCCTACACCTACATTTCCTAATTATAAATAACCTACATCTCATTTCTTCATTTGCGTTTTGTTTCTCTTGAAACCTCATATTCAAAAGCTCTTATTTTTGGAAATCCAAAAGCTTTCTTTTATAAAACTTGTTTTTTTCATTTTTCGTACACTTCCTGTCCTCTTCTTAGTTGTTCTTCAGTCTTTTCCTAAAGCTTCATCTTTAGAAAAACGTAAGTATTAAAAAAAAGTAACGCGTACTAATTTTTATTTTAATAATATTTCTTATAACATGAATATCTTTTGCATATAAACTTTGATTCAAGCGCGATTTTTTCTGTTGGATTCATATTTAAATTTCGGATAATATGAAATTGATTTTGTTGAATTTGGAGTTGAGTTTTATGCTTCTGTTTTGATTTTTATGGGCTAAAATCAAAGGTGAGTGTTTTAACCCACTCACAACTTCTAAAATTTCTTATGTATGTTAAATTAATTTATGATGTGATTGAAAATTTATTTAAGGCTGTTTGCTATATTTAAATCATCATCTCAGATAACTTGAATTTATTTGAATTAAATCTTTATTTAATCTATAATTGAATTTAAATGGCTTGTTAAAAACCTATTATTGAGTTTCAATTATCTATTGATGTTTATTGATTGATTTGGATGATGGTTGTGATTTGATGGTTGATTGTTGATATTGGATGAATGGATGTTGTATTTTATATCATTATAATACTGCAAGTTCACTATGGGTTGAAATGATACATACCCGAACGATCTTATAGATTATGGAAAAATCGTTATAGGTTGAAATGATAAACCAGAATGGTTTTCACTGATTTGAAAATGTTGATTTTTGGTACTGGTTGAAATGACATATATCATATAATTTCTTGAATTTGGATTTTGTTTGGAACTGAATTATTAGAAGGGTTTAAGTTAAATTCAAACTTCGAATTTGTTTTAATCAGATGATTAAGATTAATATTTCGAATTATTTGAAATCTTTTAAATAAATATATTCACGTTGTACACTTGATAGGAGATGAAAATCCCGTAATATCTCTGAAGCCATTGCACCCATATTTTTATTTGAGATTGATTTGACTTATATAGGAATTTTTCGTTCTGGCTCGAGTGTATTGTTTTGCATTATGCTCAAGTAAGTTTGAGCTTTTCAGTGTATTGAAGACTATTTCATGGAGGACGAAGACGAAGAGAAAGTATGCTATTGCTATTTATTATTCCTCCACATTATGTATTCCGCTGCACTATTTGTTTATTTTTGATGTATGTATAACTCTGATTTGAATTGGTAAAAGTGTAATCAAATGTTCTTTGTAAAACAGCTTCATAAACTGTTTATTTGATTATTATATTTTTTCGTTCCGCTGTGAGATTCTGTGTTTTTTTTCTTTCTTTTACCTTTTTCTTATTTACCCCATTAACAGACCTCCCTTTTGAATGATTCGAGTTTGACATGTGTGGTTTATTATCGATTTGAACCGTCCAAAAAGGTGGGTCATTACAAAAACCCGTTCACTATATTTCAAATTTCAAAACAAAATTCTTTTATTTCTATTTACATTTTTACTATTAAATCAGCAAATACATTGTGTGTTAATTAAGTATAAGTTTTTATTTTATTTCACTCAAACTCTACAATTAACATCTTTTCTTATATTAATTGTAATATTTAACTACATTTAATTTCATTGATTTCCAAATTAATTCCAAAACGGATTTAATAATATGATGAGAAATGAACAATTGTTACATTTAAATAATTTGAACACATTAGTACATTTATTGTTTGCAACAAAGATTATAAATTTACTTACAAATATTAAAACCAATTCCAATTAAATAATATTGATTTCCCCATTTTATACAACATTTATTTTATTCATTATTAACCTTTATTATTACCATCAATTGAAATTGCATTAAACGGTTTTCAATTACATTCAACTAATATTATTAAATCATATTCTAATAAATTTTTTCCATTTATAAATCATAATTTTTAATTTCTCACAATATTAAATGTCAAATCTTATTAAAATTAATATTTTTAATTATCAAGAATACGGGCGGTTACAATCTCCCCCACTCAAAACTTTTCGTCCCCAAAATGGAATAAGAAGGAATCGGGAAATTTGGCATACTTTATTCAGATAGTCAATTTATAATAATTTAACTTACATATTTAAGTTGAAAAAAAAATTCAAAATAACTTAACTCCTACAAAAAAAAATTAAGTCCTAAATTTATGAAAAATTTCGGCAGCATCTCCTTTGCGTGGATAGGTCAAGAAAAATAATAATATCAGTAATTACAATATATATCATATTTCAATAATGAACATCCCAAACCATGGGAAAAACAATAAAATATCGTTACAAAAAACCATAATCCGAAAACGTACCTATTTGTCGGGCAAACAAACTTTATTTATGAAACCAAAAGCAGTAGCTATAGCTTTCATAAACCTGTATTTCACTTATATAATCCAAAAGAGTTAAAATTATGTAAAAAGAGGATATTTTAGTTGTCTCAATTAATGGCACAAGCAACATACAATATATAATAATCATATGCAAACAAAAGTAGTACAACCATTATATGTAACAAAAGAATCCATTACACATCCATAGCAAATAAAACTAATGGTTTGCCCAGGTTCAGACACTTTTAATTGTATAATGGTGATAAATAAACTACCAAGTGTACCTTACGCTCAACAGCCTTAGATAATTACATGATAGATTATTCATACAACCTCCAACAATTTGAAGTATCCTTTCCTAAACTTCCCATCAGCCAAACAACAGGAATTTAAACATTATTTAGGTTTATTCTATTGATCTCTTTTCACATTATTGATCTTTTATTCATTTTCATTCATTCATACAATGATCATCCTTTTTTTAATTTACATTCATTTACTTTCATAATTTATTCCCCGCTCAAAATGAAACATCATTTAGGTTCATCAAATTTCAATCCATATTATTCCTTTAATATATAGCATCATTTAATATTAAATACATTTGTGAATCATTTTAACATTTTCTTGTGCTTATAATCGATTAAGTAAATAGTATCCAACTTTTCTATTCAATTTAATTATTAAACATTTCAAAGCATTAACTTATGTTTATCCATTCCTTGTAACTATCAATTTTCATTTATAACATGTTCATTTTGAAGCATTTTCGTTATTTAAGCTTTTACTTGTATAATATTCTATTTCATAATCATATTTAACATTTCAACTTTTTAAACATTTCTGGTCAATTTTATATATGTTTTTAGAATGTAATTGAATTTTATACAGATTTATATTATTCATTTTAATTAACAAAAATGTTCAATAGTTTACATCTTCTTTATTTTCATCATCTTTTGATTTTCAAGTTACAAATCTCTAATTTCTTTACAGTTTCATTAATCACTTAGCTTCTAATTTCTTATTTCTCAATTTAGAAGTTTCCAACTATTAAAATTTCACTTTATCTCACAATTGAAAATCACTAATTAACATGAACTTAAGAATTCAAATACCTGTTTCTTTTCAAATCATTTTGAAATAATATATAATTATATCTTTTAATATATCAAATCATATATAGGAAATTTTAAAATGAATTTTTTGTATATCAAAACAAATATGTAGTAAAACTATATAGTGGTCTTCTCACTTTGAAAATCGAAATGAAAGTTGATGATGCTGCGGTCATCACTGAAATTATTCTTCAGCAACAGACGAGGGGAGTACAGAACTTGTTTTCTTAAAAATTCTTGTTAGAAACATTTCTTTCAATCTTATCAAAAATATTTCAATCCGAAAATTCTTCCAAATAATACTAATATTATTATCATTTTTCAAATATTTTGAAACCCAACTTTATACACCTGAATTTAAGTTCTCCAATTTGCAATAAAATTCTTTTTATTTATAAATCATATTTTATAAACCTTATTTATAAAGTTATATTACCTTATAACATATAATAGTCAATAGTCATAAGAACCTTGACTAACCAAACAATGAATGATAATAATCAAACATTATCATTTCCTAACATCCAACTAAACAAACTAACAAAATCAATTTATGAAAAATTATATATAAATATATTTTTCTATATATACAAAAAATAATTACTAGGTAAAATTATTTCATTTACCTTTTTCAAAAACAATATTGTGTCTACCATGTTCAAGTGTTTATAAACCTCTATCGATGTCATATCGTTCTATGTATCGACCAGAATTTATACATACTCAATGGAACAAATTAACACAACATAAAACATTTTTATATAACATTAACAAATACGCTCTCTCATATATGTACACTCAAACTCATTCTAGGGTATTAACAACCTTATCTCTAATGAGTTCATCCCGAAAAGGCAAAGGTATCTCTAAACCAAAGCTCTAACACCAACTATGACAATCCACCATTTTGGACGGTTTAAATTGACAATAAACCATACATGTCTAACTCAAACCATCCAAAAAGGTAGATTATCAATGGGGTAAATAAGAAAATAAAAGAAAAGAAGGAAAAACAAAACACAAAATCTCACAGCGCAATGACAAAAATATAATAATCAAATAAACAGTTCATGAAGTTGTTTTACAATATACATTTGACTACACAAATTTACAAACAAAAATCAGAGTACATAAAAATCATACCAATAATGATGCAGCGGAATAACACTAATAATGCAATATACCAAACTCCATCTTCTTCCTTCAAAAATAATGTCTTCAAACACTGAAATGCACAGGCTCACCCGAGACTAATGAAAAGACAAAACATTCGAGTCAAAACTAAAAGATCCTAATGTAAGTTAAATCAACAACAAGTAAATGTGAGTGTAATAGCTTCAGAAATTTTTACCGGAATTTCAATATGAGTCCAACAGAAGAAATTACGCGTTAAAGGAGTTCGTATGCAAAAATTATTAAGGCTAGAAGTTACAGGGTCAAATTTGGAAATATAAACATTACAAGGACTTTTTTTTGCAAAATTACCCTCTGGCTAGATCTTGTCAATGCTGAGACCACCTCCACCCAGTCAATTTTGACCGCGATTTCCCGTCACCTCAGAGTTCCGTTTGCCACGAGATCACTTGCATCGGAAAGCTATCGACCTCCTCTACGCCATTGAACTACCAAATTCTCATATAGATGCTCCAATCGCCGCTAATCGATGTTCAAAGTTGCAGCGACGATCAACTTACAAGTCAGATATCGGCCACACTGTTGCCCCATTCTCAAAATCAAAACTAGATTTGGAATTTACTCATCTAGCTCTACAATACATAGAAGTCGATTTCGCCAATTGATGCTTCGATCAAAGACCCCCAAAAACCCCAAATTGCCCCATCTCACTTTGCCGCCAGCATCTTTGACCGCGATTTCTGGTTGATATGAGCACTGTTTCGAAAAATGAATACCACACGCTGGCTTCATTCGTCGAGAGCTTCGAAACAGTATATTATATGATATGATTTGAAGAGTTTGATTTTTAACCACTTTATTTGATTTGCTAATTGTCATTAGATTGCAATTTGGGTTGATTTGGGGATTAAGGATGAGAAAATGAATTGGAGGCTGCTGCTAGGGTTTATAACAACATATATATAGGCAACAATGAATATCTAATGGGCCAAAGCGATAACCAAGGCCTGGAAGCCCGTTTTTAACCGTAATGAAAATAGGTCATCCTATATATCGAAATATAGTTTTTCAATATTTTCAAATTCAATGGAATAAGTTTCAAAACCTAGTTCTATTGTATAAAGAAGTTAATTTCAAAATCAAATTATATTCACATTTTACACGTCAACAAAAATAAATTATTATTAAACCGATTTAATTATTTAAATCCAAAATTAAAAGTTTTCTATCATCATCTTAATTAAACATAATTAATAATCTTTTAAAATTAAATTTTCCATGTTAAATCCAAGATTTAAATACTATATTAATTTTAACGTTTAATTTAACTGTAATAAAACCTGTTCACTACATTATAAATTTCAAAACAAAATTCTTTTATTTTGATTTACATTTTTATTATTAAATCAAAAATACCTTATGTGTTAATTAGACGTATGTTTTCATTTTATTACACTCAAACTATATAGTTGACATCTTTTCTTATATTAATTGCAATATTTAATTACATTTGATTTCATTGATTCCTAAATTAATTCCAAAACGGAATTAATAATAAGATGAGAAATGAACAGTTGTTCCATTTAAATAATTTGAACACATTAGTACATTTATTGTTTACAAAAAGTATTATAAATTTACTTACAAACATGAAAACCAATTCCAATTAAATAATATTGATTTCCCCGTTTTATTCAACATTTATTTTTTCATTATTAACCTTTATTATTACCATTAATTGAAATTACATTAAACAGTTGTCAATTACATTCAATCAATATTGTTAAATTTTATTCTAATAATTTTTTCCATTTAAAATTATAAATTTTAATTTCTCATAATATCGAATTCCAAAATCTTATCAAATTTAATATTTTTAGTAATAAAAAATACGGGTCATTACAGTTGCTATATATCAGCGGTCTTGATGTTGGTAGCTTTGTTTATATCCTTTCCCTTCTCATGCATCTTCACCTCTCTAAGCTCAACGGAGTAGTATTCTAGACCAGTTCTTTGGTTGCCATGAACAGATCGGACTCCTTTCTTAGTGGGGAACTTTATCATTAGGCACCATAGAGCCAGGGCTTCTTGGAAGCCAGCAATAGCCGATCAGCCCACCAAAGCATTATAAGCTAAAAATTCATTAATCATTACAAAGTCTGGTCCCACACTATACTGAGGATCCCCTTGACAATTCCACAAACAAGTCAATGCATTCGATGGTCTCGCTAGCCACTTCGGTAAATACATGGATATGGTACTTACATGGCTTCAGACCCTTTATACTGATTTCTTTTGGTAAAACATTTTTTGAACAAAATGTTAACTAAGCTTCAATAATTGATCACTACTCGGCATATAGTTATAGGCCCAACAATTGCCTTAATCACCATGGGATCAAGCATCGACGCTTGTACACCATCAATATCTTTATTCCAGAGGATTATATCGTCATTCATTACCAACGATCGTTTTGTTGGAGCTCCATCATTGACAGCAACTCTTTCAAAGAAATTCTATACCTCTCTATCTCATTCTAGCTCTTCTCTATGGGATGGGGCCCTCTACAAATCACCTCGGTCCCTCTCTATTGGAACTAGCTGATCCAATTGAGAGTTCTGTCCTTGGGGACTAGTATTATGTCTACCATGTTCTGGATCTCTCGCATACTACTATAACATCATCTTTCAGATCAGGTCCTTAACCACATCTCTTAAATGATATCACTTATTGGTGTTATGCCCATGAGTTTCATGGAAGTGTCAATACTTCCCTAAGCACTATTCAGCTTCAATTACCACCCTTTGAGGTGGTTTCTTATAGTTTTTTGTACCTTGCGTGGCAAGGTAGATGTTTTCAATTGTATCATTTAAGGGAGCATAATCTCCCAGCCTTATGTACCTTGAATGCTTCTTAGTGTCCTGCATTTTTGCACCAACGCCTTGGTTTTGCCTTTTTTGATTAATATTTCTCCAAACATCCATTGCAATGTTTCCAGCGGTGTCATTCGATTGATAAATTATGACATTGTTCTGCACAACTTCATTCGATGCTCTACCATAATTCGATTCAACAGTCAGGTCTTCCCCTTTCAAACATAGAAACCAGGATTCTTTATGATATAGGACAAGTGAACCACATCGTAGCTACCCCATCTATGAATATGAGGAAACATTTAAGCCTCACTGCGTCTGCTGCACGAGCATGATCCATGTGCCTTTCATACTTCAGTAGATGTTGTTTAGGATCTGTCATTCCATTATACGACGGCGTCCTTGACATACAAAATTTCTTAGGGTAACTCTCTTATCCTTGGTGAACATAGTTATGCTAGGTGTCAAGGACCATTCATCATTACATCCATGCTAATTTTCATTCATTATCTCCTAATCAAATCTAGTATGAACTCTTAGCTAGTTTGAGTAGCTGGACGGCGCCTGTTAGGAAGTGCCCTTGTGTACGACTTTGCAAATGCTCTCGGTTTATCCCATAAAATCAAGACTCTTCATCTTTAAGGGAGCTACTCCTCCACGCTCACTACGATGTCTTGCCAATTTTTAGGGTTTGTTTGAACACCATCATTCTATATACCAGCATTCTACCCAATACCATCATCATTACATTGCTAATCATCCTTATTGATATGGAGATTAACATCATCAAGTAGTTGCATGCTGTCCTACCTTCAACATGGTCTGTGCCAATGTCATTTCGGTTGGTACTTTTAATACCTCAAAATTTTATAAATCTAACTTAAAAACATTAAAAATAAATAGTAGTAAATGAATTAAAAGTTTTATTAACGATATTTTGGTAAATTTCAGTAGGAGGGCAAAATGGTAGATTTTACAACAGTAGAATGTGCTGATGAGAGTCGCACCACTGCATAGCTCTTGCTTTTATGGTCAACATGGAGTATTCATTTATCTGAATCAGATGTCGTATTCAAAATCTAGGAACAATAAATCACAAAATAGGAAGAAAATCTCGTACTTGAAATGTGCACCGATCGAACATGGGTGCATACTAGTCCATCGGTGGACATCCCAGATTGGGAATTTAGGCTTTATGAATTCCTGGATCGATGTGTGTTGTTCCAATCTTAGGCATGATGATCCTTGAAGGTTATTTAGACACTTCTATGATTTGATTGGCTGTTGTTTGGATGTAAATATCAATGGTAGTAATGATGTATGGATGCAGTACGTGTGGTTTGGAATGGTTATTGAATACTCGAGGCATATATGGTGAGTAGCTGGATGATGGTGAGGCTTGAAATTAGAGTATGCAGTTTTGGCAACTGGATGAGTATATAAGACCTAGATGGAAACGATGAAATATAAATGTGGTATGTATGGATTTGGATTCTATAGCTCGGTGAAGTGTAAGTGTATAGTTTGTGATATAAATACCTGAATCTTGTACCGCATGCGGCGGGTTCTTGATTCATGAATTAACATGGTGCTCTGCTGTAGAGCATCGAGGCTATTCCAGGAGTGTTTTGATGTGGACAATAATCAACCTATAGTGCATAAGGCGAGGCCATGCATGAGTCTAATACGTGACTATTCTTTACCATAAGTGGCGAGATTGTTTAGTTGTAGACGTGTTATCCTTTACCCCAAGTGGCAAAATCGAATTACGTTTAGGGTTATTTAGATGGTATAATATCGTTCTGTAAAATGGTCCAGGCAGATCTAAAAGATATTATACTTAGACTTAAATTGTATCATATAACTACCATGGTAGTATACCTATATTAGATTTGCTTCACCCATATAGACATATATCTGACCCGCTTCTATATTTTGTCCCTATATTGTTTAGGTAAATGGAGTTTGCAGATATGATGGACCAACTGGCGTGATCTGTATATATTACATGTATAGTAAATAAAGTGTGTATCTAAGACATGATGTAGTAGTGTGTTAACTATGTTTGGGTTTGGATTGCACAAACTTATGTCTTAGTATCAGATATGATGTATTTGTGCAATATGATATATTTTTTAACTATTCACTGTGAGTCTTAAAAGTAATCGGTTAGTTTAGTTTTTGTCTTATACACTCTCAATATTTCATTATGTATTATCTTCTAATGACTCATCGTTTTGGGACTTCGTTGTGTATTTATTGGGTTCAGAAATGGTGCATTATTATATTTGGTATCCAAGCATAGGTTATAGGATTAAGGATGTATTGAAAGAGCATAATTGTATATTTTATAAAATATATAATATAGAAATTTTATAAAATATATAATATAGGAGTTTCAATTTGAATATTTGTAATATCTAGTTCTCTATTGAGTAGTTGCTAATGAATCTCATTTACAGATAATAAAAGCATGAATAATTTAGATGAAACATGAATGAGGACCAACTTGGGTGGAGTTAGTACCGGAGCAAGTGCCAATACCTGAGTGGATGTCCCTAAGATTCGTGGCCTAAACATGCTCATTTGGTTTTGTAGGTATCTTTAAGCAACTGGTCAACTAGTACCACTACCATTCCACTGAACCAATTACTATGACTGAATCTGTGATGGCTATTCCACCATCGAACGTTGACTTTTCGAAACTCTGCAAAGATTTCGATAACTTATGTGGAAAGCCATACAAGGGAATAGACAAATATGCAGCAATTAAGACATAGCAAACAAACTATGAGATTGTCATAACTGAGCCAAAGAAGAATACCATTACTCGGGAGATTTGCAAAAGGAAGTTTGAGCCAAAATTATTCTCTGGGACTGAGAGGGGAACGTTGTTGGAGTAGTTTATTCAACTTAAATAGGGAGACATGACCATAAAGAAGTATGTGAACAAATTTAATGAGTTGGCAAAGTTCAGATTTTAATTGATTAATAACCAGTGGAAGAGTGCTAAGAAATTTGCTAAGGATAGATTTCACCTTAGAAGGAGTTGGCTTTGAAATTAATACCATTAGGTGCGACTTTTGAAAAATCGGTTGAGGGTATTTTGTTGAATGCTAAGGGTGGAAATTTGAACAAGGAGAAAGTATAAGGTAGAGATTAGAACAAGTGTAAGAAAACCAGACAGCAAAGTGGGCAGAATAAGAAGTAGGTTACTTTGTGTAGGAGGTGCAACAAGATAGGACACATAGCTAGGATTTGTAGGGTTAACCTTCAGAAGTGAACTAAGTGTCATCAATGTGGTAAAATAGGACATTTGGCAAAAGGATTGTAGGTTGAAACAATCACTTTAACAAGGGCAGTCGGGATAATAGGAACCGTTGAAGGGAGTTAAGTGATATACTTGTGACTAGATTGGACATTACAAGAGCGAGGGCCCATCATTGTAGAAGGGGAGTCAGATTGTTAAGGTTTATGCATTGGATGTTGTACCTACTACCAGCCACCAACAGCCCAGGAGAAGGAGAAGTCATTTATGGGAGGCTTGTTACTACTATATTATGTACCCACCAGAGTTTTATTTGATACTAGTGCATCACATTTGTTCAAAGCCAATGCATTGGTGAAAAGGTTAGGAATAATCCCTAATATGGTGCATGAGGTTGTTATTGTGTCGAATCCTACCTAGGGGTTGACATATTTATCTGCTATTTGTCATGTTTTAAGTTGGTCGTAAATGGTGTAGAGTTGAGTTGTGACGCATATGTACTTAGCTTTGCAAGATACGGATTGATTGTCTAAATGGATTGGATAATCCAGAATGGAGTAGTTTTTCCAACTTAACATTCAAAATATATCCACAATCAAAATAATGTAGATCAAAATGTCTGAAATGCCTAAAATATTTAAAGTCAAATCATTCTCTTTTCATATGCAATCAAAGTGAAATCTAAGATGCAATTTTCTTTATTCAATAGTCAATATGCAATAAATACAAATTATCCACTTTTATTCTAATTCAGATATCATAAAGGGAGTTGATTTGCAAATTGATATTTCAGAAGGTCCTTATGTTCAAAAGTGCAAGCCATTTTCTTCTTTGTCGGCCATTGAAAGAGACCTTAAATTCTCAAGGGAGTTTAGAAATGTTCAATCCCAAAATTATGATTAGTCAGGAGAGGGAAAAGAGAGAGATGCCCTTTTTTAGGTGTGGGTGAGTCTCTACTTATAGAGGTTAGACAGTGGCGTAGCTCGCTTGGATTAGTTAATCGAAATTGACATGGATCGGTAACTTGGCAAGATGGATGATCTTAATGGTGCCACTTGTAATCATCTCAATAATATGGTAATTCACGTAGATCGCTATCTTGGCCATGGTATCAATGAATGAGGCATGGTTGTATGGGGGTACTTTAAAACTTTGCTACACATAATTCTCTTCGTATTAATACACTACTTCTTTGTATAGGCTATTGCTTGAATTTCACCATTATATAATGGATTGTTCTTAACATTTGTTTGCCTCAATCTTCAATGACTTTAATTGATTTTTGATTAACATTTGATGGCTTTAATTAATTCGTGATGACTTTGGTTGGAACATGAAGGCTCTATTAGTGCTTGCAATTCATTACGATGGCTTGAATTATTATGATGGCTTAAACCACCGTGATGGCTTGAATAATCTCCTCGATTGCTTTAGCATGTCCATTGCATGATTGCTTAAATGGATGTCTCACGATGACTTTTAAAGATTGTCTCATGATAACTTAAAGGCTCCAAATTGAACATGATAAACTTTGATCGCATGTGATGGCTTTTATCATTATATAAAGGCTCTAAATAGAAGTCGATGACATTTGATTGCATGTGATGACTTCCTTGCATCAATCTACTCTTGTAATTTTTGGTGTAACACTTGCCCCCCTTGCATATAAAGTTTATTAAGCTTTAGCTAAAGTAAACTTCTATTCTTGCATGGTTCCTTTCTTAAGTTATCGTTTCTTGGTGCTTTGTATTTCATCGCCGCCGATTGCTTGTGCTACTCCATCTTGCTATAATTTTCTCTCTTTAACATCAAAACTTCCATAAAATGTTTTTCAAAATGCATAGGTTTTGCAATTCCTTTTTATTTTATTTTTTTAAATTTGCAATGATCATTCTTATTGAAAATTATAACAACCCACTTTTTCGTACAGTTTAAGCCGACAATAAACCACGCATGTCCAGCCTAAATTGAACGAAAAGGTGGATAGTTTGGCAAAAAGAAAGAGGGAAGAAGACACTAAGAAACTAAACAAAACATAATCTGACAACGGAACGAATAATCGATATTATTTAATAAATCTTTATAGAAAAACAAAACTGTAATTTATATATATACAGGCATCAATTAGAGTATACTAACCTATTCAACATGGACAGTTATAACCACATCTCCTCACAACTGCTGAATAATATACAACAATGTAAGAAACTAAAATATAATCATCTACATGAATATGTCTCTGGGCCTCTAGCTCCTTTCTTGAAGCTTTAAAATATCCATACAAACCTGGAAATATGCTAAGTTTGACACGACCATTTAGGAAAAACCACGCCCAAGTTCGTCTGGTAAAAACCAACGTGAGAACTTAAGTCATAAGGAATTTTATTTATTATAACCTTTAAAATCCTTTAAAATCAAAGGTATCTCGTAAGACTACGCCACAAATAAACACGGACAGGTTTCTAACTTACGATAACCAAACCTTTATATTAGAAAATCTAGTGATACTATAATAATGTTTAAGGGCAAAAATAATAATAATCAAATAGCTGCGATGCTCATGAATGCACATCACAACAATACTAGGTATATAATTGAAAAACCGATAAGGCTCGTTCGCTAATTTTGTAGGACTTCCATAGAGGTGCCTTTAGTACTTCGAGAACGGTCTTCCTACACAAGGATCAGAGTTATCCTTCCGAAGCATCATACCCATCTAGCCGGGGTATTATAGGAAAAACATAACTGGTCTTGCTAAGACTGAGTGCATCGCTCCCGGCATGCCAAAACTAATAGATATATATTGCTAGAAAAGGGAGTCGACTACACCCTATGGGTTTGCCGACCCTATTGGCCATGCCTCCTATCTCTGGTTTTAGTCATTTCCGCTGATGAGGCTACGTTCAGCGTTCCAGCTTATGCACCACACCAAAATAGATCATGGAATCCCATATGGATTCTCATAACACAATGGTCTTGGAATCTCATATACATTCCCACCTTTCAATAGATCTTGGAATCACATATAGATTCCCACACCCTAACAGGTCACACATGGATTCCAACATCTCAAAATATCATGGATCTCCTCCATGGTACCGTACATGGTTTTCGGAGTGGTCAAGGGTTCGAGTTGACTCTTACGAGTACACTCTTCCATTTCCCGAGTGCTTCACAAAACAAATGCTGATTTCCGGAATGCTCAATACTAGTTCTTTTGGAAATAATCAGACAATACATAAGAGCGGGGATCAATCCCTAACCCTTTAAGTGGATGGATCTACTTATCATTTATCCTAGAAGAACGAAACAAGATTATACATACAGTATAGCACCACCGATGGTAACTGTACCATATAATTCCTGCGTTTCCCCTAGACATTTCCAAAGTTAAAATCCTTCGGTATTAAATAGAAAATCGTTACCTACCACCAAAATTAAGAAGGATCGCATATTTGGTCCAATATTTGATTGTCAGTTATTTAACTATTTAACAAACAAACATTCAAACAGAGATCACATTTCCCACTGAAATCACCAAGACTCATTTCATTTAATTTCAATAAATTTAATATCTTTATCAAAAATAGACATATACTTATCTCACCAGAATAAGTATATTCACAAACCATTACTTTTAAAAATACTTGAATTTTTTTATAATAGATATGGAAAGTACCCTTTGGTATCGACCATGGATCGCAACTTAATGGTTACATCTCTATCCTAGAGAAATCCAAACTTAACTGCTGGCAATCTCTGCCTCTCGAATTACGCTATGAAAATTAACCACTTTTTCCAAATATCCTTTTACTTCATAAATATCTTCCAATTTATTTAAAAGTTTCTTAATAAATTTTCCAGTTTTAATCAGAAAAATATTCTTTTATAAATCTCAAATTATTTGTAAAACTATCCTTTTTAAATCATTAAACCATTTTTAAATCCCCTTTCAGAAATCATTTTGAAGTCCAAAATTCTTTTTCCTCATTCCAAAATCTCTTTCCAATTTATAATTCTTTCTAATAAATCCTTTTTATTAGGTAAACCTCACTTTTAAAACTTCTTGTTTAAAATCAATTCTTTTAGAACAAAATATTATTTAATTATAGTTAATAAAACTTTTAATATTATAAAAGTAGCTTTAAATTTTTTTAAACATATAATAATTAATTACTTATCTTTAAAATGTCATTAATAAATAATGAATATCCTTAAATAACTTTGGTTCAAAAACTCAACTTCTAAATTTGGAAAGGAGCTCAGTACTCCAATGGTACTTAATCAAGTCACCATTAATTCCAATAACTATCTAAGTTATAATTCCAGTATTTACATAACATCAAATATGTAAATTAAATTCACTATTAACAATTAATTGTTAATATAACACTTATCCAATACTAACCAATTGGAATGTAAGTAAGTGTCCTCACTAATGTAATAGGAGAACGAGATTTATTTCTGCTAACAAGTGTTATCCCAACTTTTGGCAAAGTCAAGATATCCAAAATTTGCTAAGAATCAATGATTATTATTCTTGAATATCAACCATGCATTGCAGGATTACCATGGATATCGATGAATTTTGGCCGAGTCCAGATTGAGCTACAATTGATAGGACATGACAAGAAATATCATAGAAGTCCGGATCTCAAATTTCAAGTCAATCCGAGTTCGTATGCTCACGTTATGATGGATTCAAGTTGAGAGAGATGGACCTTGCTCGTTTCGAATCCATCACCCCTTCATTGGTTCGAACCCATCGAGTTCGAACCCATCAGGGCAGGCATCACGATCGAATCCATAAGGAGAGACGACGTTCGAATCCATCAGCTAGTGCCTTCCTTTGACTCCATCCAACTGAAGCCACTCCATATCCTTGCTTCGAATCCACGAGAAGCACCTTCGCTTCGACTCCATCAAGCAAGCCCCCAAATAGCCATGCCTCGAATCCATCGTTAGTTCGAATTCATCTTCACACGTCCACAAACCCATCATGGCTTCGGCTCCATACTGTCTTCGAATCCCCATGTTAAAGACAACTTCGAATCGATCCAGAGTAACGTATTTGGATCGATTCAAACGAGTACCTCTCCATCGATTCGAAGCAGACCTTCGAACCCAACACTCGAAGCCATCAAGGAAACGCGGCTACAAACTCGGACTCGACCCATTCAACTCGGAGAGATAGGTGGATCGACTCGAAGAACGCGCGCCACGTCACAGAAGCATGGATTCGACCCTATGGATTCGAATTGATCGATTCGAACGAACCCATAGCATCGATTCGAACCAACCAGCATGCCGAAAAACACCATCTTGAATCGATCATATCTTTCAATCCCTTGATCAAAATGCCATGAAAATTTTACAGGAGTTCGTCTACATGTTGAAGAATGTCCACGCCAAGTTTCATCACGATTGGACGATTTCTTGATCGATTCGAACCAAAGGTCGAATCGATCCCAATGTGGGCCCGGATCTCCAGGTTTTGGCCATATGGTCCCCCTCACGTGCCAGAAGCGGTCTACCTGATTTTTAGGAGAAATATCAGCCTCCTACGCCTATAAATAGAGCCCCAGGTCATCCAGAAAAGGGACGGGACTTCTCTTTGGCAAGATCAAGACTCTGCAGCATCAAGACTCTACCAGACTCTACTTTGCACTCCACAATCACCGTTGTACTCGAATTTCAGAGCTATAATCCATTGTAATCCGCTGTAATCAAGTGTAATCAGCGAAGAACATAAATAAAAGGGAAAACCTTTGAAGTGGACGTAGGCCGGAGATAGCTGAACCACTATAAATCATGTGTCTTTGTTTATAATTTCTGATTTACTTGCTTAGATCTGTGATTTGTGTTTGAATATTGCTGATTTGTATTCCAACACTGGTGCTTTCACAATACTTGGGGTTTGTGACCATTTTTGGCGCAAACACTTTGGTGCTTTCACTGAGAAGGAACTAGCATCCGCTGCAACAGATTCAGAATTCAGATTCAAAAGTTCGAAGAAATCCGATTCAGAAACAATGACTCGACAAACAAGACAAAGAGTTGATCGAAGCCAACAAGGAGGAAGCCAAGAAGCATCCTCAGGAGCAGGAGAAGGACAAGCTTCCTTCTACATCACTAGAGATGAAATGGAGGCTATGGCTAATTCATTACGCGAAAGCATGATGAAGGCTCAACAGGAGATGCTGCAGAATTTCCTCGAACAAATGAGGACGGCGAATATGCAAAACCTTGGGCCAACTACAACAACTGCGAGTGCAGGGCAAGGAATCAGGATTACGGAATCTAACGAAGGTCAGATTCACGACCAGAACGCAGGAACTGAAAGTGACCGACAAGGACTTGGGGGCAGACCTTCAGGGTCCGATACTAGAAGACCGACAGACGGAGCTCAACAAGCCAGAGCCAATGCATATGCTAACGAGCCACCAGAAGAATACGTACCAGAATTCCCTTCAAGGCTCGGGGGAAAAAACAAGAACTTGACAAGGGGCCAACCCCTAGACGGAGACGAGAGAATGATTGGCCTGATGCGACGAATCATGAGAGGAGGATTGCCTAGTAGAGGGCTGGAAGAAGTCAGTCGGAGTCCATTCACTCCGAATATCCGAAACGCAAGGAATCCTCCAAAATTCAAATTACCAACACTAGAACCTTATGATGGGAGGTCAGACCCGACCATGCATATTACCAGATATATCAGGCACATGGAAGTGCGGGGGGCATCCGAGGAAGTGATGGCACGATGCTTCCCTTTATATTTATCAGATTTAGCTGCACTTTGGTTCAGACAACTAGAGACTGGATCGATAGGAACATGGAGCGAGCTTGTAGACTGCTTCATGAGACAGTTCAGGGTCCATGTGACTTGACCCAAGAGTGTAATGACTTTAGCTTCAATCAAGCAAAGGACCGGAGAGTCCATAAAAGATTTTCTGTTAAGATTCAATGTGACAGTGACTTCTGTAGATCGCCCGGATCCATCAATGATTTTAATGGCGGCGGTGGCAGGAGTCGCGGAAGGCACCAAATTTAAAGATTCTCTAACTAAAGATCCACCGCAAGATCTTGGAGAGTTCTTTCATAAAGCTGAAAAGTTCATCTGATTGGAAGAATCACGAGCCGAGAGTCGGGAAATAAATACCGCGCGAAGCGAAGAAATCTCCAGAGAACAGCCTGTAGTAGACAAAGGAAAAAGGAAAAAGGATGACAGACATGATGGTCCTGATAAACGGAAGAAATTCCGAGAACCAAGATTCAGGCAATACACGGATCTGACTGCAGGCCTAGAAAGAATCTACACTGAAACCAGGGGGCAACTCCCTATCGAAAGCCACCTATAAGGGATCCCACCAAGCGGGAGCGCAGGACTGGGAAATACTGCCTATTCCACGAGCTGGATGGGCACACTACAGATGAATGCCGCCACCTAAAGGATGAGGTGGAAGAACATGCTAGGGGTGGTAGATTGCCGCAATTTGTCAGAGAACGAGCAATGGCAGCAAGACCTGAACGACTACCGCCTTCAAATAACAGGAACGATCCTGGATCGGGATTACGGCTCGTCATCCACTGATCGAAGATGGCAAGGGCCAAGTCCAGGGTTTGGACTTTGGTCGAATAATTTTATTTAGATTTTTTTCAGAATAAACGGTTACTCCACTTACACATGTACGGGAACTGGAGAGATCCCTGGGCATGCTCTGAGATGGAGATAAACCGATATGCCCGGAGAGGCAATGCTTAGTTTTTTCTGACGTTTGAGATTGAACGTCTAGAACTTGAATTTAAATAAATAAATTAGAACTTCTTGAAATAAACCTTTTGACCAGAGAGTCAAAGGATGAACATCAAATACCAATATAAACATGATCGCTTTATGACCCTACCCGGAGAGGCGGGGTCCGGAGTGCAAGAAGTGGGTTGCTTAGCCAGAGAGCGACAGGATTAACTCACTTAAGCGTTGTTTCCCCTTCACCGGAGAGTGAAAGGATGGGATCCAGCAAGAGCCCGGAGAGCCTATGATCAGTCTCGAATGACCAAGACATCGCTTAATGTTCAGATACACTGAACCAGAGTGCAAGAAGTGAGTTGCTTCGCCGGAGAGCGACAGGATCAACTCACTTAAGCGCTGTTTCCCCTTCACCGGAGAGTGACAGGATGGGATCCAGCAAGAGCCCAGAGAGGCTATGATCGGTCTAGAACGACCATGACATCGCTATACGTCCTAACTGGGACCAGAGTGCAAGGGATAGAAGGCAACGCCGGAGTGCAATGGGATCTTTCTATTCAATCACTAAGTCTAGAATGGACTAAGTAAGGGTTCAGAGTAGCCATTAATAGTCCGGAGAGACTACGAAACTTCATGAATGCTGATTCGGCTTCGAACAGCCATAAACATGATTGATAATACTACAGCTATGAATGAAACATGAATTTATTACACTTGATTTAAGACCGTTCAAAACATGCCTTTTACAAAAAGGCATGTTTTGGGGGGCAAAGTGTTATCCCAACTTTTGGCAAAGTCAAGATATCCAAAATTTGCTAAGAATCAATGATTATTATTCTTGAATATCAACCATGCATTGCAGGATAACCATGGATATCGATGAATTTTGGCCGAGTTCAGATTGAGCTACAATTGATAGGACATGACAAGAAAGATCATAGAAGTCCGCATCTCAAATTTCAAGTCAATCCGAGTTCGTATGCTCAAGTTATGATGGATTCAAGTTGAGAGAGATGGACCTTGCTCATTTCGAATCCATCACCCCTTCATTGGTTCGAACCCATCGAGTTCGAACCCATCAGGGCAGGCATCACGATCGAATCCATAAGGAGAGACGACGTTCGAATCCATCAGCTAGTGCCTTCCTTCGACTCCATCCAACTGAAGCCACTCCATATCCTTGCTTCGAATCCACGAGAAGCACCTTCGCTTCGACTCCATCAAGCAAGCCCCCAGATAGCCATGCCTTGAATCCATCGTTAGTTCGAATCCATATTCACACGACCACAAACCCATCATGGCTTCGGCTCCATACTGTCTTCGAATCCCCATGTTAAAGACAGCTTCGAATCGATCCGGAGTAACGTAATTGGATCGATTCGAACGAGTACCTCTCCATCGATTCGAAGCAGACCTTCGAACCCAACACTCGAAGCCATCAAGGAAACGCGGCTACAAACTCGGACTCGACCCATTCAACTCGGAGAGATAGGTGGATCGACTCGAAGAACGCGTGCCACGTCACAGAAGCATGGATTCGACCCTATGGATTCGAATTGATCGATTCGAACGAACCCATAGCATCGATTCGAACCAATCAGCATGCCGAAGAACACCATCTTGAATCGATCATATCTTTCAATCCCTTGATCCAAATGCCATGAAATTTTTACAGGAGTCCGTCTACATGTCGAAAAATGTCCACGCCAAGTTTCATCACGATTGGACGATTTCTTGATCGATTCGAACCAAAGGTCGAATCGATCCCAATGTGGGCCCGGATCTCCAGGTTTCGGCCATATGGGCCCCCTCACGTGCCAGAAGCGGTCTACCTGATTTTTAGGAGAAATATCAGCCTCCTACGCCTATAAATAGAGCCTCAGGTCATCCAGAAAAGGGACGGGACTTCTCTTTGGCAAGATCAAGACTCTGAAGCATCAAGACTCTACCAGACTCTACTTTGCACTCCACAATCACCGTTGTACTCGAATTTCAGAGCTATAATCCATTGTAATCCGCTGTAATCAAGTGTAATCAGTGAAGAACATAAATAAAAGGAAAACCTTTGAAGTGGACGTAGGCCGGAGATAGCCGAACCACTATAAATCGTGTGTCTTTGTTTATAATTTCTGATTTACTTGCTTAGATCTGTGATTTGTGTTTGAATATTGCTGATTTGTATTCCAACACTGGTGCTTTCACAATACTTGGGGTTTGTGACAATTTTTGGCGCAAACAACAAAAATGTCCAAATTTAACTTATCCAATTAATAATAGCAGAATGGTGATTTACTTTACTAAACAAGGTCCAATTAATTTAACTAGTGGAACAGTGCTTTATTATGCTAAACCAATATCCATTTATCATATTCGATCCAATTTAACTCAACAGTAATTTATTTGGCCAAATAAACATCGATAATTAACGAATATAAAATTAACGACGTCATTAAATCAAATAACGTAATTTAAAACCTATTCGTTTAAATATACAATCAATTTTCACATGTCCAAAGCTATCAACAAATCACACCATAATGTTGTATTCGTCAATATGAGTACAATATAAAAATCCATGGGTCGATTGGGTTTCATATGAATGAGATATTCCATTTTAAAACTTAGCATACTTATTTAAAACAAATAAAAGAGAAATAAAGTTCTCACCAAATCAATATGCAAACGGGGCCAAAGCCCATGCCACGCAACCCACGGTCCACATCCAACAGTGTTCTTCCTCCTCCGTCCCTTCTCTCATTCCAGAAAACATCTCATGCATGTGTATGCACGTACACACGCAGATACGGAGCTATGATCCATAATCCTTTGACTCGACTTCACCGTTAGCTTACCCTACTTGATCTCAACTCATCGAACATCATCACTCAAGTTTCGCTCGACCCTAGGCCATTGCATTTTCCCCATGGCTGATGCCTGTAGCTCGACTCGAAAACAAAAGTGCGATACTTGTTATCATCGATACCGACCAAAACTTTCCATGACAAAACCCCCTCCTAGCTCGACATCACGGCAAGCTCCAATTCATCCATCGTTGACTGTAGGCTGAGAAAAGCCGAACCCTACGAAACAACAATCGCCAGTGACCATCACAAAATCTTGCTGAAATCTCACCAAAAATTCTACTCCGCGATACGAGCTCAACGACGTGCGCGGCGTCGATTAATTCTTCCTGAATGAGGAGATATCATTTTTTTGAAGTTTATGGATATTATTGTCCACTTACTGTTTTTCAATGATATCTCGAGCAATACTCAACGAAATCGAGCGCAGACAATTTTAAAAAAAAACTAGAGATCGATATAAACAATTTTCATGTTGAAGGTATTGGCTAATATTGAATGGATTGGGAGATTGTGATTTTTGAAAGAGGAAAGTAAGGTTGTTCAATTTACAGCCAAATGAAAAATAAGAAAAGAAGAAAGGGGAAGTTGTGAACACACTTACACACATGTTTTCCCACAACCTTCAGTACCTAGATCAAATCAGAAGTCAAAATGATGGAGCTAGGGGGCACAGCCAAACAAGGGAAGACAAAGATGCAGTTGAGCAGGAGAAAATGAGGTATGGAGTACTATGTGCACGGCGTATAGTTGGCTTACATATATATTATTTTAAATTTTGAATAAACTAGATTTCGGCATCCCGTCATACAACACCACGTCTGTTTCCAAGTCGCGCTCGACAATTTCGACACTATCTCAAAATAGAAATAAAACAAACAAATTATTGAATCTTTGAGGTCTCATAGTGCCAACGGTTGCCACCGAATACATCTACGAGAATTTAATTATTTTACCAAATTAAAAATTATGGAAAAATTCTATAAATTAAATTAAAAAGACGTTATTAAAAATCAAGTCTAAATTTGAACAGATAATTTATTATAATTTAATCCAAACTGGAGTATTTAAATAAATTAAATATTCAAATTCAAAGACCAAAAATACGGGTCGTTACACTCTTCCCTTCATAAAAAATTTCATCCTCGAAATTCAGTCAAGAAAACTCAGTTTTATTCATAGCTCGGATGATGATCATATATCATCCATATACAGATTGATTTGATCACTATTCGAATACAGGACCCCACTTCCAAACCAATATCGTTCACCCGATTTACTAGAGCGAACCCTGATTAGACTCCTTGATTAGGAACCTATGCTCTCCTTACATAGTTGTAGCTACGAAAGAAAATCTTGGTTCTATATCAAGAACCCTCATCAAGCGCTTGCCCTAAAAAATCGAGTAACAGATCCTTATTTAGAATGGTGTGAAACACCTTAAAGCCTTGTTCTTGAATAATAGATCAAACTATATGGAGAGAGGAATTATCTATGTGTCCAACTTCGCACTTATTTAATTGGTTGTTTCTAATACCAATTCTACTTCAATATTTGTGAAAACATTTTATAAACTCAACTTAAATTCCCAAATTTATATAGTATCCTATCACACCCTAGAGGCATTCACAACCATCTAATTCAAAACTTTATTTTGAATTTACTTAAGAATTTTAAACACCCGGGGTATTTTTATTCAAAACATTTTTTTGAAATAATCCTATATAATTTAATCCATTGAAAAAATATATATATTTATATAGCCCGAGTAACCCCAAAATTATATCAAGGAACTGGGTACTACCAAATAGTATCATATATTTCCTTACTAGAAGGATAATACTCAAGTGGAACGTTTACCATCCGAATGTTTCTCTTACCAATTTTTAGTTATTTTCGAGCCACTTGAACTAGTTAACTTTTCTCTAAATTTCAAAATCCTCTCTTTTGAAACCATATCAATATATTTTCGAATAAATGGTTTTTAACAAACTATCCATTTCAACCTACTTCGGATTTTTCTGAATTCAAACTCATTACGACCGTATAATGATAATGGAATAATTTACTAAGTGCACAATACCGTTCGCCTAAGCAAACATCTAATCATATCTTGGAATATTATTCGGATCATCACAAAACAAATCGAGACTTATTCCCCAAACTAAATCCAAAGGAAACATACATTTCTTTTAAATTCTCTTTCCGAAAGAATTATACTTAGGAATATATTTTTAAATAAACAATATTCAAAATATTTATACACTAAAAATCCCTTTAACAAATTATTATTATCATTTCCAAATCATTTATACTCTAAAACTATCTCAAATAAATCATTATTTCTTTTCATCAAAATCATTTGAAATAGTAAAATACATTTTTATTTTATAGTAATAAAAACCATACTTTTGAAATGAAATCAAAATTTATTTTATTTAAATAATTATATAGCAAGGTCTTAATGGTAGCAGTTGCCTAATTATAAATTTTTTTATACGAAGAACATTCTCAATTGCTATTATTAACCTACAAATAGTGAAAATCATTTTACCAAAATCACCGGGATTTAAACTCTCAAATTCCTTTTTATTTACAAGGCAAATTTTAAGAAATCTAATTTATAAACTATTTCCTTTTAAAGGAAATCCTTGTGAAATATTGATCGAGAGTATATCCTAGCCCTCCTATGTAATTCACTTTCCAATTATTTATTTCAGAAATATTTAAGTCTTCTTTTTATTAACTTCTTTTACAAAATCCCAATTTAATACAACCAACTTAAATATTCAATCATTTCCAAATATCCCAAATTCCCTTCATAAAACAACATTTATTAAAACTTAATATAATGGATCAATCTTTATATTTCAAAAATATTCATTGCAGAATATTCAAAATTTTCGTTTAAATAAACAACCATTGCAAATCAAATTTTAACCCAACATTATCAACGAACGCCTTACATTCAAATTGTGAAACATAATCCACAAGGTATCCGTTTTAATATTCCTAAAATTTCCCATCTACCTAACCCAGGTTTTCAAAAAGGAAGATTCAAGACAGATTTATGGATAATAATCAATGCTCAAAAATGGGCAAGCATGACTGATCAAATCCTACACGATAACCATGGAATACTATCACTCCTAACAATCAAGCACAAACAAAAGTAACTATATTAAATTTCCTTTGAAAATTTTATTCTTTTATATATATAAAATATATTTCTAGGTAAAATTATTTCACTTACCCATTTAACAAAACCTTGTCAATTAGTCTTGTTCGAGTGTTTAGGAAATTTCTATCGATAACTTTGGCCAAACACATCGACCAGAATTCTTAAGCCACTCAACCGAACAAACACAATACAAACATTTGATATCACTAACAAATACGCACTCTTATAGATATACACATAATCTCAAACTCATTCTACGGTGTCACTTACCCTATCTCTATTGAGTTACTCATTCTAGGGTATTACTAACCTTATTTATAATGAGTTCTACCCACCAAAGCCAAGGTTCTAGCTTAACCTTCAGCTCTGATACCACGTTGTAACGACCCACTTTTCCATATAGTTTAAGCCAACAATAAACCGCACATGTCCAGCCCAAATTGAATGGAAAGGTGAATAGTTTGGGACAAAGAAAGATGGAAGAAGAAGAGAAGAAACTAAACAACGTAGAATGTCACAGAGGAACGAATAATCTATATTATTAACAAATCTTTACGGAAAAATAAAACTGTAATTTATATACATACAGGCATCAATCAGAGTATACTACCCTATTCAGCATGGACAGTTATAACCACCTGTCCTCACAACAGCTGAATAATATACAACAATATAAGCAATAGAAATATAATCATCTACACGAATACATCTCTAGACCTCTAGCTCCTCTCCTGAATCTCCAAAATATCCATCTAAACCTGGAAATATGCTCGCTCTGACCCGAGCATTTAGGAAAAACCACGCCCGGGTCAGTCTGGTAAAAACCAGCACGAGAACTTAAATCATATGGAATTTTATTAATTATAACCGTTAAAATCCTTTAGAATCAAAGGTATCTCGTAAGACCACGCTGCACATAAACACTAACGGGTTTCTACCTTACTGTAACCAAACCTTTATATCAGAAAATCCAGTGATATTATAATAATGTCTAAGGGAGAAAATAATAATAGTCAAATAGCTATGATGCTCGTGAGTGTACATCATAACAATACTAGGTATATGTTAGCACCAAAATTGGTCACTAACACCCAAATCCAGATGAAAGCACCAAATCCCAGTCACAGATCACAGATAGTATGTATGTAGAGAGAATAAATATGAAGAACGGTAAAAAAATAAAAAGAAAGCAGTAGTATTAGAGAATTTGTAGTGGTTCGGCTGACTCCGACCTACGCACACTCCAGAAATTTCCTTTTTATTTATGTTAGAATCAATTACAGTTACAACCCAGAGTTTTGGAATAACGATGGCAGAACAGCCTTAGTATAGAAGAAGAAGGGAAACAGAATGAAGATCCCTTTTCTGAAGCCCCACATGTTGTATTTATAGGCGAAACCTGAGTTGCCGGGCTTCTTAAGTAGTTCAGGCCCACCAAGACCATAGCCGAACCAACATCCCTCATTACGACTGACCCCAAGCTCAGATACACCGACTCAATATTGCTTCGAGAATGACTTGAAGCAGGCCTTCCCACGACACGGAGCAAACAACGCTAGGACTTGGAGCAACCAAGTGCCAAACCTCCTTCCCTAAAACACCGACCCAATTTAGACAACCCGTGTATAATCCTATGTCGAACCCTTAAGTGAATGCCAACCTGAAGTCCTCTGCAATGTCGACTCCTTTTCCTAATCACAACCTCCTGCTATACCAACCGATCCACTACAGCTGACCCATGTATGACCGACCCATAAGCTCCAATCCTCTTGAGGCCAAACCCATCCATACAGAGTCACTTTGCATTATCTTCCTTGACCGACCCAACACGTGCTGATCGATTTATGCCGTCCTACCTTGACTGAGCCATACCCATACACCAATACTGGGCCACTCACGATCGAACGACATGTCCTTCCTTTCTTTATCCAATCCATTATCCATGCCGGTCCACACCGTCCTGCCGAACGACTCCTTCCAGGACAACCCACACCATCAAGGTCGAACCACCTTCCTACCGAACCACTCCATCCAGGCCGGCCCACACTATCAAGGCCGAACCACCTTCCTATCGAACCACTCCATCCAGGCCGGCCCACACCATTAAGGCCGAACCACCTTCCTACCGAACCACTCTATTACGTACACACAAACTTAAGCTTCAAACAAGTTGGAGCTTTGGACATGTTATTTTTAAGTGACATGGTTATGTTGTATTCAAACATTATTTTGCGTGCGCACATAAACTTAAGCTTTTAACATTGTTTAGTTTTCTTTCATTTTTGAATGCAAGAATATTACTCGGATTTAGTTTTCTGTATTATTACATTGACATTGTATCTCTAGATTTTTATATAGTTTGGATACGCTGTGCTGACTATGTACATCAATTGGCATCATGGAGCATGAAGGGCTATGAAAAAGATTGTTGGTGGAAAAGTTCTTGATTTATTTTTACAGTAACATGGTATTATTATACTAGTATATTTAGTGCTTGGGATACAAATTTAGTGAAATTATAGAAGTTTATCTATTGCTTTCTTAAGTCTTTAGTTGAAATTCTAGATTTTGAGTATTATCTGGATAAGTGTATCATCATATTCTTATTTTTATTAATGACCGTTCATATTTTCTATACTTTATTATATATAATTGTGTAAAGTAGTTAATGTATTCTGAGTTGATCTCATATTTTTCACTCATGATTTAGTATTTATCTAGTTGCTTTGTACATGAACTTATGCAGTTTGTAAATACATTATTTTCCAACAATTATAACTGTTGGAACTGTCAAACGGTTATTACTGTTGGAAAATATCAAAATTCTCAACGATAATAACCGTTGGGAATATGGAATTTCCCAACTGTTATAATCGATGCGAATTTCCATAATCCCAACGGTTATAACCGTTGGGAACATGGAAATTCCCAACGGTTATAACCGTTAGGAAATTTGTTGTAGATTTTGTCACCTACCTATTTGTAAGGGTTATAACTGCTATAAAGATTTGTAACACTTATTACCATCATAAAATGGCAATTCTGGTGTTGTGAATACTAGTGGATGAGGCTGGAGAGAGAAGGGAAGAGGGGACTACTGCATCGTATTGAACGTGATTGGTCAGGTGGCACATTGTGGTGAGCGGCTGAGCTAGGCTATCTTTGAAGGACAATTATGAGAAAAGGGAAAGCGAAAGCAAGGTATGCTGGTAAGTCATTGGACGAGCAGGCAAGTGTGCTGCTTGCGTTGGTGATGGTAGGGAATGCAGGCGTGGACGAGGGATTTTCAGGCGATGGGAAAAACGTGAATAGGGAGCTTTGCATATATATATATATATATATATATATATGATGTAAAATAGAATATCGGAAGAAAATGAGGAGAGCCAAAGATCTCGAACCAGGAAATATTGAACATTGGGAATGGAAAAGGTCAAAAGCTGAAACTTATTTCTTATGTCCATTGATTTTCACAGTAGGTAACGGATGGACACAAGGAATTCAAAGGGTTCAAAACAGGATCGGATGCCGAATCACTGAAATGAATATATTTCGACGATCAGTATAAGGAGATGAACCGAGTGGTACACATATATCAACGATACGATCATCCTATCAAAAGTCAATATTTCGCTGCCAAATGCTGCAAAAACGCCGAAAATAAGATGAACGAAGCTTGAGCAGTCCAAATTTAGCGAAACGAAATAGGACGTCTCACTCAAAAAATGATAAAAAAATTATAAAAAATATTCAGATTTCAATAATATTTTATTGTCATCAATTTTAACTGATTTAAATTGAAATTAAAAATTACACAATAAAACTAACTTCCATATTTTCTGATGGAAATATGACATTTGCTACGTTTAACTAGACGTATCTCAGATATCAAATTTCCATAGCTAAATTTTATTAATTAAATTTCATGAAAAATTCGGTTAATTACGTTATAAAAATCGTCAAAATTTATGGGCTGTTACATCGTTCCTCACATGTTCCTCAATAATATCCTTCAGATGTCTGCACTCGTTCGTGTTGTATCCATTCAGCTCCTGGAATAGGCAATGCTTTTCCGATGCCCGCTCATGTTCAAAAGGTACCCCTTTTTCCGTCCTTCGATACTGGAGGCGCCCTCGAGTATCCACGTAAATACTTTTTAGAATTTAAGACAAATTCATGTAAGAGGAGAATTTGGATTCCCTCCGCTGCCTTTTCGATGTGTCACCATTGTCATTCGCCTTCCTTTTTCCACTATCATCTTTGTTTGAATCCTCCCTTGATGGACCTCCACCTTTTGTTGTGTAAACTTTAGCCTCTCTCCCCTCTCTTTTAGCCTTTGCATCTTCCTATCGTAGAAACCTTTTCGCCTCATGGTAAAACTCTTCGAGATCCATCGGCGGATCCCGTTCCAATGATATCTTGAAATCTGAATCATTCGCAATTCCTGAGACCGCTGTCATCAAAACCATTGACAGATCGGGTCGATCCACCGGAGCTGTCACCGCATTGAATCTGGTCAAGGAATCCCTAAGTGATTCTCCCTTCCACTGCTTCATCGATGTCAAAGTCATCATGTTCTTAGTTCTGACTACGTAGACCCAAAATTGCCTCATAAATCTGTCAATCAAGTCCGTCCATGCGCCAATAGAGCCACTCTCCGGCTGTCTGAACCATAATGCTAGCAAATACATCAAATACAAAGGGAAGCACCACCCTATGACTTCCTTCGATACCCCCAGTACTTCCATGTGTCTCATGTACCTTGTCAAATGAACAGTTGGATCCATTCTCCCATCGTACATCTCCACCATTGGTAGTTTGAAATTCGGTGGATTCCTAGCCTGCCTGATTACAGGAGTGAAGGGACTCTTGTTCACGTCCTCCAAATCTTTATTCACAGTCCTCCCCTCATAGCCTGTCTGATCATGCCTGCAAACCTGTCGTTGTCATCAAGTGGTAGCCTCTGTTTGTGATATCCAACCTGCCACTCGGGTCCGTGAGGGAATCCTGGAATCTATCCTTCTGGGTGAGCATCCATATATCGATCAACACCAAACTAAGCAGCGCCGTCTGGTATCCTTCCTGGAATTGAGCTGACATGATCTATTAGTATGCCCTAGAGTGTAGAAGCTTCTCCTGATGGTCCTGCGCTGTCCTGCATCGTATTTACTCCACGCTACTGATCCTGATTCCGAACTATCTCCACTCGTGCTGCTCCAGCTTCACGATCCCTATTCAAAGAATTTCCTATAGTTGCGTTCTCTTGATTCTGCACTCTAGCTTGTCCAACTTGTTGAAGTAGGTTCTGCATCATCTCCTCCTACCTTTTCAGCATCCCTTCCTGCATAGCATCTATCATCGTCTCGATCTCATCTCTGGTGATGAAAACTGAGGTCTGAGCGGCTCCTGAAGATGCCTCCTGACATCCTTCATGATGACTCATTTTTGTCCTCTATCTCCTTATTGATTGCTTAGCCATAGCTTCATATCCAATCCTCTAGCTTTCTAAATCTGAACTCTAAATCCGATATAATGGATGCCGGTCCCTCTCAGTGAAAGCACCAAAGTTTTCGCACCAAAATAGGTCACAAACCTCAGAAGTAGTGAAAGCACCAGTGCTTGCACACAAATCTTTGATATTAGTCCTAGATCTCTGATCTAGATTAAGTAGAGAGTGAAAATGAATAAATAACAAAACTAAAATGAGCAAGAAAGCCAAGAACACAAGGATTATAGTGGTTCGGCTATCTTCGGCCTACGTCCACTTTGAATTGATCCTTTTTATTCCTTTTGTATTGAGTTTACACTTACAAGACTTTGAAATCAAAAAACAACATGACAGGGTTTCGCCTAGCTGAGAAGAAGAAGATCCTTTTTTGGTTGTCATAGGACTGCTATTTATAGGTGTAGATTCGAAAATATCCACCTCAAAACCTAGAATACCTATTCTCTTGCGTAAGTGGGCCCGCCAGATCGGTCCGGAGTGATTTTGGATCGATCCAGGTACAATTTGTATCGATCCAAATTGGCTTCAATCAAACCAAGATTGATCAAGAACATTCTTGAGTGCATAGGGAAGATCCTGTGAAAATTTCATAGCATTTGGACTTGTAGATTTTGAGTTATGATCTATCCAAGTTTGGTATTGAAGTAGGCTGGTCACTTAGTATCAATCAATTGACATCGATCGCCTTCGTATCCATTATAATTCATATTCATCGGTCCCTATATCCATAGCCATAGCCTTTGCATCGATCCGAACTTCACGCGCTCTGATCTATATCCTTCGCAACATCTCGACCACTTCCTTAGTATCCATCGATACGAAGTATAGAGCCTTCGTATCCATCAATTCTTCGTATCCATCACATTCCATTTCCTCATGTCCATCCTTTCGTATCTATCCATGCGCTCTGGAAATGTACGTTTTCATATTCATCGATTTCCACTTCCTTCATATCGATCCAGCTCCGAACGGTACGAAATTTGCCAGCAAGTTCTATCGCATTCATCGATCGATACATAAGTATCGGTACGAACCCATATCCATCATGTCTGAATCCATCCAAGTCCCACTTCTTTCGTATTGATCCAGTGTCATGTTCTTCGTATCCATCTAGCACCGCAGCCTTCCTATCGATCCAGTACCATGTTCTTTATATCGATCCCATGCCTCTATCGATACGAAATGCGTCGAGACAAAGACTGACCGATCCAAACCAAATGCCAAGCGCACGTGTTAGTCCAAACCCGTATGCGTACTGATAACAATCCATATCCATGATGATCGATACGAAAGCATCGATCTTAAGTACATCCCTGATTAATAAGAAAGTAACGATCCAAAGTAGATAGCCGAGCCAATGTTGATCGATACGAACCATATCGATATGTACTGATTTCCCATGAATATTGATCCATCCATAACTTGAGCATACGAACTCCGGTTGACCTGAAATTTAAAATGTAGCCTCACCTAGCCTTGTTGATCATTCCCTATCTATCCCATCTTGATTGGATCTCGGTCCAATTTTGACGGTGTCGATCACAGTCGTTTCCAATCGATCTCCAATCCTGATATCCATTCTTTTTAGCCAATTTGTTGATATCCCGGCTTTATCCAAAAGGCGGGGTAATAATACCCATATACATACATACCCATACACTACATATACTGGAACCAGACTGGAGACTGAGAGCATGTCTGCTTGCTTTAGGAGCCATATGTGGTCTATATGACATGAGTCCTACAATTCATTGGTTACCATTACCTCTCCTATCTCTATATCATGACAATGATCCACCATAGGCTCGACAACGCATAGCCTCTTCGGCCACAACTACCGACATATGTCCCTATATGTTAACCGACTGTTGGCCTATGCGACACAAAGGGAACCAACTATCTATCTCGTTATGCGCATCAAATACTATAAACAATAATGGTGTCGCGGTTCTGGGGAACAACCCCATAATTAGGCCGCCAAGATGGATACTGGCCAATCTGGTTCATTCTCGAAACATAAAGGGAGTTGGACAAAGGTAAGCAAATTGATGTGCACGTAAATGTGCATATTTTTACCACAATATTTATTCTATTTAAATTAAATAAATGTTCATATTGGGTATTTTAACTTGTTTTAACCAAAATCCATATTAATTTCAAATTGCCACATATCTATCTTCATATAGGGGCAAAACGGTCATTTGTGTGCATATATTTCTTTGAGAAAAATTAATTCGAAATTTCCATTCTATTTTGTAGGAATTTGATTTCAATTACAAGTTGTTTCATGAAGAAGATATGCATGCACAAAAAAGAACACAGAGGAATGAAGATGGAAATAATTCAAAGTGTGGATCATGGAGGACCCCACCTACCCACCATCTTAATGTACAAATTAGAGGCTAATGCACATGCTTATGGAAATAATGGCTTCATGTACACTTAAATGGAGATTATGACATACTAATGATTACTTGGTGGCCACACTACCTCAAGGGCATTTTGGGTCCTAAAAATATGAATTAGGATTTCGTACATGTATAAATACCCATATGTTTCATGTAATCTCCCCTCTTACTTAGTCTCTCTTTAGATTAGTTTTACGCTCTCTTCCCTTAGCCTCTCTTCCTCTTCATTAGTTTAGGCTCAAAATAAAAGACAAGTTCTATTTCTCTTTTCCATGGCTACTTAGCCATTTTTACTTTATGTATTTTTCCTTTTTTCTATGCAATGTTAATTAGTGCTATCTTTCTTTTACATGCTTCTTTTGTTTATTTACTTTTATGTTAGTAGTGAAAATTTATTTTTCATGCAAATAGAATAGTTTTGTTTCTTTACTTTTCTCTCTTTTTCCTTTTCTTTTTCTTTCATTCATGTTGCAAGCTATATTTGTTGTTTTGATAACAAACATGAGAGGCTAATCCCTTCAATTTTGGGGTAATGAAACCTACAATCATGTAGCTTCAACATTTTGATAATTATAGCTCTCGTTTTGTGCTTAATGACAATGCTTGAAGTGGTTTAATTTGTTGTTTTTGTTTTGAATTTGATAGCCTATATTGTTAACACTAAATAGGCTATGCTTAAACAATCATTAACACAAATGCCTCTTCATCAAAATATGATTATGACATAAGAAAGTGATTTGAAATTCAAATTTGATGGTCTATATTTCTAATTAATAGTTAACAGGCCATACTTAAAATAGATTTCATTTTCAACTTTGTTGTCATTTTCATGTGAGTTAGTAAGTGTTTTAAAGGTTGTTTTATAGTTTGATGGCTTATGTTGAGCTAATTAATAGCACAAATGAGCCATACTTATGATAAACACATCATTTAAATTCACTTATGACCAAAAAAGAGAGATCATAATTTCATAATTTGTTGAACCATATGATCTAGAGAGCGGAATTATCTCTAAATTGTCATTTAACTCTCATATTTTTATCACTTTCTTTTTGACCTTTTCCTTATTTTCTAGCTAATCACACTCTTCAACTTTGGTTTAATTTGATTGAATAGAATTTTAAAATCATCATTTCCCTACGGATCGACTTTTATTCGCCACGTGCTACATTCGTACACCGTGCGCTTGCGGTTATTTTAATTTTGAAATTTTCGGCAAATTTCTAAACCGATAGAAATTTTGTTCGATTAACAAGTTTTTGGCGCCGTTGCCGGGGAATTGTTTTGATTATAATTTTCTATTTTTTGGATTATTTTTCTTTTGATTTTTGTGTATATTGTTTTGTGTGTTTGTGTTTAAAAAAAATTGTTTTTGTGTGATTTTAGTTTGCCTTTTTCTTTTTTCTTGTTTTCTGGTTGTTTTAGCATTTTCTACTTAAAAAAAATTCCCACCATCCTTGAAACCGCCACGACACTGCACACAGCTCCATCCTCCACCACTTAACACTGTCGAACACTGAACATTCAAATTGATCAACAAACACTCCTACGGCCTGCAACTCTCTTGCCTTCTACTTCAACATCCATAAGCCTTCATCGACCAGAAATCCAACTAAATCGCCAGGACCCCAAACCAATTCCACAACCAACAACCACCTCAAACTGGCGACCTGATTATCAAAGTTGGCTATCACGGTTTCATTTTATTGATTTTTTTTAGAATCGCACATTCTCCTGTTTAAGAAAAATAAATAAAAAAATAAGAAGAAGAGGGGATTCGAGTTTACGAGTTTAATGAGATGGGAAATTACTTGAAGTTGGGCCGGGTTGATTTTGCTTGGGTTGGGTGTTGATATTGTTTTGTTCTTTAATGATTATTATCTTTTGTTCTTCTATTTTCTTTTCTGTTCTGTTTATTTGCTTGGATTGGGGATTTTGTTTTTTTTTTACGTTGTTTTCTTTTGTTTAGTTTTAATTTGTTGTTGTTAAAAATATAAAGTTCTAATTTGTTTGTTTTCATTTGTTTTGTTACACTTGTTTATTTTTTGTTGTTTTTGTTCTTCCTTTTACTTCAAAAAAAACAAAAAACAAAAAACAAAAAAAAACTGTATATATATATATATATCTCTTTTTTTTATTTTTAGGTTTCAGAAGCAGATAAGGAAGAATAAATCACTTTCTCCGCTTAGCATGCCAAAAATAATAATTGCTTGCTTGCTTATCAAAACTTTTGCTGCTTTTAACACCTATCTATTATTTTTGTTTGCCTTGCATTGTTGTTTGCTTACATATATAAAAAAATTCAAAAACAAAAAAAATCCATCCGTAGTTGCATTGTTAATACACGTTTAATTTCTTCTTTGTATTTCATTCTAGAATTTTATTTAGTAATAACGGTTAGACATCATAACACTTAATTGTATATTGGCAAATTGTCTTCTTTGAACAATTTAATTTCTTGGTGTCTAGGCTACGGCAGAGCAATAATCAGTTATAAATATTACGATGATTCGTAAATATTATACTGAATTGTTTCTATGAAGGTACTTAAACCTTCGGCTGCATTGCTACGGTGATTCGTGGTGCACCGATTAATCTTGTCCGTTACCTGGCTGAGAACTACCTTGTTGATTTAAGACAATGTGTGACTTTACAATTTTGGGTTAACTTAGGATAAATCATTTCTAATTAACCCTTGCATTCATTTAGTGCATTAGTTCGTGCATATTTTAAAAAAAATTCAAAAAATCCAAAAGTAAAAAAATTGTAAATATTCCTTTTATTTTTCTCTGAAATATTTAAATACTTTTCCTTTGAAGTTTTAAAAATCCAAAAAAAAATTAGAAAAACAAAATTGCAAAAAATATATGAAACCTATTTAAAAACAAAAGCCAAAAAAAATTGAAAATCCAAAAACAAAACAAAAATCAATTTTCCATTTTGAAAAATAAATTCTGTTTGTAAATGTTTTTCTTTATAAAAAATCTTGAAAATGTCCGAGATTCTTTTTTCTTACTCACTTGAATTTAGTTGTGAAAATCCGTATAATCCATATGAGTTCACTCCAAATTCGTATGGATATTTCAACAACAACTTTTGTTTAGACAATTCGAATTTTGAACTACAAAATTTCCAAAATAAAGGTCAACCCTCAACTCTTGAAAATAGCATTTCGTCGTTACTTGAACTCTCTACGCAACGAAATCAAGAGATAAATAAGTTGTGCAATTCATATTTGTGCTATAACTCAAATCAAAATTTTCAAAATAATCAAAATTTGAATTCACTTCAAAATTCAAATGATTTCAAGTGTAACCCATGCCAATTCAATTTCAAGCTTCATAATGAATTTCAAAATCAAGACGAAAATGTGAACCAATTTTCAACTAATTTTGGCAATGAGAATAGTTTCAATAACGATATGATTGAAAACTTTGGTTATCAACAAATTCAAAATAAAAATTTTCAAATTAGTAATCATGAATTTGATTTCGTTGACCAAATGGAAAAAGATAATAGGGATTTATTACTTGAAAAATACAAATTTTTTCATGAAAATCATAATCAAATCTCAACTTGCAAAGAATCAAATAATAATCTACCGTTTATCGAAATTAACAATTCTTTTTCTCAACAAGTCCAAATTGAAAATTTTCAAGTTAATAATTACAAAATTGACTTTATTGAGCAAATAAATGAAATTTACGATGATCACACGAATTTGTTGATTAAAACATTGGAAAATTTTCACGAGAAACAAAATCAAATTTTAATATGTAACGAGTTAATCGATAATCCATCTTTTACCCAAATCGATGATTTTCAAATAACAATTTTTGAAATTGATAATGACGATCTTAATCAAGTTGTTGAAAATACGGTAATTAAGTTGGATTTCAATTCTTTTGAGGGTGCGAAACTCGATTCAAACTTCGATCTTCTTTTTTTTGAAAATTTGAATACGATTACTTGGAATTTTAAACTCGATTTACGCGATGAAGTTGTTGATAATCCAACAAAGGAAGACAAATTTAATGAACACGAATTTTTTGGACTTTTGGGTGACGAATTGTTAAATTCCAATGGGGAAGATTTAAATCACCACTTTGATTTTGAAATCAATAATTTTAAAGAATTTTTCAATGACAAACTTGAATTTCAACTTGGTGAAAATAAACTTGAATTTCAATCAATCATTATATCTACTCCAAAAATCATCGAAAATAAATTCACTTGTATGCTTTTCAATAAAACGACATTCGTTTTTCCAAATCCATATTTGTTTCCAAAATCTTTTACGATTTGGTTTTTCTACACTTAAACTGTGTCTCGCATACTTGTCGAGACAAATGAATCGGTTTTTGGAAGACCATTTCATTTACTTTTTGATGATATACTTTCTGATCTTGTGTAAAATACCGTTCGTTTTCTTGTAAATAATAATAAACCTTCCTTTCACTTGGGTTGACTGTAGGGACACAGTCAAAATCAAGTGTGGGGGGAGACTCATCATTATTTTCAACTTTTCATGCTTTATTTTTAATTTTTCTTTCCAAAATTTCAAAAACAAAAAAAAACAACTTTTTTTAAAAATTTATTTAAGCATTTTCTATTTATTTTTAAAGAAACGCTATAGGATAAATATATGGTTTTGGCTTATTAAATTGAAATTTTTGAACATTTATATTTCTTAACAAAAATAAAAATGAAGTTCGATTACAAATAACAATGTTTAACTAGTATATAGGAAGATTCATACGTGTTAATTATGAAATACATCCTAATTGAAAATCTTTGTTTTAAAAAGTGGTTGATTTAAAGTAAAGATATAACATTTTTTTTGTCCTCTAAGTTAAATGGTGCTAAGACGATTTTGCAAAACTCTCTCTCCCTCTTAAAAAATATAAAAATAGAAAATAATAACATCCAAGTATTCACTCTCATTTAAAAGTCCTCACGGTTATGCATGAGTGAATTACTTGGAATCTTTGATTATGTGCTTTCATACTCATTTAAAAGTCCTCACGGTTATGCATGTATAGGACACATGGAAAAAACAGACTTAATAAAAACCACCTATGGTCCATAGGTGTATGCACGAAAGTGTATGCACTCGCCATGCTCCGTACCCCTTCACATAAGCCCGAAAGGCAGTGCATGGGTGGTATATCTGGCCTCAGTTCACCTGAGCTAGGTGTGTAATTTTTCTTGCAAATAATGAGAGAGCAAGCAATTGAAATCCTAGCACTATTTTTACTTATTTGATTTGATTTGTTATTCAAAAGAAATGAAAATGCCACTTTGATAAACTTTGATAATCAACTAACGATCCATTTCATAGTTACACTATGTTATTTGTAACGACCCGGAAATTTCGATCTCGAAAAATTCCAGATAGTTAGGGAAAAGAAGAAAGAGAAAGAAGAAGAAACAGAAAACTCAAACTCAGAATCTCACCTTCGCAGCGGATAAAATATAGTATCACATAAATTAACAGTTTTACAAAGAAGAACTGTATCAGTACACTTATATTCTATACATCAGAGTTATAACCATTACACAACACTGGACAGTTTAAAACAACATGTCCTAAATAAACTATAATATATCACAGCGGGGAAACACTCCATACGTTCCTGCCCTCCAGCTTGCCACCTGAGCTCCAGAACGGCCTTACCTGAAAATCTGCAATACTCGGTCTGACCCGAGCATTACATCAAAGTAATACCCTGGTTAGGATGGAAACCAGTGTGAGTAAACCCATATAATTAACAATACTAAGTTCAAACCATAAAAGAAAACCCGGGTAACTCGTACTTCACTATGAGTTCCTTACTTGTTATGCTCAAACACTTATTTCACAACTCAAATTCTAAGTATTCTAACTTAGTTCAAGGGTCCATATTGTTCCATTTCAACCTATTGACATCACATATAAAGAATTATTGCAAATTTCTAATCGAAGTGGTTTCGGGTATTTACTAATACCTGACTCCGGTCTCTTCGAATTCAATACCATCTTAACCCACACTATTCAGGTGAACCCAATTCAACCTTAAATCACAAGATGACACTTTTTACACTGCACTTCATCATTGGCAGATAACCATATAATCACTGTTCAAGACAAACATATCATATCACAAACATTTCATATCAAAAATATCAATCAATCGTTCATAAGCAAGATTAATTAGACACCCATTCCTAATTAAATCAAATTAATTACTTTAATCACTTTTAATCTTGCTTACTTAACAATAATTAATTACAAACCATTAATTGTTCATTCCCTAACTATCCTCTCTAATTATATTCAGTAATTAGCCTTTAATAAATTTACCACATTCATTAATCAACCTTGATTAATCACATTTAGTCATTAATTATTCTTAATTACCTATATTAATTAATTAACCACTTAATTAATTAATAAATCATTTAATTAATTACACTAAATAATTAACACTTAATTACTTCCACCAAGTAATTATCCTTTAGTTACTTTCCATCAAGTAATTACCCATTAAATTAATTACTTGAGAATTAATCACATAATCTTATTTAAACAATCATTAATTAATTAATTACAACCCTTTAATTAATTAATCAACTTTTAAATCACTTTATAGATTAACTAATTAATCTTTAATTAACAGATTAATTATCCTTTAATTATCTTCTAAATTAACCATACTTGATCAATTATTACTTAATCACATTAAGTAATTAACCTTTAAAATTAATTAATTAATTACATTAATCGTTAACTAATTACATTAATTAATCATAATCACTTAATTGATTAATTATCACATAATTAATCATATTATGAATTAATTAAACCTTTGATTATTATCATTAATTACATTAATTAATAATCTTTAATTACCTTCACTAACTAATTATTCTTTAATAATTAATCTTTAACTTATTTATTAATCAACTTATTTGAATTCAAAAGCTTTGAGAATTAATTAAGTCAAAAACTTCCCATCATTAAAGTTTAAATATATTAATATTTTGAAATCTGTTTGATACAGGCTTTGGAAAACTTGTTCATTTTTATTTGTTTGGAAAACTGGACACAAATTTCCTCTATTTAAAACCTCAAAAGAAAAAAAACAAGGTAACCCAATTTTCCTATGGAAATACTCGAGCCAATCCACAGTTTTCCCTAGCTAAAACTCGAGTTCCCCCACATATAAAATTTTAAAACTGTTACCTACAATAAAAACCCCAAGAAAAAATCAGGCAAAGCTTCTCGAGCAAATCTCGAGACAGACACCTCATCTCCTCGTAAATGAACCCGAGCACGATCATTTCCCCTTTTTTTCCTGAAACAAAATCGAAGAAAAACTTCAAAATGAAACTGACACATCAGAGACACCGTGCACGTGTACAGGAGATCGCTGGCGATCTCCCCTCTCTTCGTACCGTCAACAAATCATCGACCAACCCCACCTTCGTTTCCGACCATTCAACCCAAGCATCAACCTCGAATTCGAAATTGACCCTAAATAGTCTAACTGGAACAGAAAACTTCGTCCAGAAATCCTCCTGGCGCCCCAATTTCCGATCACCGGAATTCACGTAGCCTCGCCCCGACCTTTGCCTTACTCCTCCCTTACATTCTCCCCAGCACCGATCAAGTACGACTCGCCGACGAGGCCACATTGGCCCAGAAATCAGCCTCAACCGAAACAAAGCTTAAACCCTAAATCTCCTAAACCCGATCACCACAGCACCATAAAAATCAAGCCATCAATTTTCCCAACCTCATCAATCTACAAGCAACCTCTGATCCAAACGCCGAGGCGACAAATTGTGGGGATCAACAGGAATTGACAGTTTCCCAATTTCTGATCAACCCCTAAATTCCCTTTGACTTCTAGCTAAAAAAATTAGATTTAATTTTAAAAATCATCTTTTCCAATATTGAATCAGATCATATAAATTAACTCGAGTAAAAAAATACTTTAATTTCTGACTTGAAAAGATTTTCTTCTGTAAATATTTTTCTTTCTAGTAAATCTGGGTACTATATTTTCTTCTTAAGAACATTTATATAAAAAAAATATTGTTAATACTAACATATGTCATTTAAAGATCAAATATTGAAGAGATTGAGAAAGGGAATTTGAGGAATTTCAATCTACTTAAGTCTTTTGAACAAACACAGAGCAAGATTCAATGCAGACATTCACATATATATATGTACGGATATCCAAATATATTCTAGATAAATTTCACCCATGCAAATTATATTAACAACATACAATAGTTACTTATCACATGCATTAGTAAGTAAACACAGATTTAAGCTTCTCTAAAATAAATGTTACTCACATGTTTTCCTTAGAAACAGAGAAAGCTTGTTTTGACTTCTTTTTTTATTACATGCTTACTGATCCTGATTTGCTTTTTGAAGCTTTGATCCCACCTTCCAAGTTTGTTTTTAAACTGTTTTTGAGTTTTGAACTAGTGCTTTCAGGAATTTCTTTATTTTTCCTTCTTCTCCTCTGGTTTATGCATAACTAGAAACTAAAGCTGAAATTTTTGCTTGATGATTTGTAAGGAATTGTTCAGTGTTTAATCCCAGTTTAATTACTTCAGATTTAAAACATGTAAAAGAAAAGTGGGAATAAGAGTAGAAAGATATATATAACAATGTTCTTTATTTCATTTATTAACTAAAAGAAAAAGAAAATAGCACTTGTATTACATGTGCAATTTAGAATACACTTGTCATTATTAATTTATAAATTGTTTACACTTGTTATAATGCACAATTAGTTTATATTTGTAATTTTATATACTAATATGTGTTTAATATCTATATATATAAATGTTTAAGTGTTCCTAATAATTAAACTTTTTCCTTAATTTATCTTAAATATAATTTGAAAGAAATGAAATAAAAACCCAATTATGTATTTAGAAGTAATTATACTAGTCTAATACATCCTTTTATAAAATCCTTTAAAGAAAATAATACAAAACCAATTATATTCTAAATAAAATCACACATAATATATTTTAAGTTCAAAATATATTTAATATACATATCTTTTAAATTTCAAATTTAAATCTAAATTCAAATCTAATTCAAAATCCAATTTAAAATCCACATGAAAATAGATATATATTTATTATCAGATCTATTTACCTCTCTATATATATACACAAATCACATTATTATTTTGTTTGAAATAACAATTTTGCCAATTTTATATTAATTAAATTAAGATATTGTCAAATAAATATTTATCCAGATATTTGTAATTCAATTTTTATTATATTTCCAAATTCATTTACATATCCAGATATCTTTTATTATCAGAATTTATCTGTTTAATTTATTGACACAGTTAATTATTAAATTATCAGATGTCCCAAAATCCGGATTATCACATTCCTCCCCCCTTTGAATCTTTTCGTCTCCGAAAAGAAACGAAGCCAAAATTTAATAAAATGCTTAAAATCATATAAATTTTCTTTGATCATTTTTAAAACACTTTTAAAATCTATTTTATATTATAAAATAGTTTTAATAAAAATACTTTTTATAACTCGATGTCTCGATCAGTCCATCCTTGTTCTCATAGAAATTCGGTCATACGTTGATCGGGCGTAAGACTGAAAATCTATAAATAATTAGCAGACCCATTTTCGACACCCAGTGAAAATACTTGGAAAATAATTTTATTGAAAATATAGAAAACATTTGAAAATATCAGAAATATCTTTGTTGAGAATGCTATAGAAATCATCACCTTATCCATGGTCGCAGTTAACCCGATGGTTACGTTGCCATCCGGACAAAATCCATAAATAAATGTAGGCCTCCGCGCCCCTCGATTACACCATGGAACCCGCTACAGATCGCAGCTACAACCGGGGTTACGTTGCTGTCACAGCAAAAACCCATATAACTGTAGGCCTCAGCGCCCTCGTATTTCGCTGCCAAAAGAATGAAAGTTCAACACTCCACTTGGCCATAGATTGCAGTCTACCGATGTTACATTGCCTTCCCGGCAAAATCAAGCGTAGACTGTTGACACTCACCTCCACACGATTTCCGCTATGGTCCACATAGTAGATCGCAGCGACATCGAGTTACACTATCGTCACAGCATAACCCAAATGCCTCTGTAAGCATCAGCGCCCTCGACTTTCGCTACCCAATAATCCTCAGGAACTAGTTTGTCCGGACTCCTCACAGGATCAACTTTAGAACCTCCCCCTTAGAGGCTCAAGGCAGTACCAACCTATGGTACTCCTGAGAAGTTCATCCCAAGGGAGCGCCTTTTACTCCAGAGCCATTTTCAAAACACTTTATACTATACACATATAGTATCTTCCAAATCATACACCTAGTATGAATCTCATATAAGTCTCCTTTCTCAAAATCAGTTATCCCAAAATTGATAATTCTCAACTAGGCTTTCCAAATTTCAATATTGATTTTACCTAAAAAATCAAAAGCCTTTTCCAAATTCATAGGTTCCCAAAACCTTTTCCAAAATCATTCTCATAAGATCCTTTATACGTGTGTGTGTGTGTATATATATACATATATATATCTTCTTAAAACTTTGGATCTCTTCAAACTTGTATAAAACCCATTTTATACTTCAAAAACTTTCAAAAACCCCTTTCTTCTGGCTATAGATTCAACAAGGGGAGATTTATCTTATATAACAAAGATATATAACTTTGTTTATTCCAAATCAAATATTCAAATTGAATTGCTCTTTACAAAACCACTTACCATATCACTTACTTCCATAAAGTAAATTTTTACCATAGAAATATCCAATTTCCACTTTTATTCATTGTATATTTCACAAAATATACTTTTCATTTCAAAAATCATTTTACATTTCTTATCCACAAATTTCCCAATATCAATATCACTCAAATCCGTACGATGTACATATATCTTCCGTACGCTATACCAATCTGATCGCTCATTCAATCACAAAATTTCATTTCCGAACTAGTATCGTCCACCCGACTTCCTAGTGCGGACTCAGATCTGGTCTCTTGATCAGAAACCGTCATTCTCCTTGCATAGCCATAACTATGAAAGAGAATATACAGAACCAATCAACAATCCATATCTAGGTTCGCCGTCGAAAATCGAATGAAAAATCCCAACTCGGATTGACATAATTATCTCCAAATTCTGTGCTCGAATCCGGATTAAATCACTATACGAATAGAATAATATACGTACATCCTACGTATTAATCATTATTGATTATTAGCCAAATCAATCTCCTTTCTATTCACATTCACTTTAGTTTCTATCCACTTATTCACAGTTGATTCAATCACATTTGGATTATCACCTTAATTCTTATGTCAATTGGGTATTTAATCGTAAGCAGTTCGAACTCTGTTCAGTTTAAAATTTAGAAAATAGCTTGAAAAATTAAAATAGATAAGTAGTTGAAAAATAATTACTAGTTTGCAAAATAGCTGTAAAATAGTTAAGAAATTGTAAAATAGTTGGATAGATAAATAATTATAGAAATTTTAAATAATTGCAAAATAGTTGTAAAATAGTAATCAGTTATAAAATAGTTAAGTAATTCCAAAAGTAGTTATAAAATAAGTATAGGATTGTTTTGGGTTCAATAAAAAAAGTTGTATATATAATAAATAGCTTGGAAAAATAGATTTGTACTAAAACAATTTATTTTGAAAATAGTCCAGAGTCAAAATTTTCAATTCCCAACCTCCATTTCCAATCAATTCAATTTAAATTTCCACTTCCATTTAAATTGACTTAGTTCCAATTTAAATAACTTCAATTTCCATTGAAATTGATTTAACCCCAATTTAAGTAGAATTAACCTCAGTTTCTTTCCAAATTTAACTTTATTCAACTTTGATCTCAAATTCTACTAATTCAAATAAATTTCAATTGAACTAGTTCCACTTTCAATTCATTTCAACTCCAGTTTGAATTAATCCCAATTTCAAACTCCATTTCCAATCAAGTTGAATTATTCTTGATTTCTTCCCAAATTCAATTCAAATTCCATTTAAATTTAAAACTATTCAACTTTAATTACAATTCCAAATTATTCAAATCAATTGGGATTAATTTCAAATTGAACCCACCTCAAATTTCAAATCATTTCAAATCAATCCAATTCAAATTTTCCATTTGAATTTTTAAACTTATACATCCTTAATCACAGATCCAATTAATTTAAATCAAATTCAATTTGAACTAATTCAATTCAAATTTCAAATTTAAACCATCTCGAATTATATAAATTCGAGTTAAATCTTTAAATATTGATTTAATCCTTTAAATCAAATCAAATCAACTTATATCTTTAAACCATTTAATTCTGAATCCAAATTCCATTTTATCTTAATAATGGATATATTACCATACCCTATTTCTTTAAACAAATCCAATTCCCAGTTTAAAGGTTATTAATAATAATAGGGTAATATTATCCAACTATTTTAAAACATCTATTCATTTCCAATTCCCAGATCTCAAACCCATTGGAGATCACACAAACTCCCCATTCAAATCAATCATTTTAACTTCCCAAGTTAAATTTTAATTTCATCTTGAAATTTCCAAATTAGGTTGTCCATTCAAACTTATTTAACTTCTTCCAAGTTAAATTTAATTTACTTAATCCATTCAAATTTATAAAATTTGAATTCCCATTCAAATTTTAAACTTCAGATTAATATCCTTCCCACTTAAATTTAAAACCTACTTCACTTTGGGTTTCACATCACGTTCCAAGGAAAATATCAAACCATCTTTGATATTATGTATACTCCTTATACATATTATTTCTTTTACACACTTGGTTACTTTTAAATTTTAAACCACCTTTGGCTTTAAATTCAAACAAATTCCTTTAAAATTTCAAACAACCCTTATTTGAAATAGGACCCTTTCATTCAATAATATTATTTATTATTTCTTCATTACTTTGAAACAAATTTTCAAATTTCTGGAACTAGATTTAAAACTTCACAATTTAGATCATCTTCGGTTCCAATTTATAAGTCATACTCGCCCAAATGTTTTACTTCCTTAAAACATTTCATTTTGCTTACTCATTAATACACATTTTATTATTAATCACAACAATCATTTATAATAATAACCAAGATTATCATATCTGGAAACCAATTCATTAATATCTTATTCTGAAATTCTTTCCCAAATTCAAGATTTTAATTTCAGTTTGAATCCATTTCAAACTTGTTCTTTATTCCATTTAAATTTGGTTGTATCTCTATTACCACTTAATTCTTACTATTACTTTTAATTTAATTAATACAACAACCAATTTCCTTAATATAATAGATAATCTATTTCTTAATAAACTTACATAAGATTCATATACTTTTGAAACCATTTTAAAACCTTTATATAAGAAAATAACAAGTACGCTTTCATATATTTATATACTCAACTCACTATAGTATCCCACCAGAGCCAAGGTTCTTGCTTAACCTTTAGCTTTGATACCAAATGTAACGACCCGGAAATTTCGATCCCGAAAAATTCCAGATAGTTAGGGAAAAGAAGAAAGAGAAAGAAGAAGAAACAGAAAACTCAAAATCAGAATCTCACCTTCGCAGCGGATAAAATATAATATCACATAAATTAACAGTGTTACAAAGAAGAACTATATCAGTACACTTATATTCTGTACATCAGAGTTACAACCATTACACAACACTGGACAGTTTAAAACAACATGTCCTAAATAAACTATAATATATCACAGCGGGGAAACACTCCATACGTTCCTGCCCTCCAACTTGCCACCTGAGCTCCAGAACGGCCTTACTTGAAAATCTGCAATACTCGGTCTGACCCGAGCATTACATCAAAGTAACACCCGGGTCAAGCTGGAAACCAGCGTAAGTAAACCCATATAATTAGAAATACTATGTTTAAACCATAAAAGAAAACCCGGGTAACTCGTACTTCACTACGAGTTCCTTACTTGTCATGCTCAAACACTTATTTCACAACTCAAATTCTAAGTATTCTAACTTAGTTCAAGGGTCCATATTATTCCATTTCAACCTATTGACATCACATATAAAGAATTATTGCAAATTTCTAATCGAAGTGGTTTCGGGTATTTACTAATACCCGACTCCGGTCTCTTCGAATTCAATACCGTCTTAACCCACACTATTCAGGTGAACCCAATTCAACCTTAAATCACAAGATGTCACTTTTTACACAGCACTTCATCATTGACAGATAACCATATAATCACTGTTCAAGACAAACATATCATATCACAAACATTTCATATCAGAAATATCAATCAATCATTCATAAGCAAGATTAATTAGTCACCCATTCCTAATTAAATCAAATTAATTACTTTAATCAATTTAATCTTGCTTACTTAACAATAATTAATTACAAACCATTAATTATTCATTCCCTAACTATCCCCTCTAATTATATTCAGTAAGTAGCCTTTAATAAATTTACCACATTCATTAATCAACCTTGATTAATCACATTTAGTCACTAATTATTCTTAATTACCCATATTAATTAATTAACCTCTTAATTAATTAATAAATCCTTTAATTAATTACACTGAATAATTAACACTTAATTACTTCCACCAAGTAATTATCCTTAAATTACTTTCCATCAAGTAATTACCCATTAAATTAATTACTTGAGAATTAATCACATAATCCTATTTAAACAATCATTAATTAATTAATTACAACCCTTTAATTAATTAATCAACTTTTGAATCACTTTATAAATCAACTAATTTATCTTTAATTAATAGATTAATTATCCTTTAATTATCTTCTAAATTAATCATACTTGGTTAATTATTACTTAATTACATTAAGTAATTAACCTTTAAAATTAATTACACAATTTAATTATGCTTTAATCATTTGGTAATTAACCTTAATTACTTCCATTAATTAATTAATTACATTAATCCTTAACTATTTACACTAATTGATCATAATCACTTAATTGATTAATTATCTCATAATTAATCACATTATGAATTAATTAAACCTTTGATTATTATCATTAATTGCACTAATTAATGATCCTTTAATTACCTTATTAACTAATTATTCTTTAATAATTAATCTTTAACTTATTTATTAATCAACTTATTTGAATTCAAAAGCTTTGAAGATTAATTAAGTCAAAAACTTCCCATCGTTAAAGTTTAAATATACTAATATTTTGGAATCTTTTTGATACAGGCTTTGGAAAACTTGTTCATTTTTATTTGTTTGGAAAACTGGATACAAATTTCCTCTATTTAAAACCTCAAAAGAAAAAAAAACAAGGTAACCCGATTTTCCTATGGAAATACCCGAGCCAATCCACAGTTTTCCCTAGATAAAACTCGAGTTCCCCCACATATCAAATTTGAAAACTGTTACCTACCATAAAAAACCCCAAGAAAAAATCAGGCAAAGCTTCTCGAGCAAATCTCGAGATAAACACCTCATCTCCTCGCAAATGAACCCGAGCGCGATCCTTTCCCTTTTTTTTCCTGAAACAAAACTCGAAGAAAAACTTCAAAACGAAGCTGACACATCAGAAACACCGTGCACGTGTACAAGAGATCGCTGGCGATCTCCCCTCTCTTCGTACCGTCAACAAATCATCGACCAACCCCACCTTCGTTTCCGGCCATTCAACCCAAGCATCAAGCTCGAATTCGAAATTGAACCTAAATAGTCAAATTGGAACAGAAAACTTCGTCTAGAAATCCTCCTGGCGCCCTAAATTCCGATCGCCGGAATTCACGTAGCCTCGCCCCTACCTTCGCCTTGCTCCTCCCTTACATTCTCCCCAACACCGATCAAGTACGACTCGCCGACGAGGTCACATTGGCCCAGAAATCAACCTCAACCGAAACAAAGCTTAAACCCTAAATCTCCTAAACCCGATCACCACAGCACCATAAAAATCAAGCTATCAATTTTCCCAACCTCATCAATATACAAGCAACCTCTAATCCAGACGCCGAGGCGACAAATTGTGGGGATCAACAGGAATTGACAGTTTCCTAATTTCTGATCAACCCCTAAATTCCCTTCGAATTCTAGCTAAAAAAATTAGATTTAATTTTAAAAATCATCTTTTCCAATATTGAATCAGATCATATAAATAAATCGAGTAAAAAATACTTTAATTTCTTACTTGAAAAGATTTTCTTCTGTAAATTTTTTTCTTTCCAGTAAATCTGGGTACTATATTTTTCTTCTTAAGAACATTTATATTAAAAAAAAATCAAATATTGTTAATACTAACATATGTCATTTAAAGATCAAATATTGAAGAGATTGAGAAAGTGAATTTGAGGAATTTCAATCTAATTAAGTCTTTTGAACAAACACAGAGCAAGATTCAATGCAGACATTCACACACACACACACATATATATTTATATATATGTACAGATATCCAAATATATTCTAGATAAATTTCACCCATGCAAATTTTATTCACAACATACAATAGTTACTTATCACATGCAATAGTAAGTATACACAGATTTGAGCTTCTCTAAAATAAATGTTACTCACCTGTTTCCCTTAGAAACAGAGAAAGCTTGTTTTGACTTTTTTTTATGACATGCTTACTGATCTGGATTTGCTTTCTGAAGCTTTGATCCCAGCTTCTAAGTTTGTTTTTGAACTGTATTTTGAGTTTTGAACTAGAGCTTTCAGGAATTACTTTATTTTTTTCCTTCTTCTCCTCTAGTTTATGCATAACTAGAAACTAAAGCTGAAATTTTTGCTTGATGATTTGTAAGGAATCGTTCAGTCTTTAATCCCAATTTTATTACTTCAGATTTAAAACATGTAAAAGAAAAGTGGGAATAAGAGTAGAAAGATATATATATTACTATGTTCTTTATTTCATTTATTAATTAAAAGAAAAAGGAAATGACACTTGTATTACATGTGCAATTTAGAATACACTTGTCATTATTAATTTATAAATTGTTTACACTTGTTATAATGCATAATTAGTTTATATTTGTAATTTTATATACTAATATGTGTTTAATATCTATATATATAAATGTTTAAGTGTTCCTAATACTTAAACTTTTTCCTTAATTTATCTTAAATATAATTTGAAAGAAATGAAATAAAAACCCAATTATGTATTTAGAAGTAATTATACTAGTCTAATACATCCTTTTATAAAATCCTTTAAAGAAAATAATAGAAAACCAATTATATTCTGAATAAAATCACACATAACATATTTTGAGTTTAAAATATATTTAATATACATATCTTTTAAATTTCAAATTTAAATCTAAATTCAAATCCAATTTAAAATCCAATTTAAAATCCACATGAAAATAGATATATATTTATTATCAGATCTATTTACCTCTATATATATATATATAAAGCACATTATTATTTTGTTTGAAATAACAATTTTGCCATTATATTAATTAAATTAAGATATTGTCAAATAAATATTTATCCAGATATTTATAATTCAATTTTTATTATATTTCCAAATTCATTTACATATCCAGATATCTTTTATTATCAGAATTTATCTGTTTAATTTATTGAAACAGTTAATTATTAAATTATCAGATGTCCCAAAATCCGTATTATCACATTATTAACCAAAACAACGAGTTAAATTATAGTCTATTTGTTATGATAACTTTGTTTTTATCGAAAATATTGACGAGTAAATAACTTAAATTTTAAGATAATGACCAAAACCTATATTTAACTTATTCGTTTCAATTTAAAAATAAATCCTTCATTTGTAAATAGTTTCAAAAACTCACATTCATCGCTCTGTAAATAAATCTTGCATTTTGTAAATATTTTCATCCAGCATTTGGATTTTGTGGGTAGTATCCGCTGAAAACCCTCACGAGACAACACTCGTCCTACTGGAGACATCCAGAGGTTTAGCGGCTAGTTGCATACACTCAATGCAATCATGCTCTCTACGAAAATGGATTTATCATAGTTTTTCTTTATTCGAGACGAATAAAAAGATAAGTGTGTGGGTATTTGATGTGCACATAAATGTGCATATTTTTACCACCATATTTATTCTATTTAAATTAAATAAATGTTCATATTGGGTATTTTAACTTGTTTTAACCAAAATCCATATTAATTTCAAATTGTCACATATCCATCTTCATATGGGGGCAAAACGGTCATTTGTGTGCATATATTTCTTTGAGAAAAATTAATTCGAAATTTCCATTCTATTTTGTAGGAATTTGATTTCAATTACAAGTTGTTTCATGAAGAAGATATGCATGCACAAAAAGAACACAAAGGAATGAAGATGGAAATAATTCAAAGTGAAGATCATGGAGGACCCTACCTACCCACCATCTTAATGTACAAAATAGAGGCTAATGCACATGCTTTTGGAAATCATGGCTTCATGTACACTTAAATGAGGATTATGACATGCTAATGATTACTTGGTGGCCACACTACCTCAAGGGCATTTTGGGCATTTTGCAAAATATGAATTAGAGTTTCATACATGTATAAATACCCATATGTTTCATGTAATATCCTCTCTTACTTAGTCTCTCTTTAGATTAGTTTTAGGCTCTCTTCCCTTAGTCTCTCTTCTTCTTCATTAGTTTAGGCTTAAAATAAAAGACAAGTTCTCTTTCTCGTTTCCATGGCTACTTAGCCATTTTTACTTTATGTATTTTTCCTTTTTCCTATGCAATGTTAATTAGTACTCTCTTTCTTTTACATGCTTCGTTTGTTTATTTACTTTCATGTTAGTAGTGTAGATTTATTTTTCATGCAAATAGAATAGTTTTGTTTCTTTACTTTGCTCTCTTTTTCCTTTTCTTTTTCTTTCATTCATGTTGCAAGCTATGTTTGTTGTTTTGATAACAAACATGAGAGGCTAATCCCTTCAATTTAGAGGTAATGATGCCTACAATCATGTAGCTTCGACATTTTGATAATTATAGCTCTCTTTTTATGCTTAATGACAATGCTTGAAGTAGTTTAATTTGTTGTTTTTGTTTTGAATTTGATAGCCTATATTGTTGACACAAAATAGGCTATGCTTAAACAATCACAAACACAAACGCCTCTTTATCAAAATATGATTATGACATGAGAAAGTGATTTGAAATTCAAATTTGATGGTCTATATTTCTAATTAATAGTTAATAGGCCATACTTAAAAAATAGATTTCATTTTCAACTTTGTTGTCATTTTCATGAGAGTTAGTAAGTGGTTTAAAGGTTATGTTATAGTTTGATGGCTTATGTTGAGCTATTTGATAGCACAAATGAGCCATACTTATGATAAACACATCATTTAAATTCACTTATGACCAAAAAAGAGATATCATAATTTCATAATTTGTTGAATTATATGATCTAGAGAGCGAAATTATCTCTAAATTGTCATTTAACTCTCATATTTTTATCACTTTCTTTTTGACATTTTCCTTATTTTCTAGCTAATCACACTCTTCAACTTTGGTTTGATTTGATTGAAAAGAATTTTAAAATCATCAAATCCCTGCAGATCGAACCGTATTCGCCACGTGCTACATTCGTACACCGTGCGCTTACGGTTATTTTAATTTTGAAACTTTTCGGCAAATTTCTAAACCGATAGAAATTTTGTTCGATTAACACAAATACATAATGTGCCCAAACTATATGGCTAACCAGTAGCCTCCATATATACTCACAATAGTGAGCCACACACACCTCATTTACCCCCGTATGAGGGTCATCCATGAGCAATGCATGTTACTAGTTTATTTATTCAATGCCCATACATCACACCCATCACTCTTTATTCTATATAACGAGTACAAAGAAATAACAAAAGAGTGTTACCGAAAGTCTCATATCAGACGGTACACTAAACTAATTATTCTAATTTCTCGTCACATAGAATAAATAACAATGAATCAAATGGAAAGATGTCATCACCGTATTATGTCAAAACATTAACAAATCAATATTAACAGTGAATAATTATTCATATTATCTATATAGTATAAAATAGAATCGGAAAGTAATATAAAATAGATTAATCAAATATGTATATATATACACATATATATAGAACAATCAAATCAATAAATTATTCACAACATATAATTTCATATAACAAAATTAATACTTATAATTATATAAATATAAATATACGTTTTGGAATTATTAAAATGATCAAGTAAATTCAAATATAAGATATTCATTAAAACAAATTACTTGATTCTCAATCTTTTATAAGATTAAATAAATAATAAATTAGAATTCACAAATAGCGTTAGAAATTCTAATTTCATCACTTGAAACTTAAAAGTTTATAAAACTAAATTGTACATTTATCAATTATATATATAACTTAAATGAAATTTTTACTTATATACAGTTACGATTATTTTAGTTCATCTAACAAATATAAAAGTTTATACATACATACACATATATATGTGTATCATTACACACCCTGTGCATGCATTCATGAACATGTTTGGTATTCAAGCAATCAAATGAAATAAACCAAAAGAGTACACTAAAAAGTGATTCAAATCTAGTTCAACTATAAGTTATATAGGTAATATTAAACTGTAGATATATAAGCCCATAACACACACATACCCATATATATATAAACTCACCCTGAAGCGCAGCAACTAGGACACATGAGCAGTTTTATATATATATATATATAACACGAGTACTTTTGGCACGTGCGATGCACGTGCTCAGAAGGAATTGCTATTATAAAACACTGTTTGAAAGATTTTTGCAATCTAGTCCATATTTACCGCTTTACTATATTTTGTTACATATTTACCTCTTCGAAAAAACATAGTAAAATATCATTTGATATATTACTATGTTAATACATATTTGCTATTATGATACCATATTTCGATACATATTTACTTGTCTATATATAGCAAAAACACAACATTTTTGTATATGAGAGGTTCTATTTGGACACAAAATATAGATATAAAATGGGACACAACAGATCTTGACCATTAGATCTTAATAAAGTACATAAAAATAAATTGTATGTCCTTAATTACAACTATATAAAAAGTTATATTGTTTTTTTATGGGTGCAAGTGGTAAATATGTACCAAAATAATTTGCAAAATAGCAATGAATATGTATTAAAAACAGTAACATACGGAGCAATGACTCTAAGAATGGTAATACGAACATCGAGGACCATGTTGTTTGAATAATAAATGTGGATAACATCGAGGACCATATCATGTAAATAATAAATGGCAATAAAGACTTGAATATTTATAGCATCTGGTGTTTCTTGCCTAACGTCTTCCTCATTGAAATCCATGAATTATGCAAAATCTTAGAGTATATCAATAAAGTCAGCTACTACATGAATGCATTATGGTTATATATATTTTTTTCCTACTGTATTTTAGCAAACACCTTACTTTCAAGAAAAACAAAATTAACCCCCATATGTTCATTTATGGATCTGCATTATTGAAAATAGTCTGAAACGAAATAATAAAAATAAAATTTATGTAGTTTAATTAAATGATCATGCTTCTGCGACGACCCGACTTTCTCACCATAGAAAATCGCATCATCTTGAAGAAAGAAAGGGATAGAAAAGAGAAAGAAAGAGAAGAAAGAAGAAACAACATCAGAATCTCAACAGCGGAACGAATAAATTATATTAATAACATAAATATTACATAGTATACAACACTAATCAGAGTTACACAGCATATACATCACATACGAGACAGTTATAAATACCTATCTAGTTATACAACTCAATACAACTCAACAAAGAGATACCAGCACAGAGAACACACAACGGAAACTATATATCTAACACCGAAGCCTCCTGCTCCATTGCTCCTCCACATTTCGTCAAAGCTAACCTGAATCTCTTGGCTACTCGTAAAAATTTGAGTACCCAAGAGTTTAAGAAAACAGAAGATAAACTCCGGGTCAGACATGGGTCTGGTGTGAGTAACAGGTTAAAGTTGCTTAACTTTGAAAAACCTTTGAAAAGAAGGGTATCACGTAAGACTTCCCACACATAAACATTGAAAAGTTTTTACCTTACGCTAACCAAAACCTTTGATAGGAAATCCAGTGATATTATAATAGGTCTAGGGTTTTCAAGTAAATATGAAATAGCCGAAATTGTTACATTATTAAATTCCAGCTACTAGCCACAAAAGTGGGTAATACAATCAAAACTGTTGGCACTTATTGGATTTTGGATTCCATACAATGGCAGGGCTATCGGGGTACCGCCCGTCACAGTACGTGGCCTAGATCACCGTATCGAGGATCACTTCCAATCCCCTGCAACACAAGGCCAGAACCATCACTTACTGGACAGTCCCGAACAAGACAACCCCGCAGTTGGCATATGTTCCAACTGCCCACACAGCCGAAATAAAAAGGGACTTCTAGACAGGGGGAAATCTCGTCCTACTTCGGCATGACCCAATTAGCATTGCCGCACCTCTCCTGTTTTAGCCATTCCCGGTTGATGAGGCTTGAGGCTACGATTACCTTTAGAGAACACATCTCTTAGAATGCTCATCGTCCACCTGACGATGTTCTGAAAGCATTTAATCTACACAAGTTCGTTCCGGGTTCGAACGAAACTGAAGGAATTATCTCGTTAGACTCATTTTGGAATCACCCTCAGAGTTAACGACGATAACTCTTGCACTCTGAATCTTCATCTCGAATCTGAAAGTACCACCCCGTTAAACTCGTATTGGAATCACCTTCAGAGTTTTAACGACGAATAGTCCTTACACCTCGAGTCTTCACTCTTCACTTGAGATTCACGACCTATCGTAAATTTGGATCGATGTGGTTTTCGGATATCCAAATCTGGAAACGCGATCCCGGTCTCATCGAAATCCAAAGCGTATCTTTTAAGGCCAAGTTGATTTAGGGTTTAAAACAATTCAATTATCTATATACACACAGATAGATAATTCACAAATCACAATAGATAATCAACATTATCATTATAAACAGATGATCCACATTATCATTATAAACAGATAATTCATACTATCATCAAAATAGATAATCCATATTATCATCACAATGCAACCAAAGCATCCATATCACACCGCATTACTTATCTCATATCTGAGATCTCAAACCATTCAAGGCAACCAATATCATCCATTCATATATAAGCAATGATTAATAATCACACCAAATATAATTAATTTAAAATGAATTAAATTAATTACATCATTTCTAATTAATTTAAAGTGAATTAAATTAATTACTTCATCATTTTCAAACTTGCTTACATCACTATTAATTAATTATCAATCAATTAATTAATCATCAACCAATTATTCATTTTAATTAATCATCACTGATTAATTAACCTTTAACTACATACAAGTAATTATCCATTAATTAATTTTCACTAATTAATTATACTTAACCAAATACAGTAATTAACCTTTAATTACTTTGCAAATTAATTAACTATAATTAATTACATTGATTCTTAATTAATTACATTAATTAATTCCTTCATTGATTAATTATTCCAAATAAATCCATTCTTAATTACATCATTAATTATAATAATTAATGATTTCTAATTACATTTTTTATTTAAATTAATTACATTAAGTAATTAATCTTTATTTAAAACATAATTGTTAATCACCCTTGATTAACCCAGTTCAGTAATTAACTACCCTTAATTACTTAACCAAATAAATTAATTACTCCTTAATTAATTATTTCTAATTAATCTCTTGATTAATTTTACAAAGTAATTATACTCAAATTACTTCCATCATCAAATCACCTTCAATTAATTACATCCAGTAATTACCCATTAATTACTTTCCTATGTAATTTCTCTTCATTAAATTACATTAAGTAATTATACTTCACAGAACATCAAATGATTATTCTAAATTAATTAAACTGAATTAATTAACTTAATCTAATCAAATTAAACTCAATTAATTACAATGAGTAATTGATTGCTTAATTACTTCCATAAGTAATTATACTTAACAATTTACACAAATGATTATCTTTAAATTAATTAATCTAATTAATTATTAAAAATTAATCACATTAATTAATAATTAAATAATCCTTAGTTAATAACCTTCATTAACTATTAACAATACATTAATTATTTTTCTAAAGTAATTAACTTATTTTAATCATTATTGATTATAAATTAATTAATCATTAATAGCTCATTAATTAACCCCAAATTATTTAATTAATTAAGCGTTAATTGTAACTTAATTAATCCTTTATTACTTGATTAATTAATTACCAATCATTAATTAAGTATCTAATCTTATTTAATTAATGATTCTTAAATTACAAGTTAATTATTCTAAGAATAATTAATCTTAAACTTTTAAGTTTAAAACCCTTAATTACTTTAAGTAATTATACTTTAAGTAATTATCCATTTCATTAATTTATTAAATAATTAATTATCCATTTAATTACCCTAATAATTAAATGAATTACAAATCATTAAATTCTAATTTAACTTTAAGATAAAACCTTTTTCTTATCTATGGTTAGATTATCATTCACAAATATATTTGAAAACATTCATTTCCAAATTTAATTTAAAATTTCATTTTAAAAATTCAAGTTTTAAAATGAAACCCAATTTATGTTCAACAAATTTAAAATCAATTTAAAACCTTTAAATTTACATGATAAAGAATACTTTTACTTATAAAAGGAATTTTACAAGAGTTTAAACCAAATTCCTTTTTAAATTCAAAACATTTAAATTTTACTTTATCATTCAAAATTATTAAAACACTTAAATTTATAAAACTTAAATTTATTTTAAAACAAAGATTCAAATTTAGATTTGAATCAGATTTAAACCTTGTTTAAATCATTCATTTATATTTCAAACCCCAATTTAAAATCAAATTCCTTTAAAAACACTTTTAAACACTTAACCCCTTTAAGGTTGTTATCCCAACTTTTGGCAAAGTTGAGATACTCAGAATTTACTAAAAATAAATGATTATTATTCTTGAATATCAACTATGCACTGCAGGATAACCATGGATATCGGTGAATTTTGTCCGAGTCCAGATCAGGCCACAATTGATAAGACATGACAAGCAAAGCTGTAGAAGCCAGCGTTCCAAATTTCAAGTCAATCGGAGTTCATACGCTCAAGTTATGATCGATTCAATTTGGAGGAAAAGGCCCGAGATTCGAACCCATCAGGTTCGAAACCATCACCTTCGAACCCATCAGGTTCGAACCCATCGCCTTCGAACCCATCGAGGTGCCTCGGGTTTGAACCCATCAAGTTCGAACCTACCAAGTTCATAACAATGGACCTCGAATCCATTGGAGAGTAGCTGGTTCGAATCCATTAAGCATCGGTCGTTCGACTCCATCGATAGGTCTTTGTTCGAACCCATCGTTGGAACCCTATTCGAACCCATCCAAGAAGCTTCGTTCGAATCCATTGGGTCAGCTAGCCATGGTGACGTGTCCTTCATTGGTTCGAATGCGCCGAGATATTAGGAGTCAAAGCGGTCAACTCGGAGTGAAGACCGGATCGGTTCGAGATTTGCGCTCCACGTCGCTGCGAAGGCACGTGCCACCATCGGTTCGAAACCATCGGTTCGAATGGATGGTTTCGAACCAAACCGCCATGCAGAAAACGCCATTTCGAATCCATGATATCTCGCAATCCACTGATCCAAATGCAACGAAATTTTCACAGTAGCTTCCATACATGATAAAGATTATTCATGCCAAGTTTCAGCTCGATTGGACCATTTCTTGATGGGTTCGAAATCACTTCGAATCGATGTCAGATCGATCCAAAACTTGGTGGGGTCGGTCGCGTGGGCCCACTCACGTGCCAGAAGAAGTCTCCCGAAGTTTGAGCGAGATCTGGGCCTCCTACGCCTATAAATAGCAACCTGAAGCCTTCAGAAAAGGGGATTTTTTGGGAGCTTTCACCATTGAACGTCCAGACTCTACCGGATTGAATTACATACTTCATTATCATTGTTGTATTCAGATTTCAAGGCTATCATCAACTGTAATCCGCTGTAATCAAGAGTAATCAGCGAAGAACATCAATAAAAGTTAAAACCTTTGAAGTGGACGTAGGCCGGAGATAGCCGAACCACTAAAATTGTGTGTTCTTGTTCATAATTTCTATTTTGCTGCGAATTGCTTGCTTAGATCTGTGATTTGTGTTTGAATATTGCTGAATTATATTCCAACACCGGTGCTTTCACAATACTTGGGGTTTGTGACCAATTTTGGCGCAAACAAAGGTTATTTAAACAAATTTGAAATTTAAAAACTTCATTCATTTCCAGCTAAGATTCAAATTAAACTTGAATCCATTATTTAAAAATTAGATTTAAAACTTATTTTAAATCTTGGCTTATTCCTCTAAATTTCAGTTTAAATTTTGAAAACTGGACAGGGTTTACTAACCTGTAACAAAACTAAACCGAGCCATACATAAATCACTCGAGCCTAACCTAACCTAGCCCGAAAAAAACACTAAATAACTCGAGTAAAACTTGAGTAAAATTTCCATTTGAAATCATATAAACTTAAGTACTGTTTGGTTTTACAAAAAACCTGTATCAACAAAATACCCGAGTCCTCACAACAACTACTTCGAGACCAACACCCCCATGCTTCGAGCAAAACACGCAACAACTCGAATAACACTCGAGTACCCATCTTCCCCAAATCAACAGCATATACACCATATCCTCCGTGCACCTGCACCAACCCTGCCGCCAAGTCCGACCACTCGCGACGACTCACGCAAGTCGACGATCATCTTCCAACACAATTCCGACCCTCAAACCATTTGCAGAAGCTCAAAATCAAAATCGAGCTTATGAGCTCAAAACTGGAACAATTGTCGAAATTCAAAGCTTAACCACCATCGCCACAGTGCAAAGATCCACTTCCCAATATTTTTCCCTAAATCTCCTATCACCACTCCATCACCAAAGAAGATGCTGGCCACCCCAACCATCTAGATAGACAGTTCCAACCCAAAAAATCATTTCTGGTCAAACCGGAAATGCTCAATCATTTTCAAAATAAAAAATCTGATTTTAGTTTTAAAATTCAAGTTTTAGTTTAAGAAATCGATTTATAATCTTGAATCAATGAATCTGGAAAATTAACTTTTCATTTACATAAAGTTTGTTCTGTTATATTTCGTTTTCCAAACATATTACAGATTTTTTTATATTAAATAAAATTTAAACTTAAACTTATATTACACAACCATATTTTGATTGAATCTTAAATCTTAACACCTATTAGATCAAATAAAATAGATTTTAGCAATTCCTGAACCAGGGAACTTATGCACAGAAAAATAATTTATACAGCAACTTGCAAAACTACATACATTCATATATATATATATATATATATATATATATATATATATATACACACTAGTAATGAGCTTGTAAATAGTATACAAACACACTTATTTCTAGAGTAAAACATGCAACTAGATTCATACTTAATTTTAAAAAGAGTGATGTTAATCATAGATTAGGATGATGACAGAGCAACCATGTTTTTGAAAAGCTTGAAACTGGAATGTGCTTTAAACTTAAGTTGTTGTAGTTTTGCTTATGAATTTAAACTGCAGTTGGATGTTTGTTTTAAAAAAAACTTCAAGTTAAAGATGAATTGTAGGCATGGTTGTTTCAAAACAGAAATGGAGGAGATTGCAGGCCTTTGAATTGCAGAATGATGATCAGGTTAATGATTTGAAGAGGCTACAGGTGATTGATTTCTGGTATGTGGAGGGATCAAATTCTGTTTTGAATAAATCTTCTGGTTTGAAAGGAAATTTTGAGTACAGATTTTGTTTTAGAAAACAGGTTTCCGATTCTCAATGAATTTTCAGATTTTTGGCTTTGATTTGAAGAAGATAGATCAAAGAATTTAAATTTTTAGTTTGAATGTTGATTTCAGATTTTACAGCTGAAGATTTTCTTAAGTTTTGAAGAAGAATAGAAAAAAAATGAGGTGAGAAGAAATGTGTTTATATAAGAAAATTTTTGATTTAATTAAAATAAAAGAAAATGAAAAATTAAATAGGACACTTGTTCTTAATCTTAACATTTGTCACATTGTTTAATTTATGGCTTAACACATGTCATTAGATGTCTTTAGAGATTTACACTTGTAATTTAAGTATTTATTTTAATTTGAAATTGTTTATAAAAGCTTTTAACTTAATTTATTACTTTTTATGTATATATATATATATATATATATATATATATATATATTTCCCTTTTTTTAGAAAAACAAAACAAAACAAATTATAAATAAAAGCTTATCCAAATATTTTTAAGTATTTATTCTTTTGAATTTTCAAAACATTAAATTCAAATTTTAAATTAAATTATAAAACCTAATTTAAAAATCAAGTTATATATATATGCATATATAACTCTTATTAAATTTAAAAATAACAATTCTATTTCTATAAAATTTATTATGTTTATAAGAACTAAGTATTATAATTATTATACTAAAATAATAAATTTAACAATTTTAAATGATTTATAAAAGAGATTATAAATCACTTCTGTTAGTCAATAAATTAAGATCATATGTAAATTGTATTTTATATATATTTATTTTCAAATCATATTATCAAGTAATATATAAAAGAAAATAAAACAAACCTTTTTGTTATTTAATTTAAATTTATCTTAAGGTTAAATAAATTAAACAATTTACTTTAACAATTTAAAACCATAGTTATTTATTACATATCTTTTGAAAAGCTTAATATTGAATAAAAATAAAGTTTTCAAATTATCAACAATACTAGAATTAGAAAAGAAGCTTTATTTACTAAATTCCAAACCAAAGCTTATCTATTTACAATATATACAATTATATATATATTATAAATAGAAAATAATTTATTTTTAAAAAAAAGATAAAATCTACCAATTTAAATACTTATTAAAGAAGATTATTAAATCAATTCAAATTTTATTAACAAAAATTATCAAATCAATTTAATTTTTCACATAGATTATTAAATTTATATTGCCAAAAATTCCGGGATATCACATTCCTCCCCCTTTAAAAGAATTTCGTCCCCGAAATTTAAAAGCAAAGGTAGTTTAATAATCTATCTTAAGATTTTATTTTAAAACATAAGCATATATTATCAATCATATGCTAACAACCATAGCAATCCAATTCATTCAAACAAACAAATCTAACTATCCAAACAAAATTCTGGATAGGATTTTCGAGAGTTTCCCAAGTATAAATACCGGGATACTCACTCTACAGAATCCAAACAATCAATACTACTAAGCTACAGAGCTCATATTCAACTAGATCTACAAAACTAAACAGGATATCAGACTACAAACAAGTCCGACTCAACAATCACATCCTCCTGAATTGCTGGTTCCATAACTAGAAATAGGTCATACATGTACTCCCTCAGAGATACGTGAAACACATCGAATCCCAGTTACCCAAACTGGCAATTCAACCTTGAAAATCAAACACTAATCCTCATAAGAACACAGAAAAGATCCAAAACACCTCGGAGCTGACTTACCCAGTCTTACCCAATCTTATAGCTCCTTAGATCGGAGAAAACTTACCCAAAATCAAATCTTTGACTCCGGAATCCAAATTCCTTCGTCTCTTATCCACAAAACACTCCTGACCATCCTGGGCTGCCTTTATCTCTCCCGATCAGCTCAACCTTCGTTGATGTCTCTAGAAATAAACTGGACTAAAACAACCTAACAGAATGATCTCCTCAAGATCAATCCAAAACCAAGAACACCAACTCTACTCCACAAACATCAGAAGACTATCTTACTTCTCTTATCTGGAAAAGACAAAACAAAAGCACTCCCAAACTGCTTCCGCTGCACAACTCTGATCTGGAGTAGAAGAAAATGCTGATGAAGAACATGAGCACAAACTGGACAACGCATCTCAAAAATATGGTTCAACGGATCCATAAAAGAAAACTCAGAAGTACCACGATATTCTGAGCTGCTTCACCAAACCTTTGCTCTAGAAGTCATCCTTTTACTAAACTGAACCACCGGTAGCACTCCTAGAATCCAGTCGATAAGAAAACTCAATTCTGGATGCGGACAAACCTCTGATAACTCAAGAGAACGCTCAAACTATCGCAAGTCTCTTTTGCGATCAACCCAGCCTAATATCCAAAGAAAACTGTTCTCTCTTTACCGATCAGAACAGCTTACGCTTATCTAGCCAATCCATCGAAGAAATGGATCCACTCTGCTGCTTCTGAACTCCACCTCCAGAAAAACTGCTTAGCCAAAGGATCTCCTTGCCAGCACAGAACACTCCGAGCTGAACTGCTGACACCGACGCCAAAGACTTCCTAATCCAAACCTCTTCGAGAAACTCGGACCTCAAACCAGACAGAAAACATTCTGCTGAACCCAGCCACAACATCGAAGCAGTCATACTTCCCAAACTTGTTCCAAAGAAACATTTTCGAAGACATCCATAGTCACCGTGTCTCATCACACAGCTACTAATTCCTGAGGTATCAAGATACCATTATTTTCTTCTGCCCAACCGACAGATCCAAACTCTACTCATCCAACTTGCACTACCAAGATGGACTCCAAACCTTTGAAAGGTATCCTTCAGAGATCGATGAAATCCTTACATCCAGCTGCAAAGCTCACTTGAGATGGTATTAGGCCTACAGTCTCGATAGATACACTTCCAACCCCAACATTCAAACTCCAACCATTGGTAGTAGTCGTGTTACACACCCCACTACCCCATCTACCTTTATAACTTATATTGGAAAACCCGAACAGATAACCCAACAGATAGGTAGAATAAATAAATATATTTATATATATTTAAAATTAATAATACGCTTTCTCAAGAAAGAAATCACTTCAAAGCCTAGGTACTCACAAAACCTAGTGCTTTGATACCAACTGCGACGACCCGACTTTCTCACCACAGAAAATCGTATCATCTTGAAGAAAGAAAGGGATAGAAAAGAGAAAGAAAGAGAAGAAAGAAGAAACAGCATTAGAATCTCAACAACAGAACGAATAAATTATATTAATAACATAAATATTACATAGTATACAACACTAATCAGAGTTACAGAGCATATACATCACATACCAGACATTTATAAACACCTGTCTAGTTATACAACTCAACAAAGAGATACCAACACAGAGAACACACAGCGGAAACTATATATCTAACGCCGAAGCATCCTGCTCCATTGCTCCTCCACATTTCGTCAAAGCTAACCTGAATCCCTTGGCTACTCGTAAAAATTTGAGTACCCAAGAGTTTAAGAAAACAGAAGATAAACTTCGGGTCAGACATGGGTCTAGGCTTTGCAACCATCGACAGCGGCTCACTCCACCGGTAGGCTTTTCAACCATCCCAGCCCTGCCGTGGCTCACGGTGATACCTCGGGTTTGCTTTTACGGCCAGCCTCTCGACTGTAAGCACCTAGCAAACCAACCCCGCAAGGCCTTATACTACCCCCGGGGGCATGTAGGGGTAAGAGTCTCCCGTTCACCACCTAACGCAAAGCGAGAACCCCCTATCACGCTGTAATGTAGAAAACCCGATCCCGGTCTCATCAAAATCCAAAGCGTATCTTTTAAGGCCAAGTTGTTTTAGGGTTTAAAACAATTCAATTATCCATATACACACAGATAGATAATTCACAAATCACAATAGATAATCAACATTATCATTGTAAACAGATGATCCACATTATCATTATAAACAGATAATTCATACTATCATCAAAATAGATAATCCATATTATCATCACAATGCAACCAAAGCATCCATATCACACCGCATTACTTATCTCATATCTGAGATCTCAAACCATTCAAGGCAACCAATATCATCCATTCATATATAAGCAATGATTAATAATCACACCAAATATAATTAATTTAAAATGAATTAAATTAATTACATCATTTCTAATTAATTTAAAGTGAATTAAATTAATTACTTCATCATTATCAAACTTGCTTACATCACTATTAATTAATTATCAATCAATTAATTAATCATCAACCAATTATTCATTTTAATTAATCATCCCTGATTAATTAACCTTTAATTACATGCAAGTAATTATCCATTAATTAATTTTCATAAATTAATTATACTTAACCAAATACGGTAAATAACCTTTAATTACTTTGCAAATTAATTAACTATAATTAATTACATTGATTTTTAATTAAGTACATTAATTAATTCCTTCATTGATTAATTATTTCCAAATAAATCCATTCTTAATTACATCATTAATTATAATAATTAATGATTTCTAATTACATTTTTTTATTTAAATTAATTACATTAAGTAATTAATCTTTACTTAAAACATAATTGTTAATCACCCTTGATTAACCCCATTCAGTAATTAACTACCCTTAATTACTTCACCAAATAAATTAATTACTCCTTAATTAATTATCTCTAATTAATCCCTTGATTAATTTTACAAAGTAATTATACTCAAAATACTTCCATCATCAAATCATCTTCAATTAATTACATCCAGTAATTACCCATTAATTACTTTCCTATGTAATTTCTCTTCATTAAATTACATTAAGCAATTATACTTCACAAAACATCAAATGATTATTCTAAATTAATTAAACTGGATTAATTAACTTAATCTAATCAAATTAAACTCAATTAATTACAATGAGTAATTAATTGCTTAATTACTTCCATAAGTAATTATACTTAACAACTAACACAAATGATTATCTTTAAATTAATTAACCTAATTAATTATTAAAAATTAATCACATTAATTAATTATTAAATAATCCTTAGTTAATAACCTTCATTAACTATTAACAATACATTAATTATTTTTCTAAAGTAATTAACTAATTTTAATCATTATTGATTACAAATTAATTAATCATTAATAGCCTATTAATTAACCCCTAATTAATTAATTAATTAATTGTTAACTGTAACTTAATTAATCCTTTGTTACTTGATTAATTAATTACCAATCATTAATTAAGTATCTAATCTTATTTAATTAATGATTCTTAAATTACAAGTTAATTATTCTAAGAATAATTAATCTTAAACTTTTAAGTTTAAAACCCTTAATTACTTTAAGTAATTATCCATTTCATTAATTTATTAAATAATTAATTATCCATTTAATTACCCTAATAATTAAATGAATTACAAATCATTAAATTCTAATTTAACTTTAAGATAAAACCTTTTTCTTATCTACGGTTAGATTATCATTCACAAATATATTTGAAAACATTCATTTCCAAATTTAATTTAAAATTTCATTTTAAAAATTCAAGTTTTAAAATGAAACCCAATTTATCTTCAATAAATTTAAAATCAATTTAAAACCTTTAAATTTACATGATAAAGAATACTTTTACTTATAAAAGGAATTTTACAAGAGTTTAAACCAAATTCCTTTTTAAATTCAAAACATTTAAATTTTACTATCATTCAAAATTGTTAAAACACTTAAATTTATAAAACTTAAATTTATTTTAAAACAAAGATTCAAATTTAGATTTGAATCAGATTTAAACCTTGTTTAAATCATTCCTTTATATTTCAAACCCTAATTTAAATTCAAATTCCTTTAAAAACACCTTTAAACACTTAACCCCTTTAAGGTTATTTAAACAAATTTGAAATTTAAAAACTTTATTCATTTCCAGCTACGATTCAAATTAAACTTGAATCCATTATTTAAAAATTAGATTTAAAACTTATTTTAAATCTTGGCTTAATACTTTAAATTTCAGTTTAAGTTTTGAAAACTGGACATGGTTTTCTAACCTGTAACAAAACTAACCCGAGCCACACATAAATCACTCGATCCTAACCTAACCTAGCCCGAACAAAACAATAAATAACTCGAGTAAAACTCAAGTAACATTTCCATTTGAAATCATATAAACTTAAGTACTGTCAGGTTTTACAAAAAACCCGTATTAACAACACACCCGAGTCCTCACAACAATTACTTCGAGACCAACACCCCCATGCTTCGAGCAAAACACGCAACAACTCGAATAACACTCGAGTACCCATCTTCCCCAAATCAACAGCATATACACCATGTCCTCCGTGCACCTACACCAACCCTGCCGCCAACTCCGACCACTCGCGATGACTCACGCAAGTCGACGATCATCTTCCAACACAATTCCGACCCTCAAACCATTTGCAGACGCTCAAAATCAAAATCGAGCTTATGAGCTCAAAACTGGAACAAATGTCGAAAACTGGAAATCACCTCAAACTCAAGACTCCGACCACCAGAGTGCCTTCACCTCCGGCCACGACTTCATCCACACTCCATCTATCATCCCCCTGAATCTGGAAAAGCTCGATCATCTATAGAAGCCGCGTCGATCAAATTTCTGGTCAATAGGAAAACTAGGGTTAAAAAAATTCAAAGTTAAACCACCATCGCCACAGTGCAAAGATCCACTTCCTAATATTTTTCCCTAAATCTCCTATCACCACTCCATCACCAAAGAAGATGCTGGCCACCCCGACCATCTAGATTGACAGTTCCAACCCAAAACATCATTTCTGGTCAAACCAGAAATGCTCAATCATTTTCAAACTAAAAAATCTGATTTTAGTTTTAAAATTCAAGTTTTAGTTTAAGAAATCGATTTATAATCTTGAATCAATGAATCTGGAAAATTAACTTTTCACTTACATAAAGTTTGTTCTGTTATATTTCGTTTTCTAGACACATTACATATTTTTTTATATTAAATAAAATTTAAACTTAAACTTATATTACACAGCCATATTTTGATTGAATCTTAAATCTTAACACCGATTAGATCAAATAAAATAGATTTTAGCAATTCCTGAACTAGGGAACTTATGCACAGAAAAATAATTTATACAGCAACTTGCAAAACTACATACACTCATATATATATATATATATATATATATATATACTAGTAATGAGCTTGTAAATAGCATACAAACACACTTATTTCCAGAGTAAAACATGCAACTAGATTCATACTTAATTTTAAAAAGAGTGATGTTAATCATAGATTAGGAAGATGGCAGAGCAACCATGTTTTTGAAAAGCTTGACACTGGAATGTGCTTTGAACTTAAGTTATTGTAGTTTTGCTTATGAATTTAAACTGCAGTTGGATGTTTTCTTTAAAAAAACTTCAAGTTGAAGATGAATTGTAGGCCTGGTTGTTTCAAAACAGAAATGGAGGAGACTGCAGGCCTTTGAATTGCAGAATGATGATCAGGTTAATGATTTGAAGAGGCTACAGGTGATTGATTTCTGGTATGTGGAGGGATCAAATTCTGTTTTGGATAAATCTTCTGGTTTGAAAGGAAATTTTGAGTACAGATTTTGTTTTAGAAAACAGGTTTCTGATTCTCAAAGAATTTTCAGATTTTTGGCTTTGATTTGAAGAAGATCGATCAAAGAATTTAAATTTTTGGTTTGAATGTTGATTTCATATTTTACAGCTAAAGATTTTCTTTAGTTTTGAAGAAGAATATAAAAAGAAAATGAGGTGAGAAGAAATGTGTTTATATAAGAAAATTTTTGATTTAATTAAAATAAAAGAAAATGAAAAATTAAATAGGACACTTGTTCTTAATCTTAACATTTGTCAAATTGTTTAATTTATGACTTAACACATGTCATTAGATGTCTTAAGTGATTTACACTTGTAATTTAAGTATTTATTTTAATTTGAAATTGTTTATAAAAGCTTTTAACTTAATTTATTACTTTTTATGTATATATATAAATTTCCCTTTTTTTTTAGAAAAACAAAACAAAACAAACTATAAATAAAATCTTATCCAAATATTTTTAAGTATTTATTCTTTTGAATTTTCAAAACATTAAATTCAAATTTTAAATTAAATTATAAAACCTAATTTAAAAATCAAGTTATATATATATATGCATATATAACTCTTATTAAATTGAAAAATAACAATTCTATTTCTATAAAATTTATTTATGTTTATAAGAACTAAGCATTATAATTATTATTTGAAAATAATAAATTTAACAATTTTAAATGATTTATAAAGAGATTATAAATCACTTCTGTTAGTCAATAAATTAAGATCATATTTAAATTGTATTTTATATATATTTATTTTCAAATCATATTATCAAGTAATATATAAAGGAAAATAAAACAAACCTTTTCGTTATTTAATTTAAATTTATCTTAAGCTTAAATAAATTTAAACAATTTACTTTAATAATTTAAAACCATAGTTATTTATTACATATCTTTTGAAAAGCTTAATATTGAATAAAAATAAAGTTTTCAAATTATCAAAAATATTAGAATTAGAAAAGAAGCTTTATTTACTAAATTCCAAACCAAAGCTTATCTATTTACAATATATACAATTATATATATATATATATATATTATAAATAGAAAATAATTTATTTGTTTTAAAAAGATAAAATCTATCAATTTAAATATTTATTAAAGAAGATTATTAAATCAATTCAAATTTTATTAACAAAAATTATCAAATCAATTTAATTTTTCACACAGATTATTAAATTTATATTGCCAAAAATTCTGGGATATCACAGCTTCCGTGCAATAGATTATGTATTGATGGGCATAAAATGTAAGTAGACCTACAATTGAAAACATTATGGTTAGGATAGATTAAGTGCTAAACATGATCAAGCATAAACTCATTGGTAACTTTTGGCCTTACAGTAACAACCACTGATATTTTTCAATATGTAAATAATGATAGAGCAATGGTAGTTAAGAAGCATAATGGTTGGAAAAGAATTAAATAAAAAACATGCAGCCAAAGCACTAAACACACATATTGATAACGTTGTTTTATTAAGATATTTATTTATAAAATATCAACTGTACTTTAAACCAATCTATAAAAGAATGATTGATGGTCAGTATATCTTTAAATACCTAATACGTGAAATGTGAGCATTTACTAATGTTCAAATTCACTTTGACGGTGTGTAAGGAATATCTACCTATTGCCCCATAATGTTAATTTACTAAGTATTTTGAGATTTAGTATCTAGTTATTTTTTTACATTACATAATAATTGAGCATCCATGCCTATTGAGAATATCAATTAGTAAACCAAAAATATAAAGAATACCTTCTCTAACCAAATTAGTAAATCTTCTGGTGTATTTTTTGCCTGCTATATCTTTTTAGTTTGTCCAAATAGTCGCTTTTCATCACATGGATAATGGACCCCTACTTATTACTTTACCATAAGCTGGCAATCTCATCAATATACTCGATAGCAATGAAATTCTTATTAATCAACCTTCTGCCTTTAATTTTTTTCTTCATCCTTCAACAATACCAACCAACAAATCCTACAATTAGAAGTCTCATAACAGTTATGTGATGCACCAATAAAAAACGATTACATTTTGTTGGAATTGCAATTCACGTCATTAGGAAAGTACACTTTTCGTCAGAAGAATAAAACCCAATTTAGAACATCAACAAATATCACAGATACGTGGAATTTATATGGAACAGATTTCAATGGCATTTTTGTATCAATTGAGCTGAAGTTAGAGAAACCATATAGCAATACAGAAATTAAACAATGAAGTAGAAGCGAAAAAAATTGTGTTTAAAAGTAAGTACATATATTAAAGGAAACCATGGTCTTATTGAAATTCGAAAAATAAGAACAACATTACCTCTGTGTGTTGATGGATTGAAAGTTGTTAAAGAAATACCCATCTCCGTCTTCCAACATATCATTATATACAGAAAATTGATTGCAAGGGAAGAGTATTTTAGTTTTGAAGGAAACCATGAATTGAATTTAAAATAAAATTTCACACCTTTTATTAAACAATCAAAGCAGTGATGGCGTTCTCATAGTATTCCGATTCATAATCCACTTAATAATGCTTCAGTATTCATCTTCCCATCATGATGCAAGATTCGGTAGAGTTCAAACTAAATTATTCAAACTCGCGACCTAAATTCAAATTTAAACCCAAAGCTTGATTATCCTGAGATTTGAAAGAGGAAAAATAACATAATAATCTCGCTAGTGGAAGCTAAACGATGAGCAATTTTGTATATAATTACGAGAATTTGGGAAACTACTTAGTAAACCGTGGATAATGCTGGTGGTGGCTAAGTGGTGAAACAAAATGACAAAAGAATCCCTATTGTATATTGTTATTTCGAATTTTAGAGGCGGACGGTTTGGGTATTCCGAAAAAGGCTTCACTTTGACCGTTTGACCAAAGTATTTGATTTTTATATATATATATATGTATATGTATATATATATATATATGTATATATATATATATGTATATATATATTCAGAAACAATTAAACTAACCAAGTTGGACCAAATAAAAGCAAAGCAAGTAGTAGTATAAGAAAACGGCGAAGAGTGAAAAAAGTGCAGACACAAATTTACAAACATTATTCGAAGGCAAATGGAATAAACAGAGCACTCAGTGTTCTATAAATTTGGAATTTTCTATGATATAGTATAAAAAGGTGTAGTTAACAAATTATATAATCACATTTCGAACCAAATCTTATAAAATAAAAAAAGATATAGGAGCTTGCATATAAAACATCTCAGCACCTACATAAATCAATATCAAAATGTACAAGCTTATAAACAAAACTTACAAGCTTATAGTGCCCATAAAATGGAAATTCATTATCAAAACACTTATGTGAATAAATTGACCATAATATATATATATGTATGTATGTGTGTGTGTATGTATGTATGTTTGTATATCTTATTATCAGAACTTAAATAATATGTATAATTGGATTTTATAAAATATACATTAATAACTGTATCTTATTAGATAAGAATTCATGTTTTATTTCCATGAAACTCTAGTATATTCATTTTTTTAAGGTATACTAAAATTATGTTATATATATATATATATAACATACAAACTTGAGAGTTCAAATATAGAAGTAGACATACAATTTATTATTTATAATACGATTAATTCATATAATGGGGGTGTGTGTGTATCACAACCCATATTGATAAAGTATTCATTATTATATATAAACATAAGCTGTAAAACAGGAAATCACAACATAGTATAGTGACTTAATGAAAACAGAGTTTAAAATGTACATAGGAAAATACAAATAGGAGCTCAAATATAAACATTAACTTGCACGCATGCTCACAGGTGGAAGAAATGAATACAATTGTTTTTTCAACAGAGGATAACACACTCATTGAAATTTAACAGTAGCGGAAAGATTTATATGCATATGTTCATCATAAATACACATATTAAGAACATATATGCCCGAAGAAACAAATGCACGCACATACTCTACCGACTCACACTCACAAGAACAAATGTGTGCGAAAATGAACAAGCGAAGGCACTCTATCATAGGTCACCATCACCGGTCGACCAATTGCTAGCCTTCATGCTAGCTGTTAAGGCATCTCTCTCCCCTCCCTAAATCGACCAATTATAGTTTAATTTAATGTAACTTCTAGCCAAGAATCATCCAATTCATACATATAGCTATATACATAACTACATTATTAAGCATAGTTTACTAGAGTGGAATACTCACTCGTACAATGCCATCTTTCTCTCATGTTCAAAGGCATGAGACACAGCTTTCCCAGACAACGTCGCACGAGCCTCCCTATTAGGTATAGATTCATACATGTTTGGAGATGCATACAATAATATTATGTATTTTTTTATTTCTATAATATACGCTTGAATTTTAAGGTGGAGAAAATTGGACTTTTGATGGCTTCAAGAAGGCAAAAAAAATATAATGTTATGACAGTGAAAGGTGTACGCGAATCAAAGTGATGAAGAAAGAAGAATCAAGAAAAGGAAAATTCTAGTATTTGGATTTTGGTTGATACCTCTTGGGCTTGGAATTTAATAAATTGAATTTAGGCCAAAGAAATAAAATAAGTGGACATATGTGCGCGTGCGCATACACACATATTTATGTATACATATATCTTTTTGTTTTCTTTTAGTAAGCAAAACAAAATTCAATTTGGTTTGAATAAGTAAAAATTATATTTCAAAATCACTTTATCAAATAAATTCCCCTAAATTCCAGTTTATTTAATTAAATTACTATTATTAACTCAAATTAATTATTATTAAAAGCTGGATTGTTACTATTATGTTTGTCATGGTGAATCATGATTTTTAGTGTTAGTTTCACAATTTTTAGTGTTGTTGTGAGGTAGAAATTGTCAATTGATCAGATTTGGGTAAATAACCAATTTTTGATGACTGCAATAGTGAGTAAGCTAGCGGTGGCATGTGTAGCAGCCTTGGCAAATGACAAAGGCATGGGTGGTGGTTGTTGGTGGTCTAGTGGTCGGAGATGCATGGAATAGCTAGAGTTAGGTTATAGTTCATTTGGGTTATAGGTTCGGTCGTGGATGATTTTGGTGTGGCTGGAGGCATTGAGTAACATAGGTGGAGGAAGGAAGTGCTAGACGGCCTCGAGAAGAGAGCAGTGGTGGAGGCAAGGGTTGTAGGTTGTTGTAGGCATGGTAGGTGATTCATTGGCCACAATATGGATGTTGGATACGTGCCTTGCTCTCGAGATGGGTTGCGTTGGGTTATAAGGGGTCTACATCGTCGAAGTGGGGCTTAGAGGGTTGCATATGGGTTGGGCGCATGTGTGGGGTAGGTAGCGGCGGCAGTTGATGGGGTGCGAGAGGCGTGCATGTGCACGCATGCATATGTGTGCACGGTAATGTTCATTCAAATTTTTACCTAGAAATGCTTCATTTGAACTTGTTACCTGGGTGGGAAGAGGAGATGTGATAGCTCTTGGGTTTCGGTCGGGTATTGGCCAGTTGTACAATGAGTTTAGGATAATTAAAACAAATTTTTATGTATTTAAGTTAAGTAAATTTTAGTTAATTAGAAAATCTGTTTTTCACTAGTTTGGAATCCGTTTGACACGCAGTTTCCGGTGTCGACTTTGATTTAACTTGTAGATCATATTCATAAAATAATATGACCTATATGTTGTAGCGAATTTTAACAGTAAATTAATACGGTTATGTTTAATTGCGTTGTTTGATAATTATATTATATTACTAACACTCTGTTAGCAAAATAAAAACCCATTCTACTATATTTAAGTTGAGTTGATTATATTGGACATCTATTTAGCAGAATAAATCACCATTCTGCTATTATGTTAATTTGGACATTTATTTAACTGCCAGTTGAATTATATTGAGTTGTTATCCACCGATTGATCGTACGGAATTTCTTTACATAGCTACGTGTATGTAAATGTATGTGATGTGACTTGAATGTCGTTATGGACTATAATGGTGCATCTTAAGTACCATTGAAATTAGCTAAGCCTCTTCCTAAATTTAACAAGTACATAGATTTGAAACCAAGTTTCATTTTTATAACTATTTAAAGTAAATTGTTAAATCAGTTAATAAGGTTTAATTGTTAATGTTATTAATGATGTTTAAAAATTGATTTAAATTAATAAAGGTTTAAAGTTAGTTTAAAATTTAAAATATGATGTAAATTATTGTTTAATTAATATTTTTTAAAGTATATTATTATTTTAATTAACAAGGGTTTTTAAGTTAATTATTATTTAATTTACTAAGTGTCTAGGTGATTATTATCTAATTAATTATGTTCTAAGTTAAATAATTATTTTAATTAATAATAATTAAGCTAATTATCCTTTTTAATTAATGATTTATCTTAAGTTAATTAGTTCAAATTAGGTATTTAAAGTTGATTAATTAGTTTATTTAACAAGGTTTGCCTTAATTAGTTAATTTATCAAATGTTAATTAAAGTTATTTAAGTATTTAGTAATGACCTTTAAACTTAATGTTAACAAAAAAATGGATCAACATCCTGGATTTATTATGAAAACACCAGCCTTTTTTTTTTGAAAATGGGTTAATTGATATTAAACGGGCTTTGCGGCCCAATAGCCTGTATGTACAATTACAATAAACATTCCGAGATATCATCCGACAATTCCATTACAGTCTCATCTCAAACTAACACTTTCCTAAAATAATTAGAGTTCTTTCATTTCGATAATAATGGCGACTACCAGATGTTTGCTTGATTTCCTAGCTTCACAGCCATCCACTTCCAGTTCTCCAGTTGCAGTTTTTCTTTTGCCTCTAAGCTGGTGAGTTTCTTAATCCTTCCGATGTTGATTTTCACGTCTCTGGCAATATACTCTGCTAATTCTAATTCATCTTTTTCTTTTCCACTTTTGAAAGAACCAGCCTTGCTTATCAAGGAAAATAGAATAGAGATAGGAAATAATAACTTGTAGATAAAGTAAAAGGACAAGAGATCTTTATAGTGATTCGGCTATTAGCGAAGCTCACATCTACTTTGTAACTTTTGTTATTGATTGACTGCAATTACAAACTGAGTCAGATTATAGTTTGGTTGGATCTTGCGAGTAAGATCAAGTCACTAGTGTTAGAGTTCACTGGAGAATCACAATGAACCCTTTAGATGAACTTTATGTGGGAGAAGAAGAGCGAAGAATAGTTTCTACAGAGTTTCCGTAGCCAGTCCAGAAGATTCTGTTTATGTTGCAGGTAGGATCGTATTTATAGTGGTTCGTGAGTTATTGGGCTAGTTGCCTTGCCAAAAGCTTGCATTTGGAGATACAGAGGTGCTTTGAAAATTTCATAATGATCCGAGCCAATCTGATGGACCGCCAACAAACCATGGGGCGTGGATCGCTGATCCATGGGGCACGGATCGCTAACGATCCTTGTAGTTAGGTTATTTTTGGCTCAGGTAACTTGTGTCATGCTCCATGCCTGATGTAGATGTTGTCCATGTAATTTCATGACTAAGTGCCTTGTTTTGATGGTGTCTTGTGCACAAGTTGCACTGAACCATGCTTGAAATCAAATGAATGCTCACTTCTCCAACTAGCTTGCTTGAAATACCATAAAATTTATCAGGCGTTTCTAGAAATGATAGTGCTTCATGATGCAAGGAAAATAGATAGCCAATGATTAGTATTCATGGATCGCTAGTGATCCATATCCTTTGATTATTTTTTGTTTTCTCTTGATTCCTTCCTTTGATCCTTCTGGTTAACTCTTAAGCCATTTTGACTTGATGCAGATGTTCTAACTTCCACTAAACTCTATTGGGTTAAAAAATAGATAATATTTGCCTTCCAGAGAATGCCTTCATTGTAAACAAGGCTTGCTCTGGAAGTAACTGCTTTTGAGCTCCTGTTTAGTGAGGTTCATTGGATCGTGTTGAGGCCATCATGCGAGTTTGGCTTTGGCTGTTTGCTGAAATTTGACATGGATTATCATTTCTCTTTATAACAAATCAATTTCGATCCCATAACTTTCATGATACTTGCAAATAACACATGGATCATGTTGAGCAAATTTGGAAGAGATTGGTTCCTGTTTAATGGATCGCTAGCGATCCAAGGAATTAGCGATTTTTGTATGCAATCTCCTATTTAATTCATTCCAGTTGACCTATCTTCTATTTCACCTTTCGTCTTGCGGCTCTAGCTAATCCTCCTGCGACGTGATCCAAACTCGACCGAATCCTAAGTTCACTCATTCTATCGCCGTCGCCGACCATCCACCGACAAAGCTTCCTGCTGTCGACCTCGCCTAGCCTTGCTGCCATCTTGAGCTAGCCACGCATCCTTGTTACTCCTTCTTTCTGAATCGCCATCGACCTTCCCCTGGTTCATCGTGACCCTTCTTATCATAGGCCGCTAGCATTTCAAGTTCATTCGCGTCCTCCTTTTGATTCTCGATTATAGGTGGGCAATGTAGATTTTGGCGTTCGTTTAGCAATTCAACGACGAGGTTGTATTGATGATGATCGTTGTGGAGAATTCGAGTTTATTGTTATTTTATGGAAGAAGATAGTAAATTGAATCTTGAGTTCTTCACGGAATGATACTTGGGTTTTACTCTGGTGCATGACATGTTTTTCTATCTTCGTACACAGAATCAGAATTGACTTGCACTAACTTACATTGTGGATACAACGCGAAGTCTTACGAATTGGTTTTAGTCCTTCTGAAAGGGAATAACAGCTTAGGGTATCGTCTCGCGTGCAGCTTATGTTGCTATAACCTTTCAGAGAGTTCGGATTGGTCCTTTTATTGCACATCCGGTGTAGCTGAAATGGGAAGAGCTTCCCGTGTCGCTTTGGACAACGGATCTGTTATCGATCGTTGATTGATAATAGGTAAGTGTAGGAGAAATAACATCAATAAATGATATGGGAAGCCCTATTCATTCTTCACTGCGAGCGAACTATCTACATGGGATAGAGCGTTCGTAGTGTTCAGGACACTGTGCCCACGGACAGAGGTAACACACCGCACTTTCCCCAGTCTATATTTGAAATCTGATGTATCGGTGTAAACCGACATTCCTTTGGAATTCAAGAGTTGTAAGGGATTTTTTAGTTATATATAGACCTGACCGTGTTAGATGCAAGTTATATTGTATAGAATAACCTCTCACCGTCAGTCCAGTGGAGGAAGTCTGGCACTTTCAGAAGTTGAATGGCCATTTGTGGCGCCTTCCTCTTCAGTTTCGTGAGCAAAATACGGTTCACTAGTTTCGATTGGCCTGGTTGTAGACTAGACTCCTTCGAATTTCAGAGTTCTTCTTAATCCCCCGGAGAGAGATTCCTTTGTAATCTCCACTAAGGTTCTACATAACATTTGCTTACAATATGGCATTCTGAAGGATGATATGCACCTTCCAGAGAAGAATGAGTCTGCCCATATGTCTCCTTTGCGATACACTGCTTGCCATCGGTATATATGCTTAAATGGAGCAGTGCCCCCGTTCAATAACTTCTTGAAAGAAACTCTTCTGTACTTGGAAATTGCTCCATTCCAAATTCATCATAATGGATATGCAATCTTGACTTGCCTTCATGTCCTATTTATGCAGACATTTAATCATGCCCCGAGCTTCGATAAGTTGAGATATTTTCCCTCGTTTAAGAAGAAAGACGAGTGCCCATCTCTTGTTGTCACTAAGGCTAAAAAACCGCAAAATTGTGCTACAGCTTCAAAGCAATATGTCTCAACTCAAGACTCGGTATTTCTTTGTTTGGTGTCTCGAGGGATTTAACCGCCTTTGGACGACGGTGGGTAAGTTCTCACTTTTACTTATTGAGTTTCGATACGTCGCTATGGGGTTTCTGATAGATCAAATGCTTCTTGCAGTTATTCCGAGGTCGAATAAAGACCCATCACTCAATCAGATTTTCCATACTCTGAAGGCCGTAGATCCCAAGGAGTGATCGGTTACATTTTTGCTAACGGACAAGAATTTACTTCGGTATAAGCTGTTGTATCTTGGGAAATCCGCCATGCCTGTTGAAGTCCCATCTCCTTCCCGTTCCAAAATACGAACATGCTCCACTTCTTCATCACATGCTCTAAAGAAGGTGGTTTTGTAGAAAGAGAAGGCCTATCTAGCAAGTCAACCAAAGTAACTCATGAAGGAAGGGTGTCACGATTGAAGCCAGCTGTCTGGCCAGAATGCCCCTAATTTTGGAGGAAGGAGAAGAAGAATTCACACAGCATATAGGCATGGCTGCAGTGGTAATAGAAAAGGAGGAGGGTGAAGTTGAGGGTAGTATTAGTCATGATTACTCTTCTAGTGATGATGTTTCAATGCAGGCTCTGGGGACGGAGACTTCGAATCATATGATGAGACTCCGGGAACGAGTCCCATTGTCCCAGATTCGCCTTCTCTAGAGATTCGCACTAAGATGCTCCCCTAACAGCCGAGCAACCTCAGGGTTCCCCGATTAAATATACCGATGTGGACTTTGGGGATTTGAGCAATGCTTACATAGATATTAATGAATTTATGGGGGAAGATTTTGAATTCGAGGGAACATCTCCTAGCCCTAGTCATATTATGTCTAGAGTCAGCCTAATTTCTACACGATGGCTTGCCGATCCAGTTTGTGATGTCCTTTTAGGCCACCTAAGATATATTATACATTTCACTAGGGTTATACTCAATTATATATGCATTATTTAGGCCTATTTCTTGTTGCTAATGGTCTTTATTACTTCTTCATATTAGGTACCATGAAAAACCGGGGACTTACGATGATCTTGAGCAATTCACTGACTCGCAACATTGGTCAAGACGATCTTCAAGCCGCCACCAGCCCCGTGAAACCGAGGAAGAGTGGAGAAGGTTGAAAGACTCGGAGTTGAAGCTCGTTGCCGAGATGACAAAGAGTGGGGTCGGATGTACAAGGGTGGTTACGAGAAGAGAAAAACCCATGACGATGGAGAGGAGCCGTCTAAGAAGCCGAAGGTTGATCATGGTTCTCATCCCTCTGTGCATCAGGCTTTTTCCCCGGTGCTAATCTTTGTCGGTCTTGAAGTTCTGATTTCTTCTATTCAGGCTCCATTTTCATCTCAAGTCCCATCGACTCTTGTAGTGTCCGCTTCTAGTTCCTCGCATTCTCATAAGAGGCCACCTTACATTCTTCCGTCCGGTCCCTAGCAGACTCGAAGCTGCGCTCCTTCGGTGGTTCTAAAGGGAGTTAAGTTTGACCGCGACCTTCGCCCAGTCCGTAAAGATTCCTATATACCCCACCTTTAGGTGATTCAAAGCGATTTAGATCAAGCTGAGGATGGGAAAAGTTATGCAAGCGCCGACCAACATGAACTGCAATAATTATCAAGACATCGTCTCCTTTGAATCAAAGAAAGATGATTTTGAGAGGGCGTTAGGGAAATGTGATGCCAACATTAAGCAACTAATACAAGAGAGGGAAGCTACGCTCTGAGAGAGTAAGAATAGTGCCAGCTTGCTAAAGGAGCTAAAAGAGGCCCATGCAAAAATAGAGATCATGTTTTGGGATAAAAACAAGAAGGCCCATGCGGACAAAGTTAAGCTGAAAAGAAGCTCGAAACCCGTGACATGATTATTAAACCTCAAAAGAAGACTATTGCTGATCATGAAAAAAAATTTAAAGGACATAACAAGGCAATCGCTGAATACGCGGGAAATATGGAACCCTGTAATAAGACCATCTCCGATGAAGCCCAGACGATTGCTTTACTCTAACAAAGAATAGCTCAGCTTAGCATCGAGAAGATTCGAGTTAAAGTTGAGAAGGCCGCCATAACAGCAGATTACTTAGATTTGCGAGACACCTTCAAAAAAACGATGGAGAAGATGGACGATACCATCTTAAATTTCTATGTTAACTCCTTGCTGCATCATAGGTGTCTCAGTTATTTAGGCCTGAAATTTACGCATATTCTTGCTGTGGTTTGGGAAGAAATCCTAGCTCGTTTTCAAGAAAATGGGGATGTATATACAGCGCAAGAGTTGGAGGATGCCTAAATTGATGAGGAATCAAAGAAAGCACTGATAGAGGGTCGAGATGTCCTTTGAATTGAGAAGGAACATGAACCTATCGATGCTGCTATGATTACAACTGCCAAAACATTGCCTTTCATTTCTAGGCCTGGAAAATCATCAAAATGGTCTTGTGATCAGTTGGCGAGTTCTGCTGGTGCTTCTTTGTCATCTGTTCCTCCGGTAGCTGTCTTTGAAACTTCAGGTGGCCCCGGAACTTCTCCGAAGATCATGCAGCCATCAAAAGAAGGAGAAGACGGGGAATATGAGATTGATTTTCTTGGCCATTCCTCTGACATAGGTAACCTTCTTATTTCCCTCGATTTTAAGAATTTTTAGCTCACGCCACAAGAACAAGATGAACTTAATGCTTTCATTTTTGGTCTTGTAGGTTCGCCTTCTTTATCTACTGACCCGTCGATTTCCATGATGCTTGGTCTTGCCACTATTTCAACCGACTCGACGCTTATCTCCATAGCCGCTCCGATTGTTGTGCCTGTGTCTAGCTCACAGCCAGGGCCGGAATCCAAGAAGATTGCTGTATTGCATGGTCTAGATGGCCCTTATGTATCTTTGGAAGGCGACTTTACGGTAGCTAAAGCTCGAAAGCAGTAGGACTGGACTAGCCAGGTACATAAATCTGAACAACATATAGTGCCATTAAGAGGGAAAAGTTTGAGGAGGTAAATTCTTCGAGAAGCTCCCGCAAATCCTGGAAGCGTAGGGTCAAAGGGGAGTCTTCCAAGAAGATCGAAGCATAGGAGGGAGATGCTGGTGTCGAGGAGATAGTATATGTTTCAGGCAGCAAAACTACTCCTGGTCGGGATTCTGAGAGGAAGAAGAAACTCTCGACTAAAGGTGGGAAGGGGAGCAATGGAAAAAGGCATTGATAGGCTCGAGCAACTGTGTAGTCATAATTTGGGACATTATTTTTTTGATACATGTTTTTATTCAAGTGCAGATTCTACACTTACTGCTTTGATTGTTGTAGCTCTGCATTTTTCTTTTTGTTGGCCTATATTGTGTGGGTACGGCCCCCACATTCTTGACTTTGTATAGAAAATGCTGTAAGTAATACGATGTTGACATTTTGATTGTAACTATATTTGTCTACTTATCTGCTTTTCATGCTCTTATGAAAACTTTGTTTACAGCTATTTTGCTTTATCTAGTCTTGTAATTACCACCAAAATTCTTTGTTTGGAGTAACAGAACTATGAAGTACTTTGTTTTTTTGAGTATTTTGTGGATATCTGTAATCGGGCTTGTTTTCCAGATCCTATCTTCGGGAACTAGTGATTTGGATGCCATGATTCTAAAAATATTGTAGGTCAACAATCATAATTTTTTGCCGATTCGTAGCCATTTGGTATTGCTAGATTCATACCCATTACTTTTGATAGTTTGAGTGGATTGATTCTTGTTAGTCATGCAATAGATGAGTTTCCCTCCATTATCGAAACAATACCGTACTTAAGAATGTTCGGCATAGGAATGCGCGCAGCTTATGGAATGTGTGGCTTTTGGGAGTGTGCACGACTTATGGGATGCACAGCTCGATATGACCTGTTGATCCAGAACAGTTTAGAACTTCTCGACGTTACCATTCTTCGGGCAACATAAGGAGTTCATGCTTCGAGAGCGTTATTCCATGGCTCAAAAAGTAATGCACGACATATGGGAGTGAGTATGGCTTATAGGATGAACGACTTTTGAGATAGATATGACCTGTCGATTCAGAACGATTTGGAACTTCTCGAAGTTACCAATCTTTGGGCACCATAAGGAGTTTATGCTTTGAGAGCATGATTCCATGGCTCAAAAATTAATGCACGGCTTTGACTTGGGCTTCCCGGCGTTGCCAGAGCAACACCGCTTCTTAGAAGGTGGGGATCGGGTTCCACAGATTCAACTATTTGAGTCGATTTGCCTCCCTCGACCCGACGGGTAAGTGGGGCATACTTGAGCATGGTTCCACTATATCAAGTAGCGGTTAGATAGTTTCAGCTGATTTGACCCCATCGACTCGGTAGGTTACTTAAATGAACATATTTTTATCGGTTCAGAAAGCAAAGCAATTTTATTGAGAAAAGTTGGGCACATTCTACCTATTTACAATGCTTTCGGTATCCCGAAATGGCTTATTTGCTAAAAAAGAAGAAGTACATAAGGTAGTTTTAGATAAAATAATGACGCCATGATTCGTTGTTCCATGCTCGAGGATTTGGATTCCGTCAACATTTGTCAGTTTGATTGTTTCATCCCCTAGCTTTTGCCCGATCACATACGACCATTTCCAGTTTGGTCCAAACGCTCCTGGTATGGGATAGACTTGTTTAAGGATGCAGTCTCCGAATTTGGAGGTTCAGTTGTGAACTCTGGAGTTAAAGCACTGCGCGACCCATTTCTTCTAGGCGGAGGTTCTCAGTTTGTCTTCTTCTCTCTTTTCATCGACCATGTCAAGCGATTCGAGCAGGAGCTGCTCGTTTTTCCTTTGGTTAAAGTTTCTTCTTCGATAAGAGGGGGGCCATTAGTTCAACTGGAATCATTGCTTCTGAACCATATGCTAGGGCAAAAGGAGAGTGCCCGGTTGCAGATTTATGCGTTATCCTATAAGCCCGTATTCTGAGTGGAAGTTCATCAACCCAATTTCCACTAGCTCTAGTTAGCCACTTTTTGATAGTGGATTTGGTGATTTGTTCACAGCTTCCACTTGCCCATTTGCCTGGGGATGCGCGATAGCAGAAATCCTTTTCTTGATTCGGAAGCATTTGCAATAGTTTTTAAACTTGGCACTTTCGAATTGAGTCCCATATCCGTTCTATGGCACCCCAAACCTGCAAATAATGTTTTTAATGACGAAATTAATAACCTTCTTTGTGGTAATAGTGGCTAGCAGTTCCTCTTCGACCCATTTGGTGAAACAGTCAAGGGCAACTATGGCATATTTATCCCCTCCTTTAGCTATTGGTAATATGCTAATCAGATCCATTCCCCATATTGCGAATGGCCATAGGCTGACCATCTGTGTTAGCTCAGTTGAGGGTGTTAGTTCGTGAGATGATGGTTTTGATGACAACAACCTTAGAATAGATTATAAAATATAAATACTAAAATTATAAATTTAGATATATATATATGTATATGCAGGATTTAACCATGCAGGTACCAAGAATGAAGACTGTACAGTATAGAGATTCAAGATATCAAGACTGAAGACTCATGAGTATCAAGATTATCAAGAGTTCAAGAATTCAAGTAATTTATTCTTTAATTAGAAAATTTTGTTAAAACTCCTAGAAAAGCACCGGCATCTTAAAATCCAACTTATTCGTGGAATGGAATCCACTTCGAGCCTGTTAACCCTAAGTAGGATGGAACCTACGAAAAATCTAGTGGAACATGTTTTGTATCCGCTAACCTTTTATTCGAAATGATTTTTTTCAAAATTATATCTTGTTTTCAAAATGATTTCAAAACCTTCCTTTTAAAAGCATCAAAAACATCTATCCTAATTTTAAATAATTTTAGCCTCAAAATCTTCTTTAATTTCAAAGTCAAATTCACCTTATTTTAAACTATCTTTTAATATAGTATATTTAACTTTTAAAATATTTATACTTAGATTTAAATATAAAATTATAGTTAAATTCTATATATATTATTTTCTATATTTACTTATGAATTTTTTAACGTCAAGTACATTTATAAAGTTTAAAATAGTTTTAATACAAGATAAAGGTTATTTTCAAAGAAAATCGAATCATCAAAAAATGCTTTGGGATATCGACATACTCATGGTGACCATGTCGACATGGTGTCAGTTGAGTTCAAAATGTCAATTTTAAAAGAAGTGTCTATTCGCCATAACACTTCACGAATGGACATGACTATTGTTCTACTATAAATAGGGGTCAGTTTCAACAAATTTTACATCAGATTTTCTGGTTTTTCACTCCTCTTCTTCTTCCACTTTTCTTAATAAAAATTCTTATCATTACTCTACCGAAATCTACATCAAATTGAACTCGATCATTCGTAGTTTAATTCTCTATCACTATGTCAACAAGATCCTCAGTGCTATTCAGAGTTATAGGGCTTTTGTAATCAACTTAGCAAGAAAAGGTGTGATTGTAGCCTTGAAAATCAATCAAGCGTGATAAGGTGTGATTGTAGACTTGGGAAATCAATTGGATAACTTGTTGCCCGTAAAATCAAGTGGGTAAACTTGTAGCCCGGAAAATCAATTATCTCTACCCAGAGGATTGTGATTCTGGAGGGTGTACCTCGTAGCCTTGAAATCGAGGGTGTAATTGTAAAGACTGCTTTTGAAAGGAAATCTGCACTTGTGTTGCGAGACTAGATGTATGGTAACTCCGAACCAGTATAAATCTGGTGTGTTCTTTCCTTTACTGTTTTTTATTTTATTTCTACATCCGTGTTTGTTTCTATGATCATATCGTGTCTGTACATTACACACATCTGTGTTTAAATTAACATAAACTCAAAAAGATTTAGTAATTCTTTATAAACACTATTCACTCCCCTCTAGTGTAAATCCTAGCCTTAAGATCCGTAATCCGCATTTCTCACAATTGGTATCAGAGCAAGGTTTTCAAAGTTTCATAATCTGATTTTTGAAAAATTTTCAAAATGGCTATATTTGTTAATCCTAGTTTAGAAATATTCAAATCATCATTGTTTCATGAGTCTGCGTATAATCAATATTCAAATTCAAGTTATCTACCAAAATTATTTGATATGCATGAATCATGCTTTATGGCTGTCGAGGAATCAATCCACAACGGACAAATTGTGCAGATCAGAAAGAACAAATGGATACTTGATAGTGGATGTTCTAGACATATGACTGGCAATCCAGATATACTGAATGATATTATATACAAAGACGGAGGACTGGTTAATTTTGGAGATAATTCAAAAGGATATGTGATTGGCATCGGCAAAGTCGGTAATTCTAAAACTCCTACTATTACTAATGTTTTGCTAGTTAAGAATCTGAAACAAATCTGCTAAGTATAAGTCAACTATGCGATAAAGGATATAAAATTAAATTTGAAAAAGATAAATGTCACATTGAAGATAATAATTCAACCATTATATTTGATGGAGTCGGGAAAAAGAATATTTATATTCTTAGTATGAAAGTTTCAAATGATAACCTGTGTCTGTTGGCAAATACAAGTGACCCTTGGATTTGGCATAAGAGATTCGAGCATTTGAATTTCAAACTCTTATCTAGATTGTCAAAACATGATCTAGTAAGAGGGCTTCCTAAAATGAATTTTAAAGTAGATAGTCTATGTGATGCTTGTCAATTAGGAAAACTTAGAAAAAGTTCTTTTAAATTAAAAGATATAATTTCAACTTCAAAACCTCTTGAATTACTTCATCTTGATTTATTTGGTCCATCTCAAATTCTGTCGATAAATCATAGTAAATATGTTTTTGTAATTGTAGATGATTATTCTAGATTTACATGGATAATATTTTTGAAACATAAAAGTGATACTTTTGAATGTTTTAAGACCATTTCAAAGAGAATTCAAAATCAAATTTCTCTAAAAATTATAACTATTCGAGGTGATCACGGTGGTGAATTTGAAAATGAAAAGTTTGAGGAATTCCGCAATAAAAAGGGAATAACTCACAATTTTTCATTTACAAAAACTCCACAAAAAAACGGGGTAGTAGAACGTAAAAATAGGTCGATTCAAGAGTGTGCGAGAACTATGCTTTCAGATAGTAATTTACCAAAGAATTTTTGGACAGAAGCAGTTGCTACCGCCTGTTATATTTTAAATAGAATTTTAATTTGACCTTTAACTGATAAGACATCTTATGAACTTCTTTATTCAAAGAAACCTAAGTATCTTATTTCAGAATTTTTGGAAGTAAATGCTTTATTTTAAATACAAAAGACAATTTAGATAAATTTGATCCTAAATCCGACAAAGGAATCTTTATCGGATACTCTAATAGAAGTAAAGCATACAAAGTGTTTAATTTAAAAACTAACACCATTGAAGAAACAAAGCATGTTTCATTTGATGAAAATTTCAAAAATTTTGAAGATATAAATGATGAAGAGGATTTAATCACTCAAAATCAAGAATCAATTGAAACTAATATTGAAATTAATCATCCTAATAAAAGGACTAAACTTTTAAAAGATCATCCTGTAGAAAATATACTGGGAGATATGCAATCTGTTATTAAAACTAGAAATCAACTAAGTCAAATGAGTAATGTAGCTTTTATATCAACTATTAAACCCATAAATCCAAAAGAAGCATCAACTGATGATTCATGGATTTTGGCTAAGTAAGAAGAATTAAATCAATTTACTAGAAATGATGTTTGGAAACTTGTTCCTAGACCTGAAAATAAAACTATAATTGGAACTAAATGGGTTTATAAAAATAAAATGAATGAACAAGGAAAGGTAGTTAGAAATAAAGCTCGTTTAGTCGCTCAAGGTTATTGTCAAGAAGAAGGAATAGATTTTGATGAAACATTTGCTCCCATAGCAAGATTAGAAGCCACTAGGATTCTACTTGCTTTCGCGAATTATAATAATTTCAAATTATTTCGAATGGATGTTAAAATTGCTTTTTAAACGGATTTGTAAAAGAAGAAGTATATGTTGAACAACCACCACTTTTTGAAAATGATAAATTACCAAATCATGTTTACAAACTTAAGAAAGCTTTATATGGTCTAAAACAAGCTCCTAGAGCCTGGTATGATAGACTAAGATCTTATTTATTACAATCAAATTTTGAAATCAGTACAGTATATAATACTCTTTTTATTAAAAGAAATAAAAATGATATTCAACTAGTATAAGTTTACGTAGATGATATCATTTTTGGATCGACTAATTGTGAAATGAATAAAGAATTTTCTGAAATAATGACATAAGAGTTTGAGATGAGTCATATGGGTGAATTAAATTTCTTTTTAGGATTACGAATAAAACAATTAGATAATGGTATCTTTATTAGTCAAGAAAAATATTCTAAAGACCTAATTAGTAAATTTGGTTTGACTACTGCAAGTGGAAAACCCACTCCCATGGCAACTAATGTGTACCTTAGTAAAGAAGATCTCTCGAAAGATGTAGATCAAATATTATATAGAGGAATGATTGGATCACTAGTCTATATTACTACTAGTAGACCTGATATCATGCATAGTATATGTCTCTGTGCCAGATATCTATCCCAACCTAAAGAGACCCACTTAAAAGCCGTAAAAAGAATCATAAGATATGTTAAACACACATTCGATTGTGGTTTATTTTACCCTAAAAATGATTCTTTTGACTTAATATCTTACTGTGATGCAGATTATGCTGGTTGTAAATCAGACCGAAAAAGTACAAGTGGGACTTGTCACTTTTTGGGACATTCTCTAGTTTCCTGGTTTAGTAAAAAGCAAAACACGGTTTCTTTATCAACAACTGAAGCAGAGTATATTTCTGCTGCTTTGGCTTGTTCTCAAGTAATATATATGCAACAAACTTTAAAAGATTATGGTTTAAATATCTCGAAATAACCAATTTATTGTGATAATACTAGTGCAATAAATTTATTCAAAAATACTACTCATCATGCTCGAACTAAACATATTGATATCAGGCATCATTTTCTCAGAGATAATATAAGTAAGGAAGTAGTTACTCTCGATTATATCAATTCTGAGAATCAAATTGCTGATATTTTAACAAAACCCTTAAATGAATCAATATTTACTAAATGAAGAAGAGAATTAGGTATTTGTTCAATAACTGAAATATAAAATATAAATATCCATTATAATAAATAATTAATACTAAAATAAATCAAATAGTAGAAATATAAAGGAGCATGTCGACATCCCCCATATACCCATGTCGACATACAACATTTTTATTTTTTTTTAAAAATTTCCCACCAAAATTCAAAAAATTGGTTATATATTCTTCTTATTTTCGAATTTTTGATCATTCTCTATGTTCTCTTTCTATTCTATCTTCTGAAACAAATAAAATCATGGCATCATCTTCCAAATCAAACATAAGATCAACATTTTCATTCCCCTCTCTTACTTCTGGTCCATTTCAACGTACTACTCTCGCTCGTGTAACAAAAATGAAGGAGTCTTTGAAGGATGCACTTCAGATGATGACTGAAATTCAAGTGATTCAACTCTGTATGGCAAAGGAACAAGACAGACAAGGCAAGATTCTTAGAAATTTGCAAAAATTTCTAATGGATAATCAAGCCAACCCTATCTTGATTGATGAAGATTCTTCACTAAATCAAAAACAAGAGGCCAGCCAATAAGAAGAAGAACCCATGGAAGAAGCACAAGCGGAGGATGACGACAAAGTTGTGTGCATTGGAGAAGTGTGTTTTGACAAAGATGGGAATCTTGTCGAACAACGTGGAAATTTCTGTTTCCATTATCCAAGCTGTTCGATTCATTAATCTCTTATGTTCAAAAACACACATTAGTTTCTTCTCTTTCTTTACCTTTGTTGTTTATTCCTTCTTACGTTTACAACGAAAATGTAAATATAATTATATGATTAATAAATTGTGTTCCTCCCTATTAATAAATATTAATATATGGTTATCATATACTTAGAATAGTTAGTAGTTTAGGATTCGGGTTATCTAAGTGTTGATTATTTATAATAACGCTATCATTATAATCACATATCATAGGGTATTAGATTTAGAGGGAGTTATATAGTTTGGAGTTATAAAGTTTAGAGTTTGTTTTTGTTGATGACAAAGGGGGAGAAGTATAAAATAGGGTAGTTAGGCATAGATTAAGGGGGAGTTATTAGTTTTAGGGGGAGTTATTAGGAAAGAAGTAATATTTTATAAACAAAGGTTGTGATCATCAAAAAGGGGGAGATTGTTAGTCCGTGAGATGATGGTTTTGATGACAACAACCTTAGAATAGATTATAAAATATAAATACTAACATTATAAGTTTAGATATATATGTATATGCAGGATTTAACCATGTAGGTACCAAGAATAAAGACTGTACAATATAGAGATTCAAGATATCAAGACTGAAGACTCATGAATATCAAGATTATCAGGAGTTCAAGAATTCAAGTAATTTATTATTTAGTTAGAAAATTTTGTTAAAACTCCTAGAAAAGCACTGGCATCTTAAAATCCAATTTATTCGTGGAATGGAATCCACTTCGAGCCTGTTAAAGGGATGGAACCCTAAGTAGGATGGAACGTACGAAAAATCTAGTGGAACATTGTTTTGTTTCCGCTAATCTTTTATTCAAAATGATTTTTTTTCAAAATTATATCTTGTTTTCAAAATGATTTCAAAACCATCCTTTTAAAAGCATCATAAACATCTATCCTGATTTTAAATAATTTTAGCCTCAAAATCATCCTTAATTTCAAAGTCAAATTACTCCTGATTTTAAACTATCTTTTAATATAATATATTTAACCTTTAAAATATTTATACTTAGATTTAAATATAAAATTATAGTTAAATTCTATATATATATATATATATATATTATCTATATTTATTTATGAATTTTTTAACTATAGTCAAGTATATTTATAAAGTTTAAAATAGTTTTAATATAAGATAAAGGTTATTTTCAAAGAAAATCAAATCATCAAAAAATGCTTTGGGATGTCGACATACTCATGGTGACTGTGTCGACATGGTGTCAGTTGAGTTCAAAATTTCAATTTCAAAAGAAGTGTCTATTCGCCATAACTCTTCACGAATGGACATGACTTTGTTCTACAATAAATAGGGGTCAGTTTCAACGAATTTTACATCAGATTTTCTGGTTTTTCACTCCTATTCTTCTTCCACTTTTCTTAATAAAAATTCTTATCATTACTCTGCCGAAATCTACATTGAATTGAACTCGACCATTCGTAGTTTGATTCTCTATCACTATGTCAACAAGATCCTCAGTGCTATTCAGAGTTATAGGGCTTTGTAATCAATTTAGCGAGAAAAAGTGTGATTGTAGCCTTGAAAATCAATCAAACGTGATAAGGTGTGATTGTAGCCTTGGAAAATCAATTGGGTGAACTTGTTGCACGTAAAGTCAAGTGGGTGAACTTGTAGCCCGGAAAATCAAGTATCTCTACCCAAAGGATTGTGATTCTGGAGGGTGTACCTCGTAGCCTTGAAATCGAGGGTGTAATTGTAAAGATTGCTTTTGAAAGGAAATCCATACTTGTGTTGCGGGACTAGATGTAGGGTAACTCCGAACCAGTATAAAATCCGGTGTGTTCTTTCCTTTACTGTTTTTTATTTTATTTCTGCATCTATGTTTGTTTCTGTGATCATATTCGTGTTTGTATATTGCACACATCTGTGTTTAAATTAACATAAACTCAAAAAGATTTATTAATTCTTTATAAACACTATTCACCCCCCCTCGAGTGTTAATCCTAGCCTTAAGATCCATAATCCGCATTTCTCACAGAGGGAGTTCATTAATCTTGCTAAATCTTTGGCATTGATTGCGTCGTCTAGCATAATCTGCTACATCGCAGTTCATTGTTAGCTAGAAATACTTGTATTGGAGAATTTTATTTACAAGGTTTTTCCCTATGGTATAGTCTCTGCAGTTGCCTTTATGAACTTACCTTAGGATCCTTCGAGCTTCGTCGTTCGTGACACATCTGAGCAAGGGGGTAGAGAATCCCCTTCGGGTTGAGTATCCCATCCTAAATTTTGAACCTTGTTGCCTTTCAAAGAAGCTTCTTTCACTGATTCCTATCTGTGGGGAGGGCTCATGTGAGCATGTAGTCTTTATTGGGCGTCATCCATGTTTCCGGTTCTTCGGCTAATTCAAAAATAAAATCTACTTCCATCTCGCTTATGCTTGAAGTGTCAGAGTTTCAACGGGGACTAGTCCCAATGACTGAGCTTCCCCAGTACTAGCGAGTTTTGCTAGATAATCCGCCTTCGTGTTTTGTTCTCTCGGGATATGAGTTATGGTGTAATGCTCGATTCCATTCAGTAGCTCCTGTACTTTAGTTAGGTATAGGGCGAGGTTCTCCCCCCAAGCTTGATATTCGCCTTTCACCTGGCCGACGACTAGTTGAGAGTCTCTATGGATGTGAATATATTTTATCCCGAGTTCCTTCATGACTTTCAATACTGCTACCAATGCTTCTACTCAACTTCATTATTTGTTGCAGCGAATTCCAAGCGTAGGGCGTATTAGACAGATCATCCTTCGAGGGTTTCAAGCACTAATTCCGCTCCTGAGCAGGAGTTATTGGATGCACCATCGACGAACAACTTCCATAGTGTTTCCACCTTCGAAGTAATTTCTTCTTCGTCATCCCTTACAGTAAACTCGGCAATGAAATCTACCATAGCCTGCCCATTGATAGCCCTTCATTGATGATATGTAATTTTGTATTGGCTTAACTCGATATTCCATTTGATAAGTCATCTAGAGGTCTCGGGGCGGTACAGTGCCTGCTTCAAGGGTTGATCTATCAAGACTTTGATCGGGTGCGCTTGGAAGTATGGTCATAATTTTCTAGATGTGATCAGGAGGCAATATGCTAGATTTTCCAGTTTTTGATAGTTCTTCTTAGCTCCAGTGAACCATTTATTGATGTAGTATATAGATCACTGGATCATAGCTTCTTCACGTACAAGAGCAGTACTTAATGCGTGAGGTGAGGATGCAAAGTAGATGAACAATTCCTCTCCATCTATTGGTTTTGATAGGATTGGTGTGGTTTCTATATATCATAGATCCTCTTCAAACGCAGTTTGCAAGCCTTATTCCATTCGAAGTTCTTCTTTCCTTTTTTTAGTGCATTAGAAAATGATATACACTTATCGATGGCTTTTGAGATGAACCAGTTTAGCGATGTGACTTTCCCATTTAGGCTTTGTAACTCCTTTTTTCCTTAGGGTCTTAACCTCTCGCAGAGCAATAATTTGCGCTAGATTCGCCTCGATGCCTCTGGCGCTTACGATGAACCGAGGCCACTCCAAAGTGGCACTTAAGGGGATTTAATTTCATTCCATATTGTGAAGTATCTCAAACATTTCAGCAAGATTTTCCAAGTGATTTGTGGCTATACATGACTTAAACAACATGTCATCTACATATACTTCCATTATCTTCCTAATCAAACATTTGGCGTTTACCAATCGCTGGTAAGTTGCCCCAGCATTCTTTAAGCCAAATGACATTACTTTGTAGCAATACAGTCCTAGGTCGGTAAAAAACTAGTATTTTCTTGGTCCGGTTCATGCATCATGATCTGTTATACCCCGAGTACGCATCCATAAATGATAGCAGTTTATGTCCAGTTATCTCATCTATAAACTGGTTAATTCTGGGTAGAGGAAAGTTGTCTTTTGGGCAGGCTTTGTTTAAGTCCGAGTAGTCGATACAAGTTCTCAATTTCCCATTGGACTTCTTAACCAAAACTGCTTAGATACCCATTCGAGGTAGGTCGCATTATGGATAAAACCATTTATCGTCGGCTTGTCTACTTCTTCTCTCAACGCCTTGGACCGTTTGGGGCTCAGGCTGCACCTCTTCTATTTTACCGGTGTATATCTGGGATCAATGTTGAGTGTGTGGCATGCAATTTCCAGTGATACCCCATACATATCAGAATATGTCCGAGCGAATACACCCAAGTTGGCGCAAAGAAACTTAGTGAGGTCCAATAGCATCTTGTTTCCAAGGTGCGATCCAATTTTTAAGATTCGCATTAGGTCGTCCATGTTGACTGGAATAGACACCGTCAATTCTGCCGGTGTAACCCGATCCTCCCATAAACTCTTCTTTCTAGGGTCCAAAGCCTTGTCGAATCGGCTATGTTCCCTAAGCCAGGGGCAGCTCTGTAGTTGCTGTTCGGCAAGTTGGAGAGTTCTCCCCACATTCTTCCCCTTTTCCTTTCTTTTAAATTCACGCATTTCCACGATATAACATTCTCTGGTGGCACTTTGGCCTCCTTTGATCACTCAAACTCCATTTTTCATAAGGAATTTCATGGTAAGGCGCCACTATACTAAAGCAATTCTTAAATCCGCTAGTTCATGCCATCCTAAGAAGGCATTATATGCGAGAGTTTGATCTACGATCATGAAAGTTTGGATGAGGATGAATCTTCGGTCGCCTTCCCCAAGTTCTATAGGCAAGTCAACCATTCCGATGGGTTGCTTTCGTTAGCCGATGAATCTTTGAATTTTGGTTTGGCAGGCGGATATGTCTTTCATGTTGATCTTCATCCGATCAAAGGTGAGTTTGAAAAGGATATTTACAGAATTGTCGTTGTCTACCAATACTCATCGGACCATGGTGGAGCCAATTCCTACCATCACGACCATAGGATCGAGCGTTGGAGCTTCTACTCCCTCAGTGTCTCGATTTCTGAATATTATGCCATCGTTTAGTCTGCTGCTTAGCGAGGGTTCTGTCTTTGATTGCAAGGTATGCATCTTTCAAAGCGTGCCTCAATGAGCTTGCACATTTCTCCCCAACTCTTCTTGGTAGGATGAGGTCCTTCGAATATTATTTCGATGAAGTGTCTTTAGTCAGTTCGTCTAGATCCCTCCTTACTAGTTCCAGGTTGGTTCCGTCAATTTCTAGGAGCTTAAGGAGTTGCGGGTTGGTCAGGATTTTGTGATTTTCTCACATATTGACGAAGATTTTTTTCCCAACTCAGCTCCACAATCAAGTTCTTCAGGTGACGGCACTCATTCGTGCTATGGCCACGCATTTTATGGAAGCGACAATTCTTTCTGGAACGCTTTTGCTGTTCAGTTGTTTCCTTTTTAGAAGGTTTTTTGTACTCCTCTGTCCCTGTGTAGTGAGATAGATGTTTTCAGAGTATCATTGTGCGAGCCGTATTCTTCGGGCCTGAAGCCTTTATGCCACTTATTTCTTCTGTTAGGCTTGTTGGAATTTTGATTTTTCCTTTTCTGAATTCCATCTTTTCCCGTGTTCCCTTCAATGGTCCCGAAGGTGTTTATATCCTACTCTTAGCCTCCATACCACCCTATCCAACATTGGCTGGTTGTAAATTAGAAGATTTCCTTTCTAGTTATTGTGCCTCTTCCAATCTCAAGTACTGGTTGCCTTTCGGTTGAAGTCTTTCCTAGTAGCGGGTTGTTTCATTTTGATCTGCTTTTCGAATTCAATGGTAGGACAGATAGCTCAGACAAGAGCCCTGAAAATCATATCTTCATTTGAATTACTTACTTCAGTCACCATGGTGTTGAATCGGTTCATGAAGGATTTCAGGGATTCATTCCGCCTTTGGAATAGGCCAGATAAGGACATCACTTCCTTCGGATGTACCATGTGAATTCTGAATTGATCAAGGAACTTGTTGCTGATTGGTAGAAAGTGGAGATGGATAGAAAGTGGAGATAGATCTCGGCGAAAGCCTAGTGAGCCACAAGGAGGCAATTCCCTCCAGATAAATTGGGAAACATCTACATCAAACGACATCTGATGCATTCGCTTCGTCCATGTACCAACTGTACTTATATAAGTGGGGTTTTGGGTCACTCGTTCCATCACAAAATGGAATAGTTGGCATAGTGAACTTTTCAAGATACCGCTTATTCAAAATCTCATCAATGAAAGGAGTCCGACTTAGAGTGGAACCCTATTCATCATCCCTTCTATTCTTACTCTTATCCATCGGTTACTTGATCATGTCCGCGATATATGCCTCAGATGTTCGGTAATCTAAGGGTTGGTTGTCAGTAACTACACCGAGTGTTTGGTTTTGCAAACGATCTTGGTGAGTGGGATGAAGCCTAAACTCCACTGTCTAAGGGAGATCCACTCCTTGGGATTTCATTGGCTTACAGTTGGCCTTATTGGGGAAGTTTGGATTCCCCTAGCGTTATCGAACACATTGGTACTTCCTTCCAACTTACCATCGTCATGTTGATCACCATCTTCTGAAACAGAGAGGTCCATGAATATATCCTCCTACGGAGTCTTTGCCCCTAGATTTGAGTTCGTAGCTGGTTGCCTCATGGTTGGTGGAGTGCTGATGTTTCCTTCTATGTTCATTCCCATGGTTCCTCCAGTTACCCCTTTCCACGATTACTACCCATTCCTTCTGTTTAAGCTGAAAATGGAGGAATTCTCCTGTCCCATGGCAGTCGCAGGCTCTTTTATAGTTCTTGGAGCAGCATGAGTCTACAAGGGCCAATAGGGCATTCAGTTTGTCCATTAGATCCCTTTGGCCGTCTTCCATTTTCTAATTGATTTCGTAACCATTTTATTCAATTCGTCCCTAGTGACTATTTCATGTTGGGCAGAATTTCCCAGTGTCTGGTCTCTTGTATTTGCCCTAGAATTTTCCCTGATTCATGGGCCGTTGACGCCATTAGCTTTAGTTTGTTGAGGATTGGTTTCTTTTCCAGCAAGTACTACTCTTATGGACCTTTCGGAAGCAGTTCTCCTTCTTTCTGGCGCCATTAATTTTTAGCAGCAAATCTTCTAAGCTGAAATTAAGTTTCTAACTTCTGAACCTGTCTGATTCAAAGTAGATAGCTAGATCTAAGCCTTGGGTTGGGTTCTTAGTGATGCACCAAAACGTTAACCCAAAAAAGGATCAATGCCCTGGATTTAGTATGAAAGCACCAGCCTTGTTTATCAAGGAAAATAGGGTAGAGACAAGAAATAATAACTTGCAGATAAAGTAAAGAAACAAGAGATTTTTATAGTGGTTTGGCTGTTAACGAAGCCTACGTCCACTTTATAACTTTTGTTATTGATTGACTGCAATTACAAACTAAATATAATTACAATTTTATTGGATCTTGTGAGCAAGATCAAGTCACCAGTGTTAGAGTTCAGTGGTGAATCATAGTGAACTCTTTAGATGACTGTTATGTGGGAGGAGAAGAGTGAAGAATAGTTTTTACATAGTTTCTACAGCCATTCTAAAAGATCATGTTTATGTTGCAGGTAGGATCGTATTTATAGGAGTTGTAGGGATATTGGGCTACACTGTCTTTCCAGAAGCTTGGAAATTTCATAATGATCTAAGTCAATTTGATGGATCGCTAGTGATCCATGCAGTTAGGTTATTTTCGTCTCGAGTCACTTGTGTCATGCTTCATGCCTGATGTAGATGCTCTCCATGTAATTTCATAACTGGATGCCTTATTTTGGTGGCATCTTGTGCACAGGTTGTATTAAACATGCTTGAAATCAGATGAATGCTCACTTCTCCAAATAGTTTGCTTGGAATACCATGAAATTTATCAGGCGTTTCTTGAAATGATAGTGCTTCATGATGCAAGGAAAATGGATGGCCCGTGATCAATATTCATGGACCGCTAGTGATCCATGGGTGATGGATCGCTAGCGATTCATACCCTTTGATTATTTTTAATTGTTTTCTCTTGAGTCCCTCTTGATTCCTTCCTTTGATCCTTCTGATTAACTCTTAAGTCATTTTGACTTAATGCAAACGTTCTAACTTCCACTAACTCAATTGTGTTAAAACTCTGAATAACACTTAATCACCCATTAATTTAGTTGGTGTTTTAACCTAATGATTTTATTTTGAGTTAATTCATTATCAATTCATTAATGGTTATTAAGTTTATTTAATTAACTTAAGAATATTCTTTTAAACAATATTGTCTCTTTATAAAAAGGGGTTTTAAGAAAATAAGTTTATTTCTAAGGAATTATATTTTGGAAAGAACTCGGATTTTAGATAGAAAGTTGAGTTTATAAAGTTTGATTGGATCATTTCTTTTAAATCAAGTTATGAATCAAATAAATAAGTAGTCCTTCTTAATTTTGGTGGTAAGGAAGCAATTACCTAATTAACACTATGGAACTAGTTGTTTTGGGGGTTCATAATTAACTGTGTTTCAAAGACTTATAATTTGATCCATTTAAAATGAACTAGAAATAAGAAAACTTTCTTTACTAGTTTGTGAATATGCTTATACCAGTGAAATAAGTATATGAATTATTATTGTTTGATAATCAAAGATATTTAATTAATAATAGATTAACTAAATGAAGCTTAATTAATAAGACATTAATTAAATGAGGATTGGTGGTCTCCATAGAAAAATAAATCTATTTTTGGATTGCGTGTTTATTTGATAGTAAATAACCAACTATCAAATCTTGGCTAAAAATATAACTTTGGAAATATCTAGAAGAAACACATGAGTTATATGGCATAGTCATCTTCTATGATGTTGTACTGTGCATTTAAATCTCATTTTTTTTCTCCTGGGACAAATATTGGGAGATCCTTCCACTTAAACGGATAGGGGGTGATCCTTGTTCCTATGTATTGTTTGTTTATTTCCTAATGAACCATGGTTGAGTTTATCGAAAACTACCAAATGTTGTTTCGAAGAGACTGGGATTGGATAAGTATAAATTATCTGAAAACCACTTTGATCCAACTCAAGCGTTTCGAACTGAAGCCATATTGTAGATGATTGAAGACAGAGCTTTTTGAAGTGCAAGGGCTACTTGCTACTAATCATGAGGGTGCTTCCAAGATGGATGTAGTAGAAGCGGTGCCTCCGGTTTCATTCAGACACAAAATGAACTTGTATGGATGAGTGTTGGCATTGCATTTCTGCCTAGGGGCAGTGTTTGCATTCCAAGATAGTTTGCTATAGAAAAGGTAATCATAGTCTCTAGCCTCATCAACCGGTAAATGAATAACATAGGGATGTACCGCAGGGCTAAGTGGGTCGCTTCCATTATGGTATGATCATCCCTTTTCTAGTGCCAATATTCTTATATGCTTCGAGGCCGATTATGGTTGTTTATCAATATTATGGTGATTATATTCGGCACTATCCGGTAAGGATAGGGTCGGTCCTGAGTTGCAGAGATGCAACATGTTTTAGCCTCCCGTATATTTTATTTAGAGGTGTACAAATTCGGTGGTTAGACCCTTACCCTTTCATAGTTGGAATCAATTTTCCAATACGAGCCTTTAAACTTGATTGTATACCTATTATGCTAGAGTTTAATTAATGTATCAATTTCGGCTATGATTAGTATATATTCGTATCCTAGACATTATTATAATATCACTAGATTTTCAATAGAAAATGTTTGGTTATCATATGGTAGAAACCTATTAGTGTTTATGTGCGGCGTGGTCTTACGAGATACCTTTGGTTTTAAAGGGTTTTATAAGTTAAATAAATAAAATTCCTAGCGATTTGAGATCTCACGTTAGTTTTACCAGACTGATCCGAGCGTTGTTTTTCTTATAATTCTTGGATTAGACCCGAGCATATTTTAAGATTAGCTTTGGATGCTTTGGAGCTCAGTAGACAAGGTAGAGGCTCAAGATGTATCTCTCATATATTTCTTTTTACTTCCACTACATTGTTGGTGTGTTTTATCAGCATTTGTAAGGAAAGTCTCTTATTACTATACAGGCTAATTTTTGAATAGTTTCTCTGAATTGTGTATGTGTATTAAAGTTTAGATTTTTCTTGTGCAAAGATCATTTTATATTATAGATTATTCCATTATGACGTGAGATTCTATTCTTCCTTTTCCTTTCCTTTTCCCCAACGAACTGTCTTTCGAACACTTGGATGCTCAATACGTAAATATCATGGACGTATTGGTGTCGACTTCATAGGTTCGAAAAGGCAAGTCGTTACAACGTGGTATTAGAGCTTAGATTGAGCGAACATCTAGGCTTTGGTGGGGTTGACTCATTAGAGATATGGTTAGTAATACCCTAGAATGAGTATAAGTGTATTGTATATATGAGCGTGTATTTTTTAGTGTTATAAAAATGTTTTATATTGTGTTGATTTATTTGTCGAGTGGTTTATAAATTCTTGTCGAGATGTGTGATGCTACGTGTCGATAGGGGTTTCTAACACCAGGAAAATTAACATAGCATTGTTTTGAAAATTGATAATTGAAATAATTTTACCTAGGATTATAGTTTATGTATAAAGGAATAATTTTCAAATATAGTTAGCATTAGTTTTTGTGTGTTTGTTTGTTAGGAAATGATAATATTTAATTATAATCATTTATTGTTTGATTAGTCATGTTCACTCTAGTAGGATCATTGACCATTGTTTATTGGTTGAGTAGTTGTGTCCGACCAGTTTATGGGCATTGACTGTTGTGGTTCATTAGGAATAGTTTTACCTTTATCACTAGATGGGTTGGGTAGATTAGTAATTGTGGAAACTTTAAAAATGAACACTTTGTAAATTCACTTTCACAATTTGACTATAAGGTGTAATGTTGGATTAAAATTTAACTTTAATAAAAGTTGTTTGTTATAATTTAAATAAAGATATACATTTGTGAAATGGTTTTATAGAAGGAAGTGAAAATTTAATATAAGTATGATTTATAAATTAGTTATGAATAAAAGGGGATTCAAGCTGAGAATTTATGGACTTAAATCCCAGTATTTTGAAAATTATTTTTCAAAATGTTTTGGGAAAATAATATTAGTAGTACTTGGAATTATAGTTGGAATAGAAATATTTTAAAAAGATTTTGAAGAAAATAGAAAGCATTGAACTCATTTCGGTTACTAAAAAATAATTTCGATGATGATAGCGGCATCATCGCCGTTCATTTTCGAGTTTCTAAGTGGGGAATTGCTACCATGGTAAATGTGTTTAGAGTTGGTTTGGTAAAATAAACCTTGATTTAAAAATCCCAAAAGTATAATGTGATATTCAGGGAGACATGTATATAACATTATTTCAAAATGATTTGAAATAAAAACTAGGTGTTTGAGATTGTAAAATTTTCAGCTAAGTGATATTATAGCTCAAGTATCTTATCCATTAGGGTAGTCTTGTTGGTGCATCTCATTATGGTATGTTGTTTGATAACTTTAATTTATTAAAATGAAATGGAATTTTCAACGACTTTGGATAGTCGAAAATTCCTGAATGTATATAAAAATTGAAGCTAAGTGTTTTGAGAAATTATAAGCAATCAAGTTTCTGTAACTTATAAATTTAAAGAGATAGAAATTTAAAAAAGTTCTAATTTTTTTGAATATTCTGGTTAAGTAAAAAAATTCTGAATATTGTATATATGCTCTCAGGAAGTGGAAAAGTATTTCGCAAATATGAGCTTGAACTATAGAATTAATAGACTTAAGTAATTTTGTTAAGTAAAATAATGATTCCTTAAAAAGGAAATTATAATCTGGGGAAATGTTTTATTAATGAAGACAAGTCTTTATAAAGTGTCTGTAGGCTTAAAGTAATATGTCATGAAATGGCTCAGAAAATGAATTCTAGTATTAATCAAGAATATGAACTTAAATTTTAAAGTGTTGATGAAACGTAAGTTGTGTTTTAGAAAATAATAATAATAATAAATGTGAATTAAAAATAATTGGTATTGTTAAGGAAAGTAAATTTGAAACTAAGCCATGAGATGAAATTAAACTTAAGTAAAGTTGTATAAAATGATTTATGATAAATAAATTTTATTATTAAAGGAAGTACTATTGAAAAATTAAGTGTGATTTTAAATTGAATGTGAATAAAAAGAGTTGAGCTTAGTGAGGACCAATGGAATATGTACGTAAGTTGTACATAAATCATTTCTCCTTTCACATTTTTTTGATCCAAAAATTCGTGTACCTAACTTTGAGGTATTTCACGCCGTTCCTAATTAGGATCTATCACTTGATTCATGACACTGAACACTTGATGATGGTTCTTGATATAGAGCTAAAGTTTTGTATCATAGTATATGACCATGTAAGGAGAACGAAGGTTCCTAATCATGGAGCCTAATCAAAGTCCGCACTAGTGAATCAGGTGGGTGAAACTAATTTGGAAGTGAATTGGCATATTCAAGTAGAGATCAAATTGGATTTTGCATATGGATGACCTATGAACATCATACGGGTTTATGAATAATACTGAGTGTTCAATTGGTGAAATTTCAAGGACAAAAATTCTTTTAAGGGGAAGAATGTAACGACGCGAAATTTTGTCGCTTTGATTTATGAATAATTAATTCAATTTAAATATTTACTCAATGGGTTTATTGATTTAATAAACCTTTGTTAATTTATAATCGATAATAGAATATTTATTTTTAAATTTTGTTTATATAAATAAATAGTTCGACAAAAACTAGAAATGTGACCAAAACGTAGTCTTTAGATTTCCAGCCTTTTGCCGAATAACAAGTTATTTAAAGTTGTAATATATTTTGATTTACTTTTAACAACTTTTAAAATATAACATACTTTATTTTCAATGAGTATATATATATATATATTATTAATTAGTGTTTAAAAGGTAAATATTATTTAAAATTCCAATAAAAGGTGGATGTGACATAAAGCGAAATTTAAATGTTAAGTAAAGAGGATAAGTACATAGAAACACCCTTTTGTCCAATAGTCATGGGTTTAACAATTTATTATCCATTGTATCTTAGCATGCATGTTCTTTTGGAATTTTTGAGATAATTTTTTCAGTTATGGAATATTTCTAATTTTTTTAATTTCCTTAGATCTTCTCATGCTTTTTCATTTCATTTTAATGTTTCATCTTCTTTATCTTCTTCCTACATTTTTCTATTTCTTTTTAAAAGTAAAAAATCTCATCTTTAAACTCAAAAATGTTTATTTACTTAAGATCAAAATCTTAAAGGTTTGGATTTGACATTTCAAAGCATGGAAATTACAGAAGTGTGAGATCTTGATTTTAAAATTGTTTTAAATATTTCTAATGATAGTTATATGTTGATTTTGTTGAGTTTTCACAAAGTGCTTATGTGTAAAAAAAATTGGAAACATGGGCATATTAGTTTTAAAATAGGAAATTAGTTCACTGTAAAGCACAAAATCAGCAACTCTTACCCTCTGTTGTTTGCAAACTTAAGCTCCTCTTATCTTCTAAATTCCATAATTCACAAATGGTGATGATTTTTGACATGCCGTCAAAAGAAAAGTTGTGTATGATTAGGTGACATTATGTTAAAAATTGTTTGGAAATTTTTAGTTAAGTATATTTTATGAAATTTTCAAAATATAATAAGTGGATTTGATTGTTAGTGTTTTGTCGATCTCAAACTGATGAACGAAGTGTATAATCATGTTTGTCATAGTAAATCATGATTTTAGTGTTATGGTAAGCTATAAATTATCAGTCGATCAGATTTGGGTAAATAACCATTTTCCAACGAATGGTGTGGTGAGGTAGCTAGCAATGGAACGTGGAGCAGCCTTGGGAAATGACGGAGGCATGGATGGTGGTTGCTGGTGGTCTAGTGGTCGGAGATGCTCGAAATAGCTAGAGTTAGGTTTCTAGTTCATGTAGAGTATAGGTTCAATTGCGGACGATTTTGAGGTGGCCGGAGTGTCAAGTGATGCAAGACGAAGGAAGGAGGTGCTTGACGACCTCGGGAAGTGAGCGGTGGTGGAGGCAAGGCCTGCAGGATATCGTAGGCGTGGTAGGTGATTCATTGGTCGCAATTTGTATGATGGGTTCATGTCTCGCTCTCGATATGGGTCGCATTGGGTTGGAGGGGGTCTGCGGTGTCAATGTAGGGCCTGGAGGGTTGCGTAGGGTAGGCGCATATGTGTGGGGTAGGTTGTGGCAGCGGCTAGTGGGGCGTGAGAGGCGTGCATGTGCACAGTTATGTTCATTCTAAATTTTACTGGAAATGATTCATTTGAATTTGTTACCTGGGAAGGAGGAGGATATCCGTTAGTTCTTGGGTTTGGGCCAAGTATGGGCCGGTTGTAGAGTGGGTTTAGTATAATTAAAATAAGTTTTGATTTATTCAAGTTAAGTTAAATTTAATTCACTTAGAAAATCCATATCTCACTAGCTCAAAATCCGTTTGACATGCGGTTTTCGGTGTTAGGTTCGAGTTAACTTATACAACACATTCATAAAATCATATGACCCATACATCATATTGAATTTTAATAGCTAATCAATAGGCTATATTTAATTACGTTTTTTAGTAATTATATTTTATCACTGACACTCTGTTGGTGAAACAAATCCCTGTTCTACTATATTTAAGTTGAATTGATTATATTAGACATCTATTTAGCATAACAAATCATCATTCTGCTATTATGTTAATTTGAACATCTATTTAACTGCAAGTTGAATTATATTGAGTTGTTATCCACCGATTGACCGTGAGGAATTTATATACGTAGCTGTGTTTATGTAAATATATGTGTTGTGACTTAAATGTCATTGTGGAATATAGTGGTAGCTTCTTAAGTACCATTGAAATTTTCTAACCTATTTCCCAATTTTGACAAGCATATGGATTTGAAATCAAATTTCATTTTTATAACTATTTAAAGTAATAATTAAATTAGTTAATAAGGTTTAATTGTTAATGTTATTAATGACGTTTAAAAATTGATCTAAACTAAAAAAGGTTAAAAGATAGTTTAAAATTTAGAATGTGAAGTTAATTATTAGTTAGTTAATATTGTTTAAAAGTAACTTATTACTTTAATTAACAAGTGTTTTTAAGTTAATTATTATCTAATTTGCAAATGTCTAAGTAATTATTTTTTAATTAATTATGTTTTAAGTTAAATAATTATTTTAATTAATAATAATAAAGCTAATTATCATTTTGGATTAATGATTTTCTTAAGTTAATTATCTTAAATAAGGTATTTAAAGTCAATTAATTATTTTATTTAACAAGGTTTACCTTAATTAGCCACTTTATCAAATGTTAATTTAAAGTTGACTAATTATTTAATAATAGCTTTAAACTTAATTGCCCATTAATTTGATTGGTGTTTTAAGTTGGTTAATTAACCTAATGATTGTTTTTTAAGTTAATTAATTAATTATTAATGGTGATTAAGTTAATTTAATTGTAACATCCCCTATCTAGAGATCCAAAGCTAAGCGCTACAGATGCTGCAGTCATCTATAGTATTAACTTCTGACAACTAAATACGGCTATGTTAATGGTATCCATAATATCAGAAGCACTTGAATATGAAATAACATCACAGATTTCAAAAACATCATTTTACTGATTATATTTCAAGACACATGTTTCACATTCAAATTACATAATCTCATCGCTTTCCAAGGTTCAGATAAAATATAGTTATTACAATATTACGCCAAGAGCGACATATGACGATGCCTCTTGGTTGATCAAAGTACTATATATACAATACAGCGGAATCAATCCACAATATAACAACAACTCCTAATTAACTATCTGTCATCCACCTGCTCGTCGTCGGAAGCTTTATACGCCAGCCTCCTAAAACCTATAAACCTCAACCTTCAGCCAACTCAAATCAATTTTGAGCACCCGAGATTTTAAGGAAAATAAATTTCGAGCCAGACATAAAGCCTGGTGTGAATAATACCGACATTAAGTGAGACCACGCCGCTTAGCGAAACGGGTTTTCCCTCACAAATATTCTTTTTAAAACATATATTTTGCAAATTATAATCTTGCAATCAAACCTGGTTAAATCCGTAAGGCAATATCATGTATATGTACATTTCAGTTATGGACTAGTTGTTCATACACTATAGTTTAGCTAACTACTAACCCTTGGCTGACCCGAGCCTACCAGAAAACATAAAAAGTTTAACATATGTTAGATACTCCTTTTTTGGACGGTCTTTCCTTACTTACTTCTCCAGGTCTAACTGATCCAAAAGGTTTGCAAGATTACCAATAACCTATATTTAGATTACTTTCTGCATGTACATAATTTTAGTCTTACTTGTGACAAAGCCCTGCACATTGGAATTTTGGACTAAATTAGCTAGGGGCTAATAGCTAATGAGCATAGAGTGTGACCCTACACTAGTCTCATCTGGTCTTCTAATCTGAGTCGTTTTCTTAGGGTTAACTACCCTTTTAAATTTTTCCTTAAAAACCTTTTAAAAATTATTTAAACCTTTAAATCATACATATACAAGAAAATATACTCTTTGCTTTACTCTAAGCTATTTACCATGTTGTATATACTTTACCCAAAATAATGTTGATGAAATTGTTAAGGATTTTCCATCACTCCAAAATAAGTTAAAACCCTTTTTAACTTAAAAACACTTAGGCTATATTTCCAAAAACAACTCATTCGAAACCTTCGTTTAAAACCTTTAAACAACCATTTCAAAACCATTGAAAGTACCCCCTTCGATATAAGTAAACTACTTTATTTTATAACCTTAGGCCAAAACATACCTTTTGAAGTCATACCTTTCGAAACCATTCATATTTATCCTCTCGATAGCATTAAAAACATCTCCTTCAAAAGTTCTAAAACCATAGACATCCTTTTTAAAACACTTAAAAATCGACTTTCGAAACCATTAGAAAACCTTTCCTTTTAGACCTTTCGAAACCATTGGGGAACCATCCCTTTAGAAACATTTCTTTAAAACCTTTCGAAAGCATCAAAACATCAAGCCTTTCGAAAGCATTTAGGTTCAGTTTAATAAAATGTGGAAACATCTTTCGAAACCTTTAAAACCATCTCTTCCGAAACCATTTGGGTTCTACCTTTTATAGAGCAAAAGGATCATTAAAACATTTAAATCGAAAGCATCTCTTTCGAAAGCATTCCTAAGTAAATAAGTGATGGTGTCGAAATCAACCCTTCGAAGCATTGGAGAAGCGGCTTGATTTTTAAAAACAAGGTAACCCTTTCGAAACCAATCTGAGTCGAAAGGTAAAATGTGGCGGTCGGGGGCTTCGACCTAGTCGTAGTTATTTGAAAATAGAGGTGCAACCTCTTAACACCATTCTTTTAAAGTCATTGATCCAGTCAAAAGCAGACCAAGTCAAAAGTGATTCAGTCGCAAGAAAAGCAGGCACATTTTCATTTAAAAGCAAAGTAGTGCTTCGACCCCTTCAAAACCCCTAGTTTCGACTCAATACCTTTCGCTTATATCCAATTCACTACATACCATGTATCTGAAACCATGTGCATTGGTTTCGATGGAGTCGGAGGCAGAGGTAAAGAGTAGGAAGCCTGGTGTCGAAAGCATTGAAACGAGAAAAAGCATGTATATTTGACTTTTTAAACTATTTCTTTGTACCTTACTTGCCTTGTTTGTCAAATAATGATTGGTTGCAAAATTTTCTTTTCTAAATGTACTGCGATTTTCAGAAATAAGAATTAGAATTATTTACAAAATGCCTTTTCTCTTTTTTATAAATATATAAAACATTTAAGTCTCATACCTTAAATAATTTTATATATCCACTAAAACACTTAGGAAAATTCGACAAAAATTCCAAAAAACCATTTTTAATTTGTTTTCTAACATATATAAATTTCAGACCCAAGCCAATATAATTTGGCTGTAATTAATTTTAAACCCAAACTAGCATTTTCTTCGCTAGAAAAATCATATAAAATCCATATTAATTTGAAACATTATGAAAATTGGAACCCACTTCTAAAATATCATTTCTAATCTAAATCTAAATTCAAAAGGCAATTGGATGTCATATAATAGGGTTTTCGTAACAAAACATATCACAAAATCTATATAAGTTAGCATAAATCATCAACAACATATAGTTATTCACTTTTATCATCGAAAACATGGAAAAACATTTTCAAATAATTCGGATTTCATACTAAAAACCGATAAACTTGAGATGTAGTAATTATTCACCTTAGCTTTTTAACTAAGGATGTGAGATTTGTTCTTGATTAAGTGATTTGATTCTTCCTCTTGAATTTTTCTTCTTTGCTCTTCCTAATGGTAGTCTGCCTTAGCTCTATTTTTGTTTGTGAAAATAGAAGTAATGTGTAGAATGGATTCCTAAGGGGGTTTAGGGTATAAGGACATGCCTTATTCCTATTTTGCCATTGCATATTTCCTAACCTTTTATTCTCTTTTTATTCTTTACTTCATTGTTTACATGGGATGACTACCTCTTATTTATTCACAAATTTCAATCCACTAATCAACCTATGGTATTTTATTTTATTTAACTAATTAAATATTCTAAATAATGTTACTAAAAATATGGGTGTTACAGACTCCCCTCCTTAAAGAATTTCGTCCTCAAAATTACAATAAGGTACACATCAAAACAATCAACGGTAAAACATACCATCAAACAAATCAGGATAAGTATCTCTCATCCTATTCTCAGTCTCCCAAGTATGGTCTTTTTCGTCCTCGCTCCATTGGACTTTAACTAATCTGACTATCTTGTTCCTAAGCCTCTTCTCATCTCTTACAACCATGCAAACTGGCTTTCTAACTACAGTCAAATTCAGCTCTACGACTAAATTATCTAACAAAGTCTGTGATATAATAGTAACCGGATCTCGAATACACTTCCTTTGATGAGAAACATGGAAAACATTGTGGACTCCTGACAAATTGCTCGGTAACTCTACTCTATATGCGAGTTTCCCAATCCTCTCAATAATAGGAAATGGTCCAACGAACCTTGGTGCCAAATTCCCTGATTTCCGAAATCGAATCACACCCTTCATAGGCTGCACCTTAATGAAAACATGCTTTCCAACTGAAAAACCTATATATTTCCATCTTTTAACTGTATAACTTTTCTGCCTAGATTGAGCTTCTTTCATTCTAGCTTGAATCAACTCAACCTTTTCTGTAGCTTCTCTAATCAAATCCAGACCAATAACCAACCTATCCCCAGTCTCTAACCAACAAAATGGAGATTTGCATGGCCTTCCATACAAAGCTTCAAATGGTGCCATCCCTATATTATCCTGATAACTGTTGTTAGATGAAAACTTGACTAGATGTAGACAATCTTCCTATGATCCTCTAAAATCTAGCACACAAGCTTTTAACAAATCCTGTCACGATCCGAATTTTAGTGTTTGAAAATCAACACCCGCACTTCACTTGTACTCGAATGCCGCAGATTCAACCGATGAAATTTGATTGGTGCCGGAGCTTATAACACATTAAGTATAACAACACAGCGGTAGAAAACAATGAATGTATCATTGATACAATAATGAAAACAATATCTGATACAATAGATTAATACAAATGATATCAAATACTATCAGAGATACAAGACTATAGTGGAAGAAATAGCAACAACAACGACGGTCTAGACTTTGTGACCATCGACAGTGGAAAGATGAGCTACAATAGAGTCTTTCAAGTGAGAAAGCAGGAATCCAACAAACCGAGTCTTCGATGCCAAAGCTCCAATGCTCCAAGCTCAAACCACCATCACTTCTGAACTTGATCCCAACATTGATTGCCAATATCCAGAGATTGAATGCAGATGAATCTACACCTACCATTTGATTACTGAAAACCTAACTCCAGACTGCCCGTGTGGAAAATTTTGGGCACCCAGAGTTTAGGAAGGGAACAATAAACTCGGGACCAGTCATGGGACTAGTGTGAGCAAACAAAAACATTTTTATCTTTAAAAGAAAAACAAAAGATAATTAAAGTTGAAATCCGCAATGCTTTTGGAAAATGAAACCACCATAAGGCCTCTCGGCACACACGCCATGCAATCGAACACTTGGGGGAGATTTCTCCTTATGATAGTCAAACATGCTTACTACAAAATCCTTCAGGTATTATTATTAGTGCATAGTGCAGAAAACCTTTTGAAAATATAATGTTAATCTTAGCCAGCATACGTACCATTATAGTAGCTATCATATTAGATGGAAGGTTCTACAACTAAAACCGTACTGGGCGTGTATTGGTGATTGGATTTCCAACAAATGGTCAGGCAAAGGAACTTCCTGGGCCACATGGGTACGCCTCTGGAGGGATACCCCGGGAACCTAACCGGATCTCTGCCAACGCAAGGTCGGGTTACCTCTGTAACTAGGTAATTACTACACGAGTATGCCACTCCCCAGTCGTAACCAACATTTATCCATGGATTCACCAACAACCACAAAGTAATAAATTTGCAGCAACCACATAGGTTAAGTATCTGGACTCCATACCATGATGCCACCTCTATCCAGAAGGAAATGAACATACCCTCAGGGGGCGCTATCCCCAAATAACCTTGTTGCATTCTTCCTGTTTCAACCATTCCGGGTTGTGAGGTTCGACGAAGTCTCGTCCATAAAGCTATGCTTTTCACAAAAGCCATGCTTCGATCAACAAATGATCAGCAGCACTCAGCATGCCACATTACCAAATTGGGAATATATCACTAGTAACCATCAACTACATAACCTCTGAGCTCGTATGTCTTGAAGAAGGGTGTTAAGCTAAGAGAATAAATTCTCTGCCACCAAACAGAAATGTATTTGATAGAAATCAACTTTACATCTCAAAGTGTAATGTCAGACACAACATCCATACAAGTCTATTCTGGGTTCGAACAGAACCGCAGGCACTTCAAAAGAAGCCCTTTCAATTTGGATAATCCCTAATCACGTCCAGACTCCCCATCACAAAGGGTGATCAAATCTCTATACCGGAGACCAGTCGGTGCAGAGACATTCGACGGGTTATCCATTCGCTTTCGAAAATATCTGGTCTTCACCACCGGTCTTCAAAAATCTATGACTTAACCGATTTCCTCATGCAATCTATATTTGTGTATGCAAGGTGTAGTCCAGGGGTTTTAAACAATAGTACAACATCATCAATCATCATAGATTCAAGCACATCAATATCAATAAGTGGTATAATCCAATAATGCTTATCTCCATTCATAGATTCATAGATAAACAATGTAAATTTATCACAGACAAATAAATTACATTCATCACGGATCATACCAAAACAATTCATGGCACAAAGTACAATATATCAGGGATATCAAACAATTCAACAATCAATAGAATTCAAAACATCCATAAGTAACATTGATAAATTCTTAATTAATTTAATTAATCTCTAATTAAATTACTTGGATTACCTTAATCCTGCTCACTTAACATCAACTAATTACAAATTAAGTAATTGATTATCTTTAATTATCTACCTTAACAAATCTTCGTTGATTAATTATTCTTTAATTGCATTTAAGTAATTATCCCTTAATTATTTATTCAATTAATTATTCTTTTAATAAATCACTTTTAATAATTAATCTTTAATTTATCACATTCATTAATTCTTGATTAATCACATTCGGTAATTGATTACCCTTAATTAATTACATTATTTAATTAACTTTTAAATGAATTTTATCAATTTATTCTTAAATTAATTACACTAAGTAATTAATTCTTAATTACTTCCACTAGGTAATTATCCTTTAATTAATTACATCCAGTAATTATCCATTAATTACTCCACTAAGTAATTATTCTTTATAAATTACACAAAGTAATTATACTTAACCTATTATCCAATGATTATTATAAATCAATTAAACTAATTAATTAACTTAAACTAATATCATTAATTTAATTAATTACACTTAGTAATTAATCACTTAATTACTTTCATTAAGTAATTATACTTAGACAATTCCACAAATGATTATTTTTAATTAATTAATATAATTAATTATTAAAATTAATCACATTAATTAATTATTTAATAATCCGTAGTTAATGATTTTCATTAACTATTAACAATTCTTTAGTTACTTTTCCTTAAGTAATTAGCTTTAACTAACCATTATTAATTACAAATAAATTAATCTCTGATTATCAATTAATTAATCTCTAATTATAAATTAATCTAAATCATTAATTAATTAATTACTCCTTAATTACCTTATTAACTCAATTAATCATTAAAACTTTAATTATCTTTAAGATAAATCATTTTCTTTGTTAATGACTTAATTATCAATAACATGTGTATTAAAAACAATTTTTACACCTTTAAATCTACTTCTAAATTCCATTTTTTAATTAATATTTAAAAATGATTTAATTTATCAAAATTTAAAACAATTTACAAACCTCTTAAACAAAAGTAAAGAAAACATTTATCATTTATAAGAAAAACTTATATAAAAAAGTTTAAACTAAATTAATTAATCATATTTTAAAAAAAATCAAGCTTTTAAAATAAATAAATTATTTTACTTGCAAACTTAAGTTAAGCAAATTTATATAACTTCCCATTCTAATATCAAGGAAAACTTTTTAAAAGTGAATTTTATATAAATAAGGATTTAAACATTTTATAGGAAAACTATTTTATTTACAAATATACTTTAAACTTTTAAACTTGTTTTAAACATTTTAGTTTTATAAAACTTATTTACTTCAAAACTAATATACCCAAAGTTAATTTGAAGCCAAACTTAAAAACTGGTTTAAAACTCTGTCTAAATTCTTGCTTTCAAATTTTAAATTCATTTTAAAATTTTAAAAACCCTGACAAGTATAAAACCTGTAACAAAGCAAATGACCCGAGGCCCCACTCAATTTCCCTGAGCCAAATCCCACAATACTTCGAGCAACTCACGCATACGACTCGAGAAAAACTCGAATACCCTTTCTCCCTCAATTCTAGGCTTCACCAGATACAGGAATGCACGGCGCATATGCACGGTCGCTCCGACCAACTCCGGCCATCCACGACGCCTTCCTCATGTCGACATTCACCCTCACACCCAATCTCGATCACCATAACATCAACAATAACTCGAAATCGAATTCGAGTAACCCCTCGCAACTAGGAACAGGAAACCCAAAACCTGGAAATCACTCTTGCTCATTCCTCCGACAACCGAAGCATTTGAAATTCCGGCTACGCCTTCGTCAACAACCCCCCTCCATTCCCCAAAAACTTGTGGCACTCGATCCACCAAAGACGCCATGGTGGATCATTTTCCGACTAATGTCCAAAACTAGGTTTACATGCATAACTGATCTCCTATCGCCGCCACGGTGCCTTGAACACTATCCTGACATTTTTCCATCAAACTCCAATCATTCCTACACCCCCAGGAAAGACCGCAATCATCCCGATCAACTAGAACGCTAGAGGCTACTCAAAACACCGAATCTGATCAAACACAAACTGCTCACACAATCCAGTACTAAAATTTGTGATTTCACATCTAAAAAACATAATTTTGTTTAAGGATTCAGATCATATGCCTGAATTAATGATTTAGGATGTTCGAATTTTTAACATAACTTAAGTTTCCTGTTCTTTTTAGTTTCCAAACAAATTTAAAATTTATTTAAACTTAAATAAAATTTTAAAACTTACTTTATGATTAAACAAACAAGTTTTGTTAAGAATCTAAGTCCTAACAGAGATCAGATAAGGAGATAATGAATTTTGATTAAAATATGAGCTTAAAAACAATGAACAGAAATATCACATAGACAACAGGCATGCACACATCATGCATTCATATATACACACAGAAAATGCTCTTATACATATTCACACAAACATACTTATTCCATACATTACACATGCAACCAAATTCCTACTTAACTTTAAAAAAACTTGTTACTCGCCTGATTAAAGAAGATGAACAGAGCACCTTTGTTTAGAAAACGGCTTTTGAACTTTAAAATTTATTTGCTGGAATTTTTGCTATTGACTTAAAACTTGAGTTTAAATCCCATGTTTGCTTGCCTTGATTTAACTCAGATTGAAGAAGAAGTTCAGGCTTTATTTTTGAAACAAAGATGAAATCTATTTTTGTTTTGAGCTTGCTTCATTATCTCAGGTTTGAAAAAGAAACAGGCAGTTGATTGTCTCAGGTTGAAGAAGAATGCAGGCTTGATTTTGATTGAGTTTGAAGATGTTTGCAGATTATAGAATTCGATTTTTTTGAAAATTTTGTTTTACAGATTTGAGAAACGATTGATTATGATTTGTTTTTGAGGGGATTTGGTTTTAATTTCTTCTTGGCTTTGACTAAAAAGAAAGAAAAGAAATGAAGATGAGAAAACAATGTGTTTATATAAATGTAAATGTGGTTTATTAAAAATAAAAAAATAAATTTTTTAAAATGACACTTGTTAATACTTCAACATTTGTCATATACTCTAATTTATTACTTAACACTTGTTAGAATTAAGCTTTATATACATACACTTGTCATTTAAGTAATTTTATTTGTTTAAATGTAAATAAAAGCTTTTAGACCTACTTATAATTCTTATCTAAATTATATATGTATTACTTTTAAAGAAAATGTTATAAAAACTAATGCATATATTTTAAAACCCAAAATACTTTAAAATATTTATCTTTTAAATTTCAATTTTAAATCCAAATTCAAATTTAAATTAAATTTGAAAATCCAATTTAAAGTCAACTTGAATATACATATATAACAACACACATATGTATTATAGAATTTAGCTTTAAACGATTGTTTTGAAAATCATTTGTAATTAATTCAAAATATAACTTTCAAATTATATGTATATTAAAATTAGAAAAAAAATTCTTATTAATTTTAAAATATAGTTTAAATCCAATATATATTTCAACACATTTATATTTGAATTTCAAATCCAAACTTCAATTTATTTTCAATATTTATTTTGAATCTCAAATCTAAATTCTATTTTAAAAATCAACTTATACACATATGTAATAAATCGGCAAATATCTTGTTTTATTTGGAAAAAAATCAAATAAATTTAATCCAAAAATTATATTATTTACTAATTTAATTCAAATTTATCCCCAAAAATTTAAATAAATTACCAATTCAAATTTAACTCAAACTCTGGGTCGTTACAGATTTCCCTCCTTAAGAAAATTTCGTCCTCGAAATTTGAAAGTAGGGGACAATCCCAAAACTTATGTTTTAACAAAGTATAGCTATCAAGCATAGTATCCAAAGCAAACAATTCTGACCTATCTGGAGTTTATGTCCCATGCCAACTCATTCTTTGACTCAGCCAAAATAATGATCTCTCTCCAAAGCTTCTTCCTGGAGCAACTAGGAACTATCAAAGAATTGAAACTGGATGATGAACAAAAGAGGTTGATAGAGAAAGATTGTTCCTTGTTGTTGCAAGTATTGACCATTGAAAATGGTACTTCCCTGTCCCCTATCACATCCTCTTCTTGCTCTCATACTTACTATCAGTGAATAGCAAGAGAATTTACTAAGGCATATGGACGGATATCTTAGGGATATACTCATTCTAGGCATGTGTAACCCTATCTCTAATGAGAAACTTAATGTGTTATACTCCTGAGCTAAAGTTTCAACCTTCAGCTCTGGTACCAAGATGTCACGATCCGAATTTCAACGTTCGAAAATCGACACCCGTACTTCACTTCTACTCAAATGCCGCAGATTCAAGCGTTGAAATTCGATTCGTGCCGGAGCTTATAACACATTATAACAACACAGTAGAAGAAAACAATGAATCATTAATACAACAATGAATACAATATCTGATACAACAGATTAATACAAATGATATCAAATACTATCAGAGATACAAGACTACAGTGCAAGAAATAACAACAACAAGGATGGTATAGACTTTGCGACCATCGACACTGGAAAGATGACCTACAATAGAGTCTTTCAAGTGAGAAAGTGGGAATCTAACAAACTGAGTCTTCGATGCCAAAGCTCCAATGATCCAAGCTCGGACCACCATCATTGCTGAACTTGATCCCAACATCGATTGCCAATATCCAGAGATTGAATGCTGACGAATCTACACTTACCATTTGATAATCTGAAAACCTAAATCCAGACTGCCCGTGTGGAAAATTATGGGCATCCAGAGTTTAGGAAGGGAACAATAAACTCCGAGTCAGTCATGGGACTGTGTGAGGAAAAAAACAGTTTTATCTTTAAAAGCAAAATAAAAGATTATTAAAGTTGAAATCCGCAATGCTTTGTGGAAAATGAAACTACCATAAGGCCTCTCGGCGCACACACCATGCATTCGCACACTTGGGGGAGATTTCTCCTTATGATAGTCAAACATGCTTACTATGCAAAATCCTTTTGATATTATTATTAGTGCATAGTGTAGAAAACCTTTCGAAAATATAATATTAATCTTAACCAGCATACGTACCATTATAATATGCCTACTATAGCTACCATATTAGATGTTAGGTTCTACAACTAAAACCGTACTAGGCGCGTATTGGTGATTGGATTTCCAACAAATGGTCAGGCAAAGGAACTTCCTGGGCCACATGGGTACGCCTCTGGGGGGATGCCCCGAGAACCTAACCGGATCTGTGCCAACACAAGACCGGGTTACCTCTGTAACTAGATAACTACTACACGAGTATGCCACTCCTCGGTCGTAACCAACCTTTATCCCTGGATCCACCAACAATCACAAAGTAATAAATTTGCAGCAACCACATAGGTTAAGTATCTGGACTTCATACCATGATACCACCTCTATCTAGAAGGAAATGACCATACCCTCAGGGGGCGCTACCTCCAAATAACCTTGCTGCATTCTTCCTGTTTCGACCATTCCGGGTTGTTGGGTTCAATGAAGTCTCGTCTACAAAGCTACGCTTTCCACAAAAGCCATGCTTCGATCAACAAATGATCAGCAACACTCAGTAGCACTCAGCATGCCACATTACCAAATTGGGAATGTATCACTAGTAACCATCAACTACATAACCTCTGAGCTCGTACGTCTTAGAGAAGGGTGTTAAGCTAAGAGAATAAATTCTCTGCCACCAAACAGAATTGTATTTGATAGAAATCAGATTTATATCTCAAAGTGTAATGTCAGACACAACATCCATACAAGTCTGTTTCGGATTCGAACAGAACCGAAGGCACTCCAAAAGATGCCCTTGCAATCCGGATAATCCCTAATCACGTAAAGACTCTCCATCACAAAGGGTGATCAAATATCTATACCGGAGACCAATCGGTGCAGAGACATTCGACGGGTTATCCTTTCGCTTTCGAAAATATCCGATCTTCACCACCGGTCTTCAAATGCAATCCATAACATCATATCATTATTCGGAATGGGTTATGAGTTAAAGCCCCTCAAGTATAAGACTTGGGTTACATTTCAAATTCCCAAAACAATACTTTTTAAAATGGTTTAAAATCCATATAAACACATTTATACTTGTCTAACCTTTTTTTAAACCATAATTTCCAAACAAAGAATTCAATTTCAATTTTGAATTCAAATTCAAATCAAACTTATTTAAAATTCAAAAACTTTATCAAGTTATTCAAAATAACTTTTATCTTAAAAATTCCTTTTTAAAAACTTTTCATATCTAACTCAATTCCATTTCCAAAACCATTTGGATTCAAGATTCATCTTTTAAAATCATTTCAAAAATCTGTGACTTAACCGATTTCCTCGTGCAATCCATATTTGTGTATGCAAGGTGTAGTCCAGGGGTTTTACATAATAGTGCAACATCATCAATCATCACAGATTCAAGCACATCAATGTTGATAAGCGGTATAATCCAATAACGCTTATCTCCATTCAAAAATTCATAGATAAACAATGTAAATTTATTACAGATAAATAAATTACATTCATCACGGATCACACTAAAACAATTCATGGCACAAAGCATAGTATATCAGGGATATCAAACAATTCAACAATCAATAGAATTCAAAACATCCATAAGTGACATTGATAAATTCTTAATTAATTTAATTAATCTCTAATTAAATTACTTGGTTTACCTTAATCATGCTTACTTAAAATCAATTAATTACAAATTAATTAATTGATTATCTCTAATTGTCTACCTTAACAAATCTTCGTCGATTAATTATTCTTTAATTACATTTAAGTAATTATCCCTTAATTATTTATTCAACTAATTATTCTTTTAATAAATCACATTTAACAATTAATCTTTAATTTATCATATTCATTAATTCTTGATTAATCACATTCGGTAATTATTTACCCTTAATTAATTACATTATTTAATTAACTTCTAAATAAATTTTATCAATTTATTCTTAAATTAATTACACTAAGTAATTAATTCTTAATTACTTCCACTAGGTAATTATCCTTCAATTAATTGCATCCAGTAATTATCTATTAATTATTTCACTAAGTAATTATTCTTTATAAATTACACTAAGTAATTATACTTAACCCATTATCCACTGATTATTTTAAATCAATTAAACTAATTAATTAACTTAAACTAATCTCATTAATTTAATTAATTACACTGAGTAATTAATCCCTTAATTACTTTCATTAAGTAATTCTACTTAAATAATTCTACAAATGATTCTTTTTAATTAATTAATATTATTAATTATTAAAATTAATCACATTAATTAATTATTTAATAATCCATAGTTAATGATTTTCATTAACTATTAACAATTCTTTAGTTACTTTTCCTTAAGTAGTTAGCTTTAATTAACCATTATTAATTACAAATAAATTAATCTCTGATTATCAATTAATTAATCTCTAACTATAAATCAATCTAAATCATTAATTAATTACTCCTTAATTACCTTATTAACTCAATTAATCATTAAAACTTTAATTATCTTTAAGATAAATCATTTTCTTTGTTAATGACTTAACTATCATTAACATATGTATTAAAAATAATTTTTACACCTTTAAATCTACTTTTAAATTCCATTTTTAAATTAAGATTTAAAAATGATTTAACTTATCAAAATTTAAAACAATTTACAAACCTCTTAAACAAAAGTAAAGAAAACATTTATCATTTATAAAAGAAACTTATATAAGAAATTAAACTAAATTAATTAATCACATTTTAAAAAAATCAAGCTTTTAAAATAAATTAATTATCTAACTTGCAAACTTAAGTTAAACAAATTTATATAACTTCCCATTCTAATATTAAGGATAACTTTTTATAAAAGAATTTTATATAAATAAGGATTTAAATATTTTATTGGAAAACTATTTTATTTACAAATATACTTTAAACTTTTAAACTTGTTTTAAACATTTTAATTTTATAAAACTTATTTATTTCAAAACTAATATACCCAAATTTAATTTGAAACCAAACTTAAAAACTAGTTTAAAACTCTGTCTAAATTCTTGCTTTCAAATTTTAAATTCATTTTTAAATTTTAAAAAACCTAACAGGTTTTAAACCTGTAACAAAGCAAACAATCCGAGTCCCCACTCAGTTTCCCCGATCCAAATCCCACAATACTTCAAGCAACTCACGCATAAGACTCGAGAAAAACTCGAGTACCCTTTCTCCCCCAATTCCAGGCTTCACCAGATACAGGAATGCACCGTGGATATGCACGGTGGCTCCGACACTCCGGCCATCCATGACGCCTTCCTCATGTCAACGTTCACCCTCGCACCCAATCTCGATCACCATAACATCAACAATAACTTGAAATCGAATTCGATAACCCCTCACAACCAGGAACAGGAAACCCAAACCTTGGAAATCACTAATGCTCACTCCTCCGACCACCGGAGCATCTGAAATTCCGGCTACGCCTTCGCCAACACCCGCCTCCATTCCCCAAAAACTGGTGGCACTCGATCCACCAGAGACGTCGTGGTGGATCATTTTCCGACTAATGTCCAAAACTAGATTTACACGCATCACTGATCTCCCATCGCCGCCACAGTGCCTTGAACACTGTCCTGACATTTTTCCCTCAAACTCCAATCATTCCTCCACCTCCAGGAAAGACCACAATCATCCCGATCAACTAGATCACCAGAGGCTACTCAAAACACCCAATATGATCAAACTCAAACTGCTTACACAATCCAGTACTAAAATTTGTGATTTCACTTCTAAAAATCATAATTTTGCTTAAGGATTCAGATCATATGCCTGAATCAATGATTTAGGATGTTCGAATTTTTAACATAACTTAAGCTTCCTGTTCTTTTTAGTTTCCAGACAAATTTCAAATTTATTTAAACTTAAATAAAATTTTAAAACTTACTTTATGATTAAACAAACAAGTTTTGTTAAGAATCTAAGTTCTAACAGAGATCAGATAAAGAGATAATGAATTTTGATTACAATATGAGCTTAAAAACAAAGAACAGAAATATCACAGAGACAACAGGCATACACACATCATGCATTCATATATACACACAGAAAATACTCTTATATATATTCACACAAACATACTTATTCCATAGATTAACATGCAACCAAATTCCTACTTAACTTTAAAAAAAACTTGTTACTCGCCTGATTAAAGAAGATGAATAGAGCACTTTTGTTTAGAAAACAGCTTTTAAACTTTAAAAATTTATTTGCTGGAATTTTTGCTATTGACTTTAAAACTTGAGTTTAAATCCCATGTTTGCTTGCCTTGATTTAACTCAGATTGAAGAAGAAGTTCAGGCTTTATTTTTGAAACAAAGATGAAATCTATTTTTGTTTTGAGCTTGCTTCATTATCTCAGGTTTGAAAAAGAAACAGGCAGTTGATTGTCTCAGGTTGAAGAAGAATGTAGGCTTGATTTTGATTGAGTTTGAAGATGTTTGCAGGTTATAGAATTTGATCTTTTTGAAAATTTTGTTTTACAGATTTGAGAAACGATTGATTATGATTTGTTTTTGAGGGGATTTGGTTTTAATTTCTTCTTGGCTTTGAGTAAAAAGAAAGAAAAGAAATGAAGACGAGAAAACAATGTGTTTATATAAATGAAAATGTGGTTTATTAAAAATAAAGAAAATTAAAAATTTTAAATGACACTTGTTAATACTTCTTGTCATATACTCTAGTTTATTACTTAACACTTGTTAGAATTAAGCTTTATATACATACACTTGTCATTTAAGTAATTTTATTTGTTTAAATGTAAATAAAAGCTTTTAGACCTACTTTATAATTCTTATCTAAATTTAAATATGTATTACTTTTAAAGGAAATGTTATAAAAACTTATGCATGTATTTTAAAACCCAAAATATTTAAAATATTTATCTTTTCAATTTCAATTTTAAATCCAAATTCAAATTTAAATTAAATTTGAAAATCCAATTTAAAGTCAACTTGAATATGCATATATAACAACACGCATATGTATTATAGAATTTAGCTTTAAACAATTGTTTTGAAAATCATTTGTATTTAATTCAAAATATAACTTCCAAATTATATGTATATTAAAATTAGAAAAAAAATTCTTATTAATTTTAAAATATAGTTTAAATCCAATATATATTTGAACACATTTATATTTTAATTCCAGATCCAAACTTCAATTTATTTTCAAAATTTATTTTGAATCTCAAATCCAAATTCTATTTTAAAAATAAATTTATACACATATATAATAAATAAACAGATATCTTGTTTTATTTGGAAAAAAATCAAATAAATTCACAATTTAATCCAAAAATTATATTAATTACTAATTTAATTCAAATTTATCCCCAAAAATTTAAATAAATTACCAATTCAAATTTAACTCAAAACCGGGGTCACTACAAATCCTCTAAGACTTTGTTAACTCTCTCTGTTTTCCCATCTGTCTGTGGGTGGTAAGCAACACACATCTTGAGCTCGGTACCTAAGGTGCCCTGTAGACTCTTCCAGCATTCGCTAGTGAATAAAGAATCTCTATCACTCACTATACTACTAGGAATTCCGTGCAGTCTAACTACATTCTTCATAAACAAATTCGCTAACACAGGTGTCGTTCTGGTTGACTTAATTGGAATGAAATGGGCACTCTTAGTCAACCTATCCACTATGACCCATATGCTTTCATTTACTCTATTAGACCTTGGCAACCCATCAATGAAATCCATAGAAATAGAATCCCACTTCCATACTGGAATGTCCAAAGGCTGAAGCAACCCACTTGGCTTCTGATGTACGGCTTTTACTCGTTGGCAGTTCAAACACTGCTTCACCCATAAGTCTGCATCCCTCTTCATACTTTTCTAGAAGAAACTTCTCTTCATGTCTTGATACATCTAAGTTCCTCCCGGATGAATAGTGAACTTCGAACGATGGCATTCCTCCAAAACTTTCTTCCTAATGTCTCACACATCCGTTCAACTAACACTGGATCCTCTAGCTTTTTAGAAGCAACCTTTTCGAGCATAACTGGTCGAACTTCCAAACATGATAACAAAGTAGTTACTATACTTGAACTACTGTTAGTTCTCCATGTACTCTGTAAGTCACTAACGCTTCCAAATCTTTCCACCCGGCTATCATCGTTAAAACCACATTCTGATGTTTTCTGCTAAATGCATCTGCAACCTTGTTGCCTTTCCTTAGTGTGTACTCAATACTGAAATTTTAAGTAGCTAAGAATTCTAACCACCTCTGCTGTCTCATGTTCAGCTCCTTCTCAGAGAACAAATACTTCAATGACTTATGATCCATATACGATTCAAATATTTCTCCCAAAAGATAATGCCTCTACACTTTCAGTGCAAAAATCACTGCAGCTAACTCCAAGCCATGGGTTTGATATCTGACTTCATGCGGTCTAAGTTGTCGAGAAGCATAGGCAATTACACTACCACTCTATATTAACATGGCTCCTAACCTAGTCCCATATGCATTCGTGTAGACCACCAAATCCTGATTCGGCTCTGGAACAACTAACACAGGTGCATTAGTCAATAAGTGTTTCAGCTTTCGGAATGCCTCCTCACACTTATCGGTCCAAACGAACTTCCCGTCCTTTCGAGTTAGCTTAGACATTGGTGCCGCTATCCGCAAAAAATCCTTAATAAACCTCAGATAGTAACCAGCCAATCCCAAAAAACTTCTTATCTCTGTCACCATTTCTGGTCTCTTCCAACTATTCACGGCCTCGATCTTAGTTGGATCCACGGATAACCCATTCTCTGAAACTACATGGCCAAGAAACTTCACTTGCTTCTTCCAGAAATGACATTTCGAGAACTTCGCCTTTAGCTGATGCTACCTCAGCGTTTCAAGAACTACTCTAAGATGAACTTCATGCTCTCTTTCATCCTAAGAGCACAAAAAATATCATCTATGAAAACCAATACGAACCAATCCAGATGCTCTCGAAAAATCCGGTTCATAAAATCTACAACGAAAGTCGGCGCATTAATCAGTCTGAACGACATCACTAACCATTCGTACGATCCATATCTGGTTCTAAACGCCATCAAAGGAATACTATCCTCTGCCACTCTAAGCTGATGGAAACCTATCACTAAATCCAACTGCAAAAATATCTTGGCTCCACTCAACTGATTGAACAAATCATCAATCCTAGGCAATGGTTATCGATTGTTTATCGTTTTCTCATTCAATTTACGATAATCGATACATAACCTTAATGATTCGTGTGGCTTCTTAGCAAACATTGCGGTTGCTCCCCAAGGTGAACTACTAGGTCTGATGAAATTCTTGCCTTACAAATCCACCAACTACACCTTGAACTCCCTCATTTCGGTAGGTGTCATCCTGCTTGGTGTTCTACTAACTGGTTCTGCTCCTGGCACCAAATCTATTCAAAACTCAATGGACTGTTTCGGTGGCAGTCTTACAACGGGTTCAAAAATATCTGTGGATTCTCTAACCACAAAAACTCAATTCAGCTCGTATTCTATCTCCATAGCACCCAACAAAGTATTCACCTCATAGCTAGGGTTTTCTACGGTATATACAATCTGCTCCCTGCAGTCTGGGTGTTTAAGCGATATTTTCCCATCATGGCAAAATATATAGTCTGGGTGTCTAAGCGGTATATACATTAGAGATTTTTGTACTGGTTCGAACTTCCTGTTCTACGTCCAGTGCCAGACGTCTTTCAGAATTCAACTATCAACCCTCGCTTGACCCGGAGGAACAGGTATTACACCGCCTGAGCAACCGAGCAGGACTTCTACCGCCTAAGAACAGAATAGGACTTCAAACGTCGGAGCAACCAAACAGGATTTCCAATACAAGTAGTAAAATTGTTTCTGACTAAGTATGCTCTTGAGTAGCATTGATAACTCAATAACGTATATCCTTGCCATAATCTTCTACTTTATGTATATTGTGTAATTCGTGAAGATAGGAAGTTTATTTAATTAGTAATGAAGTTTGTTTGAATGAACAAGTGATTAAAACAAAAATATTGAATGTAATTGGCAATATTGTTTAGACAATAATAATGAGAATTAGAATCAGAATTCAGTGATTAAAACAATGAATTTCATGGTTATATATAGGAATTAAACATTGCAATCATTCGTGAAAAGTAGCCATAAATGAACATGGAAGCAACTCTTGAATCAAGAGTTGTTTCTATTCGTTGAAATGAAGTGTGTTTTCAAAATATAGCAATTATGAAGATTCAGCCGTCTGAGTAAAAAAATCAATCAGCTGAATTGATCAAAAATCAAACCAATAAGAAAACAGTGCAAAAAGGCTTAATTTAGCTTGTTGAACTTGCAAGGTTAGCAATCTGAATGTTCAAATAAAATTGTGCACATGTATAGATTTTAGTCGGCTGACTATAGCCATTCACTCGGTTAAAATGAATGTTTTCTGGCATATAAAGACTACTTTAAAAACTTTAGCATATGAGCTATTTTTTGAAAAAAAATTAGCATGTAAACCATGTTTTGAAAATCTTTAAATTGCGTGTGTGTGCATATACCGCGTCGAAGAGATTTTAATATGAATTCACTACTAGACTCAGACCATAGACATAATATATTGCTTAAGCTTCTATCTCGAATCTAGTCTACATCGTGTTAAATTTTTTCTTGAGTAAAACAGTATTTTCTCCTGCAATTGTGGTTAGTTCATATATTATTTACTTATATTGTTGTCACAATCAAAACATCAAAATTCAAGGTTCTAATAGTTGATTACTTTTTTTGTTATGATCACGGCTAAAGGTTCAGCTTCAACTTATTTGGTGAAGTATCCACTGCTATGATGGTGTATTTCGCACCACCTTTAGAAATTGACAAGGAGTTGATGATGTCAATACACCAAGTGGAAAACGTCTATGGAGTGACCATTTGAGTAATTTCCATCAACTAGGGACCTTGGAATTTTTGCAAACATCTGGCACTTGTCGCATTGTCCAAAGTGATCAACTGCATCTGGATTGACAATAAGCCAGTAATACCCATAGCGGAGTATTTTCTTTGTCAAGGTTTGCCTCCTGGTGTGATCGTCGCGTTCTTCTTCATGAATTTCTCTCAAAACTTATTTTATATCAAAATGGGTGATATATCGAATCAGGGGAATAAAGAAAGCCCTTTCTATATATGACTCCTTCTTGGATAATGTAGCATGAAGCTTTGAGGAGGATTTTTCGTTTTTTATTTCTCCATTCAGGAGAAATTCCATATTGTAGATAGTCTTTGATAAGAGTCATCCATGACTCCTTTTCTAGCTCTATCTCCAAGATCTAATTGATCTCTAACTATCAATACTTGGAATGTTAAGTACTTTAACTGGGACAAAGTCTAGTTGCCACGAATTCCCTAAAACTGGCTAGCTTGGCCAGTGACTCGGCTTTTTCATTTTGTTCTTTGAGAATGTGTGGAATGGTGTAATACTCGAAGTCGGCTAATAGCTCTTAGACCTGGCCTAGATAAGGAGCAAGATGCTGCCCCCTAGCAAGAAAACCTTCCCTGATTTGGCATATTATTACCCAGAAATCACAAAAGACGTGTAAAGTTTCCACTCCTAGTTCTCTAGCAAGTTTGAGCCTAGTGATCAAGGCTTCATACTTAGCTTCATTATTTTTTGCAGGGAAGTCGAGTTTCAGGGTGTAGCAGATCGATCGTTCCTCAAGAGTCTTAACACAACTCTAGCGCTGGAGCATCGATCCTTGGATGCTCCATCCATGTACATTTTCCATTGGTTGGTTGGTTCTCTACTACTCTTTGAATAATCATCTGATGTAGTGAATTCAGATATGGGGTCTGCTAATGTCTATCCTTGGATAGCTCTCTGAGGGAAATAAGTGATATTGAGTTGGCTTAGTTCGATATTCCACTTGAGAAACCTTCCAAACGTCTAAGGTGCTGTAGGACCTGTCTTAACGGCTGGTCGGTGTAGACATTGATAGGTTGAGCCTGAAAGTAATGGCGAAATTTTCATGGCACAATCAACAGGTAGTATGCGATCCTTTCTAGATTTGGGTAGTTTCTCTTAGCACCTGTCAATCGCTTGCTAACATAATATACATGCCTATGGATCTGATTCTCTTTACCTAACAGTGTGGCACTTATGGCATGTACTGACACTGCTAAATAGATGTAAGTCTTCATGCTCCAATGGCTTGGATAGGATAGGAGGTCTCTCTAAGTGATCTACCAGAGCTTGAAATGCATCTATGCAATCTTGCATCCATTAAAATTTTCTCTTCCCTCTCTTGATCAAGTCGAAGAAAAGAATACACTTGTCAGTGGCCCTGGAGATGAGGCGGCTTAGGGCAACAACCTTCTTATTTAAGCTCTGTACCTGTTAATCGTCTTCAGTATCTAGATGTTTCGAATTGCTTGAATCTTCTCGGGATCGGCTTCGATTCCGTGAGAGTTGATGATGAAGGCCCAAATTTCCTTACACAAATCCAAAAGAGCATTTCAAGGGGATTTATTTCATTTTATATTTTCTTAAAACACTGAACATCTTCGCTAAGCCATCGATGTGGTTGTTTGATCGTCGTGACTTCACGACCATATCATCCATATATACTTCCATCGATCATTGGATCTAGTCTTTGAACATCCTGTTGCCCATTCTCTGGTAAGTAGCTTTAGCTATTTAGTTCAAACGGCATCGCAACATAAGATATAGCCCTAGATTGGTAATGAAGTTAGTGTGCTCCTTGTCGAGGACGTGCATCAAGATCTGGTTGTATTTGGAGTATACATCCATAAATGAAAGCAGTTCATATCCAGCATTTGAGTCTACCAGCTGGTCGAGCCACGAAAGTTGAAAGCTATCTTTCAGGCATGCTTTGTTCAGGTAGGAGTAGTCAACACATGCTGCTACTTTCCATTACCTTTTCTCACAAGAACTGGATTGGTACCCATTTTGGGTAGAGGGCGTCATGGGTAAACCTATTGTTTTTTAGTTTATCCACCTCCTCTTTAATTGCAGCAAATCCCTCTGGATCAATGCCGCGTTGCTTTTATCATAACGGGACATGCCTTGGGTCGATATTTAATGCATGGCTCGCGATAGTCGATGAGATCACACGCACTTTAGAATGGGTTTGAGCGAACACATCAAGATTCATTCGAAGAAAGCCATTTAATTCCTTCATCATCGTTGCACTAAGCTGTGATTTGATCTTCAGTACTCGTGATGGGTCTTCATAGTTGAGTGTAATGTCAATTGTCAGCTTAGTGGGTGTAGTCTTGGATTCCTTGAGTTCAAATGTAACTATTTCATGTAACAATCAACGTGAAATCTAGTTGGGACGGTCAATGATGACGGTTATTTCGGTCGAATCCAGTGTTTTTTCATGAGTTATTGAGTCTAATTGTGAAGGGATCTAAATGCTTTGAGCGATTATCTGTAAATGGTAGAAGATTTGTCTTAGAAGCACGTTAAATTAAATGTCAAGTATGGTTCAGGCTCGTGTTGTGCGCAACTGCATGGTTGGATCTTTCTTTGAGTTTGAATGTGCTTGTATATTTGAGTACCGCACTTTGCAATCAATGTACTCATGATTCATTGCTTTTCTTTTGGGTTAGAATGATGATCAGTTTCCCATGAGCTTGGAAATTGATTCGATGTTTCTATCTCTAAGCATCCTTTCGGTCGTAGCCTCGAGTTGTTGTAAACATTAGGTATGAACTACGGTATTGAGCTAACGCAGTCAGTCTTTAGATGATGACACTTCCACCCCCGGTCTTAGGTTGATAAATGTACTACATGGACGGTCGAGTCTCATCTAGTCATGTTTATACTCCTATCTAAGCTCCAAAGACTTAAAGTTGATCAATGAATGGTCGGTTCACATTCATCTTGTTTCTCGCTCGTGCCCTCAAGTCTAGGCATATGTCGATAAGTAGGAAGGCAAGTCATGTCCAATCAGTGACTGATGCTCTCCATGTTGGACCAAGGGCAAGGATCAATGTGCAGACGGTTGAGTCACGACCGTTTTGTATTGCTCTTCTAGTCAGATCGTGGTAAGAGTCAACGAATGAAGATCGAGTCACATTCAATCAGAGTTGGACGGTCAGTCGTGTCCATTTTGATTCATATTCTTCTACCAGATCTGGGGATAGAGTTGGATGGTGCAGTTGGGTGATGCTCATCTGGTTTCATACTCCTCCTGACGGATTGAAGGAGGGTGCTAGAGAATTAATGATCTAGTCACACTCATTCGTGGTTTATTCTCCTATCCGCACTGTGGTGATCGAAATTTTTTGAAGGACATATGGGTCACATCTGTTTGTGTTTGATGTGGATCGATATTAACAGTTGACCCAAGGAACAATATGGAAAGCATGGATCGACATTGTCTGTCGACCTGGTGATACAATATAGTCAGTCTCCTGTAACTTCGAACATCATGTCGATTAGTTTTGTATTGAGGCCTTCTTGCGGTTATTGCCGTAAGTTGTAAAGATCATCTAGCCAGAGCTATAGTAAGATGTTGTATTTGGCTTGTAGTATTTAATACTCTCGTTCCCATTCCTAGGTTAGTTTATGGATGGTCAAGTTCCATCCGTAGTGAGTTTATACTCCTCCTGTTGAGTTCAGGTCGAATTTTATGGAATATTAAGCAGTCAAGCTGCACTTATCTATTTATTTATACTCGTATCCGCTCTCTGGGGATAAGATTTTTCAGTGGGTGGTCGAACCGCACCTAATTTATGTTTATACTCCAATCTGCACCGGGGGACCAGAGTTATTTGCTGGACGGTCAAGCTGCATTCATGTCTTGGTTTGGATTTTGGGCTTGCGATTTCCGAGGAAGGCATGGATAATTCGTTGTACTTCAGGAAAAAACTAGGTCATGGATGGACGAATCACATCCTCTTTGGATTGGAAGGTCGAACCATGTCCAATTTAGGCTTGGGCTCTTAAACTGCCCCCTGTATCCAGGGCACAAGTCAATGCGTGGATGGTCGTACCACTTCCACTTCCATTTGGATCCATTTTCTGTCGATCCTTGGGAGTAAGATGAGATTTCTAAAGAACTTCGAGCTCGAGTAGGGGAGGAAATGGTCAAATTGCATCCACTTTGAGTCATGTGTTTGACCTCATGTAAAGAGCAAGAGTTAGCGGATAGTCGAACCACGTCCAATTTTATGTTTATACTTCGGTCCACACTTTCGGGACCAAAGTTTTATGATGGATGGTCAGTCACACCTGTTTGATGTTTATCCTCCGATCCACACCCTGGAAATCAGAGTAGATCAATGGACAGTCGAACCACATCCATCTCTTTGTGTTTATACTCTAATTCGAAATCCACATACCAAAGTTTTATGAAGGGTCAGTCACACCCATTTCATGTCTATACTCCATTTTATGCTTTGGGAACCAGAGTTGTTAGGTGGTCAATCACACCCTTTGATGTTTATACTCTGGTCCTCGCTCTGGGGACCAGAGTTGGTCAATGGATGGTCGAACTGCGACCATCTTTTTTACTTCTTATTCCTCCTGGCAAGTCGATGTAGAGAGTTTTTAGGTGTATGATCAAGTCAAATGCACCTCAAGCTATAGTTATTTCCATGTGTTGAGGGTAGTGGTTGATGAGTAGGTAGTCAGTCACATCTTCTTTAAGTCGAGCTTTTGAACTTCTTCTTGTGCCCAGGGCAGGAGTTAATGTGTGGACGATCAAATTGCGTCCACTTTAGTTGGACCTTGGTCGTGCTGAGCTTCAGGAGAGGCATAAGCATTTTAGCAAAACTTCAAATATGAGTTGGAGAGTGGATGGTTGGGTTGCATCCACTCTAAGTCTTTCTTTGGTCTCCAAGTCAAGTGTGGAGATTGATGAGTGGACAGTTAGTCATGTTGATTTTGTATTAGTGTAACAACCCGAGATTAAAGCTATAGTAATTAATTAACAAATTAATTAAATGATAAATTAACTTTGTGAAATTATCAAAATTGAGCCACGAAAGTTGCACCATTATGTGCGTGGTAATTTTCTGGTCAATTTCCATATTTAGAGCATTCAAGTCCAAGCTAAGACGAAGAAGTTACGGAATAAACAAGAAACGAAATATATATACATCCCACTGATATGCAGTAACTGCAAGTGTTTCGGCCACACAACTACACAATGTGAAACAGTGATCTGCCCCATCAAACAAGTGTGGAAACAAAAAAACCATAACTGAGCAAAATGAGGTACCACAACAAAATAAGACTCAGTCGAGTCCTGCCACTACAGTTTTAAATATTTACAAAGAGCAAGAGAATATTACAGTCTAGGAGGAAAATATGGATATGCCAGAGAAGGTAGACCAAAATGTGGATCCGGTGCTATATAATGAGGAGGGGTGAAAAAGCCAAATCCGTAGTTTGGAGAAAAGCCCAACATCTGTAACCATAGAAGAAGAAGAGGAAATAAATAAAGTAAATCTTGAAAATATGGAAACTGGATCTGAAACAGAAGAAGAGAACATGAACAAATAAACAAAGGTAAATCAAGAATATATAACACAGTTCAAGAAACCAATGAATAATGATAAGGCGAACTCAAGTCGCGAGGTGTCTCCTAGAAAACTGAGGAGTCAACCTCCAATAAATAAATGTCCATAATTAGCTGGAATGTAAGAGGTCTAAACAATGATACAAGGCGTTTAGACCTCTCCAAACTCAGAAGGAATTACTCTCCTTCTATACTAAGTATCCTGGAGAATAAATTTAATGAAGAAAATCTTAAATACTTCAGTCAGACACTAGAAGAAGATTGGGAAATGATGCATAACAATGATGTAGGTGGTAAAGGTCGTATTCTCCTGTTATGGAATAAAAGAATATGGAATATCAAACTGATAAATAAAGATGATCAACAAATAACAGTAAATGCAATTAACTCAGGTGGTATGAAACTTATTCTTAGCTCTGTATATGCCAGCAATCTAACTTCGTATCGAAACAATCTATGGAAAACTATAATAGATATGAGCAGCAAGATAAAAGAATCATGGATTGTTATGGGGGATTTTAATGCTGTACTCAAAGCAGAAGAAAAAAAAGGAGGGCTCACTGTCAAAGTATCCCAATTAGAAGAATTTAATAACTGCATCATAAGGGCAGGATTATTGGAGCCAGTCCACTGTGGCCTGAAATTCACATGGAGAAGTGGAGAATGTAAGAAAATATCCTGCAGACTAGACATAGCATTGGTAAATGTAGCATGCATAAATAAACTGTCTAACACTAGAGTAAGTATCCTAACCCCATCAACAAGTGATCACTACCCTATACTTATTAACTTAAAAGAAGAAAAATTGTACATAAAAGGGAAACCTTTCAGGTACTCTAATCAATGGCATGAATTAGAAGGCTACTCAGAAGCCATCCACATAAATGAGATTCCTAGAGAAGAAGGAACAGAATGCTTCAAGCTTGTGCAAATCCTTAAGACAGTCAAGAAGCAACTGAAAGAGTGGAACAGAACAAGAACTAAAAACGAGGATCAGATCACCAAACTGCAAAAAAAGTGTGAAGAAACACTGATAACTATTGATAATGGAGGGTCTACTGAAGAAACATGGAAGTTATACTATCAATATCAGAACAATTTAAAAGAAGCTCTCAGAATAAAAGCCATTGAACTCAAACAGAAAGCTAAAGAAAAATGGTTAACTGAAGGTGATGAATGCACAAAATTTTTCTACACTAAAATGGCAGTCAGGCAGAACTTCAACTATAACTATCATTTGATTAATCAAGAGGGGAACGCAAGTGTAAACAGTGCTGAATTTGAAGAACAAGCTTTAAAATATTATAATACCATGTTTAATGGAGAAATTGACAACTCCTTACCAATTATACATAGCAGGAGAATGGTAAACACCAGAGGTAGAAGGATGCTGGACAAAAGAATCACTATTGTAGAGGCTTGGGAAGCTGTGAGAAGCATCCATAAGGACTCCAGCCCCGGTCCAGATGGACTGGGCTCCAAGTTCTTCATGATCCATTGGGATTCCCTAAAAGATGAAATATTATCAGCAATGCAAGATATATTCCTAAATGGAACATTTGTCAAAGAAATTAATCATACATTCACATGTCTCATACCAAAAAAGGATAACCCATCAAGAATTGAAGACTACCGACCTATATCTTGTTGTAATGTGATTTACAAAATTCTAAGCAAGATACTTTGCAACAGATTGAAACTCGTATTACCTGACCTTATCTCAGAAAGTCAAAGTGCATTCATCAAAGGGAGAAGCATTTCTGAAAACTCATTGATGGCACATGAACTGGTTAGAAACTTCAACAAACCAGGTACGGATAAATTCTGTCTTAAAGTGGATCTTCACAAAGCATATGATAAAATAAATAGAAATTTTATAATTCACATGTTAAAAAATATGGGTTTTCCCTCAAGATTTGTGAACATAATAAGAGAATGCATATCAACTCCAACCTTTTCTATCCTGATAAATGGTGTACCGAAAGGGTTTATAGGCTCCAATAGAGGGATCAGACAGGGTGATCCTCTATCCCCTTACTTGTTTGCTATTGCCATGGAATACTTCTCGTTACAAATGGAGCTGGCGACTTATAACTGGAAAATCTAGCCTATATATAACATTCAGCCTATAGTGACCCACCTACTCTACGCAGATGATTTGCTCATATGTATAAAAGCCACCAACACATCAGCTAGAGCAATCAAGGACATATTCTGCAATCTAGAGAGATACACAGGACTTAAAATGAATGAACAAAAAACAAAGTGTTATTTCAACAAAACATGTACCAAGAAAAATGAGATACTAGATATCTTAAAAGTGGAAGAAGATGCTCTCCCTGTGAAATATCTAGGGGTCCCTTTATCATCAAATAAAATAACTGACAGAGAATGTGCAATCTTAATCTCTTCGATAAGGAACAAATTACAAGGATGGAGCTCACAACTGCTATCACTAGCAGGAAGAATTGAACTAGTACACACGGTAATCCATTCCAAAATAAATTTCTGGCTCCAAACCTTGCAATTACCAGATATTTCAATCCAGAAGATAGAAAAGGTGTGTGCAGATTTCATTTGGAAAGGAGGCATGCATAAAATTAAATATGATAAGTTGTGTAGACCCAAAGAAGAAGGAGGAGTGGGTTTGAGAAGAGTTAAAGAAATGAGGCAGGTTTACACTCTAAAACAAGCTTGGAAAATAATCACAGGAAAAGGACTATGGGGGAATTGGATGAGGAGCAGATACATTAAAGGAAATTTCTGGTGCATGCAAATAGATAACAATGCTTCGACGAATTGGAAAGCTATCATGAGAATAAGAGAAACTCTAGCTTCTTGTATTACAAAAGAAATAGCCATGGGAAGAGAAACTGACTTATGGAAGGACCCCTGGATAACAGGAAAATCGTTGATCAATATATTGGGAATACATACTTACTCAGATTATGGATGCCCCAATAGAAAAGTCTCAGATATAATAATCAACAATAAATGGAACTGCACACAACTGCCAGTAAACCAGGAGATTAAAAAGGAAATACAATATATGCCAATATATATAGGCAGAGAAAATGACATCTGGACATGGAAACCTACAGGAAGAGAATTCACAACAAAATCAGCTTAGGAAGAGATAAGGAAACAAGACAATAAGGTTGAATGGAGCAAAATCATATGGAACAATGCAAATAACCCGAAAATGGCGTTCACAACTTACAAAGCAATTCTGAAAAGACTGCCTACAAAGGATAGACTTGTAAAATGGGGAATCTTAAATGAAAATAAATGTGTATTATGCAACCTAGAAGAGGAATCGCATGAGCATTTATTCTTTTCCTGCAAATTTTCGAAAGAAGTATGGAATCGATGCAAAACACAAACTAACACAACAGTGGATGCTAATACTTTAGAAGAAGAGATAAATCACCTGTTGCAACGGAGAGGCGTAGACGTCAAATCCAAGATGGCCAGCATTGCTATCACAACAACAGTTTGGGGAATTTGGAAGGAAAGGAATCGTCGCGAATTCCAGAAAAAACAAAGAAATCACATAGAGATTAGCAATTTGGTGAAAAATGACATGCAACTGGTACGAAGAAGAATTAAAGAGTGCGAAAATACCTTGCTGGAATTAAATGGAGTTCGAATTGCAGGAGAGGATCAAAATCGAACATTGGGAGGAAACCCAAGTACAAGCTACCTGCTGCAGCCGCCATGAAGAGAAAGAAGAAGTTGTAACTGATTTAATTTTGGTATTTTGAGCTGTAAGTATTCCTTGTCGGATGTGTTATGTATAGCTCGTAGTGGGCTGAAATGCCTTAATAAAGTCTTACCAATTTTAAAAAAAAATGTATGTATGTATGTATGCAATGGGCTAGGTCAACCCTAGGGTTGACCCTCACATAGGCAAGGTTGACCTGTAGGTCGACCATTGCTAGTGAAGGTCGATAGGTAGGTCGACCCGCCTACCCTAGAATGAATTCTTTTAACGTCGCTTCGTCTAGAACGATTTTAACATGTCATTTTGCAACTTTTGTCCAATCTTATGCATTCGTGGTTCCATCCGACTGTTCCTTTCGAGCCTATGACGTGGTTGCACTATATTTAATCTCCAAATCCAATGGTTTGAGATCCATAAGTGACACTATAAATAAGACCCTAGGCCTAGCTATTTTCCTCATTCAGATTTTCTCCATCTGGGTTCGCTACCTAAGGCTGGACCCTAAAAGGAATATTTTTCCAAGGAGAAGATCTTTTTAAATTAAAATATTTTATACCCATCAAGTGGATCCGAGAAGGCCAAGGGAAGAGCTAAGGACCACAGGTAAGTGTTTAGTAATTATTTTAGATTTTTAAGTAATTTAAAATAATAGGGTTTTCAATAGTTGTAGTTTTTCTACAATTATGGGGTAACCTTTATGCAAGTTTATTTACAGTTTTAGACTTGTTTTTCAGTCGAATTTCTTTTAGCTATTCTATTTCTGTTATTTGTAATTATTTACTGTTAATTATAGTTTTTTTACGATTGTTTACTGTTATTTACAGTTATTTACTGTTATTTACGTTTTTTTTACATCTATTCCACGATTGGGATTTCTTCTGTAAATGTTGTTCTTTTAATTTTATATTTACGCGAATGAAATAAATAGAATAAATCGTGAATATGGACTAAATTATAAGAACACTGATTTTATGGAAAATGAGATATAAAATAAGAAAGATTGCAATGAATTGGACTAACACTGAAATAGGAAAATTTAAGATATTTGCAAGCTTAGTTATAACATATAATTATAACTAAAAGGAGAGAATAGAAGAAGCAGCTTATTTTTTTAAACTTAGACCTTGGGTTAAGTTAATAAGCAAAGTTATGACACACATGTTATAATTAGAGACAGAACAGAAAAGGCTTATTTTTAAGACTTAGAATAAGTGAATAAGCAAAGATAGCAAGGATAACAATAGAGGCTTATCTAAACAGAATTATACTAAGTTAATAAGCAAAGATAAAACTAGGACCCGTACCAACAACATTCCTTTTTTTGATTAGGTCTCACAATAGATTAGGTGAGGCTAAGGCACACTTATGTTGGAGTAATGGTAAATAAGAGGTCAATAAATAGAAGCTCAAATCAGAGGATTTGGGCAAGGGATGCAACTAGATTTTATTTGTTAGATGGGACCCATACCAACAACAATCCCTTTTAGTCAGACACGTCTGGTCTCATAATAGCACAGGCGAGGCAATGGCATGCTTATGTTAGAGCAGTGGTGAGGTCAACAGAAGGGAGCAACAGATAGCATGAGCCTAATGGTGGTCGAGCGTGTGGCTCAGTGCTAGCTGATAAGTCGTTATTGAGTTCCAAGCACTAAGTAGGTTTCTATTGCGTAGGGACCAACAAGGTCTAGTCCGCAGTAGTAGGTATCTATTGCGTAGGGACCAACAGGGTCTACTCTGTATCTTTTGCGTAGGAACCAATAGGGTCTAGTCCACATCTTTTGCGTTGGGGCCAATGGGTCTAGCCCACAATAGGCACAGTAGAGATAGAAGGCGATCAAAGGGTAGAATTAGGAATTCAACCTAATTAAAGTAGGATTAGGGTTTGGCCTAATCCAAGTAGTTATCTAAGAAAAATGCAAACAATCTAATCGAACTATCTAAGAAAAGCAAGCAAGTTAAACCGTATTTTATTCCAGCTTTATCTTTTCCTTTATTTCCTTTTTATTTAAAACTGTTGCAAAGTCTATTATCTTTATCTTTCTTAAGAATACTAGTAATTACTTTCAATCACCAGACTTTTAGTCTGACCCACTCCTCTATTTTCCTTTTTCCACCCATAGGCCACCAGAGGCAGAGATGGTAGATTTCAAAGTTTTCGGAGGTTCAGCTGTAGAGACTTTCTTCATGTATTATACTTCTTCTTTTCAGTTTTCATTTCGTTTGATGTGCTGGTACTTCTCTTTGAGAGGGATAGTTATTTTATGTACTTTGATGTCATGACTGAGATAATGTTTTTCACTAGACATGGATATTTAGCATTTGGTTTAATGAAATATTTATGAAGTTTTACTTTTAATAATGAGATTTCTATTAAAATGTTTCCACTGTTTTAATAAATCTGTCTTGTGAATCTTACTCTCTATAAGTATTTAGCTATACTTATAATCACAACATTTCTTAATGTACTCTTATTGCGTATACTATGGAGTATGGGGTGTTACATTTGATATCAAAGCCTAAGGTTACAGGATTCCTTTAAATTTATTTTAAAAATGTAAAGTATTTTTCAAAATAACTTGTTTTATAAGTATATTTTAGAAAGAAACTCTTAGAAATAGTTTTCGAGTATAAAAGATTTTTTATAAAAATCCCCTCAAAGTCCAGTTCAATCTTCTTTCGATTCTTTCGAGCCTAAATTCTCTTTTTCTTTGCACAGAATGGCGGATGCTCCTAATCTTCCAGATGGCGTCTAAGTCCTAGCATGGTTTCATAGATACCTGCAAGCTATGACTCCAGAGATGCAAGGGCATGCACCCAATCCAACACGTGGGAATCCTATCAACCTACTACAGCAGCCGATTTCTCTAAGCTATGCAAGGATTTTGCTAACTTAGGAGGCAACACATTTTTCGATATGGAAAATTTTGTGGCGGTGCGAGCTTGGTTAAGAAACACAGAGAGGATATTCGGGTTGTTGGGATTGGAGGATAAACAGAGAGTTCAGCTTGTATCTTGGAAGTTGAAAGGAGAGGATTCTTATTATGGGAGGTTGTTGAGTTGGAAGAAAGAGATGTTGGATGGTTTGGATTATGAGAGAGGTTTGAAAGGAAGTTTTTATCACAAGCAGAAGAGAGTGTGCAGTTGGAACGGTTTATTGGCTTGAAGCAAGGTAATCTTTCTGTTAAAGAGTATATCAACCAATTTAATGAGTTGTCACGATTTGGAATGGAGTTAGTGAATACACTGCACAAGAAGGCCTTGAAGTTCGCAAAGGGATTGAATCAACCCCTTCAAGGGTTGTTGTTGAGCCACGTACTGACAGGGGCTACTTATGAGTCACTAGCGGAGATGGTGCTTATGCCTGATGCTGCTAAAGAGGGAGAGTCTAAGGAAGTACCTAAGTCGAAAGGTTCTAAGAAAAAATGGTGGAAGAACAACAAAATAAGAAGAAATGGGAAGGCCTTCAAAAGCAGATAAAGAAAGGAGTAAAGTGCAATAACTGCGGATTGCTTGGTCATTTTTCGAAAGACTACAAAAGAGAGAAGATGAAGGGAAAGTGTTATAACTATGGACAGCCCGGTTACATTAGTATAGTTTGCCATCAGAAGATGGGGCAGGAGCAGGTGCACCGGCAGCATAGATTCAAGCTTTGGTTGTAGCACCTTCCAACGGTGGGCCTAAGAGAGGTAGGAAAGTAACCGTGGAAGGTTTGATTTCTATTTCTGATTTTTTCATTCGGACTCGTTTCGATTCTGGAGCATCACACTCTTTCATCTCTAGTTCTTTGGTAGATTGTTTACTCTTAGACATCTCTTTAGTAGTAGACCCCATTGTTGTTTCAAACCCCACAAGAGGATTGGCACACTTGTCTATGATTTGTAGGGGTTTGAAATTTTTTATCTTAGGTGTAGATTTTGATTGCGATGCCTATGTATTGGGATTTTCGGGGTATGGGAAGATTTGGGGATGGATTGGCTATCCACGTATGGAGCGATATTAGACTGCGAGAGGAGAATCGTTAGACTAGACACATACAGTGGTAGGACTCTCAAGGTTTCTTGCGACCCACGGGGGTCGACCATATTGAGTTTCCTTTATTCCCTCGATTCGTCATCTACAATGTTAGATTCAGTTCCAACCGTCAAAGACTTTTCGAACGTCTTTGAGAAGGTTAGCGGACTACCCCTTAAGAGAGATTAACTTCAGGATCTATTTGATTGAAAATGATAAGCCAATACCATTACCTGTGAGACACATGGCACTAAGGGAGAGGAAGGAGTTAAGCAAGCAGATTCTTGAGCTATTGGAGAAAGGCTTCATTAAGAGGAGCATATTTAAGTGGGGAGCACAAGTCGTCTTCGCTACTAAGGTGGATAGTTCCCTTTGACTTTGCGTAGACTATAGACAGTTGAATAAGCTCACGTAGAAGAACCGTTATCCACTTCCTAGGATAGATAACTTTTTCGACCAGTTGGATGGCTCTTCAGTATTTTCTCAGCTTGATTTAACACTGGATTTCATCAGCTTAGAGTCGTTGACGATAGCATTGATAAGACAGCATTTAAGACACCCGATGGATTCTTTGAGTGGTTGGTTATGCCTTTTGGTCTAACCAACGCTCCAGCTTATTTTGTAGATTTGATAAACCGTGTTTTTAGAGATATCCTACATAAGTTTGCAGTAGTGTTTGTGTACGACATTTTGGTGTTTTCCAAGAGTATAGAGGAGCATGTTGTTCATTTAGAAGAGGTTCTTCATACATTTCATGTTCATCGGTTGAGGGCAAAGTTCTCAAAGTGTCACTTTTGGCGAGAGGAGTTACGTTTTTTAGGGCATGTAGTCTCAAGAGAGGGTTTGGCTATTGACCTCGCTAAGGTAATTGCAGTGCAAGATCGGAACCCTCAAAAACATTATCGAAGTTAGAAGTGGGTGGCTATTATAGGAAGTTCATTAGGGATTTTGCCAAGATTTCAGCACCACTTATTCGCCTCACTAAGAAGAATAAAGCATCCGTATGGGACGTGGATTGTAAGGACTCCTTCACAATGCTAAAGAGGGCCCTTACTAGTGCACGAGTGTTAGTTTTACCCAATGGAGCTAAGCCTTTTACAGTATATACTGATGCATGTGGGACAGGTCTAGGAGTGGTGTTGATGCAAGAAGGGAGGGTAGTATGTTATGGAAGTAAATAGTTGAGAACTCATGAGAAGAACTACCCTACCCATGATTTGGAGTTAGCTGCTATAGTTTTCGCACTCAAGTCTTGGAGGCATTACTTGCTAGGAGAGACGTTCGAGCTTTTCACTGACCATAAGTCATTGAAATACCTATTCTCACAGAAGGGTTTGAACATAAAGCAACAGCGATGGATGGAGTATTTGGCATCTTACGACTTTGAGATAGCTTATACCCTGGCAAGGAAAATGTGGTTGTGGATGCATTAGTAGGAAGAAAGCAACACTTTTGATTTTAAGCCTCTACGCCCTGTGTAGTTAAAGTGCTCGGCAGATTCAAAGCGGTGGAGGTGTAAAAAGTCATGGCAGGGTACAGCGAGGATATAGCGGGATATAGCGATAGTTCTAAAATATCATATAAAACTTGTACTTAATGTTTTTACAAATATATAAATGGTAATTAAATGAAAAATTATCATTCAAATTGAATTATAATTAGTACATAAATAATTTTAAATAAAAACATGTGCGAATATACTTTAAATAAACGTAAAACTGTTATATAACATAACTAAATTTAGTAGAATATTAGAATATGTTCATTTCTTAAAATATATTAAAAATGAAATCAAATAAATTAGTTACATAATTTTTATAATGTATAAATGCAATTTTTCATTTCATTTTATTAAAGAAGATATAGCGGAAATAGTGGAATATAGCGGGAATAACGGGATATAGCGGGGCTTAAAGCGGAAAGGCTATATTTTGGGGCAATATGGAAAAATCGTAGCGGCAGAAATCCGCTATGAGATATAGCGGGGTTATAACGGGTAGTAGCGGGGCATTAACTACACGGCTCTACGGACATTATCCCGGGATTGTTATAGCACTCGAGGTGAGGCCTACCCTTATAGATCGGATTGGCTCGAGGCAGTGAGAGGATTTGGAGCTTATGGATATGATTAGCAAAGGAGAGGCTTCTAGTCATCTCCAACGCTATTCCATGGAATGTAAAGGGTGGCTAAGGAGAGATGGATGATTTTGTGTTCCACATGATAGTGATTTGTTGAGAGAGGTTCTAGAGGAAGCACACCATTCTTGTATGACTATTCATCCAGGTGGTGATAAGATGTATAGAAACATGAAGAGGATGTTTTATTGGAGTGGCATGAAGAAGGATGTGGCAGAGTTTGTGGCTAAGTGTTTTGTGTGCCAAAGGGTTAAGGCGGAGTAGCAAAAGCCCGGTGGATACTTCAGCCGTTGGATGTGCCCAAATGGAAGTGGGAGAGTGTTTCGATGGACTTTATAAATGGTTTACCCTGGTCTAGGAAGGGGAATACTAGAATTTGGGTGATTATAGATCAGTTGACCAAGAGCGCCCACTTCATTCCAGTCAAGAGTAAGAGGATAGCATCTTATTTGGCATCCTTAGTATGTTTGTGAGATAGTCCAACTTCATGGAGTTCCCTCTAGCATAGTGAGCGATAGAGACCCTATTTTTACTAGCGAGTTTTGGAGAAGCTTGCAAGAAGTTTTAGGGACGCAGCTTAGATTGATTATGGCCTATCACCCTCAAATGGATGGCCAAACAGAGAGAGTTAATAGAGTGCTTGAAGATTTTTTGAGGATGTGCATTCTATATTTTGGAGGAACTTAGTAGGAGCATCTTCCTTTGGTGGACTTCGCGTATAATAACAGCTTTCAAGCTAGCATTGGGATGGCATCATTTGAAGCTCTTTATGAGAGACTATGCAAGTCACCTTCATGCTGGGTGGAGTCTACGAAGAGGTTGCTACTTGGTCCTGACATCGTTAGGGAGACCTCGAAGGAGGTGGATTTGATTAGAAAGAGGATGAAGACAGCCTAAGATAGGCAGAAATCTAATGCAGACAAGCGGAGGAGAGATATAGAGTTTGAGGTTGGAGACTTAGTTTTCATTAGACTATCCCTGCTAAGGAAGGTGGTAAGGTTTGGATCGAGTGGGAAGTTAGCCCCTAGATTTTTAGAACCATTCCCCAATGTAGAGAGAGTATAGAAGATGGCGTATCGAGTGAAGCTACCGAAGAGGCTCGTAGGAGTACACAATGTTTTTCATGTTTCACACTTGAGAAAGTGCTTACATGACTCAGCAGAGATTGTGGAGCCTAGTCGGTTGGAGGTAGTGGAAGTAGAAGGGAAGCATCGGTTCATCGTATTCATATAAAGATCATTGGACAAAATATCAAGAGGCTTAGGAATATAGAAGTCCCGTTAGTGAAGGTGCAATGGAGAGATGATGTTGCGGACGCTACATAGGAAGCTAAAGAGAAGATCCATACGTCTTATCTACATCTATTCAATAGTAAGTTTTAGAATTTCCTATTTCCATCTTTAGCTTTGAATAAGTTCTTTCCTTTATTATCCTTTGGGAGGGTAGAACTTAGGAATTAACCTATAGATGGTAGGATTTGATGTAAACATGTTATTAGAACATGTTATGTATGATGGATACTAGTGGTTGCAAGTGGTTGCTACTGGATGCTAATGGCCACATATACTTACACTAGGCACTATTATCTCTTAAAGATCGACCTAAATAGGATACTTTAGCATATGCATATGGATATGTGCGCATTTACATTTTTATTTTATTTTCCATGGTTGTTATAAATGGATGATTATCACATGATTGTTGCATTTGGATAATGATTGTAGCACACATATAGAACTATCAGTTATCATTAGAGAAATTGCATTCATTTGGATACATGGCACGGACATGATTGCATAAAAGGAGGTCAACTGAATCAGTAGATTGCCTAATCTTTTGCATTAATTAGGGACATTGACACTACACTAATTGCATAAGCATCATAAATCGCATTAAAAAATACTTAAGCACAATAGATGCAATAGATGATGGTTGAGTAGTTAGTTGTAGAACTTGGATGAAAACATGTATTTCATTCTTCTATCCTTAGAAATTTCAGGGACGAAATCCCTTAAGGAGGGGAGAATGTAACAACCCTAAATTTAAGCTATAGTAATTAATTAATGAATTAATTAAATGATAAAATAACTTTGTGAAATTATCAGAATTAGCCACAGGAGTTGCACTCTGTCCGTGGTAATTTTATGGTCAATTTCCATATATAGAACGTCAAAATTCGAGCTAATACGAAGAAGTTATGGAATAAACAAGAAACGATATGCCAACCTAATACTTATAAATATATTATGCCGACCCAATCCATGCCATGCCGATCCAATACATATGAACGTATTATGCCGACCCGATCCATACCATGCCGATCCCTGTTTCATTCAAGTTAATTTCCATCTTTTTGGCATCCTGCAATGTCTGCCTATCAACTCTGTTAAATCCGAAATTTGTGTAATTATCCGGGCTCTATTTCTAGGTCCTGCAGTCGCTGTCTCATGATCATCCTTTTTGTTAGCAGTCGAATCCGTCTTACACGACCAGTCCAATATAGTCGGGTCAGGGTACCAGGTAACACTTGCCCCCTCAAAGTACGTCTTTTGAATAACATAACGTGCTTTGAATTAGAGGAACCCAGGCCCCTGGGAACCGGCCTATCCAAGTCGCTGATTAATCGTTGTTCTTTTATTAACCTCCGTTGGAACAAGTTTGATGTCTCGTTCCATTTGAATGCATTGATTTTGATTATATGTAGCCTTCAGGTTTCTTCCTGACTTAACTTTTCAAAAACCTAAACTGATAAATCTCTTCAGCGCACGTTCACACACATGTTTTCGTTGCTGACTTCCAAACGTGTTTAGACACTCGTCGACCTTTGCTGAAATGCTCTATTCCATATGTTTCAGTTTACATTCTAATCTTCATGATGTCGGCCGCCATTCGGTTTTCAAACATCTATCGTTATCTTCTGCTCCCATTTCTGTTTCATTAGCATTCATCATTTATGCACACCCTTTGTCTCATCCATTGTATATTTTATTATTAATTTTATTCATATTATATCATATTTTTATTTTATTTTATTTTTCATTTTTTTAGTAAGAGTGGTTGGCATTTGATATGCTGATCCCTTAGTGAGCCTGAATGGAGAGGGATCGACATACCTCAAGGTCGATCCCTCTTATTTTATGACCGGGTCACTAGGGTGTGACCAGTTCCTCTTCCCCTTCTTTCTCTCATATAAAACTCGTATCCTCTTCTTCTTCGTATTTTACTTTATATTTTCAGCACTTAAACTCTCTTCATTTTCTCATTCACTATAACCGAACACTCCCAAGCAAGCTAAAGCTCCCTCTTCTAACTTGAACCCGAGTGCAAGACCATAATTCCTTCTTCCACTAACACCAATTTGCTCCTAATACAAGCTTCGGCTTTACAACCCAACTTGACTAGGTATAATCTCTTAGTCAAGTGTGGTTAAGTCATGAATCTTCGATCTTGGAGGTGTTTAGGTGTCTATTAGTTTTTTTTGCCTAATGGGGTCAATTATATTATGCGATGGAAGAGAAGAATGCAGAGGAGCAGGAGAAGGAAGAAGAAGAAGGAGAAGAAGAAGGGAAGAAGAAGAAAAGAGCAAAGGTAACGAAAAAGGAGGGTCGGAATCAGGCGAGGGATCGGTGAGAGATAGACATTTGGGGTTCGGCATTAGAGATGGGAAGGGTTGGTAGGGAATATTTTGGCTTGGGTGTTGAGTATGTAGTTGTTAGGCGAGGGTTTGGTGTTGGATAACCAAGTGTAGGGATCGGCATAGGTAGGTATCTTAGAAGGGGTCAATATAAAAGCTTCTCTATAGGGTCGGTCCAGGAGTTAAAAAGTTAGGGTCGTCCAAATAAACTAAGTATAGGGGTCGGCTACAAGAGTAAGGCATAGGAATCGGTATGCAAGCTAAAGCATAGGGATTGGTATTGTTTAGTGTGTCTAAGTTCAAGGGTTGGCTATAAGAGTTTGGCATAGGGGTCGGCATTGAAAGCATGGATCGTGTTGACAATAATGACCATTTTAACTTAAGTTACTCAAATATATGACTATACACTGCCTTGCCATAGCATAAAGTGACTGATAACAACATGACTAGCATATCGGGACCAATGGACTAAAATTTGAAAGAACGAATTTCCAATCTATTCAACATGAACTAAGTATAAAATTTGCCCAACATACACGAACAATGGTCCTCATAATTCAGAATGTCAACATTCGATCCTAAAGCTTCGGTCGCTGATCATCCTTCATGTCACTTGAGACGGTCAGTGGTGAGGGTCTCTCTGGGCGAAACCTCCAACTTCAACATTTTACTTTCGCTTTTCCAATTTTAAACTGCTTATGTTTATTTCATATTGCACCGCACTAGTTCATACATGACATGGGGGAACAAGTCATTATTTCTAACATTGCTTGTCTACTGAGTATAGTTAACATAGACCCTAAGTTACACGAAGCGCCCAAACAGAATGTCTCACAAATCGATTGTGAGGTCAAGTTCTACTACCTTATCTGATAAGCTTGCACCCGAGTCATCAACTAGAACAAGTTGAGGCATCTAACCCACAAGCAAGTATCTTCTCTGACATCCTAATTCTTCCTACAAAAGTCATTAACCCAGCTTCCGACATTGTAGAGGATGTTATTGTCCTAAATAATCCGGCTAACTCATAAGCATCCAGTATCGACGAAGTCGCTCTTCGTTGACTATGTTCTATCCACTGGATTCACTTTGAAGATGTTTGGTTCCGTCAAGGCAAGGTAGACATCATCCGCCCTCAACCGATTATACATCTTGCAACAAGTTCATGTGCTGGGCAGGAGCGTTCCACCATTCAACTTTTTTGTTTAGGAAATGCTAAGATTCACGGGAATCGCTCCTACTCAGCTACACCCCAATAGCTACGCTTTTATCCATGGCACTTATCCCCTCTTCCTAAATGTCTTGTTCTGTCTGCCAACTCCTAAAGACATCTGATACATTTACAACTTCAAAAGATGGGCCAATAGTCCTTCATATATCTTTCTCGAACCATTGCCTAAATGTCAGGTCTTAACAGGCGTATGGAATAAACTCTCCTTGTTCAAACATGAATGGTTCTATGTATGATGTCCTCCCGGTTTCGCAAGAAGATGATTGGAAGGTCGTAAATGTTATTCCTGCCTTTGCCTTTAGTTCAAAGATTCAAATCGCAGCTTCTTCCTTAATCATACTAACTCTTTCAACTCTTTCAAGCGTTCACCCTCGGCCCAAAGGCATAAAATACTCCAAGGCTATTGCGGCTATCCATACTACTTCGGTGGATGATCAATACATTAAACTCCTCATCACCGATGAATTGCTCTCTCTGTTTGGGTTGTTAGAAGACCACCACAGAATTGGTCTCCCTGGAAGCAGCGCGATTCCAAAGATCGTCATCGAGGGAAGGGGAGAATTAAATGATCCCCCAATGCCCCCTATTGAGGGAACCGAAGAAGGCACCGAAGAGGGGGAGATAAAGGAATCAGTAAATGTGAGGCCGAGGGATGAAGACATAGGCCGTGGGAAAACACCAGCAGTTGAAGCGTCACAAACAAACAAACTACAACCTCCCTCGAAGAAAATGAAAAGTTTGGCGTACAAGATACGGAAAAGAAAAACCGGGGCAACCCCAAAATTAGTCATAACTCCGATCAAAAAAGAATCGTCTTCTCAACATATGGAGAGCTCACTGAAGGGATTCTCTGATATTCCAATCTCGAATGATTTATTAAATTAAAACTTCACCAATCTCGACGTCGAAGGGCTTGACTCACCCGTGAGAAGCAGTAAAGGTATGCAACCTTCTAATAGAGGAGAAAGAAGCCCAATTAGTAAAGCAGACGTCACTGGTCCGTCGGGGGGAAATACTAGGATATACACAAGCACTTGCACTCCACTATACACTTGTGATTAATTTTTCACGTAACAACTCCTAACATGCCCATGCTTGTTTCTTTTACAGGTGTAATGTCTCATTTACATGCCTTCGATCGTCTCCGTGGCTCTTCCACATACTATCGTGCGAGTCGGGATTCCGAATCTGGAAGGCGTCGAGACAAATATGAAGGATGGGATAGAGAATATCACTCTTGAGAATCTTCCTCTTCATCCAGAAGGAAGTATCAAGCACATGCTCCACGCCACCCATCCAACTCTCCAGCACATAGCGGAGATAAGTCTGCACATCGGGGTTCCCAATCTGCCACACCCCATGACCAACACTCTGGATCATCAAGTACCAGGCAATCTTGCAAGCGTCGTAAACATTCGCTGGTTACGTCTAAACATATCCCTCTAGTTCCAACCCAAGATCCTACCACGGTGGAGAAATTAGCTGAACTGAAGGCTACTTTCTCGAAAATCTGCTTTACGGGCTCATATTCCTCCCATCCATAAACACAATTCCTAGAACTGTCAAAGAAAGCTCTTTAGCATGTATGAATGATATGTACGTCTAACATGAAGCGTTCATTCACTTGGCCGAAAAAGTCCCCGAATTTTCTATCGAGCGCCAGCATGAGTTTGATCGCCTTAAGTGAGAGGCAATCCAAGATAAGGATATCATCAAACATCAAGATGTTAAGCTGCTTGAATTTAAGGCTCAACTTTCTGAGGCAAAGAAAAATGTGAAAGGGACGGCTGAGGTAGTCAGTCACCTAGATGCTTCAAATAAGAAGCAACCGAAAGCTGCACTTCGACGCAGTGGCACCTTGGCTTTAGAGAAAGACTCCTTTCAAAAAGAGAAAGATGTCTTAGCCTGTCATGTTGAGCAGTTAGAAAAATTGTTTTCCAAGTAGAAGGAGGTGAAAATTGAGGCACAAGAAGAGTCGCAAAAATATTACGAGGAGATTGTCGAAACAAGAAATTTAAACATGAAACTTGATGAGCAACTCTCCCAAATTGAAGGCTTGAAAGAAGTCGCCTGTGAAGAGGGCAGGAAAGAGGTGCTTGTAGAAGCCAACTCCTAAGTTGAGGCAGCGACTGAATTCGACAGGGAAGAGATTAGATGCTTATTCGATCCACTTATACCCGAATATAATGCAAAAGTTCTCCTTCACCGCGACTTAACTTTCCTAGGCGACGGCTATCTCGAATCACTCGTCGAATCTTGGGAGATCATTATATGGATCAAGAAAGAGGAGTTGGAAGTGGCAAAGGTTGATGAGGAGGCTCTTTTTGCAAGAAGTGCTCTGTAGAAATGAGCCATCTGACTTAGCTGCTACAAAAATTCAATTTAGTAATAATCCTACACAGACCAAGGAAAAAGAAGATGTCATAGGGTCTTTCGGAACCGAACCCCAAGGGTCCTCCTCCTACTCAGCTGGCTGCAACGTCATCCTCTCATCCCATGGAGGAACACATCGTTATGATCCAGACAGACCTGGCTTGGCCCACATATGTTGTCTCCCATCATCGAAGGGAGTACCCTAATGACACCGAGAGCCAATTGAAGGCTGGTACTATAATGAACTTCTTCGAAAAAAGTTATTGTTTTTTGGCATACAAAGACTATAAACTAATGCCTGCGCTTTGATGAATTTTTTCCAGCTAGCCCGATTCTGAATTAACTCCTACGAGCGGTGTCGCCACGGAGCACCAAGGAAAAATGGTCGAGGCTCCGGCAGCTACAGATACTTCGGGGCCCGATGCTCAAGTGATTGGGGCACTTGACGAGGACAAGCCTGAAAAGCCATCCATTGCTGAAGAGCTTGACGATGTTGTGATCACAGGTGCTTCAGAGCATACCACTAAAGTCATCATGAAAGAACAAATTGAAGAGGAGGAAAGTTGAAAACGTGAAGTCAAGGTTGAACTCGATGTGGTGGCGATCGAAGATCCTCTCCTTAGGCCCCTGCAATTCATCCCACCTAGCGGGACAACTCCTATTGAGATTCCCCATCCCTCCTCAAGTGCTTCCACTAAAGGTGGAAAAGGATCTCAAAGAAGACGCTCGATGGATTCAATTCCTGAAAAACCGAAGGAGAAGAAATTGAAGAAACATTTTACGTATTGTATCTGTGTACATTGTTTGGATAAGTTAATTTTGTGTTCATTCCTCTTTTTCCTTTTTAGTAGCAGATGCAAGGGCATGGATCCTGAATTTTCGAATAATTTATAAGGAATTTTTAAGATTGCAAATAAAAGTTTTTGCTTTCTTTGATTAATCATCACGTGCACTATTACTTCAACAGTATAGTAATTTCCTCCCATTCCATGTACTTGTAATAATATCCATACGTCTTGTTGAATTCACTACCCCGATCTTGATCCGTAGGTGCCATCTTAATTCATAAGCGCCGTAACTAACGATTGTATTTTGCTGCCAATAATTCAAGCCTCCCTTGTTGATTTGAAACTAGTACTCATGGGGCAAAGAACGACCAAAAATTCGTATGTTCACCCATTGGGTTTTCGAGTTAACATGTGGTTTGGGGCTTAGAGTATCATCTAGTCCGCGGTATAGGACTTAAGATTTTTCATCAAATCGTTCATATTCTAGTCCACTTCAGGGGCTTAAAGTACTCCAGTCCGCTTGAGATTTTTGTCAAATTGTTTATAATCCAGTCTGCTTTAGGGATTTACAGTACTCTCATCCGCTTCAGGGACTTAGAGCTTTGGTCATGTCATTTATACTCCGGTCCACTCCAGGGACTTAGAGTTCTAGTCCGCTTCAGGGACTTAGAGATTTTCCTCGAGTACTTTATACTCTAGCCTACTTCAGGGACATAGAGTACTCTAGTCTACTTTAGGGACTTAGATATTTTCATCAAGTCATTTATACTCTAGTCTGCTTCAGGGACTTATAGTACTCTAGTCCTCTTCAAGGACTTAGAGTACTCTAGTCCGCTTCAGTCACTTGGATATTTTTATCAAATCATTCATACTCCAGTTCGTTTTAGGGCTTAGAGTACGCTTAGTGCGCTTTAAGGCCTTAGAGATTTTGGTCAAGTCATTTATACTCTAGTTTGCTTCAAGGACTTAGAGTACTCTAGTCGGCTTCAGGGACTTAGTGATTTTCGTCAAGTCGTTTATACTCTAATCCACTTCAGGGACTTAGAGTACTCTAGTTCGCTTCAGGGATTTAAAGATTTTCATCAAGTCGTTTATACTCTAGTCTGGTTTAGGGTCTTAGAGATTTTCGTCAAATTGTTTATACTCTAGTCTGTTTAAGGACTTAGAGTAATCTAGTTTGCTTCAGGGACTTAGAGATTTTCATTATTCTCACACCCTCAACGATCTTTGTTCCTCATTGCGAAAATATCCTTTTGATTCATCTATAGAAATCGCTCGATTAACCGAGAGAACTTATAGAACCCCGTTTGTTCATTTTCATTGAGGACCGGTGCAACCGATCGTTTATTAACCTTACACATCTGTTTATACATCGCAGATGCCGATATCAATCAGTTCTAATACAAACTTAGCATAACATGTAATACCAGTCATTTATGCAAAGGAGGCTTCAAGCCTTTGTTCATCATAAAAATAGGGACAGAATAATTATTACATATCCAAAAAGTCAAATACCAAAGCAAATATTGAAAGAAAATAATATTGAAATGCAAAAGAAATAGCCTAGGTGTAAATGCTCGCTATTCCAGACTTTTGGAAGCATCACGCCATCAATAGTCGCTAGCTTGAAAGTTCCTTTTCCAAGCCTTTGTTCAATGATGTATAGCCCTTCCCAAGTCGGGTCCATGTGCGATGGGACTGGAAAAATTCATTTCAAGACAAGGTCACCAATTTCCATGGTTCTCGGTCGGACTCTAGCATTATAGTACCGGGCGACTCGGTGTCGTTGTGCAGCCGCTCTCAAATCGGCCTCCTGACGCTTCTCATCAATAAAGTCCAATGACTTCAATAAGAGATTTTGCTTGTTCTCGGATCGTAGTAAGTTACCCGATGAGAAGGGACTTCGAGTTCTACAGGAATGACTACTTCAGCTCCGTAAGTAAGAGCGAAAGGAGTGTACTGGTCATAGACTTGTGAGTGGTCCTGTAGTTCCAGAATGTCGTGTGAAGTTCATCCACTTACTTGCCTTTAACCTTTTCCAAAGCTTTTTCAAGATAGATTTTATAATATTGTTTACAGCTTTAACTTGTCCATTCTCTTAAGGATGAACGACCGCTGCAAATCTTTTCTCAATGTGATACCTCCGACAAAACTTCTTAAACTCAACACTATCAAATTGAGTCCCATTATCAGTTACGATAGTTTGCGGAAGACTGAAATGACACACAATGTTTCAAACAACAAGTTAATGACCTTTTTGGTTGTGATCATGGCTAATGGCTCTGCTTCGGCCCATTTGGAAAAGTAGTCAACTGCAATAATCGCATATCTCACTCCACTTTTGGAAATCGGTAAAGAGCCAATAATATCGATTACCCATATAGTAAATGACCATGGACTAACCATTTGTATGATCTCAGTCGGTGGAGCTCTTGGGACTTTTGCATATATCTGGCATTTGTTGCATCGTCTCACATGATCTGCGGCATTCCCAGTTCACGGTCGGCCAGTAGTACCCGTAACGGAGTATCTTTTTTGCTAACATTTTCCCTCCTGTGTGATTGCCCACATTCTCCCTCATGGACTTCTTTCAAGACATGCTTTATCTCATCATGTATGATACACCTGAGTAAGGGAACAAAAAATCCCTTTCGATACATAATTCCTCCTTACATAATATACCATGAAGCTTTAAGAACGACTTGTCGCTTTTTGTTCCTCTTCTCGGGCAAGATTCCATGCAACAGGTATTCTTTAAATGGAGTCATCCATGACTCCCTTTCAGGTTCTTTTTCTGGTACCTAGTCAACTTCCACCACACGTATATTTAGGGTATGAAGTATCTCGACTGGAACAAAGCCCATTTGTTGTGCATCACCAGTGCTTGCGAACTTTGCTAACAAGTCGACTACTCCGTTCTGTTCACGCGGGATATGCAAATTGTCATAGTATTCGATATCCTCCAACAACTCCTTAACTCGGGTGAGATATGGGGCTAGCCGTTGTCCCTTTGCCTGATAGTCCCCTCTAACTTGGTACACTACCAGTTGTGAGTCACAAAAGATTCGATAGATTTCAGCCCGAGCTCTCTAGTAAGCTTAAGTCCAGCAATGAACGCCTCATACTCGACCTCGTTGTTCATATTAGGGAAATCAAGCTTCAAAGCGTAGAAAATCGACTGGTTTCCAAGGTTACAAGAATGATGCCTGCTCCAGAATAATGATCGTTAGATTCTCCATTGATATATAACTTCCATCGTATAGTAGGGATTACACCACTCTCTAGGGGCAGGTCCCACATGCTAAACTCTATGAAGTCAGCCAGTGCTTGTCCTTGGATAGCTCTTCGAGGAAGATGTATGTTGTCTAACTGACTGAGCTTGATGTTCCACTTAAGCAGCCTTCCAGATGTCTCGGGTTGTTGTAGGACCTGTCGTAAAGGCTTATTGGTGTAGACGTTGATTGGATGTGCCTGGAAGTATGGGCGAAGTTGGCAAGATGCGATCACCAAGCAAAACGCCAATTTTTCTATCTTCGGGTAGTTTCTCTCTGCCTCCGTTAATCGTTTACTTACATAGTACACCAGTCTCTGGATCTGCTTATCCTCACGAATCAGTGCGGAATTTATAGCATGTGGCGATACTGTAATTAAATGTACAAATCCTCATGATCTACTGACTTTGACAAAGCAGGAGTTCACTCCAAATGATTCACCAAATCTCAAAATGGGGCTTTATAGTCTTGCGTCAATTCGAGATTTCTTTTCCCTTTCCTTATCAAATCGAAGAAAGGAATGCATTTATTGGTCGCCCTAGAAATTAAAAGACTCAAGGCAGCGACCTTCCGTTTAGGCTCAGCACTTGCTTAATAGTTCTGGGTGCTTGTATATCCCGAATGGCTTCAATCTTCTCTGGATTCACTTCGATTCCTCACGCATTGACAATAAAGCCAAAGAACTTCCCTGACGCAACACTAAATGAACACTTCGAAGGGTTAGTTTTCATGCTATAAAATCAAAGGTATTGAACATCTCTGATAAGTCTCGAATGTGGTCGTTTGATTGCCGTGACGTCACAAGCATATCATCCACATAGACTTCCATCGTCCTCACGATCTGATCTTTAAACATTCAGTTAAACAAAACGCTGATAGGAAGCTCCTGCGTTCTTTAATTCGAATGGCATTACTACATAACAGTATAACCCAACGTCCATGACAAAAACGTCGTGTTCCTGATCTAGGGGGTGCATCAGGATTTGGTTGTACCCTGAATACGCATCCATAAATGACAACAAGTCGCGTCCTGCAGTCGAATCAACTAGCTGATCGAATTTTTATTTCTAAGCTGCAAATCTATTATTTTTATAGTTTAAATTTTTATTTATAATATAAAAGAGCTTGTAAAGTATTCATTTGCTAGATCTCATTTTTAAGTAATATCAAGACTTAGTAAATATCTGTAGAGGAAAATTTGAATTTGTAGGGGAAACTTAATTGCCAGATCCTATTTTTAAGTGACGCTAAATCTTAATAATAATATCTGTAGAGAGACATTTTTGGCATTTTATGCTGACACCAAAAAGTACAATGACAAATATATTAAAATTATTAATAAGAAAATACATATAAGGGTATTTTTGGAACTTCGCGCTGGGGAAAACTATCTTTAGGGCACGCCTTGTTCAGGTCCGAATAGTCAATGCACGTTCTCCAGGTCCCATTTTTCTTTTTCACCAGCACAGGGTTCGATATCCATTTGGGATAGAGGGCGTTCGAATAAATCGGTTGGCTTTAAGTTTATCCACCTCCTCCTTAAGGGCCATGGATCTCTCCGGATCCATATCTCGTCTTTTTTGCTTTACAGGGACATACTTTGGATCAATATTCAAATGCATGGCTCGCGATGGCTGGCGAGATCCCACATATGTTATAATGAGTCCAAGAGAATACATCCAGATTCGGTCGTAGGAAATTGGTAAGTTCTCTTATCATCGAAGGGATGAGTTATGATCCAATCTTCAATACTCTCGATGGGTCGTCGTGGCTGACTAAGATATCCATCACTAGTTCAGCCGGCACTGCCTTGGCCTTGTTAGTTTCCTCCTCATCATCCGTTGGATCTATATCCCTATAGAACTGACTGCGGTGCCCAAGCCAAGGCTTAGGTGCTATTTCTCAATCTTCAGTAACCGGGATGCGAATAGACTTGTCCATACCCTTTCCCTTCACTTTCCCCTAAGCCTTCCTCAACTTAGCCACATAACAGGCATGGTCAGTTGCCTGATCACCATACACAACACCCACTCCATTATCTATCAGAAATTTCAACGTCAAACACCACGGGGCAAGGGCTGCCCGAAATTCAGCCAGGGCTGGACAGCCTAGAAAAACATTGTACGGTGAATCAATATCCAAGGCAATGAACGGTAGGATCCTCACCCTCCTACGTTCAACTTCTCCCTACTCAATCGGTAATTCGGCGTATCCTACCGCCTCAGTAGCCACTCCGTTGAAACCGTGTATATGAGCTTTAGATGATTTCAAATACTTAGCCTCCATCCTCATTTGATCATATGCCTTCTTAAAGATAATATTCACAGAGCTTCCGCAATCAATCAAAATTCTCTTCACCAGAGTGTGTCCAATCATGGCAGAGATGACCATCGGATCAATAGTAGGGGCCTCTAGTCTATCGACGTCTCTGATTTTGTATTATATATCATCCGCCATTGTACGTTGTTGCTCGACCGAAGTTCCTTCCTCTGTATTTGAACAACATTCAAAGTCCACATATTTCATCGAACTAGCATAACGCTCCATTTCCTACCAACTCCGGTTCGCAGGGTGCGATCCACCAACTATCGTGTTTATCACCAACCTCCCATCGGTCTGAGCGGGCTCCTCAGCCCAGTGTGGAGCTTGCTCTCGATTGGGATCAGACATTCCCTGTTCGCTCTTCTACAGATTCTTGACGAACATATGCAACTTTTTTTGTCAAATCAATTTCTCAATGGCATCGTGAAGGTGCCAACATTCGTCAGCACTGTCCCATAGCATTCATGAAACCGATAGTACTTCCCAGTTTGTTTTTGTTCCTCGATCGATTCTTTTGGGTGCAGCTTCCTATATTGGAAAGTATTACAGGTCTACAGATAGATGTTCGCCATAGATGCATTCAAAGGTGTATAGTCATTATACATAGGAATCCTTGAATTCCACTTCCTGGGCTCCCTTTTCTGATTGGGGTTTCCTTCTCTGCTTCTTTTCTATTGAGCCTACTTGTTTTGAACATTAACCTGAACCTTTCCAGAGCTTTCGCCAGATTACTTTACTATGATGTTGCTTTGTACAGCTTCTCTGCTCGGCCCAGTAGCATTAATTTTTCTAGACAATCTGGCCTCTTCCTTTCTCATGAAATGGTTTTCCTTCATGTAGAAACACTCCAGCGTGGCAGGTGGTTTTCCAGCTAACGAATCAACAAACTTAGATCCTGGATCAACCCCCCTTGTCACAGCCATAAGTATGGCATGGTTATTTAGGTTACTAACTTTAGTGGCAGCAACATGAAATCTCTGGAAATATCCTTCAGTGATTCCCCCGGAGCCTGGACTACACTGGATAGCGAAATGACATCTTTGGGCATGTGGCGTGAATTCGAAACTGTTCCACAAATCTCATAGACAGCTCGTCAAATCTTAAGATCGATCGCGGGAGTAACCTCGTGAACCACATTGTAGTAATCCCAGATAGAGTTATAGGGAAGCACCTGCATTTGGTAGTATCATTTGGCCTCGCTGAATCCATCAACCATTCATACCTCATGATGTGTTGCCAGGGGTCAATCTTCCCTTCATAAGCGGGCATCGTAGGCATGTTAAACCTCCTAGGATACTCTGCTTGTAAAATGTTCACGGTGAATGGGGCATGAATCTTGGAGACTTCCCAGTCATCGTTTGTCTAACACTAGTTTTCCCTCATCGGCTATTTGACAATTGCGGATAAATCTGGTGTCTGGATGGGTGGCGCCAGGTGGTGGTCGTGGTCCATCCCATATGATTGTTCTGACTGGTGTCCATGGGGCATCTCATGCCTCCTTAGCCTATTATCTTCCAGATGCGTTAAGCATTCACCTCATTATCATTTCGGAGAGTTGTTGACCAGCATCCATTTGTGCCCCAGCATTTAAGTTCTCGGTTACATGTTGAGTACGACCCCCTAGTTGCAATTGAGTTGCTGTGCCCCTGGTCGAGGGATCGGTACCGACCCCTAAGAAGGAATCGACACTGACCCGGTTTGGAAAACCACAATGGTCTACCAAACATTGCTTCATCGCTTTAGCTCATGCTATTTCAATCTGCGGCGCCTACTCCTATGGTGTTCGTCCGATGAAGTTGAGCTATCTAACGCCGAGTACGAAGCGAGACCTCCTTCGGTGCTTTGGCGCTACTATTGTGCAATCTGGTTCATCAAGTTAGCATTAGCCTGGATTTGCTCATTCAGCTGCCTACGGCTCTACATCAGCTCCCTCATCAAGTCATTAAATTCAACTCTAGTAACGAAATCAGCGAGGTCCTAGACTGTAGCAGGCTCCACATTCGCATTAGCAGGCTGGTTGCTTGGGTCCCCCTTGTTGGACACTAGCGGTTTCGTTGGCATCAACATTATGTGAAGTAGATCTGGTGTGCCTTACCATTTTAGATTCCTTTGCTTAGATCCTAAATAATCTGAATAGTATCTGCAAGCTTCTAAAAATGAACCTAGATCTCCTTCGGGGGATTTCTTCAATCCAGTGCAACAAAGGTGATCCTAATAGCCTGAGAATCGACGTTCTCAGTGAAAGCACCAAAATGTTTGAAAATAAATTGATCATAAACACCCGAGAATATATTTAATAGTAAAATAAATGAAGAAATTAAATGAAAACTGAGGAACAAGACTGAATATGAAGAAAAATGCAACATATAACAAAAAACAACAAGGTTTATAGTGGTTCGGCGTTGATTGTCTACGTCCACTTTGAATACTTTCTTTATTGCTTTACAAATCACTTGATTACACTTACAATCAACAAGAAATAACAAGAGATCAAGGAAGAATGAAATGAAATTGATTACAAAAATGGCAGAGTTTCACTTATCAGCCAAAAGTCTCTCAAAATGGCCCCCTGCTCCTGTATTTATAGATGAAGGCAGCCTGAAATCTGACTGAAAATTCAGCATCTGGACCCCTTCAACCACATGGGCCCATCATAGGGAGGGCTAGGCCCAACTCATAATGAATAAGGGTCGGTATCGACCCCTTCGTGGGTTGAGGTTGGACTAGCGACCCCTATGGTGCCTCTCTTATTGTCTATATTGATGTTTTCCAAATATTATAACACTTGGACTTGTAAATCTTTGGTTCTATTGTGCTTTTGCTCGAGTCTTAAATCGATCAGGGAAATGTCGGTCCCTATTCGAATCTTTAACATAAGCTGATCCATCTCCATGTGAGGTGCATGCCGAACTCTCCTTCTAGGACCATGTTATGCCAACCCATTACTTACGAAGACACTATGTCGACCCCTCTGTTGACTACCAGTATGCCGACCACTTCTGTAGAAGCCATCAATATGTCGATCTCCAATATGCCGACTGATATGCTTTCTTCTACTATGCTGACCTGATTCATACTTATGAACATACCATGCCGACCCAATACTTACGAACATATTATGCTGACCCGATCCATACCATGTCGATCCAATACTTATAAACATATTATGCCGACTAGATCGATACTATGCCAATCCTTGTTTCACCCAAGTTCATTTCCATCTTTCTGGCATCATGCGCTGTATGTCTATCAACTCTATTCAATTCGAGATTTGGGTAATTGTCCAGGCTCTATTTCTAGTAGTCGTTGCCTCATGGTCTCCTTCTTGTCAACAGTCGAATCCATTTTACATGACTAGTCCAACATAGCCAGGTCAGGGTACCAGGTAACAGAAATAAATCTTATTGATAAGTGAAGTAGATTCGAATTCTCACTATTCCACTTTTCCCCAGCCCTCTTCAGTTGGAAGTCGACCATAGGCGGTCTAGTTGATAATCAAATATCATTATTGATAAGTGTCGAATGTTCCCTACCCGCCATTCTGCGGGGCTTGCACATATTGTTGAAGTTTTCCTTTTTGGATCTATTTTTCGATCACATCTTGGACGTGTCTGTAATCAGTAGTTTTATGACCATGTGTATCTTGAAATATACAACATTTCTTGAATCTTCTGGGTCTGGTGGACTCTCTTGAGGCTGGTTTCCAGTACTGCTTCGAGTCATGAGTCCCCAAGTAGATGTTTTTGATTGAATCGTTCAAAGGAGTATATGAGCCAGATTTTGGTATTGTGGGTCATCTCTTAGAATCTGAGTCCTCATCCAAGGCCTAAATGCTGCCCTCGTTTTGACTTCTTTCAGCCAACGGGCATGCATCATTCTTTCTCCTAGTCTACCATACCTCCTCCTTGCTTAGGTTCTGGTTCACTTTGTAACATAAAGGCCATATGAGGCTCCCTAGGTAACCAATCGCCAAAGTGTGTCTCGGGTTCGATTCCCCTTATCAACGCCATCAGTATGATATTCTCGCTAGGATTGCTCACTTTAGTGATAGTGGCGTTAAATCTCTGCCACAAGTCTTTGAGTGGCTCTCCTGGTGCTTGGGATAAGTTGGGGAAACTCCTTAGCCAACTGATTAAACCAGGAGATGGACCTGGGCAGTGATCGTGTAAATCACATGATCGATCGCTACTCCACCGAATAATATGGGAAAGAATTGGCTTTTAATTGTAATCGTCGCTCTGGTGGAATTCATGTGCCCTTCTTATTTCATGAGACGCTCTTAAGGGTTTATGTTTCCAGATTGCGTTAGCACGGTTGGCATATTGAATCTCTTGGGATATTCTGCATATTAAATGGCTTCAGTGAATGGGCTTCGATCGGGGGAAATGCTCCAGTCGTCGTTGGTCTAGTCCATTTTAAAGTTACGGCTGTCTGTAATGCTTATGAATTTTGTGTGCATGATTATCCAACATGTTATGGATTGGTGATAGTTTACTTGGAGTACGACCCGAGAAAATTTGCTATTTGCTTGGAGTCAACCCCTGGGTTGCTTGGAGTCACTGAATTTAAAGTGTTGGGTTAGTGACGAACCGTGCTAGGAGTCATACTAGTGTTTGCTTAGAGAATATCTTGGTTATACCCGAGTTTGATGAACTTAGGCCAGAACTACTTGGGTTCGCTTCGAGTCAAATGGGTGGCTACTTCAGGTTTGACATTGATCTTGGATAGCTATACTTTGAGATGGCATAATAAGCTGTTTAGGGCGGTCATTACACAAGCCATCGTATCATAGGTGGCAAGTAAGGCGTTTGGAAGTTGGTCAGTTGAGAGCAGTCATAATCTACTGTAGAAACCTGATCCAGTAACTTATCCCAGTTTGCGTCATATCATCTTGGTTCTCTAGCTTTTAGGTGTATCGTTTGAGTAGTAGTTCCTTGTCCATTCCTTGGCTGCAATTCAATAGCTGTCGCTTGATCTCCTATGCCCCGATCAATTATAGGATGCAAGGGGAGCAGATAGAATGCATAGCCTTTAAGTTGAGTTCCGAATCTAAAATGCAGGGGCACTGGGCTATGGCATGGGTTCATATAGGGATTGTACCAAATCCATATAGGGATCAGCTGAATTGCTATGGTGAGGGATCGGTGGTATAGGGATCAATTGTAATTAAGTTTGGTGCAGGGATCAGTTGAACAAAGGTTCGGTTCTGGATGAATGCGGCATAGGGAACGGTAGTGGGTAAAATGATCGGTCATGACATGCCCGATCCCTTAGCGATTGGTATTGAATGTTTGGTGAGAGGGATCAGTTATATGGATTATGAACGGATCAGTAATATAAAGGGATCGGTGGTATGGGTTTCGGTTTTGGACGAACGTGGCATAGGGATTGGCAGTGGATAGACCGATTATGCGAGGGATCGGTTATATAGAGCGGTCGGTCATATGAGGGATTGGTAATATGGAGGGATCGCTCATTTTTGCTAAGGGATCGGTAAATATACCTTACAGAGGGATTGGTATATATACCTTGCAAAGGGATTCGTATATATGCTTTACAAAGGGACCGGTGTATACCTTTCGAAGTGGTCGATATAGATGCTAGAGGGATCGATATTGAGCATGTATATGTATTTAGGAGTCAGCTGAATTGCCTTGGTTAGGGTTCAGTCATTTAGGTAAGGGATCGGTTACAGTTGAGATTGGAGGGATTAGCCATCTAGGCTTTGAGAGAGGGATCAACCATTTTGGGCTTAAGAGAGGGATCGACCATCTAGGCTTTGAGAGAGGGATCGGCCATTTGGCTAACTTGAGTGAAACTTCAGTATTTGATCCCAAGAAATTGCATACATGAGTGAATCTGATCCCTTCCCAATGGACGTGGACACATGAACAACTCCAAACAAGAACACTAGCATAATCAAATCCTCTAGAAATATAAGAAGTAGACTTAGTTCCTCTAACCATGACTATCATCTTCCTTTAGATTTCCTTCAAATTTGAGTAGAATAGGAGGTTTGTAGGTTAATAATTGGATCTACCTCGCGAATATGGGAATCCACAAGTAGATGAAGAGATCCAATCAAGATGAGAATTCGTCTCAAAAGCACCAACATGTTGACGCTAAAAATGGGCATCAACACATAATAGAATCTAGTAGAGGTTAAATGAAGAATGAAATTAAAACAAAGCAAAAATCATAAAGGAACACACAGATTTTTATAGTGGTTCGACAATCTTGGCCTAAATCCACTTCATATTGTAATTGATCTTCCACTTGATTATGATTACAAGAATGTTTGGATCAGCTGGGATCCATTAGTATAAAAGTGAAGAATAAAAATGGCAAAGCCTTAGGCAAAGAAAGCATGAACTCTTTTCTGATGCCATGCCTGTTGTATTTATATGGGAAGACATGCACGGATCAGACTGAAATTTTGACAGAAGTTTCGGGAGACCAAGATGAAGCTACGCAAAAATTTGCAGACGCATCGAGGCCCACAATAGGGATCAGTATCCATCCCGACTATTGCATTCAAATGGACTATGATCCGTACGAAGTATGCCCCCATGATGTTATCTACTTACTCCCTAAATTTCATGCAATTCCGACATACGGTTGTGAGATATCGCATTTTTCGTGAAGTAGTATTGCTTGAGTTCTGATTTCTGTCGATCTCTCTAAAGAGAGTTATGCCAATCCCTCCAACTTCGTCCAATTGGAATGAGATCCCTGGAGGGTGTTACACATGTTTTAGTAAGGGTACTCCAAGTTTCATGTTGATAGCATGTGTAGATTTTGAGTTATTGACCGGTCATCGCTGCAAAATTGAGTTGTGGAGTCGATACGATATGATCCATAGTGTTAAATATGGATTGTACCTAATCCATCTTTGAAGAGTAGTGAGCTTTCATGCTTCTGCTTCATATTATCATCTATGCTTGATTTTTGGACTCCAAGATCATCGTTTGTGCTACTAGCCTTGATGAAAGTCGAGTCTAACTTGTCCAGTCAGTTCGGATATAGCCAGGTCAAAATGCCAGATAACAATATCAAAATAAGAAAATATATATCATACGTAAAATTGTTTAATACTTCTTATAAGGAAAGGAGGTGGGTCCATAATCAACCACTTAATACCTTGCATTCTGGAAGCAAGTTTCTAAATCCCATCACCCAAATCCCACGTCATAAATCTCTAAAAATGTTGAGATGGTACCAAGCTACTTGATACCTTTTATTGGAAAATAGGCGAACTCTGGCCATTTAAGACCTCAATTGAGGCAGACCCCATTATGTAATATCTATCCCCAAGGTGGACCCCTTAATGGTGACTATCTAGTTGACATCGTATGGAATCTCTTGAGCCACTTAATACTTCTTTATGGAAAGATAGACCACAATTAGTCACTTAATACGTTATCCCAAAGCGGACTCCTATCGAGATTCCACCTATCGTGCCTGATAACTAGCCCCTTGGCCATTTAATACTTCGTTTAGGGAAAAGAGGTATGCTCTGAAATAACCACTTAATACCTCAAGACCCTGAAGCAGGCCTTTCATATTATGGCCCATAATCATAATGACATCTCACATTTGTCCAATTCGTAGGAAATGGTAGCCAAATTAGCTGGGCAGATTTACCCTATAGAATTTGGTTCTAATCTCGCATCATCGCTAATATTTATCATAAAAGATATCTCAAATCAATAGGAAGTGTACACAACTATTGGCAGCCTTAAAGTGAAGGGCAGACTTCTATCGTGCAACTCTACTGACCTCGCATCCCTAGACTTAGCCATAATTTAAATACTCTCCATATATAATACATATCCCACCATTTCATAATTAAGGCCTACCTTAAAATGTTAGTTACTTTTCTACGGGGAGATTAATGATAATTATCACCTAATTAACTATACAATTATACGTTTATTATGCTAATATAAATAAATAAATATATATTTACGCCTAATAACTTCTAAGAGTGCATTCTATACGCCCTAAACTAGCGTTAAATGTCAATTCCTTCAACTATAATACTAATACAATTCCTTTCCCTTCATATTTCCAAGATACTAATATCCATAACATGAGATTAAATATTTGTATCCAAAACTACAATAAATAGACTTGTAAATAGAGATAGAAATCCAGTTTATTACATCAATCCAATGGAATATCCTAAACAATAGGAATTGCAATCATGACTTCATATTCTATTCAACTCCTCTTTTACATAGAAATAAAGGAAGGAATTTTGTATGGAATAAGTGGTGTAAACTACGAATAGGGTTCGTCCTCTACACCCTTATTTCATTATTGAAAACTCACAATTTGAAACAAAGGAGGAGAAGTGGAATAGACCATGAAATTATATTAAATTGCAGAAACAATATAAATTTCATGAAATTAACATAAATAATTGAGAAGCTCCATCTAGAATTGACATTTTGAAATAAAAAGGAATTTTGGGGGATTTAATTTACTTTGTTTTCGCAATCCCAAAATCCCTAAGGCACATTCAAGTCCATAGATATATACTAATCAATTACTAAAATAAAAATACTAAGGTTTCCACTCATAAATTATCCTTAGCTTTTCTTGTATGGATTTGCTACACCAAAGCAAATCTTTTCCATAACTCCTTCCTTTGATATATATACACAGCAAAGGATAGGTATATATATGTGTATATATAATTTTTTAGATTCAGAGAGATTGGGGGAGAAGTGAATAGATTAAAAGAATAATTAGAAAAGAATTAGATTCCTTACCTGAATCCCTAATAGAATTTCTAAATCTAACTGAAGAGAGAAAATTGCGGTGGTTCATGAAGCTCTCGAATATTTATGAATCAAAAGTGAAGAGGATAAGGTCCTATTTATATGAGTTGAAATGTACCAAAATCGTAGGATGAAACTAGATCAAAAATGGATAAATATGGACCGTTTAACATCACAAAACCCTAGTCGCCACTATGAGGCAGCGATCTATGCTCGACCAGTGATCACTAGGGGTCGACTAGTTAGGTTTTGTAGGTTGATCGCTCCTCTTAATTCGAGAGCGTTGATTTGCTTTCATTGCTCGTTTATTTTATTCTCAAATTAACATCTAACATTGATTATTTAACTTAATGTTTGACTTAACTCCAACTAAACCTATAGTTAATTTTTGAAATTCAAACGCTAAATTTAAATATTCATTTGAACTTGAATTCAAATTAAATTAATGTAAATCTAAAAACTTCAAATGCTTGTACCTTCTTTGTTAGACCTTCATTTCTAGCATGTTATATAAGGAAAGAGGTCAGAATTTCGCCATGAAAACAACGGAATAACTTTCGCAGTCAAATTCCAACTTTTATAAAATTTTCATTTTCAATATTACCTTATTTAATTTAATTCACTTGATTCATTTATTGTTGATTTTACGGGGTGTTACACACTCTTCGTATGAGCCGAAAAATGGACGGATGATGTACGGACAATAGAAATTTGTTGCATAGTTCATATGGATGAAATATCATGCAAATTTTCTTGTCCTAAATGAAAATAGGACAAACATGATTAGACATTTTTCGACTTTGAATCATGCCGGACAATGGACCTATATACAAAATTAACACCCCTACCCAGAAAAGAGGCTAATACCAATTAAAAGCTATTGATACCAGGCTTTATCTTAGCCAATTCTCGACCATCATCTTCTGAAATTTCTTCCATGCATTACCCCAAAGTCCTACTCCCTTAGCCCGAAGCAATCCTTCTATGCCGATCAGATCTAGAGTTAACTCCATCGAACCAATAAACTCGACATGGACATCCAATTGAGCATCCAAATCAACTCCAAACTCCATGCGACCAGAATCTAAGTCTCCTCTCCTACTCTATGGCCCTCTTCCAAATTTCATCCAATTTTGATCATTTTTGTCTTCATTTGATCCAAATTCAAGATCTCTATCCTAACTTCAATAAAATACAGGAAAACCATATTAAAACCATTCATCCAAGCACATATATCATACATAAGCATTCGCCAAACATATTCAAGCATTTGAAACAAGATTAATATGAAAATCCTAATCTAGATCTAATTTCTCATTAACATGACAATATGGTCCAAAAGTGGTTGTGAAATCATTTAAAATCAAATCCAATCTTTTAATTTCAACCATAATCATTTTTAAATATGTAATTAAAGTTAGAAAACAATTTCAAGATCAAAATCATGCTAATAACACCTATCTTAACTATATGAACAAGTCTAGAATAGTGAGAAGTCAAGAACCACTCACCAAATACTCAAATTACCAATTTTGATCCCAAATATGATATGAACAGCCAAGAGCATGAATCACCAAGCACCAAAATGATGAATCTATGATCTCCATTATTATTTACCCTTCTATGATGGAATTCGCTAAGATTAGTAATAAAAAGAGGAGCTTTTTGATGAACCTAAGGCTAATAGAGGTTAGGAATTATTTTCAGAAAGAGGGAAATGAATGACAGTCCCTAGGGCCCTAATTAGGCACAATTACCAAAATTAGTTAGTGGGCTAAGCTTTGGACCTAGTTAATCACCCACCAATCTATCCAGTAGTAAACAAAACTTGGATCAATCATATCTCCTAAACGGTAAGTTCACTTTCCTATTATGACCGATCTATGGAAATAAAAACAACAAGCACAATCCAATGGAAGTGTTTTCATTCCTTAATTCAATCCTTATCAAAAGTTATATGCCTTACAAAAATTTATGGGTCCAAAATGTCCAATAAAAATTCTAAAGAAGGAAAATGTCCCTAGTAGTCATTTTCCAAAGTTTTTGAGTTAAACAACCTCATATGAATTAAATAAAAAAAATTACAATCCTTCGATACACAAAATAAGGATCGTTACACTCTCCCCTCCCCTTTTTGGAATTTCACCCTCGAAATCCTCAAACGAGTCAAATAATAGTCAACCATAGTTAACCATATGCCTAACAATCATATGCAACCATCAAACATGCAACCATGAAATTATTAGTATAAGTGTTAGCACCAAAATTGGTCACTAACACCCAAAACGCAGATGAAAGCACCAACTAACAGTCACAGATCACCGATAGAGTATATGTAGAGAGTATAAATATGAAGAACAACCAAAATTGAAAAGAAAGTAGTAATAACAGAAGATTTATAGTAGTTCGGCTAACTCTGGCCTACGTCCACTCTATAAATTTACTTTTTATTGATATAAGAATCAATTATAGTTACAATCTAGATTTTTTAAAACAATAATGGCAGAGTAGCCTTAATGAAGAAGATGAAGGGAAACAGAATGAAGATCTCTTTTCTGAAGCCATGCCTTCTGTATTTATAGGAAAATTCCTAGTTACTAGGCTCCTGAGTGGTCCGGGCCCATCAAGACCATAGCCAACCCCAAATCCATCATCATGACCGACCTTAAGCTTTGAATATGCCGACCTGATGTTGCCTTAGGGATGACTCGTAGTAGATGCTCAAATGACCTGCAGCGTGCCTGTATACGACACGAAGCAAACCATGTTTGGACTCGGAGTAAAGAACACGCCAACCCATGGTTTTGTGGCCGACCTGCTTTCCTATGCCAACCTGGGGATACGCTAGTGCCGACCCGAAGTACACCACTCACACTCAATTATGCCGACCTTATACTTTTTGAGCCCAAAACCAATCTACCGACCCAAAGTATGATACCCACCGACCCGGAGCAAACCAAAGATGTCGATCCTCTAAAATGCCGACCTACTTTCCAAATGCTGACCGAGTATAGTTGAGTGCCGACCTGAAGCACTCCACGATGCTGACCCAATCTAGTCCCTTTCATGCCGATCCCATCCCCAAATGCTTGCCGACTCCAGAACGAGATGCCGATCCCTTGAAAACCCCAAGTAAAGCCTTGTTTGGCTCAAAGATACCTAGGTGAAAACCTGAAGTAAACCCACAAGCGACTCGAAGTGAACTCCAACCATCTCGAATCAGCTCGAGCTTTCTTGAAACTCATACTTTGAGTATCCTGCATCTTTTATCCATCGACTACGTCGAATCCTGGCTTCATAATCATGTTTACCATCCGTGATTGATCGTTTATCCATCCAGTCGAATCAAACCCATAGTATTTCAGCCTTGATAATAGTGCAGCCGATTGGGTTAAATCTGCCTGTACACTACCTTGCCAAAAGACGGGTTAACACTTTGCACCCCAAAACATACCTTGCGATAGAAAGGTGTGTTTTGTAGCATTGTAACCCTAATGTTCAAAATTTGATGATGACCTGTGAAGAGATCAATGATCTTACTTGATTATGAATAGAGAGCATTCGAGGTTATGCTGTTTGAGGCGAGATGTGACCATTCGAGGTCGGATGTCGTTCGGGGTGAATTGTGATCGTTTGTGATCGGGTACCATTCGAGGCGAATTGTGATCGTTCGGTATCAGGTGTCGTTCGAGATGAATTGTAACAATTTGAGGTCAGATGTCGTTTGAGACGAATAATGATCGTTCAAGTTCGGGTTTTGTTCAAGGCGAATTGCGACCATTCGAGGTCGGGTGTCGTTTGAGGTGAATCGAGGCGAAATATGACCGTTCGAGGTCGAGCGCCATTCGAGGTGAATTGTAAATATCAAAATTAACAATTAAATGAGTCTTACAATTGAAATGTTTAACAAACAAAATCAAGTACAGATACAAAGAAAAGAAAAGAAAAGCAAAATTAAAACATCAAAATGCAAGCATCTCCACAGTGGCGGTTTATAATTATCTCAGAGCATGCCTGAGGACCGTTCGTTACCCATACATGTGTAAGCGACTTAACCATTTCATTATGGAGCATATTATTCATACTTCATTGCTCTAATCAGTTGATGACAAGACAATACATTGATCCAGGGTCGTCTTCGTTGAACGCAGATGGTGGCCGCTCCTGCTCCAACGCTGTCGCTCGCCTTTTCACGTACTATAATAGAATGCCATTCCGGATGTGTCCTTCGATCTCATCCCTCAATTGCCTACAATCTTTTGTGCTATGTCTGCCTAGCTCGTGAAATAGGCAGGATTTGATTGACCTCCTTTCATTATTGGTTGGCTCCCACTTGATTGGCCTTCGGTAGGGAACCTGCCCTCTAGTGTCTTGGTGTATTCGCTTTAAAGCCTCTCTCAACTCCGAATAAGAAGTGAATCTTCGTTCCTTTCGGGGCCACCTCAATACATCAAGGCCACTCTCTGCTTTTCGCTTCCCTTTATCTTTGTTTGAATATTTCCCGGGTGCATCTCCGCCTTTGGCTACATAAACTTCAACTTCATATCCTTCCTCTCTTTTAGCTTTCACGTCTTCCTATCGCATAAACCTTTCTACCTCATGGTAAAACTCTCTTAGATCCATAGGTGGATCCTTTGTTAACGAATTCTTCAATTCCATGCCATCAGCTATGCCAGATACGGCCGCCATCAGAACCATGGACAGATCTGGGCGATCCATCGATGTTGTCGCTACATTAAATTGCATCAAAAAATTCCTAAGAGACCCTCCATTCTTTTATTTCAGTGTTTTCAAACTCAACACGTTTTTAGGTTCTGAGATATGAACACTATACTGTCTCATAAACCTCTCTATCAACTCGATCCACATTCTAATGGAGCAGGTTTTCAATTGCCTGAACCACAATGCTACTATATCCGTCAAGTACAAAGGAAAAGACCGGGCCATAACCTCCTCCGATGCCTACAGTACTTCCATATGCCTCATATACCTTGTCAGATAAACAGCACGATCCGTTCTTCCATCATACGTCTCCAGTGTTGGTACCTTGAATTCAGGTTGATTCCTAGCTTGTTAATTGCAGGAGCAAAGGGGCTCCTATTCACATCCTCTAAATCTTTATTCACCAATCCTCTTCTCATGGCCCGTTTGATCATTTCTGCCAATCTTTCATTGTCTCCAAGCGGTAGTCTTCGTTCGTTGCCTCTGATCTGCTCCCCGAGTTCTCGAGGGAATCCTAAAATCTACTTTCCTAGATGAGCATTCATTGTTCTATCGACAACAAATTGCACTGCACCATCTGGTATCCTGCTTGGGAGTAAGCCAACATGACCCGGAGGCATACCCCTAGCTCAGGGGCTATTCCTAATGGTCCCATTCTGTCCTGAATCCTGGTTTTTTCGATTCCCTGATTCTGGTTCTGGATTGCCTCTGTTCCTGTTGCTCCAGCTTCACTATCCTCATTTCGAACATCCCCTACAATTCCATTCCCTTGACCTTGCACTCCAGCTTGTCCAACATGTCGGAGTAGGTTCTATATCGTGTCCTCCTATCTTTTCAGCATCGTTTTCATCTCGTCTCTAATAATATAATTGAGGCATGATTAGCTTCTAAGGAAGCTTCTTGACTTCCTTCCTGCTGACTCCTCTCCGTTCTCTATCTCCTGATTGATTGCTTTGTCATAATTTCTGGAATTCGGGTTCCTAAGAATTTAAATCCAAAATCCAAGCTTCAGAATTCTTGAGTGCTAGCTTTCTCAATAAAAGCACCAAAATTGATCACTAAAACCAAAAACGCAGATGAAAGCACCAACTAATAGTCACATATCACAAATAGAGTGTATGTATAGAGTATAAATATGAAGAACAATCAAAATTGAAAATAAAGCAGTAACAGCAGCAGATTTATAGTGGTTCAACTGACTCTGGCCTACGTCACTCCAAAAATTTCCTTTTTATTGACATGGAAATCAATTACAGTTATAGTTCGAAGTTTTTAAGACAATAATAGCATAGTAGCCTTAATGAAGAAGATGAAGGGAAATAGAATGAAGATCTCTTTTTCGAAGCCCCACCTGCTGTATTTATAGGCAAAATCTGAGTTACAGGGCTTCCTGAGTGGTCCAGGCCCATCAAGACCATAGCCGACCCCAAGCTTTGAATATGCCGACCGGATGATGCCTTGGGGATGACTCGAAGTAGATGCTTAAATGACCCAAAGCATGCATGTATACGGCCCGAAGCAAACCTTGTTTGGACTCGGAGTAAAGAACATGTCGACCCATGGTTTTGTTGCCGACCTGATTTCCTATGCCGACCTGGGGATATGCTAGTACCGACTCGACGTACGCAACTCATACTCAATTATGTCGACCCTATACTTATCGATCCTAAAATTAAGCTGCCGATTTGAAGTATGATATTTACTGACCTGTAGCAAACCAAAGACGTCGATCCCCTAGAATGCTGACCTATTTTCCAAATGCCGACTTGACTATAGTTGAGTGCCAACCTGGAGTTATAAACATGCTGACCTAAAGCACTCCTCGATGCCGACCCAATCCAGTCCCTTTCATGTCGATCCCATCTCTAAATGCTTGCCGACCCTAGAACGAGATACCAATCCCTTGAAAACCTAAAGTAAAGCCTTGTTTGACTCGAAGCAACCTAGATGAAAACCCAAAGTAAACCCACAAGCGACTCGAAGCGAACTTCAACCATCTCGAATCTGCTCGACCTTTCTCGAAACTCATACTTCGAATATTCCGCATCTTTTGTCCATCGACTATTCCGAATCCCGGCTTCATAATTATGCTTATCATTCATGATTGATCGTCTATCCATCCAGTCGAATCAAACTTGTAGTATTCCAGCCTCGATAACCGTGCAGTCGATTGGGTTAAATCCACATGTACGCTGCCTTGCCAAAAAGCGGGTTAACAATAGATAAACCTATCCTAGCATGTAGGACACTAAATTATCCTACATAATATCGAAATGAAAGAAAATACGATAAACAATAGGATTTTCTATGCAAATAGCTTCGGATATGTAGCCATCATGCTCTTCTCGATTTCCTACTTCCAATCGCCTTCATTTTCGCCCCATTAAACCTTCACCAATTCCACTTTCTTTCTCCTAGGATGTTTTGTATTACGTCTGTTAATACGAACTGACCTATGAGGTCTCAAAGCTTCTAGTTTAATCTTGATATCATCAATTTTATCTAGTGTGACTGTCATGCCTAATTCATGCATAAACTTCCATAAATGAGAGATGTGGAAGACATTGCGCACACCCGCCATCTTCTAAGGCAAGTCGACCCTATATGCTAGATTCTCAGTGCTCTCTACTATCAAAAGAGGATCTACGAATCTCGATGCCAAATTCCCTATACTAACTAATCTAATAACATACTCCAATGGAGAAATCTTCAGAAACACCATATCGTCGACGGAGAACTCCAAATCTTAATGTCTTTTACAAGCATAGCTCTTCTGCTTATCTTGAATAACTTCCATCCATTGTCCAATGTTCTCAATTTTCTTTAAGTTCTCTCTAATCATATCTAGCCAAAGTATTAGTTTCTCGCCCACTCCCCACCAACTTGAAGGGGCGTTACACGGTCGGTCATACAATGCCTCATACAGTGCCATACTAATACGAGAGTGATAGTTATTATTGTATGCATACTCTACCAAATGCAAATAATCATCCCAAGCCTTTGAAATCGAGCATGCAATCTCGCAAGAGATCCTATAATATATTAACCCTTTCAGACTGCCCATCTATTTATAGGCGCTAAGCTATACTAAGATAAAGCGCAATCCCTAATGCCTCTTGTAAGCTCTTCCAAAACCCATTAATGAACAAATGGTCTTGGTAACTCACAATACTCTTTGACAGACTATGGAATAGAATTATCCACTTCACATACAACTCGGCCAATTTGGATGTCGTTCTACGAGATTTAATGGGTATAAATAAAACAATCTTCATCGATCTATCGACTATGGCCCTTCTCTGGTCCTCGACAATCCATCAATGAAATCCATCAAAACTTGTTCCCACTTCCATTTAGGAATTTCGAGCGGTTGCAACAAATCACTCAGCTTCTTTTTCTCTGCTTTCACCAACTAGAAGTTCATACACTTTGAGACGAATGTCTCGACATCCTTCTTCATCCCTGCCTGTCTACTTTATATCGTGGTACATCTTATTACCGTCTAGATGTATAGTCAATTTAGAGTGGTGACACTCAAATGGCACCTCGTCTCGCAATCCGTCGACATCGGGGACATACAATTTCCCATTCTTACGGAGCCAACCATCTCGGTCAGGTTCATACTACTTCATCTCCTTAGATTCTAACAGTTCTTCTATTTTTCACATGATATTTGCTAGTATAGCATCTCACATCTGGCTAGTATTGATCTGCTCAATCATGGTAAGTCTAATAGTCAAACTCATTAACATTTCCAGCTCTAACTTGTAATAAGGTCTAAAGTCATATCACATAGTATGTTCTAACTACTTCAACTCTAGGAACATCACAATCAAATTGGCATGTCTTCTACTCAAAGCATCGGTGACTGCATTTCCTTTACCGAGCATATTAAAAATTTCAAAGTCATATAAAGCTAATAATTCCAACCATCGCTATTGACGAAGGTTAAGATCCTTTGGGAGAAAAAGGCACTTCAAAGATTTATGGTTTGTGAATAGCTCGAACCTTTCTCTTGATAGAAAATGCCCCCACATCTTCAAGGCAAACTCTATCGCTGCTAACTCCAAGTCATGAGTCAGATACTTATACTCATGTAGTTTCAGCTGTTGACTAATGTTGGCGATAACCTTTCCCTTTTGCATCAACATCTCACCAAGTCTAGTACCACAAGCACATGTGTATACAGTTAGCTTCTCGTTCTCGCTTGAAATAGTTAATACTGGTGCACTCGTCATGTGAAAACCCGTAAATCCATACCCTTTGAATCGATACCAAACCACATATGTCCGACCCAAAAAGCACAAACTAACGAAAAGTTAAGAGAAAGAAAAGAAGAGATAAGAAGAGAAGAGTAGAAAGAGAGAAGATGAACCAAACAAACAATACAAATTCTCACATCGTAGTGGAATAACATATAATATCATATCAATGATCATTACAAAATAGAAACTGTATATACATACATCAATCAGAGTTTAACAATCAATCATTAGTTATCATCCTGGATAGTTATAATAACCTTTCCTTACAATTGTCGATAATATAACCAACTAAGCAGTGGATAATCAAAACAGATACGTGTACACGAAAATGAAGATCTCCAGCTCGCCTACTGAAGCTCCAAAAGCACTAAATCTAAACCTGTAAATATGCTCGGACTGACCCGAGCATTGAAAGAGAAGAATCCCGGATCAGTCTGGTAAACCAACTTTAGAAACACACTCAACTGAATTTATTAAGTTACCAAACTTTTCCTTTTCAAAAAAAAAGTATCTCGTAAGACACGACCCATACATAAACATGGACATGTTTTTACCTTATGATAACTAAAACATTTCTGATCAAATTCATGTTATATTATACTAGTGTCCAGTATACAAATAATAATAAAAATAGCCGAAATCGTTACCATTATTAACTTCCAGCATACTATACTCTACAAGGAAAATGGTAGGAACGTAGTGGAGTTTGGATTTCCATACAAATGACTAGGTGAAGGGACTACCTTCCGGTAGTACATCTCTAGAGGAAAGTACGGAGGACCATCACAAAGGATCCTCTGCCGACACAAGACCGGCCTACCTCTATAACTAGATAGTACTGAATATATCATCCTCCGGTCATTACCGGCCTTATCTGAGGGCCCTCATAGCATACAAAACACAATAATAAGATAAATGACATCATAGCGTATAAAGTTATATCTAGAAGAGGATAATCATATCCTACTTAGGAGCGACCACTTAGCCTTGCCAAATCTAACCCTGTTTTGGGCATTTCCGGTTGATGAGGCCTGAGGTAATGATTACCTTTCACATATCACAAATCGCATCACTTTGAATGACACATGGCCATTTCCATTGACTACTAATTGCCTTCTACAAAAATACAACCCTTAAGCTCATACATCTTAAGGAGGGTGTTAAGCTAAGAGAAGTTGCCTTCTCTGCCACCACTTATGTACGTTTGTAAAAATCAATGTACCTAATATTTAGAAATGCAATGTCAAACAAATATCCATACAAGTTGTCCAGGAATAGGACAAACTGAAGGTAGTTTCCTACCACATCCTGTCGAGAAATCCCTAGGATCAATAGCAAATAGCCCTTGCATTAGATATTTCATAATGAAGAGACTACCGCCACTAGATATATATTTGGGTTTTAACTCCAAACGATCGACAAGTAGTCCTCTACTATGAATATCCTGAATATCAATATCGTCACAACCAACCTGCACAATCGTCGCACAAATATTGGTCCGAAGTGGTTTTCAGATAAATCTGATCCCGGTCTCTTCGCACCAACAACGCAAAAGCGTTTCTCAACCTCACACAGAAACTAAGTTTCATAGACTTATCACGTCTCCAACTCAACTTGCTATCCTTCGGCCAAGAAGAAAGCTCAATAGATTGGAGTAATACTCCGCACTATACGAATCAACATCCTCAACACAAACGATAATCAAGCCCACATAGAAGACTATGTACTTAAGTATACGACGAAATAGTTCCCACATCAAGTCGAGAAACTAAAAAGGGCCAAATTTGATAGTCGGTTATTTAACCATCAAAGCAAACAATAAATATCTAACACATATGCAATCACTAGGCCCTTTTAATTAATCTTTTATTAATTAAACCATTTGCCAGATATTCATTTCAAATTATCTTTAAAAGGATATATTCTCAAAACCATTTCAACTTATATATTGGAAAACATTTCCATATATTTATTTAACAGATAAATAGGCACAAGGAAGAAGTTGCAAAAAAAATTAGTCTCTGGGACAACAAGTTTGCTTTTTAGTCCGAAGGACACATTTTACTGTAAACTGAAAATGATAGTTACAACTATCATTCTGTGAATTACACTAAAAAGTGTCCTTCAGCCTAAAAAACAAATTTCTTGTCCCTAAAACTAAATTTTCCTCTAACTTTTTCCTTGAGCCTAAAAACCCCTTCATTTAATAATAAGTAATCCATAAATCTTTTTATTTTCAACATTTAGAAAATATTACATATACTTAAATCACGATTAAGTGTAAACAATTTTAAGGAAAACATTCTCTTAAACACATTTATTTGAGTCAAACGAATGTGGCATAAAACATCATTATGACAACCCAAAATCATCAGTACAAGGATTTGAAAATTAGATAGATATATAAATCCCATATACTATACAAAAAAATTCCTTCTGAAAATCATTTACTATAACAACAGTGTTATAGTCCATCATTTTCTTACTTTTCGAAAACGTCTATTTCAATAATGAATGTTGAAATCTATAGTTTCCATACTAAACATATTTTAAAAAATCATCAAAACATTTAAATCCATTTCAAAATATCACTTTTCAAAACATATCCATTTTATTTAATATATTATTCACTATCCAAAATTGTGAATATAGTTCATTTACCAAATCCAATATTTCTACACATTTATTAAAGGATAATCCACTGTCCAAAATCGTGAATATAATCCCTTTACCAAATTCATTACTATTGCAAATTAAATTAAAGGATTATCCACTGTCCAAAATCATGGGTGAAATTCCTTTACTAAAATCCATATCTAATATATCAATTTAAATTGATTTCACATTTATAAATTCACATTTTTATTTTACAAACTTCCATTTATAAAATCCCTTTATTAACCAAATTCATTAATCTCTTTTATATGCAAAAATCCAATTTATAAGTAAATTACTTAGAAATCTCTTTATTTACAAAATTCATTCATTTTATAATTTCATAAATTATAAATCTTATTCACTTATAAAATCCATTTATAACTTCTTTTTAACACTTTCAAAACTCCTTTATAATTCCATTATTTTTATTTATAAAGTATCAATATATAAATCTATACGTACAAACCGTTTATAATTAATCAAAAATCTCAATTTAAACTATTTACAAAATAATCAACTTCATATTCAAAAAAAAATCACAATTTAATATATTTCACAAAAATCATAATTTTTATAACATAAAAATTATAACCTTTATTTATTAAAAATAAATTTATTTCTCAACAATTCAAAATTCAACGAAACGTATATTCAGAATCACTTGAAAATCCTTTTAATTTGAAATCATCAGTTTAATATTTTTAAAATTCGAAAAATAGGCCCAAATGCTGCAACAGCACTAAATACATCAATCACGGTATCGAAAATATTATATATCACATGATAACAGCATATATCACAATATCTATAAATAAATCAACAGTGGTGAGGATTCCAGTTGGATCCCTCCAACCTGCCACCTGCAAAAAATATGTCTATTTCGAGGCAGACGCGCGTACAAAAGGTCATCCGCTCATACACGGGAACGTATAGGGTTTCATCTACTCTAATAGACAGGAATATATCCAAATACCAATCAATATATAGATAATATATCATATATCATCCAAACATTCATCAATCAGTATAAATAATATTTATTCTCACTTATATAAAAAATAAGTGAGTCAGAAAGAGTGAGTTATACTCACTTTGGTTTTGCAGTGTTTTATTCCAAATAAAATTAAACGAGCGTTTAATTTTATCCAAAATTTACATTAGCTTCAATCAACTCCAAGCCAGCTCTAAGATGTAGTGCTCATTAATATGGACCCAACATAATTCGTTTTGTCAAAAACGGACCTCGTATGACAATGATATGGTATTGAGAAGTTTATACGAATTTATATATATATATTTACAATTTATTTATTTATTTTTTATTTACTAAACCTTGAAACTAATTGTGGCTGCATGTTTTCAATAATCAGATCCAGGCCGTTGTTAGCATCTTCTTCCATGCGATTGCTTCCAGGCTTCACGCATATTTACAACTCATCGCGCCACCAATAGTCCACCATAGATCGATCGGAGCATTCCAAACGAAAGCTCATCGTGCGACACACCACTGACCATAACCGTGTGAAGCTCGGTCATAGAATCTTCTCAGAACTCGTGCCCAACGTCATACGAACGCGAGCATTTTGCCGTCGATTGGCTGCGTCATTCTCGATCTTAGCCGTTGAAGTTATTCGTCTCTCCAAGCTCTTAAATATTCTAGTTGGAAGATTTTGATGAAAGTCGATGGATTGGAAGAGATCGAGGGAAGAAGGTTGGAAGTCATCGCCTATTGAAATGTTTAAACAGCGGCGGCTGTAACCCAAGTTAGGTTTTGTTTGCAAATGGAAAAAATTAAAATTTCATGATACTATTCATATGGAAAAATTTCGAACTCCAAACGAAGCGTGCCACCTGGCGTTTATAATATTTTACCCCTATTCCGAACATAATGGAATATATATCGGGAGCCAATTCGATCGTTGTTATCCCAACTTTTGGAAAAGCTAAGATACCTAAAAATCAACTGAAGATCAATGATTACTATTCTTGAATATCAACCATGCATTGCAGGATAACCATGGATATCGATGAATTTTGTCCGAGTCCGGATTGGGCCGCAATTGACAAGACATGATGAGCAAAGCTGTAGAAGCCAGCGTTTCAAATTTCAAGTCAATCTGAGTTCGTACGCTAGAGATATGATCGATACAAGTTAGAGAGAATACGCTGTTCGTATCCATCAGCGTTCGTATCGGTCCGTGTTCGAATCGATACCATTCGAATCCGTCATTACAGAGTAGCCTCATTCCATTCGAATCCATCAGGAGTTAGTCACTTCGAACCAACCTCTTTTCGTATCCATCGGTTCGACTCCATCTAGTTCGCAACCATCAGCAAGCACTCATTCGAATCGGTCCAGGTGTGCCGCTTCGTATCCATTGGCAGGTCGTGTGCTTCGTATCGGTGATTCATCATCAAATAACCCTAGGTTCGAAACCATCGGAAGAGCATGTATTCGAATCCACCGAGTTCCTCCTACTTCGAATCCATGGGATCACTCCACTACGTATCCATCAAGTTGAAGTCCTTCGAATCCATAAAGTTCCTCCGCTTCGAATCCATCTACAACAGCTTCGTATCGATCAGCCAGAGCATACCACGATCGATACGAACACGCCTCTGTTCGAATCCCTGAAAGTCCTCGAATCCACTAAGTCAAAGTGGCGAAAATCATGGAGTCAACCCAGTCAACTCGGAGTAAATAGAGGATCGACACGAAGAATGCGCACCACGTCATCACGAAAGCGCGTGAAGCCATCGAGTCGAACCTATCGTTTCGAAGGGGATCGAGTCGAAGCAAGCAATCTGCTCGAGAATATCAACTCGAATCGACCATATCTTGCAATCTACAAGTCCAAATGCAATTAAATTTTTACAGGAGCTTACTTACACGTTGAAGAATGTCCACACCAAATTTCATCTCGATTGGGTGATTTCTTGATCGATTCAAAAGGAGTTCGAATTGATCCCAACGTGGGCCCAAATTTCCTGAGGCCGGGCATGTGGGCCCCCTCACGTGCTAGAAGTGGTCTACCGGATTTTTAGGAGAAATATCAGCCTCCTACACCTATAAATAGAGCCCCAAGTCATTCAGAAAAGAGGATCAGAATTCTGAAGCGTCGAGACTCTACCGGATTCAATTCTATACCTTATCGTCGCTGCTGCATTCAAGTTTCAGAGCTATAATCCATTGTAACTTGCTGTAACCAACTGTAATCATCAAGAGAACATCAATAAAAAGAAAAACCTTTGAAGTGGACGTAGGCCGGAGATAGCCGCACCACTATAAATCGTGTGTTCTTGTTCATTATTTCTGAATTGCTACTTGTTGCTTGCTTAAATCTGTGATTTGTGTTTGAATATTGATGATTTATATTCATACACTGGTGCTTTCACAACACTTGGGGTTTGTGACCAATTTTGGCGCAAACACTTTGGTGCTTTCACTGAGAAGACCAGCACCCGCTACATCGGATCGAAGTTCGAATTTGAAAAGCTTGAAGACTTCAGACTTAGAGAAAATGACTAGACAGAACAGTAGATGGCAGAGGGCTGAAAGAAGCCAACAAGGAGGAAGCCAGGAGGCATCCTCTGGAGCTAGAGAAGGACAAGCTTCCATCTACATCACTAGAGATGAGATGGAGGCTATGGCTAATTCGATACGCGAAAGCATGATGAAAACTCATCGAGAGATGATGCAGAATTTTCTTGAGCAAATGAGGGCGGCGAATGTGCAAAACCTTGGACCAACTACAACAACTGCAAGTGCAGGACAAGGGATCAGTATTACAGAAACTAATGAAGATCAGGTTCAAGACCAGAATGCCGGAACTGAAGGTAATCCGCAAGGACTCGGGGGCAGACCCTCAGGGTCCAATACTGGAAGACCAATAGACGGAGCTCAACAAGCTGGAGCCAATGCTAATGCTAACGAGCCTCACGAAGAGTATGTACCAGAATTCCCTTCAAGGCTCGGGGGACAGGATAGAAACTTGACAAGGGGTCAACCCCTGGATGGAGACGATTGGTCTAATGCGACGAATCATGAGAGGAGGATTGTCTAGTGGAGGACTGGAAGAAGTCAGTCGGAGTCCGTTCACTCCGAACATCCGAAACGCAAGGAACCCTCCAAAATTCAAACTACCAACGCTAGATCCTTATGACGGGAGGTCAGACCCGACCATGCACATTACCAGATATATTAGGCACATGGAAGTGCTGGGGGCATCCGAGGAAGTGATGGCACGATGCTTCCCTCTATACTTGTCAGATTTGGCTGCGCTTTGGTTCAGGCAACTAGAGACTGGATCAATCAGAACATGGAGCGAGCTTGTAGATTTCTTCATGAGACGGTTTAGGGTCCATGTGACGCGACCCAAGAGTGTGATGACTTTAGCCTCGATTAAGCAAAGGACCGGAGAGTCCATAAAAGATTTTCTACTAAGATTCAATGCAACGGTAACTTCTGTAGATCGCCCAGATCCCTCAATGATTTTGATGGCGGCGGTGGCAGGAGTTGGGGAAGGCACCAAATTCAAAGATTCTCTGACTAAAGATCCACCGCAAGATCTCGGAGAGTTCTATCATAAAGATGAAAAGTTCATCCGATTAGAAGAATCATGAGCCGAGGGGAAGGAAGCAAACGCCACGCAAGGCGAAGGAACCTCCAGAGAACGGTCTGGAGTAGACAGAGGAAAGAGGAAACAGGATGACAGATATGATGGTCCTGATAAAAGGAAGAAATTCCGAGAACCAAGATTCAGGCAATACACAGATCTGACTGCAGGCCTGGAATGAATTTACACTGAAACTCGGGGGCAACTCCCCTATCGAAAGCCACCCAGGAGGGATCCCACTGAGCGGGAGCGCAGAACTGGAAAATACTGCCTATTCCATGAGCTGGATGGGCACACTACGGACGAATGTTGCCACCTCAATGATGAGGTGGAAGAACATGCCAGGAGTGGTAGATTGCCACAATATGCCAGAGAACGAACAGCGACGGTAAGGCCTGAACAACTACAGTCTCCACCTAACAGGACCGATCCTGGATCGGGATCACGACTCGTCATCCACTGATTAAAGATGGCAAGGGCCAAGTCCAGGATTTGGACTTTGGTCGAATAATTTCATTTAGATTTGTTTTCAGAATAAACGGTTACTCCACTTACTCATGCGCTGAATCGGAGAGATCCCTAGGCATGCTCTGAGATGGAGATAAACCGATATGCCCGGAGAGACAATGTTTAGCTTTTTCCTGATGTTTGAGATTGAACATCTAGGACTTGAATTTAAATAAATAAATTAGAATTTCTTAAAATAAACCTTTGACCGGAGAGTCAAAGGACGAACATTAAATACCAATATAAAAATGATCGCTTTATGACCCTACCCGGAGAGGCGGGGTCCGGAGTGCAAGAAGTGAGTTGCTTCGCCGGAGAGCGACAGGATCAACTCACTTAAGCGTCGTTTCCCCTTCACCGAAGAGTGACAGGATGGGATCCAGCAAGAGCCCGGAGAGGCTATGATCGGTCTAGAGCGACCAAGACATCGCTTAATGTTCAGATACACTGAACCAGAGTGCAAGAAGTGAGTTGCTTCGCCGGAGAGCGACAGGATCGACTCACTTAAGCGTTGTTTCCCCTTCACCAAAGAGTGACAGGATGGGATCCAGCAAGAGCCCGGAGAGGCTATGATCGGTCTAGAACGACCAAGACATCGCTATACGTCCTAACCAGGACCGGAGTGCAAGGGAAAGAAGGCAACGCCAGAGTGCAATAGGATCTTTCTATTCAATCGCTAAGTCGGGAATGGGCTTGGCAAGGGTCCGGAGTGACCATCGATAGTCCACAGAGACTGAAGAATTTCATTCTTAACTTCCACTGGAAGGGATTGATAATAACTTGGCTCCGAATAGCCATGAACTTGATTGATAATACTGCAGCTACGAATGAAACGTGAATTTACTACATTCGATTTAAGATTGTTCAAAACATACCTTTTACAAAAAGGCATGTTTTGGGGGGCAAAGTGTTATCCCAACTTTTGGCAAAGCTGAGATACCCAAAAATCAGCTGAAGATCAATGATTACTATTCTTGAATATCAACCATGCATTGTAGGATAACCATGGATATCGATGAATTTGGTCCGAGTCCGGATCAGGCCGCAATTGACAAGACATGATGAGCAAAGCTGTAGAAGCCAACGTTTCAAATTTCAAGTCAATCTGAGTTCGTACGCTCAAGATATGATCGATACAAGTTAGAGAGAATACGCTGTTCGTATCCATCAACGTTCGTATCGGTCCGTGTTCGAATCGATACCATTCGAATCCGTCATTACAGAGTAGCCTCATTCCATTCGAATCCATCAGGTTCGAATCCATCAGGAGTTAGTCACTTCGAACCGATCTCTGTTCGTATCCAACAGTTCGACTCCATCTAGTTCGCAACAATCAACAAGCACTCGTTCGAATCGGTCCAGGTGTGCCGCTTCGTATCCATCGGCAGGTCGTGTGCTTTGTATCGGTCATTCATCATCAAATAACCCTAGGTTCGAAACCATCGGAAGAGCATGTATTCGAATCCATCGAGTTCCTCCTACTTTGAATCCATGGGATCACTCCACTTCGTATCCATCAAGTTGAAGTCCTTCAAATCCATAAAGTTGCTCAGCTTCGAATCCATCTACAACAGCTTCGTATCGATCAGCCAGAGCATACCACGATCGATACGAACACGCCTCTATTCGAATCCCTGAAAGTCCTCGAATCCACTAAGTCAAAGTGGCGAAAATCATGGAGTCGACCTAGTCAACTCGGAGTAAATAGAGGATCGACACGAAGAATGCGCACCACGTCATCACGAAAGCGCATGAAGCCATCGAGTCGAACCTATCGATTCGAAGGGGATCGAGTCGAAGCAAGCAATCTGCTCGAGAATATCAACTCGAATCGACCATATCTTGCAATCTACAAGTCCAAATGCAATTAAATTTTTACAGGAGCTTACTTACACGTTGAAGAATGTCCACACCAAATTTCATCTCGATTGGGTGATTTCTTGATTGATTCAAAAGGAGTTCGAATCGATCCCAACGTAGGCCCAAATTTCCTGAGGCCGGGCATGTGGGCCCCCTCACGTGCCAGAAGTGGTCTACCGGATTTTTAGGAGAAATATCAGCCTCCTACACCTATAAATAGAGCCCCAAGTCATTCAGAAAAGAGGATCGGAATTCTGAAGCGCCAAGACTCTACCGGATTCAATTCTATACCTTATCGTCGCTATTGCATTTAAGTTTCAGAGCTATAATCCATTGTCACTTGCTGTAACCAACTGTAATCATCAAGAGAACATCAATAAAAAGAAAAACCTTTGAAGTGGACGTAGGCCGGAGATAGCCGAACCACTATAAATCGGGTGTTCTTGTTCATTATTTCTGAATTGCTACTTGTTGCTTGCTTAAATCTGTGATTTGTGTTTGAATATTGTTGATTTATATTCATACGCTGGTGCTTTCACAACACTTGGGGTTTGTGACCAATTTTGGCGCAAACAATCGTATTAAGATAGGTTTTCGTATCGACTATTTTAAATTTAAAATTAACTTAAACAGATTTCTATGCATTTTAGCTTGCCACGACTATCCCGTAAATCTGATTGACACAAAATTTGAAATACTACAAAAATATAACATTATGGATCCAATAAAACTGGTTTCGTCAAAATCCGAGATTGTATGAAAAATGACTATTTTTACACCTAAATTAAATATTAAACTATTCAATTTCTACAAAATAACTTTTAAATCAATTTCAAAAGTTTACTAACATCATTCTAATTCAAATAGAATTTAATTAAACTTTATAAATCATTTTCATTCTTATTAAATTCAAGTTCCAATTATTTCTACAATTTTAAATATTAAATTAACAATTCAATTATACAAATAAATCACTATATTCGAAATATAAGTTATTCAATTTATAAACGTTACTTTTGAATATTTAAAATTAATTAAATATTTGAATTTCAAATGACTGAAATTCTAGGTCGTTACACATCAACTTCTCCTTTCGACTTACAAACGCATACTCACACTTTGTGTCACAAACAAAAGTCTGATTCTTCTTTGTCAAATAGGTCAATGGCGCTACTACCTTAGAGAAGTCCTTGATGAAACATCTATAATATCCCATCAATCCTAGGAAGCTCCTTACATCATTAGTGTTCTTGAGTTGGTTCCAGTCCTGAACTGCTACCACCTTGGCAGGATCTACTGCGATGCCCTTCTCAGACACGACATGACCCAAGAATCTCACTTCGTTCCTCCAGAAGTGACAATTCAAAGACTTGCTCTCAACTTATGCTTCCTCGACACTTCAAGAAACATCCTTAAATGCATCTTATGTTCCTCCTATATCTTTGATTAGATCAGAATATCATCCATGAATACAAACACGAGCTCGTTTAGCTAATCCTTGAAGACACGATTAATGAGAACAATTAAGTATGTTAGAGCATTGGTTCGCCCTAATGGCACAACCAACCACTTATAGAATCCAGATGGTGTATGAAATGTAGTGATTAGCACACTTTCCTTTGCTACGGTCAATTGTTGAAACCCCATCGCAAGATCTAACTGAGACAACTCCTTTGCACCATGGAGCTGATCGAATAAGTCATCATTACGCTGGAGTGGATATTTGTTCTTCCTCGTTGCCTTATTCAGCTTATGGTAATCTACACACGACCTCGGAGAGCCATCCGCCTTAGTTGTGAATAATATAGGTGCACCCCATTCAAATATACTAGTACGAATAAACCCTCTCTCAATAGGTCATCCACTTGCACCTTAAATTCCTTATGCACTCTAAGTGCCATACACCTCAAAGGCATAACTATTGATCAACCTCCTTTACTTAGTCTATGTATAACTCAATCTCTAGGTGTAGCGGTAATCTATTTGCCTCCTCAAACACACCCAGATACTCTCTATTGATAGGCATAGAAGACAACTCATCATGTGGAACCTCGAGCAAATATAGAAAGATAACCATAACCCAATACTATTGCATGCAACCAATCACTAGCTTCTGCCCCTTCACATCGCCAATCATCAGCAACAGCCTCTTGCAATCAATTACTATGGCATTCTTCCTTAACCAATCCATCCCTAAGATAATCCTAAACCCAACAAAATGCAATATAAAGAAATCACAAACAAATGAGCATCCATGACTCCATAAGACCAAACCATACACAGGCTAATGGAGCCTCCAATAGGGTTCATTGGTCCACAATTTTGGTTTCAATCCCAATCTATCTACTAGGTCGCTATATATAAAGGAATGTAAAGCCCTAATATTTAACTAAACATGTATGGGAACATCATAAATGGAAAGTATACCTTGAATAACGATGTCTTCCCCTTCTTTGTCAAAGGAGAACTCGACGAAGTCGGGGCAACATCCAAAGCATATGCCTTCACAATCTATTTCTACTGTATTGATTTTGGGTAATTCTTCGACATACGTCTAAACCTATAGTAGTTGTAGCACTTCTTCTTTCCATCAGCTGTACAGTCTCTAATCGAGTGGCTTTGTCTCCATAAGCATAACAGATAGGATCTCACTTCACCTTCTTCTGAGTTTTCATTCCTTAAAACTACTTCCTTTTACCATTCCATTTTTTTCCTCCACCGCCTTATCGTGGTTTTGGCTCTTCCTTTGTATAGTAGCTGATTTGGACTTAGGGTATAAAATCTCCTAGTGAAGAGCTTTCTCGATGAGTCTCTCAACTGGCTCATTGATGTGACTCACCAAATTCTCCTCCAAATAGTCATCCAAATTCATAAGAAACTTTTAGTTCTTTCTCAATGGAAGGTCGATGAAAAATGTCCCGTATTTTGATAAGGTGTTGAACTTAGCAACAAACTCAGAGATAGATATGTCTCCCAACTTCAAATAAGAAGCAGCTAGAATAAACTTCTCCTCGAATCGGGTTTCGAACTAGTCCCAAGTAAATAGATCCTTGAGAGTAGCAACTCTAGTAACGTTCCTTTAGTCACGGCTCTCCTTTGAAGCTGTCGGGAGGCTAACCTTCTTTTCGTCGCATCATCCAATTTAAGGTCATCAAAATACCTTTTGTAGCTGTCCAACCAATCCTACACTTCCATAACCAACTCCATTCCTTGGAATGGTTTGCCATTAAGCCTAGAAAAATCCTTATTCAGCTTAGCGAAATCGACTTTGGGTGCTTTGCACCTAAGCACCGCTAATAATGGCAACATTCGGAGTGGCCGGTTGGGTATTTTGTAGCACGTTCACCATCATTATATTGAACATTTCCTATAGGGTTAGCATCCCTCAAACCCACTCCTTCCTCGACTCCAGAAATGGAGTTCCTTACAGTGTTTCTTGTATGTCAGACCATTCTTGATCTGCAAGATGAATGATCGGTCTCCCATAAAAGAAAACTACATAATTGGTACTAGTGTGTGCATGTGACTTATATACTATAACAGCCGGCATTTTTAATGATTGAATAATTAAATAATTAATTTAAGCACTGAATCGTTAATTAAATAAAAGGTCCAAAATCTAACTTTTCACATACGGTCGAATTAGGACTCAAGGCTATTTCCGTTGAGTCCGGATTATTGCGAATCAAGATGTGTATAAATATCAATATATATATATAAAAAGTAATGTTATTTTTACAATTTATGTAGGGTTGTATGCATTTTGTAAAAAATATGTATGTAGTCGAGTTCGGTGTGATCTCTACTAACGGCTTGTGATTTGAGGAAGAGGATTTCATTATAAGGCATATCGTTGAAGGATTGTTGGAATTGGACGAATCAATGGCCAAATGACCTTAAAATGCATGAAATTATCATTCTGGAGCGTCATTTGGGATAACAACAAAATTTATACCATCTACACTGGAATATTAAGGTGATATGCACTGATGAGTTTCATGATGATCCGATGTGTTGTGTGAATGTACGAGCTAAAAACATGTGGTGATTTAAAAATGGAATAATATATATATATATTATAATATCTACACTCACCTACATTTCCCTCTTTCACTTTTCACTCTCTTCCTCCTCCTCATGTAAAGAATAAATAGTTGCCCCTTATATAACTAAATCGAGTGCTTCAGTCCATGAAAATCGACGAGATCAGATAAATTGAGATCGTGGTAAGGAGAGCTTCAAATCAATATAGAATTAGGTGGATGCAACATGACTTGGCCAAGCTCGACCTTCTTGATGTCGAACTAGAGTTAGCATTTGTTGGAGTCGGAGAGGAAGTAAGGCGAAGCAGAGTGTGTCGTTGGGTTTCTCATGGTAATGTGCTCCTTCCCATGCAAACAACATGAACTCTGGTGGTGTTTGGTGAACCGTGAAATGAGGATAGGGGGATGCTACTGTAACGTTTTTATAGGGGTTATGATCCTCAAGTGCTTTTGACCATCTTGAAGAGATCACCAAGTGGAGGATGATGGAGTTGGCCATGCATCGATATATTGATTCGTTAAGAGTTGAGTGAGAAACGGAGTTGAGAAGTTATAGCCATATGTTGTGCATGTTGACGTGTATAGGGCATTGGACCATGCTTGGTGTCAGACACATGATTGCTTAGAGTCGGCTTGGAGTTAGAACGATCGGTGCTTAGAGAAAAACGATCGGCCCGAATCGTTTTTTGTGCTTAGAGTGAGAACGATCGCTGCTTGAGGAAAAAGATCAGCCCCGATCATTTTCATGCTTGGAGTCAAAATGATCAATGCTTGGAGGAAAAATGATCGGCCCCAATTGTTTTTCACGCTTGGAGTCAGAACGATCATTATCGGTGCTTGGGGAAAACGATCGGCCTCGATCCTTTTTCATGCTTAGAGTCAGAAACATGTTTGCTTTAGGAAAATTTCGATTTTACCTAAGTCAAACCCTGGCCAGAATTTTCAGCACATGCTTAGGTCAGAAAGGTAATTACTTCGGGTCTCGCTTTGAGTCAACCCTGAAGTGGGTTTTCAAAGACCGTTTTGGCGATTTTCGACGATGACCGATTTATAACTCAAAATTTACAAAGGCAATTGACATGAAATTTAGAGGACAACTAAAAAATACCATGAGGGACACATACCATCGATCGTCGAGCACTATAATGAAGTTGGATTGATTGGTCGTGATCCATATAGAACGACCCATAAAATAGCATAAATCGACGAAGATCGATCAATAACTCAAGATCTACAATTCCATAACCCATGAAACTTCAGGAACATCAATATATTGAAGAAAGGAGTCCACAAAATCAATTGTGTGTCAAAACTCACAAATATCAGAAAAACATAACGATCTTTCCAATAATGATCGTACAAAATCAGCATAACGATCCATAGTTTACGGAAAAAGCGATATCTCGCAAACAGTATATCGAAATTGGGCGAAACTTTGAGAGCAAGCAGCTAACATTAGGGAGAACCCACATGATTGATCTCATCTCTAAAGGATGAAGCATGGAAGGATCGTCAATGATCCAATTTTTAGTCAAAACAACAAAAATCAATCGATATCTCACAAATGGTAAGTCAGAATTGCGTGAAACTTTGGGAGCACAGACTAGAGGCACGGATACCCCGTAAAAACGATCGCAGCCCCATTGGAGTTATTATGGAATGATCGGCCTAAATTATTTTGGTGTCTGATCGATACCAAGTTTTGTGGGTCGGGTCATATGGGCCTGTAGGTTCTTTAGCCGAATTTTCAGCCCCGATCCATGCACATCTTCACCTATAAATACAGCGGACTTGGATCATTGCAGGGGGCTTTTCTGCTGTCTCTCCTTCATTACTTCTTATCTCTTTCTCCGTTAATTTTATAAGGAAAAAACAATTGTACTTACATTATTACGGTATAAATAAAAGATTATTGGAGTGGACGTAGGTCGGAGTTTACCGAACCATTATAAAACTCGTGTGTTCCTTTACTTTTTCTGCTATTTATTATATGATCTACGTGCTTATCTTTCTATTTGGATATTGTTTTTGGAAATTGATGCTTTCACATACAACTGGGTGTTTGTGACCATTTTCGGTACAAATACATTCCAAATATCAAAACATATATCTTATTATTATTTTTCAAAGATTCTAACTTCAAATCCACATTTTGAAAATGTAGGTTTTTAATTCTAATCCTTTTTTTAATAGAAAGACACTTATAAAAGCTAAATTGGGTCTTTTGCCTTTAATTTAATCACAAAATTCTCTTTATCAGAACTAACTTTCTTTAAAACTTCCACTTTACAAATAAAATAAATACTTCCTAGGTTATTTCTTTTAAAAATTTGTTGTACAAAATCTTATATATTCTTCACTTTTCAAAAAAAGCTGTTAACCTACACCATTATTATAAAAAATTCTTTTGAACTTCGTAATACCACTTAACATAATTAATCCTCCTTTAAACATCTTCCAAATTTATATAATTTGAAAACTAGTTGACACATTCACTTTATATTCATTTTATAATACAAGCATCTTTTTCAAATTAAAATCCAAAACTTCAAGGTGTTTAAATATTTAACTTCTTATCAAATATATTTCAAATATAATTACCATATAGGGCCTCAAACACATTTACAAAATTTAACACTTCAAAATTAGAAATTATATATTTCTTACGAAAACAAGCCTTCTAATAAATATCTTTGTTAAATATAATAGATTTTACAATCTCCAAATTAATTTTTATCACAAAAATTCACTTCATAAAATATTTCTTTCCCATCCAAAAGAAAATTCACAAAAATTCAATTACTATTAACCTATAGTTTCCATTTTCAACATTCCACTCTGAAGTCAAGAATCACTACGCCATAGATGGCATACTGCAATACCCAAGAAGTGATGCAGGAAATGCCAAAAAATGTTGCTGTAGGCAAAAAAGGGCAAAGGCAACACTTTTTCGGTGATGCATTTTGCCGCGTTGCCCTAGAGTCAAAGACAACATTGCGGCCCTAGGGCAACATCGGTTCTGTTGCTGCCATAGGTACCAAATTTACTAAAAAGTGGGCCCCACAATCTGGGCCCCAACATGTGGGCCCACATTGTGGGGCCCACTAATTCTGTGGCCCACCTTTACGGAACCCTGTTGTGGGGCCCATATTCATTAATCTATGGTAACACTTTTACCATCCAATGGCAACACTTTGCCAGTTTATTACCACATTTAACATCACATACTGCAACATTATATCATATCTATGGCAACACCTTTTGCAATTTAAATTGGAAATGTACTACAACATTATACTACTGCAACATTATATCATATCTATGGCAACATTATAATGCAACATTATATCATATCTAATGGTAACATTACGCTGCAACAAAGAACTTTTCATTTCAGAATAACTAGCAACACAAGTTTTACTTAGTCAAGTACAAAATAACAAACATACTTAAAGACATAGCCAGCGTATTCATAGTTACAGCCAGTACATACTAAATTCTACTTATTAACAGTACATTCATATTTGCGAGCCTCCAGTGCCATCAGTGCCTCTAGTGCCTCCAGTGCCTCCAGTTCCATCGCTGTAGACGGTCGCACAAAGATCCCCAACATCAATTTGCATGTCAGGGTTTGCTTCGCCTAATTTCTTAAGCACCCATGTCAAGTTCTCCCGAACTTTTTGGTTCACCTTTGCATCAAATTCATTTTGGACCTTCTTGTTCACCTTTCCTTCGACTTCGTCAGCTATATTTTCCCTTATCTTCGCTGCCAGCTCCTGTATGTATGTGCTTGTTGTTGGGGCATATTTTGAAACTTCTGCAGAGTTTGTGTGCCGTCCTATAAGCCAAGATGGACCGTGCGACTTTCCATCAGAAATCATTTCTTGAACAACTCCATCACTTCCTCCTTCACCTATTGCTTTTTCAATCTTATCCTGCAAAATAAAGCAGTTTCAAAATGTGACATTAAATAAAATTAACAATTCTGAAACAAGTTTCTTAAACAAGAATTGTTTTGCAATATCTGTTAACAGTTTTAAAATGGATTTATAAAATATCCTGCTATCCGTTTCAACAAAACAGGATCTATTTTGCTTATTTGTTTGAGTGAGGTGATATTTTATTTTGGAACATTTATGTAGTTATTTTAATTTTAATTTTGGAACATATATCGCTTTGCAAAATAAGGAGAGGGATTTCAGATAAAATAAAATGCATACCTCCAGCCAACTGTAAAAGTAAGCAAAATACATACCATCTTATGCCGAATTTGGGAAAAAAGTTTTAGACCAGCAGTGTGAGTGTCTGTATACGATTTTCGACTTTCACAATTTGTAAGGGCCTTGAACTACAAAAACATGAAATAAAGATGATTATCTGCCTGATTTGAATGAATAAAAACAGAAAAAAAATTCTATCATAAAACTTAAAATTATACCTGAATTTTTTCATCTCCCCAATACATCAAGAGTACTCTGAAATCCGCAAGTGGAATTTCGTCTGGCCTATTTTCAAGCCTCTCTTTATCATTTTCATAAGCCTTATAATGTGCCTTTTTAATACGACTCTTGTACCCCCTCCAAGGGTCACGAATTGACTTCAAAACCCAATATTCACATTCATCTGGAATAATATACCGTTGCTTAAATACAAATCAAACATTAAAAAGAACAGTCATGCTACTTTTGTGATAAGTTTCATATATTTAAGTAAAATTCAGCTAAGTTTGCAAATTACCTTGACATAGTTCCTCAGCGTGCCTTTCAAACTTGAAGGAACATCAAACCAAGACTTGTAAGTAAGTGGAACACTCCTCTTCAATGTTCCTAAAAAAGCACTCAGTTCAGACATTACTTGGTCATCGTCTGAAACAGGTTGGCCACGATGATTCATTTGGAAATAGTTTAGACATTACTCCTACTACAAACTCCAACACCATTTTCCTCGATCACTTGTTTCAGACTTCCTCCCAAATACATACATCTACATACAAACTCCAACACTTCGACCATTTCATACAAAACTATGCAGTTCCGACCATACCAGCAGTACAACTATATTACTGCATTGCAACCAACAACTCCTCCACATACTCCAAAATCCCACTGCAATTCGCACTACCATCATATTGCAACTCGACATAATGCCTCAACTTTACAAACTGGTACATGATACCCCAAGCCTTCAACGGTGCCATCTTATACAACTTCTCTGCGACTTCAACAACACACAGCAACAACCCAGCCTCGACAACAAACTTTCTCCTGCCCATAAACCACTACATCGCCTACTTGTTCCTTCATAACAGACATCACTTCTCAAACCTCCTACCCTCTACAAGATTGTTGCCAACAGTCAACTGCAAAACACTTCACTATTAACACTCCACTTCCATAAAATCACACAGACAGTCCACATTCAACCATCACTACGGCCTTTCTTCTACAACAGACCACCAGTCATACATAATACATTATCCCACAAACCCCATACAATAAAAAATCATCACCTCCTCCTTCACATAACCACCACAACACCACTACCATCGAATTACTATAAAGCAACTACATTCTACAAACTTACCTCTGCTTGCAGCCCTAACAAACTTCAGTTGCAAACAAACCAACCACGAATCATCACAACCACTCCGACAATCTCTCTCCAAACCAACCTCCTACGAACTCCAAACCAAAATCACGAACCACAGCACAATCGCGAACTAGAAGTCGCCGCTATCTTAACCCAAAACGAACCGCCTCACCACTGCTTACAACTCCTTTCAAAACCCTTCGGCCTTGCCGTGAACAACCCAATTGCAACATATCACAGCCTTCGAACAATACATCGGCAACACCCTTAACCAAACCGCGACCCAAATCCAAACTCTTGACTCGCCTTCCTGTAGCGACCGCAACCACCCCCTTTTGAACAATGCAACCATCCTACTGCGGCAAACGAATCCTCCGCAACCATCAAAATCCGCTCAACCGACAATCCCAGCAATCGAACCCAATCACCACTGCCTCTGCCGCAACCAATCACCTCGCTCCTTTGAGCCACAGCAACACCCTCCATATCGATTTCAATTGCCACGACATAAGTGAACGAATTTGTACTTGAACTTGCTTGAACAAGATTTGAACGACGCTGGAATTGATCGTGGGAAATTCGATTAAATTTTTTTTCTTTTTTCTTTTTCGAAGCGAATTATAATTTTCGTGTTTTGTTAAGTGTTTGAGTGAAACCCTTCAATATTTTGTTAACTTTTGCCGCTTTTTTTTGCTTCCCGCGTTAAAAATTATTTCAGCCCGCTTTTTTTCCAGCCCGCACTCATTTTTTATAATATTTTTATAAGTCTACAGCTACTGCAACATAGTGTTGATATCTATGCTAACATCCTGAAGCTAATGTTGTAATAGACAAAAATCAGCATAGCTATCGTTACATTGCAGCTAGCAACATCTTGTATTTTCGTTGCAATAGGCCATCTATGACGTAGTGAATTAACTAAATTTCATCTGCTAATAATAGATAGTGTACATAAAACAAAATAAGATTGTCTTTTCCATAAATTAAAACAGTTCATCATTAAGAACTTCATTTTAAATACATAATGTATTTTTATACCAGAATAATCATTTTCTATATCTCATTTCTCGTGAAGATAGTTTACCAAATTTCATCTACTAGTAGTAGATAGCGTACCAAAATAATTAACCCAGGGATAGGATAGACGACACTAGCCCTGGTTGCCCAATTGGTGTTGTGGCCATTTGAGTTATTACCTTCATTCACACCGTGGAGCTGCATATGAAAGGATCTTGTTGTGACGACCCGAAATTTTTAAGAATTTGAAATTGGAATATTTAATTGATTTTAAAATATTTAAAAAAAGTTAAATTTTAACTTGAATTCAAATATCACTAAATATTGATAATTAAATTATTGAATTAAATAATTTGAAGTTGGATAAAATATTGAATCTGGAATTCTAAGCCTATTAAAAATAATTTGAAGGCTTGTAAAATTTATATTGATAAGACTGAAGATAATAGAAGTTGTAAAATTGAAATTAACAGTGGTTTGTTCAGTTTGAAAATTTATACTGTTTAAATTGAATTTAAAAATAGCCTTCTGAGGCGCAGTCTCAGAATTCGACGAAACCAGTTCCATTGGGTCCGTAATATTGAATTATAATCAGATTTCAATTTTCGTAGTGATTGGAGTAGTTTTGTGATCATACGGTAAGTAAACGCGTTGAAATTTGAATCGAGACAATTTGAATTTAAATCGATATATATAATCGTTGAACAGTCAAATAAAGTTCCACATCACTCTTCACATCTAAATACTATAGCTAACCTTTCCTTGCATGCTTCCCTCTTTTCAAAAACATCACGTTCCTTTCATTCCACAGAGCCGCATCCTTTATTTCTAAAGGGGAAACACATATTCCCTCCTCTCAGATCTAAAAAAAATATTTCAAACCCATGCCAGATCAAAATAATCGCCGCGTTCTGCCTCCTTTCCTCAAATCGAGCGTCATTTCAACCTAGTTCATATCAGCAATCGATTCCACTTATTCGATTCGAAGTAAGAAGCGTATCGCGTGGCCGAAGACGAGCAGCGACTCATGGCGATTCGCGAGCTCGACGTTATTTCTGGTCGAGCGAGCGCCTGCGTGGTTGAAGGCGAGTTGGAGAGAAGTGATGGTGACGTGGAGACTCGCAATTTAGGTTGGCAATGGTACCGATTGGGGAAAAGGGTTTCGTGCGAAGTCAAGAAGGTAGAGGGCGACATGGTCTGACTTTGTGGAGCCGTAGGTGTCGTAGTTTGTGTAGGCAAGTCGCGTTCGAATCGAGGAGCAGGCGACGCATTCGATCTGGAAGAAGGGCGACACGTCCTTGTTGGCCGAAGTTCGGTGCTTTGTTGGGCGGTGTAGTCGGCAAGGCTAGGGATTCCATTTCTTAGGGCAGTGAGGCATCTTCCTTCTTATTTTCAATTTAAACTTAATTTATACACATATGTATATGTAAACCAGTAAAGTATAGAGAAAATTTTAATAAAAAGTGAAGTTCTTACGTTTAGAAAGAAATGATAAGGAAGTAAACAGAATTTTAAAAATGACTGGGTAAGAAAGGTTTAATTTAAATTTAGATTATTTATTTAAACAAGAGTTAACAATTTATATATAAGTATGTAAAGGTCGGATTTTGAAATAAATAGGAATTTTTGAGATCTATAAATTTTTTAATATAATATATGTATAGGTAATTTAAAAAGGAAAAAAATGCTTATATACATTTTAATTTACTAGTTTATTTTAAACCAATGGATTTGGTGATTAATTTGTTAAAATTAACTTATTTGATTTATTATAGTTACTAAAGGATTTTTGAAAGGAAATTATTGGTCTGAATTAATTTATTTAATTATTTTAGTCTCTAAAAATATTTTATTAAAAGAAATCAGTTTAAATCAAATTATTAGTAAATCAACTAAATAGATGGTAATGAATTATTCGAATTGTTCAAAAATTAATAAACTGTAAATGTTTATTCAAGGTCCAAATCAGTCGAGACTGGAGTGGATTGCAAATAATAGCAAAGGTGAGTTAATCTCACTCAGCTGGATTAAAATTAAATTTAAATGATTAAATTTAAATAATTGTTTGAATGGTTGAATTGATTGATGTGCTATAGTATGGTATATTTTGGAATTGGCATATTATATTGTGCTAACATCTGTGGATGCAGGGAAAACAGGTTGGAGGGATCCAACTGGACCCCTCAACATTTATTTAAATTATTTAATATTCTTTGATGTGATTATTTGATATTCTATGATGAGTTATATTGGAATATTGAATGTTATGGTTTGATTGGATATATTTGAGTATAATGGATTAACAAAAATAAATAAATTGGATTTTTGAAAGAAAATAAAGAAAGTAAATTGTAAGCGAGATAATTATAGAAAAGTGAATAAATTAAGAATGAATTGAAAAAGGAATGGAGGTGATGCTAAATACTAATAAATAACTTCGAATATGAAAAGAAAAGAAGTTTTAAATAAACAGTAATTAATGAATTGTAAAATTATGTGATATTAATTTAAAAGAATAAAGAATTATTTTAAAATTTATAGTTTTAAATTTATTTAAAAGAATAAAGAAGTAATTTGAGAAATCTAAATTGGTATTCCATTTAAAAATATTTTTAAATCATAATTAAGGATTTAAATCTGGAGTTAATGGAATTTGGAATAAATGGGGTTAATTGGGAATCAATTTGGAAATTGATTCAAGTGTTTGGAATTGGAAATTTAAAGAAGAATGTGAAGTGAAGTATATTTCTCTGGATAGCTAAGTACGTTTTCACAGTAAATTTTTAAATATAAGATAAAAGTTTATTGTTGTTTTTAAAAAGCATGTTTAGGAAATTTATTATTTCTAGATGTGTAAATTCTAGGTAAATATTTTTCAAATCTGTTATCGTAGTAATTATTTAAGGTAACTTGGTATTTTGTTTAAAAAGAGAAATTTAGTTCTATATTCTATAAAGTAACTTTATTTTAATTATTTTTAAAGCATATAAATTTTTAATAAAATATTAAAGTAGTTTTTAATTTAAATTTTTTGAAGTATATTTTATAATAAAGAGTTTTTAAATTATTTTTAAAAATCTAAAGTTTTGTGCTTGGTGATTCCGATGGAAATAGAAATACTTAGAATTTATTCTGAGAAAGGAAGGTAGTTTGAAACTGATTTCAAAAGGGTTTGAAAAGTGGAAATTTATCTTGTGAAGATATTTTTGGAATAAATAAATAATTTGGGAAATTATTTATTGGTTGATGGGTGTTTGTGAATATTAATTGATAGTTAAATAACGGACTATCAATATTGGACAAATGCGTTGATCGTTTCAAAGAGACCGGGATCGAGATTTATTTTTCGAAAACCACTTCGGTCCGGTTTGTATGTTTCGTGGAAACGAGTTTGGATTTGAAGATGGAGAAGTGAAGTGCAAGGGCTAGTCGCTACTAATCCTGAGGATATTTCCAAAATGGATGTAGTAGGAATAGTGCCTTCGATTCCGTTCGGACCCGGGACGGACTCGTATGGATGAATGCTTGCGAAACATCGTCAGATGGACGATGGGCATTCTAAGGGATATGTTCTAAAAAGGTAACGCTTAGCCTCAAGCCTCATCAAATGAGAATGACTGAAAATTAGGGGTTATGCAGCAAGGCTAGGTGGGTAGCACCCAAGTGGGGTGAGGTCATCCCTGTCTAGATGTCCCTTTTTATTTCGGTTTAGTGGGCGGTTGCTGATCACAACCGCGGTGTGATCTCACTTGGGATTATCCAGTAAGGGGTAGTCCCGGTCTTGTGTTGCAGGGGAGCGGGCGTACTCCTCGATACTGTGATCTAAGCCACGTATTGTGATAGGTGGTATCCCAGTGCCTAGTCATTAGTTGGAAATCCATTCTCCCTACGAGCCTTGTACGAGTTTTGTTTGTATTACCCACTCTGTAGCTAGTAGCTGGAATTTAATAATGTAACAATTTCGGCTATTTTATAAGTATTTGTATATATACCCTATTATAATATCAGAGGATTTCTATAACATTGTTTTAGCTATCGTAAGGTAAAAACCCGACATGTTTATTTGTGGTGTGGTCTTACGAGATGCTTTTGTTTTAAAAGGATTTTGAAACTTTAATAATCAATTGAGTGTGATTTTCTCACGCTGGTATTCCAGACTGACTCGGGTGTTATTTAACTGTAATGCTCGGGTCAGACCGAGTATTATAGGATACATGATATGATGATGTGGAGCGCAGGAGACGAGCTGGATGACGATACGTATTCCCATACTTGTTTATATATATGTTCCGCGGTGTTGTTTAGTTGTGTATCTAGTTGTATGTTATGGATGTTGAGTTGTGATTGATGTACTCTGATGATGTAATATATGAACATATATATGTGTTTTTGTGTAAAGATCATTTATTATCTATTATATTTTATTCCGCTGCGATGGTTAGATTCTGATTGTTTTCTATTTTCTTCTTCTACCTCTTCTTCTTTAATCCAAATGGTTCATATTTCTGTACACCTTGAGTTGATTTTGGTAGAATAGTGTTGACTCAAGGGGTATGGATTTGCGGGTCGTTACAGTTGGTATCAGAGCTTAGGTTAGCGATAACCTTGGCTCTGGTGGGAATTATTCAGTGAAATAGAGTCAATAGTACTCTAGGATGAGTTTGAGCATATTAATAGATATGAGCGCGTATTTGTTAGTGAATATAAAATGATTTTATATTGTGTTGATTGGTTTATTGAGTAGTTTATGGATTCTGGTCAATACGAGTAATTGACGTTATTGATAGGGATCTCTAAACACTTGAATAGAACAATTCGACACGGTATTGTTTTAAAGTGAGGTAAATGAAATAATTTTACCCAAATTATTTTTTGTATATAAAAAGATATAATTTTTGTAAAGTATTATAGTATTTGGATGCTTGATTGTTAAGGAATGATAATATTAAATTATTAACACTATTGTGTAGAAATTGGATAAGAAATTGAAAACTTATAACCAAAGTTGAAGAATAAATTTATATAACCAAATGAAATTTGAAATATAGATTATAAATGTAATTTATAAATTGAAATAAACTTCATACACAAATGAGATTTGTAAATGTAAACTGTAAAGGTGATTATAATTTTGGAATAGAATTCCAGAGAACCATTTGAAATTGAAATGAGATAAAATTCCAGAGAATGTTTGAATATAGATTTAAAGGAATTGCAATTTGGAATTTTTGGGAAAAAATTAAATTGCTTTGGGTTTGAAAATGGTTTCAAAAAAAAAGTTTGGAGGAATAATAGTAATATTTTGGAAATATTTTGAGTTGTATTTGAAATCTTGTGAGATTTGGAAATTAAAAATATTTGAAATGTTGTTAAAGAGATAAAGGCACTAAACTCTTTTGGTTGCTGGAAAATAATTCCGATGATGATCGCGACATCATCGGTGTTCATTTTCGAGTTTCCAAGAGAGGAATTGCTACCTGAATATTTTAAATTGGAATTGTTTGCGAACTGGATTTGGTTTTAAAATTCAAAGGGATAATTGAATTTGCCAAAGGATTTTGGATGTAGTTGATTTCAAAAGTGATTTTGAAATTTTGGGAAACTGTTTAAACTCTGAAATCTTATTTTAAATGTTTATGGAATAATAAAAATATATTGGCTAAATAAAATGTATAATTCTGAGTTAAAGGTAAAATGTGAAGGGAATTGATTATAAATGGATAAAAGATGGATATAAATAAGTTTGTGACTCGTAAAATTTAGAAGTGGAGTAAATAAGCCAAAATAAATTTGTTTTGTATTTTGGAAATGAATAAAATCCAAACTTAAATTACAAAATAAATTGACCTCCAGTAAAATAGTTAAAGTGGTTTTGAGATAAAAATCAAATATTGGGAATAAACCTTGAATAAACAAATTAATAATTAATTGGTAATGAAATATGGAGATGGCAACTTGAATTGGTTAAATGAAAGAGTATTTGATGTAACCAATATGAAATGTTCCAAGATTAATAAATGGATTTAAATAAATTGAATGTGGATATAGAATGCAAAATAAATTGAACGGAATCAATTAAAATGAAATCAAATTAAGTATAGATTGAATTGATATTAATTTAAAATAGTTATAAACAGGAATGGATATTCTTTTTAGTAAATATCACTGAATTTGCATAAAAATAATTGTCGTTTGACGTAAACGAGATTATATAAATTCTATGGATTAACAGAAGCCAATAAAATTGGTTTTTGAATCAATTGTAATAAATATGGGCTTGTTTGGATGAAAAATAAATTGAATGTAAGCAATGAAGTGTAAATGAATTTAGCTTGGATTGTCGGTGAATTGAATATAATTGGAAGTTTGAAGTTTAAAGAAATGACTGAATAAACTAATTTAATTAAATTAGTAAATGAGATTGGTTTGAAAATTTGAAATCAAATTAAGGATTTAAATTGGAAAGTGCTTATAATATATATATATATATATAACTTGAGTTTTAAAGTTGAAATAACTTGACAAAAATAAAATAACTTAAGTAATATTTGAATAAAAGCTTGATTTAAGTAAAATTTTGAAATGGTTGTGTCAAGTTTTATGAAATGATTTTAAATAAAACTTGTTGGTAAATGAAATGAAATTAGTAATTGAGTTAATTAATGTAAGTTATATTAATGAGGATTTGACTTTGGAAAAATAGGAGTTGGATTGCTTTTGGGATTAATTCATTTTAAATAAGTTTGTTTGGACTAAGAATGAAATTGAGTTAAGTAGAGAGTGGTGTAATCATTTGAATTGAATATGATGATTTGAATATGGATTGAAAGCATTTAAATTGTGTGGAGCCTAATAAATTTGCTTATGGTAAGTGTTTAGTGGATATTGTTTATGTACGTATGTGTTTAGCTATTGAAATTAAGTGGAATGTTAATAAGCTTTGTATATTTGTCACTTACATGTTTAAATTGAGTAAGTACAGGTTTTTGGAAGCCGTTGACTGGTTTTGCCCGCGCTAACAGCTAAAATAAATAAGCCGTTTGCTTAAAATGCTAAATAAGGTACGCCTACGCAATACATATAGGAAATATGAATTGTTTTTCTGTTTTCCGACCGTGTGGGTCGATGTATATATATATATTTATATCTCTTGTCAAAGTGCAAAAGCTCCTCCGTACAAAGGAGACTTTGCCAAAAAAATTCGAAAATTTTGGGAGTTAGAAATTTTTTGAATCTTTTGAAAATTTTCACTAACGACAAATGATTTAAATTTTGTTAAGCAAATAGAATTATAACTAAATGTTGAAATCTAATTTAAATTGTATATGTAAAGTAAGATGAACTGAAGATATTGTTCAAAGAAATTAAAGATAGGAAAAGTTTGCAAACAAACTTTTATTTGAGATATAAAAACGAATTAGTAATGAAATTAATTTAAGGAATGATTAATCGAATATCGTTTGAAATGAGATGAATTGAACTCAATATTTTGAATTGGAAGGTGAATTAAACTCAAGTAAAATTGAAAATGAAATCTGGTCAAAGGATGAGAATAAAAGTATTGAGGTTTGAAATTAATTTGCAAATTGAAGCAAATTGAATTTATTTGGAATTGGAATACAAAAGGATTAAAACTGAAGTTGTGGCAAGGGAAAGTGTGAATAAGTGAATAACAATCAAAATAAATGAGAATAAAAAGAAAATTGATATAGTTGATAATCAATTGGGGCAAATACGTAGGATGTACGTATATTATTTTATTCGCATAACAATTTGTTCCAGATTCGAGCACAGAATTTCGAGATAGTTATATCGATCCGAGTTAAGATTTTTCACTCGATTTTCGACGGCGAACCCTGGATATGGATTTTGATTGATTCTGGAAATTCTCTATCATAGTTTACAGCTATGCAAGGGAAATGACGATTTCTGATTAAGAAACCAGATCTGAGTCTGCACTAGAAAGTCGGGTGGACGATACTAGTTCGGAAGTGAAATTGTGTGATCGAGTAGGCAATCGGATTCGGTATTGCGTACGCAGGATATAGGTACATCGTACGGGCTTAAATGGAATGAACATTGAAATTTTGGAAAGAAGTCAAATAAAGGTTTTTTGAATGTTGTGTTTGGATATTATTGCTAAACAGGATATGCGGGTATGAAAAAGGGAAAGGAAAATTGGTTTTGATTTCAGATAATAAATTAGAATTGCTCGACAAAAAGGTATGTGTTTAAATTTCTGTATGGAATTTGATTGGGTTTTTGGATCTAGCCACTTGGCTTTTGTTTCTTTTTAGATTTGGGAGGCCGTAGAGCCATTTTGTAGTTGTACCGAGCTAGCCGCGGAAAGGAGAGTTGGCGAAATTTTTCGAAAATTTAGAGAGTTAAAAAAATTTTGAGAAAATTTTGATAATTTAAATTTGGATTTGAATTTAAAATTTGAATGGTTGAATAAATAAAGTTATTTGAAAACTATGGAAGGTTTAGGGAAGTTGGTTGAAGTAATGGTGGATCTTTAATAAAGAATATGTTATGACAAGCTGATAAAACTGATTGGTTTTAGGAAAAGTAAATGGGTATTGGACCATTCTTCCTAACTAATAATTTCGGGGACGAAATTCTTTTAAGGGGGGAGGAATGTGACGACCCGGAATTTTTAAGAATTTAAATTGGAATATTTAATTGATTTTAAATATTTAAAAAAGGTTAAATTTTAACTTGAATTCAAATATCACTAATTATTGGTAATTAAATTATTGAATTAAATAATTTGAAGTTGGATAAAATATTGAATCTAGAATTCTAAGCTTATTAAAAATAATTTGAAGGCTTGTAAAATTTATATTGATAACACTGAAGATAATAGAAGTTGTAAAATTGAAATTAACAGTGGTTTGTTCAGTTTTAAAATTTATACTGTTTCAATTGAATTTAAAAATAGCCTTCCGAGGCGCAGTCTCGGAATTCGACGAAACCAGTTCTGTTGGGTCCGTAATATTGAATTATTATCGGATTTCAATTTTCGTAGTGATTGGAGTAGTTTTGTGATCATACGGTAAGTAAACGCGTTGAAATTTGAATCGAGACAATTTGAATTTAAATCGATATATATAATCGTTGAACAGTCAAATAAAGTTCCACATCACTCTTCACATCCAATACTGTAGCTAACCTTTCCTTGCACGCTTCCCTCTTTTCAAAAACATCACGTTCCTTTCATTTCACAGAGCCGCATCCTTTATTTCTAAAAGGGAAACACATATTCTCTCCTCTCAGATCTAAAAAATATATTTCAAACCCATGCCAGATCAAAATAATCGCCGCGTTCTTCCTCCTTTCCTCAAATCGAGCGTCGTTTCAACCTAGTTCATATCAGCAATCGATTCCACTTATTCGATTCGAAGTAAGAAGCGTATCGCGTGGCCGAAGACGAGCAGCGACTCATGGCGATTCGCGAGCTCGAAGTTATTTCTGGTCGAGCGAGCGCCTGCGTGGTTGAAGGTGAGTTGGAGAGAAGTGATGGTGATGTGGAGACTAGCGATTTAGGTTGGCAATGGTACCGATTGGGGAAAAGGGTTTCGTGCGAAGTCAAGAAGGTAGAGGGCGACATGGTCTGACTTTGTGGAGCCGTAGGTGTCGTAGTTCGTGCATGCAAGTCGCATTCGAATCGAGGAGCAGGCAACGTATTCGATCTGGAGGAAGGGCGAAACGTCCTTGTTGGTCGAAGTTCGGTGCTTTGTTGGGCAGTGTAGTCGGCAAGGCTAGGGATTCCATTTCTTAGGGCAGTGAGGTATCCTCCATCTTATTTTCAATTTAAACTTAATTTATACACATATGTATATGTAAACTTAATTTATACACATATAGAGAAATTTTTAATAAAAAGTGAAGTTCTTACGTTTAGAAAGAAATGATAAGGAAGTAAACAGAAATTTAAAAATGACTGGGTAAGAAAGGTTTAATTTAAATTTAGATTATTTATTTATACAAGAGTTAACAATTTATATATAAGTATGTAAAGGTCGGATTTTGAAGTAAATAGGAATTTTTAGATCTATACATTTTTTAATATAAAATATATATATATATAGGTAATTTAAAACGGAAACAAAAATGCTTATATACATTTTAATTTACTAGTTTATTTTAAACCAATAGATTTGGTGATTAATTTATTAAATTTAACTTATTTGATTTATTATAGTTACTAAGGGATTTTCGAAAGGAAATTATTGGTCTGAATTAATTTATTTAATTATTTTAGTCTCTAAGAATATTTTATTAAAAGAAATTAGTTTAAATCAAATTATTAGTAAATCAACTAAATAAATGGTAATGAATTATTCGAATTGTTCAAATATTAATAAACTATAAATGTTTATTCAAGGTAAAAATCATTCGAGACTGGAGCGGATTGCAAATAATAGCAAATGTGAGTTAATCTCACTCAGCTGGATTAAAATTAAATTTAAATGATTAAATTTAAATAATTGTTTGAATGGTTGAATTGATTGATGTGCTATAGCATGGTATATTTTGGAATTGGCATATTATATTGTGCTAACATCTGTGGATGCAGGGAAAACATGTTGGAGGGATCCAACTGGACCCCTCAACATTTATTTAGACAAATAAATATTCTCTGATGTGATTATTTGATATTCTATGATGAGTTATATTGGAATATTGAATGTTATGGTTTGATTGGATACATTTGAGTATAATGAATTACCAAAAATAGATAAATTGGATTTTTGAAAGAAAATAAAGGAAGTAAATTTTAAGCGAGATAATTATAGAAAAGTGAATAAATTAAGAATGAATTGAAAAAGGAATGGAGGTGATGCTAAATACTAATAAATAACTTCGAATATGAAAAGAAAAAAAAAGTTTTGAATAAACAGTAATTAATGAATTGTAAAATTATGTGATATTTATTTAAGGAATAAAGAATTATTTTAAAATTTAAAGTTTTAAATTTATTTAAAAGAATAAAAAAGTAATTTGAGAAATCTAAATTGGTATTTCAGTTAAACATATTTTTAAATCATAATTAAGGATTTAAATCTGGAGTTAATGGAATTTGGAATAAATTGGGTTAATTGGAAATCAATTTGGAAATTGATTCAAGTGTTTGGAATTGGAAATTCAAGAAGAATGTGAAGAGAAGTATATTTCTCTGGATAGCTAAGTACGTTTTCAAAGTAAATTTTTAAATATAAGATAAAAGTTTAATGTTGTTTTTAAAAATCATGTTTAGGAAATTTATTATTTCTAAATGTGTAAATTCTAAGGTAAATATTTTTCAAATCTATTATCGTAGTGATTATTTAAGGTAACTTGGTATTTTGTTTAAAAAGAGAAATTTAGTTCTATATTCAATAAAGTAACTTTATTTTAATTATTTTTAAAGCATATACATTTTTAATAAAATATTAAAGTAGTTTTTAATTTAAATGTTTTAAAGTATATTTTATAATAAAGAGTTTTTAAATTATTTTTAAAAATCTAAAGTTTTGTGCTTGGTGATTCCGGTGGAAATAAAAATACTTAGAATTTATTCTGAGAAAGGAAGGTAGTTTGAAACTGATTTCAAAAGGGTTTGAAAACTGGAAATTTATCTTGTGAAGATATTTTTGGAATAAATAAATAATTTGGGAAATTATTTATTGGTTGATGGGTGTTTGTGAATATTAATTGATAGTTAAATAACCGACTATCAATATTGGACAAATGCGTTGATCGTTTCGAAGAGACCGGGATCGAGATTTATTTCTCGAAAACCACTTCGATCCGGTTTGTACGTTTCGTGGAAACGAGTTTGGATTCGAAGATGGAGCAGTGAAGTGCAAGGGCTAGTCGCTACTAATCCTGAGGATATTTCCAAAATGGATGTAGTAGGAATAGTGCCTTCGGTTCCGTTCGGACCCAGGACGGACTTGTATGGATGAATGCTTGCGAAACATCGTCAGGTGGACGATGGGCGTTCTAAGGGATATGTTCTAAAAAGGTAACGCTTAGTCTCAAGCCTCATCAAATGGGAATGACTGAAAATCAGGGGTTATGCAGCAAGGCTAGGTGGGTAGCACCCAAGCAGGGTGAGGTCATCCCTGTCTGGATGTCCATTTTTATTTCGACTTAGTGGGCGGTTGCTGATCCCAACCGCGGGGTGATCTCACTCGGGATTATCCAGTAAGGGATAGTCCCGGTCTTGTGTTGCAGGGGAGCGGGCGTACTCCTCGGTACTGTGATCTAGGTCACGTACTGTGACAGGTGATACCCCAGTGCCTAGTCATTAGTTGGAAATCCATTCTCCATACGAGCCTTGTACGAGTTTTGTTTGTATTACCCACTCTGTCGCTAGTAGCTGGAATTTAATAATGTAACAATTTCAGTTATTTTATAAGTATTTGTATATATACCCTATTATAATATCAGAGGATTTCTATAAAATTGTTTTAGCTATCGTAAGGTAAAAACCCGACATGTTTATTTGTGGCGTGGTCTTACGAGATGCTTTTGTTTTTAAAGGATTTTGAAACTTTAATAATTAATTGAGTGTGATTTTCTCACGCTGGTATTCCATACTGACTCGGGTGTTATTTAACTATAATGCTCGGGTCAGACCGAGTATTATAGGATATAGGATATGATGTTGTGGAGCCCAGGAGATGAGCTGGATGACGATACGTATTCCCGTACTTGTTTATATATATGTTCCACTGTGTTGTTTAGTTGTGTATCCAGTTGTATGTTATGGATGTTGAGTTGTGATTGATGTACTCTGATGATGTAATATATGAACAGATATATTTGTTTTTGTGTAAAGATCATTTATTATCTATTATATTTTATTCCGCTGCAATGGTTAGATTCTGATTGTTTTCTATTTTCTTCTTCTACCTCTTCTTCTTTAATCCAAATGGTTCGTATTTCTGTACACCTTGAGTTGATTTTAGTAGAATAGTGTTGACTCAAGGGGTACGGATTTGCGAGTCGTTACACTTGTAGAGAAGAAAAAATTAAGAAGTGAGCGCTTCTAGGGGAGTACCCCTTATAGTGCCAAAGTATTAACTAAAAATTTAACCAACCTCGAATTATGATTAAGAGTATGTTTTAGCAAAGGTAACTTAATAATATTTTGAAAAAAGGGAAAATGAAAGGATAATATTTTCAAAATTAGCAAATAAAGTAATCCAATCAACATTGATCTACGTCCATCGTGAAGAATTTCTTATTGCTTTGCTTCTTATACAATAACCGCTATTACAAGGGACAGTGATATGAAATTACAATGCTTGAGGGTTTTTTTGTTCAACCTCTGTAAAAATGCATATCTTGATGTATTTATAGTTGTTGAACCTATATTGAGTGGCTAAGACTGCACGGTTGAGCCGCTAAAATCACACTTGACCATTGATCACATCGCTCATCCTGTTGTGTGACAACTGGAGTGCTGGTTAGATTACATGGTTGAGATGATTTCTAGCTAATTGAAAGTACCTTGAGTATGCATTGGTTAGGGTTTGGCAGTGTGGGTTCAGGTAGTGGTTGTGCAAATGTGCCTTACTAAGGGTGGCAGTAAAGGACACGGATATGTTACTGCAGGATAACCAATCACATCCATCCATACTTAGTTTGGGGATTTTTACATTCTAATATTTTGGAGTTTATTTGTGAATGCTTTATTTTGATTTATATTCATGTTCTATTATACTTTGTTCATGTATTGTGTGATATACGATCTGTTATAGGATTGTTAGTCAAAATTTTAACATTCTCGTTATATGGGTCGAGTTTTTAGCACCGTAACAGATTCATCTGTAAGCACCGCACACTGACAGAAAACGTCCTAAGTTTAATACTTAGTAGTGGAACAAAAATTCTATTAACACTATTTTCCTCTTACATTTCATATTCAAACTAACAAAGTTGTACTTGCTATTTTTCCCTTTGATTTTAAATCTTAAAATTGATAGGCTAGTTTTAAGAGTGATAATGATCGTACATTTTAAAATTAACATCTTCATTCGATTCCAAATTATTTTGGTGTTGTCGACGTTTTTTCGTTGTATCATTTTTTAATTCATGTATTTACGTTTTAACTGTTCATAATCAAATTATTAAAAAGCATATTTTCTATGTTTTTTGTACTAACATGGTGCTTGACTAGTCGAAGTTGATAAGAATGGGAGTTTGAAATCGGTGCAAAAGTAGTGGGTTGTGCACTAGGAAAAGATAGGAAGCTAATGTCGTTTAAGGTTTGAAAAATGTAGAAACCTTGTGTCATGCACGACGAAATTGTGGAAACCATGCTTATAAACAAACATGGACTGCAACAACGTATCCATTACGTTCCGTTAATAAGAGTTAAAATAGTCAAACCGACCGTTAGAGAGGCTTGCTTATTGTCACTGACCAAAATCAATTTTTCTGAAGCCAAAAAAACGTGGATTTTGTCTCATCGCGGTTTCCCTAAAAACGTGGATCTTGTCTCATCGCGGTCTCCCTAAACTTCCTCCTTTTACTTCGCGCATCAAAAATTCCAAATTCAAATCTATTATGATTTTCAAATTCTAAAATTTCAATTTCAAATTGACAATTTTGAATGCTTTGATTAATATTTAAATTTGAAATTCATATTTTCAGATTCAAATCTCAATTTATTCTTTTCCAACATATTATCACTTAATGTTTAAGTAATATCAACAAAAATTTTAAATATATATTTTTTATCAAAGTTATACAATCGAACGATCGGTTTCTCCACCGTTGTGCGGTTATACTAGTATAAAATAGGGAGTTTGGAAGAAAGAAAAAAAAAAGGTTGGCGCAAAGGCTTAAACGAAAATAGGGATGGGTGTTTAATAGATGCAAAACCATTTACCCTCCACTAAAATGCCGTGATCCAAACACGTCGCCACATCCAACGATCCAAACTCAACACCATTTCTTTAAATCTCCCTCCTCGATCCACGCCCTAATTTTTGCTATCCTGCCGCCAGAATGCAGATCTTCGTCAAAACCCTTACGGGGAAAACCATCACCCTCGAGGTCGAGTCTTCGGATACCATCGACAATGTCAAGTCCAAGATTCAGGACAAGGAAGGCAAGCGATTTTTCATTCTTCTTCATTTTACGTGCTTTATAGCTATTTCTATAATTTTAAGTTTGTTTGATCTATCTTGTAAATTAGGTATTCCTCCGGATCAACAGAGGTTGATTTTTGCTGGAAAACAGCTTGAGGATGGCAGGACACTTGCTGATTATAACATTCAAAAAGGTTAGTTTGTTTAATCTGAGATTTTAATTTTTGGAGTTTTTATTAAATGTTTGGATAGGAAATGTTGTTGCTGATTTTTTTTTGCGTTCCTGTCATAGATTCCTTATAGAATTAGAAGTCAATTTAATTAGAATTTTTTTCTTCATTATCAGCTTTAGCATAGAATCATATGTCAATGATCATCGGCTTAAGTTGCAAGCGATAAGACGCTCAAGATTCTAGAGGTCTTGGGTTCGATCCCGAATCATCAAAATTGAGCGCTCTACTTGAATAAAGTATCACATTTATTCTAAAAAAGCATAGAATGATGTATAGCTGGTACAAACTAGTTTAGGTATTTGGAGGAGACCGCTGGTGGAGTAGCCAGAAATGCTAATACCTGATGCAATCTTAATAAAGAACTTTGATACAACCAGACTCTATCAAAATTTGATAGAGTCGACTCTTTTCTTTTGACACTTAACTATACTACAAAATTAGGTGCATGGAAGCGTTCGTCCCATATACCAACTTTTATCTTATAAGACAAAAGTTAAAGAGTAACTGTACTAAACTTTGGTACAGTATGGTTGTATCGTAGTTTCTTCCATTTTTGTAGGCACATTCTTTGTTTTCTACCCAGTAATCATAAAAACTGCTTATTTCATTACACAATAACATAATGAGGTACAACAATTTTTATGGGTTTTAATCTATAATACTGGCCCAGACATTTGCCCATCCCAATTACACTGTTCCACCTCGTCTAGGCACGCTACAAATTCTTATTTGTTTTCTACCCAGTAATCATAAAAACTGCTTATTTCATTTCACAATAATATAATGAGGTACAACATTTTTGTAGTGTACCTCATTATACCATTCCGCCTCATCCCAATTACACTGTTCCGCCTCATCTAGGCACACTACAAATTCTTATTTGTTTCTGCTTTCATTTTTTTTAATGAAATTGGGTACTTATTTGGTAATACATAGTTGTAGCTTGTAACCACCGTCTTCCAACCTGACAGTGGTGCTGGACCAAAGTCAACATATGTCCAGTGTTTCTGCATTCACGTTGTGATATAAACTTACAATATTTTGCTCGTATGAATTATACCAAGAGTCGTATAATTTGACTGTGTATCATTTGACCTTGTACAAGTTTTATTGCTTTAGTCATGTGTTGTGATTAGTACTTAATAATACTTAATAATATAATTATTTTTAAATTCAAATGCTATATCAAATATTGTGATTAGAAGCTAATGATGCTTGTAGCTGTTAATTGTCATGGTATATATAGTTACAGGGCACATGTTAACATATAATAATCAATTTTAAAGAAAAAAAAACGAATAAAAATAAACTTGAAATTCAATAACATTTCCATTATTTTATTTTTGATTTTGATAAATACAACTCATAAGACAATTTTATTTTATTAGTAATTAAACAATCTTAACATGTGTGCACGTGTTAACATTTTTGTCGGAATGAGTTATGTTGATGGGTATCCGTTGACAAAACGTTTATATTTAATTGTTAGACGTAAGAAAAATAAATTAAAGTAAAAAATCCATATATTGTTGTTACGTGAGGAATGTTTCTTTACTGTAAGTGGATAATGCTTTTGTCAATTTGTCACGAAAACAATAAAAAAGATGGATGTATTGGTTGAAAACATTTTTTTATATGTACATCTGTGATAATCTTAAAAACAGAGCATCAAAAAATAAATTATTTTTTCAAATGCTAGGCTTGAGATTATGATTGACAAAGCAAGATATCATCTTATATCATCTTTTTTGAGGATTTCTAAAATTAAAGCGTAATGTTATATTGCATTGAGATTGATTACTGTTCCATTATTTGACCAGATTTTTATTTCATGTTTATTCCTTGTACAATGTTCTTCATAAACATTACCTTTGAATCTGGTATTTTGGCATGGATTTGAATTTTCTATCACTTGAATCATTTTTGTATGTGTTGCACACAGAATCAACACTTCACTTGGTGTTAAGATTGAGAGGAGGAGCAAAGAAGAGGAAGAAGAAGACATACACAAAGCCAAAGAAGATCAAGCACAAGCACAAGAAGGTAAAGCTTGCTGTACTTCAGTTTTACAAGGTGGATGACACTGGAAAAGTCATACGGTTAAGGAAGGAGTGCCCGAATGCTGAATGTGGTGCTGGAACTTTCATGGCAAGTCATTTTGACCGCCATTACTGTGGTAAGTGTGGTCTTACCTACGTTTACCATAAGGGCGGAGATTAAGAGCGGGATTTTAGACTGTTTTTTCATCTTGTTCTTCGTCTTCTGCATTCGAGACTTAATTTTTTGCATATGCTAAGGTGGTTTTATTTGTTGAATGATATTTTTTAAATATCATTATTGCATCCATGTTATCTAATGATTTTCACCAGCAGGCAATGATTTTTTAACCATATAGTTCACATTTTTTAATTTCAGTTCTTATGGAAGCATTGTATGTTGAAAATTTTGGATTTCTTTTACGTATTGAATATTTTGAGCTTTGTTTTGTAGTTGTAATGGAAGATCTTGTTATCTGTATACTAAATATTCCGAGCTTTGTGAGTTTTGATCATGTGCATGTATAGTGGTGATTGGTTTGGCACAAATATTTTTTGGTGCCGTTTATGATTGTCATGTAAGTGTGTGTTGGATTATGCTGTTTTATGATTGTGTCGTTGCTTTTGGAAGTACAATACGGAGTATTAAGAAATTGTGGCATGCGTCCTGTAGCATTGTCGATGGTGCTTGCTTTAGATGTTATGTTCATAGATCATTTAGTGTTTGCTCAGCTTAACGATGCGAATTGAACTATATCCAACCATGTTCAGCCATGCTGATCGCAATTCCATCACTCTATATATGTATTTTCAACATATTCTGTTTGATTCACGAATAATAAAAGCTCCAAATTATTATCGTTAATGTCAAAATACAGCTTAATTTTCAGGGAAGATGTCAAATGCAAGGGAAGGAAACATGTATGATAAGCAACTGAACATGCAAGATTTAAATTATTTACTTGTATACTGGATGTGTAATAAATGCATGATTTTTGTAGCATTTGCTTGCCTGTATTACTCAGCAAGTATAAATATACAAGAAAATTCAACTTCATATGTTACGCGTCAAATCATGAAAAGATGAACCTCTGTTTACATAACCTAACATGAGCCTACGTACATATTAGGAAACCAGCTGGGGAAAAATGAGTCCTTAGCTTTTACTACTAGCCAATAGAAGACATAACAAGGGACATGAACCAATGCCATGGCAATGTACCTGAAAATTTGGTAAACATCAAACCATTATACAATTGAAGACTACAATGCCACATGGTTAAGTATTTTATGTTTTGCTTGGGCTCGGTTGCCCATTGCTATATTTATTCCCTTAAAATTTCCTCTTTCTAACACCATGACTAAAAATACCATAAAATTTTATATTATACTCTTTCTAGTACCATTCTTTCAAGAGGCTAACAAAAAAAAATCATTTTTGACTCTTAACCATTGAACAACAGTAGCCTGGTGGTTTATGGTCGTGAAAAATGGTGCTGGTCGACGTTGTCATGCAAAACGATTTTACGAGACGGCTGATTGCCGTGTGAAATGATTTGATATTATGAAACACATAAATTTTATTGTATATAAATTTTATTGCCTTTTTTTTCTCTCTATGCTATTAGAAAGGGAAAAACTTGGTGCCCTTAGCAATACATTAAATATATTGTTGCGCTTTAGCTTGTCCTTTGCATATTTAATCATATAAAACTGATCATTTAAAGAAGGGAAAGAAAGAAGCAAACTGTAGGTTTTTAAAATTATCGGGTATATGTTGCATTAGCCACTTTAGTCTTTAGGTGAACACTAGAGACCTATTTGAATTCTTAATTAGCTAAGAATTATATGGTTAAGCTAGTTTTTGTACCATGCAGGTGCCCATGGAGTTGAAAGATCAAGAAATGGATATGGCCACCTGTAGAAATAATTAGCACATCAAAATTCAGATTAAAACCATTACATTCCAGCAATTAACTTTAAAAAATGGTGTACCAGGGCCAGTATCATCACAACAAAAATTCAGATATTATACTTGTAATCACGTGCTTACCATGTAAATCCACATGCATGTAAAATCCATTGAAATGTAACGTATATACAGCTCCAAAGAACAAAATAAGCCATTCGAAACCAGGGAAATGGCTGAAACATAAAAACAAAATGGTAATAAGACGGCATCCAGCTATAACAAATTGTGAATGTCTTGTCACATAATGCAATGTACTCACCAGCCTATTGAGAAAAGTGTCAAGGAGAAGAAAGACGAGGTTGAGACTGTGCATGCAAGTTGTTATCTGCCACACAATATTAATAGCAAAATACAATGGTTCAATTGTGCTAATGAAAAATTATATACAATAAGGTATCTCTAAACTCGCTGATTGGAATTTTTTTTTTTCTTTTCCTCTTTTCCTTCTCGATACCCATAGGGTTGTCTAATGGTAAGATGTTAAGTTGGATGGCATAAGTTCGAAAGTTTTGGAGGAGTGAGACATGCATAACACTTGGTGATTTACCTTAGCATATTTTACCATCTTTGTCATATGTCCCGTTGTTCCCTTTGAATTACAAAAAAATCCAATCAAAAACCGATGTTATGGAAAGGTACGTACTTCTTTTTTTTCCCAAATATTCCCTAGAGAAGACACAGACATGAGTATATGTTTCGGTTTTTCATGTGGAGCATCAAAAAATTGCCCAAAGAAAAGTTCAGCCAATTGACTATAACATTGGATAATCAGTTGTTTGGGATTGAAATAACGGTTGAATTATTGAAGAAAAAAAGAAGAAAAGAAAAAAAAAAGAAAAGAGAAATAGAAGAAAAGAAACAAATAGCTATTAAGGACCACATCTTTATTAATTAATTGGTTAATAATTCAACACTCATATTTATATCTAGATTAACGGGAACTCAAGTAATTATATAATAGGAAAATATTATAACAAGGAAAGCTAAATACAATTTGTAAATAATAAATTGGAAAATCCGCTGTAATATTCTTTAACGTCCTCCCTCAAACTCAAGATGAGCATCTACTGGAGTTTGTCAAAACACACGACACGAGCAAAAAGAAATCGAAAATCAGCAGTGTCATCCAAATCATCCAAAGACGCGAACAATGATCTCAAATGTTGCTAAAGAGTGTAACGTCAAATACTAATTTAGATCTGATTGGTAGGAAACTGTCTACAAAGACGACAATAATGAAACAAAAATCCAGAGTCGAAACCTAGGAAGAGAGAATAGGAAAAAGGAATTACTATGGGACTGGAAGCAGAATTCCAATCAGGATTGGATGAGTATTTCCATACAGAAATCCAAAGTCGTAACATGGAAAAGAAAATAGGAATAAAGAGATTCACATAGGATTTGGAAGAATAATTCCAATCAAGATTCATTACTGCCGTTGCCGGAAGACTAATGCTAATCAGAAAAGAACTAGAAACCGAAATCTGGAATCGGACCAAGAGACATAAATTATTTCGCAAGAAAGTTTACCAATGAGAAAATTGGATGTCTTGGATCTAAGGTTATGAATCCAAGTTGAGACATGCATAATATAGATATGGATGCTTTGATAAATTAAAACATAAAATTTCCAACATGATTGAAACCTGCTCTGATATAAAATAGAAAGGGAGGAAGAAGAAACAAATAACTATTAAGGCTGGATCTTTATTGATGATTTGATTAATAATTCGATAACATAACACATATTTATATCAGATTACTTGGAACTCAAGCAATTATATAATACGAAAATATTGTAACTAGGAAAACTAAATACAAGTATCAGTACTAACCGCGTTAATTTTGAAGTGTATGGCACTCCTCATTGGTACTAAGAGACACCAGAAGACAATATCAGTTAACATTACAGCACCTGCACAAGTCTGCAGGAATGGACGATATCAGATACCACATCAACAACAAAACTTTGATGAATATAATTAAGAAAGTTGAGTGATCTATTTTATTAAAATAAAGCTCTTACATTTACAATGTGAACCAGAAAAAACCAAGAAGAAATATAGAATTCTTACGGTACTTGAATTAAGCAGCTACAGGGACATAATGGTTAACATTTTTTTATATTCTTCTAAGCCAGTTAATAGTAAATATAAAGAATAACCTGATATGCTATTTGCATTGTATACCCCCAATATCCAGCTCTATTATTTTTGATTTCTTGTGCAGTTTGATCTTGAAAACTGATTGCATCATCTGTACTTAAAGTTAAATTTGAGTGATCATTTTCAACAATTTCCCTTTTAATGAATCCATTTGCTTCTTCATCCTCTATACCTCCTTGTTTTAACTTTTTAAGCATCCAGCAACCATGAACAGATATGATTGTGCCAATCTACAAGTAAAGTATGTGTCAAATACAATGTTACTTGTGAGCAAAATGAAAGTTCATAAGGTTATTACTTACTCCATCACAAAAAGAAGTTCATTGAATTTGAATGCACTTCTAAAAGAAGAACCATCACTCCTTTCAAGTTTTTTAATCAAATTAAGATTAACGTACTTCTCTGTCAGTCATGGACAATTTTCTTAACCCAATTGTCATTCTTTGTGAAAAGGAGGTAGTAAGATATGAAGATGATGCATCATCAGCACAAAATATGGAGAAATCTTTTAGATCATTTAACATCTAATATAGTTTTCTGGAATTCAAACAGCTAATGTGCTTAATCATAATCCAAATAGCAATGAGATGAAAGAAAAACATACCGCAAAATAAATGATTACTAATGTAAAGGTCCACCTGCAAGGGATAAATCGAAATTAAAGCAGTTTATAAGGATCAAACAAACTGTGATTCAAAATCCTATATTTCTCATAACATGTGTTTATTCTTTGCGCCTTAATTTATTCATTAATCTTCTCTGTTTAGTAATTTTTGAAGACTACAGATGATAAGACGACTCAACTCCCTACTCAATACGAAAAATTACTCAGAAGTCAAAACAAGCAAAGAGAGAAAGAAATTTACTGCGTATAGAAGTAGAACGCAAATCCACCACTATTAGAAACCAAAACTATCAATAGCGACCCCATTATCACCACAACAGAAGCACGAAACACCAAAATCCAAATCGGGTTCAAGCTTATCCAACACGAATTCCATAAATCCGAACTTTTAAGCAATCTATCATCTTTCGATCTCAAAATAACGATCGCTGCCACAATCGCTGGAGATATTATGAGCAGAGCGCAGACGAACACCTGCCATTGCATAAAGTAGCTGAGGTTGTTGTTGCTATCGTGTGGCATTTTTGTGGAAGAAACCCTTGCTTTTTATTGGCTGAGCTTTTAACATGAAGAATGGAGTTTGGTTGGGATCATCGAAGAACTAAATTTACATACTTAACACAAGGGTAGGCTGGTTGCAATGTTTTCATAACCGGACCGTGAATCAAACCGTGAAGACTCAACGTTCGAGGTTTCGAGGGTTCGACCGGTCGAACCCTCAAAAACCGTACAAACTTTTTTTTTGAAAATTAATACATGTAGATGCAACGTATCAATCATAAGTACACAATAAATCAACATCTTCAATAAATATATATGATATTAATTCATAATCCACATATTAATTTAAATATGAAAAAATAAACAAAATTTACCACACTAGCTGCACTAATTACGAGTATAAAACGAACGGAGATTTGAAAATATATTTTGAAACGAAGAAATTGCGCATATGAGAGGGTTCAACCGGGTTTAAATGAAGAGTTAAACCGCCAATTCAAAGATCGAATCAAGGTTATTGCATGAATGAGGTTTAATTGAGTTTCCGACCTTTTACTACCATGGCTCAGGGTTATTCACGGTTCAACCGCGGTGGGGTCGGGTTATGAAAACCATGGCTGGTTGTATTGTCCTCACCATGCAATTTTTACTTCCATCCCCTCCTTTTTTTCCTTTTCTTTCTTTTCTTTTCAGAAAATATGCCCACCGTACAATTTCGATTTCATTTCATTTAAAAAAACTAAAATAAGGTGCACCATTCTCTACTTGAACGATAGCAAATATACTCCATTTCAGAAGATTTTTCTTTTTTGATAAAAATTCAAAAGAAATTTCTTCTTTTTTATTTTAGTTTGGTTAAATGGAGAATCATAGGATAAGTCAAACCTTTAAAAAAAACAAAAACCTCTAAATTGTTGTTTGTATCCTTGTTCCTTTATTATTTTGTGAGGAAAATAAGCGATCCTTATCCAAGAAAGAGACGTTCTTATAATTTTGTTATATAAAAAAAATACTGCCAACAAGTCTGACGGTGGTAAAATCCCCTCATGTAGAGAATAAGTAAAAAAAGACCCTTGAAGTCCTAGGATTGATTCATGAAACAACTATAGACCAGACCAACAATTGATGCTAGACTATACAAGGGGCTAAAGGAATGAAAAATAGAACATCAACGACGTCGATCAAATCAAACATATCATCCAGAGGCTGTAGATCCAAGCAATTGGTGCAAAAAATCCAACAATCAAGCAATCAAACCATATACCCAAAAAGGAAACGTCCATAGCGACTGTCAATCAATTGAAGACTATGTTGGGATAAGAACCAATAATCGATCCAAGCAGTTCATCCAAGCAAAAAGAAAATGTCCATAACCACCACTAGAACTGAAAAAAAAATTAAAGAATACGCATGTGTGTAATTTAAAATTTATATACATGTATACGTGAGAAACGAAGGAATAACAGAAAGTAACCAGAATTAGTTATCGTTCATGAGTAAAGCGTTTGAAGAAATATCTTCATTAAAAATTATTGTTAGGTCGTTGCTTAATGTCATGTTGTATCTTTCTCTACAATAAACAATTTTACCTTCAACATACCGATGTGAGTTTTTACCTTTTGAAGGAAAGCCTTGACAAAAAAAAAAAAAAAAAAAAAAAAAAAAAAAAACATGTTAGCTTAGCTTCTAGCTAGAATCGGCAGCCTAATCTATACTATACTATTATTGTTGAGTTAGATTTCAAAGCACACAAACCTCCTTCATATTTTGGAAAATGAACAGTCACATTTCTAATTTCTTTCTATTCCAAATTTTGAAATGTGATAACTTTTTCTACATTAATTGGATTTAAGACTCGTTTTCACTGTAAAATCTCAAATTTAATATGTTTTCCAATGATATCCATTGGTGATAGCTAAAAATAAATTTTTTAAAATAGTAATTTTATATAGCAGTTTTAACCGCATTTATATAATCCAATTATTTTTTGTCACCGCTGTGTACCGCGTTTCTGTAATAGCATTATTATGATGATCATAAACATTACATATTAGTTTTACCTAGATTATTATAATGTATTTATTGTCTTTTAACATATTTGAAAGGAATATTTTTTTCGAATTATACAATTGTGGTTGCCTTTGAATATTGTAACTGCATTATGTAATAAAGTAATAATTTTGATTGTGTTTGATAGTTTATTCAAACTCAATGCAGTTACAATTTAACCCAACCAAAAAATGGTGTAATAATTTATAGGTACTTTTTGAATTAATTTAACTACATTAACAACATTAGCATTTTTTTATTGCATTTACATGATTTTGACTATATTTGATAATTTTATTCAATTTTAAAACAGTTATAAATTAATGAAATTAAGAAAATGCAATTATAATTTAATTTAACTATATTTGAAGATTTTTAACCACAGTTATGTGACGTAGTAATAAATTTGGCTACATTTCAGGAATTTATTCAGCCTTAATACAATTAAAATTTAACTACATTAATAAAATGCAGTTATAATTTAATGATAATTTTGAATTATGCATGGTAGAATTTGAATATTTCAACTATATTTATGTAATGTCGTAATAATTTTGGTTGTACACGATGATTTATTCGAGCTTGTTGTAGTTAAAATTTAAATGCATTACGCAAAAGCAGTTATTATTTTGCAGTATTTTTGGAATGAAGCAATTATTGTTGCATCTGGATATTTTGACCGTATTTATGTGATGCAATACTAATTTAGCTGTAGTAATGACTTTGTTGATGTTAATGATAATAATTTAACCGCATTATGAAAATATAATTGAAAAATGAATTTTGCTTTTTGATAGCTTGAGATGATTAAACGATGACTTCACATAATTAATGCTTGACTCAACCGTGCAGCTCAGCGTTTAATACATTGCATCCAGGTGTGATGACATAATTTGGCTAAGTTTACTCCATTTCGTTTACAATTACGATGATTAATAATACGAGAAGCATATAAGTTGTTGTATTCGGGCTCAAGATAGACGCACAATTTAAGTGTTAGGTCAAAACATGTGCTGCCGTGAGAATAATATTGATAACCACCTAAATGAGTTTATTTTTTATTTTTGCAGTAAATTCTAAAATCACTTACACCACCATTGTCGGAAAACTTCTACAAAACAATTGATGGATGTATCTTTGTATAGATGATCATGTAGTCATAGTTTGATTATTAGATATAGTTAACTAGGTCAGACGAGCAGTGAGAGAATTTAGTAATAATATTGCATCAATGACACTTTTGTCTTTTTTGGCTGCATGTACAAATACCTTCAATTGTTAAATAAATGACTGATGTAATGCATCTGTTAGGGCCAAGAAAACATCACTTGTTTGCGCTCAAGCCTAATATCATACATGCGTTCCTAGCAGTTATTTCTGAGGCTGAAAAATGTATAGACTTTGCACAATTGTTCTCTTCTGTATGTTTTGGATATTTTCAAATATTGGTTACTGCGACCAGCTGTATGCCGTGTTTTGTACCTTGCATCAACATAGATCAGATTCAGTGAACAATAGTAATTTATATTGGAACCCATGTTATTTTCTTATGCATGATCATTTTTTTTCGAAAACACAAGAGAACCCGGCAGGCCGGTAAACTCCTGAGGAGGGTATAGTAAAGTCGTCCGTTGATCCAAGCCCCCATACCCCGGGTAAATTTAAATAGGATAGGGAAGCGCGTGGTAGGAATTGAACCTGCGTCTTTTTAGCAGAACCCAAACCTCCTTTCTACTGCGCTGCACCTACAGCGACTGCATCATCATTTCTATTTCAATTGAATCTTCTGTTTTACTACTTTTCCCATGTACTATTTCTGTTGTTTTTTTCTTTTTTCCCTCCCTTTTTTAGCTGTTGACAAATACTTTTCCTGACTTTTTACAAATTTCGTCCTATTAATATATTTCTCCCCATTGCAAAAAGGTTTTGTTACTCTTATTTAATTGAATCGACGTGCACTGTGTCTTTGTGTTTGTAGTTCACATCATATACTTTAACTATATCTATGCACATTGAAGCAGCTGTGTAAATGCAAAAGCAACAAATTGGCGTTATATGCCATAGTGAATATATCTATGCATTAGCGGACAAATTTTTAACACATTATCCTCTAAATAGTCTGTGAACTTTAACATATTCACTGTAACTGTTTTGTTCGATTTTAATTGTGATTATCATAACCAAATATATCTATGTATTCTTTACCCTACCAAATTGTTATTCATGATGTAACTCTATCGTTCAACAATGTTTTTTCATTACACACCATATTAAATTTCTTATACATTTGGATATGTCCTATGCAGCAACAATATTTTTCAACATCCGTGTGAGAAGCACGGGTTCGCACTAGTTATAATTGAATTGCTATGGAGTAAATTAGGTTATCAAAAGGAATGTTATCGTCGTTGAACATTCTTTGGTTCCGTATAAACCATATATACTAATAAATAACAATGAAGATAATATCATGTAAAGTTCTATTAAATTTACTCCATTTTAATCTTAGGTTGTTTCGGCGATATTCATAGTTAAGGCCAGTGTTGATTGTGTCAAAATAATAAATGTTGAGGGTGTTAACATGAATAGAATTGGTGCATGGACAATTGTAGTGAAATTTGGTAATTTTTGTAGGTCTGCATTGCTGAGGGTATATTTTTTTTCTCTACGAGTAGATTCCTTTTCTTAAAGCATTCAATAGTATTTAATTTGTTATGCAGGATTAAATACACGTGTGGCTTTGATTTAGGAGGAGCACTAACTTTCCAAATGGATTTGAAATTGGTTGGCATAGTTCCTAAGAAGTTTAGAAACTTATACACCGAGTTTAGAGGAGTAGGTTTTACTTTTATCCGAACAACATATTTTAATATCACTCTCGCTAACTAAGTTATAGTATTCCAGTTTGGTACAAAGTAAGACAAACTAAGTTAAGTTAGTGCCTTTAAGGGTACGATTGAATGTAAATTCCATGGGAATTCATCAGGTGCCCAAAAACCTCTGAAATAATTGCATTTCTGAAATTACAAGTATCAAAAAGTTCTTTTTATTACGCTCTAAGTGGAATAGCAATAATTCAGCTGCCAAAATGAAGTATCGTTGCCTGAATGTACTATAATATTGATCCTTAGGTTAAAAATGTTGATGTTTTCTAAAATGGATTTCCAAAAGTGAGAAATATTGTTGGAGTTACTAAGATGAGGTGCAGGTAATAGGTTATATCATAAAATTGGTTTGAAATAATCTCTTTCCAAATAAGTTTTTCATTATCATTATTGAATTTTCAGAGTCATTTTCCTAATAACAGTAAGTGTAGATTGTGTAGATTTATAGTTCCAAGCCTCCATCTTCTTTATTGTAATCCATGCTTCGATTGACTAGACAACTAATACTACACATGAATTTTCCTCACTCCAAAGGAAATATCTTCTGATATAGTCTATTTTGTCAATGAACCATTTGGAAAAAAGGTAAATTTACAAAGTGGACAAAACATAGTTAATAAGAATGATCGTACCCGATCTATATAGAAATCTAAAATTTTAATTTGACAGTTTTTTGTTAATATTTATCAATTATTATTTGCCAATCTTTCTTTTTAAGCTTAGCGAGTCTAATCAAAAACCATAAATATTACATAGGAAACTTCATGATTTTGCAATGTAGAGTATTAGCGACTTGGTTTCAACATTATAGACATCATTCAGGACTAAAACCGAACTCTTATCAAATTAATCTTAAGTCCAAAAAACATCTCAATGCTATATAAAATGAACTCGAGAGCTGAATGTGGCGAGGTCTACGAGAGGTAAAATGCACAGTGTTATCGGCAAACTGCATGGTGGATAGGTCATCACTAGTGATGTCTTTACCGACACTTCCTAGAACCCCTTTATTAATAGATAATTTTATGATCCTAGAGAAAGCTTCGGCTACTAGGTTGAATAATAAAGGAGATAAATGGTCGCCTTGTCTAAGATTACATTTTGATTGTATTTTATTTCGTAGAATATCGTTAACCTTAATACCAGAGATCCTTGTTTTATGCAAAGACATAACCAAACAACCCATCTAGAGCTAAAATATCTAGCTAGTAATAAATCATTTAGGAATAATCTGTCAACATAATCGAAACTTTGGCAAAATCAAGTTTCAACAGGGCACAGGCGATATTATTTCTACAACAGTGATTATATATTCTTGTACTACTGTGACCCATCTGTAAGATTCCTACACCAAATGAAAGCGGACTAGGTATTGTCAACTAAATTTTCATTTTAATTCTTAACTTATTATAATAATTTTGAGTGAACAATTTCCCAACGAGATAGGCCTAAAGTCCTTGAGTTATATTACACCCGCTTTTTTATGCAGAAGGATTATGTTAGCGAAGTCAAATCTTCCTAAATGTAAGTTACCATTATAAAACTCATTTAACATTATGATCAAATCATTCTTGAAAACATACCAAAACTTCTTATAAGTAAAATAGGAAACCCATCAGAACGAGGCGATTTATCACTAGGCATATTATTGACAGCCTTACAGATCTCCTATTCAGTGAACAGGATGTCCTAGTACCCAAAGAAATCCGTGAATTAGAATTATAAAGTTCGTTCCATCTTAACATTTGATAGAGTTAGGGGTATGTCCTAAGGGAAATTATGTAATTTGTTACATATATCTAACTCAATAACCAATCTTGTTCGAAATCAAAGGTATTTCTTTCTATTATATACTTGATATAATATGGTTATATTAATTAATTAATTCAATAAAAATATATTTAATAAAAATGCATAAATTATATGTATTGTGATAGTAGTCACTAAGTTTTGTAATCGTGAGTAATTTATCACAACAAATAAATATACATTTTAAATATTCCCAAACAAAATGTATAGAGATTGGATATCAATGTATCCATTGAGGCTAGAGTACGTAACGTCCTCCAAATATTGGGCAGTGTATTACTCATGGTTGTTGGGGGAATCTAGAGGTTACAGAATGATAGTTATTGGATAACTATGGAACGAATCACTTGATGGTTTTCTATTGATTAATATAACTAAAGTCAAACAGAAAATATCGGTGTGACTTATTTACACGGTCTTCTTGACTTGAGAATACCGTGGATTTTTAATATAAAAGCTCCACATTGATTATAGTCAAATCTTGGCATGGCGTTCCATCGAGTCACTATAGTTGGGTTGAGTTGAAGTATTAGAAGAGAATAACTATTCGAGAGAGGATCTGTCTCCTCAGTTATATGGGGTTGGTATCATGGTCAATTTAAATCAAATCAAAGTCAAAGTCTTTGGTCAAAGCGTTTTGATTAATAATAATTGTTATTATTGAACCAGGGATATTTTGTTTTGACTATATAGTTGAAAATAAATGATATTGGAATTTTGACCATTACCTAGTTCCGTAAGTCCAAAGTGATGTAGTTTTGACGAAGAGAATTGGTATAAATAAATGTCGTGACCGGGTAACTCTATTAAACTAAAATTAGATTTTACCGAAACCGAGTAAGCGATAGATTTGGTCATAACATCACACCACCTGGCAAGTGATGTGTGAACACTAACATATGAATAGTTCAATGTTAATTGCTGATCAAATTGACAACTAAGAGTTACAGAACCGAAATGATGAATTCTCTTTTGACCAAACGATTTAATTATTTTATAATTGTCATAAATTAATTAATATTTATGAAATATTAATTATTAAATTTAAATATGATTTGAGAAATTATTAGATTTATATATATTTATAATAGTTATAAATATATCAATCAATATGAGATATCGATAACAATTTAAATTGAATATAATTGTATATATTTAATTTGCTTTAAATGGGCTAATGGCCCATGATTGTTTGATGTTTAGGATCAGTTACTATAGCATGGGTATGTGGCGACAAAAATCAAGTAATTAGTTTGGAGATATATGGTTGATTCTACTTTCTCTCTTATTCAAATTATTTATGTATTGATCTCAAAACCTAATTCATTAAATTTTGGCCGCCTTTTCCACATTCTCTCTAGCCAGATGCAACACATCAGATAACCCAAATCAAACTTAATATAAATTCAAGACTATTTAATAGTGAGAAGGTCGTTGATTTTAGACAAAAATTTGACGAATCAAGGAATTTCAGAGGAAGAGAACTCATCCTTATACTTGAGGGCATTTTTTGTAGGTAATAATACATTTATATATATGATAAATGATTATGCTATTACATTTTATTGATTATGTATATTTGTTTATTTATAAATATGTCATTATTGCTTAATAGTTAGATGAGATTTCTATAAGTAACGTTATTGTCACAATAACGATTGACTATATGTAAATTATTCTAATACATATTCATTTATCAATATTCTAATGATCTATGTATATAAAAGTATTTTATTTTAATATTATATTAATCAATATATGTATACATACATACATACATACATATATATATATTAATATGTAAATCAATGCATATAATTAATTTGTATCAAAGCACTTATATACTATATAAAATTGATCTAATATTTTTCTAATATATGTTTATATCTATTATATTTTTTACAGCCGAACAATGAATTTTCGTTATTATTAGATATTTTATATTATTATTAATCACTTTAGAATTTAATAAATTCAAATAAAATAAATAAGGTTTCAAAAATTCAATTTTATATTTTTTGAAATTATTTCATCTTGTTAGAGTTTTCAATACAAAGTTTATAATTTTTCTTTTCGTTTTTACATTTTTAGCAATTAAACCAAAATCGGCTGTTTTAATAATTAATTAATTGTAAATATTAACTTTATTCAAGAAAATCTAAAAAAATTCACAACCTATAAAATATCATTATAATTTTTTTAAAAATTTGATATTTTAATAGGAAATTATTTTATACTATTTAATTAATGACCAACTAATTATTAATTCATATTTATTTATTTATTAACATATCAATATCATAATAACTTCAGATGTGTGATATTTTCGAACTGAAAATAAATAAAAAATTCAGTTTATGTGTGAATATATATATACATAATCTTTATTAATAAGTAGAAAAGAAGCGCAATCTTTTGGTCCAACTGTGAAGTTCCAAAAACATCATTATATGCAAACAAGAGAATAGAAGTTCGCATCTCACAAAGAACAAAAATTAACATCTATTTTTAAATTGAAATCTTGGAACGTAAATAAGATTACAACTTCGAAACCCTATTTCGACAAAAGAATTATAATTTTTTTGTTGAGGCATTTCACTAAAAGGACAAACTTTGTAGTCTAATTAGTTTCTAGGACACACATCCGCAGAAATTAATTTCAAGGCCAAAGTCAACAGCATAATTACTTTTAAGGACAAAGTCAGCAGTCCAATTACTTTCAAGGACATAATTTCATAGGTTTTTAGTCCTTAGAAATTAATTATTTTGCATTTTATCATTAAAAGTAATTATTTTAGTTATGTATCCTAGAAACTAATTGCACTTGCTAAAGAGGCCCTTGTGGCTAATTTCCACTTTTTTCTTTATATCTTTATTGGCAGTTAGAATAAAAGCACAATCTAAGTCCGACAGTGGAGTTCTAAAAATACCCTTATATACAAATAAGATATTTGAAGTTCGAATCCCAAAAATGAAGACAATTAACATCTATTTTCAAATTGAAAATTTGGAAAATAAATAAGATTACAACTTCGAAACCCTATTTTGATAAAAAAATTATAATTTTTTCTTTATATTTTTTAATTTATTTTTTATCAAACTATGTAAAAATTCTATATTTAATAATTTTATGAAAGGGTTATGTATGCACATGCGTTGCATGTGCCTGCAAATCTCGTATACAAGTAATTTATTATAATATAAACTTATATTTAGTTATTAAATTTATAATTACATACATTAACAACAACAACAACTAAGTCATTATTCCCAATAAAGTTGGGGTCGACTAGAGATGGAACCCAAAACCAAATGGAAAAGTCAATTTAAAAGTAATAATAAGAACCATAACAATTGAAAAAACCATGACAATAATAATAAAATAAAGAAAATTAATTAAACAAATAATAATAATAATAAATAAGTAAAATAAAAACAAAGATAAAAATAAATTAAAAATATACAAAGAAAATAAAAAACCATGGTAATATGATAGTACTAATAGTTTAGAGACCGAAGACCAAATACTACATCTTAGACTCCTTTTTCACTAATCCTATAATCAAAAACTTATAACACTACCCCTGAACCAACCCAAAGTAAAAAAAACTCCAAGCTCATGGTTCTAGTATGTGGTTCGCTAACATTCACACGCTCTTGTCCGACACCAGCTCTTCGAATGTATTCCAATCTTTATAGTCCATTTTTATGACTTTCTCCCATGTCAACCTTGGTCGACCTCTATCTCTTTGAGCATTCGATGCGGCCTATAGTTCGAATACGCATAGGTGCCTCGGGAGTCCTCCGTTGGAGATGTCCAAACCATTTTAAGCGGTGTTGGACTAGCTTCTCTTCAATAGTTGCTACTCCAAGTTTGTCACATATATCATCGTTTCTAATTCGGTCTTGTCTTGTATAACCACAGCTCCATCGCATCATATGCATCTTTGCTACACTTATCTTCTGGGTGTGTTGTCTTTTAGTAGGCCAACATTTTGCACCATACAACATCACAGACCCGATTGCGTTTTATGGAACTTACTTTTAAGCTTTTGTGGGACTTTCTTTTCGTAGAGAATGCCTGGCGCCAGTCACCGTTTCACCCATCTAGCTCTAATCGTAAAACTAACATCTTTATAAATCTCGCCATCATACTGCAATACTGATCCTAGATATTGAAAGGATTCCTTCTTAGACACTACTTATCCAGCCAGAGGGACATCTCAATCCTATGATCTGAAACTATATATATATATATATATATTGAGAACTTTATATATATATACACAATTACTTTATTTTAATTCGTATATATACATATAAATATGTAAAATAATTTGTTTTGTAAATATATAATTATATGTACATTTATATAATTATTATTTGTGATAATACATATACATATATTTATATTTATAATAACTTTGTATAGTAGACATATTTATATATTCTTATATATATAATTGTTTAGATATTTATAATTATAGTTATATGCACATATTTAGACAACATACAATAGATATAGAACGAGCTAATGTGTCTGTTGCAATTTAAATCCCAGTATTACGAGCATGTTATACCTTGCACGAAATAACATATTACACATGCACACTCATATACCTTTGTATATGATACATGTGTATACTTATATATCGAGTAAAACTAAATCAAATAAACTTCATACTATGATTAATAAATTTAAATAAAATGCATGATTTTATTTAAATTAAATTTAAAAATGTTATAAATAAATTAGACTTCATAGACCCAATATAGATCCATTAGGGTAATTTTTTTGAAATTCACCCATATCTTCCGTTGCGGTCTGACCCAGTTCTAATAATGGCGTATTAGAGCCTAATAACCTATGTTGTCTAATCATATTAGGATTAACTATTAAGCTCAAAGTCCAGAAGGTTATCTCAAATAGAAAACTCCCAATTTAAATCAGACCTTGGGCTAATTTCAAAATTGTTTCGAAACTAAGAATGAAAGTTTTAAATTAAAAGGTTAAATTTAAAATAAGAATATACTCTAAATGTTATAATATTTGTTTTCAAATTGTTTTGAAAATTGAAAATATAAGAATTTTAAGTTTAAAAATTGAATTTAAATTATAATATATGCATATTGTAAATGTTATAATATAACGAAAATTTTCAAATTTTTAAAAAATTAATATAAATTAATTTCAAAATTTATAAAATTTAATAATAAGATTAATAAATAATTTAATTAATAAATAAATATATACATGAATTATATATTATGATATATGTTTTGTTGTTTTTAATGTTTAAAATAACATAAGTATACATGTATATATATTAAATGAACTTTGAAATTAATATAATTTAATTAAAATCATTAATTAAATTAACCAATTAAAGGTTAATTAATTAAATTATCTAATTAAAGGCACACATGCATAAGGTATATGTGTAATACTATAACATTATGGTATGTAATAAAAGTTTAATGTAAGTATAATATTAAAATAATATAAGTTAACCAATTAAATAAGATTCAATTAATGTAATGTTATACATAAGACTATTATATAAGTAATATAAAATATAAAAATTATATGTAATAAACTATATAATATGAATGTATAAACTAAATAGGAAATTATTGTCAAGGACTAATTTCTTAGAGTTTTAGACTCAAGGACAGACCTTCAATATTTTAGTCTGAAGGATAACTTTTTTTAGGTATCAGTTTTTAGTTATTGATAGAAGTTTTTAAGTATCGGTTTGTAGTTATCGGTAGCAGTTTTTAGGTATTGGTTTTTAATTTGTTAGTAGTTTAGAAAAATGTTTGTCCATATGAATAATTTAGAAAGAATGTTTGTCCTTTTGATTAATTTTTAGAAGAATGTTTGTCTTTATGGTTAAAATATCGAGGTCGTGTCTTTAAGACTAAAAATATACAAATTTTTGTCCTTTAAATTAATTCCCCCTAAACTAAATGTGGAACATTAAATAAACCCTAATTAGACAAGGGATGAATACATATGTATTGTAAATATACCATGATTTAGATGTGTCTAACACTTGAATCAGGTGGGCATTTCATAAGAAATACCTTATTCCGTCAGTCGATATCACTCAATATAATATATTAAAGATTATGAATCCTCAATATATATATATATATATATTAATAAATTACTTGCATACTTCATAGTTGTTGAGCAAACTCAAGTAAGGATGTTTTGTGTAGCATTATTAATATATTGAATATATGAGGTAAACTAACTACATGTTTTATTGAGAAAACCCAATGTACATATAATATACTTTGGCCATCGCGATGTGGTAGGTACGAGTGAATAATTTTGTTTCGATTTGTTGACCGGACTCAAGGTCAAAACAGAATTAGGACAAGGTGCCAAAGGGTTAGGAGTTGTATATGATACAATCAATAAGGATTTATCCATTATTTGTGAGGCTGTGATTTGTTAAGCAGATTCAAGGTCGGAATCCCAAGACAAACGAGTCCTAACATCCATTAGTGAAGTCAAAAGACTTCTATATTTCGCTTAGAGTTTGGTGAAACATATAAGACTAGTGGGAGCCTTGTTAGAAAAATAAAATGACAACCTTTAACCTTTCTAATATTATAAGAACTTATGCTATATAATGTTATAATAATCTACAAAGAAAATTTGTGCATTTAATATGACTGATAAAATGTTTTCAGTTAATATATATGGATGGTTCGAATCGAAGATTGATAAATAGAAATATAACATATATTTACTAATAAATGCTTTTTGCATGTTAAAGTTTTTAATACCCATGCAAGTACATAATTTTACAACTACTAAATATACTAGTAATTTGGTTTCTTCCACGTTTATTTGGTCAAGACCATGTATTGCATTCTATGATTTTCGAGCACTAGAGAAATACAAGGCTTTGGATATTTGATCCACATACTATCGCATATAAGTTTTATATGAAGATGATCACAGTTCATAATGTCTTCGATGAAGTAATTTCATTCGAAACAAGCCAGTAAATAGTACTATCAGATCAAGTTTTCAATTTGATTGATTATAAAAGGATGTATTGTGTTAAACGTAACACTAAACCAAAACTACAAGAATGGTCTAATAATTCGATCACTGAAATGTCAGTTTGATCAATTTATGTAAGGTGCATCATATTTGATGTCCTTAAATGTTAAGGATGATCAAATGCATCTTTGTAAAGAGTTCATAATTATGTTGTGGTAAGGGTTTTCTCTTGAATGATTTGACCATTTGAAAGGAAAACAAATGTATAAGAGTAGATGTAATTTAAGGCATATAGTTGGGGATGAAGAGAGTGAATAATCACTTTTGCTTCATAAAGAAATATCGAAAATGAGAATTGTATTAATAATTAATACATAACATTGAAGTGAGAAATACAATTACTATTTTGAAATGTATTTCATATAGAAAATTATTTTCTACGATATTTATTTCTTTGAGTTCAAGGTATTTGATCAAAAAAAATTTCGTTGGAAAATAATTGTAGTGTATGAAATAAATAAATCTATATTAAGTGAATGATGGACCTCCGAATATAGTTTGCTATTATAGTAATGGTGGAATAGTGGGAACATGCCATATAGCACTTATTGATTGCACCAAATTACGAAAATTGGTTTCGTAAAGCGTGCCAAACATTATTTATGAAATAAGGACTATTTTTCGGCATCGACTGAAAAGTAGACACGGCTATATTTCAATATGAATATTCATTATGAAATAAAACCATGATGTGGAATTTTTTTTCATAACAAAAGCGATGCATTGAAAAGTATAGAAGTATCTAATATTATTTACAGTTATTTTGGACTTATAGACTATGCCATAGTTTTGAGAAATAATTTTATTATATGATTATGAATCATATGATACTAGTTAATCATATCTCAAACATTAAGGACTATGCACTCATTTAGTAGGAGCATCACAAGAGTTTATGAACTCTTCGGATTGATATATATATATATATATATATATATATATATATATATATATATATATATGCATGCAATCGTATTTGCATCGAAAATGGTCACAAACACCCAATTGTCGATGGAAGCACATGTTTACAATCACTGATCACAGATAACAAGTAGGTAGAGAAAATAAATGTGAACAACACTCAAAATTTAAAAGAAAATGCACAGAAACACACAGATTAAGAGTGGTTCGACCTATGGCCTACGTCCACTATGAAAGGCTGACTTTTATTGATCTTTGTTCGTTGGTTACAATGAGTTATAACAGTAGAATCGAAGTACAAAGACAACCTCAACAGAGTCTGGATGTAAAAGAGTCAAAAAAGGTCCCTTTTCTGTAGGTCCTCGGCTGCTTTTTATAGGCGTAGGTTGTAAATATCTTGCTCAGATCTCAGAAGAACCATTCTCTTATGTGGGCGGGCCCACACAATCGATCCCGTGTCCTCTGCACTCGGTCTGTGATTGATATGAACAAATTTCATATCGATCAAGATTTGATTCAATCGAGTCTAAATTGAGCATGAACATTCTTTAGGTTGTACGTAAGCTTTTGTGAAAATTTGGTGGCATTTTGACTTATAGATTGTGAGTTATGATCGATGCAAGTTTGAGCTTTTCGACTGCTGTTTTGTTCGTATCGATCCTCTTCGTATCGTTGGTTTCGCATCGATGGGAGCACGTGCTTGCTTGTTGACATGGCGCTTGTTTTTTGGATCGATCCGAAGTCCATGACGAATCGATCGATTCTTTCCTATGGATACGCCTCGTTTGTATTGACCCAGGCTAGCCGCGTTCGCATCGACCCGTTGCTCTGTTCGTATCGATCATTACTGCTTTTGTTCATGTCGATGATCACAGGCTAATTCATATCGATGACTAGAGGCTGCTTCGTATCGACCCTCTGGATACAACTTTGTTCAATGGCAATTGTATATTTCCATCTCACTGTGGGCCAATTCATATTAATGGAAAGCTTTGAGTACATATCGTTCCCCTTAGCTGACCGACACGAAATGGGTTGAAAAGGGATCGATTTGAAGATGACAGCAGTTGACCAAGTTGATGAGGAATGATGTTATCGGTTGATGGATAAGAAGAGAGTGGTTGTCCGATGGATACGAAGTGGTGCACTCGATGGATACGAAACAATATTTGTTAATGGATACGAACAGCTGAAGCTTGATGGATACGAACAACATATGTTAATGGATACGAACTACACTGCTCTCCTGATCGGTATGAAACCGTGCGCATCCCATCGATTCGAACCAAATCGATACAAAGAGAGTGGGTGCTTGATGGATACGAACAAGGTGACCGCTTGAGTTGTATTGATCATATCTTGAGCATACGAACTCCGATTGACTTGAAATTTGAAATGTCATCTTTCATGGATTTTCTTGTCATGTCATACCAATTGTAGCTCAATCTGGACTCAGGAAAAATTTACCAATATTCATAGTGAACCTGTATATAGATGGCATTGGAGGAGATCTGTCTTTAGTTTCCATTCAATCTCTTAGTGTCAAGGCCTTCCCAAAAGGCGGGAGAACAATGATCATGCTTATTATATGTGAAAATCCAGCATTGATCATTATGCAGTCGAGTGGGTTAAATCCGCCTGTATGTGACCTTGCCTAAAGGCGGGTTAACACTTTGCCCTCCAAAATATGCCTTACGATAGGAAGGTGTGTTTAGTAGTGCCATAGGCTGGATGTTCGTATCATGTTGATGATCTATAAAAGAGATTGATAGTCTTACCTAACTGTGAATGACGATCGTTCAAGATCTTATGCCCTTTGGGGTGGTATGTGACCGTTCGAGGTCGGGTGCCATTCACGGCGAATGGTGACCGTTCGCGATCGGGTGCCATTCGAGGCGAACTGTGATCGTCTACGGTCGGGTGCCATTCAAGGTGAATTGTGTGTGCCCGAAGGGGACTTAGTATCATTAATGTCAGATTTCATGTTCGAGTGAATTTTCTGAATTGTTTGTTATGGCGGTTTATCGTAATCTCAAAGCATGCCTGAGGACCGTTCACAATCTCATACATGTGTAAGTGGCTTAGCCATTATGGAATCATAAATAGAAAATTTACATTCAAAATGAGTCTTTCAACAAAAATTTCCAACAAAACCAAGTCCAAACATGAGAAATAGAAAATAAAAGCAAAACAGAGACGTCGAAGTGCAAACACCTACACCGATGCGATTGATAATCATGTCAGATCATGCCTAAGGATCGCTCGTAATCCTGCACATGTGTGAATGACTCAAATGCGTTTGTGTGGAGTTTGCTACTTGTTTTCCATTCTTCTGATAAGTTGATGACAAGCTGACACCTCATTCCGAAGCCACCTTCATTTGATGTAGGCGGTGGTTGCTCTCGTTCCACCGTTGTTGCTCGCCTTCTCACATATTGCGATCACAGACCATTCCGGATATGTCCTTCTATCTCATCCCTTAAGTGTATGCAATCATTCGTACTATGACCATTTAGCTCGTGGAATAAGTAGTACTTGTTCGATCTTCTTTCACTGTTGGTTAGGTCCCTCCTCATTGGCTTTTAATAAGGAACTTTCCCCCTGATGTCCTGGTAGATCCGTTCCAAAGTTTCATTCAAATCTGTATAAGAGATGAATCACGGTTCTTTTCGTGGTCGCTTTGGTCCATCATCTTTATCCTCGACTTTTCGTTTCCATTTGTCCTTGGCTGAATCCTTTCCAGGCGGATCTCCGCTTTTGACTGCATACACATTAACTCCCTCTCCTTCCTCTATTTCAACATTTGCATCCTCCAATCGTAGAAATCCTTCAGCCTCATGGTAAAAATTCTCTAGATCCATAGGTGGATCCCTTGTCAGAGAATTTTTGAACTCTGTTCCATCAGTTATGCCAAATACAGCTGCCATTAAGACCATGGATGGGTCTGGGTGATCCGCCTATGTTGCTGCTGCATTAAATCGTGTTAAGAAGTTCCTCAAAGACTCTCCGGTCTTCTACTTCAATGCCGCTAGACTCGTCACATTCTTGGGCCTCGAGATGTGAACTTCGAACTGCCTCATGAACTTCTCAGTCAGCTCCGTCCATGTTCTAACAGAGCTGCTTTCTAATTTCCTGAACCACAATGCTGCTATGTCTATCAGATACAAAGGGAAACACCAGGACATGACTTCCTCCGACGTCCTAAATACATCCATATGTCTCATATATCTTTTCAGATGAACAGCTGGATCTGTCCTTCCTTCATATGTCTCCAATGTCGGTAGCTTGAATTCTAGTGGATTCTTGGTCTGCCTAATTGCGAGAGCGAAGAGGCTCCTGTTAACATCCTCCAAATCTCTATTCACTAATCCACCTCTCATGGATCGTCTAACCATCTCCGCCAATCTGTCACCGTTGCCAAGCTTAATCCTTGTCCGTTGTCTCCGATCTACCTCCCGAGTTCATGAGGGAATCCTGGAATCTGCTCTCCTGGACGGGCATCCATTCCTCTATCAATGCCATATTGAACAGCTGTGTCTGGTATCCTGCCTAAGGTTAGATCAACATGATCTTGTGGAGTGCCCCTAGTTCACGGGCTGCTCCTGATGGTCCAGCTCTATTTTGGATCCTGGTTGTTCCATGCTCGTGATCCCTAACTTCAGCACCCCTTGTAGTGATGTTCTCTTGATTCTGCACTCTAGCTTGTCCAATTTGCTGGAGTAGGTTCTGCATGATCTCTTCTTGCCTTTTCAGCATTTCCTCCAGCAAAGCTTCCATCATCATCTCCATCTCATCTCTGGTGATGAAAACTAAGGTCTGGTTTGTTTCTGAGGAAGCCTCATGACTCCCTTCGTGCTGACTCCTCTATACTCTTTGTCTTCTTCTTGATTGTTTCACCATGGTTCCTTTTAGATCTGATCCTTTAGCTTTCTAAATCCAAGTCTTCAATCTTCTAAATCTAAAATCCAAGCTTTAAATCCTAGAGTTCAGCTCTCAATGAAAAGCACCAAAATATTTGCGTCAAAAATGATCACAAACACCCAATTGTCGACGAAAACACCCGTTTACAATAACAGATCATAGAAAATAAGTAGGTAGAGAATATAAATGTGAAGAACACTCAAAATTTAAAATAAAACACATAGAAACACACAGATTTAGAGTGTTTCGGCGTATGGCCTATGTCCACTATGAAAGGGCTGACTTTTATTGATATTTATTCGCTGGTTACAATGAGTTATAACAGTAGAATCGAAGTATAAAGATAATCTCAACAGAGTCTGGACGTAGAAGAGTCAAAAAGGTCCCTTTTCTGTAGGTCCTTGGCTTCTTTTTATAGGCATAGGTTGTAAATATCTCGCTCAGATCTCGGAAGAACCATTCTCTCACGTGGGCGGGCCTACACGATCGATTCCGTGTCCTCTGCACTCGGTCTGTGATCGATACGAACGAATTTTGTATCGATGATCTAATCGAGTCGAAATTGAGCATGAACATTTTTTAGATTGTACGTAAGCTCCTATGAAAATTTGGTGGCATTTGGACTTGTAGATTGTGAGTTATGATTGATGCAAGTTTGAGCTTTTCGACTACTGTTTTGTTCATATTGATCCTCTTTGTATCGATGGTTTCACATCGATAGGAGAACATGCTTGCTTGTTGACATGGCGTTTGTTTTTTGGATCGATCCAAGTCCATGCTAAATCAATCGAGTCTTTCCTATGGATGCACCTCATTTGTATCGACCCGGGCTAGCCGCGTTCGCATCGATCCACTACTCTATTCGTATCGAGCATTACTGTTTCTGTTCGTATTGATGATCACAGGCTAATTCGTATCGATGACTAGAGGCTGCTTCGTATCCATTCTTGTGTAAGCTTTTCAAATCAACCCTTTGGATACAACTTCATATCGATGGTATTTGTATGTTTCCATCGATCACTACGGGCCAATCGTATCGACGGAAAGCCTTGAGTTCATATCATTCCCTTTAGGTGACTGATACGAAATGGGTAGAAAAGGGACCGATATGAAGATGACAGCAGTTGACCAAGTGGATTAGGAATGATGTTACTGGTTGATGGATACAAAGAGAGTGGTTGTCCGATGGATACGAAGTGGTGCACTCGATGGATACGAAATAATATTTGTTGATGGATACGAACAACTGAAGCTTGATGGATACGAATAACAGATGATTGATGGATACGAAGAACCTTGCTCTCCTGATCGGTACGAAACTGTGTGCATGCGATCGATTCGAACCAAATCGATACGAAGAGAGTGGTTACTTGATGGATATGAACAAGGTGACCGCTTGAGTTGCATCGACCATATCTTAAGCATACAAACTTCGATTGGCTTGAAATTTCAAATGTCGGCTTTCTTGGCTTTGTTTGTTGTATCATACCAATTGTAGCTCGATCTGGGCTCGGGAAAAATTTACCAGTATCCACAGCGAACCTGTATATAGATGGCATTGAAGGAGAACCGTCTTTAGTTTCCAGGCGATCTCTTGGTGTCACGGCCTTGCCAAAAGGCAAGACAACAATGATCATGCTTATTATCTATGAAAATCCAGCGTTGATCATTGTGCAGTCGATTGGGTTTAATCCGCCTGTATGTGGCCTTTTCTAAAAGCGGTTAGCAAATCGTAAGCCTATTAATACCAAAACGGTTACACATACTTCATCATACTCACTGATGAGCTATCACCGATATGGACATGTGTATTTGATACAATGTAGTATGTCTATAGTAAACTCATAGAGTATAAAACGAAAGAAATAAAAAAACATGCGATGGAAATGATTCGATTTGATCGAATGAGTGAGTATATTGGAAAGAGTTCTGAACGTACCTAAACATGAATAAATATTCAACCTCAAAAGTCACTCCTACATGTGATACATAATGATGTATCGATAAGGAGCAATCGAACTTTGTTGGACAATGTATGGTAATTATGAGTCAAGTTGAGTTAGTTTCTTTCTATAAAGTCACGCACTTAAGAGTAGTACACAAGATTAATATTGTTTCATCGAAATAATAGTTTACGAAATCATACAAGATAAGGGTTTATAAGAAACCTTAACATATCCTAGACCAAGGAGATGGCAGGTCGTGTGAGTCAAAAGATTGCACGTAATAATTATTCATGAGGGATCTTGTACGAATCTCTCTAAAAGGATTTTGGGAAAGACCATCGTTGGATAAAATATATATGTTTTGAATATAGGTCTTTAAACTAGAACCAAATCAGTTTTATAAATAAGGAAGTTCATAAAATGTTTATGAATACCTATTCTGTTGTAATGAGAAATTATTCATAGTGTAAAAGAAGTGGATACAATCAAAAGATAAAGCTGATTACATGGGATGAAATGAAATTAACCTAACCTAAATAAACAAATTGCATTAGAATGTCTAACAAGTATTCTTACACACTGAAGAGAAACTACGAGTTTCTTATCAATGTCAAGAATAGATAATCCTCGCTTGTTTACTTAAACTATTAAGAGTATTGACTCTATTATATGGTACGATGCGCAGATCCGAAACAAGTTCCAAGTACATTATCAAAATATGGTTTTGATAGTCGTATTCAAAGAGATATGATCCATTGGTCGCAAATCTATCTTTAAGAGAAAGACAAATACTGTTGGAATTTGAAGACCAATGTTGTATGAATAACCTCATAAATTTCAATTGTTGAAATTAACGTGAAAAATTTCTTATTCAACGTGCGCAAGTTAATTCGGATTTACTCACAAAATTATCGCTTAGTATGACTTTATGTTTAGTGCATATGTATTGAAACATAAAATTCTAAATAATGATTTAGAGTAAGCTATTTACACATAATAACCAAAATATCTCAAAGTCGGCGGGAGCGATATTGAGTTTGTGAGCCTTTATATATGATCCTAAAAATGGTAGAAAATACCATTTTATAAGCGTCAGAATTGAAAAATATTTTGATAGCAATCAAAAAGTTTAATCATTCATCAAAATGAATAGGAAGCATGTTTTTATAAAAAAGAATGTTAAAAGGTACATTGATATTTCTAAACTATAAGTAAACAACACATTGTTGATTTTAACGATGTACTTGCATTAAAATCAGTCTTAGTTATTTTAATACTCGATAGTGGATGTGCAAATAAAGTATTTTATAGCGATTATAAAAGATATTGGGAATGTCCTAAATCGATATGTAAATACGCCTTATTAAATTGTTTAATACAGAACGTGTGTGATGGATTCCTTATGCACTAGCAATAGAAAGTATCATACATATTATGTTGTCTATGATATTACGATTTGTTTGTGTATTTGATGCATAAAGCAAATATTAAATCCAAACTGATATCACTAAATGATTGTTTGAGGAGTTCTCGTGTACTTATTGAAATACTAGAGAATTATTTACAGAAACAACAAAATCCTTATGAAGGAGTGTTCAGACTCAAAAATTATAAGAGATATTGAGTATAACATCTCGATAATATATTAAGAATCATTAAGTTAGGAATGTTCCAAACAGAAGAGATTGTGGCTGATTCATTGACTTGAATAGTGTCATAATAAAAGCAATGTATATAAATATAAATGCATAAATTTATAACTGAGCCGAGGGTAGTTCCAAATGTTGAGAATCCAACAACATTGACATGACATAGTTTTTAATGGAACTTAGAGTACTAGAAATCAAGAGACATGCTCTAAATTGCTCCACATGTTAAAGGTAGTTGATCAACGTCGTAGGGAGTTAATCGATAGAGTAGATGATTAAAACATGACAGCATACCCATTCATTAAGGGACTGATTCAATTGGTTTTAAGAAAATCGATTGAAGAAGTTGGAACAAGATTTCATAACTGACCCGAAGTGCAAGTGGTAGATTGATAGAGTTAGGGGTATGCCCTAGGAATAATTATGTAATTTGTTACATATAATTAACTTAATAACCAATCTTGTTCAATCAAAGGTATTTTCTTTCTATTATATATACTTGATATAATGTGGCTATATTAATTAATCAATTAAACTAAAAGTGTATTTAACAGAAAATCCATAAATGGTATGTTTTGTGAATGTAGTTACAAAATTGTTGTAACCATGAGTAATTTATCACAATAGAAATAAATATACCATTTTAAATGTTTCAAGCCAAGATGCATCGAGATTGGATATCGATGTATATGTTGAGGCTAAAAGCAACACTTTTCAAATGTTGGGAAGTGTATTACTCATGGCTACTAGGGGCGGCTAGATGTTACAACTGAAAAATTATTGGATAACTATGGAACGAATCACTTGATAGTTTTCTGTTGGTTAATATAACTAAGGCAAATAGAAAATATCGATCTTACTATAGTTCTCTCAAATTGAGAATACTATGGATTTTCAATATGAAAGCTCTACTTTAATTATAGTCAAATCATGGAATGACGTTCTATCGAGTGACTATATTTGGATCGAGTGGAAGTATTGGAAGTGAAGCACTATTCAATAAAGGATTCATCTCCTCAGTTATATGGGGTTAATATCATGGTCAACTAAGTCAACTCAAAGTCAATGTCTCTGGCCAGAGCATTTCGGTAAATAATAATTGTTATTATTGAACCAAGGGCTTTATGTTTGGACTATAGAGTTAAATAGGGATGATACTAGAATTTTGACTATTACCAAACTCCATAAGTCCAAAGTGATACAATTTTGAAGAATAGAGTTGGTGTAAATAATTGTCATAAACAAGTAACCCTTATTAAACTAAAATTAAATTTTATCAAAACTAAGTAAGCGATAAATTTGGCCATAATGTCACACCACCTGCTAAGTGACATATAAACGTTAACATTCGAATAGTTTGATGTTAATTGCGTACTGAATTTACACCCAAGAGTTACACAACCGAAATGATGAATTCTCTAACAAACCTGACTCGAAAGAGAAATAAATGATTAGTTGATATACAACATTTGATACAACAATTTGATACAAATGATTATCAACATTATCAGAGATACACAACAACGGAAAGATAATAGCACCAGAAGAAAAGATAACATCAGTAGCGGAAAGATATCTTTAATGCCAAGCAAGAGAGAAAGAAAATCCAACAATACTGCAACTCCATCGCCAAAGTTCCAAACCACAAGCTCGAACCACCATCATCACGTTGTATTAAGCAAGGTCGGTCATGTTAACCAAATACGATCCCAAATCCAAAGATTGAAGAAGATTGCCAAAGACTGAAGGCTAACGAATCTACATCTGCTGGCTAATTATCCGAAAATCTGACTTTAGGCTGCCCCTGTGGAAAATTATGGGAACCCAGTGTTTAAAAAGGGAACAATAAACTCCAGGTCAGTCATGAGACTAGTGTGAGCATACAAAAACAGTTTATCTTGAACAAAAATAAAAAGAAATTAAATAAATTCGCAATGCTTTTTGGAAAATGAAACTGCCATAAGGCTTCCCGCCACACACACAATGCAAGCGCATACTTGGTGGAGATTTCTCCTTATGACAGTCAAAAATGCTTGATACGCAAAATCTTTTTGATATCATTATTAGTCATAGTGCAGAAAACCTTTCAAAAGTATAATATTAACCTTAGCCAACATACCACCATTATGGTATACCTACTATAACTACCAATTAAACGCAGGTCACCACCATAAGTAAAAGGCAGGTTATAAAACTAAAACTGTACAGGGCGCGTATTGTTTGATTGGATTTCCAACAAATAGTCAGGCTAAGGAACTTCCTACGCCACATGGGTACGCCTCTGGAGGGACGTCCCAAGAACATAACCCGATCTCTGCCAACATAAGGCCGGGTTACCTCTGTAACTAGGCCTCTCAACCAACAACCACAAAGCAATAGATTTGCAACAACCACATAAGTTAACTATCTGGGCTCCATACTATGATAGCACTTTTATTTAGAAGGAAATGAACATACCCTAAAGGGCATGACCCTCATAACCTTGTTGCATTCTTCCTGTTTCGACCATTTTCAAGTTGTGAGGTCCGACGAGGTTTCATCCACAAAGCTACGCTTTTCACAAAAGCCATGCTTTGATCAATAAATGATCAGCAACACTCAGCATTCCACATTATCAAATTGGGTATGTATCACTAGTAACCATCAACTACATAACCTTTGAGCTCGTACGTCTCGAAGAAGGGTGTTAAGCTAAGAGAATAAATTCTCCACCACCAAACAGAAATGTATTTGATAGAAACCAGCTTTACATCTCAAAGTGTAATGTCAGACATACATCCATACAAATTCGTTTCGGGTTCGAACGGAACTGAAGGTAATTCAAAGAAGCCCTTGCAATCTGGGTATTCACAATCCCGATCGGACTCCCCATCACATATGGAGATCTCTATACTGGCGCGACTCAGTGCAGAGACATTCGACCGGTAATCCTTTCGTTCTCGAAAATACCCAATCTTCACCACCGGTCTTTGAATGCTATCCATTTGGTCGTATCATTATTCGAAATGGGTTTTACGACATAAAGTCCTCTCCTGGCTAAATCGAATAATGAGCGCAAATCTAAAACCATATGGATGTAGTCGGATCTTAGTTAAGTCACAACTTAAAGCCCAAAACCTTTCTTTTAAATGGTTTAAACAAATTTCCATTTTTAATCCTTTAAAATAAAAGATACACCTTTAAGATCTTCTCAATTTAAAACAAGGTTCACCAAATCTTTCACAATAGCTTTCAAAACAATTTCAATTTCAAATATTTTATACAAAAGATACACCTTTAAGATCCTCTTTAATTTGAAAACAAAGTTCACCAATCTTTTACAAAGACTCATTCATAGCTATCAAAACAATTTCCATTTCAAACTTGAAATCTTTCAACAAAACCTGAAGTGCTTTCATTATGTGAAAGTCATTATCATTTGAAACAAATACTTTTATTCTCAAAAAAATCCGATCAAATATGCACAAGTTATAGCCTTTAAAGTATAAACTTGGGTGAAATTTAAATTCCCAAAATAATACTTTTAAAATACTTTAAAGATGGTTTAAAAATCCATATATATATATATATATATATATATTATTTTATAACTTGTATACCCTTTCAAACCATAGTTTATAAAATAATTTCAAAACTTAAACAAGATATATTCCATTCAAATTAAATTCAATTTTCAAAACTTCCTTTTCAAAAGCTTTTCATATTCAACCCAAGTCCATTTTCAAAACCATTTGGATTCAAAATTCAACTTTTTTTAAAAAAATATATTTAAATCCAAAATATTGTGAGTTAACCGATTTCCCGTGAAATTCATATTTGTGTGTGTGTGGTGTAGTCCAGGGGTTTTACACACAATAATAGCATATCACAATCATCATCAATTCAAGCACAACAATATCGATAAGCGGTATAATCCTTTAACGCTTATCTTCATTCACATATTCACAGATAAATATGTAAATTCATCATAGATAAATAAATAAATTATAGTTCTCGGCTCAATCATAACATAGAACATCACACATTAGGGATATCAAACAATTCAACATTAGGTAGAATCCAAACATTCATAAGTAAGATCAATTAACATCTGATTATAATTAATTTAAACCAGATTAATTACTTATGAATAATATACTATTCCTGGTTAATTAACAATAATTAATTACAAACCATTTAATTAATTATATTTAATTATTAATTAACCTTTAATAATAAATTGATTAACCTTTAATTATGTATTAATCATCCTTAATTAACAAATCATTCAACCTTTAATCATTTAATAATTAACCTTTAATTATTCAATTATTCTTTAATTAATTATCCCCAATCAATTATATTAATTAATTTAACCCTTAATAAATTATCTCTTAATCACTTTCATTAATTAATTAACTACCCTCAAATTAATTACCTTAATTAATTAATCACATAATTAATTATCCTTTAATTACTCATCATTAATTAAACTTTACTTAATTAATCATTCTTTAATGTAATTTCATAAAGTAATTATCTTTAATTGAGTAATAATCTTTTACTAATTAAATCAAGTAATTATACTTAATTGATTTCACTAAGTAATCATTCATTAATTACTCATCATTAATTAATTAACTCTTAACAAATTAATTAATCCTTGGTTAATACTTAAATAACCTTTAATTAAGTAATTATCATTAAATTTCAAAAATTGAAACCATTAACACATAGATTAACTAAAGACATTTAAGTTAATCAAAAATTAAAATCATTTCACTGCCCTAATTAATTATATAATTACAATATTAAATTTATTTAAAATAAGCTTTAAAATAAAGGATACATATGTACATATTAGAAACATTTTAAACTAAATAAATTTAAAGTAATTTATATAAAACCTTTACTAATCCCAAAAACTTAACTATGGCATATATTATTAAAAAAACAATGGGTTAGAAAATTGTTAAACTTAAAAGTTGATTTTTTTTTAAATTTAAAGTTGCAATTTCATGTACTCGAGACCAACCCGAAGCAAACCCGACAACATACCCGAGTTTCTTCTCTCGCTCCATTACTTCGAGCCAACACGAAAACATTGCCGAGACCTTCTTCAAGTTTACATTATCTTCCCCAATCATCTTAATCAAAAAGGTACAGATGTGCCCACGTGCACGTGCACGAAGATTCCGACCAACTTCGGTCGACCGTGCCACCTCCCATAAGTCAACGACGACACCCTCATCTCTAACAAACACCCAGATTCCATCGATTCACCTAGAAACTAAAATCGAACAACTCGACACAAATGAAACCTAAAACTGATCAACTAAAATGCCATGAATCATCGCCACCGATGATCTGGAGCTTCGCCACCTCATTTAGAGAAACATCCCGATCCGACTCATCGATCCCCCCATCCGATCACTTCCTGTGCCTTGATGACAACGTATGACCTACAATTACATTATTGACCAAAATAGGCTTAAAAACCCTAAATCGCCGTCGTATCGTTACCAACGATGATCAGAAAAATAAAAATCCATTTTCCCTTGATCTACAACCTCCCAACTACCTTTGATGTCAAGCACGACTCCCCAAACTTCATCGTTCGTCGAAAATCGACGATAACATGATTTTCGTTCATCATGAAAATACCCATTATATACGAATCTAAAAATCTTGAAATTTATATTAAAATTCATGGTTTAACAATTGGAATCTGGTTATGTAATCAAATCCTGAAATTAAAACATTTGATTTTTCTATTTTTCAAAAATTTCACTGTAATTTCTATTTTTCAAAGTATTTACTAAATGTTTTTACATGGGATTATTTTTAAACATAACTTTACATTGTTATAAGCATTTTCTTTTCATGAATTATAACTTGAATTGGTTTAGATAAGAAGATATGATTTTTTTCTATATATTGCACTTAATTCTGTTGATGTAATAGAGGCTAATATATACAGTCATATACACATAGACATTTGCATATACACAGACATGCAATGATATTCATACAAACATACTTCATACAGGCATCAGTTATTTATCTCACACAATCAAAATATTAGAGAGGGTAATTTGCTCACCTGGAATTGGACAAAGCAGATTTTTGTTTTTCTTTAAATCTGGAAACTTTGATTTGTTAAGATATATCTAAAGCTTAATCTTTGTCTTGGTTAGTTGTTTAAGTTGAGTTGATCTTTGAATGTTGTACTTTGCTATGGTCCCAAATTTGGTTTGAATCCCGAAGCTTGATTTCAGATTTTCTTTGCTCTTGTTGAATCTGTACTTTGCTTGTTTGATTGTTGTTTGAACTTACATGTTTTCTGATTTGGTTTTAAGCTTTAGGTTGAAATGCTTTTGATTTGTAGTTTGATTTTTTTTGATCTTCATTTCCAGGTTTTCAGTTTGGTTTTTAACAAATGAAGATGAGAGAGTTTTGATGCCTGGTTTTCTTTTCTTGTACATGTTATTATATTTTAATATTTTAAAAGAAAGTAATTTGCCATTTGTTAATACAAGCCAACACTTGTAAATTTCAAATTACAATTATTTTACAAGTGTTATACATGTTTTCAATTCTTTTACACTTGTTAAAAGATAAGCATTTTGTGTTTAAATCCTTACTTTATTCAATTTATAAATTTTGTTTTAAACCCTTTCATTTTATAAATTACTTATGTTCTTAGATTTGAACTATTTAAACAAATTTCATTTATCTCTAGTTAAATTTCAAAAGAAAATGATTAAACCTTTTTATCAAATCTAATAAATATTTAATTATTTATATACATTTTCCTTTATTTATATATTTATATATACAAGTCTTTAAAATATAAAATTCAACTTTTCAAATAGATTTTGAAAATTTCTACATTAAATTCAAAACTTAATTTTCAAACTATATGTATATTAAAATTAGAAAACAAATTTTCTATTAGTTTAAAATAAAATGTTTTTCAAATCCAATATATTCATAAGATATTTATTTTGGAATTTCCAAATCAAAATTCTCTTACAAATTATATTTTTTATTCTTAAATTTCCAATCCAATTTTATTATTTTTACAATATTTATTTTAAAATTTCAATTCAAAAATTTAATTCATAATAAATTTATATACATATACATACATACATACATATATATATATATATATATAGACAAACAAATATCTTATTTAATTTGATCAAATTAATTCACAATTAAATCCAAAATTTTATATAAATTACCAATTTAAATCTGGCTTAAAAAGGGGAATGTTACAGATTCCCTCCCTTAAGAAAATTTCATCCTCGAAATTTGCTAGACAGGGAGACAAATAAGAATAGGTGGAGGATGTTTTACCAGATCAAACTGAATATCTATTTTGTATTTGACTTACCAATTCAGAATATCAATAAATACGAGAACAAACTCATTCGATATTTTACGAAGTACACGGGTCATCCGGTCTACGAAATATGCAAGGGCATTGGTTAGTCCGAAGGGTAACTAACCATTCGTAGAATATATCTGAACCCCATAGAATAGACAAATGGATTCAATTTAATTTAGCTTCGTATTTTATTAACCAATTTACTTAAATTTAAATTTCAAATTCATTAAAGCTAAAAACGAAAAGCTAATAGGTAACTGATGAAAAGAGTATGAATTAGGAACTTATCTACAACGATTCGTAGGCCCACCACCACACCGAAGCTTCTTCTTGTAGCTGCTAATAAGCCATCAAAAGAATTGAAATCGAATGATGAAAGAAAGAGATTGAGGAAAAGTTGTTTTGTTGTTATAGGGTATTGACCATTTGCAGTGGTACTCTCCTCTCCCCTATCTCGTCCTCTTCTTACACTCATACTCACTACCAGTGACTAGTAAGAGACTTTACTGAGGCATACATACAAGATATCTTAGGAATACTCATTATAGGGTAATTGTAACCCAATCTCTAATGAGTCACCTGATGCGTTATACTCCTAAGCTAAAGTTCTTACTCGACCTTCAGCTCTGATACCACTTTCTAAAGACCCCGACTCGACCTTCGAAAATCGACACTCGAATACATCACTCGTATTCGAATGCCGCAAATTCAAACGTCGAATCTGGTTCGCCGTAGCTTATAACACATTAAGTACAACTGCATGGCGGAAACAGAAATAAATGATTAGTTGATATACAACATTTGATACAACAATTTGATACAAATGATTATCAACATTATGAGAGATACACAACAGCGGAAAGATAATAGCACCAGAAGAAAAGATAACATCAGCAGCAGAAAGATATCTTCAATGCTAAGCAAGAGAGAAAGAAAATCTGATAATACTGCAACTCCATTTCCAAAGTTCCAAACCACAAGCTCGAACCACCATCATCACGTTGTATTAAGCAAGGTCGGTCATGTGAACCAAATGTGATCCCAAATCCAAAGATTGAAGAAGATTGCCAAAGCTAAAGGCTAGCGAATCTACATCTAGTAGCTGATTATCTGAAAATCTGACTCTAGGCTACCCGTGTGGAAACTTGTGGGCACCTAGGGTTTAGAGAGGGAATACTAAACTCCAGGCCAGTCATGGGACTGGTGTGAGCAAACAAAAATAGTTTATCTTGAACAAAAACAAAAAAAAATTAAAGAAATTCGCAATGCATTTTGAAAAATGAAACCGCCTCGCGCCACACACAAAATGCAAGCGCACACTTGGAGGAGATTTCTCCTTATAATAGTAAAAAATGATTGACAAGAAAATATTTTTCATATTATTATTAGTGCATAGTGCAGAAAACCTTTCGAAAGTATAATATTAATTTTAGCCAGCATACCACCATTATGGTATACCTACTATAGCTACCAATTAAACTGCAGGTCATCACCATAAGTAAAAGGCAGGTTATACAACTAAAACCGTACAGGGCACGTATTGTTTGATTGGATTTCCAACAAATGGCCAGGCTAAGGAACTTCCTACGCCACATGGGTACGCCTCTGGAGGAACGCCCTGAGAACCTAACCGGATCTCTGCCAACACAAGGCTGGGTTACCTCTGTAACTAGATAACTACTGTCACGAGTATGCCATCCCCCGGTCGTCACCGACCTTTATCCAAGGCGCCTCTCAACCAACAACCACAAAGCAATAGATTTGCAACATCCACATAAGTTAAGTATCTGGGTTCCATACTATGATACCACTTTATCCAGAAGGAAATAGACATACTCTAAAGGGCATGACCCTCATAACCTTGCCGCATTCTTCTTGTTTCCACCATTTCCGGATTGTGAGGTCCGACAAGGTCTCGTCCATAAAGCTACACTTTTCACAAAAGCCATGCTTTGATTAACAAATGATCAGCAGCACTTAGCATGCCACATTACCAAATTGGGAATGTATCACTAGTAACCATCAACTACATAACCTCTGAGCTCGTACATCTCAGAGAAGGGTGTTAAGCTAAGAGAGTAAATACTCTGCCACCAAACAGAAATGTATTTCATAGAAACCAGCTTTACATCTCAAAGTGTAATGTCAGACTAAATCCATACAAGTCCGTTCCGGGTTCGAACGGAACCGTAGGCACTTCAAAGAAGCCCTTGCAATCCGAGTATTCACAATCCCGATCGGTCTCCCCATCACATATGGAGATCTCTATACCGACGCGACTCCATGCAGAGACATTCGATAGGTAATCTTTTCATTCTCGAAAATACCCGGTCTTCACCACTGGTCATCAAATGCTATCAATTTCGTCATATCATTATTCGGAATGGTTTTATGACATAAAGTCCTCTTCCGGCTAAACCGAATAATGAGTGCAAATTTAAAACCATATGGATATAGTGAGATCTTAGTTAAGTCACAACTTAAAGCCCAAAGCCTTTCTTTCAAATAGTTTAAACAAATTTCCATTTTTAATCCTTTAAAATAAAAGATACGCCATTAAGATCTTCTCAATTTAAAAACAAGGTTCACCAAATCTTTCACAAAGATTCATTCGTAGCTTTCAAAACAATTTCAATTTTAAATCTTTTATACAAAAATACACCTTTAAGATCCTCTTCAATTTGAAAACAAAGTTCACTAATCTTTCGCAAAGATTCATTCATAGCTTTCAAAACAGTTTCAAACTTTAAATCTTTCAACAAAACCTGGAAGTTCTTTCGTTATACGAAAGTCATTATTATTTGGAACAAATACTTTTCGTTTCGGAAAAATCCGATCAATATGCACAAGTTATAGCCTTTAAAGTATAAACTTGGGTTAAATTTAAATTCCCAAAATAATACTTTTAAAATACTTTAAAGATGGTTTAAAAATCCATATATATATTATCGTATAACTTGTATGCCCTTTCAAACCATAGTTTCTAAAATAATTTCAAAACTTAAACAAGATATATTCCATTCAAACTAAATTCAATTTTCAAAACTTCCTTTTCAAAAGCTTTTCCTATTCAACCCAATTACATTTCCAAAACCATTTGGATTCAAAATTCAACTTTTTAAACAAAATAATATTTAAATCCAAAATATCTATGACTTAACCGATTTCCCATGAAATCCATATTTGTGTTTGTGTGTGTAGTCCAGGGGTTTTACACACAATAATAACATATCACAATCATCATCAATTCAAGCACAACAATATCGATAAGCGGTATAATCCTATAACGCTTATCTTCATTCACAGATTCATAGATAAATATGTAAATTCATCACAGATAAATAAATAAATCACAGTTCACAGCTCAATCATAACACAGAACATCACACATCAGGGATATCAAACAATTCAACATTCAATAGAATCCGAACATTTATAAATAAGATCAATTAACATCTGATTATAATTAATTTAAACCAGACTAATTACTTATGAATAAATTACAAATCTTGGTTAATTAACATTAATTAATTACAAACCATTTAATTAATTATTATCATTAATGAACCTTTGATTAACCTTTAATTATTTATTAATCTTCCTTAATTAATAAATCAATCAAACTTTAATCATTAAATAATTAACCTTTAATTATTCAATTATTCTTTAATTAATTATCCCCAATTAATTATATTAATTAATTTAAACCTTAATAAATTATCCCTTAATTACTTTCATTAATTGATTAAGTATCCATAAATTAATTACCTTAATTAATTGATCACATAAATTAATTATCCTTTAATTACTTATCATTAATTAAACTTTACTTAATTAATCATCCTTTATTGTGATTACATAAAGTAATTATCTTTAATGAAGTAATAATCTTTTATTAATTAAATCAAGTAATTATACTTAATTGATTTTATTAAGTAGTTATCCTTTAATAACTCATCATTAATTAATTAACTCTTAACAAATTAATTAATCCTTGATTAATACTTAATTAACCTTTAATTAAGTAATTATCACTAAATTTCAAATTAATGATCCTTTCATCTTAAATAACCTATTTATCTTAATTAATTTCATAATTATATTCAAATTTATTTGATAAACCTTTTAAATTAATTATCATTAACACATAGATTAACTAAAGACCTTTAAGTTAATCAAAAATTAAAATCATTTCATTTCCTTAACTAATTATATAATTACAATATTAAATTTATTTAAAATAAACTTTAAAATAAAGGATACAAATGTATATATTAGAAACATTTTAAACTAAATAAATTTAAAGTACTTTATTTAAAACCTTTACTAATCTCAAAAAATTAACTAAGAAATTTATTATTACAAAAAACAATGTGTTAAGAAAATTGTTAAACTTAAAATTTGATTTGTTTTAAAATTTAAAGTTGCAACTTCAAGTACTCGAGACGCAAACCTGACAACACACTCGAGTTTCTTCTCTCGCTCCATCACTTCGAGCCAACACGAAAACATTCCCGAAACCTTCTTCAAATTTACATCATCTTCCCTAATCATCTTAATCGACCAGGTACAGATGTGCACAGGTGCACGTGCACGAAGATTCAGACCAACTCCGGTCGATCGTGCCACCTCCCACAAGTCAACGATGACACCTTCAATTCTGACAAACACACAGATTCCATTGCACCTGGAAATTGAAATCGAACAACTCGACACAAATGAAACCTAAAACTGATCAACTAAAATGCCACGCATCATCGCCTCCGATGATCTGGAGCTTCGCCACCTCGTTTAGAGAAACATCCCAATCCGACTCATCGACCCCCCATCCGATCACCTCCTGTGCCTTGATAACGATGCACGACCCACAATTACATCGTTGACCAAAATAGGCTTAAAACCCTAAATCACCGTCGTATCATTACCAACGATGATCAGAAAAATAAAACTCCATTTTTCCCATGATCTACAACCTTCCAACTACCTTCGATATCAGGTACGACTTCCCAAACTTCATCTTTCGGCCGAAATCGACGATAACACGATTTTCGTTCATCATGAAAATACCCATTATATACGAATCTAAAAATCTTGAAATTTATGTTAAAATTCATCGTTTAACAATTGGAATCTGGTTATGTAATCAAATCCTGAAATTAAAACATTTTGTTTTTCTATTTTTCAAAAATATCGCTGTAGTTTCTATTTTTCAAGTGTTTACTGAATGTTTTTACATGGGATTATTTTTAAACATAACTTTACATTATTATAAGCATTTTCTTTTCAAGAATTATGGCCTGAATTGGTTTAGATAAGAAGATATGATTTTTTTTCTATATATTGCACTTGATTATGTTGATGTAATAGAGGCTAATATATACAGTCATATACACACAGACATTTGCATATACACAGACATGCAATGATATTCATACAAACATACTTCATACATACATCAGTTATTTATCTCATACAATCAAAATATTAGAGAGGGTAGTTTGTTCACCTAGAATTGGACAAAGCAGATTTTTGTTTTTCTTTAAATATGGAAACTTTGATTTGTTAAGATATATCTAAAGCTTAATCTTTGTCTTGGTTAGTTGTTTGAGCTGAGTTGATCTTTGAATGTTGTACTTTGCTATGGTCCCAAATTTGGTCTGAATCCCGAAGCTTGATTTCAGATTTTCTTTATTCTTGTTGAATCTTTACTTTGCTTGTTTGATTGTTGTTTGAACTTACATGCTTTCTGATTTGGTTTTAAGCTTCAGTTGAAATGCTTTTGATTTGTAGTTTGATTTTTTTGTTTTGATCTTCATTTCTAGGTTTTTAGTTTGGTTTTTAACAAGTGAAGATGAGAGAGTTTTGAAGCTTGGTTTTCTTTTTTTATACATGTTATTATATTTTAATATTTTAAAAGAAAGTAATTTGCCATTTGTTAGTACAAGCTAACACTTGTAAATTTCAAGTTACAATTATTTTACAAGTGTTATACATGTTTTCAATTCTTTTACACTTGTTAAAAGATAAGCATTTTGTGTTTAAATCCTTACTTTATTTAAATTATAATTTTTTTAAACCCTTTCATTTTATAAATTACTTATGTTCTTAGATTTGAACTATTTAAACAAATTTCATTTATATCTAGTTAAATTTCAAAAGAAAATGTATTAAACCTTTTTATCAAATCTAATAAATATCCATTTATTTATATACATTTTCCTTCATTTATATATTTATATATATAAGTCTTTAAAATGTAAAGTTTAACTTTTCAAATAGCTTTTGAAAATTTATATATTAAATTCAAAACATAATTTTCAAACTATACATACATACATATATACATGCATACATATACATATACATATACATATACATATATATTAAAATTAGAAAACAAATTTTCTATTAGTTCAAAATAAAATGTTTTTCAAATCCAATATATTCATAAGATATTTATTTTGGAATTTCCAATTAAAATTCTCTTTACAAATTAAATTTCCAATCCAATTTTATTTTTTCAAAATATTTATTTTAGAATTTCAATTTAAAAATTAAATTTATAATATAAATATATATATGTGTGTGTGTGTGTGTGTGTATATATATATATATATATATAAATAGACAAACAAATATCTTATTTAATTTGGAAAATATAAAATTAATTCACAATTAAGTCCAAAATTTTATACAAATTACCAATTTAAATCTGGCTTAAAAACGGGAATGTTACAAATTCTCTTTTGACTAAGCAATTTAATTAATTTACAATTGTTATAAATTAATTAAATTAATTAATATTTCTAAAATTTTAATTATTAAATTTAAATATGATTTGAGAAATTAACGGTATTATGTATATTTGTAATATTTACAAATATATCGATCGATATGAGATATCGATAACAAGTTAAATTGAATATAATTGTATATATTTAATTTGGCTTAAATAGGTTAACGTCTCATGATTATTTGAGGGTTAAGTTTGGATGCTATAGCATAGGTATGGCATGGAAAAAATCATGGTAGGAGATGTATGGTTGAGACTAAGGGAGAAAGAGTATCAAATATTTTCCTACCTTCTCCCTTATTCAAACTATTTATATATTGATCTTAAAACCTAATTCATTAGTTTTTGGACGCCACTATCACCTTATTCCTGGATAAATACAACACCTCAAATAACCCTAGATTCTCAAATCAAATCAAATTTAAATTCCAAACTATTTGATGGGGAGAAGATCGGTGATTCAAGACAAACAATCTGAAAAATCAAGGAATTTCAGAGGAAGAGAACTCATGTTTTCAACATGGACTTGAGGGCATTTATTATAGGTAATAATACATTTACATATATGATAAAATATTATGCTATTATGTTTTATTGATTATATGCATTAGTTTTTTTATATATATGCCATTAGTACTTATTTATTTAGGTGAGATTTTCGTAGGTAATGTTGTTGTCACAATAACTATTGGCTATGTGCAAAAATGTATCTTTACTACTAATAAAGAGAATTCATTAAACAGATTTATTCGGTATCTTTTTAAAATTCCAAGTATACCCTTTTGCATCTCATAGGGAAATAGTATTCAAATATGGGGATATAGTATGTTATTTTCTAAGTACAACTGCTAGTCACCATGGAGAACTACAGTGTGCGTTCACAAGATGAAGTATCCGAGTGTACCATATTGTCTGTAATTTAGGCAAAAGTTTATTGGTCAAAGTTTTGCCTGATTCCGAGTTAGTATGAAGAAGTTATTGCAGTCTAAACAAAAAAAATAGCTGCTTCTGCACTAGGCGAAGTTCAACTATAGGGATGTTGTAGCCTGTTATTTTCTAAGTACAACTGTCAGTCCCCATGGAGAACTACAATATGAATTTGCAATATGAAATATCCGAGTGTTCCATATTGTTCGTAATTTAGGTGGGAGTTAACCGGTCGAAGTCTCGCCGATTCCGAATTAGTATGAAGAAGTTATCGCAGTCTGAATAAAAAATATTGGCTTCTGCATTGGGAGGAGTTTAAATATGGAGATGTGTTACATGTTATTTTCTAAGTAAATCGTCAGTCCCATGGAGAACTACAATACGCGTTCACAAGATGAAGTATCCGATTTTACCATATTATCCATAATTTAGGTGGGAGTCATCGGTTGAAGTTTTGCCTGATTCTGAGTTAGTATGAAGAAGTTATTGTACTCTGAAGAAAAAAAATAGTGGCTTTTGCCTAAACGAAGTTCGAATATGAGGATATAGCCTGTTGTTTCTAGGTATAACTATTAGTCACCATGGAGAACTACAGTGAGCGTTGAAGTGGGGATATATCATGTTATTTTCTAAGAACAACTGTTAGTCACCATATAGAACTACAGTGTGCGTTCACAAGATGAAGTATCTGAGTGTACTATATTGTCCGTAATTTAGGTGGGAGTTCATCGATCGAAGTATCACCTAATTACGAGTTAGTATGAAGAATTTATTGCAACGACCCGATTTTTCGACTTTCGAAAGTCGACATCGATACGTCCACTGTATCGAATGTCGCACAGTCGAATGCCGGAAAACCGAACCGTTAAGGTTAAAGAAGAAGAAGATAGAAGAAAAACAGAAACAATAACAGAATCTCACATTTCGCAGCGAAACAATATATAATAGATAAATGAATAATCTTTAAATCAAAGACTCATCACTGTTAATACAATACAACACCAGAGTTTACAACGACATCATACATCACTGACAGTTATTATAACTTGACTATATGAAAATTGTTTTGCACTAACCATACGCAATGGACACTACATAGTAAAAAGATACGTCTCGCCATCCAGCTCCAACTCATGATCTCCACAGCAACTTTTTCTGACTTCGCTCCCGAATAACTGATAACCGGACTCTAGGTTGCCCGTGTGGAAAATTATGGGCACTCAGAGTTTAGAAAGGGAACAATAAACTCCACGTCAGTCATGAGACTGGTGTGAGATCTTAAAAATAGTTATTCTTTTACAAAGTAAACAAAGGAATTTAAAAGAAATCCGTAATGCTTTTAGGAAAATGAAACTACCATAAGGCCTCCCGCCACACACACAATGCAAACACAAAATTGGAGGAGATTTCTCCTTATGATAGTCAAACATGCTTAATTAGCAAAATCCTTTCGATATTATTATTAGTGCATAGTGCAAAAAATATTTCGAAAGTATAATATTAATCTTAGCCAGCATAGGCATTTCGCGCTTATGCCTACTATAGCTACCATGTGCAATAGCAGGTTACTGCCACATTCCATGGCAGGTTATACAACTAAAACCGTACATGGCACATATTATTTCTTTGGATTTCCAACAAATGGTCAGGCTAAGGAACTTCCTACTACCACATGGGTATGCCTCTAGAGGGACACCCCGAGAACCTAACCGGATCTCTGCCAACACAAGGCCGGGTTCCTCTGCAAAAATAGGTAACTACTGACACGAGTATGCCATCCCTCGGTTGTAAACAACCTTTATTCGAGGATCCCCAATAAAAATAATCACAAAGTAATATATATTTGCGATATCCACATAAGTTAAGTATCTGGGCCCCATACCATGATACCACTTCTATCCAGAAGGAAATGCACATACCCTAAGGGGCGCTACCCCCTAAAACCTTGCTGCATCCTTCCTGTTTCGACCATTACGGGGTGTGAGGTCCGACGAAGTCTCGTCCACAAAGCTACGCTTTTCACAAAAGCCATGCTTCGATCAACAAATGATCAGTAGCACTTTGTATGTCACATTACCAAATTGGGAATGTATCACTAGTAACCATCAGCTACGTAACCTCCGAGCTCGTACATCTCAGAGAAGGGTGTTAAACTAAGAGAATAAATTCTCCGCCACCAACAAAAATGTATTTGATAGAAACCAGCTTTACATCTCAAAGTGTAACATCAGACGCACATCCATACAAGTCTTTTCCGGGATCGAACGGAACCGAAAGCCCTTCAAAGAAGCCCTTGCAAATCCAGATATTCACTAATCACGTCCGGAATCCCCATCACAAAGGGTGATAAAATCTCTATACCGGAGCAACCCGGTGCAGAGACATTCGACAGGTAATCCTTTCGCTTTCGAAAATACCCGGTCTTCGACACCATCTTCAAATGCAATCCCATTTCGTCGTATTGTTATTCGGAATGGGTTTTATGACACAAGGTCCTCTCCCATCTAATCCGAATAACGAGCGCTTATTTAAAAAAAAAAAGGTGTTAAATTCAGATTCAAACAAATCACAACAAATTCCACTTCGATTTTTTAAATAAAGATCCATCACAATGATAAAGGTTCGATGTGGGTTTCGAATATCCATTTGGAATTCGACTCCCGGTCGCATCGAAATTCAAATGCCGGTTATAGGCCAATATTGATAGTCGGCTATATAACTACCAATCAATAATTCACAACAATTACTGGATTTCAAATAATTTTCCCAAATTATTTAATTTTAACATATCTTTGCAAGATATAATTTCACACTTCATCCATTTGAAAAACAATTTCAAATCAATTTCACATTTCAATCTTTTGAAAACAAATTTCAAAACATTTTTCGCTCGCGGAATAAAATTCCCGAAATCATTTATTTCCATTGAAAATCTACCAAGTCCGCATACTTTAAAAAAATAATTCAAATCACTTATCCTAATATATATTTGGAAATATTTAAAATAAAAACTATTTTAAACACTTTACTTAAAATATTAGTTATAAAAAACATTATATTGATATTACATATAAACTTTAAGTCCAAACCAATTTTTAAAATAAAATTAGTAGACAGAGTATAAATATTTAAATAACCATTTTCTAAAACAATTATCAATTAAGTCTTCAAATAATCACTTCTATAATTTATTAAATAAATCTTTACAATAAAGATTTTCAAAATAACATAAGAAAATAATTTTCTCTAAAATATTCTTTTAAAACCAACTTTAGAACTTTTAATTTATACTTTAAAAGCTACTTTTAAAACATACTCGGCTTTTCAGGGAAAGTACACTTTCACTTCAAAATGGTCCATTCAAACCAATTAATAAACCCTTCTCGGTTTATTTCAATTTATATTTCAAATCTATAAATTCCTTTCCACGCTTTAAAAATAAACCAATATTTATTTTTTAAACAATTTCCCTTTTCTTTGCATATTCCCGTTGTGAATTTACATTTCCAAATATCAACTGATATACGAATTTTAAATCGATTTCCAAATATCACCTTCAAACCAAATCAAATCCCAAATTGATTTCCAATTTATTTCAAACACAAAATCAAATTCCAATTTGATTTCCCAAATTAATTTTCAAATATCAAATCAATTTCAAATTGATTTCCCAAATTATTTCCAAAACACCAAACCAAATTTCCAAATCGATTCCTAAGATTTATTTTAACTCCAAATTAATTCCCGAGTCGAATTCTAAAATTAATTTCAACTCCAAATTAAATTCCAAATGTAATTTCTAAATTTATTTCCTTTTGAAATAAATTTCTTTATCTCTTTCAAATATTTAAAATCCGTATCTTAAATATATTCTTCAACTATTAAATAATATTACTCGAAATTCCTTTATTAAAATATTTTCCTATATTTTTGGAATTAATTCGATCGGATTATAAAAAATCAACTTTAATACCTTAATTGTAACGGTCTAGGCTTTTCTACTTTAATTTCCAAAAATACAATTTCATATTTCTGGTATCCTACGATACCAAAAACATACTCGGCTAAATTTTAGCCTTCAATGATTTCAATCACAAATAGTCAAACACAGATTATAAATAATCAAAACAAAATTTAGAAAACAAATTAAAATGTTTTGAGGAATCCAGTTGGATCCCTCCAACCTATTTCCCTGCATCCATAGACGTTAGCACAACAATTAAATACCAATTCCACTTCGAGGTGGAATATCGCGGTATATGGGATTAATATTATATCATCCGCTATTATGCGGCGCAATAGAGTCTCATCCGCTATATAATGCGGGAAATTAACAACTCCAAATACATATATAATACCAATTCCACTTCAAGGTGGAATATCACCGTATATGGGTTTAATATAACATCATCCGCTATTATGCGGCGCATAGGGTCTCAAAATCAATCAATTTTAAATTTAACTATTAAAATTAAATCAGCGATTGAGTGAGAAGATCTCACCTTTGCTTATGCATGCAATCCATTTTCCATTCTGACTCGTTTTCTCGATTTATAGACCTTGTATAAACAATTTATAATTTTTATTAATATTCGAATCAATCAAACAATTAATTTCCGTTTAATAGATTAAATTTCAACTAATGATTCAATTTGAATAAATAATTAAATTTTAAATTAAGTTGAAAAATCCATTACTATTTAATAAATTAAATTTACTAATAATTGGATTTAAACTGATTTCCTTTTAAAAAAATTATTTTTAGTGCCCTAAATAAATTAAATAAATTTATTAATAGACCAATTACTAATATACATTGTTTAAAAATAAACTAGTAGATGAAAAATAGGTATATGTATATTTATTTCCTTTTGAAATTACATGCACCAAAAATATTAACCTAACCTATATACATTTAAAAAAAATCAAATCTTTATACAAAAATAAACTTAGAAAATAAAGATGGATATTTGTAAAGTATTTTATTTTCCATTAATAAATTTAATTAACTAATAACCTTGACTTTAAACTAATACTTTTAATTTTAAATAAATTCTTTTTTAATAAATTTATTCAACTGAAATTTAGTTTAAAACTAAATTTACTTTAATAAATTATTTTTAGTTACTAGACAAATTAATAAGTTAATAAAAAAAGGGTTTTTAGGCTCAAGGAAAAAGTTAGAAAAAAATTTAGTTTCAGGAACAAGAAGTTTGTTTTTTAGGCCGAAGGACACTTTTTAGTGTAATTCACAGAATGATAGTTGTAACTATCATTTTCAGTTTACACTAAAAAGTGTCCTTCAGACTAAAAAACAAACTTGTTGTCCCCGAGACTAATTTTTTTTGCAACTTCTTCCTTATGCCTATTTACCTTTAAAAAAAAATTTAATCCTTTTAATAAATTATTCTTAAAATAAACTAGAAAATTTTAAAATGTATCTATTTTTTTTCCAATTTGAAAATACATATACATTCTTCTTTAGTAAATTCAGAAAATCAAAATAAATTAATATAAATTATACCTAGCTACTATCCACCGACGACGCCCTAGTCTTCAGCTTGCCCCCAAACGAACGCGCACTGCCCCTTACTTCTATGCACGCTCGAGATCCTTCAGTACCACGCGTCGCTATCGCCGTCGAGAATCGCAACTGCGCGCGAGCTGCCCCAAACCCTAGTTGCAATGCGCCTTCCTGACAACGCGATGGAACCCAAATCACCACTCGCGAACCGTTGCGACCCCGATGCCGACCTGCCGTACAACCCAAGATCTCCTCAATCAATAAGCCCAAAGCCGTGACCTTCAGGATGCACGCACTCAAATCCCCAAAGCCTCCAATCACCTCGCGATGTCTCCCACGAATTCGAATCTAAGATGATGTGAACTCGACTGCTGTCTCGACAATACTTCGTTGCTCAAAATTGATCGCGGCCCACCCCATTTGAGCGAACGCAACATTGCATCGATTTTGGGAATAATTCGATTCTTGCGGCCATTTTTTTAATTTTATATCCGAGGAGAAAAAAAAGAGCTTCGGCCATTCGATTTTGTTTTGAAGCTTCATTTTATTTTTCGTTTGAACGAAAAGGGTTTTGATTAATTTCTTTTCTCGTTCATTTAATTTTTTTTCTTTTATTTTAAACCGAACGAACGCGTGTTGATTTTTATCAAGGAATGTAGAACACGTGTTTGGAGAGATAACGTGTTATTTTTTTGAATATATATGATTTATATTTAAATTTTAAATTCAAATGTAAATTGTCTCGAATCACGCAACAAAAAATCTCGACCTCCAATTGAGGCATGCCGCCAGGCGTTCATAAGGTATACGCCTATTCCGAACGCAATGGAAAAGGTTCCGAGTCAAAATTCGATCGTATGGAGAAGATAGCTTTTTGAACCCAACTATAAAATTGAATTTTGATTTAATTTTCAGTGCCTTCATCAATCGTACGATCACACGACAACTCCGAATGCTACAGAAATTGAAATCGGATAATAAAACAATATTACGGATCCAATGGAATAAATCCGAGACTGTGCCTTGGAAGGCTTTTTTTAAATATTGATTTAAATGATATATTTTCAAAACTGATTAAATCGCTTTCAAATTCAATTCTGAAGCTTCCATTATCTTCTGTATTGTCAATATGAATTTCCTAAGCTATCAATTATTTTTAACAGGCTCACAATTGAAGATTTACAATTTTACCCAAATTTCTATAATTAAATTTGATAATTATATTGCTAATTTCATAGTTAAAATTGAAACTCAAGATTAAATTAACAATTCAGATATTTGAAATCAATTGAATATTTCAATTTCAAACGTTGAAAATTCTGGGTCGTCACATCCTTCCCCTCTTAAAAGAATTTCTTCCCAAAATTACTAGTTAAGAAGAATGGACCTTAACCCGTTTACTAATACCCAAAATAAACAGTTTTAACAACTTGTCAAAACCAATCTTTTATTAACAACCCATTATTGATTCAACCAACTTTCCAACCTCAACCATAAACTTCAAAAAATATTATTTTCTTAACCATTCAAATTTAAATTTAAAATCAAATTTTAAATTTTGAAAATTTTTTCAAAATTTTTCTAACTCCCTAAATTTTCGAAAAATTTCGCTAGCGTCTCCTTTGCGCGGCTAGCTCGGTACAACTACAAAAATGGCACCACGGCCCCCAGATTTCAAAAAGAAAAGAAAACGCCAAGCGGCTACACAAGAAGATCATTAAATTTCATACTGAAATTCAAATACACACTTTTTATCGAGCAATTCAATTTTATCTTCAAAATCAAAATTCTAATACCATTTCCTTTAATACACCTGTATATCTTGCTAGCCATAATATCCAATTACAACATTCAAATTTATTCTGCACATTCCTTTACAAAATTTTCAATATATATACTTCTTATACCATTTTTACTTCACTATTGAAGTTATACATCCATTTTATTTCAATCTTACCTTTTCAATTTCGTTTGAATTCAATTTACTATTTCAATTCTATTTGGATTCAATTTAACTTCTGAATATTGAATATTATCAATTATCTTTCATTCACGACTGATTCATCTTACTAATTTAAATTAGTTTCTTTTACTAATTCACTACAAGTTCTAATTCATTTTATTTCAACCCATTTTTTCACCTTTATTATCTTTAGTTCACTTCGAACTAATTTTACAACTTCATTTTATTTCACACAATTCAAATTGGTTCTCAATATTCAGTTCCAATCCCAATTTTATTCTTTTGGTCATTCCCAAACACAATTTAATTCATTATTTTGGTTTATAACCACTTATATTTAAACTGGATTTTAAATTCCATATGAATTCAATTTACCTTTTATTTATAATTATTGAATTCAATTCATTTCAAACCATATTTATTTTATCACTCCTTCAATTAGTTTTACTTACTAATTTTAGTTTAATACTTCACTTTGTTTATCACAAATCAATTTCAATTCCAACTCCAGTTCTATTTACTTATAAATTCGAAATGAATTTCAACATTCAATTCACTTTCATTTACTTGCAACTGCAAATTTATTTATACATTCACAATTTATTTTTCACCTTAATAGATTTTATTCCAAACATTTAGTTTACAAGACTTCTCAAATTTGCCTTCATACAAATTAACTCAAAATTTCAATCTCAATTCTTTTATTCAATTTTCACTTTTTAATTCCACTTAAATTTTCCTTCCAACTTATTTTGTTTCCACATTTACCTTTTTCTAACTTCTCTTTAACTTGGATTTTATTTAACAACTTCAAATTTTACAAGTTATCTACTTAATGATATTCCATAAATATTTTATATAGTATTCTAGAGTCTTTTCAACCTTTCAAAATCATTTTTGAAATCAATTCAAATTATCCTTCTTGAATTCCCAAAACCAAACCCAGTTTGCAAACAATTTCATATTTTAAATAATTTGGCAGCAATTCCGCTCTTGGAAACTCGAAAATGAACATCAATGATGCTGCAGTCATCACCGAAGTTATTTTCCAGCGACCGAAAAGAGTTTAATGTTTTCATCCCTTCAAAACACTTTTCAAAATCTTGGAAAATTCATTTTCAAACTCAATGGAATTTAATTTGCAAAATTCCCAAATTTCTAATCCTTTTCGAAATATTTTCAAATATTTCCCTGGAATCTATTTTAAGTTATAAATTACATTTACATTTACAATTTATATTTATAAATCTCATTTGTATATGGATTTTATTTCTCAGCTTTAAGTTATGATTCCAATTTCTTAATCACTTTCTAATCAAACGATCAACCATATACTATAATAATTTACAAGAAGTTATTTCCTTTTAAATACAAAAATAATTTGGGTAAAATTTTTCATTTACTCGATTTTAAAACAATATTGTGTCGAATTGTTCTGTACGAGCGTTTAGAGATCCCTATCGATAGAGTTGTACGGACTATACCGACCAGAATCCATATACTACTCAACAAACCAATCATCACAATATAAAACAACTTTTATATTCACTAACAAATACGCGCTCATATATATTATTACACTCAAACTCATTCTAGAGTACTGCTGACTCTATCTCTAATGAGTAACACCCAATAGAGCCAAGGTCGTCGCTTAACCAATTGCTCTGATACCAAATTTGTAACGACCCGATTTTTCGACTTCTGAAAGTCGACCATCGATACGTCCACTGTATCGAATGCCGCACAGTCGAATGCCGAAAAACCGAACCGTTAGGGTTAAAGAAGAAGAAGATAGAAGAAAAATAGAAACAATAACAGAATCTCATATTTCACAGCGGAACAATATATAATCGATAAATGAATAATCTTTAAATCAAAGATTCATCACTGTTAATACAATACAACATCAGAGTTTACAATGACATCATACATCACTGACAATTATTATAACTTGACTATATGAAAACTGATTTGCACTAACCATATGCAACTGACACTACGTAGTAAAGAGATACGTCTCGCCGTCCAGCTTCAACTCCTGATCTCCACAGCAACTTTTTCTGACTTCGCTCCCGAATAACTGATAAACTGACTCTAGGCTGCCCGCGTGGAAAATTATGGGCACCCAGAGTTTAGAAAGGGAACAATAAACTCCAGATCAGTCATGGGACTGGTGTGAGATCTTAAGAATAGTTATTCTTTTACAAAGTAAACAAAGAATTTAAAAGAAATCCGTAATGCTTTTAGGAAAATGAAACTACCAAAGGCCTCCAGCCACGCACACAATGCAAATGCAGAATTGGAGGAGATTTCTCCTTATGATAGTCAAACATGCTTAATACACAAAATCATTTCGATATTATTATTAGTACATAGTGCAGAAAACATTTCGAAAGTATAATATTAATCTTAGCCAGCATAGACATTTCACACTTATGCCTATTATAGCTACCATGTTCAATAGCAGGTTACCGCCACATTCCATGGCAGGTTATACAATTAAAACCGTACAAGGCGCGTATTGTTACTTTGGATTTCCAACAAATGGTCAGGCTAAGGAACTTCCTACTGCCACATGGGTATGCCTCTGGAGGGACGCCCCGAGAACCTAACCGGATCTCTGCCAACACAAGGCCGGGTCACCTCTGCAAAAATAGGTAACTACTGACTCGAGTATGCCATCCTCCGGCTGTAAACAACCTCTATCTGAGGATCTTCAACAACAACAATCACAAAGTAATATATATTTGTGATATCCACATAAGTTAAGTATCTGGGCTCCATACCATGATACCACTTCTATCCAGAAGGAAATGCACATACCCTAAGAGGCGCTACCCCCTAAAACCTTGCCGCATCCTTCCTGTTTCGACCATTCCGGGGTGTGAGGTCTGATGAAGTCTCATTCATAAAGCAGCGCTTTTCACAAAAGCCATGCTTCGATCAACAAATGATCAGCAACACTTCGTATGTCACATTACCAAATTGGGAATGTATCACTAGTAACCATCAACTACATAACATCTGAGCTCGTATGTAACGACCCAGAATTTTTATTAATTAAAATTTGTATATTTAATTAATTTTAAATATTAATAAGTGAAAATTATAAGTCAAATAATTTTATTTCGAATAATTGGATTTAATTGGATAATTAAATCGATAATTTAATAGTTGAAATTACAGAAATAATTGAAAATTGGGTTAAATATGATTGAAATTGATTTGTAAAATTTTATTATATCATATTGGAGTTAGAATGATGTTATAGAACTTTAAAAATTTGAATTAAAAGTTTATTTGTGAAAATTGAATATTTTAATATTTAATTATCGACTGAAAAATAGCCAATTTTCGAACAGTCTCAGAATTAGACGAAACTAGGTACATTGGATCTGTAATAGTTTGTTATTATCGGATTTCAATTTTTGTAGCAATCAGAGTTTTCCTTTGACCGTGGCAGCTCGAAACGCATCGAAATTGTTTTAATATTATTTGGTGAGTTAAAATAGTCATTTTTCAAACAGTCCCGGATTTCGACGAAACCAGTTTCATCGGATCCGTAATGTGATATTATTGTATGGTTTCAAATTTCGTGTCAATCGGATTTATTGTTTGTCCGGGGCAAGCTAAAACGCCTAGAAATTTGATTTACCGATTTAATTTTAAATCGAACGTTTATTGCCATAACTCGCACAGATGATCGAATTAGCTCCCGAAACATATTCCATTGTGTTTGAAACGTGGGGTAAACCTTAGGAACGCCAGCCGGCACGCTTCATTTGGAGTTCGGAAAATTTTCGATGAATAGTAATTCGCCAATTTTCTATATAAGGACCATTCATTCACAATTTTGCAAAAGAAAACCCTAACCCTAGAAATAAATGGCCGGCCGCCTCCTATAGTTTCAAAGGCCAGAAACTTCACGTCTTCTTCCCCTCCGATCTCTCAATCCGCAAAGAATTAGCCTTCGAGTTCAAAAGCAAAAGTGTAGAGGACATCAAGATCTTGAAGATCAACGGTGGAGATTGGATTTGGAGCGTCGAGGTGGTCGCTAGGGGGCCGCGTTCTCCTGCTGTACATGCACGTTTTTCTGTGCTTTGGTGGAGCCGAGCTTGATGCTATTTGGGCTGGAGATGGAGCTTGCAATGGTCTTCGACTTGGTGGAGCCTGATCGTCTTCAAACGACGAGATGAAGTCGCGGCAATTAGGGTTTTAGGGCGGCTATGGGTTTGATGGAGGGCACGGTTTCACGTTTGGGGAAGATGATAGCACGTGCGGCCCAAATCTGGGTAGAAGGAAATCAACAGTTGTGATGATGATGTGGGTTAGAAATTAAAATAAAATTGAAATTTAATTATATTTTAAATCGTGTAATCTTTGTAATGCTATAACTTTTTGCTACAAGGTCGAAAACGCACGAAACCAGTTGCATTGGAATCGTATCAACGAGCACTACGCAATGGAACTGGATTGGAGTCGTTAGGAGCTAGTGAGAATTTCAGGTAAAATTAAACGCGTGTTTAATTTTATTCGAAATAAAACGCGAAAACTGAATTGAAAGCGAGGTGAGAACTTCTCACTCAATCGAATTGTTTCGATTTAAAATTTAAATAGTTAGATTTAAAATTGTTGATTGTATGTTGAATGATGATTGTTATCTATTGATTTTTAAAATAGACATTATGCATCATTAGTAAGAAGATGTTATTTATTAAAAACATATACCGCGAATATTTCACTGCAAAGTGAAATTGGTATTATTTATATACTTGGAGTTGATTTTCCCGCATTATATAGCGGATGAGACCCTATTGCGCCGTCTATTAAGCGGATAATATTTTATAAATCCTATATACCGCGATATTCCGCTTTGAACGGAATTGGTATTATGCTAACATCTTTGGATGCAGTGAAACAGGTTGGAGGGATCCAACTGGATTCCTCACCAGTATTTATTTGATTATAGATATTTTGATATTTGTTGATTATCATATGATGATATATGATGTTTGTTGTCGTGATTGACTATTTGGTGCTGTTGCATCATTGGATCCATTTTTAAAGTTTAAAAAAAACGATTTTTGATATTAAAATGATTTTTTTTCAAAGTATACGTTTTATTAAATTTTTGAATTGATTCATTTTAAATAATTAAAACGTTATAAATTTTTATGTTATAAAAAAAATTAAGATTTTTGTGAAATATAACCAAAAGGTGATTTTTGAGATAAGCAGTTAATAAATTTATAGAATGGTTAAATTGGGATTTTTGAATTATTTTAAAATGGGTTATATGAAAGATGTATAAATTTGATATTTTAAAATTAAAAATATTGGAATTATAAAACAAGTTTTTATAAGTGTTAAAATGGAATATAAATGGATTTTATAAGTGAATGAAATCTATATATTTATAAATTGTGGAATTATAAAATGAATATATTTTATAAAATAAAAGAATTATAAGTAATTAACTTATAAATTGGATTTTTTGCGTGTAAATGGAAGATGGATAGAATTTTTTAATAAAGTGATTTTTTATAAGTTGAAGTGGCCATAAAATATAAATGGAAATTATAAACATTGTTTTATAAATCCGAAAATGACTTATTTTGATAAGTTAATTATTATAGCTTATTAAAGGAGATATATTCGCGATTTTGGACAGTGGATAATCCTTTAAATAGAATATGCAGAAGCGTTGAGTTTGGATAAGTAAATATATTCACGGTCTTGGACAGTGAATAATTTATTAAAGAAATATTTTGGAAAGGTGATGTTTTAAATAGAATTAAAACGATTTAAAAACGTTTTAAAATGTGTTAAGTATCGAAATCATGGATTTCAACATTTATTGTTGAAATAGACGATTTCGAGAATAGAAGGAAATGGCGGACTATAACACTGTTGTTATAGCAAATGATTCCCGAAAGGAAATGTTTTATATATAATATTGGGATTTATATATCTATTTTAATTTCGAATCCCTATACTGGTGATTTTGGGTTATCGTAACGATGTTTTACGTAATATTCGTTTTGACCCAAATAAATGTGTTTAAGAGAATTATTTATTAAAGAATAAAATATATACTTAATATAGATTTAAGTATATTTAATATTTTCAAATATTGAAAATAAATAGGTTTGTGAATTACTTATTATTAAATAAGTATGGAAATGTTTTTCAATATGAAGTGAATGTTTGAGATTTTATCTTTTAAAGATAAATTGAAAATGAATATTAGAAATCGATTTAAAAAAAATCGTTTATTCATACATATGTTGGAAATATAAATTCACTACGGAATTTATAAAAGAAAGGGAAATTTGTTAAAAATAAACGTTGATTTATTTTGAAGTGTGGAAATTAATTTACGAATTTGGAACGTAATTTAATAAATCGGTAAGGATTTATTTAATTCGTCTAAATGAACAATTTTGAAATGAAAGTTGTAAGGATGTAAATTTATTTGAAATTGGTTTTTAAATGGTTGAAATGTGGGATATATATCTTATAAAGATATTTTTGAAATAAATAATTTGGGAAATTATTTGAAATCGGGTGATGTTGTGAATCTTGATTGATAGTTAAATAACCGACTATCAATATTTACCTTTAAATAGGTATTAGTTGTGATTTGCTTGAATTTGAATGCTACACTTATTTTTGAATAAGCGCTCACTATTCAGGTTTGCCGGGAAAGGACCTTGGGGTCGCATAACCCATTCCGAATATGTGATACGTCGTTATGGATTGCATTTGATGACCGGTGTTGAAGACCGGGTATTTGTGAAAACGATAGGATGACCTATCGATTGTCTCTGCACCGTTAGCTATGGTATGGAGATTTCCTTTGTGATGGGAAGTTTTGTCGGGATTGTGAATACCCGGATTGCAAGGGCTTCTTTTGAAGTGCCTTCGGTTCTGTTCAAACCCAGAACAGACTTGTATGGTTACGTGTTTGACATTACATTTTGAGATATAAAGCAGATTTCTTTCAAATACATTTCTGTTGGTGGCAGAGAATTTATTCTCTTAGCTTAACACCCTTCTCTGAGACGTACGCGCTTAGAGGTTATGTAGTTGAAGGTTATCAGCGATATATTCCCAATTTGGTAATGTGGCATGCTGAGTGTTGCTGTGTGATGATCATTGTATGGTTATTTGTGATATGATCATTTGTTTGATCATTTATCTTTGTGATCATTGCTTTGATCATTTGTTGACCCAAAGCAGCTTTTGTATAAAGCGTGGCTTTATGGACGTGGCTTCGTCAGACCTCACTCCCCGGAATGGTCAAAACAGGAATAATGCGGCAAGGTTATGAGGGTCGCGCCCTTTAGGGTATGTCATTTCCTTCTGGAAAGGGTGGTATCATGGTATGGAGCCCAGATACTTACTCATGTTGATACACTATATCTATTACTGTGTGGTGTTGTTGGAATCGAGCGCTCGGATAAAGGTCCAAAGGGACCGGGGGATGACATAGTCGTGTAGTAGTTACCTAGTGACAAAGGTAACCCGGCCTTGTGTTGGCAGAGAGCGGTTATGTTCTCGCGACGTCCCGCCAGAGGCGATCCCATGTGGCGGTAGGAAGTTCCTTAGCCTGACCATTTGTTGTAAAATCCAAAGAAACAATACGAGCCTTGTACGGTTTTAGTTGTATAACCTGCCATGGAATGTGGCGGTAACCTGCTATTGAACATGGTAGCTATAGTAGGCATACGATAATGGTCGTATGTTGGCTAAGATTTATATCTTTACCTTCGAAATGATTTTTCCTACACTATGCACTAGTAATAATATCAAATGCTTCTTTTTAATGCGTATCAAGCATCTTTGACTATCATAAGGAGAAATCTCCTCCGATTCTGCATTTGCATTGTGTGTGTGTGCGGGAGGCCTTATGGTAGTCTCATTTTGTTTAAAAGTATTGCGAATTGACTTTAAAATTATCCTGTTTTTTGTTTTTAAAAGTTAAATAACTGTTTTAGTTCTCACACCAGTCCCATGACTGACTCGAAGTTTATTGTTTTCCTTCCTAAACTCTGGGTGCCCACCAATTTCCACACGGGCAGTCAAGAGTTAGGTTAATCAAGATATTCTGGAATTCAGGAGTTGCTGGAGGCAAGCTGGAGGGCATGGCGTATTCACTAGTATATAATACTTCTTTTCCGCTGTTTATTGTTGTCTTGTTGTTGTACACTCTGATTATGTAATGTAAAGTGATGTAATGTAATAACTGATATAGTTCTTTGTTTAAAGATTATTCATTTATCTATTATATGTTGTTCCGCTGCGACTGTGAGATTCTGATATTGTTTCTGTTATGTTATCTTATTTCTTCTATCTTTTTCTTCTACCACTTCTTCTTTAACCATAACATTTCGGTTTTTCGGCATTCGATTATGCGGCATTTGATACAGTGGACGTATTGATGTCGGTTTTCGAGCGTCGAAAAATCGCAACGTTACATTTGGTATCAGAGCATATGGTTAAGCGACAACCATGGCTCTATTGGGTATTACTCATTAGAGATAGAGTCAGTAGTACTCTAGAATGAGTTTGAGTGTAATAATAGCTATGAGCGCGTATTTGTTAGTGAATATAAAATTGTTTTATGTTGTGATGATTGGTTTGTTGGGTGGTATATGGATTCTGGTCGGTATAGTTTGTACAACTCTATCAATAGGGATCTCTAAACACTTGTTCATAACAATTCGGCTCGATATCGTTTTAAATTGGGTAAATGAAATAATTTTACCTTGATTATATTTTATATACAAAGGAATAATTTTTCAGAATTATTAAAAGTATATGAATTGATTATTTGAATGTTTGAAAATATAAATATATATAAGACAATTAAAGTTGTTTGAATAAGTTAAATTAAAACAACAGTTGTAAAAGAATCATTGTATAAGCAAATGAATTATAAGATAGAATTATAATTTAAATAATTTACAATTGTGAAATAATCTTATATATAAGAAGTGAAATTATATAAGAAAAGATTTGTAATCTAAAACAAAATTCTAGAGAAGTGTTTTGAAAGGATTAGATATTTTGGAAAATTGTTTTAGAAAGATAAAAGCTCTAAACTCTTTTCGGTCGCTGGAAAATCATTCCGATGATGACCGCGGCATCATTGGTGTTCATTTTCGGGTTTCCAAAAGAGGAATTGCTGCCAGATTATTTTAAATGAAAGTTGTTTGGAAAAATTTGAATTTGGTTATGTTGAATGTACATTGGTTGTTATATGGTTGTTAATTGGTTATATATAAATTCATTAAGTGTAAATGAAATTGAATTAGAAAAAATTGGAAGCTATGTAATTGAATTCAAATGGATAATACGTAAATTTGAATAGAATTGGATTTAATTTGAATGAAAAGTGAACTAATGTAAATTAGTGAATGTATACTAATTGGAAACGAATGAATGAATGTTAATTAAAGTCCAATGTTAATGAATCAATTAGAAAACCAATTCAATGAATATTAATGAGAAGTGAATTCATATTGATTTGGTAGTTGCATTTGTTGTTTTGTTGCATTGCTATATTGGCATATGTAGTTGTTGTAGTTTTTATGTTGCTATATGATGTATATTGATATTATTTTCATATATACATGTTTCTCATGGTTTGTTGAGTGTTTAGTAGGTGTGGATTGCGCTTGCTTCGCATTTGGAGCTCGCTTTCGCGCTATATTAGCTGTATATGCTCGCTAATAAAAATATAAGGTACATATCTCGGATTAAATATCGTACTTTTACACTTTTTTCCCTGCGGGATGCCTCATCACTTGATGGGATGTATATTTGTGATATATACACTGTCATTTTTTTCCGGATCGAGCCGCGCAAAGGAGACTCTGGCGAATTTTTCCGAAAATTTAAGGCGTTAGAATTTTTTTTGGAATTTTGGAAAATTTTGAAAACTATAACTAAGTATGATTTGAAAACTTAGTAAAGTTATTGTATGAAGTTTAACTATGAGTTTTGGGAAAGTTAAACACTTAAAAGATTTGTAAATCAAACTTGAACGGGTTGTTTTGAAAGGTTAATGGATTTCAAGAATTATTCTTACTTGGTAATTTCGAGGACGAAATTCTTTTAAGGGGGGAAGTCTGTAACGACCCAGAATTTTTATTAATTAAAATTTGTATATTTAATTAATTTTAAATATTAATAAGTGAAATTTATAAGTCGAATAATATTATTTCGAATAATTGGATTTAATTGGATAATTAAATCGATAATTTAATAGTTGAAATTACAGAAATAATTGAAATTGGGTTAAATATGATTGAAATTGATTTGTAAAATTTTATTATATCATATTGGAGTTAGAATGTGTTATAGAACTTTTAAAATTGAATTAAAAGTTTATTTGTAAAAATTGAATATTTTAATATTTAATTATCGACTGAAAAATAGCCAATTTTCGAACAGTCTCAGAATTGGACGAAACTAGTTCCATTAGATCCGTAATAGTTTGTTATTATCGGATTTTAATTTTCATAGCAATCGGAGTTTTCGTTTGATCGTGGCAGCTCGAAACGCATCGAAATTGTTTTAATATTAATTTGGCGAGCTAAAATAGTCATTTTTCAAATAGTCTCGGATTTCGACGAAACTAGTTTCATAGGATCCGTAATGTGATACTATTGTATGGTTTCGAATTTCGTGTCAATCGAATTTACCGTTTGTCCGGGGCAAGCTAAAACGCCTAGAAATTTGATTTACCAATTTAATTTTAAATCGAACGTTTATTGCCATAACTCGAACAGATGACCGAATTAGCTCCCGAAACATGTTCCATTGTGTTCGAAACGTGGGGTAAACCTTAGGAACGCCAGCCGGCACACTTCGTTTGGAGTTCGGAAAATTTTCGATGAATAGTAATTCGCCAATTTTCTATATAAGGACCATTCATTCACAATTTTGCAAAAGAAAACCCTAACCCTAGAAATAAACGGCCGGCCGCCTCCTACAGTTTTAAAGGCCAGAAACTTCCCGTCTTCTTCCCCTCCGATCTCTCAATCCGCAAAGAATTAGCCTTCGAGTTCTAAAGCAAAAGTGTAGAGGACATCAAGATCTTGAAGATCAACGGTGGAGATTGGATTTGGAGCGTCGAGGTGGTCGCTAGGGGGCCGCGTTCTCCTGCTGTACATGCACGTTTTTCTATGCTTTGGTAGAGCCAAGCTTGATGCTATTTGGGCTGGAGATGGAGCTTGCAATGGTCTTCGACGTGGTGGAGCCTGATCGTCTTCAAACGACGAGATGAAGTCGCGGCAATTAGGGTTTTAGGGCGGCTATGGGTTTGATGGAGGGCAAGGTTTCGCATTTGGGAAGATGATAGCACGTGCGGCCCAGATCTAGGTAGAAGGAAATCAACGGTTGTGATGATGATGTGGGTTAGAAATTAAAATAAAATTGAAATTTAATTATATTATAAATCGTGTAATCTTTGTAATGCTATAACTTTTTTCTACGAGGTCGAAAACGCACGAAACCAGTTGCGTTGGAATCGTATCAACAAGCACTACGCAATGGAATTGGATTGGAGTCGTTAGGAGCTAGTGAGAATTTCGGGTAAAATTAAATGCGTGTTTAATTTTATTCGAAATAAAACACGAAAACTGAATTGAAAGCGAGGTGAGAACTTCTCACTCAATCGAATTGTTTCGACTTAAATTTTAAATAGTTAGATTTAAAATTGTTGATTGTATGTTGAATGATGATTGTTATCTATTGATTTTTAAAATAGACATTATGCGCCGTTAGTAAGCGGATGTTATTTATTAAAAACATATACCGCGAATATTTCACTGCAAAGTGAAATTGGTATTATTTATATACTTGGAGTTGATTTTCCCGCATTATATAGCGGATAAGACCCTATTGCGCCGTCTATTAAGCGGATAATATTTTATAAATCCTATATACCGCGATATTCCGCTTTGAACGGAATTGGTATTGTACTAACATCTTTGGATGCAGGGAAACAGGTTGGAGGGATCCAACTGGATTCCTCACCAGTATTTATTTAATTACAGATATTTTGATATTTGTTGATTATCATATGATGATATATGATGTTTGTTGTCGTGATTGACTATTTGGTGCTGTTGCATCATTGGATCCATTTTTAAAGTTTAAAAATAACGATTTTTGATTTTAAAATGATTTTTTTCAAAGTATACGTTTTATTAAATTTTTGAATTGATTCATTTTAAATAATTAAAACGTTATAAATTTTTATGTTATAAAAAAAAATTAAGATTTTTGTGAAATATAACCAAAGGTGATTTTGAGATAAGTAGTTAATAAATTTATAAAATAGTTAAATTGGGATTTTTGAATTATTTTAAAACGGGTTATATGAAAGATGTATAAATTTGATATTTTAAAATTAAAAATATTGGAATTATAAAACAAGTTTTTATAAGTGTTAAAATGGAATATAAATGGATTTTATAAGTGAATGAAATCTATATATTTATAAATTGTGGAATTATAAAATGAATAGATTTTATAAAATAAAAGAATTATAAGTAATTAACTTATAAATTGGAATTTTTGCGTGTAAATGGAAGATGGATAGAATTTGTTAATAAAGTGATTTTTTATAAGTTGAAGTGGCCATAGAATATAAATGGAAATTATAAATATTGTTTTATAAATCCGAAAACGACTTATTTTGATAAGTTAATTATTATAGCTTATTAAAGGAGATATATTCACGATTTTGGACAGTGGATAATCCTTTAAATAGAATATGTAGAAACGTTGAGTTTGGATAAGTAAATATATTCACGGTTTTGGACAGTGAATAATTTATTAAAGAAATATTTTGGAAAGGTGATGTTTTAAATAGAATTAAAACGATTTAAAAACGTTTTAAAAGGTGTTAAGTATCGAAATCATGGATTTCAACATTTATTGTTGAAATAGACGTTTTCGAGAATAGAAGGAAATGGTGGACTATAACACTGTTGTTATAGTAAATGATTCCCGAAAGGAAATGTTTTATATATAGTATTGGGATTTATATATCTATTTTAATTTCGAATCCCTATACTGGTGATTTTGGGTTGTCGTAACGATGTTTTACGTAATATTCGTTTTGACCCAAATAAATGTGTTTAAGAGAATTATTTATTAAAGAATAAAATATATACTTAATATAGATTTAAGTATATTTAATATTTTCAAATATTGAAAATAAATAGGTTTGTGAATTACTTATTATTAAATAAGTATGAAAATGTTTTTCCAATATGAAGTGAATGTTTGAGATTTTATCTTTTAAAGATAAATTGAAAATGAATATTAGAAATCGATTTAAAAAATCGTTTATTCATAGATATTTTGGAAATATAAATTCACTATGGAATTTATAAAATAAAGGGAAATTTGTTAAAAATAAACGTTGATTTATTTTGAAGTGTGGAAATTAATTTACGAATTTGGAACGTAAATTTAATAAATCAGTAAGGATTTATTTAATTGGTCTAAATGGACCATTTTGAAATGAAAGTTGTATGGGTGTAAATTTATTTGAGATTGGTTTTCAAATGGTTGAAATGTGGGATATATATCTTATAAAGATATTTTTGAAAATAAATAATTTGGAAAATTATTTGAAATCGGGTGATGTTGTGAATCTTGATTGATAGTTAAATAACCGACTATCAATATTTACCTTTAAATAGGTATTAGTTGTGATTTGCTTGAATTTGAATGCTACACTTATTTTTGAATAAGCGCTCACTATTCGGGTTAGCCGGGAAAGGACCTTGGGGTCGTATAACCCATTCCGAATATGTGATACGTCGTTATGGATTGCATTTGATGATCGGTGTTGAAGACCGGGTATTTGTGAAAACGATAGGATGACCTATCGATTGTCTCTGCACCGTTAGCTACGGTATGGAGATTTCCTTTGTGATGGGAAATTTTGTCGGGATTGTGAATACCCGGATTGCAAGGGCTTCTTTTGAAGTGCCTTCGTTTCTGTTCGAACCCAGAACAGACTTGCATGGTTACGTGTCTAACATTACATTTTGAGATATAAAGCAGATTTCTTTCAAATACATTTCTATTGGTGGCGGAGAATTTGTTCTCTTAGCTTAACACCCTTCTCTGTGACGTACGCGCTTAGAGGTTATGTAGTTGAAGGTTATCAGCGATATATTCCCAATTTGGTAATGTGGCATGCTGAGTGTTGCTGTGTGATGATCATTGTATGATCATTTGTGTGGTGCTGTTGGAATCGAGCGCTCTGATAAAGGTCCAAAGGGACCGAGGGATGACACAGTCGTGTAGTAGTTACCTAGTGACAAAGGTAACCCGGCCTTGTGTTGGTAGAGAGCTGGTTAAGTTCTCGGGACGTCCTGCCAGAGGCGATCCCATGTGGCGGTAGGAAGTTCCTTTGCCTGACCATTTGTTGGAAAATCCAAAGAAACAATACGAGCCTTGTACGGTTTTAGTTGTATAACCTGCCATGGAATGTGGCGGTAACCTGCTATTGAACATGGTAGCTATAGTAGGCATACGATAATGTTCGTATGTTGGCTAAGATTTATATCTTTACTTTCGAAATGATTTTTCCTACACTATGCACTAGTAATAATATCAAATGCTTCTTTTTAATGCGTATCAAGCATCTTTGACTATCATAAGAAGAAATCTCCTCCGATTCTGCGTTTGCATTGTGTGTGTGTGCGGGAGGTCTTATGGTAGTCTCATTTTTTTTTAAAAGCATTGCGAATTGACTTTAAAATTATCCTGTTCTTTGTTTTTAAAAGTTAAATAACTGTTTTAGTTCTCACACCAGTCCCATGACTGACTCGGAGTTTATTGTTTTCCTTCCTAAACTCTGGGTGCCCACCAATTTCCACACGGGCAGTCAAGAGTTAGGTTAATCAGGATATTCTGGAATTCAGGAGTTGCTGGGGGCAAGCTGGAGAACATGGCGTATTCACTAGTATATAGTACTTCTTTTCCGCTGTTTATTGTTGTCTTGTTGTTGTACACTCCGATGATGTAATGTAAAGTGATGTAATGTAATAACTGATATAGTTCTTTGTTTAAAGATCATTCATTTATCTATTATATGTTGTTCCGCTGCGACTGTGAGATTCTGATATTGTTTCTGTTCTGTTTTCTTATTTCTTCTATCTTTTTCTTCTACCACTTCTTCTTTAACCATAACATTTCGGTTTTCCGGCATTCGGTTATGCGGCATTTGATACAGTGGACGTATTGATGTCAGTTTTCGAGCGTCGAAAAATCGCAACGTTACATCGTACGTCTCAGAGGAGGGTGTTAAGCTAAGAGAATAAATTCTCTGCCACCAACAGAAATGTATTTGATAGAAACTAGCTTTACATCTCAAAGTGTAACGTCAGACAAACATCCATACAAGTCTGTTCCAGGATCGAACGGAACTGAAGGCACTTCAAAGAAGCCCTTGCAAATCCAGATATTCACTAATCACGTCCGGAATCCCCATCACAAAGGGTGATAAAATTTCTATACCGGAGCAACCCGGTGCAGAGACATTCGACAGGTAATCCTTTCGCTTTCGAAAGTACTCGGTCTTCGACACCATCTTCAAATGCAATCCCATTTCATCGTATCGTTACACAAGATCCTCTCCGGCTAAACCAAATGACGAGCGCTTATTTTTTTTAAAAAAAATAGGTGTTAAATTCAGATTCAAACAAATCACAACAAATTCCACTTTGTTCTTTTAAGTAAAGATCCATCACAATCACAAAGGTTTGATGTGGGTTTTGAATATCGGTTTGGAATTCGACTCCCGGTCGCATCGAAATTCAAATGCCGATTATAGGCCATTATTGATAGTCAGTTATTTAACTACCAATCAATAATTCACAACAGTCACTGGATTTCAAATAATTTTCCCAAATTATTTAATTTTAACATGTCTTTGCAAGATACAATTTCACACTTCATCCATTTGAAAAAAAATTCAAATCAATTTCCACATTTCAATCTTTCGAAAACAAATTTCAAAACATTTTTCACTCACGGAATAAAATTCCCGAAATCATTTCTTTCCACTGAAAATCTACCAAGTCCGCATACTTTTAAAAAATAATTCAAATCACTTATCCAAATATATATTTGGAAATATTTAAAATAAAAACTATTTTAAACATTTTACTTAAAATATTAGTTATAAAATCATTATACTGATATTACATATAAACTTTAAGTCCAAACTAATTTTTAAAATAAAATTAGTAGATAGAGTATAAATATTTAAATAATCATTTTTTAAAACAATTATCAATTAAGTCTTCAAATAATCATTTCTATAATTTACTAAATAAATCTTTACTCTAAACATTTTCAAAATAACTTAAGAAAATTATTTTCTCCAAAATATTCTTTTAAAACCAACTTTAGAACTTTTAATTTATACTTTAAATGCTACTTTTAAAACATACTCGGCTTTTCAAGGAAAGTACACTTTCACTTCAAAATGGTCCATTCAAACCAATTAATAAACCCTTCTCGATTTATTTCAATTTACATTTCAAATCTGTAAATTCTTTCAACACTTTAAAAATAAACCAATATTTATTTTTTAAACAATTTTCCTTTTCTTTACAAATTCCCGTTGTGAATTTACATTTCCAAATATCAACTGATATACGAATTTTAAATCGATTTCCAAATATCACCTTCAAACCAAATCAAATCCCAAATTGATTTCCAATTATTTCAAACACAAAATCAAATTCCAATTTGATTTCCCAAATTAATTTTCAAATATCAAATCAATTTCAAATCAATTTCCCAAATTATTTCCAAAACACCAAACCAAAATTTCAAATCGATTCCTAAGATTTATTTTAACTCCAAATTAATTCCCGAATCGATTTCTAAAATTAATTTCAACTCCAAATTAAATTTCTAAATTTATTTCCTTTTGAAATAAATTTCTTTATCTCTTTCAAATATTTAAAATGCGTATCTTAAATAAATTCTTCAACTATTAAACAATATTACTCGAAATTCTTTATCAAAATATTTTCCTATATTTTTGGAATTAATTTGATCGGATTATAAAAAATCAACTTTAATACTTTAACTGTAACGGTCTAGGCTTTTCTACTTTAATTTCCAAAAATCCAATATCATATTTCTGGTATCCTACGATACCGAAAATATATTCGGCTAAATTTTAGCCTTCAATGGTTTCAATCACAAATAGTCAAACACATATTATAAATAATCAACAAAAATTTAGAAAACAAATTAAAATGTTTTGTGGAATCCAGTTGCATCCCTCCAACCTGTTTCCCTGCATCCACAGACGTTAGCACAACAATTAAATGCTAATTCCACTTCGAGGTGGAATATCGCGGTATATGGGATTAATATTATATCATCCTCTATTATGCGGCGCAATAGGGTTTCATCCGCTATATAATGCGGGAAATCAACAACTCCAAATACATATATAATACCAATTCCACTTCGAGGTGGAATATCGCGGTATATGGGTTTAATATAATATCATCCGCTATTATGCGACGCATAGGGTCTAAACTAATATAACTAATAATAAATTAATTATCCAAACACAAAATCAATCTATTTTAAATTTAACTATTAAAATTAAATCAGCGATTGAGTGAGAAGATCTCACCTTTGCTTATGCATGCAATCCATTTTCCATTCTAACTCATTTTCTCGATTTATAGACCTTGTTTAAACAATTTATGATTTTTATTAATATTCGAATCAGTCAAAAATTAATTTCCATTTAATAGATTAAATTTCAACTAATGATTAAATTTGAATAAATAATTAAATTTTAAACTAACTTGAAAAATCCATTACTATTTAATAAATTAAATTTACTAATAATTGGATTTAAACTGATTTCCATCAAAAAAAATTATTTTTAGTGCCCTAAATAAATTAAATAATTTTATTAACAAATCAATTACTAATATACATTGTTTAAAAATAAACTAGTAGATGAAAAATGGGTATATTTATATTTATTTCCTTTTGAAATTACATGCACCAAAAATATTAACCTAACCTATATACATTTTAAAAAAAATCAAATCTTTATACAAAAATAAACTTAGAAAATAAAGATGGATATTTGTAAAGTATTTTATTTTCCTTTAATAAATTTAATTAACTAATAATCTTGACTTTAAACTAATACTTTTAATTTTAAACAAATTCCTTTTCAATAAATTTATTCAACTGAAAATTTAATTTAAAACTAAATTTACTTTAATAAATTATTTTTAGTTACTAGACAAATTAATAAGTTAATAAAACAAATTAATCACTTTAATAAATTATTCTTAAAATAAACTAGAAAATTTTAAAATGTATCTATTTTTTTTTCCAATTTGATAATACATATACATTCATCTTTAGTAAATTCAGAAAATCAAAATAGATAAATATAAATTATACCTAACTGCTATCCACCGAAGACGAACCCTAGTCTTCGGCTTGCCCCCAAACGAGCGCACATTGGCCCTTACTTCTATGCGCGCTCAAGATCCTCCAGTACCACGCATCGCCATCGCCGTCGACAATCGCAAGTGCACGCGAGCTGCCCCAAACCAAAGCCACAATGCGCCTTCCTGACAACGCGCACGAACCCCAAATCACCACTCGCGAACCACCATGACCCCGATGCCGTCCTGCCGTACAACCCAAGATCTCCTCAATCAATAAGCCCAAAGCCGCGACCTTCAGGATGCACGCACTCGAATCCCCAAAGCCTCCAATCACCTCGCGATGCCCCCCATGAATTCGAATCTAAGATGATGTGAACTCGACGTGCTATCTCGGTAATACTTTGTTGCTCGAAATTGATCACGGCCCACCCCATTTGAACGAACGCGACATTGCTTCGATTTTAGGAATAATTAGATTCTTGCAGCCATTTTTTTATTTTGTATCCGAGGAGGAAAAAAAAGAGCTTTGGCCATTCGATTTTGTTTTGAAGCTTCATCTTATTTTTCGTTTGAACGAAAAGGGTTTTGATTGATTTCTTTTTCTCGTTCGTTTAATTTTTTTTCTTTTATTTTAAACCAAACGAACGCATGTTGATTTTTATCAGGGAATGTAGAACACGTGTTTGAAGAGATAACGTGTTAAAATTGTGAATATATATGATTTATATTTAAATATTAAATTCAAATTTAAATTGTCTTGAATCACGCAGCAAAAAATCTGGACCTCCAATTGAGACGTGTCGCCAGGCGTTCATAAGGTTATACACCTAATCCGAATGCAATCGAAAAGGTTCCGAGTCCAAATTCGATCGTATGGAGAAGATAGCTTTTTGAACCCAACTATTAAATTGAATTTCGATTTAATTTTCAGCGCGTTCATCAATCGTACGATCACACGACAACTCCGAATGCTACGGAAATTGAAATCCGATGATAAAACAATATTACGGATCCAATGGAACAAATCTGAGACTGTGCCTTGGAAGGCTAATTTTTAATGTCGATTTAAATGATATATTTTCAAAACTGATTAAATCGCTTTCAAATTCAATTCTGAAGCTTCCATTATCTTCAGTATTGTCAATATGAATTTCCTATGCCATCAAATTATTTTTAACAGGCTCAAAATTGAAGATTTACAATTTTACCCAAATTTCTATAATTAAATTTGATAATTAATTTGCTAATTTCATAGTTAAAATTGAAACTCAAGCTTAAATTAACAATTCAGATATTTGAAATCTAATTGAATATTTCAATTTCAAACGTTGAAAATTCTAGGTCGTCACAGTTATTGTAGTCTGAACCAAAAAATTGTGGCTTTCGCACTAGGCATAGTTCAAATATGGGGATGTTGTAGCATGTTGTTTTCTAAGTACAACTGTTAGTCCACGTAGAGAATTACAATGTGTGTTCATAAGATGAAGTATCCGAGTGTTTCATATTGTCCGTAAATTAGGTGGGAGTTAATCGATTGAACTCTCGCATGATTCCTAATTAGTATAAAGAAGTTATTATAGTTTGAACAAAAAAATTATGGCTTTTGCACTATGTGGAGTTCAAATATGGGTGTGACGACCCAAACTCGATGTCCGATAAATGACATCAAATTCGCATCACCAGAGCTTATAACAACAATTAGATGAATATAAAACAGCGGAACAAAATCAATATCATAAATATCATCACAGTTACAACATCAACAAAATATCCATACTACAACAGAGTATATAATACATACACCACAACTCCAAATACAACATCATGATAATACAGTAGTGATCATATATCCAAAAGTCCTCAAATGAGAGAGGTGATAACGAACTCCCAAAAGCTAAACACCTGAAATCTCCAAAAGCTCCTAAGATATCTCCAAGATAAGAGCTCCAAAATACTGCTTCTCCAAAATACAGAAACCTGCTACTAGGCTGCCCGTGTGGAAATAATGGGCACCCATAGTTTAGGAAAGAAAACAATAAGCTCCGGATCAGTCATGGGACTGGTATGAGTAAACAAAAATAACAATTACTTCTAAAGAAACTAGATTTGTAAAAGAATTTTCGGTATGCTCTTAAAAATGGAACTACCATAAGACCTCCCGCCACACACACAATGCAAACGCAGAATTGGAGGAGATTTCTTCTTATGATAGTTAAATATGCTTGGTACGAGGAAATTTCTTTGATATTATTTCTAGTGCATAGTGTACAAATCATTTCAAAAATAGAAAATTAATCTTAGCCAGCATAGACATTTCGAACTATGCCTACTATAGCTACCATCTAAACAGTGGTGACCACCATAAGTAAATGGCAGGTTCTACAACTAAAACCGTACAGGGTTTCGTATTGGGAATTGGATTTCCAACAATGGTCAGGCTAAGGAACTTCCTGGGCCACATGGGTACGCCTCTGGAGGGACGACCCGAGAACCTAACCGGATCTCTGCCAACATAAGGCCGGGTTACCCCTAACTGGGTAACTACTGACACGAGTATGCCATCTCCCAGTTGTAACCAACCTTTAACCGGGGCCCCAGTAACAAATCACAAAGTAATACATACATACATATATATATATATATCTGCGATATCAACATAAGTTAAGTATATGGGCTCCATACCATGATACCACTTCTATCCATAAAGAAATGCACATACCCTAAGGGGTGCTACCCCCAATAACCTTGCTGCATCTTTCCTGTTTCGACCATTCCGGGGTGTGAGGCTCGACGAAGTCTCGTCCACAAAGCTTCGCTTTTCACAAAGCCATGCTTCGATCAACAAATGATCAGCAACACTCAGCATGCCATATTACCAAATTGGGAATATATCGCTGATAACCTTCAACTACATAACCTCTAAGGGTGTTAAGCTAAGAGAATAGATTCTCCGCCACCAACGGAAATATATTTGAAAGAAATCTGCTTTATATCTCAATTTGTAATGTCTGACATACAATCCATACAAGTCTGTTCTGGGTTCGAACAGAACCGAAGGCACTTCCAAAGAAGTCCTTGCAATCCGAATATCCACAATCCCAATCGGATTCCCCATCACATATGGAGAACTCTATACCGGAGCAACTCGGTGCAGAGTCAATCGACAGGTCATCCTATCGCTCTCGCAAATACCCGGTATTCAACACCGGTCTTCAAATGCTATCCGTAACGTCGAATCACATATTCAAAATGGGTAATACGACACAAAGGTCCTTTCCCGGCTAATTCGAATAGTGAGTATCAAATTTTAAAACATGTGGATGTCATTCACAAATATTCACAGGTTCGATGTGGGTTTCGCATAACCAACTGAAATCCGATTCCCTGTCGCATCGAAGTTTAAATGCCGTTTTACGGGCAAACAGGGTTTTCACATCAATACAGAACGAATCACAATCACAGTACAGTACATGGCAATTTATATCACACAGTATCACAATCAGAACGGAAATATCAATATAGTGCACAATGATAGTTAATCATTTTCCAATGTGGTAAATGAATCGTGTGGTTTAAATTAACTAACCACAAAATTATTTTTAAATCAATGATAAGAATTTGAATAAATAATTTAAATATTGATTAACTCGTTTTATTGTTTCAAAATTTGTTATTTTATTTAACCGCCAAATTTGATTTGTCGACTTAAATTTATCTGAATAACAAATTTTTAATTTACAAATTAATTTGAACACTTAATTGTTTATTAATCAATTTAATTACAATTTGTAAATCATTTTTAATTTCTTTTCAAAATCATTAATTTACAAAACTTATTCATCTTAATTAACATTTAAAATTTTCTTTAAACTTTAAAAATCAATTTATGACTAACTACAGAGTTTAAATCAAGTTTGCTTGAAATAAATTCTTGCTTAAACTAAACAAGTATTAGTTACTTCCTTAGTACTAAAGTTTGTCACAACACTTGCTGTAACTTTATAAAGCCCGAGAATACCCAGGCTTTACTTGAGTTAAAACTCGAGTACTCCACCATCTCTCCCCGAAGCATCTTCTTCCCCTCCCCGCATCTGTTCCTTCTCCTTTCTTTTAAAGCTTGTAAATCAAAACTGGAATAAAACCTTCTCCACATGCTCGAGTTCGACCCCGAGTTCCAACCCCACATGCCCGAAAACATCACCGAGTACCCCGACCCATCCTCCCACTGACACAAAGGCCAAGTCGTGCACGTGCACGCCACCACTCCACCGCTCCGGTGGCCATCGCAACCCTCAACAAATCGAAAAACTCACAATCACTCCAATTCGATCATCAATTTAAAGCCATCGCCTCGAAATCAATTTTTCACCTTTTCGTGGCACCTGGAACTCAAGCATACCCAATCCAAACGCATCACCACCATGCCTCAGTTCACCAGAGAAGCTTGAACCCCGTCACCGTCACGTCAACACCTAGTTCCACCATCCCTCTAGAGCCTGCGCGACTCGATCACCCCACGGTGACGCCATCCAAAAATTACAGAACACAAAAAAAAACTGAAACCCAAACCCTATTTTCGAATCGACCCCAAAATTTACGCATTAGAAAAATTCTTTGATATTTTTCCTGGATTCGTTGATGATTGAGCTCGCTATATAACAAATTTCAGCATTTATAATTGATTAAATCCTCAGAAATTCAAATAAATGCAAAATTTGTTTATATACAAACTGCCTTTTTAATATTAATCTAAAAATCTTGATTTTTGTTTTAAAAATCGTGGATTGTAGTATAGATTCAATATATCATCTCGAATTAATATTTTTCAACAATTTATTTTTTGTCAATATTGGTTGGATACCTGTAACAAGTTTACAGTTGAAATAACTTTTACTGTAAATTCAAATAAGCTTTGAAAAATATTGTTTGAGCATTTTGATTGTTTAGAGAAAAAACAAAGCTTTGTAATGCTAACAACAAATGAATTCTATTTTTGGATCAAATGTACACCCTGTATACATTTTTGGCAGAGAAACACTGAGCATCCAACACTATATGCTAACTGAAGTATATTCGAGGCAGTTAACAGATGAAGTTTAAACTGTTTTAAATAGATTTAAAACTTTTCAAAAATTTAGTTTACTCACATATAAACATTTATGCACATCAAACATCAACACTGTGATTCATAAACAACACATATTAGTTACTGATTTTTTTAGCTTAAAGGTTTACTCACATATACTGTCAGTTTTCAACAGGGTTGAGCCTGAATCCCTTCTTCTTTTCTCTCTGATTTTTCTTTTATTTTTATTTTCTTTGTTAGGGTTTTACTTTGAACAAATGGAACTATGGTCATGTATATAAGGAGGTGTGCAGGCTTTACTTGAGTGCGGCTGAGGCAAGACTTTTTTTTAATTCGGTTGTACTTATGTATGGTTGAATATGAAAGCATTTAATGAAAGCATTAAATGTTACATACTTCCTATCCTTGCATGTTTACAGATCATGCTGTTTGATCTTTATAAGTACAGATTTTTTTTTTCTTTTCATACACTTTCGTTACCTTGTTGTTTGTAGTTACTTTGCTAAATGTAAGAAATTTGTTTTAGCTAATAGCATTCATAACTATGTGGTTTTATCACAAAATCTGGTTTACTTCTAAATACAAGTGTTTGTCTTAATTATTGTTTTCTTATGTCTATATTTGAATGTAATATAAATGAATTCCTATTTAAAGTTTTTAATTATTAGTATTTAAATTTATAACCCATATTCCATTTAATGGTTTAAGACAATTTCTTATTTTACTTTATTAAAAAGGAAGTTGTTTTAATTATTAACATTTAATAACTATGTGATTTATTACAATATTTCATTTCCTTTGAAATTCTCAATTTAAATTTAAAAGTTCTAATAATTCAACGATTTTAATTTAACGAAATTCCGGGATGTTACAATATCCCCTCCTTAAGAAAATTTCTTCCTCGAAATTGAAAGAGAGAGAAATGCAAACAAATAATAGACGAATTCAGAAAATAAGGAAATGACTTACAGTTTAAGCCGAGATGTCTATTCTGCATTTGGGATAAGATTTCTTCATATTATCTTTAGTCTCCCAAGTACAGTCCTTTGGATCACCACTCCATTGAACTTTGACTAGTTTCACAACTTTGCTTCTCAATCGCTTCTCATCACGATCTACAATTTTTATCGGCTCTCTTTTAACTGCCAAGTTAGGAGTGATCTCTAGATCCTGCTGAGTAGCTTCTTCAATAATATCATCTGGATCGTGCACATATTTCCGAAGATTAGAAATGTGGAACACATCATGTACGCCAGACAACCAGCTGGGTAACTGCACTCTATATGCTAGAGGACCAATCCTTTCCAGAATAGGAAAAGGACCAATATAACGTGGTGCTAGCTTTCCAGTTTTCCCGAATCTCAATACACCCCGCATCGGAGATACTTTCAGAAATACAGAATCTCCAACTTGAAATTCCAAATTTCTTCTTCGGCGGTCATAATAGCTCTTCTGACGGCTTTGGGCAGTTAATAACTTCTTTCAAATAAAGTCTACCTTCTCAGTGGCTTCTTTTATCATATCCGGTCCAAGAACAAATCTATCACCTGATTCGATCCAGCATGTAGGTGATCGACACGGACGACCATATAAATCTTCGAAAGGAGCCATTTCTACACTGTCCCGATAACTGTTATTATATGAGAATTTGACCAGATGCAAATGGTCCTCCTAAGAACCACCAAAATCATGAACGCAAGCACGCAGTAGTTCTTCTAAAATTCGGTTGACCCTCTCAGTCTGCCCATCAGATTGTGGATGATAAGCAGTGCTGAAATTTAATTTCATTCCCAAAGCGTCTTGGAATGCCTCCCAAAATCTACTAGTAAAGATCGGGTCACGATCACTCAATATACTGCTGGGAATACCATGGAGGCGAACAATTTCCTTTATATAAATACCTGCCAAGCTTGCTACAGTCCGAGTGGATTTAACTGGAATGAAGTGAGCAGTTTTGGTTAGACTATCCACAATAACCCAAATCGCTTCATTGCCTTTCTTGGTTCGTGGTAATCCGTCGATGAAATCCATCGATACCTGATCCCACTTCCATTTCGGTACTTCCAAAGGTTGAAGTAAACCGGCCACTTTCTTTTGGTCGCTTTTGATTTGCTGACAAGTAGCACAGCGACTCACATAAATAGATATGTCTCTCTTCATCGTCTTCCACCAGAATGTTCTTTTAATATCTCGATACATTTTGTTGACTCCTGGATGGATACTGAGTTTGGACTTGTGGCATTCGTCCAATACTTCACGTTTCAGTTCTGGAATGTCAGGGACACAAATTCTATTCTTCATCCTTATAACTTCTCTATTATCTATCTCAAAACTAGTATCTTCACCCTGGCATATTCTTTTATGGATTCCTCGAAGAAACTCATCTTCTTTCTGCTGTCTCGCAATCCTTTTGAGAAGAGTAGGAGTGATAACAAGATGAGCAAGAATAGCATGTTTTCTACTTAAGGCGTCTGCAACTACATTGGCCTTTCCCGGCGTATACAAAATATCTAAGTCGTAAGATGCCAGAAATTCCAACCAACGTTGTTGTCGCAAATTCAGATCCTTCTGGGTAAAAAGATATTTCAAGGATTTATGGTCGGTGAATAATTCGAATTTGTCACCCAAAAAAAAGAGAGTTTATTAAGTATATTGTTCAAGTTAAGTTGATTTCGTAAATTGTTAAGAAAGCTGAAAAGATCCTTACCCAGAAGATAATGTCGCCATATTTTTAAAGCGAAAACAACAGCCAAAAGTTCCAAATCGTGCGTCGGGTAGTTTTTCTCATGCGGACGTAATTGTCTACTCGCGTAGGCAACTACCTTTCCATTTTGCATTAATACTGCACCTACCCCATCACCACATGCATCAGTATAGACAGATAAGCCTTGGTTCCCGTTAAGAATAGTGAGAACAGGAGTAGTGGTCAATCTCTTTTTCAACTCCTGAAAAACTTCTTCACATTCTGAAGTCCAGATGAACTTTGCATTTTTCATTGTTTGCTTAGTCAGCGGACTAGCCAACTTAGAAAAATCTTGAACGAATTTACACTAATAGCCTGCTAAACCCAAAAAGCTTCGAACTTCTTTTGGAGTAGTGGGTCGTTTCCAATCAAGAATAGCGGAAATTTTGCTAGGATCTACCGAAATTCCTTCTTAATTTACAATATGGCCAAGGAATTTGACTTCTTTGACCCAGAAGTGGCATTTGGAAAATTTTGCATATAGAAAATTTCTCCTCAATATTTCTAATACGATTTTAAGATGTTCGGCATGCTCTTCTTTAGTCTTAGAATAGATCAAAATATCATCAATGAATACAAGCACAAATTTATTCAATACTTCCCGAAACACATGAGTCATAAGATCTACGAAGTATGCTGGAGCATTGGTTAGCCCGAAAGGCATAACTAACCATTCATAGAACATATCAGGACCTTTGAAAGCGGTCAAATGGACACAATCTTCGGCGATTCGTAGTTGATGGAATCCTTGGGCTAGATCCATTTTTGAAAAGAAACGAGCACCATGAAGTTGGTTGAATAAATCATCAATTCTGGGCAGTGGAAATTTATTCTTGAGAGTTTGTTTATTTAGATCGTGGTAATCTACACACAATCTCAAAGATCCGTCCGATTTAGCAACAAATACGACAGCTGAGCCCCATTCAGAAACACTGGATCGAATTAATCCTTTTGCTCGTAGTTCATCAGTTTGATGAACCAATCCAATCTTTTCCCTGGGTGCCATCCTGCGACTTGCGTGAACAACAGGACGAGCATTGGGTACTAAGTCGATTCGGAATTCTATTTCTCGGTGAGGAGGTAAAGATTTCACTTCTTCAAATACTTTGGAAAATTCCCGAACAACAGGACTGCAAAGTGGGTTCAAGATATCCCAAGGTATACATCAATCTATCTCTCCTTGGACTTGGATCCTCACAAGAGATTTCAATAAAATTTCCAAGGTTCGTTTTGACTAAAACTGTCCGATTATTACAATCCAATATAGCTTCGTATCTCGATAGCCAGTTCATACCGAGTAAGATTTCAAATTCATTAAATTCGAGGACAAAAAGGTTGATAGGAAATCGATAGCTAGCATATGAAATAGGAACTCTCTTACAATATGAACAAAGATTTGCGGGACCTCCAACCGGATTTTTCACGCAAATAGGATCGTCAACAAATTTAGTTTTAAGTCCTAATTCATTTACGGTTTGTTGAGAGATAAAGCTATGTGAAGCTCCTGTGTCAAATAAAACTCTAACAGTTCTATTATAAATAGTAAGGTTACCTTCCAAAACACCTTTTTCCTTATCAGCTTTCGAAGTTGAAGGGTCCTTCTTTATCGTATAAACTTTTGCCACCTGTGCTGGCTTCATCACTGGGCAATCTTTAATAAAATGTCCAGCCTTGTGACAATTATAACATTCTTTTGCTCCTCTAACAGTTTCTTCCTTCTTAACTTGCTTCTTCGGTTTTGGGCAGCTGTTTGAATAATGGCCCTTCTCTTTGCAGTTGTAACAAGTGACATTTTCTGCCGCGCTTCGCTGAATGCTCTTCTTCTTCTCGTTGCCTTGCCAAGGTTTCTTGCCTCCAAATTTCCGCTTCTTCCAATTTTGATTGCATGAATTTCCTTTCTTTACCGGGGCTTCTTGCAAATTAAGGGTAGCATATCTGTACCCCATATCAACTAAATCTGAAAAAGATTCCTTAACGTGGCCCGTCATTCTTTCATGGAATTTCTTATTCATCCCGCGAATGAATCTCTCGTTCATCTTTAAAGGCGCATTCACCAATCGGGACCAAAACGAGACAATTCATTAAATCTGTTCAGATACTCTTCGAATGATAAACTTCCCTGCTTCAGTTCCATGAATTCCTGATACATTCGAGAAATTCCAGCTGATGGCAAATATCGCTTCTCAAACACTTCTTTGAAATTTTCCTAAGAAAACTCATCTTCTGGCTTATCTACCGTGATTGTCTCCCACCAAGCTGAGGCTTCATCTTGCAGTTGCCAAGAAGCTATGAGTCGCTTCTGATCGTCTTCCAATTTTAGCCCTTTGAAGATTTTCTCGCACGATCTTATCCAGGCTTGAGCCTCAACAATCGACTCTTTGCCGTTGAATGGCTTACCACCAAGTCTCGAGAAATTCTTATATAAGTCAGCCAGATTCGGTTGTTGCTGAGCTGCCGCTATTGCCGTTAGGGGATCTTGATCAGGTGCTGTGGCACCTCCTTGACCCTTAACTCTTCCCCTTCGTCCGCTCATTTCTTACTATCTGAAATTAGTAAGAAAATAGATTTAAATACACGAACAAAAAATCTTAAGGAATATCAGCAGTAAAAGAAATAGACTAATAAAATTTAGAGTTTCAGTCTTGGTTATACTCATTCTAGGGTATACTTCACCCTATCTCTAATGAGCCATCTAATGTGTTATACTCCGTAGCTAAAGTTCTTACTCAACCAACAGCTCCGATACCACTTGTGACGACCCAAACTCGATGTCCGATAAACGACATCAAATTCGCATCGCCGGAGCTTATAACAACAATTAGATGAATATAAAACAGCGGAACATAATCAATATCATAAATATCATCACAATTACAACATCAACGTAATATCCATACTACAACAGAGTATATAATACATACACCACAACTCCAAATACAACATCATGATAATACAGTAGTGATCATATATCCAAAAGTCCTCAAATGAGAGAGGTGATAACGAACTCCCGAAAGCTAAACACCTGAAATCTCCAAAAGCTCCTAAGATATCTCCAAGATAAGAGCTCCAAAATACTGCTACTCCAAAATACAGAAACCTGCTACTAGGCTGCCCGTGTGGAAATAATGGACACCCAGAGTTTAGGAATGAAAACAATAAACTCCGGATCAGTCATGGGACTGGTATGAGTAAACAAAAACAACAGTTACTTTTAAAGAAACTAAATTTGTAAAAGAATTTTTGGTATGCTTTTAAAAATGGAACTACCATAAGACCTCCCGCCACACGCACAATGCAAACGCAGAATTGGAGGAGATTTCTTCTTATGATAGTTAAATATGCTTGGTACGAGGAAATTTCTTTGATATTATTTCTAGTGCATAGTGTATAAATCATTCTGAAAATAGAATATTAATCTTAGCCATAATAGACATTTCGAACTATGCCCACTATAGCTACCATCTAAACAGTGGTGACCACCATAAGTAAATGGCAGGTTCTACAACTAAAACCGTACAGGGTTTCGTATTGGGAATTGGATTTCCAACAATGGTCAGGCTAAGGAATTTCCTGGGCCACATGGGTACGCCTCTGGAGGGACGACTCGAGAACCTAACCGGATCTCTGCCAACACAAGGCCGGGTTACCCCTAACTGGGTAACTACTGACACGAGTATGCCATCTCCCGGTTGTAACCAACCTTTAACCGGGGCCCCAGCAACAAATCACAAAGTAATACATACGTATATATATATATATATATATATATCTACGATATCAACATAAGTTAAGTATCCGGGCTCCATACCATGATACCACTTCTATCCAGAAGGAAATGCACACACCCTAAGGGGTGCTACCCCCAATAACCTTGCTGCATCTTTCATGTTTCGACCATTCCGGGGTGTGAGGCTCGACGAAGTCTCGTCCATAAAGCTTTGCTTTTCACAATGCCATGCTTCGATCAACAAATGATCAGCAACACTCAGCATGCCACATTACCAAATTGGGAATATATCGCTGATAACCTTCAACTACATAACCTCTAAGGGTGTTAAGCTAAGAGAATAAATTCTCTGCCACCAACGGAAATATATTTGAAAGAAATCTGCTTTATATCTCAATTTGTAATGTCTGACATACAATCCATACAAGTCTATTCTGGGTTCGAACAGAACCGAAGGCACTTCCAAAGAAGTCCTTGCAATCCGGATATCCACAATCCCGATCGGATTCCCCATCACATATAGAGAACTCTATACCGGAGCAACTCGGTGCAGAGTCAATCGACAGGTCATCCTATCGCTCTCGCAAATACCCGGTCTTCAACACCGGTCTTCAAATGCTATCCGTAACGTCGAATCACATATTCAAAGTGGGTTATACAACACAAAGGTCCTTTCATGGCTAACTCGAATAGTGAGTATCAAATTTTAAAACATGTGGATGTCATTCACAAATATTCACAGGTTCGATGTGGGTTTCGAATAACCAACTGAAATCCGATTCCCTATCGCATCGAAGTTTAAATGCCGTTTTACGGGCAAACAGGGTTTTCACATCAATACAGAACGAATCACAATCACAGTACAGTACATGGCAATTTATATCACACAGTATCACAATCAGAACAGAAATATCAATATAGTGCACAACGATAGTTAATCATTTTCCAATGTGGTAAATGAATCGTGTGGTTTAAATTAATCAACCGCAAAATTATTTTTAAATCAATGATAAGAATTTGAATAAAAAATTTAAATCTTGATTAACTCGTTTTATTGTTTCAAAATTTGTTATTTTATTTGACCGCCAAATTTGATTTGTCGACTTAAATTTATCTGAATAACAAAATTTTAATTTACAAATTAATTTGAACACTTAATTGTTTATTAATCAATTTAATTACAATTTGTAAATCATTTTTAATTTCTTTTCAAAATCATTAATTTACAAAACTTATTCATCTTAATTAACATTTAAAATTTTCTTTGAACTTTAAAAATCAATTTATGACTAACTACAGAGTTTAAATCAAGTTTGCTTGAAATAAATTCTTGCTTAAACTAAACAAGTATTAGTTACTTCCTTAGTACTAAAGTTTGTCACAACACTTGCTGTAACTTTATAAAGCCCGAGAATACCCAGGCTTTACTCGAGTCAAAACTCGAGTACTCCACCATCTCTCCCCGAAGCATCTTCTTCCCCTCCCCGCGTCTGTTCCTTCTCCTTTTTTTTAAAGCTTATAAATCAAAACTGGAATAAAACCTTCTCCACATGCTCGAGTTTGACCCCGAGTTCCAACCCCACATGCCCGAAAACATCACCGAGTACCCAGACCCATCCTCCCACTGACACAGAGGCCAAGTCATGCACGTGCACGCCACCACTCCACCGCTCCGGTGGCCATCGCAACCCTCAAAAAATCGAAAAAACTCACAATCACTCGAATTCGATCATCAATTTAAAGCCATCGCCTCGAAATCAAATTTTCACCCTTTCGTGGCACCTGAAACTCGAGCATACCTAATCCAAACGCATCGCCACCACGCCTCAGTTCACCAGAGAAGCTTGAACCCCGTCACCGTCACGTCAACACCTAGTTCCACCATCCTTCTAGAGCTTGCGCGACTCGATCTCCCCACGGTGCCGCCATCCAAAAATTACGGAACACAAAAAAAACTGAAACCCAAACCCTATTTTTGAATCGACCCTAAAATTTACGCATTAGAAAAATTCTTTGACATTTTTCCTGGATTCGTGGATGATTGAACTCGCTATATAACAAATTTCAGCATTTATAATTGATTAAATCCTCAGAAATTCAAAGAAATGCAAAATTTGTTTATATACGAACCTCCTTTTTAATATTAATCTAAAAATCTTGATTTTTGTTTTAAAAATCGTGGATTGTAGTATAGACTCAATATATCATCTCGAATTAATATTTTTCAACAATTTATTTTTTGTCAATATTGGTTGGATACCTGTAACAAGTTTACAGTTGAAATAATTTTAGTGTAAATTCGAATAAGCTTTGAAAAATATTGTTTGAGCATCTTGATTGTTTGGAGAGAAAAAAACAAAGCTTTGCAATGCTAACAACAAATGAATTATAGTTTGGGATCAGATGTACACCCTGTATACATTTTTGGCAGAGAAACACTGAGCATCCAACACTATATGCTAACTGAAGTATATTCGAGGCAGTTAACAGATGAAGTTTAAACTGTTTTAAATAGATTTAAAACTTTTCAAAAATTTAGTTTACTCACATATAAACATTTATGCACATCAAACATCAACACTGTGATTCATAAACAACACATATTAGTTACCGATTTTTTTAGCTTAAAGGTTTACTCACATATACTGTCAGTTTTCAACAGGGATGAGACTGAATCCCTTCTTCTTTTCTCTCTGATTTTGCTTTTATTTTTCTTTTCTTTGTTAGGGTTTTACTTTGAACAAATGAAACTATGGTCATGTATATAAGGAGGTGTGCAGGCTTTACTTGAGTGCGGCTGAGGCAAGACTTTTTTTTTATTCGGTTGTACTTATGTATGGTTGAATATGAAAGCATTTAATGAAAGCATTAAATGTTACATACTTCCTATCCTTGCATGTTTACAGATCATTCTGTTTGATCTTTATAAGTACAGATTATATATTTTTTTCTTTTCATACACTTTCGTTACCTTGTTGTTTGTAGTTACTTTGCTAAATGTAAGAAATTTGTTTTAGCTAATAGCATTCATAACTATGTGATTTTATCACAAAATCTGGTTTACTTCTAAATACAAGTGTTTGTCTTAATTATTGTTTTCTTATGTCTATATTTGAATGTAATATAAATGAATTCCTATTTAAAGTTTTTAATTATTAGTATTTAAATTTATAACCCATATTCCATTTAATGGTTTAAGACAATTTCTTATTTTACTTTGTTAAAAAGAAAGTTGTTTTGATTATTAACATTTAATAACTATGTGATTTTGTTACAATATTTCATTTCCTTTGAAATTCTCAATTTAAATTTAAAAGTTCTAATATGTAACAACCCGCATATTTATCGATTTTATATTTAAATATTTTATTTAAATATTTTATCTTTCGTCGGATTTTGGTCCGAAAAGCTACTTTTTGCAAACAGTCGAATTGGGACTCGAGACCACCCCCATTGAGTTCAAAATGACATTTGCGACCTTTTTGAGTATAAACTTCGATATGTTTGGATATAGTAGAATTTTGCTACTTTTCACTTAGGGCCTTTGGTTGGGTTTCAGCCCATTAACCCCAGCTGAGCCCTAGCTCCACCCCCACTTATCTTCATTTCATTTCTAATTCCTAACCCTTCAAGCTTTAGCAACAATGGTGGAAGAGAGTGGAAATTAAAAACTCCAAGCCCTAGTTCCATAGCAAAATCCAAGTTCTAGCTCCAAATTCTAAGAGAAGCTTTGGTAAGTATCATCTTCTTCTTCTTCTTCAACTCATTCTCACTTTGATTTCAGAAAATTCCTAAACCTAATTTAGGAAATGTTTCTCTTTTAAGCTTAGATTCAAGCTTCTTGTGTTGAGATTGAAGTGTGGTTGATCTTCCTTCGTCTTCAAGCTTCTCATTCATTGTTTTCGGGTTCAAAGGTGAGATTTTTATCTCACATCTATGTCTATATCTATCTTTGTTGTTAGGTATGAATTCCTAGCACTTATTTATATTCATATGCTTTTAGTTTGGATTGATTTGGTGAATATTTCAATTTGTGGTGTTTTGTAGTCAAATCTTTAAAAATCCAATCTTTGATGTTTGAACATGTTTTTGGTGATGCATCGAAGAGCCTATAGGGCTGGGTTGTCGCTAGGCATAAATCCTTAATCGTCGTTGCTCGTCCGATCACTCCCGATACGTTTTGGCCACTTTGGCCTAGGCAAATTGTTGCCCAGACCAGGTGACCAGACGTCTGGTGACCAAGTCCAGACGTCTGGTTTGGACCTGGAGAGGAAAAATATAGCTACGCAGAATATATAAAAAAGGCAGAGACTAATTCGAGACGTCTGAAATTTAGGATCAAACGTCTGGATAGGTCTCAGACGTCTGACTTGAAGTTTCAGACGTCTGGGTGTTCTCTGGATTATTCCCAGAGAACAAATCCAGACGTCTGGATTCTAAACCAGACGTCTAATTGGTTTTCAGACGCCTTGATTGGACCTCTAGACGTCTGGAACTGTTTAATTTGCCTATTTTGGCTATTTTTGAGTATATTTCCAACTTTAATCGATTCATGTTGATTCCCTTTTTGTTGCTATCATTTATTATGGACTTTGATGACATTTTCATCGTGATCTTTGGGAATATCCATTTTGATGGATTCGGTATCGATTTCTTTTGATTTTATTCACGTCTTCGAATGTGAATTTTTATGATTTATTGTTTCTACAATCAATTCTATGATTTTTCACTTTAAAATATAAAGGTTTTCTATACTAGTATTAAATATCAATACTCTTTCCTCAAAACGATTTCAATTCTACTTTCAATACCAAACTCGTTTATAAAACCGTTTTCCAATCTACTAGTATATACAAACCTTTACCTCACTCGTATGAGAAATCTAATTAAATGACTTAGTAAAACAAGTGGTATGAAACACTTGCGTTTACTTCACCGGTTAATTCTTGGACTTGTTCGATTGAAACCCTTGTGACAATTTTCTAGTGGAGATCTACAATTTGTTCGTAAATATTTAAGTTAAGCTAGTGGTTATGGGACATGAAGCTAAGCTCATATATTTACTAGCTTACTGTAATTGACACTTCTCTTTGATCATGACGATCATTTTATGTTTTAGACTAGCATTGTGCGATGTCTTTTTGACTTGGTTCATCGGATGTCACGCTGTACGACGTCGTTGTTCCCTTTGATTGTGATTTGGTTCATCGGATTTCACGCTGTACGACGTCGTTGTTCCCATTGATTGTGATTTGGTTCATCGGATGTCACGCTGTACGACGTCGTTGTTCCCTTTGATTGTGATTTGGTTCATCGGATGTCACGCTGTACGACGTCGTTGTTCCCTTTGATTGTGATTTGGTTCATCGGATGTCATGCTGTACGACGTCGTTGTTCCCTTTGATTGTGATTTGGCTCATCGGATGTCACGCTGTACGATGTCGTTGTTCCCTTTGATTGTGATTTGGTTCATCTTTTGTCACGCTGTACGACGTCGTTATTCCCTTTGATTGTGATTTGGTTCATCGGATGTCACGCTGTACGACGTCGTTGTTCCCTTTGATTGATTTCTGGATTTCGTGTGTTGAATTCTGGAATTTATGTTTCACCAACTTTTACGATTGGCATTGATATGTATGTCGTTTATTGTGGCTTGGTGAATGAAATTAGGAGTATGACATTCCTTTTTGTCTTTGAGAAGATCCTTGCGATATTGATTAATCTCTTATTGGTTTTTCAATTATTTATTTATCACAGCTTGGCATTGTGGTTATTATACGTTTAGTCATATCTCTCATTCTATATCATTTCATCTGATATTTATAGCTAGACTGATCCGTTTATTATTTTCTTCTTATAAATAATACTCGGGTCAGACTGAGATTTTACAGGTGCTTCTGCTTGACTCCTTATCGGACCATCATCTGATCTTTTGGCTAACTACTCTAGTTTGGTAGTTTTTTGTTGTATACATTTAAGATAGACTCCTTGGTGTATGCATATTCTTTTGTCTAGCACTTGTATCTATTCCTTTTTGTGATATTGTGGACCTTATTAGACCACTACTCTGATGAACACTTTTATGTGTAATATTCATATCTATTTCCGCCTTTGTGATATGAATTATCTGTGACTGATTTGTGTTATGTTTATTTCTATATTTGTTTCCGAAGACCTTTATAGCCACTGTGTTGTAGCTTTGAGTTTGTGTCGGTATGTCGGATTTCCTTGAGATGAAAAGTTATATTTTTATCCGGCATATCGGTACTCGCACAAAGCAATTATACAGATGGTCGCTCCTCAACAGCCTTATTCTCCATGCTAGTCGACAGCATTACTCCGTAGTGTTCTTGGCTAGCGTGGGTATAGAGGTGGGGCGTCACAGCTTGGTATCGGAGCCAAACTTCGGAACAATGTAGAATAACTTAACAAGGAACACCGTCCTAAGTCCATCTTAGGAGTCGTACTTTAGGATTTTATTCGGGTCTTCGTACCGTCCTATCCTATTTTCATTTATGATTCCTTGTTTTATCTATCAAGATTGCTTGATATTTATTTTGAGAATAACTTTTCTCCTTCTTTCTTTTCTAAAGGAAGGGAAATGGTTAGTTTTAGCAGTCCTAGCGCTGGTCAATCCAGTAGACCTTCTCTGGATGGCGCATTCATGACTGCCCAACAACTTTTGGATCTTGTAAAGAATCAAAAGTTTATCTATGCTTTGAGTAAGAACCCCGAAATGGTTCTACCTTTGAAACTTGAAGTTGCTTTCAATCAGCTTATGGATGTTACTCTTCTTCATGGAGAGGTTGGTAAAGGAAGTGTTTGTGATATTGGGACTTCCAAGAAGAGGCATATTAAGTTCAAGAGCCTTAATCCCAATAAGAGAGTGAAGCAAACTACTTTTGTAGCAAAGACTCCAATCCCTAATCGTGGAGGATGCTACAATTGTAATTCTAAGGAACACTATGTGAATATGTGTCCAAAACCCCATTCTTGTCGCTATTGCAAGAAACCAGGTCATCTTTTATCTGCATGTCCCAAACTTTTGAACAAGGACATGAGAAAGCTAAATATTGTGCAAGCCCCTAGCAACTCTTCTCCCAGTCAAGGTATTTTACATTCAATCCTTGATGGCATTATTTATTTCGTGACCTTCTTATTCGAGTTCTTTTGATATGGGTTTCATCTCATTATTTTTATATCAAAAGAACTTGTCGATTCTTTTTCTTTGAATATTTTGGGCTTGATGACTTCTTTGAGGATTGTGAATCTGGATGGTAGATCCGCAACACTCAATTTGTCTTTATTGATGTCGAAATTATTTTATGTGATTTTTCTGTCCAAGCCGATTTTTACTTAGACTTCGGAATTTACCTTTGTAAGGATTGGCTTAATTATTATGAGGCCATATCCTTTGTTCCGTGTGGACTATTCATCTTTGACATTTTCAATCTGTTAAGCAGATTTCTATTTTTCCTTTGTGATTTAGATTCCGACTTGATGGCATCATTTTATTCCTTAAGCCCACTTATAAGGAAAGTGTTATTTCTCTCATTAATGTAGTTTGAGAAATTTTTCGGTATTTTTGAGCTTGTCTTAGGATTATCACCTAAGTAATCTTTTGTGTGGTGCTAAGGTCTTTTCAGTTTGATCTTACCACCGGTTTTCATTTACTATGAGTTGTGGAAGTTAGCATTCCACTTACCGCATTCTGCACTTGTTATGATTCCTATGAATGAATTATTATGTCATTCAGTTTGTCCAGCTTATTTCATCCATTTTAGGTATCGAGCATTCTATCGAATATCTCGATGATTCCATTTTTTGCATTTATTGATTTTGGATGAAAATAGAAATTTAAAATTTTGCAAAATCTTTTTCATAAGATATATTTAGAAGTATAACTGGATTTTTGTTCTTAAAACGAACAAAGAATATTCTTAGAAGTTTTTGAGAATCTTACTTATCCTATAGAATATGATTTTGTGATTGTATTGCCCATTTAGTGTTTCAAGAATTCTGGTCGATGCGCTTGATCAATGTTATCGATAAGAATCTCCTAAACGCTTTGATGAGACAGTCAGACACGATATATTGACTTGTAAAAATGTAAATTTTTGTAGAAAGATTATTACATAAAAATAAAAATGTAATTTTGAAAGTTTTAACTTTTCGGGAAAGAGGATTATTTAAAAGAACTCTTCCTTTCGATACTCTTATTCTTGTGATTCCTGTAGGGGAACCAAGACTTTGCTATTTGTAGCGATACTAGTCGTATTGGTTTGGATGCCATTCTCTTGCAAAGGAGAACGTGCTATCACTTGTGCTTCTAAATCATTATAGCTTATCGAGACTAGATATGCCACTCATGATCTAGTGCTCGCGGCTATTGTTTTTACTTTTGGAATTTGGCATCATCATATTTGGATGAGAAATTTGTTCTCTACCTCGATCCTAAATCTTTGGAATATTTATTTTCTCATAAGGAACTTCATGTTGACTCGAGTTCCTAGCATCTTATGATCTTGATATTCTTTTATTCCCGAAAGGGAAATCGTGTTGCCAATGCGTTTAGTCGTAAGCGACAAGTGGTTGATTCTTTGGTGATGTCTGAATGGAATTATCTTTTTATCAAGTTCATCAGACGTTTTGATATACTTCGTTTTATTGAGCTTTATCTCATTTTTTTGTGGACTAGCGTCCGATGTTCTTTTATGGTGTTCGGTTCATCGGATGTACTGTTATTATACTACATCGATGTTCCGTCTTATCTGGATCAATGGATGTACCATTATTATACTACATCATTGTTCCGGTTTATCGGTTCATTGGACGTACCGTTTTTGTACTACGTCGGTGTTTCGAAATTATTCGGGCTTTCGTTCGTTGGGCGTACCGTTTTTGTACTACGCTGATGTGCCAAATTATTTGAGTTTCTAGTTTATCGGGCGTACTGTTATTATACTACGTCATTGCACCAGCTCAATTTTCTGCTATTCTTGACGTTCTCCACGTCTTTTATCTACGGAAATGCCTTAGGGATTCCGGTTTTTATTCTTGTGCCCGGTGAGATTGTGGAAATTGAAGTTTCATCAGATTTGACTTTTGAGCAACATTCTATTCGCATCATTGCTTCGGAGGTTGAGCGCCTTCGATATAAAGATATTCTTCTTGTGAGAGTTCAATGGTTCTCAAATCTTAGGGATTACTCTTGGGAATCTAGAGAATTCATCGAGTGATCCCGTTCATGCTAACTCTTTCGTGCTCTTTATGGTGAACTTCTTATTTCAATTTTCTTTTGTGTTGATATGCTTTTATGGTTGTTACTCTTTATTTTCTTCTTAAGTATTGCGAGGACGCAATTTCTTTAAGGAGGGGAGTCTGTAACAACCCGCATATTTATCGATTTTATATTCAAATATTTTATTTAAATATTTTATCGTTCGTCGGATTTTGGTCCGAAAAGCTACTTTTTGCAAACAGTCGAATTGGGACTCGAGACCACCCCCATTGAGTTCAAAATGACATTTGCGACCTTTTTGAGTATAAACTTCGATATGTTTCGAGATAGTAGAATTTTGCTACTTTTCACTTAGGGCCTTTGGTTGGGTTTCAGCCCATTAACCCCAGCTGAACCCTAGCTCCACCCCCACTTATCTTCATTTCATTTATAATTCCTAACCCTTCAAGCTTTAGCAACAATGGTGGAAGAGAGTGGAAATTAAAAACTCCTAGCCCTAGTTCCATAGCAAAATCCAAGTTCTAGCTCCAAATTCTAAGAGAAGCTTTGGTAAGTATCATCTTCTTCTTCTTCAACTCATTCTCACTTTGATTTCAGAAAATTCCTAAACCTAATTTAGGAAATGTTTCTCTTTTAAGCTTAGATTCAAGCTTCTTGTGTTGAGATTGAAGTGTGGTTGATCTTCCTTCGTCTTCAAGCTTCTCATTCATTGTTTTCGGGTTCAAAGGTGAGATTTTTATCTCACATCTATGTCTATATCTATCTTTGTTGTTAGGTATGAATTCCTAACACTTATTTATGTTCATTTGCTTTTGTTTTGGATTGATTTGGTGAATATTTTAATTTGTGGTGTTTTGTAGTCAAATCTTTAAAAATGCAATCTTTGATGTTTGAACATGTTTTTGGTGATGCATATAAGAGCCTATAGGGCTGGGTTATCGCTAGGCATAAATCCTTAATCGTCGTTGCTCGTCCGATCGCTCCCAATACGTTTTGGCCACTTTGGCCTAGGCAAATTGTTGCCCAGACCAGGTGACCAGACGTCTGGTGACCAAGTCCAGACATCTGGTTTGGACCTGGAGAGGAAAAATATAGCCACGCAGAATATATAAAAAAGGCAAAGACTAATTCCAAACGTCTGAAATTAAGGATCAGACGTCTGCTTGAAGTTTCAGACGTCTGGGTGTTCTCTGGATTATTCCCAAAGAACAAATCCAGACGTCTGGATTCTAAACCAGACGTCTGATTGGTTTTCAGACGCCTTGATTGGACCTCTAGACGTCTGGAACTGTTTAATTTGCCTATTTTGGCTATTTTTGAGTATATTTCCAACTTTAATCAATTCATTTTGATTCCCTTTTTTTTGCTATCATTTATCATGGACTTTGATGACATTTTCATCGTGATCTTTGGGAATATCCATTTTGATGGATTCGGTATCGATTTCTTTGGATTTTATTCACGTCTTCGAATGTGAATTTTTATGATTTATTGTTTCTACAATCAATTCTATGATTTGTCACTTTAAAATATAAAGGTTTTCTATACTAGTATTAAATATCAAAACTCTTTCCTCACAACGATTTCAATTCTACTTTCAATACCAAACTCGTTTATAAAACCGTTTTCCAATCTACTAGTATATACAAACCTTTACCTCACTCGTATGAGAAATCTAATTAAACGACTTAGTAAAATAAGTGGTATGAAACACTTGCGTTTACTTCGCCGGTTAATTCTTGGACTTGTTCGATTGAAACCCTTGTGACAATTTTCTAGTGGAGATCTACAATTTGTTCGTAAATATTTAAGTTAAGCTAGTGGTTATGGGACATGAAGCTAAGCTCATATATTTACTAGCTTACTGTAATTGACACTTCTCTTTGATCATGACGATCATTTTATGTTTTAGACTAGCATTGTGCGATGTCTTTTTGACTTGGTTCATCGGATGTCACGCTGTACGACGTCGTTGTTCCCTTTGATTGTGATTTGGTTCATCGGATTTCACGTTGTACGACGTCGTTGTTCCCTTTGATTGTGATTTGGTTCATCGGATGTCACGCTGTACGACGTTGTTGTTCCCTTTGATTGTGATTTGGTTCATCGGATGTCACGCTGTACGATGTCGTTGTTCCCTTTGATTGTGATTTGGTTCATCGGATGTCACGCTGTACGACGTCGTTGTTCCCTTTGACTGTGATTTGGCTCATCGGATGTCACGCTGTACGACGTCGTTGTTCCCTTTGATTGTGATTTGGTTCATTGGATGTCACGCTGTACGACGTCGTTGTTCCCTTTGATTGTGATTTGGTTCATCGGATGTCACGCTGTACGACGTCGTTGTTCCCTTTGATTGTGATTTGGTTCATCGGATGTCACGCTGTACGACGTCGTTGTTCCCTTTGATTGTGATTTGGTTCATCGGATGTCACGCTGTACGACGTCGATGCTCCGAATTATTTGATTTCTGGATTTCGTGTGTTGAATTCTGGAATTTATGTTTCACCAACTTTTACGATTGGCATTGATATGTATGTCATTTATTGTGGCTTGGTGAATGAAATTAGGAGTATGACATTCCTTTTTATCTTTGAGAAGATCCTTGCGATGTTGATTAATCTCTTATTGGTTTTTCAATTATTTATTTATCACAGCTTGGCATTGTGATTATTATACGTTTAGTCATATCTCTTATTCTATATAATTTCATCTGATATTTATAGCTAGACTGATCCGTTTATTATTTTCTTCTTATAAATAATACTCGGGTCAGACTGAGATTTTACAGGTGCTTCTGCTTGACTCCTTATCGGACCATCATCTGATCTTTTGGCTAACTACTTTAGTTTGGTAGTTTTTTGTTGTATACATTTAAGATAGACTCCTTGGTGTATGCATATTCTTTTGTCTAGCACTTGTATCTATTCCTTTTTGTGATATTGTGGACCTTATTAGACCACTACTCTGATGAACACTTTTATGTGTAACATTCATATCTATTTCTGCGTTTGTGATATGAATTATCTGTGACTGATTTGTGTTATGTTTATTTCTATATTTGTTTCCGAAGACCTTTATATCCACTGTGTAGTAGCTTTGAGTTTGTGTCGGTATGTCGGATTTCCTCTTGAGATGAAAAGTTATATTTTTATCCGGCATATCGGTACTCGTACAAAGAAATTATACAGATGGTCGCTCCTCAACAGCCTTATTCTCCATGCTAGTCAACAGCATTACTCCGTAGTGTTCTTGGCTAGCGTGGGTATAGACGTGGGGCGTCACATAATAATTCAACGATTTTAATTTAACGAAATTCCGGGATGTTACAAGGGGGACGTGACAGCATGTTATTTTCTAAGTAAACTGTCAGTCCCCATGGAGAATACAGTGTGCATTCACAAGATTAAGTATCCGAGTGCACCGTAATTTAGGTGGGAGTTCATCGGTCGAGGTTTTGCCTGATTCCGAGTTAGTATGAAAAAGTCATTGTAGTCTGAAAAAAATAGCGGCTTCGGCCTAGTGGAGTTCAAATACGGAGATGCAACTATCAAATCTACTTCCAATGGTACAACTAAAAATGCATGCATGTTGTGATTAAATGCATGCCTACCTAGGCATGCATTTGTACTCGTTGTTCTAATACATATTCGTTTTTATCAATATTCCGATGGTCTATGTTAATAAAAGTATTTTATTTTAATATAATCAATTATACACACACACACACACATGTGTGTGTGTGTAAATCAATGCTTATAATTAATTTGCATCAAGCACATATATTTGTACATACTATATAAAATTGATCTAATATATTTTCTAATATATGTTTATATCAATTATATTTTTTATTTTTGTCGTTCTTAGATATTTTATTTTATTATTTAATCACTTTAGGAGTTAATAAATTCATATAAAATAAACAATGTTTCTACAATTCAATTTTATTTTTTTTAAATTATTTTGCCAAAAGCTTTTGAAACAAATTTCCTAATTTTTATTTTTAATAATTAAATTAAAATCAGCTGTTTTAATAATTAATTAACTAAAAATATTAAATTTATTCAAAAAAATTTGAAATTTTTTCACAACCTATAAAATATCATTCCAAATTTATGGAAAATTTGAAATTTGATATTTTAATAGGAAATTATTTTATAATATTTAATTAAGGACAAATTAGTTATTAATTCATTTATATATTTATGTATAGATATATTAATAATCATAATAACTTTAGATCTGCAATATTTTTGAATTGAAAATTAAAATATAAAAAATCAATTTTTATATATTTTTATATAATTTATTTTAATATAAACTTACATTTAATTATTATATTTATAATTACATACATGCATACATACATACATACAAATATATAATTACTTTTTTTTTAATTTTTATTTATACATATAAATGAGTAAAATATTTTTTTTATAAATATATAATTTTATGTATCTTTACTACTAATAATGAGAATTCATTAAGTAGACTTCAACCGTGTTTTTTTGAAGTATCAAACATGCACTTCCTCTCCTATGCCCTTCTCTCGCCGTGCATCTGCATATTTCCACGATCCTCCTAAAATAAAATAACCCTAATTCCCTTTCCCTTTCCTACTGATTCGAAATCTTAAAATTGCTATTGATCACCACACCTTGCGCAGCAACGACGATTATCAATTACATATAGTCATCAATTAACAACGATTACTCCTCACCGACGAATACGCTCAACTAGCATCGACTTGACCATTTAACGACGATTACTCCTCACCGACAACTACGCTCAACCAACATCGACTTGATGTCTACCAGACTTCGAACACAGGTACCATTCCGATTTTCTTTTCCTTTCCTGCATCGAATTTAAATTACGATCTATTGAATTTGACTGCACTTTTACCTGTTACTCTGCCAATGTTCATCAACTGGCTCCGGCCATTTTCCTTATTTTGCCACCCTACGCGACATCAACGTTGATAGGTAATCAACTACGGCCAGCTGAAAACCGAGCTCGTACAATTAAGGGTGACTAGCCTAAACGAAGATCACAGGTAATTTTATGCACTATCTGTTAAAATTTACCAGGATGGATCTTTAGTGCTGCCTGTTAAATTTGACTTCAGTTTTACCTCTAAAGATCACATGTGACAAACGTTTGCTGCTCAGAATTGAGAGACTTACTGCTGTTTTAAAAGTGATTTATAATTTGAGTTTAATATCTACACAAACAAAAATTGAAGGGCTCTGCCCATAGGTATTTCAAATCTTTAGCATATGTTAATTCATATTGTTTTATATGTTGACAAGAACGTCTGTCTTGGATGCAACAATTCGATGGTACAATAACTATGTATTTTATGCTTCTTGCATCACACTGTTTATACGTAAACTATTTAGTACCATCCCCATTACAGCTTACCATTACTCTATCTTTCACAGTTTACCATTACTCTATCTTTAGAAGCAAAGATTTATGCGGGATGGAAAATAGTTCTTTCTTTTTTCTTATATGCTTATTTACTCTGTCAATGGTAGCAAAATACCTTCATACATAAGTCCCTATAGCGACTACAATAACTGCATACTGTTTAATCTTTATATTCAAATAGTGCCTACTGTCTAAATCAAAGATTTTGTAGTACTATTCACCTTCAAAAAACAAAGATTAGATTTTAATAAGAACCATCCAGAAAACAGAAAGAAGTGCACATGTACACCAACTTTATTTTTCCTAACTGTAGCCAATATTCCGATTAGTAGAGGAGACAATGTGATTATTTAAGTAGTGATAACAGTTGGGCACAATAATAGATATTAGATATGGAATTAGTCAAAATATCTTGCTAATCTATTATCCTACGAATGAATGCCTAACTTATGACTTTGATGCAAACAGTTGTTATCTCTTTTACTAACTATGTAGAGCTTATAGTTCTGAATTAAGTATGTGCAACATTACTTCTATTTCTAACGGATACATGTATAAATTTTCCTTTTTTGTTGTTAATTAATTGATTCATTCTATAATTTAAAAATTGTGAAGTTATAGGTAAACTAAAATCTGTAAAATTTCATCCTACCTATGGTACTTAACTTGAAATAACATCTAATTCACTTATTGTTTACAGCTTACAGTTTTAAATTCAGTACACGCAACTATTGATCTTGCATATATACACACATACAGATATGTATATATACATACATATACATATACATACATACATACATACATATATGTATGTATGTATATGGCATAAACACCATAGATTTTGTTTCATATTGTTAATAATAGCTTACTTCCAATAAAATATTATTATAACATTTCTCTCTTCATTTGATTCTGTATGCATTACGCAAAAAATACATAAAAATATTCTGGATTTCAATATGGTTTCATTTTCAAGTTTCAAAAATTTTTTGTGGTAAAAATAGTGTTAACTGTTACACTAATGCTTAATTTGATTTATATTCCACTATCTCCTCAAGATCTATTTCAACCAACCCTCTTTTATTAGTTAAATAATCACTTTTAATTAAGAGCAGTATTCTTTTTCCATAGTGCACTTAATGAATTCAAATGCTCCGTTATATTTTCTAAGTTGGTTCATCTATTTTGGGAATGATTTTTTATTTTACTGAAGTTGTTTCAATTATTTTTTCCTTCATATCATATTTTTTATTAATTTGTACTTTAAGTATTACATCTCTTTATTTTATTTCTCAATTTCATTTTTTTTTACATTTGACAAGTATCAAATTACTTCATATTTTTGGTAGGAACTAAAAAACGACCACAACCATTAAACATAGTGACATATTGCAAAAGAAAAGGAGGCACAAGCAGTTGCTTCTCCTTTATCCTACATCCAAGATCCCTATTAATTGAAACAAAACTATAAAAAGGGAAGAAAATATGGCTTGCGTTATGAAGGTTGTAACATGAGAATTCAAAAATTACCATGTGTGATAAAGGAATGATATTTGATTAATTCTGAAAAGTCCTTTTTTTGTTCTAAGAAACCTTTTAGTAATTAGGATTGTATTTCTAATTATCTCAATACCATCCTTTACAAATATACCAATGTGAATTCTAGAGTGAACGCTGAGAATGGATTTGCATTTGGTTTATTCACACAAAACACTCTTTAAACTAAGGCTATATAAGTTACATATATATGTATGTATGTATGTATGTATGTATGTAAGATATATTGTATATGAGGTATGTTACATGTTACCATAAAGAACGAACAAAAATTTCTTCATTTATCCATTAGGAAAACTAAGATTAAAGTATCATGCAATTTATGTTGAGCATTAAATGAGGAAATTATGCTTTATTACTGTCGATTATAAAATGCATACATTAATGTAAAGCAGCAAGTTCCTTGCATATACAGTAGTATAATTAATAGATTATTAATATAATGCCAAAAACATGCTTGCATAAACTATGTAAAAAAAACTCTTCGATTTTAGAATGCATACGTTAATGCATTAATTCACTGGTATAAATTAAGCACTGAAATTGTTCGGTTGCAGATTTGTTATATAACTTCTTAAATTCATACAATTGCATACCTTTTGGGATTTTTCATCTAAGCAAACAAGTTATCAAATTATCATTGTTGATAATTTTAACAGGATTTTCATTTTTTAGAACAATTTTGTATATTGATACTTATAGTAGTAGAACCCATATTGTGATAACCCGGATTTTTGGACAACATTTATTTGATAATTAACTGGATTAATTAGTAGAAACACTAATTTATAGATTGAACAAATAATATTCCATTGATTAAAAATATCAGGATGTTATAAATGGATTTGAAACTATAATAAATGTTGGACTAATCTCTGAGAATGATAAATTTTATAATGAATTAATAAACCCTATTAATAGATAAATGCAAATTTTATAACGTTGGAAATTTTAAATGTATACATATACAAATACATAAGTGTGTGAATGGTCATATTTGACACGAGGAGTTGAATATATGGAAGTTGTTAAAGTGTGGATATATATATAATATCAAAATTTACATAAGATATTTATAATATATAAATGTATATATATTATGGTATGGAAGCTATAGTTTGGATTTGATAATTCTCAAAGCGACAATTAAAGTTAAAGGTTATATTATCAAAACACTAAAAATTTAAAATATTTATTGATTTAAAAGTATGATAGTCTAAAACTAAAATTTAAAATAAATAATTTAATGCACTCTCTTTCAAAAGCCATTCAGGGAATAATCTTAGTTGTATATATAAAATACATAACATAAAACAAGGTTATAAAACATTGTTAGTATAAATATAGATTTATAAAAGTATTTATAAAATAAAAAATAAAAAATAAAACATAAGAAAAATAAAGTTAAGACTTTAAATCATTTGTAAGTCTTGTATACATACAATTAAACATTTGTAAGATAGATAACATGCAAAATTACATGTGGCAATATTTTCTTTAAATTAAATTATAATAAAATGATGAGAACCAAGCTATTTTCCCAGTTCAAAAACTTTGATTCTCAAAAACTAAAAAAGAAAAAGAAAGAGAGCCTGAAGCAAAACTAAAAGATAGAAATTGAACAAATCCTTTCAGGTTCAAAATTGGAACAAAAACAAATATTCAAACTTCAAGTTTTCAACTAAGTAAAATAGCAACTTAAATTTAAGTTCGAGTACAACTTAATAGGGTGGATCAAACATGCAATCTCAAAAATCTACGATCAATGCTGTTTTCTTAAGTTTAGCACAATTAAATTATGTCCATATAGAGTTCAAACAACAATTCAAATCCCAAAGGCATAACAAGATTTCAGGTTTCAGAGCTTTGTGTCCTTTGTTCGATATTACAAAGGTGAATAAATCACTTGATCTAGCTTTATTAGAGGTGTAAATAGATGTAAAGGCAGCAATTGTTCTTCTTAGTGAAATCTGTGAAGTAAAAAGTTTAAACTTTTATTGCAAATGTTATACACCATTGCATGTATATAGAACTTAGATAGGTTCTTTATTTTCAAAAATTGAATGATGAAATCAGTCCCTATGTTTATATATGTGTTAGAGAAGAACCTGTCACTTAAGTCAAGTAAGAAGAAGAATCAACAAATTTTTCAAAAGATCAGAGTATGCAACCTAGCTTGCTTTAACCCTCCTATATACCTATATATCTTTAAAGTTTATATGAATAGATGTATTTTGTTGAGTATATATGTATCATTTTATATATATGATGTGTACATTAGGATTTAGTCATGATTGGGTGCTGGACGGAACACAATATCAGTTAGTTCCTCTGTTCTTATTTTTCATTTCATAACCCGTAAGTTAAAAAAATATAGTACTATCCGGTCTCCTCTGTTCTTTAATAAAGTGAGTAAACTTCTTTTCTACGTTTATCAGCACTATATTTTGAGGTATGCTTGAAGTCAAGATTTTAGAAATATTTTCTTGTAGGAATGATCTGTTGCATGTATAAAAATTTAATAGAATATATGTGCATGTTTGAAAAAAATGTATGGACATATTTCTGTTGTGTCATAGGTTCAATATCACGCAAGAAAATTTATATCTCACTATCTAAACAGTTCTATGTTCCGATCTTAAAGCGAAATTTGTTTGTTTTTACCTGAGTCAACTTTTAAAAATGTTATAAATGGTATAAATAACAAGAATATCACAGGAAAAGGGAAAGATAAGAGAAGACCAACCAATGTTAGAAAATTTGTTGTTTAAATCTGGGATGTTGTATGTTAGCTGATTCGTAAATAAAAATTTGGATTTTTAAAGGTAAAATCAGATTTTTTTTAGGTGTGTAAGTCGAGAGAATTTGTGGATTGAACAAATCAAGCATTTGCTCGATTTTTGGCAAATGACGTACGGTGATGGGTCGGGATATTTGGCTGGGGAAAGGTTGTAGATCGGAGATCAGGAGAAAAATGGCCGATAAGTTTATCTATCGCCATGGTGTCGTAGCAAGGCCAGGGTAGGGTTTGGAAATGGTTTTGGGTCGAGGTTGAAAATAAGATTGTCGCGTCGCCATGGGAAGGTAGGTGGTGATCGCAAGGAGTGGAATCCTTGCTGGGGTTCGTGAGGCTACTCTGGGCAAGTCGGCTTGAGTTTTAGTGGTGGGTTTCATTGTCACAAAGGGTTTTTCTCCTTGGGGTGTTTCCAGTTTTTGAATCAAAGTGTTCGATATTGATGTGTCGACGATTTCGTCGATCGAAATAGTCGGAGGTATAGGGAAGTGGATAGATGACTTGTCGATCGTGGTCGATGACGCCGGAACGTCGTCGGCCATCATGCACATGCACGATTTCTCGTCTCTGGATTTGTGACGACCCGGAATTTTCGAGCATTTAAAATCGGGGTATTTAATTGATTTTAAGTATTCAATAGAGCAATCTTAACTTGAATTGCGGATATCACAATTTATTCGATAATTTAATTATTGAATTAAATAATTTGAAGTTGGGAAAATTATTGAATCTAGAATTTTAAGCCGATTAAAAATAATTAAAAGACTTATAAAATTTATATTGATAATATTGAAGATAATAGGAGTTTTAAAATTAAATTTAATAGTGATTTATTTAGTTTTGAAATTTCATCGTTTTAAATTGAATTTAAAAATAGCCTTCCGAGGCACAGTCTCGGAATTTGACGAAACCAGATCCATTGGATCCGTAATATTATATTATTATCGGATTTCAAATTTCGTATTAATCAGAGTTAGTATGTGAGTATACGATATATATAAACACGCTGAAAATTTAATTGATAATAATCTAATGAAATTTAATTTAATTAATCAAGCTTCTTGTATACACCATCCTCCTGTCATTTAATCACATACTTTCCTAATTCTAAGCCATTCAATCAACAATCAAAATGCTCGAACTAAATAATAATAATAATAAAATAAAAGAAGAAGCTTTTAAGGGAAGCCTTCAGCCACGTTTATAAAATAAATAAAAAAGACACAAAAAAACAAACAAAACACGATAAGGGCCGAACCCTTTTCTTTTCTCTTTTACAAAACCACAAAACCACTCGGTGGAAAAAAAAAGAGGGCGGTCGCTTCCTACTATGAATCGCGCTTCCCGTATCTCGACATCGAAGACGCGAAGAAGAAGCTCTCGTATCTGGGATTCCTGTTGTGGTTTGTGGCGACGGTCGTGAAGATTTAGTGGGCTAGGGTTTGTGTTCGCTTCGGCTGTCGTTCGAATCAAGGAATGGAGTAGATTTTGGGTTCGTGGCGCGAAAAATCGCCTTGATGAGGAGGAGTAGGCGGTGCGGTTACATTGTGAGGTGGGTGGCTGTGTACGGCCTGGGAGGTGATGGGTTTTGGACGAGTTTGCAGGTGTTAACCGAGCATGTTGTTATGGTGGTGGTAGCGGAGGCCTCGTGTAGTGGACTTCGAGTGGTGATGGGCTCAATTTCGGAAGGGAATCGAGGAGTTTGGTCACGATGCTTTTGGGGAGGATCATGAATTAGGTCTGTCGAGAGGGTGCTCGATGGTAGCTGTGAGGTATTTTATTTTCTATTATTTTTATAATTTATTTACTTTTATGTATAAATATATCCGTAGGAAAAAAATATATAATGTATAAATATATAGTGTCACATGCCTATTTTAATTTTAGGAAAACAAGAAAAAATTAGAATTTTGAAATCTATTTTTAAGTGTATAGATATTTTAAAAGGAAAATTTATCAATCAAAATTAATCACTAGTTTAAATTTTAAAACAGTAGTTGGATGTAAATTTTAAAATGGAAATTTTGTCAGAATATAAATTTAAATTTAATCTATCAAGTGGAGATCAATTATTCAAATTGTTTAAGTATTAATAATTTATTTATTAAAAGAAACAAATTAGTTTCAATAAAATTTCGGTTAATTAAATTTACTTAAGAATTTTTATATTTTAAATTAAATCATTGTTAATTAAAATATTTTCCTAGGAAATTGATTATTAAATTAATTCAAATATTAATAAAACACTTAATGTTTATACAAGGTTATAAACTGGAAAAACCAAGACATAATTGATGTGGACTGCAAACAAATGCAAGGCGAGTTAATCTCACTCAGTTAATTTAAATTTAAATGATTTAAATTTAAATAATTGTTTGAATGATTGGATTGATTGATGTGCTATAGTGTGATATATATGTGGAATTGGCATTTTATATTGCGCTAATATCTGTGGATGCAGGGAAAACAGGTTGGAGGGATCCAACTGGATCCCTCAACATTTATTGAAATTGTTTAATACCCTCTGTTGTGATTATTTGACATTCTATAATGAATAATATTGGAATATTGAATGTTATGGTTCGATTGGATATAGCTGGGTATAATGAATTATCAAAATTATATAAATTGAATTTTGGAAAAGAAAATAAAAGAAGTGAAATTGTAAGTAAAATAATTATAGGAAAATTTGAATAAATTTAAGAATGAATTGGAGAAGAAATAAAATGATTTTAAATTTCTAATAAATAAATTGTGGGTATAGAAAGGAAAATTTGAATAAACAGGAAGTAAATGAATTTTAAAAATTCAGTGTTATTATTTAAAAGAACAAAACATTTATTCAAAAGTTAAGATTTAAATTATTGAAAGAATAAAGAAGAAATTGGGAAAAATCTGGAATTTGTATATTTCAGTTTAAAAGTTGTAGAATCAAATGAAAAATAATAACAACAACAATAATTAAGTCCATACTTAATGAATTTTCAAATGAATTAAGTAATTAAAGAAAATTATTTCAAAGGGGATAAATTTGAAATCAATTTGGGAAAATTGATTTAAGTGATTGAAGTTGGATCTTCTCCCTGGATAACCAAGTACGTTTTCAAAGTAAGTTTTTAAATATAAGTTAAATTTTTTTAAGTTGATTTAAAAAGCTAGTTTGGAAAAATTTAGTTTTCTAAATATTTAAATTATAAAATAAGTCTTTTCTTTTTAATCTATTATAGTAGTAATTATTTAAAGAGTGACTTAGTAGTTTGTTTTAAGATTAAAAATTTAGTTATATTTTATAAAGTAACCTTATTTTTAAATATTTATATAGTATGTATTTTTTTTACAAATTATTGAAGTAGTTTAACTTAAATGTTTTCAAAGTATATTTTAAAGTAAAGTGTTTTAAATTATTTTAAAAATCTAGTTTGTGCTTGGCAATTTCAGTGGAGACAGAAAATACTTGGGAAAGTTTATTCTGGAAAGAAAGAATAGTTTGAAAACTGTTTCCAAAAGGTTGAAAATAGAAATACATCTTGTGAAGATAATTTGAAGGTAATAAATAATTTGGAAAATTATTTATTTTTGGATGGTTGTTTGTGAATATTTATTGATAGTTAAATAACCGACTATCAATATTGGACAAATACGTTGATCGTTTCGAAGAGACCGGGATCGAGATTTATTTCTCGAAAACCACTTCGATTCGGTTTGTACGTTTCGTGAAAACGATTTTGGATTCGAAGATGGAGCAGTGAAGTGCAAGGGCTAGTCGCTACTAATCCTGAGGATATTTCCAAAATGGATGTAGTAGGAATAGTGCCTTCGGTTCCGTTCGAACCCGGAATGGACTTGTATGGATGAATGCTTGCGGAACATTGTCAGGTGGACGATGGGCATTCTAAGGAATATGTTCTAAAAAGGTAACGCTTAGCCTCAAGCCTCATCAAATGGGAATGACTGAAAATCAGGGGATATGCAGCAAGGCTAGGTGGGTAGCACCCAAGCAGGGTGAGGTCATTCCAGTCTAGATGTCCCTTTTTATTTCGACTTAGTGGGCAGTTGCTGATCCCAACCGTGGGGTGATCTCACTCGGGATTATCCAGTAAGGGGTAGTCCCGGCCTTGTGTTGCAGGGGAGCAGGCGTACTCCTCGATATGGTGATCTAGGCCCCGTACTGTGACAGGTGGTACCCCAATGCCTAGTCATTAGTTGGAAATCCATTCTCCCTATGAGCCTTGTACGAGTTTTGTTTGTACTACCCACTCTGTGGCTAGTAGCTGGAATTTAATGAATGTAACAATTTCGGCTATTTTATAAGTATTTGTAAATAGACCCTATTATAATATCAGAGGATTTCTATATAAAAAAATGTTTTAGCTATCGTAAGGTAAAAAACCGACATGTTTATTTATGGCGTGGTCTTACGAGATGCTTTTGTTTTCAAAGGATTTTTTTGAAACTTTAATAATCAATGGGGTGTGATTTTCTCACGCTGGTATTCCAGACTGACTCGGGTGTTATTTAACTGTAATGCTCGGGTCAGACCAAGTATTATAGGATACAAGATATGATGCTGTGGAGCTCAGGAGACGAGCTGGATGACGATACGTACTCTCGTACTTGTATATTTATATATTTCCGCTATGTTGAGTTGTTGTGTATCCATTTGTATGACATTGATGTTGAGCTGTGATTGATGTATTCTGATGATATAATATATAAACAAGATATTTGATGTTTAAGTAAAGAGTATTTATTATATATTATATTTTATTCCGCTGCGATGGTTAGATTCTGTTATTGTTTTCTATTTTCTTCTTCTACCTCTTCTTCTTTAACCCAAATGGTTCGTATTTCTGTGCAACTTGAGTTAATTATTGTAGAATAGTGTTGACTCAAGGGGTACAGATTCATGGGCTGTTACAGTGGGTATCAAAGCCTAGGTTGGAGATAACCTTGGCTCTGGTGGGAATTACTCATTTAAATTAGAGTCTGTAGTACTCTATAATGAGTTTGAGCGTATTAATAGATATGAGCGCGTATTTGTTAGTGAATATAAATTATTTTAACATTGTGTTGATTGGTTTATTGAGTGGCATATGAACCTTCGTTGACACAGTCTGCGCAACTGTATCGAAGGGGTTTCTAAACATTTGAATAGAGCAATCGACACGGTATTGTTTTAAATGTGGGTAAATGAAATAATTTTACCCAAAACGTATTTTGTTATAAAAAAAAGCTTTTGAAAACTATGTAGCTAATATATGGTTGCTTGGATGTTAGGAAGAATAATATTAAATTATTATCATCATGGGTAAAAATTAAACTAGAAATTGAAAATATAATCAAAGTTTAAGGGAATAAATTCATTATAAAATGAAATTTATAAATATGGATTATGAATTATGAATGTGGTTTATAAATTGAAATACAATCAAATGGAAATTTGTATAAGCATAAATTGTACAAATGCATTATAGTTAAAATTTGAATTAAAATAGAATTTGAAACTTTAAAATCCCAAAGATTTTGAAAGTTTTTGTCGAAGTGCTTTGAAGACAAATAATAGCGATATTATTTTGGAGGTATTTTTGAAAGGAAATTGTTTCAAATAAATTTTGGAAAGGGATATAGCATTGAATTCACTTCAGTCGCTGGAAAATAACTTCGGTGATGACTGCAGCATCATCGATGTTCATTTTCGAGTTTCTAAGTGACGAATTACTGCCAAATTGATTTGTTCAGGAAAACCTGTTTGTTTTGAAATTTCAAAGGAAATTTGTTGGAAATAAAACCTGGATGGGTTTGATTTTTGAGAAATGTGATTTGAGATGTTGGAGATTTCAAAATAATTTGAAACTAAAAGCCGGGTGTTTACGATCCTGATGAGATAAGTTGTAAGCTTATATACGGAGATGATTTTTGAATCAGGAAGGAAATATAACCTTTGAATGTTGGAATTTAAATTTAAGGTGAAGAAGTTAAAAAATGAAATTAACTTAGACTGGGAATAAAAATTTGACTGGAATGAAATTAATTGAATAAGCTGAAATAATATCCAATTGTATTCGAATTAAGTTGAAATCGAATTGGGTTAAATAAATATGAGTTAAAATTAAATTGAATTAGAATAAGAATTCAATTGAATTAATGAATGGAATTAAATTCTTACCTGAATAAATGGAAATAATTTTGATAAGGATTGGGATTGAAATAAATAAACCAGAATAACTTATAAAAGAATTAAAATGCATGAATAAAATATGCTTGGGTTATAAAGAAGCATACAGCTTGAGTTAAAATAAAGGAAGAATATATTCAAGCTTATGATGAATGGAATTGTATAAAACAATAAGTTGTGACTTATAAAATTGAGAATGGAATACAAAGCCCAAAATTAATATTTTGATGAATTAGAAAATGAAGGGAAAATCCAAACTAAAATTATAAAATAAATTTGAACTTAAGAAAATTTAAATGAATAGATTTTGAGATTAAAATCAAGTTCTGGATTATAAGTTGGGGAAAGACTATTTAGATAATAAATTAGATAATGAAATATGTAATGAGAACCCAATGCAGTTAAGTAAGAGCTGAATGGTGAGATAATAATGAGGTTTGGAAATAAAATTGGGTGGTAAATTGAGAATGGATAGAGGATTCAGAACTTGAGTTATAAATTTAAATTTAACTTGAGGTGTTAACAAATTAGATATAATTGGAAAGGTATCGCAAAAAAAATGAAATTGGATTTAAATAATAATGGTTTGTATTGTGAATAAAATCCAAATACGTAGAAATAAATTGAAATGACCTTGTAACTGAGAATGAATCGAACTTGGAAATTTGAAATTTATAATAACTAATCAAGTAAATTTGTAGTTTGAAAGGAGATTGGATTGAAATAGAATCAAGTTAAATTGAAAAGAGAACTTTGTTTGCAAAATGAGAATGAGCTAAGTATAAATTGGAGTGAATAAACTTAAGCTAAAAGATGGAAAGGAGTTGAAATTGAAGTTAACTTAAAATTAAGTTTAATGATATTGGATTGAATTTAAATCAAGTAAAAATAAATTGGAATCAAAATAAAATTGGGTGGGCCATAAATAATATTTAAAGAAATGAAATTCCTAATGGATTGTGTGGATAAAATAATTATGTTGAATAAATACATGGATCGAATAAATAAGAATCAAAATGAAGTGTGGTTTAAATAAGTTGAGAAATGGTTATGGAATGCAATAGCTTGGATTGTCTTCGAGCTAAATACAATAGTTTGGAATAAACAAATATGGAATGAAACGTAAATGAATGGATTGTGAATGAAATTTAAATGGAATGTGTCGAGCTAAATAAATAATTGTGAATCAATTAAAATAAAAAGGAAATTTAATGGGTAATGAAGATGAACCTAAATTGTTAATGGTTTTGAATGAATTAGTTTGATTAATAAAATGAAATGTAAGTGAATGTATTCAAATTTAAAATGCAATGAAGATGAGAATATATGGATCGTGAATAAATTTAAAAATGGAATAGAATTAAGCATAAATTGAGTTGTAATCCATTTAAATTGGTTATAAAACATAAGTACTTATTTATTCACATGGATACTATCAAACTGCATATAAAATGAAGTGTCGATTAACGTAAACAAAGGTAATTAAAGTTATATAAGTTGATAGAAGTTAAATAAGTTGACTTTGAGATCAAATTGAATTAAATATGAGTTTGTTTTGCTAAAATAAATTAAATGTAAGTGATTGAGTTTTAAACCATTCAAATTGATGGAGTTGTATACGAATGGATTGAAAACCCTTTCAAATTTAATGAAGATGGTTTATAAATAAGTTGAAACAGTTGAGTTAGCATGGAAACTATATAAATTGCTTACGGACGAATGATTGGTGTGAATTTCTTTTAGAATTCATATGTTTTAACTATTGCAAATAAGTGATATGCTGTTAAACTTCATATATTTGGCACTTACATGTTTAAATTGAGTAAGTACAAGTACCTGGAAGCCGTGTAGCTGGATTTGGTTGTGCTATTTGCTAAAAATAATAAGCTGCTTGCTTAAAATGCTAAATAAGGTACGCCTACGCAATAAAAATAGGAAATATGAACTGTTTTTTTTTGTTTTGCCGACCGTGTGGGTCAATGTATATATATTTATCTCCTTTGTCAAATTGCAAAAGCTCCTCCGTACAAAGGAGACTCTGCCAAAAAATTTCAGAAATTTTGTGAGTTAGAAAATTTAGAAAATTTTGGAAAATTGTGTTAACGACTAATGAATTCAAATTGGAAACTAAACTAAATTAGTAAAGGAAACCAACTTAAAGTAATGATATGAATTAGTTATTAGTGGAAAATAAATTTTAAAAATTTAGAGTTTAAGATAAATTGAATTCATATGAAAATGAAAGAATCAATATGAATAGAAATAAACATAAATTAAAGTGGTAAAGTGAAAATAAATGTAAGAAACATATAAAATGCTTATGTTAACTTAAGTAAGGAATGGTGAATTTCTTAATTGGAAATTGATAATATAAATATATTCCAAGTTAATATTGGATGAATAGATATTGACATTTTGTGAAAAAGTCGATAAAATGTTTTAGGATATTGTGATTGTATATTAGTGCTAAGAAGGATATGCAGGTAATGTAAATGGAAAAGAGAATTGGTTTATGATTTTAAGAAGATAAATTTGAAATGCTCGACAAAAATGTATGTATTTAAATTTGGTATGAAATTTGATTGGGATTTGGATCGAGCCACTTGGCTTTTTGTTTTCCTTTTGGATTTGGGAGGCCGTAGAGCCATTTTGTAGTTGTACCGAGCTAGCCGCGCAAAGGAGACGCTGGCGAATTTTTTTGGAAATTTAGGGAGTTAGAAAAATTTTGAGAAAATTTTGATAATTCAAAATTTGGTTTTAAATTGAAACCTGAGTAGCTAAACAAATAGTATGTTTGAAACCATGGGAGAGTTGAGACGTTAATAAGAATGGTAATGGGTCTTCTATAAAAAGATAGTCGGTAGGATGTTGAATTGTTGGTTTTGAGGAAAGATAAACGGGTATTGGATCATTCTTCTTAACTAGTAATTTCGGGGACGAAATTCTTTTAAGGGGGGAGGAATGTGACGACCCGGAATTTTCGAGCATTTAAAATCGCGGTATTTAATTGATTTTAAGTATTCAATAGAGCAATCTTAACTTGAATTGCAGATATCACAATTTATTCGATAATTTAATTATTGGATTAAATAATTTGAAGTTGGGAAAATTATTGAATCTAGAATTTTAAGCCAATTAAAAATAATTAAAAGACTTATAAAATTTATATTGATAATATTGAAGATAATAGGAGTTTTAATAGTGATTTATTTAGTTTTGAAATTTCATCGTTTTAAATTGATTTTAAAAATAGCCTTCCGAGGCATAGTCTCGGAATTTGACGAAACCAGATCCATTGGATCCGTAATATTATATTATTATCGGATTTCAAATTTCGTATTAATTAGAGTTAGTATGTGAGTATACGATATATATAAACACGCTGAAAATTTAATTGATAATAATCTAATGAAATTTAATTTAATTAATCAAGCTTCTTGTATACGCCATCATCCTGTCATTTAATCACATACTTTCCTTATTCTAAGCCGTTCAATCAACAATCAAAATGCTCGAACTAAATAATAATAATAATAAAATAAAAGAAGAAGCTTTTAAGGGAAGCCTTCAGCCACGTTTATAAAATAAATAAAAAAGACACAAAAAAACAAACAAAACACGATAAGGGCCGAACCCTTTTCTTTTCTCTTTTACAAAACCACAAAACCACTCGGTGGAAAAAAAAAGAGGGCGGTCGCTTCCTACTATGAATCGCGCTTCCCGTATCTCGACATCGAAGACGCGAAGAAGAAGCTCTCATATCTGGGATTCCTGTTGTGGTTTGTGGCGACGGTCGTGAAGATTTAGTGGGCTAGGGTTTGTGTTCGCTTCGGCTGTCGTTCGAATCAAGGAATGGAGTAGATTTTGGGTTCGTGGCGCGAAAAATCGCCTTGATGAGGAGGAGTAGGCGGTGCGGTTACATTGTGAGGTGGGTGGCTGTGTACGGCCTGGGAGGTGATGGGTTTTGGACGAGTTTGCAGGTGTTAACCGAGCATGTTGTTATGGTGGTGGTAGCGGAGGCCTCGTGTAGTGGACTTCGAGTGGTGATGGGCTCAATTTCGGAAGGGAATCGAGGAGTTTGGTCACGATGCTTTTGGGGAGGATCACGAATTAGGTCTGTCGAGAGGGTGCTCGATGGTAGCTGTGAGGTATTTTATTTTCTATTATTTTTATAATTTATTTACTTTTATGTATAAACATATCCGTAGGAAAAAAATATATATAATGTATAAATATATAGTGTCACATGCCTATTTTAATTTTAGGTAAACAAGAAAAAATTAGAATTTTGAAATCTATTTTTAAGTGTATAGATATTTTAAAAGGAAAATTTATCAATTAAAATTAATTACTAGTTTAAATTTTAAAATAGTAGTTGGATGTAAATTTTAAAATAGTACTTGGATGTAAATTTTGTCAGAATATAAATTTAAATTTAATCTATCAAGTGGAGATCAATTATTCAAATTGTTTAAGTATTAATAATTTATTTATTAAAAGAAACAAATTAGTTTCAATAAAATTTTGGTTAATTAAATTTACTTACGAATTTTTATATTTTAAATTAAATCATTGTTGATTAAAATATTTACCTAGGAAATTGATTATTGAATTAATTCAAATATTAATAAAACACTTAATGTTTATACAAGGTTATAAACCGGAAAAACTAAGACATAATTGATGTGGACTGCAAACAAATGCAAGGTGAGTTAATCTCACTCAGTTAAATTTAGATTTAAATGATTTAAAATTAAATAATTGTTTGAATGATTGGATTGATTGATGTGCTATAGTGTGATATATATTTGGAATTTGCATTTTATATTGTGCTAATATCTGTGGATGCAAGGAAAACAGGTTGGAGGGATCCAACTGGATCCCTCAACATTTATTTAAATTGTTTAATACCCTCTGTTGTGATTATTTGATATTCTATAATGAATAATATTGGAATATTGAATGTTATGGTTCGATTGGATATAGTTGGGTATAATGAATCATCAAAAATATATAAATTGAATTTTGGAAAAGAAAATAAAAGAAGTGAAATTGTAAGTAAAATAATTATAGGAAAATTTGAATAAATTTAAGAATGAATTGGAGAAGAAATAAAATGACTTTAAATTTCTAATAAATAAATTGTGGGTATAGAAAGGAAAATTTGAATAAACAGGAAGTAAATGAATTTTAAAAATTCGGCGTTATTATTTAAAAGAACAAAACATTTATTCAAAAGTTAAGATTTAAATTATTGAAAGAATAAAGAAGAAATTGGGAAAAATCTGGAATTTGTATATTTCAGTTTAAAAGTTGTAGAATCAAATGAAAAATAATAACAACAACAATAATTAAGTCCATACTTAATGAATTTTCAAATGAATTAAGTAATTAAAGAAAATTATTTCAAAGGGGATAAATTTGAAATCAATTTGGGAAAATTGATTTAAGTGATTGAAGTTGGATCTTCTCCCTGGATAACCAAGTACGTTTTCAAAGTAAGTTTTTAAATATAAGTTAAAAGTTTTTAAGTTGATTTGAAAAGCAAGTTTGGAAAAATTTAGTTTTCTAAATATTTAAATTATAAAATAAGTCTTTTCTTTTTAATCTATCATTGTATTAATTATTTAAAGAGTGACTTAGTAGTTTGTTTTAAGATTAAAAATTTAGTTATATTTTATAAAGTAACCTAATTTTTAAATATTTATATAGTATGTATTTTTTTTACAAATTATTGAAGTAGTTTAACTTAAATGTTTTCAAAGTATATTTTAAAGTAAAGTGTTTTAAATTATTTTAAAAATCTAGTTTGTGCTTGGCAATTTCAGTGGAGATAGAAAATACTTGGGAAAGTTTATTCTGGAAAGAAAGAATGGTTTGAAAACTATTTCCAAAAGGTTGAAAATAGAAATATATCTTGTGAAGATATTTTGAAGGTAATAAATAATTTGGAAAATTATTTATTTTTGGATGGTTGTTTGTGAATATTTATTGATAGTTAAATAACCGACTATGAATATTGGACAAATACGTTGATCGTTTCGAAGAGACCGGGATCGAGATTTATTTCTCGAAAACCACTTCGATCCAGTTTGAACGTTTCGTGAAAACGATTTTGGATCGAAGATGGAGCAGTGAAGTGCAAGGGCTAATCGCTACTAATCCTGAGGATATTTCCAAAATGGATGTAGTAGGGATAGTGCCTTCGGTTCCGTTCGAACCCGGAACGGACTTGTATGGATGAATGCTTGCGGAACATCGTCAGGTGGACGATGGGCATTCTAAGGAATATGTTCTAAAAAGGTAACGCTTAGCCTCAAGCCTCATCAAATGGGAATGACTAAAAATTAGGGGATATGCAGCAAGGCTTGGTGGGTAGCACCCAAGCAGGGTGAGGTCATTCCAGTCTAGATGTCCTTTTTTATTTCGGCTTAGTGGGCGGTTGGGGTGATCTCACTCGGGATTATCCAGTAAGGGGTAGTCCCGGCCTTGTGTTGCAGGGGAGAGGGCGTACTCCTCGTTACGGTGATCTAGGCCCCGTACTGTGACAGGTGGTACCCCAGTGCCTAGTCATTAGTTGGAAATCCATTCTCCCTACGAGCCTTGTACGAGTTTTGTTTGTATTACCCACTTTGTGGCTAGTAGCTGGAATTTAATGAATGTAACAATTTCGGCTATTTTATAAGTATTTGTAAATAGACCCTATTATAATATCAGAGGATTTCTATATAAAAAAATGTTTTAGCTATCGTAAGGTAAAAACCCGACATGTTTATTTGTGGCGTGGTCTTACGAGATGCTTTTGTTTTCACAGGATTTTTTTGAAACTTTAATAATCAATTGGGTGTGATTTTCTCACGCTGGTATTCCAGACTGACTCGGGTGTTATTTAACTGTAATGCTCGGGTCAGACCGAGTATTATAGGATACATGATATGATGCCGTGGAGCTCAGGAGACGAGCTGGATGATGATACGTACTCTCGTACTTGTATATTTATATATTTCCGCTGTGTTGAGTTGTTGTGTATCCATTTGTATGACATTGATGTTGAGCTGTGATTGATGTATTCTGATGATATAATATATAAACAAGATATTTGATGTTTGAGTAAAGAGTATTTATTATATATTATATTTTATTCCGCTGCGATGGTTAGGTTCTGTTATTGTTTTCTATTTTCTTCTTCTACCTCTTCTTCTTTAACCCAAATGGTTCATATTTCTGTGCAACTTGAGTTGATTGTTGTAGAATAGTGTTGACTCAAGGGGTACGGATTCACGGGCTGTTACAGGATTGTTAGGTCGAACGATTGGTTTTGTCTCGAGTGGTGTTTCGGGGTGGAGAAGATAACACTCTAGTGTGCGTTCGAGTTTTACGTCAGTTTTTTTTAGTCAAACAAGAGAAATAGGTTTGCTCGGGTAAATGGAATTTTTGTTTGCTCGGAAAAATTTGATTTTTGGCTCGGGTCTTTGGGATTGGATATTCAAACAGTTTTAAAAACTTTAATAAAAATAAAGTTTAATCAATTCTTAACAAATTCTTTAAAAATAGTTATTGTTTGTATAGGATGGGATTTATTAAGGGTTTTAAAGTAAATTATTGTGAATTAAAAAAAAATAGTAAATTATGTGACCCTTTATTAATTTCTTGAATGTTTAAAACAAATTTTAAAAATGAAATGAAGAAGTTAATTAGGGAGATGAGATGTTTCTAATTGATCATTAACTTAAGAGTTTAAGTTAATTTATTTGTTAATAATAATCAATTCCAAGATTTTAAATTTAGATTTTTAATGATAATTAAGTAATTAATAAAGATAAATTGATTATCTTGAAGTTAATTAAGATCTTGGTTAATTAATGATTAATTAAATTAATAAAGTAATAAAAGGGGAATTAATTAATTAAGGGTTATAAATTAATTTGAGATTAATTAATTGGAAATTAGGAATTAATTAGAAATTAATTACTTAAATGATAATTACTTAATGTAAGTAATTAAGGACATGTTTTAGGCTAATTACTTTTTGTAATTAACAACAAAAGTTAATTAAGGATTAATCACTTAGTGTAATTAATTAAAGGAGTGATTAATTAAGGAAATAAATTAAGGGTTAGTCAATTTTTGAGTGTGATTAATTAAAGGATAATTAATGTAAGTAATCATAAGATAATTGATTTGAGTAATTCATTTAATTAACATGGATGGGTAAAGTTTAATTTATTTGTGTAATTAATTAAGAGTTAATTACTTACTGTAATTAAAGGATAATTAATCAAGGATGATTAATTAAGATGGAAAATTAAAAGTTGATTAATTAATTGATTTGTAATTAATTAATGTTAAGTAAAGGTAATCCAAGTGATTAAGTTAGTGATTAATTTAAATAGAGATAAATTAAATTAATTCTGGAAGTGATCAATCTTGCTTGTGAATGATTGAATGATGTTCAACGCCTTGAATTGGTTAATATCTTTGTTATGGAATGTTTGGTGAATGATATGTTTGGGTGGACAGTGATTATGTGGTTATCTATCAATGATGAATTGCTGTGTATAAAAGTGACACCCTGTATTTAAAGTTGAATTGTATCTTGCTTGAATAACTTGGGTTAAGATGGTATTGAATTTGAAGAGACCGGGGTCGGGTATCAGTAAATACCCGAAACCACTTCGATTTGTGACTATAATGATTCTTTAAAGATTGATATGTGGAACCAAAAGGTTGAAATGGAATAATTTAAATGACTGGACCATTTAAAAGCTAAGTAAAGGTACTTAGGGATTGATTGTGAATATAAGTGTTGACTATGGCAAGTTGTGAACTTGTAGTGATGAACGAGATACCCCGGGTTTTAATACGTTTTATACATTAGTATTTCTTGTTAGATAGGTTTACTCACGCTGGTTTCCCACCTTACCCGAGTGTTACTTTGATGTAATGCTCGGGCCAGACCGAGTATTACAGATTATCAGGAAAGGACGTTTTGGAGCTCAGGAGACAAGCTGGATGGCAGGAACGTATGGAGTGTAAACCGCTGAGTATTATTGATTTGTATCTGGAACATGTTGCTTTAACTGTCTAGTGTTGTGAAAATATTGTAACTCTGATAAAATGTATGTAAATGACAATTATATCTTTCTTTGTATAACTGCTATTTTATTTGATATTATATTTTGATCCGCTGCGAATGTGAGAATCTGAGTTTTGGTGTTTCCGTTTCTTATTTTCCCTAACTATTTGGTATTTTCGGGATCGAAAATGGGTTGTTACAATTTGGTATCAGAGCCAGATTAAGCGAGAACCTTGGCTCTGGAGGGTTTATTCATTAAGGATAGGGTCAATGGTACCCTAGAATGAGTTGAGTGTAGTATATATATGAGAGCGTACTTGTTATTTTCTTACAAAATGATTTTAAAAATGATTTTCATATAAATATTTCTAAATTATAAAATATATTAAAGAAATTGGTTATTGATTATTGGAAATAAATAAAATAATGAGAATTAAGTGATACAACCAAATTGAAATTAAATGAAGATAAATTTGAAATGGATCCAAACTGAAACTAAAATCTTGAATTTGTAGAAGTATTTTCAGAATAAGATGATAAGGAATTGGTTTCCAGATATGACAATCTTGATTATTATCATAAATAATCATTGTGTTTAATAATAAAATGTGTATTAGTGAGTAAGTAAAATGAAATGTTTAGGTGACTATGACTTATAAATTGGAATTGAAGATGATCTAAATTGTGAAGTTTTAAATTTAGGTCTAGAATTTGAAAATTGTTTCCAAGTGATAAGAAATAAGAAATAATATTATTTAATGTATTTGAATGAAAGGGTCCTATTTCAAATAAGAGTCGTTTGAATTTTTTTAAAGGAATTTGTTTTGAATTAAAACTAAGGTGGTTTAAAATTTAAGTATAACTTGGTGTGCAAAGGAAATAAATAATTAAATATGAGAGATATATATAATATCAAAGATGATTTGAAATAAACTCTAAGGTGTTGAGTTTTTATTTTCCCTTAGTATGATGAAATAATCCAAAGTGATATAAGTCTTTGAACTTATAAGTAAGAAAGAATATTTATAGAAATTTGAAATTAAAATGGGAAGACTATTAACGAGAAGTTTAAAAATTTGAAATGGAAATTGAAAATGGATGCTGTAAATTGGTGTTTGGATAAATTTGGATGTTCATTTATTCAGATATCATAAATAATCTATGAAATTGAGAATTGGTTTTGAAGTTAAAATTGAGTAATAAAATTGGATTCTGAAGATAAATTGTTTTTGAATTCTTATTTGAACTTTGAAAGAAGTCAAGTAAAGATAATTTAAAATGGAATTTCGAAATTCTGACTCAAAATTAAATTGTTTAAAGATTTAGATTGTTGGTTTAAAAATAAAGGTTGATTTGATTTAAGGGACTAAATCAACCTTTAAAATTTAACTCGAATTTATATAATTCGAGATGGTTTAAAGTTGAAATTTAAATTGAATTAGTTCAAACTGAATTTGATTTGAATTAATTAGAATTGTGATTGGAGATGGACAAGTTTAAAAATTCAAATGGAAATTTGAATTGGATTAATTTGAATTGAAATTGAAGGTTAATTGGAAATTGGCAAATTGATTGGAAATGGAAATTGGGAATTGAACAGTTTGGCTCTAAACTATTTACAAATAAATTATTTTAATGTAAACTATTTTTAAATATATTTTTCTTAGCTATTTACTATATATAACCTTTCTTTTTAAACCCCAAATCATTTTATACTTATTTTACAATTATTCTTATAATTATTTTACTATTTTACAACTTTTTTATAAATTAATTTCTGTTTTTCAACTGTTTTATAACTAATTACTATTTACAACTATATTGCAATTATCTAACTATTTTATAACTATTTTACAATTACTTAACTATTTTACATCTATTTTACAACTAATAACTATTTTACATCTATTTTACAACTAATAACTATTTTACAACTACTTATTTTTTTTTTAACATTTTCAAGCTATTTTTAAATTTAAGCTGGACAGAGTTCAAACTATTTATGGTTAAATAACCATTTGAGATAAGAATTGAGATGTTAATCCAAATGGAATTTGAAGCAATTGTGAATGAGTGAATAGAATCATAAATGAATAAGAATAGAAAAGAGAAATTGATTTGGCTAACAATCAATGAAGTTAAATACATAGGGTGTATGTATATTATTCTATTCGTAGAATGATTTGATCTAGACTCGAGCATAGATTTCGAGATAATATATCGATCCGAGTTGGGATTTTCACTCGATTTTCGACGACGAACCTGGATATGGATTTTTGATTGGTTCTGGATATTCTTTATCATAGTTATAGCTATGCAAGAAGAATGACGGTTTCTAATCAAGAAACCAGATCTGAGTCCGCACTAGAAAGTCGGGTGGACGATACTAGTTCGGAAGAGAAATTGTGTGATCGAGTGAGCGATCAGATTGATATAGCGTACGGATGATATGTGTACATCGTACGGCGTTGAGTGAAATTGATATTGGAAATCTGTGGATAGAATTGTAAAATGGCTTTTTTAAATAAAAGGTATATTTTGTGAAATATATGATGAAGTAAAGTGGAAATTGGGTATTTCTATGGTAGGAATTTACGTTATGGAAGTAAGTAATTTGGTAACTGACTTTATAGAGTAATCAAATTTGAATATTTGATTTAGAATAAACAAAGTTATATATCTTTGTTATATAAGATAAATCTCCCCTTGTTGAATCTATTGCCCGAAGGAAAGGATTTTTGAAAGTATTTGAAGTATAAAAGGGGTTTTAGACAAGTTTGAAATGGTCCAAAGATTTTTCATGGTTATATATATCTATGTATGTAAAGGATCTTATGAGAATGATTTTGGAGGAAAGGTTTTTTGGAACCTATGGATTTTGGAAAGGCTTTTGAATTTTGGGAAAAATCAATATTGGAATTTGGAAAGCCTAGTTTGAGAATTATCGATTTTGGGATAATCGATTTTGAGAAAAAGAGATTTATATGGGATTCATACTAGGTGTATGATTTGGAAGATACTATATGTGTATAGTATAAAGTGTTTTGAAATTGGCTCTGGAGAAAAAGGCGCTCCCTTGAAATGAACTTCTCAGGAGTGCCATAAGTTGGTACTGCCTTGAGCCTCAAAGAGGGGGAGGCTCTAAAACTGATCCTATGAGGAGTTCAGACAAACTATTTCCTGAGAGTTATTGGGTAGCGAAAGTCGAGGGCACTGATGCCTACAGTGGCATTTGGGTTATGCTGTGACGATAGTGTAACTCGATGTCGCTGCGATCTACTGTGGACCGTAGCGGAAATCGTGTGGAGGTGAGTGTCAACGGTCTACGTTTGATTTTGCCAGGAAGGCAACATAACATCGGTAGACTGCGATCTATGGTCTAGTGGAGTGGAAAAATTTCATTGTTTTGGCAGCGAAATTCGAGGGCGCTGAGGCCTATAGTTATATGGGTTTTTGCTGTGACAGCAACGTAACCCCGGTTGTAGCTGCGATCTATAGCGGGTTCCATGGCGTAATCGAAGGGCTCGAAATGCCTACAGTTGCTGTGGATTTTGCCAGGACGACAACGTAACCATCGGGTTAACTGCGACCGTGGATGGGGGTGATGATTTCCAAAGCATTCTCACCAAAAGATGTTTCCTCTATTTCCAAAAATGTTTTCCACATTTTCAAATAAATTATCTTCCAAATATTTTCACTAGGTGTTGAGAATGGGTTTACCAAGTACTTATAGATTTTCAGTCCTATACCTGATCAACGCCGAATTTCTATGAAAATGAGGAGATGGACTTATGAATACATCGAGTTATAGAAAGTATTTTTAAAAAAACTATTTATAATATTATGTGGATTTTAAAAGTATTTTAAAAATGATCAAAGAATAATTTACCTGGTTTTAAGTTATTGAATAAACTCTGGCTTCGTTCCTTTTCGAGGACAAAAAGATTCAAAGGGGGGAGGAATGTAATAACCCAGATTTTTGGCATCGGTTATTTGATAATTAACCGGATTAATTAGTAGAAATACTGATTTATAGATTGAACAAATAATATTCAATTGATTAAAAATATCACATGTTATAAATGGATTTGAAACTATAATAAATGTTGACTAATATCAGAGAATGATAAATTTTATAGTGAATTAATAAACCCTATTACTAGATATAAGCAATTTTTATAATGTTGGAAATTTTAAACGTATACATATATAAATATATAAGTGTGTGAATAGTCATATTTGACACGAGGAGTTGAATATATGGAAGTTGTTAAAGTGTGGATATATATATATATATAATATCAAAATTTACATAAATATTTATAATATGTAAATGTATATATATTATAGTGTGGAAGCTATAGTTTGGATTTGATAATTCTCAAAGAGACATTTAAAGTTAAAGGCTATATTTTCAAAGCACTAAAAATTTAAAATACTCACTGATTTAAAAGTATGATAGTCTAAAACTAAAATTTAAATAAAAGAATTTAATGCACTCTCTTTTGAAAGCCATTTAGGGAATAATCTTAGTTGTATATATAAAATACATAACATAAAACAAGGTTACAAGCCATTGTTAGTATAAACATAGATTTATAAAAGTATTTATAAAATAAAAAAATAAAAAATGAAAACATAAGAAAAATAAAGTTAAGACTTTAAAACATTTGTAAGTCTTGTATACATATAATTGAACATTTGTAAGATAAATAACATGCAAAATTACATGTGGCAATATTTTCTTTAAATTAAATTATAATAAAATGATGAGAACCAAGCTATTTTCCCAGTTCAAAAACTTTGGTTCTCAAAAACTAAAAAAGAAAAGAGAGCTTGAAGCAATACTAAAAGATAGAAATTGAACAAATCCTTTCAGGTTTTCAAAACTGGAGCAAAAACAAAGATTCAAACTTCAAGTTTTCAACTAAGTAAAATAGCAACTTAAATTTAAGTTCGAGTTCAACTTAATAGGGTGGATCAAACATGCATTCTCTAAAATTTGCAATCACTGCAGTTTTCTTAAGTTCAGCACAATGAACTTATGTCCAGATCAAGTTCAAACTATAGTTCAAATCCCAAAGGCATAACAAGGTTTCAGGTTTTAGAGCTTTGTGTCCTCTGTTCGACATTAATAAGGTGAGTAATCACTTGATCTAGCTTTACTAGAGTTGTAAATAGATGTAAAGGCAGCAGTTATTCTTCTTAGTGAAATCTGTGAGGTAAAAAGTTTAAACTTTGTTGCAAATCTTATACACCATTGCATGTATATGGAACTCAGATAGGTTCTTTATTTTCAAAAAATGAATGATGAAATCAGTCCCTATGTCTATATATGTGCTAGAGAAGAACTATCACCAAAGTCAAGTAAGAAGAAGAATCAACAAATTTTTCAAAAGATCAGAGTATGCAACCTAGCTTGTTGTAACCCTCCTATATACCTATATATCTTTAAAGTTTGTATGAATGGATGTATTTTGTCGAGTATATATATATATAATCTTATATATGTGCTGTGTACATAAGGATTTAGTCATGATTGGATGCTGGAAGGAACACAATATCAGTTAGTTCCTCTGTTCTTATTTTTCATTTCATAACCTGTAAGTTAAAAAAATATAATACTGTTCAGTCTCCTCTGTTCTTTAATAAAGCGAGTAAACTTCTTTTCTAAGTTTATCAATACTATATTTTGAGGCATGCTTGAAGTCAAGATTTTAGAAATAGTTTTTTGTAGGAATGATCTGTTGCGTGTATAAAAATATAATATAATAGAATATGTGTGCATGTCTGAAAAAAATGCATGGACATATTTCTGTTGTGTCATAGGTTTAACATCACTCAAGAAAATTTATATCTCATTATCTAAATAGTTCTATGCTCTCTGATCTTAAAATGAAATTTGTTTGTTTTTACCTAAATCAACTTTTAAAAATGTTATAAATGGTATAAATAAAAAGAATATCACTGGAAAAGGGAAAGAGCAGAGAAGACTAACCAACGTCAGAAAATTTGTTGTTTAAATCTTGGATCTTGTTTATGTAGTTGATTCGTAAATAAAAATTAGGATTTTTAAAGGTAAAATCAGATTTTTTTTACGTGCGTAAGTCAAGAGAATTTGTGGATAGAACAAATCAAGCATTTGCGATTTCTGGCAAACGATGTATGGTGATGAGTCGGGATTTTTTGCTGGGGCAAGGTTGTAGATCGAAGATCAGGAGAAAAATGGCCGAGAAGTTTATTTATCGCCGCGGTGTCGTAGCAAGGCCAGGGTAGGGCTTGGAAATGGTTTTGGGTCGAGGTTGAAAATAATATTGCCGCGTCGCCATGGGAAGGTAGGTGGTGATCGCAAGGATTGGAATCTTTGCTGGGGTTCGTGAGGCTACTCTGGGCACGTCGGCTTTAGTTTTAGTGGTGGGGTTCGTCATCGACAAAGGGTTTTTATCGTTGTGGTGTTTCCAGTTTTTGAATCGAAGTGTTTGATTTTGATTGGTCGACGATTTCGTTGATCGAAATGGTCGGAGGTATCGGGAAGCGGATAGATGACTTATTGATCATAGTGACCCGGAACATCGCTGGCCATCGAGCACGATTTCTCAAGTCTGGATTCTTAGGTTGAACGATTGGTTCTGTCTTGAGTGGTGTTTCGAGGTGAGGAGATAACGCTCGAGTGTGCATTCGAGTTTTACGTTAGTTTTTTTATCAAACAAGAGAAAGAGGTTTGCTCGGGTAAATGGAATTTTTGTTTACTCGAAAAAATTTGGTTTTTGGCTCGGGTCTTTGAGATTGGATATTCAAACAGTTTTAAAACTTTAATCAAAATCAAGTTTAATCAATTCTTAACAAATGCTTTAAAAATAGTTATTGTTTGTATTGGATGGGATTTATTCAGGGTTTCAAAGTAAATTATTGTGAATTAAATAAGAATTAATAAATTATATGGCCCTTTATTGATTTCTTAAATATTTAAAAAAAAATTAAAAATGAAATGAAAAAGTTAATTAGGGAGATAAGATGTTTCCAATTGATCATTAACTTAAGAGTTTAAGTTAATTTATTTGTTAATAATAATCAATTCTAAGATTTTAAATTTAGATTTTTAATGATAATTTAGTAATTAATAAAGATAAATTGATTATCTTAAAGTTAATTAAGACCTTGGATAATTAATGATTAATTACATTAATAAAGTAATAAAAGGGGAATTAATTAATTAAGGGTTATAAATTAATTAGAGATTAATTAATTGGAAATTAGGAATTAATTAGAAATTAATTACTTAAATGATAATTACTTAATGTAAGTAATTAAGAACTTTTTTTAGGCTAATTACTTTTTGTAGTTAACAATAAAATTTGATTAAGGATTAATTTCTTAGTGTAACTAATTAAAGGAGTGTTTAATTAAGGAAATAAATTAAGGGTTAGACAATTTTTGAGTGTGATTAATTAAAGGATAATTAAGTACGTAATCATTAGATAATTTGTTTTAGTAATTGATTTAATTAATATGGATGGGTAAAGGTTAATTTATTTGTGTAATTAACTAAGAGTTAATTACTTATTGTAATTAAAGGATAATTAATCAAGGATGATTAATTAAGATGGAAAATTAAAAAAATGATTAATTAATTTATTTGTAATTAATTAATGTTAAGTAAAGGTAATCCAAGTGATTAAGTTAGTGATTAATTTAATTAGAGATAAATTAAATTAATTATGGAAGTGATCAATCTTGCTTGTGAATGATTGAATGATGTTTAATGCCTTGAATTGATTAATATCTTTGTTATGGAATGTTTGGTGAATGATATGTTTGGGTGGACAGTGATTATGTGGGTATCTATCAGTGATGAATTGTTGTGTATAAAAGTGACACCTTGTATTTAAAGTTGAATTGTATCTCGCTTGAATAACTTGGGTTAAGATGGTATTGAATTTGAAGAGACCGGGGTCGGATATCAATAAATACACGAAGGCACTTCGATTTGTGACCTACAATGATTCTTTAAAGATTGATATGTGAAACCAAAAGGTTGAAATGGAATAATTTAAATGACTGGACCATTAAAAAGCTAAGTAAAGGTACTTAGGGATTGATTGGAATATAAGTGTTGACTACGACAAGTTGTGAACTTGTAGTGATGAACGAGTTACCCCGGGTTTTTAGTTTGTTTTATACATTAGTATTTCTTGTTAGATGGGTTTACTCATGCTGGTTTCCAGCCTGACCCGGGTGTTACTTTGATGTAATGCTCGGGTCAGACCGAGTATTATAGATTTTCAGGAAAGGACGTTTGGGAGCTCAGGAGGCAAGCTAGATAGCAGGAACGTATGGAGTGTAAACCGCTGAGTATTATTGATTTGTATCTGGAACATGTTGCTTTAAATGTCCAGTGTTGTGAAAATGTTGTAACTCTGATAAAATGTATGTAAATGAGAATTACAGCTTTCTTTGTGTAACTGCTATTTTATTTGATATTATATTTTGATCCGCTGCGAATGTGAGAATCTGTGTTTTGGTGTTTCTGTTTCTTCTTCTTCTTCTATCTCTTTTCTTCTTTTCCCTAACTATCTGGGATTTTCGGGATCGAAAATTTTGGGTTGTTACACATATTATATGCTCATAGCAATGGATGCGAGTTTATTTATTTATTTTTAATTTGTTATAAATAATAATTATATTTTATAATTAAGCGTGCAAATGATAATAATAAATAAGAAAATATAATGTACATAAATATTATTAATATATCATTACATTAATCACATGGTAAAAAATATAAAATGATATTATCATCATCATCATCATTTTTTGTACATGTAATGTCAAACTTAAAAATCCACTTGGCATTCTTTTGCAAAATGGGTCAAAACTCGATATGATTACTGATTCTATATAGTATCAAGCCCAATGATAAACTGACAAAATATGTTGGAATTACTATATTAAGCAATGTGTATATTTATATACATGCACATACACATGTATGTACGTATTTAAACTACTAGCTGGTGTTGACTTGGATGTACTAGAATCTAATGAGGAGGGTGATTATTGTTCGACCTGCAAGGATAAAGATGGTGTATATTGGTATTACTTAGTATCCACTTTTTGAATAATATATATTTGGAAGAATATACTGACGGGAGTTGGGAATTGGACTTTGTGAATTATGGGAAAGTTATTTATTTCTAATAAATAGAGTATATATAGATATATTTAATTTAATGTAGCCATCCTCTGTCTACTAAGCAGTTAACCTTTCCTCCATATAGAAGTTACTTATGTACTATGTAAGTTCATCAAGTAAAAATTTAATTTGGTAGTAGTTCTACTGTAAGTTAATATGGTAACTGAAAAGTGAACGAGGATGTAACACTGTACCAATCACAACTTTTCACTTCAATTTTGCCTATTGGGTTGACTACTTTCTGTTGGCTGCACTGTTATAGGAACATGCCCAATACCTTGTCTAATACAAAATGAACAAGCATGCATCTTCTCTGGGTGTTGGATGCTGTATATTGCGTCATATTAGAGAACTCCATGCTTGAATTTGCTTTTTCACTTGAATCTGTGACCATTAAGATAGTCACTCCACCAAAAGATGATCAATGATTTACTCGTGCCTGTTGACTTCAGGTTTGGTGGATCTTACTTGGCTATGTTGTGTTATTCTGACTTTGTTCTCCTAATATCATTATCCTCACTTAAGACGCTCTCTATTCAAGACAAAAGTTAACTAAAGAGCAGCATTTTACTGACTTGATCAAGTGATAATCTATGATTTGAAAAGTTTTTTATTTGGTTGAAATTTATATGGGTTTGTGATTGATTAAAAATGAATTTAACCTTTACAAGGTGGTTAGATGCCTGCTAGAACTTTAAGTAATTTCTTGAAATTCTAAGTCCTGTGTTTCTGAGATGGAATTCTTGAAACTGATGAGAATACGAAAAAAATTTATGTAGTTATGATAAGGAAGAAAGAAATGACTATGCTTACTTATTCTATAAGTACTAATTCATAAATATTCCATCGTTATTTTTCTTCATTTTCCAGGTTGTCATTGTTTGCGTTATAAACACCTTAATTAGATTGCATTTTGACCATTTTTCGATTGATATATGGAAGTAATCCATGGTATCTTTGGTAATAGAAGACGCATTGCATTCTTTAATTAAAAGTTCGGATATACTATCATATTTAGAATTTTTGGTGTTAGATTTTGACATGGATTCTATAGTTGTAAATTTTAAATTACTTTTTTTGATCATCGGCTCTATTTCATGATTTACTACTTAGCTATTGCCCTTTTTTCTACAAATTAATGAATTGTGACGGAAGCTTCCATACTCCACCACAACATCATATTGCCTTTATGAGATGAAGCTGACTACATTAAATGGTCAGTTCAAGAATTTCTAATTAATACTTAAGAGATGAATTTTATATTAAAAACTACAAATGGGTATTGGTCCATGCAAGAGATTGTTAAATTGTTCAATAGAATGTCCATATATCATGAAAGGGTAGATCTTTTTTTTTTAAATTTAAATGCCAAACCTTTTTTTAGTTTAAAAGTTTTGTTCAATATTATATAAATTTATTTGCAAAATGTATTTATAGTTCAGTTCATAATTTTGAAAAAGAAAATAAACCGAGTGGCTTAATGTAATTATTGTGGTGTATTAAATGTGGTTAGGGTCCACTTAGTAATTTCTAAGTATTCATGTCCATTGCATTTATGAGATGATTTGTCATGTTAAAACCATTATTTCCGCTTTTAATTTTTTGTGCTTATGCCTCCTTTCTCTCTATAAACCTTGAATTGGTAATTTAATTATTTGATCCCACATCTTACTTAAATGAATGAACCATGCCAGCAGTGGTTTTTTCATTTATTATCTCTTCTTACTTTTCATCGTTCTAATTATTTTTTTATGTTTTCATTACTTAATATTTTCAGTATTTTTTAATTAATATGTCGGTCAAATATAAAAAGCAGAGTTTGGGATTAAAAAAGATGAATATTGATTTGTATGATAATGTGTTCATGATGAATTTTGACCCAAAAAAGTGTGTTGTAATTTGGAAGGAAAAATATATGTTTTAGTCCATTTCAAATATTTAATGTTTAATAATTGAAAAATGGCATTTTAATTCATGAAAGATTAAGGATTACAAAAGAGCTCTTATATATATATATAATTTTGAGGAATAAATGTTTTTGTTTTAAGTAAAATTAAGACGACACCAAAAGTACATTTCATGAAAGTACATTTCGAGTAAAATAAATAAAGTAAAACCAGGTGTCATTTTAACTTGAGCCGGAGGATAATTGGTTAACCAATGCCTGGCATTTCATGAATTATTCTTCCAAGCCTGTATCATTAAACAAATGTACACCATGTATTCATTTTTATCTTTATATTGTTATAATTGGAAAAAATTGGCAATTTATTATTAATATTTAGTTGCTTGATGGTGAACTGTTGCACTACGATCAACCCTTCCAACAGTAACGGTTTAATGACATATACTAAAAGGGCATACGCGCGCGCGCACACACATATTTATGTATGCATATATATGTATATATATGTATATGTATTATATAACATCACTCTTTTTCTTATCTGTTCAAGTGATGCTCTTCAATGTTTAAAACGGTAGCATTTGTTGTTTTAATTGGATACTGCTTAAATTGATTCAATAAGTTAATCCCTATAATTAACTTGAATTTGTTGGTTCAGTGCAGATAAATAATAAAGCTCAATCATTATTAATCCGATATCCATCACACGTTAATCTCAGGTAATTATTTGCTAATTTATTTTAATTCCTTCATGTTTTAAGTATTATCTACGTTCCTTAATGATTCATGTGCTATAACTTAATTCAGGATTAGATCATAGTCTCTTAATAAGTATTAATAGCTTTGGGAATTTTTTTAATTTATCTTTACAAATTGTTTTATTTCCACAAAACCTTTTATTACGACGACACGACCATTGCTTGCATCGCGTATAACCTCATTCCTACATCACTGTATCTAACGCTACAATCAAACTGTTTTGAATTGTTTTGGCATACTACTTTCAAATATTGGTGATTTTGCAGTCCCTTAATCTCAAGGTACAATTCATTTTTTAGAATATCTTAAATTCAATATTTTATTGGTTGTTTTCATTGTTTTTAATGATATACTAAACAAGTGATTATTTGTTTGGTGACTTATATTTTATTTGTGTAAATGAATCTGAATGGGATGAATTATGCATTTTATTATATGTTATGAGGAAAATATTCGATTCAATCATTGCAAATAAAAGAATTATGCTTAACTACAAGACAAAATAATGATGTTGAAATGGCTTTGGGGTCCACAAAAAGGTCACTTTGTAGTCCTACATACTTTTAATATAAAACAATGGTAGATATATGGCACGATTTTGTGATCAACTCGTTTTAATAATGCTAATTGTGCACTTTTACTACAAGTTTTTTTCTATTCTGAATTTTTGAAAACTATAAGGTTTATCATAGAAAATATGAGCTTTGTTTGGCATGTTTTACTTCTTCTTGAAAGAAGAATCAAAATATGTCCTTAAAACCTCATTTTCTGAAATATTGGGTTTTTCCCACATAAATTACGATAACTAATATATATATATATATATATATATATATATATATAATACTTTTATGTATGATATAAGTAAAAATAAATTTACAACTCTTAGGGGCAATGATATAAGCGTTCAAAATTTGATTTGTATAATGAAGCTATGAAAGTAAAAAAAACTGCACCTATATTGTGCATGATATTTCATGTGTGCATGTGTGCATGTATGTGAATATGAAATTTGATTATCATCTTATATCATGAGATTAACCATCATACTTACTTATTATTTGAAATTTCAAAACATTATTAACATTATTTTATTTTGTAAAATATCATTAGATGGAAATTAATTTAGTAATAAGTATTGCAAACGAATTTGTATAAGAAATTGCAAAGAACACAGAAATTGCATTTGGTTAAATTAAAAAATAAACATAATCTTTGTAACGGCCTTCCATTCATCTCCGTAGAATGATGCATCATTAAAAATAAAGAAAGGGATAAAAAAGAGAAAGAAAGAGAAGAAAGAAGAAACAACACATCAGAATCTAAACAGCGGAACGAGTAAATTATATTAATAACATAAAATATTACATAGTATACAATATGCTATCAGAGTACACAGATAATACAACACATTCTAGACAGTTATAAACACCTGTCTAGTTATTACAACTCAATACAACTCAAAGACAACACAGAGAACACACAGCGGAATCTATATGTCTACAACGCAGAAGCCTCCTGCTTCATTGCTCCTCCACAATTCGTCAAAGCAAACCTGAATCCCTTGGCTACTCGTAAAAATTTGAGTACCCAAGAGTTTAAGAAAAAGAAGATAAACTCCGGGTCAGACATGGGTCTGGTGTGGGTAACAGGTTAAGGTTGCTTAACTTTAAAAAACCTTTTGAAAAGAAAGGTATCACGTAAGACTTCCCACACATAAACAAGGAAAAGTTTTTACCTTATGCTAACCAAAACATTTGACAGGAAATCCAGTAATATTATAATAGGTCTATGTTTTTCAAATAAATAAGAAATAGCCGAAATTGTTACATGATTAAATTCCAGCTACTAGCCACAAAAGTGGGTAATACAATCAAAACCGTTGGCACTTATTGGATTTTGGATTCCATACAATGGCTGGACTACTGGGGTACCGCCCGTCACAACACGTGGCCTAGATCACCGTACCGAGGAGTACGCCTGCTCCCCTGCAACACAAGGCCGGAACCATTCCTTACTGAACAGTTTCGAACAAGACAACCTCGCAGTTGGTGCGCAATTCCAACCGCCCACTAAGCCGAAATAAAAAGGGACCTCTAGACAGTGGAAAATCTCGTCCTACTTGGGCATGACCCACTTAGTCTTGCTGCACCTTCCCTATTTTAGCGATTCCCGGTTGATGAGGATTGAGGCTACAATTACCTTTATAGGACACATCACTTAGAATGCTCATCGTCCACCTAACGATGTTCTGAAAGCATTCAGTCCATACAAGTTCGTTCCAGGTTCGAACGAAACCGAAGGCATTATCTCGTTACACTCATTTTGGAATCACCCTCAGAGTTAATGACGATAACCCTTGCACTCTAAATCTCGAATCTGAAAGTACTACCCGTCAACTCATCACGGAATCACCCTCAAAGTTATACTGATGAATAGTTCTAACACCTCGAGTCTTCACTCTTCACATAAGATTCACGACCTATCGTTAATTTGGATCGATGTGGTTTTCGGATATCCAAATATGGAAACCCGATCCCGGTCTCATCGAAATCCAAAGCGTGTCTTTTAGTCCAAGTTTTTTTAGAGTTTAATACAATTCATTACAATTATCAATATACACACAGATAGATAATTCACAGATTCACCATAGATAAACATCATTATCATCATTGCAGACAGTTCACAATATCATTATCAAAGATAATTCAAATTAACATCATAATGCAACCAATGCATCCATATCACTCAACATTACTTATCTCATTTCTTAGATTTTAACCATTTAAAGCAACCAATATCATCCATTCATATATAAGCAATGATCTATAATCACAACATCTATAATTAATTTAAAATGAATTAAATTAATTACATCATCCCTAGTTAATTTAAAATAAATTAAATTAATTACTTACATCAATATAAATCTTGCTCACATAACCATTAATTAATTACAAATTAATTAATTAATTATCCTCTAATTAATCACCTTAATTAATCACCCTTGATTAATTATCCTTTAATTAATTTCATAAAATTAATTACTCTAAACCAATTACAGTAATTAACCTTTAATTACTTCCTTAATTAATTAACTATAATTAATTACATTAAACCTTAATTAATTACAATTAATTAATTAGACTTAATCACTTATTAATGATTAATTAATCTTAATTAATCAATCTTAATTGCATCATTAATTATATTAATTAACGATCTTCAATTATATTTAAATTAATTAATTATTTAAATTAATTACATTAAGTAATTAACCTCAATTAAAACATAATTATTAATCACCTTTGATTAATCTCATTCTGTAATTAACTACCCTTAATTACTTATCAAATTAATTACTCCTTAATTAATTTCTTTAATTAATCTCTCGATTAATTATAAATCAGTCTAATCTAAATTACTTCCAAAATTCCACCATTATCCACTTATTACATCTAGTAATTAATCATTAATTACATCATTGAGTAATTTTACTTCATTAATTACATCAAGTAATTATTATCAAATCCAATGTTTAAAATAGTTGAACCTAATTAATTAATTTAAACCAATTACAGTAAACTCCATTAATTACATTAAGTAATTAATTTCTTAATTACTTCCATTAAGTAATTAAACTTAAATAAATTTCACAATTGATTATCATTAATTAATTAATCTAATTAATTATTATAAATTAATCATATTAATTAATTGTTAAATAATCTTTAAGTCAATGACCATTATTAACCGTTCATTATACTTTAGTTACTTCTCTTAAGTAATTAGTTTTCATTAATCATTATTAATTTCAAATTAATTAATCTTTAACATCTAATTAATTAACATTAATTATTTAATTAATTAAGTGTTGATTGTAACTTAATTAGTTCATAATTAATTGATCAATTAATTACCAATCATTAATTAAATCTAATTAACGATCCTTAACTATGGATTAATTATCCTTAGTTAATTAATTACTTAAACTTTAAATTGATAATTTAAATCCCTTAATTTCCTTAATTAATCATCCACTCTATTAATTAATTAAATAAACTATTCATTTAATTACCTTAATAATTTAAATGAAATTTTAAAATCATAATTAATTCTAAATTTACTTTAAGATAAAACCTTCCTTATCAATAGTTAAATTATCATTCATAAATACTATTGCAAATATTTATTTCAAATTCAATCTCAAATTTCATTTTAAGTTCAAGTTTTAAAATGAAATTAAATTATCTTTAACCAAATTAAAAACCATGAAATCCCTATGTTAAAGAACACTTATAAAAGAAATTTAAAGATTTAAACTAAATTCCTTTTTAAAATCTCAAATTATTAAAGTATACTTTAACTTTTAAACTTATTTACAATATTAAATTTATAAACTCTACTTTATTTCCAAAACTTAAGATTCAAATCAAATTTGAATTCAAATTTTAAAGTCCTGATTTAGCTTTGTTTGGATCCTTCCTTACATTTCAAATCCCTTTTTAAATTCAAATTCTTTAATTACACTTTAAACTTCCTTACACACTTTAATATTATTAAGTCAAATTTGAATTTAAAAAAACTCATTTTCCCCCAAACTAGATTCAAATTCAATCTTGAATCTATTTTTAAACTTAAACTTATATTTAGATTTGAAAACAAGATTTAAATCCTTACTTTCATTTAAATCCAGGGTTTAAATTTTATTTTAAAATTTTCAAACAGAACCTACAGGTTTCAAAACCAAAACCTGTTACATACATTAACACAAGCAAATGCCAAATCAACTTCGAGTCAGCATGCAAGAAACTTCGGGCAAACTACCAAAATCTCGAGTAAAAAACTCGAGTCAAAAACTCTGCTTCCATCCAGAGTTCATCAGAACCCAAAAATGCATGATGCACGTGCACCGTGCCTCCGGCCATCTCCATCCACCTCTGGTGGCTTCCCAACAACAACGATCAACTCCTCAATCCATTATGATCATCACAATGCTCACACACAACTCGAATTTGAATTCGAATTCAAATTCTAAAACCTGGAAACAGAAGACCAAAACCCCATCAGAACCTGTCATCGCCAAAATCGCAGCCCTCCGACCACCAAAAATCCAACAACTCCGGCTTTGCATTCACCCACGACCAAGCTTTCATCTATCAAATCCCCGCTGAACTCGATTAATAATCCAAGTCGTACCGATCCAAACAAAATGCCCAGTTGAAACTAGGGTTCCAAAAAGAATCTTGCCACCGCCACCTCCTCACTGCAATGCATCATCGTCACTTATTTTTCCAAGCATTACCGTTCCCTCCTCTACCCACAAGAAGAATCCCGAGCCTCCAAAATCGATAGATCATCAGAAATCACCACATTCCCCTTTTCTATTCAACAGAGAACTGCACCCTAACCCCTTAACTAAAAATCCTAATTTTTGTTCTAAAAATCATGTTTTGATCTTAGTATTTAATTCATAATACTGAATTTATAAATTATTCAGTTTGAATTTTCACATATTTAACATGCACTGATGTTTTCTACTTCCAGAGAAAATTAGGCTTTATCTTGACTAACTTAAATTTTTAAACATTTACTTATGCTAAACCAAACAACATCTGTTCATAAATCAAATCTTATTAGAAACTAGATTAAGTGGTAATGGATTTAATTGAAATTTTGAACCTGGGAATAACAAAACAGAACAGAGCACACATATAAATAGCATGCATATCCAAACACTCATATATACACACAACATATTTCACCATACAGATTTATTTTAAACAATATTTGCATGCAACCATATTTTATACTTAACTTTTAAAAAAAATAAAGTTACTCACCTGTTATATTGGAAGACAGAGCCTCAATTTGTTTTTGCCAAAGCTTGTTGAAAAACTAGAATATGCAGTAGCTTCTTAAATTCGAAACTTTAAATCCTGTTTGTTGTTGCTTCCTGCTTACATTTGCATGCAGGCTTTCTTGCTTGAAGAAAAATACTAAAGCTTTGACGATTCCAGATTTAAGTGAAATGCAGGCTTTTAGAGTTTGCAAAATGATTTTTCAGGTGATGTTTTGAAGATGTGCAGGTTTTGATAAAATGCAGGTTTGAAACAGTTTTTCCTTGAATGCTACAGATTTGCTTCCTAGATTCCTGAAAGATGGAAATGCAGGTTTGTTTGCATGCTTTGATTCAATTTTGAAAAATGATATGCATGCTTCTGATTTGCAGGATTTGAAGATGCTTTCAGATTTTATTTTTTGAGGAAGTGTGTTTTTTCTTTGCTCTTAAGTTTGATTTAGATAAGAAGGAAAAAAATAAGAATTGGAAGAAGATTTGTTATATATATTAAAACTGAAATAAAAATAAAAGAAAAAGCAAATTCTAAAATGCCACTTGTCGTCCAATTCTAACATTTGTCAAGTTGTAGTGTTTATTGATTAACACATGTCTTTTTATTTGTAAATTGCTTAAATTTGTCATTAAATGTTAATGAGTTAAAATTATGTAAATTAGTTATTTAGTTAGATGTTAATATAAGATAAATATAAATCCATGTTTAATTAATTAGTTAATATGTATTTATTTACATGTAGATAAATTTTAAAATGAATAAATCTAATTTTGTTTATAAAATAAAGTTTATGCAAATATTTTAAAATCAAAACAAATTAAAAATATTTATATTAATTTTTTTTCAAAGTTTTAAATTCAATTTCAAATCAAGTTATATATATACATATATAACTACACAATTACATTTTGAAAAAAAAATATTTTCATATAAAAAATTTATTTGTTAAAAACAATGTATTATTATATTTTAAAAATAACAAAATTGATAACTATAAATAATTTATAAAAGAAATTGTCTTCTTTATAAATAAATTATCTATTCAACTATATCCAAATAAACCTTATTGTTATTTTTATCTTAAATTTAAACTTGAGTTATATTTTAAATCATTTCAGCATTTACCTTATGCATTTAAAATCATAAAGTTATTTATTAAATAGCTTTGAAAAGCTTATATTAAATAAATCATAATTTCCCAATTACCAAAATATTGGAATTAGAAAATATGCTATATTAATTAAATTTAAAACCAAACTCATCTATTTAAAATATATATAAATATATTTACATCTTATAAATATATTTACATCTTATAAATCGAAAACAATTTATTAGCTTTAAAATTAAATATTTATTTTAATTGGATTATTAAATAAATTCCAATCTTATTAACAAAGATTATCAAATCAATTTAAATTTTATTCAGATTATTAAATTGATATTGCCTAAAATTCCGGGTCATCACATTCCTCCCCCTGAAAAGAATTCGTCCCCAAAATTTAAAACGATGGTAATTTAATAATCTTATTAAAGATTTTATCTTAAAGCATAAGCATATACTAATGATATGCTAACAACTATAGCAATCAATTCATCCAATCAAACAAATCTATCTATCCAGATAAAATTCTGGATAAAGTTTCCTCGAGTTTCCCCGGTAAAAATATATCGGGATACTCGCTCTATAGAATCCAAACAATCAATACTACTAAGCTGTAGAGCTCCTACTCATCTAGATCTATAGAACTAGAGCATATCAGACTGCAGACGAGTCTGATTCAACAACCAAAATTCCCTGAACTGTTGGTTCCAAAACCAGAGATAGATCATACACGTACTTGCTTAGAGATACGTGAAACATATCGAATCCCAGTTATCCAAGCTGGCAATTCAAACCTGAAAACCAAATACTGATCCAACCAAAACACAGAAAAGATCCATACATCTAGGAGTTAGCTTTTCAGCCTTATCCCATCTTATGGCTCCTTTGACTAGAGAAATCTTATCCAAAACAAAACTCCGACTCCAGAATCCAAATTCCTACGTCCCTTGTCCACAAAATGTCTTCGGACGATCTTGGGCTTCCAACCTTCAAACTGATCAGCTTAACCCTTGCTGATTCCTCTAGAAACAAAAAGAACCAAAAAAAACAACCCAACACAATGATCTCCTCAAGATTAACCAAAACCAAAAACACAACTCTACTCCATAACCAGCAGAAGACTAAAGTTACTTTCCTTATCCGGAAAAGACAACAGAAACACTCCCAAACTGCTTCCGCTGCACAACTCTGATCCGAAGTAGATAAGAATGCTGATGAAGAACACAAGCCCAAACTGGACATCACGTCCCATAAAAATGTTTCAACAGATCCATAAAAGAAAGCTCTGAAATTCCTCCGAAAACTGAGTTGCTTCATCAAACTCTATCTCTAGGAACCCTCCTTCCTCTAAACTGAATCACCAGTTCCACTCCTGGAATACTAGTCGATAAAAAAAATCAATCTTCAGATGCGGACAAACCTTTGACTTCCCAGAAGACTTTCGAAAAAATCTCTGACAATCCAAGAGAACACTCAACTATCGCAAGTCACTTTTGCGATCAACCCAGACCATTTTTCCAAAGAAAACTGTCTTCTCTTTACCCAACAGAACAGCTTACACTGCCCTAGACAATCCATTGAAGAAACAGATCCACTCTGCAGTTTCTGAACTCCATCTTCAGAAAAACTACTCAGCTAAGACCTCCCTGTCGGCTCATAGAACACTCCAGCTGCATTGCTGATACTGATGCCAAACTTCGTAATCCAAAGCTCTTCGAGAAATTCGGACTTCAAAGCAAACAGAAACACCACAACATCCTTCTGAATCCAGCCACAACACCAAAGCAGATCTACTTCCTTAAATTTGTTCCAAAGAAAACATCTTCGGAAACATCCATAATCACTGCGTCTCATCACGCAACTACACTCGTGAGGTATCACGATACCATCACTTGCTTCTGCCCAATTGACAGATCCAAACTCTACTCACCAAACTCTGCACTTCAAAGATGTCTCTGAACCTTAACAGGTTTCCTTCAGAGATCGATGAAATACTTCATCACAATAGAGCTTACTCGAGACGGTATTAGGTCTACAATCTCGACAAATACCCCTCCCAACCTCAAACATCAGACTCCCACCAATGGTAGTTGTCGTGATACACACACACCACTACCTTATCTACCTTTATAACCTATATTGGAAAACCCAAACAGGTAACCCAACAGATAGGTAGAAATAGGTAAATATATATAAATATTTAAAATTACAAATACGCTCTCTCAAGATAGACACCATTCCAGAGCCTAGGTATTCACTCAATCTAATGCTCTGATACCACTGTAACGACCTGTCATTCATCTCCACAGAATGACGCATCATTAAAAAGAAAGAAAGGGATAGAAAAAAGAAAGAAAGAGAAGAAAGAAGAAACAACACATCAGAATCTAAACAGCGGAACGAGTAAATTATATTAATGACATAAAATATTACATAGTATGCAACATGCTACCAGAGTACATAGATAATACAACACATTCTAGACAGTTATAAACACCTGTCTAGTTATTACGACTCAATACAACTCAAAGATAACACAGAGAACACACAGCGGAATCTATATATCTACAACGCAGAAGCCTCCTGCTTCATTGCTCCTCCACAATTCGTCAAAGCTAACCTGAATCCCTTGGCTACTCGTAAAAATTTGAGTACCCAAGAGTTTAAGAAAAAGAAGATAAACTCCAGGTCAGTCATGGGTCTGGTGTGAGTAACATGTTAAGGTTGCTTAACTTTAAAAATCCTTTTGAAAAGAAAGGTATCACGTAAGACTCCCCACACATAAACATGGAAAAGTTTTTACCTTACGCTAACCAAAACATTTGATAGAAAATCCAGTAATATTATAATAGGTCTAGGGTTTCAAATAAATAAGAAATAGCCGAAATTGTTACATGATTAAATTCCAGCGACTAGCCACAAAAGTGGGTAATACAATCAAAATCGTTGGCACTTATTGGGTTTTGGATTCCATACAATGGCTGGGCTACTGGGGTACCGCCCGTCACAGTACATGGCCTAAATCACCGTACCGAGGAGTACGCCCGCTTCCTTGCAACACAAGGCCGGAACCATTCCTTACTGAACAGTTCCGAACAAGACAACCCCACAGTTGGTGCGCAATTCCAATCGCCCACTAAGCCGAAATAAAACGGGACCTCTAGCAGGGGAAAATCTCGTCCTACTTGGGCATGACCCACTTAGTCTTGCTGCACCTCCCTTGTTTTAGCCATTCTCAGTTGATGAGGCTTGAGGTTGCGATTACCTTTATAGGACACATCACTTAGAATGCTCGTCGTCCACCTGACGATGTTCTGAAAGCATTCAATCCATACAAGTTCATTCCGGATTCGAACGAAACCGAAGGCATTATCTCGTTACATTCATTTTGGAATCACCCTCTGAGTTAACGATGATAACCCTTGCACTCTAAATCTCGAATCTGAAAGTACTACCTGTCAACTCATCATGGAATCACCCTCAGAGTTATACTGACGAATAGTTCTAACACCTCGAGTCTTCACTCTTCACATAAGATTCACGACCTATCGTTAATTTGGATAGATGCGGTTTTCGGATATCCAAATATGGAAACCCGATCCCGGTCTCATCGAAATCCAAAGCGTGTCTTTTAGGTCCAAGTTTTTTTAGAGTTTAAAATAATTCAACACAATTATCAATATACACACAGATAGATAATTCACAGATTCACCATAGATAAACATCGTTATGATCATAGCAGATAGTCCACATTATCATTATCAAAGATAATCCAAATCAACATCACAATGCAACCAATGCATCCATATCACTCAACATTACTTATCTCATTTCTGAGATTTCAACCATTCAAAGCAACCAATATCATCCATTCATATATAAGCAATGATCTATAATCACAGCATCTATAATTAATTTAAAATGAATTAAATTAATTACATCATCCCTAATTAATTTAAAATGAATTAAATTAATTACTTACATTAATATAAATCTTGCTTTGTGACGCCCCACCTCTATACCCACGCTAGCCAAGAACATTACGGTGAATGCTGTCAACTAGCACGGAGAATAAGGCTATTGAGGAGCGATCATCCATGTAATTGCATTGTGCGAGCACCGATATGTCAGATAGTAAAACATGCATTTTATTTCAAGAGGAAATCCGACATACCGATACTCACTCAAAGCTACTACACAGTGGCTATATAAATCCTTCGGAAAACAAATATAGAAATACGCATAACATAAATCAATCACCGATAATTCATATCACAAAGGCGGAAGAAGATATGAATACATAAATAACACATGGAAGTGTATATCAGAGTAGTGGTCTAAAAAGATCCACAATAATACAAAAGAATAGCAACACGTGCTATGCAAAAGAATACAACTATGAGTCTATATCTCAAGTGTATACAACAAAATAAACCACTAATCTAAGTAGTTTGCCGAAAGTCAGAGTAATGAATCCCTGGGGAGAAGTCAAGCAGAAGCACCTGTAACATCTTGGTCTGACCCGAGTATTATTTAATAAGAAAATAATAAATGGATCAGTCTAACTATAAATATCAGATGAAATGATATAGAATAAGAGATATGACTAAACACATAATAATCACAATACCAAGCTGTGATATATATAAGTAGTTGAAAATCATCAAGGGATTAATCAATGTCACAAAATCTACACAAGAATCAAAGAAATGTCATACTCCTTATTTCGTTCATCAAACCACAATTATTGACGATTATATCAATGTAAATCACAAAAGTCAACACCACACGAATTCACCAATGCACAAATATTGATAAAACTTATCAATGGAAATCACGAAAATTGGTGAAGCACAAATTCTAGAAATCATCTCAAGAAATCCAGTCAATGACACACGAATTCACCTATGCACAAAAATTGATAAATCATATCAATAGAAATCACAAAAATAGGTGAAGAAGAAAATTCCAGAGTTCGACACACGAAATCCAGAAATCACACAAAATATGGGGGAGGCCTATCACACGAACGGGAGCATGAAAACTCACCAACATATATATCACACGAATGAGACGCTATCTCATGGTAGCTAGCCATTAATTTTTGACACACGAACGGCCCGAAGACCATGGGGCGCTACTCCACATATGTGAGTTGAAACTCACACAAACGGGGTTTAGTCTCCCTCGTAGACAAAGAGACATCGCACATTGCTAGTCTAAATCACAAAAATGATCGTCATGATCATCAAGAAGTGTCAATCACAGTAAGCTAGTAAATATATGAGCTTAGCCTCATGTCCCATAACCACTAGCTTAACTTAAATATTTACGAACAAATTGTAGATCTCCACTAGAAAATTGTCACAAGAGATTCAATCGAACAAGTCCAAGAATTAACCGGCGAAGTAAACGCAAGCGTTTCATACCACTTGTTTTACTAAGCCGTTTAATTAGATTTCTCATACGAGTGAGGTAAAGGTTTGTATACACTAATAGATTGGAAAACGGTTTTATAAACGAATTTGGTATTAAAATAGAATTGAAATCGTTTGAGGAAAGAGTTTTGATATTTACTACTAGTATTGAAACCTTTATATTTTTAAAGTGACAAAACACGAAAATGATTATAGAACAATCAACCACCAAAATTCACATTCAAAGACGTGAATAAAAATCCAAGAAATCGATCCGAATCCATCAAAATGGGTATTCCCAAAAATCCCAAGAATAGAAGTCATTAAAGTCATAGCAACAACAAGTGGGAAATAACACGAATCGATGGAATTTGGAAACCAAGCAAAAATATGCACAAATAGGCACAATTAGGCAAATAGGTGCAGGTTAGTCGACTGACTAAAAGGTCCAGTCGACTGGACCAGAGGCATGAAAAAATAATTTCCCACAGTCAGTCGACTGACCTAAAAATTCAGTCGACTGATTGCAGGGAAAACAGAGGATCCGAGCCTCTGTTGGTTGCCTTCGGAATGCCTATGTGCTACAGCTAGTCGACTGACTCAAGGGTCCAGTCGACTGACTGGCACTAAGGCTGTTTTCCAGCCTATGAAATGAAGATGCTATCTTCTTCATAATGCAATCGGGCGAGCACGGTCACTAGGGGTTTATGCCAATCGACTACCCGGTCCTATAAGCTCTTCGACGCATCACCAAAAACAAGTTCAAACTACAAAGCTATGATTTTTGAAGATTTGAACTCGAAACACTAAAAATTGGAATATACACCAAATCAATCCAAACCAAAACCAAATGCACATGAATATGTGTTAGGAATTCATACCTAACAATCGAAGATAATCATAGACCTAGATGTGAGATTAAAAATCTCACCTTTGAACCCAAACGATTGAAGAAGATGCTTGAAATCAATGGAGAATCAACCACTCTTCAAATCCAACTCAAGAAGCTTGATTCTAAGCTTTAAAAGAAGAGCATTCCCTAAGTTAGGTTTAGGAAATTTTTGAATTTTGATTAGAGAAGGAGTTGGAGAAGAAGAAGAGAAGCTTACCCATGGGTTCTTCTATTAGTTTGGAGCTAGAGTTGATTTGCAAGAGAAAACTAGGGTTTTGGAGTTTTAATTTCCAATCTCTCCCACCATTGATGCTTTAGCTTGAGTATTAGGAATTGGAAATGAAGTAAATGAGGGGGAGAGGGGTTGGGACTGAATACATAAGTGGGCTCAGCCCAAACCAAAACCCTAAGTGAACAAGTAGCAAAAATCAACCTTCTCCAAACATATCGAAGCTTATACTCAAAAAGGTCGCAAACGGCATTTTAAACTCAATGGGAGTGGTCCCGAGTCCTAATTCGACCGTATGAAAAAAGTAGCTTTTCGAACAAAATTCCGAGTATCGATAAAATATTTTAATAAAATATTAAAATATAAAATCGACAAATATGCGGGTTGTTACAGACTCCCCTCCTTAAAGAAATTGCGTCCTCGCAATATTTAAGAAGAAGATATATAGTAACAACCATAAACGCATATTCAACACAAAAGAAGTTTGAAATAAGAAGTTCACCTTAAAGAGCACGGGAAAGTAAGTCCGGATGTGTTCGCTCGATGAACTCTCTAGACTCCCAAGAACAATCCTTAGGATTTAAAGACCACTGAACTTTAACAAGCGAAATATCTTTATTTCGAAGGCGCTTGATCTCCGAAGCAATAATACGAATAGGATGTTGCTCATATGTTAAATTGGGCGAAACTTCAATCTCTTCCACAACACCAGGCTCAAGAATAGAATCGGAATCTCGAAGACATTTCCGTAATTGAGAAACGTGAAACACGTCATGCATGGCAGAAAACTGAGCCGGTAAGGAAAGGCGATATGCCAAGGAACCAATACGTTCAGTGATAGGAAATGACCCAATATATCGAGGCGCTAACTTTCTCGATTGAATGAAACGTACAACACCCTTCATAGGTGAAACACGAATAAAAACAAGATCTCCAACAGAAAATTCTAATTTCCTTCTTCGGTTATCGGCTTAGGATTTTTGTCAACTCTGGGCTTCTTTCATCCTATGTCAAATAAGGTCAATTTTCTCTGTGGAATCCCGAACCAAATCTGGACCTAAAACCAGCTTCTCACCGGCCTCAAGCCAACAAGAAGGAGATCGACATGGCCTTCCATAGAGTGCCTCGAAAGGTGCCATACTAGATTGGAAGCTATTATTATAGGAAAAGTCAACAAGAGAAATATGATCTTCCCAGCTTCCACCGAAATCAAGCACACATGCACGAAGAAGATCTTCAAGAGTTTGATTCACACTCTCGGTTTGTCCATCGGACTGAGGATGATAAGCGGTGCTAAAATTAAGCTTCGTTCCTAAAGCTTTTTGAAGACTCTTCCAAAATCCACTAGTAAACAATGGATCACGATCACTAACAATAGAAGTAGGAACTCCATGTAATTTAACAATCTCTTTAACAAAGAGCTTGGCCAAAAGAGGAACGGTTCGGTTAGACCGAACGGGAATAAAATGGGCGGATTTAGTAAGTCTATCAACAATCACCCATAAGCTATCATGACCCGAACAAGAACGGGGAAGGCCATCTATAAAATCCATGGAAATTTGGTCCCACTTCCAAATTGGAATTTCTAAAGGTTGCAATAACCCACCGGGACTTTGATGCTCGGCCTTAACGAGTTGGCAAGTTATGCAACGCTTAACGAAGTTAGCGATGTCAAGTTTCATTCCCTCCCAATAATAAAGTCGCTTCATATCCGCGTACATTTTGCTACTTTCGGGATGGATGGTGAATTTGGAACGATGAGAATCTTTTAAAATATCTTTTCGAAGATCACTAATATTTGGCACGATAAGTCTACCAAATTTTCGAATGCCGCCACGAGAATCAATATCAAAGTTTTTCAAACCTTCAATATCAATTTTATCCTTAACATTTTGGCCAAGAAGAGCCAATTCGGGATCTAGCCTTTGAGCTTCAAGAATGCGGTCTAGAAGAGAAGGATGAGCCTCAAGGCTACATAAAACAAGAGATGAACATAAATCAGAAATACGGTGTCGAATTTCACAAGTGGATAAAATCTCGAGAACGTTCCATTCGGATATCATCATAGAAACAACAGCTTGTTGTTTACGGCTAAGAGCATCAGCGACACGATTACCCTTACCGGGAGTATAAAGAATATCAAGATCATATGGTGCAAGAAATTCGAGCCAACGCTGTTGTCGCAAATTAAGTTCCTTTTGAGAGAATATATACTTCAAGGACTTATGATCGGCATAAAGAACAAATTTCTCTCCTAAAAGATAATGACGCCAAATACGAAGGGCGAAAACAATAGCCGCGAGCTCTAAATCATGAGTGGCATATCTAGTCTCAGCAGGCTTCAATTACCTAGAAGCATAAGCAATAACACGTTCTCTTTGCATAAGAACGACACCCAAACCAACGCGACTAGCATCGGTATAAACAACGAAATCTTGATTCCCCTCGGGAATAACAAGAATAGGAGCATCTGAAAGGAGTTCTTTTAGTTTCTGAAAAGAAGTTTCACATTTGTCCGACCAAATGTATTTAATACCTTTCTTCGTTAAGCTAGTGAAAGGCACGATAATCTTAGAAAAGTCTTTAATAAAACGACGGTTATAGCCCGCCAATCCAAGAAAGCTGCGGATTTCAGTCACACTCTCAGGTTTCTTCCAACTTTGAATCGCTTCAATCTTTGAAGGATCCACGGAAATTCCGGATTCGGAAATAATATGACCGAGAAACTTCACACGAGATTGCCAAAAATGACATTTAGAAAATTTTGCTTTCAATTAATTACTCCTAAGAGTTTCCAACACAATCCGAAGATGCTTCTCATGTTCCTCCTCGGTTTTTGAATACACAAGAATATCATCAATAAAGATGAGAACAAATCGATCGAGGAAGTCTTTGAAAACTCTATTCATAAGGTCAACGAAATAAGCCGGAGCATTCGTTAAACCAAATGGCATAACAAGCCATTCATAAGATCCATAACGAGTTCGGAACGATGTCAAAGGAATGCTATCCTCTGCAATACGAAGCTGATGAAATCCAGTAGCTAAGTCTAATTGTGAAAAGACTCTAGCACCACTAAGTTGATTGAATAGATCACAATCCGAGGTAAAGGATATTTATTTTTGATAGTAAGATCATTAAGCTTGCGGTAGTCAACGCAAAGTCTAAGTGTTCCATCGAATTTCTTCACAAAAATAGCTGAAGCTCCCCAAGGCGAGGAACTAGAGCGAATAAATTGCTTCGTCTCCAATTCGGATAATTGTTTACGCATCTCCTCATTTTCTTTATTGGACATACGATACGGAGGACGAGTGATAGGTTGAGCTCCAGGAATAAGATTAATTCTGAACTCAATTGCTCGCTTAGGTGGTAATCCTAAAACGGGCTCGAATATGTCGGAAAATTCACGAACGACGTGAATAAGAGAAATAATATCACCCTCATCATCATCGTCATCACAAGGATTTAAAGAATATAAAGATGCAACCAAGCTGGAATCTGAATCTTTAAGATTAATAGAAATCTGCTTAACAGATTGAGGATGTCGAAGATGAATAGTCCGCTCAGGACATAGGATATGAGCTTCATAACGGTTAAGCCAATCCATTCCCAAAATCATTCCAAAGCCTAAATAACGCATGACATGCAAATCGGCTCGGAAAGAAAAATCACACAAAATAATCTCGACATCTTTACACAATAAACTGATTGTCGCGGATCCACCAACCGGATTCGCAATTCTCAAAGAAGTCATTAAACACAAAACATCCAAAGAAAAAGTATCAACAAGTTCTTTTGATATAAAAGAATGGGACGCACCCGTATCGAAAAGAACTCGAATAGGATGATCACGAAATAAAATAATTCCATCAAGGATAGAATGAGAAATACCTTGATTTCGAGATGTGTTGCCAGGGGCTTGAGCAACATTCAACTTTCCCTCCTTCTTGCCCTGAAGCTTGGGACATGAAGATATAACATGACCGGGACCTTTGCAGTAGCGACAAGAGATAGACTTGGGACATTTGTTCGCATAATGGTCCTTCGAACCACAATTATAGCACTCCCCACGACCAAAGGAAGAAGTCTTTGCCATGGAGGTCGCTTGCTTCCCTTTCTTATTGGGATAAGGCCCTTTAAATTTACTGGGCCTTTTCTTGTTGTTGTTGAAGTTTGGTTTGGAACCCACCACTTCAACATCATTCTCCATATCCGCCTCTTCAAGACGAAGAGCGATATCAATGAGATGGTCGAAAGAAACTTCTAATTTTAGAAGTAATGGCTTCTTGAGATTTTTGTTTAAGCCATAGACGAACCTCTGATTTTTCTTCAATGGGGTGTTGACGTATTCAACCCCATATTTGGAGAGAGATTCAAAAGACGCGACATAATCTGCCACGGAAGATTCACCTTGAACAAGGTCTATAAAACGGCGAGCCAAAGTCACCTTCTCAGCTTCTGGTACGAATTTCAACTCGAAGTGTTCTCGGAATTTCTCCCAAGTGAGATCCGCTTCATTAATCTCAGAAATAAGAAGCTCGTACCCGTCCAATGCTCTTTCTCGGAGCATACTAGAGGCCACCTGAACTCGGTGAAGGTCAATAAGATTCATGCGAGAAAAGATTCAATCGCATGACCTTAGCCAAGCCTGTACTTCAATAATAGTTTCGGAACCTTTGAATGGCTCCCCACCCAAATTAGTATAATCGCTGCACAAGCGTGCAAATCCCGACTTTGGGTGAGTAGGTTCCGGGTTAACTCCAGCTGCTTGAGCATTTGTCACTAAATCAAGAAGCTGTTGAGCAGTCATAAAAACTCCATCCTGGGGTGGAACACTAGACGGTACGGCTCTGGGACGGCCTGGTCTAGACATTTCTCTTCCTTTAGAAAGAAAGAAGAAGAAGAAAAAGGTTATTCACCAAATGACTATCAAGAAATCTTGATAAATAAAACAAGGAATCATAAAAGAAAATAGGATAGAACGGTACGAAGACTCGAATTAAATCCTAAAGCACGACTCCTAAGATGGACTTAGGATGATGATCCTTGTTATAATATTCCATATTGTTCCGAAGTTTGGCTCTGATACCAAGCTGTGACGCCCCACCTCTATACCCACGCTAGCCAAGAACATTATGGTGAATGATGTCAACTAGCACGGAGAATAAGGCTGTTGAGGAGCGACCATCCATGTAATTGCATTGTGCGAGCACCGATATGTCAGATAGTAAAACATGCATTTTATTTCAAGAGGAAATCCGACATACCGATACTCACTCAAAGCTACTACACAGTGGCTATATAAATCCTTCGGAAAACAAATATAGAAATACGCATAACATAAATCAGTCACCGATAATTCATATCACAAAGGCGGAAGAAGATATGAATACATAAATAACACATGGAAGTGTATATCAGAGTAGTGGTCTAAAAAGATCCACAATATTACAAAAGAATAGCAACACGTGCTATACAAAAGAATACAACTATGAGTCTATATCTCAAGTGTATACAACAAATAAACTACTAATCTAAGTAGTTTGCCGAAAGTCAGAGTAATGAATCCCTGGGGAGAAGTCAAGCAGAAGCACCTGTAACATCTTGGTCTGACCCGAGTATTATTTAATAAGAAAATAATAAACGGATCAGTCTAACTATAAATATCAGATGAAACGATATAGAATAAGAGATACGACTAACACATAATAATCACAATACCAAGCTGTGATATATATAAGTAGTTGAAAATCATCGAGGGATTAATCAATGTCACAAAATCTACACAAGAATCAAAGAAATGTCATACTCCTTATTTTTTTTCATTAAACCACAATTATTGATGATTATATCAATGTAAATCACAAAAGTCAATGACACATGAATTCACCAATGCACAAATATTGATAAAACTTATCAATGGAAATCACGAAAATTGGTGAAGCACAAATTCTAGAAATCATCTCAAGAAATCCAGTCAATGACACACGAATTCACCTATGCACAAAAATTGATAAATCATATCAATAGAAATCACAAAAATAGGTGAAGAAGAAAATTCCAGAGTTCGACACACGAAATCCAGAAATCACACAAAATAGGGGGGAGGCCTATCACACGAACGGGAGCATGATAACTCAACAACATATGTATCACACGAACGAGACGCTATCTCATGGTAGCTAGCCATTAATTTTTGACGGGGCGCTACCCCACATATGTGAGTTGAAACTCACACAAACGGGGTTTAGTCTCCCTCGTAGACAAAGAGACATCGCACATTGCTAGTCTAAATCACAAAAATGATCGTCATGATCATCAAGAAGTGTCAATCACAGTAAGCTAGTAAATATATGAGCTTAGCCTCATGTCCCATAACCACTAGCTTAACTTAAATATTTACGAACAAATTGTAGATCTCCACTAGAAAATTGTCACAAGAGATTCAATCGAACAAGTCCAAGAATTAACCGGCGAAGTAAACGCAAGCGTTTCATACCACTTGTTTTACTAAGCCGTTTAATTAGATTTCTCATACGAGTGAGGTAAAGGTTTGTATATACTAATAGATTGGAAAACGGTTTTATAAACGAATTTGGTATTAAAATAGAATTGAAATCGTTTGAGGAAAGAGTTTTGATATTTACTACTAGTATTGAAACCTTTATATTTTTAAAGTGACAAAACACGAAAATGATTGTAGAACAATCAACCACCAAAATTCACATTCAAAGACGTGAATAAAAATCTAAGAAATCGATCCGAATCCATCAAATGGGTATTCCCAAAAATCCCAAGAATAGAAGTCATTAAAGTCGTTGCAACAACATGTGGGAAATAACACGAATCGATGGAATTTGGAAACCAAGCAAAAATATGCACAAATAGGCACAATTAGGCAAATAGGTGCAGGTCAGTCGACTGACTAAAAGGTCCAGTCGACTGGACCAGAGGCATGAAAAAATAATTTCCCACAGTCAGTCGACTGACCTAAAAATTCAGTCGACTGATTGCAGGGAAAACAGAGGATCCGAGCCTCTGTTGGTTGCCTTCGGAATGCCTATGTGCTACAGCCAGTCGACTGACTCAAGGGTCCAGTCGACTGACTGGCACTAAGGCTATTTTCCAGCCTATGAAATGAAGATGCTATCTTCTTCATAATGCAATCGGGCGACCACGGTCACTAGGGGTTTATGCCAATCGACTACCCGGTCCTATAAGCTCTTCGACGCATCACCAAAAACAAGTTCAAACTACAAAGCTATGATTTTTGAAGATTTGAACTCGAAACACTAAAAATTGGAATATACACCAAATCAATCCAAACCAAAACCAAATGCACATGAATATGTGTTAGGAATTCATACCTAACAATCGAAGATAATCATAGACCTAGATGTGAGATTAAAAATCTCACCTTTGAACCCAAACGATTGAAGAAGATGCTTGAAATCAATGGAGAATCAACCACTCTTCAAATCCAACTCAAGAAGCTTGATTCTAAGCTTTAAAAGAAGAGCATTCCCTAAGTTAGGTTTAGGAAATTTTTGAATTTTGATTAGAGAAGGAGTTGGAGAAGAAGAAGAGAAGCTTACCCATGGGTTCTTCTATTAGTTTGGAGCTAGAGTTGATTTGCAAGAGAAAACTAGGGTTTTGGAGTTTTAATTTCCAATCTCTCCCACCATTGATGCTTTAGCTTGAGTATTAGGAATTGGAAATGAAGTAAATGAGGGGGAGAGGGGTTGGGACTGAATACATAAGTGGGCTCAGCCCAAACCAAAACCCTAAGTGAACAAGTAGCAAAAATCAACCTCCTCCAAATATATCGAAGCTTATACTCAAAAAGGTCGCAAACGGCATTTTAAACTCAATGGGAGTGGTCCCGAGTCCTAATTTGACCGTATGAAAAAAGTAACTTTTCGGACAAAATTCCGAGTATCGATAAAATATTTTAATAAAATATTAAAATATAAAATCGACAAATATGCGGGTTGTTACATGCTTACATAACCATTAATTAATTACAAATTAATTAATTAATTATCCTCTAATTAATCACTTTAATTAATCACCCTTGATTAATTATCCTTTAATTAATTTCGCAAAATTAATTACTCTATACCAATTACAGCAATTAACCTTTAATTACTTCCTTAATTAATTAACTATAATTAATTACATTAAACCTTAATTAATTATAATTAATTAATTACACTTAATCACTTATTAATGATTAATTAATCTAAATCAATCTATCTTAATTACATCATTAATTATATTAATTAATGATTTTTAATTATATTTAAATTAATTATTTATTTAAATTAATTACATTAAGTAATTAATCTCAATTAAACCATAATTATTAATCACCTTTGATTAATCTCATTATGTAATTAACTACCCTTAATTACTTATCAAATTAATTACTCCGTAATTAATTTCTTTAATTAATCTCTTGATTAATTATAAAGTAATTTAATCTAAATTACTTTCAAAATTCCACCATTATCTACTAATTACATCCAGTAATTAATCATTAATTACTTTACTGAGTAATTTTACTTCATTAATTACATCAAGTAATTATTATCAAATCCAATGTTTAAAATAATTAAACTTGATTAATTAATTTAAACCAATTACAATAAACTCCATTAATTACATTAAGTAATTAATTTCTTAATTACTTCCATTAAGTAATTAAACTTAAATAAATTTCCCAATTGATTATCATTAATTAATTAATCTAATTAATTATTATAAATTAATCATATTAATTAATTGTTAAATAATCTTTAAATCAATGACCATTATTAACCATTAATCATACTTTAATTACTTCTCTTAAGTAATTAATTTTCATTAATCATTATTAATTTTCATTAATCATTATTAATTTCAAATTAATTAATCTTTAACATCTAATTAATTAACCTTTATTATTTAATTAATTAAGTGTTGATTGTAACTTAATTAGTTCATAATTACTTGATGAATTAATTACTTGATCAATTAATTACCAATCATTAATTAAATCGAATTAACGATCCTTAACTATGGATTAATTATCGTTAGTTAATAAATTACTTAAATTTAAATTGATAATTTAAAGCCCCTATGTTAAAGAATACTTATAAAAGAAATTTAAAGATTTAAACTAAATTCCTTTTTAAAATCTCAAATTATTAAAGTATACTTTAACTTTTAAACTTATTACAATATTAAATTTATAAACTCTACTTTATTTCCAAAACTTAAGATTCAAATCAAATTTGAATTCAAATTTTAAAGTCCTGATTTAACTTTATTTGGATCCTTCCTTACATTTCAAATCCCTTTTTAAATTCAAATTCTATAATTACACTTTAAACTTCCTTACACACTTTAATATTATTAAGTCAAATTTGAATTTAAAAAAACTCATTTTTGCCCAAACTAGATTCAAATTCAATCTTGAATCTATTTTTAAACTTAAACTTAAATTTAGATTTGAAAACAAGATTTAAATCCTTACTTTCATTTAAATCCAGGGTTTAAATTTTATTTTAAAATTTTAAAACAGACCCTACAAGTTTAAAAACCAAACCCTGTTACATACATTAACCCGAGCAAGTGCCAACTCCACTTCGAGTCAGCAAGCAAGAAACTTCGGGCAAACTACCAAAATCTCGAGTAAAAAACTCGAGTCAAAAACTCTGCTTCCACCCAGAGTTCATCAGAACCCAAAAATGAACGGTGCACGTACACCGTGCCTCCGGCTATCTCTATCCACCTCCAGTGGCTTCCTAATAATAACGATCAACTCCTCAATCCATTACGATCATCACAATGCTCACATACAACTCGAATTTGAATTCGAGTTCAAATTCCAAAACCTGGAAATAGAAGACCAAAACCCCATCAGAACCTATCATTGCCAAAATCACAGCCCTCTGACCACCAGAAATCCAGCAACTCCGGCTATGCATTCACCCACGACCAAGCTTCCATCTGCCAAATCCCTGTTGAACTCGATCAATAATCTAGGTCGTACCGATCTAAACAAAATGCCCAGTTGAAACTAGAGTTCCAAAAAGAATCTTGCCACCGCCACCTCCTCACTGCAATGCATCATCGTCACTTATTTTTCCAAGCATTACCGATCCCTCCTCTACCCACAAGAAGAATCCCGAGCCTCCAAAATCGATAGATCATCAGAAATCACCACATTCCCCTTTTCTGTTCAACAGAGAACTGCACCCTAACCCCTTAACTAAAAATCCTAATTTTTGTTCTAAAAATCATGTTTTGATCTTAGTATTTAATTCATAATACTGAATTTATAAATTATTCAGTTTGAATTTTCACATATTTAACATGCACTGATGTTTTCTACTTCCAGAGAAAATTAGGCATTATCTTGACTAACTTAAATTTTAAACATTTACTTATGCTAAACCAAACAACATCTGTTCATAAATCAAATCTTATCAGAAACTAGATTAAGTGGTAATGGATTTAATTGAAATTTTGAACCTGGGAATAATAAAACAGAACAGAGCACACATATAAATAACATGCATATCCAAACACTCATATATACACACAACATATTTCACCATACAGATTTATTTTCAACAATATTTGCATGCAACCATATTTTATACTTAACTTTTAAAAAAAAATAAAGTTACTCACCTGTTATATTGGAAGACAGAGCCTCAATTTGTTTTTGCCAAAGCTTGTTGAAAAACTGGAATATGCAGTAGCTTCTTAAATTTGAAACTTTAAATCCTGTTTGTTGTTGCTTCCTGCTTATATTTGCATGCAGGCTTTCTTGCTTGAAGAAAAAAACTAAAGCTTTGATGATTCCGGATTTAAGTGAAATGCAGGCTTTTAGAGTTTGCAAAATGATTTTTCAGGTGATGTTTTGAAGATGTGCAGGTTTTGATAGAATGCAGGTTTAAAACAGTTTTTCCTTGAATGCTACAGATTTTCTTCCCAGATTCTCGAAAGAAGGAAATACAGGTTTGTTTGCATGCTTTGATTCAATTTTGAAAAATGATATGCATGCTTATGATTTGCAAGATTTGAAGATGCTTTTAGATTTTAATATTTGAGGAAGTGTGTTTTTTTCTTTGCTCTTAAGTTTGATTTAGATAAGAAGAAGAAAAAATAAGAATTGAAAGAAGATTTGTTATATATATAAAAACTAAAATAAAAATAAAAGAAAAAGTAAATTCTAAAATGCCACTTGTCTTCCAATTCTAACATTTGTTAAGTTGTAGTATTTATTGATTAACACATGTCTTTTTATTTGTAAATTGCTTATATTTGTCATTAAATGTTAATGAGTTAAAATTATGTAAATTAGTAATTAGTTAGATGTTAATATAAGATAAATATAAATCCATGTTTAATTAATTAGTTAATATGTATTTATCTACATGTAGATAAATTTTAAAATGAGTAAAGCCAATTTTATTTATAAAATAAAGTTTATGCAAATATTTTAAAATCAAAACAAATTTAAAATATTTGTATTTTAAACTTTTTTCAAAGTTTTAAATTCAATTTCAAATCAAGTTATATATATACATATATAACTACACAATTACATTTTGAAAAGCAATTATTTTCATAAAAAAAATCTATTTGTTAAAACAATATATTATTATATTTTAAAAATAACAAAATTGATAACTATAAATAATTTATAAAAGAAATTGTCTTCTTTATAAATAAATTATTTATTCAACTATATCCAAATAAACCTTATTGTTATTTTTATTTTAAATTTAAACGTGTGTTATATTTTAAATCATTTCAACATTTACCTTATGCATTTAAGATCATAAAGTTATTTATTAAATAGCTTTGAAAAGCTTATATTAAATAAATCATAATTTCCCAATTACCAAAATATTGGAATTAGAAAATATGCTATATTAGTTAAATTTAAAACCGAACTCATCTATTTAAAATATATATAAATATATATACATCTTATAAATAGAAAACAATTTATTAGCTTTAAAATTAAATATTTATTTTAATTGGATTATTAAATAAATTCCAATCTTATTAACAAAGATTATCAAATCAATTTAATTTTTATTCAGATTATTAAATTGATATTGCCTAAAATTCTGGGTCATCACAATTTTTGTTTAAAAATGAACTTTAAATACTATTTTAAAAAATACAACAACAAATTAAAGTCTTTAGTCCTTGTTTTACTTCTTCCTATATTAAAGTTCTTACACAATAATGGTTTATAATCTTTACTTCTTCCTAAATTAAACAAAGTAAATATTCTATTTTTAGGGTCAAACAATTTCAAATCTTGAATCTGTGCATTTCGCTACCAAACTATGGGAATTAACCAACTTTCCAAATCAAAACCACGTAGAAGTCCTAGAATAATCGAAAAAGCTCAACTTCAAGCGATGGAAGCCAATGAAGTTGTTCACTTACAAAGGACAACGAATACCAATAGAATTCAACACAACCCAATGGAATCAAACTACTGTTCTCAGTTACCACCTCGTATAAATTCAAGAATCCTTGAAAGAATCGAACGTCAAGAAGGAACATCTTATCAATCACCATCTTTGATACTCTATAGAAGCCCTAGGATCATTGAGAAAGCTTAAAAAAGCATTATTAGATGCTCAAATCAAGGCAGAAAGAAAACGACAACGTCGATCTAAATTAAATGCAGAACAAAGGGCTCAACAATTAGAGCATCATAACATGTATGATCAAACGAAAAGAAATTCAATGACAGAAGCCGAAAAAGAAGCAAAAAGAAGGCAAGTTCACTCTAATTATCATATTAGAAAATCCAGAAGATGTGAATAAAATATCAATGATTACAAATCGCAAACAAGCACAGATAGTTTCTTTTCTTTACCTTGCACTCGAAATATAGAAGGTATTACTAAGAAAACCATTTACTACAATTCTTTATTATATATATATATTATATATAAATATAATATAATATATATATATTAAATGTAATGAATATATATTAGAATTTTGATGTTAAAATACTTATAAAATTTATTTATCAATAATTTGTGTAGATCAACATATCGATGGGTCAGTGAACAATGAAGGTGAACAAAACACTAATACACTATCTTTTGAACAAAGAGACAACATCAATGGAAACACAATACATAGAGTTACTCAACCATGTCGAAGTGCTACAGCAAGACATAATTGTGCAAGAAACTTTATAGATCATTCTGGCTTTCAAAGATTCTATTTGCCACAATCAAGAATATGCAGACATTGTTAAGCAAAACTCTTTCACCGAGAATCAAATAACTTCTGTTGTCTAAATGGAAAAATCATTTTACAATCAATTTTTTCACCCAATGAGATCTTCCATTTGTACAATGACCAATCAAATGAAGTAAAAGAATTCAGAAAAAACATATGAGCTTATAATCACATGTTTGCATTTACATCAATGGGAGTTCATGTTGACGAGAACTTAGCAACCGGTAAAGATGGAATATACACATTTCAAGCCAAAGGAAGTATCTATCATAAAGTAGGCACTTTGGTACCTACATCTAATAATCGTCTAAGATTTCTACAACTTTATATTTATGATATAGATAACGAAATTGATAATCGATTGGCTGAAAATAATACTTTGAGTTGAGATATCGTAGAGAAATTACAAAAAACACTTAGTACACATAATAGATTTGCAGCTATATTTTGACAACTTGGACAAAAACCAAATATCCAACATTGTAAATTGGTCGTAAAAGAACAATCTTCAAATCAAAAAAAAAAATATACGCTCCCAACTTCTTCACAAGTTGATGGAATTTGGGTAGAAGGAGCTGAAAATGAAGAAATACATGAAGGAGATATTGTAGTTGAAACAAACTATGGACAACTCATAACTATTCCTGAAGCAGCTGGTTATTATGATCCATTGCAATACCCTCTTTTATTACCATATGGAAGTTACGAATGGGATATAAATAGTCAGGATGAAAATGGCAATAAATTTTCATGTCTTGAGTATTATGCTAATATTCTATAGGTATATACAGTTTAATATATAACACATTTTATATATTTATATTTTTTACTTCTTAATATTCATCAATTCATCAATATGTAATGTTCCTTTATAGGTTCGAGAAAATTGTAAATCGTTTTTTCTTCGAGGTGGACAATTGTTTCAACAATACGTGGTTGATAACTATGTTAAGATAGATACCAGCAGGCTAAGATGGTGTAGGAGTAATCAAAAAACCATCAGAGCTGAAATGCACCAAGGATTACAAGATGCTTAAACGCCGGGGAAAATGATGCAAGTGCGTAGTTTGTGAATTTGAAAACCCGCTCTTATATTAAGTACAGTTTTATACCTTTATGTAATTAAATTTCATATTTATCAAGTTTATAACAAATTCTCTTATTTAGGTAATGTTGGAACACGAACAATACTACCTTCTTCTTATATTGGTTGTCCATGTGATATGTATCAACGATATCAAGATGCAATGGCTTTAGTAAATAAGTATGGAAAACCCGATTTATTCATTACAATGACATGCAATCCACTTTGGGATGAAATTGTTAGCGAATTGCTACCCGGTCAAGACCCTCAAGACAGACTGGATTTGACGATAAGGATATTTCATGCAAAATATAAGGAACTAAAAAAGGTATTTTTTACTGAAGGAGCACTTGGAAAAGTAACTTCTTATGTCCATGTGATTAAATTTCAAAAAAGAGGTTTACCACATGTTCATATGCTAATTATCTTCAAAGATGAAGACAAATTGACTAACCCAAATGAATATGATGAAATTGTTAGAACAGAAATAGCCGATTCTAACAAAGAATCAGAATTACATGTGGGAGTAATGAAGTGGATGATTCATGGACCATATGGTACTCAAAATCGAAATTGTCCTTGCATGAAAAATGGTAGTTGCAAAAGAGAGTATTCAAAACAATTTTCAAATGTGACTATTCAAGGCACAGATTCATACCCAATTTACAGAAGATGTGATACTGGAAAATCTATTCCTATTGATAGAAATGAAAAGTTGATGGTAGATAACAAATGGGTTGTAACTTACTATCCTTGGTTACTACGCAAATATAACTGTCACATCAATGTAGAGATATGTAGTAGTATAAAAAGCATTAAATATCTTTACAAATATGTCTATAAAGGTCCAAACTGTGTTTCAATGCAAGTTCGACCTGGACCTAACTATAATGAGATACAACAATTTATAAATGCAAGGTAGATTTCTGCTCCAGAAGCATTATGGAAGATTTTTAGGTTCTCTCTTATGTCCATCATTTGAACGTCTTCAAAAACATCTTCCAAATAAATAAAATGTTATGTATTCTAATGATCAAACCATCAATGAAGTTTTGGCTGATGAAAGCAACCACAACACAATGCTGACAAAGTTTTTCTATACAAATTCAATTGATGAACAGGCAAGGCAACTTTTATATCGTGAATTTCCAGAGCACTATTGTTGGATTAAAAATGAAAAAAATGGAAAAGAAGAGTGTCTAACGTAAGGGTGATTGGTAGAATATACACAGTCCTACCTATAGAAAGAGAATGTTTTTCTTGAGAATACTTTCGAATCATATTAGAGTACCAACTTCTTTTGATGATTTACTTAAAGTTGATGAAGTTAGAAGTCGAACATTTAAAGAGGCTGCTGAGAAAAGAGAGCTTTTAGAAAATGATGATAGCATTAAAGAATGTTTGTCCGAGGCCTCAAGTACAAAGATGCCAGTTTCTTTGAGAGCATTATTTGTTACTATCTTAGTTTTCTACAATCCATCAGGTGTGCGAAGGTCATGGGATCAGTTCTTCAATCATATGGTAGATGATTACCGAAATTCAAGTACTACTAACCAAATGCTTCTAACAAATCTTCTTTTGAAAGATTTAAACAGGTTACTTATCCAACACAAAAAAAGCACAACTGATTATGATTTTTCAAATATCTCAAGTGCATATGATTGTGATGAATGTGATAGAATTTCAGAGCTAATAGAAGAAGAGTTAGGGATTCCTATTTTCGAGAATGATTTACTAGCTATTGAAAAAGTGAATGAGGAACAATTAAAGGCTTATAATACAATTATGAATGCAATTGTAAAGAAATAAATTTTTTTGGATGGTCTTGGAGGGACGGGAAAAACATATTTATAATGTGCTATTCTATCAGCGATTAGAAAAGATGGCGGTATTGCAACTGCAGCAACTACATCTGGTATCGCTGCAACTATACTGCCTAGTGGAAGAACTGCACATTCAAGATTTAAACTTCCATTACAACCAAAAGCAACATCAACATGCTCAATAAGAAAACAATCAAAATTAGCAAAACTTTTAAAACAATCAACTGTTCTTATGTGGGACGAAGCTACAATGGTACATTCTTTTGCTGTTGAGGCATTTGATAGAACTATGAGAGATATAATGGATGCATATGAACCATTTGGAGGTAAAATCCTTATTATGGGACGAGATTTTCGACAAGTATTGCCAGTTGTGCCTAAAACTACAAGAAATGAAGCGATTAATGCATGCATCATTAAATTACTTTTATGAGAAAAATTTGAAATTTTGCATTTAAAGAAAAACATGCGAGCAGCAAATGATATCGCATATTCAAAATTTATAATTCAAATGGAGATGGTATCGAACCTTCAATCAATGAAGAAATGATTCAACTACCAATAGATATGGTCATAATATCAAAAAATGATGTTAATCCACTGTCAAAGTTGATAGAGACAATTTTTCCCAACTTATCCAAAAATGCATTCGACAAAGAGTACATAGTTAATAGAGCATTAATTACACCACTAAATGAATATGTCGACAAGTTCAATGAACTGTACTCAATATATTTCCTAGAAATGAAATCATTTACTATTCTTATGATGCAATAAAAGACGATGCTCGCAATTTATACCAACAAGAATTTCTAAACTCAATCACTCCTGGCGGGCTACATCCACATTGTTTAAAGTTGAAGCTTGGAGCACCGATAATGTTATTAAGAAATTCAAATCCGAAAATTGGAATATGCAATGGAACGAGGCTTATATATAAACAAATGAATAAAAATTGCATTGATGCTGAAATCGTCACTGGACATTATGTTGGTACTAAAGTTTTCATTCCAAGAATCCCACTAAAGCCACCTGAAAATTTGAATTTACCATTTGTTAGTATGGAAATAATTTCCAATTCGTTTGTGTTTTTCCTTCACTATAAATAACTAAATGTGGCACTTTCACTAGGAGTTTCAAGCGCTAATACCAAGGTGTTGGTAGAAAAGGGACATGTTGTTTGATGAACCGGAACTTTCACTAAAAATGTTGTCTACAAAGAGGTTTTACTGACTGGCTAGGAATAAAGGTACTTAATTTGATCTTCATCTACATACATCATCAACTATCTAAGTTATATCCTCGCTGTATTTACCTCTTCTTTTACGCTACCTACAGGTGAATCTATCATATATGGAATAAAGAAGTTGTGGGCATGTCATCAACTTTCCTTTATGATTATAGTAAAAGGTTCGTTCATGATTACAGTAAAATGTTTTATCTTCATTGTTTTCATATACCATGGTTTATGTCAACTTCTTCCTGTAATATGGTGCAAGTTACTTTTCTTTTATGTATTGAGTTGAAACATCAAATAACAACATGGATGAAAATAATGAAATGTAAAGCACTAATAAAACGCATTTTATGTAATTTTCGTCTTTATTCCGTAACTAACATCGAAGATTGCTGCATCTGCTGTTTTTCTTTCCAGATTTTCCTTAGAACCAAACTCTCACCCTTGGAGCTTTAAGTTGCAGCAGCAAACAAGTTATAATCTTTCTGAGCTCAGAGATAGCATAACTGTTCTGTATTATTTATTGACAAATGAGAAAAAATATTCTTCAAGTGCCATAAGAGATAAATACAAGCAACACGAATTTAGGTGCATGTCCATTTGGAGCCCCGTTTTCTTCCTTCGAACATACCTGAATATTTTTTTCATGGCTTCTAATCTTTGGTATTTTGATATATGCAACTTTAGTAGTGTGCAATTTTGTAGCACACTCGAATGGTGAGCATGTAAAATTATTGTTTTATTCACATAAAAAATGGGTGAACATTAAATCTTTCTCTGTTGGTGATTAAACAATGTACAAATTAAAGTTTGTACCATTAATTTTCTTTATTCAGAGGGAACATATCTGATAAATTAGTTCCATATTAGACTTCAATTTAATGTACATTGATCTCGAGGCTTAAATTGAACACTCAATTTTAATTGGATTTTTTTGTAATTTTAATTGTAGCACGCATTATTTCCTTAATTGTCTTATAAATTCAATTCACTTTGTTATAACATGAGCCAATAACAAGAAGACGTAATGAATTTATTCAGACATAGTAAGGGGTAACATTGCATTCAGTTTATCAGCTTTAAGCTTGATTTTATTTTTGATATCATGATAGTTAATCCATGTTTCAATTTTAATGTTTCTTTCATACTTATTGACCACATTAAGCTTATTTATTCTACAATGTAATCAGTAAATTAAATTAGATTAATAATTGTTCAGGTGAAAAAAATCCGTTTCTACAAATGTTAGCTGAGGAAGTGATATAATTTATTTGTATGATTTATGGTTAGTGTACTAGAAAATCATTTTCTTACACAAACAAAATTTATATATATTACCAATAGTTAAACATGTTTAAAATTTAACCAACAATCAAACTTACACCCATAATGTTCGCTAATAAGCCTCGAAGTTGTAAATATGCATAGGAAAACAAACATACTAAGTTGAGAAAGGTGTCAACCTGTTTGCTGTATGCTTCAAAGCTTGCTATTGGATATCAAATTACTGGACTTTGAGGTCAGAAGCTGTATTCATAAACGACATGACCATTGGTCTCTTTTAAACCAAGGATTTTAACATTTGAGCAAGAACTAAAGCTATTCAAATGATTAATTTTACGAAAGAAGAGGAATAACTCACTTGATTTGCCCTTGTGTTCATTTTTTTAAGCATGGTTTCATTTATTACTAATAGTGTTCTATTAAACAGAACTACAATCATATAACATAATTAGTTCAGCTTTCTAAGTAGATATTAGACAAGATGTCAATTAAAGAAAAGCTGTTTTATTTGTTTATAAAACCAATCCACGAGTGTTGATTCTGAAGAATGACAGGAATCTTATAGGATTCTGACTTTCATGTAGAACTTTAGTTAAACCTGTGAAGATTAAATACTTAAATATTTGGACAAATAATACATGATATAGAAAAAGATGTCATGGTAACATATTCCTTGCTTGGCATATGGGATGGTTTGGTTACGTAGTGCAGAATATGCCACATTTGTTACCTTTCAAATGGTAGTGAGAAACGTCATTTTAGCCAACACTTGAAAATTGTTCCATTTGAAGCATTCGAATCAATCTTCAAATTCATGCTACCTCTGTAGTTTGGGCATACATAACAATAAATGGTAAATGTACACACAATAATATGGGACTTCAAGGAATTACTATATAACTTTTAAACGTATATAATATACATGATCAAAAATTACATGTACACAATAATATAGGTGATGGGTTGTGAGACTTCAAGAGAAACTCCATTTTCCGAGATGATGGATTATGTCCAGTAGGCATAAGCTCTAATAGTGCTTATAATATGAAAAAGCCGTTTTCGACTAGCCATGTGGGTCAAATGGAATCATAGGAGGCAGTGTTTTAGAGTTGTTTCAACTTAACCATGATAATATGAAAAGTTCACATAGAAGAAAATGGCTCATTTTGCTTAACCAGTCAACTATTGGACACTTTCCTGTGGTGATTTTGCATACATCTTTTTCTATTTTAAATGTTGCGCATTGTAGTCATTCTAATGTAAATATGCTAGACTATGTGAACTAAGATTGATATTTTGTTTTTTCTTTAAATACTTCTATAGTTGCATATTTTTATATTTTCTTAAAGAAGGAAACTTATTATGCAATTATCCATACATTGTGTCTAAAATCTGCCATGTTTTGTGTATATTGTTGTTCATATATAGTTTTGTTTAATTTTTGGCTGTGTTCCTTTTGAAGCTGTTCGGTGCTGCTATTATTTTATGTTGACATAACTGATATTTTGGTGTTGTTTATATTGCAATTTAGCTCCTTTTACAATTGCTTTAATGTTATGCTCATACTGCCTGAATTTTATTTTGTTTCAGTTTTCTATTACTTTTGAAATGCATGACGTTTTTAGTTTTACAATAGTTGAAATTTTATTATGAAATTCTATTATGATAAGAGTTTTCACTTTTATTTTTTCCGGTATCACATTGCTTATGTGCAAAATAGCGTTCACAGGTTCACATACCCCAAGTGAACAAATGCATGTCTACATGGATGTACATATCTATACTACTAACATTAAGTATAAAATAATTAGCATATCTATACTATTAACACTGAGTATGAATTAGTTAGCTCTGAAGCCACTCCTATTTCTCCAATACGGGCATGCCATCTGTATTCATAAGTCGAAAAGTCTCAGAATCAAATCCCCGTATTCAAACACAGTTGAATCCTGAAATAATATGTACGATGTTGTATCCCAGCGACTACAATTACTTGCTATTTATAGGGTTAATTATAAATGTTAACCTTACTTCCCGTACTACTCTCCTCAACTAAGGGAAAGCAAAAGGTGGAGCATGTTAGTCTAGCATGTTACGGTAAATAAGTTTTAATCACATTTAAGTAATCATCTAAGAGTTATACTTTCATGGTATAACATGTAAGTTAATGGAAATTGCACTATTTTGTTAGCAGATATACTTCCATGGTCATATATACTTTATGGAAAAGGCTGTGAATTTTCATATTCAGCAAATAAGTACAATGCAATCAAATGTAGAGTTTTCCTAGGAATATATCGACCAGTGTACCTTTCCTAATTATTAAGGCTCAATTACTTTGTTGATGTAAAGTCGGACAACAGTTTAGTTTCAATTCTTCTTTTGTTTTTCATTTTTTTAAAAATATTCTTTTAAACAAGAGTGAAATGTCAAAACCACGGATAGAAGTTCATATGTATAACAAAAGCTATGGTGAAAGTCTTATGCATTGAGTTCTCCCTATTACTAGACCAGATAAAAGAAGAGATAGAAGAAATGAAGCCATGTTGTGAAGTGATGATGCATATAATACATTTCCATTAGCTAAAAGAGCATATGGATGTATAAGTACAAGTATCATTTTCCTTTCCAGTAGTATAAAATAAATTAAAACAAAAAACGAATAATAAAACTTTAGCATTATAAAAAAATTGGTTCATGGTTGTTCTTTAGTTGTTTTGGTCTTCTCAAATGCTGATTTAGGTTCAATCTATGCAGACAATGATGCCCTCAAATTTACTTTTAGGGGTATAATTATAAATGCATGCACATTATGATTTGCAGGCCCACTTGAGCGTGCATATACGTTCATATATATAATTATTATTTGTGATATAATATATATATATATATGTATGTAATATATATATAATAATTTTATATAGTAAACACTGTTATATATCCTTATACATACATACATACATACATATAATTGTTTAGGTATTTATAAATATAAGAGCATGCACATATTTAGAAAACAAACAATACATACAGAATGAGCTAATGTGCCTGTTGTGATGTAAATCCCAGTATCTATATACGGGCATGTTGTACCTTGCATGGAATGTCATGCTACATCTGCACACACATATACGTGTATGTAGGATACATGTGTATACTTATATATTAAGTAAAACTAAATTAAATAAACTTCATAACATGATTTATAAATTTAAATAAAATACATGATTTTATTCAAACTAAATTCACAAATGTTCTAAATAAATTAGGCTTCACAGGCCCGATAGAGATCCAATAGGATAAAGTTTTTGAAATTCACTCATATTTTCTGCTGCGGGCTGGCCCACAACAACATTAATTCTATAACCCTTATTAATTCCAAAAATATCTTTGTAGTAGTCAATGAATACATCATTATTTCGTTTTGATCAAATTCTGTATTATTAACGGGTATTATGGTATTACTACGCTTGTGACCATTATCTATTTTCTGAAAAAATCAATATTTTTTTGTCATAAAGCCATTTGTTGGACCTTGGACCTCTGCATCCACATTATTTCCTCTGGTTATAACTTTGTCTAGTTCTTCTTTAAGATTTAAAAGAATATTTTGCTCTGATGGGTTTGGGATTCTAGTTTCTTCAAATTCGTTTTAATTTTAAGATTTCAAAAGGTAATTTTTCTATTTTAGTTCCAACGTTGAAAAAAATGTCATTATTCCATTTTTCAAGAAAATAAGTCTTAGGTCCTTTAGTTTACTAGCAAATACTTTAGCTATATTTCCAGAATACTTGAAATTATTGCTGCTCATATAGAGCTATTTTTTAGCAACTAAATTATTGAAATTAGTTTTTAGGAGCCACATATTTTCAAACAAAAAGGCTTGATGAAATAACGATGGTTCTCACAATAAAGAATGATAGAACAACGATCAAAATACACGGTAGGAAACCCATTAATATGCATAACAGGGAATTTATCGTCTATATATTCGCTAATGAAAAATATCCAAGAAGCATCATCGAAGGGATGTCTCTTGAGTTCGACCAAGTAAATTTCCTATTATTGGTGGTAATTCAATTAGATTACCAGAAATAATAAACCAGTTGAACTCCTTCATAGTAGAAATATCATCATCCCTAGGTGCATGCTTGCCTAAAAATATATTCACATTGAAATACCCTCCCCGTATCCAATGATCTACAAAAAGGGTTCTAAACTCTAGACACTCTTTCCAAAAGATAATCCAATCAACCTTATTATACGGCCAATAAACATTCGAGATATTTAAAAGGGTTTTGTCTCTTAAATCAGTGAAAATAAGGTGCATCGAGTGAACTTTAATAATGTATTGAATGAGTTTAACACAATTTTGTTTCCATTCCACAAATAAGCCAACTAACCCTAGTAGGGGAGAAAAACCTAGTTACTAATATAAAAATTCCCTAAGCATATGAAGAAATGGTAACTGGGACACTCTATTTTAGTTTTTTCGCAGTACAATAATGTCGATATTGTTATCTTTTAGAAAATCTCTAATTTTATAGCATTTAAGTAGATCGTGTAAATCCTAACATTCAAACTGATGTATCTCATTATCTAAGTGATTGGGCCCCCTCATAATCCTTATTTCCAATATATTCTATATCCGATTAATCTGTATTAAAAACAAAACCTGTAGCTAAATCAAGCATAGTACTAGTTGGCAAGTCATTCAACATTGCACGGCAATAAGTGCTACCTAAATTATCTACCAAAATAATCAAAATAACATCCCTCAACCACCACCGGCATAACCGAACTCAATGAATCCAAAATAGCTACATCAGCATAAAATTTAGATGATAGTGTTCTTCCTCCTGAAACATTGCTAGCTTCCACCTCTCCAAGAAAAATGCAATGACCCGTATTTTTTCGATAAATAAAATGTTAATTAAATAAGATTTTAGAATTTAATATTGAAAGAAAACTAAATTCGTGATTTTATAATGAGAGTAATAAGTAGAATGTAACGATAGTAATGTTAATTTAAGGTAATTGCTAACTATTTTAATGTGATTCCAGTTAAGTGAAGTCATTGTAAAGTTATAATTGGTTATAAACAGTAAACAAGGAAATACATTGAATGTTTTAATTATATGTGATCAACTAGAATTGGCTAATATTGAATACGAAATTAGTGATGTTATATGAATGCTATTGATAACTATATAATGTAATTTCAATCAACTGAAATAGATTGTAAGGTTATTTGATTATATTGTAAATAATGAAATAAATTAAATGATGCATCTAATGATGAGATTGTATGTAATTGATTGGAATACGTTAATATAGAATATAAAATTATTTTGTTATAACCCTTGGTTGTAAGTGATAGATAATGGATATGAACTATTATTACAAATGGTTGTAAATATCTTCTCATTAATTTGTCCTTTTGAATATTAAATGGGTAATTAATGGAACTAAGGCAATTGAATGTTGGAATTATGTGTTGTTAATTGAAATTGCATATAATCAGTGATGTGTAAGTAATCATAACATTTCTTTTAGATAATAAACTTATAAATACGATTAAACTAGTGTGAACCCATGTTTTGCATAAGGGTATGGAAAAATATTTTAGTACTAGTTAGAAAATTAAATTATTTTGCAAAATAATAAGAATATTCTATTTATAGGAAGGAATTAGAAACATTATTACAATATCAAATATAAGCTCAACATTAGTGCACAATACTTATTGAGTCAATGTTGTAGTAAGACGAATGTTGTCAAATATATATCTAGGCGAAAGAGTTAAAGTAGCAAAGTGTACTCGTCGATAGTAAAAAAACAGTAGATGCACTATGGTGAAATACGCTAGCAGTAAAAGACATGGATCATATAAAATAGGACTAAAGGCATGTCATAAAATAATGTTTCCATTATATAGTATATTTGCTCATTAAATAGAATTCTTTCTTAACGCAACACATGAAATGTGACATATATATGATTGTGTTAACCTTGTTTTCTAAAAGTTTTTAAAACATAGACAAGACAAATGTACATGATAAGTATTGATAAAGAATTGGGTTTACTAAATTAAAATATTATTGAATATCACTATCATAGTTGTTAAAGGAAACTGTAAATTAAGTTGAAGGTCTTCTCACTTCAGGGTAATAAGTTTTAACTATAATATTTTTGAATAATTAGTTTTAAGAACAATTTATAGGAAAATGATAAATTCATTTATCTTTTTAATTTATACAAAAAATGATAAAGTCATTTATCATTATTTCTGTACAACTGAAAATGATAACTTCATTTTTTTTTGAAAATTATCCTTAAAATTTATTCTTCAGAATTGATATCCTTAAAATTTATTACCCCACACAAAGAAACTATTTGCGTGAAAATCGCCGTACAGAAAATATATCGACTAAATTCATAGTTGTCTGCCTTTATGACGGCGGTATGATAATAAAAGAATAAAGTGATATATATATATATATATATATATATATATATATATATATTCATAGTTGTTCTACCAAGGTTATAGGTGAAGCATTCAAAGATAAACACTAAAGGAACAAAATCAATTGCTAATGTTATTTAATCACTAATGTTCTACATATGCTAAACTTTGTTCGTACACCAAGGTATTCAGAGTCCATCCAATGAAAGATAGTTCTCGTTTTTCATTTACTTTTCCTTAATGCATGGGACAACTTCTAACCGTATGCCAATGCACATGGGATAACTTATAACATTATCGTGCATGTCTGATTTATCGTCGCCAGCACTTATGTTATATTAAATTTTAAAAATAAGCATCGACACAGTCGGATCCAATCAGATCCAATCTGTTTCTACTGACCCCTAGTATGGGCTGACAAACAGTGTTGAATATCTTCCAACATACACACCATATTTCTCTAATTACAATGATTGAGAATACTCTAATTTTCGACTGACTTTCCTAAATACGTTTTGAAAACTCCATGTTTGCTAATAATTATTTTCTAGATGAATATATCATTATCCGTCTAAACAAATTATATGATTTTATGAAGTAATATATCAGTTTGGAGTTGTCTTAGCACGCCATGAATAAATGGATCCAAAATTTACTCCATTTTACTCCCTACAGCCTGTAGTTTGTACAAAAAGCCTTTGATTGTTCTTTATCATAAAACTGATGTATATGACTAAAAAAAAGAGTCAAAATTTTAGTAACTACAAAGTACATATTAACTTGCAAATTTCTTCATAATTTAATGATCAAAACTTGATCATATTATTTTGACGTTCAAAGTGGATATATAACTCCAAAATAGACATTATTCAATGCTAGTCATTTGTCATTAGATCACAAATGAAGACTCCAAACTTAACGGCTCTGCCTTGTAGTCTTAGAATTGCAAAAATTAAGCACACTTTTAATACATAGGCTAAGGGAAAATAAATGGAATGAAAGCTCTGGCTTCCAACCGTTGACATCACCAGTTCATGAATATATATCAATTTCATCCCTGCAGCAGTAGCCAAATAGTTGTCAATTCTTAGCATCACCACTTAATGAATGTTAACCTGATTGCTATATTGTAGTTGTACGCCATCCAAACCATTATTACTTTGATACATAATTTTTAATAGTTGCATATTAATCATGAATGATGGAAATATAAGTCTAAAGGTGGGTATGTTCTTACATTACAAATAACATTGCTGGAGTTGAATAGCATTTTATCCTGTAAGTTTGAAAATATATAATAAGTATAACATATAACAAAATATTCAATCAACTCATATGTTACATTGCATTTAAGGTAAAACAGCCGGTCCAACATCACAAGTTTTGCAAATTATGACAAAATAAGTGCGTAGGTTATTTTATTTAATACCCATGTTAACATGATATGCTTTAAGGATGAACCTAGCTGATTATGAAGTAGTCTAAGTTCCTTGCAACATAAAATTCCCAAAATTCAAGTTGCATACACGCACACACTCCTGTTCACTTTTTGTTAGTTGAGATCCTAATTCCTAACTTTGTGCCACTATAACATATAAAGGGCTTGCAATCTAATTGTCCAGATACTTTTTATCATTCTTAAAGAGCATAAAATTCAGATATTTTCCTTTATTAGAGCATAATAATCACTTGAGCATATCATGTATAGTTGTAATTTTAGATGCTTTTAGGTGCTCACTTAAACAGGCTATCCTTTCTTATTTGCAAAGTCACATCCATGTTTATCTTATTTTTGAGCTTTTTTATCCCAAGCTTCCTCTCCCTTTTTTTCTAACCTATCCTAAGTAGACTTATATTTCTGTAGAATAACTAAAAATGAGAATAGCATATAGATACTGCATGTCATGTTAGAATTCATAGACTATATGAATAAAAAAATTCAAGCTACAATAGTCGGTTGATAGTATATACAGAAAATTTAAGCAATTAATTTGGACAAAAGCAGAAGTTAAGTGAGCCCATGCTACAAACATAGAAAGTTGACTCATTCAACTATGAAAGTTAATGATAGATCATTGCCAATTGTTCCATAACATTATTCAAATTGAATACCCGTGCTTATTCTTTTGCTTAAAGATATCCTATTTGAAAAAAGTAGTAGATGCAAACAAAGAGTGAAAAAGTTATTGAGTATTTGATATTAAAGAAGAAAGAAAGCATATCATTGTAATACAACTACAAAAACACTAAAATATGCAGTTAAACATCAAATATAAACTTATATTATGCTTTAGCAAAATTAAAGGACTTCAGATATATTGCTTACAAATTAATTTCGACCTTTTCAAATGTTTTAGGATGATTGTTAATAGCTATAAAAATAGCATACTAAATATAATATACCTAAGCAAAGCATACAATATTTGGCTACTTGGTAAATAATTAAGAATCAGTGTTTCAAGTACAAAACTATTTTGGTATTGGTAAATTAAGTGCGTTGATGTCAACTGCAAAATCCGATAACAATATATGAAACACTTAAAATTTTCTAATAAACAACCAAAAAATCATGTCAATAATTAGGTATTTCACCTTATAACTCACTTAGCACTGCACAAATGTATGTGAAAGATAAGGATTATCGTCTCCAATACCAATAAAAAAATTGTATGATTTATACAATATTAGTTCATAGTACGTGGAACATGAATTAAAAAAGTATATCTAGAATAAAGTATTCAACCAAGTCCAATCATTAATTCTTCATTTCTAAATTCAACAACATTTTCTCTTACTATTCTTAAATTTTGATAAAGAACACACTAAAGTATGAGCATTAAAACTCTTCATCTTACTCATATCTTTTTGAGTCCTGCAATTGGGTCATGCTATATTCTAACTTAAAGGGTTTCGTTTTCTTTATTTCAAAAATTTCCAAGAATTGACAGGAAAGTCCTTATACTTTATGAGTTTAACATATTCAGGATGAAACATAACCTAGCCATGTATAGACCCTGCTAAAGGTGGTAGTTTTGTCCAAATAAGAGGTTGTCATGCAATTGGATATATTCATTTATTACATATTCATCGTTTTTCATGCCATATATAAATTCACTATTAAATTATAGGAAAAGTTGTAGGAAAGAAAAATGGGATAAGGACCTGTTAATGAACTATACTACATTACAACACATGTTGTTATTAATAAATAGGAATCATAAGGTCTTCAAAATACTAATAATAAAAATTATGCGAAAAGGAAACATGTATGGTAGGAATATGAAGTTTGATTTTTAATCTGAAAGGAGAGCATAATCTAGGTGGAAAGTGTGAAATGAAGAAAAATTTAAAGGTAAAATATGCTTTGGGGCGTTTGAGAAGTGAAAGAAGAATATGGGTTTTGAAACAGGATGGACATAAAAAGTAGCAGTCTAAGTAAAATAAAAATCCATCAACACAGAAGAAAAAAGAAAATCAGATCACCCTCTTGTCTCATAGACCTAAAAATCTAATTTTATGTACAAACCATGGAAGAAAGGATACCTATACATTTTGAAATTTTCAATCATTTACTCCCGTTGGCAATAAAGCCTTCACCATCACATAATCACCCTTCAAACTAAAATAAACCGAATCAGATAAGAGAAATTCAATTGAAATCCTAATTCGAAGCACAATAATCAAAAATAGTCTTCACTAAAAGAAGGTAATTCAGCTGAGATTTATTTCTATGTTTATACAAATTTAAACTATTTCTCATAATAGTCAGTTGGAAATTGAGATAGCACATTTTGTTTTAGATTCAAATGCATGCGGTTTTTCCTAGGTTTGAAGAAGATGATTAAATTAATATGGTAGTTGGCAACTTCTGACTTTTACCAAATGCTAGATCAAAATCTATACATAATAGTTATATTATGACCACTAACTTATTTTCTTATGCGACCGCTAACTTATTTTCTTACCGGTAGTGGAAGTGGACATTCATTCCAAGGTCTAGTTTACTAAGAAATAAAATTGTGAAGCTTGCATTTCAAGGTCCAAATACTCAAAAATCAAATACTGATAAATCAAATGATTTCAAGGTCTAGATTAATTGCACACACGGTTTCCTTCTAAAACATATTATAACTTCAAATTTTTTTAATGATCCTATGCTTTAGCAAGAAATGAATATGGAGAAAATTTTAATGTATCAATATCTATTGGCATACTGCATAATTTATTTTTATTTTTTTAAACTATTTCCTTTTTTAAGTATATCATTGTTTGCGCAAAAAATGGGCAAACACCCAATGTCGTACGATTTAGTCGATTTTATGATGTTTTTAGTGATTTGGGTGATTTATGCAAATATATAAAAAGCAGGGACTAAACTGTAAAAGGCACACGGATTTATAGTGGTTCGGCCTGAACGTGCCTACGTCCACTTTATATGTTATTCTCCTTTTTTTCTTCAGATTACAAGTGCAAAGCTTTGATTACGAGTATCTAAAGTTGTTTGAGAGTTCCTTTCAGGCTTGAGCTCTCAAACTCGTCTGCCATTGTTGTACCCCTGCCCCTCTATTTATAGAGTGAGGTAGGGGGAAGGGGTCTTGGAAGTATATAGCTGCTGGTGGGCCCGGGCTGAAGCAATCTGGACTGGCAATTATCTGGTTCGGCGAAGCTTGGTCCGGTCTTGAGTGTGTGGTGCTGGACCGGTAGGACGTTGATCCGGTATGCACATGTAGGTGGGTTTGGTTCGGTACGTAGGAAGTGGGTTTGGTTCGGCATTGATGGAAATGGGTTTGGTTCGGTATTGATGTGGAGTGGCTCTGGTCCGGTGATGGTGGTTGCTAGCAGGAGTTGGTCCGGTGAGGCTTATGCCGAATGAACTTGTGTTGAGAATGCCGGATGGGCATCTATGCTTGAACTGCCGAATAAGGCTTTGCCGAATGAAACCTTAAACTTCTTAATACCGAATGAGCTTTTGCACTTGGGTTATGAATGAAATCTTCGACTTGTATACGCTTGCTGGCTGCTTCTTCGTGGTAGAAACGCACACAACATTGATATTCCAGTTTTGACGAAAAATGGGATAACACTTTGCCCCCCAAAACATGTCTTGCGGTAGGAAGGCGTATTTTGTAATGCCATGAGCTGGATGTTCGTATCCTGTCAACAACCTGTAAAGAGCTTGATAGTTTTATATGGCCCCAAATGACGACCGTTCGGGATCGAGCTATTTGGGATGAAGCGCGGCGGTTCATGGTCAAGCGCCTAACTTCAAATGACGATCGTTCGTGATCAAGTCATTTGAGGTGAAGTGCGACCGTGCGCGGTCAAGCGCATAAATCCGTGCGTCGATCGTTCGGGATCGAGTCATCTGCAGTGAAATGTGACCGTTCAAGGTCAAGCGCTCTACTTCAAATGACGACCGTTCTGGATCGAGTCATTCGAGGTAAAGTGCGACAGTGCGCGGTCGAGTGGGGAACGTTCAAGGTCAAGCGCTTAACTTCAAATGACGATCGTTCGTGATCGAGTCATTCGAGGTAAAGTGCGACAGTGCGTGGTCAAGTGGTGGTCCTCAAATGACGACCGTACGCGATCAAGCCATTTGAGGTAAGGCGTAACAGTCAGTGATCAAGTGGCGGACCTCAAATGACGACCGTTCGCGATCGAGCCATTTGAGGTAAGGTGATTTGTGCCGTTCGAGGCGAGTTGTGCCGTTCGAGGCGAGTTGTGCCGTTCGAGGCGAGTTTGTGACCGTTCGCGGTCGGGTGCCGTTCGAGGCGAGTTGTGACTGTTCGAAGTCGGGTGCCGTTCGAGGCGAATTGTGACTGTTCGAAGTCGGGTGCCGTTCGAGGCGAATGAGCGTGCCCGGGGGGGGGGGGGGGACTTAATATTATCAGTGTTGGAGTTATTGTTTGGTGGAATTTTTCGAATCAAAGACTTCGGCAGTTCGTTGCCATGCAATAGGTGCTCGTGGACCGTTCGCGATCCAACGGGCATACAAGTAAATAATTTTTTCATAGAATTGTAAATGTTAAAGCAATAGTACCTTACAGCAGAAATGTCCAAACAGGAAGAATTCAAATGTTCAAATCGAAACAAAAGCAAAGCAAGGATATCAAAGTGTAAGTTCCCACTCCGAAGCAGTCAATGATCATTCAGAGCATGCCCGAAGATCGTTCGCGATCTCGTACATGTGTAAACGATTTAATTGCGTTAGTGGAAGCTTACGACCTGTTCATCGTTATTTTAATCAAGCAATCAATGGATAATCAAATGGTGCCTTGATCCAGGGTCACCTCTAGCTGACGTAGAGGGCGGTCGCTCTGGCTCCACCGCTGGAGTTCGCCTCCTCACATACTGAAGGAGCATACCGTTCCTGATATGCCCTTCTACCTCGTCCTTTAAATGCCTACAATCATTAGTGTTATGACCATTCAATTCATGAAATACACAAAACTTATCTGATATTCTTTCGTCAGAGGTTGGATCCCTTCGCATTGGTCTACGATACGGAACCTACCCCTTGGTATCCTGATAAATCCGTTCCAAACTCTCATTCAGCTCTGAATAGGTGGTGAAGCGTGGTTCTCTTCGTAGCCATTTTGTCCTGTCATCATTATCCTCGGCCTTTCTTTTTCCTTTGCTAGTTTCCGCACCCTTTCCAGGTGGGTTTCCGCTCTTGATTACGTAAACGTCATCTTCTTCCTCTCTTTCTGCACTAGCATCTTCCAAACGAAGAAACTTTTCAGCCTCATGATAGAACTCTCCCAGATTCATAGGCGGGTCCTTGGTTAATGAATTCTTGAACTCTGTATTACCAGCTATTCCAGATACAGCCGCCATCATGACCATAGATGGATCTGGTCGATCCACTGATGCTGCCGCCGCATTAAATCGCGTTAGAAAGCTCCTCAAAGTCTCTCCAGTTTTCTGTTTCAAGGTTGCCAAAGTCATCACATTCTTGGGTCTCGCAATATGAACCCTGAATTGCCTCATGAATCTCTCAGTTAAATCTGCCCATGTTCCTATGGAGCCGCTCTCCAGTTGCCTAAACCATAACGCTGCAATGTCCGTCAAATACAGTGGAAAGCACCGGGCCATAACCTCCTCTGATGCCCCCAGCACTTCCATATGTCTCATTTACTTCGTTAGATGGACCGTGGGGTCCGTTTTCCCGTTGTACATGTCCAATGATGGTAGCTTGAATTCTGGTGGGTTCCTAGCCATCCTAATCGCAGAAGAAAAAAGACTCCTGTTTACATCTTCCAAGTCTCTGTTTACTAAACCGCCTCTCATAGCTCTTCTAACCATCTCTGCTAATCTGTCATTGTCTCCAAGCTGTAGTTCTCGTTCACTGTCTTCGACCTGCCCTCCAAGTCCGCGGGAGTTTTCATGTGTATGCCTCCCTGGCTGAACGTTCATTCCTCTATTGCTACCAGGTGGTTCGGATGCCCCCATCTCACTTCCCGGGGTCGGATCAACATGCTCTGCGTGAGTGCCCCCTAGCTCTGGTGCTGCGCCAGATGGTCCTGCCCCGTTCTGAACCCCAGTTGCTCCTTGGATTTGTGCTCCAATTTGCCCAATTTGTTGAAGTAAGTTCTGGATCATCTCTTCTTGTCTTCTCATCATGGCCTCCATCTCATCCCTAGTGATGAAGATCGACGCTTGATTCCCTCCTGAGGAAGCCTCTTGACTTCCTTGGTGTTCACTTCTCTCTGGCCTTTGCCTTCTACTTGTTTGTCTCGTCATAACTCTTATAGCTGAACTCTTAGATTTTCAAATTCAACTTCTATCCGATGTAGCGGGAGCTGGTTCTTCTCAGTGTAAGCACCAAAATGTTTGCGCGAAAAATGGGCAAACACCCAATGTCGTACGATTTAGTCGATTTTATGATGTTTTTAGTGATTTGGGTGATTTATGCAAATATATAAAAAGCAGGGACTAAACTGTAAAAGACACACGGATTTATAGTGGTTCGGCCCGAACGTGCCTACGTCCACTTTATATGTTATTCTCCTTTTTTTCTTCAGATTACAAGTACAAAGCTTTGATTACGAGTATCTAAAGTTGTTTGAGAGTTCCTTCCAGGCTTGAGCTCTCAAACTCGTCTGCCATTGTTGTACCCCTGCCCCTCTATTTATAGAGTGAGATAGGGGGCAGGGGTCTTGGAAGTATATAGCTGCTGGTGGGCCCGGGCTGAAGCAATCTGGACTGGCAATTATTTGGTTCGGCGAAGCTTGGTCCGGTCTTGAGTGTGTGGTGCTGGACCGGTAGGACGTTGGTCCGGTATGCACATGTAGGTGGGTTTGGTTCGGTACGTAGGAAGTGGGTTTGGTTCGGCATTGATGGAAATGGGTTTGGTTCGGTATTGATGTGGAGTGGCTCTGGTCCGGTGATGGTGGTTGCTAGCAGGAGTTGGTCCGGTGAGGCTTATGCCGAATGAACTTGTGTTGAGAATGCCGGATGGGCATCTATGCTTGAATTGCCGAATAAGGCTTTGCCGAATGAAACCTTAAACTTCTTAATACCGAATGAGCTTTTGCACTTGGGTTATGAATGAAATCTTCGACTTGTATACGCTTGCTGGCTGCTTCTTCGTGGTAGAAACGCACACAACATTGATATTCCAGTTTTGACCAAAAATGGGATAACAATCATATTAGAGACTTGCTGAAAAATACCCTCATTATTTATCATTAAAAATTCTCTCTTGCTTTTCATAGTGTAAATAAAGCCCCTAACATTCACAATGATAAAATCAGACATAAATTCACTAAAATAAAATATTAGCAATTTACACCATAAATCCAAATCCAAAATCTTAAAATTAAATTCAACTATTACGATTCAAGTTGCTCGCACTTATAAATTGCAACATTCAACGAAGCAAAGACAAATGCATAATTGTTATCATTTTAAAATTTTTATTATTTTACACCATTAAGATGCATGAAATATATAATTTATAGTGCAATCCAACTGATTTTTGCAAAAACACATGAATTTGAAATGTTACATAATTTGAATTTTAATAGTGGAACGATCCAAATAGCCGAAGGTTGGTTGCATTGCAAAGGATGCAATTTTGCATTTTATAAAATTCAAAATAATAATACATGGATCTGTTCAACATTTCCATAAAATTCCTGGGAGTGTATTTTTAAAATTTTTAGGCGTCGATTTATAAAATCAAAAGGTTGAAATGTTTTCTCTTGTATTTTAAAAAAAACTAAGGGTGTAAACATAATTTCCACATTATAGTATATCTGCTGTGCATACATATCGATATACTATGTAGTTTACCGAACAATTTCAGTGTAAAAAATTAGTTTCCTTTCAATCATCATATTATGAATTTGATTCTGATCACCAATCAATCGGTTTCGTATGGAATAAACATGAGTTAACTTATAAGCATCTATAGTACTATCTGTTTTCATTCTAATCATCAAGGCATGTTCATTACAGTGTGAGTGTGATAACTAACATTGTTAAGTAGAAGAGAAAAGACTTTTATTGTCAATTCAATGTACTTGAAGATATTTGTGATTTTCCACATTAAACTTCGCAAATGGCTTATTTTTAAAAAATCATTCATGTAACCGACTACAGTACCAACTTCTGCATTTCTTTTGTGATCAATGAATAAAGAATATAAGGTTTGAATCAGTGTATATCCAAGTAAAATGATCTTGTACTATCAAGTGTTTCTATCATATTTACCTGAAATTAATATTTAAATATGAGGTACATATCATTTTACTTTATACTATGCTATTACGATTGAACATAACTGAAGAGATATAGTATGGACGAATGAACCTTGTGCAATGCAAATGACACCATGTACTATGAGATGTCTTCTAGCATCCTATAATAAAACACCAAAAAGTTCAAGTTCTATATAATATGTCCAACATAATAAAGAAATTAGCTCAGTTTTCCATTGCTTTGGATCTCATAAGCCAATAGAAAATGTGATAGTGCTCCCTAATAAGTTAATGCCAAATTAATATTATGCATGAAAATTGTATTCTAAATTGGTTTACATTATTCTATTGAGTTTTTTTACCATTCATATCTGTTATTGAATTGAAAACTGAACTGTTACTTAAAGTTTATATATTGGGGGTGATTATTACTATGCTCATGTTTATGTTACTTTTTGATAGCTTGCAAAGAGATTTATGTATGAGCATACATGTTCGTTATAATCTTATATTCCATTTATTGGTTTTACGTTGGTGGGTGGTTAGTTTATTGTAGAGAAAGTTAGACTCTAAACGAGGTCAGTATCAAAGTTTAAATGAAATATTTCCCTATGGAAGATCCTATAGACATGATGTTATATGGTAGCATGGTGACATGGTATGCTCGATAATTGTATAATTGCATCCAAGTAAGATTCAACTATGAATACATGATATACATATAAAAATTAAAGGGGTCTCCAACAACACAGTTAAATGAATCTATAGATATGGCATCACAACCTCTCTCTTCTCTCAATCTTGAAATTAAACTCTAAGCTTGCACAACAATAGTGCTTTAAATATTTTAAATCGTGTATTGATATATCCAAATTTATCATTCTAGCATAAATCAATTGTAACACATTTTAGAATACTAAATCCTATCTTTTCTTCCAGATATAAATTACAACACATAAATTTATTATAACAATAACAAAATTAGAAGTTACATACCAAAAATGTATGGATTACAAGATTTTCAAATAAAATGGTAATTTATACCATTGTTAGTTTCTTTAGTAAATATAGTTATGTAACACCATGGCAGTCATAAAAAAAATAAAGAACGAAAACAAACAAACTACCTATGAAGTTGAAGGCACGTATCACAATTCAGCATATTACCAAGTTCTGTACAAACTAAAGGTTTTTGAATAATAAGGATTTTGGAAAAACCAAATTTTTAACCAGTTTAGGAGTTCTAGAAAATTAAGATGAATCTAAATACCACGGTTACAACAAAAGGAAAGAAGTGTTTATAATGGGAGAAGAACCAACACCTTCGAAGATAGCCTGTCAACGCTGCCTTGCCGAAAAATCTTGTGACGGTCCAAGAAGTCAGATACCTCTCGATGATGTGATGAGGAATTTCAAAAAGGGTGGCGAGGCGAAGACGACTGCTAATTGATTGATCGGAGATTTGGATTCGAAGTGGTTGGTGACGCTGGTAGGAGGAGAGGTCAACGTTAATGGTGGGCAAAAGGCTTAAATCTGGGACGTGGATATTTAGGATTTTAATGGAAGGGGAGGAATGGGAGAAGTGAGAACTGGATACGATCGATTGGTGAAGGGAACGAAGGAAAAGGAGAAAAGGGGAGAGAACTGAAAGGGTATTCGATTGTGTGACAATTCGAAATTTTTGGATATTTGAAATTGGAATATTTAATTGATTTTAAATATTTGAAAAGTTAGTTTTGATTTGAATTACGAATATCACCAATTATTGGATAATTAAACTATTGAATTTAATAATTAGGATTTGGGTTAAATATTAAATCTTGAGTTTTAAACTCGTTAAGAATAGTTTGAAGGCTTGTAAAATCTAAATCGATCATACTAAAGATAATAGAAGCTTTAAATTTGAATTTAAAAGTGTTTTATTCAGTTATGAATTTACATCATTTAAATTGACATTTAAAAATAGCCTTCCAAGGCATAGTCTCAAAATTCGGTGAAACTGATTCCATTGAATCCGTAATATTGTATTATTATTGGAATTTGAATTTCATAGCTCTTGGAGTGATAATGTGATCGTACGGTAGGTAAAGGCGCTGAAATCTATATTTTCATCAGACCTTTTTAGCCGTCATCTCGTGGTTACTGTAGCAAAACCATTCCTTCACGCCAACATCTCCACTTGTCTTCCCCATGCCACTTTTGATAAACACGTAGCAGATCTATACAGAGGAGATAATAATTTTGGCTGAAAACAAATCTTATCAAATAAAATCGATAGAACAAAAAGGGGGAATCTTGTTCCAGTTCCAAATCGAGCGAGGTCGTTCCATTCAAATCATTCGAAAGGAATGAGGAAATCAAAATCGTATCCCTCTTTCAATTCGAGTTGCATTTATCTATGGAGACGACTTCGACCTTGTGCTGGGCATTCAAGGGATGGCGATCAAGTCGTTCTACTACGTACGAGTGGTAGAGGGAGATTCACGTGTGGTTGGCACATGATTGGATCTCAGGCTCGTGTGGGGATGCAGGAAGTTAGGGTTAAGAGTGGTGATTTGGGTATGTCGCGACATCGTGGATGAATCAATCATGAGGATGGCGAGCAGCACGTGGAGGATGGTGGATTTTTCAAATCAAGCAACTCATAATGGAGGCATGGCCATGATTTCTAGAAGAAGAAGCCTTCAATTTCGAGACTCTTCAGGTTGGAGGGGAGATCTCGAGCTCGCGAGCGACTCCACGATGGTGTTCAGGGGCTTGTCGAGCTTGGGTTCGCGAGTGCAGTAAGGTTCTTTTTATTCATTCATTTATTTATTTCAGTCGATATAAATATGTTTACATATAAATAGATTTAAAAGGGGTGAATACACATTGAAGTATATATATGTGTTGATTTTTCAGTAATGTTAAAAAAAATATTTTAGTTTAATATATATATATGTGTGTGTGTGTGTCCACACATATTTTAATTTAAACAGTAAATATTTATGGGAATAATATTTTTAAAATGGAAAATTTTAAAGTATGTGAAAGTTTATATAAATTAGATTTTTATGAAATCTACGTGGATTATTTCATAAAAATATAATAATCCCTAAAATAATATATATATATATATATATACATATTTTCACTTACTAGTTTAATTTTAAAATAAAATATTATGGAGATTAATTTGGTTAATTAACCTATTTAATTATTTTAGTTACTAAAAATAATTTATTTATAAGGAAAAATAGTTTAAATCAAATTATTAGTTAGTTAAATTTATCAAATTATAATAGATTATTCGAATTAGTTCAAATGTTAATAAATCCTATAATGTTTATATAAGATCTGAAATCGTGAAGAAAGCAAGCCGGTTTGGATCGGATTACAAACAAAAATCAAAGGTGAGTTAATCTCACTCAAATCTGGATTACTGGTTAAATTTAAATAGTTAAATTAAATTATTAGTTGATTGATTGCATTGATAATTATTATCAGTTTGGATGTGATATTATATATGTATATTGGAGTGATTGATATTCCCGCATTATATAGCAAATGAGACCTTATGCGCCCCACATAATAGCGGATGACCCTATATACCGTGATATCCCCCTCAAAGTGGGATTGGTATTATTATATTGTGTTAACATCTATGGATGCAGGAAAATAGGTTGGAGGGATCCAACTGGATTCCTCAAATATTGAAATTATTTTCATAACTGTGATAAATTATATTGGAACTTAAGTTATTTGATGCTATGGTTTGGAGGCATATATTTTGGTATTTTAAAATATACAAATACAATGAATTGGTTCTTTCAGGAAATGAAAAGACAATTTTTGGAATAAAGAATGAAATTGATGTTTCAGATTTAAATAAGGATCCTAATCATAATAAAGGGTGAGTTTGGTGTTAATGGATTTTGAATTGATTTTGGATAAATCAAGAGATAAATTTAAAGGGAATTTAACTCAGGAAATCGGTTTGAAATCGATTAAGTTTTTTGAAAACTGTGATTTAAAGGAAAATGAGGAATGGAATTTTATAAACTGGGTTTATAAATAAAGTAACATATTTATCAGTGGATAAATTTTGAAAGTATAAATTCACGGTGGAAATTTATAAGGAGCTGAGAAACGTGTTTTAAAAATAAACAATGGTTTTATTTTTAAAGTGTTTAAAGAAATTTATGGGATTGGGTCGTAAATTAAATTGGGACAAATCGAGCAGGATTTATAAACCGTTAGATGGGCTATATTGAAATGGAAAGTGTATTTTCCTATAAAGCCAAGCATACCTTCAAAGGAGATTTTTATGTATAAGTTGGAAGTTTTAAAGTTGTTTTAAAGAAATTATTATTTAATCATTTTAATATTTTTAAGTAAATATTTATTAAGTTAATTATAGAAGTGATTATTTTAAAGGTTTAACTAGTATTATGATTCAAAAAGATAATTATTTAATATTATGCTTTATATAATAATTTTATTTTAAAGTGGTTTTGGCTAAAGTTTTTTACTTGGAAATTATTATAGATTTTCATAACTATTGTTTGAATAAAGTGACTTAAGTAGTTTTATTTAAAAATTCTAAGTATATATTCTTGGGTAAAGTGATTTAAATTATTAAAATATAATTTTTATAAGACTTTGTGTTTTCCATTGGAAATAAAATAATTGGTTGAATTGATTGTTTATTTGGTAGTTAAATAACCGACCATTAAATCTTAACCCAAATATGATTTTGGAAATATTTAGGAGGAATACAGGAATTATATGGTACAGTTACCGTTCGAGGTGCTATACTGTATGTATAACTCCGTTCTTCTAAAGCGTTTATAAGGAAATCCGTCCACTAATATTTAAGAAGTGATCTCTGATCTTATCTTCGTCTATTTTTCCTAAAGAACCCGGGTTGAGCTTACCGGAGAACATCAAATGTTGTTTCGAAGAGATCGGGATCGAATTGTGATCTGAAAACCACTTCGATCCAACAAGTACGTTTTCGTGATGAAGATTAGAGTTTGGATTTGAAGAGGGAGCAGTGAAGTGCAACGGCTAATCACTACTATTCCTGAGGGTGATTCCAAAATGGACGTAGTAGGGGTAGTGCCTTCGGTTCCGTTTGGAATGGGAACGGACTTGTATGGATGAATGCTATCAGAACATCTTCAGGGGGACTGTAATGACTCAAAATTTTCGACCTTGAAAATTCGACATTAATACGTTCACTGTAGAAATGCCGAGCAATCGAACGCCGAAAATTCCAAATTGTTAAGGTATAGAAGAAAAGAGGTAGAAAAAGAAACAGAACAAAACACATAATCTCACATTCGCAGCGAATCAATATAAAATACCAAATAATAGCATTTACACAAAGAAAAGTTGAATCTGTCATTTACATTCAGTACATCAGAGTACAACCAATTAGATAGTTGTAACAACTCATCTCAGAAAACAAACAATACAACTCCAATATATAGCGGAATATACTCCATACGTTCCTGCCATCCAACTTGCCACCTGAGCTCCAGAACGTCCTAACCTGAAAATTTGTAATACTCGATCTGACCCGAGCATTAAAATAAAGTAACACCCGGGTCAGGCTAGAAACCCACATGAGTAAACCATATATTTGAAAATACTGAGTTATAAAACTTCTATGAAAACTAGGGTAACTCGTACCTCTATGAGTTCTTAACATGTTATAGTCGATCATTTATTACAAAACAATATATAAGAACTGTTACTCAGTTCAAATGGTCATGTTACTTAAATATTCCATTCGAGCCTATTGATTTTAATATTAATCTATAAAGAAATATTGTAGATACTAATCGAAGTGGTTTTAGATATTGCTGATATCCGACCCCGATCTCATCGAATCCAAAGTCATCTTTAATCCAAGTTGTTTAAGTGAATACAATTTGATTTTAAATACAGGGTGTCATATTTACACAACAATTCATCATCGATAGATAACCCACGTTATCACAGTTCAGACCAAACATATCATGTCACAGAGCATCACAAATTACCAGTTTAGGGATTATAATCAATTCAGGCATTCTACACAATTTAATCATCCATAGAAAGATTGATTAGTTATACAATTCCTAATTAATTTAATTTAATCACCAAATAAATTAAATTAATTACTTTTAAATCCTACTTAATTAATTTATAAACCATGTATTATTATTTTAATTAATTAACGAAATTAATTAATCATCCCTTAATTATTCACATTAATTAACTAATCTTAATTACTTATATTAATTAATCATCTAAAATTAATTACATTAATTAACCTTTAATTAGTTACAATAAGTAATTATACTACAATTAATTACATTAAGTAATTATACTTTAATTACTTTCATTAATCATTCTTTAATTTCCTATATCAATTAACCTTTAATTAATTACATTAAGTAATTAACTGTCCTTTAATTACTTACACTCATTAATTATCCTCAACTACTAATTAATGATCCTTTAATTAATCAAGACCTTAATTAAGTAAAGGTAAATCCTTTACCTTAATTAATTACTTAATTACATCATTTAAATCTTATTGAAATAAATGCTTGACATTAATTTTATCATACAAAATCATTTGAGACCTTTTTGATTAATTAAAGTTTAATACACTTGCCTAAATGACTTCTTAATTACATCCTTAAATCACATTTGAAAACACTTAAAGATTTAATTAAACAATTGACCTAATATATAATTATTTAAAAAAAAAACAATTTTTAAACATTTAACTTTAACATTTTAATCTTTGAAAATTTGTTTAAAAACTTGTTCAATAAATTTACTTTGGAAATTTGGTTATCATTCCTTTGAAAACTTTAAAAACTTGATCATGTTTTCATTCAAAAATCTGATTATTTAAACAGACCAAAACCCGAGCCCACACTCGCAAATACTCGAGCCAACCTCGAGCAAACTCTCCCGCTTCACTATCCTTCGAGAAACACACGATCGACTTCGAGCCAATCTCGAGAAAAACTCTTCTTTCCCGAATTCCACTACAACTTCCAGACACAACGTGCACATGTGCACATGTACTTCCGTCCTGATCGCCTCCGACCCTTGCTGTGGCCTTCAACAAGTCGCCGATGTTCTTGTCGACAACCCAGACCTCCCAGCACCATCAACAGCACCGGGATTCAAAATCGAGCAACATGGTCACTTCCTGGAACCCAAACCTCTCGACGAAGTCACCTCACACCATTGATCCCGATCACCAGATTTCACGCGATCACATCCCGAGCTATGCCACCATCCCACGCATCGATTCCCTCTACTCCAATCGACCCCGATTCGCCCATGTCAACGCTAGGCCCTCAAGAACAACGACGACCAAAACAGCACGAAAAACCCTAAATCGACGACGTTACGCCCCTCCAACAATCGATAAACTCTACGACCATTTTTCTCGAGGTCTCTAGACTTCCAGCTTCCTCCAAAACCAAGCACGACTCGGAACTCTTCGCCGATCATCGGAAATCGACGAAAATGCACTTTTCGTTCAACTCACGATTTCTCCCCAACCACACCCTTAAAAATCATGATATCTATATAAAAATTCATCATTTTATAGCCCAAATCTAATTATGAAACCAGATCATGAAATTGAGATCATCGATTTATCTGATTTAGAAAGATTTCACTATAAAAATCCATTTTCGAAATATTTACTAAATAATTCTACTTGAAACTATTTTTAAAAATAATATTACATTGTACAACCATTTTCTTTTCAGAGATCATAGCCAGAAAAAGATTGGGAAGAAAGGAATTGATTTTTGAACTTATTTTTATTCTGTGAAATCAATAACAAAGGTAGTTCATCCATAAACAAACATGCACACAGATATATCACATACAATTATTCACTCATGCAACATTTCCATACATTCTTCAATACTTATCACATGCATCAAAGTTTATAACCAAATTTAAGCTTTGCAAAGTTTAGTTTACTCAACAGTTTGAAAAACAACGGAGAGACTTATGAAAAACTGGACTTGATTATGAGATGATCAGCAACTTGAATTTGATTGCTTATTTGAAAAACTTGAATCTTTATTAGCCTTGCTTCTGGTTGACTTGAAGAATTTGAGTTAGTTGTTTGATTACAGTTTTGATTTTCTCTTTTGTTTTCTTCTCTAGTTTTAATTTAGTAGATGAATGGAAGAATAGAGAAAAGAGAAATAAAAAATGCATTGAACTGAAACAGCCTTCTTTAACATGTTATTATATTTTGATTCAAAAGAAAACTAATGCCATTTATTAATTTGCATGTTGTCTCAAGCTATAAATGTTGTTTGTATGTATATGTGTTTTTATATTTATTTTTATTAATCTATGTTTATATCTTTATATATATATATACAAACCATTTTAGTTTAAGAAATTTTAAAAAGAAAGTATATAAACTTTTTATTAAATCCTATTTTAAATCTTAAGCTATAATATTTAATAAATAAATATATATTGATACTATCTTAAGTGTTTGAAAAATATAGGGTTTAACTTTAAATAGCTTTTGAAAATTATTTTATTGAATTCAAAACATAACTTCCAAATCACAATATATATACATATACATATATATTATAATTATAAACATTTTTTTATTTGCTTTGAAAAGATAAATTTGCCAATTTAAATAATTATAAAGAAGATTATCAATCAATATCAAACATATATAAATAATAGCTATCGTATTTTATTTTGTTATGAAATGAAAATATATTAGAAGATTATCAAAACTAATATTTATATCCAGATATAGGTACTCATTAGATTTTTTTTGTTCAACTTAAAAATCGGTATTTATAATAATAAAAATCAGTTAATTATCAATGAATAGATGTCCAAAAATCCAGGTTATCATATTCCTCTCCATTTTAAATCTTTTCGTCCTCGTAAAGGAACGAAGCCAGAATTTATTAAATGCTTATTATTAGTTAAATTACTCTTTGAACATTTTTATCTATGAACTCTTTTTATTTAAAATTTTAGAACATTTTAAAATCTACATAATATTGCCAAAATAGCTTTATAAAAATACTTTTTATAAACCGATGTCTCAACCAGTCCATCCTTGTTCTCATAGAAATTCGGTCATACGTTGATCAGGCGTAAGACTAAAAATCTACAAGTACTTGGTAAACCCGTTTCCAACACCCAGTGAAAATACTTGGAAAATATTTTGGGGAAAATATAGAAAACATTTTCGGTGAGAATGCTCTGGAAATCATCACCCCCTCCATGGTCCCAGTTAGCCCGATGGTTACATTGCCATCCCGGTAAAATCCATAGAAAAATGTAGGCCTCCGCGCCCCTTGATTACACCATGTAACCCACCGCAAATCGCAGCTACACCCAGGGTTACGTCGCCATCACGGCAAAAACCCACGTAACTGTAGGCATCAGCGCCTTCGAATTTCACTACTAAATGAAACTTCTCCACACAGACCACATAGATCGCAGACTACATCAGTTGAGTCCCAATGTAGCCTGTAGGCACTCACTGCCACACGACTTTCGCTATGTCTTCATAGATCGCACTCTACCGATGTTACGTCGCTCTCCCAACGAAATCAAATGTAGACCGTAGGCAATCACTGCCCCTCGACTTCCACTTTGGTGCACAGTAGATCACAGTGACATCGAGTTACACGATCGTCAAAGCATAACCCAAATGTCTATGTAGGCATCAGCGCCCTCGATTTTCACTACCCAACTACAATCCTCGGGAACATCAGTTAGTTCGGACTTCCTCCCGGGATCAAATTTAGAATCCCCCTTAGGGCTCAAGGCAGAACCACCTCGTGGATCTCCTACTAGAAGTTCATTTAAATTGGAGCGCCTTTTTCCCCAGAGCCAATCTAAAAATGTTTTATACTATACACATATAGTATCTTTCAAATCTTACTCTTTATATGCATCACATATATATCTCCTTTACACAAAATCGATATCTCAAAATCGATCATTCTCAACTTGGCTTTCCAAATTTCCAAAATTGATTTTTCCTAAAAATCAAAAGCCTTTCAAAATCAGTGGGTTCCAAAACCCTTTTTTCCAAAATCATTCTCATAAAATCATTTATATATATATATATATATATAATCTTGAAAAATCTTGAGATCACTTCATACTTATATAAATTCCCTTTTATACTTTAAATATTTTCAGGAATCTTTTCTTCTGGTTATAGATTCAACAAGGAGAGTGTGACGACCCGGAATTTTTGGGCATTTAAACTTGGAATATTTAATTGATTTTAAATATTTGCAAGATAGTTTAACTTGGATTTCAAATATCAGTTTGAATTTGGCGATTGAATTTATTGAATTTAATAATTTGAATTTGGACAAAATATTGAATTTTCAGTTTTAAACCTGTTAAAAATAATTTAAAGACTTATAAAATTTATAATGATGATACTGAAGATAATAGAATGGTTAAAATTTAATTCAAAAGTGATTTGTTCAGTTTTAATAATATATCATTTAAATTGAATTTAAAAATAGCTTTCCAAGGCACGGTCTCAAAATTCGATGAAACCAGTTCCATTGGATCCGTAATATTGCATTTTTTTTGGATTTCAATTTTCGTAGTGGTTGGAGTAGTTGGTGATCCTACGGTAGATAATCGCGCTGAAATCTTTATTAAAAATTAAATACAATTGCTGGTCCAAAAAGCTATCTTCTCCATGCGATCGAATTAGGACTCGAAATCTTTTCCATTGCGTTCGTAATAGGGGTGTAACATTATAAATGCCTAGCGGCACGTCTCGATAGGAGGTCGAGATTGCGAGTTGCATTTTTTTGAGACGATTGGGATTCGAATTAATATATATATATATATATATATATATGTATTTATATACCCTAACCTCTTTCAGCCGAAATTCTTTCCTATCAAAACCTTTTGCTTTCTATTCAAATCACTCTAGCTCATCTGCTACATGCGACCATCGCTTCCTGTCCCCCTCTGTTCTTTTTAATATCTACGCAACCCTTTTCGTTTAAAAATTGAACCGGGCTTCTTCTTTCAAAACCCAAAAAATCCAAATTCAGAGAAAAAAATGGTAGTTCACTTTGAAAACCAAATCGAATGACTTGCTGTTGAGAGAAGCAATCAATCGCATCTTGTTCGGTTGAGCTTGAAGGCGTCTGCATGGGGAGAAGCAGAGTCGAGCGTGCGATGTGGGGTCGAAATCGATTAGTTTTCTAGTGGTGGGTTCGCATGAGAATGGAGGTAGTGGTGGCGACCCGGTGATTCGCAGTTATTTTGGGAGATCTACGGCATGGATCGCCGTGGTTCTAGTCACGATTATGGGAACGCGTAGACGGTTAGGGTTCGGCGAAGACGTCTGGTCACATGGGCAGTGGCTCGCGATCGAATGGTAGAGGTGAGGGTTCGGCTTCGAGATCGAAGAGGGGGAGTTTCTCAAAGAGGGCGAGCTAGGGCTTGGTGGTTGGGGCATGCTCGAGGGTCGACGACATTGATTGGGTAGTGCGGCGTGTTTTCTGGGCAGTGAGGTATCTGCAGTTTGTTTTCTTTCAAGTTAAAATATATCAATATATATACAGTGGAAATTAATATATATATATATATGATTTGGAAAATATAAGAATTTATATGACTTAGTTTTTAAATCTATATAAAGTTATTATTTAAGTAAATATATGTAGTAAAGGAAAAGGTTTAAAAAGAAATTTTCTTATAGCTTTAGCCAAATATAGGGATTGGTATAATAAAAAAAAAATTATTAGTGGAGTTTACAATATATTTTATTAGTGTATATGTAGTTTCAAAGGGGAAATTTATTGTGTAATTAAATTATTTGTCAAATTAAAATTTACTACATGGACCTTGGTTATTTAATTAATTCAAAATATTAATAAATTGTATAATCTTTGTACAAGGTTTAAAACTATGAGGAAAACAGTAGAGATTTGGATTGGGGTTGCAACAAAAACAAAGGTGAGTTAATCTCACTCTTCTGGGTTGCTATTTAAATTTAAATGGTTAAATTTAAATAATTGGTTGTGATTGAATTGATTTGATGTGCTATATTATATATTGTAGTATATAGTATATATTGGATGATTGATTTCCCGCATCATATAGCGGATGAGACCCTATGCGCCGCATAATAGCGGATGATATTATATTAATCCCATACACCGTGATATTCCACCACGAAGTGGAATTGGTATTGTGCTAACATCTACGGATGCAGGTAAACAGGTTAGAGGGATCCAACTGGATTCCTCAACATTTATTTAGATTACTTAATATTCTCTGTTATGATTATTTGATATTCTATGATGAATTATATTTGAATATTCAATACTATAGTTTGCTTGAATATATTTCGGTACACTGAGTTATCAAAATATATAGAATTGGATTTTTGAAAGAAAATAGGAGAGTGAATTTTTAATAAAAATAATCATAGAGAATTTGAATAAATTTAAGAATGAACCGGAAAAGAATAAAAGTGTTTTAAAATTCTAATAAATAATTTCGAATATGGAAAAAGGGATTTTGAATAAACAGAAAATAATGAATTGTAAAACCTAAGTGATATTATTTAAAGAAATAAAGAATTATTTTAAAATTTAAGGTTTAAACTTTATTTAAAAGGGTAAAGAAGGAATTTAGGAAATCTGAAATTGGTATTTTTAGTTAAAGATTTTTGAATTATAATTAAGGAATATAAAATTTCAAGTCAAAGGGTTTTGAAATAAATAAGTAAATGAATTTATTTTAATTGGAGTAAAATTGGAAATTAATTTGAAAATTGATTAAAGAGTTTGAAATTGAAAAATTAAGGAGAATGTGACTATGAAAATTATAAACTGGGTTTTTAAAAGCGAAGTGATATATCAGTGGGTATTTGGAAGAATAAATTCATGATGGGACTTTATTAAAGAAATGGGAAAATTTGTTTAAAAATAAATAGTGATTTATTTTTAAAAGGATGTGAAGAGAAGTATATTTCCCTGGATAGCCAAGTAGATTTTCAAAATAAATTTTTAAAAATAAGTTTAAGGCTTTAATGTTGTTTTAAAAAAAGCATGTTTTAGGAAATTTATTATTTCTAAATGTTTAAATTTTGAAGTAAGTAATTTTCAAATCTATTATCATAGTAATTATTTAAAGGTGGCTTGGTATTTTTTTTTAAAGGAGAAAATCTAGTTTTATATCTTACAAAGTAACCTCATTTTCTAATATTCCTAGAGTATTTATTTTTAATAAAGTATTGAACTAGTTTTTGATTTTAATGTTTTAAAGGATAATTTATAATAAAGTGTTTTTAAATTATTTTAAAAAACCAAATTTTTTGTGCTTGGTGTTTTCAGTGGAAATAAATATCTGGAAATTTATTTCATAGAAGTGTATGGTTTGAAAACTGTTTCAAAAAAGGTTTGAACAGTGGAAATATATCTTGCGAAGATATTTGAGGATAATAAATAATTTGGTGAAATTATTTATGGTTGATTGATGTTTTTGAATGTTAATTGATAGTTAAATAACCGACTATCAATATTGGCCAATAAGCTGATCATTTCGAAGAGACCGAGATCGGGATTAATTTCTCGGAAACCACTTCGATCCAGTTTGTATGTTTTCGTGAGGAAGACGAGTTTGGATTCGAAGGTGGAGCAACGAAGTACAAGGGCTAGTCGCTACTAATCCTGAGTATGATTCCAAAATGGATGTAGTAGGAATATTGCCTTCGGTTCCGTTCGTACCCGGGACGGACTTGTATGGATTGAATGCTTTTAGAACATCGTCAGGTGGACGGTGAGCATTATAAGGGATATGTTCTAAATATGTAATGCTTAACCTCAAGCCTCATCAACCGGGAATGACTGAAGGGTTTTGCAGCAAGGCTAGGAGGGTAGCACCCATTTAGGGTGAGGTCATCCCTGTCTAGATGTCCCTTCTATTTCGGCTTAGTGGTGCGGTTGTTGATCCCAACCGTGGGGCGATCTTACTTGTGATTATCCAGTAAGGGGCAGTCCCGGTCTTGTGTTACAGGGGGTTGAGAGTTATCCTCGGTAGGCTGATCTAGACCAGGTACCGTGACAGGTGGTACCCCGGTGCCTAGTCATTAGTTGCAAATCCATTCTCCCTACGCGCCTTTTACGGTTTTTGTTTGTATTACCCACTTTGTGGCTAGTAGCTGGAATTTAATAAATGTAACAATTTTGGCTATTTGAATAAGTATTTATATATATACCCTATTATAATATCAGAGGATTTTATAAAAAATGTTTTAGCTATCGTAAGGTAAAAACCCGACATGTTTATTTGTGGCGTGTTCTTACGAGATGCTTTTGTTTTCAAAAGGATTTTGAAACTTTAATAATCAATTTGAGTGTGATTTCTCACTCTGATATTCCAGACTGACTCGGGTGTTATTTAACTATAATGGTCGGGTCAGACCGAGTATTATAGAATACAGGATATGATGATGTGAAACTCAAGAGACGAGCTGGATGGCGATACGTACTTTCGTACTTGATTATTATTCCGCTGTGTATTCAGTTTTGAGGACAAGTTTATATGACTGTCCAGTTGTATGTTATTGATGTTCTTGAACCCTGATGATGTATGTATAAAATAGATATAGATTTCTTTTGTGGAAAGATCTGTTATTATCTATTATATTTTATCCCGCTGTGATGGTTAGATTCTGAAGTTGTTTTCTATTTTCTTCTTCTTCTACCTCTTCTTCTTTAACCCAAATGGTTCCTATTTCCGTACGTCTAGAGTTGATTGATGGAGAATAGTGTCAACTCAAGGGGTATGGAACTACGGGTCGTTTCACTCGGTATCAGAGCTGAAGGTTAGTGATAACCTTGGCTCTGGTGGGGATTACTCATTAAATAAAGTCCATAGTACTCTAGAATGAGTTTGAGTGTATTAATAATATGAGGGCGTATTTGTTAGTGAATATAAAAATTGTTTTATATTGTGTTGATTTGTCGGTTGAGTCTTTATGGATTCTGGTCGATGTATGGGACGCCATGTCATCGATATGGATTTCTAAACTCTTAAACAAGATAAACCGACACAGTATTGTTTAAAAATAGGGTAAATGAAATAATTTTACCCAAATTATTTTTATATATAAGAGTAATAATTTTCCGTAAATTATTATAGTTATATATGGTTGCTTGGTTGTTAGGAGATGATAATATTGAAATATTACCATTGTTAAGTGAAAGTTGAATAAAGAGTTAAAATTATAACCAAAGATTAAGGAATAAATTTATAAAATAAATGGGATTTGTAAATGTGAATTATGAATGTGATCTATAATTTTGAAATAGAATTCCAGAGAAATATTGGAAATGATTCTGAAAGAATTTGGGATTTGAAATTTTTAGAAATTTAAATTCCTTTGAATTTGGAAATGGTTTTCAAAAGTTTTAAGAAGTAACAGTGGTAGTGTTTCGGAGATATTTTTGAATTGGATTTGAAATCTGGTGAGATTTGGGATTTAAAAATATTTGAAGGGATTTTAAAGAGGTAAAAGCAATGAACTCTTTACGGTCGCTGGAAAATAATTCCGACGATGATCGCGACATCATCGGTGTTCATTTTCGAGTTTCCAAGAGGGGCATTGCTACTTGGATGTCTTGGATTAATGTTTGTTTGTGAAATTTGGTTTGATTTTGAAATTGCAAAGGAATAGTTGGATTTAGATATATATGTTTTCAAAATTGAATTTTGAACATTTTGGTAATGAGTTAAAAGTGTAAGCAAAAGGGAATTGAAGCTGAATGTTGAACTTAAGTTTGAATGGAAAAATTAGTCAAGTTGGACTAAATAAAAAAAAGTTTCGAGATTAAAGTTAGTAAGTAACTGATTGATTTATATGATATGCAAATGAAATGAAGTTGAATATTGGATGATGTTTGATTTAAAATTGTGTAAAATAAAGTGCAGAATTAGTTCAAATGGACTAAAAATAATTAATGTTGGAAATAAAATTTATTGGTTGAAAATGAGTTTATGAAATTAAAATTCATGCTTGGCTAAATAAGTGTATAATCTCGAGTAAAAAAAATGAAATATGAATATAGTCAAGCTTAAAATGGGTAGAAGTATGAAAAATATAAGTGTGAGACTTATAAGAAAAAAATGGTGAAGTAAAATAGTAAGCCAAAATAAATTTGTTTTGGTATTTTGGAAAGTGAAATAGAAATCTAAACTCGAATTATAAATTAGATTGAACTCAAGAAAATTAAATAAAATGGTTTTGAAGATAAAAAAAATCAAGAATGGGATTATAAATTGAAAGTGTGGTCGAATGAAATTGAATTGGATTAAAATGGATTTGGTGTGAGTTGTAAACAAATCCAATTCAAGCATAAATTGAATGGCCTTATTATTAATAAAATTCAATAATGAATTGTTAATGTGAATTAAAATTTAAAAATGGATAAAAGAATAAACTAATCGAATGAATTAGTAAAATGGTTGGAATTTGATCAAAGGAAAATCAAATCAAAGATTTAAATGGAAGTTGGTTGAATAAAATAAACTTAAGTTATTGGGTGGGATAGTTTGAAGAAAATACATAACATAAGTAAATTGTGAGATGGTTATTTAATATATTGGTTGTCGAGTTTAATAAAATGGTTTGGAATCAAACTTTTTAGATATGAAAGAAAATGCAATGAAAAGATTGCGAATAAATTAAAATGGGATGGAATCAAGTGTAACTTGAGTTGGAATCAATTTAAATGTTTATAAAGCTTAAGTAATTACTTATTCACATTAATATTGTCAAATTGCATAATAAAATGGGTCGTTCGATGTAAACAGGATTAGATAAAATTCTATGAGTTAATATAAGTGAAATAGGATGATTTTGAAATCAATTGGAATGCATATGAGTTTGTTTTGCTTAGAATGAATTAAATATAAGCGAGTAAGTTGTAAATCACTTAAACTGAATGGAATGGTTTGAGAATTGGTTGTAAGCAATTGTAATAAGTATTGGAACCTTATATGTGCTTATGGAAATTATATAACGCGCATTATATGTGAAATTTATGTGTTAGCTATTGAAAGTAAGTGAAATGTTAATAAATTGCATATATTTAGTACTTATATGTTTGAATTGAGTAAGTACAGGTACCGGGAAGCCGTTTGGCTGGATTTGATCGTGCAAAATGCTAAAATAATAAGCCGCTTGCTTAAAAATGCTAAATAGAGGTACGCCTACGCAATATAAAATAGGAAATATGAACTATCTTTGTTTTTCCGACCGTGTGGGTCGATGTATATATATTTATATATCTTGTCAAATTGTAAAAGCTCCTCCGTACAAAGAAGACTTTGCCAAAAAAATTCAAAAATTTTGGGAGTTAGAAAAATTTTGGAAAATTTTTGTTAGCGACAAAACGATTTCAAATTGAAAATTGAAATAAACTAGTGGATGAAACTAATTTAAAATAATGATATGAATTAGTTACAAATGGAAGATAAAATTCAATATTTAGAATTGAAGATAAATGGAATTCATATGGAAATGGGAGAACCAATTTGAATAGAAGTAGATATAAACTAAAGTGGTGAAGTGAAAATAAATAAAGAAGCATATAAAATGCTTATACTAAACTAAAGAAAGGAATGGTGAAATAATAAGTGTTAATAAGTATAGAAATCAAAATGAATGTGAATAAAAAGAGAATAGATATAAATACGGAGGATGTACGTATATTATTTTATTCGCATAGCAATTTGATCCAGATTCGAGCATAGAATTTCGAGATAGCTATATCGATCCGTGTTAGGATTTTTCACTCGATTTTCGACGGCGAACCCTGGATATGGATTTTGATTGATTCTGGAAATTCTCTATCATAGCTATGACTATGCCAGGAGAGTGACGATTTCTGTTCAAGTAACCGGATCTGAGTCCGCACTAGGAAGTTGGGTGGACGATGCTAGTTCGGAAGTGAAATTGTGTGATCGAGTGAGCGATCGGATTTGACATTGCGTACGAATGATATAGGTACATTGTACGAACTTAAATGGATTGAATATTGAAAATTTTGTAAGGAAGTCGATAAAATGATTTATACATGTATTATAAAGGAAAAATAAAATTGGTTTTGATTTTAGAAGATAAATTTGAATTGCTCGACAAAAAGGTACGTGTTTAAAATTCTGTATGAAATTTGATTGGGTTTTTGGATCCAACCACTTGGCCTTTTGTTTTCTTTTGAAATTTGGGAGCTTGTAGAGGCATTTTGTAGTTGTACCGAGCTAGCCGCACAAAGGAGACGCTGGCGAAATTTTTCAAAAATTTATTGAGTTAGTAAATTTTTGAGAAAATTTGAAAATTTAAAACTTGGTTTTGAATCATAATTTGAATGGTTGAATAAGTAAAGTTGCTAGGGAACTATGAAAGAGTTTGGGAAGTTAGTAAGAATGGTAATGGGTCTTTTACAAAAAGATAGTTGGTAGGATGTTGAATTGTTGGTTTTGGAGAAAAGTAAACGGGTATTGGACCATTCTTCCTAACTAGTAATTTCGGGGATGAAATTCCTTTAAGGAGGGAGGAATGTGACGACCCGGAATTTTTAGGCGTTTGAAATTGGAATATTGAATTAATTTTAAATATTTGCAAGATAATTTAACTTGGATTTCAAATATCAATTTGAATTTGGCGATTGAATTTATTGAATTTAATAATTTGAATTTGGGTAAAATATTGAATTTTCAGGTTTAAATCTGTTAAAAATAATTTGAAGACTTATAAAATTTATAATGATGATACTGAAGATAATAGAATGGTTAAATTTAATTTGAAGGTGATTTGTTCAGTTTTAATAATATATCGTTTAAATTGAATTTAAAAATAGCTTTCCAAGGCACAATCTCAGAATTTGATGAAACTAGTTCCATTGGATCCGTAATATTGCATTATTATTGGATTTCAATTTTCGTAGTGGTTGGAGTAGTTGTGTGATCGTACGGTAGATAAACACGCTGAAATCTTTATCAAAAATTAAATATAATTACTGGTCAAAAAAGCTGTCTTCTCCATACGATCGAATTAGGACTCGAAATCTTTTCCATTGCGTTCGTAATAAGGGTATAACATTATAAATGCCTAGCGGCATGTCTCGATAGGAGATCGAGATTTGAGTTGCATTTTTTTGAGACGATTGGGATTCGAATTAATATATATATTTATATACCCTAACCTCTTTCAGCCGAAATTCTTTCCTGTCAAAACTTTTTGCTTTCTATTCAAATCATTGTAGGTCATCTGCTACATGTGACCATCACTTCCTGTCCCCCTCTGTTCTTTTTAATATCTACGCAACCCTTTTCGTTTAAAATTGAACCGAGCTTCTTTTTTCAAAACCCAAAAATCCAAATTCAGAGAAAAAATGGCAGTTCACTTTAAACATCAAATCGAACGACTCGCTGTTGAATGAAGAAATCGATCGCGTATTGTTTGGTTGAGCTCGAAGGCGTCGGCATAGGGAGAAGCAGAGTCGAGCGTGCGATGTGGGGTCGCATTTGATCAGTTGTCTTGTGGTGGGTTCGCATGAGAACAGAGGTAGTGGTGGCGAGATGGTGATTCGCAATGATTTTGGGAGATCGACGGCGAGGACCGTCGTGGTTCCAGTCGTGATTGTGGGGGCCGCATAGATGGTTCGGGTTCGGCGAAGATGTCTCGTCATATGGGCAGTGGCTCGCTATCGAATGGTAGAAGTGAGGGTTCGGCTTCGTGATCAAAGAGGAGGAGCTTCTCGAAAAGGATGAGCTAGGTCTTGGTGGTTAGGGCGTGCTCGAGGGTCGGCGATGTTGATTGGGAGTACGGCGTGTTTTTTGGGTAGTGAGGTATCTGCAGTTTGTTTCTTCCAAGCTAAAATATATCTACATGTATACAGTGGAAATTAATATATATATATATATATATATATATATATGATTTGGAAAATATAAGAATTTATATGACTAAGTTTTTTAAATCTATGTAAAGTTATTATTTAAGTAAATATATGCAGTAAAGGAAAAGGTTTAAACAGAAATTTTCTTATTGATTTAGGAAAATATAGGGATTGGTATAATAATAATAAAAAAATGTTAGTGGTGTTTACAATATATTTTATTAGTTTATATGTAGTTTCAAAGGGGAAATTTATTGTGTAATTAAATAATTTGTCAAATTAAAATTTACTACATGGACCTTGGTTATTTAATTAATTCAAAATATTAATAAATTGTATAATGTTTGTACAAGGTTTAAAACTATGAGGAAAACAAGTAGAGATTTGGATTGGGGTTGCAACAAAAACAAAGGTGAGTTAATCTCACTCTTCTGAGTTGCTATTTAAATTTAAATGGTAAAATTTAAATAATTGGTTGAATGATTGAATTGATTTGATGTGCTATATTATATATAGTAGTATATAGTATATATTGGATGATTGATTTCCCGCATTATATAGCGGATGAGACCCAATGTGCCGTATAATAGCGAATGATATTATATTAAACCCATATACCGCGATCTTCCACCACGAAGTGGAATTGGTATTGTGCTAACAGATGTGGATGCAGGGAAATATGTTGGAGGGTTCTAACTGGATTCCTCAACATTTATTTAGATTATTTAATATTCACTGTTATGATTATTTGATATTCTACGATGAAATATATTTGAATACTGAATGCTATAGTTTGCTTGAATATATTTTGGTACATTGAGTTATCAAAATATATAGAATTGGATTCTTGAAAGAAAATAAAAGAGTGAATTTTTAATAAAAATAATCATAGAGAATTTGAATAAATTTAAGAATGAACCGAAAAAGAATAAAAGTGATTTTAAAATTCTAATAAATAATTTAGAATATGGAAAAAAGAGGATTTCGAATAAACAGAAAATAATGAATTGTAAAACTTAAGTGATATTATTTAAAGAAAAAAGAATTACTTTAAAATTTAAGGTTTAAAATTTATTTAAAAGGGTAAAGAAGGAATTTGGAAAATCTGAAATTGGTGTTTTCAGTTAAAGGATTTTAAATCATAATTAAGGAATATAAAATCCGAAGTCAAAGGGTTTTTAAATAAACGAGTAAGTAAAGGAATTTATTTCAAATGGAGTAAAATTGGAAATCAATTTGAAAATTGATTAAAGAGTTTGAAATTGGAAATTTAAAGGAGAACGTGACTATGAAATTTATAAAGTGGGTTTTTAAAAGCGAAGTGATATATCAGTGGATATTTGGAAGAATAAATTCACGATGGAAATTTATTAAAGAAATGGGAATTTTTTTTAAAAATAAATAGTGATTTATTTGTAAAAGGACGTGAAGAGAAGTATATTTCCCTGGATAGCCAAGTATATTTTCAAAATAAATTTTAAAAAATAAGTTTAAGGCTTTAATGTTGTTTTAAAAAAGCATGTTCTGGGAAATTTATTATTTCTAAACGTTTAAATTCTGAAGTAAGTATTTTTCAAATCTATTATCGTAGTAATTATTAAAAGGTGACTTGGTATTTTGTTTTAAAGAAGAAAATCTAGTTTTATATTTTGTAAAGTAATCTCATTTTCAAATATTCCTATAGTATATATTTTTAATAAAGTATTGAAGTTGTTTTTGATTTAAATGTTTTAAAGGATAATTTATAATAAAGTATTTTTAAATTATTTTAAAAAACCAAAGTTTTTGTGCTTGGTGTTTTCAATGGAAATAAATATTTGGAAATTTATTTCAGGGAAGAGTATGGTTTGAAAACTGTTTCAAATAAGGTTTGAACAGTGGAAATATATATTGTGAAGATATTTGAGGATAATAAATAATTTGGTGAAATTATTTATGGTTGATGGATGTTTGTGAATGTTAATTGATAGTTAAATAACCGACTATCAATTTTTCCCAATGCGCTGACCGTTTCAAAGAGACCGGGATCGGGATTAATTTTTCGGAATCCACTTTGATCCGGTTTGTACGTTTTCGTGAGGATGATTCCAAAATGGCTGTAGTAGGAATAGTGCCTTCGGTTCCGTTCGAACCCAGGACGGACTTGTATGGATTGAATGCTTTCAGAACATCGTCAGGTGGACGGTGAGCATTCTAAGGGATATGTTCTAAAAAGGTAACACTCAGCCTCAAGCCTCGTCAACCGGGAATGACTGAAAATCAGGGGTTATGCAGCAAGGCTAGGTGGGTAGCACCCATTTAGGGTGAGTTCATCCCTGTCTAGATGTCGCTTTTATTTCGGCTTAGTGGTGCGGTTGTTGATTCCAACCGTGGGGTGATCTTACTTGGGATTATCTAGTAAGGGGTAGTCCCGGTCTTGTGTTGCAGGGGGTCGGGAGTGATCCTCGGTATGCTGATCTAGACCAGGTACCGTGAGAGGTGGTGCCCAGTGCCTAGTCATTAGTTGGAAATCCATTCTCCCTATGTGCCTTTTACGGTTTTTGTTTGTATTACCCACTTTGTGGCTAGTAGATGGAAATTAATAAATGTAACAATTTTGGCTATTTGAATAAGTATTTATATATATACCCTATTATAATATCAGAGGATTTTATAAAAAATGTTTTAGCTATCGTAAGGTAAAAACCCGACATGTTTATTTGTGGCGTGTTCTTACGAGATGCTTTTGTTTTCAAAAGGATTTTGAAACTTTAATAATCAATTTGAGTGTGATTTCTCACACTGATATTCCAGACTGACTCGGGTGTTATTTAACTATAATGGTCGGGTCAGACCGAGTATCATAGAATACAGGATATGATGATGTGAAACTCAGGAGACGAGCTGGATGGCGATATGTACTTCCGTACTTGATTATTATTCCGCTGTGTATTCAGTTTTGAGGACAAGTTTATATGACTGTCCAGTTGTATGTTATTGATGTTCTTGAACCCTGATGATGTATTCTGATGATGTATGTATAAAACAGATATAGATTTCTTTTGTGTAAACATCTGTTATTATCTATTATATTTTATTCCGCTGTGATGGTTAGATTCTGATGTTGTTTTCTATTTTCTTCTTCTTCAACCTCTTCTTCTTTAACCCAAATGGTTCGTATTTCCGTACATCTAGAGTTGATTGATGGAGAATAGTGTCGACTCAAGGGGTACGGAACTGCAGGTTGTTTCAGAGAGTTTATTTAAAACACACACACACACACACACACATATATATATATATATAATTTTTCCAAATCAAATATTCAAGTTTGATTTCTTTTACAAAATTACTTGCCACATTTCTTACTTTTTATAAAATGAGTTTCAGTTATACTGATATCCAATTTCCACTCTTATTCATCATATACTTCAAAATATATTTTTCTATTTCAAAAATTATTTTTACACTTCTTTACAGAATTTCAATATCTATTTCATTTAAGCACGTACGATGTATATATATCATCCGTATGCAATATCAAATCCGACCGCTCACTCGATCACACAATTTCATTTCCAATCTAGTATCGTCCACTCGAATTCCTAGTGCGGACTCAGATCTGCTTTCTTGATCAAAAACCGTCATTCTCTTTGCATAGCCATAACTATGATAGAGAATTTCCAGAATCAATCAAAAATCCATATCCAGGGTTCGCCGTCGAAAATCGAGTGAAAAATCCCAACTCGGATCGATATACTATCACAAGATTCTGTGTACGAATCTGTGTCAAATCGTTATGCGAATAGAATGATATACGTACATCCTACGTATTTTCTTCAATGATTATCAGCTAAATCAATTTTCTTTTATTCACATTCATTTTGAATTCTATTCACTTATTCACAATTTCTTTATTCCACTCGGGTTATTACTTCAATTATAAACAGTTTGCACTCTGATCAACTTGAATTTAGAAAATATCTTGAAAAGTTTAAAATAGATAAGCAGTTGTAAAATAGTTATTAGTTGTAAAATGGCTGTAAATAGTTAAGTAGTTATAAAATAGATGTAAAATAGTTAAATAGTTGTAGAATAGTTAGATAGTTGCAAAATAGTTATAAAATAGTGATTAGCTTGTAAAACATATGTAAAATGGTAACTAATTTTCAAAATAATTATAAAATAAGTGTAAGATAGTTTGTGTTTTAAAAAGAAAGGTTGTATAGTAAATAGCTATAAAAAAATAGATTTAAATAGTTTATATCAAAATAATTTATTTAAAAAATAGTCTCAGAGTCAAACTGGTTCAATTTTCCAAGTTCTCATTTCAATCACTTACCAATTTCCACTTCCATTAAATTGATTCAATTTCAATTCAATTTAAATTAATTTCAGTTTCTATCCCAAATTCAAATCAATTTCCATTATAATTTACTTAAACAAATTTCAATTTGAACCATTTCAATTTCAGTCTCAACTTTAAACCATCTCGAATTATATAAATTCGAGCTAAATTTTTTTAAATCTTGATTTAATCCTTTAAATCAAATTAGCCCCTAAATCTTTATTCACAACCCAAGCCTTAAAACAATTTAATTCCGAGTCCAAATTTCTAATATTCATTTAAATTACCTTTACTTAACTCATAACAAGGTTCAATTAAGAGTTCAAATCTCTTTAAATAATTTAATCTTCGGAATCCAATTTATTTCCCATTTTTTTAACTTATTCAACTTTGATTTACAATTCCAATTAAATTTCAATTTGAATTATTTCAAATTCCTTTCTCAAATAAAAATAAAGTGATATATATTAGATTGTACCACCACTAAATATTCCATACATGATAGACTGCACACTTGTAGTTCAAACGTTATATCCATTTATCCATAATAAAAGTCTGACAAAGTCATAAATCTAGACGCCTTCACCACCACCTAGGTGTTTAGGAAAGAACAAAGCCCTAGCATTTCTACAAGAATCCATTCTTTGGACTTCCTTTCAATGTGCAAAGCCCGAACATGCACTTTTCAACAGGATGTACCCACTTATAACATTTACCACAAAAGGTTTCTACCCTCCCATCAATCTGGATAACCTTCACGCCTCTTGCAGGACGTTCCATAACCTTATTCTTCTTTTGCCTCTTGAGACAATTCCTAGCGCTGTGTCCCGACTCCTTACAATGATAGCAAATAGTCGACTCGTTGACGGTTCTACAGGTTTACGCTTCACCTTCCTCACTTCAGGGCAATGGTTAAGGAAATGTCCTTTCTTATGACACTTAAAGCATAAAATCTTAGAGCGAAAACATTGAAATGCACCCTTCAATTCGTCCTTTATTTTACTGCACTTGGCTGCGTAATGACCCTTATTGTAACATCTGTAGCAGGTGACATGATCATAAGGTCCCGGTCTAGCCCTTTCCTTAACACGATTCTCGTACTCCTGTATCACTTCTTCTCGTTCCTTACGCATAGCCGCCCTCCGCTCCCTGCGACTTGCTTTCCATTCTTCACTTTTAGCCATCTCTCTCAAGGACTGGATTTAGTGGGACTTCCTAACTTATATTAAACTCAATTAGTAGAATTCCAACTTTTATTTTTATTCATTTTATTTGCTCACTAAGTTATATCTTCCAAATTTAAACCACCTTTAGTTCTAATTCAAACAAATTTCTTTAAAACTTCTCTTATTCTAAAATAAGATTCCTACATTTAAAAATATTCTGATAATATTATTTGTCATTTCTTTCAACATTATGAAACAATTTAAATTTTTCTGGACTTAGATTTTAAAATTTCACAATTTAAATCCATCCCAATTTACAGGTCATACTTATCTAAATTGTTACTTGCTTAAAACATTTTATTCTGCTTAATCACTAATTATTATTAGAAACAAACATACCATTATTAGACACACTAACCATTTTATGGTAATAACCAAGATTATCATATCTAGAAACCAATTCACTACATATTATCTCATGATTTGTGGGAAAAATAAATCAGGGTAACTTAATTCAGCATTCTGAAAACACTTTTACAAATTCAGGATTTTATTTTTCGGTTTGAATCCCTTTTTAGTTTATCTTATTTGTATAGTTCATATTATCCAATTCCTATTTGGATATATATACATATATTACTACTTAAATTCTTATGATCTTATTCAATTCAATAACCAACAACCAATTATCTTAATATATATAATAATTATAAAGATTAATTTTTATATATCAAAATATAAGCTTATACAATTTTTTTTTTAAAATGTTAAGAAAATAACAAATACGCTCTCATATATAATACATTCAACTCATTCTATGGTACTACTGTCCCTATCTCTAATGAGTAACACACCAGAGCCAAGGTTGTCGTTCAACATGGATCTGATACCAAAATATAACGTCCTAAAATTTTCGACCCCGAAAATTCAACATTAATACGTTGACTGCAGAAATGCCAAGCAATCGAATGCCGGAAATTCCAGATTGTTAGGGTAAACAAGAAAAGAGGTAGAAGAAGAAACAAAACAAAACACAGAATCACACTCTAACGACTCAGAATTTTCAATCACGAAAATTCCAGATAGTTAGGAGAAGAAGAAAGAAGATAGAAGAAAGAGTAGAAACAAAACACAGAATCTCACATTCGCAGAGGATAAAATATAATATCAAATAATAGCAGTTTTACAAAGGAAAACTGTATCTATTAATTTACATTTAATATATCATAGTTACAACCAATCACATATAATCTGGACAGTATGACAACCTGTCCCAGATAAAGAACAATATATAGCACAGTATAATAAACTCCATACGCTCTTGTCATCCAGCTCACCTCCTGAGCTTCAGAATGTCCTTACTGAAAATCTGTAATACTCGGTCTGACCCCGAGCATTACATCAAAGTAACACCCAGGTCAGGCTGGAAACTAGCGTAGGAAAATCCATCTAAAAAGAAATATTAATGCGTAAAACTTACTTAAAACCCAGGGTAACTTGTTCATCACTACAGGTTCACAACTTGCTATAGTCAACACTTATATTCACAATCAACCCCTAAGTACCTTTAATTAGTTTTAAATGTTCCGGTCACTTAAATTATTCCATTTCAGCCTATTGATTTCACATATCAATCTATAAAGAATCATTGTAGGTCACAAATCGAAGTGGGTTCGGGTATTTACTGATACCCGGCCTCGGTCTCTTCGAATTCAATACCATCTTAACCCAAGTTATTCAAGTGAAATACAATTTCAAACTTTAAATATAGGATGTCATTTGTACACAACAATTCATCATCGATAAATAACTACATTATCTCTGTTTAACCCAAACATCTCATATCACAAAACATTTCATATCAGAGATATTAACCAACAAGGCATTTAATATAATCCAATCATTCATAAGCTGAGTTAAATAATCAGACAATTGATTTAAACCAAATAAATTAATTACCTACCCTGCTTAATTAATATTAATTACAAACCATTTGTTATTACTTTAATTAATTAATGAAATTCATTAATCATCCTTAATTACCCAGCTTAAGTAATTATCCTCAGTTACTTAATTATCCCTTAATTAATCACATTAATTAACCTTTGGTTGATTAATTACATTAAAAAATTAACCCTTTAATTACTTGCATCTAGTAATTTTCTTTTAGGTAACTAATTATTCCCTAATTACTTCATTAAGTAATTATCCCATTGGTTAATTATCCTCAATTAATTAACCTTTAATTAAATTAATTTAACCCTTAACGAATAAATCCTTAAATTACTTATATTAAGTAATTATCATTTAAGTAATTAATCTCTAATTAATTATTCCCAAATTTCCAATTAATTAATCTCTAATTAATTTATTGCTCTTAATTAACAAATCTTTAATTATTAATTAATTAATTTCCCTTTAATTACTTTATTAGTTTAATTAATCATTAATTATCCAAAACTTTAATTAACTTTAAGATAATCATTTATCTTTATTGGTTACTTAAATTACACAAATTTTTTAAACACTTATCTTTTACTCAACTACTTAATTTCATCTTTCATTTAAGTTTAAAATAACTTAAGAATTCAACTAAATTAATTTAAGTAAAATAAATCATATAACCTTCCTTAAACCAACACCTAAAAGCATTTATATAAGAAATTGTTTTTAGAAATAGTCAAGTCTTGATTTACTTTTAAATTTAAAACTTGCTTTCATTTAAATTAAAACTTGCTAAAATACTTACTTCGGGTTCATCCCGGCAAAACACGAATCTATACCTGAGACTTCATGCTTCTCTTCTTCTTTTTAAAAAAAAACTTGTTTGAACTTTAAAACTGTTTCAACTTAACCCGGTTAACGCACTCGAGACAAATCTCGAGACAAATCAAATTTTACCCAAGCTACACAAAAAATCACCCGAGCTCAGCAATCTATAGACACGCAACAACACCATGCACGTGTACAGATGGTCGGAGCATCTCCGACTATCCCCACTACCTCCAGCAAGTCGAATGTGGCCTCTCTACTTCATAACAAACACCTAAGCTTTGAACTGAACTCGAAAACGAGATCGAGCCTAAACGAACCCGAACTAGAGAGAACCATCACCAAAATCATTCCCAAGTTGCCACCTGCGGTCACCAGGAGTTCTGAAACTCCGACCAACTCTTCTCCAAAGGCCAACAAACCTATTTACCCACTCGCGATCCAGCCCAAAACTTCCACGATGGAGAATTCAATCCAAACATGCCGACGAACCCAATAGGTTGTAAACCCTAGTTCACCCTCGTTTCGCCTCCACCATGCTTGAGAAATTCTTTAACCATTTTTTCCGTCATTCCCAATCCATGAACCACCTCACATAAGAACCCCAACCATTCGAACGCCGCCGATCACCAGAATTCGCTCGAAACCCAAATTCCATTCAACAAACGACATCTCATGATTTTTAAGTCTAAAAAACTTGATTTTAATTTTAAAAATCCTAGTTTTTGAAAACAAAATCAATTATATACTTGAAACAAACAATTATTATAATTAAGGTTTTGATATGTTTCCATATTCACTACTTTTCTTCCTCTCCGTGAAAATCTAGCCACTGATTTAGCTAAAAATATTTTTAAAATTTATATCATGGTATAACAAACAAGTTTTGTTTATTCACCATGTCCTAAAAAAATCAGGAAAGGAGAACGTGATTTTTCTTTAAATCCTAAATCCTAAACAACTAAAACAGAACCGATGTTATGTAAACATACATGCACATCTGTTCAGTACACATATATAATATTCATACTAGACAAACATGCAAGCATTTTCATATTCTATTCTAGCATGCACAAAATTATAAATAGACTGAAACTTAGTTTACTCACCTTTTGTTTTGAACAGAGGAAGTTTGAAAAAAATTTGGAAATGGTTAGATAATTGGAACTGAAATCTTGAGTTTGATCTGGAGATTTGCTGAGATAAATATGAATCCTGAATTGTTAATTGCTTTCGATCTTGAAGCATTAATCCCAAATGAATCTGAAGTTGTTGACTTGGTTGTTTTATATCTATTCTGGTTTGGCCTCCTCAGATTTTTTTTGTTCTTTTCTTCTTCTTTTTTTCTTCTGATTTTAGGTTTCTTTGTTGTTTTTTTCCTATTTGTGTACAGGTTTTGTTTCTTTTGAAAATGAAATAAAAAGACAAGAAAAGGAGAGTAAAGATATTATATAGTTTCATTTTCTTTTTATCTATTATTTTAGAAAAAAATTGGAATAAATGACACTTGTTCATTTCCTACCTCAAAATCCTAACACTTGTTAATATCCTCACTTGTTAATTAACACTTGTAATTATGCATGAGTTTATTAGTTTTTAAATGGTTATAAAGCTTTTATATTTAATTTCTTAATTTATAAATACATATCTTAATTTATGTATATAAAATCCTTTGAAAGAAAATAATATAATACAAATTATATTCTAAATAAAATCATATATAATATATCCCAAAATATATTTAAGATATATATTTATCTTTTAAACTATGAATTCTAATCCAAATTCAAATTCGAATTATATTTAAAATCCAATTTAAAATCAACTCAAATATATACATATATATATTTAAACAAACACAAATTCAATTTGTAAATAATAATTCTATTAAAATCCATTTATATATATATATATATATATATATATATATATATATAAACAACACATTACTATTATTTGAAAACAACAATTTTACCAATTTTAAAAAATTTATAAAGGAAATTATACATAAATTTGCTTGAAATTTCTGGGATATCACATTCCTCCCCCCTTAGAATCTTTTCGTCCTCGAAAATGAACGAAGACAGAATTATTAAAATACTTAATATCAGAAAAATTATTCTTTGATCATTTTTAAAGCACTTTTAAAATCTATGAATATTACTAAACAGTTTTTATAAAAATAGTTTTATAACTCGATGTCTCAACAAGTCCATTCTTGGTCTCATAGAAATTAGGTCATACGTTGGTCGGGCGTAGGACTGAAAATCTATAAGTACTTGGTAAACCCATTTTCAACACCCAGTGAAAATACTTGGAAAATAATTTTAGTGAAAATATAGAAAACATTTTTTTAAAAATAGAGGAAACATCTTTAGTAAGAATGCTCTAAAAATCATCACCCCCATCCATGGTCGCAGTTAACCCGATGGTTACGTTGCCATCTCGGCAAAATCCACAGATAAACGTAGGCACTCCGCGCCCCTCGATTATGCCATGGAACCCGCTATAGATCGCAGCTACATCTGGGGTTACGTTGCTATCACAGCAAAAACCCAAATAACGGTAGCCATCAGCGCCCTCGAATTCCGCTGCCAAAAAAATGAAACTTCTCCACTCCATTCGACCATAGATCGCAGTCTACCGATGTTACGTTGCCTTCCGAAAAAATCAAACGTAGACCGTTGACACTCACCTCCACAAGATTTTTGCTATGGTCCACAGTATATCGCAGCGACATCGAGTTACATTGTCGTCACAACATAACCCAAACACCTCTATAGGCATCAGCGCCCTCTATTTTCACTACCCAATAATCCTCAGGAACTTCAATTTGTCCGGACTTCCTCACAGGATGCACTTTAGAGCCTTACCCCTTTGAGGCTCAAGGCAGTACCAACCTATGGTACTCTTGAGAAGTTCATTTCAAGGGAGCGCCATTTTCTTCAGAGCCATTTTCAAAACACTTTATAATATACACATATAATATCTTCCAAATCATACACCTAGTATGAATCTAATATAAATCTTCTTTCTCAAAATCGATTATCCCAAAATCGATAATTCTCAAACTAGGCATTCCAAATTTTCAAAATTGATTTTTCCCAAAAATCAAAAGCCTTTCCAAATCCAAAGGTTCCAAAATCCTTTTCTCAAAATCTTTCTCATAAGATCATATATATATATATATATATATATATAACTTTTAAAAAAATCTTTGGATCACTTCAAACTTGTATCAATTCCCTTTTCATACTTTAAATACTTTCAAAACCCTTTTTTTCTGGCTATAGATTCAACAGGGGGAGATTTATCTTATATAACAAAGATATATAACTTGTTTATTTCAAATCAAATATTCAAATTTGATTACTCTTTTGTAAAGTTATTAACCATTTTACTTACTTCCATAAAGTAAATTTCTACCATAGAAATATCCAATTCCCACTTTATTTCATCATATATTTCACAAAATATACTTTTCATTTCAAAAACCATTTTACAGATCTTATCCGCAAATTTCCAATATTACTTTCATTCTATCCCATACAATGTACTCATATCATCTGTATGGAATATCAATCTGATCGCTCACTCGATCACACAATTTCTCTTTCGAACTAGTATCGTTCACCCGACTTCCTAGTGCGGTCTCAGATCTGGTTTCTTGATCAGAAAACGTCATTCTCCTTGCATAGCCATAACTATGATAAAGAATATCCAGAACCAATCAAAAATCCATATCCAGGTTCGCCGTCGAAAATCAAGTAAAAAAATCCCAACTCGGATCGATATATTATCTCGAAATTCTGTGCTCGAATCTGCATCAAATCATTACGCGAATAGAATAATATACGTACATCCTACGTATTTATCTTCATTGATTATTAGCTAAAATAATTCCCTTTTCATTCATTTATTATTCTATTTACTTATTCACAGTTGTTTTAATCCTTATTTGGATTATCACTTCAGTTCTTATCTCATTTGGTAATAGATCATAAACAGTTTGCACTCGGACCAGCTTATATTTATAAAATAGCTTGAAAAGTTAATAATAGATATGTAGTTGAAAAATAGTTATTACATTGTAAAATAGCTGTAAAATAGTTAAGTAACCGTAAAATAGTTTGAAAAATAGTTAAGTAGTTATAGAATATTTAGGTAATTGCAAAATAGTTGTAAAATAGTAATTAGTTATAAAGTTGTTGGAAAATAGTAATTCGTTTATAAATTAGTTGTAAAATAGTTAAATAGTTCCAAAAAAAATTGTAAAATAAGTATAAAATAGTTTGGCTTTAAAAAGAAAGATTGTATTTAGTAAATAGCTTGGAAAAATAGGTTTATATTAAAACAATTTATTTTGAAAACAGTCTAGAGCCAAACTGTTTAACTTCCAAATCTTCATTCCCATTAATTCCATTTAAATTTCCACTTTCTCTTGAATTGACTCAATTTCAATTCAATTTAGATAACTTCTATTCCTATTCCAATTTTATACTTTATTCAACTTCGATTTCAATCTCAATTAATTCAATTAAATTTCAAATTGAACCAATTTTCAATTTTAATTCATTTCAACCACAGTTTTGAATTAATCTCAATTCCAATCACTTTCCATCCCATTAAATTTATTCAATCCCAATTTGAGTTGAATTAACCTATATCCTTTCAAATTCAAATCATATTCCATTTGAATTTAAAACTTTTCAACTTTAATCACAAATCCAAATTATTTAAATCCAATTTTAATTTGAACTAATTTCAAATTAAATCTCACTTTAAATCATCTCTAACTATATAAATTCGAGTTATATTTTCAAATGTTGGTTTAACCTCTTAAACCAAATTAACCTTTATTTTTAAAGTCTTTAAAAAATTTAATTCTGAGTTCATATTTAAGAATTTCATTAGCCTTTACTTCCACATAAATTTATTTCTAGGTTCAAATAAAAGTTCAAATCCTTTTTAATTAATTTAATCTTACAAAAACCAATTTCCAAAAATTTCAGTTGAAATTTTATCTTAAACATCCAAATCTTAGGTCCAAAATGATTCCATTTCTCCAATTCCAATTTTATTTCAACATCAAAATATTTTAATTAACTTCAAAATAAGGCTTTATGCCCACTTAATCACAGTAGTCGTTATAAAATATCACATTACACTTCTTAATTTATTTTAAACAATTTCAATTCACAGTTTCATAAATTATTGATAACAACAGGATGATATTAGGATAAGCCAAAGTAAATAAACATCCATAAATAGCATTCATCACACATTCCTAGAACTCAAACCCGATTGAAATCTTATATGACTCCTTTCTAAATCAACCCATTTAACTTCCCTAAGTTAAATCTCAATTTCATCTTGAAATTTCCATATCAGGTTGTTCATTCAAACTTATTTAACTTCCTCTAAGTTAAATTTAATCCCGTTAACCTTACTCAAATTTGATTTTCCACTTCAAATTTCAAATTTCTATCACTTTAAAGATCAAAAACTTATTTTACTTGGGTTTTTACATCACACTTCAGGGAAAATCAAAACTCATCACATTAGAGTTTATTCAAAATCATTTTTGTATATCCATACGTGTTTACATATTTATTTCTAAGCCCACCAAATCATATTTTTTTGTAATTTAAACCAGCTTTAGTTTTAATTCAAAATAGTTTTCTTTAAAGTTTCAAACAACTCTTATTATAAAATAAGATCACATTCAAAATATTCTGAATAATACTATTTATTATTTCTCTTAACATTTGAAAACATTTACAAATGTTTCTAGACTTAGAATTCAAAACTTCTCAATTTACATCCTCTCTAATTTACAAGTTATACTCATCTAATGGTTACTTCCTTAAAACATTTTTATTATTTATTGGAAAAAATCATCCAATTATTAAACATAATAACCATTTGTTTTATGGTTTGAAACCAATTCTAATTCATCTTAGTTGTATAGTTCATTTTATCCAATTTCTATTTGGATATATATTCATCACTTAATTCTTATCCAATAACCAATTATTGCTTTATATGTAAAATATAGGCTTTTATAAAAAATTCATTCATTTTAAAAACCATTATTAAAATCATTATATAGGAAAATAACAAGTATGCTCTCATATACACACACACACACTCAACTCATTCTAGGGTACCACTGACCCTAACCTTAATGAGTACACCCATCAGAGCCAAGGTTCTCGCTTAACCTTCAGCTCTGATACCAACTCTAACGACACAGAATTTTCGATCTTGAAAATTCTAGATAGTTAGGAGAAGAAGAAAGAAGATAGAAGAAAGAGTAGAAACAAAACACAAAATCTCACATTTGCAACAGATAAAATATAATATCAAATAATAGCAGTTATACAAAGGAAAACTGTATCTGTTAATTTGCATTCAATACATCAGAGTTACAACCAATCACGTATAATCTGGACAGTATGACAACCTGTCCCAGATAAACAACAATATATAGCACAGCGGAATATACTCCATACGTTCCTATCACCCAGCTCCCCTCCTAAGCTCTAGAATGTCCTTACTTGAAAATCTGTAATACTCGATCTGACTCGAGCATTACATCAAAGTAACACCCGGGTCAGGCTGGAAACCAACATGAGTAAATCCACGTAACAAGAAATACTAATGCATAAAACTTACTTAAAACCCGTGGTAACTCGTTCATCACTACAAGTTCACAACTTGCTATAGTCAACACTTATATTCACAATCAATCCCCAAGTACCTTTACTTAGTTTTAAATGGTCCAGTCATTTAAATTATTCCATTTTAGCCTATCGATTTCACATATCAATATATAAAGAATCATTGTAGGTTACAAATCTAAGTGGGTTCGGGTATTTACTGATACCTGACCTCGGTCTCTTCGAATTCAATACCATCTTAACCCAAGCTATTCAAGTGAAATACAATTTCAAACTATAAATACAGGATGTCATTTTTCACAACAATCCATCATCGATAAATAACCACATTATCTCTGTTTAACCCAAACATCTCATATCACAAAACATTTATATCAGAAATATTAACCAATTCAACGCATTTAATATAATCCAATAATTCATAAGCTGAGTTAAATAATCGCACAATTAATTTAAACCAAATAAATTAATTACCTAACCCTGCTTAATTAATATTAATTACAAACCATTTGTTATTACTTTAATTAATTAACGAAATTCATTAATCATCATTAATTACCCAGCTTAAGTAATTATCCTCAATTACTTAATTATCCCTTAATCAATAACATTAATTAACCTTTGATTGATTTATTACATTAATAAATTAACCATTTAATTACTTACATCAAGTAATTTTCCTTTAAGTAACTAATTATTCCCTAATTACTTTATTAAGTAATTATCCTATTGGTTAATTATCCTCAATTAATTAACTTTTAATTAAATTAATTAACCCTTAACAAATAAATCCTTAAATAACTTATATTAAGTAATTATCATTTAAGTAATTAATCTCTAATTAATTAATCCCAAATTTCCAATTAATTAATCTCTAACTAATTTATTACTCGTAATTAACTAATCTTTAATTAGTAATTAATTAATTTCCCTTTAATTACTTCATTAATTAAATTAATCAGTAATTATCCAAGACCTTAATTAACTTTAAGATAACTATTTATCTTTATTGATTACTTAAATTACACAAAAAATTTAAACACTTATCTTTTACTCAACTACTTTATTTCATCTTTCATTTAAGTTTAAAATAACTTAAGAATTCACTAAATTAATTTAAGTAAAATAAATCATATAACCTTCCTTAAAACAACACCTAAAAGCATTTATATAAGAAATTATTTTTAGAAATAGTTAAGTCTTGGTTTACTTTCAAATTCAAAACTTGCCATCATTTAAATTAATTTCTTTTGAAATACTTACTTCAGGTTCAACCCAGCAAAATACGAATCCATACCCGAGACTTCCTGCTTCTCTTCTTTTTTTTTTTAAAAGAAACTTGTTTAAACTTTAAAACTGTTTTAACTTAACCCTGCTAACGCACTCGAGACAAATCTCATGACAAATCAAATTTTACCCAAGCTGTAGAAAAATTCACCCGAGATCAGCAATCTACAGACACGCAACAACATCGTGCACGTGTACAGATGGTCAGAGCATCTCCGACCATCGCCACTACCTTTGGCAAGTCGAACATGGCCTCTCTACTTGATAATGAACACACAAGCTTTGAATCGAACTCGAAAAGGAGATCAAGCCTAAACGAACCCGAACTGGAGAGAACCATCACTAAAACCTTTCCCGTGCTTCCACCAATGGTCACCAAGAGTTTTGAAACTCCGACCAACTCTTCTCCAAAGGCCCACACACCTATTTACCCACTCGCGATCCAGCCCGAAACTTCCACGATGGAGAATTCAATCCAAACATGCCGACGAACCCAACAAGATGTAAACCCTTGTTCACCCTCTTTCGCCTCCACCATGCTCGAGAAATTCATCAACCATTTTTGCTGTCATTCCCAATCCATGAATCACCTTCCACAAGAACCCCGACCATTCAAATGCCACCGATCACCAGAATTCGCTCGAAACTCAAATTCCATTCAACAAACGATATCTCATGATTTTTAAGTCTAAAAATTTTGATTTTAATTTTAGAAATCCTAATTTTCGAAAACAAAATCAATTATATACTTGAAGCAAACAATTATTGTGATTGAGGTTTTGATGTTTCCATATTCAATGTTTTTTTCCTCTCAGTGAAAATCTTGCTAATGATTTAGCTAAAAATATTTTTAAAATTTATATCATGGTATAACAAACAAGTTTTTTTATTCACCATGTCCTAAAAAAATCAGGAAAGGAGAACATGATTTTTCTTTAAAACCTAAATCCTGAACAACTAAAACAAAATCAATGTTCTATAAACATACATGCACATCCATTCAGTACACACACACAAACAAACATATATATATATATATAATATTCATACTAGACAAACATGCAAGCATTTTCATATTCTGTTCCAAATAATTACAACATGCACAAAATTATAAACAGATTGAAACTTAGTTTACTCACCTTTTGTTTTGAATAGAGGAAGTTTGAAAAATCTTGAAATTGTAACAACCCGATATTTTCAGCCATTCGCATCCACACATGCCGAACTTGAATTGCTCAAAATACCGTATTGTAAATAAATTTGGAGAAAATGAAATACAATCACAGAATCACAGACACAGAAATATCAGAATAACTCGCAGCGGAAATTAAAATACCATAGTAGTTCAAGAAGCTACTATAACAAACTCTCAAAACATAACATATAATATCAGTCTGAAAAACATATACAATAGAAATCTCAAATACATAGCAGTTTATAAATACCAGAGCTGAAATAGAACAATTGAAATTGAAAGGAACAGATAACTAGACAAGCAGAATCTCCAGCGATTCCTTGCTCTAGAAAGAAATCCAAAGCTAAGCTGTAAATACGCAGGCTGACCCGAGCGTAAAGTAAAACACAAAACACTCGAGTCAGGACATATATACTTATATAATGTAAACCAACTCAAATGAACTGTAGTGGAAATGCACAATAACTTAAAGGACGCTTGGGATCGCCCATCCTTTAAGAATTAGTTAAACTACAAATTATAAACATCATGTGGTTAAAATTTCAAATGGTAGTTTATACCTCGAAATCAAGTATCATTTCAAAATTCAATATCATTCAAAAGTCCATTTCAAAATATCAAATATCGTATCTTCCAAACCACACCCATTTATAAAAAATACCATTTCAACACATATTTCAAAATAGTTTATATTTCAAAACAAATTACTTTATTCTAAATCAAAAAAATGAAGTTATTATATTTAATAATCTAAATTATTAAATTTCCAAAATTTTAGTCTTTTTCTAAATTTATTTATTCACTTAAATTTGTCAAAACAGTGAAAATTCACTTTACGTAGCATTTTAGAAAATGCTACAGAAAGTTACATTCAAAACAGTTCAATTTAACAAAAGACAACATTTAAAAATGCTGAAATAGGGTTACATTAGTTTTAAAGAAAACTTAGTTAAATTCAACAATTATAGCACTTATAGAAATGTTATAATAACCTTTAATCCAAACTAGCTTTTTAGTTCATTATTATCAACTACAACATTCGCAAATGTTGTATTATCATTTACATTTGAATTAATAGCATTTGAGGAATGCGGTTAATTAACTTCAAATATTCAATATAATTTCACAGACAATTATATTTTTATTTAAATCACTTTTTGACTTATAAAATCACATAAATTCACTTTTATAATCATCATTTAATTTTCATTAAATTCATGATTTTATAAAGTTAAATTTCCATTCAAAAATCAAGATTTACTAATAATTCCCTTATTAAATTCCAACATTCCAATTTTATATTCATTAAATTAAATTTCAACTTAACAGTTAAGTTTAAAATTTCAAATATAAGTTAATTTCATTTTTATTTACTTAACTTAAAATTCACTTTTAAGCCAAATTCATAAATTCCAATTTTAGTTATATTTCAAAATTTCAACTTAAATATTCATTCATTTCACATTTTAACTTTATTCAAAAATCATTAATATAATATAAAAATCATTTAAATTCGCTTAAATCCAAATTATCATAAAATTATCATATTTTCATATTTAATTTAATTTCCATTTATAATTAAATCAAAATTTCCAAAAAAATTTACACTCAAATTTTCTAACTTTTCCATAATTTATTTCACTTATAAGTTTTCAGAAAATCAATAATGCTTTACAAAAATCATTTTTTATTAATTTTAAATCAAAATATTATAATATTCACATTTCTAAAATATTTTAAATTTTTTAGAAAAACATATTTTAACAAAGGGTCTGTATTTCATTTTCTAGCCTAGGTAAAAGTGATACGGGTAATATATCATTTCAACCCGTAATTTACAAAGAAAACTCGGGTTTGATCATTTCAAACCCGCAATCCCAAGTAAATGAAAATAATTGAAAATTACTCAGGCCTATCATTTTAGCCCGTAACAATTTTCTCCTATTTTAAAGTCCGTTCGGGTATGTATCATTTCAACCCATAGTGATTCTAATTTAAAGGGAACTTGCAGTGTGATGAACAGATAGAAATAACAGAACATCATAATATAACAGTAATAGATTTTATAACAAGTGTTTAAGCATTGGTGGACATCATATAATCATAATATAGCAGGTGTAACATGATAATGCATTTTACAGATTCAAAAGCGGTCAATTTACTAGTTATATATGTACATATTGTCTGGTGAGAATAACTCACCTGTTTAAGCTGGAGATGGCAAACAACTAAACCCAACAGAGATCCATAAAAGCACGAGAGCACGATAATGATTTGAGTGTGAGAGAGGCAAGATTAAATGTCTTGAATACATGAGACAAAACAATTCAAATATACTTTAGCAAACACTACACATACTTTTAAACAACTTATAAATTCAAGCACAAAACAAATCCAAACCAATTGCACTTGCCTTCATCTAGAATAGGATCAGCCATGGCTGGAAAATACACGACTAAAGATTGCTCTAAGGTCTGGTTGTGGACCTATAGGGGTTGGCCTATCCCAGAGAAAGTGGTGCAAAGGTTTGTGAGGCAAGATGCTAATGTTCAAAGGCAAAAGCAAGGATTTCTATGCAACTTTGGGATCGGCCAAAGCTATGGAGGGCATGGCCACTTCAGGTATGGTCAGGTGAGGGTGTGAAAAGGTGTATTAGGTCGAGATCAGGCCAGTGGTGGTGGTGGTTGGTCGGCCTAGGTGGTTGAGAGAGGTGGTGCTAGACTTAAGTGCTCGGCTTGTACAACAAGTGGAGTTTTGTTGGATTTTGGTGATGGATCAATCAACTAGGAGGCACAGCTTGGGGTTTAGCCAGAGAGCAGGTGGTGGTGGAGGTGTTCTCAGGTGATAGTGGAGGCGGTAGGTCATGGTGATGGAGGTGGCCAAACCTATGACGAGAAAGACAAGTGCAAAATCATTATCAAAGAAGCATAAAAGTAAAACAAAAGAGAAGAAAAGAAATTTACCCAAAATTTTTCTTAAAGCTATGGCTGAATTTTTTTTGTTCAAGAAGGAGAAAAGAAAGTATGTGAAATGGAAATAGAGTATGCGGCTGAAGGAAGTGAGAAATTATGGCTAATTGATGTAAAGTTATGTTAAATGTGAAAAGGTGGAAGATAAAGAGCCATAGGAAAATCAAAAGTCATAACCTTTTCAAAGTACCTTTTAGTTTCTTTATATAAGTTTAAATTACCGAAAATAATTATAATTTCAGTTCAAATTCGAAAATGCAACAAAAATATAAAATATAAATAAGTAATTATTACTTATATAAGATGAAAATAAGAAAATAGCACAAACATGAAAACTAGTCTTGAAAATTGGAAAATAAACAGAATAAACTTTGAAAAATTTATATGGACTTGGAAAATATTTGAAAATAAAGATAATAACATAAAATAAAAATGCATTCACAAAAATAAATAAATAAATTTGAATTAAATATAATTTAAATGAAGAAAATAACAGAAAAATAGAAACCAGCCTTTAAAATTAGGAAATAAATGCAATAAACTTTGGAAATTTTTTATCATCATTTTAAAAATATTTAAAATAAAATATATACCTAACATGTCATATAACACATATTAAAACATGATTTAAAAAATAAAAATATTATTTATATAATTTAAAATAGGCAATTTTATTAAATAAATCAATTTACATACAATATTGTAAAAAGCATAATTTCACAATACAAATCGGATTTCAATGAAATAAAAAGTAGTATTCATAAACTTTAATCTATTTTCATAACAAATGATAAAATTCAAAAATTTTAAATTTTAAATTTAAAAGTCAAAGTTTGACCAAATCGACCAAAATCTACATTTTTTGGAAATATTTTATTTATTCAGGTTTGGAATTATAATTCACACAAAAGTCAAATTTATATTTAAAATAACAAAATTTATTAATTTTAATAAATATAATAAATTTTTTAAACCAGGAGTTTCGATTTAAATAATTAAAATAAGCAGCTAAAATAATCACAAAACACTGGGTTGTTACACTCTCCCACACTCAAATATTTTCGTCCTCGAAATGAACGAACAAGGAAATAAGGAAAAACAAGATAGACAAACAAATAGTACCTGGAATAAATAATTCCGGATTCGAAGCACGAATGTTTTCCTCCGTCTCCCAAGTACAATTACGGTCATCGGTACTTCACAGTACCTTGATCAGACTAACAGATTTCCTTCTTGGCTACTTCGTAGCTCTGTCGACAATACGAAGTGGTTTCCTCTCGATAGTCAGATTAGGTTAAATATCCAACTATCAAAAGCAGAAGGCTGAACCAAAAAGAGATGGGTCAAGAAGATACTAAAGGAGATGTGAGACATGGAATACATCATGCACTCCAGACAGCTTCTCGGCAAATCCAGTAGATAAGCCAAAGAACCAACTCTTTCCACAAATGCGAAAAGGAACCTCGAAAAGTAAGAAGAAGATAGGAATAGCTAGAAGGAAAAATAGGTTGGAACACAAGGATGGACCATTATTTTAAAACCAAATAAATTTCAATTTAAAATTTTATATTTACAACATTTTATAATATGATAAATAGTCATTTGATTCAAAATTGATAGTTCGAAGTAAACAATATTTAAAACATTTTACATAAATGATCAAAATATCCTTTATACAAAACTTTACCAAAATACTTTTATAACTCGATGTCTTAACAAGTTTACTTTTGTTCCTACAGACTCTGGCCATGCGTTGATCAAGCGCAAAGCTAGAATTCTCCAGGTACTTGGTAGACTTGTTTCAACACCCAGTGAAAATACAGGAAAATACTTTTAAAAACAGATATGGAAGTACAATCCAAACAAATCAACCAAACCAAAACAGTTGTCTAACCATGGATCGCAAATACACAATGCTTACGTCTGGATCCCCCAGGAAACAATCCGTATCCGTAAGCTTTCTCAGCCCTGTGAGTTACGCCATGAGGACTAGTAGAGTGCAGGATACAAATGGTTACGCCTATATCCCCCAGGAAACAATCTGTACCCCTAGGCCGTCTCAGCCAAGCAGTTTTGCTACTAATGCAACCTACATAGAGTGCTGGATACACAATGGTTACGCCTGGATCCCCTAGGAAACAATCCGTGCCCCTAAGCCAGCTCAGCTAGGCAGTTGCGCTATGCAGTCGCGCTCGTAAGACTATGGAGATCGCCATGGAATTCGATGGACACTCGAGTATCATATCCGGAAAACCCAAATCATAGAGAATAACATCGATAGAATGAATCCACAGTGTGGCCACATAGCGGATATCAAGCAGAAGACACTTTCCATATCTTTACTTCAAAATATATATTGTATAGTACCTTTCAATATCACTTTCAAATATCATACTTATATAACGTCCATTATATATAAGATTCCATTTCAAATCGAATATTTCCAAATCAATAGCATATCAAATCATACTTATATAGACTTCGATTATATAAGATTTCAATTTACAAATTGAGTACCCTTACAAATCAATAGTTTCAAATCACTTCATACTTATACAAATCAATTTTATATAAGTTCGATAACTCCCAAATCAAAGTATTTAAATAAACAAGGTTCCCAATTTCAAACCATTTCAATATCAATTCAGTTTCAAAATCATATATGAGTTCACCAAATCATTTCTTCCTAATTACGTATATTCAGTTTCAACGTTTCTTAAAACAATAGATTTAGAAAATAATCCAATTTCCCAAATCAACAAAAATTTAGGTAAAAAAAATTCATTTCCATTTCAAACATATATTCACTTTCAAAAAATCATAATACTTCCAAAGTTATAAATCTTTCAAAACCAAAATACTTGAAATCATTACACTTTGAAAATCATAACATTTCGAAATCATACATTTGACATCATAAACATTCCTTTAATTCTTTACATTTCACAAATTTATTCAATTAAACCAAAATCTAAAATTTCCAATTTTAATTCAATTCAAACCATCAGTTTCAATTCAATTTAGTTTTTTAACAAAACCATTTCAAATATTATCAAATTTCAAATAAAGATTTGATCCGTAAAATAAACTATTAATTCTTCAGTGTATTTCAAAGCTTAAATATACCATATTCCAAAACTAAATGTTATAATTTCATATATCCCAATTTTTACTTCATTATTACTTAGTTTTTGAAATATTCATTTCATAAATCCATCATTTTTAAATATGCTCAAATTACAAGTAAACCAAAAATCCTTTCATACAAATATAAACATTAAATATTCATTTATCAAAATCAATTATCATTTCAAATTCACATTCTTTATCAAAATAAAGATTAAACCATTTCCAAACCATTTCAATCATCAAAATATCTAAAATGGTTACTAAATTTAAAACCTTCAACCTATTTATTTCTATATGAAAAATCCAATTTAACATTGGAAAGATTATTATTCTATATATATATATATGTATACTTTATTCAAAACATTTCAAATCTATAATTCATATCAGTATAATTCAACATAGTCTTATTTATTTCACTTAACAAACAGTTTCAAACTTATATAAATCATATTACTTTATACCTTAAGCATACCAAACTAAACTTATATTCTTTATCAAATACTTTATACCTTTCAAAATTTCTTAGCTTTGAAAAGTTAACCTTGATTTGGAAGTGCTCAAACCTTCAAAATAGTCGAAGAAATCATATTTTCGAATGTAAGAGTTGGAAATCATCAACAAATCAGTAAATCAATTCCAATAGATAAGGCTATACCAAAACAAATCTGAATCTCGAGGACTGAACACCGGCTTATTTTAAATCATTTAATATATATATATACATATATCTTTCGAATATCAAACCATACTTCAAAATCTGAAATCAAAATTGGTTTCATAAAATCACTCGCATAGCAAAGCTACTAGAGTGGCCTCTCCCCCACTCAGAAACTCGAAAATCAATGTCGACGATGCATGCATTCATCACCGAAATTATTTTCTAGCGACATAAGTGGGTTCTGGACTTTCATTTTTCTTGAAACCTCGTTGAAATCTCTTCGAAATCATTCGAAATTCATTCGATTACATTTTAAACATTTCTTATTCAGAAAAATATCTTTAAATCATATTATTATTATATATTTTCCAAAATCTTAAAACCAATTTCAAAACATTGGGGTACGATTCCTCGAAATTCAACATTCAAAACTTTTCAGTTATAAATCATTTTATATAAGTCAAATTCTTATAAATTTTCAAAATTTCAATTTCTTTCAAACTTTCAAATTTCCATTTTCAAAAGATATAAAAATCCTTATTGAAAACATTTCACTTTTATATAAAATAAGGCCATCCTTATTAAAATAATAATTTCGATATATGCACAATTCCAAAATACAACCAAACACAAATTTCCAAGGGATGATTCAGTGATGGATTTCAAAACAAACAGAAATTCGAATTTAGAGGAGTTCTAATCGAATAGAATCCCGATTCAAAGATAAGCTCGAACTAAGATTAGATAATTCAATAATAGAAGATGGATAAGCCTATATAAATCGCGGGCGACCTTAACTGGTCAACTGTGACTTTAGGAATATAACCAATACTGAAATCTAAGGAAATCGACATTCGATTGCCAGAGATAGAATCCGGGTAGAGCAGGAGATAGATAACATCATAAGCCGAGGATACATAAATATCCTGGTGAACCAATGCCAATTGCAAAGGAGTTTCACCCCTTTACAAATTATTCAAAGATTGGCGGAATCACCAATCTTTAGAGAGGTCATTCCAAAGTGGAGTTATGGAATGCTCCAAAAATCAAAAGAATACAAATAGAGAAGACAAGACTGGATTTCAGAACAATTGGAAGCGTTCCAAAGTTTAAGGAAAAAAAACCGATAAGAATCCTAACCAAAAGATTTCTAATAAGGTGGATACAGAAGGAATGAAGTTTAGAAAATCTTGGTTTCAAAAATAAGAAATTTTTTATACCAAACTAATCTTTGAAAATTTTAAAAATAATTTGAAAATTATTTTATACTTCGAAAATACGTTCTCTCACAAAGAAAGGATTATGAGATTGATTTCACTCATTCTAGGATATTTCTACCCTATCTCTAATGAGTTTTTGCTCCACAGGCTAAGGTGTGCCTAAAACCAAAGCTCTGATAGCAAATGTAACAACCCAATATTTTCAGCCATTCGCATCCACACATGCCGGACTTGAATTGCTCAAAATACCGTATGGTAAATAAATTTGGAGCAAATGAAATACAATCATAGAATCACAGACACAGAAATATCAGAATAACTCGTAGCGGAAATTAAAATACCATAGTAGTTCATGAAGCTACTATAACAAACTCTCAAAACATAATACATAATATCAGTCTGAAAAACATATACAATAGAAATCTCAAATACATAGCAGTTTATAAATACCAGAGCTGAAATAGAACAACTGAAACTGAAAGGAACAGATAACTAGACAAGCAGAATCTCCAGCATTTCCTAGCTCCAGAAAGAAATCCAAAGCTAAGCTGTTAATACGTAGGCTGACCCGAACGTAAAGTAAAACACAAAACACTCGAGTCAGAACATATATACTTATATAATGTAAACCAACTCAAATGAAATGTAGTATAAATGCACAATAACTTAAAGGATGCTTGGGATCGCCCATCCTTTAAGAATCAGTTAAACTATAAATTATATACATCCCGTGGTTAAAATTTCAAATGGTAGTTTATACCTTGAAATCAAATATCATTTCAAAATTCAATATCATTGAAAAGTCCATTTCAAAATATCAAATATCGTATCTTCCAAACCACACTCATTTATTTAAAATACCATTTCAACACACATTTCAAAATAGTTTATATTTCAAAACAAATTACTTCATTCTAAATCAAAAAAATGAAGTTATTATATTTAATCATTTAAATTATTAAATTTCCAAAATTTTAGTCTATTTCTATATTCATCTATTCACTTAAATTTATCAAAACAGTGAAAATTCACTTTACGCGGCATTTTAGAAAATGCTACGGAAAGTTACATTCAAAACAATTCAATTTAACAAAAAACAGCATTTAAAAATGCTGAAATAGGGTTACGTTAGTTTTAAAGAAACTTAGTTAAATTCAACAATTATAGCACTTACAGAAATGTTATAATAACCTTTAATCCAAATTTGCTTTTTAGTTCATTATTATCAACCACAGCATTTGCAAATGCTGTATTATCATTTACATTTGAATTAATAGCATTTGAGGAATGCAGTTAATTAACTTCAAATATTCAATATAATTTCACAAATAATTATATTTTTATTTAAATCAGTTTTTAACTTATAAAATCACATAATTTCAGTTATATAATCATCATTTAATTTTCATTAAATTCATGATTTTATAAAGTTAAATTTCCATTCAAAAATCAAGATTTACTAATAATTTGCTTATTAAATTCCAACATTCCAATTTTATATTCATTAAATTAAATTTCCACTTAACACTTAAGTTTAAAATTTCAAATATAACTTAATTTCATTTTTATTCACTTAACTTAAAATTCACTTTTAAGCCAAATTCACAAATTCCCAATTTTAGTTATATTTCAAAATTTCAACTTAAATATTCATTCATTTCACATTTTAACTTTATTCAAAAATCATTAATATAAAAATCATTTAAATTCACTTAAATTCACATTATCATAAATTTATCGTATTTTCATATTTAATTTAATTTTCATTTATAATTAAATCAAAATTTCCCAAAAAACTTACATTCAAGTTTTCTAACTTTTCCATAATTTATTTCACTTATAAATTTTCAGAAAATCAATAATGCTTTACAAAAATCATTTTTTATTAAGTTTAAATCAAAATATTATAATATTTACATTTCTAAAATATTTTAATTTTTTTAGAAAAACATATTTTAACAACGGGTCTGTATTTCATTTTCTAGCCTAGGTAAAGTGATACGGGTAATATATCATTTCAACCCGTAATTTACAAAGAAAACCCAGGTTTGATCGTTTCAAACCCGCAATCCCAAGTAAATGAAAATAATTGATAATTATTCAGACCTATCATTTCAGACCATAACAATTTTCTCCTATTCTAAAGTCCGTTCGGGTATGTATCATTTCAACCCATAGTGATTCTAATCTAAAGGGAACTTGCAGTGTGATAAACCGATAAAAATAACAGAACAACATAATATAACAATAACAAATTTTATAATAGGTGTTTAAGCATGGGTGAATATCATATAATCATAATATAGCAGGTGTAACATGACAATGCATTTTACAGATTCAAAGGTGTCAATTTACTAGTTATATATGTATATATTGTCTGGTGAGAATAACTCACCTGTTTAAGCTGGAGATGGCAAACAACTATACCCAAAAGAGATCCATAAAAGCACGAGAGCACGATAATGATTTGAGTGTGAGAGAGACAAGACTAAATGTCTTGAGTACACGAGACAAAACAATTCAAATATACATTAGCAAACACTACACATACTTTTAAAGAACTTATAAATTCAAGCACAAAACAAGTCCAAACCAATTGCACTTGCCTTCATCTAGCATAGGCTCAGCCATGGCTGGAAAATACATGACAAAATCTTGCTTCAAGGTCTGGTTGTGGACCTATAGGGGTCGGCCTATCCTAGAGAAAGTGGTGCAAAGGTTTGTGAGGCAAGAGGCTAATGTTCAAAGGCAAAAGCAAGGGTTTCTATGCAACTTTGGGCTCAGCCAAGGCTATGGAGGGTACGGCCACTTCAGGTATGGTAAGGTGAGGGTGTGTAGAGGTGTGTTAGGTCGAGATCAGGCCAGTGGTGGTTGGTCGGCCTAGGTGGTTGAGAGAGGTGGTGCTAGACTTAAGTGCTCGGCTTGTACAAAAAGTGGAGTTTTGTTGGATTTTGGTGATGGATCAATCAACTAGGAGGTACGGCTTGGGGTTTGACCAGAGAGGAGGTGGTGATGGAGGTGTTCTTAGGTGATGGTGGAGGCAGCAGGTCATGGTGATGGAGGTGGCCAGACCTATGATGAGAAAGAGCAAGTGCAAAATCATTATCAAACAAGCATAATGTAAAACAAAAGAGAAGAAAAGAAATTTACCCAAACTTTTTCTCAAGGCTATGGCCGAAATTTTTTTTGTTCAGAAATGAGAAAAGAAAGTACGTGAAATGGAAATAGAGTATGCGGCTAAAGGAAGTGAGAAATTATGGCTAATTGATGAAAAGTTATGATAAATGTGAAAAGGTGGAAGATAAAGAGCCATAAGAAAATCAAAAGTCATAACCTTTTCAAATTACCTTTTAATTTCTTTATATAAATTTAAATTACTGAAAATAATTATAATTTCAGTTCAAATTCGAAAGTTCCAAAAAAATATAAAATATAAATAAGTAATCATTAATTATATAAGATAAAAATAAGAAAATAGCACAACATGAAAACTAGTCTAGAAAATTTGAAAATAAACAGAATAAACTTTGAAAAATTTATGTGGACTTGGAAAATATTTAAAAATAAAGATAATAACATAGAATAAAAATGCATTCACAAAAATAAATAAATAAATTGTAATTAAATATGATTTAAATGAAGAAATAACCGAAAAATAGAAACTAGCCTTTAAAATTAGGAAATAAATGCAATAAACTTTGGAAAAATTTTATCTTCACTTTAAAAATATTTAAAATAAAATATACACCTAATATATCATATAACACATATTATAACATGATTTAATATGTAAATATATTTATATAATTTAAAATAGGCAATTTTATTAAATAAATCAATTTACATACAATATTGTAAAAATCATAACTTTCACAATACAAATCGGATTTCAACGAAATGAAAAATAGTATTCCTAAAATTTAATTTATTTTCATAATAAATGATAAAATTCAAAAATTAAAAACTTTAAATTTTAAATTTAAAAGTCAAAGTTTGACCAAATTGACCAAAGTCTACATTTTCTGGAAATATTTTATTTATTCAGGTTTGGAATTATAATTCACACAAAAATCAAATTTATATTTAAAATAACAAAATTTATTCATTTTAATAAATATAATAAAGTTTTTAAATCAGGATTTTCAATTTAAATAATTAAAATAAACAATTAAAATAATCATAAAATATTGGGTTGTTACAGAAATGGTTAGATAACTGGAACTGAAATCTTGAGTTTGATCTGGAGATTTTTGCTGACATAAATTTGAATCCTGAATTGTTAGTTGCTTTCGATCTTGAAGCCTTAATCCTAGATGAATCTGAAGTTGTTGACTTAGTTGTTTTATATCTATTTTGGTTTGGCCTTCTTAGATTTTTTTTTCGTTCTTTCTTTTTTTCCTTCTGATTTTAGGTTTCTTTATTGTTTGTTTTTTTCCTGGTTTGTGTACAGGTTTTGTTTCTTTTGAAAATGAAATAAAAAGATGAGAAAAGGAGAGTAAAGATATTATATAGTTTCATTTTCTTTTTATCTATTATTTTAGAAAAAAAGGGAATAAATGACACATGTTCATTCCCTACCTTAAAATCCTAACACTTGTTAATGCCATCACTTATTAATTAGCACTTGTAATTATGCATGTGTTTATTAGTTTTTAAATGGTTATAAAGATTTTATATTAATTTCCTAATTTATAAATACATATCTTAATATATATACACAAAATCCTTTAAAAGAAAATAATATAATACAAACTATATTCTAAATAAAATCATATATAATATATCCCAAAATATATTTAAGATATTTATTTATCTTTTGAACTTGAAATTCTAATCTAAATTTAAATTCAAATTATATTTAAAATCCAATTTAAAATCAACTCAAATTTATATTTAAACAAACACAAATTTAATTTGTGATTAATAATTCTATTAAAATACATTTATATACATGCATGCATATATATAAGCAGCACATTACTATTATTTGAAAACAACAATTTTATCAATTTTAAATAATTTATAAAGGAAAGTATCACATTAAATTTCTTGAAATTTCCGGAATATCACACCCACATTCGCAGCGGATCAAAATATAATATCAAATAATAGCATTTATACAAAAAAAAGTTGAATCTGTCAATTTACATTCAATACATTAGAATACAACCAGCTGGATAGTTGTAACAACTCGTCTCTAAAAACAAACAATACAACTCCAATACATAGTGGAATATACTCCATACGTTCCTGCCATCCAGCTCGCCACTTAAGCTCTAGAATGTCCTAACCTGAAAATCTTTAATACTCGGTTGACTCGAGCATTACAATAAAGTAACACCCGGGTCAGGCTGGAAACCAGCGTGAGTAAACAATATAATTTGAAAGTAGTGAGTTATAAAACTTATTTGAAAACAAGGGTAACTCGTACCTTACTATGAATTCTTTACATGTTACAGTCAATCATTTATTGCAAAACAATATATAAGAATTGTTACTCAGTTCAAATGGTTATGTTACTTAAATATTCCATTCCAGCCTATTGATTTTAATATCAATCTGTAAAGAAATATTGTTGATACTAATCGAAGTGGTTTCGGATATTGCTGATATCCGACCCCGGTCTCTTCGAATCCAAAGTCATCTTTAATCTAAGTTGTTTAAGTGAATAAAATTTGATTTTAAATACAGTGTGTCACATTTACACAACAATTCATCATTGATAGATAACCCATGTTATCACAATTCAACCCAAACATATCATATCACAGAGCATCACAAATTACCAGTCTAGGGTTATAATCAATTCCGGCATTCTATACAATTTAATCATCCATAGGCAATATTGATTAATTATACAACTCCTAATTAATTTAATTTGATCGCCAAATAAATTAAATTAATTACTTTTAAATCCTGCTTAATTAACCATAATTAATTATAAACCATGTATTATTATTTTAATTAAGTAATGAAATTAATTAATCATCGCTTAATTATTCACATTAATTAATTAACCTTGATTACTTACATTAGTTAATTATTCTTAAATTAATTACATTAATTAACCCTTAATTAGTTATATTAAGTAATTATACTATAATTAATTACATTAAGTAAATATACTTTAATTACATTCACTAATTATCCTTTAATTTCCTTTATCAATTAACCGTTAATTAATTACATTAAGTAATTAACTATCCTTTGATTACTTACACTCATTAATTATCCTTAATTACTAATTAATGATCCTTTAATTAATCAAGACCTTAGTTAAGTAAAGATAAACCCTTTACCTTGATTAATTACTTAATTACATCATTTAATCTTATTAAAATAAATGCTTAACATTAATTTATATTACCATATAAAATCATTTGAGATCTTTTTGATTAATTAAAGTTTAATACACTTACCTAAATCACTTCTTAATTACATCCTTAAATCACATTTGAAAACACTTAGAGATTTAATTAAACAATTAACCTAATATAAAATTATTTTAAAACAAAATTTTTTTTAGACATTTAATTTTAACATTTTAATCTTTGAAAACTTGTTTAATAAATTTACTTTGGAAATTTGGTTATCATTCCTTTGAAAACTTTAAAAACTTGATCATGTTTTCATTTGAAAATTTGGTTATTTAAACACAGACCAAAACCCGAGCCCACACTCGCAAATACTCGAGCCAACCTCGAGCAAACTCTCCCGCTTCACTATCCTTTGAGAAACATACGATCGACTTTAAGCCAATCCCGAGAAAAACTCTTCTTCCTCGAATTCCACTACAACTTCCAGACACAACGTGCACATGTGCACGTGCACTTCTGTCCTGATCGCCTTCGACCCTCGCCGAGGCCTTCAACAAGTCGTCGATGATCTTTTGGACAACCCAGACCTCCCAGCACCGTCGATAGCATCGGGATTCAAAATCAAGCAATACGGGCACTTCCTGGAAACCAAACCCTCGACGAAATCACCTCGCCCCGTCGATCCCTGTGATATCCCGGAATTTTAGACAATATCAATTTAATAATCTTGATATAAAATTAAATTGATATTGATAATATTGACTAACAAAATATGTTTTGGTTTAATAATCAAATTTAAATAATAATTAATTTGTGATTTTATCTTTTAAATGCTAAAACAAATGTTTAAATTATAGTGTGTATATATATATATATTTGTATATATATTATAGTTTATCTTTGTTTTGAAATGCAATTAATAAATGAAGTTTGTTTTTAAATTCTAATAAAATATTGAGTAATTAGTAAATTATGTTTTAAATTAATATTTGGCTTTTAAAAATCTATTTAAATTAATAACTATATGGTTTGTAATATTAATAATAAATGTTATATTGTTTAAAATTTGACTTAGCTTAATTTTTTTTATTTTTAAATAAAAGTTGAGTTTATTTTTTTTATTTTTTAATATTATTTGATTAAATATGAATTGGGTATATTTTATATAAGTTTAAAATATAAGATAGCATGTGATTTAAATTCATTTAAATATAAAAGTGATTTATAATTTCTTTATAAATCATATAAAATTGTAAATTGATATTTGAAACCCTATTAATAAATATTCTATTTTTCTTAAATATAAAGAAGGATTAAAATAAGGAAAATGGAATCCTCATTTTAATAAATTGATTTTTTATTTTGATTTCAAAGGTTTAATTGATTTGAAGTTTTATTTTGAAACTCAAATTAATTGATTCTTTAAAACATTTGTGTAAAATTTTAATTTATTAATTGTTTTATTTACATTTACTTTTAATAAGAAATTCATTTATATTTACATAAACATAAAACAAATTAAGAAAACCCTTTATACACATTTAAATATATAACTTAATTTAATTAAAACAAGTGTAATCAAATTAGCAATCTAAGCAACATGGTTAGTTGTAAATCAAGAAATGTGACAAGTGTCATTTGATCTTCTCTTTATTTTAATTAAAACATTTTCAGCCTTAACCATTTTTACTATTCTTTCATTCATCCTCTTTTCTAAATCTAAGAAAACACTTCATTCAAAAATCTGAAACCCCTCAAAAACATATTTGCAAATTCATTTCAAAAGAAATTCTAACATCTGAAACTCCTCATTCAAAAATAAGATCAATCTTCTCAAATCAAAACCTGCACTTGCAACTCTGGAAATTTCTGTAAATCAAAAGCTTTAAGGTGTCTGCATTTTACAACCTGAAGATTTCTTTGCAATTAATCTCTAGAATTTCACCTACATGCATCTAATTCTGGGATAAGTTACAAATGCAAACTGCATTTCTTTTCTACCTGGAAATCAATTCCTGCAAAATCAATCTGCAAATTCATATTGGAGTCTGCAGTTGTACCAAAAGATCACTGCAAACTTGAGCAAATCAAAATGAATTTCTGCATAGTGAAGTCTGCATTTACAAAGAACCTACATTCCTTTTAAAGCCTGGAAGTTTGCATGCATATATTCATTGGATAGGGAGCTAATGCATTGCAGTTTCAATCTAGGAATTATGCTCTGCTCATAATTTTTTTTAGGTGAGTAACTCCTAAATTTTTCTTTACCAAAATCTGGTTGCTTGTTTTTATTTCTGGAATGAATTAATATGCATGATAAAAGTTTATAGAAAATTGCTTGTATATGAATTTTTGGGAATTACTTATTATTGATATAGGTGTGTGCTTTGGTTTGATCAGTAAATGATGATGTATCTGACTTAGGCATTTAAATTCAAATCTGTTTGTTAGGATAAAATAGAGTTTAAAATTTATACAAGTTGAATATTACATGTATTGCCTGAAACATTAATAACAGAGAAATAAAATTGTATAGGTGGAAAATATAAACATTATAAATCAATGTTTCAGATTTGGATATCAAAACATCATGCAAATTCATGAATATTAAATCTAGAATCACAGTTTATAAAGTAAAATCTAGGAGCAGTTCAAACTTCTCTGTATTTTGAATTTTAGGTGAGTTCAGTTGATTTTTGTGTTTGAATGGGTTGAGATTGTTTCTGTAGTAGAAGGAGATATCAGAGAAGTTGGGAAAATTTTTGATTTGGGTTGCCATTCATTTTTGAAGTTAAAATTTGAATTTAAGGTTATGAACCCTAGTTTTTACTGGGTTCCAAATTTTGCTTGAATTCGATCTCCTTGGTTGATCGAGTGTTTAGGGTTTTTGAAGGATGGTTGCTAGACCCTAGGGGAGTAAGTAACCGGAATTGTAGATTCATCGATGGTCGGAGGTGGATGAAATCATTGTTGGCAGGTTTGGAGTGTGGGAAATGCTGTGTTCCAGGTTTTTAAGGGAGCTGTTCAATTTGAATATGTGGAGATTGGTGATGTCTTGGGTGATCATGTTGGATTTAAGGGTGGATGGTGGATGGATGATCATCTCTGATGATCGGGAAGATGGCCATGGCAATGTGCATATGCACAATGGCCATAGAGAGGAGATTTAGTTCTGGAATTTAGGGAAGAAGTGGTGCTCGGGTAGATTCAGTCTTTGCTCGAAGTTAAGATAGGGGGAGACTCGAAGTAATTTAGCTTTTGGCTCGGGTAGTTTACTTTGGTGCAGTATTTTGAGTCTGTAACCAGATTTGCTTCAGGTTTTAAAATTTTAAAACTAAATAAAAAAATAGGCTAGGCAAGTTTAAATCTAAACTAAAGCAAGATTAAAACATGAATTCAAGTAGATTTTGAATTTCAGGTTTTGAATAAACAAGATTTGCAGTTTTGTTCCTGTAGCCTGAACAGTTTCAGGTTTTTGAATTTTAAAACCAAATTTAAAAATAGTAAAGCAAGTTTAAATATAAACTTAAAGTAAGATTTAAACTATGAATTCAAATAAATTTGAATTCCAGATTTTAATAAATTTGCAGAATAGAATAAAGTATTTAAATAAAATTTGAAACCTGCACAGTTTTGATATTGTGTGATTTTTAAATATGAAGGTAAGTTTTTTTTAAACAAGATTTAAATTCTAAGTTAAATCTGAATTTGAAATCCTGGATTCAAATTTGAATTTGAATCTGAAAGTTTCAAAGAGAAATTAGGTTGATAAATTCAAATGATATATTTTAGTTTGAATATTTTAAGTATGTTAAAATGTGTTTTATAAATTCTGTAATGAAATTTAAAACAGGGTTTAATTTTAACCTTTGAATTTAAACCTGAAAACATGATTTGGACCTTGGTTGTAATATTAATAAAATATGAAATTATAAGTTCAATATCATTTGAATTATTTAAAGTATTTTAAACTTGTTAAATTTGAATAGGGGATAAGTTAAACTATTCTTTTTAAAAAATATATTTTAAAGATAAGTGATCCTTTAAAATGAAAATTTAAGAGTTTTTAAATATTTAAAATCTTGTTAAGCTTGATTTCATTTTAAATTTTTATTTAAAATGGAATTTAGAAAATTTAAAAGTAATTTACTTTAAAATGACTTTAATAATGATAATTTAATCATTAATGAGATAAATGATTTCATTGTTTTGAAAACTCAATTATCTGATCAAGGTAATTAAGATTTTAATTAATTTAATTAATTAATAATTAGGATATTAATTAAATAATTGAGGGTTATTTAATTAATTAAAAGTTTAAGTAAGTTAACTAAATGTGATTAAAGTATGATTTAGGAACTAATTTAAATAAGATTTGATTGATTTTTAAATTAGAAATTAATTAATGTGTTTGTTTAAATAATTTAGAATTATTATTGATTAATTCAATTAATTACTTTGAAAAATAATTAAGGATTTGTTATGAGTTAATGAAGGTCATTAACTTAATATTATTTTATAATTAATTAATCTAATTAATTTTAATATTTAATTGGATTAATTAATTTAAGATAATCCTTGAATTGTTTAAGTATAACTACTTAATGAAAATAATTAAGAAATAATTATTAATTGTAATTAATTAATTTTATTTTGATTAATTAAGTTAATTAATTTAGTTTAATTAATTTAAATTAATCATGGATTGATTTGAGAAGTAATTACAAATGTAATTAAAAATGGAAAATTTCTTAGGAAAGTAATTAAGGAAATAAATTACTAGATGTGATTTAATGGAGGAGTTTTGGAAATTAATTACTTTGTGTAATTAATGTGTAATTTATATGTTGTATAATTACTTAAGTAAGTAATTAAAAATTAGTTACTTAATGTAATTAATTTCGGTTTTGATAATTAAGTTATTTGAGAATGGTTAAGAGAAGTAATTAATTTAAGTTAATTACTTAATGTGATTAATCAAGTATGATTAACCAATGGAGATAATTGATAATTAATTTAATGGAGTTATTTAAAATAATTTGAGATCATTAATTTATATAATTAATGATATGATTAAGGATTGATTAATTAAGAAAATTAATCAATGAAAGTATTAGTTAATTAATAAAGGATTAATTAATGAAGTAATTACAGGTTAATTACAGGGATTGGTTTGGATTTATTAAATTGTGAAATTAATTATAGATTAATTACTTGAATGTAATTAAAGAATAATTAATCAAGATGATTAATTAGGGTAATTTGTTAAGAATAATTAAATGATGTATAAGCAAGATTTATTTGGATGAGTAATTAATTTAATTTATTTTAAATTAATTTAAGGGAGAAGTAATTAATTTAATTCATTTTAAATTAATTATAGATTGGATTGATAAGTAATTGCTTATGAATAATGGTTGATATTTATTACCCTGAATGGTTGGAATCTCAGTTATGAGATAAATGTTATTGTGTGATTTGGATGCTATGGTTGCATTGAGTTGATAATAGGAATTATCTGTTTAAGTTGATAATATAGATTATCTGATGTGATGATAATATTGATTATCTATTATGATGTTAAGAATTATCTATTTGTGTGTATATAGATAATATTGAATTGAATTGTTTTAAACTTTAAAACAACTTGGACCAAAAAGACACGCTTTGGTTTTCGATGATATCGGGATTAGGTTTCCATATTTGGATATCAGAAAACCACATCGATTCCAAATAACGTTAGGTCGTGAATACAAATGAAGCTTTGTGAAGACTCGAGGTGTAAGGGCTATACGTCAGTATAACTCTGTGGGTGATTCCGTAATGAGTTTGACGGAATAGTACTTATAGATTCGAGATGAAGATTCAGAGTGCAAGGGTTATCGTCGTTGACTCTGAGGGTGATTCCAATAATGAGTGCAACGAGATAATGCCTTCGGATTCGTTCGAACCCGGAACGAACTTGTATGGATTGAATGCTTTCAGAACATCGTCAGGTGGATGATGAGCATTCTAAGTGATATGTCCTATAAAGGTAATCGTAGCCTCAAGCCTCATCAACCGGGAATGGCTAAAACAGGGGAGGTGCAGCAAGGCTTCGTGGGTATCTCCCACTGGAGAGCAAGATTTACCTCTGTCTAGAAGTCCCTTTATATTCGGCTGTGTGGGGCAGTTGATTGCAACAACTGCCAGGGTTGCCTTGTTCGGGACTGTTCAGTAAGGAATGGTTCCGGTCTTGTGTTGCAGGGAAGTTAGGGTAGCTCCTCGGTATGGTGATCTAGGCCACGTACTGTGACGGGCGGTACCCCAGTAGCCCTGCCATTGTATGGAATCCAAAATCCAATAAGTGCCAACGGTTTTGATTGTATTACCCACTTTTGTGGCTAGTAGCTGGAATTTAATAGGTGTAACAATTTCGGCTATTTCTTATTTATTTGAAAACCCTAGACACTATTATAATATCATCGGATTTCCTATCAAATGTTTTGGTTAGCGTAAGGTAAAAACTTTTCCATGTTTATGTGTGGGAAGTCTTACGTGATACCTTTCTTTTCAAAAGGTTTTAAAAAGTTAAGCAACTTTAACCTGTTACTCACACCAGACCCATGCCTGACCCGGAGTTTATTTTTGTTTTTCATAAACTCTTGGGTACTCAAATTTTTACGAGTAGCCAAGGGATTCAGGTTAGCTTTGACGAATAATGGAGGAGCAATGGAGCAGGAGGCTTCTGCGTATAGATATATAGTTCCGCTGTGTGTTCTCTGTGATGTGATTGTATTGAGTTGTAAATACTAGACATGTGTTTATAACTGTCTAGTATATGTGATATGTATGCTGTGTATCTCTGATTGATATTGTATATTATGTAAATACTTATGTTATTAATATAATTTATTCGTTCCGCTGTTGAGATTCTAGTGTTGTTTCTTCTTTCTCTTCTTTCTTTTCTTCTTCTATCCCTTTCTTTCTTATTTGATGATGCGATTTTCTGGAAGTGGAAAAATCGTGTCGTCACAGGTGGTATCAGAGCGTTAGGTTGAGTGAATACCTAGGCTCTGTAGTGGTGTCTATCTTGATAGAGCGTATTTGTTTTTTTTTATATATATATATATAATTGTTTCTACCTATTAGTTGGGTTACCTTTTCAGGTTTTCCAATATAAGTTATAAAGGTAGATTGAGGTAGTGGTGTGTATAACACGACTGCCATTGGTTGGAGTTTGAATGTTTGGTTGGAAGTGTATCTGACGAGACTGTAGATCTAATACCGTCTCGAGTAAGTTTTGAAGCGGTGTAAGGACTTCATTGATCTTTGAAGGTAACCTGTTAAGGTTCGGAGTTCATCTTTGAAGTTGAATGAGTAGAGTTTGGATCTGTTGGCTGAACAGAAGTGAGTGATGATATCTTGATATCTCAGGGAAAAGTAACTGCGTGATGAGATGCAGTGACTATGGATGTTTCCGAAAATGTTTCTTTGGAACAAATTTTAAGGAAGTAGGTCTGCTTCGGTGTTGTGGCTGAGTTCAGCAGGGTGTTTTTGTGTTGTTGGAAGTCCGAGTTTCTCGAAGAGCTTTGGATTGGGAATTCTTTGGCATTGGTGTCAGCGGTGCAACTCGGAGTGTTCGGTGTGTCCGCAGAGTTTTCTGGCTTAGCAGTTTTCTGGAGATGAAATTCATAAGCAGTAGAGTAGAATCCATTTCTTCGATGGGTTGGTAAGAGCAGCATAAGCTGTTCTGATTGTTAAAGAGAGAACAGTTTTCTTTGGAATTAGGTTGAGTTGATCGCAAAAGCAACTTGCGATAGTTGAGTGTTCTCTTGGGAATGTTGGAGATTTTTCTGAATATTTTCAGAGAAGTCAGAGTTTGTCTTCATCTAGAGATTCAGTGGTACCGGTGGTTCAACTAGTTGAAGGTTGGTTCCTTGAGATGGAGTTTATTGAAGCAACTCAGGTTTGAGGAACTTCTGAGTTTTCTCTGGGTTATTTGAGATCTTCTTGGTTTTGCTGTCCAATTGTGCTTGTGCTCTTCATCAACATTCTTTTCTACTCCAAATCAGAGTCGTGCAGCGGAAGCAGTTGGGGAGTGCATCTGCTTTTCTTTTCCAGATAGGAGAAGTTGTTTTCTTCTGATGGTTGTGAGTAGAGTTGTTCTTGATATTGATTGATCGTGGAGGATCATTCTGATGGATTGGGTTTGGACTAGTTTGTTTCTTGAGGCATCAGCAAGGATTGAGCTGATCAGATAGGATGTAGGCAGCTCGAGACCTTCCGAAGAGTTTTATGGATCTGAAGTCTGGTTTTGGATAAGTTTTCCCCAGTTTTAGGAGCTATAAATTTTGGTAAGGTTGGGTGAGCTAGCTCCAAGATGTTTTGGATTTCTTCTGTGTTCTGTTTTGGATAAGTGTTTGATTATCTAGATTGAATTGCCAGTTTGGACAACTGGAATTCGTTGTGTTTCACGTATCTCTGAGGGAGTACGTGTATGATCTATTTCTGGTTTTGAAATCAACTGTCGGGGAGATTTGGTAGTTGAGTCAGACTTATCTGTAGTCTGATGTCTTGTTCAGTTATAGATAAAGGAGTTCTGTAACTTAGTAGTGTTGATTGTTTGGGTTTTATAGAGCGAGTATCCCGGTGTTTACTTGGGAAACTCGAGGAAACTCTATCCAGAATTTTGTCTGGATAGTTAAATTTTGTTTGATTGGATGAATTGATTTCTATGGTTATCAGCATATGTTTGATGTATGCTTGGTTTTAAAATTTAAAATCTAGAGTAGGTTATTAAATTACCTTTGTTTTAAATTTCGGGGACGAAATTCTTTTAAGGGGGAAGGAATGTGATATCCCGGAATTTTAGACAATATCAATTTAATAATCTTGATATAAAATTAAATTGATATTGATAATATTGACTAATAAAATATGTTTTGGTTTAATAATCAAATTTAAATAATAATTAATTTGTGATTTTATCTTTTAAATGCTAAAATAAATGTTTAAATTATAATGTATATATATATATATATATATATATATTTGTATATATATTATAGTTTATCTTTGTTTTGAAATGCAATTAATAAATGAAGTTTGTTTTTAAATTCTAATAAAATATTGAGTAATTAGTAAATTATGTTTTAAATTAATATTTGGCTTTTAAAAATCTATTTAAATTAATAACTATATGGTTTGTAATATTAATAATAAATGTTATATTGTTTAAAATTTGACTTAGCTTAATTTTTTTTATTTTTAAACAAAAGTTGAGTTTATTTTTTTTATTTTTTAATATTATTTGATTAAATATGAATTGGGTATATTTTATATAAGTTTAAAATATAAGATAGCATGTGATTTAAATTCATTTAAATATAAAAGTGATTTATAATTTCTTTATAAATCATATAAAATTGTAAATTGATATTTGAAACCATATTAATAAATATTCTATTTTTCTTAAATATAAAGAAGGATTGAAATAAGGAAAATGGAATCTTCATTTTAATAAATTGATTTTTTATTTTGATTTCAAAGGTTTAATTGATTTGAAGTTTTATTTTGAAACTCAAATTAATTGATTCTTTAAAACATTTGTGTAAAATTTTAATTTATTAATTGTTTTATTTATATTTACTTTTAATAAGAAATTCATTTATATTTACATAAACATAAAACAAATTAAGAAAACCCTTTATACACATTTAAATATATAACTTAATTTAATTAAAACAAATGTAATCAAATTAGCAATCTAAGCAACATGTGTTAGTTGTAAATCAAGAAATGTGACAAGTGTCATTTGATCTTCTCTTTATTTTAATTAAAACATTTTCAGCCTTAACCGTTTTTACTATTCTTTCATTCATCCTCTTTTCTAAATCTAAGAAAACACTTCATTCAAAAATCTGAAACCCCTCAAAAACATATTTGCAAATTCATTTCAAAAGAAATTCTAACATCTGAAACTCCTCATTCAAAAATAAGATAAATCTTCTCAAATCAAAACCTGCACTTGCAACTCTGGAAATTTCTGTAAATCAAAAGCTTTAAGGTGTCTGCATTTTACAACCTTAAGATTTCTTTGCAATTCATCTCTGGAATTTCACATGCATGCATCTAATTTTGGGATAAGTTACAAATGCAAACTGCACTTATTTTCTACCTGGAAATCAATTCCTGCAAAATCAATCTGCAAATTCATATTGGAGTTTGCAGTTGTACCGAAAGATCACTGCAAACTTGAGCAAATCAAAATGAATTTCTACATAGTGAAGTCTGCATTTTCAAAGAACCTGCATTCCTTTTAAAGCCTGGAAGTTTGCATGCATATAATCATTGGATAGGGAGCTAATGCATTGCAGTTTCAATCTGGGAATTATGCTCTGCTCATAATTTTTTTTAGGTGAGTAACTCCTAAATTTTTCTTTACCAAAATCTGGTTGCTTGTTTTTATCTCTGGAATGAATTAATATGCATGATAAAAGTTTGCAGAAAATTGCTTGTATATGAATTTTTGGGAATTACTTATTATTGATATAGGTGTGTATGCTTTGGTTTGATCAGTAAATGCTGATGTATCTGACTTAGGCATTTAAATTCAAATCTGTTTGTTAGGATAAAATAGAGTTTAAAATTTATACAAGTTGAATATTACATGTATTGCCTGAAACATTAATAACAGAGAAATAAAATTGTATAGGTGGAAAATATAAACATTATAAATCAATGTTTCAGATTTGGATATCAAAACATCATGCAAATTCATGAATATTAAATCTAGAATCACAGTTTATAAAGTAAAATCTAGGAGCAGTTCAAACTACTCTGTATTTTGAATTTTAGGTGAGTTCAGTTGATTTTTGTGTTTGAATGGGTTGAGATTGTTTCTGTGGTAGAAGGAGATATCAGAGAAGTTGGGAAAATTTTTGATTTGGGTTGCCATTCATTTTTGAAGTTAAAATTTGAATTTAAGATTATGAACCCTAGTTTTTACTGGGTTCCAAATTTTGCTTGAATTCAATCTCCTTGGTTGATCGAGTGTTTAGGGTTTTTGAAGGATGGTTGCTAGACCCTAGGGGAATAAGTAACCGGAATTGTAGATTCATCGATGGTCGGAGGTGGATGAAATCATTGTTGACAGGTTTGGAGTGTGGGAAATGCTGTGTTCCAGGTTTTTAAGGGAGCTGTTCAATTTGAATATGTGGAGATTGGTGATGTCTTGGGTGATCATGTTGGATTTAAGGGTGGATGGTGGATGGATGATCATCTCTGATGATCGGGAAGATGGCCATGGCAATGTGCATATGCACAGTGGCCATGGAGAGGAGATTTAGTTCTGGAATTTAGGGAAGAAGTGGTGCTCGGGTAGATTCAGTCTTTGCTCGAAGTTAAGATAGGGGGAGACTCGAAGTAATTTAGCTTTTGACTCGGGTAGTTTACTTTGGTGCAGTATTTTGAGTCTGTAACCAGATTTGCTTCAGGTTTTAAAATTTTAAAGCTAAATAAAAAAATTAGGCTAGGCAAGTTTAAATCTAAACTAAAGCAAGATTAGAACATGAATTCAAGTAGATTTTGAATTTTAGGTTTTGAATAAACAAGATTTGCAGTTTTGTTCCTGTAGCCGGAACAGTTTCAGGTTTTTGAATTTTAAAACCAAATTTAAAAATAGTAAAGCAAGTTTAAATATAAACTTAAAGTAAGATTTAAACTATGAATTCAAATAAATTTGAATTCCAGAATTTAATAAATTTGCAGAATATAATAAAGTATTTAAATAAAATTTGAAACCTGCACAGTTTTGATATTGTGTGATTTTTAAATATGAAAGTAAGTTTTGTTTAAAACAAGATTTAAATTCTAAGTTAAATCTTAATTTGAAATCCTGGATTCAAATTTGAATTTGAATCTGAAAGTTTCAAAGAGAAATTAGGTTGATAAATTCAAATAATATATTTTAGTTTGAATATTTTAAGTATGTTTAAAATGTGTTTTATAAATTCTGTAATGAAATTTAAAACAGGGTTTAATTTAAACCTTTGAATTTAAACCTGAAAACATGATTTGGACCTTGGTTGTAATATTAATAAAATTTGAAATTATAAGTTCAATATCGTTTGAATTATTTAAAGTATTTTAAACTTGTTAATTTTGATTAGGGGATAAGTTAAACTATTCTTTTAAAAAAAAATACTTTAAAGATAAGTGATCCTTTAAAATGAAAATTTAAGAGTTTTTAAATATTTAAAATCTTGTTAAGTTTGATTTCATTTTAAATTTTTATTTAAAATGGAATTTAGAAAATTCAAAAGTAATTTGTTTTAAAATGACTTTAATAATGATAATTTAATCATTAATGAGATAAATGATTTCATTGTTTTGAAAACTCAATTATCTGATCAAGGCAATTAAGATTTTAATTAATTTAATTAATTAATAATTAGGATATTAATTAAATAATTGAGGGTTATTTAATTAATTAAAAGTTTAAGTAAGTTAACTAAATGTGATTAAAGTATGATTTAGGAATTAATTTAAATAAGATTTGATTGATTTTTAAATTAGAAATTAATTAATGTGTTTGTTTAAATAAATTTAGAATTAATATTGATTAATTCAATTAATTACTTTGAAAAATAATTAAGGATTTGTTATGAGTTAATGAAGGTCATTAACTTAATATTATTTTATAATTAATTAATGTAATTAATTTTAATATTTAATTGGATTAATTAATTTAAGATAATCCTTGAATTGTTTAAGTATAACTACTTAATGAAAATAATTAAGAAATAATTATTAATTGTAATTAATTAATTTTATTTTGATTAATTAAGTTAATTAATTTAGTTTAATTAATTTAAATTAATCATGGATTGATTTGAGAAGTAATTACAAATGTAATTAAAAATGGAAAATTTCTTAGGAAAGTAATTAAGGAAATAAATTACTAGATGTGATTTAATGGAGGAGTTTTGGAAATTAATTACTTTGTGTAATTAATATGTAATTTATATGTTGTATAATTACTTAAGTAAGTAATTAATAATTAATTACTTAATGTAATTAATTTAGGTTTTGATAATTAAGTTATTTGAGAATGGTTAAGAGAAGTAATTAATTTATGTTAATTACTTAATGTGATTAATCAAGTATGATTAACCAATGGAGATAATTGATAATTAATTTAATGGAGTTATTTAAAATAATTTGAGATCATTAATTTATATAATTAATGATATGATTAAGGATTGATTAATTAAGAAAATTAATCAATGAAAGTATTAGTTAATTAATTAAGGATTAATTAATGAAGTAATTACAGGTTAATTACAGGGATTGGTTTGGATTAATTAAATTGTGAAATTAATTAGAGATTAATTACTTGAATGTAATTAAAGAATAATTAATCAAGATGATTAATTAGGGTAATTTGTTAAGAATAATTAATTGATGTATAAGCAAGATTTATTTGGATGAGTAATTAATTTAATTTATTTTAAATTAATTTAAGGGAGAAGTAATTAATTTAATTCATTTTAAATTAATTATAGATTGGATTGATAAGTAATTGCTTATGAATAATGGTTGATATTTATTACCCTGAATGGTTGGAATCTCAGTTATGAGATAAATGTTATTGTGTGATTTGGATGCTATGGTTGCATTGAGTTGATAATAGGAATTATCTGTTTAAGTTGATAATATAGATTATATGATGTGATGATAATATTGATTATCTATTATGATGTTAAGAATTATCTATCTGTGTGTATATAGATAATATTGAATTGAATTATTTTTAAACTTTAAAACAACTTGGACCTAAAAGACACGCTTTGGTTTTCGATGAGACCGGGATCGGGTTTCCATATTTGGATATCCGAAAACCACATCGATTCCAAATAAAGTTAGGTCGTGAATACAAATGGAGCTTTGTGAAGGCTCGAGGTGTAAGGGCTATACGTCAGTATAACTCTGTGGGTGATTCCGTAATGAGTTTGACGGAATAGTATTTATAGATTCGAGATGAAGATTCAGAGTGCAAGGGTTATCGTCGTTGACTCTGAGGGTGATTCCAATAATGAGTGCAACGAGATAATGCCTTCGGATTCGTTCGAACCCGGAACGAACTTGTATGGATTGAATGCTTTCAGAACATCGTCAGGTGGACGATGAGCATTCTAAGTAATATGTCCTATAAAGGTAATCGTAGGCTCAAGCCTCATCAACCAGGAATGGCTAAAACAGGGGAGGTGCAGTAAGGCTTCGTTGGTAGCTCCCACTGGAGAGCAAGATTTACCCTTGTCCAGAAGTCCCTTTATATTCGGCTGTGTGGGGCAGTTGATTGCAACAACTGCCGGGGTTGTCTTGTTAGGGACTGTTCAGTAAGGAATGGTTCTGGCCTTGTGTTGCAGAGGAGTTAGGGTGGCTCCTCGGTACGGTGATCTAGGCCACGTACTGTGACGGGCGGTACCCCAATAGCCCCGCCATTGCATGGAATCCAAAATCCAATAAGTGCCAACGGTTCTGATTGTATTACCCACTTTTGTGGCTAGTAGCTGGAATTTAATAGATGTAACAATTTCGGCTATTTCTTATTTATTTGAAAACCCTAGACACTATTATAATATCATCGGATTTCCTATCAAATGTTTTGGTTAGCGTAAGGTAAAAACTTTTTCATGTTTATGTGTGGGAAATCTTACGTGATACCTTTCTTTTCAAAAGGTTTTAAAAAGTTAAGCAACTTTAACCTGTTACTCACACCAGACCCATGTCTGACCCAGAGTTTATTTTTGTTTTTCATAAACTCTTGGGTACTCAAATTTTAACGAGTAGCCAAGGGATTCGGGTTAGCTTTGACGAATAATGGAGGAGCAATGGAGCAGGAGGCTTCTGCGTATAGATATATAGTTCCGCTGTGTGTTCTCTGTGATGTGATTGTACTGAGTTGTAAATACTAGACAGGTGTTTATAACTGTCTAGTATATGTGATATGTATGCTGTGTATCTCTGATTGATATTGTATATTATGTAAATACTTATGTTATTAATATAATTTATTCGTTCCGCTGTTGAGATTCTAGTGTTGTTTCTTCTTTCTCTTCTTTCTTTTCTTCTTCTATCCCTTTCTTTCTTATTTGATGATGCGTTTTCTGGAAGTGGAAAAATCGGGTCGTCACAATCCCGATCACAAAAATTCACGCGATCACGTCCCGAGCTACGCCACCATCCCACGCTTCGATTCCCCCTACTCCGATCGACCCTGATTCGGCCACATCAATGCTAGGCCCTTGTGAACAATGATAACCAAAACAACACGAAAAACCCTAAATCGATGACATTACGCCCCTCCGATGATCGATAACCTCTACGATAATTTTTCTCGAGGTCCCCAGACTTCCAGCTTCCTTCAGAACCGAGCATGACTCACCACTCTTCGCCGATCATCGGAAATCGATGAAAATGAACTTTCCATTCAACTTACGAATTCCCCCCAACAACATTCTTAAAAATCATGATTTCTATATCAAAATTCATCATTTGCTAGCCCAAATCTAATTATGAAACTAGATCATGAAATTAAGATCATCGATTTATCTGATTTAAAAAGATTTCACTATAAAAACCTATTTTTGAAATATTTAATAAAATAATTCCACTTGAAACTATCAAATTCGAAATCAATGTGGCTAAACCAAAGTCTAAGTTAGGCATTTATTTCCAAAGAAACGGACAATGGAAAACCAAAGTGCCAACTCACTAGTCGAAAGGCAAGTCTACTAAATATCATATATTACCAACTCTCTCAACTACCGGCAACGTTTAGCACCCTATACATTGGCTTTTCTCCCAATTTTGGTTTAGGTCATGGAAAATTTTGGCAGCATCTCCTTTGTGCCGCTTGGTCTAGAAAAAATACCGATACAACACACACACATAACTCATATCCGAGGCATCTCATTTTCGTAGACAACCAAACATATATATCAAAGTCTACACTACAAGTGTTACATACCTCTTTTATAGCAAGAGCAATTTATTAGATGTGAATATAAGCAGATAAGCATCCAAATAGCCAAATAGCCAATTTAATAGTAGCATCATCATGTAAATAAGCATACTAGTTCGTATATATAGCAATCATATCAAATAAACACGCTATATCAAACCATAACTATCCCACATGCCTAACAACCATATAAACATAGTTAATCATGTCAAATGCCAAAAATCAAACATCAAACAGGAACATACAAGATCAAACATCAAACAGTAACACCAATGCCTATCCTAGCATGCAGGATAGTAAAACATCTAGTATAAAACATCAAATATGATATCCAATATGAAAGCTGGTGAAAAATGAAATCTCGCCAAGTGAAGAGCTCCGAACAAGCGGTCCTGATGCTCTCATCAGTCTCTCATGTGCAATCGCCTTCTCTTTCACTTAACTAAATTTTTACTACTCCATCGCCTTCATCCTAACCTATTTTGTATTAGTCTATCGGTACGAATAAGCTTACGAGGTCTCGAAGTTCCTGGTTTGATCTTGATATCGTCTAATCAACTTGGTGCCAAATTTTCAAACGCCTCTTGTATGTTCCCCCAAAACATACTAGTGAACGATTTTCGTCCACTTACAATGCTCTCGACACATAACAGAATCACTCTATCCATTCCATATATAACTCAACAAAATTTGGATGCTGTACTACTAGACGTAAAGAATTTATATTTAGCATTCTCCGTTACTCTATTGACTGCGATCTAAATGCTATCATATTCTCTTATAGTCCTTAGCATTCCACTAATGTATGTTCCCACTACTTGAGAATAAACAATCTCTCATCTCTACGGAACCAACAATTTTGATTGGGTCCGCACTGCATCCCCTCTATAGTCACTACTCAATACTCTAATTTAGACATAATCTCCATTAATCTAGCTTCACGCCTCTAACTAGTATTGATCCGCTAAATCAAAGAAGTTCTGATAGTCAACCTAACCATCATCTTTGACACTAGCTAACATCGAGTTCTAGAGTCATAACCAATCATAAACAAGAGCAATGCCCACTTTAGGAATATCGCTCCTAAATTGGTATGTCTCCAACTCAAACATTAAATACCACATTTCCCATACGAATGTCTAGGAAATGTCAAAGTCATAGTTGGCCAAGAATTCTAACCATCGCTACTAGCGAAAGTTGAGATCCTCTTCGAAGAAGAGATACTTCAATGATATGGAATCACTGAACCTCTCTCATAATAGACAACGCCTCCGAATATACAAAGCAAAATCTATCGCTTCCAACTCCGAATCAAGAGTTAGATACTTCCCCTTGTGTGGTTTCGGTTTTCTACTAACATATATGACAACCTTACCTTTCGGCATCAATACTGCACCAAGTTAAGTACCACATGCATGTGTTTACTATCAACTTCTCATTCTCGCTCAAAATAAGTACATTGGTGCACTCATCAACCCTCTGTCAAAATCATTGACGTGTGTATGCATCTCACATCTCAAATAAAAGTCTAATACACACTCGTCAAATCAGTTAATGGTGCCGCTACTTTGAGAAGTCCTTGGTAAAGCATGTATAACATTTAATTAATTCTATGAAACTTCTCATCATCGGTCGGTATTTTCTCAACACCTCTAACACAATCATAAATTGTAATGATTCGCCTTTTCGACCCTCGAATTTCGACTCTAATACATCTATGGTATTTATGTTTCGAGCACCCAAGTGCTAGAAAAATAAACCGTTATGGTAAATAAAATGGAAAAGAAATAGAACAAGGAAGAAGGAACGCAATATCAGTAATCAGCTCGGACAGTTATAACAACATGTCCTCACAAATGCTTATGATACACACAAAGTAGTGCATACAAATCATCATCCCATCTCTAGAAGCTCCAAAGTATCCACAGCTATATATACGGGCTGACCAGAGCATCATAAGAAAATATCCCCAGATCAGTCTGGTAAACCAGCATGAGGAAATCTAGAAATATGAGTGACAAGTAACAATAACCATTGAGGCCGACAGATTCTCATATCGGTTTTTCCCTCAAAGAAACCAACCATTCATCAGGCTTAACATATAGTGACATAATAGATACTGCTAGTGGGTAGCACATAAATCATATCAAATAGTTGATGTATGAATGCCACAACAGTAATAGGTATACAATCAATACTGCTAAGGTGCATTCACATAATGGATTTTCCATAAAGATCTCCTCAGATCTATCCGAATCAAACTCCATGAAAAGGATCAGAAACTACCTTTCAAGCAATGTATATCGCTAGATGGGATATATTTTAACGTAATTATAACTGGACCACCCTTGGTGTATGATCCAAGCCAGACCAACTTTTGCTAGCAACAATCCGTAAGCATCTCTAGAAATGGAGTTGATATACCCTTGAGGTTGCTAAACCCCCTGGCCATGCTCTGTCTCCTTTTTTATCATTTTCCCAATGTCGAGGCTATGTTCAGCATATGTTCTTGAGTCTTCATCACTCGAAAAGGGTACGACTCCTAAATTGATACCTATCTCAAATAGATTATGAATTCCCATATTTTGAATAGATTATGAATCACTACATAAATTCAAGCATCTTGAACAGATGTCAAACCTCCATATAAGTTCCCCCGCATAAGTCTTCTGATGAATGCTAATGTCGATCTTTCCCTTGGATACTTTTCAAGGTAGAAAGTCCTACATGATTGGATCGTTTGAAATGTTAATGTTGATCTTTCCCTTGGACTTAAACTTAGAATAGATAGTTCAATTCTATAACATTCCATTTCACATCCTCTTTCAGAACATAGATCGCGTATATGGTTTTGATGTGGTTTTGGGTTTGAGTCATCTCATATAAGTACACTCTTCCCACTTACCGATCTTTTAGAACCAATCGATAAATTTTTGGTAAACTCAACTCCAGTTCTTTTGGAAATAAACAGACAATATATAAGAGCAGAGATAATCTCCTAACCATTTAAGTGGACATATCTCCTTATCATTTATCCTAAAAGATCAAGATGAGTTTATATGTACAGTGTTGCATTTCTAAAGATAACTATACCAAATAGCACTTGTGTTTCTTCTAGATATTTCTAAAGTTGTATTTGGTCAATTTCGATAGTCGACTTATCGACTATTAGGTACAGGATAGATGTTTGTAATTGGAAACCAAGTCTAGGTTGCTTTCCATAAACAAATAAATACACAAAACACTATCATCATCTAAAGCACAATCAAGCCATACAAATTATGATTAAGTTACTTAAGCAATTCCTAATCCCTTTCATTTAATTAATCCTTTTATTAATTAAAATACTTTGTTAGTTGGCTTCTTTTACCTAATAAACTTCTAATTTTTAATTTTATTTTTTCCAAAGATTCCATACTTATAATTTCCTTTAAAATTTCCATTTTAAGGACCTAAATGTTTTCACAAATCCATTTAAAAGGTTTAAGACTAGTGTCACTTAAAACATTGCCACTAAAAACCCAAAACCATTTCACTTTTGCATATCTTTAAATCATTCTTTTAAAGTTATATTTACATTTCATAAGTATAATCAAAATGGGTCAAGACAAATATTATTAACACAATGCCATAAAAAACCCAAAACCATTCTCATACTTGTTACTATCTTCACAAACATTTATTATAAAGATCTAAGTTCATAGTCAGTCAAGTTCAGCATTTGACTAGTTAACTATAAAGTTCCTAAGATGATTGGTTATATAAATCACGACTCATACGCTTAATTCATTTCCAACATTCTCAACTTTAACCACTCCTCGTTCAAGAGGGAAGCCAGGTAAGTTTAGACACTAGTTGCTCCAAGCCTTGCCTAGTCACTTCATTCTTAAATCTCACAAATGGATAAGTCTACTTGTCAGCTTTTAGTGTTAAGTATAGTATTAATGATTTCAATAAACCGCATGAAATCAACACAATTGATTTGTTTCTGACATTTTTCGACTTACTATTCCTCAGTCAAGTGGGAAGCTGAACAGCATAGAGCTCTATTGCTCTATCCCTACTCAACATTAAGTTAACTCTCACAAATAGTTAGGCCTTACTTTATCGGTTATTAGTATTAAGCATAGTTAATTGCTTTTCAAATAAGTAATTAAATAATTTAACCATTAGGCCACTAAGCAATTACTAACTCCTTCCAAACCTTTTGTTCGTACTTTTAAAGAAAGATATTTATATAAGATATTTTCTAAGATATTTATATAAGATATTTTCCAAGATATTTATACTTCAAAATACTATTTTTTAAAAGAATGTGTGATCCTCTAAAGTAGAGGAAAGCACACATGAACATATATATAAATCATCGATAATAAAGGAGCTGCCAACATGCCTGGCATGTAACAAATCATAATCATAGAAAAAATGGAGAAAACAAGCTCAGGCATCTTCTGTATGAGCTCTGATAAGACCACTTCCCATTACACCTCAATATCAGACTCCGGCAAGGTCACCGCCTAATAATGAGGTGTTAGAAGTATCTAGTAAAAACTATAGTGCATCCAAGAGAACAATTAATATCATCCAGCTGCTCCACTAGGTAGTGAAACGCCTCCCAGCTAGCGTGGATGATCCAGATGTAAAGTGTGAAAAATCTCCTAACAGCAACCCTATGAACAACAATCCTGCAATCCTGGTAACAGCAACCCTAGAACTCTGCGAATAGCATACTAGCACCATATATAGCCTATAACCTATACCTGAAGATAAAACTAAACAAAAATAAGAATAACACACACACACACACACACACACACACATGTATATAAATAAAATTTGTATACATATACATACATACATATATATATGTATTAATAAAATAAAAGTAATAAATCTAGAGTTAAAACTATGAAACTTACTATTATGTTATGGGATAGAATCAAGAGGCATCAATATTAACGTAAAATGAAATTATAAAGTTATAAAAAATTTAAAAAATGAAAAAAACATTAACATTATGCTCTTTTAATCAAAAGAGCATTGTGATAATCAGAAAAGTCTTCATTCGAATAAATGCTAACGCTGTATTTATTAATGGAAACAATATTATTTTTTATTTTAAATAAATCAAAGATTTTTCTAACCTTATTATAAAATGATTATTTTTAGCCAATCTATATTTTGGATTTCATATCCAACTGAAATAATAAGAAGCTACTGTTATTACCAATATATTAATGTAACCATTGTTGTTATTAAATAGTCTCTGGTTTCTCTCAAACAAAATATACAATATATTATAATGAATAAAATATCTCTTAAAAACCTATTTCCTTTTTTAAAATTCAATCTTAATTTATTCTAGTAAAAATTGCAATCAGTCGTTTCAGTTGTAAGAATAAAGTTAAAGATTTTAAGAGTATTATTAAGAATGTAACAAGTATCCATACAGCCATAATATATGATTAATATTTTCAAAATCCAAGTTACAAAAAGTACATTTATTACCAAGTGGTAAATTCTTTCTTTTTAAAAGTTCAATGGTGTTTAACTTCCCATGCATGATTAACCACATATGAATCTTAGCTTTCGGTGGTGCATTTTCTTTCCAATTAAGATTAAAAATGTTATTAGAAGCACTCGAAAAATTAAGAAATTTGTACAATGAATTAGAAGTGAATTTCTTACTTTTATCCCATTCCCAGTTAATAATATCATTTTCGTTATCAATATTATATAAATTCAATCTTGCACATAATAATGTAAATTTTCTAAGAGTTGCACCTTCTAGAATTCTATTAAAACTAAAATTCTAAGAGGGATCATTGTCTGGAGAAAAAACATATTTAATTAAAGCATTTTTAAAGTAGCAAATCTCAAAAAAGGTCTTTAAATTTAACCCTAAGCGGAATGACAGATATCCAACGATCATGTCAAAAGTTGTATTATTTCCTGAGTGAACAATCTATTAGTACCAAGGTTATAAATCTCATGACATTTTAAAATTGATTTTCAAAAATTAGACAATTTATTATCATCAAAAGTGTAATTTGGTATAAATTATTACTACCATTATAATAATGTTTAGAAATAATTTCTTCCAAATGGAATTATCATTTATATCCTTAAATTTCCATAGCCACTTCCCTAATAAAGACAAATTCATGTTACGCAAATTAATAACATCTATTCCTCCCTCCTTTTTCAGTTTATAAATTGTTTCCCAGCTGACCAAACACTTAAGACTACCGTTAGGATTATCACCTCTCCATAAGAAATGCCTTCTTATTTTATCAATTTTATCGATCACCCAATCTGGAAAAAGATGCATAGACATCTAATAGATCGAAAGTGCAGACAAAACAGAATTGATAAGAACTAATCTACTCGCTCTTGATAAAAACCTCTAATTACAGTTAGAAATTCTATTTTTAATTTTATCTATTATAATTATCCAGTCGTCATGCTTAAGTTTAGTTCGTCTAATAAAAAAAACCAAGATAATCAATAGGGAAATTCATTGTTTTGCAGCTAGGTGTATTAGCTACCAAACTTATCAATGTCATTTAATACTAAAACCGAACTCTTATCGAAATTAATCTTAGTCCTGAAAGTAGTTCAAAGATATATAAAATAGATTTAAGGGTGATGGCATGATTAGGCAAGTGAGCAGTAAATAATAAGGTATCATCCACAAATTGAAGAACACAGAGACCATTACGAGAAATTTCAGTACCAATGCACCCTAAAGATCCATTTCCAATAACTTTTTTAATCATCATAGCAAAAACATCTGCAGCTAAGTTAAACAAGAGAGGTGATAAATGATCTCCCTACCTTAAACCATGTTTTGATTGAATTTTATTCCCTAAGATCCTGTCAACCATTATACTAGAATTACCAATTTTAAGGAGAGTCATATTCAACCAATCCATTTGCAAGTAAAACCTCTAGCCAGTAACATATCAATAAGAAAATTCCAATCTACCGAGTCAAAAGCTTTCACAAAGTCAAGCTTTAGAAGCGCACATATAATGTTATTCTTACAACAACGATTAATGTATTCTTGAACAGCAACCACTCCATCCGTGATATTTCTACCCTTAATGAAAGCGGTTTGCGAACAATCAATTAGAAATTCATTCTTGTATTAATTCTATTTGTAAAACTGTTGAAATAACTTTAATAGAACAATTAATTAAAGAAATTGATCTAAAATCTTTTAAGTTATTAGCACCAATTTTTTATGTAATAGAATGACATTTGTAAAATTAAATCTTCCTAATTGTAGTTTCCCATTATAAAATTCATTAAACATGTTAATTAGATCAAATTTTAATATATCCCAAAATATTTTGTAAAATAAAATAGGAAAACCATTAGATCCTGGAGCTTTATCACTAGGCATCTCATTAATAGCCTTCAAAATCTCCTCTTTGGAAAAAGGATTATCAAAGTTAGTAAGATTAATCCTAGACTCAATATGATATAGTTCATTCCGTCTAACATTTATTCTATGATTATTCTTATTGCCAAAAATATCCCTATAGTAATTAGTAAAGGCCTTATTTAGGTCTATTTGATCAAGAAATTCAACATTATTCACAAAAATAGAATTTATTGTGTTGCTACATTTTCCACCGTTAGCCATATTATGAAATTTTTTGTATTATTATCACCTTCATAAATCCATTGAATTCTATATCTCTGTTCACACATAACCTCTTCCTTTTCTAAAATTGAATTAAGCTCTACTCTTAAATTAGCGAGTACATTATGTTCTCCAAGATTTTGTTCACTTGTTTCTTTTATCTTAATAATTTAAGCATTTCAAAATGTAAATTTTCTTTTTTTTATTTTAATATCGCCTCCTATTTTTAAGAAAATTCCTAAGACCTCTAAGTTTTAAAACAATTTTTTTCTAGAGTTATCCATATTTATGATATTGTAATAATTCACTGATTTTCATTTTTTTAATTAGATTAGTAAAGTTAGATTCTAGTAACCACATTTTTTCAAATTTAAAAGTTTTATTAACAATTCTATGATGGTCACACGTAAGAATGACAGGACAATGGTCATAATACCTATAAGGTAAACCGGTAACTCTACAAGCCGGAAATTTATCTTCGGTTTCGTCACTTATGAAAATTCTATCTAAAAGCCTTTGAGGGGGAATCCCTAGTATTACTCCAAGTGAATTCTCTATTAGATGAAGACATTTCTATGAAATTATCGTTAATAATAAATTGATCAAATTTCCATAGAAGAAAAATTTTCCATAGAAGAAAAATCTCCCTCCCGGGGTGATCGTTCTCCTAAAAAACGCATAACACTGAAGTCGCCTCCCAAAATCCAAAATCGAGGAGCAACTGATCAAAATCCAAGACATAAATTCCATGAAACTCAGCAACCAATTTTTGAATTAGGATCATAAACATTAGATATATTTAATAAGGAGTTATCATTAAGATTAATGAAAATAATATGTAAAGAGTGTTGCTTAGTAATAGTTTGAAGAAGTTTAAAATAATCATCACGCCACCCTATAAGTAAATGCCCAGAAGCTCAATTGAAGGTAAATAAGCCTAGTGTCCAAAATGATAACCATCCAGTCTTCTATAAAAACGAAGATTGGGACATTCTATTTTCGTTTCCCCAAAAGGACAATATCTATAAATAAATCTTCTATAAAAACGAAGATAGGGACATTCTATTTTCGTTTCCCCAAAAGGACAATATCTATAAATAATCATTACAAAGTGCTCTAATTTTATCACATTTATTTAAATCATGGAGACCCCTAACATTCCAATTAATACTCCTCTTAATCCAGATGATCTAACCCTCTCCATTTCTCTACTCCTAATGAAAACAGTATATATTACATCATCTGTAAAAACAAAAGCGGTATCCCTAGCTAACTGATATAACTAACTCGTAGATAGATTGCCTAGAGCATAGAAAGAATAGGTATTTCCTAAATCAAAATCTATACCTAAGCCTGAATTCGTTGTGCCACTCATGACACTCGAATCAGGTAACTCACCCATAACCGACCCTGTCACTACGACGGACAACACCATTAACAGCAACAGATTCCTACGCCTGCCTCTCTTTAATGATGAAGATATAAATGAAGCTTTGCTGACAATACTACCCTCTCTACCAATTAATGTAGATAAACCTAAACCACCCAGAAAAACATTCTTTTCCTTTAATATATCATTCACTATAGTGCCAGATTTTACTACAACCACATCCTCAACTGATGGAGCATTTGATGTAATCATAGTATCACCATCTGTTTCCCTACCTATGCCACATAAACTAACACCATTGTTAACCAATCTCTATGAGCTTTCAGTAACATTCCCTTTCACTGTAGCATCAGATTTTATTACAGTACCAACCACTTCCCCAACTAATCGAGCATTAGAACTACTCATAACCTCTCCCTCGAATTCGCCAACCATGCCACATAATCTATCACCACTGTTAATCAAAATTTGTGAACAGTAATTAAATGTTGTCCAATCAGTCGCCACGTTACCCATTCCAGTCGAATTACTACCATCACTCAATGTACATTCAGCCAAAGAAACATCCATGTCCACTGTTTCTGTATCAGACATGCACATATAAACACTTGCACCAGCAACCACGTGATGTTCAACTTTAACCACACAAGACATTGCACCAACCAAACCCACCAAATCTCTCTTCTTTAAACCAACAGAACCCAAGTAATCTCTAGCAACATCCAATGCCACCTTAATCCTATTTTTGAATTCAGAAGCAATCAAGTTTACCATTGCAACATTCAACAACTTGCTCATGTGCACTCTAGTATCCAAGTATGAGTAAACATCAGGGCCGACCCAAGGGTAACTAATGCCCTAGACGAAATATTTTTTGTTCTTGCGTTTTGTTGCCCCATTTACATAATTTATATGCAAAAAATCAAATACACTTTTAATAACAAAATTTAACATTAATCACAAAATATTGTACATTGATTACAAAATATTGTTCAAGTAGTCATTTCAATTACATCTCAAAATAAATTGAAATCCGACATGATATCATAAAAATTAACATGCATTAACGGAAGCAACTTCTTCGTGCATTCTTCGAAGCAAACTCGTCTATTATCTCTTCATAATTGAGTGTATCCAAATACTCATTTTCAATTGAAATAATAGCTAATCCACTTAATCTCTCTTGTGACATAGTGGTTCGAAGATATGTTTTTATCAACTTCAATTTTGAAAAACTTCTTTCCGCAGAAGCAACTATGACCGGGATAGTTAACAGAATTCGATAAGCAACCCAAGCATTGAAAAATCCACTAATATCACGGTAAGACCTCAAGAAATTAAGAATATCAATTGATCTAGTCATCCCTGATGGTAGAATATTTTTTAATTGTCGAAGCTCAAAAAATAATTCTTTACCACAAATATCTTGTTCTTCATTATGTCCTAAAAATCCTACTAATTTCATGCAACGTTGCTTCAAATCTTTATCATCAACATTCCTATATCTTAAGTTTAACAAAAAGCCATAAGTTTCTTCATAAAGTTTGAATTACTCAAATCGATCTTTAAGTGAAGTCAAAGCTTGATCTATTATGAGAAGAAAATAAGTAACTCTAAAATTTTCTTCAGGGGATTGTCTATTGTCATTCTCAACGATATCTTCATCAAATTGCCTTTTTCTTCGTACGACCCTCTTTTCAAGAAACTTTGGATCAATGCCAACTTCATCTGCAATTTCAATTGCCTCCTTCATCATGGTTTCAAATCCCTCTTCTCTGAATTCTTCAAAAAATTCTACAAGCCCTTCAATTTTTTTAATTGTGTCTTCAATATCAATCTCCTCACGTTGAAGTATTTTACTTACTTGATTTATATTTTCTAATATTGTGTACCAAATACAAAACTAATTAAGAACTCAAAATTTTCCAATGCATTTTGACACAATCCTTTGGCCTCCATCATCACGGCATCATCTTTGAATTATTTGCAATATCAATTAAAGCATCCCTTAGCTGAGAAGTTTGAGTTCTTATTGCTTTAACACTTTCAATATGGCTTTCCCAACGTGTTGCTGATAATGGTTTGGGAGTTAAACCCTTCACATAGCTTCGAAGCATTTTCCATCGTTGAACTGAACCAGAAAACAATGTATAAATTTTTTGCACATATGCAAAAAAATTCCTAGCTTTCATACATGATTTTGCCATACCACATAGAGCAAGGTTGAGACTATGGCACCCGCATGAGATGTAAAAAGCTCTAGGATTTATATCAAGTAGTCTTTTTTGTACACCTTGATGTTTACCTACATAAGATTTCGAATATATAATAATATAATCAATAGTCTTTATCAAGAATAAGATAAATTTTAATTTAAAATTATACCTTTCATGTTTGAACCATTATCGTATCCTTGACCTCTCACATCATTAATATCAAGTTTGAGATCAACCAAAATATTTTTAAGTTCCATAAAAAGACCAAACCTAGATGTATCATTAACCTTTATGAAACCAAGAAAATATTCTTCTACTTTAATATCATTTACATCGTCAACATTCACACATCTAATGACAATGGACATTTGCTCCTTATGGCTCAAATCTGGAGTGCAATCAAGGATAACAGAGAAGTACTTTGCTTTCTTTATTTTCATAAGCATTGTCACTTTGATCTTGTTAGCCAATAAACTTATTAATTCATTTTGAATTTTATGACTAAGATAATGATTATTAATTTCATTATTTTTCACCCGCCTAAGATGTTCTTCCATAATTGGATCAAACTCAGCTATGAATTCAATAAGTTGACAAAAAAGTCCATTATTCTTCTCATAAATCTTCTCATTTGATCCATGGAATGGTAAATTATTCCTGGAAAGTGTTTTGACAACACCAATTATCTGCACAAGTACTTTTTTCCAATGTTGCTTCTCTTGGTCAATTTGAGCTTCCATAGCTTTCAATTGTCACTTTCTGTTGAAGTCCTCTAAGCAAATCGACCCATTTGATAACATTGACATTGTGCAATGGGTTACTTTCATGCTCTCTTAGCTTAGTAGACAAATTTTGCCAATCATTAATTCCTTCATCGGCTACTTTCGATGTGAATTGTGTACTCTTAAATAATTTGCAACAGAAACAATAAACTTTATCGTATTCATTTGAATACACAAGCCACTTCCGTTCCTGCTCTTCTACACGTGGATAGCCACCAATATAATGTTTAGAAGTAAAGTGTCTGCCATTAACTTTATTTCTTGGAAATGCATCATTTTCTTTCAAAATCTTAATGGGACCACGTTGAATTAACATAATTCTTTTTGCATCGGTAATTTTTCCCCATAAACCTGGATCATAGTTGATATCAACATCCTTCTCAAGATCAAGTGTAACTACATCATCAACACCTTCATCAATAGCAATAACATCTACATCATTCGCATCCTCCGTATGTTGATCTTCAATCTCTACTTCCACAATTTCATTTATAAGTTCATTGTCTTCGTGGATATCAATATTAAAATCATTGTTCTCATTTGTCAATGTAGCTTCTCCAACTTGACTTGAATTTGAAGTTTGAGTTCTTTTATTCCTTGCTTCAAATAAATTCGAAATAGAACCAGCTAACGATTTTGCTTCATCATCTTTGCGTTGCTTTTTCTTCCTATTTTGAAATCCGGCATTTTGTTTCCGATTCCTGTCTCAATTTTAAACTCACCATAATATTTTCAATGTATAAATACTAGCAACAATAAAACTAGCTTTTAATGATTTCTTATTCATTCAAAAGTTAGCACATTTCATTTAATCAACCACAATTTCTGTCAATCAAAATTTAATTCGTTATGTAATCAATGTATATTTATTAAATAAAGGAAATAATCTTTAAAACATAGAGAATTAAATTAACAATGATGAAAGAATTTGTCAAATTTTCAATGAATAATAAACTATTAATTTAAAATTTTAAAACCCTTACATTTTTGGTCTTCAAAGATCAAATCTAGCAACTTCACTCTTTCTCCTTTAGCGAAAGTTATGCCTGTTAACAAAAAAAAAGTCAATAAAGACACAACATAACATTTTTGGTCTTCAAAGTGCAGCCATGGATTTCATTGTGTATGTATTGATAAGTGGTTCGATTGTAACCCAGTGCAGATTGTAAAAAAAACAGTGTAGCCATGAAACTGAAACCATAGTGTAGTTTGTAAAAAAACATAGCTTAGTGCAGATTGTAAAAAAACATAGCTTAGTTTCAAAGTGCATCCATGAAACTGAAACCCAGTGCAGATTGTAAAAAAACAAAGGCTCTAATTCATTCAATTTTAGCATGAGAGCATCTAATTTCAATATCAAAACTAATTTTACAAAATTCGAAAAAAAATTAGGGATATGGAAATGGAATTATCTGATTGAATGAGGAGGCTACCTGATTGTCGATCGCCGTCGCCGATTGCATGCGTGCGCGTGAGCTGAGACTGAGAGGGAGGGCGTGAATCGTGAATCGCGAGAGCCGAGGGAGTGCGTCGGTCTTTCTTCGTGAATCGTGAATCGCGAGAGCCGAGAGGGAGAGCGATATTTTTTTTTGTTGCCCCTCTTTAGTTTGCTGCCCTAGACATACGTCTAGCTTGCTTGGGCTTTGTGCCGGCTCTGGTAAACATTAATAACAAGACAACAAGAATTATTGTTGTGGACATATATAACACCAGAGCCGATATCCACATCCAAGCTACCAGATGAACTAAACCTGTCAATCTCCTTACCAATATCACTGCCATCAAAAACCTCGCTAAAATTGTTAGAAGAAGCATCATCTTCATAGACATGATTCCTTAAACAATTGTAATGTGCCAAAGACTCAGATGAGAAAGAAGTATCAGCAATAACATCATTACCCTGTAAATTCTTATCTATAACTTGCAAAGAAAAACCTCATTAATGCTACCCATCACCGATCTGTTATCCACCAAACAACCATCTGAAAACCCTCTATCATTTACCAAATCTTGAAATATAACATATTTCTCTCTTGAATCATCCAAAGATCTTAGACAATCCAAACTGTTTTTAGTGTCTAATTTAAAACTTCCCCAATTATTAGATTTAGCTCTGAATTTATTATTATAATTATAAACAATTTTTTTTAATCAACTCATTTGAATGATTATCAGAACTAACATCACAAACTGCACTTCCGTTATCAAGCAATATATCCCTGGATTCTAGCGAATGAGAACTACATTGTAAAACAGTAGGGTCTAGAAGCAAAGGATCAAAGTCAATCAACTTCTCTCTATTAGCAATAGGAAGATCAAAAGCTTAATTGACGCCAACATCAGTAACCTCATGACATTCGTTAGATAAAAGCATCACATCTGTAGCCAATTCATCACTGTTAGAGGAAGAAACAGAGTCTTCAAAATAGTCTTTAGGATCACCAAACTTGTTTTTGTAATTTCTACTGATATTAACTTCGTTGATTGCATTGAAATGCTTGAAAAAATCTTCCAAGAATTCGATACCTTCATTCCTCTGAATCCATAAGTGGTCTAACAAGATTCTTTTAAGCTTCATACATTTTAAAACAAATTGAAATCCACGGTCAGTGATAAAAAGGTTACTGGGATCACCATAATTTGGTCTTCATCCAATAGTCAATCTTTCGGTGCCCAAAAAACCTTATCTGAAGCATCTTACTAGTTCTCGACAGTCTTTAACCAAATGTTGATAATCCCCACATCGAAAACATAGTCTTTTCCTCTTTCTAGAATCTACCCAATTCATGAATTTGGTTCTTTGTTTAAGAAAGAGAGAAGGAAAAAGTTTCGATCCCTTAGCCACTTGGGTATGGGTACGGTAGGAAGAAGAATCATGATTAATAGAGAACCCAGAATTCAATAAATTAGAATAACGAGGATACGCGATTGAGGAAGAAGAAGACGAGAAATTGGAAGCAAATGTCGTCATCATTAATAATTTATTTATGAGTCCATGCACCATATTTGACGTATCATTTAGTACTCAGGTTGTGTTGAGACAATGTTTATTATACTTCAAAATACTTATAATATGTTTTAAAACATTCCTTTAAAATATCACTTGAAAATAACTAGTATGAAAAATCATTAGAAACTTGAAAACGACATGTTTTAACAAAATATCTCTCCTTTCAAAATTCACCATTAATTCTTAAAAAATCATAAAGATCTCAAACTAATTTTAAAATAATCTAAGAATAGTTACCAACCATTGTAAAAATAATGAAACAAAATAATTGAATCCAAATATTTTTCAAACCTTTTAAGTCCAAAAAGCAAGTCTAAACATGGTAGTTTTGACTAGTGATGTTTTGATCGTTTTCGAGATGTTACTTAATTTTTGCTATTAAATATTTTAATAACAACAAACATATATATATATATATATATCAATATAAATATGGTGAGAAATCCCTAAGGACCTCTCTGCAAAGTTCCATAACTATTGCCAGAACAAAGGCAATTCCAAACTGCTTCTAAAGCGACCATCGCTATAAGTGCACTTCCAAATCCAGGTCATATTCAAACCTATGTTCAACTACATCCTATATGCTTTGTTCAAGGCCTATTCATATGTTATATAAGTCCATCCAAGTCCATTCCAAATCTACTCAACTCTATGTACATGGATCACATATGCACTTATTTTTAAAGTAAGAAGTTGTAACCATTTTTTTTAACATAAGCTAACAACAATTTAAGCAATGCTAACACAATCAAACACAACATATATATGTTATATTTCTTTTAATCCAAAGTGAGGTGTCAACTCGCCTTTAATCCAACCAAAACTAAGATCCAAGAAGTAAAGTCAAACCTCCTCCTTGCAACCTTGTTCTTCCCCCTCCTTCTTCTTGCTTCACCTTGCTCGAAGCCCTCCCCTTCCTCGCACTTGCTTACGGCATATCACAATAGGGGGTGCATGACTTTGCTTCTTCATGTTTTGACTTGGTAAAAGGGTTTCTAATATTTTACTAAGCCTTATGGAAAATTTTGAAGTGATTTGAGTTGATTCGCAACTCTTTCTTTTTAGAACATAAGAGAGGTAGAAGAAGAGAAGCAATTGATTTTAGAAATCAAACTTTGTAATTATTTGTGATTTATTTCTTAGGGTATACCCATATTCATATAGGCATAGGAATGCGAATGGTGAAAGATAAAAAACCTCTCAGTTCCCTAACATCATTGATTACACACATCACTGCTCCTTTATGTCAAAGTTGCTAAAGGATTAAGGATTTTCTCTATTTGCTCATTTCTAAATATCTCCCCTTACCTCATGCATGAAATCATCCATAAAGTTTATTTCCATAATTGGAAAACTATTTTTGTTTAATTTTTGCCTAAGCAAATAAGTGTACGTAAAAAATATGCACAACTTCTGCTAGTCAAAAAGCTGTTTATCGATAAAACGATATTCGGTCATATTATCGATATTTTTTCCAGAGAATATATTTTCATAAAAATTATTCCAGAAGAAGTTTACCGTCATTACTTATGGTTTAAAAGGGGTTAAAATGCGTATTAAATCATTTTAATAACATTTAATCCAAGATTTAAATAGTTAAATGATTCAGATACTTAAATATGAAGTGTATGAAATTCTGGGTCGTTACATTCTCCCCCACTTAGAATATTTCATCCTTGAAATTCCAACACAAGCAATTGAAGAAACAACCTTACATTGATACTTAACTCTATCCTAATGATTAGAAAACAAAGTCCAAGGTTTTCTCAAGTCCAAACACTCTCATTGTATAAGGATGATAATCAATCCACTAAACGTACCTTCTGCTCAACAACCTCAGGTTATTACTTAGACGATTATTCATGCAACCCTAGAACAAATCAAAAAACCATTCGTTAAGCTCTCTCTAAGCCAACAAACATAGTATACCAATATGCCAAAGCCCGTATGATGTACATGGATGATCCATACGTAATATCAATTCCGATCACTTGCTTGATCACATAGATTTCCCTTCCCAACTAGTATTGATCACTTAACCTTCCTATTGCGGACTTTGATCTGGTTCTTTGATTAGAAACCACCATTCTCCTTACATAGCCACATACTATGGCAGAAAACTTTGGGATCATATCAAGAATCTGTATCAAGTGTTCACCATCAAAGATCAAGTGAAAAATCCTTGTTCGGATCGGTGTAAACACCCCGAAATCATGTACTCGTATACTGGATCAAGAACAGTCATCGAACAAAATGATCTACGTATAACTTACATATTTATCCTATTGGTTTCATAAATGCACCAATTCCTTCTAATCACATTCATTTAGTAGCATGTCTCTTCGATACTAAATTATTTATGCCTTATTTCATAAATTATACTTCAAGTTTATCAACATTTTATAACTTAAGTTCATACTCGTATAATACTCCACTACATCCTAAGAGTATATATCAAAACATGAAACTTGTAAAAACTATGATTAACAATTTAAAACATGTTTTAACTTGTTATCTTCTCATTCCAAGTGTTATATAAGCTCAAGCTCATATCTTCAAAAACACTTAACTACAAGTTCTATAACAATTCATAAGTTCCCCACTATCCAAAATCGTCGAAAATCCCATTTCATTTATCAAGTGAAAACTACCAACCAACATATCGTATCTTGATGCACATCCATACTTTCCTATTACATAAGCTACATGTGTCCATGAAATAACTTAACAAGAAAACTTAGAATTAAACATCAGTTTTTATTTCAAATAATTTGGAAATAATATGTACATATAACTATTGTATATCAAATCATACTTTGGGATTAAATCAAAATCTACTTTATCAGAACAACTTTGTAGCATCCCACACTTAGAAACCCAAAAATGAATGTTGATGATGTTGAATTCATTACAAGAATTATTTTAAAGTGATAGGAGTATGTTTAGTACCTCTAATTGAAGCCTTTCAGGCTTAAACAAAATCAATTAAAAATGTTATCGAATACTTTGGTAAATGTTACTAACTACCATGATCTCAATTTCATAAACTAATTACCCAAATACTTATTTTCAAATAATACTACTATTATTTTCTCCAAAATCTTGAAAAACATTTTCAAAGATACCTGGATTTAAGTTCTCAAATTCTCTATTTAAATCCTCTTCGTTTATAGACTATGTTTATGTACAGTTACTTTCTTATTAATTCACAAACGTATATTTTTTTTAGATTATATTAAACAACTCTTGTTAAAATTCAATTTTTAACCTATCATTATCACTAAACGCGTCATAGTCAAACCGTGAAACTTAATTCACAAGGTATTCATATTTAGTGTTCCCATAAATTTTTCTATCTACCCAGCCCTTGTTGTAAGAAGGTAAATTTCATATAAATCAACAAACAATAGTAGATGCTCATAAAATAGCTGAGCATAACCAACCAAACAATAAATGATAATAATTGAATATTCTCATTTCCTAACAAACAACCATATCGTAAATATATATCAATTTATGAAAATCGTATACTGTCATATAAAATATAATCCTAGGTAAAATATTGTGACGACCTGGAATTTTGGGATATTTAAAACTGGAATATTTAATTGATTTTAAATATTCAAAAGTTAGTTAAACTTGAATTTCAAATATCACTGTTTATTTGGTTAAAATAATGAGTCTTGGCTTTTTAAGTCGGTTAAAAATATTTCAAAGGCTTGGAAAATTTATATTTATAATACTGGAGATAATAGAAGTTTTAAATTTGTTTTTGAAAGTGTTTTGCTCAGTTTTAAAAATTATCGTTTAAATTGATATTTAAAAATAGCCTTTCGAGGCACAGTCTTGGATTTCGACGAAAGCAGTTTATGGGATCTATAATAGTATTATTATCGAATTTCAAATTTTGTAGAATTTGGAGTTGTTGTGTGATCGTACGGTATATAAACGTGCTAAAATTTTATATCAGAAATTCAATATAACAACTAAGTCCAAAAAAAAGCTCTCTTCTCCTTACGATCGAGTTAGGCCTCGAAACCTTTTCCATCATGTTCGTAATAGGAGTATAACATTATAAACGCCTAGCGGTACGCCTGAATAGAAAGTTAAAATTTTGAGTGGTGATTTCGAGATAATTTAAATTTAAAATTTAAATATAATTTGACTGGTCAAAGATAATTCAGCATCACTGTAACCTTTCCTTCCACGTGCCTCCTACCTTCGAATCACGTACTAGATGTCCCCATTCTCCTTATTTTTATTTAACAGAGAAAAGGAAATAAAAACTTAAAAATAGAAGCTGGTTCAAAAACAAATCCCTTTCCCCCTCAGTTCTCAAAATTATTTCAAATCAATCCCCTAGACTTAAAAAAAGATAAGAAATGGAAGCTCTAATTCAAACGAACATTCAGAAAGTGAAACCCAAATTTTTTGAAATCAAATTGGTCGATTCTTTTCTCTACATCTTCGAGTCGAGAGTGAGTTCGTTCAGGAGAAGAGAGGGGGAACTGTCAAAGTTGAAGTTAGTAGGAAGTCGTGATTTTGTGAAGCTGGGTGGCGCGGCTATCTTTCTAAGTTGAGCGTTTACTTTGGAGTTCAAACACGCTAGGAGAAGGGGGCGCGGCGACGCCTGTTGTCGTTGAAGCAATCTCGATATTGAGGTTGACGACTTCGACTTCGGCATTTAAGGTGCGGCGGCGTCGGCATCTTAACATGCAGTCGAGCTCGAGCATTTTTTGTTGGATTCGCGATGGAATGGAGATGCATTAGGAAGTGGTGACGAAGGATGAGGGTCGTATGACGCGGGTTGGTTGAAGCCTGGTTCACCTCTTTCTGTAAGGTATAAGCTAATTCATTTTTGAATAAAATTTATATAAGTTAGAAAAAATAAATAAATATGTAAAGTAAAATAGTAAACTCTTTTTGGTCAGAAATATATTTAATAGAAAGCAGAAAAAAATGATGACTAGAGAAGTATAAAATAATTCTGCTTTAATAAATATATATACACATTCACATACATATTTTAAACTAAAAGGGTAAATATATATATAGAGGTAAGATTTTAAAATTTTAAAATTTAAAATGTTTGAAGGATAAATAAGAAAAAAAATCTGGCTTGGAATTTCTATAGACTATTTTATAAATATATATGTTGTTTTAAAGAAATAAAATAAAATAAAATAAAATAAATATACGTATTTCCACTTACTCGTTAAACAGTAAAATAATGAATTATGGAGATTAACTTGTTTAATAAACTTATTTAATTATTTTAATACAAAAATTATTCGAAGGAAAATTAGTTTAAATTAAATTAATAAATTATAATTTATTTTCCGATTGATTCAAATGTTAATAATTGTGTAATGTTTATACAAGGTCTAAAATAGTGGAGAGGCAATCAGGTTGGAGTGGATTGCAAACAATAAAATCAAGGTGAGTTAATCTCACTCATTTGGATTACCGTAAATTTAAATAGTTAAAAATTTAAATTATTGGTTGATTGCTTGAATTGATGATTTATTATCAGTCTCGGTGTGATATTATATATATATATATATATATATTGGAGTGATTGATATTCTCATATTATATAGCGGATAAGACCCAATGCGCCCAGCATAATAGCGGATGACCCCATATACGGCGTTATTCCACCTCGTAGTGGGATTGGTATTTTATATTGTGCAAACATCTATGGATGTACGGAAACAGGTTAGAGGGATCTAGCTGGATTCCTCAAAATATTAAATTTATTTTATATTCAATAATGTGATTTATGTGATAATCTGTGATGGATTATATTGATTACATTGGGAATTGAAATATTGAATGCTATGATTTGACTGAAATATTTTGGGTATGTTGAGATATCAAAAATATAAAGAATGGATTCTTGAAGGAATTAAAAAGAGAATTTCTTAAGTAAAATAATTCAACTAATTTGGATAAATTTAGGAATGAAATTAGGACGGAATAAAAGTTGATTTCTAAATTCTAATAAATAACTTTTGAGTATGGGAAAATAGATTTTTGAACAAATGGAAATAAATGAATTTTAAGAATTTAAGTGGTATTGTTTAAAAATTAAAGAATTTATTTTAAAATTCAGGATTTAAATGGTTTTGGAAGAAATAAAAGGAGAATTTTGAAATATAGTATGAAATTGATATTTTCAGTTTTAAATAAGATTTTAAATCATAATTAAGAAAGAAATCTGGAATTAAGGGATTTTGAATAAACTTGAATAAATCGAGAAATAATTTTATGGGGAATTAAATTATAAAATAGATTTTTAAATTGACTAAGTGATTTGAAATTGTAACTAAAAAAGAATGAAGTATGGGAATTATAAACTAGGTTTACAAATAAAGTGAATATTTATCAGTAGATAAATTTGAAAGTATAAATTCAAAGTGGGAATTTATAAAGAGATGGTAATTTGTTTTAAAAATAAAAGGTGGTTTTACTTTTTTAAAGTGTGGAAAAGGAATTTACGGGATGGGGACGTAAATTAAATTGTGATAAATCAACCAGGATTTACAAGTGATTAGATGGACTATTTCAAGATGGAAAGTGTATTTTCCTGAAAAGCCAAGTATGTTTTCAAAGCAGATTTTTAAGTATAAGTTAAAAGTTTTAAAGTCGTTTAAAAGAATGTTCTAGAGGAATTTATTTATTTAAATTGTTTTAAGATTTAAAGTAAATATTTATAATTTAGTTATAGTAGTAATTATTTTAAAGGTTAAACTAGTAGTATGATTTGAAAGATAGTTACTAAATATTTATAATTTATATAAACAACTTTTATTTTAAAGATAGTTTCGGCTAAGTTTTACTTGAAATTTATTATGGAATTTCATAACTATAATTTTGAATAAAGTCTTTTAAGTAATTTTTATTTTCAATGTTTTCAAGTATATATATCTTTGGATAAAGTGATTTAATTTATTTTAAATCTAAGTTATTAAGACTTGGTGTTTTTTAGTAGAAATAAAACAATTGTTTGGATGATTGTGTGATATGATAGTTAAATAACCGACTATCAATATTGGCCAATGCGTTGATCGTTTTGAAGAGACCGGGATCGGGATTAATTTTCTGTAAACCACTTTGATCCAGTTTGAATGTTTTCATGAGGAAGACAGGAGCTTAGAGTTAAAGATGGAACAATGAAGTGCAAGGGCTAATCGCTACTAATCCCGAGGGTGATTCCAAAATGGATGTAGTAGGAGTAGTGCCTTCGGTTCCATTCAGACCCAGAACGGACTTGTATGGACGAATGCTATCAGAACATCGTTAGGGGGACGATGAGCATTATAGGTGTATGCATGCTAAAAAGGTAACACATAGCCTCGAGCCTCATCAACCGAGAATGGCTAAAACAGGGGAGGTGGAGCAAGGCTAGATGGCTAGCAGCCAATTAGGGTAAGGTCATCCCTGTCTAGATGTCCCTTTTTATTCGGCTGTGTGAGCAGTTGCTGATCCCGATCGCAAGTGATCTTATTCGGACTATCCAGTAAGGGGTAGCTTCGGTCTTGTGCTACAGAGGATCAGGGTGGATCCTCGGTACGCTGATCTAGACCAGGTACTATGACAGGCGGTACCCCAGTAGCTCTGCCATTGAATGAAATCCAATCTCCAATAAGCGCCTGTACAGTTTTGATTGTGCCTAACTATTGCTGAAACATGAGATGCAAGAATTTTAGCTAGATTCTATTTTACTTTCTATAGACACTATTATAATATCAGACGAATTTGATAAAACTGTTTTGGTTATCGTAAGGTAAAATCTCGGCATGTTTATTTGTGGCATGGTCTTACGAGATACCTTTGATTTCAAAGGATTTAAAAACTTTAATAATCCAATTGAGTGTGTTTACTCACGCTGGTTTTCCAGACCGCGGTTGTTATTTTACTATAATGCTCGGGTCAGACCGAGTATTGTAGAATACATGAAAGGATGCTGTGGAGCTCCGGAGATGAGCTGGATGGCGAGACTATCACATGTACTTGATGTATATTCCACCGTGTATGGTTAACTGCGTTGTTAGTTTTTATGGGGACAGGTTATGATAACTGTCTTGTTATGTGCTATGAATTTTATTGTACTATGATGATGTAATGTATATAACAGATGCAGTTCCTTGTATAAAGATTCAGTCATTTATTTATTATATATTATTTCGTTGCGATTGTGAGATTCCGATATTGATTTCTATTTATTCTTCTACCTCCTTCTTCTTTCCCTTACGGTCTAGTTTTCCGACATTCGATTGTTCAGCATTCAATACAGTGAACGTATTGATTCGATTTTAAGGTGTCGAAAAATCAGGTCATGACAGTTGGTATTAGAGCAGAAGGTTAAGCGAGAACCTTGCCTCTGGTGCTGATTACTCATTAGAATATAGTCTATAGTACCCTAGAATGAGTTTGAGTGTATTAATAGATATGAGCGCGTATTTGTTAGTGAATATAAAAAATTGTTTTATATTACTTTGATTGGTAAATTGAGTAGTTTATGCATTTTGATCAATACGAGTAATTAACATTATTGATAGGGATCTTTAGACACTTGAATAGAACAATTCGACATTTTATTGTTTTAAATAGGGTGAATGAAATAATTTTGCCCAAGTTATATTTATATAAAATAAATAATTTTCCGTAAATTATTATAAGTATATATCGTTGCTTGGTTGTTAGAGAATGATAATATTAAATTATTATTATTGTTAAATGGAAATTGAAATAAAGAAATGAAATTATAACCAAAGATTAAGGAATAAATTTATAGAACAGAATGGAATTTGCAGATTGGCATTATAAATGTGATTTATAATTGAAATGAGATAAATTCTAGAGTAATGTTTGAATTAGATTGGAAGAATTTAAAATTTGAAATTTTGGGAAAATTTTAAATTCCTTTGGGTTTTAAAAATGGTTTTCAAAAGTTTTGGGGAAATGATAGTGGTATTATTTCAGAAATTTTTTGAATTGGACGTGAAATCCGTTGAGATTTGGAATTAGAAATATTTGGAAGGTTTTTAAAAGAGTAAAGGCACTAAACTCTTTTCGGTTGCTGGAAAATAATTCCGATGATGATCGCGACATCATCGGTATTCATTTTCGAGTTTCCAGGAGAGGAATTGCTGCCAAATTATTTTAAATTGGAGTCGTTTGCAAAACCGGGCTTGATTTTAAAATTCAAAAGATAATTTGATATGCAAATGAATTATGTATACAATTGATTTAAAAAATGATTTTGAAATGTTGAAAAATTGTTTAAAAGACTCTGGAATCTTATTTAAAATGTTTATGGAATGGAAATAAGTTGGAAAACTTATAGATGTTGAAATTTTGAATTAAATTGAGGTGTATAAAAGCTAATTTAAGGAAAAAGTCTAAGCAGACTGGACTAAATGGAATGGCCATTAAAATAAAAATTTATTAAGTGGAAAATAAGTCTCTGAATAAACAAACGAATTTATGTTTGCAAGTAAATGAATTTGTAACTGAACGTTGAAATTCATTTTGAATTGGAAGTAAATGGAAAATTAGTCAAGATTGGACTAAACAAAACAATGGATTGAAAATAAAGTTAGTAAGTAAACTAATTGATTTAAATGAGTAAGCAAATGAATTGAAAATGAATATTGGGAGGATATTTAATTTAAATTATAAGTAAATGGAACTTAAACTGAATATTCGAATTCATTTTAAATTGAGTTTAGTGAAGTTGTAGAATTAATTCGAAGAGGACTAAATAATTTAAGTTGGAATAAAGTCCATTTGGATTTAAAATTAGTAAGTGGAACTACCTAAAGAAATGATAAATTAAATTTGGTTTTAAATAAGATGAATATAATTCAATATTTAAAAATGAAAGGTAAATTGAGTTCACAATGGAATTCGAAATTTAAGATTAAATAAAATGGATATGAAAGCTTAAGTGGTGGAGTGAAAATAAAAATAGGAAGTATGTAAAATTTTGTATTGAGAATATAATGGGTATTTGGATGAAGAACAAGTAAAATGTGAAATGAGATATTTGTGAATAAGTGAATGGAAATCAATAAATGTGAATAAAAGAGAATTGATATAGCTAATAATCAATTGAGATAAATACATAGGATGTACGTATATTATTTTATTCACATAACAAATTGGTCCAGATTCGAGCACATAATTTTGAGGTAGTTATACCGATCCGAGTTGGGATTTTTCACTCGATTTTCGACGGAGAACCCTGGATATGGATTTTTGATGGATTTTTGGAAATTCTCTATCATAGTGTATGGCTATGCAAGGAGAATGACGGTTTCTGATCAAGAAACCAGATCTGAAACCGCACTAGAGATTCTGGTGGACGATACTAGTTCGGAAGTGAAATTGCATGATCGAGTGAGCGATCGGATTTGGTATTGCATACGGATGATATATGGACATCGTACGGACTTGAATGAAACAGATATTGAAAATTTTGGTAAAGAAGTGAATTGAATGATTTTTGAATTCTGTGATTGGATATTATTGCTAAGTAAGATATACATGTATTTAAAAGGAAAGGAAATTGGTATCTTTGATTTCAGAAGATAAATATGAATTTCTCGACAAAAGTTATGTATTTAATTTGTCATATGAAATTTGATGGTTTTCTGGTCTAGCCACTTGGGTTTTGTTTTCTCTTGAAATTTGGGGGCTCGGAGTGGCATTTTTTAGTCGTACCGATCTAGCCGTGCAAAGGAGACGTTGGCAAAAAATTTCAAAAATTCAGGGAGATAGAAAATTTTGAGAAAATTTTGATAATTTAAAAATTTTAATTTAAATTTTAATTTGAATTGTTGAGTAAATAATATTGTTTGAAAGTATGGTTGAGTTTGGGAAGTTAGAAGAGTGTTAGGGTGTCTTTACCAAAAAGATTGTTTTGGGAAGGTGTTTAAAAACTGTTTGGTTTTGGAAAAATGATGAATGGGTTGTGGACCATTCCTCTTAACTAGTAATTTCGGGGACAAAATTCTTGTAAGGGGGAAGGAATGTGACGACCCAGAATATTTGGATATTTGAAATTGGAATATTTAATTGATTTTAAATATTTGAAAGTTAGTTTAACTTGAATTTCAAATATCACTATTTGTTTGGCAATTAAATTATTGAATTTAATTATGGAAATTGGTTAAAATAATGAACCTTGGTTTCTAAGCTGGTTAAAAATATTTCATAGGATTGGAAAATTTATATTTATAATACTGGAGATAATAGAAGTTTTAAATTTGTTTTTGAAAGTGTTTTGTTCTGTTTTAAAAATATATCATTTAAATTGATATTTAAAAATAGCCTTCCGAGGCATAGTCTCGGATTTCAACAAAACCAGTTCCATGGGATCCATATATTATTATCGGATTTGAAATTTCGTAGCATTTGAAGTTGTCGTGTGATCGTACGGTATATAAACGCGTTGAAATTTTATATCAGAAATTCAATATAATAACCGAGTCCAAAAAAGCTATCTTCTCCATACGATTGAGTTAGGCCTCGAAACCTTTTCCATAATGTTCGTCATAGGGGTATAACATTATAAACTCCTAGCAGCACGCCTCGATAGGAAGTCAAAATTTTGAATGGTGATTTCGAGACAATTTAAATTTAAAATTCAAATATAATTTGACCGGCCAAAGATAATTCTACATCACTGTAACCTTTCCTTCCACATGCCTCCTGCCTCTTCTAATCATGTACCAGATATCCCCTTCTCCTTCTTTTTATTTAACAGAGAAAAGGAAATAAAAACTTAAAAATAGAAGCTGGTTCAAAAACAAATCACTTTGTCCCTCAATTCTCAAAATTATTTCAAATCAATTCACCCAGACTTAAAAAAAAAGAAACAGAAGCTAGAATTCAAATCCAAACATTCAGAAATCGAAACCCAAATTTCCAGAAGTCAAATTGGCCATTCTTTTCTTTGCATTTTTGAGTCGAGCACGAGCTCGTTTAGGAGAAGAGTGGGGGAACTATCGAAGTCGAAGTAAGTAGGAAGTCGTGATTTTGTGAAGCTAGGTGGCATGGCGATCTTTCGAAGTCGAGGGTTCGCTTTGGAGTCGAGCATGCTAGGAAGAAGGGGCGCGGCGTCGCCTGTAGTCGTCGGGGCAATCTCGATATTGAGGTTGACGACTTCGACTTTGGCATTTAAGGCGCGGCTGCGTCAGCATCTCAGCATGGAGTCAAGCTTGAGCATTTTCCGTAGGATTCGCGATGGATGGGAGATGCGTCAGGCGGTAGTGACGAAGGACGGGTCGCATAGGAGACGTGGGTTGGTCAAAGCTTGGTTCGCCACTTTCTGTAAGGTATAAGCTAATTAATTTTTGAATAAAATTTATATAAGTTAGAAAAAATAATATGTAAAGTAAAATAGTAAACTCTTTTTAGCCAGAAATATATTTAATAGAAAGCAGAAAAAACGATGACCAGAGAAGTATAAAATAATTCTGCTTTAATAAATATATATACATTCACATACATATTTTAAACTAAAAGGGTGTATGTGTGTGTGTGTATATATAGAGAGGTAACATTTTGAAAATGGAAATTTTAAAATGTTTGAAGGATTAATAAAAAAAATCTGGTTTGGAATCTCTATAGACTAGTTTATAAATATATATGTAGTTTTAAAAAAATAAAATAAAACAAAATAAATATACATATTACCACTTATTGGTTTAAATTATAAAATAATGAATTATGGAGATTAACTTGTTTAATCAACTTACTTAAGTATTTTAGTTACTAAAAATTATTCAAAGGAAAATTAGTTTAAATTAAATTAGTAAATGATAATTTATTTTTCGATTGATTCAAATGTTAATAAACGTGTAATGTTTGTACATGGTCTAAAATAGTGGAGAGGCAAGCAGGTTGGAGTGGATTGCAAACAGTAAAAATCATAGGTGAGTTAATCTCACTCATTTGGATTACCATAAATTTAAATAGTTAAAAATTTAGATTATTGGTTGATTGCTTGAATTGATGATTTATTATCATTCTCGATGTGATATTATATATAACACATATATATATTGGAGTGATTGATATTCCCACAGTATATAGCGAATGAGACCCTATGCGTCCCACATAATAGCGGATTACCCTATATACCGCGATATTCCACCTCAAAGTGGGATTGGTATTTTATATTGTGTTAACATCTGTGGACGTATGGAAATAGGTTGGAGGGATCCAGTTGGTTTCCTCAAAATTTTAAATTTATTTTATATACAGTAATGTGATTTATGTGATAATCTATGATGGATTATATTGATTATATTGGGAATTGAAACATTGAATATTATGGTTTGACTAAATATATTTTGGGTATATTGAGATATCAAAAATATAAATAATGGATTCTTGAAGGAATTGAAAAGAGAATTTTTTTAAGTAAATAATTCAGCTAATTTGGATAAATTTAAGAATGAAATTAGGAAGGAATAAAAGTTGATTTTTAAATTCTAATAAATAAATTTCGAGTATGGGAAAAGTGATTTTTGAATAAATGTAAGCAAATGAATTTTAAGAATTTAAGTGGTATTGTTTAAAAATTAAAGAATTTATTTTTAAATTCAGGATTTAAATGGTTTAGGAAGAAATAAAAGGAGAATTGTGAAATATAGTATGAAATTGATATTTTGAGTTTTAAATAAGATTTTAAATCATAATTAAGACGTAAATCTGGGATTAAGGGATTTTGAATAAACTTGAACAAATCGAGAAATAATTCTATGGGGAATTAAATTAAAAAATCGATTTTTAAACGATTAAGTAATTTGAAACAGTAATTAAAAGAGAATGAGGTATGGGAATTATAAACGGGGTTTATAAATAAAGTGAATATTTGTCAGTGGATAAATTTGAAAGTGTAATTTCACGGTGTGAATTTATAAAGAGATGGTAATTTTTTTTAAAAATAAAAAGTGATTTTATTTTTTTAAAGCGTGAAAAAGAATTTTATGGGATGGGGACGTAAATTAAATTATGATAAATCAAGCATGATTTATAAGTGATTAAATGGACTATTTTGGGATGGAAAGTGTATTTTCCTAAAAAGCCAAGTATGTTTTCATAGCAGATTTTTAAGTATAAGCTAAAAGTTTTAAAGTTGCTTGAAAGAATGTTCTAGAGGAATATATTTATTTAAATTGTTTTAAGATTTAAAGTAAATATTTATTAATTTAGTTATAGTAGTAATTATTTCAAAGGTTAAACTAGTAGTATGATTTAAAAGATAGTTACTTAATACTTATACTTTATATAAATAACTTTTATTTTAAAGATATTTTCGGCTATGTTTTACTTGAAATTTTTTATGGAATTTCATAACTATTATTTTGAATAAAGTGTTTTAAGTAATTTTTATTTTAAATGTTTTGAAGTATATATATCTTTGGATAAATTGATTTAAATTATTTTAAATTTAAGTTATTAAGACTTGGTGCTTTTCAGTAGAAATAAAACAATTGTTTGAATGATTGTGTGATATGATAGTTAAATAACCGACTAACAATATTGGCCAATGCTTTTATCGTTTGGAAGAGAATGGGTTCGGGATTAATTTCCCGAAAACCACTTCGATCCGGTTTGAACGTTTTCGTGAGGAAGACAAGAGTTTAGAGTCGAAGATGGAGTAGTGAAGTGCAAGGGCTAACCGCCACTAATCCCGAGGGTGATTCCAAAATGGATTTAGTAGGAGTAGTGCCTTCGGTTCCGTTCGGACCCGGAACGGACTTGTATGGACGAATGCTTTTAGAACATCGTCAAGGGGACGATGAGCATTCTAAGTGTATGTATGCTAAAAAGGTAACACATAGCCTCGAGCCTCATCAACCGGGAATGGCTAAAACAGGGGAGGTGCAGCAAGGCTATGTGGCTAGCAACCAATTAGGGTAAGGTCGTCCTTGTCTAGATGTCCCTTTTTATTCGGCTATGTGGGCGGTTGCTGATCCCAATCGCGGGGTGTTCTTATTCGTACTATCTACTAAGGGGTAGCCCCAGTCTTGTGTTGCAGGGGATCAGGGTGGATTCTCGGTACGCTGATCTAGACCAGGTACTATGGCGGGAGGTACCCCAGTAGCCCTGCCATTATATGGAATCCAATCTCCAATAAGTGCCTATACGGTTTTGATTGGTCCCAACTATTACTGGAACGTGAGATGCAAGCATTTTAGCTAGATTCTATTTTAGTTTCTATAGACATTATTGTAATATCAGACGAATTTGATAAAAATGTTTTGGTTATCGTAAGGTAAAACCCTGCATGTTTATTTGTGGCATGGTCTTATGAGATAAGTTTGATTTCAAAGGATTTTGAAACTTTAATAACCTAATTGAGTGCGTTTTCTCACGCTGTTTTCCAGACTGACTCGGGTGTTATTTTGATATAATGCTAGGATCAAACGAGTATTATAGAATATAGGAAAGGATGTCGTGGAGCTCCGGGGATGAGCTGGATGGCGAGACGTATCACAAGTATTTGATGTATATTCCGCTGTGTATGGTTAACTGCATAGTCAATTTTTGCAAGGACAGGTTATGATAACTGTCGAGTTGTGTGCTGTGAATTTTATTGTACTCTGATGATGTATTGTATTAACAGATACAATTCTTTGTATAAAGATTCAGTCATTTATCTATTATATATTATTCCGCTGTGATTGCGAGATTCTGATATTGATTTTTATTTCTTCTTCTACCTCCTTCTTCTTTCCCTTATGGTCTAGTTTTCCGGTGTAACGACCCACTATTTTCCACTATTCAAATCGACAATAATCCACACATGCCAGACTTGAATAGTACAAAATAACAGATTGTAATAAAAGTTCGGAGCAAATAAAAAATCAAATCACAGAATCACATACACAGAACATCAGAATATCTCGCAGCGGAAATTAAATACCATAGTAGTTCATGAAGCTACTATCACAAAGTCTCAAAACCAAATACAAAATACATAATATCTGTCTGAAAGTAAATACGACATCAAATCCCAAATACAAAGAAGTCCACTAATACAAAGCTGACAACAATACTGAAATATAGATAACTAGATAAGCTGATAAATCTCCAGCGATTCTAGACCTCCAGAGAGTGGGAATCCAAATCTGTGAATAAACTCAGGCTGACCCGAGCGTAAATAAAAAAGCAAACACTCGAGTCAGGACATACATACTTATCCAGTGTAAACCAACTCAAGTGAACTGTAGTAAAGGTACAAATAACTTAGAAGATGCTTGGGACCGCCCATCCTCTAAGGATCCTTTAAAATATTTACTATATAGTATATTACGCTATTATAATAATATCTAACAGTAAAATAAACATAATTTTAAATAGCGTTAAGGCTTTACATTTTCCGCCTTAACACAGTTAATGCCAATAGTCTACGCAGTACCTGTATATCTCCTGATTGGGAGACTATGAGAAGATACTGCATAGGTACGACACAAATAGAAATTCGTAGTAAAGGCTCGGTATGGTAGGTGACACGGCACACAAGGCAATGCCATGGTAGATATACCAATTACGCACACGGGCTGGTGGTAACGCAGCAGCCACATACGCCCACCTCGGAACACATTCCCAAAATCGGAGGGTGGCTACCAAACAATCACAAGTAATAGAATGGTATCGAAGAAATGCGTCCGATAAGAGGAGCCACCTCAGCTGGCCCGAGATCGCTCCTGTTTTAGCCACCTTATGCCAACCCACGGGAGTTGGGTCCACGTAACATACCACAAGAACGTCGTCACCATCCTACTTCATTCTAGAATCTCCACCGCGTACACGGTTAGTCAAAGTGGTTTTCGGTATCGATGGAGAGTATGTCCATATCCGATCCCCGTCTCTTTGCCAACCAATCGTTATTATAACCCGTGGTTATAACTTTGAAATAATACTTTACTTCAAATGAAAACATCATTTCAAAACTCAATTCTTTATCCAATAAAAATTTAATCATTCTCAATATTTCAAAACAACATATCTTTTCAAATTTCCCTTTTTAAATCATTATTAAATTCAAATGCAAGTTATCAAACTTAATACCCTTTTAAAGTTCAAAGATAACATTCATTTATTTCAATTTGAACTTCTCTTTAAAATGATTCATTTCCAATTTAATTTATTCATTAAGATCATTTTAATAGTGGACTTATTGTTCTTTCATTTCAAGTATTCAATTTCCAAGGTTTCGAACCATTCAGAGTTCGTTTACTAAGTCAAAAACCATAATTATAGAAATTTCAGCCTTTTACAGCATTTAGAAAAAAACTGTTATAAGTTATATATGAAAACATTTTTATTCAGCAAAGATAGCACTAAAATCTGCTGTTAAAAACTCAGTTTTTAGTTGAATTATAGTTCAAAACAGAAAAGACAGCATTTCAGAAGTGCTGCAGTAGTTCAGATTTCAAAACAAAGGTTTAAATTGATTTCAGCAAACACAGCAGACCACTACAGCATTTCCAGAGAATGCTATAATTGACCTGAGTCCAATATTAGCCTATAAATTCAATTACAGCAACTACAGCATTTCAGAAATGCTTTAATAGCTCTATTTACACTATTTTAGTTCAATTCAGCAACTATAGCATTTCTGAATACTATTAAAAGTGATTTCCAGAATTTAGTGTATTTCCAGCAAATAATAATATTCATTTAAAATCCTTTAAATATTTCAAAATCATATTTTTAACAATAAAAATGTTCATTAACATATTATTTATATACAATAAATTTCTTATTATTAAATCCAATTTTCAACAGATTCCTTTAATAAATTCAAGTGTAAAATTCCAATTCTTCACATTTTTAAATAAACAACTTAACACTTAAATTTTCTTCATTTTTTTTTCAAATAAATTTAATTTCCTATTTTTATTTATATAACTAAATTTATTTAAATAGAATTCCAATTTTCCACTTAAGTTCTATTTCAAAAATTCAATGCAACTATTCATTTTTCCCAACATTTTAACTTATAGAAAATTCCAAATTTCTATAATTAATAAATAAAAATCCAATTTAAATCAAATTTTCATATATTTACAATTTAAAAATATTTAAAATTCTAGAAAAACATTTATAAAATAACCACGGATCTGTATATAGTTTTCTAACCTAGGTCAAGTGATACGGATATGTATCATTTCAATCCGCAGTTTAAAATAAAAATCCGGGTTCTATCATTTCAAACCCGCAATCCCAAGTCAAAATAAATAATTTAAAAACCGTTCAGGCCTATCATTTCAGCCCATAACGATTTTTCCTTATTCTAAAGTCCGTTCGGGTATGTATCATTTCAACCCATAGTGATTTCTAGTCTACAGGGAACTTGCAGCGTGATAAGCATATATATAAGAACAGTTTAACAATATACAATAGTAACAGGTGATGTGACATGTAACAGGTGATATGACATATAATTTAACATGTTAACATCATATATGTATAAAATCACATGGCAGTTATAACATCATAACTATTTTCTACACATTCAGTTGTGGTTGTTTTACAACTGCATAAGTATATAATTGTCGTGTGAGATTTACTCACCTCTAATTGCTGAATATTTCCAAACCAAAGGCACAAATAGACAATAAGGCACGATGACACAACTACGGACTTGAGTGGAGGTTGAATCCAAGCTACAACTCTTGTGTACAACCCAAAATAAACAAACAAAACAACACAATTCAATATGACTATAACATGCAATAACTTTGAAATAAAAGAGAAACGAATTGCCAAAATTTTGCCTTGCTTCCTCAAGCCTTTCTCACGGCCTAGGGTATGTTTTGTTTCAGATTTGGTAAAGTTTTGGTTCAGGTTTATGGCTAGCATGGGTCGGGTTCATGGCCAAACAAGATGAAGTTTTATACATGAGGCGGTGAATGGTTTTTAGGCAAAAAGTGTTGTTTTTGTTAGGCTAGGTGGCTCGGCCATAGGAAGTATGCTCGTCCTAAGGGTGCATCATGACTGGAAAGAGGTGGAAGGGGTGTGTAGTGGTCAGGTCAGTGGTGGTGGAGGCAGCTATGGTGGTGATTTGAGTGGTGGATGAAGGGAATGAGGCAACAATGGTCAAAAACATTTTTTAAGGCATGTAGGTTGCAACTTGAAGGTTTTGGTCACCATAGATGGCTCGGCCATGGTCATGGCTGGTGGAGTAGATGGTGTTGGAGGTATGGAAGAGATGTAGGAGTTTGTGCCTGCGGCTATGGAGAAGAGGCTGATCCAAAGTAGAAGAGAAACAAGGCAAAAATTTAGAGAAAACAAGGAGAAAAGTAAGAAAAAGAAAGGGAAGCCATTACCAGATCTTATTGAAGCCGTGAGAAACAAATGAAGATGGATTTTTTTTCACGTGAAAACCTAATGAGTTGACGGCTATACTAGGGTTTTACACGGCTAAGGCAATTAATTGAGGAGTTTAAGGAAATGAAGGGTTTGAGCAAATAAAAGGGCTTACATTTCAAAGTGATTTATAATCTTCCATATTCCATTCCTTCTAAATCTTTATATAAACAAAATTTCAGGAGAAAATACTTTACAAACCGAAATCAATTAGAAATATGAGGTAACAAATAGTATAATTTAAAAAAATATAAAATAATGAAGAAAATGCCTTAAAAATACCAAACAGTGTTCTAAAATTGTGAATAAATCACTGTTAGTCTTGGAAAATTATACATTTCATTATAAAATTATTATGAAGTGGAAACTTGAATTAAATTAATTTATTTATCATTTTCAAAATAAAATAGAAAATTAAATTAGAGAAAAATAGAAAAAGGAATAAAGAAATTGTTTAAAAAATAGCAAGCAGGACATAAAAATTACAAGAAAATTACCAATAGCTTTGGAAAGTTATTTACATCATTTTAAAAATATTATAAGACAAAATTTGAAATAAATGATTTTTAAAACATTTTCAAAGTGAAATAAATAATTAAATTCGTGGAAAATATCAAAAGAATTAAAGAAATTGCTAAAAAAATAGGAAACAGAATCTGAAAAATTCAAATAAATTATCATTAATTCTAGAAAAATTTCTACTTCACTATAAAAATAATTTAAAACAAATAAAAAAAATTTCAAAAATATTGGGTTGTTACGCTCTCCCCCACTCAAACCTTTTCGTCCTCGAAAAGAACGGAAACTAGGAAACAAAAATGAAATCAAGATAGAAAAATAAAATTGTACCTGGAATAAACAATTTCGGATTTGAAGCACGAATGCTCTCCTCCGTCTCCCAAGTACAGTCACGATCATCCGTACTCTATTGTACTTTGACCAGACTAACAGATTTCCTTCTTAGCTGCTTCATACCTCTATCGACAATACGAAGTGGCTTCCTCTCGACAGTCAGATTAGGCTCAATATCCAAGCTATCAAGAGCAGAAGGCTGAACAACCAAAGATGGGTCATGAAGATACCGGCGAAGAAGTGAGACGTGGAATACGTCATGCACTCCAGAAAGCTTCTCGGGTAACTCCAGACGATAAGCCAAGGAACCGACTCTTTCCAAAATGCGGAAAGGACCAATGAATCTGGGAGAAAGCTTCCCTCTATGACCAAAACGAATGACATTCCTCAAAGGAGAGACCTTAAGGAAAACTATATCGCCAACATCAAACTCAAGCTTCCGCGTACGCCTATTAGCATACTTCTTCTGCCTATCCTGAACAACCCTCAACCTTCTCTTAATCTCCTCAACTCTCTCAGAAGCTTTCAGAATCATATCAGGACCAAGAATCAGACGACTACCCGATTCAATCCAGCAATATGGGGATCGACAAGGTCGTCCATATAAAGCAGCAAATGGAGACATTTTGATACTGGCCTGAATTCAAAGATAGAAAGGGAATAGATAAAATATTAAGATGAACTTAAAACAGAAGATAAGATTATACCTTATAAATATTATTGTAGGTGAATTCGACAAGATGCAGATGATCTTCCCAAGATCCACCATAATCAAGCACACAAGCACGAAGAAGATCTTCGAGTATCTGATTCACCCTTTCCATTTGACCATCAGTCTGCGGATGGTAAGCAGTGCTCAGATTCAGATGAGTACCCAAAGATTCCTGAAAAGCTTTCTAGAACTGGCTGGTAAAGATAGGATCACGATCACAAACAACACTGAGAGGAACACCATGGAGATGAACAATCTCCCTTATGTAGATCTCAGACAAGCTAGAAGCAGAACGGGTAGACTTGACCGAAATAAAATGAGCAGATTTGGTCAGCCTATCCACAATAACCCAGATACTCTCATTGCCCTTCCTAGACCTCGGCAATCCATCAATGAAATCCGTGGAAACCTGTTCTCACTTCCAATCGGGAATCTCAAGAGGCTGCAACAAACCAGGAGTCTTCTGATGATCGGCCTTGACTTGCTGACAAGTCGCACACCGACTAACAAAGATAAAGACATCCCTCTTCATACCTTTCCACCAATAAAACTTCTTCATATCCTGATACATCTTTTTCACGCCGGGATGGATAGAAAGTCTGGATCGATGATTCTCCCGAAGTAACTCCTGCCTCAAACCATCCACATTCGAGACACAAATCCTAACATTAATCCTCAAAACCCCTCTGTCATCGATCTGAGCTCCACTACTACCACTACTACTGCCACCAACTCTGTTACGAACACTCTCCTTAATAAGCCTAAGTATCATATCCTCATCCTGCTTAGCCTTGATACGATCCAAAAGAGGAGAAGAAGAAACAACAAGCTGACACAACAATGCCTTCTTCCGACTCAGAGCATCGGCCACAACATTAGCTTTACCGGGAGTATAGCTAATATCAAGGTCGTAAGAAGCCAAAAACTCAAGCCAAAGAACTTACCTCTGATTCATATCCTTCTGGGTGAAGATATATTTCAGAGACTGATGATCGGTGAAAAGCTCAAACTTGGTTCCAAGCAAATGATGCCTCCAAAGCTTCAAAGCAAAGACAACAGCAAGCAACTCTAAATCATGGGCGACATAATTAGCTTCATGGGATTTCAGCTGACGGCTGGCATAGGCAATGACCTTACCATCCTGCATGAGAACAGCACCCAATCCTTCACGACAAGCATCAGTATATACCGTCAATCCTTCACTTCCGTTCGGTACTGTAAGAACTGGTGCGGAAGTTAGCTTGCTCTTTAACTCAGCGAATGCAGCTTCACACTTCTTATCCCATATAAACTTTGCATTCTTACGAGTTAAAGTAGTGAGAGGTGCAGCAATCCGAGCAAAATTCTCAATGAATCTCCGGTAATAACCAGCAAGGCCCAGAAAACTATGAATATCAGTCGGAGTCTTAGGAGTTTCCCAATCCTGAAACAGAATAGGGAAAAATAAAAACCACAGAAGAGATAGAATGATCAAATGATAAAGGAAAAGAGAAAGAAGGAAAGACTTACATTGATCGCAGCGATCTTGGCTGGATCAACAGAAACTCCATTACCAGAAACAATATGTCTGAGAAACCGGACTTCATCCTTCCAGAAATGGCATTTAGAAAATTTAGCCTTCAATTGATGGCTTCTAAGAATCTCTAGAACAGATTTCAAGTGTGACTCATGCTCTGCCTTGGTCTTAGAAAAGACAAGGATATCATCAACAAAGACAAGAACAAATTTATTAAGAACATCTCGAAAAACATGATTCATCAAATCAACAAAGAAAGCAGGAGCATTAGTCAAACCAAAAGGCATGACTAACCATTCGAAAAAAACCATTCTCTGTACGGAAAGCAGTCTGAGGAATACTTTCCTCAATGACTCTGAGCTGGTGAAAACCTGTGGCAAGATCAAGCTGAGAGAAACAAGTAGCACCATAAAGCTGATCAAACATGTCATTGATGCGAGGCATTGGATATCTTTTTTTCATAGTGAGCTTGTTTAGCTCCCTATAGTCAACACACATCCTAAGAGAACCATCAGACTTGGTGACAAAAACCACCGCTGCTCCCCATTCGGAATGACTTGGCCTGATAAGACCTTTAGAGAACAAGTCCTCAATTTGTTTTGCTAACTCAACCTTCTTACGAGGTGCCATTCTTCTAGGAGGAAGAACAACTGGTCGAGCTCCACGAATAAGGTCAATGAGGAAATCTATCTCCCGCTCAGGAGGCAAAGCAGGGACTTCACCAAAAACATCTAGAAAGAGTTTGACCACACGGGTCGAATGAAGGTCACTAGAAGCAGAATCCAAAGAATAAACAAAACTGCCAGCAAAATCCTGAGGCATGCGGCACTGAATAACAAAGGAATTACCCAGATCATCCTCAAGATAAACAGACCGGCTTTACAAGAGATGTGAGCATTATGCCTACCAAGCCAATCACTACCAAGCAACAAATCAAAAGCATCGAAGCCCAAAATATAGAAATCACCACTGAAACGATGATCTGAATAAAGAGGCTTCACTTGTTTACAAATCCTATTAAGGTTTGCAGGACCCCCAATTGGATTTGAAACACATAAGGGTTCAGAAACATACTCAGGAGAAAGGAGATGCTCAAACTTATCACACAAATCAACAGATATAAAACTGTGGGATGCACCAATATCAAACAGAACACGAACCGGATGCTGAAATAAAGAAAAGGAACCTTGGAGCATACCTTGGTCATCACTAGGAGCTGAAGGAGCAGGTGCTGGAGAAGAGGCAGAGGTGACAGCAAATATACTAGAAGGCTTACCCCTCTGTTGGGTAGGGCAATCCTTCCTAAAATGGACAGGCTGGAGACAGATGTGGCAAAGCTCACTCCTAACTGGCTGAGCAGGTGGAGGAATGGCAGCACCAACACTAGTAGGACAACTATTCGCATAGTGCCCTTTCTGGTCACACTTGAAGCAGGTGATGGAGGAAAGGTCAATTGGCTGCCTCTGAGATGGAGCAGATGCTGAAGATCCCAAACCCGGATTCTTGAGCCAATTCTTCTTCTGTTGCTGGAAACTAAGCTTCCTCTTCTTAGAATTTGCAGAAGAAGTCTGAGATGATGGAGCACCAACTGAAGTAGGACCCTTAGAAGTAGGGTTCTCATAACGAAGAGCCATATCCATAAGCTGGGTAAAGGTGCCATGAACATGAGAAATGAGACGATTGTAGTACTCGGGACGAGCACCAGCAATAAACTTCTCGTTCTTCTTCAGAGGAGTGTCTATGAGACCAGGTCCGAACTTAGAAAGTTCGTTAAACTTCCTCTCGTACTCTGAAAAAGACATGCTTCCCTGCTTGAGGTCCATGAACTCTCTATAAAGCTGGGATTTCCCCGCCTCTGGCATCCACTTAGCAATGAAAGCTTCCCTGAGAAGAATGATAGATAAGCTTCGACAAGGCACGAAAAGATAGAAAACAGAATTCAAAGAGACACAAGAAGATACCTGAACTGTTCCCATGTAAGATCAGCCTCAATGGTGTTAGCCGTAACCGATTCCCACCAATCTTGGGCAGCCTCCTGCAACTGCCATACGGCTAACTGACGCTTCTGGGTATCAGTAATATCAAGACCAGTAAATATCCTCTCGATACTCCTCAGCCATTGCTGAGCCTCAATGATAGATTCAGAACCAGTGAACTTGGTTCCTCCAAGCTGAATAAATTCTTTGCAAAGAACAGTGAAACGGACAGGACCTGGGGCTGGAACTGGGACAGCACCACGACCCTGACCTCTAGCATTCCTACGATTCATCCTGAAAATTCAAGAATGAATATTAGGACACAGGTAGAGATAAGATAAAGATAAGACAAAATAAATTCACTTGGATGAACATTCTAATTACATAAATTTCTAACAAGGTAGGAACGAAAGGAAAGGAGTTAGAAAATTTGCTTTTAAAACAAGAAAAAGTTTATATCAAAATAATCTTTGAAAAACCTTTTAAAAATCATTTTATACTTTGAAAATACGTTCTCTCACAAAGAAATGATTCTGAAGTTGATTTCACTCATTCTAGGATATTTCTACCCTATCTCTAATGAGTTTTTGCTCCGCAGGCTAAGGTTTGCCTAAAACCAAAGCTCTGATACCAACTGTAACGACCCACTATTTTCCACTATTCAAATCGACAATAATCCACACATGCCAGACTTGAATAGTACAAAATAACAGATTGTAATAAAATTTCGGAGCAAAAAAAAAATCAAATCACAAAATCACATACACAGAACATCACAATATCTCGCAGCGGAAATTAAATACCATAGTAGTTCATGAAGCTACTATCACAAAGTCTCAAAACCAGATACAAAATACGTAATATCTGTCTGAAAGTAAATACGACATCAAATCCAAATCTGTGAATAAATCTCCAGCGATTCTAGACCTCCAGAGAGTGGGAATCCAAATCTGTGAATAAACTCAGGCTGACGCGAGCGTAAATAAAAAAGCAAACACTCGAGTCAGGACATACATACTTATCCAGTGTAAACCAACTCAAGTGAACCGTAGTAAAGGTACAAATAATTTAGAAGATGCCTGGGACCGCCCATCCTCTAAGGATCCGTTAAAATATTTACTATGTAGTATATTACGCTATTATAATAATGTCTAACAGTAAAATAAACATACTTTTAAATAGCGTTAAGGCTTTACATTTTCCGCCTTAACACAATTAATGCCAATAGTCTATGCAGTACCTGCATATCTCCTGATCGGGAGATTATGAGAAGATACTGCAAAGGTACGACACAAATAGAAACTCGTAGTAAAGGTATGGTAGGTGACACGACACACAAAGCAATGCCAGGGTAGATATACCAATTACACACACGGGCTGGTGGTAACGCAGCAGCCACATACGCCCACCTCGGAACACATTCCCAAAATCGGAGGGTGGCCACCAAACAATCACATGTAATAGAATGGTATCGAAGAAATGCGTCCGTTAAGAGGTGCTACCTCAGCTGGCCCGAGATCGCTCCTGTTTTAGCCACCTTATGCCAACTCACGGGAGTTGGGTCCACGTAACATACCACAAGAACGTCGTCACCATCCTACTTCATTCTGGAATCTCCACCGCGTACACGTTTAGTCAAAGTGGTTTTCGGTATCGACAGAGAGTATGTCCATATCCGATCCCGGTCTCTTTGCCAACCAATCATTATTATAACCCGTGGTTATAACTTTGAAATAATACTTTACTTCAAATGAAAACATCATTTCAAAACTCAATTCTTTATCCAATAAAGATTTAATCATTCTCAATATTTCAAAACAACATATCTTTTCAAATTTCCCTTTTTAAATAATTATTAAATTCAAATGCAAATATCAAACTTAATACCCTTTTAAAGTTCAAAGATAACATTCATTTATTTCAATTTGAACTTCTCTTTAAAATGATTCATTTCCAATTTAATTTATTCATTAAGATCATTTTAAAAGTGGACTTATTGTTCTTTCATTTCAAGTATTCAATTTCCAAGGTTTCAAACCATTCAGAGTTCGTTTACTAAGTCAAAAACCATAATTATAGAAATTTCAGCCTTTTACAGCATTTAGAAAAAAAACTGTTATAAGTTATATATGAAAACATTTTTATTCAGCAAAGATAGCACTTAAATCTGATGTTAAAAACTCAGTTTTTAGTTGAATTATAGTTCAAAACAGAAAAGACAGCAATTCAGAAGTGCTGCGGTAGTTCAGATTTCAAAACAAAGGTTTAAATTGATTTCAGCAAACACAGCAGACTACTACAGCATTTCCAGAGAATGCTATAATAGACCTGAGTCCAATATTAGCCTATAAATTCAATTACAGCAACTACAGCATTTCAGAAATGCTTTAATAGCTCTATTTACACTATTTTAGTTCAATTCAGCAACTATAGCATTTCTGAATGCTATTAAAAGTGATTTCCAGAATTTAGTCTATTTCCAGCAAATAATAATATTCATTTAAAATCCTTTAAATATTTCAAAATCATATTTTTAACAATAAAAATGTTCATTAACATATTATTTATATACAATAAATTTCTTATTATTAAATCCAATTTTCAACAGATTCCTTTAATAAATTCAAGTGTAAAATTCCAATTCTTCACATTTTTAAATAAACAACTTAACACTTAAATTTTCTCCATTTTTTTTTTCAAATAAATTTAATTTCCAATTTTTATTTATATAACTAAATTTATTTAAATAGAATTCCAATTTTCCACTTAAGTTCTATTTCAAAAATTCAATGCAACTATTCATTTTTTCCAACATTTTAACTTATAGAAAATTCCAAATTTCTACAATTAATAAATAAAAATCCAATTTAAATCAAATTTTCATATATTTACAATTTAAAAATATTTAAAATTCTAGAAAAACATTTATAAAATAACCACGGATCTGTATATAGTTTTCTAACCTAGGTCAAGTGATACGGATATGTATCATTTCAATCCGCAGTTTAAAATAAAAATCCGCGTTCTATCTTTTCAAACCCGCAATCCCAAGTCAAAATAAATAATTTATAAACCGGCCAGGCCTATCATTTCAGCCCATAATGATTTTTCCTTATTCTAAAGTCCGTTCGGGTATGTATCATTTCAACCCATAGTGATTTCTAATCTACAGGGAACTTGCAGTGTGATAAGCATATATATAAGAACAGTTTAACAGTATACAATAGTAACAGGTGATGTGACATGTAACAGGTGATATGACATATAATTTAACATGTTAACATCATATATGTATAAAATCACATGGCAGTTATAACATCATAACTATTTTCTACACATTCAGTTGTGGTTGTTTTACAACTGCATAAGTATATAATTGTCGTGTGAGATTTACTCACCTCTAATTACTGAATATTTCCAAACCAAAGGCACAAATAGACAATAAGGCACGACGACACAACTACGGACTTGAGTGGAGGTTGAATCCAAGCTACAACTCTTGTGTGCAACCCAAAATAAACAAACAAAACAACACAATTCAATATGACTATAACATGCAATAACTTTGAAATAAAAGAGAAACGATTTGCCAAAGTTTTGCCTTGCTTCCTCAAGCCTTTGTCACGGCCTAGGGTATGTTTTGTTTCAGATTTGGTAAAGTTTTGGTTCAGGTTTATGGCTAGCATGGGTCGGGTTCATGGCCAAACAAGATGGAGTTTTATACATGAGGCGGTGAATGGTTTTTAGGCAAAAAGTGGAGTTTTTGTTAGGCTAGGTGGCTCGGCCATAGGAAGTATGCTCGGCCTAAGGGTGCATCATGACTGGACAGAGGTGGAAAGGGTGTGTGGTGGTCAGGTCAGTGGTGGTGGTGGCAGCTATGGTGGTGATTTGAGTGGTGGATGAAGGGAATGAGGCAACAATGGTCAAAAACATTTTTTAAGGCATGTAGGTTGCAATTTGAAGGTTTTGGTCACCATAGATGGCTCGGTCATGGTCATGGCTGGTAGAGTAGATGGTGTTGGAGGCATGGAAGAGATGTAGGAGTTTGTGGCTGCGGCTATGGAGAAGAGGACGATCCAAACTATAAGAGAAACAAGGCAAAAATTTAGAGAAAACAAGGAGAAAAGTAAGAAAAAGAAAGAGAAGCCATTACCAGATCTTATTGAAGCCGTGAGAAACAAATGAAGATGGATTTTTTTTCACGTGAAAACCTAATGAGATGACGGCTACACTAGGGTTTTACACGACTAAGGCAATTAATTGAGGATTTAAGGAAATGAAGGGTTTGGGCAAATAAAAGGGCTTACGTTTCAAAGTGATTTATAATCTTCCATATTCCTTTCCTTCTAAATCTTTATATAAACAAAATTTTAGAAGAAAATACTTTACAAACCGAAATCAATTAGAAATATGAGGTAACAAATAGTATAATTTGAAAAAAATATAAAATAATGAAGAAAATGCCTTAAACATACCAAACAGTGTTCTAAAATTGTGAATAAATCACTGTTAGTCTTGGAAAAGTATACATTTCATTATAAAATTATTATGAAGTGGAAACTTGAATTAAATTTATTTATTTATCATTTTCAAAATAAAATAGAAAATTAAATTGGAGAAAAATTGAAAAAGGAATAAAGAAATTGTTTAAAAAATAGCAAGCAGGACATAAAAAGTACAAGAAAATTACCAATGGCTTTGGAAAGTTATTTACATCATTTTAAAAATATTATAAGACAAAATTTGAAATAAAATGATTTTTAAAACATTTTCAAAGTGAAATAAATAATTAAATTCATGGAAAATATCAAAAGAATTAAAGAAATTGCTAAAAAAAATAGGAAACAGAACCTGAAAAATTCAAATAAATTACCATTAATTCTAGAAAAATTTCTACTTCATTATAAAAATAATTTAAAACAAATAAAATAAATTTCAAAAATATTGCGTTGTTACATCCGGCATTCGATTATTTGGCATTTAATACATATTGATGTCGATTTTCGAGCGTCGAAAAATCAGGTCGTGACAATTATTCCACTTACCAATTATGAAAATAACACTATGTCGGTTTGCATTATTCAAGTATTTCGAAACCCCAATTGATAACGTTGATCAGACGCATCGATCAAAATACGTAAACTACTCAACAAAAAAATTAACACAATATAAAATATTTTTATAGTACAAAAAAATACGCTCTCATATGTATACTACTCTCAACTCAAGCTAGGGAATTCTGTTACCCTATCTCTTAATAAGTCATACGCACTAAAAGCCAAGGTTCTCACTTGACCATCAGATCTGATACCACATATAACGACTTGCCTTTTCGACCCCCGAATGTCGACATTAATACATCCATGATGTTCACGTACCGAAAACCTAAGTGCTAGAAAGAAGAATTGTTAGGGTAAATGTGACAGCCCGGATTTTCACATTCGAAAATCGACATTCATACTTCACTTGTATTCGACCGCAGGTTCGACCGTTCAAATCCGATTCGCCGGAGCTTATAACACATTAAGTATAACAACACAGCGGAAGCAAATGAATATCATATATAACTCCAATGATACAATATCCAAATATACAATAATGACCAATATCAGAGATATAATGAAATGCTACAGTGGAAACACCAATATCAGCAATCTCCATAGATAGCTCGAACCACCATCATGTTGTACCAAGCTAAGCAAGGTCAGTCGTCCTAAACAAAGACTTCAATATCCAAAGTCTCCAAAGAATTACAAAGAGAAAGCTGAAAGCTACTGAATCGATATCTACAATCTGAAAACCCAACTCTAGACTGCCCGTGTGGAAAATTATGGGCACCTTGAGTTTAGGAAAGGAACAATAACTCCCGGTCAGTCATGGGACTGGTATGAGCAAACAAAAACAGTTTATCTTTAAAACAAACAACATAGATTTTAAAACATTGAAAACCGCAATGCTTTTTGGAAAATGAAACTGCCATAAGGCCTCCTGCCACACACACAATGCAAGCGCACACTTGGAGGAGATTTCTCCTTATGACAGTCAAAAATGGTTGATACGTAAAAACCATTTGATATTATTATTAGTGCATAATGCAGAAAACATTTCAAAATTATAATATTAATCTTAGCCAGCATACCACAATACGTCGTATGCCTTCTATAGCTACCATTTAAACATGGCAGGTTATACAATTGAAATCGTAAAGGGCGCGTGTTGGCTGATTGGGTTTCCAACAAATGGTCAGGCTAAGGAACTTCCTTACCGAAATGGGAATGCCTCTGGAAGGACGCTCCCGAGAACCTAACCGGATCTCTGCTAACATAAGACCAATGCTACCTCATGCTTTAACCAAGCTATAACATAGGTAACTAACACACAAGTATGCCATCCCCGGTCATTACCGATCTTTATCCGAGTGCTCGACACCAACAACCACAAAGTAATAAATTTGCAGTAACCACATAGCTCCATACCATGATACCACCTTTTATCCAGAAGGAAATGGACATACCCTAGGGGCACGACCCCTAAAAACCTTGCCGGTACATTCCTGTTTCGACCATTTCTGGGTTGTGAGGCTCGACGAAGTCACGTCCACAAAGCTACGCTTTTTACAAAAGTCATGCTTCGATCAACAAATGATCAGTAGCACTTCGTATGCCACATTACCAAATTGGGAATGTATCACTAGTAACCATCAAATACATAACCTCTGAACTCGTACGTCTTAGAGAAGGGTGTTAAACTAAGAGAATAAATCCCCGCCACCAAACAGAAATGTATTTGATAGAAACCAACTTTACCTCTCAAAGTGTAACGTTAAACATACATCCATATAAGTCTGTTCTAGGTTCGAACAGAGCCGAAGGCACTTCACAAAGAAGCCCTTGCAAATCCGGATAATCCCTAATCACGTCCGGACTCTCCATCACAAAAGGTGATCAAATCTCTATACCAGGGATCAGTCGGTGCAGAGACATTCGACAAGAAATCCTTTCGTTTTCAAAAATATCCGGTCTTCACCACCGGTCTTCAGATGCTATCCATATACGTCGTATCATTATTCAGAATGGGTTATCTGACACAAGGTCCTCTCCCAGCTAAACCGAATAATGAGCGCAATATTTAAAAAACATATGGATATGCGATTTCAGTCAAGTCACAATTTAAAACCCAAAACTTTTCTTCAAATGGTTTAAAACAAATTACCATTTTCAAACCTTTAAGCAAAAAAGATTCACTTCATAAAGTTCACAAAGTTCACAAAGTTTACCAATCTTTTACAAAGGTACATTAATATCCTTCCAATTCAAATCTTTTATACAAAAGATACGCTTTTCAGATCCCTTTTCGATTTAAAAACAAAATTCACCAATCTTTACAAAGATTCATCCATAGCCCTTTTCAAAACAATTTTCCTTTCAAATTGGATTAACTCATCCAATCTTTAAATCAAAGATTCAATTCATGGCTTTCAAAATTTTTCAATTCCATTTCAAACTTGAAATCTTTCAACACAAATTGGAAATCCTTTCTTTACATAAAGGCTGTTATTATTTGAAAACAAATAGTTTTCGTTTTCGTTAAAATCCGATTTTATTTGTATGAGTTAAAGCCCTTTAAGTATAAACTTGGGTTAAATTCAAATTCCCAAAACAATACTTTTAAATGGTTTCAAAACCCATATAAGTACATTTATAACTTGAATAACCTTTTTAAACCATAATCTCCAAACATGGAATTAAATTTCAAACTTGAATTCAAATTCAAATCAAATTATTTAAATTTCAAATTTTATTAAGTTATTCAAAATAACTTCCATCTTTAAAACACCTTTTCAAAAGCTTTTCACATTTGACCCAATTCCATTTCCAAAACTATTTTGATTCAAAATTTAACTTTAAAATTATTTCAAAAATCCGTGACTTAACCAATTTCCTCGTGCAATCCATATTTTTGTGTGTATAAGTGTGGTCCAGGGGTTTTACACAATAGTGCAACATCATTCAATCATCACATATTCAATCATATCAATATCGATAAGCGGTATAATCCGTAACGCTTATCCTCACTCACAGATTCACAGATAAAGTAAATTTATCAATCACAAAGACTCGCCATTACAATTTGATGTGGATTTCGGATAACCAACTGGAATCCGACTTCCTGTCGCATCGAAATTCAAATGCCATTTTACGGGCCAAAGGGTTTTCGTATTCACACAGCAGTATATTCATCACAGATATCACAGCTCAGCACAAAGCAATTCATTTTATGTAGCATCATAAGCACATAATAGAGATATTGATCCAATACACATCATTCGATAACAATCAAACATCTTTAATTAAGATGAATAAATCATGTGGTTTAAATTAATTAACCACACAATTACTTTCATAAATTATCTTTAACCAACGATTAATTATAATTAATTACAATTGATTAAGTCTTAATCACCTTCATTAATTAATCATTTCTTAATTAGTTATCTTAACTAATTTATCCTTAATTGTTAATTAATTAACTCTTAATTACTTTTATTAGTTAATTACTTCTTAATTAATTATAATAACAAAATCATCAACTATTTAATAAATCAAGAGATAAATTAATTACTTTTCTTAACCTTTAGAACTTGTTTAATAGATTATTTTTATCACATTATTTATTTTAAAAGGTTAGAATTAGTTTAAATAACATTTTATCTTAATTATCCTTTTTAATTACATTATCTAAATAACTTTATAAAATAATATAACCAATTTAAATAAATTAAAATTTAATTACCTTGAAAATATCTTACTTAAATCTTTAATTAGTTCAAACTTTAATCAAAAACATCATTTGAAAACATGGATTTAAAAAGGTTTAAAAGTTTGAATTTGTTTTAAAGTCAAAATTGTTTTCTTTCAGCAACCCGAGACTCACTCGAATGCTCCCCGAGACGAAAGCAAGTCTACTTCGAGTCTTTTACAAAACTAACCCGTATACTTATATTTTCGAACTCAAATTTGTTTAAGTGCTAAACCCGGTACATTCACAAAATTTCCCTGCCCTATACTCGGTTCATTACTCTATCCCCCCCGAAGGTTGCTTCAAGTTTATTCCTTCTCTTCCCAACGCTGATACACCAGACATGTCGTGCATATGCACAATTGTTCCAACCACCTCTAGTTGAGGCTATGATCATCGACCAGTCGGCCATTATCCACTCGATTCACGAAGCACCCAACAACATGAATTTAAGATAAATACACAATTTGACTATATAACCCAAATTCGAGCAAAACTGAGTCACCAACAAACGCCACGTACACCCACCTTCGACCATCAGAGGTCGCGCGCTTCTGGTCAAAACATCGCCTGACTCTCAGGCTTTGATTGCCACTGGAACGAACAATTCCTCTCTACTGAGGACGACGCAACTGTATGTTTTCTAACCGCGACTATTTATGGGTATAAAACCCTATAACCACTTCGATCGATCTCCATGATTATTTTAAAAATTAGCAAACATTTTTCCTATGAACTTGATCGCCTAAACCCCCTCTGATATCAAACCCAAGGCCTAATTGTACGTTGATCATCGGGAATTGATCATTTCTACAATTCCGTTTAACTTCCACATGCTTGAGATTTTTTAATTTAAAAATCATGAATTCATATTTAAAAATCATGGCTTATGTAAACGAACCAGATCATAAATTCAAAACTCAAGTTTTAATCAATTAAATTTTGAACAAAATTTGAATTAGCTGTGTTTTTATAATTTCCCAGAAAACCCATTTATTTTAACTACCTAAAAGTGTTTTAAAACTTTGATCTTACCAATTCAAACTAGTTTTATTCAGACATCAAAGTCTATATGTGAATGATTGAAGAGATTTCTGATTTGGGATTCTGTTTCTAGCCTAAAACTCAAGAACATGTATACACATACTAGTACAACAGACATGCACTGATATATTCAAACACACAGGCACATGTAAACAACATTTCCAGAACATACTTTAAGTATCAATCACAATGAAAAAACTTATAGGCCAATATAAGTGAGTTTGCTCCCCTTGGATCGAAGAACAGAGGACCTGTTTAACTTTTAAAATCTGGAGATATATTCTCTTTTGCTCTGAACTATTTAATTGCTTAGCTTGAATTGAGTTGCTTTGATCTGTTGTTGATTTAAGCTTGCTCTTGAAGTTGAACTCCCGGATTTGAAGTTGCTTTTAAATTTACAGGTTTTGAACTTCTTTTGATTCAGCTGTTCATTTTCTTAACTTCAGATTTTTAAATCTTGATTACCAGGTTTTGAAATTGATTTTCCTGATTCTAGACTTTGTTTTCAAAGCTTTAGATTATGAAACGAATTGTTGAATTTGATTGCTTTTGAACTTTTCTGGTTTCTCTTTATTTTTATTTCAGATTTTGATTTTCTTTCATTTATAGAAAATAAGAGGGTGGTTTCTCTTTGAACTGAATAAATGAATAGCCCAGTGTTCTTATTTTGATATTTACATAATAATTTTAAAAAGAAAATCATCTTCGCCATTTGTTCAATTAGGCCAACACTTGTCTATACATTTGTTAAATTATTTTACACATGTCTTAGGTGAGTTAAATTTGTTTGTATCCCTTAATCAAATATTTTTATAAAATTTGTTTTAACCCTTTATGCAAATAAAATTCCATAGTTAACATATGTCTTTATTTTAAAATTGTTTATATCTTCTTATATATTTACATTTACATAAATAAAACTTAATCTTAATTATAATTTCATACATTTTACATTCATACATTTCTTATTTATATCTATACAAATCAACACTTATTTTATTTATTTTTAAAATTTCAAATAAATTGCAAAATAAATTCAAAAATTCACATTAATTATTAATTTAAATTTAATTCAAAATTGGGATCGTTACAGATTCCCCTCCTTAAGAAAATTTCGTCCTCGAAATTTGCTAGAGAGACAACAAAGAACAGATGAAAATAGAAAAACAGTTTTCCAGGTCAAATTGAATATCTATTCTGCATTTGGCTTGCCAAATCAGAATATCAACAATATGAGAACAAACTCATTCAATATTACACAGGATACTTGGGTTATCCAGTCTACAAAATATGCAGGGGCATCGGTTAGTTCGAAGGAATAACTAACTGTTCGTAAAATATATCAAGACCCAAATGATAGATAAATGGATTTTATCTTCCACTACTCTTAAACACTAGGTATGGATTCCGAACTTAGGCCGGAATACCCCAAAGTATATACTAACTTGTCCCTCTTCGGACTTTGATACCCACAAGAAACAGAATTCCAAATTTGGTTTTAATCGAAATTGTTTTATCGATACAATTCAATTTTAACTTCATATTTTGTTAACCAATTTATTTCAATAAATTTTCAAATTTATTAGAGTTAAAACCGTAAAGCTGATAGGGAACCGATGAAGAAAACTCGAAATAGGAATTTATCTACATGATTTGCAGTGCCACCATACCAAAGCTTCTCGCTTGAGCTGCCACGAAGCAATCAAAGAATCGAAATTGAATAGTGATCAAAGAGGTTGATGGGAAAAGATTATTTCCGTTGTTGTAGGGTATTTACCATTTGTAGTGGTACTCCCATGTCCCCTATCTCGTCCTCTTCTTGCACTCATATTTACTCTCAGTGGATAGTAAGAGAATTTACTAAGGTATACAGACGGATATCTTAGGGATACTCATTCTAGGGTATACTTCACCCTATCTCTAATGAGTCACTTAATGTGTTATACTCCAAAGATAAAGTTCAGCCTTTAGCTCTGATACCAAATATGACGACCTAGATTTTCGCGTTCGAAAATCAACATCTATACTTCACTTGTATTCGAATGCCGCAGATTCGACAGTTCAAATCCGATTCGCCGGAACTTATAACACATTAAGTATAACAACACAACGGAAGAAAATGAATATCATATACAACTCCAATGATACAATATCCAAATATACAACAATGATCAATATCAGAGATACAATGAAATGCTACAGCGGAAACACCAATATCAGCAATCTCCATAGATAGCTCGAACCACCATCAAGTTGTACCAAGCTAAGCAAGGTCAGTCGTCCTAAACAAAGACTTTAATATCCAAAGTCTCCAAAGAATTCCAAAGAGAAAGTTAAAAACTACTGATCGACTATCTGAAAAACCCAACTCTAGACTGCCCGTATGAAAAATTGGGGGCACCCAAAGTTTAGGAAGGGAACAATAACGTCGGGTCAGTCATGGGACTGATATGAGCAAATAAAAACAGTTTATCTTTAAAACAAACAACAAAGATTTTAAAACATTGAAAACCGCAATGCTTTTTGGAAAATGAAACTGCCATAAGGTCTCCTGCCACACACACAATGCAAGCGCACACTTGGAGGATATTTCTCCTTATGACAGTCAAAAATGCTTGATACGTAAAAACCATTTGATATTATTATTAGTGCATAGTGCAGAAAACATTTTGAAAGTATAATATTAATCTTAGCCAGCATACCACAATTCGTCGTATGCCTTCTATAGCTACCATTTAAACATGGCAGGTTATACAATTGAAATCGTAAAGGGCGCGTATTGGCCGATTGGGTTTCCAACAAATGGTCAGGCTAAGGAACTTCCTTACCGAAATGGAAATGCCTCTATAAGGACCCCCACCCCCCCGAGAACCTAACCGGATCTCTGCTAACACAAGGCCGACGCTACCTCACGCTTTAACCAAGCTATAACATAGGTAACTAACACAGGTATGCCATCCCCGGTCGTTACCGACCTTTATCCGAGCGCTCGACACCAACAACCACAAAGTAATAAATTTGCAGTAACCACATAGGTTAAATATCTGGGCTACATACCATGATACCACCTTTTATCCAGAAGGAAATGGACGTACCATAGGGGCGAGAACCCTAAAAACCTTGTCGCAACATTCCTGTTTTGACCATTTCCGAGTTGTGAGGCTCGCCGAAGTCACGTCCACAAAGCTACGCTTTTTACAAAAGCCATGCTTCGATCAACAAATGATCAGCAGCACTTCGTATGCCACATTACCAAATTGGGAATGTATCACTAGTAACCATCAACTACATAACCTTTGAGCTCGTACGTCTCAGAGAAGGGTGTTAAGCTACAAGAATAAATCTCCGCCACCAAGCAGAAACGTATTTGATAGAAACCAGCTTTACATCTCAAAGTGTAACGTCAGATATACATCCATACAAGTCTTTTCTAGGTTCGAACAGAGCCGAAGGCACTTCACAAAGAAGTCCTTGCAAATCTGGATAATCCCTAATCACGTCTGGACTCCCCATGTAATGACCCGCCATTCATTCCACAGAATGACGCATCATTAATAAGAAAGAAAGGGATAGAAAAGAGAAAAGATAGAAAAGAAAGAAATAAACAACATCAGATTCTCACAGCGGAACGAATAAATTATATTATTTCACATAATATATTACATAGTATCATATACATTAGAGATACACAGCTTATACAACATATACTAGACAGTTATAAACACCTGTCTAGTTATTACAATACAGATACAACACATATAACATCACAAAGATCAACACAGCAGAACCACTATATATCTACAAACGCTGAAGCCTCCTGCTCCATTCCTCCTCCAGAATTCGTCAAAGCAAACCTGAATCCCTTGGCTACGTAAAAATTTGAGTATCCAAGAGTTTAGGAAAACAGAAAATAAACTCCGGGTCAGATATGGGTCTGATGTGAGTAAACGGGTTAAAGTTGCTTAATTTTTAAAAAACCTTTGAAAACAAAGGTATCACGTAAGACTTTCCACACATAAATATGGGTAAGTTTTTACCTTACGCTAACCAAAACTTTGATAGGAAATTCTGTGATATTATAATAGTGTCTAGGGTTTTCAAGTAAATAGAAAATAGCCGAAATTGTTTCATTTATTAAATTTCAGCTACTAGCCACAAAAGTGGGTAATACAATCAAAACTGTAGAGGCAAGTAGGAACAATGGGTTTCCATCAATGGTAGGGCTACTGCGGTACCGCCCATCACAGTACGTGGCCTAGATCTCCATACCGAGGATCCACCCTAAATCCCCTGCAACACAAGGCTGGAACCATCCCTTACTGGACATTCCCGAACAAGACAACCCCGCAGTTGTTTCGAACAAACTGCCTACACAGCCGAATAAAAAGGGAATCTAGACAGGGGTCCATCTCATCCTACTTGGGTGCTACCCACTTAGCCTTACTGCACCTCCCCTGTTTAAGCCATTCACGGTTGATGAGGCCTGAGGCTACGATTACCTTTAGAGAACACATCTCTTAGAATCCTCATCGTCCACCCGACGATGTTCTGAAGGGATTCAATCCATACAAGTTCGTTCCGGGTTCGAACGAAACCGACGGCATTATCTCGTTACACTCATTTTGGAATCACCTTCAGAGTTAACGACGATAACCCTTGCACTTTAATCTTCATCTTTATACAAAGAACTATCTCCGTTAACTCATTTTGGAATCACCCTCAGATTTAACGACAATAGGCTTTCTCTAAATCTTCACTTGAGATGTCACGACCTATCGTTTAACTTGGATCGATGTGGTTTTCGGATATCCAAATCGGGAAACCCGATCCCGGTTTCATCGAAATCCAAAATGCCGTCTTTTAAAGGCTAAGTTGTTTTAAAGTTAAAACAAATCAATTCAATTCAATACAGCATTAACATAGATAAATATCACACATTTATCACAGATATATCCAATATCACATCACAGAATATCATAGCATATCATCCAATAGATATCAACCAAATCAGATATTCAACCTCAAACAATCATCCATAAGCAACCATTATTAATCCCTATTATAATTAATTTAATCAACTTAAATTAAATTAATTACTTAAGAATTAATTAACAAATCCTGCTTAATCAACCATTAATTAATTACAATCCATTTAATTAATTAATCATTCCTTTACATATTAATCACTCTTGATTAATTATTGTTTATACCGAAATTGGGCACAACACCTTTCGGAAGTTTTTGAAGAGATAATAAATGAAGAATATAAGTTGAAAATGAGGATTATCTAACAAAAACTCCAAATAACAATAAAATAAAGCAAAGACAAGCAATTTATAGTGGTTCGGTGCGTTGCCTACGTCCACTGTGAAGTTTTTGCAATTTTATTGATTCTCTTTCAACGTTTACAAGTGATTACAGCAAGCAACAGTGAATTACAACTGGAAATTCGAAATCAATCGGCGAGAATATGATGTAGGATGATGAAGATCTCGATTCAGCAGAGTCTGAGCGCTTGAGAGTCGAAAGATCCCTTTCCTGTTGGCATTGGGGCTCTATTTATAGGCGTAGGAAGCTGAAATCTCGCCCAAACTTCGTGAGACCTGGTCTGGCATGTGAGGGGACCCACGCGACCTTTTCCTGAAAGTTTCGGCCCAATCTGAGATCGATACGAAACCATTTCGTATCGATCAAGATGATGTCCAATTGAGCTGAAATTTGGTGTAGATCTTCTTTGGCATGTGCGTAGTCTTCCCTGAAAATTTCATAGCATTTGCACCAGTGGATCGAGAGATATGGTCGATACGAAATTGTATTTTCCGGTTCTTGTCTGCTTCGAATCGATTCGTTCGAATCGATTGTTTCGACTCCATCAGTTCACGTGCTCTCATGGTGAGGTGGCTCGCGTCCTTCGCCTCGATTCGGTCTTTACTCCGAATTGACTACGTCGATTCCATATATCTCGCCCTATTTGAATGGGTTGATGACACGTCACCCAAGCTTGTTGACTTGGTGGATTCGAAGGAGGCACCATCTATGGATTCAAAGAATCCGTTGGCCATGGATTCGATCAGTAACAATACCGGTGGATACGCACGAACCAACCAGGATTGATGGCTTCGGACAAGCCTTTCTCCGATGGTTATGAGCCTTGCAGCTTCTCCATGGATACGGGGTCAATCGATGTGAACTCGAACCCTTCGATGGATTCGAACATGGGTGACTTGATGAATGCGAAGTAGGTGCTTGCTGATGGACACGAAGCGCTTTATTTCCTGATGGATACGAAGTCCATCGATACGAATTCGATGGATTCAAACATGGCCACTCCTGACCGATGCGAACCAATAGGAGTTAACCGACATGAAGTAGATGATCTGCCGATGGATTCGAAGCCGATCGATACAAAAGCGATCGATTCGAAACCAGGGTCTTGTGATGGGTACGAGATTACCCATATTGATGGATACGAAACCCGGGGCTTTTCCCTTCAATTTGAATCGATCGTAACTTGAGCGTATGAACTCGGATTTACTTGAAATGTGAGATGCTGACTCCTATGACCTTTCTTGTCATGTCCTATCAATTGTAGCTCAATCCGGGCTCGGAAAAAATTCGTCGATATCCATAGCAGGTCAAACTTGGCTCTCGATCGATTCTTGGTATTCCGGCCTTGCCAAAAGGCAGGATAACATTTGCCCCCTAAAGTACGTCTTGTGGAAACATGACGTGCTTTGAAAAGCTTCCCTTCCTCCCTGAACAGTCATTTCTCTTCTGTCGAATGCTGTAACTTTGCGTTGATGTGATTGAATTACGTATTACAGTGTTTAGTTGTTCATCGGATCTCTTGTGTCAGATGTTGTATTGATCTTCTCCTGAGTTGATGTATGAGGTTGAATGGTTGGCTTCATATCGATGGATAAGGAATTTGTTGTGTGCGAAACGTGCATTCGTATCGATCAAGATGGTTGAGTTGTGATGGATACGAAACTACCAGTGTTCGTATCGATATGTCTGTACCGCTTCCGGTTCAATGGTTGCGAGATGGACATTTCAAACCAATTCAGGTTGGGTGGATTCGTATCGATGGATGTTGGCGCTCGGAAGCATCCCCATGACATGATTCGATCGATACGGTTTTTATTAACGGCCTGTGGATGGAACCGAGTCGAGCAGTGGCTTCGAAACGATGAGGTCTGAAAGGAATTTCGCCTCGATGAAAGCAAGGCCCAACGGGCTCGAAAGAACCATTCAAATCAAGGCCCGCTTAGACTGGATATGGCCGATTACGCGCACCGGAAGGCGAATCGACCCGGGTCGCACACCTGCTCCCCTATAAATACTCTGGCCTTCTCACTTTTTACCTTTTTTTTAACCTTTTTTACAGCCGTCTCCATTTTTTGCTTCTCGGTTCGAAATATGAGAAAGGAAAAATTCAATCACGTCATCGATTCGTTCGATTTTGAATTCGCTACTCCTCGGATCCTTTCTCTAAATTAGGTAATCAAATGTGATTCCAAGTAATAATCATCGTTTCAGATCCATCCTTCTTCCTTCGACCATCTGTTCTGGACTTAGGTATAACCAGATCTGGTTTAGAGAAGAGGGGTTGGACAGGGTAAGTTCGAATCGATCTGGGGGTTCAGCGTTCGAGTTGAGGAAGATGAGAATCTCTTTCGTTGAGTTTTGCATCGATCTCTGGGATACTTCGATAGAGAAAATGTAGTTCGTACCGATGGCTACAGCGATAGATCGTGTCGATTCGAAACGATCGATACGAAAACAAGCTCATGGCCGATTCGGAGCCTTCAACTTTAGACCGATTCGAATTATGGTTTATGATCGATACGAAGGGCATCGATTCGAAGGTAATCGATCTCAAGTTAAGGACCCCTTGATCGGTACGAACCAGGCAACCAGAGATCGATGCGAAAGTACCCTATTCTGATCGATACAACCTCGGGCTTTGGAACATCGATTCGAAGTATGCTTCCGGCATCGATTTGAATTGACTTTGGATGGATTCGAACAAGCCACTGTTGATCGATTCGAAACCTCTTATGACGGATATGACACTTTAGCATTTTCTCAGCATAACTCCGACGAGCTTCGTTTTTGCATATTTGGACTTAATAATTAAACTGCATACTTGACTACCTTTCGAAGCTCGTCGATGGAACTGTGACAACTTTAACTGCTTGCATATTATTTTTAACTCTTCAACATTCTTCAAGTAATGCACTCCATTGCACTGCATATATTCTTACACTTTACACTGGGGAATGCACGGGTCTCTTATCGTCTAACGATGGTTTCTCATGAGTTAGCTAGTTATCGAGCCTTCGAGTTCGTAGCAGCAAGAAAACCCACAAGAAATTCAAAATATAGTTCCTTCGAGACTAGAGGTTCTGGATATTGAGCCCGATGTAGTTGGTCCAGCCCCGGATGAACTACCCGATGCATCATTCATTCCCAATCCACGAGATTCTATCCCGTCTCACATTTCCGAAGATATGTTGGGGAGAGTATACTTGAGGCATGGCCTGTCGATGGACGACGTGTTATTGCCGGGACCAAATGATAGGCCACACAATCCACCGGAAGGATACACTGCATTTAACCGTCATGCGTGTGCCGCTGGAACACTACCTCCATTTAACGATTATATAAGAGAAGCGTTATCATTCTTGGGAATTGCTCCATCTCAGCTGCACCCGAACGGGTATGCTTCACTCAACAGCTTGTTTATCGTCTTCATGGAGTATCTTCATCGGCCACCAATCGCAACCGAGATCAGATATCTATTCAACTTCAAAAGCCGAAACGATACTCCATCTTTTACATTTCTAGAAGTGGTTAGGAAACGTCAAGTGGTTATCGGGTCCTGGACTAGGCTAAGCTACTATAGGACAGAATGGTTTTATGTCCGATGTCCTCTAGGGTTCGCCCGACGATGGTTATTCAGACGTGAGTAAACCTGAACTCTCAAGTAATTACTAAGGCTTTTGCAGTTGAAGTAAAATTCATATCTTTTTTCTCTTGTACAGCCGTAATTCAGCGACCAGAGGGTAGACATTTCGAGGAGATAGTTCGGGTGCTTCAAGAAATCCCGAGTGAAGATAGGAACATTGAACTGCTCTTGACTGATAGGAGTCTTCGGATCCTTGGGCTGATCGAGCGAAGACAGAGCATACTGCTCGATGGAGCATTAAAGACCGCCTCGAAAGAACGAGTTACGTGGAAAAAGCGCAAATTTGTTGTGATTGAAGAAGCTGACTCCGAGGGGACTCATACTGATGAAGAACCTTTGGGTGAACCTGCAGACGTAGCCCAGGATATTGATGAGCAGAGAAAAGGCAAGGCTGCCGTCTCTGAACCATCTAAAAAAAGGAGATGGAAATATGTGGTTACGTCTTGGTCAGCTGCCGGGGTTAGAATTTCGGAAATGATCTCCCTCTAGAACGGAGAATCTTCACGAAGGATGTGCCGATCTTCCGGTTCCGGACGACACGTCCTTGCGGCAGGACGTCGGATTGGACGAAATCTCACAAGCCTTAGTTTTAAGCGAGTCTCTTCCCACTGGTGTGGCAGACACATCCGGTTGGTTAGGGGGTTGCACATTCATACATATTTCACATCACTGCATAACCTTTGACTGTAAACTATCTGTTTCGAAAGGTGATTAAATATGCTTTATTTTGTTCTGCAGATACTATTTCCGTGCGAGGTTCAATGTTAGGGGGTCTCCGACATGCGCGCAAGTCTTCATATTACGAGTCGCGCAGACGAGAAGGGGACAGAGATTACGACCAGGGACGCTCTGGGTATTCTGGTCAAAAAAGATATGTAAAGATAAAGGCTATAAGCGTCGATCTCCGTCGCGTACTCCTCCTCCTCCCAGAGATCCCATACAGCCTCCTGCATATGTCTCTCGTCCCTCCGAATATTCTCACTACAAGTCGGCTTCTCAATCTTGTAGGAATGAATCCCCCCATTCTAGAAGCGAGACAATAACTGCTGTCGTTACAGAACAGCCCCCCGTGGAAATTTCAGGGGAAGGAGCAATCAAGCTTGCTCAGCAAAAGAAAGACTTTCCAAACATCTGCTTTGATAATTATATCTTTCCTCCACACTTGAAAAGGATCCCAGAGGAATCCGAGTAGTTAGTGCATGACTACATGCACGACTATTATGCCCAGTACAAAGCGTGGGCGAAAGCGGCTGACAAAGCGTCGGCATTGGCCTTTGAGCGTGGGGCCACCATCGAGAAGTTGCAGGCTGAGTTAGCTCAAAAGAGCCGTATTATTGAGGTGCTTAACACTGAAGCTGAATCTTCTCGGAAATCCGAAATGGAGGCTATCAAACAAGCCGACGAAGCCTAGGCAACGATGGACAGGATGAAACGTGAGCATTATGCCACGGTAGAGGATATGGGCCATCGAAACACCATGGTCACTGCCGAGAGGGACGCAGCCCTGAAGGAACTAAATGAGCTTAAGTCCAAATTTACCGAAATCGCCAAGGATAGGGATGATGCGAACAACGCAGCCCAGGAGGCGTGTGAACAAGCCGTGATGCTTCGGACTGAACGGGATGCGGCAGTAGCCAAGGTCCAAGCGGTCGAGACGGAGGTTGAAGAGAAAGTTCAACAAGCGGAGGCCAGGCTGGAGGCCGATATTGAAGATCTGCTCATCACTTACAATGCCAATGTGTTGAGACACAGAAATTTGGCCTGGCTCCAGGATTACCCGGTACACCTCCGTAGCGTTTGGGGTCGATTGGTTGAGGAAGAAGAGGAAGCGCATCCGGATGAATCGGTCGATCGATTTGAACTCGAAAACCGGTTGCTGACGGATGATGAGAAAAAGATCCTCCATGATGCTATTATTGTTCATGAGAAGGAGATGATTGGTGGCCGATCTCTGGAGGTTGGAGAGGGATCAGGTGTTGAGCATCACGCTACTGTTCTTGAAATCACCGCTCCACCTTCGTTAGAGCCTGTATCTGTGTTTGTTTCACAATTCGTTCCTGCTTATGACCCAGAACAGCCACGGTTATCTCCTATTCGGGAGCACGTCTCTGAGGCCGTCCAACCGTCAACGAGTCAAACTGAGGAAGGTACTTTGAACATATCTCAAGTGTGTTTTCATTAGAGCGTTTGTTTTGAAGTGATTGCTTATAACTCCTTCTCTTCTTTGCTCAGTAACCGAAACTACTCCGGCATCTTCGGCTCAGGAGTCTATTCAAGGGCAAAAGGCCATCACCACTGAAACGACTGTCGTGACGACGGCAGTGTCTACTGAGACGGCGCAGGGGAGATCCTTATCTCTCGATGAACAAATGGTGAGTGAGCCGCTTGGCCAACAGGGCGACCCTTTTACAGACTTGCCATTTATCATCAGTGATCTTCCGCCGGCCTCCAGTTTTTTAACGCAGACCACAGCTGCCCCCAGCCAGGCCCAATCAGCTCGAGACGAAGAAATCTTGGCCGAAATCAACGCCGAAATAGAGGCTGCGGGGCGTGAGGGCAGTGCTGGAGTTAGGACTACGGTGCATAGTCCAGCACCTCTAAATGTGATATTGCCAAGTGGCTCTGTGGTCGGTACCCGGGTATCCGCCCCGTCTTCTGTTGCAGGTCCGGTCCCTTCAACTCCTCCGGCGGGGAGCCTTCATTTAAGTTCAAGTCCTGAGGAGGACGTGGACATTATGCCCCCGGCCGAAGAGCGGCCACTGGAGAGGAAACCCTCCAAACGAAGGATTTCTGTTCCTAGTGATTCCGACGACGAACCGCTGATAAGGAGGTCGAAAAAGAAGAAATAGATCGGCCACTCAAGTAGATGTTTTGGTAGATAGGAACTTGTTTTCGTTTTTCTTTAGTAGGTCGTGTATAGACGCAGGTTCGGCCCTGCTAGTAGGAATTCTTTTTTGAAAGAACTTATTTGCATGTAAATCCTTGTTTCTAATCAGTTGAAATAAAATATTGCTTTTCTCATCCCAGCTACTTTTTTTTCTTAAATGTTGTAATGATTGGTTTACGACCGTGCTTTTTTGCGAATTTTGAGCGCATGTCTACACTCCGGGGACTTAGAATAATTTGCGAGCAATAATTCGGTTCATGCTCTGAGAGCCCGATGATTATTGATGCTTATTATACAGTTCACACTTTGGGAACTTGGAGTTAAGGCTTGTACTCCGATCCACGCTCCGGGGACTTAGAATTATTTCAACGTTTATACTCCAGTTCGCACTCTGGGAATATGGAGTTAATGATTGTTTATGCTTCAGTCCGTGCTCCGGGGACTTAGAGTTATTTCAATGTTTATACTCCAGTTTGCACTCTGGGAATCTGGAGTTAGTGTTTATACTCCAGTCCGCGCTCCGGGGACTTAGAGTTATTTCGATGTTTGTACTCCAGTTCGCACTCTGGGAATCTGGAGTTAGTGTTTATACTCCAGTCCGCGCTCCGGGGACTTGGAGTTATTTCAATGTTTATACTCCAGTTCACACTCTGAGAATCTGGAGTTAATGTTTATACTCCAGTCCGCGCTCCGGGGACTTAGAGTTATTTCAATGTTTATACTCCAGTTCGCACTCTGGGAATCTGGAGTTAGTGTGAGGATTGTCGTGTATCAATCCTTTTAGATATTAACGTGGTGACATGCCCCCGAGCTTAGGTTTCACATAGTGAGTGATCGGTCGTATCACAGTCACTCCCTACTTGAATTAAATCCCACCGTATGATGGAACTTAGCTCTCCGTGCATTGTGATGTTTTGCGGCGTATTCAATAAATTACAGCTCTGGCTTGAAGAGATAGCATTTTATTGCTGAAATAAGAAAATATGGCAAAGTCAGCTGCCTTATTACAAGTTCAAATTTCAAAATGCAAAAATAAAATGCAAAGGAAATAACGGGCTAAAACAAATAAAGCCTGTCATGCATAGTAGCGATGGAGACTCTCGCCATTCCAGGCTCTCGGCAGAATAAGACCGTCAACAGTCGATAACTTGAATGTGCCATCTCCGAGCTTTTGTGAAATCACATACGGTCCTTCCCAATTTGGTTTCATGTGAGAAGGAACCGGATAAATTCTTTTGAGTACAAGGTTGCCGAGTTCGAAGGTCCGCGGTCGGACCTTGGCATTGTATATTCGGGCGACTCGACTCCGATATGCGGCTGCCCTCATATCAGCCTCTTCAAGCCTCTCATCGAGCAGATCCAAGGATTCGGAAAGTAGTATGACATTCGTTTTCGGATCATAATATGTCACACGGTGAGAACGAACTTCCATTTCGACCGGAATAACGACTTCAGAGCCATAAGATAGAGAAAATGGAGTGTGTCCGGTTGCAGTTTTGTGAGTCGTCCGATAAGCCCATAAGGCAATAGGAAGTTCATCAACCCACTTGCCCTCGGCCTTTTCCAGTCGTTTCTTCAAAATAGATTTGATAACCTTATTAACAGCTTCGACTTGGCCATTCGCTTGTGGGTGTGCAACTGCGGAGAATTTCTTATGGATATGGAACCGCAGACAGAAGTTCTTGAATTCAGCGCTATCGAATTGGGCTCCGTTATCGGTGATAATAGTACGCGGGAGACCGAACTGACAGATGATGTTGCGTACTACAAAGTTGATTATTTTCTTCATCGTGATTGTTGCAAGAGGTTCGGCTTCCGCCCATTTTGTGAAGTAATCGACTGCGACGACGGCATACTTCGCGCAACCTTTGGCCAAAGGCAATGTACCAATTATATCAATTCCCCATATTGCAAATGGCCATGGACTGACCATTTGGGTTATCTCAGTAGGCGGGGCTCTAGGAATCCGAGCGTGTTTTTGGCATTCATCACTTTTTTGGCATAGTCCATGGCATCGCGATTTACGGTAGGCCAATAATATCCATATCGGAGTATTTTCTTGGCAAGTGCTTGCCCCCCAGTGTGATCACCACATTCTCATTCGTGCACATCGTGTAACACTCGTTTGATTTTGTCGTGTGCGATACACCGGAGAAGAGGAATAGAATATCCCCTTCGATACATAACTCCATTCTGAATGACAAATCGTGAAGCTTTTCGAAGAATTTGTCTTCTCTTACTTCGACGCTCGGGTAGTATGCCACGTTCAATGTAATCTTGGTAGGGGGTCATCCACGATTCCCTACTGGTAGTAGCCTCAAATGTGCAACTAGTTTCCATCTGTCCAATGCTTGGAGAAGATAGAGTTTCAATGGGAACGAGCCCCAACTGCTGAGCTTCGCCCGTACTTGCCAAATTTGCCAATGAATCGGCCTTCTGATTATGCTCCCGGGGGATGTAGAAAATGGAATAATAATCAAATTGATCAAGAATCTCCCGGACTCGAGTTAGGTAAGCAGCTAATCTTCGATCCTTAGCCTGATATTCACCTCGAACCTGACATACGATTAATTGGGAGTCGTAGTAAATTTCCACCGCGGTAATTTTCAGATCACGGGCCAGCTTCAAACCAGCAAGTAGAGCTTCGTATTCGGCTTCATTATTGGTTGCATGGATCTCAAACTTTAAAGCATAACATATGGATCGGCCCTCGGGGGTTTCAAGTATTACTCCAGCGCCCGAGCACCTATCGTTGGATGCACCGCCAGTGTGTAGCTTCCAGATGTACTCAGGAGATTTGCTGGTCTCAGGTAAGTCTTCAGGGTCAGTGAACTTGGCTATAAAATCTGCTAGGACTTGACCGTGAATAGCTCTCCTTGGAGTGAAAGTAATATCGAATTGACTCATTTCGATGTTCCATTTGAGTAACCTACCAGACGTCTCGGGCCGCATGAGGACCTGTCGTAACGGCTGATTGGTGTATATAGTGATGGGATGAGCCTGAAAGTATGGACGGAGCATCCTCGAGGCAATGACTAGCAGTAGGCTAATTACTCTAGCTGCGGATAGTTTCTCTCAGCTCCGGTGAGTCGTTTGCTAACATAGTAGACCGGTTTCTGCACTCGGTCTTCCTCCTGAACAAGGGCAGCACTGATCGCGTTCTCTGATACCGCCAAGTAAAGATACAACTGTTCGTGGTTGATCGGCTTTGAAAGAATCGGCGGTGTGGAAAGATGTTGAGCCAATGACTTGAATGCGTCCTCGCACTCCATGGTCCATTCGAAGTTCCGCTTCCCTTTTCGGATCAAATCGAAGAATGGGATGCATTTATCGGTGGACTTTGATATGAACCTACTCAGTGCTGCTACCTTTCCGTTGAGACTCTGGACTTGCTTTATAGTTTTTGGAGTTTGTAAATTTCTGATAGCCTAGATCTTTTCGGGGTTGGTTTCTATTCCTCAGGCGTTGACGATGAACCCAAGGAATTTTCCGGATGCGACTCCAAAATGACACTTAAGCGGATTGAGCTTCATCCTGTATCCTCGAAGGGTATTGAACATTGAATCCAAGTCTTTAATGTGATCGGTAGTGTATCGTGATTTCACCAACATGTCATCCACATAAACCTCCATTGTTTTTTCGATCTGGTCAGCGAACATCCGGTTAACCAATCGTTGGTAAGTTGCTTCGGCGTTTTTCAATCCGAAGGGCATGACATTGTAGCAGTATAGTCCCAGATCGGTTACGAAGCTCGTATGCTCTTGGTCGGGCACATGCATGGGTATTTGATTATAGCCAGAGTAAGCATCCATGAACGATAGTAATTCGTGTCCGGCTGTTGAATCCACAAGCTGATCAATTCGGGGAAATGGAAAGCTGTCTTTCGGACAAGCTTTATTTAAGTCAGAATAATCAATGCACGTTCTCCATTTCCCGTTTGGTTTTTGGACAAGTACAGGGTTGGATACCCATTCCGGGTATAGAGCATCCCGGATAAACCCATTCACCTTCAGCTTATAAACTTCTTCTTTAAGGGCGGCAGATCTCTCTGGATCCATACCGCGCCGTTTTTGTTTGACCGGGATATACCACGTGTCAATATTCAGGGTGTGGCTCGCGATGTCCGACGAGATTCCACACATATCAGAGTGCGTCCAGGCGAATACGTCGAGATTCGCCTGGAGAAAACCAACCAATTCCTGTTGCGTCTCTTGGCTTAACTGAGACCCAACCTTCAACATTCTTGAACCATCATCGTCATTGTCGATTGGAACATCAATCATTAGCTCAGCCGGAGAAGCTTTACTCTCCGCAGATTCCTCTTTGTTATCATTGTCTCTCGGGTCAAGATCATTTCGGAATTGGTTGTGGTGCCCGGGCCAAGGCCTTGTCACCAATTGTCAATTGTCCGCAAAACGGACGCAGAGAGATTCCTCTACGCCCTTTCCTTTCTCTTTTCGCTGCGCCTCGCGCAGCTCCGCAACATAACAGGCTCTCCCAACAGCCTGATCTCCTTGAATGACTCCAATCCCATGATCAGTGGGGAACTTCAACGTTAAACACTACGGGGCGATTGCTGCTCTGAATTCAGCAAGGGCCGATCGGCCCAAGAAAGCATTATACGGAGAGTGTATATCTAAAACAACAAACTGTAGCATTCGAACCCTTCGGCGTTCTCCAACTCCTAACTCCACTGGCAACTCCACCACTCTAGTAGGTATATTAGCACTTCCATCGAAGCCATGGATTCTAGATTGACAAGGTTTTAAATCTTTGGCTTCCATCTTCATTTGATCACATGCACTTTTAAACAAAATGTTCACCGAACTCCCACTGTCCACCAGGATCCTCTTCATCCAAGCAGGACCAACCTGGGCCGATATGACAAGTGGGTCAATGGTTGGGGCTTCCACCCTATCAGGATCTCAGTTTCTAAATATGATGTCGTCTTCCATCGTTCTCTGTAGCTTGGCCGGAGCCCCTTCATCAAAACTACTACAACATTCAAAATCAACATGCCTGACCGAATTGGCATATGACTCCATCTCCTTCCAGCTTCGGTCTATCGGGTGGGGACCACCACTGACTGTATTAATAACTAACCTCCCGCCTGTACGGGCAGGTTCCTCTCGTCTCTCTTGAGTTTGCACACGATTTTGATTAGATGGGCCCGCGTCACCAGACTACGGCGCCCGAACGAACTGATCCAGCTTCCTCTCTCTGATTAACTTCTCAATGAGGTCCTGCAAATGTCTACACTCATTGGTGTTATGTCCATAACTTTCATGGAATCTACAGAACTTTCCTGTTTGGATCTGCCTCTCCGACGATGGTTTTGGAGCAGGCTTCTTATACTGCATAGCATTGCAAGTCTGTAAATACACGTTCTCCAACGACGTGTTCAGCGGTGTATAAGTATCAAACATCGGGGCCCTACGTCGCGGGCCACGGTTCTGATCTCGTTTTCTACTCTGACTATCACCGTTTCTAGGGTGTTGAGCTTGTTTATTCCGAATATTTAACTGGACTTTTCCTGAACTTTCACCAGATTGTTTAACTGCAACATTACTCTGAATCCCTTCATTGCTGGGTCTCGCATCGTCATGTTTCCTAGATTGGTTCGCATCCTCACGCCTTAAGAATTGAGCGGCTTTGGAATAGAAACGATCCAACGATGTGGGAGGCTTCCCAGCTAGCCAATTTCCAAACTCAGAATCGGGGTCAATCCCCTTAGTCAAGGCCATCAAGATTGAATTATCATTAGGGTTAGTGATCTCCGCACAAGCGGCATTGAATCTTTCCAAATATCGCCTGAGTGTCTCCCCGGGAGCTTGAGTGACACTAGATAAAGTATTGACGTCTTTTGGCCTGGCGATATGCATACGAAACTGTTCAACCAACTTAGTAGCCAACTGATCGAACGAAGAGATAGATCGTGGAGGTAATCGTGTAAACCACATTGTCGCAATTCCCCTAAAGAAATAGGGAAACTACGGCACTTTGCTGCATCATCAGCTCTTGTAGCAGTCATCGACCATTCGTATTACAGAATATGTTTGGTAGGGTCGGAACTTCCTTCATACATAGGCAAGGTCGGCATTCTAAATCGCCGAGGAGGTTCAACATATAATATGTCATCGGTGAACGGAGTATGACTTCGGGAGATTCCCCAATCGTCATTTGTTAAGCCCTGACTCTGGCGAATCATTTGGCGTACCATGGCTGAGAGGTCTGGTGTTGCTACATTCTGAGGGTGGCGAGCCGAAGTGTGGTCGCGTTCCACAGTGCGAGGTGGGATCGGGCGCTGTCGATGATCCGTATCTCGCCTCCTTGGCTCGATGTCTTTCGGGATATATGGTTCTGAAGCACGCTCCTGTTGGTGGTAATTCTGATTGGAGTGATTTCGGGTATCAACTCCTATGTCAACTGTAGTGGCGGTGGCATGGTTATCCATGGTGTGGAACAGTGCCTCCTCGGGAGGAGGGTCCTGTATGAAAACTAGCAGACGGGCCAACTCTTATCTGTCCCACAGTCAATGCTGGCTGGTGGTCAACGGCCTGTGCATAATTTCCCTCTAGCCTGGGATGGGTGGATCTGTGATTGTAGTCGGATGAAGGAGAACTTTCAGTGGAGGAACGAAATGCATGATCCCTCCTGGATCTTCTACGCCCTTGGCGATCTAGTTGGTTGGCTAACTCAGTGTTAACGCGCAACTGCTCAGCTAGCTGTTGTCGACTTTGAGTTAGTTCTTGGAGCAACGTCTGGAACTCTTGCCTGGTGACCGGACCTGATGGGTCGGAATGCCCGGTATCATCTTGGTTAGGTGGAGGTAGTTGCGCGGGATTCTGTCTATCCCGGCCTTCTTGACCAGCGGCAGAAGCGGTTCTTGTGCTAACCATTTTAGGTAATGAACTCCTTTCCTAGACTTTGGCAAATCTGAATAGGATGGAAGGAATCTGAAATTGAAATCTGGATCTCTCCCTTAGATTTACGCATTCCGGTATCGGCGACAGATCCAAGGAGCAGGAGAAAAACTGGGTTTTCTCAGTGAAAGCATCAAAGTGTTTGTACCGAAATTGGGTACAACACCTTTCGGAAGTTTTTGAAGAGATAATAAATGAAGAATATAAGTTGAAAATGAAGATTATCTAACAAAAACTCCAAATAACAGTAAAATAAAGACAAAGACAAGCAATTTATAGTGGTTCGGCGCGTTGCCTACGTCCACTGTGAAGTTTTGCGATTTTATTGATTCTCTTTCAACGTTTACAAGTTATTACAGCAAGCAACAGCGAATTACAGCTGGAAATTCGAAATTAATCAGCGAGAATATGATGTAGGATGATGAAGATCTCGATTCGGCAGAGTCTGGGCGCTTGAGAGTCGAAAGATCCCTTTCCTGTTGGCCTTGGGGCTCTATTTATAGGCGTAGGAAGCTGAAATCTCGCCCAAACTTCATGAGATCTGGTCTGGCACGTGAGGGACCCACACGACCGTTTCCTAAAAGTTTCGGCCCAATCTGAGATCGATACGAAACCATTCCGTATCGATCAAGATGATGTCCAATTGAGCTGAAATTTGGTGTAGAGCTTCTTTGGTATGTGCGTAGTCTTCCCTGAAAATTTCATAGCATTTGGATCAGTGGATTGAGAGATATAGTCGATACGAAATCGTGTTTTTCGGTTCTTGTCTGCTTCGAATCGATTCGTTCGAATCGATTGTTTCTACTCCATCAGTTCACGTGCTCTCGTGGTGAGGTGGCTCGCGTCCTTCGCCTCGATCCGGTCTTTACTCGAATTGACTGTGTTGATTCCATATATCTCGCCCTATTTGAATGGGTTGATGACACGTCACCCAAGCTTGTTGACTTGGTGGATTCGAAGGAGGCACCATCTATGGATTCGAAGAAGCTGTTGGCCATGGATTCGATCAGTAACAATACCGGTGGATACGAACGAACCAACCAGGATTGATGGTGTAATATCCCGGAATTTTGGACAATTTAAATTTAATAATCTAAGTTTAAATTTATATTGAATTGATAAATTTTGTTAATAAATTTGATTTGATTTCAATAATCTTCTTTATTTAAATATTTAATTTGTGAAATTATTTTTAATGAGTTAATAAATTTGTTTTCTATTTAATAATGTATATGTATTTGTATATATTTTTAAATAGACAAGTTGATTTTAATTAAATTATTATATCATAGTTTTAATGTTTTAAAAATAGGAATTGTGATTTATTTTCAATTTAAGCTTTTCAAAAACATTTAATAAAATACTATATGATTTTTAATATGTAAAATAAATGTTTTAATTAGTTTAAAATTCATTTTAATTCAAGTTATATATTAAAATATGTTACAAGCTCTTTTATAAATTTGTTTTAAAAGTTTCTTTTCAAATGATAAACTTGTATATCATTTTATTTATAATAATAATGCTTTACTTTTTCTTTAGAGATTATTTAATACATAATTATGTATAAGATTTAATTAACAATGTTTAATATTTATTTAACTTTAATTAAACATGTTTATTAATCATAAGACAAGTGTACATATATTAAAGCCTAGGATTAACATGTGTAAACTTATCTTTATTTTAAAATGACAAGTGTCAAATTTATTTTAATTTTCTTTTAATTCACTTAAATCTGAAAATACATTCATATCATTTTTGCTTCTTCATTTCATATGCATTCTTTTCTCATTCTTAAATAAAAGAGAAAACCAAATATATACAAGTCTGCATATACTATGCATTCAACTCCTCTTTCTCAAAATTTCTACTTGCATTTCCCAAACCTGTAGCTCCTCTTTTCATATTGCATTCATTAATTTTTGAATCTGCCTCCTTCAACCCTATTCAAGTTCTACATCAAACAACTCCTCAAAACCCAAAATACTACCTACCTGCATCAACATGAATGCAGACATGCATTTCAACTTTATTTACAAAAATCCTGTGACTCCTCTTTCCAAAATTACAACCTGCATCTCAAATCTCATCCACATCCATAATCAAGTTGCAATACTTCAAAACTGCATTCCTTTGCATCTGCACATCATTTACAAACAAAGAAGGCCTGCACATTCATTTGAAGCCTGCATGTAAAGAAAACTGAAGCATGTTTTTTAAAAAAAAAAGCAACAATCAAAGATTTAAAAGCTAGAAATGAGGTCTGCATTCAAGAAGCTCTGTTCAATCCTCTTCAAATACAAGCCTGCATGTTATAACAAGTGAAAGCTCTGCATGTTAAATCTGGAGCCTGCAATTTGAAAGTTTGCTCTGCATCTTGCAACTACAAGTGAGTAACATAACTTCTTTTTAAAAATTAAGTATAATAAAATGGTTGCTTGATTTGTTCATGGAAATAGGAGTCTTATCTATGTTGTTAAATACATTGCTGAGTAGATCTTGTGTATAGATGGATGCATGTTTGATTCATTTAAGATCTGATTGTTTACTGTTAAGCAAGTGATAAAATTTCTTCCTTTCTATGATCTGGTCGAGGTTATGGCTTGAAATCGAATGAAAGTTGTTTAATTTATGATGAAGTAAACTTATAGATTTATGTAAGATAAATCAATATCAGTAATTCCTGGAAATATAAATGACAAAGTAAAATTTATATTAAGTGAAAATTCAAATTTTTGGAATTCATGTTTCAGGTACTAATTGAAACAATAAGTGAATTCAAGAATTTTAAAACAAAAACTCCAATTTATAGTGCTGTGTATATAATGCAGTTTCAAACATACTGTATTTTATATTTTGATACAGTACCCTTGATTCTTGCATTTGAATTGATTGATTTTGCTTCTGGAGATAGAATTGCCATCAAATGTTATGGGAAAAATAATAAATTGAATTTTAAATAAAATTTGGTGATGAGATTTGGGAATTTCAGTTTGAACCCTAGTTTTACTGGGGTTAAGAAATGTTAGAACTGCTACCTCATCAATGATTCGAATTCAAGGATACTTTGAGTATGGATAGATTGTGGGTTGATGAGCATGTCACCGAAGTTTCGAGGATGATGGTGGCCGGAGTAGTGGGTTGATTGCGTTGACAGGTTGATCATTGGAAAGGAGGTGTTGTTCCAGGTTTTAGTTTTAACTTGAAATTAAATTCAAGTTGAATTAAGGGCATTTGGTGATTGAGTGTTGATGAGGGGATTTTGGTAGTTGGAGGATGTCCTGAGTTGATGGCCAGAGATGGCCGGAGTTGGGATGAGGGTGCACAGAAGTGTTGTGCAGGTTGGTGATGATGGTGGTTCAGTTTTAGTTGCAGGGTTTTGTGAACTCGAGATTGTCTCGGGGGAATTTGGAAATAACTCGAAGCAGGGAGTCATGTGACTCGAAGTAATGAAGAGGGTGGCTCGGGTTTGTTAAATGTTTCAGGGTTTTAGTTTTTTTGAGCAGAATCATGTTTCCAGGTATTCTAAGATTTGAAGTAAAATAAATTGCAAGCAAATCTGAAACTAAAGTGAATCTGAATTTAAGTATAAATTCAATTAATTAAATTTTGGGTTTTTGAAATAATTTAAATTTTGAAATTTATAATTAGTTTTAGAGATTGATCAGGAAACTGTTTCAGGTTTTACAAATTGAAGAAAAGAATATTGCAATCAAATCTGAAACTGTGTTGAATCTAGAATTAAATTTGAATTCTAAATTTGGGCCTCTGGAATTAATTTTAAAATTCTTTTAAATTTTAATCTGATTTCCAAACAGAACAGAAAACTGTTTTCTGTTTTTATTTAAATTTAAGAGCAAGTTTAGATTTGTAAAATTAAATTCAAACAGGGAATTTGCAAACCTGGAATGTAATTATGTATTCAATAATTTAAATCATGGATTTTGGAACAGTTTGAATTCAAATTTAAGATGTTTTAAAATTTAAAACAGAAAACTGTTTTTCTGATCTTAATTTAAAGGCAGATTTTTTTTAAAAAAAAATGCAACTGAAATTTTAAATAAAGTTTAAATCTGGAAACTGAACTTTTGAGTTAATGAACCTGAGTTTGAATTTAAAACTGGAAATATAAATTTAAATTTTAAACTTTACAGTATTAAGAAACCTTGGTTTTGAGTTTGAACTATAAGTTTTGAGTTTATGAAATAAGAGTTTAAAATAAGTTTAAATTCAATTTTGAAATCTGGAATTTGACTTTAAAGTCAGTTTTAAAATAAATAAGTTTTAAATTTAAATTTGTTTAACTATGTTAGGAAAGGTTAAATAAATTGAATTTGAAAATGAAGATAGGAATGTAAGTAGAGTTTAAAATTTTTAAACTTGAATTTTTGTTTGAAACAATTTGTTTAAAATACTTTGTATAAAGAAGAATGTTTTTAAATTTTGAACTTAAGAAATTGGTTTCATTTAAATTATTTAATTAATTTAAATGGAATATTAATTATTTAATTAATTAATAATGTGGATGATTAATTAAGTAATTAATAATTTTTAAGTTAATTAATTAAGATTTGAGATTAATTAATTAATGTTAATTAATCTATAATTAAGGATGGTTAATTAAGTTTTAATTAATGATTAAGATTTACTTAATCAAGTGATTAATGATAATTAAGATTTTAATTAACACTTAATTAATTAATAATTAGAGATTAATTAAATTATAATTAAATATTAATTAGTTGTTAATTAATAATGATTAATTATAAGTTAATTTCTTAATTAGGTAATTAAGAGGTGTTAATGAAGATAATTAACTTAAGATTATTTAACAATTAATTAATGTGATTAATTTTAATAGTTAATTAGATTAATTAATTAATAATAATCAATTGTTTAATTACTTAATAAAAGTAATTAATGAATTAATTACTTGGTGTAATTAATTTGATTAAGGTGATTAGTTTAGATTAATTAAGATTAATTAATTTAAACATTGAGGATTGTTTGATAATTACTTTATGTAATTAATGAATTTATAATTACTTAAGGAAGTAATTAATTAATAATTACAGGATGTAATTAAGGATATTTATTGTAGAAGTAATTTGAATTTAAATTACTTTGAACATTAATCAAGTTATTAATGAAGATAATTAATTAAGAATAATTAATTATGGGATGAGTGATTAAGGTAGTTAATTATTGAATGGTTATTAATCATGGGTGATTAATATATATGGTTTGAATTGGAGATTAATTACTTATGTAATTAATTTATATCTAGAGATTGATTAAATGTAATCATTAATTAATTAATTAATTAATGATGTAATTTGAATTGATTAATTAAGGTATGATTAATATTAAATGCTAATTACTTAATGTAATTAGATATGGTTAATCAGTGATGATTAAGTGAAATGAATATTGAGATGATGATTTATAAATTGATTTATAATCAATTGATGATTAAGATAAGCAGGATTTGATGATGAAATGATTAATTTAATTTATTTTAAATTAATTAGAGAGTAAGTAATTAATTTAATTCATTTTAAATTAATTATAGAATGGAATGATCATTAGATAGTTGCTTATGTTTGATGATTGGTATTGATTGGTATGGTTTGTAATCTCAGTTATGAGATTAGTAGTGTATGTGATATGTATGCATTGGTTGCTTTTGGATGATAGTATGAATATCTGATTATGATATGAATTATCTGTTGGTAATGATAATGTTGATTATCTATTGAGTTGTGAATTATCTATCTATGTATATTTAGATAATGAATTGAATTGTTTTAAACTTAAAACAACTTGGACCTTAAAAGACACGCTTTGGATTTCGATGAGACCGGGATCGGGTTTCCATATTTGGGGTCCGAAAACCACATCGATTCCAAATAACGTTAGGTCGTTAGTCCAAAGTGGAGCGAGTGAAGACTCGAGGTGTAAGGGCAATACGTCAGTATAACTCTGTGGGTGATTCCGTAATGAGTTTGACGGAATAGCACTTATAGATTCGAGATGGAGATTCAGAGTGCAAGGGTTATTGTCGTTAACTCTGAGGGTGATTCCAATACGAGTGTAACGAGATAATGCCTTCGGTTTCGTTCGAACCCGGAACGAACTTGTATGGATTGAATGCTTTCAGAACATCGTCAGGTGGACGATGAGCATTCTAAGTGATATGTCCTATAAAGGTAATCGTAGCCTCAAGCCTCATCAACCGGGAATGGCTAAAACAGGGGAAGTGCAGCAAAGCTTCGTGGGTAGCCCCCACTTGAGAGCAAGATTTATCCCTGTCTAGAGGTCCCTTTATTTTCGGCTTAGTGGTGCGGTTGCTGATCACAACTGCGGGGTTGTCTTGTTTGGAACTGTTCAGTAAGGAACGGGTCCGGCTTTGTGTTGCAGGGGAGTTAGGGTGGCTCCTCGGTACGGTGATCTAGGCCACGTACTGTGACGGGCGGTACCCCAGTAGCCCTGCCATTGTATGGAATCCACAATCCAATAAGTGCCAACGGTTTTGATTGTATTACCCACTTTTGTGGCTAGTAGCTGGAATTTAATAGATGTAACAATTTCGGCTATTTCATATTTACTTGAAAACCCTAGACACTATTATAATATCATCAGATTTCCTATCAAATGTTTTGGTTAGCGTAAGGTAAAAACTTTTCCATGTTTATGTGTGGGAAGTCTTACGTGATACCTTTTCTTTTTAAAGGTTTTTCAAAAGTTAAGCAACTTTAACCTGTTACTCACACCAGACCCATGTCTGACCCGGAGTTATTTCTGTGTTTTTCTATAACTCTTGGGTACTCAAATTTTTATGAGTAGCCAAGGGAATTCAGGTTAGGATTCAGGATAGCTTGACGAATTGTGGAGGAGCATATGGAGCAGGAGGCTTCTGCGTATAGTTATATTGTTTTCCGCTGTGTTGGCATCTCTGAGTTGTTAAGTATTGTGATTGAGTTGTAATAACTAGACAGGTGTTTATAACTGTCTAGTATGTGTTGTATACGTCTGTGTAACTCTGATATTTGTTGTATACTATGTAATACTTTGGTTATTAATATAATTTATTCGTTCCGCTGTTGAGATTCTTGTGTTGTTTCTTCTTTCTCTTCTTTCTTTTCTTCTTCTATCCCTTTCTTTCTTAATTCATGACGCGATTTTCTGGGAGTGGAAAGTCGGGTCGTGACAGCTGGTATCAGAGCTGTAGGTTGAGTGAATACCTAGGCTCTGAAGTGTGTCTTTCTTTAGGGAGCGTTAGGTTGAGTGAATACCTAGGCTCTGTAGTGGTGTCTATCTTGAGAGAGCGTATTTGTAGTTTTGATATATATCTATATATATATTTGTATTGGTTCTACCTATTTGTTGGTTTACCTGTTCGGGTATTTCCAATATAAGTTATAAAGGTAGATGAGGTAGAAGTGTGTGTAACACGACTACCATTGGTTGGTGTTTGATGGATGAGGTTGGAAGTGTATTTGTCGAGGCTGTAGACCTAATACCGTCTCGAGTGAGTTTTGTTTGGTTTAAGTACTTCATCGATCTCTGAAGGTAACCTGTTAAGGTTCGGAGTTCGTCTTTGAAGTGCAGAGTTGTGTTTGTATCTGTCGGTAGGGCAGAAGCCGGTGAATGATGATATCTTGATATCTCAGGAAATAGTAGCTGCGTGATGAGATGCAGTGAATATGGATATTTCCGAAGATGTTTCTTTGGAGCAAGAGTAAAAAGTGAGTCTGCTTGGTGGTGTGGCTGAGTTTAGCAGAGTGTTCTGATTTGGTAAGGAGTCTTCTGGCTGGGTAGTTCTCTGAAGTGGAGTTCAGAAGCAGCAGAGTGGATCCGTTTCTCTGGTAAGTTGGCTAGGCCAGCATAAGCTGTTCTGTTTGGTTGAGAGAGAGTAGTTTTCTTTGGATTAGGCTGAGTTGATCGCAAAAGTGACTTGCGATAGTTAAGTGTTCTTTTGGAACAGGTGGTTCAGTTAGTAGATGGATGGTTCCTTGAGGTAAAAGTTGGTGAAGCAACTCAGGTTTGGGAGGAACATCTGAGTTTTTCTTTATGATCTGTGGAACCATATTTCTGTGCTGGGTTATCTAGTCTGTGCTTGTGCTCTTCGTCAGCATTTTCTTCTGTTTCGGATCAGAGTTGTGCAGCGGAAGCAGTTTGGAGATGCTTCTGTTTGTTTTTCGGTTAAGGGGAAGTTTGTTCTGTCTTCTGTTGTTGAGAAGCAGGGTTTGTGTTCTTGGTTTTTGAGTGATGTTGAGGAGATCATTAGATTGTTTTGCTTCAGTCTGTTTCTTTTGGAATCAGCAAGAGTTGAGCTGATCAGGAGTGATGTTGGTAGCCCAGGATCGTCCGAAGAGTTTTTATGGATAAGAGACAGAGAATTTGGATTCTGGAATTGGAGATTTGATTTTGGATAAGTTTTTCTCTGATCCAGGGAGCTATAAGTTTGAGAAGCTAGCTCCGTAGTAGTTTGGTTTCTTCTGAGATTTGGGTTAGATCAGTGTTTGGTTTTCTGGAGTTGAATTGCCAGTTTGGATAACTGGGATTCAGTGTGTATCACGTGTCTCTGAGGGAGTACGTGTTTGATATTTCTGGTTGTAGAACCAGTAGTTTAGGATGGTTTGTTTGTTGAGTCAGACTCGTTTGTAGTCTGATATTCTGTATAGAATTGTTGTTAGAAGCTCTATAGCTTAATAGTATTGATTGATTGTATTCTATAGAGCGAGTATCCCGATATATATATATACCGGGGAAACTCGTGAAGTTTATCCAAAATTCTTTTGGATAATTAGATTTGTTCTGATTGTGTGAATTGGTTGCTTTGGTTGTTGGCGTATGATTAACATATGCTGTGTTTTAAAATAAAATCTGTAAATAGATTATTAAATTGCCTTTGTTTTAAATTTCGGGGACGAAATTCTTTTAAGGGGGAAGGATTGTAATATCCCGGAATTTTGGACAATTTAAATTTAATAATCTAAGTTTAAATTTATATTGAATTGATAAATTTTGTTAATAAATTTGATTTGATTTCAATAATCTTCTTTATTTAAATATTTAATTTGTGAAATTATTTTTAATGAGTTAATAAATTTGTTTTCTATTTAATAATGTATATGTATTTGTATATATTTTTAAATAGACAAGTTGATTTTAATTAAATTATTATATCATAGTTTTAATGTTTTAAAAATAGGAATTGTGATTTATTTTCAATTTAAGCTTTTCAAAAACATTTAATAAAATACTATATGATTTTTAATATGTAAAATAAATGTTTTAATTAGTTTAAAATTCATTTTAATTCAAGTTATATATTAAAATATGTTACAAGCTCTTTTATAAATTTGTTTTAAAAGTTTCTTTTCAAATGATAAACTTGTATATCATTTTATTTATAATAATAATGCTTTACTTTTTCTTTAGAGATTATTTAATACATAATTATGTATAAGATTTAATTAACAATGTTTAATATTTATTTAACTTTAATTAAACATGTTTATTAATCATAAGACAAGTGTACATATATTAAAGCCTAGGATTAACATGTGTAAACTTATCTTTATTTTAAAATGACAAGTGTCAAATTTATTTTAATTTTCTTTTAATTCACTTAAATCTGAAAATACATTCATATCATTTTTGCTTCTTCATTTCATATGCATTCTTTTCTCATTCTTAAATAAAAGAGAAAACCAAATATATACAAGTCTGCATATACTATGCATTCAACTCCTCTTTCTCAAAATTTCTACTTGCATTTCCCAAACCTGTAGCTCCTCTTTTCATATTGCATTCATTAATTTTTGAATCTGCCTCCTTCAACCCTATTCAAGTTCTACATCAAACAACTCCTCAAAACCCAAAATACTACCTACCTGCATCAACATGAATGCAGACATGCATTTCAACTTTATTTACAAAAATCCTGTGACTCCTCTTTCCAAAATTACAACCTGCATCTCAAATCTCATCCACATCCATAATCAAGTTGCAATACTTCAAAACTGCATTCCTTTGCATCTGCACATCATTTACAAACAAAGAAGGCCTGCACATTCATTTGAAGCCTGCATGTAAAGAAAACTGAAGCATGTTTTTAAAAAAAAAAAAGCAACAATCAAAGATTTAAAAGCTAGAAATGAGGTCTGCATTCAAGAATCTCTGTTCAATCCTCTTCAAATACAAGCCTGCATGTTATAACAAGTGAAAGCTCTGCATGTTAAATCTGGAGCCTGCAATTTGAAAGTTTGCTCTGCATCTTGCAACTACAAGTGAGTAACATAACTTCTTTTTAAAAATTAAGTATAATAAAATGGTTGCTTGATTTGTTCATGGAAATAGGAGTCTTATCTATGTTGTTAAATACATTGCTGAGTAGATCTTGTGTATAGATGGATGCATGTTTGATTCATTTAAGATCTGATTGTTTACTGTTAAGCAAGTGATAAAATTTCTTCCTTTCTATGATCTGGTCGAGGTTATGGCTTGAAATCGAATGAAAGTTGTTTAATTTATGATGAAGTAAACTTATAGATTTATGTAAGATAAATCAATATCAGTAATTCCTGGAAATATAAATGACAAAGTAAAATTTATATTAAGTGAAAATTCAAATTTTTGGAATTCATGTTTCAGGTACTAATTGAAACAATAAGTGAATTCAAGAATTTTAAAACAAAAACTCCAATTTATAGTGCTGTGTATATAATGCAGTTTCAAACATACTGTATTTTATATTTTGATACAGTACCCTTGATTCTTGCATTTGAATTGATTGATTTTGCTTCTGGAGATAGAATTGCCATCAAATGTTATGGGAAAAATAATAAATTGAATTTTAAATAAAATTTGGTGATGAGATTTGGGAATTTCAGTTTGAACCCTAGTTTTACTGGGGTTAAGAAATGTTAGAACTGCTACCTCATCAATGATTCGAATTCAAGGATACTTTGAGTATGGATAGATTGTGGGTTGATGAGCATGTCACCGAAGTTTCGAGGATGATGGTGGCCGGAGTAGTGGGTTGATTGCGTTGACAGGTTGATCATTGGAAAGGAGGTGCTGTTCCAGGTTTTAGTTTTAACTTGAAATTAAATTCAAGTTGAATTAAGGGCATTTGGTGATTGAGTGTTGATGAGGGGATTTTGGTAGTTGGAGGATGTCCTGAGTTGATGGCCAGAGATGGCCGGAGTTGGGATGAGGGTGCACAGAAGTGTTGTGCAGGTTGGTGATGATGGTGGTTCAGTTTTAGTTGCAGGGTTTTGTGAACTCGAGATTGTCTCGGGGGAATTTGGAAATAACTCGAAGCAGGGAGTCATGTGACTCGAAGTAATGAAGAGGGTGGCTCGGGTTTGTTAAATGTTTCAGGGTTTTAGTTTTTTTGAGCAGAATCATGTTTCCAGGTATTCTAAGATTTGAAGTAAAATAAATTGCAAGCAAATCTGAAACTAAAGTGAATCTGAATTTAAGTATAAATTCAATTAATTAAATTTTGGGTTTTTGAAATAATTTAAATTTTGAAATTTATAATTAGTTTTAGAGATTGATCAGGAAACTGTTTCAGGTTTTACAAATTGAAGAAAAGAATATTGCAATCAAATCTGAAACTGTGTTGAATCTAGAATTAAATTTGAATTCTAAATTTGGGCCTCTGGAATTAATTTTAAAATTCTTTTAAATTTTAATCTGATTTCCAAACAGAACAGAAAACTGTTTTCTGTTTTTATTTAAATTTAAGAGCAAGTTTAGATTTGTAAAATTAAATTCAAACAGGGAATTTGCAAACCTGGAATGTAATTATGTATTCAATAATTTAAATCATGGATTTTGGAACAGTTTGAATTCAAATTTAAGATGTTTTAAAATTTAAAACAGAAAACTGTTTTTCTGATCTTAATTTAAAGGCAGATTTTTTTTAAAAAAAAATGCAACTGAAATTTTAAATAAAGTTTAAATCTGGAAACTGAACTTTTGAGTTAATGAACCTGAGTTTGAATTTAAAACCGGAAATATAAATTTAAATTTTAAACTTTACAGTATTAAGAAACCTTGGTTTTGAGTTTGAACTATAAGTTTTGAGTTTATGAAATAAGAGTTTAAAATAAGTTTAAATTCAATTTTGAAATCTGGAATTTGACTTTAAAGTCAGTTTTAAAATAAATAAGTTTTAAATTTAAATTTGTTTAACTATGTTAGGAAAGGTTAAATAAATTGAATTTGAAAATGAAGATAGGAATGTAAGTAGAGTTTAAAATTTTTAAACTTGAATTTTTGTTTGAAACAATTTGTTTAAAATACTTTGTATAAAGAAGAATGTTTTTAAATTTTGAACTTAAGAAATTGGTTTCATTTAAATTATTTAATTAATTTAAATGGAATATTAATTATTTAATTAATTAATAATGTGGATGATTAATTAAGTAATAAATAATTTTTAAGTTAATTAATTAAGATTTGAGATTAATTAATTAATGTTAATTAATCTATAATTAAGGATGGTTAATTAAGTTTTAATTAATGATTAAGATTTACTTAATCAAGTGATTAATGATAATTAAGATTTTAATTAACACTTAATTAATTAATAATTAGAGATTAATTAAATTATAATTAAATATTAATTAGTTGTTAATTAATAATGATTAATTATAAGTTAATTTCTTAATTAGGTAATTAAGAGGTGTTAATGAAGATAATTAACTTAAGATTATTTAACAATTAATTAATGTGATTAATTTTAATAGTTAATTAGATTAATTAATTAATAATAATCAATTGTTTAATTACTTAATAAAAGTAATTAATGAATTAATTACTTGGTGTAATTAATTTGATTAAGGTGATTAGTTTAGATTAATTAAGATTAATTAATTTAAACATTGAGGATTGTTTGATAATTACTTTATGTAATTAATGAATTTATAATTACTTAAGGAAGTAATTAATTAATAATTACAGGATGTAATTAAGGATATTTATTGTAGAAGTAATTTGAATTTAAATTACTTTGAACATTAATCAAGTTATTAATGAAGATAATTAATTAAGAATAATTAATTATGGGATGAGTGATTAAGGTAGTTAATTATTGAATGGTTATTAATCATGGGTGATTAATATATATGGTTTGAATTGGAGATTAATTACTTATGTAATTAATTTATATCTAGAGATTGATTAAATGTAATCATTAATTAATTAATTAATTAATGATGTAATTTGAATTGATTAATTAAGGTATGATTAATATTAAATGCTAATTACTTAATGTAATTAGATATGGTTAATCAGTGATGATTAAGTGAAATGAATATTGAGATGATGATTTATAAATTGATTTATAATCAATTGATGATTAAGATAAGCAGGATTTGATGATGAAATGATTAATTTAATTTATTTTAAATTAATTAGAGAGTAAGTAATTAATTTAATTCATTTTAAATTAATTATAGAATGGAATGATCATTAGATAGTTGCTTATGTTTGATGATTGGTATTGATTGGTATGGTTTGTAATCTCAGTTATGAGATTAGTAGTGTATGTGATATGTATGCATTGGTTGCTTTTGGATGATAGTATGGATATCTGATTATGATATGAATTATCTGTTGGTAATGATAATGTTGATTATCTATTGAGTTGTGAATTATCTATCTATGTATATTTAGATAATGAATTGAATTGTTTTAAACTTAAAACAACTTGGACCTTAAAAGACACGCTTTGGATTTCGATGAGACCGGGATCGGGTTTCCATATTTGGGGTCCGAAAACCACATCGATTCCAAATACCGTTAGGTCGTTAGTCCAAAGTGGAGCGAGTGAAGACTCGAGGTGTAAGGGCAATACGTCAGTATAACTCTGTGGGTGATTCCGTAATGAGTTTGACGGAATAGCACTTATAGATTCGAGATGGAGATTCAGAGTGCAAGGGTTATTGTCGTTAACTCTGAGGGTGATTCCAATACGAGTGTAACGAGATAATGCCTTCGGTTTCGTTCGAACCCGGAACGAACTTGTATGGATTGAATGCTTTCAGAACATCGTCAGGTGGACGATGAGCATTCTAAGTGATATGTCCTATAAAGGTAATCGTAGCCTCAAGCCTCATCAACCGGGAATGGCTAAAACAGGGGAAGTGCAGCAAAGCTTCGTGGGTAGCCCCCACTTGAGAGCAAGATTTATCCCTGTCTAGAGGTCCCTTTATTTTCGGCTTAGTGGTGCGGTTGCTGATCACAACTGCGGGGTTGTCTTGTTTGGAACTGTTCAGTAAGGAACGGGTCCGGCTTTGTGTTGCAGGGGAGTTAGGGTGGCTCCTCGGTACGGTGATCTAGGCCACGTACTGTGACGGGCGGTACCCCAGTAGCCCTGCCATTGTATGGAATCCACAATCCAATAAGTGCCAACGGTTTTGATTGTATTACCCACTTTTGTGGCTAGTAGCTGGAATTTAATAGATGTAACAATTTCGGCTATTTCATATTTACTTGAAAACCCTAGACACTATTATAATATCATCAGATTTCCTATCAAATGTTTTGGTTAGCGTAAGGTAAAAACTTTTCCATGTTTATGTGTGGGAAGTCTTACGTGATACCTTTTCTTTTTAAAGGTTTTTCAAAAGTTAAGCAACTTTAACCTGTTACTCACACCAGACCCATGTCTGACCCGGAGTTATTTCTGTGTTTTTCTATAACTCTTGGGTACTCAAATTTTTATGAGTAGCCAAGGGAATTCAGGTTAGGATTCAGGATAGCTTGACGAATTGTGGAGGAGCATATGGAGCAGGAGGCTTCTGCGTATAGTTATATTGTTTTCCGCTGTGTTGGCATCTCTGAGTTGTTAAGTATTGTGATTGAGTTGTAATAACTAGACAGGTGTTTATAACTGTCTAGTATGTGTTGTATACGTCTGTGTAACTCTGATATTTGTTGTATACTATGTAATACTTTGGTTATTAATATAATTTATTCGTTCCGCTGTTGAGATTCTTGTGTTGTTTCTTCTTTCTCTTCTTTCTTTTCTTCTTCTATCCCTTTCTTTCTTAATTCATGACGCGATTTTCTGGGAGTGGAAAGTCGGGTCGTGACAGATGGCTTCAACAAGCCTTTCTCCGATGGTTACGAGCCTTGCAGCTTCTCCATGGATACAGGGTCAATCGATGCGAACTCGAACCCTTCGATGGATTCGAACAAGGGTGACTTGATGAATGCGAAGTAGGTGCTTGCTGATGGACACGAAGCGTTTTATTTCCTGATGGATACGAAGTCCATCGATACGAATTCAATGGATTCGAACATGGCTGCTCCTGACTGATTCGAACCAATAGGAGTTAACCGACATGAATTAGATGATCTGCCGATGGATTCGAAGCCGATCGATATGAAAGCGATCGATTCGAAACCAGGGTCTTGTGATGGGTACGAGATTACCCACATTGATGGATACGAAACCCGAGGCTTTTCCCTTCAATTTGACTCGATCGTAACATGAGCGTATGAACTCGGATTTACTTGAAATTTGAGATGCTGACTCCTATGACCTTTCGTGTCATGTCCTATCAATTGTAGCTCAATCCGGGCTCGGACAAAATTTGTCGATATCCATAGCAGGTCAAACTTGGCTCTCGATCGATTCTTAGTACTCCGGCCTTGCCAAAAGGCAGAATAACAGCTATCCATCAATTACATAAAGTAATTGTTCTTTAATTAATTTCACAAATTAATTATTCTTAACCATTAACAGTAATTAACCTTTAATTACTCTCATTAATTACATTAATTAATGATCCTTAATTAATTACTCCCATTAATTAATTAACTATGATTAATTACATTATTCCTTAATTAATTACATTAATTAATCATGCTTAAATTAATTGCTTTCATTAATCAACTTTAATAATTATAAACAGTAATTAATTATTCTTAATTACTTCTTAATTACTTTTAATTACATTTATAAATACTTTGATTTATTACACCAAGTAATAAATCCTTAATTACTTTACCAAGCAATTATCCTTTTAAATTACTTCCCTTTAAGTAATTTCCCTTATCTCAATTACCTCCAGTAATTTATTCATCAATTACTTACCTTAAGTAATTACTCTTATCAAATATCATTAAGTAATCATACTTAATCAATTACCATGTGACTATCTTTAATTAATTAACAAATTAATTAACTTAACTTAATCACATTCACCTCATAAATCATAACCGAGTAATTCATCCCTTAATTACTCTTTAACCAAATTAATCCTTAATTACAAATTAATTATCCTTCAACTATTAATTAATAGACCTTAATTATTAATCTATCCTTTAATACAAAGTAATCAATCCCTAATTACTTTTATAATTAATTAAGTAACCTTAATTAACTAATTAATTATCTCTTAATCATTAATTAACAAAACTTAATTATTAATTAACAACCTTAATTACAAATTAATTAATCCATAATTATCAATTAATCAATCCTTAATTACAATTAATTAACCTTTAATAATAGTTAATTAATTTTTATTAACTTTAATTATAGATTAATAGCCTCTTAATTATTAATCAAGAAAACCCAATTATTACTTAATAAAACTTTGTTGAGTATTTCTTAATTACTAGTTTAATTAACCCTTAATTACTTGATTAATTAATTTCTAATTACAAATTAATTAATCTCTAATCATTAATTAATCCATCATAATTATTAGTTAATTAAATTAATAATTATCCTTAATTAATTACTTAATTAACCCTTTTTTAATAATTAATTACATTAATTAATTAATTAATTAAACTTAAAATTTCTTAATTAACTTAGTTAATTACAACTCATTAAAAACTTAATTATCCTTAAGATAAAACATTATCTTTAATTATCTTTGAAAACATTTTATCTTAACAACTAACTTTACTTAATTAAATCATTAATTAAGTTTAAAATATAAAGTAATCATTAATTACTTACCTCTAATTATTAATTAACAATCCTTAATTTCAAGTTAATAAATCACTTTGAAAACTTTAATTGTTAATTTATAAATCATTAATCATTAACTAATTCAATTAATAAATCACTCTTTAATTATTCCATCTATTATCAAACTTACATTAAGTTTTTAAGATAAATCATTTCCTTATTAATTTCCTTTTATATTTCAAATTAAGTTGAAAATAACTTTAAGGATTTAACTAGAAACATTTAAAACAAATCATACAAATTTATTTATACAAACAATTCATTTCAAAGAAATGAATTTCAAGAAATTGATTTAGCTTAATTATTTAAAGTTTAAAACTTACTTTATTTTAAATTTAAAAACTGGTTAAGCATTTTACTTTGGGTTTAACCCATGTGTACTTGAAACAAAAACCAAGTACATCATCATTTCTTTTTAAAATAGTTTAACTTAAATTTTTTAAAAACTGTTTCGTTTAAATCTTAAACTACTAAAAACTTAACAATTTACTTAAATGCTCGTATAAGTCCCCATGAAAAACCCAAGCCATAACCCTATTGCCCCGAACCCATCTTCGAGACAACAAACAAAAACACAACCCAGACACACTAGCACCACCACAAGCCACTGTGCACCTGCACCACTCGACGATCAACTTCTGATCATCGCCGGATCCTCCCACACATCCACAGTCGCTCCAGCAACCGACCCCAATCATCAAAACACCCCAAACCATGATCCTAAATTGAACACTCCAGTTGAAACTGGAACCTCAATCCCATTGCGAGAAAAACACACCGCCCCATCAATTCTGACCACTGGAGGATGAGCCACCTCGTCCACACCTTGCCGAACACCTACGCAACCAATGCCTTCAACCACGACCCACTCGGTCATCCAGAGGTGAAGAAATGATCATCCATCTGACCATATCCAAAACTAGGTTTTAAAACCAATTCGAGCAATTTCCAATGCCACAGTGGATTAACCACTTTCCAGTCATTTTTCCTTACTCCTCTGATCAACCATCTAGCTCCAGTAAGAAACTCGACCACCAGAAACACTCCAGTCACCGGAGATCATCCTAAAACTCCATTTTGGTCAACTAAGAACTGAACCCTTATTTCAATTCTAAAAATTATGATTTTTGTTTTAAAAATCTTGTTTTCCATAGGTGATTCAAGAATTAAATTTGAAACGGTGAAATACAACATTTGATTTTTACAAGTTTTAAATGATTCCTGCTATTTTTTTCCAAATACAAGTATATTTCATCATTTCATACTTGTTAATATTTTTAGTACCTAGATTTTTTTTAAAACTAAACTATTTTGTTTTTGATCCAAATGTTATCAGAGATTAGATTAAAAGATATGGATTTTTGATTAACTTGTAAATAATAAAATCTGGAAACAGAGATACATTGACATGCATAGTTCAAAACTGAAGCATACACACAACATTTATACTTATATATATAAACATATGCAAAGCACTTCAATACAGCAATTCACATGCAACTACTATCATTTACTTAAGTTTAAATTTATGGTTTACTCACCTTATAGAGAAATGCAAAGAACTCAAGCAAATTTTTTTGGCAGATGTGGAAAAACTGGAAACCATGGAACTGAATGCCTTGATCCCTTTTAAAATTTGTAAAGCTTGCTTTGAAAACTTTGGCTACTGGAAACTGGAATGCTATGAACACTTTGATTTACTTTGAAAACTTTTTGCTTTGACCCAGATTTACTTGCATGTACTTGAAGGTGTTACAGACTTGAAAAAAAAAATGCATGGTTAGAGGTTTTTGATTGATAACAGAGCTTGATGTAGATTTGTTTCGAGGAGTGTTTGCAACTTTGATTTGTTTTGAGGAGATTTTAGGTTTTGGTTTTGCGTTTGAAAATCCTACAGGTTGAAGAATCACTGCATATTGGTTTTGAATCTGGTTTCAGGTCTGAGAATAATGATTTTGGGTTGCATTTTGATCCGAGATTTGGAAAATTGTGGCAGGTTTTGGAATTTGATTTTTTCAAGCTTTGTTTTCAATTTTGGTTTGAGAGGAGTTTCAGGGTTGATAAATGATTTCTGGTTTTGGTTTGAATTTGAAAATGTGAAATGAACAAAGAAAATGGAAGGAGAAAAGAATATAGGTTTACATAGATTTGAATTAGGATTTATTAAAATTAAAGAAAAATAAAATGGAATCATGACACTTGTCTTATACCATACTTAACTATCTAACACATGTATTCAGCATGCATAAGAATTCAACACATGTAATTATTTATTTTCATTTGTTTTTAAAATTATTTAAAAGTTTTTAAATTGAATTTCCTAATTGATGAATATATTTCAAATGCCTTTCTAATATATATACATATAACCTTTTTAAAAGAAAAAAAATGAAAATCCATTAGATTTTAAATAAAATCACATGAAAATATATTAAATTCATTTTTAAATGTTAATATAACTTTTGTATTTATTTACTATTAAATAAACACTTTCTAAATTTATATAAATAAAGTTCTTTAAAGAAAACAATATAATACAAATCCTTATTTAAATAAAAACTTTATTCATACATTTCATATCAAAGTAAAATAAAATAATTATCTTTAAAAGATTCAAAATATAAATCCAGATTCAAATTCAAATTTTACTTTTGAAATCCAATTTAAAAAAATCAACTCAAACATTTATATTTTTAAATAAACATATTATTAAGTTTAAAATTGATTATTCCATTTAAAACCAACTTAATACATATATATAATTTTAAACAATACTTATTAAATTTGGAAATAACAAGTCTATTTAATATCAATTATATAAATTAACACACTTTAAATAATTATTCTTATTTAAAATCAATCTATAACCATAATTAAAACATCATATTATTATTACTTGGTTGTTTATTTTTTAAAATAACAATTTTATCAATTTCAAATAATTTAAATTAAGAGATTATCAACATTTTAAATTCTTGAAATTCTGGGATATCACACCCCATCACAAAGGGTGATCAAATCTCTATACCAGGGATCAGTCGGTGCAGAGGCATTCGACAAGAAATCCTTTCATTTTCGAAAATATCCGGTCTTCACCACCGATCTTTAAATGCTATCCATATACGTCGTATCATTATTCGGAATGGGTTATCTGACATAAGGTCCTCTCTCGGCTAAACCGAATAATGAGCGCAATATTTAAAAAACATATGGATATGGGATTTCAATCAAGTCACAGTTTAAAACCCAAAACTTTTCTTCAAATGGTATAAAACAAATTACCATTTTCAAATCTTTAAACAAAAAAGATTCACTTCACAAAGTTCACAAAGTTTACCAATCTTTTACAAAGATTCATTAATATCTTTCCAAATCAAATCTTTTATACAAAAGATACACTTTTCAGATCCCTTTTCAATTTAAAAACAAACTTCAGCAATCTTTAACAAAGATTCATTCATAGCCCTTTTCAAAACAACTTTCCTTTCAAATTGGATCAACTCATCCAATCTTTAAATCAAAGATTCAATTCATGGCTTTCAAAACATTTCAATTCCATTTCAAACTTGAAATCTTTCAGCACAAATTGGAAATCCTTTCTTTACATAAAGGCTATTATTATTTGAAAACAAATAGTATTCGTTTTCGTAAAAATCTGATTTTATTTGTACGAGTTAAAGCCCTTTAAGTATAAACTTGGGTTAAATTCAAATTCCCAAAACAATACTTTTAAAATGGTTTCAAAACCCATATAAACACATTTATAACTTGAAAAACCTTTTTAAACCATAATTTCCAAACATGGAATTAAATTTCAAACTTGAATTCAAATTCAAATCAAATTATTTAAATTTAAATTTTTATCAAGTTATTCAAAATAATTTCCATCTTTAAAACACCTTTTCAAAAGCTTTTCACATTTGATCCAATTCCATTTCGTAAACTATTTTGATTCATAATTTAACTTTAAAATTATTTCAAAAATCTGTGACTTAACCAATTTCCTCGTGCAATCCATATTTTTGTGTGCATAAGTGTGGTCCAGGGATTTTACACAATAGTGCAACATCATTCAATCATCACAGATTCAATCATATCAATATCGATAAGCGGTATAATCCATAACGCTTATCCTCATTCACATATTCACAGATAAAGTAAATTTACCAATCACAAAGATTCACCATTACAATTCGATGTGGATTTCGAATAACCAACTGGAATCCGACTCCCTGTCGCATTGATATTCAAATGCCGTTTTACGGACCAAAGGGTTTTCGTATTCACACAGCAGTATATTCATCACAGATATCACAGCTCAGCACAAAGCAATTCATTTTACATAGCATCATAAGCACATAACAGATATATTGATCCAATACACATCATTCAATAACAATCAAACATCTTCAATTAAGATGAATAAATCGTGTGGTTTAAATTAATTAACCACACAATTACTTTCATAAATTATCTTTAAATAATGATTAATTATCATTAATTACAATTGATTAAGTCTTAATCACCTTCATTAACTAATCATTTCTTAATTAGTTATCTTAATTAATTTATCCTTAATTGTTAATTAATTAACTCTTACTTACTTTTATTAATTAATTACTTCTTAATTAATTATAATAACAAAATCATCAATTATTTAATAAATCAAGAGATAAATTAATTACTTTTCTTAACCTTTAGAACTTGTTTAATAGATTATCTTTATCACATTATTTATTTTAAAAGGTTAGAATTAGTTTAAATAACATTTATCTTAATTATCCTTTTTAATTACATTATCTAAATAACTTTATAAAATAATATAACCAATTTAAAAAAATTAAAATTTAATTACCTTGAAAATATCTTACTTAAATCTTTAATTAATTCAAACTTTAATCAAAAACATCATTTGAAAACATGGATTTAAAAAGGTTTAAAAAGTTTGGATTTGTTTTAAAGTCAAAACTGTTTTCTTTCAACAACTCGAGACTCACTCGAATGCTCCCCGAGACGAAAGCAAGTCTACTTCGAGTCTTTTACAAAACTTACCTGTATACTTAAATTTTCAAACTCAAATTTGTTTAAGTGCTAAACCCGGTACGTTCACAAAATTTCCCTGACCCATACTCGAGTCATTACTCTATTCCCCCTCGAAGGGTGCTTCTAGTTTCTTTCTTCTCTTCCCAAAACTGATACGCCACACATGTCGTGCATATGCACAACTGTTCCAACCACCTCTAGTCGAAGCTACGATCATCGACCAGTCGACCATTATCCACTCGATTCATCGAAACACCAAGCAACATGAATTTAAGATAAATACGCAATTTGACTATATGACCCAAATTCAAACAAGATTGAGTCACCAACAAACGCCACGTACACCCACCTTCGACCATCAGAGGTCGCGCGCTTCTGGTCAAAACATCGCCTGACTCTCAGGCTTCGATTGCCACTGGAACGGACAATTCTGGTCTACTGAGGATGACGCAACTGTATGTTTTCTGACCACGACTATTTACGGGTATAAAACCCTATAACCACTTCGATCGATCTCCATGATTATTTTAAAAATTAGCAAACATTTTTCCTATGAACTTCATCGCCTAACCCCCTCTGATATCAAACCCGAGGCCAATTGTACGTTGATCATCGGGAATTGATCATTTCTACAATTCCGTTCAACTTCCACATGCTCGAGATTTTCTAACTTAAAAATCATGAATTCATATTTAAAAATCATGGTTTATGAAAACGAACCAGATCATAAATTCAAAACTCGAGTTTTAATCAATTAAATTTTAAACAAAATTTGAATTTGCTGTGGTTTTATAATTTCCCAGAAAACCCATTTAATTTAACTACCTAATAGTGTTTTAAAACCTTGATCTTACCAATTCAAACTAGTTTTATTCAGACATCAAAGTCCATATGTGAATGATTGAAGAGATTTATGATTTGGGATTCTGTTTCTAGCCTAAAACTCAAGAATAGGTATACACATACTAGTACAACTGACATGCACTGATATATTCAAACACATAGGCACATTTAAACAACATTTCCAGAACATACTTTAAGCATCAATCACAATGACAAAACTTATAGGCTAATATAAGTGAGTTTGCTCACCTTGGGTCGAAGAACAGAGGACCCGTTTAACTTTTAAAATCTGGAAATATATTCTCTTTTGCTCTGAACTGTTGAATTTCTTAGCTTGAATTGAGTTGCTTTGATCTACTGTTGATTTAAGCTTGCTCTTGAAGTTGAACTCCCAGATTTGAAGTTGCTTTTAAATTTCCAGGTTTTGAACTTCTTTTGATTCAGCTGTTCATTTTCTTAACTTCAGATTTTTAAATCTTGATTACCAGGTTTTGAAATTGATTTGCCTGATTCCAGACTTTGTTTTCAAAGCTTTAGATTTTTAAACAAATTGTTGAAGTTGTTTTCTTTTGAACTTTTCTGGTTTCTCTTTGTTTTTATTTCAGATTTTGATTTTCTTTTATTTGTAGAAAGTGAGAGGATGGTTTCTCTTTGAACTGAATAAATGAACATCCTAGTTTTCTTCATTTGATATTTACATAATAAGTTTAAAAAGAAAATCATCTTTGCCATTTGTTTAATTAGGCCAACACTTGTCTATACATTTGCTAATTTTTTTTACAAATGTCTTAGGTGAGTTAAATTATGTTTATATCCCTTATTCAAATATTTTTATAAAATTTGTTTTAACCCTTTATGCAAATAAAATTTCAAAGTTTAACATATATCTTTATTTTAAAATTGTTTATATCTTCTTATATATTTACATTTGCATAATTAAAACTTAATCTCAATTATAATTTCGTACATTTTACATTCATACATTTCTTATTTATATCTATACAAATAAACACTTATTTTATTTATTTTGAAAATTTCAAATAAATTCCAAAATTCACATTAATTATTGATTTAAATTTAATTAAAAATTGGGATCGTTACAGTAAAAGAAAAAGAAATGGAATAAGGAAGAGGGAACACAATATCAACATCTCACAACAAAACGATCATATATAATATCAAAGGACAATATAAACTGTCAATCTAAGATACAAAGTGTTTAGGAGTTACAGTAATCAGTTACAGTAGTCATCCTAGATAGTTATAACGGCCCATCATCACAAATGCTGATGATATACATAAAGAAATGCAACAGAAATAAATTCTATGGTACGAAATCGTCCAACTCAACTCTAGAAGCTCCAAAGAATCCATGGCTAAATCTAGAAATATACACGGGGCTAACCCGAGGATTGTGAGAAAATAAAACCCAGATCAATTTGGTAAATCAACATGAGAACTTAAGAAACATGAGTGACAAGTAACAGTAACCATTAAGACCGTATGAATTCCTACACTGGTTTTTCCCTTAAAGAAATCGACCATTCATTGGATTTAATATATAATGATATGATAGAAAATGTCTAGGGTGTAGCACATAAGTCATATCAAATAGTTGTCGTGTGAAAGCCACAATAATAATAGGTATACAATCAATATAGCTAAGGTGCGTTCGCATAATGGATTTTCCATGGAGATCTCCTTGGAGCTAGACGAATCTAATCTCCATGAAGGATCAGAAACTATCTTCAACGTATATCACTAGATGGGATATACTCTAAGGTAAATATTACTGGACCATCGTCGGTGTGTGATCCAAGCCATTTCGACTCCCAGTAGCAATAATCAATAAGCATCTCTAGAGATGAAGTTGATATATCCTTGAGGTTGCTAAATACCCTGGCCATGCCTCTTCTCTATTTTCTGTCTTTTCCAATGCCGAGGCTACATTCAGGATCGTTTTCTCTAGTTTCATTACTTGAAAAAAACACAAATCTCAAATTGGATCCTCATCTTGGACAGATCACGAATTGCCAAATGAATTCCCATATCTTAAACAGATCACGAATCACTACACGGATTCGAGCATCTTGAATAGGTCTCGAACCTCTATATAGGTTCCCTCAAATAAATCTGACGAATGCTAACGCTGTCTACTCTCTTGGAGTACTCCTCAAGATAGATAGCCCTACATAATAGCATCGTTCGAAATGTTAATGCCGACCTTTCCCTTGGACTTAACCTTAGGATAGACAATAACTCTATAACATTCCACTTCATAACCTCTTCCATAACATAGACCACATATATGGTTTTGAAATGGTTTCGAATTCGAGTTATCTCATATAGGTAAACTTTTTCCACTTATACGTCTCTTCAAAACCAATTAATGAATTTTTGATAAACTCAACTTCGGTTCTTTTGGAAATTAACATACAATACATAAGAGCAGAGATCATCTTCTAACCGTTTAAGTGCATGGATTTACTTATAATTTGTCGTATAAGAGCAAAACAAGTTTATACATACAGTGTAACATCTTTGAAGATGAATGTACTATATAGCACTCGTATTTCTTCTAGATATTCTCAAAGTTATATTTGCTCAATTTCGATAGTCGACTTATCAACTTTTTGATACAAGACAGATGTCTATAAATGGAAACCATGTCTATGTTTCTTCCATAAACAAATAAACACACAAACATTGTCATCATCTAGAACAAAATCAAGCTACACAAAGTATGATTATGTTACTTAATCAACTCCTAACCCCTTCCATTTAATTAATCTTTTGTTAATTAAAACTCCTTTATTAGTAAGCTTCTTTTAACTAATAAACGTCTACCTTTTAGATGTTTTTCCAAAAGATTCCATACTTATAATATCCTTTAAAATCTCCATTTTAAGGATCTTAGTATTTCACAAATCCATTAAAAAGGTTTAAGAATAATGCCACTTAAAATATTATCACTACATACTCAAAACCATTTCTCTTTTGCTTATCTTTAAATCATTCTTTTAAAGATATATTTACTTTCATAAGTATAACCAAGATGGGTTAAGCCAAATGTTATTAACACATTATCACAAAAAACCCAAAAACATTCTCATACTTGTTATTATCATTACAAACATTTGTTTTAAAGATCTAAGTTCATATTCGATCATGTTAAACATTTGACTACTTAACTATTAAGTTCCCAAGATGATTGCTTATAAAAATCGCTATTCGTGCGCTTAACTCGTCTCCATCATTTTCAACGTTAACAATTCCTAGTTCAATAGTGAAGCAAGGTAAGTTTAAGCACTGGTTGCTCCAAGCCTAGCCTAGACACTTTATTCTTGAATATCACAAATGGATAAGTCTACTCGTCGGCTTTTAGTCTTAAGTATTGTATTACTGATTTTGATAAATAATAAGAAGTCAACATTATTAACACGTTTTTCGACATTTTTTGATTTGATATTCCTTGGTCAAGATGGAACCTTGGTAAGTTAGAGCACTATTGCTCCATCCTTACTCGATATCAATCTTAACTCTTACCAATAGATAAGCCTTATGTAACCACCCATAAGTTTATCACTTTAATTAGGGAAATTTAATTTATTTTCAAATATTTTTTTATAAGAGAAATAATTCATTTTAAATGATAAAAAAATCATTTTCAAATTTTGATTACATAAATAAATAATTGGATTAAAAGCTGAAAATACGACTAAAAATCGGATTCTGGATTTACAACAATTTGACGAATTGAAATTATTTTAAATTATAGAAACCTTGTTTGAACATGTAGAGCACATGCATATACATGAACATATACATATAAATTTGTATCACAATTATTCAAATCGATGCTAAAAGGAATATCTAAACATATATGCGTATTAACTCCTTATGTATAAACAAATGCAACTTGAAAATCAAACTTACCATCACTCAATCAATAGAATACAAGCACATGAGTGGAGTGGGTATGGCCATAAGTGGGGGAGGGCATGGTTTAGTACATGAGTGATGGGAATTATAATTATGTTTTGCAGATATTTTGGTGAAAATGTCTATAAATAACACTCTATACCCTCTCATTTCTTCACACCAAATTCTCAATTTCTTCTCCTTCTTCACAAGCTTATTAATGGCTTTCATCACCTCCACTTCTTCTTTAAAATATTCTTCCATCATAGTGAAGCTTTACTAAAAATATATACAAAATATACAACCTTAATTCAAAGTTCAAAGTAGTGATCCACATCCACTTCTCCATCTTCTCCATGCTCCATTAAGGCACCTACCATCTCTCAAGCACCACCACCTATTAACTAATAGGCTATGGCCATCCCTATAAAGGCCAAGCTCCTTGGATTTTGAATCGGGAAAGAAAAAGCATCAAAAGTTAGGAAACAAATTACTATATATGTGAGAACAACTCCCTACCTTTTACTAATAATTTCTATGTCAATTATATGCTTACTTGAGTTGGAAATGATTCGCGGTAAAATACATATCGAATTGACACAAAGGAATCACTTCCCTTTATAAGTTATAACGGTATAGCATTGTTAACCTCTTTAAAAATGGATAAAAAAGGTTTAAAATGGTTTATAAATGTTTTATAAACATTAAAACTCATTTCGACAAAGTTTGAAAAAGACTGCAAAATGGAGTCAAAATAAACGCATCGCATAATGGTAGCTCACGATTTTGCACTATAAAAGTTAAATCCATTTATAGAATGGAATATGAGTCGAAATTCTTTGGAATAAGAATATTTTGGACTCTTATAACCATAGTTTACAAATGGAAAAGAAAAATCGAGTTTTCATTTAATAAATTTTGAGATATGTTCTGATCAAGTTTTCAAAATAGTCGCGTTTTGCGGTTCGTAAACCATGGTTCTCAACCGTTTAAAATTTTATATTTTTAAACCTTTAAAGACATGAAATAAATTAAATAAATATATTAATTTTTTTTTAAAGAAATTTGAGTAATAAAATTGAACATATATGAAATGAAATTGGTGTTTGATTTATAAAGCTATAAATTCACCATTCATCGACAATTTAACAAGGGAATTTGATAACTTTTTAATAAACAATATGAACTTAGGTTTTTCCTTCCAAATCTTTCAGAATTTCAAAAGATAAATCAAATATTTTTAAAGATTTAGAGTTGATCAAATATATTGACTGCCTTATGGGTGATAGAGAGATAGTCTTTTAGCTAGAGTTTGTAAACCGATTGCTTTCTCCCCTAGCTATCCAGACTGATCCGACTGAGGGGATAGTTAATCCGATTCACTCAAATATTATTTTATTACGATAAAGGAAAAGAGATTTGGAACTTTTCAATAAAGTTAAACAAAATTTTAAATAAGATTTTGGTGGTAAAGAGAATATTCTAGTTAAATTGTATATTAAATTCCAAGAAGGGAACTCATACTATCCGTGTGAATTTAAAAGACAATTTCACCGTTATTCAGCGAATAATACAGGTTGAATATGGAAATTATTATTGGGTAAAGTACATCCAAAATCTGTGAATCCTTTACATCCGATACTAGCTGGTTCGGGTTTACAAAGACATTGTTTTTACCTATTAAAGATATGCGTTGAAAAATATGTAATCTCCATAGAAAAATGGAAATAGTTTTCTAAGTAATTTAAAAGAGATAATATGGTATTTCCAAAGTTAAAAGGAGGTTTAATAAACCTGTATATACCAAGAAGAAATTGTTTAAAAATATATCTCTAAAGATATTCTACGGGATAAAAAGATACTGAATAATCAAATGATATTCACGAATCACCCACATACTTAACATCTTTTCATTGATAATTGGTTCGGAGAGACCGGGGTCGGATTTGGGTGATTCCTATCTGAAAATCACTTCAAACCAACATATGCTTTCTGATGTGAAGATGTCTTGAAGATAATGATTTTTGAGCACAATGATCTTCATAAGGAAGGGCTGCTTGCCACTAACCTCAGGGGTGATTCCTATATTACATATATAGTGGCAACAATACCTTCATTTTGAAATCTTTAATGCAAAGACTACTCGCTACTAATCTTAGGGGTGATTCCCAGACAAGATGTAGTACAAGTATCTTTGGTTTTTCCTTTTCCTAAATTTTTTTTATCGACGAATGTTTGACATTGCATTTCTAAGACCTCATACATTTGATTCTACAAACATACATCTATTTGGCGGTGTAGGAGGTAACCCATTTTATACTTAACATCCTTCCCTGAGGTGTATGAACTCAGGGGTTGTACTTTTGTGGAGACCAATTAATGTGTCATTGGAAATTGCAATGTGGCATCCAAAGTAGGATTTTTCATATGAAAGATAAAATGTTACCTCAAGCCTCACACATTAGTAATGGAAAAAACGTTGAAGATGCGTTAAGGCTATGTAGGTCGGACCATTAGAATATGTCAATTAACTTTCTAGATTTTCCTTTATATTTTGGGTTTGTTGTGTGCACTTTAGGATCCCATGGATAAGTCGGGAATAACTAAAGTGATGGGATATTCAGTACTATCTATGGCGGAGTTAGTCCGGTTTTGTGTTGGTAGAGGACAACGGGTGTATTCCTTGGTACGTTCCCCTAGAGATGTACTGTCGGAAGGCAGCCCTTACCTTATCACTGTTGGAATTAAATATCCAATATGTGCCTTTACGGACTTGATTATATACCCAAATATGCTGTTGAATTTAACAAATGTAACAATTCCAACTATTTTAATATGTTACTTGAATGGTACTTTCAAAGAATGTCATTAAAAATAATATCCTTGATTTTTCATAGCAAATGTTTTGGTTATCATAGGTAAAAACATATCCATGTTTATGTGCGAAGTGGTCTTATGAGATGCACTTTGTTTTCAAAAGTATCCATTCTTTTGAGTTTTCTCGCACCAATCCTATAACTGACCATGAGTTTATTTCTTTTCCCTTTAACTCTTGGGTGCCTTAATTTTCGGGCAGCAAAGTAGTCAGATCTAGCTTGTAGGATTTTGGAAGGAGCATGGAGTAGAAGATTCCTCTGTTGATAGTTATCTATTTCTATTTCTATTTCATATAAGCATATATCAGAACCTATGTGGAGATAGGCAATTATAATTATCCCTAGCTAGGATAGTACTTGCCATGACTATGACGTATCACTTTGGGAGCGATTGCAGTACTATCTTCATCTATAATTACAAGTTGTTCGATACGATGTGAGAATCTGTTGTTTGTATCTTCTATCTTTATTATATTTTACACCTGATCATCCACCTCTCCAGCACTTGAATTTGTAGCACGTGAATACCGTGGATGTATTAATGTCGATTTTTAAGGATCGAAGAGGCAGGTTGTCATACCATACTTCATCGGCTTTTACTTTTAAGCACAGTTAATTACTTTTCAAACAAGTAATTAAATAATTTAACCATTTGGCCGCTAAGCAATTACTAACCCTTTCCAAACCTTTGCTTGTACTTTTTAAACAAGATATTTTCCAAAATATTTACATAAGATATTTATACTTCAAAATACTTATAATATGTTTTAAAACATTTCTTTAAAATATCACTTGAAAATAACAAGTATGAAAAATCATTAGAAACTTGAAAACGACATGTTTTAACAAAATATCTCTCCTTTCAAAATTCATCATTAATTCTTAAAAAATCATAAAGATCTAAAACCACTTTTAAAATAATCTAGTAACAGTTACTAATCATTATAAAAAGAGTGAAATTAAATCTAAATATCCTTTCAAACATTTTGAGTCCAAAAATCAAGTCTAAACGTGGATGTTTTGCGCTAGTGATGTTTTGGCCGTTTTCGAGATGTTACTAAACTTTTTACTATTCAATCTTTTAATAGAAACAAACAAACACACACAGACACACACACACACACACACACACACACACATATATATATAACAATATAAATATGGTTACAAACCATTAAGGATCTCTCTACGAAGTTCCATAACAATTGCCAAAACAAGGCAATTCCAAGCTGCTTCTATAGCGACTATCGCTATAAGTGCACTTCTAAGTCCAAATCATATTCCAACCTATGTTTAACTACAATCTATGTGCTTTGTTTAAAGCCTAGTCATATGTCATATAAGTCCATTCCAATTATTTTTAAGTCCATGTGGATCACATATGTCACTTACTTTTAAAGTAAGAAGTTACAACCATTGTTTTCAACACAAGTTAACAACAATTCAACCAGCATTAACATAATCAAACACAACATGTATGTGTTATATTTTTCATCCAATGTAAGGTTTTAATTCACCTTTAATCCCACCAAAACCAATTTCCAAGAACCCTAAGTCAAACCTCCACCTTGCAACCTCCTTTTTCTTCCTCCTTCTCCTTGCTTCACCTTGCTCCAAGCCCTCCCCTTCCTCACAATTGCTCATAGCCTATCACCATAGGGAGTGCATGTTTTGGCTTGGTGGAAGGGTTTCTAATATTTTGTATGTTTTGTGCCAAAGTTTGAAGTGATTTGGAGTTGATTTGAAGCTCTTTCTTTTTAGAACATAAGAGAGGAAGTAGAAAAGAAGCCATTGATTTTAGAACTCAAGCTTTGTAATTATCTATGATTTATTCCTAAGGGTTCACCCCTCCATATATTGGCTAAGGAATGTGAATGGAGAAAGACCAAAGACCACTCAAAACCCTAGCATCATTACTAATAGACATCACTTCTCCTTTAAGTCAAAGCTGCTTAAAGGTTAAGGATTTTCCTTATTTGCTCATGTCATAAATATCTCCCTTTATATCATGCATAACATCATACATAAAGTTTATTTCCATAAGTGGAAAAGTATTTTTATTTTATTTTTTGATTTCCTAAGCAAACAAGTGTATATTAAAAAAATATAAACAACTTCTAAAGGTTAAAAAGCTGTTAATCATTTAAACAATTTTCGGTCACATTATCGATATTTTTCCAAAGAATATAATTTTTAAACATTTTTTCAAAACTAGTTTACCATCATTACTTATAATTAAAAGGGGGTTAAAATACTTATTAAATCATTTTTAATAACATTTAATGCAAGATTCAAATATTTAAATAATTTAGATATTTAATATGAAGTGTTTGAAATTCCAGATCGTTACATAAATTGTGTCTTGTGCTTCTCTTTCGCTCATAGGTGCACAAAAGTATCATCAACGAACACAAGCAAGGACTCACTTAAGTGATTCCTCGAAACAAATTTCAAGAAATCGGTAAAGTATGTCGACTCATTGGTTAGCCAGAACGAGAACCAATCAAAAATCAATGTAGCGTACGAAGCACTGTGATTGGCGCATTCTCTAGTTACTCTCAGTTGATGTAACACCATTGCAAGGTCTAACTGAAAGAACACCTTCATGCTATAGAGCTAATCAAACAATCCATCAATAAGCGGGAGTGAATACTTCTTCTTCACCTCATCTAGCTTATGATAACTAAATACAACCATAAAGAGCCATCTGTCCTAGTGGCGAACACTATAGGTGCTTCTCATTCAAAAATGCTATTACGAATGAACCATTGCCTCATTAGGTCATCTTCTCTCACCCTTGGTCCCCTATGCTCTTTGGACATCATTTTCCTCAAAGGCATAACTACCGGTCTAGAATATACTGTTTTTGCATAGCTCAATCTTTTGGACATCATTCGCTTCAAAATCATTTGGACATCAATAAGTCTTTCGTCTTGTATCAGCATAACTCTTCTGTTTAGACTGAGCTTCCTTCATCCTAGCTTGAATTAACTCAATCTTTTCTGCAGCTTCTTTAACCAAATCCGATCAAAGAATTAGTCTATCCCCTATCTCTAACCAACAAACGGAAGATTTGAATGGATTTCCATACAAAGCATCAAACAGTGTTATCCCTATACTGGTCTGATAACTGCTATTATAAAAACTCGACTAAGTGTAGATGATCTTCTGATGATCCTCCGAAATCTAACACGCAAGCTCTTAACAAATCGTTTAAGACTTAATTAACTCTCTCTGTTTTCCCATATGTCTACGGATGGTAAGTGGCGCCCATCTTGAGCTAGTTACCTAAAGTTTCTTGTAGACTCTTCCAGAATTCGCTACTAAATAAGGAATCTCTGTCGGTTACCATACTACTAGGAATTCCATGCAGTATAACTATAATTTTCATGAATAACTTAGCTAAATGGTGTTGTCCTGGTCGACTTAACCGGTATAAAGTGTGCACTCTTAGTCAACTTGTCCAATGTAACCCAAAACACTCATTTCCACTATTCGACATTGACAAACCATCCATGAAATCCATTAAGATAGAATCCTATTTCTAGACTGGAACATCCAATGGTTGAATTAATCCATTTGGTTTTTTATGTTTAGCTTTTACCTGTTGATAGTTCAAACACTGCCTTACCTATAAGCCTACATCTCTCTTCATACCTTCCTAGAAGAAACTTCTTTTTATATCCTGATACATCTTAGTTCCTCTTGGATGAATAGTGAACTTTGAATTATGGCATTCTCTAAGGACCTCTTTCCTTAAGTTTTCTACATTCGAGACGCACAATCATCCCTTCTTTCTCAACCACCCTCTCTGGTCAAGCCTAAAATCCTTCAGATCATCAATCTCGATTACGACCTCTAGCCTTTTAATCTTCTCAGCTAACATTGGGTCATCTTTTTCCTTAGATGCAATCCTTTCGATCATCATCGGTTATACTTCTAAATACGATACCATGGTGGTTCCTTGACTAGAAGTAGCCTCAAATCTCCATCGTACTCAACATGTAGTCAATGCTTCTAAATATTTCCACTCAGCTATCATTTCCTATACGGCATTCTGGTGTTTTCTACTTAGTGCATCTGCAACCTTATTTCTTTTTCCTGGTGTGTACTCAATACCAAAGTCGTATCCAGCTATAAACTCTAACCATCTCTGCTTTCCCATATTCAACTCCTTTTGGGGGAATAGATATCTTAGTGACTTATGATCTGTATACAACTCGAATCTTTCTCCCAGAAAATAATGTCTCTACATCTTCAATGCGAAAATTACCTCAGCTAATTCCAAATCATGAGTTGGATATCTAACTTCATGCGGTCTGAGCTGTCGAGAAGCATATGCAATCACTTTACCCCTCTGCATTAACACAGCTCCTAATCCTGTCCCACATGCATCTGTGTACACCACTAAGTCTTGATTCCCTTTTGGAACAACTAACACAGGTGCATCAGTTAACAAATGTTTCAGTTTCTGGAATGCCTCCTCACACATATAAGTCCAAACAAACTTCACATCTTTTCGAGATATCTTAGTCATTGGTGCTGCTATCAATGAAAAATATTTAATGATTCTCCGATAATAACCCGCTAATCCAAGAAAACTCTTTACCTCAGTCACTGTCTCAGGTCTCTTCCAACTATTCACTGCCTCGATTATAGCCAGATCTACTGACAACCCTTTCTCCGAGACTATATGACCAAGAAACTTTACTTCCTTCTTTCAAAAATGACACTTTGAAAATTTCTTTTTCAATTGCTGCTGCCTCAACGTCTCGCGCACCACTCTAAGGTAAACTTCATGTCTCTTTCATCCTTAGAGCATATCAAAATATCTTTAATGAATACTAAACAAATCTATCCACATGTTCTCGGAAGATCCTGTTCATCAAGTCCACGAAGAATACCGGCACATTAGTTAGTCCGAACGACATCACTAACCAATTGTACGACACATATCCGGTCCTAAATGCCATCAAAGGAATACTTTCCTCTGCTACTCTAAGCGATGGAACGTTGTTGCCAAATCCAACTAGGAAAATACTTTGGCTCCACTCAATTGGTCGAACAAATCGTCGATCCTAGGTAACAGATATTGGTTCTTTATCGTCCTCTCATTCAGTTTAAGATAATCGATACATAACCTTAATGTTCCGTCCAGTTTCCTTGCAAACACTATGCTGCTCTCCAATGGGAACTGGCTGGCCTAATAAAATTCTTACCTTCTAGATTCACCAATTGTACCTTTAGCTCCTTCATCTTAGCAGGTGTCGTTCTACTTGGCAGTCTATTTACAGGTTCTGCTCCTAGTACTAAATCTATCCAAAACTCAATTGCTCATTTCGACGATAATCCTATCACGGGCTCAAAGACATTTTGCAAATTCTCTCCCAACACAGCTGTTTGCGCCAAAATTGGTCACAAACACCTGATAGTCGATTACTCGCAATCACAGATCTCAGATAAACAATAAGCATTAAAATCACTCAGAAAATTCACATAATGCAGTAAATGACACAAGATTTATAGTGGTTCGGCGATCTTGCCTACGTCCACTCTGAAGCTTATGACTTTATTGATTCTTTCGATGATTTCAATCTGTTACAGCAGATTACACTAAGATGTATCTCTGATCTTAACATACAATGGTGATAGAAAGATGTAGAATTGAATCCGGCAGAGTCTGGACGTCGAATGGCCAAAAGATCCCTTTTTTAAAGGCTCTAGGGTGCTATTTATAGAAGTAGGAGGCTGAGATCGTGCTCAAACTTCGGGAGACTTTTCCTGGCACGTGAGTAGGCCCACGCGACCGACCCCACCAAGTTTTGACTCGATCTGCGGTCGATACGAAACGATTTCGTATCCATCAAAAATTCATCCAATCGAGCTGAATCTTGGCGGGAACATTCTATACCTTGTATGGAAGCTGCTATGAAAATTTCATGGCATTTGGACTTGTGGATCTCAAGTTATGATCGATACAAGATGGAGTTTTTCGTTCGGCCGCTTGCTTCGAATCGATCATTTCGAATCGATTCCTTCGAATCGATATTTGCACTTGCTTTCGTGACGACGTGGCGCGCACTCCTCGCATTGATCCCCTTTTTACTCCAAGTTAACCGTTTTGCATCCATGAACTTCGCCTCGTTTGTATCGAGAGACATTGTAAATCCATCAATGATGTGTGCTTCACATCGATTTGTAGCCTGCCTACTTCGTATCGATGAAGGTTATCCTTGTTCGATCGATACGAACAAGTAGTGCTGGGATTGGATACGAACCAATGCTATATGGTGGGTTCGATCAAGTGCTTTCTTGATGGATACGAACCAGACACTGAAGGACCAATGCGAAGCATACTATTCATCGATGGATGCGAAACCGGTCGATACGAAGTTGATCGTTGCGAACTTGCGCTTGAGGATGGATACGAAGTTGATCGATTCGATGTACGGCTCATTGGTGGATACGAACCATATGGACACGAGAACCAGAACTTATCGATGGATACGAAACCGATCGATACGAACACGGATGGATACGAACCAACATACTTTTTCTAACTTGTATCGATCATATCTCATTCATACGAACTCCGATTAACCTGAAATTTCAACCCCTGGCTTTTATGGATCTGCTTGTCATTTCTAGTCAATTGTGGCCCTATCCGGACTCGGACAGAATTCATCGATATCCATAGCGAAGCGGTGTATAACCAATCTTTGAGGTGGACTATCTTTGGTTCTTCGATCAATCTTTTGGTATCACAACCTTGCCAAAAGACGGGATAACATTTGCCCCCCAAAACATGCCTTGCGATAGGAAGGCATGTTTTGTAATGCCATGAGCTGGATGTTCATATCCTGTCAATATCTGTAAAGAACTCAACAGTTTCATATGACCTCGAATGACGATCGTTCGAGATCGTATGCCATTTGAGGTAAAATGGGACCATTCGCGGTCAATGCCGTTCTCGACAAATGATGAGATGGGACCATTCGCGGTCGATGCCGTTCGCGGCAAATGGTGATCGTTCGCGATCGGGTGCCGTTCAAGGCGAATGATGAAATGGGACCATTCGCGATCAGATGTCGTTCGTGGAAAATGATGCAAGTGGACCGTTCGCGGTGGGATGTCATTCTGACAAATGGTGATCATTCGCGATCGGGTGCTGCACGAGGCAGAATGTGATCGATTGCGATCGATTGCCGCACGAGGCAAAATGTGAGCGTTCGCGATCGGATATCATACTAAGTGAATCGTGACCGTTCGCGGTCGGGTGCCGTTCGAGGCAAATTGTGATCGTTTGCGATCGTGTGCCCGGGGGGACTTAGCATCGTCGATGCCAGATTTATGTTCGGGTGAGTTTCTAAATCAAAGACTTTGGCGGTCCATTGCCATACAGGAGGTACTCGTGGACCGTTCGCGATCCAGCGGGTATACAAGTAAATTTTTTCACAGAATCGCAAATACTAAAGCAATGATCATACGAATCCAACAACAGAAATGTCCAAACAAACAAAGTTCAAATGTCCAAATCAAAATCAATGTAAAAGAAAGACAAGATGTCAAAGCGTAAACTCTTACTATGGTGCGGTCGGTAGTCATTCAGAGCATGCCTATGGATCGTGCGTGATCTCATACATGTGTAAATGATTTAACCGTGTTAGTGAGAGGTTTACGACTTGTTCATCGTCATTTCCATCAATCAATTGATAACCATACGGTGTCCGGGTTCAGGGTCACCTCTAGCTGATGTAGACGGTGGCCGCTCTGGCTCCACCATTGGAGTTCGCCTCCTCATATACTGAAGTAGCCTACCGTTCCTGATATGCCCTTCCACCTCATCCTTCAGATGTCTACAATCATTTGTGCTATGACCATTCAGTTCATGGAATAAGCAATATTTGTCTGATTTTCTCTCGTCAACTGTTAGATCCCTCCGCATTGGTCTACGATAGGGAACTTGCTCTCTGGTATCCTGATAGATTCGCTCTAAACTCTCATTCAGCTCATAAAAAGTGGTGAATCACGGCTCCCTCGGCGGCCGCTTTGACCTGTCATCTTTATTCTCAACCTTTCTTTTGCCTTTACTAGTCTCCGCACCCTTTCCTGGTGGATTTCCGCCTTTGATTGCGAAAATGTCAATCCCTTCCTCTCTTTCTGCACTAGCATCTTCCAATCGCAAAAACTTTTCCGCCTCGTGATAGAATTCTCCTAGATCCATAGGCGGACCTTTAGTTAATGAATTTTGGAATTATGTGCCATCAGCTATTCCGGACACAGCTGCCATCATAACCATGGATGGATCTGGTCGATCCACCGATGCTGCTGCTGCATTGAATCGCGTCAGAAAATTTCTCAAAGACTCCCTAGCTTTCTGCTTTAAAGTTGCCAAACTCATCACATTCTTGGGTCTTGCAATGTGAACCCTAAATTGCCTCATGAATTTCTCAGTTAAATCTACCCACGTTCCTATGGAGCCACTCTCCAGCTGCCTAAACCATAACGCTGCGATATCCGTCAGATATAATGGGAAGCACCGGGCCATAACTTCCTGTGATGCCCCCAGCACTTCCATGTGCCTCATGTACCTTGTTAGATGGACCGCGGGTCCGTCCTTCCATCTACATCTCCACTGATGGTAACTTGAAATATGGTGGGTTCCTAGCTATCCTAATCGCAGGAGAAAAGGGACTCCTGTTCACGTCTTCAAGATCTCTGTTCACAAATCCGCCCCAAATGGCTCGCCTGACCATCTCCGCCAATCTATCATTGTCTCCTAGTTGTAATCCTCGTTCATCGCTGTCGACCTGCCCCCCGAGTCCATGAGAGCTTTCTGGAATGTGCCCCCCGGCTGGGCGTTCATCCCTCTACTACCTCCAGGTTGCGCAGACGCCCCTATCTCTCTCTCCGGGATTGGATCAACATGCTCCAAGTGTGTGCCCCCTAATCCAGGTGCTATGCCGGATGGTCTTGCTCCATTCTGAACTCCATCTGCTCCTCCGTTCTGCGCTCCAAGTTGCCCAATCTGTTGAAACAAACTCTGGATCAACTCCTCTTGTCTCTTCATCATTGCCTCCATCTCGTCCCGGGTAATGAAGACCGACGCCTGATTTGCTCTTGAGGAAGCCTCTTGACTTCCCTCATGTTGACTTCTCTCTGGCCTCTGCCTTCTACTCGTTTGCCTTGTCATAGCTCCTTAGATCTGAATTCTTAAATCTTCAAATTCAACTTCTCCTGAATTAACTTCTAAGTGAAAGCACCAAAATGTTTGCGCCAAAATTGGTCACAAACACCTGATAGTCGATTACTCACAATCACAGATCTCAGATAAACAATAAGCATTAAAATCACTCAGAAAATTCACATAATGCAGTAAATGACACAAGATTTATAGTGGTTCGGCGATCTTGCCTACGTCCACTCTGAAGCTTATGATTTTATTGATTCTTTTGATGATTTCAATCCGTTACAGCAGATTACAGTAAGCTATATCTCTGATCTTAGCATACAATGGTGATAGAAAGATGTAGAATTGAATCCGGCAGAGTCTGGAAGTTGAATGGCCAAAAGATCCCTTTTCTGAAGGCTCTAGGATGCTATTTATAGGCATAGGAGGCTGAGATCGCGCTCAAACTTTGGGAGACTTTTTCTGGCACATGAGTGGGCCCATGCAACCGACCCCACCAAGTTTCGACTCGAACTGCGATCGGTACGAAACGATTTCGTATCCATCAAAAATTCGTCCAATCGAGTTGAAACTTGGCAGGAACATTCTATACCTTGTATGGACGCTGCTGTAAAAATTTCGTGGCATTTGGACTTGTCGATCTAAAGTTATGATCGATACAAGATGGAGTTTTTCGTTCGGACGCTTGCTTCGAATCGATTATTTCGAATCAATTCCTTCGAATCGATATTTGCACGTGCTTTCGTGACGACGTGGCATGCACTCCTCGCATCGATCCCCTTTTTGCTTTGAGGTGACCGTTTCGCATCCATGAACTTCGCCTCGTTTGTATCGAGAGACGTTGTGAATCCATCAATGATGTGTGCTTCGCATCGATTCGTAGCCTGCCTACTTCGTATCAATGAATGTTATCCTTGTTCGATCGATACGAACAAGTAGTGCTGGGGATGGATACGAAGTGAGGTCATTTGATGGATGCGAACCAATGCTATATGGTGGGTTCGATCAAGTGCTTTCTTGATGGATATGAACCAAACACTGAACGACCAATGCGAAGCATACTATTCATCGATGGATGCGAAACTGGTCGATACGAAGTTGATCGTTGCGAACTTGCGCTTGAGGATGGATACGAAGTTGATCGATTTGATATATGGCTCGTTGGTGGATACGAACCATATGGACACGAGAACCAGAACTTATCGATGGATACGAAACCCATCGATACGAACACGGATGGATACGAACCAACATACTTTTTCTAACTCGTATCGATCATATCTCATTCATACGAACTCCGATTAACCTGAAATTTCAACCGCTAGCTTTTATGGCTCTGCTTGTCATTTCTTGTCAATTGTGGCCGTATCTGGACTCGGACAGAATTCATCGATATCCATAGTGATGCAGTGTATAACCAATCTTTGAGACGAACTATCTCTGGTTCTTCGATCAATCTTTTGGTATCATGGCCTTGCCAAAAGGCGGGATAACAACAGCTTTTCCTTTTTCCTCTACTGTTGGTCTTGAGGCCTCTGGTTCTAGTGCAAAAACTTTGCCCCTTCTATCCTTGGTTGGTTTCTTGCACTAGTTCTTATAATCTGATCATAGTTGAAGCATTTGATATTCTTTTTCCCGATCACCTTATTTCCATCTCCTGATCGACATCCATTAGAAAAATTCCATTTCTTATCACACTTATAGTAGAGAACTTCCGTCTTTCCTTTCCCGGCAGCTCCACTCTTCTAAGTTCTCTTCTACCTTGAGTTGCCATCACTTTGTTACCATTATAGAAAGCGAGCATCTCCTAATTCCTCAAAGCCTTCTCAACAACTACATCACAATGATCCCTAATATGTGGTAAAGTTGCTTTAGCAAGCTCAGTCTCAATCCACAGATGAACTTCTCTTTCCTTTTGATAATCGTATCTACCGTAGCATATCCGAATCTCGATAGCTCCTTAAATCTGGGAGCATACTCTAGCACTGTCATGTCTCCCTGCACCAACTCAGTAAACTTTCTGAGCAAAGTTGAATTAGCATTTTCCGACATGAATCTTTCCTCCAACCTCCTTCTACTGCCCAAGTCATAGCCTTTTCAGCTACTCTTACAGTAACACTGTTCCACTAGTATAGTGCTGCTCCTTGCAACTGTTTGGATGCCAATCTCCTTTTCTACTTGTCGCTGAGTCCTAAATCAGCAAAAATCCTCTCACAATGAAGCAACCAATTCTCCACTCCAATTACGTCCTCAGTGCTGATAAGCGACTTCCCTCTATGCCTAGCATAGTCCTTGCTTAGTACTGCATAGTTATTGACCACTTCCTGATTTCCTTCTCCAGCATTTCCTCTGACTAATCCCGCAGCAGCTCCAGCTTGCATCATGTTGAAGAAGAACTTATACATAGCTCCCATATCAACTTGCGATGCTCCAACACCCACATTAGTAGCTTGAGCCTGACCTAAATTCCTTTTAGTGTTTGGTCTGGCGTTTCCATTAGATGTGGTACTTCCTTCACCCAGGTCAACTCTTCCATTCCCATCATCCATATCTTACTTTCTTAAAATCTACATTCGAGCCTTTGGAAGATACAGAGGAATAGCCTAAGAGAGATGAGAGAATAGAGATAAAGTGTATACTTATACTGGCAAATACAAGTAAATTATCATAGAATTATCCCAAAACCCTGTCATTCCTTAGGATTATGTTTTCAAATATCATTTTAAGTTTATAATTTCTTTTGAGTTTTCATAAACCTATGCTCTGATACCAAGTTGTAACAACCCCTTTTGGGCCCGAAGCTAAGTGCTACAGATGCTGCAGTCATCGTAGTATTAACTTCTAGTGACAAAATATGGTAATATTAATGTTATCCATAATATCAGAAGCACATGAATATGAAATAAAATCATCATAGATTTCAAAGAAACTTCTCAGATTACATTTCAAATCAATATTTCATATTCAATTACATGATCCCAAAATGATATCTAGATTTTGATCAAATATAATCATTACAAATTACGTCCAGAGCGATATGTGAAGATGCCCCCAGGATGATTAGAGTACTAGATGGGTAGACATATCAGTCACAAAAACATCATAATCGAAATAATACTAAACAACTCCTACATAGCTTGCTTTTCCTCCTGCACGTCTCCGAAAGCTTATTCATCGAACCCACTAAACCTAAAAAGTCCTTAACTCTCAATCTACTCAAATCAAATTTTGAGCACCCAAGAGTTTAGGGGGTTAACATAAACTTCGAGTCGGACATAAAGCCTGATGTGCATAATTCTATTACATCCCTGTTTACTCATATTAAGTGAGACCACGCCACTTAGTAGAACGGGTTTCCTCTCACTAATATCTTTTTAAAATCATATCTTTTGCAAATCACAATCCCACAATCAAACTGATTATAGCAATAATAGCAATAACATAGACGCATAAAAATCAGGTAGTCAATGGATTGTTTGCTCGAAAAACGTAGTTTTATTAGGCTGACTATTAACTACTGGCTAACTCAGGCCTACCAAACATAATAAATATTCTAACTTCTATTAGATACAATAGTGGACGATCTGTCCTTAACTTAATTTTCCTAGGGTCAGCAAATCCTGATGGTTTCGTGGGATCACTGATAACCTACTTTTACTCTATGTATTCCTTTCTGTGCGTAACATCATTTTAGTCTTACCTGTGACAAAGCCCTACGCACTAGAATTTTGGACTTATATTAGCTACGGACTACTAGCTAAATTATAGGGCCCGTCTCCATACCATTCCCATCTGGTATTCATAAATCTGAGTCATTCTTTTAGCAAATATCTGGGTTGACCACCCTATTCAAATTTCATTTCCTCAAAAATAATCTTTACAAATGATTAACCATTGAAGTCGTATCTTTTTAAAATAAGGAAATTATACCCTTTGCTTGCTCAAAATACTTATGCCATGATATATGCTTTACATAAAACAACATTGATGAAAATCTAAATCATTGGATTATCTATCCCTTGAAAATAAGTTAAAGCCCTTTTTAACTTAGAAAACATTAGGCTACAAGGGAAAAACTTTCCTTTCAAAACCATTGCTTAAGACCTCAAACAATCCCTTTCGAAATCACTGAAAACATCCCTTGCGAAACACTTAAAAACGTACCTTTCGAAGGCATTGGCTTCAAGTAAGAATTTAAGGAAGTACATTTTCAAAACTCTTTAAAACTATCCCTTTCAGAACCATTGGGTTGAACATTCAGTATAACTATAGGGTCAAAGAGAACATAAGTGAAAGCTTTGCTTTCAAAATCACTAATCTTAAGAAAAGAGTTGGAGAAAAGGATAGCTTCAAAACTATCCTTTCTCCTGACGTGCCTAATTACGAAAAACAAGCACTCCCCTTAACGTGTTGGGTTCAAAACCATTGCCTTCGAAACCATTGACAAAGGCGGCTAAAAGTACCTATTCAAAAGCATTGGAAAGGCGGCTTCCAAAATTAAAAAAGCTAAAGCTCCCCTTTCAAATACATTGTTTAAAGGTTATAAACGACTTTAAACCGATTCGAACGGTATGAATGTGGCAGCTAGGTTTCGAATGGATTAAAAGCGACAACTCTTTCGAAAGCTTCTTTTAAAAAACCAAAGGCAAGTTGATTGATTTGAAAGCTAATTAAATTGGCTTCAACCCCTTCGAAAGAATGTCTTCGACACATTCCCCTCCAGCTTTCTCCATTACACTACATATCAATTGCGTGATACCATATGCATTACTTTCGAATGGGTGTGAAAGGCCTTCGGGGCATGGCGACGAAAGCAATGGAAGTGGAGAAGTTGTAATTCAAAAAAAAACTGGTTTTATGCCTTTCAAAGCAATTCCTTTTCTCCTAGCTTGCCTAATTTGTCAAAATATGATTGGTTGCTAATTTAGTATTAAAATTCTTTCTAAAAAGGCTACCGAATTCAATAATTAATAATTGAAATCCTTTCAACAAATAAGCCCTTCCCTTAACAAAACATTTAAGACATTTAATCCGCTAATTTAAATAATTTAATAACCATAGTAAAAATCTTAGAAAAAATCCCCAAAAATCATAATAATTCAATTTAAATATGTTTTCTAACACATTTAGACCCAAAAACATTGTTTAATTGCCTTCAATTATTTAGACCCAAAATTAACTATTTTCTCTCATAGAAAATACATAATAAATCCAAAATTACTTAGAAAATTATAAAACTTGAAACCCACTTCTAAAATAATGTTTTTGACCATATATCATAAATACAACTCATTTGGATGTCATTTAATAAGTTTTCTAATCTAAAAATATCGAAAAATCCATAATAAATCATCACCTAAAGCATATAATCATTAGGTCAGTATAACATGGCATATACTTGCAGAAGAAAATAGATTTACTCATTAAACTGGAACTATTCATCAAAAATAGAGATGTAAACTAATTTTTCACCTTAGCTTTATGTTAAGATGGTTAAGATTTTCCCTTAGATTGATTTGCATAAGCTTTCTACTTGAATCCTAGCTTTACTACTCCTTGAGTACTCTTAATGATGGCAGGCCAAGTTCTTCAAGGTTTTAATTTCGTTTGTGAAAGTTAAAAATGAATGAGGAATGAAGAATAGAAGGGTTTAAGGTATAAGAACAAAGGCTATTCCTATTTTACCCATACCATATTCCACCTACTTACTTTCTTCTCTTTTCCTTAGACATTCATTAAGGCATGGCTTCTTCTTAATTAAAAAATCTCAATCTCTTAACTATCTACATTATTTTATTTTATTTACCTAATTAAATATTCTACATAATATTAATATTGTGACCAGACACATTGAGGAGCACTCGCCAAGGAAGGATAACTTTATTGATATGAAAGAATTTAACGACTTCATTAATTAGTAACTCTTTACTGAACTTCCACTATCTGGAAGGAGTTTCACTTGGTCCAATATCAAAAGAATCCCTTGATTGCCTTAATAGATAAATTCTTTATGAGTGAGGAGTAGGAAGAGATGTTTCCGCTCTCTAAATTCTATGGGCCAGCTAGCCTAATCTCATATCATTGCCCTATTTTATACAAGTCTCAATCTAATCTTCTAATAAATAAACCCTTCGAATTTTGAAAAATGGGATTTAAGGAAAATAACTTTATAAATTTGGAAATATCGAAATAAAGATCTTTGGATAATCAGATGTTCAATAACACAACAAAAAATTAGATTTTCGAGATATGGGAACTTGGATATCATCTTAAAATTTGGAATAATTACATTGTCGGTAATATACGAATTAAAAAAATAGAGTACTTAATGATATTTTAACGTTAAATTACATATTCTAAATTTGGAAATCAATAAATTACTAGATCAAGAGGAAATAATATGGCTGCAACGATCTTAAAAATCCAATGGATTAATGAAGGGGATAAAATACCGTGTTCTTTCACCATATTGCAAATGGTAAATGTCGCTTAAATTGCATCAAATCTATTAAAATGAATGAAATTGAAATTAAAGAACAATTTGTGCTTAACAACATATTCACTAATCTCTATATGGAGATTTTCGATGCCAAAAGTAGTCACAGAATCTAAGCAAATTGATCTTCCTGGTACCCTACTCAGGACCCTTCTTTGGGTAAATTAGGCTCTCGTTTCACTGAAGAGGAGATCTGGACAACTATTAAGGTTTTAGCTAGTAGATTCAACCATGTAGATGTAATAATTATCCCTAAAAAATCAAATCCGGTAGAATTATATGATAATATACCTACCTCCTTAATTAATGGCTTAATTAAAATAATCACTAAGGTTTAGGATAACAGTTTAAAAAATATAATAAATAACTTAATCGATAAATCTCAAACTGCTTTCATGCTAGGTAGTCATATCATGGATGGCGTTACCACTATTGAAGAATTTATTAACTGCTATTAAAATGAAAATAAAACTAGTGATCTCCTCAAATTAGACTTCGCTAAAGAATTCGACTCCATCGATCAGAATTTCTTACTGGATATGCTAAGAGCTAGGGGATTTGGCTTGAGGTGGATCGAGCTTATCCTAAAATCTAGTGTATCCTTCATTCTAGTTAATAGGATTAAGGGAAAAATTTCAACCCGAGAGGGCCTTTGGCAAGGAGATCCTTTATCACCCCTTCTTCCTAATTTATTGATTGATGTTTTCAACAAAGTCTTAAGGCTTGCCTTAAACAATAACAGTTCCCACTATAGGGAGCGAAATTGCTACGGGAGGAAATTCTTCCCTCCACTATGCAGATGGCACTCTCTTATTCTTCTCTACGTTCCTCACCATATCACGCCACTTAAGTTAATTCTTTCTACTTATGTACTTCTTTCAGGTTGAAAATTAACTTCCATAAAAGTTCAATGCTAATAATCAATAACCACTCTAACTTCATTAATGAACTGCAAATACATTAAATTGTAAAATTATTAATTTAAAGATAAACTATTTAGGCATTCCTATTAGACATTTGAAATCTAAAAGAGAGGACTTGAACATGGTTATAGATAAAATCAACAAAATATTCTCATTATGGAAAGCATATTGTCTATCTAGGGCAAGCAGGGGCGATTCTCGTAAACTCAGTCTTATCCGCTATTCCCATTTACCAGATGTCCTATTTTCGATTCCTTGATCGGGTAATCAATAAATAGACATCATTAGAAGGAGATTTCTTTGGAAAGGGAGAAAAGAATGTTCTAACCTAAATAGTCTCATCAACTGGGAACTTGTTTGTAAACCCAAAATCTAAGGAGGTCTAGGAATCCCGAATCTAAAGGCATTAAATATATCATTATTATGTAAATGGATTTGAAATTTTATAGATAACAAGCTATTCATGTGGAAAACATCATTAGCAACTATTAGTACAACAGAATTAAAAACTAATATAAACCAAACAACCATCCATTATCTTTCTTTTAGAAAAATATTTCAATAATATTTCACATTTTTAAATTGGGTCTATAAGTTAACAAACACGATGATAGTAAAACAACATTTTGAAACGATACTTGGGTCTCATCTATTGCCTTAAAACATGATTTTCTGACCTTTTTTTGGCTTCAAACAATAAGAATGATCTTATTGCTGATATTTTGAGTCTCATAGAAATTTTAACCGGGATCTTTGTTTTAACCAAAAGCTAACAGGGAATGAGTTTATCCATTTTCAAAGTTTGATTTACAAAATCAATCATACCAATCTAGATGACCAATATGGTAACTTATTTTGGTGTTAGGATAATAGCGAAAGATACACTTCAAGTCCATGTACAAATTTTTGACTTTCTCAGGTGTTCAACTCAACATTTCTTCAAATATGTATGGAAAAGGAGGGTTCCCTATAAAATGAAGATTCATATATGGATTCTTTTGCATAATAAACTGAACACCATTAAATGTCTTAACTCTAAATTGTCCAATAATATTAACCATAACATGTTCTACTTTTACAAAACCATCTTGTATTATATATGTTATTGCTTGGTGTATTTTTACATGGATAGGTTCTATCAAAGGAAATGTAGACTAGAGATCTTATCTAGCTTAAGCCATTAACAAATCTTCTTCCTATTATCCCTCTCCTCATAGAATAGCATGACCTTTGCACATGTTTAACACTTCCGGATTTTCAATTTCCTCCTTCGCCTATATGTCAATCTTGCTTCTTGCTTGACAAGATAATTCGGTGGCATCTCCATATTGCACCAGCACTGGCTAATTAGCATCAAATCAATGCTTTTGATCTTGCCATGCAATCATTCACTCAGTGTTATTTTGCTTCAGCAACTTCTACCAGCCACTTATTCACTCTAGATCATCATCTCACAATCAGGCTATGCTCGAGCACTCTTATCTAGATTTCAACCAAACGTTTTCATCTCCACTTCTTGCTACATCTCCTAGTTAATTTCATCTTTATATTTTCTCAACGCAACCTATAGAACTTCCTTATTCAAACACCAGTATACCTTCTGTGACAGTCTACATGAGCACATCAATTTCATCGCAGTTTACCTACCTGTAAACCAGCCCACACAAGCCCTATTCTTATCTATTAGTCCTCATGTATTACCCTTGTTATTAATTATCATAGCTCAAGCTCATGCACTAATGGATCCTAATTTCCAATTGTGCTCTACACATGGTTGCTCTTTCGAATCCTTAAGACAACAATTTTAAAGTAGGAGAGAACACAACTCAAGTGAAAATGCATTGCAACATCAGTATTCCAAAAATGTAGCCCAATGTCTTTTGTAGTGTGTCCATATTAATAGATAGAGTGTACATAGTTGCTAGGCAGCGCATCTACCACTTAACCCACTAATAATTCATTCTTATGCATATTCCCTATCCTCATGTAGACACTTCGTTTTAGTTACCTTTCCATCTTTTACCATCATAAATGATTGTACATATTTTTGATGTGTTCATTTTTTCCCATCTACATTTTGTGGATGATCTTGATCGTTTGTAATTATTTATACCATATGGAGATTTTTGTATGCATACTATTTTAGTTTTAATAAAATTATGAGTATTCTCCTCATATGGGGACCACTCTTTCATTAGAAAAATATATTTATATTTTAGCTAATGTTTACCATTTTTTAGTTTTAACATGGACTTTAGTTATTAGAATGGGAGATGAGAGTTTATTTTTGTTTTCGTTGTATTGAGGGGGCAGCTATCGCTACTTATTAAGCATGTTGAGAAATTCATTTTAGTGTAGATAAAAATACACGAGCGATCTCCTTCTCAAATAGAGGATTATTCATTTTTCTTAGATTTTTTAAATTATTTGACTTTTACATTTCAACTTAAAATTAGAATAGCTTTTAAAAGAAAAATTGAAATTGTATATATAACTTTAAATCTAAATTAAATTGTATAACTTTTATATTTTAATTAAAATTAAGATAATAGCCATTTGCTCAAAACGTACGTAATCAGCTCAAGTCATTGTTAGAAGAACTGTGAATATGAGGTGTAAAACACAACTGTTATATCTATATTTCATTTAATTTTAGAGAGCAGATCGTACATGGATCATATAGAATGTAAAATACAGTAAAGTAAAGAATATAAAAATTTATCATGGTTCGGCTTAAATAAGCCTACATCCACTCGCTATTCTTGTTACTTTTCTAATAGATCTTTAGTATAATGCTAGAAATACAGAATAAAGTGATATGTAGTGTTATCCCACCTTTCAAAAAAGCTGTGATATCATCGTTTTGGCTAGGAACAAATGCTCAACAGCCTTAGGAACCAATTACGTACAGTACTATAGACGATGGTCGACAGATTTGAACGAGGGCCCAATCAAAGTGTAGTTAGCATGAAGTAACTAGTATGGCCCCTTGAAGTTATATTTCAAATTTGGAGTGGATTGGAGTTCATATGCTTAAGTTATAGTTGAAGTAAGGATTTGTATGGATAAACCAAGAACGATCCATGGAACAGTTCAAGTTATCGAAGAATGTTTAATATCTCGAAATCCATGAAGCCAATTCATGTGAAACTTTTAAAGCATCAATAAAATGAAGAGGGAATCAAGCAAAAATGACTGGGCATCTCAAAGTGAAGAATGGAGAATGGTCAATCGTTATTGACCGATCATTTTGGATGATTCATCAAAATTATTGGTATACTTCAATATACTTCCAACTTAAACCAAGATCGACCCATATCTCACCATTCACAACTCGAAAAAATCCCATATTTTAGGAGTAATTTCAAGAGGCATGTGGGACCCCTCATGAACGACCGTGCCATGATTGGAGCAAAGAAAAGGAGCGCCAAACATTAAGCCGATCGATCCTATTTTTCGAGGTAGCACGACCGATCGATATGTTAGGCCCTTATGGACCTAGAGAGCCTTCTTGCAAGTTTCAACCCAAACCATGCACGTCTTCTCCTATAAATACAGCATTGCTTCAGAAATGGGGATCCGGCTTTCTCTGTCGAGGCTCTATCATTTTTATTCTTCAGTTTTGAACTAATGGATTCTAGCTAATCCAAACATTCTTGTAATGAAAATCATTTGGAAGATCAATAAAAATATGAAGTGGACGTTGGCTAAGATTGCCGAATTACTATAAAAATATGTGTATTCCTTTAAGATTTTTGCTCTGTTTTAATTTCATTCTTCAGTTAATCTTTATTGGATTCTATTAGGTGTTGATGCCTATTTTTCGCGTCAACATTTTGATGCTTTCTCTGAGAAATAAGTTCTCAGCTTGATTGGATCTCATTTTTTACTTGTGGATTTTCATGTTTGTGAGATAAATCCAGTTTTCGATCAACAAGTTTCCAATTTTACTCAGACTTGAAAGAGATCTATAAGGAAACTATTAGGCATTGCCAGGGAAGCCAAGTCTACATCCTATACAGAAGAAGGAAAACATGATACCAGTGATTGATTAGCCATATGTTTGATGAAAGTGCATACATTTTCAAGTGTTGTAGCATATGTGGACGATCGCTCATTGGCCATGCCTATACATACTCAACGAACGATCATTCACTACAAATCTGTATGCTGCATCACTATGTACAATCTTCCTTACGATGATTTACATTGGTCATTCCACCAACATGAGTATGGCCGATTGTTCTTTCTGTACGATCATTGCCCATACCGATCGTTTTTTACGATTATTTTTTTGCACGATCATTCTAGTTGACCTCTTCACCAATCTATCTAGTTGCCATCTTCATCGATCGTTCCAGCTAGCTTCTTAACCGATCATTCCAGATTAGTTTCTTAGCGGATCGTTCCAAGATCATTAAACCAACCGTTTTTTGTTAACATATCCACCAAAAAATGTTTAGCCATTCTTTTCTGCTTCTACCTGCAATCCAGTAATAATTGACACTTTCTCCACTTGTCAAACTCACAATCTTAGCATTTTCTTAGATAAAGTATTTTGAGTTCCTCAAAGCTAACATCGTATGTTATTATGGAGAAGTATGGATAAATGACATACAGTATTTATTGAAGCTTAGTCTTAGTATAACGCTTGATGTTCTTTTGAGCTTGATAAGTTATATATCCATTTATCATTTGGCCTGACATTGCATGTGAGTTTTGATAAGTCGAAAGTAGCCAAGATTTTAGAACCCAAGAAACACTGGCCTAAAGCCAAACTCGGGTAAGATCAAAATTATCACCAAGCAAAAGTCAAGAGGACTCCAAGCGATGTTCATCACTAGTCTTCAAATTTGGTGAATCCAAGCAAACCAATGGTTTACTCCAAGCAACTAACACATATTCTTAGGTCCGACTCCAAGTAACTTACTGTTAATCCATCAATACCGATCCATCTTGCTCTGTTCATATCTCAGCATGAAAACATCATTCACAAGCATAACCATTAGCTGTAACTTAAAAAAACCGAATTGATAATGATAGAAACATCCGACTCCCATCAATAAAGAACTCTGATTATTAATTGAACCACCCATGGTCAACTCCCAATTGTGCAGGGCTTCAACAAAGTGGAATAGCGAGCATATGACATTGCTTCGGTTATCAATGAGATTTATTTCAATGTTTTTGTGAATATTTCTATTTCAATTATGTTGTGAACTATGACCAACTTGAACTAAAATACTTCCAAACAATGCAGGTAATCAAGTACTTAGAATTAGGCTCGACCAACCTCTACGGACCATGATCGGACCTTTGAAGTTTCATTAAAATAAGCATGATTCAACCGCTCATCAGCTACTATATGCCTCTGACTTGGGGCCAAGGGCTCGAGATGGAAAAGCTCGACAAGGTTAGAATCCAATACAAATTGGACACGGATGACTGTCCACTCATCGACCTCTACATTTTACTTAATAGACCTAAGAAAGACTTGTAGCAAATGTGACCCGATCGTCCACTCCCCGATTCATAAAATGAAGTCGGACAAAATGCATATGCGCTTCCAAAGCTCAGTGATGTTGGGATCCAACTAGAGTAGATATGTTTTGATCGTCTGTAGATCGACTTCTTTCCTAGACATGGAGGGCTGTTGGGAAGCTCAACTTAAAGTAGGTGTGACTAATTTCCTACTCTTCAACCACCTCCCTCAATACGTGCACATGACTATAGCTTGAGGTAGATGTGACTTGATCATCCACCCTACAACTCTCTCCTAAACTTTTTAGAAGGAGTACTAAGCAAATTGCACGAGGCTTAACTGCTCATCATAGGTATGGATGTGATCTAGACATCAATCACTTACTTCCTTCCTCGACATGATTGGAGGAGCAACAATCACCAAGTGAACATGAATCAACATTTCATTTGTCTAGCTTTGTCTGTGATGCTAGGGTAGAATTCCATTCCTTGGATGAACATGATTCGACCATTCATTCGACAACTCTTACCCCGACTTGAAAAATGGATCAAAAATGCATATGAATGACCACCCATTGACTAACTTTGGTCCCAAGAGTGCAGGCCAAATTACAAAAACCAAAAATGTGGATGTGATACGACCGCTTATCAACTAACTCTGGTCCCTAGAGCTTGGACTGGAGTATAAACATTAAAAGGGTATGACTGACCACCCATCGACAAACTATGGCCCCTAAAGCATGGACTATAGTATAACATCATATTGGTGTGACTGACTACCCATCGACCTACTCTAATTCCCTAGAGCACGGACTGAAGTATAAACACAAATCAGGTGTGAATCGACCGCCTGCAAGATAACTTATGCCCTCAAAGTGCGGACTGGAGCATGAACATAAATCAAGCTTGAACCGATATCTCGTAAAATAACTCTAAGTCCCCAGAGTATGGATTGGAGTATAAACTTCATGAATAGGTGATCGGACTACGACTGCTCTCTATTTTACTAACTCCAACCTGAAATTGACAGAAAGAATACGAACTACTAAAAGCCGAATATGACAGCTCACTACAGCTCCAGGTTGGTTTTCTTTACAACTTAAGGCAACGACCGCATTGAGGCCTCAATACAAAACTAATCAGAACGACGTCCAAAGTTACGAGAAACTAGAAATATCATGCAGCTGGGATGACGGTCAATATCAATCCATTCCAAACACAAACGAATGTGACCCAGACATCCTTCGAAAAACTTTGATCACTGGAGTGTGTATAGGAGAATAAATCACAGATGAGTGTTGCTTGACCACTCACTCTCCAACACCCTCCTTCGATCCATCAGGAGGAGTATAGAACTGGATAAGCATGACCCGACTATACTTGAGCTAACTCTGTCCCCAGATCTGTATGAAGAATATGAATCAAAACGAACCTGATTTGACCATCCGCATATTGATCCTTACCCTTGGTCCTGTAGGGAGAGCACCAACCAGTGATTAAATGTGACTTGACCATCTATTCTTCTGGTCCTTGCATAGAGTATTACAACATTTGCACCAAAAGTAGACTTGATTGACTGTACAGTACCTAACTCGAGCTCGAAATCCGATGGAGCATCGAAGTATTCCCCTTGGAAGGAAAAACCAGAATATAATCCAGGATGGGCGAGACTTGATCTTCCATCAACTAACTCGATCATGTGATTCAATGGAAAAATTATGAAGCTAAAGTGGACATGGCTTACCTTTCTACTTATCAACATATACTCCAGACTTGGGGGCATGAGAGAAAAACAACATGTACGTGAACCGACCATTCTTCGATCAACTTTAAGCCTTTGGAGCTTAGGTGGGAGTATAAACATGATTGGGACAAGACTCGACCATCCGTGTATTACATTCATCAACCCAAGACCGAGGGAGAGGTGTGATCATCCAAGGACTTACTGTGATAGCTAAACACTGCGACTCATATCAAGTGTTTACAATGAATCAAGGCAACAACCGTAGGGAGGCCTTGAGATGGATTAATCAAATCGTCCTTCAATTCAACGAGCAACGAGTCATAAGTGCATAAAATGAAAAGTGTTATAGTTAAGACATTTGAAAAAGTAAATATAGAAATCGTACGTAAGAACAAAATAATTCTTATTCACATGAAGCTGGTTGTTCACCATACAATCAACTCAAAATGTAAAACAAAAGTGGAGGGCGGCGCTTGAACAAATAATAGCAACAAAAGAGAGAAATGATCATCTGAACTATTTACATATCCGAAGATTACTTCTTAGCTTTTCTACCCTTCTTTTGTTTCTTCGGAGTGGCTCGTTCTGAATAATCGCTCTACCCATTCTTTGATCCTTTGTTGCCTCGGCTTTTCTTCGACGGAGTTTCCTCGGTTGTGTGAACCGGGGCGGTATCATCTTTCGAAATAGGAGGGATGGAGGCATCCTCAGCACCAGAAGCATGGGGAATGTCATCCGAAGGAATCGTCCTATTAGAAGGGATCGTCTGAAGCACGGAAGGAATCGGTTCATCTAAGACCGAATCTATAGGCTTACCCGTTATCTTCCTTTTTGATAGCTCCTCTCACTCCATCCACTCTTCCATGTTGAGCTAACCAATAGGATCAGATGAACTTGTGATCACGACTTCCTCGTCAAAAGGGATTTCGTGGTGCGGGTCGCTTCCTATCTCAAGTAATGCCTCCATGAACAGGACGTCAATAACAAAGGCTGTGTAGTTAATGCGCTCGGTAGATTCAAAGTGATGGAGGTGCAAAAAGTCATAGCGGGGATACAACGAGGATATAGCGGGTTATAGTGGATGGCTCTAAAATAGCATATAAAACTCGTACTTTATGTTCTTACAAATATATAAATGGTAGTTTAATGAAAAATTATCATTTAATTGAATTATAAATAATACATAAATTATTTTAAATAAAAACATGTGCGAATATACTTTAAATAAACGAAAAACTGTTATATAACATAATTGAATTTGGTAGAATATAAGAGTATTTTCATTTCTGAAAATATATTAAAAATTAAATCAAATAAATTAGTTTCATAATTTTATAATGTATAAATGCAATTTTTCAATTCATTTTATTAAAAAAGATATAGCGGGAATAGCGAAATATAGCGGAAATAACGGGATATAGCGGAAATAATGGGGATTAAAGTAAAAAGGCTATATTCTAGGGTTATACGGAAAAATTGTAGCAGTAGAAATCCGCTATGAGATATATCGGGGTTGTAGCGGGGTAATAGCGGGGCATTAACTACACAAAACAAAGGTATCTTCTTTAGCACTTTGAGTGGCGACCGAAGTCGTAACTTTGACAGATTCCATCGCGGCCATTTGCGACTCCAACCGAAACTCTTGTAAGAAGAGAGGAGTGATGCCTGACTGATCCAAAGTTGAGAAAAAATAGGCGAAAAGATTATAAATATCAATTAATAGCACCTCAACCTTGTGAAATACTGGAAAGATCGAAGAAATACCTTTTTCGTATGACTTCCAAGTTGAGCCGAGGCATTTTTAGAACTGCACTCAAGAATCGGAGATAATTATGGCTTGTCCAGATCATATCCAGGAATAGTCGAAGAGCTTGTTGTAGAAATAGACATGATTTGGCACACCGGAAGCAATTCAGCTGTGATATCATGATGTGCCGACCTGGATCCCTTACCCACTTCATGTGAAGGAGCAAACACATAAATTTTTTGGAGAGAAACTTGAATGTCATGTAATATTTTAGGTTTTTCACCCATTAGCATTTCTCTTGCAAGTTTAGATACATTGATATCCTTAAGACATGAAGTTTTTTCTCTTCTGCAAGAAGAAATTCCCAAGCACTATGGAGCTGGTAAGGATAGCCTTCACAGACCCGTCAAATTCTTCTGCTTGAGAACATTGGCATTGTAAAGAATGAGAAGCGTGTCGGGCTCATTCATTATCTCTTCTCTGACCTTGCCTTTGGTAGCTTCCATTTCACATTGAATGAGCACGTCGACATTTTTGGCCTTTTCAATAGCCATGTCCCTCTCAAGCCTAACACGAACCAATTCTTCGCAAGAATCCTAAGAGATCCTCTGAGCATCATCTTTTCCTTTACGTACATACTTAAGCTTGGTCTTAAGATCATCTATTTCCTTCAAGGCTGCAGACTCATTATTCCGAGCCGCATCTTGCTCAAGCGCTATCTATTGGTTCTGATGATGCATTACTTGGACCATATCGAGATGGATAGATTTCATCTCTTCCATTGAGTTCATATCAGCATTAGTTTTTTCCTTGGGCTTCTGAATAGGCAATTCTAGAGGCTTCCAGCTCATTTATCAAAGTGTCGATAATTCTTTTGACCTAAGGCTCTTGGCATTTTAATATTTCGATATCTACCACATGCTTGAAAGAAACTTTTCACATTTCTTCCGTTGCCTTCATCCACACCTGATATTGCATATGAATGTCAGTGGTGCAATCGATGGTCCTCTTCTGAACATGATCCAGAACCCTCTTCAAATTAGGAGGAAAATGAAATCCTTCAAAGCATAGATTCGGAAATTCTTCATGAAGCTGTGCCATACGAGCAATAGGATCGATTGTAGGATCTTCAGTTCAACTTCGATACTTCCATTGATGGGTTTGTGGGCAGCAATGTATTCCCCATAGCGGCGGTGATCTCTCGGCTATTGGGGATGAGATGGAACCAAGGGTTGTGGAGGCATTGGAACGATAGAAGGACCGCGAAGGGGAATGATGGCTAGGTCCCTAAGGTCAACTGGTCATTCAGGATTTTTTTTGAGGAGGAGATCTCGATCTCGATCTATGTTTATCCTGAGCTGGCCTATCTCTATCGTCTCTTTCTTGATAACCTGATCACGGCTGGGGCAATAGCTAAAATCATAGTAATCTCGGCTGCCACGATAGGAGCCGGAACGTGAACCCGATGACTAATGATCAATATTCCGAAGAGAATCAAACATGTTCCTCTTCCTCACCATCATTTCTGCAAAGGAAAACATTACTTTGAGCATTAGAGAGTACAAGTCAAGTACAGTGCAGTGTTGAATAATGCAAGTGTGTATAAGTGTCCTAAAGCAACCCCCCAAAAGACCAGGTGCAGGAGCTTTGCTTATTGGTGCACCCTCTCATGCGAAAGTAGGGATCTCCAAGCCAATTCTTATGGACGACTCTGACCCTCCAATGCTCATATCAGTAAAATGGAAAGCATCGAGATCAGGTGGAATTGGCAGATCCGATAAGGGGTTTAGTGGTAAACTAAAACGCTCCGATGTTGGGAGGAAGATTCATCTTGAACAGTCTTCTAGGCTATCGAGGACTTGGGTTGATCGAAAAGGCGACTTCTTGGAAGCTTATGTACGATTGTTTCTTTTTTCTCTTGCCCGTAACTAGGGGTTTTGAGACTTGCAAAGATCTAACATGTACCCCAAGATCAAAATTATCCCTATTATGACCAAGCGTCGTCACCATGCCCCACGACATCAATATCAGCAAACTCTTAGGTACTCATGACTGGGGGAGCCATGGGGTCAGATTGACTATATCTTTGACCGATTATAACCCATGACCTTATCCTTGTTATTTGGGTAGTTTTAGTTAGCCCCACGCCGAGGCTTTCCTCTATCAAGCCAAAAGTGATGAAATGTTTGTCCTTGAGCAAATATTCGATATTCCTATCCTCAGGTGGAGCATTCTTCAGAATTGAGACCGCCTCTTCATTAATATCCCACTAGGCCGGGTAATGACACATATAAATGATTAACATCATCAAAAAGGCAACCTGAATACTATTTTCCTATGTTATAATAAAATTGATAGGTAGAACTTACGTTCATCTTACCATTGTCGAGCGAAGACAGGCGGGCAGCGAATAAAGAACCATTCGCTCGTGAAGGCACTTAGTTTGTTCCACATGCCTGTCGGAATTTGGCTTCTCTTTGTCGATTTAAGAAATGTGAATGAGAGACTCCCTATCCATCGTTTAAGGGTTAAAACAAATCAGATATCTTTGATAGTTGGAGGCCGGTGCAGAAACTCCATAAATACCATGTAAGTACAATTAAGTAGCGCGTAACCATTTGGATAAAGTTGCACTGGAGCGATTCTTAGATAATGTAGGATCTCCCGGATATATGAGTTGAAAGGAGGGATGCACCCCACCCCACACATAAACATGTTACATGTGGTATACCCTTTAGGAGGTCTGTGTGTCCTACCATGTCATGATGGAACCAGCACGTCATCCAAAGGAATTTTGTGACCTATGCAAATCCTTTGGAGAGCATCCTCTTTAATTTTTGAAGCTACCGAATTAGGAGGATTTTCGAGGGTGACTGCATCCTCTAGAGTACCGGGTACTGGATCAATAACCTATGGTGGAAAGACATGGATGATTTCAGAAAGATCAAGCTGAGGACCGGGTCCTTCTAGCTATTCTAAATCATGACTGGACGGTAGACTATCGAACTCAATTGCCAAACTAGACTCTACGTCAGAATTATTCTTTTAGGAAGATGATCCAACTGCCATAGTCATAGAGCACCCGGAACATCTAGATCCCATTGCTATTAAACTTAGTGAAAATCAAAATCAAATAAAGTAACCTATATCCCTAGTGTACAACGAGTGCTAGTGTAGTGTGACAAAGTCTTTTCGGTATAGTAATAAGTTATGCAAAACTGAATACATAAAAAACAACAAGACTTAGAAATTTGGCCACAGAGACTGTCATTCCTGACCATCTCAACTGTCTCTACGAGTAATCGAAAATGATGCAGCATAAGTTTCTCGGATGATCGTTAGCCGGCAAAAGTTTGGTTGTTGTCCAAGTTATAGATGAGTTTTGAGATGTTAGTTAAAGGCATTAGTTCATGTCATTTGTTTTAAGGCAATTTGCTACTAATCATGAAGTTCATATCATATGCAAGTCATTCACAAGTCTTAATGTTTGTCAAAGTATGAAAGATTAAAGATCATCACTTAGTTCAAGTTCCATATTTTCATTTCATTTTATAAAAAAAGGAGGAGTAGCTCATGTGTGCCATATATACCGATTGTTTTTGTATTTTATGGGCCGGTCGTTCTGGTATATAATGTAAGCTAATCGTTTCCCTAAGATAGCATTAGACAAACATTCACCATCTACCTTTCCCACTGATCGTCCTTATGAGGTTACAACTTTAAGCTATAGTCGATCGATTGTTAAAAATGTTAAACTTCAACATCCCAGAATTACACCGATCATCCCAGAGAAGCCATGGACGATTCATCATACAACATCTTCACAATCTAAAGTGCCATACCTAACAATGAACAATTGGCTAAAGACATGACCAACTAATCCGTAACCACTCAATCTCCATTACACACGATCGTAAGGAGAGAGAAAGGAAGGAAGCGATCCCTTAAACAAATCGATTCAACATAGTTTGAAGGTTTTGATCTAAAAATTATGAAGTAAATGTGTAATTCATGCTACCTAAATTTTAATTTGAAAAAGGAGAATGTCAAATCAATTAGAAGAGCGGTGAATCTGTTGTGCTTGGCGAAGGATCAACAGGAAGGAGTGGAAGAACTTGCTTTATTTTTTCTTCAGAAAGGTGGGGTGGAGTGGAATGAAAGAGAATGACTAAATAAAGGAGCTTATATAAGAGAGAGATATGCAGATTGTTTTCGGTCCAAACTCTACGCTGATCGTTTTTGGTCAAAAGTACTTAACTATCATCTCATGTCCACAGATTATGCCGATCCATCTCCAAGCTTTATGCCCATCGATCTATTTCTAAGCCATATGCCGATGATTCCATAACTTAGCGTATGCCGATCGATTCCATGATCGTGGGTGGTTTGAAATTTTTTTCAAACAAAGGAAAGATATATCTGTATATCTACTACTAATACAGAAAATTCATTACACTAATTTCCACAATGTCTTTTAAATTTCCAAAATGCCTTTCCATTTTCTAATCTGTATCCATACTGTCATACCTCCCATTGCATTCATACCTCCCATCCTTATACTCTCCTCCTAAAACTTAATTGTGTTGCTCCCTAAATTTGTCCATGAAATTTCCAAATCCATTGAACATCGAATTTGATCTCCCCTGCATCGAATCATCCACAACAACCTCCCTAAAAACAATCTCTTACATTCAAATCACCAAATACGCCCCTCGGTTCTTTAGCGATTCATCCCTAAAGTTGATCTCACCATCAACGTAGCATCCTCGCCGGCAAATGGGTCAATCAAAAGAGGTTGCTTATTGCTTATTATTGCATATAATTCCTATGTAAACACAGGAACATATATATTATAAATTTTATAATCTGTAAGCTTTTTAACATTATAATTAGTACCGCTTGCTCTTACATAATTTTTGCTTTATTCTTGAATTTTAGGTGTTATTGGGACAAAGTTCAATAATAAGTTTATAGACTGCTTGATTTTCGAAAAAATGAACTATCCTTGGATATATTGTATGTATTTAGTTTGCATATTTATTTCAGTATGTTTGGATATTTTGTGACTATGCAATCTTCCATAGGTATAATAAGGATTATCACTCCTAGTGTTAGTAATATATTCTCATGTAATAACATACTCGTAAATATTTGAATATAAATTTTTTCAAGGGATGCTACAAAAATGGTGTCATAAATCTTTCACATACACGGACTCACACAACTCATACACTTTATACCTGAAATATGTGAACAGTCTCTATAGGGAGGTATACCACATAAGAGCTTAATCTAAATGGCTGGAGATACCTAGCTTTAGAAATATATATATATATATATATATATATTAGACTTGGCTTCCCTCTTGTACTTAGGCTTAAGTGAAACATGATTTCACATTTATTTTATTTGTAACTTATAGAACTGTAAAGATCTTATATATTTTCTTTGTAATTTATAGTATGTAATTACAACCGATAAATTAGAAACTTACAATTAATAAAATGCTTCTTCGATCCAGCTATTTCCATTACCTAAAACTGCTATTTTTATCTTAAAAACAATAAAGCTAATATTGTATGCGCTATCACAAAATCCAGGGGTTTGGTCCAAAGAGTGAATGAACAAGAATGTTTTAAAAATGAAATGTAATCTTTTATACTAAAATTTCCCTTTGAAACTAAAAATTTCATTTACTTTGTTTAAAAGAAATGAGTCAGTTACACTAGAGTTACTTAAAGTATTTTGTATGATGCTTACCCCATTTTTATGTTAGTTTGACAAAGGAGCAACATTTTCAACCCGTTCTCCCTTAATCTATTCGACCCATTCTCCCTCAATCTGTTTGATACATTCCAATCCCTGACAGGCATCACTGCATTCAGCAATGAAACTGTTGCTCTTACAAACATACGCATCGATTGGAAGGAGATTTCCGAGGCGTGCATGGTATGAACTTTGAAGAACCATTCCCTCATTTTGGTTACAGGCATACTTTGCTCACATGGTTAGAAATCATGCTTTGCTCATGGGCATGCTTGGACAATATGACTTGGCTTAAGTTATAAATATTTGGCTATAATGTATTGTATTTTAGTATCAGTTCTTCACAAATTTGTTTGATTGAGTGTGCATGGAGATATATTTTTTAATGTATGGGTTAAAAATAATTGTAAATCAAGTGAAAGTGTCATAGGAGGGTCTTTATTATAATGTTGACATACATGTTGGAGTACAATGTTGTGTTATACTGATACATAGATTCATCTAATGAAATGCAAAACCAAAGCGAGCTCATATAGTGTAATATTGAAGATTACTTTTATAATTTGAAGTGGACGATATGTTTAATAAAAGCGAAGTGACAAAACAATTTTACTACCAGAAGTTACACAAGCTTGGAAGTTTTGTTACCATATGCATTTCTGTTAGTGCTGAACTGTGCATATTTGTGTTTGCTCTATTTAGGTACAGACTAATTCTGATGTGCTGTTGATAATCAAAACAAGGGAGTTTCGTCTTGAAGCACCGATAGATCATGTTAAGTCTAACCATGAATGCGACTAAGTCCTTGGTTTATATTACTGATTTTTTTTAATTTCTTAAGGTATATTGATGAATCCATACATGTCATTATATGGTGATTGAGAATGTGAAGTTGCAGAACAATGATTTGAATAATGTCTTCCCATAATGCTATTAAATTTTTGTTGGGTTCCCCTCATCTCATTACCCATTACTCGCGGTAATCTCAAGTACCTTGAATGGGTCGAGAGTAACATTCAAGAAGACTGATGATGTACTCTAAAATTTGTGAAAATACGATTCCTATATATTAGATATTGCTCCCATTCTCTGTTGTATGAAAGAAAAAATATATACGAGAAAGGCCTTAAACATCCTTTCTCATGTCATGTCAGGCAGATTGTAAGAAATTCTATTATTTTTAATAAAGATATTGTGAGGGATGGTAAATTTATTGCTACCAAAAAAAGTGGTGGATGTGACAAGTATTGAAGCAAAGAATAGAGTGGATGATCAATATGCAGCAAATTTGGCTATTGAGAGGAAAGATTTCAATAGTTATATGGTTGAATAAGAACACAATGAAAAATCTATTAAGGACGGGATTTCTTGCTGTAGCATGAATAGTCTTATGGTTAATAATTCATATCAAAGAATGTTTAATGATGTATTCTAACGTACAAAAAAATTATGTTTGGATATAGTCTTGTATGAGAGTTTACAAATGGTATGCATGACAAATAGGTATATTTTAAAACCAGAGTTGAAAGCATTTTTTAAAATTGCAACAACTTCTATAAAAAATATTGTGGCTACACAAGCTCACATTTTGCTTGCTGCTATACTAGTATGTATAATGAAATGAAGAAATGACCAGAGGAAACTATCTATAGAACGTTATCACGTTAACTTGACAATGACTCACAAATGTGTAATCGTGATCGGGAGCATATACGTATACGTACGAGTATATGTTTCGAAATTTCATTCTTTGAAATCAGTAAAGGAAACTGACAGAGAAATCATCGGAGCGGACCAAAGGAAAACAAGGGCTAAGTTGCTAAAGCTTGGAAATCACTTGGATAAGAACAATATGATAGTAAACAAGTAGTGATCTCGTGTTTATACTATTGGAAATCGAGCAATCATCATGACGAATAAGGAAAATACGAGTTCAACAAGGAAACAGCTCGACGGAAGGGTAGTGATTATTTGATGAACCAAATGGTCCTCTTTCAAGACAGTTTGAGCTTAAGACATTTAAAAGCATATCATGTATAATACAAGACATACTTTGAGAAGAAAATGTTATCCCGCCTTTTGGCGAAGCCATGCTATCGTCGATTTGGATAGGAACGGATGGTCAACAGCCTTAGGAACCAATTAGGTACAGTATTATAGACTATGGTCGGGTAGATTTGAACGAGGACCCAATCAAAGTGTAGTTAACATGAAGTAACTAGTGAGGCCCTGTGAAGTTATATTTCAAATTTGGAGTGGATTGGAGTTCATATGCTCAAGTTATGGATGAAACAAGGATTTGTATGGATCGACCAAAAACGATCCATGGAAGAGTTCAAGGCATTATATAACGTTCAATTTCTCGAAATCCATGAAGCCAATTCATGTGATTCTTTTAGAGCACCAATAAAATGAAGAGGGGAGCATGTAAAAATGATCGTGCATCTCAAAGTGAAGGATGGCCAATCGTTATTGAACGATTGTTTGGGATGATCCATTAAAACGATCGGTATACTTCAATGTACATTCAAACTTTAAACAAGACTGACTCATATCCACAATCCACAACTCAGAAAGATCCCAAATTTTAGGAGCAATCGAAAAAGGCATATGGGACCCCTTATGAATGATCGCACCATGATTGGAGCCAAGAAAAATGATCGTCCAACATAAGGCTAATCGTTCCTAATCTTCGAGTTAGCATGACCGATCGATGATGGGCCTTTTTGGACCTAGAGAGTGTTCCTGCAAAGTTTCAACCCAAACAATGCACGTATTTTCCATAAAATATAGCATTCACAACTCCAGAAAAGGGGATTTGGCTTTCTCTTCTGAGACTCTATCATTTTTATTCTTCACTTTTGTACTAATGGATCCTAGCTGATCCAAACATTCTTGTAATAACAATCAAGTAGAAGATTAATAAAAATATGAAGTAGATGAAGGCCAAGATTGCCGAACCACTATAATAATCTGCGTGTTCCTTTATGAATTTCGCTCTATTTTAATTTCATTCCTTAATTAATCTCTATTAGATTCTATATGGTGTTATTGCCCATTTTTTGCGTCAACATGTTGCTAACAGAAAATTGGAGCAGTGCCCCAACAACGTTTGTTCGGAAGTTTCTACTCTCTAATTTTCCTTCATTATTATTCAAACCTTGGAGCATTAGTAAGTGTAAAATCCCCCTACTTAGAGGCTCAAAACTAATGGTTATGGATGTTGCAGTCAACCATAGTTATTAATCCCCAATGACCAAATACGGCGACATTAGATACATTGATACACTAAAACACAAGAATATGGAAAAATTTAAATAGCAAACAAATTTCACGTTCCATTTCAAAATATTCCAAATTGATAATATAATCCCAATTCACAGACCACATTCAAATAACATATAATTATTACAAAGTACGACAAGTGTGACATATGATGATGCACTCTTGGTAGATTAGAGTATATAGATAGGCAAGAAAACAATTTTCTTTTACAAACAAAACACATAAAAAATAAAAGAACTCTAATAACAAGCTTGCCTCCTGCACATCCTCGAAAGTGTTATTTGTTTAAAAGAACACTTGAAAACCTTAAATCTCAACCTACACAAAATCAATTGAGTACCTGAGAGTTTAAGGGGAAAACAAAAAATCGACATGAAAACTATGATTCTATATTGGGAGGGGCCGGTAGGTTTGTAGTTAGCCCATGAAAACTATATCCCAATTAAGATATTATCAGTCAGTCAATAGGTTCCTAGTTAGCCCAAGAAAACTAGGATAAAAAATAAGATATTGGAGTTATCAATAGGTTCTTAGTGATCCCATGAAAACTAAGTAACTAGACGTATAGTTCATAAACATTTAACCACTTAATAGTAATCCTAAAAACTATAATTGAGACAGATAGTCAGAATGAATAGGGATGGGTAATCCAGATTTAATTGACTTGTTTTCAATATCATCATAAAGTTTTTGAAATACTACATTTTAACCAATGTGGATACAGAAGCATAGTATATGGTTTTATAAATGTTTTAGGACACCAGTGAAGGTAAAACCTATTCCGCTAAGCGGTGTGGTCTCACTAGATATCTAAATGGTTTGAGATGGTAAATTATTATTCATACCAGGCTTTATGTCTGACTCGAAGTTGTTTTCCCCTTAAACTCTTGGGTGCTAGATTGATTTTGAGTAGGTTGAGAGTTAAGGTTTCCAGGTATTCTTTTAAACGAATTAAGCTTCGGAGGACATGAAGGAGGCAACTTGCTATTAGAGTTCTTTTATTTTCGATGTGTGTTTTTTTGTAAAGGCAGGTTGTTTTCTTGCCTATCTATATACTCTGATCTACCAAGGGGAAATCATCATATGCCACTCTTTTCATAGTTATATGTTATCTGAACGTGGTCTACGAATTGAGATTATGTAATCAATTTGGAATATTTTGAAATAGAATATGGAATTTGTTTGCTGTTTAAATTTTTCTATATTCTTGTGTTTCTTTATATCAATGTATCTAATGTCACCGCATTTAATCATCCAGGATTAATAACCATGGTTGACTACAGCATCCACATCCGTTTGTTTTACGCCTCCAAGTAGAGGGATGTTAAAAGTTGGTACTAGAGCATAGTTTATGAAACTTCAAAAGAAACTTAAACCTAAAAGATTTTCCAATCATAATCTAATGATCAGATAATAAGATTGGGGCTTGGGTTAATGTTATAGTAACATATTTTTAATTGCTATGTGTGTGTGTATAAGTGCGTATTCCTCGCTCTCTTAGACCATTCTTCTATATGTTACTAAGGCTCGTATGTAGATTTATGGAAAAGGAGATAGGGAAGCAGGAAAAGAAAGAGGAAATCTTGGTGGAGGAAGCACCACAACTAACGAAAATGCTTGACCCACTACTACGAGGAATCTGGGTCGACAGGCTAATTCTGGTAATTAAAATGCTGATGCCAATGTGAGTGCTGGAAATCCACCAGTAGATACAGGGGCGGTGTATCAGTTCTTTGCTGGTTTGATGCAAACATGAGCTGCTGTTGGAGTTATTAGAAATATAGGAGGAGCTAATCATGTGGCTTCAGTTGGGAATATTGCTTCGTAGAGTAAAGATTACACTAGTTTGGGTGGGAAACCATTCTTAGGAACAGAGAGTGCCATAGAGTTTCAGAATTGGTTGTTGCATTGTGAGTGTATATTCGCTAATTTGGGTCTGAATGATGGGAATAAGATAAGGTTGGCCTCTAGACAGTTGCAGGGGTCAGTGCTACATTGGTGGAATAGTGTCGCCGCCGGAGTTCCGAAAGAGCAGTTAACTTGGGCTAATTTTAAAATAAGATTTGAGTAGAAGTTTGTATCTAAGTTTGCTAAGTCTGAGCTGATGAGGAAGTTTACGGATTTAGTTTAGGGAGAGATGTCAGTAGTCAAGTAAACTACTAAGTTTGAAGAGCTGTCTCGATATGGATATGCTGTCATAGATGCTGATACCAAAACGAATGTGAAGTTCATTCGGGGATTGAGGCTTGAGTTTGCTAGATTGACCATGACACATGTCCGTGTTCCTTGTAATATAGTTGTAGAGATGGCCATTTTCCATGAGGAGTTACTTCCCGATCTTGCTAAAAAGAAGTCAGCGGAAACCCAGGGTTCTCAAGGGAAGAAGAGGAAGTTCTTTAAAAAGAAGGGAGTCTAGAAGGGAGACACTGCTAAGAAGTCAAAGGCTGAGGTAGTTCGCTATAAGTGTGACAAGAAGGGTCACTTTCCTAATGAATGCCGGTCGGGAAATGGGGAAAAAGCTGCAAGTAAGAAGAATGTGAAATGCTGCAACTGTGATCAAGTTGGACATTACAATAATCAGTGTCTAAAGCTGGTTAGGGAGGACAAAGCAAAAGTTTTTGCTATAGGACCAGCTAGACCTACCACAGCTGATATAGGAAAGACTGTGGTGGAAAGTACACTTTTGATTTAGAGCATTCCAGTTAGAGTACTTTTTGATATCGGTGCATCACATTCGTTTATATCTTAGTGTTTGATTGATTGATTACGCGTAGAACCCACCTACCTAGTTACTTCCTTAAGGATTGCGAATCCAATAGGAGGGTATACAAGTTTAGGGTTAGATATAACCAGTTAGAACTTGACTTGTTAGGTCATAAGTTTGCATGCACTTTGTATGTTATTGATTTCGTAGATATCAGAATCATTTGGGGTATGGATAGGTTAGGTAGGTATAAGGCTAGAATATTTTGCTAGGATAGGGAAATATCACAACGACGCCCTGATGGTCATAACCAATTGATATTCTCAGTAGGGAATACTGACCGGAGTATTAGTACTATGCTTAATGTTATGGAGGTTGGAAATGGGTTAAGTAAGGTTCATGTGGCAAGAGAGTTTGCAGATGTAACGACCCGAATTTCTCGTCATTTGATTCTAAATATTTAAATGGTTTAAATATTGGATTTGGAATTTTAATTAAGGTAATAAGGTTTAAAAAAACTAGATTTTAAGTAATTTTGCCAAATTTTGTAATCGTCAATTTTATCGACGCATTAAAATAGCGATCCAAGACATAGTCTTAAAATTTGACGAAACCAGTTTCATTGGATCCGTAATAATGTGTTATTATCGGATTTCAATTTTTGTAGTAGTTGGATTTACCATGTGATCGATAGATCTGAAAATGCCTAAAAATAATTTAATTGAATTTAATTGAAATGGTCGATTTAAAAAGCTATCATCACCATACGATCAAATTAGGACTCGAAACCTTTTCCATTGCATTCGGAATAGGGGTACAACATTGTGAATGCCTAGCGGAATGCCTCGATAGAGGTTTGAAATTTTAGGTTGTATAAATCGAGATAATTTAAAAATTTATTTATTTATATATTGGCTAGTAAACTACCATTCCTTTTCACATACGCCACCTATCACATACGCCCTTTTTCACCCTTTAAATCATGTCATTATCCCTTTAGATATCTTTAAGATTGACTACTGTTTCTAGTCAGAGTACCACCAGGTTGTCTTGTTTGGAGGTTCGACCAGTATTGACTGAAAAAATTGCTTCTAAGTAGAAGAAGGGTCCAGTGTTGGCTGAGAAAATTAGAAGGCTTGAGGTTGGAACTGAGATCGATGTTCTAAAGGATTTTAGCCTTGACTAGAGCAGATGGTTGAGAAAGAAGGGACGAATGTGTATTCTGAATGTGGAGGACTTAAAGAAAGAAGTTTTTGAAGAGGTCTAAGTTTACAATTCATCCTAAAGGGACCAAGATGTATCAGCATATGAAGAGAAGCTTCTGGTTGGAAGGCATGAAGAGGGATGTTGGCTTGTGGGTAAGGTAGTACGCAAACTATCAATAAGTGAAAGCAGAACATCGAAAACCGAGTGGGTTGCTTCAGCCCTTAGATATTCCAGTTTGGAAATGGGATTCGATATCTATGAATTTTATAGACGGGTTGCCAAGATCAAATAGAGGTAATGAAAGTATATGGGTTATAGTAGACAGATTGACCAAAAATGCCCATTTCTTTCCTGTTAAGTCAACTACAACAACACCTGTTTTAGCTAAGTTGTTCCTGAAGAACATAGTTAGACTGCATGGAATTCCTAGTAGCATAGCCAGTGACAGAGATGCTTTGTTCAGTATTTATAGGATGTGATGGGTACCAAGCTTAATCTTAATTTAAGTACTGCATATCACCCTTAGACAGATGGGTAGACAGAGAGAGTCAACAAAGTACTCAAGGATCTACTGAGAGCTTGTGTATTTGATTTTGGTGGATCTTGGGAGGATCACCTACATTTGGTTGAGTTTTTCTATAATAATAGTTATCAGACAAGTTTAGGAATGGCGCCATCTGAAGCTTTGTATGGAAGACCATGCAAATCTTCAGCATGTTGGTTGGAAATTGGAGACGGATTAGTCTTAGGTCTAGATTTGATTAGAGAGGCATCAACGAAAATTGAGTTAATCTGAGGAAGGATGAAGGAAGCTCACTTAAGATAGAAGAGTTACACAGATAAGAGGTGTACGGACTTAAATTCTCACCTGGAGATAAGGTTTTTATTAAGGTATCACCAATGAAGAGCGTGACACAATTTGGAAAGTTGGAGAAGTTATCCCCAAGATATGTAGGTCCATTCCAGATTATAGAGAGGATTTGAAAGCTCGCATACAGAATAGAGTTACCGAGCAGTTTGGCAAATGTCCATACTGTAGTTCATCTGTCTCATCTCCGTAAGTATATGCATAATCCAAAGACTACTATTCCTCTAACAGGGTTGGATGACTTAGTGGTAGGGCCTATGTTGACTTTTTTAGACAACCAGTTCGGGTTGTAGCTAGAGATGGGAGTTTTTACCGATGATTGCTTTATTCAGTATTTAGTCCTTACTGAATTTCGAGGATGAAATTCTTTAAGGGGGGAGCCTGTAACATCCTTAATTTTGATAACATTATTCAGGGAAATTTAATTAGATAAATTAAATACAATAATGATGATAGAAGGATTGAGAGTTGAATAAATTATAACATGGGCCGTGATTAGTAATAAAAATTTAATGGGCTTTAATTGGTTTAAAGGATAATTAGTTCACACATGGGCATATTTGTGAAAATAGCCTCTTTATTTTACACGGCTATGCATTTCTCACTATTTTCCATTCACGTTCATTTTTATCAAATCAAAAATAAAACGCAAAAACCCTAATATAGCTGGCCATTTACAAGGAAAAAAGAGGAATTTCAATCTAAAGCTAAAGGTCAAAAGCTAGGGAGGATTAATTAACAATAAATCTCAAATTCCTTATCAAGTTTTAAGCGAATAACAATTCATTCCATCTCATTTTGGCATTATAATCATATGATTTTGGATTTGAGTATTTATCTTGTTTCTATGATATATTGGATGATGATATGCTTAATTTATGAATTGTTTGATTTAATCAATTTATTTGTGCATGAAATTTGTACTGTTTTAGGGGCAAAACCATGGGTTATTGATTTTAAAATGCCATGGAATTTTTTTATGTTAAATAAACATAATATTGGAGATGTTTTAATTTTCAAACTTTTTCAAGGTATAGAAATTCTATTATGAATTTTTGATGATAAAAATGATGTAATTGGGTGTAAAAATATTTTTTGAATATTTCATGAAGAATTTGGGCCTAAATTTTTACTATGTTTGAATACATGATGAAATTGATTTTCTATGGTTTTTGGGGATTTTTTCCAGTTGATTTATTTGGGAAAATAATTTATTTTTAAAGGACTTTTCTGAAAATATTGGTTTTGTTATATGGAAGGGTTTAACGTTATAAAATATTGATTTAGACCTAATAAACGCGGCAATTTTTACTTGTGAAGTATTTGAAAAGTTTTGAAGTAGCCAATCATGGAGTTACAATTGGTAGGTTAGTTATAAAGCAATTACCATGTTTAGCTAAAAACTAACATTTCAGAAAAAGGTGCTTCCATCTATTTCGGAGGCATATTTCGACCCCTTTACGTCCAACCATCTCAGTTGAAACCATGTCTATCGAAACCAAAAGTCAAAACCAAGGCACATGGTATCAATGGTATTAGTACTAAGTGAATTGGTAAGTAGCGGATGGTAGGATGTCGAAAGCTATGCTTTCGTCAGAGTCAAAACCAATGATCTCTTCTGAAAAGATAAACGCCTGCCTAGTTTTAAAAAGGCTTTCGACTGAGCCGATAACCTATAGAGTCGAAACGTTAGTTTGTTTTATAAAGTTAAATTATTGCCTTGTTTTACTTAAAGTTTTCAACATAGTCGAAAGCAAGGCTTTTGAAAGGGACTTCATAAATAGCTTTTGAAGGGGAATTTTTTCTTTAAATAAAAAGCTTTCGAAAGGGTAGGTTCCGACCTAGTCGAAACCTAGCCGCCACTTTCCTTCCAAAGTATTGTAGTCATCAATACCTTCGAAAGCTTGTCCTTGTTTTTACCTAGGTTAAGCCGCTTCCTAATTGCTTTCGAACGGGGTTGGGTGTTTCGAAGGTGATGGAGTCTAAAGGGGGTTTCGATCCTATACTTCGAAATTTAATTTTTTAAGGTCTTTGCTTTCGACTAAGATGGTTCTGACACCACGAACCTTTTCTCCAAATTAATTTTTGTTTGTTTCGAAAGAGATACTTTCATATATAACCATTTTGACCCAAACGATGTTTTTAAAGAGTAAACCCAATGCTTTCGAAGGATATTTTATTTGTTTTGAAGTTGTGTTTTAAAGAATTTTTCTTGATACCGTCGTAAGGTTTCATTGGTTTCGAAAGGTGTATATTTAGAGTTTTGAAAAACGATTTTCTATGCTTTCGAAGGAGTTCATCCAGGGTTATGAAAGTGATGTTTTAAGGTTTCAAAACATATAATCTCTTTCTCATTTTTAAGGAAAAACCATGGCAGAAATAAAGATTTTGGAAATGTTATTCACATTGTTATTAACCCACAACTATATTTTGGGGAAAGGGCAGAATAACTAGTTAGGTTGACCTAGTAGTGAATATGACTTAACAGATGTTAAATTCTTAATTAAAGATATTGGCGGGGCTAATTGGTTTACAGTAATCCCATAATAACTATACGATATCAACAGGGGCCAATAGGTTCATAATCAGCCTATTAAAACTATGATTTGATACTGGTAGGGGCCGGTAGATTTGTAGTTAGTACATGAAAACTATATCCGGATTAAGATATTGACAGTCAGTCAATAGGTTCCTAGTTAGCCCATGAAAACTAGAATGAGAAATAAGATATTAGAGTTACCAACAGGTTATTAGTGATCCTATGAAAACTAAGTATTTGGATAGATAGTCCATAAACATTTAACAGATTAATAGCAATACTAGAAACTATAATTGAGACAGATAGTCAGAATGCTTGGGGATGGGTAATCCAAATTTGATTGAATTGTTTTGCATATCATCATAAAGTTTTTAAAATACTATGTTTTAACCACTGTGGATGCAGGAGCACAGTATTTGGTTTTATAAATGTTTTAGGATACTAGAGAGGGGAAAATCCGTTCCGCTAAGTGGCGTAGTCTCACTAGATATCTAAATGGTTTGAGATGGTAAATTATTGTTTATACCAGCCTTTATGTCTGAGTCGAACTTTTTTCCCCTTAAACTCTTGGGTACTCAATTGATTTTGAGTAGGTTGAGAGTTAAGGTTTCCATGTGTTCTTTTAGTTGAATAAAGCTTCCGAGGATGTGCAGGAGGCAAGCTTGTAATTAGAGTTCTTTTATTTCTGCTGTATTTTATTTGTAAAGGTAAATTAATTTCTTGCCTATCTATATACTCTGATCTACCAAGAGGGCATCATCATGTCGCCCTTGGTGTATTTTATAATAATTATATGTTATCTAAACGTGGTCTGCGAATTGGGATTATGTAATCAATTTGGAATATTTTGAAATGGAATGTGAAATTTGTTTGCTGTTTAAATTTTTCCATATTCTTGTGTTTCTGTGCATTAATGTATCCAATGTCTCCAAGGATTAATAACTATGGTTGACTATAACATCCATAGCTTCTATTTTTAGGCCTCCGAGTAGGGGGATGTTACAGTAGGTGTGAAGATATATAGTGGCTAGCTTGGTAGTCCCACCAAAACTAATAGTTTCCATGTCTATCTGGCTTGGTTCGGCATGAGTGGTTCGGTGAAGCATGAGTAGTTCGGTAGTCATCGTTTGCTTGGTAGAAGTCTCGTAAGGTAGCTAAGCATCGAACATGGATTCCTATTCGATAGTTGGATACCGGACATAATTTTCTATTCTGTGGTAAGCTACCAAAGCCATAATCTCATTCGGTTGTCTACCGAACCAACCACTTGCTCTTTATAAAGCTCGTCATTTCCTTTCAATTTTTCTTTTTCTATCTTCCAACCTTCCTATCTTTTTGCCTTAACTTTATGATTAAGGGGTAATGCTTTAATTTACAATTTCTACAATGCTTGGTAGATCTCTCTGGATCAATTTTAACCATTGTGGGTTGTCAGATCTGTGATTGAGAAAGCTTTGATTCCATAAATCTTGAGGTTGTCTGCCATAACTTGATGATGGATAGTGGAATAGATGATTTAAGGTTATTAGATAAGGCCAAAATGATTCCTTGCTATCCGAAAGTGCTCAAGAGATTTGGTTAGCTAGTTTCTAGTGATCTAAGCCTATTTTCCATTGTTACACATCCATCATGTCCCCCTCAATTGTGCTCATCTATATGAAATTTATGGGTGTGAGGTTAGGTAGTAAACTGTTAAGTAGTAAACAGGTTGGGTGTTAAATGGTCAGGTTCCCTACCGAACTGTTTCTTCTATTCCTTTACAAACCAACATTCTTTGTGCCATAACTCCTTCGTTTGAAGTTGGAATTAACTAATACGTAGACTAATAACTACGTATCATTAAGTAGAGCACTCTTATTCCATTGGATATTTAATTTACTTGAATTGAATCATAGCTCTTTAAGGTCGGGTCATAAATTAGTTAGGTAGTGGACTGATTTTAAGATGACCATATCTTTGAATATGTAGCCCAAATTATGATAAGATTTCGACAAGGTACATGTCTTGAACTTAAACGTACTTTACAACAAGTTTGGGTGTATTTAGAGATTGTGCAAAAAAATTCAATAATAGTTTAAGGCTAAAATTTTTTGTATGCGTCCGAAACTCGCACAAAGTTGCTCACATTTGTTTATTGTTTATTTTCTTCTACTGATATGACGATAGCTTGGTATCCTTAAGGAAGTAGAATGCTTTTTTTATTCTATCACAAAAGGAGCTTGGTATTCATACGGGTATCGAAGATGGTTAGATTTGTAGTTAGGATTTTGGCCCGAGTCAACCTGATAGGATTTTAGTTGCCCCTTGAGAAGTAATAGGTTCATAGTGATCTTAAGAAACTATGCCAATGAATGGACAATTTTATAGGTTAGGTAATTATGAAAATGTGTGACCCTTAGGCCCACTGAAAACATGACCACTCATATTGACGCATTATGCATGATGATGTTTATAAAAAGTTATAGGCATTGTAGTCGCAAGTATATGTTATGATTGACATATTGGTTATAACAATACTGATGAGGTAAAACTAATTCTACTCAACGGTGCGGTCCCACTATGTATTTATCTTAGATTTAGGATGAGCAATATTATTCACACCGCACTTTTTGTCTGACTCGAAGTATTTGATTTCCCCCTGAACTCTCGGTCACTCAATTGAGTAAGGAAAGAGAAGGGTTTTCAAGTTAGGACATACAAAGTTTCTAAAGACGTGCAAGAGGCAATTAATTTTAGAAGCGTATTTCTACTGTGCAGTATAATTGTTTTTGTCGTTATTTGTGTGTAATGTGGTTATTATAGCCATCAAGTAGTTATAATTGTAATCATCTAAGGGAACATCTTCACACGTTGCTCTTGGGTTTACATTTGTAATTATTAATCAGAAAGATGTAAACGTGGAATTATGTAATTGGCATGTAATGAATTTAAACTTGAATGAATGAATTTTTTTGTGAATATTTGTAAATTCTCATTCTTTTGATGATATTGATACAATGACTGATTTCATTTTTTTCATTGGAAAATAATACTAAGGATGAATGCAACATCAATAATGTCTATCTTTTAAACTCAAAATAGGGGATGTTACACTGCATATATTGGTTTTTCCTTTGCTAGTGTACTATAGGGCCAATCAACCCTTTGTACAGCTCTATAGTCAGCATCCTAAAATCCTTGGGGTTATGGCAGTATTTATCTCTTAGGAAAAAGGAACTGTGACCTCTAGCTCTTATGCCTATTCAACTTATCCACATCAGATGCATCCTCTAATGATTCGTGCCGTCATATCGTCCAAATCAAGTGATTTTTAGTGATAGCTAGACCTTTCCCTTCAAAGGGAGTAGTCTTTTTCATCATCTATATGATGAATAAATCTTTAGTCCTAACCACAAACATGGCTCTTAGACTATCCCCAATGATCACTAAGTCCTCCATTAACGCCTACTTCAATGAGTGTAGGAGAACATTGATGGGAACGAGAAGTATTAACTATAGCTTTCCTCGTTCAGTACCTTCCATGTTAGATTTGGTACTAAACCGCTTCATGGGTTTTGTCTTTGTGACCAATAGTTTGCATCAATGTTCGATTTGGTACTAAACCGCTCCTCGGCTAGGAGAACACCTAGTCAATATATAACAATAAGAGAAAAAGAGGAAACGCTAGAAAAGTAAAGTACACATAAATTTATAGTGATTCAGCCATAACAGGCCTACACTATTCATTTTTATTCCTTTTCTTATATTTCAGTTTTTTATAGAGTTTAAGTATAAGGTACAATGATTTATGGTCATACAAGTAACTTCAAAGCTCTGTTCCATGGTTTCTATTCAACAGTCGCTGTTGGTTTTAAAAAATTGTCCCCTTGGCTGTTGAAAGCTTGGATATTTATAGGAGTGAAAAGGTAGGGGTCATTATAGTAAATTAGTTATATTTCCTATATATCATGCTTGGTTTGGTTATTTACATACATAGAAGTTATGATCTAATATTTCCTTACATTTCAAATTGCCTTTTCTTAAATGACTTGCTTGGTTCGATTGAAATAGGCTGGTTCGATGATCATTGAGTCAGTGAGTGGCTGTGGATATTTTTTAGGCCAAGTATAGAGAGGCTCACCTCGTTAGTCCAAATAATTCTCCACCTGTTTCGGCATACATTATACCAGACAAAAGTTCTTGTCCGTAGAAGGGAGGGGGTTAAACCACCAGACAAGATATCTTGTCCGTAGTCCCTATACCTGACAAGAATTTTTATACGGTGGAAAGATCACAAGGAGAGAAATCTTGCCCGGTAGTTTTTCTACTGAAAAAGTTTTCTTGTTCGATGGCATGACCACCAGATAAGAAATCAGATCTAGTAGTCCCTTGCACTAGGCAATATGAAGGAACAACATCCTCTCCTCTTCTTTGCATGGTTTAATTTGGTTGCCTTTGGGCTTCTTCCTTTCTCTACTCCACGGTCGTTTGGATGAGTTATGCTCCCTATCGTACACACACCTTTGTCATTTCTATAATGGCTTGGTAACTTGCCTCCCTCATTCCTTACGTGAAAATTCCTATAATACATGCCCTCAAAAGGATGCTTTATAGCATACATAGCGTGATTTATTCAATATATCTTGAGTGCCTAACTTAACTAAGTATTCCACCATCACAATCAAGAAACCCTTGGTAATTAAGAGTATCTAGGTTCAGAATCAATTCTGGCTCGGCATGCATCTTGGTCCTGTGCTAGAGATAGGTTTGGCGTTCGCTAGCTCGGCATACTTGGTTTGGTGACTGTTTGCTAAACAATATTTTATATTTGGTTATGCTAGTTCGGTATCAGTAGAGTGGTTGCCTATATATAGGCTAGGTTACCTCCATCCCAACCTTTCTTGCCATTTTTCAGCCCTAATTTTAAGCTTGTTGCTCTTCCGTTGAACCGCCACTTAGATTCGCTTCCAAATCACTCTCAATTTCGATTTTAATTTATTTTTCGATGATTTACTAAAGTACGATCTCTTCTTTATTAACTTCTTCCATTTTACTATAGAATTTAACAATGACCCCTTTCTCACCCTCATCACTTTGGTTCAGGAAACATTGGCAAAGGAAAGCTGAGGCTATAAATGTTTAATACCCCTTAATTTAGCTTGCGATGCCTTGGCCTTGAATCTTAATAGTCCTTAGGGTTTTGGTGTTTTAGGGCTTTGTTCGGTCATCTATGATTATCGAGCAAATAGGGACCAGATAGGGGCGATTAAACAAAGATGCGAGGTAAACCTTGGTTTTCACATGGAGTTATCTTAGTATTTCATGTTTTGTTTTGAGGCAAGCAGGGGATTGGTTCGGTGGTTAGGTTGTTGTCATCGAACTATAAACTTGTACAAATGAATGGGGCCATGCCATTCAACCACTAAATTACACAAACTAGAGGCTCCAACTTGATGTTGTTTAATAACATACTAAGTTTTTGTTGCACTTATATACACAAGATCACAAACACACACTTTGTGATAATGCGTCAGATAGGTTGCTATACTATACAGGTATGTCGAGTCATTAGAATACTCATTAGTCGAGCCACCAGATATCGGGCTCCTTCCTTTTCTGCTCCTACCAATCTCGCCCCTTCTACGCACCAGACTAGCCAACCCAACTCTTCTCGCTCTTTGGTATATGGTTATAGTGCTTATCAACTACTGGTAGAGTCCTCCATTTTATCGACCAAGCAGTTGGATACTGTAGCTGCTACCCATATACTTCCAAGGGATGATATGCTCTTACCTACTCCCTAAATAATAGGCTCATGCCCCTCCAGAAGGATATATGGCCTATTCAAGAAACCACTGCATGGTTGGTGCCCGACCTCCTCTTCCATAACAGATTATTGGTTTCCTGGTGTATTTGAAGATTTCTCCCTTCCAGTTGCATCCTAATGGGTATGCCATTCTAATTTGCCTCTGTGCTATCTTAATGCGGGAGTTTTAGGTTCCTCTTACCCATCAACAAATTAGGTTTCTGCATGCTATCAAAAGTAATGTGGGAGGTTCAGCGAGGAGTTAATTTAAACCGGTGTAGGACTTATACTCCAAGATAGTATATTCAAGAAAGAGCACTCCTTCATCTTGGGTGGCTCACCATGCTTCCATCGATGATACTCAGGACGTAGTCACCTTGATATCTCATTTAAATTCTTCCTTACTTAGAGAAGGTTTCGTTCTGACAATTAACCCTACGAGAGCTGCATCGAGCCATGATTTAGAGGTGACGCCGAGGTATTTGATGAAAATTCCCATAGAATTGAGGGATGTTTCCTGTTTGGTGATGGATGATATTTTGAGACATCTCGGGATACTAGTTGATGGACGCTTGATTAGGAAAGTAGAGCTCCCTCCCTACGCTAGCTTGCAAAGAAAGGGAAACGAAAAGCCTTGAAAGTAGGCGAGACCAGCGACAAACCATCTTCTCAGCCCTCTGCTTCAACTTCTCATTTGTTGTTGGACCCATCTGGAGCTAGTCCAACAATTTACACAAACACAAGTTCAGAGCTAGATTCCTTCAGGATCGAACTTGGTGTGGGTGGCCAACTAACATCCATAAGTGAATGGGATAATGACAACATTCTGCTAAGACATCTGAAGGAGCAAGCCCTCATTCTCATGATAGTGACATCACCACTTTAGATCGTAGTGAAGCTCACTCTTCTAAGTATATTGGCCTTGAGACCCTATCTAACCTTTATATCCATAAGGCTTTGAACATAACTTTCGGGCCTGATAAACAAGAAGAGTTTATTCTAGACGACTCACAGTTTTCTGTTATTTACAAGATCCTGGATCAGGGATTGACTACGGTGACTCTACCTTGATAGTAGAAAATCGATAGTAGTTGGAGGCGCATGAGGATTCTAAGGGTTCACTTAGATTCCATGCACTCTTTACACAAACTTTTCCTTTTTATGCTATAACGATACACTTCTTGACTATAACTAATTTCTTCCTCTTTATCTCTTGCATTTTCGTATGGAGTACGAGTTTAAAAAGTGGCAAGTTGCAATCCAAGTTTAAGCAGCTAAAGCTGGATGTACCTCCTATGGTTGTTAAGAATGCTTCCTCGCCATTTGACTTGAGCAAGAATATAGGGCAGCCAACCACGAAGCTTGTGACAAGGGAGATGGTTTCCAACTTTCTGCTTGGAGACAAAGGCATCCAAGAACCTTATGATAGATCCAGAAAGAATTCTCGGTCTCCTAGTAGCAAGTCGAGATCTAAGACTGCCATCCATCCCTCTAAATCCCCCAAGGCTTCTCCTTTTCTCCTCTCGGACTCAGAGACTTTCAAACAACAGAGGAGGATAGATAAAAGGGAGGAGATCATAGTCGTTTTTAACGGTAAGAAGAAAGGAAAAGACAAGGATGGAACTTTACTCGTCACTTATCCTAGCAACCCCAACTTCGACGAGTTCCAACAGCCATACCAACCGAGGGACCCCATCATTAGCCGGTGCCTTCACTCTCTCCTTTCTTGGTGTAATTGATCTCCTCGAGGATAGGCTAAAAGGCATGAAGGCGATATCAGAGTTCTATGCCAAAGTGCTTCAGGATGGTGAAGAAATTTGCAAGAAAAATTTCAATCAAAATATGAAGATTTTTGAGGTAAGAAAGCAGCTTTACGAGAAGGACAAATAGCATCATATTGTTCTGGATGCATTAGAAAGGTCTCAAGCAGAGCTAGAAAGGAGATTGAAAATTTTAAGACCGCTCATTTTGAAGAGTTGTCTAAGTTAAAGAAAGAGCACATTCGTGCTCTCAAGGTCACAAAAGAAGATTATAATTCCAAAGCTGGGAGGTTATTTGAAGACCACAAGAACATCAAGGCGAAGTTCCCTAAGAGGCTAGATGAGACTCAGGTGATTACCAATAGACTAAAGCATAGATTTTTAGAGTTGAGGAAGATGGCTAAGGTTTGGAAGGTTGAGAGGGCCTCTCTCTAAGTTAATCACTAGGTTTTCACCATCAAGAAAGCGATTGAAACTAAGAAGGTCGAGAAGGTGCATGCGAAATGCAATGGGATGAATAGCCAGCTAGACCAGATGGAAGAGCTTCTCAATGAGAATTAATTCTTGACGTTTATTGAAAGGAGCCTAGCATGGATGGATAACTATCAAGATGTTATGACATCCATCCATGGACGACTAATTAAAGATGATAAGGCAGCTAGTGAGCTTGTGGGTCCTTCAAACTTCATAATCAGGGAGAGTAGTGATGAGATGATTGCTGCCTTCAAAGATGATGTTGATGTCGAGGTTGTGGGATTCAATGATTCCACCGAGGACTTTTAGAGGGATAAAATTCTTAGGTGGAATGTCATGGCTAATTTCCTGAGGAAGTAGCCAAACGTAAGTTGGAGGCGATAGAGGAATTATAGCTTATGAAGAAGAAAAAGACTAAGCATGATGAGGCCACTGCGTCCAAGTTAAAAGAGGACCAGAAAGAGCTTGTTGGGTCCAAGCCATCGAGAAAGGGCCTCTCCTCGATGTCCAAGTCCAAGTTGGGCAGTTAAATCGCTTAGCGGTTTCATAGCAGTGGAGGTGCAAAATGTTGTAGCAGGATAAATAGAGGATATAGCAAAAAGTAGCAAAGATGTATAAAACATCATTAGATATAAAATCAAATATTTAAAGTTAATTTATTCTCATTCTCACATCATTTGTATAGGAAAGAGAAATATTATTTACTCTTAGATAACAAAACTGAAGAATATCATGACTTATATAGTCCATATTTAGTTAGCACAATAGCTTTTCAACATGTATTGAGCAATTATGCCTTAAAGTTAGGTCTACACTCTAACTATGTTGACTTGGTTTAAAATAGAACTAGTAAAATCAACATTTTTCTATTAATGTTGCTAATGTTGGTGCTAAAAAGCCTTGATTTATCGGTTGTAGTGGAATATAACAGGTCATAAAGCGAATCTACTATTCAAAAGTGCTATATTGAAAAACGTAGCGACCAAAGAGCGCTATATGCTATAGTGGGGATTTTATGGGGCTTTAGCTGCACAGAGTCCAAGTGAATTTGTAGTTGCACATTTTCTATTTTGGAATAATAGACTTTTGTTCTTGCTATACTAAACACTTGAATCGTGCTTGCCTAATTTTGATATTTTTATGAATGGGAGCTAATACATTATTTTTGACAATTATGGATCTAACCTGTAAATATTTGGATATTTGATGTGTTTGGATGTACTTTCTTTCACATAACTTTCTTTCTTGCTATGTTTCCATTGTTCCACTTTACTTGCTTTCATATTTTCATTCTGCATGTACCATAAACAAGATTATCCTAGCATCGATATGCTAATGGTAATTCCGTGGGATTCTAGGGTTGACCACATGAAACAAATCATTGGATTGATGGTTATGTTCTAATCATGGACATATCTGGTTGTTCTTTGCCATCTGAAGTCCAAGCTCGATCGTCGGTGGCAAACTACCCAGTCGGCGACCATGTCCTGACTATTAGTAAATCTAGCCCACCGCCATAGGCCAAAGTTAAGGGCCGATTGTTAGTGGGAGCTACCTAGTCGGCGGTCTTGTCTCAACCGTGGGTAAGTCCGATTCGCTACCCTAAGCCAAAGGGTGGGGCCGATCATTAATGGGAAACTTCCTTATTGACAGTTATGTCTTGACTATGGGTAAATCAGGTTCGCCGCTACCAGATAAAGATTGGGGCCAATCGTCAATGAGAAACTACCCAGTCGATGATCAAATCCTGATGTAACGACCCGAAATTTTCTAACCCGAAAATTCCAGATAGTTATGAAAAAGAAGAAAAAGATAGAAGAAGAAGAAGAACAGAAACACCAAACATCTCACAATCGCAGGGGATAAAATATAATAATAAATAATAATAGCTTACGAAAGAATACTATACCTGTTGATTACATTTCAATACATCAGAGTTTCACATATATTCAAATGCTGGTCATATACAATCTATTTATCACAGAATTACAATAATATAATTACAGCGGAATATTCTAAGCGATATTGCCATCCTGCTTGCCTCCGGAGCTCCAGAACGTACCTACCTGAAAATCTGTAATACTCGGTCTGACCCGAGCATTACACCAAAGTAACACCCGGGTCAGACTGGAAACCAGCGTGAGTAAACTCATCCAACATGGAATACCAAAGCATACAACTTATAAAGAACCCGGGTAACTCAAATCAATTTACAAAGTCACAATTTGATATAGACCTAACTTATTTCAATTAAGTTTTCTAAGTGTCAAAGTTTAGATTTAATAATACGATTCATTTAAATCCATTCATACCAACCCATCAATTCCTCATATCAAATTATACGAAGTTCGAAGTGGATTCGGGTATCTCCCAATACCCGATCCCAGCCTCCTCGAGTCTCACATCATCCTATCCCATATTATCCATACGAAAAACACAACATTCATATCAGAGATATCAGCACAATCCAAACATCTAATACCATTCAATCATTCATAAACAAAGCCTTATCACATACAAATCAATTCAATTGATTCAAATTGAATTTCAAACCTCAAACACATAGATTCCTTCATTTAACGTTAATTAACTCCAAATCAATTAGTTGGTCAATCCATCATTCTTCATCTTAATTTATCACCCTGGATTAATTATCCTTCAATTTCATTCAAGTAATTAATTTAATTAACTGCACGATATTAATTATTCTTAACGAAAATCAATAAGTAATCTTAATTACTTCATGAATTAATTAACTATTTTAATTACAATAATCCTTAATTGCTTATATTAACTAACTTCATAAGTCACTTATTATAGAATAGTCAATCTTAATTAATCAATCTTTGATTACATCATTGATTATATAAATTAATGATTTCAATTATATTTCAATTCATCCTAATCCACATTAATTACTTCATTCAACCACAATATTGATCTTCCTTGAATTATCTCAACCTATAATTAGCTATCCATTTATTTACTTCGTTAAATAAATCAATTTCTCTCTAATTAATCATCTTAATTAATCTCTTGATTAATTACACAAGTAATCATCTTTTATTAATTACATTAAGTATTCGCTTATCAAACCATCCATTAATTATTCTGGATTTAATAAACTTTTTAGAATGACTTAACTTTAATTAATTAATTAATTCAAACCTTTAATTACTAAATTAATCGCCCCAATCATTAATTGACTGAATTAGTTTATCATCCATTCTAATTACCCTACCAATTTAATGTATCACAAATCATTAAATCTTTATTAACATTAAAATGGAAACAATTCATTTTTATGATTTAAGTTTAAACAACTTAAACCCTAATATTTCGAGTCAAATTACAATTAACTCGAGAATCATCCAAAATCACAGACCGGATCATCAATTCACAGTGCATATCAAATTAGTTCAACCATTCAACCGAATATTTAAATTTAACCATTTAAATTTAAATAGAAATTCAACAGAGTGAGATTTACTCACCTTTGCCCTTGAATGCAGTCTATTTCCAATCCAGCTTGATTCCTTTACGTTTTAGACCTTGAATAGACATTTATACAATTTATGAATTTTCGAACCAATCGAACAAATCGATTACTCTTAATATTCATTTAAACTTAAATCTATTGGGTAAATGAAATCTTGAATTTTCTATTCAAATCCCTGATCAGCAAACTAAATGAATAATTTCAAACTTATTTACCATTAGATTAAAATGTTCAAAATAATTTAATCAACTATTGATTTAATTCAACTAATAATTTGATAAAACATTTCAGTGACTAAATTCATTAAATAAGTTAATTTACAAACTAATTTCCATAATCCATTCACTTGGGTTTTATTCAATCAGACTCCATTATGGAGGCGCCATTTTTTTATTATTTACGAATCGATTATGGAAATGAAAGAAAAGTGGGAGGCTCGGTCTCATAGCTGTTGAAAGAAAAGAGGATGGGAAAAATATCAATTTTTAGAAAGCTTCATGAGTACGCCTAAAAAAAATATCTCTGACATATGCACTTTAAATATTATTATATTATAAAATTTCAAAACGTCTCGTTAAGCATACGCGAAATCCCGAACCCGAATCAGATGTGCCAACAGACATATATAAGGTTTTACCCGAGTTCCGAACACAACGGAATGTGTTTCGAGAGCTAATTCGATCATATGAGCGAGTTACGATGTAAACGGTCAATTTTAAATTAAATCGATGAAAATAATTCGAAGCGTTTTGAGCTGCCAGGGTCAAATGACAACTCTGATTGCTACGAAAATTGAAATCCGATAATAACTAACTATTACAGATCCAATGGAACTGGTTTCGTCGAATTCCGAGACTGTGCCTCGGAAGGCTAATTTTAAATTCAATTTAAACGATACATTTTTAAAATTGAACAAATTACCTTTAAATTGAATTTCACCCATTCTATTATCTTCAGAATCATCCTTATAAATTTTATAAGCCTTCAAATTATTCTAAACAGGCTTAGAAATCCCGAATTCACCCAATTTCAAATTATATGATTTAATATTTAAACTATATAATTCAATAATTTAATTATCAAGTAAATATTAATATTTGGAATTCAAGTTAAAATTAACCTTTAAATATTTTAAAATCAATTAATTATTCCATTTAAAAGTGTTAAAAATTCTGGGTCGTCACACCTGACTATGGGAAATTCTGGCTGGCCATTACCGACTAGATTTTGGGGTCGATCATCAGCGGCGAGCTACCTAATTGTCGATCATGTCCTGACTGCAAGTAAATCCTGCTCGCTAATGCTGGCCAGTGGTTGGGGCCCGATCGTCAACGAAGAACTGCCCAATTAGAGATTATGTCGTGATTATAGGTAAATGCAGTTCAACACTGCTGGTAAAAGGTTCGGACCAATCGTCAATGTCAAATTGCCCGGTTGGTGGTCGCGTCCTGACCACAGGTAAATCCTGTTCGCGCTACTGGTTAGAGTTTTAGGGGATAAGCTCTATGTTACTATGAAGCCATCTTCCCTTGAGTAGTGAATTCAGCCTATGGGGCTTTCATGATGCTCGCCTGATGTAAATGTTGATGCGACGTGCTTGGTTTGTTTAACCTCCTACACATTAATCGTAGATGAGTATTTAATCAATTGATGCTAACGATCATATCCTCTTCATTATATTGAGTGTTCAAAAGAATTCATGTGAATCTAGAGGTACCTGACATAACAACATTTCAAGGAACATACATTCTATTAGAAATCATTTCGTAATTGTCTCAATTACACAATAGAAGTACAAAAGACAATAAGATTAAGTAAAATAACGATAAAGATTCTATGTGTACCATGATTTTTTGAGCATAACCTTATCTACCTTATTGAGGATGAAATCCCCATTGCTCAAGTCCTTATGGATGACATACGGTTCCTCACAAATTGGGTCGAGTGACCCTGGTCTAAGGAATATCCATTTTAGCACTAAGGCCCCTTCTTTGATCGGGAGATGTTTGACTATACAGTTGTATTACTTAGCTATCATTTTCTTATGCGCCAAAGCGTTTATAGCAGCATCTTTACGCCTTTCATCAATCAAATCCATTGATATATTTAGCAACTCTTTATTCTCATTCGGGTCATAATGAATCCTCTACTGCGATGACACTACTATCTCCACCGCTAACATCTCCTCTGTCTCATAAGCCAGGGAGAAAGGAGTATATCCGGCCGCCATATTGAAAGAAATGTGATAAGGCCACAATGCCAGAGGAAGCTCATCAACCCAAGCTCCTTTTGACTTTTCAAGCTTCTTCTTTAGAAGGGTGTTCAAAACCTTATTAACCTCTTCCAACTATCAATTGGCTTGCGGGTATACTACTACGGAGAAACACTTTTTTATTCCATGCTGTCGATTGAAGTTGGTAAACTCCTCACTGTCAAATTACCATCCATTATCCGAGATGATATGAAGAGGAACTCCGTAACTGCACATTACATTCCTGAAAAAAAATATTATAACCTTGGCCGACGACATCTTAGTAAGTGGTTCACCTATGATCCAGTTAGTAAAGTAGTTGATTTTCACTATAGCATACATAGTTCCACCCTTGGCCATGTTAAGTTTGTTGATCGGGTCTATTCCTCCATAACGCAAAGGGCCAGGGGCTAACCATGTGTGCTAGCTTAGTTAGGGGAAATCATGGGATCTTCGCAGACCATAAGCATTTTTCACATTCCTTTGCATATTCCTTGCATCAGTGTTTAACGTCGGCCAGAGGCATCCACATCGTAGCTCCTTTGCTATAGTTTGCCCCCACAATGTGGTCCCGTAGTTGTTCTATTGTATAATCTCCGTTGCCACTTTGGCTTCCCTCCCGACTACATGGCTTAACAACATGTTAGAAAGTCCCTTTCGATGCAACATACCGCTTGGATAATGAAGCAAAGCACCTTCCTCAAGATCTTCTTGGCTTCAATCTCATTGCCTGGTAAAACTAGCTTGTTCAAATACCTTATAATCGGCATTATTTAGGTTTCCTCGTTATTGATAATTGCATTCATGTATACCTCCTTAAAGCTGGGGCTAAGTAGGGTCACCACTGGTATTGACCCTAACACAGGCCCATCTCCTGAACTTTCCTATTTTCCAACTCATCTGCATCCTAATTCTCTTCCTATGTAATGTGTCTGATCATATAATGCTCCATCTTGTTAAGAATTTTTTTTACCTTTCTAAGGTAGAACGCCAAGACTTCTCCTTTAGCCTGGAACTCCCTTAGTACCAGATTTACAACCAATAAAAAGTCCCTATGCATGCACAACTTATTCCCAACTCTTTAGCTATCTCCAATACTGCCATTAACACCTCATATTCAGCCTCATTGTCAGTTTCCTTGAACCATAACTGTACCGCATAACTCAGCTTCCTCCTTTTCGGTTATGCTTGTTCGAAGCTTCACCTACATGCATCCTACATTTAAGGGCATCTTCCTTCCAAGACTCAACTTCATCGTCTCTAATAGTTAATTCAGTTATAAAATACATTCGATGTTGATAGGAAATCTCATACTGGCTTAGCTCAATGCTCCACTTCATGGTCTTCCTGAGGTGTTAGGGCGATTGTAACAACCCGATATTTTCATCCATTCGTATCCATTGTAAGTGCATATGTAGACACACACACCGGACTTGAATTGCTCAAAATACCGCATTGTAAATAAATTTGGAGCAAATGAAATACAATCACAGAATCACAGATACAGAAATATCAGAATAACTCGCAACGGAATATAAAATACATAGTAGTTCATGAAGCTACTACGGCAGAGTCTCAAACCAAATACATAATACAGTCTGAAAACAACATAATAGAAATCCCAAATACATAGAGGTTCACTAATACATGAGATAAACTAGAACAGCTGAAAACAGAAAGTAGATATAAAATGTAGATAAGCAGAAACTCCAGCAAAGACCAGCTCCAGAAAGAGAATCCAAAGCTGTGAATACTCAGGCTGAACCGAGCGTAAAGTAAAACACAAAACACTCGAGTCAGGACAATATATACTTATATAATGTAAACCAACTCAAGTGAGCTGTAGTAGAAATGCATAATAACTTAAAGGATGCTTGGGATCGCCCATCCTTAAAGAATCAGTTAAACTATAAATTAAATACATCCCGTGGTTAAAATTTCAAAATGATATTTTATACTTCAAAATCAAATATCATTTCAAAATTCAATATCATTCAAAATCCATTTCAAAATATCAAAATATCATATCTTCCAAACCACATTCATTTTTATTTAATTTAAATACCATTACAAAACACATTCAAAATAGTTTACATTTCGAAACAAATTACTTCATTTTAAATCATAAAATGAAGTTATTATATTTAATAATTAAATTATTAAATTTCCAAAATTTTAGTCTTTCAAAATTCATTTATTCACTTAATCTAACAAAACAGATGAAAATTCAACTTTCGCAGCATTTAGAAATTGCTGTAGAAAGTTACATTCAAAACGGTTCAATTTAACAAAAGATAACATTTAAAAATGTTGTAATAGGGTTACATTAGTTTCAGATAAAACTTAGTTAAATTCAACAATTATAACATTTGCAAAAATGCTATAATAGCCTTTAATTAAACTTAGCTATTTGGTTCATTATTACCAACTATAGCATTTACAAACGTTGTATTATCATTTACATTAGAATTAATAACACTTCAGAAATGCAGTTAATTAACTTCAAATATCCAGTATAATTTCACAAACAATTATATTTTTATTTAAATCATTTTTAACTTATAAAATCATATAATTTCACTTTTAAAACAATCATTCAAATACCCTTATTCATGATTTTATAAAGTTATATCTCCATTCAAAAATCAAAATTTAATAATAATTCACTTATTAAATTCCAACATTAAATTTAAATTCATTAAATTAAATTTAACTTAACACTTAGTTTAAAATTTTCAAATATAACTTAATTTCATTTTTATTTACTTAACTTAAAATTCACTTTTAAGCCATATTCACAAATATCCAATTTTAGTTATATTTAAAAATTTCAACTTAAATATTCATTCATTTCACATTTGAACTTTATTCAAAAATCATTAATATATTATAAAATCACTTTAAATTCATTTAATTCAAAATATCATAAATTTATCATATTTTCATATTTAATTTAAATTCCATTTATTACCAAATTATAATTTCCAAAATAACTTACATTTCAGATTTTCTAACTTTACCATTTATTTATTTCACTTATAAATTTTTAGAAAATCAATCATGCTTTACAAAAATCATTTTTAATCAAATTTAAATCAAAATATTATAATATTTACATTTCTAAAATATTTTAAATTTTTTAGAAAAATATATTTTAACAACGGGTCTGTATTTCATTTTCTAGCCTAAATAAAGTGATACGGGTAATATATCATTTCAACCCGTAAGTTACAAAGAAAACACGGGTTTGATTGTTTAAAACCCGCAATCCCAAGTAAATGAAATAATTGAAAATCATTCAGGCCTATCATTTCAGCCCATAATGATTTTCTCCTATTATAAAGTCCGTTCGGGTATGTATCATTTCAACTCATAGTGATTCTAATCTAAAGGGAACTTGCAGTGTGATAAACTGATAAAAATAACAGAACGACATAATATAACAGTAACAGATGTTATAACTGGTGTTTAAGCATGGGTGAACATCATATAATCACAATATAGCAGGTGTAGCATGATAATGCATTTTACAGATTCAAAAGGGGTCAATTTACTAGTTATATATGTACATATTGTCTGGTGAGAATAACTCATCTGTTCAGAGCTGGAGATAGCTACCAAAGCAAACAATATAGACACTATGAAGGCACGACAATACGGAAATGACTTGAGAGTGGAGAGCCAAAGCTAAAATCCTTGATCAAACATTTGAGCAAAACAATGCAACATAGATAAGTTTCAAAACAATTTATCACTAAACGATGTTAGAAATCAAAGCCCAAAACAAAATCAAATGCATTGCACTTGTTCTCAATTTCATATGCATCAGCTAGGTAGGCGTTTAGCCCAGCCATGGCATGCTATAGGGCCTGGTTTGGGTTCAGCATGGGTCGTCCTATGATGGTTTTGATGGTGCATAGATCTAGGTGCATACATCTTCAACTATTAGGCAATATACAACATATCTTAGCTACAAATGGGTTCGGCCAGAGGTTCTAAGGTCAAGGCCTGATGTCCAGATGATGGCGAGTGACGTGGCAGGGGTTGGAGATCAGGTCAGAGGTGGTGGTGGTGGAGGAAGTGGCGGCTAGAGGTGGTAGAAGGTGATGGAACAAGAGATAGCTTGGTTTACGTATAAAGTGATGGTTTAAGTGGATTTTGGTGTTGAAGCTTGCCTAGATGGGCTCGGCCTGGCCATGGTGGTGGACTAGAGGGGTGGTTGATCAGAGAAGGAGGTGGTGGAGGTCGTCCTAGGCCTGGAGGAGAAGGAGCCGATCAAATCTAGTTGAGAACAATTGCAAAAATCAAGTAGAAAAACATAGAAACAAGAGAAGAAAAGAAGAATTTACCCAAACTCTTTTGATAAGAAATGGTGGACGTGATTTTTTTTTTGTTTGAGGAAGTTGTTCACATGAAAAATGAAGATGAGGCTGAAGAGAAAAAGTAGTGTACGGCAAAAAATGCACATAAACGAGGAGTTGTGAAAATGAAGAGTTTTGAAGGTGAAAAGCCTTAAGTTTTGTAACTTTTTTAAACCTTTAGTATTTCCTTTTCTTTTTAATTTTATATAAACAAAATAACTCAGAAATATACTTTAAAAACCGAAACCAAGTAAAATATAAGAAAATAATTAATTAATTTTAAAGAAAATATAAAAAGAATGAAAGAAATTACTTAAAAATACAAAACAGTGTCCAGAAATTACAAATAAATCACTACTAGTCTTGGAAAAATATCCACTTCATTTTAAAAATATTATGAATTGAAAATTTGAAAAATAAAAATTTATTTAGAAAAATAGAAAAAGGAATAAAGAAATTGTTTAAACGTAGCAAATAGGACATAAAAATTACAAGAAAATTACCAATGGCTTTGGAAAATTATTTACTTCATTTAAAAAATATTTAAAAAAAATACATAAAATAACATATTAACACATACAAAAATAAAATATGACAAAGATATAATTTATATAATTTAAAACAGACAAAATTGCTAAATAAAACAAATTGCACTCAATATTGAAATATACATAACTTTCACAATTTAAATCCGTTTTCAACGAAACAAAAAGCAGTATTCAAGTTGTTAAATCTATTTTCATAATAAAAGATAAAATGTAATAATTTAAATATTTAAATTTGAAATTTAATAGTCAAAGTTTGACCAGTTTGACCAGAAATCCACTTTTCAGTAAAATATTCAATTTATACCAGTTGGAATTATAATTCACATAATAATCAAAGTTTATATTTAAAAATGAAAATTTTGAAATGAAACAAGTTTAAAATAATTTCAAAATGAAGTAAAGTCAAAATTAAAATATACATAAAAATCTAGGGTTGTTACACTCTCCCCCACTCAAATCTTTTCGTCCTCGAAAAGGAAAGAAGCGGAGAAACAACTAGAAAGAACAATAGGTTGGAAGACATCCCGGAAGAAGGTAGGGAGAAAGTAGCTAAGAGGGAAAGTAGGTTGAAAGACAAGGATGAACCATTATTTAAACCATTATACATTTCAATTTAAATTTTTTTATAGTATGATGAATAGTCATTTGATTCAAATCCGACGGTTCAAAGTAAACAATATTTAAAACATTGTAAATTCTTAGAAGGGAAAATAACTGATCAAAATATTCTTTATATAGTACTTTATCAAGATACTTTTATCAAAATACTTTTATAACTCGATGTCTTAACAAGTTTACTTTCGTTCCTGCAGACTCTGGCCATACGTTGATCAGGAGCAAAGCTATAATTCTCCAGGTACTTGGTAGACTTGTTTCAACACCCAGTGAAAATACTTGAAAACCTTTAAAAACAGATATGGAAAATACAATCCAAGCAAATCAACCAAACCGAAACAGTTGTCTAACCATGAATCGCAGATACACAATGGTTACGCCTGGATCCCCCAGGAAACAATTTGTATCCGTAAGCTTTCTCAGCCCTGCGAGTTACGCCATGATGACTAGTAGAGTGCAGGATATACAATGGTTACGCCTGGATCCCCCAGGAAACAATCCGTCCCCCTAGGTCGTCGCAGCCAGGCAATTTCGCTACTATGCGACCTACATAGAGTGCAGGATACACAATGGTTACTCCTGGATCCCCTAGGAAACAATCCGTACCCCCAGGCCAGCTCAGCCAGGCAGTTGCGCTATGCAGTCGCGATCATAGGACCACGGAGATCGCCGTGGAATTCGATGGACACTCGAGTATCATATCCGGAAAACCCAAATCAAAGAGAGAATAATATCGATAGAATGAACCCATGGTGTGGCCACAAAGCGGATATCAAGCAGAAGGCACTTTCCATATCTTTACTTCGAAAATATGTATCATATAGTACCTTTCAAAATCACTTTCAAATATCATAATTATATTAAGTCCATTATATATAAGATTCCATTTCAAATCGAATATTTTCCGAGTCCATAGTATATCAAATCATACTTATATAGACTTCGATTATATAAGATTTCAATTTACAAGTTGAGTACCTTTTCAACTCAATAGTTTCAAATCAACTTCATACTTATACAAATCCATTTTATATAAGTTCGGTAACTCCCAAATCAAGTATTTAGTAAATCAAGGTTCTCAGTTTTAATTCGTTTCAATGACATTTCAGTTTCAAAATGATGTATGATTTTGCCAAATCATTTCTTCCAAATTACATATATTAAGTTTCAAAGTTTCTTAAAATAATAGATTTAGAAAATAATCCAAATTTCGAGATCAAAAAAATTTAGGTCAAACAAATTCATTTCCATTTCAAACATATATTCACCTTCAAAAATCATAATACTTTCAAAGTTATAAATCTTTCGAAACCAAAATACTTGAAATCATTACACTTTGAAAATCATAACATTTAGAAATCATACATTTGAAATCATAAAACATTCCTTTAATTCTTTACATTTCACAAATTTGTTCAATTAAACCCAAATTTCAAATTTTAGTTCAATTCAATTTACTTTTCCAACAAAACCATTTAAAATATTATCTAATTTCAAATAAAGATTTGATCCATAAAATAAACTATTCATTCTTTAATATATTTCAGAGCTTAAAAGTACCATAGTCCAAAAATAAATTTCATAATTTCATATATCTCAAATTTTACTTCATTATTACTTAGTTTTGAAATATTAATTTCATAAATCCATCATTTTTAAATAAACTCAAATTACAAGTAAACCAAATATCCATTCATACCAATCTAAACTTAAAATATTCATTTATCAAAATCAATTATCATTTCAAATTCACATTCTTTATCAAAATAAAGATTAAATCATTTCCAACCCATTTCAATCATCAAAATATCTAAAATGGTTACTAAGTTTAATACCATCCCTTTTAAAACCCTCAAACGATTTATTTCTATGTGAAAAATCCAATTTACCATTGGAAAGATCATTATTCCATATATATATATATATATATATACTTTATTCAAAACATTTCAAATCTATATTTCATACCAGTATAATTCAAAATAATCTTGTTTATTTTTCTTAACAAAACAGTTTCAACTTATACAAATCATATTATTTCATACTTGAAACATACAAACTAAACTTATATTCTTTATCAAATACTTTATACCTTTCAAAATTTCTTAGGTTTGAAAATTTAGCCTCGATTTGGAAGTGATCGAACCTACAAAATAGTCGAAGAAATCATATTTTCAAAACCAAGAGTTGGAAATCACCATCAAATCAGTAAATTAATTCCAATAGATAAGGTTATACCAAAACAAATCTGAATCTCGAGGACTGAACACCGGCTTACTTTAAATCATTTCAAATATATATAAATATATATACATATATCTTTCGAACATCAAGCCATACTTCGAAATCTGAAATCAAAAATTTGTTTCACAAAATCACTCGCATAGCAAAGCTACTACATAGGCCTCTCCCCCACTCAGAAACTCGAAAATCAATGTCGATGATGCATGCATTCATCACCGAAATTATTTTCCAGCAACATAAGTGGGTTCTGGACTTTTATCTTCTTGAAACTTCTTTAAAATCTGTTCGAAATCTTTGGAATTCATTCGAATACATTTGAAATATTTCTTATTCGAAAAATATCTTTAAATCATATTATCATTTATATTTTCCAAAATCTTAAAACCGATTGGAAAACACAAGAGTTCGATTCATCGAGATTCAAATTCAAAACCCTTCAGTTATAAATCATTTTATATAAATTAGTTTTCTTATAAATTTTCACAATTTTAAATCCTTTTGAAACTTTAATTTTTATTTTACAAGATATATAATCTTTATCGAAAACATTTCACTTTTAAATACAAAATATGGTCATACTTATCAAAATAGTAATTTCGATGTATATGAAATTTTCAAAACACAATCAAACACAAATTTCCAAAGGATGATTCAGGGAAGGATTTCAAAACAAAATAGAGATTCAAATTTAGGAGAACTCTGATCAAAAAGAATTCTGATTCGAAGATAAGTTCGAACGAAGATGAGATAATTAATTACCAAATAGAAGATGGATAAGCCTTTATAAATCGTGGGCGACCTTAACGTGGGCGACCTTAACTGGGCCAACCATGACTTCAGGAATATAACCAATCGAAAATCTAAGGCAAATCGACATTCGATCGCCAGAGATAGAATCCGAGTAGAGCAGGAGATAGATAGCATCGTAAATCGAGGATACAGAAATCTCTGGTGAATCAATGCTAATTGTAAAGGAGATTCACCCCTTTACAAATCACTCGAAGATTTACGGAATCACCGATCTTAAAAGAGGTCATTCCAAAGTGGAGTTATGGAATGCTCCAAAATCAAAATGGATAAAATAGGGAAGACGAGACTGGATTTCAGAACAAGTGGAAGCGTTACAAAGTTCAAGGAATCCTAATCGATAAGAATCCTAACCAAGATATTTCGAACAAAGTGGATACAGAAGGGATGAAGTTTAGAAAATCTTGGTTTCAAAAATAAGAAAATTTTATACCAAAATAATCTTTGAAAATCTTTAAAAAAATAATTTGGAAATTATTTTATACTTCGAAAATACGTTCTCTCATAAAGAAAGGATTCTGAGATTGATTTCACTCATTCTAGGGTATTTCTATCCTATCTCTAATGAGTTTTTCTCCGCAGGCTAAGGTTTGCCTAAAACCAAAGCCTGATACCAATTGTAACAACCCGATATTTTCAGCCATTCGTATCCATTGTAAGTGCATAGGTAGACACACACGCTGGACTAGAATTTCTCAAAATACCGCATTGTAAATAAATTTGGAGCAAATGAAATACAATCATAGAATCACAGACACAGAAATATCAGAATAACTCACAACGGAATATAAAATACATAGTAGTTCGTGAAGCTACTACGGCAGAGTCTCAAACCAAATACATAATACAGTCTGAAAACAACATAATAGAAATCCCAAATACATAGAGGTTCACTAATACATGAGATAAACTAGAACAGCTGAAAACAGAAAGTAGATATAAAATGTAGATAAGCAGAAACTCCAGCAAGTACCAGCTCTAGAAAGAGAATCCAAAGCTGTGAATACTCAGGCTGATCCGAGCGTAAAGTAAAACACAAAACAATCGAGTCAGGACAATATATACTTATATAATGTAAACCAACTCAAGTGAGCTGTAGTAGAAATGCACAATTACTTAAAGGATGCTTGGGATCGCCCATCCTTTAAGAATCAGTTAAACTATAAATTAAATACATCACATGGTTAAAATTTCAAAATGGTATTTTACACTTCAAAATCAAATATCATTTCAAAATTCAATATCATTCAAAATCCATTTCAAAATATCAGAGTATCATATCTTCCAAACCACATTCATTTTTATTTAATTTAAATACCATTACAAAACACATTTCAAAATAGTTTATATTTCGAAACAAATTAGTTCATTTTAAATCATAAAATGAAGTTATTATATTTAGTAATTAAATTATTAAATTTCTAAAATTTTAGTCTTTCAAAATTCATTTATTCACTTAATTTATTAAAACAGATGAAAATTCAACTTTCGCAGCATTTAGAAATTGCTACAGAAAGTTACATTCAAAACAGTTCAATTTAACAAAAGATAGCATTTAAAAATGCTGTAATAGGGTTACATTAGTTTCAAATAAAACTTAGTTAAATTCAACAATTATATCATTTGCAAAAATGCTATAACAGCCTTTAATTAAAGTTAGCCATTTGGTTCATTATTATCAACTACAACATTTACAAATGTTGTATTATCATTTACATTAGAATTAATAGCACTTCAGAAATGCAGTTAATTAACTTCAAATATCCAATATAATTTCACAAACAATTATATTTTTATTTAAATCATTTTTAACTTATAAAATCATATAATTTCACTTTTAAAACAATCATTCAAATACCCTTATTCACGATTTTATAAAGTTAAATCTCCATTCAAAAATCAAAATTTAATAATAATTCACTTATTCCAACATTAAATTTTAAATTCATTAAATTAAATTTAACTTCACACTTAAGTTTGAAATTTTCAAATATAAATTAATTTCATTTTTATTTACTTAACTTAAAATTCACTTTTAAGCCAAATTCACAAATATCCAATTTTAGTTATATTTCAAAATTTCAACTTAAATATTCATTCATTTCACATTTTAAATTTATTCAAAAATCATTAATATATTATAAAATCACTTTAAATTCATTTAATTTAAAATATCATAAATTTATCATATTTTCCTATTTAATTTAAATTCCATTTATCACCAAATTATAATTTCCAAAATAACTTACATTTTAGATTTTCTAACTTTACCATTTATTTATTACACTTATAAATTTTCAGAAAATCGATAATGCTTTACAAAAATCTTTTTTAACTAAATTTAAATCAAAATATTATAATATTTACATTTCTAAAATATTTTAAATTTTTTAGCAAAACATATTTTAACAACAGTCTGTATTTCATTTTCTAGCCTAAATAAAGTGATACGGGTAATATATCATTTCAACCCGTAAGTTACAAAGAAAACCCAGGTTTGATCGTTTCAAACCCGCAATCCCAAGTAAATGAAATAATTGAAAATCGTTCAGGCCTATCATTTCAGCCCATAATGATTTTCTCCTATTATAAAGTCTGTTCGGGTATGTATCATTTCAACTCATAGTGATTCTAATCTAAAGGGAACTTGCAGTGTGATAAACTGATAAAAATAATAGAACGGCATAATATAACAGTAACAGATGTTATAACTGGTGTTTAAGCATGGGTGAACATCATATAATCACAGTATAGCAGGTGTAGCATGATAATGCATTTTACAGATTCAAAAGGGGTCAATTTACTAGTTATATATGTACATATTGTCTGGTGAGAATAACTCACATGTTCAGAGCTGGAGATAGCTACCAAAGAAAACAATACATACACTATGAAGGTACAACAATACGAAAATGACTTGAGAGTGGAGAGCCAAAGTTAAAAGCCTTGATCAAACATTTGATCAAAACAATGCAACATAGATAAGTTTCAAAACAATTTATCACTAAATGATGTTAGAAATCAAAGCCCAAAACAAAATCAAATGCATTGCACTTGTTCTCAACTTCATATGCATCAGCTAGGTAGGTGTTTAGCTCAGCCATGGCATGCTATAGGATCTAGTTTGGGTTCAGCATGGGCCGGCCTATGATGGTTTTGATGGTGCATAGATCTAGGTGCATACATCTTCAACAACTAGGCAATATACAACATATCTTGGCTACAAATGGGTTCGGCCAGAGGTTCTAAGGTCAAGGCTTGATGTCCAGATGGTAGTGAGTGACGTGGAAGAGGTTAGAGGTCAGGTCAGAGGTGGTGGTGGTGGAGGAAGTGGCGGCTAGAGGTGGTAGAAGGTGATGGAACAAGAGATAGCTTGGTTTATGTATAAAGTGATGGTTTAAGTGGATTTCGGTGTTGAAGCTTGCCTAGATGGGCTCGGCCTGGCCATAGTGGTGGACTAGAGGGGTGGTTGATCAGAGAAGGAGGTGGTGGAGGTCGTCCTAGGCGTGGAGGAGAAGGAGCCGATCAAATTTAGTTGAGAACAATTGCAAAAATCAAGTAGAAAAACATAGAAACAAGAGAAGAAAAGAAGAATTTACCCAAACTCCTTTGATTAGAAATGGTGGCCGTGATTTTTTTTTGTTTGAGGAAGTTGTTCACGTGAAAAATGGAGATGAGGCTGAAGAGAAAACGAAGTATACGGCCAAAAATGCACATAAACGAGGAGTTCTGAAAATGAAGAGTTTTGAAGGTGAAAAGCCTTAAGTTTTGTAACTTTTTAAACGTTTGGTATTTTCTTTTTTTAATTTTATATAAACAAAATAACTCAGAAATATACTTTACAAACCGAAACCAGTAAAATATAAGAAAATAAATAATTAATTTTAAAGAAAATATAAAAAGAATGAAAGAAATTACTTAAAAATACAAAACAGTGTCCAGAAATTACAAATAAATCACTACTAGTCTTTGAAAAATATCCACTTCATTTTAAAAATATTATGATTGAAAATTTGAAAAATAATGATTTATTTATTATTTCTAAAATAAAATAAATAATTAAATTGGAGAAAAATAGAAAAAGGAATAAAGAAATTGTTTAAACGTAGCAAACATGACATAAAAATTACAAGAAAATTACAAATGGCTTTGGAAAATTATTTACTTCATTTAAAAAATATTAAAAACAAAAGTATACATAAAATAACATATTAACACATATTAAAACAAAATATGACAAAGAAAGTATAATTTATATAATTTAAAATAGACAGAATTGATAAATAAAACAAATTGCACTCAATATTGAAATATACATAACTTTCACAATTTAAATCCGTTTTCAACGAAACAAAAAGCAGTATTCAAGTTATTATATCTATTTTCATAATAAAAGATAAAATTTATGAATTTAAATATTTAAATTTGAAATTTATAAGTCAAAGTTTGACCAGAAATCCACTTTTCAGTAAAATATTCAATTTATACCAGTTGGAATTATAATTCACATAATAATCAAAGTTTATATTTAAAAATGAAATATTTGAAACGAAACAAGTTTAAAAAGTTTCAAAATGAAATAAAGTAAAAATTAAAATATACACAAAAATCTAGGGTTGTTACAGCGATGTACGATCTGCCTCAATGGTTGGTCTATCAATGGTCGGATGGGATGGGGCCGGAAATAGCGCCTTACCTTTTGAGATGCTATTAAGAGACAGTTTGCAAAATTTTCAAACTTAGGATACTTAGATTTTGATTCAATGAAGTGCTTACTCACATAATACACCACTGATTGCACCCGATCTTCTCCTAAACCAATGCTACACTCAAAGTGTGGGTCGATACAGGTAAAAATATAGATACATGCCTTCCACTAGTGTGGAAAGTACATACGGCTTTTGCATATGTTCCAGTAAATTAACAAATGCAACCAGACATTCATTCGTCCAGGAAAAGTTTCCTATTTCCTTCTTAACTACTACAAAAAATGGAACATATTTTTCAGTGGCTTTAGATATGAACCTGCTCAATGTCGCTACCTTATCATTCAGGCTCCGCATCTCCTTATGGGTCTTGGGTTTTTGATGCCTTCTGAATCTTAGACTTATTCTAGTTTAACTTTGATTCCCTTACCATGTATAATAAATCCAAAGAACTTTTTGGATGACACTCCAAAAGAACATTTTAGCGGATTCAGCTTCATCTCAAACTCTCGTAAAAGTTAAAATATTTCATCCAGGTAAGAAATGTACTTCTCGAGCTTTTTTTGATTTCACCAACATATCATCGACATATACCTCCATAGTTCTTCCAATTTAACTAGCAAACATCTTATTAACTAAATGTTGATACATTGTTGCTGCATTCTTGAGCCTAAATGACACAACTTTGTAATAATAGAGTACCAAGTCTGCAATGAAACTATTGTGCTCCTGGTATGGAACTTACATAGCGATCTGATTATATCCAGAATATGCGTCCATAAAACATAAAAGCCCATGCCTAAGGTTCTTTTTACTAACTGGTCGATTTTCAAATTGGAAAACAATCCTTAGGACATGCGTCATTTAGTTTGGATAAGTCAATACACGTTTGTTGTTTCCCATTTGGTTATCTCACTAGAACTGGGATAGCTATCCATTTTGGATATCAATATTTCCCAACGAATCCATTTACCAATAATGTTTCCACTTCTTCACTAAGGCCTGCTGACCACTTAAGCCCGGAGGTTCTCGTAGCTCAATATAAAAGGCATGACACGTAACTGATAGAGCAATTTCACACATTTTCAAATTGGACCAGGCAAAAACACCCTGATTATCTTGCAAGAATCCTATCATATGTATATTTAGATCTCGTATCAACCTGGATTCGATCATCGTCAGTTTCGCTGCGTCATTGCTATCCAACTCTACAAACTCTATCGCCTCTCTTGGCTCCATTGTCTCCCACTCTCCTTCATCTCTAGGGTCAATTCATTAGGATCACATGTAAACCCAAGCAAGGGTCCTCCTTTAATTGATATGCGATCACGTTTTTGGCATAGAGTGTGACTTATGCACCCTTCCTTTCTCCAGGTGTTTATTTTCTCAAAGCTCCGCCACATAACACTCTATGGCAGCATCCTGGTTTCCTGCACTACACCCACTCCATGAGCTGTAGGAAATTTAACAATCAAATAACATTAGGCTACCACTACACGAAAGTCTGATAAAGCTGATCGCCCAAAGAATGCGTTGTACATAGAGAATCCATCCACCAAAAGGAAACTTTTCTTTTGTAAAACTGATCTAGGACAGGTTCCTAGCTCGAAAAACAAATTCAGCCTTCTTAAGGGCATTTTCCTTCTCTTTTGAAGCCATGTTGTTGCTAGTTGCACTATGTAACAACCTTTGTGGAAAATCCCATTCTATCAAATGCATTTTTGAATAAGATGTTTACCGAACTCCCAATATCCATTGAAATCCAATGTACTTCCATCGGGCTAAGCATTGCCGAAATCACCATAGGATCTGTATGTTGGTACCGTTATCTTATAAGTAACTATCATCGAAGAGTTTATGATCGAAGGACCATAACCTTACAGAATCCTTGCCTGCAGTGTACCTAAAAGCTTCCCCATTCTTCAAAGGCTTTGCATATTTTTCATCTTGGCCTAATTTTTGTCAGCCACGTGACGATCTTCCATTATGGTATTAATCACCAACCTCCCATCCTTATCATGAATAAAACTGGGTCCTTCTCCTCCATTTCTCAATGGTGGTTGTTTTGGGGCCTACCACATTGGAATGGCGGGGCATTAGGATTCGTAATGTACCATTCCAACTTCTATTTCCTAATGTTTTGTTCTATAAAAAATGGCAGCAATCATTAATGCCATGCCCATGAAATTCATGAAATATGCAGTATTTTCCTATATTTATTTTAGCTCCAATTTCCATTCTCGACGGAGGCATATTTTGTTTAAGCACGCTTGCGTCGCGAGTTAGATGTTATCCACGATATTAGTTAGGTCCATATAAGCATCGAACCTTAGCCCAGGTCAGAACCTCCTCCCTACTTTCTTTTCGCTAGACCTGCTTTGATTATTATCCTTCTGCTTCTCGACCAAACCACCTCCCCCACCTTTAACTATTGCATTCACACTACTAGATGCCTCTGATGACTTGATGACTGCTCCAATCTTTAGCCTAGCTGTTCCCTCCTCCAGTCATAGGAACTTTGTTGCCTTATAGAAGAAATTCAGAAAAGCTGTCGATTTCTCCTTAGTTAATCTCCTTGCCATCTTCATGTCTAGGCGCACTTCCCACACAATGCGATAAGTGTTAATCATTCATTAGCATCCTAGGCGCTAGCCACTGCGGCGTTGAAGCGAGTTATGTACTACTACAACATTTCATCTTCTCTTTATTTCACGTCTGATAATGAATATGAACCTTGGGTTGCTCCACATGTACCCCAAATTGGCTAATGAATTCTTTTTAGTATCTCCCATGAGTGGATTAGGTGAGGGAAAAGGCAACAAAATTACATTGTTGCTAAGTCTATTAATAATAAGAGAAAACACTTGCATGGGACTTCCTTCATTGCTCCACCCATTAGAATGTGTTGTGTATACCGTTATAGAAGCACTATTGGATTAGCCAGACTCTGATAGGGATCTATGGTGGGCATTCGAAAGCTTCAATGGTTTCGAGTGGTTTCTATCTCCATAGAGAACATGGTACCATCTTTCCCCTACTTCCATGTTCTTCTTGTTCAAGATGCATGCATTCTCTTATAGTTAGTGCTATCTGGTCCTCTGGTTTTGGTGTTGACAGGAGTTGGGTGGTCCTTTCCCTCCAGAGTGATAGAACTTCTTCGCTTCTTCTTTGATAACTTGTCCTGTAATCCCGGCCTCCATCCTAGTTTCAAGGTTGTTCACGGCGGTAAGTTTTCCATTTGTCAACAGCCATCTCCGCTAAGGAAAGGGATGCCACCTAGATCAAGAATATTCGACCATAGCCAGCCTTGGTTCAATGCCTCCTCTAGTAGGTCCAACACTGCACTCTCCTTTGCCTCTTGGATGCCCTAGAATGGGATCATCCTCTCACTTCAATGTTGTGTACGGTAGGTGTGTTTGCCCCAATCATGTCATGATTTGGTTCATAATAGCTTGTCAATGGGCAACAAACTAGGTATTAAGTTTCTCCACAACTCCTTCCAAGTCGCCTCTGGTGACATTGTCCGTTCTGATAGTGCTAGATGAATGATTGTCTTGATTGGAACTTGTTTGGTTAGCATTCCCACTGGTAGCACCAGCTATTCTCCTAGATTTTGGAGGAACGCTGGGAATCGGGTTTACAGTGAAAGTACCAAAAATGTTTGTGCAAAAAGTGGACAAACACCTCCATTCGATTTATAGCAATCAAGAAAATAGAGAAAACGCTAGAAAAGTAAAGTACACACAGATTAATAAGGGTTTTCCATAATTGGCCTACGTCCACTGTTCATTGTTATTCCTTTTCTTATATTTTAGCTTCTTATGGAGTCTGAAAGCAAAGTATAGCAGTTTATAGTCATACAAGTACCTTAAAAATTCTGTTTGGTGGTTTCTGTTCGAAAGTCACTGTTAGCTCTAAAAAGTTGTTTTGTGGCTTCTAGCGGCTTGGATATTTATGGAAGTTAAGAGGTAGAGGGGTCATTCCAATAAATCAGGTGGTTTCCATGTATAACATTTTTGATTCGATTATTTCCATATGTAGAAGATAGTAGACATGATTTAGAATTTCTTTATTTTCTTTTCTTAAATGTCTTGTTGGTTCGGCTGAAATAGGATTGTTCGACGATTGCTGGGTCGGTAGGTGGATGTGGACATCTTTTTTGATAAGCATGGAGAAGCTCCCCTCCTTGATCGGCATAGTTCTCCCCTATTTGTTAGGCATAGTTCTTCCCTCTTTGTTCGACATATGTTATATCAGATAAGAGATCTTGTTGCTGGAGGTGGGTGATAAACCGTCAGACACGTAACACAAATTGATCAAAAAGAACTAAAAGATAACTATTAAAGCTCAAAAATGGAATACGAGAAAACATCAGAATTTGGCTACCAAACTCTCACTATAGTGTTTGTAGTGATTTTTTGAACAACTTTCATATATAAAGCTTTAAAACCGAAGTTTAAATAGAGAAGTCATCGTCGTTTGAAGAATTCAGATCAAAATAATTCGTAAACACAAACAATTAAATAAATAATATAAACATTAATAAATAATGCAGGGCCCATTGGTCGACCTTTGTGAAGAGCTAGTCGGACGTTAGAGATCGACCTCTCCCTTCCATCGATCGACCATTCAAGCTTAGGGCCGACACAATGAACCTCGTCCTGAACGACTTAGATTTTATAAATAATAATCTAACATATGCGAATTATTCAAGTGCTGATAAATACAGGCCTACCCCTCAGTTTTCTTTAAAGTTTGTGAATTGAGCAACGAAGCTCTACTATTTCTCCTTCTCCATTACTTCTAGAAATTATAAAAATAATACATAGACACATGCACATACACACATTGGAGAAAGGTGAAAAACAAAAGAAAAGAAGGAGTGAATCAATTTTACAAAAAAGGTAAATTTAAATTATATAATCTATATTCCACTCAAAAGTCGCTTCTCAGATCTATAATTCAAATGGGTATGTATACACTCTTAGTACATATTATTACCATTATTATTCTTGAAGACATGCGACATGCGACATACCTATGACACCTTACCAATAACCAATGCCAAACGAATGGAAGTGTACCGATGTAGATAGTAAGAAGATGGATTAATGTCGAAGGCATAAATGTCGTATCTCATTAATAAAGGGTCATATACAATGTCGCATGTCACTGCTAAAGCCAAGGATACCGAACGCTAATAATGTCGCATACTAACTATAAAATTAGATGATTAACGCCGAGTCTTTTATGTCATTATGCAATGTTATAATTCATTAAAGAAGCAATGATGTCGAACATAATCGATACTGTGAGCCATCGGTATCAGTATCGCACCACATTAATGCTGTATTTTATCAATGCCGCCATTCACCTATGAAGATCGCTATACACTAATGTTGTATGTCATTGTTATTGAAGCCATCGTACTACTAATACTACTCCAATAGTACTGAATCAATGATGCCAATTATTTGTACCGCCAACAATCAATGCCACGTCTTATTGATGGCGCATTCCATCAACTCTTAGAAGACCTCGCGCATCTATACATGCGATATTGATGCCGAAAGTCATCAACATTCACAAGAGTTACCAAGGCCGATACCATGCAAAATAACTTTGCTTCCTACTAATGCCGCTCGATAGTAATGTCTCTTCACATTATGTTGCACTATATCAATCCTGCTTCGTGTCAATATTGATTCATGCCGATATAACTTCTGATTGATGACATTTCATGTCGATGCCAGATGCCTCCTCTATTTGAGCAGTGCCGAAGTCCAACTAAGCACCGAAAAATATCGAAGATCGTCTTCCAACAAGGCTTAGCGTCGCGCAGCGTTAATGATGCAAAAGGACATGGATGTCGACATCAAGCTGTAGCGCATGCCACATTTCTACCCCTACAAAATAGACCGGGGCATTGTAGAGGAGGCGAGTCATTCTTTTCTCTCTTCTTACATTTAAACTTTGTAACCCTAAATTAATTTGGGGATTTTAGTGCCAAGAGGCTATTGCATATAGGGCTATTTAGTTAAAGCCCTGTAAAATCCCCACTATAGCCCATAGCGCTCTTCGAGCACTACGCTTTTCCAATATAGCGCTATTAAATAATAGTTCCCCTTTAAGGCCCACCATTTTCCGCTACATCCACTAAATCAATGCTCTTTGGCATCCGTTGTAGAAAAATTAATATAAAAGGTTGATATGACTAGCTATCTTTTGAACTGAATCAAAAAAGTTATGGTAAAGACCTAAAGGCACAAGTACTCAGTATAAGTTAGAAATCTATCATAGTCATCAAATCTAGGCTGTAGAAATCATGATATTCTTCATTTTTGTTATATAATATTGAACAATATTTCCTTTTCTTATACAAATGATGTAAAAATGGGAATAAATTGAATTTAAATATCCAGTTTTACACCTAATGAAGCTTTTCGCATCTCCGCTATAACATTTTACACCTCCACCACTATAGAAACACTACGTTTTTTAACTGCATAGCATAGGACTTTGTACATTCAACATTATAGGGAATAAAAGCAAGATTTCTTGATTTATGGCCTACTTTCAAAACGCAAAGCAATTATGATTTCTTAATTATAGCTTGCTTCGAATTCCACAAGTACTCATATACATGATTTTTATTTTTCAAACGATTCACTACATGAATCTACTTCAAGTACATATAACCACACATAACTATGGATATGACTTCTTCATGGACCTAAACCTACTTGTTCACTCCTCTTAAGCCTTAACTCAACTAAGTGTTGCTTTTTTCCACCACTCATTGAGGATAAATATAGACTCTCCAAATTTCATTATTAGCCAAGGTTTCCTTCCTTTCACTCTTTAGGGTTAACGAAGAAATTCGTTAACATTTTAGCACTTGAAGGAGGACTCAAACCTCGGTCTCCATTAAAACCCTAAGGGGATCTACTCTAACTTGCATATATAGTGGTTAGAGGACTTTTCCTTACCAAGCATATCCCATTCCAAGCTAGCCTACCCTTGATTTTTAACACCATTTAATCGCATCAACTTGGTTAGTCATACAAATTAAATGTGTAAAAGTGTCCAAACAAGGATCCTCCGAGCCTCAAATGATTGCTCAAACCTACCAAATGACTAATAACCTTCGACTTTATGAGGAGCAAATACTAAGAATCATGACCAAAAGAATTATGGAACACAAAAGAAAGTAAGTAGCTCCTTATAATCCAGAAAATGGAGTTTAAAACCATTTCACGTAGGTCTTACCCCTAATCATTTCTTTGTAAAAGGAAGATAAGAGGGTTAATATCTTCACTGAAATAAGAAAATGAATCCAGCTCCAAGCTAGGGGAACTGTTTTCGAAAGAGAGATAACAAAAGACTTTGATCAATTTAGAAAGAGATGGGAGAATGTGCTTAGTCATTCCTATAGATTGAATGAACCTCAAAGCTCTTTGAAGTTAAATCTTGCTATAGAAATTAAGGAGCCCATCATATATAACAAAAGAGCTAAAAAAGAATCATCTTCCAAACGATTAAGGCTTTTCAAGAATTACTCCCTCACTACTTCCTACGAGAATATAAACCTCTTGACTAAGGACAAACTTAACTATTTGCCTTCCTAAAAGAAGGGTCCAAAGAATGAACAGAACCTCAAAGGATTATACTGCCAATATCATCGCTCTAATGGGCATGACACAAATCAATGTCGAAGTTTAGAGGGCTTAATCAACAATTTCCTAGGGTAAGGAAGGGTTAAAGAATTTGTAAAAAGATGTTAAACAAGTCATCAAATAATGAAGATTTTATGCATAAAGATAAGTGTATCTACATGGTTAAGGAGAAAAATAAACTCCAAAAGGAATAAGCCTTTGTCCCTACCAAGTTGGCCTGGTCAAAGCACCTCCTAGAGGGAGGTTAGAGTAAGTCTTTGGTTCCATCCAAAAGGGCCTAACTAAAGCACCTACTAGCCTTTAGTTCCGTCATCAAAGGCCGGAATAAAGCGCCTCTTAGAGGGTGGTCGGGTAAGTCACTAGTTCCGCTTAAGATAGCTACCTAGAGCACTGGACCAGCCTTTGGTATCATCATAAAAGGCCTCACTGAAGCACCTCCTAGAGGGAGGTTGGTTAAGTCTTTGGTTTTGCTTAAGAAAGCTAACCAAATGCAACAGGCAAAAGATCTAAATCATTATCTAAGACAGTGATAAGGGGTTTGATCCAAGCACAGATTATCACCTAAAATGGTGCCAAACAAATCAATCAAAAATGAGCCTTTTGTGCTCCAAAGCAAAATCAATCTTCAAGAGGAATATTTCTCAAATATGAGTCGTTTGTGTTTCAAAGGAAAATCAATCTTCTAGATGAATATCTATCAAATATGAGCCGTGTGTGCTCCAAAGAACAAGTAATATTCTAGAGGAAGATTTATCAGGGCAAACCATTTGCACTAAAAAACAAAGTCAATTAATATTCTACAGGAAGATTTACCAAATGTTGCCTCTCGTGATTTAAAGTGGTATTTATCTATTAGCTCAAAGGGAAGCACTATTGTCGGATGTGTTTACTAGCCTTCAATCTATTTCCAAATGAGTTTACTGGCTTTCTATTTCACTATTGCAAGATGAGTTTTCTGGTCTTCTATCTACTATCAAATGGTTTCTATTTCTGATCTAGTGATAGACCACATTAAAATCAAAAGATGTTTATATGAAAAATATCAGCCAAGCAATTTCAGAGATGAACCATTGTTCAATTCAAAGCTATATGCCATAAAGTGGGCATACATATTCAATCCAATAAACTCAAACGGAAGAGTGCATACATTACACTCAATGTAACATCTAAACGATTACAAATTTATTTACAATCTAATACAAAGGTATAAAAGATAGACAACAATAGAATTTTATTAAAAGTAATTCTTTGCTAAGAGTCAAGGCTTTGTGCCATCCTTTCCAAATCTACAATAACTGATGAAGAATGAATGGCTATATACAAAAGCTCTTTAAGTTCCTTCTTTTTTTTTCCAAATAATGTTCGCATCATCAACTAAGTTGATTTGAGTTTTCAGTGCACGCTTGAGAGTCTTATTGGCTTCTTTTAAGTTTTGAACCATGTTCTATAATTCCTTAATATCCTATTCAAAAGTGTGCTTTCACATTCAAGCTTTTCAACCTGGAAACATAAGCATTAAGACGTTGAAAAATGTTTTCATTCCACTTCTTATCAAAAAACTGCTTACAATGAACCTTGCCTACTCCATTTGGAAATCACTTTATTACATAAGCCCGGGGGTGGGTTTAACAAAGTAGGAAATTCTTTGCTAGCTAAGGATTGAGATCTTGTCATTTCCCCTGATTACGAGTAGGAAGGTTAGAATTGCCCCGCTCGATTGAGTTCCAAAGATTGGCAGAATAATTGGATCTTCATTAAATCCACTTCAAGATCATTTATCCGTTTATGTAATCTAGCTATCTCCTCATCAAATCAATTGAAGGTTTAGATCCTACAATTGTGTCAATCTTTTCTTTCATTTTTTGAAATTCTTGGTTCTTCTCGTTAATTTATTTCTCCAAGCTGGAAGTCATTTCTTTATATTTACAAAATGTTGACTTTAATTCATAATACTTCCTATCAACTCTATCCCTTTTGGATTAATTGGAAACTACAAATCTGTGGCATCTTGGGATGACCGTCTCTTTTCAATATCAACTAACACCATATCTTTGATATCATGCAACCGAGAAATAATACTTAGGGTGTCAGATGCAAGAACTAACCGGGTTTCCTATTCAAAATAAGTGAAATAGGAATAGATACATGAGAAATAAGCTCTTTTATTAGTGACGGCAAAGATTTATGAATTATAAGGAAATTCAAATTACATCACGGTTTTATTTTCAAACATTCAATCAACTCTTAAGATCTTGAAATAGCAACTTTGACCTTTTCAAATTGTCTAGTTGATATGGTAAAAGTGGAATCAAAAGAAGTTTAAATCCCTTCTGGGTTACTAATGGGAGTGAATCGATGATAACCTCATTTCTCGGTCAGAGGGCTAGTGTGATCACACAGTACTTTAGCGATAAGTACAAATTTTGCTAAGAAATTTGACTTTATCGTCGCCTAAGCGGTCGAAACAAAGCTGAGGAAATCGTGTGTAAACCTCCTGTAAATCTGTATTAAAACAATCTTTCCTAACTGAGAAGTTCTGAGAATCAGAGACTTCTCTTTATAGTCCCACTTTAGCTTGATAAATTTACTTAAATATTCCATGGGAATAGGACTAATTGGGGACCCTAATCTATATATCAAATGGAAAATTCGACTAAGCACGAAAAAAACAAAATTGATAAAAGTTCATGGGCTACTTGAGTTACATAGTACAATCATACAATATTTGAATTCATACAAAATTGATTTCTTTTATAGTTAAGAAATAAATCTCTTTCATTGTATTTGAGTTTCTTAGAGGGAATAAAGTGAGAAGAAAAACGAATAGAAGCAACTCTTGGGAGATTCCATTATGTCCCGAGATGAGGATCAGATTATGCTCATCTAATTATCTATGATTGAAGCGCTTAAGCGAACACCCATAGTTGTAACCCAAATAGGAGAAGTCGACGATTTTATTCCTAGAGTGAACTCTATATAGAAACTCCTCAAAGGCATTCATGTCATCGGACAACATCTAAAAGAGGTTCATTAGCTCTACATTCTCTACCAAGAGTCTCTCCCGATGAAGCCATGCTTTCTTCACCTATGAACCAACATAGACAATTCATTATCATCCTTCAATTATCTATCCAACCCCCACTCAATCAATCTATTTATATTTACCTCTTTACGAGCACAAATTCATAATGATATTTCAATTTTCTCCTTGACTTAAATAATTAACGTATTAGCTAAGAACTGCTTGATAACTTCAGACATTTAGGTGAAGCGATCCATACCTGAGAGAGAGGAATTAAAGATGAAGGATTCTACTCTCTCCCTTTGGGATTTTGGCTTTGAGGAGCACTGTCTTTTTGAGAAGAATTTTTAGTTAAGAAATTGGGAATTTCAGTGACATTCATACCTTGGGCCGCTAAGTCAAGGTTAGCGTCCCTTGATCCAACTTTCTCCTTCGGTTATCTAGAAGGACCCTTTCCATCACCACCACCATTGTCATCATTATCATCATTATTATCATCATCACCATCATCATCATGATCATCATCACCTTTGTGTTCATCATCATCCTCCCTCTTATCATCAGATTATGTTTTTTCGTCTGCTAGAGGGTCATTAAAAGTCGGTAGTTTCTTAGCATTAATCTCGTCCTCCTCCTTAAGAGATTCAACTTCAGACGTCTAGGCTTTCTCCATCATAGCTTTGAATTTCTTCTTAAACCCTTCATTTCAAGTTGTGGGAATAAAGGGAAAATCCAGATCCGGACATTACTGGATGTTGTTGGCATATGCTATATAGAGTGCCTACTCATAAGATTTCTCAATAATAGTATCGAGAGTTGTGTCAATGAAATGAGACACCTTTTGCTTTTCATCTCTGACTATGCCAATGGATTTGTCTAGGAGAATCCTTTTCCTTCTCAGTTTCTCCTTTAGAAACTCATTATCATCCATAAGATGGGTCTACTTCATACCGGCCTTCTCAAGGCTTGTCTCTAAAGTTTTCACTTTATCTTCTAAAGCCTGTTTGGCACTTTTTTGATCCTTAAGAGAGGTTCTTTCTAAATTATGGGAGGTGACATGTTTTTCTTTCTCATTTATAGCATCATCTTTTGCAGTCGAGTTATCGATTATATGATTAATAAGCAAAGAAATTTGTTCCTTGAGCATAGATACTTGACTAGAAGATCCTAATGCATCATCTTGAAAATGTAATATGTGCTTAATTACTTAAAATGCATAACATGTACGGATCAGAATATTATGTAAAAGGTTAAGAACCTAGAATAATTAAACAGAAAACATACATACCAATAAGAATTTCTTAAGGATAGTAAAGTGGTGGTCTTGAGAAAAAGATGAGGGCTGTGGTGGTTTAAGAGCAGCAAAAGACGAAGATTGGATGACTAATTAGGGAAGGTCATCAAAACAGCGAACGGGGGTTAGAGACTGAGACTTATAGGGAAAAGGGTCTTTTAAAGAAATACATAGGCCGAGCTTCACACAAAGACATTTAGAACCCTAGGAGAGTTCGAGAACGAAATACAAATAAGCGAATCTTGAGACTGCTCTGCCTCAACCGGCCATAGATCTTTTTCCCCAAGAGAGTCAAGGTTAAAAACTAGGACTTGGGTCGATATTTACAAATTGATCTTCATCCACAATAATAAGGGTATGCATGCCCTCGACTTTGGGGTTCTTGTTAGGAGTTGTTGCAGTAATGGATCCATCAATTGATTTCCTGTTTTAGGAGTTAATGAGTAAGTAATGATGTCCTTAAAAGATTGAGATTTTAGTAGCTGAGTTGAGACATAAGTGCCATCTATACTCTCCCTTTCATTAGGAGCGTAACTTGCGATCATCTTCTCTTTGGAGACAATTACCAAGGCAGATGAACCTAAATTGAAAAGAAAAGATTGTATGAGGACATCACAAGAGGTCTTGTATAGAATGCGGTGATATCTTACCAAGAGTCTTAGGATGAACTAAAGAGTTAGAAGAAAATGATTTTGGCTTTCCCATTACCAATGATCGTCTTCATTGAGCATTGCCTTTGACCATTGGAGGCAACCCCAAGATCTTATGGTGATCCAAAATAATAGAATATTGAAGGAGCTTTAATGGAGTTAACAGCTTAAGTCTGTTTCCCATATTCTCTACTATACGAGTTAGGGATTGCGTAGTTTCTTAGTCAGTAGGGCTTAGTTTTTTAGGAGCAAAACCTGAAAGAAAACATTACCAATAAAGAATAACAAATATGGATAACGGGAGACAAGAAATTTACTAGCAGTAGAAAATGTCGCTTTAATGTTAAAATAGCATTTTACGTAAAAGAACCGTGTCTCCCATCCTCTTTTCTTACTGACACCCTCACAAATTAAGCTTTTTGAAAGAGGACGGATCTGATGCAGTGGATGATCTTGTTGTCCACCAACCTTGAGAGGACCGACTGTTGAATGGAGAATCTCAACATTAAGAGAAAGGAGTCCTACCTCTCGAGCTAAGACTTCAAGACATGTTAAATGCGTACATGAACTAGGAGAGAACTGGATTGGGCACTGTTCAAGCACTCTAGGTATCTTAGAAGAAAATTAGGAAAGGACAGATAGCCTATATGACAGATGTGTATCGGGGTAAAAGAAGAGTAACATTCCGGTGGATTATAAATTTTGTTTGAACCAGCTGGAATAGCTACAATGCTAGTGATTCCAAATTGCCCCATGATGGAGTCAACTTTAGCCTGAGTAGTGATATATGATGGATTTATGATGTGGATCCACTTCTTTCTAGTGGAAAATGAAACCTTGAGGATAATGCTAGTCTCTTTAATGGACATTTTAGTTTACTTCTAACCTTCTATTTACCTGTTAGGTGATACTATTTCAATTTTAAGAAATGCTAATGCTTGTTATCTGGATGATTAAAAAGCATCTAAGTGGCTTATTTACTTTTTAGGCTACGACATCAAAATATTAAAAATATAAAGTCTAGCATGGTGCCAGTTGAGTAATTAATATTGAAATCTAAAATCAATCCAACTTGTTGTTAAATATTATGATAATAACATAAGCTTATAGAAATTGGCATGAAATTTGAATAAAAGTTAGTTCAAAGGAATTCTATGTGCAATACGACAATAATTGGCCCATAACTAATGGATACATCAATGTCGAATGTCACATATATTATATTATAAAATAATAATGAATGCCGTAATTATAACCAATGTCGAAAGAATGAGGTTTTTGACACTAATGAACAGTAACGACGTAGATCGATAATTTACTATCCGTTTAAGTAACTTTTAAGGTTCTAAAATAGCAATGACATAAATAACAATATCGAAAGAGGCTCAATTTATAATGTTATGAGTGGTGGATGAAACATAGTAGTAGACAATAAGGTTATCGGTATCAAAGCATACCTATAAGTTGGTGTCAAAAATAAGTGACATCATTTATAATTTCATGCTGAACTAAATGATGTAGCATCCAATTGGTATAAATTTTCCTATAACAGTCGGTGGATTACCGCACTTTAACTTAGTAAGAAATGACATGAAAATTTCATGTTATAGTAAAACTCGATGCCAATTGTTAGAATGATGGAACAGTAAAAACCTCAAGTAACACTAAATATCATATCGAAATTTATGAATTTCAGCATAAAAATGAATCAGTATTGAACTTTATAATAATGTCGTATTGCATCAGTATTGACATAGAGAAAAACAGTATCGAGTCTAATAAATCATCTTCTTCACTATTAAAGTAAAGAACACATCAATTTTTGTACCAACATCAATTTACTTAAAATTCATTTGTGCGAAATAGAAATTCAATGCTAATCCAACCTCAAATCATAATCGATTATAAACTTAGTTAGTATTATAAGTATTAAGGCCCTATAATGGAGTCCAAACGTCAAGCTGAAATCGAGGGAACCCAAATGAAACCATAGTAGCAATTTCAAAGAAATATTACCTAATTTAATTCATTAAATTGATTGATATAAAGCAAATGTCATACTTGAACTTTGATTCGAATACTTGAGAATTAAATTTTTGTATTTATTTGAAAATTTTGATTTCTTATTGGAGATTCTCAATTGCAGGTAAAAATAGAAGAAATGGATGCTTAGCTATTTATATAGAAGAAAGAAGATGAAAAAGCACCATCGATTCATTTTGAATAGATGGTTGGATTACCATGGAATACCAATAGGCGGCAAAGTTTATTACCGAGATCGTTGACTTGAAAAGTCAATGCTTTCTGCATACTAGGGGAGGCGCAAATGTTACTACTATTATCATTCTCGAAGATATGTGACATGCGATATAGCTGTGACACTGTACCAATAATCAATGCTAAAGGAATGGAAGTAAACAATTGTCGAAAGTATGAAGATGGATTAATATTGGAGGCATACAATGCAGCATCTCATTGATAAAGGGTTACATATACAATGTCATGTGTCATTAATAAAGCCAAGATATCAAACGCTAATGATGCCTCATACCAACTATAAAGTTGGATGATTAATGTCGAGTCTTCTATGTCATTAAGAAATGCTGTAATTCATCAAAGAAGCAATAACATCGCACATAATTAATACAATGAGCCATCAGCATCGCACCACATTAATGTTGTATTCTATTAATGCTATCATTCACCTAGGAAGACCGCTATACATTGATGTCATATACCATTGTTATCGAAGCCATCTTACTGCCAATACCAATCCAATAATACTAAATCATTGGTGCTTATTATTGGTTATTGGTTACTGCCAACAATTAGTGCCGCATCTTGTTGATGGTGCATTCCATCAATCCTTAGAAGACACTGTGCATCTATTCATAAGATGTTAATACCATAAGTTGTCAACATTTACAAGAGTTACCAAGGCTGATATCATATAAAAAGATGTCGTTTCGTGCAAATGTCGCTCCGTACTAATATCGCTCCAGATCAATGTTGCACTATATCAGTCCTACCTCATGTTAATATTGATTCATGCTGGTATAACTTCTGATTGATGATGTTGAATGCCTCCTCTATTTCAACAGTACTGAAGTCCAACTATGTGTCGAAGAATGTCGAAGAATGTCGAAGATCGTCTTACAACAAGGATTAGCGCCATGCAGCATTGGTGATGTCAAAGGACATGGATGCCGACATCAAGCTATAGCACATGCCATATTCTGCCCTTATAAAATTGACTTAGGGCATTGCAGAGGAGGTGAGTCATTCTTGTCTCTCTTCTTACATTGTAAACTTTGTAACCCCAAATTGATTTGGGGATTTTAGTGCAAAGAGGCTATTGCACATAGGGTTTTATACATTCAACATTATAGGGGATAAAAGAAAGATTTCTCCATCCATGGCTTACTTACGAATTCCAAAGCACTTGTGAATTCTTAATCATAGCTTACTTCGAATTCCAAAAGTACTCATATACTTGATTTCTATTTTTGCATATGATTGACTACATGAATCGACTTCAAGTACATATGACCTTACGTGACTATGCATATGACTTCTTTATGGACCGAAGCCTACTTGTTCATTCCTCCTATGTTTTAACTAAACCAAATATCGGTTTTTGCCAACACCCATTGTGGTAAAATCTAAGCTCTTTAAATTTTGTCGTTAGCCAAGATTCCCATCCTTACACTCTTTGAGGTTAATGAAAATTTTTGTTATAAGTACAATTTTGATTGGAAAGAAAAAGGAGTGAAGTAAGTAGAATGGATTAGGATCTGGAGGTTTAGAAACCATAAGGCGAGTAAAAACTACATGATTTACGTAATACCATTTTTTTATTGTTGAATTCTATTTTTGTTGGTATGCATATGTAAAAACTCATGGAATTATAGGCTTAATGAATGAGTCTAATTTGAAACCCTTGCCTACACATTCAGTAATTTGAATTAATTGATGAAAATAGTATATATATTTATACCTAGAAGTTTTGGAGAAATATCCTTAAAATTAGTGAAATATGGTATTGATAAGATTGAGTTGTTATTTCCAAATTCTGTTATTTGGGTTTAACTGCTAACCACTTATTTGGAAGGTTCTAATTTGATTTGAGATTTAAATTTTCTATATTTCAATCCATTAGAATTGTAGAATATATAATTTAGTGTATTTATAATCATGTGAAATTTCATAAACTGTCCAATGTCACAGTTATATATGAAAGAGTATGTGTTTGAAATGACAAGGAATATCTATACATCTAGATGAAAGTGATGCGCAAAGTTAGGAATTATCCATAGTTTGCACTATCTATTCAAATAAAATTAAAAAGAGTAAATTATTGTACTTACAAACACATTACATCCCCACTTTTTGGTAGTTTATGGAAGATTTGCAATGACAATATTTTCCTTTAGAAAAGATACAGTTCCGATGTATTAAAATTTAGAAATTGAAATTCACACATAAATGTATATTCATAAATCACTAAACTAAGAAAAAGAAGAATATATATAAATAGTATATAATTATAAATAATCTGGTTACCAATAGATACATATGCATAAAGAAAGTAAAGCTTAATAAATAAATTAATAGACATCAATTATCATACTAATTTCAAATAAAACACTAAAATATGAATACTGAAATAAATTAAGAAGTTAAAGGGAAGTTATAGGAATCGAATAAATATAGGTATTAACCCCTTTGGTAGACTTAATTACTATGATTAAATGGAAGATTTATATAGAAAGTAAAGTAGACACGATTAACTAAATTTGGAATGTATAATTAAAGTCATTAGTATTTTTCCAACTTGAATATGGAAGATCGTTTATAAAGGACATTTAATAATATTAATGAGAATAGAAATCTAAAGATAGTAAGTGTATAGGGTAAATAGGAAAGTTAACAAAAAAGTAAACTAATGAATAAAACGCAAATGAAATTAGGAGGCGTAGTAATTTCCACAATTGAAATTATAAGGCCTCAAAAATACATTACGACGGGTGATGTTTAGGTTAATTATGAATAATTTGGTTTAGTATGGGTTGGATGCAAGGTCAGTAGAGCTACACAACAAAAGTTTATTGTCTGCAAGAGGCTACTAGTAGATGTGTATACTTACCACCGACTCAAGACATCTCCAACTATAGGACCCATGAAAGGGAGATAAGTGCATAAATAGGTAGGTAGACTAGGGTTTTCCTCAAGTTGAAGTATTAAATGGCTAGATTACCTTTGAGGGTGTTATAGGGTTTACTCCAGGGTGGATGGTATTAAATGGCTGATGTGGGTCCGCTTCTTCACCATTAAGGAGTTTACCAACGATAGTGCATAATTAGGAATGGGGTTTGCTACAATTCAAAAAAGTGATACCAAGTAACCGTAATGGACATTTTCCTTGATTTCGAACTAGGCAAGGATCTATGCTAGCATTGTGTACGGGTATTTGTAGAGTAGGGTTGGACATAGTTTGAGTACTCCGTCGGTCCTGCACGACGGTGGTGAAGGCTCGGGTTAAGCCTATACGGATTACATTTCCTACCAGTGTAGAGTTCGTATGTGATATGCATTTCCACAAAGTTTGGTTATTTTTTTGGTTGGAGGTGTCTAGTTAACACGTTAGATGAGTTGCTTTAAGATGTGTTAGTCGTATGGCTGGCTTAAATCATAAAGCCGTGTCTAAGAATCATCGACCTTTGTAGTGAGAGCTGGTTGAGCAGCGTTTACGTTACCGGGGGTCTTCTTTTAAGGGGAATTCGTCGACGCTCATCTATACACACATACATATATATGCATTTATATGTACTCATACCTTGGAGTAGGGAAGTTGTGTCATACGTACATATGGGGTTAAAAATTCTAATACATAAGGGACATGCACTTGAATGGAAAGCAATCGGCACAAACTTGAGTTATGAATGAAGTATGTAATTTGCCACTCGACGGATCATTGTTATGAACCCTCCTCATTATAATCTATAAGACAGATTAAGAGGGACAAGACACTGGTACAAGTTAGAAATAGTAGATGGACAAAACATTTCATTCATGCTCTACATTAACAAGGCAACTAGATATTCAAGGAATAATATTAATAGTAAGGTAGTAGCCTTACTCGATGTTTGTGTTCTATTATAATTTACTATCCCATTATGATTTTTTAGTTAGCTCTATGATACACTTATATTTATTACAAGTTACAAACACCAATGATTCGTCCCTTAATGGACATAGTTTTTGAGTTTGTTGAGAATTTCAGGCCCATTGAGGTGCGAGATGTTGCTTTTGGTATCGGGGCTTAGGTAGGTTATTCATAGGAATTAGGATGCATTAAGTGAACGTATTTGTATTTATATATATTACGCGCCAAATTCTACAGATTCCGACTATAAAAGAAGTTGCGACCATATTCTTAAAAGACGGATAATGCAACTATGAGTTGGAAGAATAAATGGAGTTAAATTTATATGCATACTCCACTTACCCCATGGGGCATAGGTCGCACTTTAAGGCATTGACTTAAGAAGAGCATGAGCATGGCATATCGAAGGGTGCTTGAAATTGGATGGTACTTGACTCTTTTTGCAAGACCTAGACCACCCTATGATTTTGAATTTTGCGGAATTGTCAATTGATGGTGTACATTTCATGTAGATAGATGGAAGTAAAAAACCTATTTATTACAAATATCTAGAGGTAAGGTATAAATAGGAATAAGCAAGTTTCCGCAAGAAGATGTGCCTTAACCACCACAAGATAAGTGGAAAAGAAGAAAAGTGTAAAAGAAAGGTCAAACAAGAATCCATTCTGAGCCTGACTCCATGTGAAAGAATTTAATAAAAGATTTTAAATTTTCTTGAAATATTTGTAATGGGTTTCAATGAATTTATTTAAAAATAAAAGAACCCAATTGCTTAATAGTTGTTATTTTTGAAAGAAAGTAAATACTAAATTTTTTGGTATATAAAATATCCTTTAAAAAAATTCTTAAAAAAATAAGAAAAATTAGAAATTTTGATTGGAAGAGCTATTTAGAAATTCCTTATTGAAATTAGATTGGCTAGACTAAAAATTCCAATTAAAGGGTTTTCGAAAAAGGGGCCTTTTCTTTCTGAAATAAATGGAAAATAAAGCATATGTTTTGCCCGATGATTGCTCGATGATTTTACTATTTTTATAAATCAAAGTTTTAAAATTCTTTCTAAAAGGGTAGACAAATAGGAATGGTACTTGATATAAATGGGATAAACGGAATAGATGGGTAAGAATGCTCGATGGCGAAAATAGTAAGAATAATCATGTATAAGAGAATACAGAGAAAAATAACTATAGATTTATGAAAAAAAGTAAACTGTTGCATGTTATTTAAGAAAAGCCCAATGGCTAAAGCAGTAGATGAACGCGCTGTAACGAAGAAAACAATCAAACAGAAAGAGGGATATATAAGGAGAAGCCATTTAAAATAAAAGCAATTTAGGTAGAAGAAATTTAAATAGTAGTAAGATTAGGAAATATAAATAGGAACAATGTTAGGAATTCATATTAAAATAATGTTAATAATCTAATTACAACCAACATTGGAAAAACAGAGGAAAAATGGATAGTTTCCCTAAATATGTGCAGTAATTTCACATATTTTTTAAAAGTCACCTCATAGGTTATTTGATCTTGCTAAGAATTGAAAGTGGAACATTAATAGTAGGAAAAAATAAAATGAAAGTAGTTCCTGCCTACGCTGATACTTGTTTTTTTTAAATTATAAAAGATGTTGTGGAAACATTGTAATAGTGCATTTTTTAAAAATGGTTCGGTATAATAATTGAATTTTTGAAATGCCAAACTTAATAAATGGTTTGAGTTAAAAATCTTACTTTTTAAGAAGTAAAATCTTTGTTATGGATAGGCTCCAAAAGGGAAAAGTTGATTCGTTGACTATTCATGCAATAGAAACTAGACTCTTACTATTTGAAAAGAAGGATATAATGTGTTGTTCTAAGGAAATGATCGTTTTAAATTAAATGATAGCATTTACTTTTGAATTCAATAAATAAACTTATTTCATAAATCCCAAAATATAGTTTTAAAGGTTATAACACTTATAGCTAAAGTTGGTTAAGGTGAGGAGTTTTTCATGGCTCTTTTTGGAAACCAAGCAATTGTTGAATTTAATAAAACAATTGAGTTTATATTTTTCAATATAAAAGTTTTGGTTTAGGTACTTCAGGACTGTGAAGTTTAATAATTTTATAAAGAGTGGTGAAAACCAAAGCAACTATGATATGAAGTAGATAGGATGACTGCTAAGTAAAACTGGGTAAAAATTAAGGCTATGAATAAAATAGTTATAAAAGCTTATAGGTAGCGATAAGGAATCCCTGTTAAATACAAGGAATATCGGTATTAACCTAGGAATGATTTATTAGACATGTGCTAAAACCATAAGAAGAACCCACAAAGGGATAGGGGATGGTACCAAAGTACACTCCTATATGTTCTAGAGTATACTCACATGAAATATCAGATTAAAAATAAAGAAAACAAATACCGAATTTGAGAATATCATCAATAGATTTTGGATTAAAAGATGATAGTAGTATAATTCGAGAAGAGACGAGACGGCAAACACACATAGAGAACATTGGGTGACTTTGGATTAAAGAAGGCAAGATAGGGCATAGGAAATTTATTCTGCCAAGCTAATTTTTTGATGAGCTATTTTAAATTAGTGTAACGACTCAAAATTTTATACACTTTGTATTTAAATATCTAAATAATTTAAATATTTGAATCTTCGATTAAGTGTTACTAAAAGGATATAATAAGCTCTTTAACCTCCTTTTTAATCATAGCTAATGATGGGAAACTTGTTTTGAAAAAATGTTTACAAAAATATATTCTTTGGAAAAATATCGATAATCAGATCAAAAATCATTTTATCAATAAACGGCATTTTACCCATCAGGATTTGTGAAATTTTTTTACGCACGCTTATTTATTTAAGGGGACCTTAACTTGAGATAAAAATATTTTTGCGATTTATAGTGTTTAATGACGTCATAGGTGATGTCATCGGGAAATAATTAACTCTTAAGCTAACGATCTAATGAACACAACAGCGACTAATTAAACACTCTCCTCTTCATACAAGCTTGGAAGGTTCTAGAAACTTCCAATAGGATGAGAGATATTATCAAAGGGGTATAAGAGTAATTAGCTGTAAAGGAGATTTGACATAATGTAGAGAATGAGCAAAAATAGTAATACTAGAAAATGAAGTTATGTGGTGTAAAGTTTGAAATGATGGGATATATTATGTCATTAGGGATTTGAGGGTTATTTGGTCTTTTCCCTCCCCATTCCTAAGCCTATGCAAGGCGGGGCATACTCTTAAAAATAATCATAAAATTCCTAATCAAATCCAAGCTCCTTTAATGGCTTCTTCATCTCCTTTTCTACCTCCCTAATTTTCTCAAACTATATTCAAACCAACTCCAAACTCGACCAAACTTTGCCACAAGGCTTAGTAATTTATTAAAACACCTTCCACCAAGCTAATGTTGAAGAATAAAAGCCAAACTCCTAAAAGCCTCATTCCCATAAGCAATTAATGAGGAAGGCAATAGAGCAAGGTGGAAGTAAGGAAGGAGGAAAAAGATGGTGTGGCAAGGTAGAGCTTGACTTTGGTTCAAAGATCTTGATTACTTGAGTGGTTCAAGGTGAGTTAACACCTCATTTTGAATATAAAATATAACACATATTTGTTGTGTTTGATTGTGTTAAAGTTGGTTGAATTGTTGTAAACTTATGTTGAAACGGTGATCGTAACTTCTTAAAGTAAGTGACATATGTGATCCACGTACATGGACTTAAATAAACTTAGAATGGACTTTAATAGACTTGTATGACATATGAATAGGCCATGAACACAGCACTTAGGTTATAGATGGACTTTGGTTTAGAACGGGCTCAGATTCGAAAGTGCACTTGTAGCGATAGTTGCTATACATGCAGTTCTGAATTGCCTTATTTTTAGAAATTGTTAGGAACGTTGTAGAGAGGTCTTGAGGGATTTCTCACTATATTTATATTTTTATATATGTATGTTTGTTGCTATTAAAAGATTAAATTGTAAAAAGTTAAGTAACACCTCAAAAACGGCCAAAACCTCACTAGTGCAAAACTACCCCATATAACCTTGATTTTTGGACTTCAAATGTTTCAAAAAGGACTTTAAATTTGATGATTTATGTCATACTTACTAAAGTATTACATAACTCATATTTGAGTATTTAAAAATAGTTTGAGATTTATATGATTTTTTAAGAATTAGTTGTGAATTTTCAAAGGAGGGATATTTGTTAAAAATATGTCGCTTTCAAGTTTCTAATGATTTTTCAAACTTGTAATTTTCAAGTGATATTTTAAAGGAGTAGTTTAAAATATATTATAAGTATTATGAAGCATAAATATCTTATATAAGTATCTTGGAGAAATCTTATATAAATATCTTGGAAAATATCTTATATAAATATCTTGTTTTAAATTATAAAACAAATGGTTTAGAAAGGTGTTAGTAATTGTTAAATGGCTAAATCGTTATTTTTTAATTACTTATTAGAAAACTAATTAACTATGCTCTTAATAAGTGAACGATGTTATTTCATGTACTTATGAGAGTTCAAAATGATGTCGAATAGGGATGGAGCAAAAAAGCTCTAACTTACCGGGCATCCCTCCCAACCAAGGAATAGGTAAGTGGAAAATGTCAGAAATGTGTTAATCGAGTTGATTTCTTATTGCTTATGGAAATCATTAATGCTATACTTAATACAAAAAACAAAAGAGGTAGACTTATCTGTTTGTGAGATTCAAGACGGAAGTGTCTAGGCAAGGCTTGGAGCAACTAGTGCACAAGCTTACCAGGCTTTGCTCTTGGACGAGGAATAATTAAGTTGGAATTTCAGACATGAGTTAAGTGTGTGGATTATGATTTGTACAAGCATTAGTTTTCATAACTTGAGAGTTATCTAGTCCATATAGAACATAACCAAATATGAACTTTAATCTTTAAAACAAAGTTTTGTAAAGATAGTAACAAGTAGGAAAATCGTTTGGTTTTGTTATGACAATGTGTTAATCACATTCATATTTAATCCTTTTCAATTACTGTGACGAACCACCTCCTCAACCTTTGGAAATCAAGACTAATATACTCGGTATTCACGTGCTGCAAATCTAGGTGCCGAAGAGGCAGATTATCATGGAGTACAAAGAAAATAAATATGGAATAAAATCTCACACGAATGGAATAATATATATTATTTCAGCATATAATCTTCACAACTGAAAATTTTAAATAAATTTATTAGAGTTAAACATGGGCAGTTATAAACATTCGTTCTTACAAATCCGGTAAACAATAGTACACGATGTGGTGAAAAAGAGGTAATAGTCTACTAAAGAATCTTCTAAATCCATGCTCCGAGCTCTTCCAGATTTCATCTAAATAAACTTGACTATTAAGCTTCCCGAAAAAAATGGGCACCTAGAGTTTAAGGGGAAAGAAAATAAAGCCCGGGTCAGTCATGGGATTGGTATGAGAAACTCAAAATATGAGTGTTTGAAAACAAAAGGTATCACATACGACTGCGCCGTATATAAATAAGGAATGGGTTTTTATCTTATGATAACCAAAACATTTGCTACACAAAATCTAGGAATATTACTTTTAATGGCATAAAATACTTTTCAAAAAACTTATGAATCTTCGCCGAACTGTTACATTGATTAAATTCTAGCACACTAGCTACGAATTAGGTTCTACCATCAAATTCAAAGGAACTTATTAGGGAATGGATTTCCATACGATGGAAGGTAAGGAACTAACTTCCATATAGTACACCTCTAGAGGGATGTACCGAGGACCAACGACTTTTGAAAGCTCTGCACCAGGCAAGACTGGCCTACCAGTTGACCCAACTTGGTGGTGGATAGAATCGAATATAACATCACCCCAGTCGCAACCGACCTATCTATGGCCATAACATACACAACATACTCAACATATAGAGAGTAATCTGGAATAGTGATGCCATACCCTTATGGGTGTGACCCACGTAGCTTCACGACATGCCCCATTTGAGCCATTTTCGAGTGATGAGACCGGAGGTAATGACTTTCACATGACACATTCTACTTTGAATGCCACACTACCATTCCATGATCGCATAACTAATTTCTACAAATGTATAACCCCTGAGCTCGTATGTCTAAGGAAAGAGTGTTAAGCTAAGAGAAGTTTCCTTCTCCTTCACCAAATAGATGATACGTTTATAATGACCAATCTATGTCATTAGAAATGCAACATCAGACATTCGTCCATATAAGTTGTTCAGGAACAACTCCTACCATATCCTGTCAGGAATCATCCCTAGTATTGGCAGCGAGCAGCCCTTGAATCGAAGATCAAATGAAGATACTATTGTCATATATATATGATATGGAAAATTTCCCCCAAGGGTTAGTGATAAGAAGCCCTTTATTCATTTACTGTCATTCTATGTCTTCATTTCGAATACGAAAATTGGTTTGAAGTGGTTTTCGGATAAGAATCACTTAAATCCGACTCCAGTTCCTTCAAACAAATCATCGATAAAAAGATGTTTGGTAAATAGGTGCTTATCATTTTATTATTAATTCCTTTTTATCAAAAATACCCTCTAGAGTTATATATCTTTAAAACATTTCTTCTTGGTATATATGGAATCATTACACCCCTATATAATTTTGGAAATACCAAATCAAAATCATTTCTCATGAATCATATTGGAAAACCGTATTGAGTTAAAAACGGTCAGTAGAAATTATACTAATTCTACTCAACATCAAATTCCATATTCAACCTTTGTTATCCATCGAAAAACCTTGAAATCATCTTTTAAATTCACATGGATAGTATAGGTCCCTCCTTGGAATTTAGTACCAAGTATAAAAAGATTATCTCTAATGATCCAAGTTGCATGAAATAAAATTTGAAAATTTGAATCTTTTATACTTGCCTCATTTCTGACATTACGACGTTATCTATTCCTCGTCCAGGAAAGAGGCCAGATGAGCCTGGGCACTAGTTTCTCCTAAACATCTCCTTAGTCTATGCTCCTCACATTCGAATCTTATGAATAGAAAAATCTAGTCTACTCGTCGACATTTAGAGCCAAGATTAAATCACTTTATTTATAACAGCTTTACTTCAAATCATTCATTTAAGCTCTTTTAAATAAACTATAAAACCTCCAAATCATTATTAAAACACTTATTTATTCATTTGAAAACATTTATAAAAGATTTTAAAATGAACTGTTAAGTTCAAATCCATATTTCAAAAGTTATTGAAAATGCTACAAAAAGTGCTGTGAATAGTGCTTTTAAGGTTTATTTGATTAAAACTATTTTTCTATCATTTAGAAATCTATTTTTATAACTTAAATATCTTTTAAAACATTTTAAATTATTTATAGAATTTATTCCATATTTTTAAAGAATTTAAAATATCATTTATAAAGAATTTGTAGCTTCGTTTTCGAACTGCCCAACCACGACTATTTTGAAAACTTGTTTTGCTCATATTTCAAAATATGATAAATGAAATCTCGATCTTTTTTGTTTGAAAACTATGATTATAAGAGTTCGAAAAATTATTATTACAAAGTATTTTGTCTTTGATTCCATCATATAAATGGATTTAATTTTCAACGGCGTGAAATCGCGAACTACCATTGCACGACATGCCTATTTTAACCAATATTCCATTTTACTTTCAAACTTCATCGAAACGCTTCTAATGTTTATAAAACATTATTAAATCATTTTCAAAAAGGTTTAACAACTCATATATACCATTTTATTTACAAAAGGGAAAGTGATTTTCTTTGTGATTTTTGACGTGTATTTAATGAGACTTGTTAATACAATAAAACAGTCATATCATCGTCATCCAAACATGATAAAAAATCATCACAACCAAGCATAACCAAACATATATATCATCTAATATGTCATATTATAAATAAAATTTACCACCTTCATTTGATGATGGGACTAATTAGAATCAAGTATAGCTTTGCAAACTTTCATTCTAAGCCCATAACACTTGCTTCCCTTTCTAGGGTCTTCGCCTTGCTCCTTGGAGCCTTAGGTACTCACGGCCTAAGTACGAAAGTGGTGGTTGGCTCGACCAAATGAAGAGGCAGCGTTCGTGGATATGGTGGGGAAAAAGGAGCGATTTGAAGTAGTTTTAAAGAGTTTATACTAATATATACATACACGCGTGCACATGCACTAATAATTTAATTTTTTTCGCACATATTTTCTTCATGATTTTGCTAACATAAGAAGCCATTAAACAACTTAAAATTGGAGAAAGAAGATGAAGAATAAGTGTTAGGAACTTATGAAGAAAGGGGTGGGTATTTATAGAAAAATTTGAAAATAAATATCTAAATGCATAATTACACATTTCCCCCTTGCCCACGCCCCTTCCATCCCTTCCAAATGCATGGCAAGCCTCCTCTTGTGCCTCCATGTGCTTGAGGTAATATGGTGTAAGTGAGTTGATGGGTTGCTAAAGTATTAAGTTTTTCGAAAAATATCTTGATGTTTTGTAATATATGTATATTCAAATATATAAGTATATTGTGTGTATATATATGTTTATGTACATGTTAGGGTATGCATGTGTATGTTATATATGTGCACATGGCATATAGACAAGGTTTCAACAATTTTTGAACAACTTCCGTTCATTAAACCGTTGAAAATCGAAAAACCGATTCCCGATCATATTTTCACTTATAAGTTAATTTACATATAAATGTAAACAAAATTTAAAAACTCATTTCTTATCATTTTTAACTAACTAAAATGATAGCATTTGATTTTTAAAGCCATATAAATTAATATTAAACAATCATTTGTAAAAAGTGCTATTTTATCGATAAAGCAATATCAATTTTTTTATATTTCAAATCAAGTATATATCTTTATAAAACTATTATAAATGATTTATTATCAGTTTATAACAATTGAAAATTAATTATTATCATTTAAAACAATTATTATAACCATAATAATAAGTATTAAATCATTAACTCCTAATTTAAATTCATAAATCAGTATTTAAACATAAGGAATTACTAATGATGTCATAAATACCTTTATTTTTCCCAAAAATAAAATAAATAATTTTATTTCATATGTTTGTTCATTTATAAAAATAATTGTATGTACCCAGCTTTATGGACAATGTCTGATGATTATGGAGCTATTTATTGATAAAATGGTTTTCGATTATTTTATCGATAATTTTCCAAAGTATATATTTTGTGAACATTTTTCCAAAATAAGTTCATCATTATTATTCATTACTTAAATCTTGATTATTTTTTGAAAAATAATCTATATTTGGATAGTTAAAATAATTTAAATATCTTTAAATAAAGTCATCAAATTACGGATCATTACAATTACACTTAGGGATATAAATAGATTTTTAAAAGAATGATTTAAAGATAAGAAAAGGCTAAATGGTTTTGGGCTTGTAGTGGAAATGTTTTTAAGTGACATAGTCTTAAACCTTTTGAATGGATTTTTTAAAGCACTTGGATCCTTACATTGGATATTTTTAAAGAAATAATAAGTAATGGAAATCACTACTAATAAATAAGTTTTAATTAATTATAGGATTAATCAAATGGAAAGGATTAGGAGTTGCTTTTGTAACTTAATCATACTTTGTGTGGCTTAATTGTGTTTTGGATGATGATAGTGTTTCATGTGTTTTTATGGAAAGTAAACAAAACTGGGTTTCCATTTAGAAACATCATCTTATACGAGATCATCGATTAGTTGACTATCTAATTTGACCAAATATGACTTAAGAAGTTATTGAAAGGCTTCGCGATTTTATATCAATAAGAATCTCTGGGAGGAGTATTGGTACGAAACATATCTAGCTTTCGCTAACTTCTGGAAGAACCGAGATTGAGTTAACCAGAAAATTCATCGACTGGTTTTGAAGAGACTGGGATCGGTAAGTATTCTACTTATCAAATACAACTTCAAACCTAGTACGTGGTTTATGTTCTAGAGGCGGATGTGAAGTAATGTTATAGAGTTGAACTATCTATCCTATGATTAAGTCCAAGGGAAATGTCAACGTTAACAATTTTAAGGATGCAATCGTGTGGGACTGTCTATCTTGAGGTATACTCCAAGAGAGAGGAAGGTGTTAGCATTCATCGGAGAACTTATGCGAGGAACCTATATGGAGGTTCGAGATCTGTTCAAGATGCTCGAATCCATGCATTGATTCATGATATGTTCAAGATAAAGGAATCTAATTGGGGATTCGCATTCTGTTCAAGTGAGGAAGACTCGTGTGAAAGATGCCAAACGTAACCTTGACATCGAAGATGGCTAAAAATAGAGTAGGATGCACAACTCTAGGTTTAGCGACCCATGTCAGGATGTTATCAATTCCATTTCTACAGATACTTATCAATTATTGGCCAACGAGAGTTGATGATATTAGGTTCACATTGTCCATGTTTATGTTCAAATGATGGCCTCTTGTGTTTACCTTTACATTATATTTTATCAAGAGATATACAGTGCTTGAAAGGTACTTTCTGACCTTAGTACAACGGATTGGATTCGGCATCCCCGAAGAGATCTCTATGGAAAATTCATCACACGAACGTTCCTTGTCAATTTTGGTTATAATCCTATTATGCTAGAATGTAATCGATGCAACCATTTAGGCTATGATTAATATTTATTCTGAACCTTAGACATTATTATAATATCATTGGGTTCTCTATAAATGGTTTGATAGTCATAAAGTAAAAACCCATCCGTGTTTATGCCCAGTATGGTCTTACAAGATACCTTTATGTTGAAAGGTTTTTGTAATGTTAAAAATTTACTCGATCTATGTTTCTCATGTTAGTTTACCAGACCGATATGGGCGTTAATTTGTTTTAATGCTCGGGTCTGCCCTGTGTATGTTTCCAGATTTAATAATGGATGATTTGAAGATCATAGAGAAGGGTTAGAGTTCTACAAATCTTAATATTTATTTCCACTGCATTACCTTGTGTGTATCATTAGCATTTGTTAGGACATGTTGTTATAACTGTTAGGGCTGATTACTCTAACTCTGAAAAACTTTGTATCTTTGAATGATAGTTCTTTCCATCTTTTAATATTATACATGATCATTCAGTTATGAGATTTTATTGTGTTCCTTTTTCCTTATTCTATTTTTATTTATTTAACCCTAACAATTCATCTTTCCAATGCTTGGGTGCTCGGCACGTGAATACCGTGGATGTATTAGTGTCGACATTTGGAGGTCGAAATGTTGGTCATTACAGCTGGTATCAGAGCTGAAGGTTAAGCAAGAACCATGGCCTTGGTGGGTATGACTTATTAAGAGATAGAGTTTGGAATGCCCTAGCATGAGTCGAATGTATTATAAATATGAGAATGTATTTGCTAGTATTATAAAAATGTTTTATATTGTGTTAATTAGTCAGTTGAGTTGTTTATAAATTCTAATCAATGTGCCTGATCAACGTCATCGATAGGGGTTTCTAAACACTTGAACAAGGCAAAACGAAAAAGTGTTGTTTTCAAAATTGGTAAACTAGATAATTTTACCTAGGATTATATTTTATGTAAAAACATACAATTTTCATAAATTGATTTAGTTATTTATGATATATTTGTTAGGAAATGATTATTGTTATTCCGCCTTTTGACAAGGCCGGGACACCAAGGACTTGCTTGGAAACCAAGGACGGTTCATCCCAAGATTGGATAAACATAGGTTAGCTATGGATACTGGTAAAATTTTCCTAAGTCCGGATCGAGCTACAATCGATATGGTACAATGAGCGAAGCCAACATTCCAAATTTCAAGTCAATTGGAGTTCGTATGCCCGAGTTATGAACCGATCAAGTTTCATAGGAAAGGTGGTTATTTCGTATCCCTTCAGTTTCATATCCATCAAGTGCCAAAGAAAAACCTCTGTTATTCGTACCCATGGAAGGAGCAATGTTCTCATTCGTATCCATGGAGAGAAACAGCGATTAGTATCCGTGGAAAGCAGCACTGCATTCGTATCCATGAAAGATTGACTCATTCGTATCCACCTCACTTCTAAAATTTGTATCCATCACATAAACTCAGCCTCGTATCGATCGGCCCAGAGGCGCTTCATACCGTTACGTCATTATACAATTTGTATCGCTCATATTCTCCAACAACTCGTATCGATTGACCTAAGAATCGATACGATTGATACAACCCTCCAACGATATGAAGGTGTCTTTCCTCCATCGTTACGAAGTAAACAAGAGTGTATCGATACGAAGTGGTCACAATACGAAACTATCAATAAGAGGAGAGGTGTGGTCGAAGGATACGAATGAGCCCATCCCTATGGATATAAACGAGGCACAATCAAGAGAGAGACTCGGTCACTCGGCATGAAAAGTGGATCGATCCTCATATTTAGCGCTACGTCATCTGGTCAGCACATGCAAGCATGGATGCGAACAGGAAGATACGAGCACGTATCAATACGAAGTCGACGGCACATTTAAAATTCAAATTTGCATCGATCATAACTCGAGATCTACAAGTCCAAATGTGACCAAATTTTCACAGGAGCTTGCCTACAACCTAAAGAATGTACCTGATCAATTTCAACCAAAAAGGATGAATTCTTGATTGATACGAATTCCATTTGTATCACTTTGAAATCAAGTTGTAATCACCTGAACTCGATCCCATGGACCCACCCACATGCGAGAAGAAGTCCTCCAAGATCTGGACGAGATATTTGCTGCCTATGCCTATGAATATTGACCCTAGACCTACAGAAAATGGACTTTTTGCTTCTCTACATCGATAGTCTGCTGATATTGCTATCATACTTTGATTGTTCTGTTGTAATCCACTTGTAACCAACGTGTTATAATCAATAAACATCAATCATTTCATAGTAGACGTAGGCCATATGCCGAACCACTCTAAAATTGTGTGTTTCTGTACTTTTTCTTATTTGTTGATCAGTGTGTTTGTTAGATCTGCCTCATTTTACATTTACTTTCTTCATTTTATCTCTTCAAACACATCTGAAGAGTGTTGTGCCCAATTTTGGTACAAACACTTTGGTACTTTCATTGAGAAAACCTAGCCTTTCTCCTGGTCATTGGATCTACTATCGATATCGAATTGGAAGAATCTAAGGAGAAGATCCAGATCTCAAGCTTAGAAGTTCTTCCATCCTATTTAGATTTGCATCAAGTCTAGGAGATAACTTCGCTATTCACTATGGTGGCTACTAGGACTACCTCAACTGCTACAGATCCAGAAGGACAGGATAGGCAAAACTGAACTTCCCTCTGCACACCAGAATGCAGTTGGACCTTCGGATCCACAAGGCCCTATCACCAGGGAGGAGTTCCAATGCAAGAGCTGACCCAAAGCCGCCAGTGGCTTAACGAGCAGCGCCATGCCAACACGGAGTTAACTAATCGGCGGAACCAAGAAACACGAAGGAGATATAGACGAGAGGAGGCTTCCTACTCATTTACTGAAAGTTCAGCTTCCTCTGATTACAATCACAGATCCACACTCCCACGGCTGGATGGAAGCTATGTGCAAGCTATTGGGCATCAATGCACTTTGATTCTTGGACAGGTGAGAGTTGGTCTGTCAACCAGCCACCAGACCAGACCCTCCTCTCGAGGAGGGATGGTTCCCTATCATTTAACAACCGCGCTGCCATTGTTGCCATCGATTTGGAAACTAACCCTCGGAATCGAATGGATCCAACCCTTCGACAATGCGACCACACTCCTGAACCCTATATACCAAAAGACCTAGAGCCAAGGAGGTGAGGTATGGAACGTCGACTACGCCCGTACCGTCCTCGCATTGTGGAACCCGACCACACCTTGGCCCAACATGCCCAGAATGTACAAATGCCAAATATCCCAACTATGATTCGCTAAATTTTCTGCTAGAGCCAATGCCTCACCTATGGTGACTAAGGAATCTCCCAAAATCATACCCCTTACACAGATGACATTCTCTATGCTGAACTACCTCGGCGATTTAGAATGCCAACTCTACCTGTTTATGAAGGGAGCTTTGACCATAACCAACACATTTTAAGGTACCAATGGTTGTTGAATGCCGTGCAGGCTGATGATGCGGTCAAGTGCCGATCTTTCCCAATTTCCCTAAGGGGAATCGCGACTATGTGGTTTACTTACCTGCCACCTCGATTTATTTCGTGTTTCGACCAGTTGGCTATGACGTTTGTCGAGAGTTTTGCATGCATGTCACGAGGCCCAAAGATGTTAATACCCTATTCAATGCCACTCAAGCTCCCGTAGAGACACTCATACGTTACTTAGAAAGGTTCCATGCCGCTTGTGTAGAGATTAGTAACCCTAATGATAATTCATTATTAATGGCACTGACTAAAGGAATCGAGCCTGATTTCGAATTTGGAAACTGGTTGGCTGGGAAACCACCTTGTGTCATTGGACCTTTTCTATTCTAAGGCAGCTCAGTTCTTAAGGAGAGACGATGCGAAACAGTCTAGGAAAAAGGATGACACGGTGCCCATTGTAGAAGGAATCCAAACCAATGTCGCTGTGAAACAAACCAGGGAGTATTTAGAAAAGGTGTAGTTAAATATACAGAATAAGCAGAATCAACAGAAAGGCAATGGAAATAAGGGTAAGAAGCGGGATCAGAATCATGGACCGTGACATAGAGATCCCATGTTTGACACCTATACTCCTTTAAATACATCCCTGAAGAATGTGTACTTGCAAACTTGTAATACTATCTAATATAAGAAAACTGGTCCATATCAAATTTCGGAGAGGCAGATTCAAACTGCGAAGTTTTATAGATTTCACGATAGTTATGGCTACAACACGAACGAGTGTCGTCATCTACAGGATATTATCGAGAAGTTGATCCGATATAGAAAGTTGGAGCTGTTCGTTCGGGCGTCGTAGGCTGGAAGTGCGGGCCCATCAAATCAAAATCAAATACCGAATCAGGTTAAACCGTAGGAACCCGTGCATACTGGCGGGAGGTTAGTGATTAACTTTGTTAGTGGCGGTCCTCATCTAGCAGATTGGAGCTAGAAGGAAATGGAGTCGTATGCTAACTTTATTAGGCATGCAAGGTTCGAATTGCAGTAACTTGGAAGACGGGGCTCCAGCCAAACATCAAAAGACGATGACAGACGACATCATTTTCTAAGATAGGGTTGCCGACAGAATCGAAGCCCCTACCATTGATCCACTAGTCATTTCAGCTCAAATAGGTCCTGCTTGGATGAAGAGGATCTTATTGGACCGTGGTAGCTCAGTGAATATACTTTTCAAGCGAGCGTGCGATCAGATAAAGATGGAAGTGAAATATTTGAAGCCTTGTCAGTCTCATACTCATGGCTTCAATGGAAGTGCAACTATACCCACTAGGATGGTGGAGCTACCAATGGATTTGAGAGTTGGAGAACACAGAAGAGTCCTTATGTTATAGTTTATTGTGTTGGATATTAATTCACCATATAATGCTTCCTTGGGCCGACCGAACTTTGCTGAATTCAAGGCTACCATCGCCCCTTGGTGTTTGACATTGAAATTCCATACCGACAACGGGGTTGGAGTTGTTCAGGGAGACCAGGCTGCTCGGTGAGCCTGTTATGTCACTGAGTTGCGAGAGGTGCAGCGGAAGGAGAAAGGTTAGGATGTGTAGGGATCTCTTTGTGTCCGTTTTGCAGAAAATTGATAGTTAGCGCCTGGGCTTAGGCTCGGGCACCATAGCCAATTCCTAAGAGATCTTGATCCAAGAGATAACGAAAGCGAGGAGGAAGTCAAAGAGAGTCAAGCTTCCCCAATAGATCTAACGATCGACGTCCCGATCGATGCTGATGATGATTCCAGAATGATAAAAGTTGGGTCTCAGCTAAGCTAATAGATGGAAAAGGAATTGGTTGAATTTCTCCGGGTAAACCTTGATGTGTTTTCCTAGATGCACTCTGATATGTGTGGTATCTCGCCGGACATCGCGAGTCATAAATTGAATATTGATTTGTGGCATGTCCCGGTCAAGAAAAAAAGGCGTGGCATGGATCCATAGAGATCTGCCCCCCTAAAGGAGGAGGTGGATAAACTCAAGTCGAACGGGTTTGTCCGAGATGCACTATATCCAGAATAGGCGTCCAACCCTATACTTCTCAAGAAACCTAACTAGAAATGGAGAACTTGTGTCGACTACTTAGATTTGAACGAGGCTTGCCTCAAAGATAGTTTTCCACTTCCTAGAATCGACCAACTTATAGATTCAACGACCGAACACGAGCTCTTATCTTTTATGGATGCATATTCTGACTATAATTAGATACTGATGCACCTACCTGATCAAGAGCATACTAGCTTTATCACTGATCTCGGACTCTATTATTACAAACTGATGTCGTTCGGACTTAAAAACGCTGGGGAGACCTATCAAAGACTTGTCAATCGAATGTTTGCCAGCTAGATGGGGAAAACCAGTAAAGTCGAGACTCTTTATCGATCACATCAAAGACCTTGAAATAATGTTCAACATTTTCCAAGAATACCGAATGAAGGTCAACCGGTTCAAGTGTCATTTTGGACTCACCTCTGGAAAGTTCCTTGATTCATTGTCAATGCTCGAGGAATTGAAGCCAATCCCGAGAAGATCTGGGCGATTCAAAATCTCAAAACTCTAAGAACAATAAAGCAAGTGAAAAGCCTCTACGGGAAGGTAGCAGCATTGAGCAAGTCATCTCTAAATCCACCGACAAATGTATTCCCTTCTTCGATCTTATTAGGAATGGAAAGCGGAACTTTGAATGGACCCAAGAATGTGAGGGAGCATTTCGAGCACTGGTTCAACACCTATCCATGCCATCTATTCTTTTGAAACCTACTGATCATGAGAGATTATACATCTATTAATAGTGTCAAAAAAAGCAATCAGTGCTGCTTTGATTCGGGAGGAGGATCAGATACAACGACCAGTCTATTACATCAGCAAATGACTGACCGAAGTAGATAGAAATTATCCGAAGTTCGAGAAGTTAGCTTACCATCTTGTCATTGCCTCGAGGAAGCTTCGGCCTTATTTCCAAGCTCATCCTATCACTATCTACACCGATCAACCGTTACGACAGGTCCTTACGCGGCCTGAGACGTCTGGTAGGTAGGTTACTCAAGTGGAATATCGAGTTAAGTCAGTTCGATATTGCTTAGACATCGAGGCCATCTATTCAAGGACAAGTCCTAGCAGATTTTATTACTGAATTTACTGTCCCGGAGGACTTTCTTGAAACTTGTGAATCTCCTAAATATGTCCAGAAGTTACACACTGATGGTGCGTCGAATGACCAGTGTTCAGGCGCTGTAGTTGTGCTAGAAAACCCAGAAGGTCGATCTATATGCTATACTATGAAATTTGATTTTCATGCAACCAATAATGAGGCCAAGTATGAAGCTCTACGCATGGGACTTAGACTTGCCAGAGATTTAAGGATTATTGCTGTGGAGATTTACTGTGATTCACAACTGGTCATATGCCAAGTTCAGAGAGAATCCAAGCCAGAGATTGGAGACTGGCTGGTTATCTTACTCAAGTCTAGGAAATATTGACTCAATTCGATTATTATGCCATCTATTGCATAACTCGATAACACAACCAAGGGGTCGATTCTTCGGCAAAATTAGCCAGCACCAGTGAGCCACAACAAATGGGACTCGTTCCCGTTGAGACGCTATCTTCCTAGAGATTGATCAAATGGAAACTGACTAGGTGCATGAAATCTATAACAACCCAACTTCCTATTGCCCAGGAAGAAGTATCGTTTTTAAGAAAGAAAAGGGTGAGAAAATAGAAAAGATAGAGAAGAAAGAACAACAACATCAAAATCTCACAGCGGAACGAATAAAATATATTAATCACATAAGTATTTACATAATATATAACCTCAATCAGAGTGATACATATAGTACAACACATACTAGACAGTTATAAACACCTGTCTAGTTAATACACCTCAATACAATACAGCACAAACAATAAGACTCAGAGATACCAACACAGCGGAACTATATATATATATCTATAACGCTGTAGCCTCCTGCTCCATTGCTCCTCCAGAATTCGTCAAAGCTAAACCTGAATCCCTTGGCTACCCGTAAAAAATTTGGGTAACCGAGAGTTTATGAAAAACAAAAATAAACTTCGGGTCAGACATGGGTCTGGTATGAGTAACAGGTTAAAGTTGCTTAATTTTGAAAAATCCTTTGAAAACAAAAGGTATCACGTAAGACTTCCCACACATAAACATGGAAAAGCTTTTACCTTACGCTAACCAAAACATTTGATAGGAAATCCAGTGATATTATAATAGGTCTAGGGTTTTCAAGTAAATAGAAAATGCCCGAAATTGTTACATTCATTAAATTCCAGCTACTAGCCACAAAAGTGGGTAATACAATCAAAACCGTTGGCACTTATTGGATTGTGGATTCCATACAATGGCAGGGCTACTGGGGTACCGCCCGTCACAGTACGTGGCCTAGATCAACGTACCGAGGATCACTCCCGACCCCCTGCAACACAAGGCCGGAACCATTCCTTACTGAACAGTCCCGAACAAGATAAACCCCGCAGTTGGCTACAGACCAACTGCCTACACAGCCAAACAAAAAGGGACATCTAGACAGGGGAATATCCTTGTCCTGCTTGGGCATGACCTACCTAACCTTGCTGCACCTCCCCTGTTTTAGCCATTCCCGGTTGATGAGGCTTGAGGTTATGATTACCTTTATAGAACATATCTCTTAGAATGCTCATCGTCCGCCTGACGATGTGTTGAAAGCATTCAATCCATACAAGTTCGTTCCGGGTTCGAACGAAACCGAAGGCATTATCTCGTTACACTCGTTTTGGAATCACCCTCAGGGTTAACGACGATAACCCTTGCATTCTGAATTTCCATCTTCACTTCAGATTCACGACCTATTCTTAATTTGGAATCGATGTGGTTTTCGGATATTCCAAATAAGGAAAACCGATCCCGGTCTCATCGAAATCCAAAACGTGTCTTTTAAGGCCAAGTTGTCTATTTAGTCTTGACAGTGAATTCAATATTATCAATATGCACAGATAGATAATTCACATTTCATAATAGATAATCACATCATCATCAACAGATAATTAATATCATCATCCAAACAGATAATTAAATATTATCATACTTAAACTATACATCCATATCACATAGACATTATCCATCTCATTTCTGAGATCACAATCAAACAACGAAATATCAATATCATCCATCAGCAATGATTTATGAATCACAATTTATAATTAATTTAAAATGAATTAAATTAACTACTTCCATCTTTACTTAATTTAAAATAAATTAAATTAAATTAATTACTCATTCCATAAATCCTGCTCTCACCATCATTAATTAAATTAATTAATCATTCTCTAAATACAAGAAATAATTTAGTCTCTAATTTATTTTTTAAATGAGTTATTCTAAATCATTCATGGCAGATTAACATTGAATTACTTCCCTATTAATTATTCCTTAATTTACAATTCTTAATTACATCATTAATTATATTAATTGATGATCTCCAATTTATATTAAATTACTTATTTAAATTAATTAAGTGATTAATATTTACTTAAACACAATTATTAATCACCCCTTGATTAATAACAAACCAGTAATTAACTACCCTTAATTACTTATTAATCATTCCATGATCAATTATTTCCATAAATCAATCCTTTGATTAATTTCAAAAGAAATTACCCAAATTACTCTACTTACAAATTATCTTGTATTAATTTCATCAAGTAATTATCATCTAATTACTATTCTAAGTAATTATACTCCATTAATTTCACTAAGTAATTACACATACCAAATCATCAAATGATTTCTTAAATTAATTAATATTAATTTACTTAATTTAAATCTTATTATCCATTACTTATATATTCAAATTAATTATCTTTGATTTAAATATACTTGACTGCATTCCAGTAGTTTTCCTTAATTTATTTACAGAAATTAATCTTGAATAAATCCATTAATTAACTATATTTATATCGATTTATTACCATTTAATTATCTTGTTGATTTATTATTCTCAAATAAACCAATTTCAAATCCCATCATTAATTATATTAATGAATGATTTCTAATTACATTTTCATTTGTTAATTTATATTAAGAATACAAATCTTCAAATCACAAATATTAACCTTCTTGATTAATATATACAGTAATTAATCATTCATAATTAATTAATTCTCAATAACCCTCTTAATTAACCCTTTAATTAATTTCACGTAATTATGTTCTAATTACTTCCAATAACAACATCTTCCAGTTAATTACCTCCAGTAATTATTCATCAATTACTTCTCTAAGTAATTTACTTCCAAAATATCAGTTAATTAAACTAAATTAATTAACTCAAATCAAATTAATTTACTCAATTAATAAGTAATTAATTTCTTAATTACTTTTCAAATAAATAATTTACATTTAAACTATTACAATGATTATTATTGTATTAATTAATCCAATTAATTTATAAAAAATCAATTACATTAACTAATTATAAATAATCTAGTTAATGATCTTCATAAACACTTATTTAATTATTTTCTTCTAAAATAATTAACCTATATAATCATTATTAATTATAAGTTTGATTAACTATTAAAATTTATTAATTCAAATCAAAATCTAATCTATGGTTCTTAATCACATATTGGTTAATTAATTTATTAATTAACTTGAATTACTAATTTAATTAATGTCCATCATTAATTATTCTTACTTAATTAACTTAAAGGTTTATGTATATAAAATTCTAAAACTTTATGAATTAAAGTAAACCATTCTTATTATTGATTATGTTTTCAATTCCAATATGTTTAAAACATTTATTTCGATTTACTTTCTAATTAAAAACCAATTTATCATTAATAAAGTTTTAAAACTATTTTTTTTTCAAAACTCTTTGTAAACTTACATATTTAATTGCACTTAAAACTTATTTGAATAAATTTAAATTATAAAACTTTATTTTATTTTCAAATTTAGAATTTCAAATCTAAATCCTGATTTCCAATTTTCGAGTTAACTTGATTCAATCGTTTCTTAACAGTTCAAATTTCATTCGAACTCACTCTCGTTTGAAAATACTTTAATTATTAATCACTTTTAAGTTATTAAAATAATTTAAATTTTGAAACTTTATTATTTTCAACTCTCTTTCAAAACTAACTTAAATTCATGTTTTAAACTTGATTTAAAACTAGACTTGACTTTGTTTAAATTTTAAAACCAAAAATCTCAAAACTGTTAAAACCTATTACAGGTTTTAAACCTGAAATACTACAGCCGACCCCCCCCCCCCCTTGTGTTACTTCGAGTAACATACGAATTTCCCCCGAGAAATATCGTAACCTGCTTCAAGTTCCTCTGCGCGAAAAAAATGTATAAGAGAAACAAAACCTGGAAAACACAAACCCACTTCTCCATCCAAACCTGTCACCGCCACGCACGCGATGCTCCCACCACCGGAGGCCACCAAACTCCGACTACCACACCGACCATCATCCCTCTACCTCCCCTCAAAGCCACGCGACACTCGAACTCCTACACTAGCTGCAGCGATCAAAACTCTAAACATAGTAAAAATATAGGTTTAAAAACTTTAAACCCATGCTGATTCTTCCACCACCCATTGCGCCGCCATCCCCTATTTTTCCTAGATCCACGGCAGCCGCCTCCATCCCCAGACCTAAGCTCGACCTTCCAGACCCACTTGATCGCCCACGGCAACTCTAAATGCCTCAAACAGAAAAACACAAACTGCTCCTCCAAACCCTATCTAAAAATTCCAATTCAAGCCTTAAAAATCAAGTTTTCGTGTACTAGTTCCATTTACATGCTTGAATATATGAACTATCAAGTTTGGTTTTTGATTGTTTTAAAGTTTCCTAAGTGGTGCAGTATTTCCAGAGCAAAAATTCAATTTGTTCTGAGCTTTAACAAATTTTAAACTAAAACCAAGGATATGACAAATATATTTATTCCACCTTAGGTTCAAATCAATCTTTAATCAGGAACAAATAGATTTGGGTTAGTTTTGAACCTGAAACCAAGTCTGGAAACAATCCAGGCACAGAGCAAATGTACACACACATATTAAAATACACACAGAAATATCTCTGCAAACATTCTTAAATTCAGGGAATAAGCATACCACCATTTAATATATACTTAAAACATCTAACTGATTTATGTTACTCACCTGCAATTGTAAAAGAACAGAGGCATTTTTTGAACAGAAATGTGAAACAAGCTAACACTCTTCTTTGATTCTCAGTGGTATAGAATCTTGGTTGATGTTCAAGTAGAAACTTTTTCTGTTTAATCCCTTGGTTGCTAAGTTGTTGATGAATGTTTGTTTAGGTTTTTTAATGAAGTTTATTTTAGTTTTAGCTCAGCTCAAACTAAACAAGGTGAAGCTGATTTATAGAAAAGAAAGAAGACAGGGTTCTATAATTATGTTTCATAAAACTGTAACGATATAGCACACAATCTTGTATTGTACAGATTTTTGAAACAAAGATATTTTAGATGGAGGCTGATATGAATACTTTGTGTACTAAAAAGATTTTACATTAATGATTTTTGTTTGTTTGCTTAAGGATACTTAACAATGTCTTCCTTAGCAAGCTTCATATATACAGTTGTTTGATTTATTTGGCCTGCACACATTTGATTTGTTCCTAAATTTTGTTTGTACAATCACACAAGTGGCCTTGATGCTTTAAACCTATATATATGTATACTGCAGTTCATTTTTATGTTTGTTTATAACTTTGAAAATTCTTTTGTTTCTAGTTTCATTGTTGACTTGTGTCTAGTTTTATTATTGACTTGTTATTATATTTTTGAAATGTATGTAAATGTTATCATTTTATTTTGTTGTTTGAAAACTAATTGAACTTTATAGTTGTTATGTTATTGTAATTTAACTAATGTACTTACTTATATTTCTTTTCCAATTTATCTTGTAGGCTTGTATTTTATATGTACATTTTTATTTTATTATTTTATAAAACACGCTTATCAATTTGACATTGTTATCCCGCTTTTTGGACAAAGCTGTGATACCAAAAGATCGGTCAAAAACAAAAGACAGTTCGTCTCAGAAATTAGTCGTGCTTCACTCCGATATGGATATCGATGAATTTTTTCCAAGTCCGGATTGGGCTAGAATCGACAAGGCATGATGAGCAAAGCCATAGAAGCCAGCATCTCAAATTTCAGGTCAATCCGAGGTCGTATGCTCAAGTTATGATGGATTCAAGTTGAGAGAGATGGATTCTGCTCAGTTCGAATCCATCACCCCTTCACTAGTTCGAAACCACGAAGTTCGAACCCATCATCCTAGCAATGGTTCGAATCCACCCACGTACGCCTTAGTCCGATCCCATTAGCTAGTGCCTGCCTCGCATCCATCTCCTTTGACTCCATCAGCTTCGACTCCATCTCCTTCGAATCCACCACAATGGCCTACCTTCGAATCCATTCAGGCCACCTAGCCTCGAATCCATTCCCTCGAAGTCCATCAACCAAGGGTCTCCTCGAATCCATGCAAGCGAAGAAGCCCCGGCTCCATCCCAAAACTCATCTTCGAATCCCCAAACAGAGGCAACTTCGAATCGATTCACACCAGCCTATTCTGATCGATTCGAATGAACTCTGGCTGCAACGATTCGAAGCATACGTTCGAATCCAACACTTGAAACCATCTAATTCACACAGTGAGCGCCTCGTCGCCGCCTCCACATGCGAAAGGATCGATTCGAACCTATGGGTTCGAACCATATGGATTCGAACGAACCCATAGGATCGATTCGAAGCAAGCAGCGTGCCGGAGAACCCCATCTTGAATCGATCATAACTTCCAAATCGTTGATCCAAATGCTATGGAATTTTCACAGAAGCTTACATACATGTTGAAGAATGTTCTCACCAAATTTCACCTTGATTGGACATTTCCTTGATCGATTCGAAGTGAAGGTCGAATCGATCCTGATGTGGGCCCGGACCTCCAGATTTCGGGCAAGTGGGCCCCCTCACGTGCCTGAAGCGGTCTTCCCGGATTTTAGGAGAAATATCAGCCTCCTACGCTTATAAATAGTGCCCCTGGTCATTCAGAAAAGGGGTCGGAAATTCGGGAGAGAGAAAGCAAGCCCAGACTCTGCCAGATTCAGTTATAGGTCTTTCCATCATCATTGTAATCAAGTATCAAAGCTATTATCAACTGTAATCCATTGTAATCGATCTATCAAGCAAAGCAATAAAGAGAACACCTTCAAAGTGGACGTAGGCACGAACGCCGAACCACTATAAATCCTGTGTCTGCAATTGTTGTTTGTGAATTATTGTGATTGTTATTGCTTAGATCTGAATTCTATATTGATTGCTACTGATCTGTGTTAATAAACGGGTGCTTTCACGGTATTGGGTGTTTGTGACCAATTTTGGCGCAAACATTTTGGTGCTTTCACTGAGAACGCTGATTCAGGAGAATTTGAATTTAGAAACTCAGGAATTCAGATCTGAGAACCATGACGAGACAAACAAGTAAGAGACAAAGGCCAGAGAGAAGTGAACATCAAGGAAGTCAAGAGGCTTCCTCAAGGGCGAATCAAGCGTCGATCTTCATCACTAGGGACGAGATGGAGACAATGATAAAGAAGCAAGAGGAGTTGATCCAGATTTATTTCAACAAATAGGACAACTTGGAGCACAGAATCAAGGAGTAACCGGAGTCCGGAACGGAGCAGGACCATCCGACATAGCACCTGGAGTAGGGGGCACACACATGGGGAATGTCGATCCAATCCCTGAGAGAGATAGAGATGCATCTACCCAAGCAAGGAGCAGTAGAGGAGTGAACGATCAATCAAGGGGGCAGATCCCGGAATTCCCTCGTGGACTCGGGGGGCAGGATGAAAGTAATGAACGGAGATTGCATCTCGGAGACGATGACAAGTTGGCAGAGATGGTTAGAAGAGCTATGAGAGGCGGTTTGGTAAACAAAGATTTGGAGGATGTTAATAGGAATCCATTCACTTCGGCAATCAGACAAGCTAGGAACCCACCGGATTTCAAGCTACCATCATTAGACATGTATGACGGGAGAACGGATCCCACAGTTCATCTAACAAAGTATATGAGGCATATGGAAGTGCTGGGGGCATCAGAGGAGGTTATGGCCTGGTGCTTTCCATTATATTTGACGGATATTGCAGCGTTGTGGTTTAGGCAATTGGAGAATGGATCCATCGGAACATGGAAGGGTTTAATTGAGAGATTTATGAGGCAATTCAGGGTTCACATTACGAGACCCAAGAATGTGATGACTTTGGCAACCCTAAAGCAGAAGGCCGGAGAGACCTTGAGGAGTTATCTAGCGCGATTCAATGCAGCAGCAGCTTCGGTGGATCGGGCAGATCCATCTATGGTGGTGATGGCAGCTGTGTACGGAGTAGCTGACGGCACAGAGTTCAAAAATTCATTAACTAAAGATCCACCCGTGGATCTTGAGGAATTCTACCACGAGGCAGAGAAGTTTTTACGATTAGAGGATGCTAATGCCGAAAGAGAAGAAGGAGAGGGAATAGAAGTTTATATGCTCAAAGACAAAAAGCCTATCGAAAAGGACTCAGGCAAAGAAAAAGGAAAACGAAGGGCTGAGGATTATAATGACAGGCCAAAACGGCAACGGAGGGAGCCACGATTCACTACATACACCGAGCTGACTGAGAGTTTGGAGCGGATTTATCAGGATACCAAAGAGCAGGTTCCCTATCGTAGACCGATACGAAGGGATCCAACCTCTGACGAAAGGAGATCAGATAAGTTTTGTGCTTTTCATGAATTAAATGGTCATAACACTAATGATTGTAGACACCTGAGAGACGAGGTGGAAGGACATATCAGAAATGATATGCTCCTTCAATATGTGAGGAGGAGAGCTTCAACGGTGGAGCCAGAGCGGCCACCATCTACATCAGCCAGGGGCGGCCCTGAACCGGGACACCGTTTGATCATCAATTAATTGAAATAACAATGAACAAGTAGTAAACCTCTCACTAACATGGGTTAATCATTTACACATGTACAAGATCGCGAACGGTCCACAGACATGCTCTGAATGGCTATTAACCTTATCGTTGTGAGAATTTACACTTTGACATCTTTGCTTTGCTTTTGTTTTGTGTTGATTTGGACATTTAAACTTGGTTTGTTTGGACATTTCTGTTTTTTAAATTCATCTGTTAAATAGATATTTGATCCTGATAATTCTGAAATAGCTAAGCTACTTACACATGTACGGGGTCGCGAGCAGTCCTCAGGCATGCTCTGAGATGGCGATAAACCACCCTGACAAACGATCCAGGGACCCACGCGAACGTGAGCCTGGTATCGGTAATACTAAGCCCTCCCGGGCACACTAATTCGCCTCCAACAGGCACACAAACAATCCAGGAACTCACCCGAACGTGACCCTGGCATCCATAACATCAAGCCCTCCCGGGCACGCAAACTCGCCACGAACGGCACTCGACTTCGAACAGTCACAACTCGCCACGAACGGCACTCGACTTCGAACAGTCACCACTCGCCACGAACGGCATCCGACCTTGAACGGTCACAACTCGCCTCGAACAGGCACGATTCGCCCCGAACGGCACAACTCATCTCACCTCAAATGGCTCGATCACGAACGGTCGTCATTTGAGGTCCACCACTTGACCGCGCACTGTCGCACTTTACCTTCAATGGCTCGATCCCAAACGATCGTCATTTGAGGTTGAGCGCTTGACCTTGAACGGTCACATTTCACCAAAGATGACTCGATCTCGAACGATCGACGCATGGATTTATGCGCTTGACCGCGCACGGTCGCACTTCACCTCAAGTGACTCGATCACGAACGATCGTCATTTGAAGTTAAGCGCTTGACCATGAACGGCCACACTTCATCCCAAATAGCTCGATCCCAAACGATCGTCATTGGAAGACATATGAAACTATCAAATTCTTTGCAGGTTGGTGATAGGATATGAACATCCAACTCAAGGCATTGCAAAACACACCTTCCTACCGCAAGGCATGTTTTGGGGGGCAAATGTTATCCCGCTTTTTGGACAAAGCTGTGATACCAAAAGATCGGTCAAAAACAAAAGACAGTTCGTCTCAGAAATTAGTCGTGCTTCACTCCGCTATGGATATCGATGAATTTTTTCCAAGTCCGGATTGGGCCAGAATCGACAAGGCATGATGAGCAAAGCCATAGAAGCCAGCATCTCAAATTTCAGGTCAATCCGAGGTCGTATGCTCAAGTTATGATGGATTCAAGTTGAGAGAGATGGATTCTGCTCAGTTCGAATCCATCACCCCTTCACTAGTTCGAAACCATGAAGTTCGAACCCATCATCCTAGCAATGGTTCAAATCCACCCACGTACGCCTTAGTCCGATCCCAATAGCTAGTGCCTGCCTCGCATCCATCTCCTTCGACTCCATCAGCTTCGACTCCATCTCCTTTGAATCCACCACAATGGCCTACCTTCGAATCCATTCAGGCCACCTAGCCTCGAATCCATTCCCTCGAAGTCCATCAACCGAGAGTCTCCTCGAATCCATGCAAGCGAAGAAGCCCCGGCTCCATCCCAAAACTCATCTTCGAATCCCCAAACAGAGGCAACTTCGAATCGATTCACACCAGCCTATTCTGATCGATTCGAATGAACACTGGCTGCAACGATTCGAAGCATACGTTCGAATCCAACACTCGAAACCATCTAATTCACACAGTGAGCGCCTCGTCGCCGCCTCCACATGCAAAAGGATCGATTCGAACCTATGGGTTCGAACCATATGGATTCGAACCATATGGATTCGAACGAACCCATAGGATCGATTCGAAGCAAGCAGCGTGCCGGAGAACCCCATCTTGAATCGATCATAACTTCCAAACCGTTGATCCAAATGCTATGGAATTTTTACAGAAGCTTACATACATGTTGAAGAATGTTCTCACCAAATTTCACCTTGATTGGACATTACCTTGATCGATTCAAAGTGAAGGTCGAATCGATCCTGATATGGGCCCAGACCTCCAGATTTCGGGCAAGTGGGCCCCCTCACGTGCCTGAAGCGGTCTTCCCGGATTTTAGGAGAAATATCAGCCTCCTACGCTTATAAATAGTGCCCCTGGTCATTCAGAAAAGGGGTCGGAAATTCGGGAGAGAGAAAGCAAGCCCAGACTCTGCCAGATTCAGTTATAGGTCTTTCCATCATCATTGTAATCAAGTATCAAAGCTATTATCAACTGTAATCCATTGTAATCGATCTATCAAGCAAAGCAATAAAGTGAACACCTTCAAAGTGGACGTAGGCACGAACGCCGAACCACTATAAATCCTGTGTCTGCAATTGTTGTTTGTGAATTATTGTGATTGTTATTGCTTAGATCTGAATTCTATATTGATTGCTACTGATCTGTGTTAATAAACAGGTGCTTTCACGGTATTGGGTGTTTGTGACCAATTTTGGCGCAAACAGACATGGTAGATAAATTAAATCATCTTTTTATTATAAACTACATATTTTATAATATATGTTAATGTATTGTTTGAAAAAATTATGTTAAAACTCATATATATTTTTAAATCCATATTTCAATCAAGCTATACTAAAAGAAAAGAAAACAAATCCTTTAGTTAATAAATTTAAATTTAAACTTAAGTTAAAATAAGTTTTAAACTATTTAAACATTTATCTTATGTATTTAAAACCATGTATTTATTTATTTATTGGCTTTGAAAAGTTTATATTAAATAAAGCATAATTTCTAATTCACTAAAATATATATTAGTATTTAAAACATAATTCATTAGTTGAACTTAAAACAAAACTCATCTATTTGCAATGTATACAAATATATACATATATAAATAGAAAACAAACAATTAATTTTAACAGATATCATTTACCAATTAAATATTTATTAAAAGAAAAGTATCAATTCAAGTCTAATTAATAAAGATATATCAAATCAATTTAATATTTAATGCAGATTATTAAATTGATATTGCTAGAAAATTCCGGGTTGTCACAAAATCATACCGATAAGGAATCGTGGATGACTCCATTCAGGAACTATCTTGAGCATGGAACCCTGCCGGAGCGAGAAAAGACAAGTCCTTCGAAAAGCCTCCCGATTCACTATTCGGAATGGAGTCATGTATAAAAGAGGATACTCTGTTCCTTTACTCCATTGTATCACCCACGATGAAATCAAGTGAGTATTACATGATGTGAACGAAGGAGAATGTGGCGATCACACCGGATAGCAAGCACTCACTAAGAAAATACTCCAATATGGATATTATTGGCTAACTATGAATCGAGACGCGTTAGATTATGCCAAGAAATGTGATAGATATTAGAAGCATGCTTGGATTCCAGGAGCCCTACCTATTAAAATAAATCAAATGGTCAGTACATAGCCGTTCACAACATGGGGAATCAATATTATTGGGTCGCTACCTCTAGCTAAAGGTGGTACGAAGTATTCCATCTTTCAGTTGATTACTTTACCAAATGGGCGGAAGCTGAGCCTCTTGCTACTATCACGATGAAGAAAGTGATCAACTTTGTAGTACACGCCATTATCTATTGATTTGGTCTCCCGCATACCATCATCATTGACAACGGAGCCCAATTCAATAGTGTCAAGTTCAAAAATTGCTGTCAGCGATTCCACATCCAAAAGAAGTTTTCTACAGTTGCACATCCTCAAGCGAATGGACAGGTTGAAGCTGTTAACAAAGTTAAAAAGTCCATTTTGAAGAAATGATTGGAAAAAGTCGGGGTCAAATGGGTCGATGAACTTCTTATGGCCCTATGGGTTTATTGAACAACCCACAAGTCCGCGATCGGCCACACTCCATTTTTACTTTCCTACGGCCTAAAAGCCATTATTCCAGTCGAGTTGGAAGTGCCTTCTCATTGTGTGACATACTATGATATGAAGACAAATGTTATATTGCTTGCTGAATCTCTATAGTTATTAGATCAGAAGCGTGAAGAGGCTGATTTGAGGACAGCCGTGCACCAAAGTTGAGTCGTCGATTGTACAATGCTATAGTCCGACCCTAAACCTTTAAACTCAGCGATCTCATGCTCAAGAGAATTTACCCGGTCCCTTCACATATGAAGCCAATGTGGGAAGGACCGTATGTTATTGAACTAAGACTCGGAGACAGGACCTTCAAATTATCAACTGTCGATTGTCTCACTTTGCCGAGAGCTTGGAACGGCGAAAGTCTTCGTCGCTACTACACATAACAGGCTTTGTTTATTCATTTTTTCTGATTTTCATTTGCAATTTATCAATGCATTTTGAAATTTGAACTTGTAATAAGGCAATGACTTTGCCATACTTTCTTATTTCAGCAACAAAATGCAATCCCTTTGAGCCAGTGATTCTTAAAATACGTCGTACGACCATTACAATGCACGGAGAGCTAAGTTCCATCTTGTGGTGGGACTTACTCAAATGAGGAGTGACGTGATATGACCAGTCACTCGCTAAGTGAAATCCGAGCTCAGGGGAAAGCTATCAAACTTAAGCCAAAAAGGATTGATCTACGATAATCCTCTAACTAAATATGGCTCCAAAAGTGTAAGATGGAGTACAAACTTACAAATATGGGCTCGAAGAGGGTGGATCCTTCCACCTAACGACCTCATCCGCGTTCAATCTAAGCCCGAGGAGGATGGATCTGCCCGTCTAACGACCTTTTCCATACTTACAATCTCGAGGAGGGTGGATCTGTCCACCTAACGACCTCACTTGTTAACTTAAGGTGGACGTGACCCGACCATCCATGATCCTCATAAACCTATCATTCCCAGAGTGCGAACAAATCCTAAAACTCAAAACAGATGTGATCGACTGTTTTTGGACTAACTTTAAATCCGCAAAGCATGGACTGGAGTATAAACTTCAACTGGTGTAACCGACCGCTCACCAACTAACTCAAATTCCCCAGAGCATGAAATGGAGTATAAACATCAATCTGGTGTGAATAGAACGCCCACAATCCAATCTAAGTCCCCGAGTGTGGACGCAATTCTGATCATTAAAATGGGTGTGACTGACCACCTAAAAAACAATTCAAGTCCTCAGAGCGTGGACGTAACTTTAAAAATTAACCAGGCATGATTGACCGCCCGCATGCGAGTTCAATCCCTAGAGTGTGAATGCGATTTTCAATAAGTGAGAGAGTGTAACCCGACAACTCAAACTCATCTCCCTACCACTTAGTTCTGACTGAGTGAAGCTAAAAATATCAAAGGTTAAAAGCAACCACCGTCCGACCACTTCGACTCATCCCCAGGACAGCGGGCATGACTACTGCACCACCTACTAAACGAGGCAGTACAATGTTGAGGATCGACTTGATGTTTGATTATGACCTTAAGCTAGGAATCCGGGACTTAACAACCGAACACAAGTACGATCCAGAGACCGACGCTTCGCAAGTGCGTCGAAAGAAAAATCGAGTGATGCAACACTTAAACAAATAAACTCAAAGTTGTGCAAAGAACAAAAGGAAATTCTATTTCATTTACCTTTTAAAAGAGAAATAGATACAAGAAGTCCATGCAAAAAATCCTACTAGCATGGACCGAAGCCGCATCTATACATGGATTACAAGAACAGAACGAAAGCTCCTACCTATCTACCAAAAAAGAGATGCCAAGATACATGCCTAATCCTTAGGTTTCTTCTTATGCTTCTTCTCCTTCAGCGTCGACCTACTAGAGCTGCCACTACGATGCCGCTTTGAGCTTTTGACTTTACTAGGCTTGTCCCCAACCGGGGGAAATATCATGGTCTCCTACTCCGAACTCACCAAAATCAAGATGCCTATAGATTGCATTGTCGGAGGGACGGGGGAACTTTCCACGTGAGAAGATACGGGGGGAACCCCAGTAATGATAATCGTGTCATCTAAAGAGATCATGAGTAAAGGGGCCGGGCTAGGTCCTGCCATACCACCTTTTATGATGCTACCTATTGTTGCACTTTCCATCTCAATGCTAATTTCTACCATTATTGTGTCATCATGAGCTTCTTGAGTGTCAGGGGTGATGTTTGCAGTCGGAGCCGAAGAGCTGGCTGTGAACGCACTTCCACTCATAACAAATGGCAAGTCAGAAAGTGGATGGCTGTGGGTGCTTAGGAGCTCATCCATCATTTGCTCGTTAAATGTGAAAGTGCTAACATCAACTTCCTCGACCGTAGCAGTAGTGGTCATCGTCATCGCCACTATGATAGCCTCCTGCTCTTGATTTTGTTCTTGCGTTACAGGGGGCACGGTCGGTGCTGCTTCTATAACTGAATGGAGATAAGAGAATATATTAGAAATTTCCTTTGATAGTACTCCAGACTTTGAATGATTTCAAGAAGTGTTTAGAATACCTTCCTTCGGTTGGCTCACAGCGGGAGCCGGGGTTCCTCCAGACACATGCTCGTAGGCCAGAGATATCTGGGTTGATCCGAATCATAGGCCGGACATGTAGAGGATCAACTACAGGAGTGGATGCAGGCTAGATTGGAACAGGGATCTCAAAGCTTGTATCATGTTTCTCAACACTAGAGCCCTCTCCAACCTCCAAGTGTTGAGTGGCGAGCTTCTCCTTTTCAAATACGACAATGGCGTTATAAAGAACTCCCCTCTCTTGCTTATTCAACACTCGGTTTTCCAGTTCGAATTCATCGAGGGATTCAGTATGATTCTCTGCCTTCTCATCAGTCGAAAAACGTCACCAAGCACTATGTAGGTGATTTGAATAATTTTTGAGCCAGCTCAAATCATGATATTTCAGGACGGACGTTATAGGTGATCAAAAGTTCTTCAATATCGATTTCAAGCCTGGCCTCCACTGCCCTGGCCTCAACCTCAACCCTACCCTCGACCTCTTGAGTATTTGACTTCGCCGCATCCCGCTCATTCCGAGCCTCCACAGTTTGGTCGCAAGCCTCCTGAGAAATCTTGTTAGCTTAATCTCTTTCCTTAATGACTTTACCGTATTTGGCTTTAAGCTGTACCAGCTCTTGGAGTGCTTTATTTTTTCAGTAGTGACTATAGGGTTCCTGTGGCCCATATCATCTACTAATTTTAAATGCTCCTGCTTCATCCACTCCAACTCTTTATTAGCTTCTTTAACTTTTTTTAGGGCCTCCATTTCAGAATTCCTTAAAGTATCATTCTCTCCAGTGAGCACTGTGATGATCCGATCCTTTTGGGTGATGGTTCCTTGAAGCTCTTCAAATTTTTTTGCCCGTTCAAATGCCACAGCTGAAGCTTTCTCGATGGTTTTCTACCATTCTCGATGCTGGCCAAAAGCGTGATAGACATGGTCATGAAAAAAATTCTGCTCCATCTGGCAGCACCATCAAATTTAAAGGGAAATGAAAGTCGTCGAAGCATATATTCAGAAACTTTCTTTTCGTAGGGCTATCCGAGCGGCTCCCACGCCTGTCAATTCTGTAACCACCAAGATATTTGCAATAGAGGTGTCCACCCTAGTCATATGGCACTATTCGCCAGGTTTTGGAATTACCAGGGGCACCAGTTGGTTCGAAGCCATAACAGTTTGTGTTTCTGAACTTGGAGGTGGCAACGAAACCTTAGATGGGGGAGAGCACGATCGAAAGTGGCATCTATCTTGCCTCTCCTTTTCTCATTCTCGTTCCCTCTACCTTTCCTTAGCTCGATTTCTATTGTAATAATCCTTTTTTTAGCTAGAATGGCGATGGTTGTAACCAAAGTCATGCTAGGGGAATCCTCTGTATGAGCTGGAGGATGACGCATAGCATGGAGGTTGCCTAGCATTAAGGGTTTCTTCGACATCGAATCTATATAGTGAAGAGAGAAACGGAGTTAGTCATCTCTCTAGAGATTGTACAACTTGTGGATATTAGTTATGATTTGCCGTGAAGTGTATGCATGCATGTGTAAACCCCCGACCAACTGGAAGTAGCTGCCATACTCGGAGAGGTTGGCCCTCCTAAATCTAGGGCACTTTGAAGCCCTTCCAGTCCACCATCTTTTTGGAGTGACACATTGTACGAAATTGGGATATCTACAAGTCCTTCGAAAGGGTTCTTGAGGGTGGAGCCTCTGAAATTATAACATCGGCAGCTGGCAGAGACACGACCATGGATTTCCATATCTTGGGCTTACGAAGTTTATGAGCAACCATCTTGCTTTTTATTTTTCCTTCTGATTGTCGAGAACTATCCGAAGGTCAGGCTGCAGGTTCATCCTCGGTGGGTGTATCCTCTTTTTCACTTCACTCGGTGATCACAATTTCAGCCGCCGTCCATCTAGCTTGTCTCGTTGGAGCCGCCCTAAGTGATCCTTCAAGTCCTCTACTCTGACCTATATCGATCAGCCTAACGGCCCTTGGATTTTCATCCGTAAGCACTGCCTCGATCTCCCTAAACTCAGTCGGCACCTCTTGTAGGATCCTGATGATTTCCCTAATTTGACCATGTTCAGGTTATTATGGAATTAATGTTGTAAAGAGAAAAAACATTAAGCTCAGTATCAGCGGAGATTAACTAGTTAGTCGATGGAGGAATTGAAACACTTACGTCTAACTAGCCACCGTCTGGCAAATCCTGGCAGGCGCCAAATGTAGAACCACTTGGTTTTTAAGTAGCTGAGTTTGGTCCAAACCCCAATCACAATTTGACAGTTTCAGACTCCATCTAAGATTATGAAGTAGGGATTATCTCCTTGACTGTTTACATTGAATGAGAATCTGGCTTCGGATTCAGGGGCCATAAAAGGTGCTCCATAAAGATGATGAATACACTGTTCAGCAAAGCATACCCATTCAGATGCAACTGTGATGAGGCAATCCCTAAGTAAGATAACACTTCCCAGATGTATTGATTGAACGGTGGTAGCGTCCCAACAATGCACGAGAATCTGTTAAGAGCGGTGTACCCTTCAAGGGGAATGTGGGGACTATCATCTACACTAGGCAATAAGTCGTCATCCCTCGACAATCCATGCCTTGTACAAATTCTTCCCAACAAGTCTTCAGAGATATTAGATGGAACAGAGTCTTAAGGATTCCTAATAAAAGCTGCCTCTAGTAGCTCCTTTGGAGCTTGATCTATGACTTCGGACGCGCCAGCTAGCACCTCTACTATATAAGGAGGCGGACTCTGAACCTCTTGTTGCTACGAACTTTCGAGTTCCATAGCTAATCAACTTAGTAAAAACCATCATTCGGTGACAATAATCCATGTGTTCCCTAATGTGAAATGCATGAATGTGTTGTGTAGTGCAGTGCTGTGAGTTACTTAAGAAAAATTCTACGAAGATTAGAAAAGTGTTTGGATGACGAGACTTCAGAATTCAACTGGAGTAACCATCGTCACTAACCGTCCCAACCGTGCCATCTAGGTTTTGGAGATCGGTCCAAATTAAGATTCACTAAATGTTGTCGGTTATAGTTCCATCGACGAGCTTCGAAAAGCAGTCAAATATGTTGCAGAGCATTTAAGTCAAATTATGCAACGAAGAAGCTTGTTGGAGTCATACGTTCAAATGTACAAGAGATTTCGAATTCATCAAGGTACAACTCGGATCGATCACCAAAACTCTAATTCGTATCAGTCGAAGAGGTTGTTCGTATCCATTAGATCTGCGAGTTCGTACAATCATAAAGGGTGCATTCGTATCGATCCACTAACAAGAAATTCGTATCGATCCAGCACGTTCAATTTCGAAATGGTCACGTGTGACAGCTTCGTCTCTATCACCTCAGATCAATAAGAAACCCTGCCATCAATTGACACAAAGTTCTCCACTTCTCCATTACGAAATCCCATCACCCAGATCAATACCAATGCCTTCAAACCGGATAGATACGACCAACCTTTCCTCCTTCATCGATATGAAGAAAAAATCAAACCATCCCTCCATAAGACCTTCGTATCCCATACTCCATCTTCTCTAAAAGCTTCAAAGGAACTAGCTCTTCGACACGCAACCTCGCTCCGACCGTCTACGGTAATAACCTCAACAGAATCATTCATGAACGCATATAAAATGGCATGTAAATTTAAGTCTCATTATTTTATGTTGGTTCTTTATCGATTAGTTACCTAGTTGGAGCAAATGATTCGAGGAGTTAATGGTTTGATTAGGTCTGAAAACAAGGGATTTCTTTTCTCTAGCGAAGCGATATGAAGATAAGGATGAAGACAAGAAACAAGAAAGTGAATTTTTTTAAAGTGATAGGCCTTATGTACGTAGGTAGATGACTTTTCATCTCCCAATGGCTTTTACCAGTCGGTACGGTCAATCATGAGAGCGATACGAAACTGTCCATGCGTATCCAATAGCTAGATCGAGGCGAATGTAACACTCCCAATGTGAATACCTCTTCGTAACCCTGCTCTGCCCAAATGATTCCCTATTCGTAACTGTCATACGACCGAGAGGAAGCAAATATACAACGAGCCTTTCGTATCCATCGGTTCCCATCGATATGAAATGCTACATTCGTGTCGTCCAGCATTGGTACGAACATAATTTTCTATCCTTTTACATCGATGCAGGAGAGGATCGATACGAAGAGAAACTTTAGAAACAATCATCAAGCATTGTTACAACTCGAAATTCACATCGATTCAGGAGAGAATCGATACGGGATTCGATACAAGAAAACTGACAATGACCCGTGAACATATGGACGTTAACGGGAGTCAGGTTAACATGCATCTGTGCATGATGAATTAACATTCAACTTTCAAAATTCATAGGAATCGAATGCTCACTTGATGACAATCGCAACAATGAACATCAGATTTCTGGCAGTCAACACTCGATTACAACCATGCATGGTAGAATCATAGGCAGTCAACAATTTAGTATTTATACTACCAATAAATAATCAAGGGTTGCATGTTTTGACGAAAAGACAACAACTATACATCGAATTAGATAAAAAAAATTAGATAGAAGTGTATAGCTTTTCAAAGCACGTCATGTCCACACAAGACATACTTTGGGGGGCAAATGTTATCCCGCCCTTTGGTAAGGCCGGGACACCAAGGACTTGACTGGAAACCAAGGTCGGTTCGTCCCAAAGAATGGATAAACATAGATTAACTATGCATACTGGTTAATTTTTGTCGAGTCCAGATCGAGCTACAATCGATATGGTACAACGAGCGAAGCCATGGAAGCCAACATATCAAATTTCAAGTCAACTGGAGTTCGTATGCCCGAATTATGAACTGATCAAGTTTTATAGGAAAGGTGGTTAGTTCGTATCTATTAAGTTTCATATCCATCAAGTGCCAAAGGAAAAACCTCTGCAATTCATGCCTATGGAAGGAGCAATGTTCTCATTCGTATCCATGGAGAGAAGTAGTGATTATCCATGGGAAGTAACACCGTGTTCATATCCATGAAAGATTGCCTCGTTCGTACCCACTACACTCCTATAATTCGCATCCATCACATAAACTCAGCCTTGTATCGATCGGCCTAGAGGCGCTTCGTATCGTTCCCTCATTATACCATTCTTATCACTCAGTTCCCCCAATAACTCGTATTGATTGACCAGAGAATTGATACAACCCTTGAACGATACAAAGGCATCTTTCCTCCATCCTTTTGAAGTGAACAAGAACGTATTGATACGAAGTGGTTTCAATACGAAACTATCGATTCGAGGTAAGGTGTGATTGATGGACACGAATGAGCCCATGCCCATGGATACGAATGAGGCACAATCAAGAGAGAGACTCGGTCACTCGACATGAAAAATGGATCGATCCTAAAATATAGCACCACGTCATCTGGTCAGCACATGCAAGCATGGATGCAAATAGAATGATACGAATGCGTATCTATACGAATTCAACAGCACATTGAAAATCAAAATTTGCATCGATCATAACTCAAGATCTACAGGCCCAAATACCACCAAATTTTCATATGAGCTTGCCTACAACCTCAAAAATGCAATTTCAGCCAAAAAGGATCAATTCTTGATCGATAAAATATCTATTCGTATCGCTCTGATATTGAGTCAAAATCACCTGAACTGGATCCCTAGGCCCACCCACATGAGAGAAGAAGTCCTCCGAGATCTGGGCGAGATATTTGCTGCCTACACCTATACATAGTGACCCTAGACCTATAGAAAATGGACTTTTTGCTTCTCTACATCGATACTCTGCTGCGGTTGCTATCACATTTTGATTGTACTGTTGTAATCAACTTGCAACCATCGAGTTATAATTAATAAACATCAATGATTTCATAGTGGACATAAGCCATACGTCGAACCACTCTAACATTTTGTGTTTTACATTTTTTCATATCCGTTGTTTGGTGTGTTTGTTAGATCTGCCTCATTTTTTGTTTATTTCTTCATTTTTTTTCTCTTCAAACACATCCAAAGAGTGTTATGCCCAATTTTGGTATAAACAATAATATTCAATTATTATCAATTATTGTCCGATTAGTTATGTTTTGCCATTTTATGGGAATTTACTATAGTTTGTTGATTTACGAGAAATTTACCTTTGTATAACATGGGTTAGATACATAGTAAATTTACAGGAACATTAAATATGAACACTTTATGAATCAAGTTTTATGGTTTGACTATAAGGCGTTCAATAATAATGTTGGATTAAAATTAAATTTTAAAATTAGTTATTTATTATAATCTAAACAAATATATACATTTGTGAAATGATTTAGATAAAGATGCAACTCTATATAAGAAAGTGATTTTATATAAGTATGGTTCATATAAACATGGTTTAAAAATGAAAAGGATTTATATAAAGAATTCAAGAACTTAAATCCCAGTATCTTTGAAAATGGTTTGCAAGATTTTAGAGAAAATAATAGTAGCATTATTTAAAGAAAGTATTTGGGAAATTAGTTTAAGAAATTGAGATCATGGTATTTAGTAATATTTATGTAGTATTCGATACTATTTTGAAATGATTTTGGTTATGTTTAAAAGGCATCAATCGGATGTACTGAACTCACTCCTACCACTTGAAAATAATTCGAGTGATGACTTCAACATCATTGGTATTCATTTTTGGATTTCTAGGTATGGGATGCTAAAACGTTTTTTGGTAAAAAAAATTTTGATTAATCCCAAAGTAGGGTTTGATATACAAAAGTTATATGTATATATTATTTCAAAATGATTTTAAATGAAAACCAATTTTTAGTTCTAAAGTTTTCTTATTGAGTTATTGCATGGAGACATGTAACTTTTGTATTAGGAAAGTATGGATGTGCATCATGATATGATGTAATATATTGTTGGTAGTTTTTATTTGTTAAAAGGAAATGGAATTTTTTGACGATTATGGATAGGAAGGAACTTCCAAATGTTTATAGAACGTAATTAATTGTTTTAAAGGTGTAGAGTTAAGTTTATATATAACACTTAAACTGAGAGGATAACAAGTTAAAACAAGTTTAAATTGTTGAACATACTTGTTAAGTAAAACAAATTTGATGTTGTTATATACTCATAAGATATAATGGAGTATTATATAAGTATGGACTTAAGTTATAAATCATTTATAAACTTAAAGTTATTGTGACGAACCCACAAATCCATACCCTTTGAATCGGCATTAAACCACACATGCCCAACCCAAAAGGCACAGATTGACGAAAAGTCAAGAGAAAGAAAAGAAGAGAGAAGAAAAGAAGAGAAGAAAGAGAGAAGAGAGAACCAAACAGAACAATACAGAATCCCACATCGTAGCAGAAAAACATATGATATCATATCAATGATATTTACAAAACAGAAACTGTATATGCATGCATCAAATAGAGTTAAACAATCAATCAATAGTTATCAACCTGGATAGTTATAATAACTTCTTCTCACAATTGTCAAAAATATACAACGACTAAGCAGTGGATAATAAAACCAGATATGTGTACAGCTCTCCTGCTGAAGCTCCAAAAGCATCAAATCTGAAACTGTAAATATACTCGGTCTAACCTGAGCATTGAAAGGGAAGAACGCTCGGATCAGACTGGTAAACCAGCATGAGAAACACATTCAATTGAATTTATTAAATTACCGAACTTTTAAATTATCAAAACAAAAGTATCTCGTAATACATGCCCACACAAAAACATGGACATGTTTTTACCTTACGATAACTAAAATATCTCATATCAAATCATCTTATATTGTACTAGTGTCTAGTATACAAATAATATTAATCATAGCCGAAATTGTTACATTGATTAAATTCCAGCATATAGCACAAAATGGGTAATACAATCAAAATGGAAAGCACGTAATGGAGTATGGATTTCCATATAAATGACCAGGTGAAGGGACTACCTTCCGGCAGTACATCTCTAGAGGAATGTACCAAGAAACCATCACAAAGCTTCTCTACCAACACAAGACCGGCCCACCTCTACAACTAGACGGTACCGAATATGTCATCCTTCGGCTGTTACCGACCTTTACCGAGGGCCCTCGAAGCATACAAATCACAATAATCAGATACACGACATCATAACGTGTGAAGATATATCTAGAAGAGGATGATCGTATCCTACTTGGGAGCGACCCACTTAGCCCTGCCGCATCTAACCCTGTTTTGGTCATTTCCCATTGATGAGGCCTTAGGTAATGATTAACTTTCACAAATCACAATCACATCACTTTGAATGCCACACGGCCATTTCTGCTGACTACTAATTGCCTTCCACAAAAATACAACCCTTAAGCTCATACGTCTCAAAGAGGGTGTTAAGCTAAGAGAAGTTGCTTTCTCCCCTACCACTGATGTACGTTTGTAAAAAACAATGTACGTAATCTATAGAAATGCAATGTTAGACAAATGTCCATACAAGTTGTCCAGAAATAAGACAAACCGAAGGTACTTTCCTACCACATCCTGTCGGGAAATCCCTAGGATTAGTAGCAAATAGTCCTTGCATTGGATATTTCATAACGACTACTATAACTGGATGTATATTGGGATTTTAACCCCAAACGATTAACAAGCAGTCCTCCACAATAAAAATCCTAAATATCAATATCATCCTAAACAACCTGCATAATCGTCGCATAAGTGTTGGTTTGAAGTGGTTTTTAGAAAAATCTGATCCCGGTCTCTTTGCACCAACAATGCAAATGCGTTTCTCAACCTCACATGGAAACTAAGTCTCATAGACTTATCATGTCTCAAAATTTCAACTTGCTATCCTTCGGGTCAAGAAGGAAGCATGATAGATTAGAGTAATACTCCACACTATACAAATAAACATCCTCAACACAAATGATAATCAAGCCTACACAGAAGGCTATGTACTAAGTGCATGACTAAATAGTTCCCACATCAAGTCGAGGAACTAAAATGGCCAAATATGATAGTCGGTTATTTAACTATCAAAGCAAACAAACAAATATTTATCACCATAAGCAATCACTAGGCCCTTTTAATTAATCTTTTATTAATTAAATCACTTGCGAAATATTCACTTCAATTATATTTAAAAATATATACTCTTAAAACATTTCAACTTTTCAAGATTGGAAAACATTTCCATATATTTATTGCGACTGTATAAGCATATTCAAAAATCTCTTTATTTTCAACACTTAGAAAATATTACATATACTTAAATCACAATTAAGTATATATTTAATTCTTTACGGAAAACATTCTCTTAAAACACATTTATTTAGGTCAAAACGAATGCGTAAAACATCGTTACGATAACCCAAAATCACCAGCATAGGGATTCGAAAATTAGATAGATCTATAAATCCCATGTAGTATACAAAAACATTTCCTTTCAAAAATAATTTACTATAACAACAGTGTTATAGTCCATCATTTCCTTATTTCTCGAAACGTCTATTTCAACAATGAATGCTAAAATCTACGCATTCGATACTTAACATAGATTAAAATATCTTTAAACAAATTAACTCCATTTAAAATATCACTTTCCAAAAAATATCCAATTAATTTTAAAAGATTATTCACTATCTCAATCGTGAATATACTTTGTTTACCAAATCCAGTATTCCTACACTTTTCTTTTAAGGATTATCCACTGCACAAAATCGTGGATATGATTCCAACCAAATACATTGCTTTTACACATTTAATTTAAAGGATTATCCACTGTCCAAAATTGTGGACGAAATTCCTTTAATAATTTCTACATTTAAATTATCAAATTCAATTGATTTTGGATTTTATAAAACAATGTTTATAAATTCCATCGATATATTATAAAAACTTCAAGTTATAAAGTTCCTTTATTAACCAATTCTATACATAACTCAGTTACATGCCAAAATCCAATTTATAAGTTAATTACTTATGAATTTCTTATTTACAAAATTCATTCATTTTATAACATCATCAATTATAAATCTTATTTACTTATAAAATCCATTTATAACTCATTTTAACACTTATAAAAACTCCATTATAATTTGACGCAGTGGATAATAACAAAACGATATAGATCGATGAAAGTAGCAAACGGTGGATTGAAGATACTGAAATGCCCAAATTCGTTGATCACAAAGATACCGAATTCTATCTATCTTCGACACGTTGATCGCGCACGATACCGTGAACGAAGATCTACAATTCTTCAAACGTTGATCAAGCGCACTTGATATCGTGAATTGGCTTCAACAATCGTTGAATCGAGCGCACTCGATTAACCGAAAGTGGAGATAGGAGATTACACTCAACTACCAATTTAAGATGAAAGCACACAGCAATCAACAAGAATTTTATTCAACAATTAACCACCAAAAAGTTACAACACACTCGCTATTTATAGTAGTTTCACTTGACCCTTAAGTCGTTGCCGACTTAACTCCTCTTAAGTCGTTGCCGACCTAACTGACTCGAGTTACCCTCATAGCGACTTAGACCCAAGTACAACACAGTACAAGAACTTACAATACACGGCCGACCTAACTAGGTACGACCTAAAACACAACCGACTTAAAAACCTAATGACTCAACTTTAGTCGTGTACGACTTAACAACAGCGACTCAAAACACTGCTTAAAAGAAATACCGACTCACAACACTTAAACGACTTAAGGAAACATACAAATACACAACACAACGACTCATCATAGGTCGTGAACGACTTACGACTCAGAATACAACGACTCAAGTTACATCTCCAAACAGCTCCTTCATACGACTTGGACAGGGTCGACTTATCATGGGTCGTAGCTCGCTTGCGGCTTAAAGAAACTCAAGTGTTGCCCCTTCCTTCGGCCATCTTTCCTTAGGTCGTTTCCGACCTAAAACCGAAGCTTCCTGCGACTTAAGACCTAATACTTGGTTAAGTCGGCACGTCTTGACTCGTGACTCTTTAGGTCGCAGATGACTCAACGCGGCTTCATTAACTCGCAGCTCCTCCTCACATGACTCCTTAGGTCGGGGCCGACCTTCATTAACTCGTAAACGACCTAAGCCTTGTGCTTCCATAGGTCGAGCTACATCATCCTCCCCCGGTTGAGAAAAATTCGTCCTTGAATTTGTAAGTTCTTCCATATCAGATTGTTCATCTCCATAATATGGTACAAGATGCTTAACATTGAACACGTCAGAAGTGTACACATCCTCCGGCAGCTTCAACTTATAAGCATTTTCATTGATTCGTTTCACAACTTCTACAGGACCAATTTTTCTGGCTTTCAACTTGTTATAAGCGCCTACTGGAAAACGATCCTTGGTTAACACAGCGTAAACCAAATCTCCTTCGTTAAATTTAATATTTCCTCGTTTCAAATCGCAAATCTCTTATATTTCTCATTCGACTTCTCCAATCGTTCCTGAACGATTTTATGACATTCCGTCAACCCATCAACAAAGTCTACAGCTCGTTTAACCGTCCCCTTTGGTTGTGGCACTACCGCTAAATCCAACGGTCCCCTGGGTAAATTTGAATATACAATCTGAAATGGACTGAATCCCGTACTATGATTCACTGCATGATTATGAGCAAACTCTGCTTGGCATAACTTCATATCCCAACTCTTCAGATTGTCCTTCACAAGACATCGTAACAAATTTCCCAACGATCTGTTGACAACTTCTGTCTGTCCATCTGTTTGCGGATGATAAGCGCTGGTAAAGTTTAACCTTGTTCCAACCATCTTCCACAAACTTAACCAAAAGTGACTCAAGAAACGAGTATCCCTATCCGACACAATAGATTCTGGCAATCCATGAAGTCGATAGATCTCCTTGAAAAATAACTGAGCAACATGAACAGCATCCGCCGTCTTCTTACAAGCAACAAAATGTACCATCTTCGAGAAATGATCCACCACAACATATATCGAGTCATTTCCCCTTTGCGTTCTCGGCAAACCCAATACGAAATCCATACTAACGTCCACCCAAGGTTTTGTAGGAACAGGTAAAGGCATATACAATCCCGCATTTGTAGCTGTCCCTTTCGAAACCTGACAAACATGACATCTACGCACAAACCTTTCAACTTCCCTTCTGATTGACGGCCAATAATAAGATTGAGAAATCAACTGCAATGTTCGATCTCTACCCACATGGCCTTCTTCATGTAGCTCCTTTATAATCTTCATTCTCAAACTACAATCCGGTACACATAAACGATTCCCTTTAAACAGAAAACCATCCACCAATACAAACTCATCAGCACTCCCATCCTTGATTTTCTCAACAAACTTCATAAAGTAAGGATCTTCTTTGATCAACTCTGGCAATAGTTCAAATCCTGTCACCTCAATTTTCATTGTCGTTAATAAATGGCTCCTCCTACTCAAAGCATCAGCCACACGATTCGTTACCCCATATTTGTGCTTCACAACAAAAGTAAACTGTTGTAGATACGCGACCCACGAAGCGTGCCTAGCTGAAATTTTGTCCTGCCCTTGCAAATGCTTCAAAGCCTCATGATCAGTGTAAAGAACAAACTCCTTCTGAAATAGATAATGTCTCCAGTGCTTCACAGCTTGAACAATTGCATAAAATTCAACATCATAAGTGTTATATCTCAACTTAGCTCCATATAACTTCTCATTGAAATAAGCAACCGGTCTTCCTTTCTGACTTAAAACTCCACCAACCCCAACCTTCGATGCATCAGTATGTAATTCAAACAACAACTGAAAATCCGGTAAAACTAGAATTGGTGTTGTCGTCAATAGTGTCTTGATTTTCTCAAAAGCAACCCCTGCTTCCTCTGACCACTCAAACTTCTTTCCTTTCATACAATCGGTTACAGGTGCCATCACACTACTAAAATGTGGAATGAATCTTCGATAGAAAGATACCAATCCATGAAAACTCCTCACTTCAGTAATTGTCTTTGGATGTGGCCAACTCCTGACAGCTTCTACTTTACTTTCATCCACTTGAATTCCTTCTTTCGATAGAACATATCCCAGAAACAAAACACTGTCCATCATAAACACACACTTCTTTGTTGCAGCATAAAATTTCTCTTGTCGTAGAATCAATAGTACTTCACGCAAATGCTGGACATGTTTTTCCTTGCTTCCACTGTAGATCAAAATATCATCAAAGTAAACTACCACAAACTTCCCAATATATGGTCTGAAAATCTGGTTCATCACTCTCATAAAAGTACTCGGTGCATTTGACAAACCAAACGGCATAACCAGCCATTCGTATAAACCTTCCCTGGTTTTGAAAACAGTCTTCCATTCATCACCCGGTCTAATACGAATTTGATGGTATCCACTCTTCAAGTCAATCTTTGAAAACACAACAGCTCCACTCAACTGATCTATCAAATCATCAAACCTTGGCATAGGAAACCTGTATCTCACAGTGATCTTGTTTAGAGCTCGACTATCCGTACACATTCTCCACGAACCATCCTTCTTTGGCACCAATAAAGCTGGCACTGCACAAGGACTCAAGCTCTCCTGAACACGCCCCTTTTCTAACAACTCCTCCACCTGCCTTCTTAGTTCCTCATGCTCCTTAGGACTCATCCTATAATGTGGCCTGTGTGGTAATGCTGCCCCTGGCACAAGATCTATCTGATGTTGAATATCCCTCAACGGTGGTAACTCCGTTGGCAACTCTTCAGGAAACACATCACTGAATTCTTCCAATACCGGCTTTACTTTCTCTGGAACTTCTACGGATTCAGTGGATTCATGTCCAATCAACAAAAATACCTCTGGACTCTCTTCTACTTCTTCAATAAATTCCTTCAAAGTCAATAAGGTTTTCAGCTCCTCAATCTCTTCTGACTTGCTTTCTTCTTGCTGTCTCTGCTTTGGAACCAAAATGATCTTAACACTTTCAAACATAAAGCTGTAACTATTGGTCCGACCGTCATGTTGCACTGCTCGATCATACTGCCATGGTCTTCCCAAAAGTAAGTGAAAAACATCCATCTCAACTACATCACACCAAATTTCATCTTTATATTTCTTCCCAATAGAAAATGGAACTCAAACTCGCCGGTCCACCTTCACTTCTCCTCCTTTCCTCAACCACGCTAACTTGTAAGGATTTGGATGCTTCTCCGTTTTCAGCTTCAACTTTCTCACGGCTTCAGTAGAAAGAATATTGTCACAACTTCCTGCATCAATCACAAACTTACAAACCTTTCCCAAAATAGTGCATGTTGACTGAAAGATGTTACTCCTCAACCAACTAGCTTCTTCTTCTTGCTTCGGTATTAAACAAGACCTCCTCATCATTAGATTACATCCTTCATCTCCTGACGCAATATCCCGTTCATCCTCCTCTACTGGACTAGAATAACCTTCCCCAACATCCTCACCTTCAACTTCCGCAATCATAGTTCGTTTCCTTGGCTTAGGACATTCATTACTCTTGTGACCCACCTCCTGGCAATTGTAACACTTGAAATTGTTGTTGACCTTCGTCTTTGCAACTTCATTCACAACTGGTTTACTGATAGATTTAGGAACATTAGAGCTTCCACTAACACCCTTCACTTGATTGTTGGAATTAGTAAACACACCACCTCCACGCCTTCCCTACTTCTCCCAAGCCAACGCTTTCTGATGTGCTTCTGCTACAGATCTAGGATCAAACATATTCACCATATCCTGAATCTGTGTCCTCAACCCTCCAACAAATCTAGCAGTCAGCTGTTCCTCTGTCTCCATAATGTCATTTCGAGCAATCAGTTGATAAAATTCATCAGCATAATCATTAACAGTCTTTGTCCCTTGCCTCAGATTCTGCAACCTCTGGTACATGAGTGATTGATAGCTATAAGGTAAAAATGTAGCCTTCATCAACTTCTTCATCTTCTCCCATGATTCAATCTTCGACTTTCCCATTCTCTCCCGTGTAAGTTTAGTTTGTTTCCACCATGCTAAAGCTCTTCCCCTCAACCTAGTAGCAACCAACTTCACTCGACGATTCTCCGGAACCTCCTTGAAATCAAAGATCTCTTCAACATTAGACAACCAATCAAGAAATTTTTCTGCTACCATTCCACCCTTGAATTCTGGAATTTCCATCTTCATACCCGATTCCCATCGACGATCTTCATCAACATCCCTATATAAGTTCCGAACTTGGTCTCGATCTCGATAATGAATGCTAGCTCTATCACCCTCTTCATTAAAATCAAATGTATGTCGATATCGATCTCGACCATCAACATCCCTTCGATCACGCATGTCTCTTCTACTATGTCTCTCTTCATCTCTATATGGCTCATCTTCAAACTCACATGGAGTTCTTCTCTCTTCTTGTCCATAGTCATGGTGATCTCTCCTTGATGAAATTGATGTTTCTCTTCTTTCTCTAAAAAATTGCTGTGATACCCTTCTCGCTTCCGTAACCGATGGCGAAACTCTGTTTCCTCCATGGTTCGAGATAGGTGATCTCCTCCTTTGATTTTGATCCAAATCATTCATCAATTTCTCTAACTTTCCAATGCCTTCATCAAATTTCTCATTAATACGTTGTTCCATTTGCTCGGCTTCTTCCCTTCTATACAAAGCCTCAACATTTTGATGACGATTAGCTCTCCTTGGCGGCATGGTTGATTCAACACAATCTTCAAACTTCACAACTCTTCAACTCAAACTTGAACAATAAGTCACGGCCTCCCACTAACTCGAACAACATGCAACGACCTAAGGCTTAGGTCGGTTCAACTCTCTTCACCTTGGCGCACAAAGTCCACGGCCAAATTCAAACAACTTCCGGACTTTGATTCAAAATGAAATGGATCGAAAGCTTCTAACTTGTTGCAACTTCAAGATGAACACGATGAACACCAGACTTCAAACTCCTTGGCTCCAAGACTCGGCTTAGCTATGATTGGCTAAGTCTAGCTCTGATAACAAAACTGACGCAGCGGATAATAACAAAACGATATAGATCGATGAAAGTAGAAAACGGTGGACTGAAGATACTGAAATGCCCAAATTCGTTGATCACAAAGATACCGAATTCTAGCTATCTTCGACACGTTAATCGCGCACGATACCGTGAAAGAAGATCTACAATTCTTCAAACGTTGATCAAGCGCACTTGATACCGTGAATTGGCTTCAACAATCGTTGAATCGATCGCACTCGATTAACCGAAAGTGGAGATAGGAGATTACACTCAACTACCAATTTAAGATGAAAGCATACAGCAATCAACAAGAATTTTATTCAACAATCAACCACCAAAAAGTTACAACACACTCGCTATTTATAGTAGTTTCACTTGACCCTTAAGTCGTTGCCGACTTAACTCCTCTTAAGTCGTTGCCGACCTAACTGACTCGAGTTACCCTCATAGCGACTTAGACCCAAGTACAACACAGTACAACAACTTACAATACACGGCCGACCTAACTAGGTACGACCTAAGACACAACCGAATTAAAAACCTAATGACTCAACTTTAGTCGTGTATGACTTAACAATAACGACTCAAAACACTGCTTAAAAGAAATACCGACTCACAACACTTAAACGACTTAAGGAAACATACAAATACACAACACAACGACTCATCATAGGTCATGAACGACTTACGACTCAGAATACAACGACTTAAGTTACATCACTAAACAGCTCCTTCATACAACTTGGACAGGGTCGACTTATCATGGGTCGTAGCTCGCTTGCGGCTTAAAGAAACTCAAGTGTTGTCCCTTCCTTCAACCATCTTTCCTTAGGTCGTTGCCGACCTAAAACCGAAGCTTCCTGCGACTTAAGACCTAATACTTGGTTAAGTCGGCACGTCTTGACTCATGACTCTTTAGGTCGCAGATGACTCAACGCGGCTTCATTAACTCGCAGCTCCTCCTCACATGACTCCTTAGGACGGGGCCGACCTTCATTAACTCGTGAACGACCTAAGCCTTGTGCTTCCATAGGTCGAGCTACATCATAATTCCATTATTCCGATTTACAAAAATTCAATTTCAGAAACCATTTATAATGATTCAAAAATCTCAATTTAAACTATCTTAAACAAAAAATTAACTCCATCTTTCAAAAATCACATTTTGATTATATTTCACAAACATTGTGATTTTTATAATGTAAACATTACAACATTTAATTATTTAAAATAAATTCATTTTTAATAATTCAAAAATTCAATAAAACATCTATTTTCAAAATCACTTAAAAAAAATCCTTTTAAATTCTAAATCATCGCTTTAATATTTTTAAATTACCAAAAATAGGCCCAATGCTGCAACAACACTAAATACAACAATCACGGCATCCAAATCATCATATATCATGTTTGCGCCAAAATTGGTCAAAAACACCCAAAGTCGTGAAAGCACCCGTTTACGTACTCAAATCAATAATGATTAACACAGAACTCAGCAACAATCAATATATAATTCAGCTCTAATCAACAAATCACAGTAATTCACGAACAACAATCACAAACACATGATTTATAGTGGTTCGGCGTTCATGCCTACGTCCACTTTGAAGGGTTTCTCTTTATTGCTTTGCTCGACTCAATCGATTACAATGGATTACAGCTGACAATTGCTTTGAAATCTGAATACAATAGCGATTCTGATAGTTAAACTTGAATCCGGCAGAGTCTTGGCGTTCAATGGCAGAAGTTCCCCGAAGATCCCCTTTCTAAAGGCTTCAGGGTGCTATTTATAGGCGTTGGAGGCCCAGATCTTGCTGAAACTTCGTGAGACTCCTTCTGGCACGTGAGTGGGCCCACGCGACCGACCCCACCAAGTTTCGTCTCGATCTGACATCGGTTCGAAGTGATTTCGAACCCATCAAGAAATGGTCCAATCGAGCTGAAACTTGGCAGGAACAATCTTTACCTCATATGGAAACTACTGTGAAAATTTAGTTGCATTTGGATCTATGGTTAAGGAGATATGCTCGGTTCGAAATTAGCATTTTCGGTTGGCAGTGTCGTTCGAACCCATGAGTTCGAACCCATGATTTCGAATCCATCAGTGCACGTGGGCTTGCAGTGACGTGGCGTGCATTTTTCGAATCGATCCTAACTTATCTCCGAATGGACCGCTTCGACTCCGTGAACTACGGCGAACACGTCATCCAAACCAATTGACTCGGTGGATTCGAGATAAGAAGTGTTCCTGGTTTCGAACGTGACTGATTCGAATCCAGGAATCCTTATGGGTTCGAAATTGATCGGTTCGAACTGGGTCACTCGATGGGTTCGAAGTGAGGATGTGAGGCCGAGTGAAGTCATGGATTCGAAGGTAGGCCACTGTGGTGGATTCGAAGGTGATGGAGTCGAAGGCGATGGAGTCGAGGCGGGCACTAGCTGATGGGTTCGAACGTGGCTTGGGTTCGAACCCCATGGCTTCGAAGGCAAGGACGTGGATGGGTTCGAACTAGGTGGGTTCGAAGGAGAGGGTGTGGATGGTTTCGAACAGTATGGGTTCGAACAAGATGGGTTCGAACTTCATGGTTTCGAACCAGACAATTGACTATTTCTCTTCACACTGAATCCATCATATCTCGAGCATACGAACTCGGATTGACTTGAAACTTGAAATGATGGCTCCTACAACCTTTCTTGTCGTGTCCTATCAATTGTGGCCTGATCCGGACTCGGGCAAAATTCATCGATATCCATAGCTAAGTGAAGTATATCCAATCTCTGAGATGAACTGTTTCCCGTTTTCGACCAATCTTTTGGTATCACGGCTTTGCCAAAAAGCGGGATAACACTTTGCCCCCCAAAACATGCCTTGCTGTAGGAAGGTGTGTTTTGTAATGCCTTGAGTTGGATGTTCGTATCCGATCATCAACCTGCAAAGAACTCAATAGTTTCATAGGTCCTCAAATGACGATCGTTCGGGATCGAGCCATTTGGGATGAAGTGCGGCCGTTCATGGTCAAGCGCTCAACTTCAAATGACGATCGTTCGTGATCGAGTCGTTCGAGGGGAAGTGCGACCGTGCGCGGTCGAGCGTATAAATTCATGCTTCGATCGTTCGGGATCGTATGCTGCTTGAAGTGAATCGGGACCGTTCGCGGTCCGTGCCGTTCGTGGCATAAGATGGAATAGGACCGTTCGCGGTCGATGCCGTTCACGGCGAATGATGAGATGGGACCGTTCGCGGTCGACTGCCGTTCGTGGCAAATGATGATCGTTCGCGACCAAGTGCCGTTCAAGGCGAATGGTGACCGTTCGAGGTCGGATTTCATAATCAGTGAGCCATGACCGTTCGCGATCGATAGCGTTCGAGGCAGGAAGTGATCGTTCGCGATCGTGTGCCGTTCGAGGCGAATCTGTGACCGTTCGCGGTCTGTGCCGTTCAAGGCAGAAAGTGATCGTTCGCGATCGTGTGCCGTTCGAGGCGAACTCGTGACCGTTCGTGGTCGGATGTCGGACCTCAAGTGACGACCGTTCGCAATCAAGCCATTGAGGTAAGGCGAGTTATGACTGTTCGAAGTCGGGTGGTGATCGTTCGCGATCGGGTGCCGTTCGAGGCGAGTTGTGTGTGTGTGCCCGGGAGGGCTTGGTGTTATCGATGCCAGGGTCACGTTCGGGTGAGTTCCTGGATCGTTTATAGGGGCGGTTCATCGCCGTCTCAGAGCATACCTAGGGATCGTTCGCGACCCCATACATGTGCAAGTAGCCTAGCCATTCCAGAGTTATCAGAATCAAATATCTATTACACGGATGAGTTTCAAAAACAATTGTCCAAACAAACAGAGTCTAAATGTTTAAATTAAAGCGAAATGAAAGTAAAGCATGGATGTCAAAGTGTAAGTTCCCACTACAAAATGGTCAACGATCATTCAGAGCATGTCTGGAGATCGTTCGCGATCTCGCACATGTGTAAATGATTTAATTGCGTTAGTGGAAGCTTACAACTTGTTCATCGTTATCTTACTCAATTGATAACCAAATGGTGCCTTGATTCAGGATCGCCCCTAGCTGATGTGGACGGTGGTCGTTCTGGTTCCGCCACAGGAGCTCGTCTCCTTACATATTGAAGGAGCATACCGTTCCTGATATGCCCTTCCACCTCGTCCTTCAGGTGCCTACAATCATTAGTGTTATGACCATTTAATTCATGGAATACACAGAACTTATCTGATTTCCTTTCGTCAGAAGTAGGATCCCTTCGCATTGGCCTACGATACGGAATCTGTTCTTTGGTATCCTGATAAATTCGTTCCAGGCTCTCGTTCAACTCAGTGTAGGTGGTGAATCGCGGCTCCCTTCGTTGCCGCTTCGATCTGTCTCTGTCATTCTCAATCTTTCTTTTACCTCTATCCTTGTCCGAATCCTTTTTAAGAGGCTTTTCGTCTCTAAATGCAAAAATTTCTATCCCATCTCCTTCTTCTCTCTCGGCATTCGCATCTTCCAATCGTAAAAACTTTTCTGCTTCATGATAGAATTCCTCCAGATCTGTGGGTGGATCTTTAGTCAATGAATTCTTGAACTCTGTGCCGTCAGCTATTCCGGACACAGCTGCCATTACCACCATGGATGGATCCGCTCTATCCACTGAAGCTGCTGCTGCATTAAATCGTGCTAGATAACTTCTCAAGGTCTCTCCGGCCTTCTGCTTTAGGGTTGCCAGAGTCATCACGTTCTTGGGTCTTGTAATATGAACCCTGAATTGCCTCATAAATCTCTCTACTAAACCATTCCAAGTTCCGATGGATCCGTTCTCCAACTGTCTAAACCATAGTGCAGCGATATCTGTCAAGTATAATGGAAAACACTGGGCCATAACCTCCTCCGATGCCCCCAGTACTTCCATATGCCTCATATATTTTGTCAGGTGGACCGTGGGGTCCGTTCTCCCGTCATACATATCCAACGATGGTAGTTTGAAATCAGGTGGGTTCCTAGCTTGCCTGATTGATGAAGTAAAAGGACTTCTATTAACATCTTCCAAATCTTTGTTCACCATACCGCCTCTCAAAGCTCTCCTAACTATCTCTGCTAATCGATCATTGTCTCCGAGATGTAATCCTTGTTCACTACTTCCAACCTGCCCCCCGAGTTCACGAGGTAACTCCGGGATCTGCCCCCTTGACTGAGCGTTTGCATCTCTACTACTACCGGGTTGCGCAGATGCTCCCCTTTCTCTCTCCGAAACTGGATCAACGTTCTCCAAGGGTGTGCCCCCTAATCCAGGCGCTACTCCGGATGGTCCTGCTCCGTTCTGGACTCCATTGGCTTCCCTATTCTGTGCTCCGAGCTGTCCTATCTGTTGGAGTAAACTCTGGATCATTTCCTCTTGCCTCTTCATCATAGTTTCCATCTCGTCCCTAGTAATGTATATCGATGGTTGATTTGCCCCTGAGGAAGCCTCTTGGCTTCCTTGTGGTTCACTTCTCTCAGTCCTTGGCCTCCTACTCGATTGTCTTGCCATAATTCCTAGATCTGAACTCCTGAATTTTCAAATTCAACTTCTTCCTGAATTAGCCTTCTCAGTGAAAGCACCAAAATGTTTGCGCCAAAATTGGTCACAAACACCCAAAGTCGTGAAAGCACCCGTTTACGTACTCAAATCAATAATGATTAACACAGAACTCAGCAACAATCAATATATAATTCAGCTCTAATCAACAAATCACAGTAATTCACGAACAACAATCACAAACACAGGATTTATAGTGGTTCGGCGTTCATGCCTACGTCCACTTTGAAGGGTTTCTCTTTATTGCTTTGCTCGACTCAATCGATTACAATGGATTACAGCTGACAATTGCTTTGAAATCTGAATACAACAGCGATTCTGATAGTTAAACTTGAATCCGGCAGAGTCTTGGCGTTCAATGGCAGAAGTTCCCCGAAGATCCCCTTTCTGAAGGCTTCAGGGTGCTATTTATAGGCGTTGGAGGCCTAGATCTTGCTGAAACTTCGTGAGACTCCTTCTGGCACGTGAGTGGGCCCACGCGACCGACCCCACCAAGTTTCGTCTCGATCTGACATCGGTTCGAAGTGATTTCGAACCCATCAAGAAATGGTCCAATCGAGCTGAAACTTGGCAGGAACAATCTTTACCTCATATGGAAACTACTGTGAAAATTTGGTTGCATTTGGATCTATGGCTAAGGAGATATGCTCGGTTCGAAATTAGCATTTTCGGTTGGCAGTGTCGTTCGAACCCATGAGTTCGAACCCATGATTTCGAATCCATCAGTGCACGTGGGCTTGCAGTGACGTGGCGCGCATTTTTCGAATCAATCCTAACTTATCTCCGAATGGACCGCTTCGACTCCGTGAACTACGGCGAACACGTCATCCAAACCAATTGACTCGGTGGATTCGAGATAAGAAGTGTTCCTGGTTTCGAACGTGACTGATTCGAATCCAGGAATCCTTATGGGTTCGAAATTGATCGGTTCTAACTGGGTCACTCGATGGGTTCGAAGTGAGGATGTGAGGCCGAGTGAAGTCATGGATTCGAAGGTAGGCCACTGTGGTGGATTCGAAGGTGATGGAGTCGAAGGCGATGGAGTCGAGGCGGGCACTAGCTGATGGGTTCGAACGTGGCTTGGGTTCGAACCCCATGGCTTCGAAGGCAAGGACGTGGATGGGTTCGAACTAGGTGGGTTCGAAGGAGAGGGTGTGGATGGTTTCGAACAGTATGGGTTCGAACAAGATGGGTTCGAACTTCATGGTTTCGAACCAGACAATTGACTATTTCTCTTCACACTGAATCCATCATATCTCGAGCATACGAACTCGGATTGACTTGAAACTTGAAATGATGGCTCCTACAACCTTTCTTGTCGTGTCCTATCAATTGTGGCCTGATCCGGACTCGGGCAAAATTCATCGATATCCATAGCTAAGTGAAGTATATCCAATCTCTGAGATGAACTGTTTCCCGTTTTCGACCAATCTTTTGGTATCACGGCTTTGCCAAAAAGCGGGATAACATATCACATGATAACAGCATATCAATATCTATAAATGAAACTAATACTGGTGAGGAATCTAGTTGGAACCTACAACAAATATACATATTAGAATATGTGTACAATGTCCGCTTCGAGGCAGACATGTGTACAAAGGGTCATCTGCTCATACACGGAAACGTATAGGGTCTCATCTACTTCCGTAGGTCGGTATATATCCAAATACTGATCAATATATAGATAATATGTCATATATCATCCAAACAATCATCAATCATCATAAATAAAATTTATTCCTACTTGTATAAAAATAAAAGTGAGTCAGAAATAGTGAGTAGCACTCACATTGATTCCAATAGAAGTTGTAGTGTTTTATTTTGAATAAAATTAAACAGCCGTTTAATTTTATCCAAAATTTTCACTGACTCCAATCAACTCCAAATTAGCTCTAAAATTCAGTGCTCATCAATACGGACTCAACGCACGTCGTTTCGTCAAGAACGGACCTCGTGTGACAAAGTTATAGCATTACAAAGTTTCTACAAATTTATATATAATTTATTTTCAATGTTCATTTTATTTTTAACCTAGAATCAATCCAGGATGCTCGATTTTGCAATAGGAAACCTGGGCCGAGCATCATTTTCTTTCTTCTCCGTTCATTTGGAACGAACCCATTGTCGTTCATTTCAATCAAAAGTCGCACCTCCCTCGTCGCCATCGATGACAATCAGACAACGTCGATCGAAAGCCTCGGCTGAGCACTACCATCAACCAGAGACCGGCCCTTCGAAGCTCCATCGTTGTCTCGTATTTCGTGATCGAATGCATGGTCTTTGAACTCGATTTGCCGTCGATCCATCATGTTACTTTCGATCACCACCGTTGATCTGAGAGATCTCGTCGCCCTCTTCATCTTTGTAGTTGAAAGTCTTTGAAAACTGTTGATGGATTGGAAGAAAAAGAAGGAAGAAAGTTGGAAGATTTCTTCCGTGCATTTCATGGTGGCGGCTAGCCCTAGCTCTTAGGGTTTAGTGAAAAATAGAAAATTTTTGAGGCCTTTTATAGAAAATTTCGCGACACCATTCACCTGAAATTTTTTCAAACTCCAATCAAAGCGTGTTGCCTGGTGTTTATAATGTTTTGCCCCTATTCCGAACACAATAGAATATATATCGAAAGCCAATTCGAACGTATTTGGAAGATAGGTTTTCGAATCGAATTATTTAAATTTAAAATTTACTTAAATGAATTTCTACGCGTTTTAGCTTTCCCCGACTAAGCCGTAAATCCGATTGACATGAAATTTGAAATCCTACAATAATATAACATTACGGATTCAACGAAATTGGTTTTGTCAAAATCCAAGACTGTTTGAAAAATGACTATTTTTATGTGTTCTATAAATATTAAAATATTCAATTTCTACAAATTAACTTTAAATCAATTTTGAAAGTTTACTAACATTACTTTAATTCAAATATAATTAAATTCTTCTTTACAAATCATTTTCATTCATATTAAATCCAATTTCCAATTATTTCAGCAATTTCAAATATTAAATTAACAATTTAATTATCCCATTAAATCACTATATTAAAAATATACGTTATTCAACTGATAAACTTAACTTGCGAATATTTAAAACCAATTAAATATACGAATATCAAATGACTAAAATTCTAGGTTGTTGCATTCTATCCTACTTAAAAGAATTTCGTCCACGAAATTACCAAGTAATAGAAAATCTCAAAATCCATTATCTTTTGAAAGCAAATCATTCAAACTAGATTTCAAATTCATTTAAATCGTTTAGCTTTTCCAAAATCCATTAGTTAAACTTCTTACAAAAACTTTCCTAAGTTTTCAAATCCATTCATAATTATCTTTTCAAAACCAATTAATATCATTTAACAATTAACTAAAAATAAAAATTATTGTTATCAAAAAATTTCCAACTTCTCAAAAAATTTCTAATGCTTTAAATGTTCAGATAAATTCACCCTAGTATCCTTTGCGCGTTTCGATCGTAGCAAGATCACAAAATATATATATATATATCGCAAATATACATCTCATCTTCGAGGATGAGGCATCCCGTAGGGAAAAAGTGTAAAAGTACGATATGTAATCCAAGATATGTACCTTATATATTATTAGCGAGCATATACGGCTAATATTTCACGAAAGTGAGCTCCAATGCGAAGCAAGCGCCATCCGCACCTACTAAATACTCAACGAACAGAATGAGAATCATGTATATATGAAAATTGATATCAATATACAACATATACAAAAACAATACTATATATGCCAATATAGCAAATGCAATCAAAAGCAACAAATACAACCATCAAACAACTATCATCCAACTAACATCCAACAACTACCCAGTCAATCCATAACCAAACCAATATGCATTCATTTCTTATTAATATTCATTGAATTGGTTTTTCAATTTAAATCACATTTGATTCATTAATATTGGATTTTACTAACATTCATTTATTCATATTCAAGTAGTTTACATTCACTAATTCATATTCAAATTTGTTCACTTCCAAATCAAATCAAATTATATTCCATTTAGATTTACTTATCTCCAATTTGAATTTAGTTATTTAGTTTTCAATTTTGTTAATTCAATTTCGTATGAATTTCGATACAATTAAATATCATCCATCTAACAACCAATGCATATCCAACATAACCATATTTATTTTGTTTCGCTTGCATTAAGTTTGGTTTAGCACTTTTAATTTCAATTTTTTTAATATTCCATTGACTTCCATTTAACTATTCAATTGACTTTCAATTTAATTATTTGATTTCCAATTTCATTAGCTTTTAATGAATTAACACTTACATCCATTATTCCATATCAATTCATTTTCATTCGATTGCTAATTGGTCTAACCACTAAAATTGAATGTCATATATAACTCAAATTCATATTCATCGCTTCACTTTATTAACTACTTATTATTCAACTTTACTTTGCATATTCATTTTATTTATCAAAATCAACTTGATTCAACATTACTTAAGTCAAATTACATTTCACTCTCACTTGCATTTTACTTTCACTATACAACTTAGGTTCACTGCTAATTTTAATTCAAATTCTATTTTATTTAACTTTTACTTAAGCCAAATTCATATTACTATTCAAATTCAGATTTCGTTTGCTAAACAAAATTATTTAACCATTTTTACAATTGGTTTTACTTACATTTTCCCATTTTCTAAGTTATACAACTTAGTTATTTAAACTTCCAAATTCACATTATAATCACTGCCACTTAAGTTTAATTTCCATTTCAATAGCTTATCTAATCTAGTTCAACTCCAATTCAATTTATTTAACCTTCCTTTAGTTAAATTTTAAATCATATATTATTATTCTAACTCAATTTTATTATTTCATATTGTAACTCCAAATTCATCTTACTTATATTCATCAATTTCAACTTGGATTTTAAGTTAAATTTTGTTTATCAAAACAAAACTTCATTTTCAATTTACCATAGCAAATCCATCACATAGAATCTCGAAAATGATACTGATGATGTTGCAGTCATCATCCTTATTATTTTCCAGTAACGATAGTGAATTCAGTGCTTTGTATTCTTTTAAAAATCCTTTTATATTATTTATAAATCACATTTATAAATCTTTTTACTTATACAATTTCACTATATTACTTTACTTATATAAGATCATTTCAAATTTATTTATCTTACTTAGATTTATAACAATATAACACCTTTAACTTCTAAAAACAACTTTCAAAATCAATAGGATTCAAAATTTCAAATTACTACTATAAAGATAATTTTTTATTTACAATTCATATTTATAAATATATTCATTTCTTATGCGTAAGATTATTTCACAATTGTAAATCATATTAATTAAAATTCCATACTTTATAATTCATTTGCTTATTTAATTTATTCTTCTACAAAGTGTTGTTTTTATCTAGATTATTCAAACAGCTTTATTAACTTATACATATGTACACACATTTCAAACAACCAAACAATCAATTTATTTACACTTTAGTAATTTTTAAAAATTATTCCCTTCATATACAAAATATAATCAAGGTAAAATTAATTCATTACCCTATTTAAAAACAATACTATGTTGACTTGCCTCGTTTAAATGTTTAGAAATCCTTATCGATAATATGGCGTCTCACACACTGACCAGAATTCACAAACAATTCAATGGATACATAAACACAATATAAAACATTTTATATCACTAACAAATACGCACTCATATATATAATACACTCAAGTCAATCTAGGGTGCTACTGTCCCTATCTATACTGAGTACACATCAATGCTTAGGAATGTACAAAATCTAAGCTCTCGTACCAACTGTGATGAACCCGCAAATCCGTCCCCTTTGAATCGACACTAAACCACACATGCCCGACCTAAAAAGCATATATTGACGGAAAGTCAAGAGAAAGAAAAGAAGAGAGAAGAATATAAGAGAAGAAAGAGAGAAGAGAGAACTAAACAGAACAATATAGAATCACACGTCATAGCGAAAAAACATATAATATCGTATCAATGATCTTTAATAAACAGAAGCTGTATATACATACATCAATCAGAGTTAAACAATCAATCAATAGTTATCAACCTGGATAGTTATAATAATATGTCCTCACAAGTGACGATAATATACACAACTAAGCAGCGAATAATAAAAACAGACATGTGTATACGAAATGAATCTCTCCAGCTCTCCTGGTGATGCTCTAAAAGCACCAAATCTTAACATGTAAATATACTCGGTCTGGCCCGAGCATTGAAAGAAAAGAACACCCGGATCATTCTGGTAAACCAGCGTGAGAAACACACTCAAATGAATTTATTAAATTACCAAACTTTTCCTTTATCAAAACAAAAATAACTCATAAGACATGCCACACTTAAACACGAACATGTTTTTACCTTATGATAACTAAAACATCGCATATCAAATCACCTTATGTTATACTAGTTTCTGGTATACAAATAATATTAATCATATACGAAATTGTTACATTGATTAAATTCCAACATATAACCCAAAATGGGTAACACAATCAAATTGGCAAGCACGTAGTGGAGTTTGGATTTCAATACAAATGACCAGGTGAAGAGACTACCTTCCGGCAGTACATCTCTAGAGGAATGTATCGAGAAACCATCACAAAGCTTCTCTACCAACACAAGACCGGTCCACCTCTATAACTAGATGGTACCGAATATGTCATCCTTCGATCGTTACCGACCTTTACCAATGGCCATCGAAGCATATAAGCCACAATAATCAAATACACGACATCATAGCATGTAAGGATATATCTAGAAGAGGATGATCATATCCTACCTGTGTAGTTAAAGCGCTCAGTAGATTTAAAACGGTGGAGGTGCAAAAAGTCATAGCGGGGATACAGCGACGATATAGCGGGATATAGCGGATAGCTCTAAAATAGCATATAAAACTTGTACTTAATGTTTTTACAAATATATAAATGGTAATTGAATGAAATATTAACATTCAAATTGAATTATAATTAGTACATAAATAATTTTAAATAAAAACATGTGCGAATATACTTTAAATAAACGTAAAACTGTTATATAACATAACTAAATTTAGTAGAATATTAGAGTATGTTCATTTCTAAAATTATATTAAAAATTAAATCAAATAAATTAGTTTCATAATTTTTATAATGTATAAATGCAATTTTTCATTTCATTTTATTAAAGAAGATATAGCAGAAATAGTGGAATATAGCAGGAATAATGGGATATAGCGGAAATAGCGGGGCTTAAAGCGGAAAGGCTGTATTTTGGGGGCAATATGGAAAAACGTAGCGGCAGAAATCCGCTATGAGATATAGCCGGGGTTATAGCGGGGTAGTAGCGGGGCATTAACTACACAGTATCCTACTTGGGAGCGACCCACTTAGCCTTGCCGCATCTAACCCGATTTTGGTCATTTCCGGTTGATGAGGATTGAGGTAACGATTACCTTTCACAAATCACAATCACATCACTTTGAATGTCACGTGGGCATTTCCATTGACTACTAGTTTCCTTCTACAGAAATACAACCCTTAAGCTCATATATCTCTAGGAGGGTGTTCAGCTAAGAGAAGTTGCCTTCTCCGCCATCATTGATGTACGTTTGTAAAAACCAATGTACGTAATCTGTAGAAATGCAATGTCACACAAACGTCCATACAAGTTGTCCAGGAACAGGACAAACCAAAGGTACTTTCCTACTATATCCTATCGGGAAATCCCTAGGATTAATAGTGAATAGTCCTTTCATTGGATATTTAATAACGAAAAGGCTACTACTACTGGATGTATATTGGGATTTTAACCCTAAACGATCAACAAGCAGTCCTTCGCTATGGAAATCCAGAATATCAATATCATCATAACCAACCTACACAATCGTCGCATAAGTGGTGGTCTGAAGTTGTTTTCAGATAAATCTGTTCCCGGTCTCTTCGCACCAACAACACAAAAGCGTTTCTCAACCTCACACAGAAACTAAGTCTCATAGACTTATCATGTCTCCAACTTTCAACTTGTTATCCTTCGGTCCAAGAAGGAAGCTCGATAGATTGGAGTAATACTCCGCACTATATGAATCAACATCCTCAACACAAACGATAATCAAGCCTACACAGAAGGCTACGTATTAAGTGTACGACTAAATAGTTTTCACATCAAGTCGAGAAACTAAAATGGTCAAATTTGATAGTCGGTTATTTAACTATCAAAGAAAACAAACAAATATTTAGCATCGTAAGCAATCACTATGCCCTTTTAATTAATCTTTAATTAATTAAATCACTTGCCAAATATTCATTTCAAATTATATTTAAAAAGATATACTCTCAAAACATTTCAACTTTTCAATATTGGAAAACATTTCCATATATTTATTTCGACTGTATAAGCTTATTCACAAATCTCTTTATTTCCAACACTTATAAAGTATTACGTATACTTAAATCACGATTAAGTATATATTTAATTCTTTAAAGAAATCATTCTCTTAAAACACATTTATTTGGGTCAAAATGAATGTTGCGTGAAACGTCGTTACCACAACCCAAAATCACTATTATAGGGATTCGAAAATTAGATAGGTATATAAATCCCATATACCATACAAAAAAATTCCTTTCGAAAATTATTTACTACAACAACATTGTTATAGTCCATCATTTCCTTATTTCTCGAAACGTCTATTTCAACAATGAATGCTGAAATCCATGTATTTGATACTTAATATATTAAAATATCTTCAAACCAATTAACTCCATTTAAAATATCACTTTCCAAAAAATATCCATTTAATTTTAAATGATTATTCACTGTCCAAAATTGTGAATATACATCGTTTACCAAATCCAATAATCCTAGACATTTTTTAAGGATTATCCACTGTCCAAAATTATGGATATAATTCCAACCAATTACATTGCTTTTACACATTTAATTTAAAGGATTATCTACTGTCCAAAATCGTGGATGAAATTCCTTTAATAACTTCTTTATTTAACTTATCAAATTCAATTGATTTCGGATTTTATAAAACAATGTTTATAAATTCCATTTATATATTATAAAAACTTCAAGTTATAAAATTCCTTTATTAACCAATTCTATATATACCTCATTTACATGCCTAAATGCAATTTATAAGTTAATTACTTATAAATCTCTTATTTTCAAAATTCATTCATTTTATAACATCATCAATTATAAATCTTATTTACTTATAAAATCCATTTATAACTCATTTTAACACTTACAAAAACTCCATTATAATTCCTTTATTTCGATTTATAAAAATTCAATTTTATAAACCTTATATATAAACCATTTATAATAATTCAAAAATCTCAATTTAAACTATTTTAAAAAAATAGTTAACTCCATCTATCAGAAATCAAATTTTGATTATATTTCACAAACATCATAATTTTTATAACATAACTTTATAACATTTATTTATTTAAAATAAATTCATTCTTAACAGTTCAAAAATTCTATAAAACATCTATTTTCAAAATCACTTTAAAAAACTCCTTTTAAATCTGAAATCACCGCTTTAATATATTTAAATTACCAAAAATAGGCCTAAGCTGCAACAGCACTAAATACATCAATCACGACATCCAAATCATCATATATCACATGAAAACAAAATCTAGTTAGATCCTTCTAACCTATCACCTGCAATAAATATACATATTAGAATATGTGTAGAATGTCCGCTTCGAGGCAGACGCGCGTACAAAGGGTCATCCGCTCATACACGAGAAAGAATAGGGTCTTATCTGCTCCAACAGGAGGAATACATCCAAATACCATTCAATATATAGATAATATATCATATATCATCCAAACAATCATCAATCATCATAAATAAAATTTATTCTCACTAATATAAAAATACCAATGAGCCAGAAATAGTGAGTTATACTCACTTTGATTCCAATAGTAGTTGTTGTGTTTTATTCTGAATAAAATTATATAACCGTTTAATTTTACCTATAATTTTCACTAGCTCCAATTAACTCCAAATCAGCTCTAAAATGCAGTGCTCGTCAATACGGACCTAGTGCAATTCGTTTCGTCAAAAACGGGCCTCGTATAACAAAGTTATAACATTACAAAGTTTGTACCAATTTATATATAATTTATATTCAATTTTCATTTTATTTTTTTACCTAGAATCGATCCAAGCCGCTCGATTTTGCAATAGGAAATCTAGGTTGTGCATCATTTTCTTCCTCCTCCATTCATTTTGAACGAACCTATCGTCATCCATTTCAATCGAACGCCACACCTCCCTCGTTGCCATCGACAACGATCAAACAACGCGGATCGAAAGCCTCAGCCGAGCACTAACATCGAATAGAGACCAGCCTTTCGAAGCTCCATCATTATCTTGTGTTTCATGCTCGAACGCACAGTCTTTGAACTCGATTTTCCGTTGATCCATCATGTTACTTTCAATCACCACCGTTGATCTGAGAGATCTCACCGCCCTCTTCCTCTTTGTAGTTGAAAGTTTTTAAAAATTGTTTATGGATTGCAAGAAAAAGAAGGAAGAAAGTTGGAAGATTTCGGCCGTGCATTTCTTGGTGGCGGCTATCCCTAGCTCTTAGTGTTTAGTGAAAAAATAGCAATTTTAAGGCCTTTTATAGAAAATTTCGCGACACTATTCATCCGAAAATTTTCGAAACTCTAATCGAAACAGGCCGCCTAGTGTTTATAATGTTTTACCCCTATTCCGAATATAATGAAATATACATCAAAAGCCAATTCAATCATATTTAGAAGATAGGTTTTTCGAATCGAATTATTTAAGTTTAAAATTTACTTAAACAAATTTCTACATGTTTTAGCTTACCCCGACTAAACTATAAATCCGATTGACATGAAATTTAAAATTCTACAATAATATAACATTACGGATCCAATGAAACTGGTTTCGTCGAAATCCAAGAGGGTTTGAAAAATGACTATTTTTACACGTTAATTCAATATTAAAATATTCAGTTCTACAAATTAACTTTTAAATCAAATTTAAAAGTTTACTAACATAATTCTAATTCAAATATAATTAAATTCATCTTTATAAATCATTTTCACTCATATTAAATCCAATTTCCAATTATTACAGCAATTTCAAATATTAAATTAACAATTTAATTGTCCCATTAATCCACTATGTTAAAAATATGCGTTATTCAACTTATACACTTAACTTGTGAATGTTTAAAATCAATTAAATATATGAATTTCAAATGACTAAAATTCTGGGTCGTTACAGTTATGATTTATAAATTAATCTTAGTATTAATGACATACTATTTGGATGAATGAATGTAATTACAAATAAATTGGTGTATTTAGGAAACCAGTAGGATAAATACGTAAGTTGTACGTAGACCGTTTTATTTTCATGACTGTTCCTGATTCAGTATTCAAGTACATGATTTTGAGGTGGTTTACACCAATACATACGAGGATTTTTCACTTGATTCTTGATGGTGAACACTTAATATGGATTCTTGATATGCTATCAAAGTTTTCTATCATAGTATATGGCTATGTAAGAAGAACGAAGGTTTCTAATCAAGGAATCTGAACATAGTCCACACTAAAGAGGTCAAGTCGACTATACTAGTTGGGAAGAGAAATCTATGTGATCAAGTGATCGGAATTGATATTGCATACGAATGGTCTATGTGCATCATACAGGATTTCGTATGTTTATATACTATGTCTGTTCGCTTAGGTAGAGTTTAAGGAATGACTCTTCGATTTTTTCTAGGTGGCATGAATAAACATCTAAGTAACAACCTAAGGTTGTTGAGTAGATGGTATGCTTAGTGGATTTATTATCATCCTTTTTCAATGAGAGGATTTAATTTGAGCAAATTAGGTAGTTTGTTTGCAAGTAATTAGAATGTTGATAAGTATCGATGTATGGTTGTTTCTTTAGTTGGTCGTGTTGGATATTCGAGGATGAAATATTCTAAGTGGAGGAGAATGTAATGACCCGGAATTTCGAACACTTCGTATTTAAATATCTGAATTGTTTAAATATTTAAATCTTGGATTAAGTGCTATTAAAATGATTTAATAAGCTCTTTAACCCCATTTTTAATCATAAATAATGATGGGAAACTTTTTTTGGGAAAATGTTTATAAAAATATATTCTTTGGAAAAATATCGATAATGTGACCGAAAATTGTTTTATCGATGAAAAACTTTTTAACCATCAAAAGTCGTGAACATTTTTTTTACATGCACTTATTTAATTAAGGGGACCTTAACTTAAGATAAAATATTTTTTGAATTTATGGTAAGTGAAGTTTTTAATGATGTTACGGGTGATGTCATCAGGAAATAATCAGCTCTTAAGCTATTGATCTAATGAACACATTAGCCATTAATTAAACACTCTCCTCTTCACACAAGCTTAAAAGTTTCTAGAAGCTTCCTATAGAATAAGTGATATTATGGAAGGGGTATAAGAGTAATTATTCATAAAGGAGATATGACAGAGTAAAAAATGAGCAAAAATGGTAGTACTTGAAAATGAAGCTATGCGGTATAAAGTTTGAAATGATGGTAGATGTTATAACACTTGGGTTTTGAGAGGTATTTGATCTTTTCCCATCTCTATTCCTAAGCCTATAAAAGGAAGGGCATGCCCTTAGGAAATAATCACAAAATTCCTAAGCAATACCAAGCTCCTTTAATGGCTTCTTCATCTCTTTCTCTACCTCTCTAACTTTCTCAAACTATATTCAAACCAACTCCAAACTCAACCAAACTTTACCACAAGGCTTGGTAATTTATTAGAACACCTTCCATAAAGCCAAAATGCCAAAAATTCTCCATGGTCGTGAGAAAATAATGATTGAGGAAGGCAACGGAGCAAGGTAGAAGCAAGGAAGGAGGAAGGAGAAGGTATGGCAAGGTGGAAGGTTGAATTTGGTCCATAGATATTGGTTGTTTGAGTGGTTAAAAGTGAGTAAAGACCTCACTTTGAATAGAAAATATAACACATATATGTTGTGTCTGGTTGTGTTAAAGTTGGTTGAATTGTTGTTAACTTATGTAGAAAGCAATGGTTGTAACTTCTTACATTAAAAGTTAAGTGACATATGTGAAACATGTACATGGACTTGAACAAAATTGAATGGATTTTGAATGGACGTGAATGGAATTGAATGTGAAAAAACAATGGTTATAAATGAACTTATGTATAGATCGGACTTGGATTTGAAAGTGCACCTATAGCGATAGCCGCTATCGATGTAGTTTGGAATTTCCATGTTTTTGGGAATTGTTATGGAACTTTGCAGAGAGATCCCGGGGATTTCTCACCATATTTATATTGTTATATATGTATGTTTGTTGCTATTAAAATCTTGAATAGTAAAAAGTTAAGTAACATCTCGAAAATGGCCAAAACATCGCTAGTGAAAAACTACCCTGTTTATCCTTGATTTTTGGACTTCAAATGTTTCAAAGTGGACTTTAAGTTTGTGTGATTTGTTTCATTCATTTTAAAAATATTGCCTAACGCATATTTTAGTACTTTACAAGTAGTTTGATGTTTATATGAATTTTTAAGAATTAGTTGTGAATTTTCAAAGGAGAGATATTTTGTTAGAAATATGTCGTTTTCAAGTTTCTAATGATTTTTCAAACTTGGTATTTTCAAGTGATATTTTAAAGGAGTGTTTTAAAATATATTATAATTATCATGAAATATAAATACCTTATATAAATATCTTGGAAAAGTCTTATATAAATATTTTAGAGAAATCTTATATAAATATCCTAGAAAATATCTTATATAAATATCTTGAAAGGTATCTTATATAAATATCTTATTTTAGATTATAAAACAAAAGGTTTAGAAAGGGGTTAGTAATTGCTTAATAGCAAAATGGTCAAATTTTTTAATTATTTATTAGAAAAGTAACTAAGTATGCTTAACACTAATAAGCCAACGATGTAATCTTATATATTTGTGAGAGCTAAGATTGATGTCGAGTATGGATGGAGCAATAAAATTCTAACCTGCCGGGCTTCCCTCTAAACCGAGGAATAGATAAGTGGAAAATGTCGAAAATGGGTTGGAGCAACCAGTGCCCAAACTTAATTATTTATGAGATTCAAGACTAAAGTGTCTAGGCAAGGCTTGGAGAAACCAGTGTCGAAACTTACCTGCCTTCACTCTTGGACGAGGATTAGTTAAGTTGGAATATCGAAAATGGGTTAAGCATACGAGTCGTGATTCGTATAAGCAATCGTCTTTAAAACTTGATAGTTAACAAGTCCATACTGAACTTGACTGAATATGAACTTAGATCTTTAAAAAAATGGTTTGTAAAGATAGCAACAAGTAGGAAAATGGTTTGGGTTTGTTGTGACAACGTGTTCATCACATTCGTCTTTAATCCTTTTCGATTGCACTTAGGGATGTAAATAGATCTTTAAAAGAATGATTTAAAGAGAAGCAAAATCAAAATGCCTTTTGGTTTATAGTGACAATGTTTTTGAGTGACATTAGTCTTAACCTTTTGAATGAATTTGTGAAAGTACATAGATCCCTAAAATGGATAGTTCGAAGAAAATAGAAGTAATGGAATTTTTTGGAAAAACGATAGAAAAAGTAAAAGTTTCTTAAGTAAAAGAAGCTTACTATTAAAGAATTTTTTATTAATAAAAGGATTAATTAATGGAAAGGATTAGGAGTTTCTTAAATAACTCAATCATACCTTGTGCGGCTTAATTGTGTTTTGGGTGTTGATAGTGTTTTACGTGTCTATTTGTTTATGGAAAGTAAATAAAACTTGGTTTCCATTTAGAAACATCTATCTCATACTAGACAGTCGATTAGTCGACTATCGAATTTGACCAAATATGACTTAAGAAGTTATCGAAAGGCTTCGTCATTTCATACCAATAAGATTCCCAAGAAGGAGTATTGGTATGAAACATCTCTAGCTTTCACTTACTTCTAACAGAATCAGGACTGAGTTAACTAGAAAACTCTTCGATTGGTTTTAAAGAGACAGGGATCAATATGTGTTCTACTTGTCAAATACCACTTCAAAACTAGTACGTGATCTATGTTGTAGAAGAGGTTGTGAAGTGATGTTATAAAATCGAATGCTCTATCATAAGGTTAAGTCCAAGGGAAAGGTCGGCGTTAACATTTCGAATGATGTTATCATATAGGACTGTCTATCATAAGGAGCACTCCAAGAGAGTGGATGGCGTTAGCATTCGTTGGAGGACTTATGTGAGGAACCTATGTAGAGGCTTTTGATATGTTCAATATGCTCAAATCCATGTGGTGATTATATCTTCGAGATGAAGGAATCCAATTAGGGATTCACATTCTGTTTGAGTGATGAAGACTAGTGTAAATAATGTTGAACGTAACCTTGACATCGGAAATGGCTAAAAATAGAGTAGGATGCATAACCTGTGGTTAGAAACCCACTTCGGGATGTTATCAATTCCATTTCTAGAGATACTTATCGAATGTTGGTGACGAGCATTAATGATATTTTGTTCACATTGTTTTTGTTTTTGTTTATGCTCGGATGTACATTTTATCTAAATATATAAGACGCTCAAAAGGTACTTTCTGACCCTTATACGTGGGATTGGATTCGGCTTCCCAAAGATATGTCAGTGGAAAATCCATTATGCAATCATTCCTTATCGATTTTGGTTATACTCCTATTATGGTGGAATGTAATTGAGGTAACCATTTCAGCTATGATTGATATTTATTTTGAACCTTAGACATTATTACCATATCACTGTATTCTCTATAAACGGTTTGGTTATCATAAGTTAAAAGGTCATCCGTGTTTATATGCAGTATGATCTTATGAGATACCTTTATTTTGAAAGGTTTTTCTAACATTAAAAATTTATTTGATCTGTGTTTCTCACATTGGTTTACTAGACTGATCCAAGAGTTATTTTCTTTTAATGCTCGGCTCAACCCCATGTATGTTTTCAGATTTACCCGTGGATGCTTTGGAGATTGTAAAGAAGAGTTGGAGTTCTACCTATAATATTATTTATATATGATGCATCACCTTGTGTGTAACATTAGCATTTGTTAGAATAGGTTATTATAATTGTCAGGGCTGATTACTGTAACTCTGAAAAACTTTGTATCATAGAATAATAGTTCATACTGTCTTTTGATATTATATATGATCGTTGCATTATGGAATTATGATGCTATATTCCTTCTTTCTTGTTCTATTTCATTTTCTTTTAATTAGCTCTAACAATTTGTCATTTTAGCACTTGAATACTCGGCGCACGAATACCGTGGATGTATTAGTGTCGAAATTTGGGTGTTGAAAAGTTGAGTCGTTACAATGTGCATAGTTTATATTTCTTATCCGCTACAGTATGGAAATGCACATTTTATCTTACAATTGGTTGTAATAATTGAAGTAATGAATGGACGTTACTTATTAGGAGCCAAAAAGGTAAGTTAAGCACGTGGGTTATAGTAGAGTGACGTACTAAAAGTGTCCATTTTATAAGAGTAAGAAGTGATGGAGCCATAACATCATTAATACTAGTTGAGGTTGAAGGGCAGCTTTCAGCAATTGTTTCTTTTAAGCTATTTGGGTTGCAATCATTAAGTGTCCCTTCTCGGGTATTGGAAATGGGAACGATATGATATGATATGACAAATGTTGATTTTATGGATGAGCATTGACATCTTTATATTTCAATACAAATAAGGAAATCTCAAAAAGTTTATAAAATAAATTAGCAACTATAAAAAAAGAATGCTTAAATCCTAAAAACTATGGAATTTTTTTGGGAAAAATAATTTTTAGGAAGCAAATGATAGGGAAGATTTGTTGCAGGAACCACGGTGCACTATCCCTATGCCTTAAAAGCAAATATTTATAATTATGCATTTGCGTTGATTGTTGTTTTAAAAAAAAATTGAAAATTTAAAATGCTAGGGTCAATCATATGCACTAGCACAATGAATAAATTCCAATTACATTAAGATGTGGCTTGATTTGTATTAAAGATGTAACGGCAAATGCTTTTGAAAAATTATGTTAAAAAACCTATTTTACAAGTTTAATTGAAAGGAGAAATGACTTTGAATGAAAAATGAGAAAATTTCAAAATTTTAAATGCCGCATGCTTAGCATAAGGAGGTCAATGTGTTAATGAGTATTAATTTTATTGTTCAGTAAGTGTAACAGTATAATAAAACACAAATAATAACAAAGGAAAGGGTTATTTTAGCTTTGGAAATTCTATTTCCATACCTTGTTGATAACAAATAAAACTTGTTTCAAAAAATAATCCTATTTTAAAATTTAAAAATAAATCTCCTTATGTGAATTGCATTCGAAAAAGTGGAAAAGATTCAGGGGCAAAAAAGAAAGTTCCAATGTACAACATAATTAGTATACAAATGAAGGGTGGACCATCTAAATTCCTTTTCTGGCATAAAAGTATAAATTCAATAAAACTAGGTTTTCAAAATTTTGAATGTTAGATGTGGTATGCTCGGTATTGAATGGTAGGAATTGGATGCAAAATTGAATGGACCATACTCGTATTCGTATAAGTATGGACATTGTTGTGTGAAAGCAAAGATTTTGGTTTATGAAAACTTGCATACTTATAAAACTAACTACCAATATAAATAGGTTGTTTGCATCATTTTTTCAAAATTGTTTTAAAGAATGCACTCATATAGGAGGCCGTTGATGAAGAATTATTCAGCGTATGTGTCCTACGTGTCATGATACCGTGCACTTGTACACGATTGGTTGTAAAATTGGTTTTACATTAATCATGGATAGTTTAGAATGGTTGCGCACTATGTTGCATTATTCTATCCTTGAGGAATTTTGGGGACAAAATACTTCTAAGGGGAAAGAATGTAGCACCCCGTATAATAAAAAGTAATTAATTAAAATAATTAATAAATAATTATTAAAGGTCAAAAATGGAATTTGAGCAAATGTCAAAATTTGGCAACGAAACTTGCACCATTATATTCGTGGCGATTTTTCAAGAAACCTTCATTTATAAAGCTTTATGAGCAAAGTTCAAACTGAGAAGTTGTTGATGTTCAAAGAATTTAGATCGAAAATAATTCGAAAATATAAACAAGGAAATAGATAATATAAATGTTAATAAATAACATAGGGCCTACTTCCACTGGTCGACGGTCAAGCTTAGCGCCAACGCGTTGATCCTCGGCCCGAGTGGCTTGAATTTTATAGATAATAATCTAACGGCTTCGATTGATTCCAGTGCATGTAAATACAAATCTAATCCCTCACTTTTCTTCTCATATTTTCTGAACTGAACAGCGAAGCTTTGCTATTCCTCATTCTCCACTACTTTTGGAAATTTAAAAATAATCCACACATACACTAAAGGAGGATGGAAAATAAAAAATAAGAAAATAAGGACTGTGTAACGACCCATAAAATTTTCAATAATTTAATTTGTTAAGTTAATAAGTTTTGGTAATTTAATATGAAAAAAAACCTTATTAATTTAAAATTGAAAGATGGTAATTAGAACTAATTAGTAATAATTGAAATGAAATTACAATTTAGTGAAGTAATGAAAATTGGTATACTCGGCTATAAATTAATGTAAGAAAACTAAAATGCAAACATTTAAATTTATAAAAGGAATAATATGAAATAAATGACCCTTGAATAAAGATTAGGTATATAAGAATGGTAACATTTGTTGTGAACAATAAATCACAAGTGTGAATGTTGAATCAATAATGAGATAATATATGATTAATATAAGTTGAAGTAAATCAGTGTTAATTAAGTAATTGTAACATTTGATTTGTAAACAATAATGAATTCATTAATGTGACTTAAGGTAATAGTAACGGTTGTAAGTTACTATTTAATTGGTCTATTAATTTAGTTGTAACTATTATATTTGAGTATAAATTTGAATATATGTACATAAGTGTAAATGGTGTATAAATAAATGAATTAGTATAATTAATAGTAATTAAATGAATTCAATATTAGGTAGGTAATTATAATAATTAGTTGAATATAATAAACTTAAGTGTAAATTAAAGGGTAATGGTAATAGCTGTTATAAGTTGCCTATTTAGTCTATAAAATAAATAGGAAATCTTTAATGTCATTAATGAGAATTAATGCAGTAACGGGAGGTGTGAATGTATGAATTAAATAGAAAGGTAAATTTATTTATAATGTAACAAATTGGTAAAAGGAATGGAACTAAGTTAAATTAATTAATCGGTTTAAACCTTAATTAATGTGTATAATTGACAAGATTTGACATTTAGAAATGTAACACTTAATACAAATTTAAAATGAAAATAGGAGTAGACTAGTGTAAAGGAATATAAAACTAATGTAACTAGGTATATAGGGTAATAATGGACCTAGTATAAAGATGGCACTTAAAACAAATCAAATTATTGGAAGCAATTTTTATTTAATTGGAATGTAATCTATAATAAAATGGATTGTTATAGGTAAATGAAATTAATTTCTATGTAAATTTAAATTTGGATAAATTGGAAAGTTATTAATGTATTAGTATGTAAACCAATGTTAATATTACCCATAAAAGGATAAGTTAATAGTTGATTCAATAACAAAATTGAGAAATCAAATATATGGATTTATTGGGGATTTAAACTTGTACTTTTTAAATTAGATAAAATACAATGTTTGCACGCAATGACTTTCTATATTTTATTTCCCTATGTTTCTTTCTCTAATTTTTATTTTCTATCTTATTTGTATAAACTTTGAATATATTTATTTGATTTTTGATTGATTTTATTTTTAATAATAGCTTTGAAATTTCAAGAGATATAGGTTACGTGTTTTGTTTATTTGTTGCCTTTTTCTTTTCCCTTACCTTTCCATTCGCATAGCCAATTACTTCCTACATTCGTTGCCATGAATTCTTCTCATAATTCACGTACATATTTCTCCTCAAACTCCTCTTTTAATTGTGTGCAAATAAAGGAAAAAAAAATTAATAAATACATCAAGTTATTTGTTGCCTTTTTATTTCCCAAACCATTCAAACTCCTGCCTTTTATTACATAGCCTCTTTAGTTCTTGCTGTTTCTTTCTTTTGGACGTGTATTTCCTAAAACCTAGCTGCCATCTATTTTTTTTCACGTACAAAGTTTCTCATCTCCTCATCTTATTCATTTGCGTGAAGAAAAAAGTATACAAGATCTAAAGTCACGACGTCCTTCTTCTTTCTCCTGCTTTTTTTTCATTTTGTTTTTTTGTCTTCCTTCAAGTTAGGCTCGGACTCCATCTTCTCTTAGCACACCTCTAACCATCATGACCAAGCAACACAAGATGATGGTTGGACCCATATGTGGTGTAGCCAAGCCATTGATTGATTAGGGCAAGTTATGCCACTTTGATTCATTATTTTTCCATTGTTTTAACCTCTATTCTTTTGTATTGAACCATATTCTTATGTATGTAGTATTTGTTTGCATACGAGATTTGGATCTGACTCTTCATCCACTCAAGTTTGCATTGTGCTTTTTCGTGCTTTTTCGTACTTTGCGGAGTTTGGATTTTTATTCTGAATTTGTCGATTTAGCTTTTAAAAGGTGAGTTATCACTCTAGACTTACATACTTATATTATTGTGAAATGATGACAAGTGAATTGTATAAATTAATGTTCTATGTTTATACATGTCTGTGACATATTTATATGATGTTTAATGTTGTTTGTATAACGGTTACATCATCTGATATGATATGTTATATTGTACTGTTCATTTTATTTACTGTATCACTGTATGTTCCATATAACTATGGGTTGAAATGATACATACCCGAATGGACTTTAGAATAAGGAAAATCACTACGGGCTGAAATGATAGGCTCGAGTGATTTTATTGATTTTTATTGTATTTATTTTACTTGGGATTGCGCGTTTGAAATGATAGAACCCAGATTTTCTTACAGATTGAAATGATATATATCTGTATCGCTTGATCTAGGTTAGAAAATATTATACAGGCCCATGGTTAATTTTTTTAAGGTAATATTTCCTAAAATGTATTAAGTATTTTGAATATTTAGAAAATATGAAATTTTACTTTGAAATTTGATTTAATGATTTAAAATATATAGAGATATTGGCTTTCAGCAAGTTAAAATTTTATAAGTTGATGATTGGTTTAGACTGTAATTTAAAAATCTTTATTTGGTTTTAATGGTAATTTAAAAAGCTTTAATTGTGATAAACAACTTAATAATTAAAGTTAATTAATATGGAATTTTAAAGTCCAGCCTGGTAATTGCAATCAGTTTTTATTTTATGAAATGAATATGTTTGTAAAATAATTGATGTCCTTTGAATTGTTAAAATGAAATACGGTATTAATTGTACATTTTGTAATAAATGTATGTATCCCGAAATCATAGTTTAATTGATGCCTAAATGAATAAATTTGAAAAGAAATTGATTATTATATTCACTATGATAAATTACTTTATTTATGAAATGGAAATGTTTGGAAATTGAATAATTATGATTTAAGTGGAGAAGTGTATTTTCAAAATATGACTTAACTTGATAATTGGAAATTTGGTTTTAACTGAAATTGTTAAGTTAAGTATATAAATGGAATTTAGTCTTGCTTATGAAGTGGGTATTTTCAAATAAATTGCTAAGTTATTTTTTGAAATAAAAGAAGTAAAAGAATGTGTTTTTGACTTAATAAATGAATTATAGTTTAGTTTGGATATTTATTGATAAATTTATTTTATTAGATCATAAGTTAAATGATATCAAATGAATATTTTGAGGTGGGAAATGTGATTTTTATAAATTAATTGGCTAAAAATTGAAATTTTAATATGGTTGAAATATACATTGTTTTTGGAAAGTTTATAATTGAATGAATAAACTTATAAATGCTACAACTTTGAAATGAATATTATTTGACGTTGAATTTAAATGGTTAAATCAATCTTGTTTGGAAGATATTGGCATTGAATTTAGATGGTCTAATTAAATATGTTTCAAAATGTTTGGTTTCAGAGTTGTTATAACTTGAAAGTAATATGGCTTTGGAAATGAAATTATTGGAAATTGTATTTAATTAAGAATTGTCTTTAAATATATAAACTTGGAACTTATTGGAAATGGAAGATTTAAGAATATGACCTTATAAAATGGTTTAGGTTAAGGTGATTTAAAGGAATATTTCAAGTTTAATAAATTGAAGGAAATATTCAATGATTTGGAAACTTGGGTTTTATTTAAATGAGATATTGGTTTGGTTTTTGGAATATAAAGGATATGTTATTACTTTGGTTTTTGAAATGGGAAAATGATATATGATTTGATTTTGAAAGGAAATAATATAGTATTTAGTTTTGAAATGGATATGATATTTTTGTTTTAAGTGTAAATGATTTTGAAAGAAATATCCATGGGTAATAATAACGTTTGGTTGTTAAAGAGACCGTGATCAGAAGTTTTCATACTCTCTGCCAACTTCGAAAACCACTTTAACAACCGCGCATGCGGTGGAGATTCCAGAATGAAGTTGGATGGTGGCGGCATTCTTTTGAGGTATATAAGTGGACCCAACTCCCGTAAGTTGGCATAAGGTTGCTAAAATAGGAACGATTGGCGGGCTAAGAAGGTAGCACCTTTTATCGGACATACTCCTTCGGTACCATTCTATTGCTTCGTGATTGATTGAGGCCCTTTGATTTTGGAGGTGTGGCTCGAGATGGACAGTAGTAGCTGCTACGCGTTACCACCGGTCCGAAAGCGTAATTGGTATATCTACCCTGGGGTTGCCTAGTTGTGTCGTATCACCTACCCTAGCGAGCCTTGTACGAGTTTGATTCTCTCCCGTAGCCTGTGGAGTATTTAGGGTAGTCTCCCGATCTGGAGATGCGTTGATACTGGATGAACTACTGGGACTATTACGTGTTAAGGGCTATATGGGTAATCCCTTAACGATATTTAAAAGCAATTTTCTTTACTAATAGACATTATTATAATAGCGTATATTACTACATAGTAAATAATTTAACGGATCCTTAGAGGATGGACGGTCCCAAGCATCCTTTAAGATACTTGTACCTTATATTACAGTTCACTTGAGTTGGTTTACATTGTATAATTATGTATGTCCTGACTCGAGTGTTTTGTTTCACGCTCGGGTCAGACTGAGTGATACAGCATTAGAGACTCACCTTCAGAGTTGGAGCTTTGCTTGAAGACCCAACTATCTATTTCACTTTCAGTATTCAGTTGATTCCAATCAATTCGGTTGATTCTAGTGATGTACTCAGCTTTGTGCTTGATTTTTTTTATTGAACTTCTGTTGTATCTTGTTTAACTCTGATGTATTTATATAGTAGCTTCAGGAACCACTATCTCTTGTCTTCCGCTGCATTTTTATTACTCTGTGTCTATGATCTGTGATTTATTTATTTACTGCATATTCTAAGTTATGCCAAATTTATTTTTACAATTCGGTATTTTGAGCAATTCAAGTCCGACATGTACGGATGCGAATGGTCGGCTTGTAACAGACTGAAGCAATTCTGCGAAGAAGGTAAACTTAAATTATATAATATATATTCCACTCAAACTCAAATCTCCTCTTAGATCTGTAATTCTAATAGGTTTGTATACACTGTTAGTACATATTTTGATTGGAAAGAAAAAAAGGCAAGTAAGAAGAATGGATTTGGATCTGGAGATTTAGAAGCCATAAGTTGAGTGGAAAACTACATGATTTACGTAGTACTAATTTTGTATCGTTGATTCCTATTTTTATTATTATGCCTATTTGAAAACCATGGAGTTGTAGGCTTAATGAACAAATCTAATTTGAAACCCTTACCTATATATTTGTTAATTTGAATTAATTGATAACAATGATATATATTTATAATTCAGGAATTTTTGGAGAAATATCTCTAAAATTGGTGAAATATGATATTCATAAGATTGTGTAGTTATTTCCATATTCTGTTATTTCGATTTATTTGCTAACCATTTATTTGGAAGGTTCTAATTTGATTTGGGATTCAAACTTTGTATATTTTAATCCATTAGAATTGTAGAATGTACAATTTCGTGTATTTATTGCAATTTAAAATTCCATAAACCATATAATATCATAGTTATATATGAAAGACCGTGTGTTTGAAATGATAGGAATATCCACACACCTAGGTGAAAGAGATGTGCAAAGTAGGAAATTCTTTATAGTTTGCATTATCTATTCAAATAAAAATAAAAAGAGTAAATTTCTTTTAATTACAAACACAGTACACTCCCACTTTTTGATGGTTTATGGAACATTTGCAATGGCAATATTTCTCTATGGAAAAGATACAATTCCAATGTATTAAAATGTAGAAATTGTAATTTACACATAAGTACAAATTCATAAGCCCCAAGATGAAGAATATATGTATGTATGTATGTATAATTATAGAAATATAGAATTATAGATAATATGCTTACCAATAAGATAAATAAGCATAAAGATGTGTAAGCTTAATAAATAGATTAATCGACGTCGATTATCATACTAATTACAGAGATAAAACACTAAAATACGAATACTGAAATAAATTAAGAAATTAAGGGGAATTTACAAAAATCGAATGAATATAAGTACTAACACATTTGGTAAAAGTAAATTAGGCATGATTAATTAAATTTGGAATGTATAATGTAAGTTATTAATAATTGTCCAATTTGAAAATAAAAGATCATTTATTAAGGATATTTAATAATATTAATGAGGATAGAAATTTAAAGATAGTAAAGTTCATAAAAAGTGAATGAATTAATAAAACTCAAATGAACTTATAAGGTGTAATTATTTCTACAATTAAAATTATAATGCCTTAATAATGCGTTGCGATGGGTGTGAATCAATGGGCCTAGTATAATATATAAGTTAATTATAAATGAATTGGTTCATTATACGTGTGGATGCGAAGTCGCTAGAGGTGCACAACAAAATTCTGTCCTCCATAAGAGGTTATCAGCAGTTTTGTATACATAAATTTGAGACATCTCCAACTATAGGGCCCATGGGAGGGATATACGTGCATGTATAGGTTGGAAAAATATAGCGTGGGTTCGCCTCGATTTGCATCATTAAATGGCTAGAGTACCTTTCGGGTGGTCATGGGCTTTACTCCTTCATGAAAGGCATTAAATGGAGGATATGGTTTGCCTCTTCCCCATTATGGAGTTTACCTACAACAATGCCTAATTGGAAATGGGGCCTGCTTCAATTCAAAAATAAGGTTACTAGGCATTTTCCATGATTTATACTAAGAAAATCAAATCGGGAGCCGCATAGAGATATCAACGCTATGCCAGCATTGTATACCGGTATTTGTAGAGTAGGACTGGGCATTGGTCGAGTATTCCATCGGTCCTGCATGCTCGGTAGTGAAGGATCGTGTTAAGCTTGTACGGTTTACACTTCCTATTGTTGTAGAGTTCATATGAGATGCATTTCCTCAAAGTTTGGTTGTGTTGTTGTTTGGATGGAGGTGGTCTAGTAAACCATTAGATGATTTGCTTCAAGATGTGTTAGTTATATGGCTAGCTTAAATTATAAATCTATATCTAGGAGTCATCGACCTTCGTAGTTAGTGTCGATTGACCAATAATTACCTTACGAGGGTTTTTCTTTTTAGGGTAATACATCGAAGCTCATTAATTTATACACACACATATGCGCTTATATATACTCATATTTCGAAGTATGTTAGTTATACCATACGCAAATATGGAGTTAAAACCTCTAACTCATAAATTAGAGCATCCACTTGAATGGAAAGCAATTGACACAAAATAGTGTTATGAACAAAGTATATAATTTACCAATCACGAGATCATTGTTCTAAACCCCTCCTCATTACAACCCATGTGATAGATTTAAAGGGACAAGGCATAGGTCCAAGTCGAGAATGGTAAATGGGCATGACTTCTCATTAATGCTCAGCACTAACAAGGCAACTAGATATCCAAGGAATAATACTGATTCCAAGGTAGTAGCCTTAGTTGTTTTATATGTTCTATCATATTTTATTTTTCGACCATGTGTTTATAGTTAGCTCTTTAATATACTTATGTTTATTGCAAGTTACAATCAACAACAATCATACCATAATGGACTTGGGTTTTCGAGTTTGTTGAAAATATTAAGGCTATTTAGGTGTGGGTTGTTACAGGACAAGACATCTTATCTCGCAGTTCCTCATATCGATCAAGAACTCTTGTCCGGTGGCAAGATCACCAGGTAAGAAATCTTTCCCGATAGCTCTTCTACCAAACAATATTTCTTATTTGATGGCAAGAACACTAAACAAGAAATCATGTCCGGTAGTCCCTTGCGCCGGGCTGCACGATGGAACAACATCCTCTTTTCTTCTTTGCATGGTTTAATTTGGTAGCGTTTGGGCTCCTTCCTCTCTCTACTCCATGATTATTCAGATGATCCATGTTCCCTATGGTACACACACCTTTGTCATTCCTGCAATGGCTTAATAATTTCCCTTCCTCATTCCTTAGGTGAAAACGCCTATAACAGTTTGTTTTAGAGAGCAGATCATATGTAAATTATATAGAAAGTAGAGTGCAATAAAGTAAAGAATGCGAAGATTTATAGTGGTTCGGATGAAATATGCAAACATCCACTATCTATTCTCATTTATTTTCTTATAGTTCTTCAGTACAATGTTATAAATGCTAAATACAGTGACATGTGGCTCATGGAAAGGTAGAACAACGCTCCAATGGAGTAGGTTCGATGGTCTTGTTCGGCAGTTTCTGCTCTTTGACTTGTCCCCTATTACTAATCAAACCTTGGTGTATTTGTAAAAGTAAAGATATATAGTAGCTAGCTTGTTAGTCCCGCTTTTATCCGACTCGGTTCAACATGGGTTTTTCATTTCGGTAAGGTGGTTTGGTTGGTGTGGGTGTTTCGCCTCTACTTGGGTCATTTGGTAGTCATCATTAGCTTGGTAGAAGTTTTGTCTGGTAGCTGTCTACCAAATAAATATTCATGTCCGGTGGTTCATTACCGAGCAGAATTTTCGATTTGGTGGTAAGCTACCAAACCTTTAATCTTGTTTGGTTGTCTTTTGAACCAACCACTTAATCTTTACAAAAACATATTTTTCTTTTAATTTTTCTTGTGCAATCTTCTGACCTTCTTACCTTGTTTCCTTACCGCCATGAGTAATGGATGATGCTAGATTTCCCTGGATTGTTTACAACAATTGTAGGTTGCTAGATCCATGATTGGAAAGGCTCCGATGTTGTAATTCTTAAGGTTGGTCTGCTATGAATCATTGTTCTGATAATGGACTGGATGAATGAGGTGATTGGATGAGGTTAAGATGATTTCTTACTATCTAGAAGTGCTCCAGAGACTCGGTTAGGTAAGATTTCATTAGGTAGAGATTCGGTTAGTTGATTTCTAGTGCTCCAAACCTTTCTTCCATTACTACTCATCCATCATTTCCCCCTGAATTTTGCTAATCCATAAGGTATTTATTGGTGTGAGGTTACACAGTAAATGGTTAGGTAGTAAAAAGTTAGGTATTAAACGGCTAGGTATTAAATGGTTAGTTTGCCCATAAAACTATTTCCCCTGTTCCTTTCTAGAAGAACATATTTTGTGCTATAACTCCTCCGTTTTAAATTAGAATTAAGTGAAATTTAGAACAATAGTTTTTTATTTTCAAGTAAAGGGATCCAATGCTCCAATTCCATTCAATATTCCATTTAATTGAAATAGATTGTAGCTTTCCAATGTAGGGCTTAAATCAGCTAGGTGGTGGATCGATTTTAAGACGATAGTATATTTCAATCTGTAGCTTAGATTGAGATGCGGTTTCGCCAAGCACTACAACAAAAACAGTCATCAATAGGGGTCGAAAACCACAATAAATGATAACTATAACAGTTCGGTAATGTTGTATATCGACATGTTATAAAAAAAAAATATTTATGGTACAAATAAAACCGCTATAAAAAAAATCATCTTTTATAGGTCATTTTCCCGCTGTTGTACATATTTTATAGGGGTTTAATAAATGCAGTACATCATGTTGTAAAAACAATGGCTTATTTCTAGCATAAAATTTCCGCTATAAAAAGTCATCTTTTATAGCACTTTTTCTGCTACTGTTAGTATTTTTAGCGGTTTAATAAACGCTGTATATCGACATGTTATCATAGATACCGAACTATTCATACACAAAAAAGCGCTATAAATTTTTCTGCTTTCGATATTGCCTTTCTTATAAGCTTTCTATAACGTTTTTTAAGAGCTATAATTTATTTTTTACATTTTTAAAATTCTTTACATCCGTATAAATTATGATAGTCAATACTTATCAAAATGCTGCATTAAAAATATTTTTAAAACATAAATCATTTTAGACAATGAGTAATCATAGAAAGTAGTAAACATAAAGATATAACACATTGTATTAAACAGAACCAAATATTCATATAGATAAGATCTCATAGTTTTAACTACATAATATTATATAGGTACACCAAAAACAAGCAGCAAGTTATTTGCATTAAAAGGATGAAATATCCCAAATCTTTCATTCTCTCACCTGCAAATGAAATGAATATCTACACTAAATATGAATATGAATATAAATATGAATAAAATTGAAAATTGAAGTATCTGTATTATAAAAAAAAAATTGCTAAAGATTTATTATCAAAAATACTTGAAGTGTCAAAATTTTTGAAAAAATTTGTCGGAATCTCCTTTGCGCGGCTAACATCGGAAAAAATCCCAAACATAAGAAATAGATATACACAATTGAAACATGATCGAAATCATAGTATATCAATCGCATACACCCGCACGGGTAAAGTATCCAAATATTTACTTATATATATATTATAAAGTTTATACGTCACATATCATGTAGAGTTGTTAAGCATTAAAACGTACCTTTTAGTAATATTAGCAACATCACTAATATCTTCATAAGTTTATCTACATGAATATAAGCTAACACAAGATGTAGATATGGATGACGCCACAAAAGTTGCTGCACTTGAACTTTCTAGTAGAAGTGTTAGACTTGATGTTGCGAAAATGAAGAAAAAGAGTCATTTCTCAGCAACCTATTTGCTAAAATAATATATCGTATTTTATTCAATTTTGAACTTGTTTGTTAGCTGCTAAAAATAGTTTTGTTCCTATATGTTTTAGAATTATGTAATGCTACTATAATCATGTTTAACTATGTTATCTGATAAGATGGTGTATTTTTACTCTAAATTTGCCTCTGCATTGATGCTATCAAATTTTGCAAGAAAAGAAGTATCTGCTTGCTTCTTTATGGCATTGACATGCACATAAAATGCAATGTCTTATTTTTCTGTCTTAATATTTCTCTCACATTTTTCTCCTTCGCTATTGATTGAAGTTCTATAATGAACTAGTGTAAGGTTTATTTTTTATATGGATTAGCTGCCTAGTAATATTTATAAGCAGTTGTACTTCCTTACACACTAGAAATTCAACTTAGTAACATATATATATATATATATATATATATATATATATATATATATATATAATAGACGAATATAGACATTATTTTGCCACTATTAATGTCTATTTTCTATTGTATTGGCTTATCTGTCTATGAATATGAATGCAATTGAAAAACGAAGTATAGACATTAGAGAAAACTTTTTGCTAAAGATTTCTTATCAAACATATTCCAAGTATCTAAATGTCTAAAAAAAATTGCCAGTCTCCTTTGCGTGGCTAGCACGAGGAAAAATCCCAGACAAAAGAAAGATATACATGATTGAACATGATCAGAATGACAATATATTAATCGCAAACACCTGTTTTGGTAAAATATCCAAATATTTACTTATATATACTACAAAGTGTGTACATCACATAGCATACTCACGTGTTAAGCATTAAAATGAACCTTTTAGCAATATTAGCTAGTTTTCTAGCATTTTAAAACAAAGATAAACATGAAAAGAACCAAAAGCGAGTCAAGAGCCATCAAATTCCTACACTTAACTCAAATAAGCATATGAGCACATGTATTTATAAATTTATAACTAAACTTGTAGATATAAGACCACTATTTTAAAGAACATAAGCCAGTTTCCTAATAAAAGCGGTGAACCTGAATGGTCATATGCATTATCACCTACTAGGACAAGACTTAAGGTATTATTATTTCTATTATTAACTTAATCCGTTTATCGTTATTACTATCCTTGTTGTTGCTATTAGAATTATTATTATAAACCTGACTAATTTGCGTACGTTTATAGTAATTTATTATTATCATTAGATAAACTTAGTTTTTTTTGATAAAACATAGCTAACTTAGTTCGTAATTCATATTCATTACTTTGTTATTACTACTACAAACTTAGTTATTTTTATAAACTTTGTTAATTTATTATTGTTATTATAAACTCAATTAAGTTTTATAAACCTATTTAATTTATATTAAATTAATTAACAAGATTAATTTTCATAAGCTTAGTTGGTTTATTATTTTTATTATCGTATAAATTTTGTTAATTTGATTAATATATAATAATTATTATTAGTATTAATATTATCATTAATATTATAAACTTATATTTTTATAAAACTTATAGTTAATTTATATTATTATAATTTTCGATAGTAAGAGCAGTACTTTATTCAAGCAGAGCACTCATTTTGATGTCTATAGGGTTCAAACCCATGACCTTCAGCACCTAAGGCGAGAGCGCTGTATGGTTTTGCCTTTCTTACATCTAAAGACAAACTTAATACATCCTTGATATTCATGTGCTGATCATTTAAGTGTTCGAAAGATAGTTCGTTTCGTGATGAAGAAAGAAAAGACAGAACATAATCTCACATCGTGACGAAAAACATATAATATACACGAGTCTTTACAAATAAAAAATCATTTTCATTATATACACAACATCAGAGTACACTAACCTACTATCAGTTGGACAATTATAACAGCCTGTCCTTACAATTTGATAATAAAACAAATATGTATCAAGAACAACTAAATAGTGGAAGAATATAAGATACGTGAATAAGTGTTGGAGAATCCAGCTCGTCTGCGGAAAACTCCAAAGTGTCCAGCTAAATTTGAAAAATATGTTTGGGCTGACCCGAGCATTATAGGAAAACAACAATCAAGTCAGTCTGGTAAAACCAGCATGAGGAAAGCTTGAAATCATATGGATTACTATATCTGAAAAACCTTTTAAAATAAAATGTATCTCGTAAAACCATGCCACACATAAAAATGAACGGGTGTTTATCTTACGATAACTAAAACATTTTTTATAAAAAAATGAAGTGATATTATAATAATGTCTAGGTTTAAAATAGATACGAAATATAGCTGAAATACTCACATCTCACATTACAACATAGTTGGGCATATCTAAGTTCGTAAAGGTTCATATTGGAGAGTAGGTTCCAACAATGGCTAGGTAACGTACTATCTTCCAATGGTACATCTCTATAAAATGTACCTGAGGGCTATAGATGCATCTGCCTCTCTACTACATAGAGCTGGCCTGCCCCCTTTAACATGATAAGCTGGATTACCTCACCCTGCATACACAACAACCATAAGAGACATTCTAAAATGGGATGATGGATCCTAATGGTAGCTAACCACATAGCTCTGCTGCATACCCTATTTTAGCCATTCTTCTGAGTTATGAAGCTTGAGGCTATGCTTTTACCTTTTCTACTAGCACACCATCTTGGAATGCTAACACTGCCCTTTAAGCAGAGATGCAATGCTAGCTGTCATCCATACAAGCTATTCTAGATTGAACAAGCTTTCAAAATTTTACTATCTTCCATTTTGGAATCACCCTTAGAAAAAATAATATAGCTTCATATCACTTTATCACGAACGTTGTTAGTTGGAGTGGTTTAGAAAAATCCAGAAATCAGTGTCTCCAAACTAAGCGATAATTTTCAATGACTCAATTCCGATTCTATGAAAGTATGAAATAAGTATTTGGGTTCACTGGGAAGCTCGATATACCCATCATACTTCCTGATTTAAAACAGGTCCAAATTTGATAGTCGGTTATTTAACTATCAAATAAAGAAACAACAATAATCAGAGATTTAATTACCCACGGCAACCACTAAGACTTAAAACAATTCTTTCATTTAATAAGATCTCTTTTCAAAAGTGTTTGTCAAACATCCATATACTTATCTCACTGGCATAAGTATATTCACAAAACATTTATGGAAGGTTTTCCATTTACAAATCATATCAATGGATCAAAACAAAATGTTATTTAATTTGGAGATAAAGATAACCTCAAACAATATTCCTTCAGTGTTAAGTGTGGAATGAATGTCTATACCATCGAAATTAAGAAGGTTAGTTAAAGGAAATCAAATCTCAAATTCTTTTATAATTTTCCTTCAATAAATCCTTTTGACAAATCTATTTTGCATATATTATTTCTTTACCCAATACTCCAAATAATTTTGTAAAACTTCTTTTATAAATTTTCAAAACCATTTATAACACTCTTTAAAAATCTCCAAAATCATTTATAAAACTTCGTTATTTAAAACAAAACTCATTTAATAAGACTTAATCGATGAACTTCCCTTGATAAAATCACTTATTTAGGACACCTTTAAATAAACAAGTTATTAAAATATTCTTCATTTAATTATATTCAAACCATTTCAAAAAGGATAATACGAAATATTTAACCTTGCAAAATCAGAAGGAGACTTAATAACTATAATAATTCATTTAATTGGGTTTAACTTATCCAAGTTATGACATGAGCATTACATAATGAGCAGATATATAAAGGGAATAGGTCAATAACAATAAATCAACATATGAGTAAATGTTTAAGTTAATAAAATTGCAGAATGAGGATTTGTTCTGCCTTAATAGATATCAACATAATCTTGCTAAATTATGGCAGAACTGATTTATTATGCTAACAGATATTAGTTATAAATTAACTTAGTAGAACTGTGTTTTATTTTGCTAAACTTATGTCATTGAGTTTCATATTCAATTGGGGTTACTTAAGAGTAAGCGACAAAGAAACCCCTTAGATTTAAAACATTTTTAAAAGAGAGATTGCATTAGTAACAAAATTGATCTTTAGAAATAAAGTGTTTTAAAACCTTAAAACTTTTATTTAACATTTAAACTCTCTACTTAATAAAAATTAAACATTTAGTTAGTAATTAAACAATAATTAAATAAACAATTAAATAATAATCATCCTTAAATAAATAAATAAATAATAGTCAACATTTAAATAAATAATTAAACCAAAATTACTCCTTAATTATTAAATAATAATTTAAATTTTTAAATAATAATTAAATATAATTTGTTCTAAATTAATTAATTAAATAATACTTAATTTTTTTGATAAAAATGGAAGTGGATATAGCACGCCATATTTACTACTATATTATAAATAATACTTAATTAAAAGTTAAATAATAGATTAAACCTTTATTTAAAATAATTAAATCATAATTAAGTTTTGATTAATTATTAACTTGAATTTAACTTAATTAGTAATTAATTAATAATTAAATCCTTTCTTAATTATAAAAATAATAATTAACCTTTAAAATAATAATTAAATAATAATTAATACTTTTTATAAACTATTTAATTAATAAATAAATCTTAATTAACTAGTTACTTGTAATTAACTTAATTAATTCATAATTAGTACATATTAAATTATTAACTAATGATTGAGTACTAATTAACTTACTTAATTAATTAATTAATCATTAAATAAATAAATAAATAGTTAGTAAAATAATAATTATTATTATTTAAAATTCTTAAAATATGTTTGAAAATAATTTTCAAAATATACTAAAGATGAAACAAGTTTTATATTTCAAAAAAGTGTTCGTTTTCACGAACTACATTTATAGCGACTATCGTTATACGACTCGTAATTTTCCAAATCACTTTCAAAACTTTGCTTTATGAGTTGACCTACTTTATAAACATAAGTAAAAGGTTTTGAAACTAAAAAAATCTAGAAACTTGTAATCTTTTTATTAAATTAAATTAGTAAACAAGTTTTGACCAAAGGATTTTGAAGTCACAAACTAATCACTTTAAACACTAACTTCCTTAGCTCAGCACACCACAAGCAAGACCACAAACCTAGATTAATTAAAACTACATATAATCATATCATCATCACATACAACAAGTAAGGGTTTAGCTTACTAACTAGCTTAACTTTTCCATTTTCAAGTCCATATCACAAACATCCAAACACATATATCCGTATATAAGTTAATGTCAATCTCATCCCAACAAGTAATGATTCTTGCGACAAAGATAAGCTACAATCATTGAATATATTAAAGTTTACAACTTTCATAAAAGTGTGAGTTTTTATTCACTAAACTTAATCAAATCAACATAAAACTTGGAAAAAGCCTAGATCCATGCTTTTCTTTTAAATAAAAATTGAATTTTGGTCATGGAACAAGCTTCTAGGCTCGGCCTAGGTTGTGCTTGGGCTCGGCTATAATGATTTAAGGGAGGTGTGGATTTTTTAGGAAAATAAGGAGCTTAGAATTGGAAAGGAGGAAGTTTAAGGTGTTTTTAAAGATTAAGATAGTGAAATGGAGTGATTTCTAAACTTTGAAAATTTTATGGATGCCGTTAAGAAGTTTTTGAAGCTTAAGGAAGAAGAAGATACATTTTGAAAAAGAAAGAAAATGAAACGAAGAAGGAGATAAGAAAGAAATTTCTTTTTTTTTGGAAAAGAACGAGCGAAATTACCATTTTAGCCTTAAGTGCACAACCCTATACAAATTCAAGTCACATCATCTCCACCACCTTCCTTACCTTCCTCCACACATGAATTTGGTCCCCCCTCGTTTTCATGCCAACATACATTTAATGCTTAAGTGTACTCGTGTTTTCTTATGTTTCCTAAAGCATCTTTCATTTTTAAACATATTTTTATTTTATATTTCCTAAAATATCACAACTTATATTTATAAACTTAAGTATAAACATATACACATTTTCCTAAAATGTGTTAACTTATTTATATATGTGTATATTTACTCTAAAAGGTTCATAACATTTCCGACAACTTTTAGTCATCTAAAAGTCGAAAATTCAAAAAACGATTCGATCACATTTTCGATTTTTCTTCGAACTAATTATTTTTGTAAACAAATTTTAAAAATATTTCACCACTTTATTTATTATTTAAAAAAATTATTTTAATTATAAAATCTATTATTTGAATATTTAAAGTTAATTAAATATTCATAAATATGAGCAGTAAAATTCTATGTCGTTACACTCTCCCCCCTTAAAAGAATGCCGACCCCGAAATTTACCACAGCCCTAACCTAAAAATAACAAACTAACCTTGGAACATTTAACACTACTCCTCAGTCTGCATGATATACATAAGTCATTCCTGTGTAAAATCGAATTCGATTACTTACTCAACTATATAACTTTACTTCTGAACTAGCATTGCTCACCTGACTTCCTAGTGCAACTCGGATTAGAGTTCTTAATTAGAAACCTCCGTTCCCCTTATAGCCATAAACTATGATAGAAATTTTTGGTTCCATATTATGAAGACTCACCAAGTGTTCATCATCAAAAAAAATCGAGTGATAAATCCTTCTTCGGAATGGCGTGAAACACCTCAAGTCATGTACTCGAATATTGGATCGAGAATTATGTGAAAATGTGGAAGGATCTATGTACAACTTACGTACTTATCTTATTGATTCTTACTACCCTACCACTTTCTACCCTCCCTAAAATTAAAACATTTATGAAAATATTCCATAACAATTTCTACTTAGGTTCAAGCATTTTAAAATGACACAACTTCATTTATGAAACCTTTTATAAAACCATTTTACTTTATTAATTTGCATAATATTCTCCTACATCCTAAGAGTACATATGAAACATTTGATTTTTAATTTTTCTTACTTTTAACTATTCGGATGTAGGCCCAAAATAATTTGAGTCTTAAAAACTGAGTCGACTAATACAACCTCTTTACCCATTCGATCTAGTAAGTAGCTAAGAAGAGTATGATGTCGGTATCCGAACTCCATCCTAGAGTCTACTTTTTCTTAGACATCTCTAAGGTAAAAAAGTTTATTAGCCGACCAAATAATTTTTCATTTCCTAGATGTTAAAATCAAAAGACATGATTTAAATAAACAAAGTTTGTTAAACCTCGTTATTAAATTTAACTTAATTAAAACTTCATTTATTAACCCATTCTTTAATCAAGATACCTTATTTTTTAAAAACTTAATAGCTAAATACCCGGATTTCATTTCAAAAAACATTTTGAAATGATTCTTTATATTTAACCCTTATACAACATATATACAGCCCGAGTAGCTCCAAAATGATATCAAAGAACTAGGTACTACCAAGCAGTAGCATATATCCCTTTAGCAAAAAGGGTAATAATCAATAGAAATGTTTACCATCCAAACACATCTTCTACCCATTTTAGTCACTTTTGAGCCACTCGAACTGGTTAATTATGAAAGAAACATATTTTAAAAATCCTTTTGAAACAATACCATATATATTCCAACTAAATAGTTTTCAACAAAATATTTATCATCCACTTACTTTGGATTCATTCGGATTCAAACCCATTTCGATCGTAAATTGACAAAGAGAATAATTTATTAAGTGCACTATCACATCTTCCTAAGCAAACATTCGATTGCCACTTAGAAGATTATTCTGATTATCACAAAACAGATCGAGATTCGTTCCCCAAACAGTCCAAAGACAATTTTATCCTTAAATTCCCTTTTAAAATATTTATACCTCAGAATATTTTAAGTAAAATTACTATTATCTTTCCAAGAATCATTTGAAAACTTTATCAAAGCCACTAGGATTTAAATTCTTCACAAATTTATCTTATTTTCAAAATATATTTTACAATCCTAATTTATAAAATCAACTTTTTATAAAACTATCTGAAATATTTCTTTTTTAATAAGCACCTGTTTTTAAAAACCAATTTTAACTTAAGATTATAAACAAACACCATATAGTTAAACCATGAAACTTAATTCACAAGGTGTTCATTTCAATGTTTTTTCAAATTATCTACCTACCCAACCCCTACTTTACTAAGGAAAATTTCTTATGAACTATTTAACAATAATTAATGCTCAAACTGGACAAGCATAATTAAAAAAAATCCTAAATGACAATAATAAAATATTATCATCTCCTAAAATAAAAATATTAATATAACTGTATTAATTTTGGAAATCATTCTTTTTCTATATAGATATAAAATATATTCCTAGGTAAAACTATTTCGTTTACCATTTAAAAACAATTATTGTGTCAGTTTCCCTAGTTCAAGTGTTTAGAAACCCCTATCGATACAGTTGTACCTTCTACACTAACCAAAATTCATAAATCACTCAATAGATAAATCAAAACAATATAAACCATTTTTATAGCACTAACAAATATGCCCTCATTTATATAATACACTCAGACTTATTCTAGGGTTTCACTTACCTATCTCAAATGGGTTTACCCCACCGGAGCCTAGGTGTTCGCTCAACCTAAGCTATGATACCACATTGTAATGTTCTGCCTTTGTTACACCTAAATACAACACTTGGCACATCGTCGGCATTCATGTGCGAACTATTTAAGTGTTTGAAAGACAGGTCATTTCGGGTGAAGAAAGAAAAGAAAGAACAGAATCTTACATCGTGACAAGAAAACATATAATATACAAAAGTCTTTGCAAAAGAAAAGCATTTTTAATATATACATAACATCAGAGTACACTAATCTACTATCAGCTAGACATTTATAACATCTTGTCTTCACAATTTGGTAAGACAACAAAAAGACATCAAGAACAACTAAACAGGGGGAGAATATAGGATACATGAATAGGTCTTGAAGAATCCAGCTCGTCTCCTAAAAGATCCAAAGTGTCCAGCTAAATTTGGAAAATATGCTCCGGCTAACCCCGAGCATTAGAGTAAAACAATGCCTAGGTCAGTTTGGTAAAACCAGCATGAGGAAAGCTCGAAGTCAATTGTACGGATTGCTATGTTCAAAAATCATTTCAAAATAAAAGGTATCTCCTAAAACCATGCTGCACATAAACGTGGGAGGGTTTTTACCTTACAATAAATAAAATATTTTATTATAAAAAAATCTAGTAATATTTTAATATTGTCTACGTTTAAAATAAATACAGAATATAGCTGAAATGTTTGCATCTCATATTTGAACATAGTTGGGGACATCTAAGTCCGTAAAGGTTCGTATTAGAGAGTGGTTCCAATAATGGCCAGGTAAGGGACAACCTTCCGATAGTACGTCTTTAGAAAATGTACTTGAGGGCTAGGGACACATCTGCCCCTCTACTACACAGAGTTGGCCTGCCCCTTTTACATGATAAGCCAGATTGCCTTACCCCTTTGACACCGAGGCTCTTGTACTTTGACCCTCAATGCCTATGTGCAAAATAACTCTAAAGCACAATCTAGAATGGGATTACGGCTCCTACTGGTAGCATAATACATGGCCCTGTTTCATACTCTATTTTAGCCATTCTTTCGAGTTGTGAGGCTACGCTTTTACCTCTTCTACTAACATACCATCTTGGAATGCTAACACTTCCCTCTACGTAGAGATGCAATGCTAGCATTAATCCATACAAGTTGTTTTGCGATCAGAAAAGCATTCAAAATTTTACTATCTTCCATTTTGGAATCGTCCTCGAGAAAAATTGTATAGCTCCATTCCATACTTTATCACAAACATTGTTAGTTTGGAGTGGTTCAGATAAATCTAGAAACAAGTGTCTCGAAACTAAGCAATAATTTCCAGCTGACACAATTTTGGATCTTTGGAAGCATGAAATGATTATTTGAGTCCTCACCGGGGCACTCGAATATACCCGACATACTTCCGAGTTAAACAGGTTCAGAGTTGATAATTGATTATTTAACTGTCAAATAAACAAACAACAACAATTTAGAGATTCTATTACCCATAGCAAATGGTAAGCCTCAAAACAATTCTTTTAATTATTAAAATCTCTTTTAAAAAGTGTTTATCAAAACATCCATATACTTATCTCATTGACATAAGTATATTCCCGGACACTAAGTAATTAATCCTTTGAGTTTTAAACCTCCCAGTGAAATTTTAATGGCGTCTTCTTCTTTTTCTTCATCTTTCTCTCTTGATTCTTCTTCTTTTCCTCCTCTGTCTTCATCTTCCTCATCTATTCTTTCTTCTTCTCTAATTCCTCCTCTTCCTCGACTATTCTTTCATCTATCCATCCTTCCGTCAATCGATCAGTTTCTTTGGTTCCTTCCAATGACACTGATAATCCTTCTTTGAACTCTATTTGGTCCTCACTCTTTAAATCTTTACCCCGCAATGCTGGATCTTATAAACCTGTTCATTTTGATATTTTACAGGATAAGCCACCATCTGTTTTGCCAGATATTGTGAAGGAGGAGGGTTTAAAGTACTGGAACAATCATTTAGTTGGGTTCTTTTTGGATGGTACGCTTTCATTCTTGAGTGTAGTCAATTTCTTGAAAAGATACTGGAAACTCAAAGGTGAAGTTGATTTTAAATCGGATGGGTTTAATTTCTACTTTAATTTTTCAAATCAAGAAGACAAAGATATGGTGCTTAAATCGGATCCTATTTTTATAAGAGGAAGAATGTTCATTATTACAAAATGGGATCCATCTATTGGTAACTCTCAAGCTCAAATTAAAAAAGTACCAGTACGGATTCATTTTCATAGGATTCCAATTATACTCTGGACGTTAGTGGGAATTAACTGGTTGGCTTGTCATGTTGGAAGATTGATTTGCTTTGATAGTAGTACTGAAAAACTTAAAAGATTCAAATATGCTAAGGCTCTAGTAGAAATTTCCCCTGAGTTTGAATTGCCTGAATCTATTCACATTCCACAATTGGGTAATAATTGTCCAGATGCTTATCTTATGATTGGAAACCTAAAATTTGCACGCATTGTAAATTTTTTGATCATGATACTGTATCTTGTGAGTTTGTGAGAGAAGCTATAGATGTTGATGTCAGTAAGGTGCAAGTTTTGGGAGAGGATGTGAATAAGAATCAAGGTGAAATTGATATCAATAAAACTGATCAAAGTTGGAGAAATATCAATAGAAGGAATAAAGGGGTGTGGAAGAAGAAAGAATCAGTTGTCAAAGAAAGTAATCCCTCTAGTAGCATAGAAGTTGCTAAGGTTAAAGAGAATGAAGTATATAATGTAATTGGTTCTTGCTCTACTATTACATCCAATTCTTTTTCAGCTTTATCAAACTTTGATGCATCTACAGAAAATCCTGTTCCATCTGATTCTTTTCCATCTGCTTCATCCTTACCAATTGAAAATCTGTCAAATTCTGAAACCTTTACTAATGTAGTATCAACTGTTTTCTCTAACTCTACTTCTGCATCAACCTCATGTAGTTCTCATTTTAGTTCCAAATCTCCAACCTTGTTAAGTTCAAATCATCCTTCACCTTATTTGCATTTGTCTCCACCTAATCACATAATACTTCCACCTCCCCCTGAAACAGGTGATTGTTCAGTTGTATTGAATAACTCTGGTTCTATTAATACTGTGAAAACAGGTGATCTCAATAAAGGGAAAGATTATAAACCACAGGAAGTCTTACCATTATCCTCATCAAAAAATTCTCATCCAAGGAATACAAGGAAGAATCCTTCACCTCTGCTCCCTCCACTTCCTTCTAAATGAATAATATTGCTTTTTGGAATATAAGGGGGGCTAATTTGCCTTCTAAACAGCTTGAGGTTAAGAATCTTATAAAGGATAATGATATTCACTTGATGTGTATCTCTGAAACTAAACTTGATATTCAGTCTACCATTAAGGCTACTCGTTTGATTTCTCCTTCTTGGTCATATGATGATAATTTTGTTGAATCTAATTTTGGCAGATTGCTTACTTTATGGAACCCTCATACTTTCAAGCTTTCTAGAATAAGTGCCTCTGATCAATTCATACACTACAATTGTATTCATTTGCCTTCCAATACCAATTTCCTTCTTACTTCTGTTTAAGCTCAAAATTCCTTATCTTTGAGACAAGCTTTTTTAGATCTTATACCATCATTGAACTCATCTTCTACCCCATGGCTAATTGGCGGTGATTTTAATTGTATGTCTGCTAGCAATCAAAAACTGGGTGGCTGTCCTTTATCTCTGAGAGATATTTCTTCTTTAAACACTGCTATAATTCAATCCAATCTAATTTCAGTTAAATACTTTGGCTCCAATTTCACTTGGTCTAATTGTAATAGAAATGGAAATCCAACTCTATGTAAACTTGATCATATTTTCATAAATCTACCTTTTCTTCATCATTGGCCAAAATCTTTTTATGATATACTTCAGCCATCATTATCTGATCATTGTCCATTAATTTTTCACTGGGGAGTTGAAAATTTTCGTGGAGGGAAGCACTCTTTTAAATTTTTAAATTTTTGGATAAAACATGTAACAACCCACATATTTATCGAGTTTACATTTAAATATTTTTATTTAAATATTAAATCGTTAATCGGATTTTGGTCCGAAAAACTACTTTTTGCAAACGGTCAAATTAGGACTCGAGACCACTTCCATTGAGTTCGAAATGTCGTTTACAACTTTTTAAGTATAAACATCGATAGGTTCGGAGTTAGTGAAATTTCACTAACTTTTCCCGCTTTGGACTTTGGGTTAGTTTAGCCTATTAAGCCCAAGTTCCAACCCTCTTCTCCTCACTCTTCATAAATTTCCTAACTGACTCAAGCTTTAGCATTAATGGTGAAGAGAATGGGAAATTAAAACTCCAAGCTCAAATTCAATTGCAACTCCATCATTCAACTCCAAATTCAAGTAGAAGATATTGGATTCAAGCTTTGGATTGCTTCTCCTTGCTTTCAAGCTTCATCTTCATAACTTTTAGTGCAAAGGTGAGATTTTTATCTCACAATTCTAGCCTATAACTATATTGGACTGTTGGGAATGATTCCCTATCATTTTAGCATGCATGTTAGCATTTGGTTTGGATTGGATTGGCGAAAAACTCCAATTTTTAGCGTTTTGTTGAATTTTCTGCACTTGAGTCGTTCTGGCCATTTTTAGGTCGTTCGGAGTTATGTCGTTCGTCCATAAGTCGCTGAGTCGTTCACCCTTGAGTCGCTGAGTCGTTCACCCATGAGTCGCTGATTCACCCTTGAGTCGCTGAGTCGTTCACCCTTGAGTCGCTGAGTCGTTCACCCTTGAGTCGCTGAGTCGTTGGAACCTTGAGTCGCTGAGTCGTTGGACCCTTGAGTCGCTGAGTCGTTGGACCCTTGAGTCGCTGAGTCGTTGGACCCTTGAGTCGCTGAGTCGTTGGACCCTTGAGTCGCTGATTCACCCTTGAGTCGCTGAGTCGTTGGACCCTTGAGTCGCTGAGTCGTTGGACCCTTGAGTCGCTGAGTCGTTGGACCCTTGAGTCGCTGAGTCGTTGGACCCTTGAGTCGCTGATTCACCCTTGAGTCGCTGAGTCGTTGGACCCTTGAGTCGCTGAGTCGTTGGACCCTTGAGTCGCTGAGTCGTTGGACCCTTGAGTCGCTGAGTCACCCTTGAGTCGCTGAGTCGTTCACCCTTGAGTCGCTGAGTCGTTGGACCCTTGAGTCGCTGAGTCGTAGATCCTTGAGTCGTTAGGTCGTTAGACCCTTGAGTCGTTAGGTCGTATGACCCTTGAGTCGTTAGGTCGTTAGACCCTTGAGTCCTTAGGTCGTTAGACCTCATTTTGTCTTCACTAGGTCGTACCGTTTTGGTCGGGGCGCTGCCCCGCACCCCGCCGGGGGCGCTGCCCCCTGGACCCCCGCGACCTGACCGGGCAGGTCGAACCCCGTAAGCGGTGGCGTTGCCCCCGCACCCCCACCTTGGGGGGTTGCCACCCCCCCTGGACCCCCCCTCCGTAGGGGATCTTATCTGAAAAACATTGAGCTGGTTTCCTTGGATTTTATTCACATCTCCGTATGCGATTTTTGTGACTGATTGTTTCTACAATTGCTTCTGTGTTTTGTCACTTTATAATATAAAGGTTTCAATACTAGTAGTAAATATCAAAACTCTTTTAACAAACAATTTCAACTCTATTTTTAATAACAAAGCTCTTTTCTTAAACCGTTTTCCAATCTATTAGTATATACAAACCTTTACCTCACTCGGATGAGAAATCTAATTAAACGACTTAGTAAAACAAGTGGTATGGAACGCTTGCGTTCACTTCGTCGGTTAATTCTTGGACTTGTTCGATTGAACCTCTTGTGACAATTTTATTAGTGAAGATTTACAGTTTGTTCGTAAATATTTAAGTTAAGCAAGTGGTTATGGGACATGAAGCTAAACTTCTATATTTACTAGCTTAGTGTAATTGACACTTCTAGTTGATCTTGATGATCGCTTTATGAATTAGACTAGCAATTGCGCGATGTCTCTTTCATTGCAAGGTTAGACTAGACACCACTTGTGTGATTCCATTCACACATACCTTTCTGCTTTTTGGTTAGTCTTGACCTCATTCTGTGTGATTCCACTCACACATGTGGGGTAGCTCCCCATGGTCTTCGGACCGTCATGTGATAGGCCTCTTTCCCTTTTTATGATTTCTGGATTTCTCGTGTTGATTTCTGGAATTTATGTCATTGACTTGTTATGAGTACAAGTTTAGGGTATGATGCCCTCTTCGAATCTTTGAGAAGATTTTTGTGATATTGATTATCTCTTATTGATTGATCTTCTGTTGATCATTATTTACATACTTATAGTGGTATGTCGTTATGGATGTTTATGTTTATGCCATATCTTTTATGTTATATCATGTCATCTGATATTTATAGCTAGACTGATCCGTTTATTATTTTCTTAAATAATACTCGGATCAGACCGAGATGTTACAGGTGCTTCTGCTTGACTTCTTCCCAAGGATTCATCACTCTGACTTTTGGCTAACTGTTTAGATTAGCAGTTTTTGTTGTATACACTTGAGATATAGACTCGTAGTTGTATTCTTTTGTATAGCACGCGTTGCTATTCTTTTGTATTATCGTGGATCTTACTGACCACTACTCTGATGTACACTTTCATGTGTTAATTATATATTCATATCTTCTTCCGCCTTTGTGATATGGATATCTGTGACTGATTTGTGATATGATTATTTCTATGTTTGTTTCCGAAGATTATTTATAGCCACCGTGTGATAAGCAATTACATGGATGGTCGCTCCTCAACAGCCTTATTCTCCATGCTAGTTGACAGCACTACTCCGGAGTGTTCTTGGCTAGCGTGGGTATAGAGGTGGGGCGTCACAAAACAGGTGGACTATCATGTTATTTTAAATAGGATTTGGAATATGCAATATGGCAGAGATCCTCTAACAAATGTTACTCTCAAGATGAAGGCGCTTAAATTTCATATAAGGAATTGGTCAGCTGCTTTTTTTGGTAAGGACTCTAATCTTTCTACTCAAATTAGAAAGGAACTTATTAGGATACAGGAGGAATTGAGTGAAAGGCCATTTGACTCTGTCTTACAACGCATGGAATTGCAACTAAAGAATGACTTAGATCAAGCTCTTGATAAGGAATTGTCATCAATCAAGCAGAAAATTCATATGAGGATGGAAAAAGAGGCAGATAGGAATACCAAATACTTTCATAATTTTTTAAAGGTTAAAAGAAATCATGAATGCATTTCTCAGATAAAGGATATGAATGGAAATATGGTGAACTCCTTTGATGGTATTAATAATGCCTTTATTTAATATTTTACATCTATTTTAGCTCCAACAAGTTTTTTCATTCCTGATATAAACCCTCTCTTTGGTATTACTCTTCCAACCATATCCATCCCTCAGTCTAATGCTTTGATTTGTGAAATTACTGCTGATGAAATTAGAACTGCAGTTTTTAATTTAGATAGTGATAGTTGTGGAGGTCCAGATGGTTATAATGCATATTTCATTCAACAGAGTTGGAATAAAATTGGTGGTGATATTGTTAGAGCTATACAATATTTCTTTCAGCATAATAAACTTTCTGATGGGTTGTCATCCACTACCATTGCTTTGATACCCAAGATAGAAAATCCAACATCAGTTGCTGATTTTAGGCCTATTTCGTGTTGTAATATCATTTATAAAATCATATCAAAGATTTTAAGTAATAGATTACAACTTGTCTTGCCATCCATTATATCTAATAATCAGGCTGCATATATTAGTGGAAGATCAATCAGTGATAATATCCTATTGACACAAGAATTACTGTATGGCTATGAGAGGAAAAACATTTCACCAAGATGTATGTTGAAGTTAGATATTAAGAAGGCTTTTGACTCAATTGCTTGGAATTCTATTTTAGCTATTATGTCAAAGATGAATTTTCCTAAACCTTTTCTAGCTTGGATTTATACGTGCATATCATCTCCAATGTATTCTATTTCGAGAGAGGGTGGTTTGTATGGTTATTTCAAAGGGCTTCAAGGTGTTAGGCAAGGTGACCCAATTTCTGCATATTTGTTTATAATTGTCATGGAGCTTCTCAACACTATTTTGTTGGATCTTGTTGTTAAAAAATAACCCCAGCTTCATCCTAAGTGTAAGAAACCTCTCATTACTCATCTCCTTTTTGCTGATGATCTAATAATATTCACAAAGCCTACTTATCATAATATACAAAGTATTATTACCTCTCTGCATTTATTCTATACCATGACTGGCCTGCAAATAAATCTATCAAAATCAAATATCTTGGTTGCTGGTTTAGATATTCCTCAGAAAAATAACATTGTAAAGTACTCAGGCCTTCAAGAATTATCCAAAAATTCTCATTATCTAGGTTTGCCTATATTTAGCTCTAGAATTACCAAGCAAGACTGTTTGCCACTCTTTGAGAAGATTATTGAAAAATTGCAAATATGGCCAACTGATAAACTGTCACAAGCTGGTAGGCTTACAATTATTCAATCAATTGTTGTGGCCATGACAACTTATTGGACTAGACATTACATTCTTCCAGCTAAACTAATCAGTATGATATCCAGTGCAGTTAACAAATTTCTCTGGCATGGTGATCCATTTTCTAGAAAGCTTATACCAATTTCTTTTTATAAATTGTTTGATGCTAAAAAGTATGGTGGACTTGGTATTACAAATATTTTTCAATGGAACAAAGCTGCTATTTCAGTATACTTTAATAAGATCTTTGAAGCTGGTAAAAACCTATGGTCTGAATGGGTTAATCACAACCTTATTGGAAAGAGGAATTTTTGGACAATGCCTATACCACAAAGTTGTAGCTGGAGTTGGAGGTGTATTCTCAAACTCAAGGGGACTTTTATTCCTCACTTGCAATGCAATTATGTTCTGATTAAGGGTTTATCTTTCTGGCATTCTCCATGGGCTAAACAAGGTTTGATCTTAAGCTCTGTTGTTGATTATAATTTGAGAAGAAATTCGGGAATTCATGAGCATGCTACAGTTGATGAGTTTATACATGATGATGGTTTAGTTTTACCTTATTCTAGTTCATTCCAATTAAGAAATTTGTGGAGTCTCATAACAAGCAGCCCCATTAGAAATAGTGATAATTTTCTAATCTGGTCAAATAAGGGTAAGAATCATTCAATAAGTCTTGTGTATAATATTCTCAGTCAAAATAGTTCTCTGTTCCCATGGCATTCAAGAATTTGGAAGATTGGTAGAAATGCTAAGGAAAACTTGTTGCTGTGGAAAGCGATGGAAAATGCACTAAATACTAAGGATAAGCTTTGTAGAATTGGTATTTCAGAGGATTTATGTGTTTTGTGCAATTGTGAAACTGAATACAATACTCATTTATTCTTTGAGTGCTCTTTTGTATATCAAATTTGGTATAGGCTTCTATCAAATGGTGGATTTTATAAACCATCACCTCTCAGTTCAATTGAATGGTTTAATGTGTTTAAAGCAACAAGATGGAAGACTCGTATGACTAGGTTGCTGTTAAAGCTTCTTAAAAGAATGATTTACGCAGTGTGGACAGAGAGGAATAATAGAATTTTTGGTAATGGCAGTAAGAATCCATTGCAGCTGTATAATTTGATTCATGGCAGTATACTTAGAGACCCAAAGGATGAACATACATAAAGATTTCAAGGAATTATTCACATAATGCAGTTGGTTTTTCCTCTGGATGTAGGGACTGGTCACTGAAGCACTTTTCTGGAATGCTGCAGTTAATGACTCTAGGTTGCTGAAGTTTGTAGTGAAGCCAGAGATATAAATTTTGTTTTTGCTGAATGTAAATTTGTATCTTGTTGTTTATTCATTTGATTTGTTAAGATTGGGTGTAATGGGTTATAGTGTTGTCATTGAGACTATTGTAATTCTTGCTTAAGTCAATAAATGAGATATACTCTTGCCTTTCAAAAAAAAAAGTATATTCCCGGAATATTTGTGAAAGGTTTTCCATTTACAAGTCATATCAAAGGATCAAAACAAAATGTTATTTAATTTGGTGACAAAGATAACCTCAAACAATATTCCTTCGGTGTTAAGAGTGAAACGAATGTTCATACCACCAGAATTAAGAAGGTCAGTTAAAGGAAATCAAATATCAAATTCTTTTATAAATTTCCTTCAATGAATCCTTTTGACAAATCTCTTATGTATATAACATTTCCTTTACCCAAAACTCAAAATCATTTTGTAAAATTTCTTTTACAAATGTTTCAAACTCTATATAACACTCGTTATAAATCTCTAAAATCATTTATAAAACTCTTTATTTAAAACAAAACTCCTTTAATAAAACTTAATCCATAAAGTTCCCTTGATACAATCGCTTATTTAGAACACCTTTAAATGAACAAGTTGTTATTTAAAACAATCTTCATTTAATTACTTTTAAACCATATTATAAAACATTGATTTTAAATAATTATTTTAAAATATTAAATTAACTTCAAACATTTAATAAAATATTTTTTAGCTATTTTTTAAATATAATATTTAGCATAATAATAAACTTCAAACCATTTCAAAAAGGATAAAATGAAATTTAGACTTTGCAAAATCAAAAGGAGGCTTAGTGACCTTAATGGTTCATTTAATTAGGATTAACTTATCCAAGTCATAACATGAGTATTACATATTCAGTAGATATGTAAAAGGAATCAGCCAATAATAATCAATCACTATATCGGTAAATGTCCAAGTTAATAAAATAGTAGAATGGAGATTTGTTTGCCTAATAGATGTCAACCTAATCTGTTATCCCACCTTTTGGTCAAGGCTGGAATATCAACAAATTAACAAGGAAGGATGGATATCAGGATTGGAGATCGATTGGAAACAAAGGCTACGATCGATGTCGTTAAAATTTGGCCGGGCTCCGATCAGGACAAAGTCGATTGGAGATGACGATCAAAGAAAGAAGAGGCTATATTTCAAATTCTAGGTTAATCGGAGTTCGTATGAAAGAGATATGATCGATACAAGGCCAAAAGAATATGCTGTTCGTATCCGTCGCTGAGTTGATGTAACAACCTGGGGTTTTGCCCAATTTATAATCATCATTAAACGATCATTGAGCTAGCTAATCGCTAATTGAAAATTCTTTTAAAATTCGTTAAGGAATTATGTGGGCTTTATAAATAAAATTTTAGTCATGTCTCCTTTTTATTTTTAGGTCGTGATAACCGTTAAAAAGTAAATAACCGTTCCTCTTTTGTTCATTCAAAAACCCTAGACTAATCGAACGAAAAAAAAATGGCGGCTTCATCCTCTTCTTCGTTCCTCTGCAAATATTAGGGCTTAGTGAAATCAAAGGCGCCGACTTTGATTATCTCGATCGAACGATCCCTTAGCTTTGTCGATCGATGCTTTCTTCACTTCGTGCTCGTTCACGGCTCCTTCAAATCGCGTCGTGGAAGGTGAGTGATCTTCTTTTCACTCACATCTAATTCTAGTCATTTTTGATGATTTATGGCTTGTTAAAATTCATGACTTTTGTGTTTGATTAATTGAAATTGTCGTCTGGATATCTCGGCCATTCGATTTTGCTATATTTGATGATTTCTGACTTCGTTCTCTGATTTCATGAAGTATATTGGCTTCGGCTTTCACCTGATTTTACGATGTAGTATTTGTATGACTTTCGACTTGTTCAATTCTGGCTTGATTTTGTTCATTGAATTTTCTGGCATCAATGATCATTACGACTTTGATTTTGTGGCCGTTGTGTATGTCGGCTCTGGCCATCTTCGTGTTCATCCCTGAGCAGTGTTGATCTGCTGTTGCACTGCAGTTTTGTTGTATTGACCTTTGGGTTGCAGACTTGTGCTTTACTTGTTTACCTCGACTTTGAATTGGTTGTGATGTTGGTCTCTCGGCTATGAATTATTTTGCGATACTTGTTTTGAACTGTAGCTTGACTTCGTCATTTTTCTGTTGGCTTCGGCATGACCACGGTCTTGAGTTATTACAGGTTTGATGTCTGCAGGCATGATTTGTGAAAACATTTTTGGGATAAGGATTTATTGTTTCTTTGCATTGCTTCATCTTCAACATGCCTGTAGTGTTCACTGTTTTATATGTTGGTGATTTGTGAATTTTATCCCTGATTGCACTTTCGATCTGTACCTAGTATGTATGAGTTGTTTGCATTTTTACTGGTTCGCATTGCTCTATCCATTTCGAATAAGTTTACATCTGTTTTACTTGAGTATGTGCATTTAGATCATGTGGATGGTCGGGCTTTGTATTGGTTTTTGTATTCACACTTCATTTTTTAGTTGAGTCTGGTTCGGTCTCGACCTGAGCCGATCAATGAAGTGTTGCATTGTATCATGTTATATGTCCCTGTGCATTTACTTGTGTACATTGTAGTTTTCATTACATTGTATATTCATCATGGCAATTGTTCATGTGTCTGCACATCTGAAGTATTCACTGACCTGAGTTGTTGCATTGGTTATCCACTTGACACTTGAGTCTTTAATTGGGCTTCAGTTCGACTTTGACTTGGTGATACTAGTGACCAATTGTTGTGTTTTACCTCTGAATGATTTACATTGTCTTTGGTTTCACTGCGTAGTCATGTGTCTGGTTCATTTTGATGTTGGATTCAGTCTTGTACCACTTGAGTCCGCACTTGCACTGTCTCTGACCTTTTGGCACTTATGTTGCATTTCATTCTATTGTTGGTTGGTCAACACTTATTGTTGTTGTCACTGCACAGTGCACTTAGTCTCCTTTATGTTGCATAGCTTGTTCTTGGGTGTCGAGCATTTGCGTCTGCAGTTTTCACTGCAACCTTTGTCTGCATATCGCGTTGTTTCACTATGCATTCATTTGCACATCACTTGGTTGCCTCTTTTATTGCTTGTTCTTCGAGACATGTTGTCTTGTACACTTGTAGTCTTCATTTTTGTTTCTAACCATTCTTTGTGCTACCTAACTGGAATGGTTTTACACTTGTGACCTTGTGGTGACTGCGGTTTTTGGTTGCAGTTGCCTTTGTTGTTTTGCATTGCATTGATGCAAATGGATTGTTTTCTGACTACACTTGAGTTGAATCCAGCTTAAATGCTTGGGTTTGACCTTGTGTTCGTTTGTGAATTTTCATTGTGTACATCATCACTGTGGTGGCAAGCCAGTGCACGCAAGCGTGAACTGCAGCCACACGGTATTGATTTTATTGGTATTTCCTTTTCTTTTGATGCGTTGATCTTTTGTGTAATGCATGTTGTAGTGGCGAGGCAATACACGCGTGCGTGTACTGCAGCCCTACCCGAGTTGGCATTTTAAATGGATATTTCAATGGTTTGAATGGTGTTTTGATTTGGTTTAATTTAAACATTTTGTTGTTGTCTAATTATCTATTTGATAATTAGATTATGGGTTTCTAATTATTTATTTAATAATTAGATTTTGTTGTTAATTGCCGATTAGGCAATTCTAATGTTTTTCTAAATTATCTTCATTGAAATTATTTTCACTTATCTTTGTTGATGATTTGATTATGCTGATTTGTTGTTTAACACGGTTATGTGTTATATATTTATCGTTATCCGATTTCTTTATTTAAAAATGGGATAGGTAAATTTATTGGGATTGTCGTCTATTTGATTATTTAATTATTATTGCTTCTGCGCATTAATAACTGAGTTTGAATTAGACTGACCCGGGTATTAAATTCTTTTGAATGTAATACTCGGGTCAGACCGAGTGATTACAGGTTGTAGATATCTTACTTTGGGTTGCTACTAGAGCTATGAAGTTTCTTTATATCATTTGGAGTAGATGTGGTCACAGTATAAGATGTTGTATATTCATGTATATTATTCACGATAATGTACTTGTGTATATAACTTTCTGAGTCGACAGTTGTAGTTGTATCTTACATATTGTATCACATGTATTGTAACAGACATCAGTTATTATATATATGAGACATTTTTGTTTTATCTGTGTTCCGCATTTATATTATCTGTGTTATTATTATATCTATTGTCCTAAACTATTATGAACCATCGTAGTTCGTTTTATACTGGAATTGGATATGTTGATGGGAGTAAATAAATAAGAGATGAAAGATAAAAATATATACCACTCCTATCGAGATAACCAATACTAGCGTAAGGCCTAACTATGGATGGCCGCTCCTATCCAGCCTTATTCTTCGTAATAACGGACAGTATTTCTTTTAATACTCTTTGTTATTGTGAGCATAGAGGTGGGGCGTCACAGTTGGTATCAGAGCTTGGGGTTTATGGACATAATATAAAACATAACTTAGATTGAACATGTGTTACAACTATTAGTCGATATTTTTGTGCTTTGAGTCAAAACTAAAATTTTGAAATTATGATGAAATTTTTAAATATCTTTATTTAAAAATAAAAGTGAAACTGTCTTTTGATGATTGGTTGATTCGTGCTTTGTTTATCAGAGTGCGCAGCGAAAACAGTGAGACTGTCTTCGCTGAGTACGGCTGATAACCTTTTTGATTTAAAAAATCAAAATATGAAATTGAAATAAATTTCAATTGTTGTTTACATAGCTGTGTTTATTTTGTTTTCTTTGAAAATTTCGAATCCGATTTGAGGATTCGAAGCGATTGCAGTATTTGAATTTGTTGAGATTTTTGTTGTTTTAAATTATCTTCATTGAAGATATATTGAATGATTTCATTGTTCATTTTGTGGTTTATGTGCAAATTTAGGTTGCATGTTACTACATTAAATTTTACGTTGAACCGATGCTTGGTTTTAAACGTATTTTGTTGCCGTTATTTTTTTAACGGGATTTTTACACCAATGCTAAATTTTTGATGCCCGGTGTTTTGTTGACATTATAATGAATGAAATTCACTGATATTATATTTTGATGCAGATTATTTTGATGAGATTTTGACGTTTAAAAATTACTGTCGCTTTGACTTCAGTATCCGTCAATTTTAAAGTGGATTTTCAAGCGGTTATCCTGCAATGCTTTTGAGATCCGTTTCTATGGTGTTTTGAGAAGTGCAATTTCCTTATCGAAATTGTCACTAATGTTGCTGTTTTTATCATGGATTTGCAAATCGTTTTAAAAATAAAATTATTTTTCAAAATTTTTATAGTTTACGCTTTCAAAGGAATGAGGAAGCGATTTAAACGATTCGGCAAAATCGAGGACTATGAACCCTTTCTTTTACTGATTCGCTTAATTCCAGACTTGTTCGTTTGAGAATGTAAATTATTACTTTTATAAAATAAATGAAATTGTTTTCAGAATTTTTACAGTTTGCGCTTTCAGAAGAATGAGAAAGTGACTTAAACGTTTCAGCAAAATCGAGGACTATGACCCCTTTCTTTTACCGATTCGCTTAATTCCGGACTTGTTCGTTTGAGAATGTGAAATGTTATTTTTGGAATACACAATTTTGCACTTTCAAGGAAATGATGAAGAGATTTAAACGATTTAGTAAAACACGTGGTATGGGACATGTGCGTTTGCTATTTTGGTTAATTCCGGACTCGTTAATTGAAATATTTGATGATTTTCGTGTGCTTTCGAGCCACTATGTTGGACCTTCGGGTCATTTGTTGGACCTTCGGGTCAATACCAGTACCAGATCTTCGGGACATTTGTTGGACCTTCGGGTCATTTGTTGGGCGCCAAAATTATGTTGGGTACTTGGTAGGCTTCGGCCATTTGTTGATGCACGTGCGGCGTAGCTTAAAAACTTGCCATTTGTTGGGATCGATCCACCTTTTATGTTGATTTTCTAGTTATCTTAATTGATTCTAGATATTTGTTGTTTCCAATTATCTGCAGGTAATTGGATATTTGTTGATATGAGTTCTGATTATCGTTTTTGATAATCAGATATTTGTTGTTTCTGATTATCGTTTTGATAATCGGATATTTGTTGTTTCTGATTATCGTTTCTGATAATCGAATATTTGTTGTTTCTGATTATCGTTTTTGATAATCGGATATTTGTTGATTTTGATTATCGTTTTTGATAATCTAATATTTGTTGTTTCTGATTATCGCTTGTGATAATTGGATATTTGTTGATATGAGTTCTGATTATCATTTTTGATAATCGGATATTTGTTGTTTCTGATTATCGTTTTTGATAATCGGATATTTGTTGATTTTGATTATCGTTTTTGATAATCGAATATTTGTTGTTTCTGATTATCGCTTGTGATAATTAGATATTTTTTGATATGAGTTCTAATTATCGTTTTTGATAATCAGATATTTGTTGATTTTGATTATCGTTTTTGATAATCGAATATTTGTTGTTTCTGATTATTGTTTTTGATAATCGGATATTTATTGATTTTGATTATCGTTTTTGATAATCGAATGTTTGTTGTTTCTGATTATCGTTTTTGATAAACGGATATTTGTTGATTTGATTATCGCTTGAGATAATTAAATATTTGTTGATTTGAGATTTGATTATCGATTGTGATAATTAAATATTTGTTGATTGGAGATTTGATTATCGTTTGTGATAATTAAATATTTGTTGATTTGAGATTTGATTATCGTTTGAGATAATTAAATATTTGTTGATTTGAGATTTGATTATCGTTTGTGATAATTAAATATTTGTTGATTTGAGATTTGATTATCGTTTGAGATAATTAAACATTTGTTGATTTGAGATTTGATTATCGTTTTAGATAATTAAATATTTGTTGATTTGAGATTTGATTATCGTTTGAGATAATTAAATATTTGTTGATTTGGGATTTGATTATCGTTGTGATAATTAAATATTTGTTAATTTGAGATTTCTGATTATCATTTTTGGTAATTAGACCCTTGTTGTTTCTGATTTCCGTTTTGCTAACTAGATAATTGCGGATTTGGGATTTGTGATTTGAGTGTTTTATAATTATCTTTGTAGATAATTAGATTTTGCTATCTTTTAATTATCGAATCGATAATTAGATATTGTTGTTTTGTGATTTCTGTATTCTGATTATCTATTTGATAGTAAGATTTTGTTGAAAATTTGTGAATTTCTTGTATGAAGTTAAAAGATTTCTTTGATGTTTATATTCTCGACTTTTATTTTTCTAGCTTAACCAGTTTATGTTAGAAAATAATTGTTATTGACGACTCTATTTATGAAAATTGCGAGGACGTAATTTTTATAAGGAGGGGAGTCTGTAACAACCCGGGGTTTTGCCCAATTTATAATCATCATTAAACGATCATTGAGCTAGCTAATCGCTAATTGAAAATTCTTTTAAAATTCGTTAAGGAATTATGTGGGCTTTATAAATAAAATTTTAGTCATGTCTCCTTTTTATTTTTGGGCCGTGATAATCGTTAAAAAGTAAATAACCGTTCCTCTTTTGTTCATTCAAAAACCCTAGACTAAATCGAATGAAAAAAAAAGAAATGGCGGCTTTGTCCTCTTCTTCGTTCCTTTGCAAATATTAGGACTTAGTGAAATCAAGGGCGCCGACTTTGATTATCTCGATCGAACGATCCCTTAGCTTTGTCGATCGATGCTTTCTTCACTTCGTGCTCGTTCACGGCTCCTTTAAATCACGTAATGGAAGGTGAGTGATCTTCTTTTCACTCACATCTAATTCTAGTCATTTTTGATGATTTATGGCTTGTTAAAATTCGTGACTTTTGTGTTTGATTAATTGAAATTGTCGTCTGGATATCTCGGCCATTCGGTTTTGCTATATTTGATTTTTTCTAACTTCGTTCTCTGATTTCATGAAGTCTATTGGCTTCGGCTTTCACCTGATTTTACGATGTAATATTTGTATGACTTTCGACTTGTTCAATTCTGGCTTGATTTTGTTCATTGAATTTTCTGGCTTCAATGATCATTATGACTTTGATTTTGTGGCCGCTGTGTATGTCGGCTCAGGCCATCTTCATGTTCATCCCTGAGCAGTGTTGATCTGCTGTTGCACTGCAGTTTTGTTGTATTGACCTTTGGGTTGCAGACTTGTTTACCTCGTCTTTGACTTGGTTGTGATGTTGGTCTCTCAGCTATGAATTATTTTGCGATACTTGTTTTGAACTGTAGCTTGACTTCGTCATTTTTCTGTTGGCTTCGGCATGACCACGGTCTTGAGTTATTACAGGTTTAAAGTCTGCATGCATGATTTGTGAAAACATTTTTGGAATAAGGATTTATTGTTTCTTTGCATTGCTTCGTCTTCAACATGCCTGTAGTGTTCACCGTTTTATATGTTGGTGATTTGTGAATTTTATCCTTGATTGCACTTTCGATCTGTACCTAGTATGTATGAGTTGTTTGCATTTTTACTGGTTCGCATTGCTCTATCCATTTCGAATAAGTTTACATCTGTTTTACTTGAGTATGTGCATTTAGATCATGTGGATGGTCGGGCTTTGTATTGGTTTTTGTATTCACACTTCATTTTTTAGTTGAGTCTGGTTCGGTCTCGACCTGAGCCGATCAATGAAGTGTTGCGTTGTATCATGTTATATGTCCCTGTGCATTTACTTGTGTACATTGTAGTTTTCATTACATTGTATATTCATCATGGCAATTGTTCATGTGTCTGCACATCTGAAGTATTCACTGACCTGAGTTGTTGCATTGGTTATCCACTTGACACTTGAGTCTTTAATTGGGCTTCAGTTCGACTTTGACTTGGTGATACTAGTGACCAATTGTTGTGTTTTACCTCTGAATGATTTACATTGTCTTTGGTTTCACTGCGTAGTCATGTGTATGGTTCATTTTGATGTTGGATTCAGTCTTGTACCACTTGAGTCCGCATTTGCACTGTCTCTGATCTTTTGGCACTTGCGTTGCATTTCATTCTGTTGTTGGTTGGTCAACACTTATTGCTGTTGTCACTGCACAGTGCACTTAGTCTCCTTTATGTTGCATAGCTTGTTCTTGGGTGTTGAGCATTTGCATCTGCAGTTTTCACTGCAACCTTTGTCTGCATATCATGTTGTTTCACTATGCATTCATTTGCACATCACTTGGTTGCCTCTTTTATTGTTTGTTCTTCGAGACATGTTGTCTTGTACACTTGTAGTCTTTATTTTTGTTTCTAACCATTCTTTGTGCTACCTAACTGGAATGGTTTTACACTTGTGACCTTGTGGTGACTGCGGTTTTTGGTTGCAGTTGCTTTTGTTGTTTTGCACTGCATTGATGCAAATGGATTGTTTTCTGACTACACTTGAGTTGAATCCAGCTTAAATGCTTGGGTTTGACCTTGTGTTCGTTTGTGAATTTTCATTGTGCACATCATCACTGTGGTGGCAAGGCAGTGCACGCAAGCGTGAACTGCAGCCACACGGTATTGATTTTATTGGTATTTCTTTTTCTTTTGATGCGTTGATCTTTTGTGTAATGCATGTTGTAGTGGCGAGGCAATACACGCGTGCGTGTACTGCAGCCCTACCCGAGTTGGCATTTTAAATGGATATTTCAATGGTTTGAATGGTGTTTTGATTTGGTTTAATTTAAACATTTTGTTGTTGTCTAATTATCTATTTGATAATTACATTATGGGTTTCTAATTATTTATTTAATAATTAGATTTTGTTGTTAATTGCCGATTAAGTAATTCTGATGTTTTTCTAAATTATCTTCATTGAAATTATTTTCACTTATCTTTGTTGATGATTTGATTATGCTGATTTGTTGTTTAACACTGTTGTGTGTTATATATTTATCGTTATCCGATTTCTTTATCTAAAAATCGGATAGGTAAATTTATTGGGATTGTCGTCTATTTGATTATTTAATTATTATTGCTTCTGCGCATTAATAACTGAGTTTGAATTAGACTGACCCGAGTATTATTTTCTTTTGAATGTAATACTCGGGTCAGACCGAGTTATTACAGATTGTAGATATCTTGCTTTGGGTTGCTACTAGAGCTATGAAGTTTCTTTATATCATTTGGAGTAGATGTGGTCACAGTATAAGATGTTGTATATTCATGTATATTATTCACGATAATGTACTTGTGTATATAACTTCCTGAGTCGACAGTTGTAGTTGTATCTTACGTATTGTATCACATGTATTGTAACTGACATCAGTTATTATATATATGAGACATTTTTGTTTTATCTGTGTTCCGCATTTATATTATCTGTGTTATTATTATATCTATTGTCCTAAACTATTATGAACCATCGTAGTTCGTTTTATACTGGAATTGGATATGTTGATGGGAGTAAATAAATAAGAGATGAAAGATAAAAATATATACCACTCCTATCGAGATAACCAATACTAGTGTAAGGCCTAACTACGGATGGCCGCTCCTATCCAGCCTTATTCTTCGTAATAACGGACAGTATTTCTTTTAATACTCTTTGTTATTGTGAGCATAGAGGTGGGGCATCACAGTTGAGGAGATGGGTTTGTTCGAATCCATCATATTCGCATCCATCAGGAAATCATGACATTGTCTTGTTCGAATCGATCCGTTTCGTATCCATCGGAATGACACTGCCTTAATCCATTCGAACCCATCCGGCATTGGACTCCTCGCATCGATGCAGGAGTGATAGCGTCGCATCGATGTAGCTCGTATCCACCGCGGTCGAAACACTTCGTATTGATCAGGGGTGGACCAAGTTCGAATCGATCACAAAGGCTCAGTTTGTATCCATGTGGTTCGTGGTTATTCGAATTGATATCGTACAAGTCCTTGTTCTTATCCATCGTACTCGAGCGAAGTTACTTCGTGTCGATGGCAGCTGCAGCAATGGATACGCAGTACCCCAATAAAAATCGATGCGAGCAAGGGCTATGGCGAATCGATAACCGATTCGAATAAGGGCTGAAACAAATGGATGCAATTGACCGGTTGATACGAGCGAAGCTTCGGCATTAGATGTGAATAAGTCGGTCAAACTCGGCACACAAAGTGGATAGATCCTGGGATTTCGCAACACGTCACTGCATGCTCACGTGTCCTGATCGATTCGAAGGTATCGATGTGAATCAATCGATTCGAACCACACGGCCTGCCAAAAAATCATAACTTGTATTGATCATATCTCCTAAACCACAGATCCAAATATCATGAAATTTTTGTAGGAGCTTACGTACAAGCTAAATAACAATCCTACCAAGTTTCAGCTCGATTGGGTCATTTTTTGATCGATACGAAATTGATTCATGTTGATCACAGATCAAGTCGAAACTTGATGGGGTCGGTCGCGTGGTCCCACTCATGTGCTAGAAGAAGTCTTCTGAAGTTTGAGCGCGATATCAGCCTCCTACGCCTATAAATAGCCTCCTGAAGCCTATAGAAAAAGGATCTTTTGGCTGTTCAATGTCTAGATCTGCCGGATTCGATTCTACCCATTACCATTGCTGTTGTACTCAAATTACTTCATTGTAATCGCTGTAATCATCTGTAACCAGCAAGGATAATCAATCAAGGATAAAACTTTGGAGTGGACGTAGGCCATAGATAGCCGGACCACTATAAATCTTGTGTCTCTGGTTGTTATTTCTGGATTGTTGTTTGTTGTTTGCTAAGATCTGAGATTTGTGTTTGAATATTGCTGATCTGTGTTTATACACTGGTGCTTTCACGATACTTGAGGTTTGCGACCAATTTTGGCGCAAACACTTTGGTGCTTTCACTGAGAAGGACTAGCACCCGCTACATTGGCACCCGCTACATTGGATTGAAGTTTAGATTTGAAAAGCGTGAAGAGTTCAGATTTGAGAGACAATGACTAGACAGACAAGCAAAAGACAAAGGGCTGAGAGAAGCCAGCAGGAAGGAAGTCAAGAAGCATCCTTCAGAGCTGGGCAAGGACAAGCTTCGATCTACATCACCAGGGTTGAAATGGAGGCTATAGCTAATTAATTGCAAGAGAGATTGTTGAAGAGTCAACAGGACATGATGTAGACTTTCTTTGAACAGATGAGAGCCGCAGGAACACAAAACCTTAGACCGACTACAGTGACTGCGAATGTGGAACAAGGAACTAGGGTTGTGGAACCCAATGGAGTACGGAATATAGGACTAGAGGGCAATCAACAAAGGCTTGGGGGTAGGCCCGTAGGATCTGACACTGGAAGGCCTATGGATGGAGCTCAACAGGCTAAAGTGAGCGCTAACATTAGTGAACCGCATGAGGAGTATGTATAGGAATTCCTTCGGGGGTGGGGGGCAACCTTTGATAGATAATGCTGGATTAGCTGAGATTATTAGGAGAACTATGCTTGGAGGTCTGATCAATAGAGATTTGGAGGGGGTGAACAAGAGTCCGTTCACACGGGAAATCAGGACGGCTCGAAATCTGCCTGACTTCAAGCTACCTAGTGTGGAGGTATACAATGGCAAGGCTGATCCAATAGATCATTTGATGAGATACACTAGAAACATGGAAGTGCTGGGGGCATCGGAGGAAGTTATGGCCCGATGTTTCCCTCTGTACTTGACGGATATAGCCGCGATGTGGTTTAGGCACTTGGAAGAAGAGTCTATAAGAACATGGACGGAGTTGGTGGATAGGTTTTTGAGGCAATTTCGGGTTCATATTAAGAGGCCTAAGAACGTGATGATGCTAACGTCGGTAAAGCAAAGGACGAATGAATCACTCCGAGCTTTTCTAACTCGGTTCAATGCGGCGGTTGCTTTGGTGGAGCGGCCGGATCCATCGATAGTTTTGATGGCGACAGTATCTAGAGTCAGAGAGGATTCAGATTTCAAGGTATCTTTAATACGAGATGCACCACTGGATCTCGGGGAATTCTTTCACGAAGCTGAAAGGTTCCTTTGGCAAGAAGACGCATGTATGGACTTAAAGTTAAAGGAAGTGAATGCGACTGAGGGTGGAGGACCATCCAGCAGAGGTTCGGATAAAGATAAAGGAAAAAGGAAGTTGGATGATGATTCTGGAAAAGCTAGGAAGCGATGGAAGGATCCAAAATTTTCCACATACACAGGATTAAACGAGACGTTGGAGCGGATATAGATGGAAACCCAGAATCGCCTTCCCTACCGAAGTCCAGCTAGGAGAGAACCTTCTGAACGTGAAAGATCATCAGGAAGACACTACCTCTTCCATGATTTGGATGGGCACGATACCAACAGCTGCAGGCACTGTAAGGATATAATCGAGGAGCATGTAAGGAATGGACAGTTGTGACAATATGTCGGAACTCGGAATGTAGCGGTGGAGCAGGAGCAACCACCGCCTACCTCGAGCAACAATGGTGTGCGGCCCAGGAATGATGGTCGATTGGTTATCAATTGACCGGGATAATATAAAATAAGTAGCAAGCTGCTGGCAAATGACCAAGTCATTTACTCATGTACGGGGACAGAGATAGCCCCTAGGCATGCTCAGAATGATGATAAACGCGATGTTATGGTTTGTGAAATCTGTCTTTTGTTTTTGGATTGGACACTCGCTTTTCTGGTTTGGTTTGGAGTTTGGTTTGAACTCCTGATTTTGTTTGCTTTCTGGTTTTGATTTTCGTTTGGATGATTGTTTTCTGTTTTGGATCTTGGTTCGGATTCTTGATTTTCAGATTTGATTTGGATTTTGGATTGGATTTTATCTGGTTTATTGGAAAATGGTCGTCAGGTATGGATTATACCTGGCAAGGGTTAAGTCTCTTTGTCCGCATGTGGCGAATTGGCTTATTCAGGTCGTTGAGTATGGACTATGCTCAACAAGGGTCCGGAGTGACCAAGATTCGGCCTAGGACTTAGGCCCTATATTATCGATTATTGTTTCAGGTCGTTGAGTATGAACTATGCTCAGCAAGGGTCCGGAGAGATCAAGATTCGGCTTAGGACTTAAGCCATGGCATCATACAGCGTCCAGGGACACTGGACCACGGTCGTCAAGTGTGGATTGCACTTGGAAAGAACCCGGAGAAGTTAGCTCAACGTCCAGGGACACTGGACTACGGTCGTCAAGTGTGGGTTGCGGTTAGCAAGAACCCGAAGAGGTTATGTATTTGGATATCGGCCTGGAGAGGTCCTGGATTCGGTTATTGGCTATTGGATAAGGATGGATTAGGACTCGGTTGCCGAGTTCGAATGGATATGGACTTGGCTAAGGCTTTGGTTGCTGGATTTGGAATTGGGAATTGATCCAGAGCAGTCCAGAATGATGTACTCTGATGATATGGCTATGGACTTCGGATATCGGATTCGAAACTATTCAAAACACACCTTCTTATCACAAGGAATGTTTTAGGGGGTAAATGTTATCCCACCTTTTGGTCAAGGTTGGAATATCAACAAATTGACAAGGAAGGATGGATATCAGGATTGGAGATCGATTGGAAACAAGGCTACGATCGATGTCATTAAAATTTGATCGGGCTCCGATTAGGACGATGTCGATTGGAGATGACGATCAAAGCAAGAAGAGGCTATATTTCAAATTCCAGGTTAATCGGAGTTCGTATCAAAGAGATATGATTGATACAAGGCGAAGGGAATATGCTGTTCATATCCATCGGTGAGTTGAGGAGATGGTTTGTTCGAATCCACCATATTCGCATCCATCAAGAAATCATGACATTGGCTTGTTCGAATCGATCGGTTTCGTATCCATCGGAATGACACCGCCTCAATCCATTCGAACCCATCCGGCATTGAACTCCTCGCATCGATCAGGAGCGATAGCGTCGCATCGATGTAGCTCGTATCCACCGCGGTCGAAACACTTCGTATCGATCAGGGGTGGACCCAGTTCGAATCGATCACAAAGGCTCAGTTCGTATCCATGTGGTTCGTGGTTATTCGAATCGATCTCGTACAAGTCCTTATTCGTATCCATCATACTCGAGCGAAATCACTTCGTGTCGATGGCAGCTGCAGCAATCGATACGCAATACCCCAACAACAATCGATGCGAGCAAGGGCTATGGCGAATCGATAACCGATTCGAATAAGGGCTGAAATAAATGGATGCAATTGACCGGTTGATATGAGCGAAGCTTCGGCGTTAGATGCAAATAACTCAGTCAAACTTGGCACACAAAGTGGATAGATCCTGGGATTTCGCAACACGTCACCGCATGCTCACGTGTCCTGATCGACTCGAAGGTATCGATGCGAATCAATCGATACGAACCACACGACTTGCCAAAAAATCATAACTCGTATCGATCGTATCTCCTAAACCACGGATCCAAATATCATGAAATTTTCATAGGAGCTTACGTACATGCTAAAGAACAATCCTACCAAGTTTCAGCTTGATTGGATCATTTTTTGATCGATACGAAATTGATTCGTGTCGATCATAGATCTAGTCAAAACTTGGTGGGGTCGGTCGCGTGGGCCCACTCACGTGCCAGAAGAAGTCTCTCGAAGTTTGGGCGCGATATCAGCCTCCTACGTCTATAAATAGCCCCTCCGAAACCTACAGAAAAAGGACCATTTGGTTGTTCAACGTGCAGACTCTGCCGGATTCGATTCTACCCCTTACCATCGCTGTTGTACTCAAATTACTTCATTGTAATCGCTGTAATCATCTGTAACTAGCAAGGATAATCAATAAAGGATAAAACTTTGGAGTGGGCGTAGGCTGGAGATAGCCGAACCACTATAAATATTATGTCTCTGATTGTTATTTCTGGATTGCTGTTTGTTGTTTGCTTAGATCTGAGATTTGTGTTTGAATATTGCTAATCTGTGTTCATACACTGGTGCTTTCACGATACTTGGGGTTTATGACCAATTTTGGTGCAAACATAATCTACTTGGTGAATTATGGTAGAATTAATTTATTCTACTAACAAATATTAATTATAAATTAAATTAGCATAACTGCGTTTATTCTGCTAAACCTTTGTCATTGGGTTTCATGTTCAATTAGGGTTACTTAAGAGTAAACGATAAAGAAATCCCTTGGACTTAAAACATTCTTTAGAAAAGAGCTTGCTTTAATAACAAAATCGATCTTTAGAAATAAAGTGGTTTAATACTTTAAAAAATTTATTTAATAATTAAATAACATTTAATCTCTCTATTTAATAATGATTAGACATTTAATTAATAATTAAACAACAATTAAATAAATAATTAAATCATAATTACCCTTAAATAAATAATTAAATAATATTTAACCTTTAAATAGATAATTAAACCATAGTTAATCCTTAATTATTAAATAATAATTTAAACTTTTAAATAATTTTTAATCTAAATTAATTAATCAAATAATGCTTAATTAAAACTTAATAATAGATTAAAACTTTATTTAAAATAATAAATCATAATTAAGTTTTAATTAATTCTTAACTTGAATTTAACTTGACTAATAATTAATTAATAATTAAATCCTTTCTTAATTATAAAAATAATATTTAATCTTTAAAATAATGATTAAATAATAATTAATCCTTTTTTAAATTAATTAATAAATAAATCTTTAATTTACTAACTACTTATAATTAATTTAATCATTTAGTACAAAACTCCTTTATTTACTAATGATTGAGTGCTAATTAACTTACTTAATTAATTAATTAAATAATCATTAAATAAATAAGTAATTAGTAAAATAATAATAATTATTATTATTTAAATTATTAAAATATGTTTGAAAATACTATCAAAATATACTAAAGATGAAACAAGTTTTATATTTCAAAAGGAGTTCTTTTTCATGAACTGCGTTACAAATCTCCCATATTTTATTCATTCGCTGGTGTGATGCTTGTGAGGCCACAATTACCTTTTCATCTTTAGCAAATTCTGCTTGGAATGCTTTCAATGTCCTCCAGGCAACAATACAATGTTAGCATTCATTCATATAAGTTGTTCAGCATATGAACAAACCGAAGGCACTACTTCTGCTACATCCATTTTAGAATCACCCTTAGGATTAGCAGAAAATAGTGCTTTCACTTCAAAGAATTCCTTCGATCCCATCACCTCAAACCAGTCTCAAACCTCTTCTCAAGCATAGAATGTGCATATGCTTTTGGAGTGGTTATGGTTTCGGATCATCTCGTATAAGTACACTCTCCCGCTTATCGGTCGCTCCAAAACATAATCGATGGTTCTGGTAAACTCAACTCAGGCTCTTTTGAAAATAATCTGACAATACGTAAGAGCAGAGATCAAATCCTAACCATTTAGGCAAACAGATTTCCTTATCTTTTGTCCTTGGAGAGCAGAACGAGATCTATATGCACAGTTAGCCTCGTTGAAGATAATTGTGCCATATAACCCCTGTGTTTCTCATAGATATTTCCAAAGTTATATTTTGGCAAAGATTTGATAGTCCATTATTTAAGTATCAAGTAGATGTCCAATAAAATCTACTTAGTTTAAATACAATAGAACGGTGTTTTATTTTGCTAACAAGATGTCAGTGCTAAAATATAATTATTTAACTACATTATTGTAATTAAATTAAATACTAATATATTATCATTATTTTACACTTTGAAAAATCTATCAAATAACGATACGAAGGTGTTCTACCAGTTAAACTATTACTTACTAACTATTTAACTATGTGTTTAAACTACACACGCCCAACCACTCAAGCCCAAGGCCCACTACCCAACTCAATATCAACAATGAGCTCCTTCTTCATAAAACAAATCTCAAGTTCAAATTTCCCAAAACAACATGCCTGGAGCCAAAAACTCATGCATGAACATGCAAGTGCATGAAATCGACACTCCACCACCGACCACCATTCATTGCGCTTACCTCACCCATAAACTCCAATCGCCTCACCTGACTCGTATATAACCTCGCCGTCGTCTTTGGTAGCCAAAATCAAAATTCGAACATCCAACCCAAAATACGAATCATGAACAGCCATGAGCAAGCAGAAACCACGGCCATCGCCACCACTTCCAAACCCCAACGCAATCATAAATCAAACATCACCTTGCTACTCCATCTTCAAACCCAAACACGGACAACTCGGCCCTCCCCATTGCCATATAAACCAAGAAAAAGTATAACTCCACAAAACAACCATTAAACCATAACTCAACCTCCTCTGGCCACTACTGAACACTGAACCACCTTTGACCCCCACTATGCCTCCGCCTAGACCCAAGAATCCCTCCAGCACCAGATTGATCCACCCTAAAACTCCTACATCATCGGAATTTAAAAGATAATTTGAACATGGTTATCTAACCACCACGTGAAAACCACACTCCCTAAAATCACACGACCAACTTCGTAAATGATGATTCGCCAGGGCGATATACACGTCGTTCGTCGATACGTGCTTATCTAAAAACAGCCAATGTTTCAACTATCATTGTAATCTATCAAAATCTGCCACCATACCCAATGGAATGACGAACTACTATTGTTTAAAAAAATTAGAGACTAAATCTAACAATTCCACAGTTGAACACATTGGCTAAATTTGAACGGGAAAGGAGATGTTGATTTTTGAAGGTGAGATGGAGAATGTTTTACTTCATATCTCAAAGAATAGGAAAGAAAGCAGAAGAAAAGTTAGTTCGTGTGCTTATATATATTTGTATATGTTTTCATGTATTGTAAGCATATTTTTCATTTCAAAGAAAATATCAATAAAAATATGATTTTAAACAATTTCATAATCATGAGTATCATCAAGCTACTAAAAAAATATACGTAATAATTTTTTCAAAAAAATATTAAACAAAGATTTTGAATATCTCACATTCCACAATTATTAGAAATGAAAAATAAAATCTTTTCCCTAGTAATCAAGCTCAACTCCACCATCTGCTAAATTTTCAAATTATTAAACTAAAAAGAGGAGATTTTTTCAAAACTTAGAAGGGTAGAGAAGGTGAAAACAAAGTTAAGAAATGGAAAGTCGAAAATAAAAATAAAATGGGAAGTGCGTATATAAGATGAATTAAAAAAAATAAAGAAGGCCAACGACCGAAAATGCCCATAAATCGCATTTCCAGTTCTTCCACCATATCTAAAGCCACCAAAGTACTAGCCCATCGAAACTATGTTGGATCTTAGAATGGTTCATGTACCTTTGTTAATTTCAATACTTAAGGGATCTTTTAAATTTCACATCCATCGTTTCATTTTTAAATTTATATATATTTTATATTTATGAATCCTTCTTATTTTATATTATTACATTTAAAAATAAATGATTTACCTTAACCTAACCCCAAGTAGTTAAAGCCCCGTAAAATCGCATTGCACTCTTGGACTGCTACGCTTTTTCAATATAGCGTTTTTAAACAACAGATCCGCTTTAAGCCCCGCTATTTTCCACTATACCCACTAAATTAAAGTTTTAAGCACCTGTTTTAGAAAAGTTAATATGAAAAGGTAGATTTGACTGGTTCTCTTTTGAACTGAATCAAAAATTTAGGGTAAAGACATAATTTTAAGGCATTAATGCTCAATACAAGTTAGAAATTTATTGTAGTCACCAAATCTGAACTACATAAATCATGATATTCTTCGGTTTTATTATGTGATTAAACAATATTTCTTTTTCCTATATAAACGATGTGTGAATGTAAATAAATTGACTTCAAATATTTAGTTTTATATCTAATGAAAATTTTTGCCCCTTCATTATTTTTCGCTATATTCCCGCTATAATTGTTTGCACCCCACTGCAATGAAACCGCTACGTGCTTTAACTGCATAGACTTAACCTAAAATTTAAATTTTGTTTTAAAGGATATGCATAGGTATTACAACTTCCTACAACTTGTCATTCGATAAAAAGCTGAAAAATCCAAAAAGTGGGCTTCGGTCATATTGTCAGTTTTCCGTTGAACTACCTATTTATGTAAACAAAATTTAGAAATGAATTTTCTATCGTTAGTTATAAATTAAAAGAAAGTTATTTAATTACCAAAACAATTAATTGAATATTTAAAATAAATTAAATATTCATCGATCAAGCGGAAAAAATTCGGGTCGTTACGTTCGTCCTCCTTTAAAAGAATTTCGACCCCGAAATTTCATCTCACTTGAAACACAGAAGAAAACCAGCCAACCCAGAAACTTAACCATTTTATTTCCCATAATTATTTATGAAAGATTTTTCATAAAATCTAACTTAAGTTCATAAATTGTATAATACCCCACTATAACCGAGGGTATGTACCACATTCTGATTCAAAACCTTTAATTTTGAATTTATTTCCCTTAAGTGAATTAAAGATCCAAATACCTAGTTTTTATTTCAAAATCCTTTTTTGAAATGATAGTATATATTTTAACCATAAAATATATATATATATATATATATATATATATAGCCCGAGTAAGCCCAAAATGATACTAAGAAACTAGGTGCTATGAAATAGTATCGTAGATTCCCATACTAGAAAGATAATACTTAAGAGAAGTGCTTACCATCCGAACATTTCTCTTTTCCATTTTTAGTTATTTCGAGTTACTCAAACTAGATAACATAAAAGTACTTCTTCTATTTCAAAATTCACTTTCTGAAACAATACATTATATATTTCCATATAAATAGTTTCTTAACACATTTTCAATTACCAACTTGCTTTGGATTCGTTTAGATTCGAACCTATTTCGATCATATAATGACAAAGAGAATAATTTACTAAGTGCACTACAACATTCTCCTAGAAAAATATCTGATCATCACTTAGAAGATTATTCTGACCATCACAAAACAAATCAAGACTTATTCCCCGAACTAATCCAAAGAAAATACTTTGTACTTACAATTTTCTTTCTAAATATTTATACTTAAAAACATTTTCAAGTAAAAATATGATTAGCTTTTCCATAAAATATTTGAAATATTTTTCAATACTCTAGGATTTGAATTCTCAAAAATCCTTTAATTTATAAAACACATTTTTATAAACAGAATTTCATAAAACCATCTTTATAAGATCATTCCCTGAATATTTATTTCAAAATATTCTAACTTTCTTTTAATAAACACCCTTTATTAAAACCTAATTATAACCTAACATTATCATTAAATGTCTTATACTTAAACCGTGAAACTTAATTCACAAGGTGTTCATTTCATCGTTGCCACAATTTCTATCTAACTAACCCATGTTTTAGAAAAGAAAATTATCGATAAATCAACAAACATTAGTCAACTCTCAAAACACAACAAGCATGACTAATCAAACAATAAATGATAATAATTGGATATTATCATTTCCTAACAAACAAACACATCCTAAAAAACTATATTAATTTTAGAAAATTTATCATCTATATATAAAATATACTCTTACAAAAAATTATTTCATCTACCAAAATTTAATACAATACTGTGTCGATTGGTTTTGTTTAAGTCTTTAGAAATCCATATCAATAATCTTAGCTACTCGTATTGATCAAAATTCATAAATCACTCATCAGATCAATTAATTCAATATAAAACATTTTCATAGCACTAACAAATATGCGCACTCATATATATAAGACACTCAAGCTCATTCTAGGATGTTACTAACCTTATCTCTAATGAGTTTACCCCACCAGGGCCAAGGTCCTAGCTTAACATCCAGCTCCGATACCAATTGTAATAACCTGGCTTTTCGATCCTTAGAAGTCAACCCTAATACATCTACGGTATTCGCCTATCAAACATCCAAGTGTCAGAAAGATGGATTATTGAGGTGAAAGAAAGAAAAGACAGAATATAGTCTCATAACATGACGAGTAACATATAATATACAGCTATCTTTAAAGAAGTGAAAAGAACTGTAATATACGTAATATCATCAAAGCAAACTAACCTATCATCAGCCGGAACAGTTAAAACAACCTATCCTTACAAATGATGATAAATACAAACAAGAAAATTAGCAGAAGATAAAAGATATTGAATGAATTTTGGATGATCTAGCTCATCTCCTGAGCCTTCAAAGTGTCCAGCTAAATCAAGAAAATATGCTCGGGCTGACCGGAGCATTATAAAAAGATAATGTCTGGATCAATATGGTAAATCAGCATGATAAACACAATCAAATGGATTTTAATATTATAAAACCTTTCAAAATAAAGGTATCTCATAAGTCCACACCCCATATAAAATGGATAGGTTTTTACCTTATGATAACCAACCATTTTATAGGAAATCTTGTGATATTACACTAATGTATAGGGTTTAAAATAAATATTAATCATAGCCGAAATTGTTACATTAATTAAATTCCAGCAGAATAGATATACAACTAAGTCTATAAATGCACATATTGGAGAATGGATTCCATATAATGACAGGAAACTAAGGTACCACCTACCATAGTACATCTCTAGATAAAATGTACCGACGTCGAAAACCTTTCGACCCCTACAAATCAGGATAAGACTACTCCTTACTGGATAGCAACCAAATATGACATCACCCCAGTTGCTTCCAACCTTTTCCTTGAGAGCTCATATGCACATCCAAATCCATAATCATTAATGATCTAGAAACATGATGACCATACCCTAATGGCAATGAACCATATAGCCCTTGCGGCATCTCTAATATTTTAGTCATTCCCGAGTGTGTGGCTTATGAGGCCACGATTACATTATCCTCTTTAGCAAATCCTACTTGGAATGCTATCGCTGCTTTCAAGGCAACATGCCAACATTCATCCATACAAGTTATTCAGGATATGAGCAACGAAGGTGCTACTTCTACTACATCCATTTTGGAATCACCCTCAAGATTAGCAGCAAGTAGCCCTTGCACTTCAAAGAACTCCGCCTTCGATCTCATCATCTCGAACCTCTCCCAAAGCATAGAGTGCGCATATGGTTTTGGAATGGTTACAATTTCGAGTCATCTAATTTAAGTACTCCCCTACTTACCGGTTGCTCCAAAACCAAATCGATAGGGCTGGTCAACTCAAATTCGATTCTTTTTGAAACTATCAGACAATACATAAGAGCGGAGATCACCTCCTAACTATATGAACAAATGAATTTCCTTGTCTTTTGTCCTAGGAGAACAAAATGAGATTTATAAGCACAGTATAGCCCCGTCGAAGACAATTGTCCCATATAAACCTTGTGTTTCTCTTGGATATCTCCAAAGTTTTATTTTGGCCAAGGTTTGATAGTCGATTATTTAACTATCAAATAAACAAACAATTAAACATAGATTTAATTCACGTGGGATCCACTAAGCCTCTTAAGAAATTATCACTAATTAAATCACCTTAATCATTTACAAAATATTCATATACTTATCTTACCGGTATAAGTATATTCTCAAACCATTTTACTTTCTATACTTGGAAGACTTTACCATATACTTATACAATGGTATAAAAATATTCATAAAGCATTTAAGAAAGATTCCTTATTTCAAACTCATATTAAATGGATCAAAAACAATATTATTCAAAACATTGTTTACTATAAACCTGAACCGCTTTCCTTCGGTGTGAAGTATGGAAAATGCTTCCATACCACCATAAATAAGAAGGATTATTTAATAATTTCATAAATTTTATTTTTATAAGAAATCCAATTCATATATGAAAAATAATATTTTATATATTTAACATCGATCTTCGATTTAAAAGTTAGACTATCCTTCGAATAACAATGAAGTCGTTCAAGTTGGGATATTATTACATCCCATCTTAGCTCAACAACATTCTTATCCCCTAGGAATGGTAGAAGTTTCCCTACCTCGAAGTTTTAACGTCAGATGTATGGCTTCCAAATATCTCCGTATGTTATTCATTTAAAATCAAAGTTTTACAAGCCAAGCTACTTTTCCAATTTCCTAGATCTCTTTTATATTTATTAACTCTTACTAAAATTCTTCATTTAAAAATAATTCTCTTTATAAACAATTATTTTATTTTAAACACCTTTTATAGAACAATATTAGTATATAAAACACTTAAATAAACTTAAACACCATTATTAAATAAAGTGGAAAATATGCACAAGGACAAACTTTGAAATAAATTTAGGCTGAAGGACAATAAGTTTCATTTTTGGGCTGAAGTACAATGCTGGTTATAACTAGCATTGTCCTTCAACCTAATTTTTTTTTTAAAGTTTGTCCTTCAGCCCAAAAATGAAACTTGGTATCCTTTAGTCTAATTTTATTTTCAAAGTTTGTCATTCTCCCAAATTCCCTCTTAAATAAAATAATTAGCTGAGAATACTATTAATAAAATAATTAATCAACTTTAAACATCATTATTAAAATAATTAACTAACTTTAAAATAACACTATCCAAATAATTAATTAATTTAACCATTTAAATATAGAAACACTTTACTTTAAAATATTATAAAGCTAAAGAAAATTTAAATCCATTTCTTTTCAAATTTATGAAGATGTTTAGCGACCACAATGGCTTTTAAACAAGCTAAAATTTATTTTCAGCTCAACATTCCAAGTCATATCACTGATATTTACATAAGCAATATATATATGTAAATAAAATCCATAATTATCAATCAACAGATAACACATCACTTATCCAAGTCAAATGGCATATAAATAAATGTCTCAATTAATAAAATAGCAAATGAGTATTTATTCTGCTAAACAGATGTCCAATAAAATACACATAGTTTAAATAAGTAGAACGGTGTTTTATTCTGCTAACGGGATGTCAATGCTAAAATATAATTATTTAACTGCAATATTGTAATTAAATTCAAGAAAGATATATTATAATTATTTTAAACTTTAAAAAATTTATCAAATAATGGTACTAAGTTGTTCTACAGATAATACGAATCAAAAGTCGAAATCCGTAGGTTAAACGGAGTTCATATGGGTGCGTTATAATTTTACAAAATTTTGTACTATTATTTACTAATTATTTAACCAATATGATTTAAACTACCCATATGCAACCATTCAAGCTCAAGGACCACTACCCAACTCAACACCAACACCTAGCTCCTTTAGAAAACAAATCCTAAATTCAAATTTCCCAAAACAACATGCCTAGAGTCAAAACTTCATGCACAAACGTGCACGTGCACACCATTGATATGCCGCCGTAGACCATCATTCGCTGCACGAACCCACCCACAAAATCCAATCACCTTGCTTGACTCATCCATACCCTCATCATCTTTGGTGATCGAAATAAAAATCGTCCATCCAACCGCAAATATGGATCACGAACAACCACTACTAAGCAAGAACCACGACTGTCGCCGCCACTTCTAGACCCTACTGCCGCCATAAATTGAATGACCACACTACTCCACCTTTAAACCAAACGACCAACTCGACCCTCCCCTTTGCCGCCTTCACCAAACAAAAGTCAAACCCCACAAAATAACCCTTAAACCCTAACTCCATCTCCTTTTTCCACCACCGACCGTCGAACCACCTCCTACCCCTAACATGCCTCAGCCTAGACCCTAGGCTCCCTCAAGCATCTATTGCTCTACCCCAAAACCCCTAGATTGTCGAAATTTAAAAGATAACTAAAATCCGATCATCTAATCTTCACGTTAAAATCACACCTCATAAAATCACACGACCAACTCCAAAAATCATGATTCGTCAATACGAACACGACTGTACACTTCGTTCATCGATCCGTGTTTGTCGAAAAACTGCCATTGTTTCGACCATCACTGTAATCGATCAAAACCTACCACCATACTCAATGGAACGACGAACTACTATTTTGTTTAAAAACTAGAACTAAACCTAACAACTTGATAGTTGAACACATTAGCTAAATTTGAACAAGAAAGGAGATGTTGATTTTTGAAGGTGAGATGGAGGATGTTTTACTATTATATTATAAATTTAATCAATTTTTATAAAACTTAGTTAATTTGGTTAATATTTTATAATTTATTATTACTATTATTATTATTATTATTATTATTATTATTATTATAAACTAAGTTAATTTTTATAAAAACTTATAATTAATTTATTATTTATTATTGTGGTTGTTGTCGTCTTATTGTCATTATTATTCTAAACTTAGTTAATTATTACAAATCTAGTTTGTTTCTTATTATTATTATTATTATTATTATTATTATTATTATTATTATTATTATTACAACTATGACTTTTGTTATTGTTGTTGTTAGTCTTATTATTTTATAATTTTTTAGAAACTTAGCTAATATATTACTATAATTATTATATATAAACTTAATTATTTTTTTATAAAACTTAGTAAACTTGATTAATATTAAGATGCTACTCCACAGAATTTTCAGGCGTTTTGATGCATCCACTATCTTCTAGGTGTTTTAATGTGGTGTGCACCAGCCTAAATACTGAACAATGTATAAAATCATTTTGGATATTTTTGATAAGCTTTCTAAAAGGGGGTGAAATTTTTTGGCAACTAATAATTTACTACTATTATAAGACGTTGACAAATATGAATTTATAGTCTCAATTTCAGCATCCTCTAGACCATAGTAAGACGGATTTTTCAGCTGTAAAATACACATAATGTGCGTGTTGTATAATTAATCCATGTAAAACTAGATCATCTCAATTTAGTTTTATAAATATTACAGCAGTTGAACTATATGAGAAAGAGCATTGAATTGTCAACTAACCTATTGAAATACAGCTGCACACAAAACCATATAACAAGAAAGTGAAGTTACATGGTGATAGAGACTAAACAAGCTATAACAATAATAAAATCAATATGATTAAAAATACTATCCTGTTTGTTTCAGAAAGAACGCTGAAGTACAGACTAATCAAAAGAAATATCATCCAGTTCAAAATTTATAGAAAAACTATTTGAGAATAATAACTAATCTAGTCCATGGGTAAAACTAATAAACCAATATATTTTGTGTACATTGCAAATAATAACAATATGGTATGAATCTGCTTGTGCTAAAGAAGCACTCTGAATCCAACAAAAAAAGGAAGATAGGTACATTTTCAACTTCCTAGGTTGTTCATCAGATGCAGCATACTGTGATTTTAGCATAACGAATAAGCAATATTATCTTTTACTCACAATTCCCAACCACATTCTATAAAAAAAACTCACCTAAATGAGATCTAAAGCAGTAGATCTTATCTGACAACTAGAAAAAATGAAATTAAGAACTGGTTTGGTAGGTGAACGGGTGCATATAGCTGCATATGCAGGCTAGCTTGTCCAAGCTGTTCATCCTTGGGCAGTAGAACTTTCGTAAATACTCTCGCTAAAAAAATATATTGAATTAGAGAACCGTGAATTCAGTATTTAATTAAGTATTTCGGTCTCTATATAAATTTAAAGACGGATTAAAGACTGACATTTCAGTCTTTGGATCTCAAGTTCCAAAAATTAGTTTGTGACTAAGTTTTTGGTCTTAACAAATAAAAGACTGGATTTCGGTCTTTAAGTATTTGTAAAGACTGAATTCTTAAGACTGAAATATGGTTTTTGATCGGGCTTAAACTTTCAGAACAGAAATTAAACATGCTCGCCAGTTAGTTTAGTTTTAACTTTCAAACAGAATAAGCATAACAAAGTAACAAGCGTCAAAAGCAATATGCTTTTTCTTCAATTTAGTTAAACTTTCAAATAGAATAAGCATAACAATAACACACCAAAACACAATACCCTTTTTCTTACATTAAACTGTACTTCAAAATATAAGTAAATTCACAACATGACAAATCATCATTTTTTTTATTGACACACTTCATTTAAAGTAAAAGACATTTCTATTACAAAGTGAATACTGGAAGTACAACTCATCCTTACTGTATAATTTTACTTCCAGCTGGCGAACTTGTTTTTTCCCCTAAATAATGAATCTAGCAAAAGACAACCTTACCTGAACCCAAATAAATATGCAGTCAGCTCCATTCTCAACTTCCAAACTTGTTTTATTATTCCTTGAAGATTTTTAACAAATCATTCATGTCTCGATGAACATTTTGCTGCTATCCCCCTAATAAATTTGAGACTACAGCCATTAATCCTTAAAATAAATTTTAATAATGCGTCTTCCTATATCCCTAAAGTTGTAGTCTTTCTCACAACCCATTCTCCTACTGTTTTAAGCTCCTAGAAATCCATTGCCTTAAATTATGTCATATTGATTGCCAAATGTAGCTACCAGATTAAAGAATAAAACAATCTTGTTCGTCCAATATTTACTTATGCAAACACCATTTTAATACCGAATTAAAGATAGAAATTCAATAACCAATCAATTTTTGAAATCAAAGACCGAACTCCTTGGTCATTAATCAGTCATTATTTAAGACAGAGAATATTCAGTTTTTAACTTTCGGTCTCTGTATAAAAGTTTTTTTTTAGTGTCTTGTGCATAAGATACAAAGCATAAAGTTAACTAACTTTCATTCACTTTGCATTTCTTTTTCATTCTTCCTTTAATATTATGAATAATTTCACTGCATGGAATAAGCAAACAGATTTTCACACCACAGACATTGTCCACTTGTCTAATGAGGAATCAGACTTGAGTGCTTATGCATCTGCTTTTATTAAGGAGTACGAAAAATTAAAGCAAATCTGATCTAGCTTGATTTCAATGCATATGGTTACTTACATTATGCAAAAAAATCTGCATTATACAGATATTTGTTACGATCGAAACAAGAAATGAAGAAAGAAAAACTCGCCTGAATGTGAACTTCAAGAGGTACAGGTCGAATATTTGGCTGGAAAATTAGTAGCCCAACATCAACAACCCCCAGCCAATCAGCTAAATTACTAGAGATGAGAGAACATGTAATGTAAGTTAACACTTACATGTCATGATGCATACGAGAGAACATATTACCTAAGTTATCACTTTTATGTCATTAAAGATTCTGATGCAACGTACATAGTACAAATCGAAGATACCACCTATAATCATACAAACCAGAAATAGATATAAAATTCAATGTGAGCATGAAGTAAAAAATGCTTATTATTTGGAAATTTAGTATGAACACTTGCATCATACGAAACCATATCCAAGTCAGAAATATATAAACTGAACAGAGTACCCCTCGACCATATTGGATTGTGCTTCTTGTTCAGTACCGTATATAAACTGAACATAGTACCCTCAACCATATTGGATGTTACATACCCCACGATCATATTTGTAACATTGTTTATTCGTATGTATATTTTCAGCCTGCGAGGTACAATCACGAGCATACAATGACAGAGATGTTCACGGCCACGCATGCCGTTGAGCAGACAAATGAGGAAGGTAACATTTCACATGATTGGACGGACGATAAATCTAGATCCGTAATGGTTAACATGCTTATCCGTAACGACATTGTTTCGTATTCCTTTATTTCACAGTTCATAAGTTTTAAATTAAATATTTATCGTGTCAAACTATAGTTCGTAATCGTAAGAGAAATATGAAGTAGAGCGGGCACGAGTAGCGCGGTCCACCGGACGGGCAGACTTAACTTTTGAGAAGTCAAACCGTATATGCGATGCTATAATTGATCCACATTCGCGAAATAGACAGTAAAGTTACGGAAATCAGGAAGTAGACATTTTCATTTACTAATATATAAATTTACACACGCAAATGAATATAAACTTAAATGAACAAATTATAAATTGAATAGTTGAAATGAATGTATACTTAAGTGAACAAATTTACACATGCAAATGAATATAAATCATACATGACTTATTGATTTGAGCTGAAATGAATTCTACATTGGTAAAAAGTGGATGTATAAAAGAAGATTGAAATGAGTTATGGAATTTGATTTAACCAAGTAAAGTTATGAATCAATAAGGCAAGTTAATAAAATGAATTAATGTAATTAGTTAAATAAAATTCCGTTGAATAGAATCGAATTGAATAAATAAGGTAAATTAATAAAATTCGTTGAATAAATGAAATGAATTGATTATAAATGATATGGTTGTTAACCAATGTGGTTGAAATATATAAATAAATTGAAAGCAAATGAATTGAATGTAAATTAATTGGAAGTGAATAGGGAACCTGAATAATTGAAATAAATAAATTGCAACCAATGTGTAACATTTAATTATAAATATTAGCCGTTAATTAATCAACATCAACGAATGATTGTTTTTGTTCATACTGTTTATGATGTTCATAAATTATAACTAGATATCAACTATTTTACAGACGATGATGTCTTAAAGGGCTTATAGGAGATTTCAAGTCCAGAAGGAGATAGCTCAACTGAAAAAATAGCTAGAGGAGATCAACGATTGGAGGAAGAGCGCATTGGCGCACCAGCTAGATGAGCATATTGCAACATACTTGGTACAACATAGGACGATGCCTGGAGAAGATGGGTCAGGCGATGAGGATGGATCGGGACATGACGATGAGTATGTATGCTTGTGTTTATGTCGGATTTTCTTCATCTTGTTCTGCAGTTATGTGACATTTGTGTATATATTTGATACTTGTTCGTTGGTTGTCGTGTTTGATGGATTAGTGGAAATTTTGTTTGATAGATAGTGTTTGTATGTATGGTTAAGTTGTTTGATAGATTTGAAATGTTCTGTTTGATTGGTATGATATATTTATATGTTGATGATGAAATGCTTACGTAAATTTATATGTTGCATTATATATATATATATATATATGATTATTTGTGATATGTATGAGATTATATGATGGATGGAGTGGTATTAGTTGTGAAACCGAATGTATATGAGTTGGAAAGAGATATGAAATTGGTTGCGTGGTTGGATGGATTAATGAGCAGAATTAGATAATAAATTGGTTCCAACTTAGCGACGGCTTATGACGGCCTATTAGCCCAGATTAGCGAAGGCTAGTGACGGCTTGCGACAGCCATTTGGTTTCAAATTTGTGATGGTTCGCGTTGACTTAAGGCGGCATCATAATGTGTAATACTTTACCACGTGTTCAGCCTGGCGTCGCCAGCCATCGTTATATTGATGATAGAGCCATCGCTTTATTGTGTGGCGGTGAGTTATTTAGTGACGGCTAGCGACGACCAGAGACGTTTTTATGCCGTCGCTAAAGCCGCCGTGTTTTGTAATGGTTGGAACACTTGCATAGAAATAAATCAATCAAAATTGCTTCTTTTGATTTTTAGTGTTAATTTCTACACAAATATGGATCTATAAAGTTGAAAACATTTTTGTATTAAAAGGAAAAACATAACAAAAGATAGTTGCATCAACTTATGATGGACAAAGAGATTGAGCGGATTGAAGGAGTTCACGATAAAGGGGTTCCGGGCGAGGTATGGGGATCGACAGCTGATGGGTTCACGATAAGGTACGGGGATCAACAGTTGATAGGTTCGCGATTTGAGGACTTTGGATTTCGATTGAAGCGATTTTGAGTCATGGATTGCCGATGCACACGACCTTGCAAAAATAAGACCTATGTTGTAGGCTACATTCAGTAGGTCAAGCGAGCTTTTTTCAATGGGAGAGAGAATTAAATAAGAGGAAAAAATGGAACGAAAATAACTTGAGGATAAGGCGGAATAAAAATAATAAGAGAAGCCCGCTTTTTTTAAGCATTACGGATACAATTCTAATCTTCTAAATAAAAGAGATCAAAACAAAAAATAAAACAAACAATAACACCGTGTAATAAAGTATTATCGATTGGTGTTATAAAAAATGATTATTCTTGTAGTGAAGGTGCACATCTTGACCTTACATATGTTTTCCAACTGGTTTGGATGTGTTCCCATATTGTGAAAAATTTGCCCCGAACACTTTTCCATGCATTTATAGTTAAGTGATGACACTCTGCTTATGGATCTTCCAATCATTTCTATACTCTCTAACGCCTTTATGCAATTGTCATATTTTTGGGGAAATGCCCATAAAACTTGCCTCCATCTTCATACTTTCATGGATATAAAGTATGTTTTTCTCTATCTGAGCTTGTCTCTCTTACGCAATAGACATCTCGAACCTCAGACATCTATGTCCTTAGTCTCGTCTTTTGGTAAGTCTGTCGTTACTAGTTTGCTGTAGAGTTTTTTCATTCTAAGAAAAGCTTGTTAATCATTTAAGATATCTTTGATCATTATGATGTTTGTTGCCCTTGCTTTCTTTTTAGTATAGGCATCTTGCATGGTTCGAGTGGGCTTCATTTTTGCTCAGTGGAATGTTGCTTCCTTTAGCTTAGCCTCTTTGCCCCGAGTCCTGAAGGCACCACGATGCTTCATAAATTTTTTGAGTGTATAGAGATGCAGTAGGGAAAGGGAGATACTGGGATACCATGGTACATGGACTCAATGATGTATATTTTATTACATTGACTTTTGTTGACCAATATGGTATTAATATTTTCTAACTTCTATATGCGATTATTCAACATATTCATCCATGTTTTTCTTTCTTTAACATTCTTAGGTTCCTTTCAAACCATATATATAACCTAGTGATGGTGAAGACAATATCTTCCAAGATTCTACGATCTTTAGCCTATTGAAATCAAGGACTGTGCCAGTAGGAATCTGTAACGACCCCACTTCCTATGCCCAGGAAGAAGTATCGTTAATAAGAAAAGAAAGAGGTGAGAAAGTAGAAAAGATAGAGAAGAAAGAACAACAACATCAGAATCTCAACAGCGGAACGAATAAATTATAATAATCACATAAGTATGTACATAATATACAACATCAATCAGAGTTATACAGATAATACATCACATACTAGACAGTTATAAACACCTGTCCAGTTATACAACTCAATACACACAACAACACAGAGATACCGACACAGCGGAACTATATATATATATATCTACAACGCTGAAGCCACCTGCTCCATTGCTCCTCCAGATTTCGTCAAAGCTAACCTGAATCCTTTGGCTACCCGTAAAAATTTGGGTACCCAAGAGTTTATGAAAACAAAATAAACTCCGGGTCAGACATGGGTCTGGTATGAGTAACAGGTTAAAGTTGTTTAACTTTGAAAATCTTTTGAAAATAAAAGGTATCACGTAAGACTTCCCACACATAAACATGGAAAAGTTTTTACCTTACGCTAACCAAAACATTTGATAGGAAATTCTGTGATATTATAATAGGTCTAGGGTTTTCAAGTAAATAGAAAATAGCCGAAATTGTTACATTCATTAAATTCCAGCTACTAGCCACAAAGTGGGTAATACAATCAAAACCGTTGGCACTTATTGGATTGTGGATTCCATACAATGGCAGGGCTACTGGGGTACCGCCCGTCACAGTACGTGGCCTAGATCAACGTACCGAGGATTACTCCATTCATCCCCTGCAACACAAGGCCGGAACCATTCCTTACTGAACAGTCCCGAACAAGATAACCCCGCAGTTGGTGTACATCCAACCGCCCACAAAGCCGAATAAAAAGGGACATCTAGACAGGGGAAAATCTTGTCCTGCTTGGGCATGACCCACCTAACCTTGCTGCACCTCCCCTGTTTTAGCCATTCCCGGTTGATGAGGCTTGAGGCTACGATTACCTTTATAGAAAACATTACTTAGAATGCTCATCGCCCACCTGACGATGTGTTGAAAGCATTCAATCCATACAAGTTCGTTCCGGGTTCGAACGAAACCGAAGGCATCATCTCGTTACACTCATTTTGGAATCACCATCAGAGTTAACGATGACAACCCTTGCATTCTGAATCTTCAACTTCACTTCAGATTCACGACCTAACGTTAATTTGGAAACGATGTGGTTTTCGGATGTTCCTAATGCGGAAAACCCGATCCCGGTCTCATCGAAATCCAAAACGTGTCTTTTAGGGCCAAGTTGTCTATTTAGTCTTAACAGATTAATTCAACATAACCAATGTACATACAGATGGATAATTCATAATATCACAACAAATAACCACATCATCATTATAAACAGATAATCAAAATTATCATCCATCAGATAATTAAATATTATCTTACTTAAACCAAGCATCCATATCACAAGATATTACCCATCTCATATCAAATGAAATATCAATATCATTCATTTATAAGCAATGATTTATAATCATACCATTTGTAATTAATTTAAAATGAACTAAATTAACTACTTCTATCTCTAATTAATTTAAAATAAATTAAATAAATTACTTCATTACATTAAATGATTCATTTTTAATCAAACCCGATTATTAATCACTCTTGATTAATATCAATCAGTAATTAACTATCATTAATTACTTATATCAATAAATTAATTATCCCATAATTGACTATCTCCATTTATTAATCCCTTGATTAATTACAAAAGTAATTATCCAAATTACCTTATTAACACATCATTTTTCACTAATTACATTTAGTAATTAATATTAATTACTTTCTTAAGTAATTGTGCTTGTAACGACCCAGAATTTTTATTAATTAAAATATGAATATTTAATTAATTTTAAACATTAATAAGTGAATTTATAAGTCAAATAAATTTTTATTTGAATTATTGGATTTAATTGGATAATTAAATCGATAATTTAATACGTTAAATTATCGAAATAATTGAAAATATAGTTAAATATGATTGAAAATGATTTGTAAAATTTTATTTTATCATATTGGAGTTAGAACAATATTTTGGAACTTTTAAAATCGAATTTAAAGTTAATTTGTGAAAATTGAATATTTTAATAATTTAATCGACTAGTGAAAATAGTCAATTTTTGGACAGTCTCAGAATTGAACGAAACCAGTTCCATTGGATCCGTAATAGTTAGTTATTACCGGATTTCAATTTTCGTGTCAATCGGAGTTATCGTTTGATCGTGGCAGCTCGAAACGCATCGAATCGTTTTTAATTTAAATTTGGCGAGTCAAAATAGCCATTTTTCAAAAAGTCTCGGATTTCGATGAAACTAGTTTCATCGGATCCGTAATATGATATTATTGTAAGGTTTCAAATTTCAAGTCAATTGGATTTACGGTTTGTCCGGTACAAATTAAAACGCCTAGAAAATCGCTTAAATCGGTTTAATTTAAATTGAGCGTTTACAGCCATAACTCGCACAGATGTCCGAATTAGCTTTCGAAACCTATTCCATTGTGTCCGGAACGCGGGGTAAACCCTAGAAACGCTGGTTATGGCGCCTAAATCGGAGTTCGGAATTTCCGGGATCAATAGTGTTTCGTCGGTTCCTTATAAATAGCCCACTATCTCAAAAAAATAAAAAAAAATATATACAAAACCCTAATTTCATAAGCACAGCCGCCACCCCCCTCTGAACGGCCAGAATTTGCCAAACTTCTTTCCTCTAGATCTCCAAATCCATCAAGAATTAGCAAGAATGTTCAACTACAAAGTTGTAGAGCACAACACGAGCTAGAGATCCAACGGTTATGATCGAATTTGGAGCGACGATGGAGGAGAAAAGGGGGCCGTTCTCTTCAGGCCTGCGCACGCATTCCAAGGCAGCACATGAGGCCGAGCTCCACATGCTTCAGGCCGAGCATAGCTTAGGTCATGAGCTTCGAGATGAAGGTGGTTTGATCGAATTTCGTTGAGTAATCGCGATGCAAATGCTAACCCTAGTTTGTTGTAATGGGTTTCATGAAGACGGCTAATTACTGGAGAAGGACGTGAGGGAGGAGAGAAAGAAAGGGACGGCCAGATTTGCAGGAGCTTGGATCCAGTGGCTGTGATGAAGCTAGGTAGAAAAATAGTTAGTTATGTTATAAATCTATGTATATAAACATGTGTAACTTCAAAAATTCATATCTTTTTCATACGAGGTCGAAAACGCGAAACCAGTTGCGTTGGAATCGTATGGACGAGCACTACGCGATGGAGTTGGTTTGGAGTCGTTTGGAGTTAGTGAGAATTTTGGGTAAAATTAAACGTCCGTTTAATTTTATTCGAAATAAAAGCTGAAACGGAATTAAAATCAAGGTGAGAACTTCTCACTCAATCGAATAGGTTTCGATTTTATTTTAAATAGTTAGATTTAAAATATTTGAATGCAAGTTTGAATGATGATTGATATCTATTGATTGTTAAAACAGACATTATACGCCGTTAGTAAGCGGATGTTATTTAATAAAAACATATACCGCGAATATTTCATAAACAGTGAAATTGGTATTATAAATAATATCAATATATATATATTGGCATATGTATATATTGCAGTTGTTGATTTCCCGTATTTTTTAGCGGATGAGACCCTATTACGCCGTTATTAAGCGGATAATATTTAATAAGAACATATACCGCGATAATTTCGTACTGGAGCGAAATTGGTATTGTGCTAATGTTTTTGGATGCAGGAAAACAGGTTGGAGGGATCCAACTGGATTCCTCAACAGTATTTATTAGATTTTCAGATATTTTGATATTTGATGGATTATCATATTGATATATGATATCGTTGTTGTCGTGATTGACTATTTGGTATGTAGCATCATTGGACCAAATTTGGAATTTTAAAATGATTTCAAAAGTGATTTTTGAAAAGTATACGTTTTATAAAATAATTTTGGAATTCATCCATAATAAATAAATAAACGTTATAATTTTTAAAGTTATAAGAATTATGATTTTTGAGAAAAATAGTTAAAAACTGATTTTTGAGAATATGATGCTAACGATTTTATAAAATAGTTTAATCGGGATTTTAGAATTTATTGTGAAAAGTTTAAATATAGGATTTATAAAATTTAATTACTTTATAAATCAAAATGATGAAATAATAAAGGAGATTAAAGACGTTTTAAAAGAATAATATAAATTGATTTATATTAAGAGATTTATAAATGGATATTTATAAATTGAAGTATAGACATTATAAAACGAGTTTTTATAAGTGTTTGAATGAAGTGAAAATGAATTTTGTAAATGAATGAAATTTATAGAATTATAAACTGTGAAGTTATAAAAGAAATTTATAAATAGTAAGATTTATAAATTTGGTGAAATTATTTGAAGAATAGATTGGTTAAATAAATGGATCTTATAAGTTATAAGATTCATAAATTGGAAAGTCTTTAAAAGAACGATTTTGTAAAATAATCGTTTTATAAGTATTTAACTTATAATATGAATGTTTAGTTCATAAATTAAGTTATCAACTGGAATAGGTTAATAAAGGAATTTATAAAAAGGAAATTTTTATAAATAAATAGAAATGGAATTTATAAACGTTGTTTTATAAATTCACAAACGACTTATTTTGATAAGTTAATTGTCATAACTTATTTAATGGAGTTATATTCACATTTTTGAATAATGAATAATCCTTTGAATTAAAATGTATAAAAGGATGAAATGTGTTAACGTAGTTTATTCACGTTTTTGAATAGTGAATAACACGTTAAAGAAATTGTTTAGAATGTGATATTTTGAATTGAATTAAAACGATCTAACGATGTTTTAAAATGTGTTGAGATTAAAAACCATAGATTTCAACATTTATTGTTGAAATAGACGTTTTCGAGAAATAAAAGGAGATGATGGACTATAACACTGTTGTTATAGTAAATGATTTCCGAAAAGAAATGTTTTGTATAGTATTGCATTTACATATCTATTTTAAATTCAAATCCCTATACTAGTGATTTTGGGTTGTCGTAACGATGTTTTACGCAACATTCGTTTTGACCCAAATAAATATGTTTAAGTGAATGATTTCCTTAAAGAATGAAATATATACTTAATTTCGATTTAAGTATATTGAATATTTTCCAAGGTTGAAAATAAAAAGATTTGTGAATTACTTATGAATAAATAAGTATGGAAATGTTTTCCAATATGAAGTGAATAATTAGAATTTATCTTTTTGAAGATAAATTGAAATGGATAGTTGAAATCGTATATGCATGAATATTTTTTGAATATAAATTCACTAAGGAATTTATAAAAGAAAGTGGAATTTGTTAAAAATAAATATTGATTTATTTTTGAAGTGTTGAAATTTTATATCTTGTAAAGATATTTTGGAAGGTAAATAACTTGGAAAATTATTTGGAATCTGGTGATGTGTGCATATCCATTGATAGTTCAATAACCGACTATCAATATTTCCCTTTGAATGGGTAATTGATGTGATTTGTTTGAATGTGAATGCTACACTTATTTTTGAATAAGCGCTCACTATTCGGGTTAACCGGGAAAGGACCATGGGGTCGTATAACCCATTCCGAATATGTGATACGTCGTTATGAATTGTATTGAAGATCGGTGTTGAAGACCGAGTATTTGCGAAAGCGATAGGATGACCTATCGATTGTCTCTGCACTGGGTAGCTCCTGGTATAGAGATCTCCTAAGTGATGGGAAATTCGATCGGGATTGTGAATACCCGGATTTCAAGGGCTTCGTAAGAAGTGCCTTCGGTTTTGTTCGAGCCCGGAACAGACTTGTATGGATTGTATGTCTGACATTACAAGTTGAGATATAAAGCCGATTTCTTTCAAATATATTTCTGTTGGTGGCGGAGAATTTATTCTTTTAGCTTAATACCCTTCTCTGAGACGTACGTGCTCAGAGGTTATATAGTTGAATGTTATCAGCGATATATTCCCAATTTGGTAATGTGACATGCTGAGTGATGCTGAAATGATCATTGTGTTGATTATTTGTGATAGGATCGTTTATTTGATCGTCTATCCTTGTGATCATTGTGTTGATCATTTGTTGGCCCAAAGCATGGCTTTTGTATAAAGTATGTTTTTGTGGACGTGACTTCGTCGAGCCTCACACCCCGTGAATGGTCAAAACAGGAAAGAAGCAGCAAGGTTATGAGGGGTAGCACCCTTTAGGATGTGTCCATTTCCTTCTGGAAAAGGGTGGTATCATGGTATGGAGCCCAGATACTTACTCATGTTGAAAACACTTTGTTATGATTGTGTGAATTGATTACGAGCGCTCGGTGATAAAGGTCCCAAAGGACCGGGGGATGGCATATTCGGTCAGTTGTTACTCAGTTAGGGGTAACCCGGCCTTGTGTTGGTAGAGATCCGGTTTGGTTCTCGGGGATGTCCATCCAGAGGCATTCTCATGTGGCAATGGGAAGTTCCTTGGCCTGATCATTCGTTGGAAATCCAAAGAAACAATACGTGACTTGTACGGTTTTAGTTGTAGAACCTGCTTCCTCAGGAGGTAGCTATAGTAGGCATAATATAATGGTACCTATGCTGGCTAAGATTTATATTCTACTTTCGAAATGAATTTTTCCTACACTATGCACTAATAATAATATCAAATGTTTCTTTTTTAATGCGTATCAAGCATCTTTGACTATCATAAGGAGAAATCTTCTCCAAGTCTGCGTTTGCATTGTGTGTGTGGCAGGAGGTCTTATGGTAGTCTCATTTTTAAAAGCATTGCGAATTGATTTAAAAAAATATTCCTCTATTTTGTTTTCAAAGATAAATAAACTATTTTGAGTTCTCCCACCAGTCACATGACTGACTCGGAGTTTATTGTTTTCCTTCCTAAACTCTGGGTGCCCACCAATTTCTACACGGGCAGTTAAGAGTTAGGTTTATCAGGATATTCTGGAGTTGCTGGAGGCAAGCTGGATGGCATGACGTATTACTACTATATAGTATTCCTTTTTCCGCTGCATTGTTTGATGTTGTATGTAGGACACTCTGATGATTTGATGTAATGTAATATAATGTAATGTAATAACTGATATAGTTCTTTGTTTAAAGATTATTCATTTATTATTATAAGTTGTTCCGCTGCGAATTGTGAGATTCTGTTGTTGTTCTGTTGTTTTCTATTCCGTCCTATTTTCTTCTGTTTTTCTTTTTCCTCTATATTCTATTTTCTTCTATTTTAAAATTTTCTGTTCTCTTTTCTATTTTCTTTTCTCTCTATTTTCTATCTTCTCTCTTCTTCTCTTTTCTTTTCTTAAATTCTTTTTAAACCCCGTAACATTCCGGTTTTTGACCTTCGAATTCTCGGCAGTCGATAAAGTGAGTATCGATGTTGAATTTTCGAAAGTCAAAAATTTCCGGGGCGTTACATTTGGTATCAGAGCTGATGGTTAAGCGACAACCATGGTTCTGTTGGGTATTACTCATTAGAGATAGAGTCAGCAGTACTCTAGAATGAATTTAAGTGTAATAATAGCTATGAGAGCGTATTTGATAGTGAATATAAAATTGTTTTATATTGTGATGATTGGTTTGTTGAGTGGCATATGAACCTTCGTCAGCACGGTATGTACGACTATGCCGAAGGGGTTTCTAAACACTTGAATAGAACAATTCGACATAATATTGTTTTAAAATTGGGTAAATGAAATAATTTTACCTTGATTATATTTTATATATAAAGGAATAATTTTCAGAATTATTAAAGTGTATATAAGTTGATTGTTTAGTTGTTTGAATAATCTAAATAAAAGAATAATTGTATAAGCAAAAGAATTATAAGAATTAAATTATAATTAAATGTGATTTACAATTGTGAAATAAACTTATATATATATATGAGAAGTGAAACTATATGAATATGAGTTGTAAGTAAAAGTGAATTTAAAGTTAAATGGAATGAAGTTGATATAGTTATCAAAGTGAATGAATATGAACTTGAGTTTTATAAATGAAATTCAAATTTAGAAATTGAATGAATGGATTGAATGTTAATCAATTGAATGTGAATAAATTGATGTGAAATATGAATTTAAGTGTTAATTCATTAAAATCTAATGTTATTAGAAGTTGAATAATTGAATGAAAATCAATTAAATTAAACCAATTGATAAGCAAAGAAATTTGGTTGTAATGAATATACTTTGGTTGATATATGATTGTTAGTTGATTGTATATAATTCATTAAGTGTTAATGAAAGTGAATTAGTGAAATTTAAAGCTATGTAATTGAATTCAAATTGAAAGTAAATAAATTTGAATAGAATTGAACGTGAATTGGATTTAATTAGTGAATTCAAACTAATTAAAATTGAATAAGAATGAATGTTGATAAAATCCAATGTTAATAAATCAAATGTGATTAAATTGAAAACCAATTCATTGAATATGAATGAGAATATGAATGAATATTGAGTTGATTATGAATGGTAGTTGGTTGATGTTTGCAATTATTGTTTAGTTGCATTTGCTATGTGACATATATAGTTGTTATGGAGATATATGTGGTATATTGAGATTATTTCCTATATGCATGTTCTCATGTTGTTTGTTGAGTGATTAGTAGGTGCGGATCGCGTTTGCTTCGCATTTGGAGCTCGCTTTCGCGCTATATTAGCCGTATATGCTCGCTAATAAAATATAAGGTACATATCTCGGATTAAATATCGTACTTTTACACTTTTTCCCTGCGGGATGCCTCATTACTTGATGAGATGTATATTTGTGATATATATACTGTCATTTTTTTTTTCGGATCGAGCCGCGCAAAGGAGACTATGGCGAATTTTTCCGAAAATTTAAGGCGTTAGAAAAAAATTTGAGAAAAGTGGAAAATTGTGAAAACTTTAACTTTGATTTTGAAATTGAAAGTTAAACAATAGTAGTTGTTTTTGAAAAGATAACTAAGTATGATTTTGAAAACTTAGTAAAGATTTGTAAGAAGTTTAATTTTGGATTTTGGAAAATTAATAGATTCTATAACTTTTCTTACTTGTTAATTTCGAGGACGAAATTCTTTTAAGAGGGGAAGATTGTAACGACCCAGAATTTTTATTAATTAAAATATGAATATTTAATTAATTTTAAACATTAATAAGTGAATTTATAAGTCAAATAAATTTTTATTTGAATTATTGGATTTAATTGGATAATTAAATCGATAATTTAATACGTTAAATTATGGAAATAATTGAAAATATAGTTAAATATGATTGAAAATGATTTGTAAAATTTTATTTTATCATATTGGAGTTAGAACAATATTTTAGAACTTTTAAAATCGAATTTAAAGTTAATTTGTGAAAATTGAATATTTTAATAATTTAATCGACTAGTGAAAATAGTCAATTTTTGGACAGTCTCAGAATTGAACGAAACCAGTTCCATTGGATCCGTAATAGTTAGTTATTACCGGATTTCAATTTTCGTGTCAATCGGAGTTATCGTTTGATCGTGGCAGCTCGAAACGCATCGAATCGTTTTTAATTTAAATTTGGCGAGTCAAAATAGCCATTTTTCAAAAAGTCTCGGATTTCGACGATACCAGTTTCATCGGATCCGTAATGTGATATTATTGTAAGGTTTCAAATTTCAAGTCAATTGGATTTACGGTTTGTCCGGTACAAATTAAAACGCCTAGAAAATCGCTTAAATCGGTTTAATTTAAATTGAGCGTTTACAGCCATAACTCGCACAGATGTCCGAATTAGCTTTCGAAACCTGTTCCATTGTGTCCGGAACGCGGGGTAAACCCTAGAAACGCTGGTTACGGCGCCTAAATCGAAGTTCGGAATTTCCGGGATGAATAGTGTTTCGTCGGTTCCTTATAAATAGCCCACTATCTCAAAAAAATAAAAAAAAATATACAAAACCCTAATTTCATAAGCACAGCCGCCACCCCCTCTGAACGGCCAGAATTTGCCAAACTTCTTTCCTCTAGATCTCCAAATCCATCAAGAATTAGCAAGAATGTTCAACTACAAAGTTGTAGAGCACAACACGAACTAGAGATCCAACGGTTATGATCGAATTTGGAGCGACGATGGAGGAGAAAAGGGGGCCGTTCTCTTCAGGCCTGCGCACGCATTCCAAGGCAGCACATGAGGCCGAGCTCCACATGCTTCAGGCCGAGCATAGCTTAGGTCATGAGCTTCGAGATGAAGGTGGTTTGATCGAATTTCGTTGAGTAATCGCGATGCAAATGCTAACCCTAGTTTGTTGTAATGGGTTTCATGAAGACGGCTAATTACTGGAGAAGGACGTGAGGGAGGAGAGAAAGAAAGGGACGGCCAGATTTGCAGGAGCTTGGATCCAGTGGCTGTGATGAAGCTAGGTAGAAAAATAGTTAGTTATGTTATAAATCTATGTATATAAACATGTGTAACTTCAAAAATTCATATCTTTTTCATACGAGGTCGAAAACGCGAAACCAGTTGCGTTGGAATCGTATGGACGAGCACTACGCGATGGAGTTGGTTTGGAGTCGTTTGGAGTTAGTGAGAATTTTGGGTAAAATTAAACGTCCGTTTAATTTTATTCGAAATAAAAGCTGAAACGGAATTAAAATCAAGGTGAGAACTTCTCACTCAATCGAATAGGTTTCGATTTTATTTTAAATAGTTAGATTTAAAATATTTGAATGCAAGTTTGAATGATGATTGATATCTATTGATTGTTAAAACAGACATTATACGCCGTTAGTAAGCGGATGTTATTTAATAAAAACATATACCGCGAATATTTCATAAACAGTGAAATTGGTATTATAAATAATATCAATATATATATATTGGCATATGTATATATTGCAGTTGTTGATTTCCCGTATTTTTTAGCGGATGAGACCCTATTACGCCGTTATTAAGCGGATAATATTTAATAAGAACATATACCGCGATAATTTCGTACTGGAGCGAAATTGGTATTGTGCTAATGTTTTTGGATGCAGGAAAACAGGTTGGAGGGATCCAACTGGATTCCTCAACAGTATTTATTAGATTTTCAGATATTTTGATATTTGATGGATTATCATATTGATATATGATATCGTTGTTGTCGTGATTGACTATTTGGTATGTAGCATCATTGGACCAAATTTGGAATTTTAAAATGATTTCAAAAGTGATTTTTGAAAAGTATACGTTTTATAAAATAATTTTGGAATTGATCCATATTAAATAAATAAACGTTATAATTTTTAAAGTTATAAGAATTATGATTTTTGAGAAAAATAGTTAAAAACTGATTTTTGAGAATATGATGCTAACGATTTTATAAAATAGTTTAATCGGGATTTTAGAATTTATTGTGAAAAGTTTAAATATAGGATTTATAAAATTTAATTACTTTATAAATCAAAATGATGAAATAATAAAGGAGATTAAAGACGTTTTAAAAGAATAATATAAATTGATTTATATTAAGAGATTTATAAATGGATATTTATAAATTGAAGTATAGACATTATAAAACGAGTTTTTATAAGTGTTTGAATGAAGTGAAAATGAATTTTGTAAATGAATGAAATTTATAGAATTATAAACTGTGAAGTTATAAAAGAAATTTATAAATAGTAAGATTTATAAATTTGGTGAAATTATTTGAAGAATAGATTGGTTAAATAAATGGATCTTATAAGTTATAAGATTCATAAATTGGAAAGTCTTTAAAAGAACGATTTTGTAAAATAATCGTTTTATAAGTATTTAACTTATAATATGAATGTTTAGTTCGTAAATTAAGTTATCAACTGGAATAGGTTAATAAAGGAATTTATAAAAAGGAAGTTTTTATAAATAAATAGAAATGGAATTTATAAACGTTGTTTTATAAATTCACAAACGACTTATTTTGATAAGTTAATTGTCATAACTTATTTAATGGAGTTATATTCACATTTTTGAATAATGAATAATCCTTTGAATTAAAATGTATAAAAGGATGAAATGTGTTAACGTAGTTTATTCACGTTTTTGAATAGTGAATAACACGTTAAAGAAATTGTTTAGAATGTGATATTTTGAATTGAATTAAAACGATCTAACGATGTTTTAAAATGTGTTGAGATTCGAAACCATAGATTTCAACATTTATTGCTGAAATAGACGTTTTCGAGAAATAAAAGGAGATGATGGACTATAACACTGTTGTTATAGTAAATGATTTCCGAAAGGAAATGTTTTGTATAGTATTGGGATTTACATATCTATTTTAAATTCGAATCCCTATACTAGTGATTTTGGGTTGTCGTAACGATGTTTTACGCAACATTCGTTTTGACCCAAATAAATATGTTTAAGTGAATGATTTCCTTAAAGAATGAAATATATACTTAATTTCGATTTAAGTATATTGAATATTTTCCAAGGTTGAAAATAAAAAGATTTGTGAATTACTTATGAATAAATAAGTATGGAAATGTTTTCCAATATGAAGTGAATAATTAGAATTTATCTTTTTGAAGATAAATTGAAATGGATAGTTGAAATCGTATATGCATGAATATTTTTTGAATATAAATTCACTAAGGAATTTATAAAAGAAAGTGGAATTTGTTAAAAATAAATATTGATTTATTTTTGAAGTGTTGAAATTTTATATCTTGTAAAGATATTTTGGAAGGTAAATAATTTGGAAAATTATTTGGAATCTGGTGATGTGTGCATATCCATTGATAGTTCAATAACCGACTATCAATATTTCCCTTTGAATGGGTAATTGATGTGATTTGTTTGAATGTGAATGCTACACTTATTTTTGAATAAGCGCTCACTATTCGGGTTAACCGGGAAAGGACCATGGGGTCGTATAACCTATTCCGAATATGTGATACGTCGTTATGAATTGCATTGAAGATCGGTGTTGAAGACCGAGTATTTGCGAAAGCGATAGGATGACCTATCGATTGTCTCTGCACTGGGTAGCTCCTGGTATAGAGATCTCCTAAGTGATGGGAAATTCGATCGGGATTGTGAATACCCGGATTTCAAGGGCTTCGTAAGAAGTGCCTTCGGTTTTGTTCGAGCCCGGAACAGACTTGTATGGATTGTATGTCTGACATTACAAGTTGAGATATAAAGCCGATTTCTTTCAAATATATTTCTGTTGGTGGCGGAGAATTTATTCTTTTAGCTTAACACCCTTCTCTGAGACGTACGTGCTCAGAGGTTATATAGTTGAATGTTATCAGCGATATATTCCCAATTTGGTAATGTGACATGCTGAGTGATGCTGAAATGATCATTGTGTTGATTATTTGTGATAGGATCGTTTATTTGATCGTCTATCCTTATGATCATTGTGTTGATCATTTGTTGACCCAAAGCATGGCTTTTGTATAAAGTATGTTTTTGTGGACGTGACTTCGTCGAGCCTCACACCCCGTGAATGGTCAAAACAGGAAAGAAGCAGCAAGGTTATGAGGGGTAGCACCCTTTAGGATGTGTCCATTTCCTTCTGGAAAAGGGTGGTATCATGGTATGGAGCCCAGATACTTACTCATATTGAAAACACTTTGTTATGATTGTGTGAATTGATTACGAGCGCTCGGTGATAAAGGTCCCAAAGGACCGGGGGATGGCATATTCGGTCAGTTGTTACTCAGTTAGGGGTAACCCGGCCTTGTGTTGGTAGAGATCCGGTTTGGTTCTCGGGGATGTCCATCCAGAGGCATTCTCATGTGGCAATGGGAAGTTCCTTGGCCTGATCATTCGTTGGAAATCCAAAGAAACAATACGTGACTTGTACGGTTTTAGTTGTAGAACCTGCTTCCTCAGGAGGTAGCTATAGTAGGCATAATATAATGGTACCTATGCTGGCTAAGATTTATATTCTACTTTCGAAATGAATTTTTCCTACACTATGCACTAATAATAATATCAAATGTTTCTTTTTTAATGCGTATCAAGCATCTTTGACTATCATAAGGAGAAATCTTCTCCAAGTCTGCGTTTGCATTGTGTGTGTGGCAGGAGGTCTTATGGTAGTCTCATTTTTAAAAGCATTGCGAATTGATTTAAAAAAATATTCCTCTATTTTGTTTTCAAAGATAAATAAACTGTTTTGAGTTCTCACACCAGTCACATGACTGATTCGGAGTTTATTGTTTTCCTTCCTAAACTCTGGGTGCCCACCAATTTCTACACGGGCAGTTAAGAGTTAGGTTTATCAGGATATTCTGGAGTTGCTGGAGGCAAGCTGGATGGCATGACGTATTACTACTATATAGTATTCCTTTTTCCGCTGCATTGTTTGATGTTGTATGTAGTACACTCTGATGATTTGATGTAATGTAATATAATGTAATGTAATAACTGATATAGTTCTTTGTTTAAAGATTATTCATTTATTATTATATGTTGTTCCGCTGCGAATTGTGAGATTCTGTTGTTGTTCTGTTGTTTTCTATTCCGTCCTATTTTCTTCTGTTTTTCTTTTTCCTCTATATTCTATTTTCTTCTATTTTAAAATTTTCTGTTCTCTTTTCTATTTTCTTTTCTCTCTATTTTCTATCTTCTCTCTTCTTCTCTTTTCTTTTCTTAAATTCTTTTTAAAACCCCGTAACATTCCGGTTTTTGACCTTCGAATTCTCGGCAGTCGATAAAGTGAGTATCGACGTTGAATTTTCGAAAGTCAAAAATTTCCGGGGCGTTACAGTGCTCCATTGCATACACTAAGTAATTACACTTATCAATTTATCAAACGATTCTCTTTAAATTAATTAAAATAGATTGATTAACTTAAATTAATCATCCTATCAAAATTAATAAGTGATTAATTCTTAATTACTTTGGTCAAGTAATTTCATTAACAATTTACAAAGATTATCCAATTAATCTAATTAATTATCCAAGATTAATCCTATATATGAATTAATTAATAATTTCTACATTACTAATAACATTCCTTAATTTACTTCTTAATTGATCTTTAGTTATAAATCAATTTAAATTATTAACTTAAATACATAAGTCATTCCTTAATTACCCTATTATTCTCAAGATAATTTATTTCTTAATAAATGATTTTATTAACATCACATTTTAAATTTGCATTCAAATATCATTTGAATTGAAGATTCAAATGTCTATAATTTAAATTCAATTTAAGATCTTTTTAAATAAATGTAAATAAAATTTATTATTTACATATGAACTTATATAAGAAAATCTTTTAATTTAAACTACTTGAATCTTAATTCAAATTTAAATTTCCAAAATACATTAATATTTAACTTGCAAATCTCAAGTTAAACAATTTATTTACTTTTCATTCAAAAATCTTTAATTAAAGAATTCTCAAAATCAAGTAAATTTTATTGAAACAAATTTACGTTTCAAAACTATTTTATTTGAACTTATTTTTAAAACATTCATATTCAAACTGATTTAAATTTTCAGATTGAATTCGAGGTGATCTTGAATTCCATCAAGTTATCTTTAATTCCAAACTTTTGATTTAACTTCCTAAACAAAACTTGAATTGAAAACTGACTTTTCACATCCAAATACATTTTAAACCTTTAAAATTCAAATATCCATTTGAATCAATACCTTTAACATTCGAATTGAACTGCTGCAACATTTTGTTTCAGGTCTAACTTTGAAAATCTGGAAACTATCAGGTTTTAAAACCTGAAACTCATTTTAGTATTAAAAACTGCATTTTAGATTTAAAACATAAATTTGAATTCATACTTCTAGTTAGATTTAGACTTTGTTAAATCTTAGTTGACAACTTAAAATTTAAATACATCATGATTTCAACTAACTTACAATTAATTTTTCTTTAAATTTGGTTTAAATTTAGAATTACAGGAAATTTACACAACCTGTAGCAGTTCAACTCTCACCCGAGACCAAAGGAAAATTGCTTCGAGTCAATGCTCTCTCTAATCCAAATCCAAACAACTTCATAAACACTTAAGTGTATTAAACATTATACTACTAAATTTAAAATTCAAATTCCATTTCGAACTTAAGATTCAAAATGTTTATCCCTTTAACCTATTTTAAATATATTTATAAACCTTATAATAAATGCAAGAAGCATTCATTATTTATATCAGCTACTTATAAGAAAAGGGTTTTAAACTACTTAATTTTAAAAAAAGATAAAACAAACTAACACTGTCAGGTTGTAAACCAGAAATTAACCTACTCGAGACCAAACAAAGATGCTTCGAGTCACTAACCAAACTCCTTCGAACCAGACAGTCCAACTACTCGAGTAACACTCAAGTAACACTTTGCTCAATCCAAAAAAAAAAACAGACATCATCACCAATGTGCACAGTGCACATGCACAGTCCAACCACCTAACTCCGACCATCTTTGACGACCTCCACAAGTCATCGACCACTGCCTTCCCCAGTTCTGACCACCCGGACTTCCACGCACCCTTGGAGACAAATTTAAGCATCAAAACCAACTGAAATTACCACCCTACAACCTGGAAACACAACAAGCAATCAGCCCCAAAACCTGTAACCTCCACCGCTCTTCAAACTCCGACCACAGGAGTACCACCGCCTCTGGCTACAGCTTCTACCATGTCCCCATAACCATCCCCCAGAGTTCCATTGAAATCGATTCCCTTCTTGGCCTTGAAATGATCAAATTTCCAGCCATAGTCAAAACTAGGTCTAGGAGATAAAACTAACCACCATCGTCACCACCAGTCACAGATCAACTTCCTGAAAATTTTCCTGGCCTCACCGACCATCCAACTACCTCCAAAACTAACCTCAAGCCCTCCGATTAACTACACTTCCAGAGGCAACCCAAAATGCTCGAATTGCTCAACCCAGAAAAGCATGTTCACAGCTCAACTAAAAAAATGTAATTTGGGTTTTAGAAATCCTAATTTTGATTTAGCAATCAGTTCATAAGCTCGAATTGGTGGATCATAACAACCAAATTTTGACTTGTTTTATGATTTGCTCTGTTATTTTATTTTTTTCTCAGGCTTACTCAAATTTGTATTTAACTTTCTTATAAAATTTAAACATCCATCAATGCTAAAAACAAACTTCGATTAAGTCCTAATCCAAACAGCAAGTAAGAAAAACAATAATGATTTTGTTTCACACTGATGCTTGAAGTAAAGAACAAAATGTACAGAAATGGCTACACTCATCCATGCAGAGATATGGAAAACAATATACATACTACAGACATCAACCCAACAACCATATTTAAAATTTAAACCTTTTAAGATGATGTTACTCACCTTTGCTTTGAAAAGAGGAACAGAGCACCTCTGATTTTAAACTATTGTTGAACTTGTAAAACTGGAAAAATGGTTTTCTTTGATTTCCTTATTTGTAATTGAGTTGCAAACTTTATTCGGGTTGTATAGAGAAGTTTGTTGTTGATGCTTCAGTTGCAAGCAAAATAGAAATGCTACCTGTACTCTTGGGTTTACTGAGTTCATTAAGTGATTCTGACCGAACTAAATAGTATGATATATAAATAGGAAAACTGTTGAACAGCTGTAGGTTACCATAGCAGATTTTTTTGTATCTGAGATGTACAGATTGTATACACTTGAATTGACAAAATTATATGCTGAAATGATAGTAATTAATATTTGGTTTCTCTATTAGTTGACATAAGTATATTTATGTTTGCTGCAAAAGGATATGTGTATGTGTAAGTGTACAAATCTGCAGACCAAAGTTTAGCTTGTATATGAAGCTTCATGTTTATAAATATTTGTTTTATTTGTTTCTAGTTCGAACTATAGTATACATCTTTTATGAGTTGTTATTTCATACTTTGACTAATTCCATTTGACTTGAATGAAGATATTTTGTTTGTATCTTACAGGTAGATGCTTTTATGAAAGAAGGTTACTTTGTTTTATACTTTGTTCTTGTTTTATTCATTGGTTACAAATTTATAGTTTGTGTTTCTCTTCATTTCTTATTTGTATTTACATTTGTATTTTAACTATGACTAACAAATATTTAATTACTTATTATAATGTTATTTTATACTTATATTAATATTAATAATGTTTATTAAATTTAAACATTTTGAAACCTTTATTCCTGATTTCCACATCATAACTTTTATTCAAACACACACATATATAATTAAGGTTGAAATAACAATTTTATTTAAAATCCATTTGTAAAGATTTACATTGTTGATATAGTTCATTATTAAATCAAAATGATTTATAAAAGAATTATTCCTTTATTTAGTAAATTACTTATTGTATCAATCTGTATTTAAAAAGAACAAAGAACCTTTTGTTTAAATTTAAATTTAAGCTAAAATTATTTTAAACAAATTAAACTTAAATCTTAAGTAATTTAAATCATATGGTCATTTATTAAATAGATTAATATCAAATTTCTAAATTATCAAAAATATTAGAATTAGAAAACATGTCTATTTATTCAATTTAAAACAAAGATTATCCATTTACAATATATACAGATATATATACATTATAAATAGAAGGCAATTTGATTAGCTTCTAAAAATAAATTATCAGTTAAATATTTATTTAAAGGAAGATTATTAAATCAATTCATATATTATTAACAAATATTATCAAATCAATTTAATTTTAATGTAGATTATTAAATTGATATTGTCCCAAATTTCCGGGATATCACATTCTTTCCCCCTTAAAAGAATTTCGTCCCCGAAATTTAAAACAAAGGTAATTTAATAATCCAATTAAAAATTTAAATTTGAAACACAAGCATATATCAACATAAACTAACAATCATAGCAACCAATTCATCCAAACAAACAAATCTAACTATCCAGACAAAATTCTAAATATAATTCTCTCGAGTCTTCCCAAGTATAAGTACCGGGTTACTCGCTCTATAGAAGCCAAACAACCAATACTACTAAGCTACAGAGCTCCTACTCATCTAGATCTATAAAACAAAACAAAATATCAGATCAAACTCAAGTCTGACTCAACAACCGAAATTCCCTGAACTGCTGACTCTAAAATCAAAGATAGATCTTACACGTATTCCCTCAGAGATACGTGAAACACTCCTAATTCCAGTTATCCAAACTGACAACTCAATTCTGAAGCCAAACACTTATCCAAAATCAAATCTCCGATTACGGACTCCAAATTCCTTCGTCTCTAATCCACAAAACTCTTCAGACGATCCTGGGCTTCCTTCATCTTCCTGATCAGCTTAACTCTTGTCGATGCCCCATAAACAAACTGAACCAAAGACAATCCAACAAATTTATCCTTCTAAGATTAGCCAAAACTTAGAATACAACTCTATTCCAAAAACAGAAAACAGAACTCACATCTCCCGCATCTAGAAAAGATAGAACATGAGCACTCCAATCTGGTCTTAGATTTTGAGAAATTTCCTGTAGAACTCTCTAATCCAAACACTGCAATATCCAATTGCTTCCAAACTAAAACAGCTACCACCATGCTTCCACTGCGCCATTCTGACTGAACAGATGAAAATGCTGATGATTATCTCAAGCACAGACTGGTCAACACATTCCAAAAATAAAACTCAGAAGTTTCACCAAAATTCCGAGCTTCTTCACCAAACTCAATTTCCAGAACAAAACCCTAACTTCCAGAAGACATCTAGAAAAATTTCTGAAACCCCAAAAGAACACCCAAACCATCGCAAGTCACTTTTGCGATCGATACAACCAAATTCCAAAGGAAACTGTTCTTTCTTTTTACAAATCAGAATAGCTTACACTTATGTGGCCAATCCATCGAAGAAACGGGACCACACTGCTGCTTCTGAATTCCCTTATAGAAAGAACTGCTAAGCCCGAAGATCTCTTGCCAACACCAAAAACATTCCAAGCTGAATTGCTGCCACAGATGCTAAGATTTCCTATCCAAAGCTCTTCGAGAAATTTGGACCTCAAAACAAACAAAACACCCAGCTGAGCACAGTCACAACACCAAAGCAGTCACTTCACCTTACATGTTCCAAAGAAATATCGTCGGAAATATCCATAGTCGCTATGTCTCATCACACAGCTACTGCACCTTAATGTATCAAAAATATCTTGACTTACTTTTGTCTACCCGATAGATTCTAGCTTAACCAAACTCTTACACTTCAAAGATGAACTCCGAACCTTAACAGGTTTCCTTCAGAGATCAATGAAATCCTTATACCATCCAAAACTTACTCGAGACAGTATTAGGCCTACAGTCTCGACAATTACACTTCCAACCATTGATAGTTGTGTTACACACACCACTACCTATCTACCTTTATAACTTAAATTGGAAAACCCGAACAGGTAACCCAACAATAGGTAGAAATAAATAAATATAAAATTACAAATACGCTCCCTCAAGAAGAAATCACTCAAGAGCCTAGGTATTCACTCAACCTAGCGCTCTGATACCACTGTAACGACCCCACTTCCTATGCCCAGGAAGAAGTATCGTTAATAAGAAAAGAAAGAGGTGAGAAAGTAGAAAAGATAGAGAAGAAAGAACAACAACATCAGAATCTCAACAGCGGAACGAATAAATTATAATAATAACATAAGTATGTACATAATATACAACATCAATCAGAGTTATACAGATAATACATCACATACTAGACAGTTATAAACACCTGTTCAGTTATACAACTCAATACACACAACAACACAGAGATACCGACACAGCGGAACTATATATATATATATCTACAACGCTGAAGCCACCTGCTCCATTGCTCCTCCCGATTTCGTCAAAGCTAACCTGAATCCCTTGGCTACCCGTAAAAATTTGGGTACCCGAGAGTTTATGAAAGCAAAATAAACTCCGGGTCAGACATGGGTCTGGTATGAGTAACAGGTTAAAGTTGTTTAACTTTGAAAATCTTTTGAAAATAAAAGGTATCACGTAAGACTTCCCACACATAAACATGGAAAAGTTTTTACCTTACGCTAACCAAAACATTTGATAGGAAATTCTGTGATATTATAATAGGTCTAGGGTTTTCAAGCAAATAGAAAATAGCCGAAATTGTTACATTCATTAAATTCCAGCTACTAGCCACAAAGTGGGTAATACAATCAAAACCGTTGGCACTTATTGGATTGTGGATTCCATACAATGGCAGGGCTACTGGGGTACCGTCCGTCACAGTACGTGGCCTAGATCAACGTACCGAGGATTACTCCCTTCATCCCCTGCAACACAAGGCCGGAACCATTCCTTACTGAACAGTCCCGAAAAGATAACCCCGCAGTTGGTGTACATCCAACTGCCCACAAAGCCGAATAAAAAGGGACATCTAGACAGGGGAAAATCTTGTCCTGCTTGGGCATGACCCACCTAACCTTGCTGCACCTCCCCTGTTTTAGCCATTCCCGGTTGATGAGGCTTGAGGCTATGATTACCTTTATAGAAAACATTACTTAGAATGCTCATCGCCCACCTAACGATGTGTTGAAAGCATTCAATCCATACAAGTTCGTTCCGGGTTCGAACGAAACCGAAGGCATCATCTCGTTACACTCATTTTGGAATCACCCTCAGAGTTAACGACGACAACCCTTGCATTCTGAATCTTCAACTTCACTTCAGATTCATGACCTAACGTTAATTTGGAAACGATGTGGTTTTCGGATGTTCCTAATGCGGAAAACCCGACCCCGGTCTCATCGAAATCCAAAACGTGTCTTTTAGGGCCAAGTTGTCTATTTAATCATAACAGATTAATTCAACATAACCAATGTACACACAGATGGATAATTCATAATATCACAACAAATAATCACATCATCATTATAAACAGATAATCAAAATTATCATCCATCGGATAATTAAATATTATCTTACTTAAACCAAGCATCCATATCACAAGATATTACCCATCTCATATCAAATGAAATATCAATATCATTCATTTATAAGCAATGATTTATAATCATACCATTTGTAATTAATTTAAAATGAATTAAATTAACTACTTCTATCTCTAATTAATTTAAAATAAATTAAATAAATTACTTCATTACATTAAATGATTCATTTTTAATCAAACCCGATTATTAATCACTCTTGATTAATATCAATCAGTAATTAACTATCATTAATTACTTATATCAATAAATTAATTATCCCATAATTGACTATCTCCATTGATTAATCCCTTGATTAATTACAAAAGTAATTATCCAAATTACCTTATTAACACATCATTTTCCACTAATTACATTTAGTAATTAATATTAATTACTTTCCTAAGTAATTGTGCTCCATTGCATACACTAAGTAATTACACTTATCAATTTATCAAATGATTCTCTTCAAATTAATTAAAATAGATTGATTAACTTGAATTAATCATCCTATCAAAATTAATAAGTGATTAATTCTTAATTACTTTGGTCAAGTAATTTCATTAACAATTTACAATAGATTATCCAATTAATCTAATTAATTATCCAAAATTAATCCTATATATGAATTAATTAATAATTTCTACATTACTAATAACATTCCTTAATTTACTTCTTAATTGATCTTTAGTTATAAATCAATTTAAATTATTAACTTAAATACATAAGTCATTCCTTAATTACCCTATTATTCTCAAGATAATTTATTTCTTAATAAATGATTTTATTAACATCACATTTTAAATTTGCATTCAAATATCATTTGAATTGAAGATTCAAATGTCTATAATTTAAATTCAATTTAAGATCTTTTTAAATAAATGTAAATAACATTTATTATTTACATATGAACTTATATAAGAAAATCTTTTAATTTAAACTACTTGAATCTTAATTCAAATTTAAATTTCCAAAATACATTAATATTTAACTTGCAAATCTCAAGCTAAACAATTTATTTACTTTTCATTCAAAAATCTTTAATTAAAGAATTCTCAAAATCAAGTAAATTTTATTGAAACAAATTTACGTTTCAGAACTATTTTATTTGAACTTATTTTTAAAACATTCATATTCAAACTGATTTAAATTTTCAGATTGAATTCTAGGTGATCTTGAATTCCATCAAGTTATCTTTAATTCCAAACTTTTGATTTAACTTCCTAAACAAAACTTGAATTGAAAACTGACTTTTCACATCCAAATCCATTTTAAACTTTTAAAATTCAAATATCCATTTGAATCAATACCTTTAACATTCGAATTGAACTGCTGCAACATTTTGTTTCAGGTCTAACTTTGAAAATCTGGAAACTATCAGGTTTTAAAACCTGAAACTCATTTTAGTATTAAAAACTGCATTTTAGATTTAAAACATAAATTTGAATTCATACTTCTAATTAGATTTAGACTTTGTTAAATCTTAGTTGACAACTTAAAATTTAAATACATCATGATTTCAACTAACTTATAATTAATTTTTCTTTAAATTTGGTTTAAATTTAGAATTACAGGAAATTTACACAACCTGTAGCAGTTCAACTCTCACCCGAGACCAAAGGAAAATTGTTTCGGGTCAATGCTCTCTCTACTTCGAGTAAAAAGGCAAATAACCCGAGACTTTCCCCGAGCCCAAAACCTTGCATACTAAAAAAAACAGTGACAGTTCACAACCTGAAACCAATCCAAATCCAAACAACTTCATAAACACTTAAGTGTATTAAACATTATACTACTAAATTTAAAATTCAAATTCCATTTCGAACTTAAGATTCAAAATGTTTATCCCTTTAACCTATTTTAAATAAATTTATAAACCTTATAATAAATGCAAGAAGCATTCATTGTTTATATCAGCTACTTATAAGAAAAGGGTTCTAAACTACTTAATTTAAAAAAAAAACAAACTAACACTGTCAGGTTGTAAACCAGAAATTAACCTACTCGAGACCAAACAAAGATGCTTCGAGTCGCTAACCAAACTCCTTCGAACCAGACAGTCCAACTACTCGAGTAACACTCAAGTAACACTCTGCTCAATCCAAAAAAAAAAAACATACATCATCACCAATGTGCACAGTGCACATGCACAGTCCAACCACCTAACTCCGACCATCTTTGACGACCTCCATAAGTCATCGACCACTGCCTTCCCTAGTTCTGACCACCCGGACTTCCACGCACCCTTGGAGACAAATTTGAGCATCAAACCCAACTGAAATTACCACCCTACAACCTGGAAACACAACAAGCAATCAGCCCCAAAACCTGTAACCTCCACCGCTCTTCAAACTCCGACCACCGGAGTACCACCGCCTCTAGCTACAGCTTCTACCATGTCCCCACAACCATCCCCCAGAGTTCCATTGAAATCGATTCCCTTCTTGGCCTTGAAATGATCAAATTTCCAGCCATAGTCAAAACTAGGTCTAGGAGATAAAACTAACCACCATCGTCACCACCAGTCACAGATCAACTTCCTGAAAATTTTCCTGGCTTCACCGACCATCCAACTACCTCCAAAACTAACCTCAAGCCCTCCGATTAACTACACTTCCAGAGGCAACCCAAAATGCTCGAATTGCTCAACCCAGAAAAGCATGTTCACGGCTCAACTAAAAAAATGTAATTTGGGTTTTAAAAATCCTAATTTTGATTTAGTAATCAGTTTATAAGCTCGAATTGGTGGATCATAATAACTAAATTTTGACTTGTTTTATGATTTGCTCTGTTATTTTATTTTTTTCTCAGGCTTACTCAAATTTGTATTTAAATTTCTTATAAAATTTAAACATCCATCAATGCTAAAAACAAACTTCGATTAAGTCCTAATCCAAACAGCAAGTAAGAAAAACAACAATGATTTTGTTTCACAATGATGCTTGAAGTAAAGAACAAAATGTACAGAAATGGCTACACTCATCCATGCAGAGATATGGCAAACAATATACATACTACAGACATCAACCCAGCAACCATATTTAAAATTTAAACCTTTTAAGATGATGTTACTCACCTTTTCTTTGAAAAGAGGAACAGAGCACCTCTGATTTTAAACTGTTGTTGAACTTGTAAAACTGGAAAAATGGTTTTCTTTGATTTCCTTATTTGTAATTGAGTTGCAAACTTTATTCAGGTTGTATAGAGAAGTTTGTTGTTGATGCTTCAGTTGCAAGCAAAATAGAAATGCTACCTGTACTCTTGGGTTTACTGAGTTCATTAAGTGATTCTGACCGAACTAAATAGTATGATATATAAATAGGAAAACTGTTGAACAGCTGTAGGTTACCATAGCAGATTTTTTTGTATCTGAGATGTACAGATTGTATACACTTGAATTGACAAAATTATATGCTGAAATGATAGTAATTAATACTTGGTTTCTCTATTAGTTGACATAAGTATATTTATGTTTGCTGCAAAAAGATATGTGTATGTGTAAGTGTACAAATCTGTGGACCAAAGTTTAGCTTGTATATGAAGCTTCATGTTTATAAATATTTGTTTTATTTGTTTCTAGTTCGAACTATAGTATACATCTTTTGTGAGCTGTTATTTCATACTTTGACTAATTCCATTTGACTTGAATGAAGATATTTTGTTTGTATCTTACAGGTAGATGCTTTTATGAAAGAAGGTTACTTTGTTTTATACTTTGTTCTTGTTTTATTCATTGGTTACAAATTTATAGTTTGTGTTTCTCTTCATTTCTTATTTGTATTTACATTTGTATTTTAATTATGACTAACAAATATTTAATTACTTATTATAATGTTATTTTATACTTATATTAATATTAATAATGTTTATTAAATTTAAACATTTTGAAACCTTTATTCCTGATTTCCACATCATAACTTTTATTCAAACACACATATATATAATTAAGGTTGAAATAACAATTTTATTTAAAATCCATTTGTAAACATTTACATTGTTGATATAGTTCATTATTAAATCAAAATGATTTATAAAAGAATTATTCCTTTATTTAGTAAATTACTTATTGTATCAATCTGTATTTAAAAAGAACAAATGAACCTTTTGTCTAAATTTAAATTTAAGCTAAAATTATTTTAAACAAATTAAACTTAAATCTTAAGTAATTTAAAATCATATGGTCATTTATTAAATAGATTAATATCAAATTTCTAAATTATCAAAAATATTAGAATTAGAAAACATGTCTATTTATTCAATTTAAAACAAAGATTATCCATTTACAATATATACAGATATATATACATTATAAATAGAAGGCAATTTGATTAGCTTATAAAAATAAATTATCAGTTAAATATTTATTTAAAGGAAGATTATTAAATCAATTCATATATTATTAACAAATATTATCAAATCAATTTAATTTTAACGTAGATTATTAAATTGATATTGTCCCAAATTTCCGGGATATCACAGAATCATAATAAAGGTCGGTGTTTGTCATATTAAAATCAAAAGTGCTAAGGGTATTAGCAAGGGTAGAGTTGGTTAAGGTACAATTGTAATAAAGATGTGTTATGTCTTCTAGGTCTAAACTACAAAAAAAAAACACATTTTTTGTCTGGTTAAATTCTTTTTCTGTAAAAATTCAATTGTATTTAGTTTCTTATATAGGATTGACCACTAGTGAAGCTTTTATTTGAAGATATTCGATTAAGTCACTAAGAAATTTAAAAACTCATACATAATGTTTGAGAACTACGTTTTACTTTTGTCCGAGCATCATATTTTAGTACCACCCATATTATCTTAGATATAGTGTTCTAGGTTGGTACAAACTAGAACAAACCGGGTTAAGGTAGTGTTTTTTAGAGCATAGTTGATGAGGCCACCCAAGAATTTTCAGGTTCATGGGGCCTACAATAGGGATCGGTACCGATAAAATGTTGGTGTCAAAATTGGCCATCAACACCCAATTATGTAAAATCACCAATATCCTGTCCAATGAAAGAAATATGAAGAGGAATAAATGAAAAACAAAATTAAAACAATCAAAAACAAGTAAACAGAGACACAAATTTATAATGGTTCGGCCTATGTCTACTTCGATGATTTTATTTATTTATTTATATTGCTGATTACACTTATAGATCCATGAAATTCGAGAATAAAATTGGCAGAGAATAGCCTAGGTGGAGATGAAGTGAAGCAGCAAGAAGGTCCTCTTTCATACGTGAAGTAATTTGCCCATAACTTGAGCATACTTACTCCAAATGACTTAAAATTTTAAATATTGCCTTGTGGAGCCTTCCTTATCACTTTATACCAGTCTCATCCAACTTGGGACAAAAATTGAGGGTATGTACCGATCCCCTAGGGAAAGGGGTAGGCATCGATCCCCTACTGGAGGAGGTACTAATCTGTACTTAGAATATTCTGCAGATTTTATCTCTTTGTCACGGTTGATCTTCGCTTCATATCATTTCCTACACTAGATTTCAGGACCTCGGAATCATCGCTCTAGGCAACTGGCCTTGATAATCGTGAAGTTTGTTGGGTTAAATCCTCCTGTCTACTACCTTGGCAAAAGGTGGGTTAAACTTTTCTCCCCAAAGCTTGCTTTGAGAGATATTGATTATGCATAATCAATACTCGACGACCTTAGTAGGTCGATCCATCACGTTCGAGAAAAGCAACCTACCCCATGCCGGGCATAGTCCATATCCGACGACCTTAATCTCACCAGACCTCGTCGAGCATAATCCGTACTCGAAGACCTGAGTAGGCCCATCCATCGCGTTCAAGGGAAGCGGCTTACTCCTTGCTAGGTATAGTCCATACCTGATGACCATGATCTCTTTGGATCCTTGCCGAGAACAGTCCATACTCGAAAACTCAATTAGGTTGATCCACCATATTCGAGCAAAGCGACCTACCCTTTGCCAAGCATAGATCATACCTGATGACCTGTTAGGTTTTACTCTTTGGCCTCAATACCCAGTTGAGGACTTAATCCATGATGCACGAGTCCGTTTCATCAGGTTCGACCAGCGTAAAGACCCATTCCTTATGATTGTTATCCTATCTCTCCAGATTTGACCACAACTACGGCCTGTGTTATCTATTACATTGATCTAAATTTAAGTATTCCTAAGTCCAATTGCCAAAATATAAGATAAGAGTCCGTACTTCCAAAAAATCAAAGTTCAAATAAAACTAGAAAAACAGGAGTTTGAAGCAAACAAGAAGGGAAAAAACAAATTTCAAAAACCAGAGCACTACAGTCTATCATCATCTCAAAGTAGGCATAGGGACCGTCCTCGATCCCGTACATGTGTAAATGACTTAGCCGTCCTACTATGGAGTTTGTCACTTATTCCATGCTATCTCGATCAATTAATGATAAGTTGATGATAATGCCTTGATCTAATGCCATTTTCATTCGCTGTGGACGGTGGCTGCTTCTGTTCCACCGTCATAGCCCGAGTCCTTACGTATTGTTGTAATTGACTATTCCTCACATGTTCCTCAATGATATCCTTCAAATGCATGCAGTCATTTGTATTGTGCCTATCTATCTCATGGAACAGACAACACTTTCTTGATGTTCGTTTGCATTCGGAGGGTTCCCTCCTTGCTAGCCTTCGATACGGATGGTGTCCTTGAGTATCTAGATATATCCGTTTTAGGGTTTCATTCAATTCCGAGTAAGAAGAGAATTTGGTTTCTTCCCTCTACCACTTCGATCCATTGAAGATATTATCCATGCTTTTGTTAGGATGCGGATTAAGGATCTTAAGGCAGAAATAACACTAGAGGGGGGGGGGGGGTGAATAGTGTTTTAAAGAATATATGAACTATATGACTAAATTAAAACTTTCAACACAAATCTAAATAGAATTCTAACACAGAATGATCACAGAACATATAACAAATGCAAATAGTAAAGTAAAGCAAGTAAAAGGAAAGAACACACCGGATTTTATACTGGTTCGGAATCCTCCTACATCCAGTCCTGCACCAAGGCAATATCCTTGTACAGATTTTTATAAACTAATATCCAAATTACAACCCTCAATTTCTAAGGTCTTGAGGAACCCTCCTATCTCTGAGACTAGGGTAAACTCTCTTGATTTATGGGACACAAGATCACCCTAATACTTCTCAATAACAATCCTTTTGAATCGATAGACTCTATGGACTTTTTGAATACAAATTAATCCTATAACTCTGAATAGCACTTTGATCTTTAGTAGAATGATGGAGAATCAAATAGAGAGAGTATCTAAATGATTTCCTATTGAGAATTTGGCAGAATGATGGCACAATCTTGAAAATATGAAGTTTTATGGATATGGAATGGTGGAGAAGAAAGAGTGAAGAAAATAAGAAAGTAGTTGTTAAAAAAATTCGTTTTGGAAGCCTTTATATAGATGCACAACAGTCATAACCATTGGCGAAAGGTTTTCGAACGAATGGACACTTCTTTTGAAAATTGAATTTGAATCCAACTGTCACCATGTGAACGTGGGGTATCCCCTTATGTCGACATCCCTTAGTTCAAAATTATAGATATGTTTTTTTGTAAAGACAGTTGAATTTAAAACAAGTTGAAACTTCTCTGAAGCAAAGTAAAGTGTTTAAACAATATTTTGAGATAGAGAATGAATATAAAACATTATTTTAAATATATATATATATATAATTGATATAGACCGTCAATTATATAAGTAATATTTAAAATAAGAATAAGTTTTGATGTTTTAAAAATAGAAGTTTTTAAAATCAGAATAGAGGAATATTTCAAGGCTAAAACAAAGTTTGAAAATATTTTTGAAAACATGATTTTGAAAGCTAAAACATTTTGAAAACAGATCTAAAAACATTTTGAAAAATCTATTCAAACTGAAATTGCAAGAACCTTCCTACAGAGCTCCTCCATAGGACTCGAGAACTTGTACAAAGTAATTTAAATGATTTTGATTTTCGTGGGTTTGTAAACCACTTGTCGTAGGTTTGTAAGCTACTTGTCGTGGGTTTGTAAGCCACTGGTTTTGATAGAAATTGGGTTCCATCCCAAAAAAAAATTGGAAGAAAGATGAGAGTGCTATTATGAAGTTTTAACAAAATACTAGACACTTATCTTGAGATCTTGAAATCTTGATTCTCTAGAGTCTTGAATCTTGAATCTCTAATCTTTATCTTGATGCTTGAGTCCTTATATTGATCAGTCTTCGATGATACCTGCATATACTTCCTACATACATACATACATACATACATACATACATACATATATATATATATGGAAATGTTAGTATATATTTTATAAAGTAGAGTATAATAACTATATAAGGTTGTTGTCATCAAAACATCATCAACTCAGTTCCTAACAGCTTTGTTTACCATTGTCCTTTCCGAAGCTTTCATTAAGCGGTTCTCCACCTTGTACTGTATTAAGTTATGTTGCTTCTCCACCAACTTTTGCATCTTCTTGTCGCAAAAACATTTCTTGTTCATGATCGAATTCCCCGAGATCCATCGGTGGATCCCATATTAGTGATATCTCAAAATCTAAATTATTTGCAACTTCTGATGCTGTCGCCACTAAAACCATTGATGGATATGGTCGATCCACTGAAACAACCACTGCATTGAACCTAGTTAAAAAATTCTTGAGTGATTGTCATGTCCACAGCTTTATGATTTCAACGTCATTACATTCTTGGGTCTCGCAATGTAAACCCGAAACTGTTTCATAAATATTTTGACCCATTCCGTTCATGTGCTAATAGAACCGCTTTCCAACTGTCTGAACCATGGCGCAGCTACATCTGCTATGTATAGTGGGAAGCACCGTGCCAAGACTTCTTCTGATGCCTCCAGTACTTCCATATCCCATGTATACCTCATCATATGCATAGTTGGATCTAACTTTCCATCGAAAACTTCCAGTGTTGGTAGTTTGAGTTCTGATGGATTCCTAGCATTCCTGATATTAGAAGTGAATAGACTTCTATTTACATTCTCTAGATCCCTGTTTACCAATCCTCCATGCATAGCTTGCTTGATTATCTCTACAAACCTATCTTTGTCATCCAGCAGTAATCTCTTATCATCATTCCCAAACTGCCCCCGAATCTACGAGGAAATTCTGAAACATGCTTCTCAGGATGAGCATTCAAATCTTGATTTACAACAAGCTCCATAGGATCGACCGCAGGTCCTCCAGCATCGCGGATCAACTAGACCCGAGGGCATGCCCCTAGCCATTGGGGATCGATGTCGATCCCTCTTGTAACGACCCAAAATTTTCGAAGCCGAAAATTCCAGATAGTTATGAAAAAGAAGAAAGAGATAGAAGAAGAAGAACAGAAACACCAAACATCTCACAATCGCAGCAGATAAAATATAATAATAAATAATAATAGCTTACAAAAGAATACTATATCTGTTGATTACATTTCAGTACATCAGAGTTACGTATATTCAAATGCTGGTCATATACAATCAATTTACCACAGAATTACAATAATATAATCACAACGGAATATTCTAAGCGATATTTCCATCATGCTTGCCTCCTGAGCTCTAGAACGTACCTACCTGAAAATCTATAATACTCGGTCTGACCCGAGCATTACGCCAAAGTAACACCCGGGTCAGGCTGGAAACCAGCGTGAGTAAACTCATCTAACATGGAATACAAAGTATACAACTCATACAAACCCGGGGTGACTTATATCAATTCACAAAGCCACAATTTATTTTAGGCAACACTTATTCCACACATCAATTTCTATGTACCAAACTTAAGTAAAATAATCCAATTTACTTAAATCATTTCATTCCAACTTATTGGTTTCACAAATCAATTTATAAACATTCGAAGTGGTTTCGGGTATTTCATAATACCCGATCCCAGTCTCCTCGGAAAACCCATGTTATCCTATTCCAAGTTATTCAAATGTAATACACAACATTTCATATCAGAGATATCAGCTCATTCAAACATCCAATACCATTCAATCATCCATAAGCAAAACTTAATCACATGCAAATCAAGTCAATTGATTTTGAACGACTTTCAACCCTCGAATACTTAGATTCCTTCATTCAATATTGATTAATTCCAAATCAATCAATTAATCAATCATTCATTATTCATCTTAATTAATCACACTGGATTAATTATCTTTCAATTACATTAAGGTAAGTATCTTTACTTAATTATCATGATATAATTCTTCTTAATCAAATCAATAAGTAATCTTACTTACTTCATGAATTAATTAACTATTTTAATTACATTAATCCTTAATTACTTATATTAATTAACTTCTCATAAGTCACATTTTATGGATTAATTAACCTTAATTAATCAAATCCGTAGTTACATCATCAATTATATAATTTATTGATTTCCAATTATATTTCAATTTATCTTAATCTGAATTAATTATATTAATTAAACCACAGTATTAACCATACTTGATTTATCTCTACCCAAAATTATCTACCTTTTATTTACTTCATTAAAAAAATTAATTCTCCTTAACTAATTAGCTTAATTTATCTCTCGATTAATTACACAAAGTAACTATATTTTATTAATTTCATTTAAATAATTATTTATCAAACTACCCAATGATCATTCTAATTGTTTTAAACCCAATTAATTAACCCAAATCATAAATTAATTTAATCAATTAATTATTCCTTAAATTATCCTATTTATTTAATGAATGACTAATTATTAAACCTTTATTGATTTTAATCTGAACCATTTTCCTTATTTACGATTTAAGTTTAAAACTATTTAAAACCCAAACGCTTCGAGTCAAACAACAATCAACTCCAGAATCCATCAAAAACCAAAATTAACAGATCATCAATTCACAGTGCACATCAAATCAATTTGACAATTCAACCAAATATTTATATTTAACCATTTAAATTTAAATAAAACTCCAACAGAGTGAGAATTACTCACCTTTGCTTTTATTAGCATCCATTTCCATTATTCCTTGCTTCTTTATAGTTTTCAATCCTTAAATAAACATTTACAATTGATTAACATTTGAACCAATCGATCAACCTATTACCATCTATTAACATTTTACATAATCGAACAATCAGCTATCCCTTTTAACAATTTTATTTAACTAATAATTAAATTTAAACTAATAATTTCTCTTTATAAATCTTTTAGTACCCAAATAACTTAAATAAGTCAATTAGAAAAATTTATCACTAATCCCTTATAAAATTTTCTTCCAATGTCTCATAAAATTCTAATATATATGTGTATAATTAATTTCTTTATTTCTTCAGAATATAAGTTATAACAAACAAATAACAAATTACTTTTATGCCTCCTGCCAACGATTGAAACTCGATCTAAAATCCTAGCCTCAACCTTGACAGCGTCCAACTCCCTTTCAACCCTCCACTTGTTCAATCACTAACACACTATCAAACAAACACAGCTCTTCCTACCATTTACAACATACTAGAAACAACGTCATCCCTCGACAGCGGCAAATCCACCCGACATCCCTTCACTGTCACCCAAACAACCAACGACCAACCCCTCTTCGCTCGAATCAAAGCATAACAACCCACAATCCTCCAGCCGCAACGTGAAACCACCAACCACCAACCAACGCGACTTCGAAGTCGCAGCCACTCCTCGCGCGAGCGCCCTCCTTCACCTAAAATCGACCGTTGCTCCTCCGTGCCCCTCGAAATGTGACCACGCCACTCTTTTTTTTTTACACTACGACCAAAAATCGAATTTGATTTCGATTTCAGATTACTGAGGAAGAGGGTTCGACATTTTTTTTTGTTCGATTTCAGTTTCGTTATTGAACAGATAAGAGGAGGGAAGGGTACGCGATTTTAATAAGGTTTCAAATTTGAAGAGGGAAAAGGGGGTTTCCATTGGCCATTCTTTGATTTTTAATTTTGTTCGTGATCTATCTGCCTTCCAGAATCAAGAGGGGAACGAGGATGATATATATTTGGGTTAGCTTCCTGAGAACGATTGTGAAAAATATCTTAGCTAATTTATTTTAATAACTATATTATATTATTATTATTTTACTTATATAAAACTTCAAAATGCTTCATCGGTTGCTACTTAAATTTTCGAACTCCTCTTAAGCAATGCCGTGAGGCGATTATAAGGTCTTATCCGTATTCCGAACATAATGGAATGTGTTACGGAGGCTAATTTGATCGTATGTGCGAGTTACGGATATAACGATCAAATTTTAAATTAAATCGATTAAAATAGTTCTAAGCGTTTTGAGCTGCCAGGGACAAACGACAACTCTGATTGCTACGAAAATTGGAATCCGATAATAACTGACTATTACGGATCCAATGGAACTGGTTTCGTCAAATTCCGAGACTGTGCCTCGAAAGGCTATTCTTAAATATCGATTTAAACGATATATTATTAAAATTGAACAAATCACCTTTAAATTAAACTTCAACCATTCTATTATCTTCAGTATCCTCATTATAGATTTTATAAGCCTTCAAATTATTTTAAACAGACTTAGAATCTCAAATTCAACAATTTACCCAATTTCAATTATATAATTCAATACTTTAATTATCTAATAAATATTAATATTTGGAATTCAAGCTAAAATTAACCTTTCAAATGTTAAAAATCAATTTATTATTCCATTTTATCGTTAAAATTTCCGGGGTCGTCACATTCTTCCCCCCTTAAAAGAATTTCGTCCCCGAAATTACAAGTTAGGAAGAATGGATCAATCCTTTTACCTTTTTTTCCAAAACCAACAGTTTTATCAATTTCCTACTAACTATCCTTTATTAAAGACCCACTATCACCTTAACCAATTTTCCAAAACCTTCTATAGTTCCAATCAATATTCTTCTGCTCAATCATTTAAATTTTAATTTAAAACCAAATTTTGAATTATCAAAATTTTCTCAAATTTTTTTTCTAACTCTCTAAATTTCCAAAAAAATTTGCCAGCGTCTCCTTTGCGCGGCTAGCTCGGTACAAATTCAAAAGGCCTCTATGGGCTTCTCAAATTCCAAAAAAGAAAACAAAAGCCAAGTGGCTACATAAAAAACCCAATGCAATTTAATACAGAATTTAAATACTAACCTTATAGTCCGGCAATTCAAATTTATCCTTTGGAACCAAATCCAGTTTCATTTCCCTTTATAACCTGCATATCTTACTTAGCAACAATATCCAATCACAACCTTTCAAATTAATTGATACATTTCTTTATATATGTTTCATACCCACTTCTATTCAAATTAGCTTTTCCATTTCTATATAAATTCAATTTATTTTCGATTTCTAATATTGAGTTTTATCTTTCATTTATAACTGATTTATATTAGTTTCATCTACTAATTTACTTTAATTTCCAACTTGAAATTGCTTTGCCGTTAACAAACCTTTTTCTAAAAAAAATTCCAAATTTTTTTCTAACTCCTAAATTTTCAAAATTTTTTGGCAGAGTCTCCTTTGTACGGAGGAGCTTCTGCAATTTGACAAGAGATATAAATATATATACATCGACCCACCCGGTCGGAAAAAGCAAAAACAGTTCATATTTCCTATTTTTATTGCGTAGGCATACCTTATTTAGCATTTTAAACAAGCGGCTTATTAATTTTAGCAATTAGTGCAATCCAAATCCAGCCAAACGGCTTCCTGGTACCTGTACTTACTCAATTTAAACATATAAATACCATATATATGAAGTTTATAACATTTCTCTTACTTAAACAACTATAACACATCAATTCTAAAGAAAAGCATTCCAAATAACTTCCACAAGCCACTTATATGATTTCAAACTAGTTCCATTGTTTCGACCAAATTTATATTCCATTTCATTCAATTAAGGCTTTGCAACTAAATTTCTTATATTCAATTGATTTTTAATCCAGACAAGCTCATATTCACTTCAAATGATTCGAAATCAATTTTATTTAATCTCTATTCATTCATAGAATTTTAATTACTTCCATTTACGTCAAATGACAGTTCATTCTATGCAAATTTTGACAATATTCGCTTAATAGAGTATTTATTTTAATTTATAATTACTTCAAATTAATTTCAACTCATTCTGTATGTAATTCCAATTTATTTCTAATTTATTCACCAACCATTCATTCCATCTCTGCATTGGATTTATTTTAAAACTATCTCATTGAGCTTGACGACATTCAATGCATAAAATATATCCATTTCCCAAATAAATTTAATCCAACTTTTATTTAATGGTCTTCCACTTTGCTCGAAACCAAGCTTTTATTGAATTAAATAATTTTACCTTTAAATTAATATACCACCAAATTTTAGTTCAGTCTGATAATCCAATTCCAATCACAGCTTTGATTTAGTTTTTATTCAATCAGACTTCATCCATTTATTATTTAACTCAATTAACCCGTTTTAAAATTTTAATTTGCTTATTTAATTCGTTATCGAATTTATATTATTAATACGAGGCCACTCTCAATTTATTTCTATTCGCTTGGGTTTTGTTTTGCAACTCAAAACATTGCTATTATAATCACTTTTCTTATATCCAATTTTCGTGCAAATTTCATTAAACATTATACAAATCAACCTTGAATATTATTTGTAATTCAAACCATCACATTTTCAATCCAACTCTATTTTATTTTTATTTTACAACATCTCTTCTTATTTAATTCTTTATCAAATCCAAGTCGAATTCTATTTACAATTCGAATTCATTACCAAATTCCATTATTAATTTACAACCATTTGTTTTCCAAACTTCCAACATCTTTATTTAAAAAATTTAGAAATGTTTTTAAATTCAGATAATACTATTTAAAATAGCTTTTTATAAAAATATTTCTTATAACTCGATGTCTCAACCAGTCCATCCTTGTTCTCACAGAAATTCAGTCATACGTTGATCAGGCGTAGGACTGAAAATCTATAAGTACTTCGTAAACTCGTTTTCAACACCCAGTGAAAATACTTGGAAAATAATTTTATTGAAATACAGAAAAAAGTTTTTGAATATAGAGGAAATATCTTTGGTGAGAATGCTTTGAAAATCATCACCCCTATCCATGGTCACAGTTACATCCCAGGGTTACGTTGCCGTCATAGCAAAAGTCCATGCAACTACAGACTCTCCGCGACCTCTTGATTATGCCATGGAACCCACACAACAGATCACAGTTACATCCAGGGTTACGTTGCCATCGCAGCAAAAGTCCATGTAACTGCAGGCTCTCCGCGGCCTCTGATCTTCGCTGTTGAAATGAAACTTCTCCACTCCTACATAGGTCGTAATCTGCCGATATAAAATCAAACATAGACTGTTGGCTCTCAGCGGCACACACGACTTTCGCTATGTTATACCATAGGTCGCAGTCTACCGATATAAAATCAAACGTAAACTGTTGGCTCTCAGCGGCACACACGACTTCCACTATGGTATACACTACTCATAATCCTCAGGAACTAATTTTGTCCGGACTCCTCACAGGATCAACTTTAGAACCCCCCTTGGGACTCAAGGCAGCACCACCCAGTGGCACTTCTGAGAAGTTTATTTCAACGGAGCGCCTTTTCCCCCAGAGCCATCATCAAAACAATTTTATACTATACACATATAGTATCTTCAAATCATACACCTATTATGATATTATACAAAGTTCCTTTACACAAAATCGATAATCCCAAAATCGATAATTCTCAAACTAGGCTTTCCAAATTTAATATTGATTTTACCCAAAATCAAAAGCCTTTCCAAATCCAAAGGTTCTCAAAACCTTTTCTAAAATTCTCATAGGATCCTTTATATATATATTCAAAAATATATATAATTTTAAAATTTTGGATCATTTCAAACTTGTATAAAATCCCTTTTTATACTTCAAACATTTCAAAAACATTTTTCTTCCTGCAATAAATTCAACAAGGGAAGATTTTATCTCATATAACAAAGATATACAACTTTGTTTATTCAAAACCAAATATCCCAATTTAATTTCTCTTTCCAATATCAATTTCATTCAAATCCGTACGATTTACACTTATCATCCGTACGCTATACTAATTTGATCGCTCACTCGATCACACAATTTCACTTCCGAACTAGCATTGTCCACCCGACTTCCTGGTGCGGACTCAGATCTAGTTTCTTGATCAGAAACCGTCATTCTCATTGCATAGCTATAACTATGATAGAGAATATCCAGAGCCAATGAACAATCCATATCCAGGTTCGCCGTCGAAAATCGAGTGAAAAATTCCAACTCGGATCGATAAACTATCTCGAAATTCTGTGCTCGAATCTGGATCAAATTACTATGCGAATAGAATAATATACGTACACCCTACGTATTTATTTTCATTGATTATCATCCACATCAATTCCCTTTCTATTCTCATTTCTTTTAATTCCCATTGAATTGTCACTTCAAATCTTACCTCAGTTGGGTATTTAAATCAATAACAGTTTGAACTCCGACCAGTTTATATTTGGAAAATAGCTTGAAAATTTCAAAAAAATAGATAAGTGGTTGAAAAATAATTATTAGTTTGCAAAATAGCTATAAAATAGTTACTAACTATAAAATAGTTGAGAAATAGCTAAAGAGTTTCAGAAATTTTAGATAATTGCAAAATAGTTGGAAATTAATAATTTATTTGTAAAATAGTTGAAAAATAGTAATTAGTTTAGAAAACAATTAAAGATAGTTAAATAGCTCCAAAAATAATGGTAAAACAAATATAAAATAAGTTGGCTTTAAGAAAAGTTGTATATATTAAATAGCTTAGAAGAAAATAAGTTTATATCAAAACAATTTATATTGAAAATAGTCAAGAGCCAACTGTTCACTTCCTCAACAATTCAATTTAAATTTCCCTTTAAATTGACCCAATTCCAATTCAAATAACTCCAAATTCCATTGAAATTTAGTTAATCCCAAGGCAACTTCAATTCTAGTTAATTCAAACTAAATTCAATTTGTACTAATGGAATTTAAATTTCAACTTTAACCCATCTCGAATTATATAAATTTGAGTTAAATCCTCAAAGGTTGGTTTAACTCTTTAAACCAAATTAACTTTTATTTTAAAGTTTTTAATTTATTTAATTTCTGAGTCCAATTCTCAAAATTCCGTTTTTAATTATCTTAACTTATGTATTTCATGGTTCAATACAATTTTATTTTAAAATTTTAATTTATTACCCAATTTTATCTTCTAGTTTGAAACAAATTCTTAAACAAGTTTAATTTACAAATTCAATTATTCAAATTTATTTTATTTATACAATACCATTTTCAATTTAAAGATTTTCATTAACAACAGGATGATATCATCCAATTTTATTTTAAAACGTCCATCCATTTTCAATTTCCAAATCTCAAACCCGTGTTTGAGGTCACACAAATTCCCAATTCAAATCAACCATTTAACTTTCCAAGTAAATTCCAATTTCATCTTGAAATTTCCAATTCTGGTTGCTTTTTCTACACTTATTTAACTTCCCAAAGTTAAATTCCAATTTACTTAATCCAATCAACCTCATTCAATCCTTAAACTTCACAATAAAAATCCTCCCACTTACAAACTTGCATCGCTTTGCGTTTTTACATCACACTTCAGGAAAAATCAAAACTCAACGCCTTAGAGTTTATTTCGATTTATCCTTGATATCATGTATACCCATATACATATACATATTTATTTCTGGGCCCTCCCAGCCTTGTTTTAAAATTTTAAACCACCTTTGGTTTTAAATTCAAATCAATTTCCAAACAACTCAATGTTTGCAATAAGTCTTATTTCAAACTTTCCTTTATTTAAAGCTTTTAAATAATTTAATTCCTGAATTCTAACTTTAGAATTTCATTTTCAATCAATTAAATTTTAATTTGATTGTATTTCTATTTCTACTTAATTTAATTCCAATTCAAGATTTCTATTTGGTTGTATTTCATTACTTCTTAATTTAATTCTATTAATTTAATAACCAATCACCTTAATACTTATTAGAAGGACATATTACTCAATATATCAAAATATACTTTTATATAAAATCATTTAAAATCTTTATATAAGAAAATAACAAGTATGCGCTCATATATATAAACACACACACACACACACAAACTCAACTCATCCTTACTTTGGACTCTATTTCATGAGTAATCCCCACCAGAGCCAAGGTTCTCGCTTAACCTTTCAGCTCTGATACCAAATGTAACGACCCGAAATTTTCGAAGCCGAAAATTCTAGATAGTTATGAAAAAGAAGAAAGAGATAGAAGAAGAACAGAAACACCAAACATCTCACAATCGCAGCAGATAAAATATAATAATAAATAATAATAGCTTACAAAAGAATACTATATCTGTCGATTACATTTCAATACATCAGAGTCACGTATATTCAAATACTGGTCATATACAATCAATTTATCATAGAATTACAATAATATAATCACAGCGGAATATTCTAAGCGATATTGCCATCCTGCTTGCCTCCTGAGCTCCAGAACGTACCTACCTGAAAATCTATAATACTCGGTCTAACCCGAGCATTACACCAAAGTAACACCCGGGTCAGGCTGGAAACCAGCGTGAGTAAACTCATCTAACATGGAATACAGAGTATACAACTCATATAAACCTGGGGTGACTTATATCAATTCATAAAGCCACAATTTATTTTAGGCAAAACTTATTCCACACATCAATTTCTATGTACCAAACTTAAGTAAAATAATCCAATTTACATAAATCATTTCATTCCAACTTATTGGTTTCACAAATCAATTTATAAACATTCGAAGTGGTTTCGGGTATTTCATAATACCCGATCCCAGTCTCCTCGGAAAACCCATGTTATCCTATTCCAAGTTATTCAAGTGAAATACACAACATTTCATATCAGAGATACCAGCTCATTCAAACATCCAATACCATTCAATCATGCATAAGCAAAACTTAATCACATGCAAATCAAGTCAATTGATTTTGAACGACTTTCAACCCTCGAATACTTAGATTCCTTCATTCAATATTGATTAATTCCAAATCAATCAATTAATCAATCGTTCATTATTCATCTTAATTAATCACACTGGATTAATTATCTTTCAATTACATTAAGGTAAGTATCTTTACTTAATTATCATGATATGATTCTTCTTAATCAAATCAATAAGTAATCTTACTTACTTCATGAATTAATTAACTATTTTAATTACATTAATCCTTAATTACTTATATTAGTTAACTTCTCATAAGTCACATTTTATGGATTAATTAACCTTAATTAATCAAATCTGTAGTTACATCATCAATTATATAATTTATTGATTTCCAATTATATTTCAATTTATCTTAATCTGAATTAATTATATTAATTAAACCACAGTATTAACCATACTTGATTTATCTCTACCCGAAATTATCTACCTTTTATTTATTTCATTAAATAAATTAATTCTCCTTAACTAATTAGCTTAATTTATCTCTCGATTAATTACACAAAGTAACTATATTTTATTAAGTTCATTTAAATAATTATTTATCAAACTACCCAATGATCATTCTAATTGTTTTAAACCCAATTAATTAACCCAAATCATAAATTAATTTAATCAATTAATTATTCCTTAAATTATCCTATTTATGTAATGAATCTCTAATCATTAAACCTTTATTGATTTTAATCTGAACCATTTTCCCTTTTTACGATTTAAGTTTAAAACCATTTAAAACCCAAACGCTTCGAGTCAAACAATAATCAACTCGAGAATCCATCAAAAACCAAAATCAACAGATCATCAATTCACAATGCACATCAAATCAATTTAACCATTCAACCAAATATTTAAATTTAACCACTTAACTTTAAATAAAACTCCAACAGAGTGAGAATTACTCACCTTTGCTTTTATTAGCATGCATTTCCATTACGCCTTGCTTCTTTATAGTTTTCAAACCTTAAATAAACATTATCAACCTATTACCATCTATTAACATTTTACATAATCGAACAATCAGCTATCCCTTTTTACAATTTTATTTAACTAATAATTAAATTTAAACTAATAATTTCTCTTTATAAATCTTTTAGTACCCAAATAACTTAAATAAGTCAATTAGAAAAATTTATCACTAATCCTTTATAAAATTTTCTTCCAATGTCTCATAAAATTCTAATATATATGTGTATAATTAATTTTCTTTATTTCTTCAGAATATAAGTTATAACAAACAAATAATAAATTGTCTTTATGTATCCTGCCGACGAATGAAACTCGATCTAAAATCCTAGCCTCAACCTTGACAGCGTCCAACCCCCTTTCAACCCTCCACTTGTTCAATCATTAACACACTATCAAACAAACACAGCTCTTCCTACCATTTACAACATACTAGAAACAACGTCATCCCTCGACAGCGGCAAATCCACCTGACATCCCTTCACTGTCACCCAAACAACCAACGACCAAACCCTCTTCACTCGAATCAAAGCATAACAACCCACAATCCTCCAGCCGCAACGTGAAACCACCAACCAACGCGACTTCGAAGTCGCAGCCACTCCTCGCGCGAGCTTACGCGCGAGCGCCCTCCTTCACCTAAAATCGACCGTTGCTCCTCCGCGCCCCTCGAAATGTGACCACGCCACTCTTTTTTTTTTACTACGAACAAAAATCGAATTTGATTTCGATTTCAGATTACTGAGGAAGAGGGTTCGACATTTTTTTTTGTTCGATTTCAGTTTCGTTATTGAACAGATAAGAGGAGGGAAGGGTACGCGATTTTAATAGGGTTTCAAATTTGAAGAGGGAAAAGGGGGTTTCCATCGGCCATTCTTTGATTTTTAATTCTGTTCGTGATCTACCTGCCTTCCAGAATCAAGAGGGGAACGAGGATGATATATATTTGGGTTACCTTCCTGAGAACGATTGTGAAAAATATCTTAGCTAATTTATTTTAATAACTATATTATATTATTATTATTTTACATATATAAAACTTCAAAATGCTTCATCGATTGCTACTTAAATTTTCGAACTCCTCTTAAGCAATGCCGTGAGGCGATTATAAGGTCTTATCCGTATTCCGAACACAATGGAATATGTTTCGGAGGCTAATTTGATCGTATGTGCGAGTTACGGAAATAACGATCAAATTTTTAATTAAATCGATTAAAATAGTTCTAAGCGTTTTGAGCTGCCAGGGTGAAACACCAACTCTGATTGCTACAAAAATTGAAATTCGATAATAACTGACTATTACGGATCCAATGGAACTGGTTTCGTCAAATTCCGAGACTGTGCCTCGAAAGGCTATTCTTAAATACCGTTTTAAACGATATATTATTAAAAGTGAACAAATCGCCTTTAAATTAAACTTCAACCATTCTATTATCTTCAGTATCCTCATTATAGATTTTATAAGCCTTCAAATTATTTTAAACAGACTTAGAATCTCAAGTTCAACAATTTACCCAATTTCTATTATATAATTCAATACTTTAATTATCTAATAAATATTAATATTTGGAATTCAAGCTAAAATTAACCTTTCAAATGTTAAAAATCAATTTATTATTCCATTTTAAATCGTTAAAATTTCCGGGGTCGTCACACCTCTGAAGGGATTGGTGTCGACCTCTCTAAGATGATCGGGGATTGCCCTCAACTGTTCGGTTCCATTCTTTGTCCATTGGCTCCATTTTCGTATTCCCAAATCTGATTTCCAGCTTTTCCTGCCGCCTCAACTCCTTGGTCCGTAGCTCAATTAGTTGCTATCTCTTCAACTCCTTAGTTTTGCATTCTAGCCGCTCCTATGGCTCCTGCCCATTTGATCTGTCGGAGTAGATTATGCATCATCTCCTTCTGTCTTTTCAGCATCCACTCCTACGTAGTGTTCACAATGTTTCCATCTCCTCCCTAGTGATCTAGGCGGAGGTTTGATTAGCTCCAGCTCCTGAGGAAGCTTCCTGACTCGCTTTATGATGACACATATCCACTACTTGTTTTCATATAGATTGCATTACCATTGCTTTAAATCCGAGAACTAGATCTTTTCCGAACTCTGAATCTGAATTCCAAATCCCTTATAGATTGCGTCACAATTGCTTCAAATCAAAGATCTAGATCTTTTCCAAACTCTGAATCCGAATTCCAAATCCCTTATTGATTGCGTCACAATTGCTTTAAATTCGAGATCTAGATCTTTTCCAAACTCTGAATTCGAATTCCAAATCCCCGAGGGCTAGCTTTCTCCGCGAAAGCATTGGTGTACATATTGGCCACCAACAACTAATTTTGTAAAAGCACCAATATCCAGTTCACTCCCAGAAATATGAAGAGAAATAATGAAGAAAACCATCGGAAAGCAAGTAAATAGAGACACAGATTTATAGCGGTTTGGTTAACTTCGGCCTACGTCCACACCAAATATTTTCTTTTTATTAGTTTATATTACTAATTACAGTTACAAATCTGTCAAATTCAAGAATAAAATTGGCAGAGTATAGCCTAAGTAGTAGACGAAGTGAAGCAGCAAGAAGATCCTTTTTCTAACATTATGCCTGTTGTATTTATAGGGGAACACGTTCACAGATCAGGCCGAAATTTAGAGAAAAGAACCTCTAGGCCATGACGAGACCACCCAAGAATTTCAAGCCCATTACGCCCATAATTGGGATCGGTACCGATCCCTATTTTGGTGCCAATCCCTATTTTGGTGTCCAAATGGGATGCAATCCCTCTAGGGAGTTCCCCATGATGTTAGTCACTTGTCCTTCGAATTTCATGCCATTTTGACTTACTCTTTATGAGATACCGTGGTTTCCGTGATGATATGTTATATATATTCTGATTTCAACCGATCCCTTTAGAGGGATAGAAGCCGATCCCTCCAATCTCGTATAAATGACATGCGATCTCTAGTGGATCTTCTCCATGTTATATTATGTATAGCCTTCAAGTTTTATACCAATTGGATTAGTAGAACTTGAGTCATTGATCGATCTATATTGCAATATGGTGCGTCAATACCTATGGAGGGATGGGGGCCGATCCTTCCAACTTAGTCCATTTGATGTTCGATCCCTGTAGGGTGTTCCACATGTTGTAGTTTTCTTATGCTCCAAGTTTCATGTCAATTGGACTTATGGATTATGAGATATTGATTGATTTCCATTGAGTTGTATTTGCTTGGCTGAATATGTCGATCCCTTTTATACCGATCCCTTTTTATATGATCCCTTTCAAACCTATCCCTTTCTTAGGTGAAGTAATTTACTCATACCTTGAGCGTACAAACTCCAAATAACTTGAAATTTGAATTGCAGCATCATGGTGCCTTCTTTGTCACTTTATGATGGTCTCACCCAGTTTGGGACAAAAATTGAGAATATGTATTGTTTCCCAGGGGAAGGGATAGGCATCGATCCCCTATCTGGAGGAGGTATTAATCCGTACTTAAAATATTCCGAAGATCATATCCCCTAGTTTCGGTTGATCGTCGCTTCATCTCATTGCCTGCACTGGATTTCTAGACCTCATAGTCATCGCTCTGGGCTACTAGCCTTGATAATCGTGAAGTTTGTTGGGTTAAATCAGCATGTTTACTACATTGCCAAAAGGTTGGTCAACAGTAAAGTTCGAAGGGAATTTGTTACGAGGTCTAAAGACTTTTGAAATTAAGGCATTTTTGAAGTAACAAATATCAAAAGGTTCCTTGTGCTCAACTTTGAAGTGTATAGCTAAAATATGTCTACCATGCCTAAATGGCGTGTTGTTGCCTAAATGAACTATATTATCAGTCCATAGGTTAATATTAAAATTTATTAAGATGTTTACCAAAATTTTGACATTTTATTGGAATTAGAAGTGATGTGGCGAAGTTTATAGGTTCAATCATAAAATTGATTAGAAATCATATCTTTCTAGATAAGATTTTCAATTTTGAATGTGATTTCGATTCCAATTGTATTTTCATATCAAAAATTGTTTCGTGTGAGAGTTATTTCTTCGAGTACAAGTAATTTGATCTGAAATTCTCAACTGTAAGTTAGTGATAGTAAATAAAGTAAATAACTCATATTAAGTATTTGAATGAAACTTCATATTTCGTATGTCGTTGTAGTGATGGCTTAAATACTGGGAGCATACACTATGGCACTTATTTGTGGATGCATCAAGTTATGAAAATTATTTTCTTGAATATATCTAATATTGTTTATGAAATAATAACTATTTTTAATATTAACTAATAACTAATATAGTTTCATTTTGTTATGAATATTTTGAATATTTGTATAAAACAAATCTTCATAATAATGGTATTTATTTTATGAAAATGTGATGCATTAACTATAGAAAATGCAAAAGTATCTGAAATTTTTAGAGTTAATTTTGGAATTATGGATTAAGACATATCTTTTAAAAATAATCCTGTAATCATATGATTATGGATCAAATGATATTGGTAAATTGTATCTCAAATGAGTAAGGACAATGCACCCATTTTGTAGGAGCAGCAAAGGAGTTGGTCAACTATTTGAATTGATGTATATAGATGTATGTAGTTCAAATTATAATGATTCCAAACGGATCACATGCTATATTAAATTTGTAGATGAATTACCATAAAAATTAACATGTATGTTTGATACACAATTGTTGTATTAATGATAAGTTCATTGAATATAAAATATAAGTAGAAAACATAACATGCAAAGGAAGTAAAACAATTTGATTTGATCAAATAAGTGAGTCTATTAGAAAGGGTTCCAAAAGCACCAAGGAACGAATAAAATTCGGTCTCAATAGTCACTCCTCCCTATGATACTTAATGATGTATTGAGAAGTAGTAATCAGATTTTTGTTAGACAAAGTACGGTTGATGATGAGCGAAGTCGAGTTAACTTTTTTTGATAAGGGCACACTTAAGATTAGCATATAGTTTAAATTTGATTCCATCTAAAGCAAATTTTACGTGACCATACAAGATAAGTGTTGATAAATTCCCTTACATATCCTAGGTCAAGGAGTCGATAGGTTGTGTGAGTCAAGAGGCTACATGTAATAAATGCTCGTGAGGAATCTTGTATGAACTACCCTAAATGAGTTTGGAACTGATTAGTATTGACTGCATAATTTATGTTATGAACATAAATTTCACAAACCCAAAACAAAGTCATTTTCATACGTATATAAAGGCAGTTCCTAAACTGTTTCTAAGTGCCTTTTCCGATGTACTAAGAAATAATTGTTGTTTCAAGAAATGCTACCTTTATTATGAAGGAATTTCTTTTATAGATTATTGGTGGTAAAATTGTTTTGGATGTGATTGAAAGATAAAAATGATTTCGAAGGATGAAATGAAATTAATCAAGCCTAAATGGCACAACAGATTTAGAATGTCTAATAAGAATTCTCACAAAAGAGAAACTATGGATTTCTCATCAATGTTTAGAAAATAATTTACGTAATTGTTAATAGGTCATAAAGAGTATTGATCTGTTGTAATACTCTGTAATTTTAATAAAAATAAATAGATAATTTTAAAGGGGCATTTTGTTAATATTATGTAAGGCTCAAATCCATATACGAAATGTCAGAAACATATATCGAATAAAGGCGATATGGATAAATTACTATAGTGCGCATTACAGGGCGAAATGGGTCAAGGCCCAGAAGAGGGCTGAGAGGAATTGTAACACCCCATCTCAATACCCGTACCACCGAAGAATATTATTAAGTGATATTGTCTGGTAGTACCGAGAATCGAGAGATATTGGGCAATGGAACATGAATATTTCCATGGGCTAACACTGATATGTATTTTAAAAATCATAAACTACTTACCTAATGTGCTTGATATCGCTATAAAGTAATAAACACTCACGTTTCAACCGTATAATAATGATTAGTATAAAATAAAATAATAGAGTGTTTGGAATCATACATAATGATAAAGTATAATAAGTGAAATATACAAGGTTAAGTGAGACTATAAAAGTCAAATGTCCAAAATATATGTACAACATGCATCCAACACATACATCCAAATACAAATCCACAAATAGACAGCAAAAGTGCACAATGATACCTAATATACTAGCCCCCACTATGCCAATCATCCACGATCTGGTCACTTCGTCCTTGAACCTAAAATGTTTTGGATTGACCCAGACTATATCTAGAATATAGAGAACAATATAAAATAATAATAAAAAGTGAAAATTAGCCACAAGGGCCTCTTTAGCAAGTACAATTAGTTTCTAGGACACACGACTGAAATGGTTACTTTTAAGGACAAAATGCAAAAAAAATTAGTTTCTAAGGCACAAAAACCTATGAATTTATGTCGTTGAAAGTAATTTGACTGCTGACTTTGTCCTTAAAAGTAATTATTTTGCTGATTTTGGCCTTGAAATTAATTTCTATGGATGTGTGTCCTAGAAACTAATTGGACTGCAAAGTTTGTCCTTTTAGTGAAATGCCCCATAATAAAAACTATAATGGTATAATCATATGTAATGCAAAGTGGTATATGAATTTCTCAAACCTATCATATCTATCTCTACCATGCTCATATCATCACCTATATTAAAACAAAGACAAGCAACTCAATGGTACAATATAAAATGGGTGACACATCTACACATCCAATGATCATCGATACTTAAGTATGGTCAATGTCATATGGCATGCACACAACAATGCCTAATATTATCTCTCAAATAATCATAAATTAGACATACCTGCGATCTGTCATACGAAAGTACATAACAGTTACCCAAATCTAGCATACATAAAACACAGGAATGACAAACCCTTGATGGCCAAGGTCATCTCTCTAATAACCATATGTTTGGTACAAGGTCTAACATCTTACTCTCAACATCCCTAGCTATCCTCGATAGTTGTATAATATATGTGTATGGGATTACACTACTTCATGTACACATAGTCTCATGAATAATCCAAGTGATCCATAATCACACAAATGACCACCTAGACTTTCAGCCACATAATTAATCAACTTGGCTATCAGCCACTACAATAATCATGCGGTCTATGACCTGTAATAATCCACTTAGGTCTTGGTATCATAGATGTCATCAGGACTCTTAGTCCTATGTTCTCTTAATATCATAAATAATTATTTTAGTAATAATCTCATCAAATGATCTGATCGGCTCTCTGTTGGATTTTAATCCTTACAAATAACTTCCAAAACCCTTTTGTATATTTATAAATCTTTGAAACCTCTAATATAACTAAATATTACTTGTAAAGATCATTCCATAATTTTCTGTAATTAAATACTACTTTATAAATTCTAAGCTAATTTCCTTTTATTCCAAATCCATAGAATATATTTTTCCAAAACTCTTGTTTATGCCCATAAATCATAAAATACACTTTAAAACCCTTACAGTATTAATCAGAACCATTACATATTCTTTTAGAATTTTACAGGGTTTTTAAATTATTATTTAATGTAAAAATAAAGATTTTTCATTAATAAATTAATCTCATTAATGATATATTTAATATTAATTTAAATAAAACTTTTTCCCAAAAATAATTTCATACTTGCAATGCGTCAGATCTCTATTTTTCAAACTTAGATTTTTATTTAATTTTCCTAGAAATTTAATTTTTTTAAACAAGGCTTGTAGAGGTACAAGACTGGAACCATGTCGAGGCCGTGCACCGATGCATTATAGATCAGTCCATCGGTCGCACCTAGGAACGTTGATTGTTCCAGGTCACATATCCATTTTTCAATGACTTTGACCTGCTGATGCTTCGTCGCCTAAACCCATTTTGACATCATACATAACATTGCATTCCAGCAACTCAAACACATCCAATAACCCACAAATTCAAACAACAAATATCATAATGAATGGGTTCACAACAATAAGCAAATGAACAATTGCAAACTCTTCAACTAAGCATATAACCAACCATTTCAGGCATAGATATATGAGTGGAGAACACTCACCTTAACTAGGAGAAGTACTAATCTTCCCGTTGCCCTTTATAGTATCACCAAAACCTAATTACTCCCATTTACTATAAGTGCAATATGACACTAAACTAGGTCAAAATCCAGCATTAATTCTCCTAGAGGTGTAAATCCTTGTTAAGAAGCTTGGCTCTAAATTTCATGATTTAATGAAATTTATTTTATTTTATTTTGAATTTAGAAGAAGGAGGTAAGGTTTTAATTATTTGGTTTTAAATGTTGGAAGCTATAGAATGATGTGGCAATAAGTATATGGGTGATGTTTTCATGAATGAAGAGGAGAATTTTGGACTCCAAAAAGTCTAGATACTTGAGGCAAATGTTTAGGCTTCATGTTTAGGCTTTAGCTAAATATTTTTCTTCACTTCCCTTATTTTCATTTTCCATTAACTTTATCTTAGCTAAAATTAACCTCAACTTTAACTTAAAATTATTTCCATCTTAAATTTATATTACTTTCCTATTGTATAACTTTTATAAAAAATATTATTTTCCCGTATTTGATTAATTTTAATTAATTGTTCCTTAATTACATTTTTAAGTCTCTTTATTTAATAAACCCGAACTCCTTTCATAAAATAAAATTTCCTTTTCCTTTTAAAGATAAAATTCTAATCTTATTTATTTTCAATATTTAAATTTGTAAAAATTATTTAACTAAGTTGAATATATTTTTGAAAAATCATTTCAAATTTAGAATATTAACATTAGTTCAAAATAATCAAAATCATTATTTATTAAAAATTCATAACTTCAAAAATACTAAAACAAAAATAATTCATTTCATAATCACTTTAATAGGTAATTTCTCCCAATATAATCATGTATCACCAAAAAAATCATCTTTTTACCAAATCTCAACAATAAATAATTTCTCAACTAAATTCTCGTCTTTACAAAGTACTTCATTATTAAATCCTAAATAAATTATATATTTCCAATTCATCATATATCCTAAGTTTTTCACATATTTTCATTAAAACTCATTTAATCGGTTAATTCATTATTAAAACTCATTATTAAAATTAATAAAATTGCATCCTTGCAATTTCCTATAGGGAATATCCATAACAGGTCGATACTTCTTGCTTTACTACACTCTACAATCAAAACAAACGTGCAACCAACTAAATCGATCAAAAAGCTCTTTCAATAAAACAACAATTATTAAACCTTTCGGTGGCTTCTTATAAGAATGGATTATCATCCTTTGTCCATCATCTTGGTCATAGGTTATGAGTTAAACAACTCAATTAGGATGATACCAAAGTTTCAAAATCAAAATCACACTTTAGATGTTGAAATTTTTGGAAAAATTCAACGTAATCTCTATAGCATAAAGTGTATAACGAGAATCATAATAAAAACACATCACAAACATTTTTATATTTATAAATATAAGGCCTTTTGGTTAACGTTAAAACATCCAATTATTCATTACTTCTCATTCAATACATATATACAATATAGAGAACCCAAAAATACTCATGAATCTCAAATTTTCAAATTATTGAAAAACTCTTATCCTTATAAATATATCCTCATCATTGAATCTCATTTTCACAATACAAATCTCAAACTCTGCAAATTAACTAAAATAAGTGGATTTGCTTCAATCTAGAATTTTTTTAACAAAACTGCTCTCTATATAAAGAAAAATCTTTAAAATTTGGAAAATTCACACTTTGAGAGGTATCTTATACAAATGTTGCTCATTACATATACACCTTTCAATTTAATAAAGTATCATCAAAATATTGTGTAAATTTTTTGATATTATTCAAATCTACCTTTCTTTTTGAAAATCCCAAGATGAGGTTAAATCTACTCACAAGAATCCCATTTACTTTCAAACCCACTTTCTAAAAAATATCCAAAATTTCAAAACTCCTGTCTTTTTAATAAGAGTTAAGCATAGAAACAAAAATGGATCTTTATTACAATCATCTATATTCTTTTTTTTCACATAAAAATTACTTTCCTTTAAAACAAAATTTCTAAAATACTTTCTTCCCTGTAAAAAACTTCATTAAAGTATTTATCTTACCACAAATAAATTCGTAAGACAATTTTAATATAATCATTTAACTCCAAAACTCCATTTCCAAAAATATCAAAACATTCCTCCACACAAAAATTAGTTGTTCATAAATCAAATTTACACATCTCTTTAAATTGAAATTATTTTCAATGCAAGCCAATAACAATGTAAATACTTGTATCTCACTTCACATAAACAACATATCCACATCATTTTATTGAAAAGTCTTTGTTAATACTTGAAAATACTATAACACTTACTTTTTTTGAATTCTTCTTTTAAAACTTAAATTTCATACTCATAATACTCTTTTATTTCTTATAAAATAGTTATTACTTCATTTATTATAAAATGACACTTTACCAAAAATAGTTCACAAAGTTAATACTTTATTTCAAATATTTGCTACATTTGCCTCTTGAAATCATTTCTTTACAAAATACTTGTTATCGACATAGATAATTTCAAACAATCAATCCTTAATTCAAAGTCTAAAATACCACATTAGTTCCAAAAATTGTTTGAAGTTGAAAACTTTAATATACGAACTTTTATATCACTACGCATTACATTACAAACATAACCACAACATTCATCCAAGTCATAACAAATCATACAACATGCAAACATACAATCATAATATCACATGCCATATAAATTTCAAATTCTAAAATATTTACAATTTGACGATGATGCCTCACCTTAAACTTTAACATCACACTTTGCCAACTGGCTGCAGCGTTGACCGTGTGATCAACATTTCAACATTGCCTCGCCATCAATCTCAACTGTCTAATGATACTTGATGGCTGCAATCATTATATAAATACCTAAACTTATGAAAAATATCTTTATTCTTTTTAAAACAATATACTTTATAAAATAATACATCTATATTCTTGTATTACAATATTTAACAAAACATCTTGTAGAATACTACTTCATTTTTTTGAATAACATGTATATTTTCTCATCAAAATGTTTTACATCATTCCTCAACTATCATCAATATTATTTTCAAAATACAGCTCAAGATGTACCTTTAAAATAATTTTTGAAACACTTTTCTTAAAAACGTTACTTATACTTTTCCTCAAATAATCTATTTGCTTCAAAATAGTAATTCTTGATTTTCTAAAATAATATGCTCGCTTAAAAATGTTCTTCACATTATTCTAATCTTTTCAACATATATAAAATACTTCCCTCAAAATATTTTTTCAAGACACTGGTTATAATGTAGCATAAAGTATTTTACTTCTATTTAAAGTATTACATCATTTTCAAAATGTAACAATCCATAAATTCATCACTTTAGTAAATTAAGATTATTTTTTAAATATTCAAATATAAGGATTTATAACCCCAGTAATAATGTTTTGAACCAACAATAAAAATGGTAAACTTGTTTAACAATATATTAATTAAGATTTAATTGATTAATGACATCAGTAGCGATGCTAGTATATATAATAATTAATTTATGATTTTAAATTGAGATTTAATGATTATTATAAATATTCAAATAATATTTTTAAAATGATAATAATTCATTATGATAGTACTAAAGGGACAATAAATTAAATATGATAGTTTTTTAAATTTATAAATAAGATTTGAAATTATAAGGAAAATTGATATTAGTTTATCGATATAATAATACTTTTCGTAAACAATGTTTAATATTGATTTACATGGTTTTATAAATCGAATACGATCATTTTAATTCATGGATTGTAATAAAAAAAATTAAGTTCCAAACTTTGTTTACAAATATATCAATGTTAATCAAAATATGACCGAAGATCAAAATCTGAATTCGTAACGGTTTAATGTATGTAAGTATACAACGTTCAAAGGACTTGCACACCTTTGTGACGTGCACACACACACACATTATCATATACATATACACATGATAAGAGTAGAAAGTAAATATATAATCACATAAGGTAATTAAATAAATATCTAAAGTAATTATTACTTTAATAAGCAAATATCAAATCAACCTTAACCACATCACATCAAACATACATCATCATTACTTCCATCATAAACACCTCACCGACACATGGCTAAGGAGGAGGAAAGGGCAGCTATTGTGCCTCCTAGGTATGGAATGGATGGGATGGGAAAGGGCATTTAGGTCATTTACTGTTAAGATATTTTATTCTCTGAAATTTCCTATAAATACCCTACCTCTTCTTTATAATTTCCTAAGTTTTTTTTCTTCATCTTCTTCCTAATTTCTAAGCTATTTCCATAGATTCTCCATTTAACAAAATAATTAAGAAAATATTTGTGAAAATAAATCAAATTTTTATAATATATATAGTAGTATACACTCCTCAAAATACTTCAAAATCACCCATTTTCATCATCAAAACCAACGGCCACCATCATCCACCACCTTGGCCATAAGCAACCACCACCTCCACACTTGGCCGTAAGCACTAGAGCTTTCAAGGACCAAAGTCGAGCCACTTCAAGGCTTCGGGGATCGAATTTGTAGCGTTTTAGTTCGAGTTAGTGAAGCTATAGCGAAATATAGTTGTCTGTTATCAAATGAAGGTGAGAACTCCTAAATTAAATATTATACATAGTTACAAATGTTTGGCATGACTATTGAAATGCTCAAGATGTTTGGTTGGATGAATTACAGTAATTAGTGGATATTTGGGAAGTAATTAGTAAAAAAAGGTTAGATTTGTTATATAAAAAGTTAGAAACTCCATTTATATTATATATACATATATTGGATTCTATGGTTGCTTTTAATGATTATTTACCATGTTTGGATGTTGTGAAAATATTGTTGTTTGGATATATAAACAAGTCACGTTAAATACACGTCGATGTTACACAAGGAAATCACTTTCCGAATCAAGTTATAGAAGTAATATGGAATCATTAAAACTCTTTAAAATGATTTGAAATTGATTTGGAAATGTTTTATAAACATATAAACTTGTCTCGATGAGTTTTGAATGGAAATTGAAAAATGAGTCAAAACTACACACGCCACGTAACGATAGTTCGCGATTTCGCGCCGCAGAACTTAAATGAGTATATAAAGTAGAATATAGCCTGGAATTCTATGTAATAAGAATCTTCCAAACTACTATGTCTATAGTTTTCAAACTAAGGAAAAAGATCGAGATTTCAATAAGTAGATTTTTAAATATAAGTAAAACAAGTTTTTCAAAATAATTGCGGTTTTGTAGTTCGAAATCCAAAAAAAGGATTTTTTTTTTTGAAATTTAATATTTTTAAATGTTTTAAATATACGGAAAAATCTTTATTAATCTTTTAGAATGTTTTAAAGAGATTTGAGTCGTATAAATAGAATTTCAATGATAGAAAAGTCGTTTTGGTCAGTATTACTTTAAAAACACTATTCGCAGCACTATTTAGATATAAGAATTAAAGAAATGCTGTTATAAGAAATTGTTTTAATCTTGGCTCTAATAAGCCGACGAGTACACCTGATTTTTCTATTCATGAGATCCAGTGGAGGTGATTAAACTAAGGAAATGTTCGGGAGAAACCAGTACCCCGTCTCATCTGGCCTCACCTAGGCGAGAGATAGATAAGGTCGAAATGTTGGAAACGAGTTAAGTATAAAAGATTAAATTTCCAACTTTAAACAACTTGGTTTGTATAGAGATAATCTTCTTATAATTGATATTAAGTTCCAAGGATGGAACTCATACTACTCATATGAATTTACATGGTGATTTCACAGTTACTCGATGGATAGTACTTTTGTACATGGAAATTAACATCAAGTATAATTTGAAATAATTTCTATAGATCTGTTTCATTCAAGTATTAACTAATTTGGATTTACCATCTTATGTAACATTATTTTAACTTATTAAAAATTTACATTTCTTAGAATTGAGAAATCTTTGGTAAAATTTAAGAAAAATGTTTGGAATTATTCTAAGTTTTAAAAAGAGTTAAATTAAACCAAAGATTTAACAAGAAGAGTTTAATGAATTCCATGTATGCTAAAAATAAATGGTTTTTAGAAGATAAATATCCTAATGAGGATTATTCTAAGTTTTAACAAAGGGATTTTAATTGCTTGCTCTGTGGTGCATGATAGGGGGTTCTCGCTTGTGTTTGGTGGCGAGCAGATGACTATAGCTTCTAAATGTCCTAGTGAGAATGGGTTTGTGCAGTCGAGAGGCTGGTTGTGATAGCAAATTGTAAGGTACCAATGTGTGTCATGGTGGTTGTATGCACTACCTTTGAGGGATAAAGGCTCGGTGGTCACATTTGGTATAAAAGCTTAGGTTTAGCGAACACCTGAGCTTGACCGGGGTAAGAACTCATCAGAGACAATATTAGTAATATTTTAGGATGAGTAACTCATTAGGGATATGGTTAGTAACACCATACAATGAGTTGAGAGTATAATATATATGAATGTGTATCTGTTAATGTACAAAAACGATTTTTTTAGATTTTATTGTAAATATAAAAGATATGTTTTTAAAAACATATAGTAATTTGAATGATAATTTAAAAAAAAAGTTAATAAAGGGATTTAAAACTATAATATCTTATGATGAGAATTTTATAATTTGACTATAAAATGTTTATTAGATAAGAATACTAAGGAGATGTATATAAAACCTAAGAATTTGGATAATGAGAACTTTTATCTAAAAGGGTTTTTGAAGAAAATTTCCAAAGGGTTTTTGTATTGGTTTAGAAGTAACAAAACCATGTGCTTAGTAAAGTATTCAACCGTCAACTGAAATTATGATACCGGAGGGTTATACCACGAGTAATAGAAATTTCATATAAAAGATTTTTAAGAAATAAGTTTAAAAGGACTTTGAAAGCTGATGATAATAATGTTTGAAAAACATTTTGGAAAGATTTGACCAAATATCGATTGGCTTTCAAAATTTGATCAAGTATGATTTTAAGGAAAATACCATAGTGCTTAGAGAATTATAACCCATAACTATCAAATGAATTTGTGATAGCGTACATTTAAATTTAAACCTTGACATTAGAGTAAGTCAATATCCATATCTAGGAAGACTTTGTTTGCATTGGTAGAAACCATTCGTGGGTAAGTATTCGTAGGGGGAGACCTCAAAGAGAATGAAATTTTGAGGATGAAATTCTCTTTAGAATTTGAAATTTCAACTTTAGAATAAGTATTACCTGTTTTGCACTTAATTTCGAGGATGAAATTCTCTAAAGGAGGGAGTCTATAACGACCTATAAGTTCATCACTTTAATAAATTAAGATTACTTTTGAATATTCAATTATAAGGATTTATAACCCTAATAATAATATTTTGAACCATAAATAAAAATGGTAAACTTGTCTAAAAATATATCAACAAAGATTTAATTGATTAATGACATCATTAGTGATGCTTATATATAATAATTAATTTATGTCTGAAATTGAGATTTAATGATTATTATAAATATTCAAATAATAGTTTTAAAATGATAATAATACATTCATAATAGTAATAAAGTGATAATAAATAAAATATGATAGTTTATTAAATTTATAAATAAGATTTGAAATTATACGAAAAATCGGTATCGGTTTATCTATGTAGTAACACTTTTTGTAAGCAATTGTTTAATATTTATTTATATGGTTTCATAAATCAAATATGATCATTTTAATTCATGTATAATAATAAGAAAATAGTTTCCAAACTTTGTTTACAAATATATGTATGTTAATTAAAATATGACCGAAGATCGGAATCCGAATTCGTAATGGTTTAATGTACATAACATATACGACATTATACAAATGACTTGTACACTATTATGGCATGCGCAGACACACGTTATCGTATACATAAACACATGATAAGAGTAGAAAGTAAATATATATTTGCATAAGGTAATAAAATAAATATCTAAAGTAATTATTACTATAAAAGAAAATATCAAATCAACCTTACACCACATCATATCAAGACATACACCATCATCACCACCATTACCTATACCTCACCAACACATGGCTATGGAGGAGGTAGAGGCGACTATTAAGATATTTTATTCTTTAAATTTTCCTGTAAATACCTTATCTCTTCTTCATAATTTCCTAAGTTTTTTCTTCATCTTATCCCTCATTTCTAAACTATGTCCATGGCTTTTCAACTTAATAAGATATTGAAGAAAATATTTGTGGAATAAGTCAAATTTATATAATATGTATATAGAAGTATATACTCCTCAAAACACTTCAAAATCACTCCTTTCCATCATCAAAACCCACGACACCATCTTCCACCACCTTGGCCATAAGCAACCACCACCTCCATGCTTGGCCGTAAGCACTAGAGCTTTCAAGGACCAAGGTCGAGCCACTTTAAGGCTTCGAGGATCGAGGTCGTAGAGTTTTAGTTTGAGTTAGCAAAGCTATAGCGAAATATAGTTTGTTCGTTACCAAATGAAGGTGAGAACTCCTAAATTAAATCTTTATAAATAATTATAAATGTTTGACATGACTATTGAAATGCTTAAGATGTTTGGTTGGATGAATTACAGTAATTAGTGGATATCTGAAAGTAATTAGTAACAAAAGTTAGATATGTTATGTAAAAATTTAGAAACTCCAATTATATTATATATACATATATTGGATGCTATGATTGTTTAACATGATTACTTATCATATTTTGATGTTGTGAAAATATTGTTGTTTGGACATATAAACAAGTCACGTTAAATACACGTCGATATTACACAAGGAAATCACTTTCTTAATCAAGTTATAAAAGTAATATGGAATCACTACATCTCTTTAAAATGATTTGAAATTGACTTGGAAATGTTTTGTAAACATATAAACTTGTCTAGATGAGTTTTGAATGGAAACAGAATAACGAGTCAAACTAGGCGCCACGTAAAAGTAGTTTGCAATTTCACACCGCAAAATTTAAATGAGCATATAAAGTGGAATATAGTTCGGAATTCTTTGTAACAAGAATTTTCCGAACTATTATATATATAGTTTTCAAACAAAGGAAAAATATCGGTATTTCAATAAGTAGATTTTTAAATATAAGTAAAATAAGTTCTCAAAATAATCGCAGATTTGCAGTTTGAAATCCAAAAAAGGATTTTTTTTTTTAAATTTAATACTTTTAAATGTTTTAAATATATAGGAAAATCATTATAAATTGCTTAAAATGTTTTAAAATAGATTTGAGTTGTATAAATAAATTTTCAAATGATAGAAAAGTCATTTTGGTCAATATAACTTTAAAAATACTATTCGTAGCACTATTTGCAGCGGTTTTCAATAACTTTTGAAATACATCTTTAAGCTTAAAAATTCTTTCTCAAATCTTTTATAAATGTTTTAAATGAATAATTAAGTGTTTTAAAGATGATTTAAAGATTTCATGATTTATTTAAGAGGATTTAAATAAAATAATTAAAGAAAAGCTATTATAAGCAATTGTTTTAATCTTGGCTCTTTTAAGCCAATGAGTACACCTGATTTTACTATTCATGAGATCTAGTGCAGGTGATTAAACTAAGGATTCAGGAGTAACCTGTGCTATGGCTCACCTTGGCGTGGGATAGATAAGGTTGAAATGTCGGAAACGAGTTATTTATAAAAGATTAAATTTCCCAACTTTAAACAACTTAGGTTGTATAGAGATAATTTTATTATAGTTGTTATTAAGTTCCAAGAAGGGAACTTGTACTGCTCATATGAATTTACAAGGTGATTTCACCGTTACTCGATGGATAATACTTGTTGAATATGGAAATTAACATCAAGTATAATTTGAAATAATTTCCATGGATCTGTTTCATTCAAATATTAACAAATTTGGATTTACCATTTTAGATAACATGGTTTCAACTTATTAAAAAGTTATGTGTTTTGGAATTAAGAAATATTTATTAAAATTTAAGTAAAATGATTTGGAAATATTTTTGTGTTTTAAAAAAAGTTTAATTAAACCGAAGAACTTAGCAAAGAGAGTTTTAATAAAAACCTTACATACTGAAAAGGAATGGCTTTAAAAATATAAATATCTCTAGAAGATATTTGGATTAAAAGATATTTATTAATGGAATATTAATCACCTATTTATAAACCATCTTTTTATCGATGATTGGTTTGAAGGTACCGAGGTCAGATTTAGGTGATTCCTGTCTAAAAACCACTTCGAACCAATTTACGTGTTAAAAAATGAAGATATATATATATATATATATATATATATATATATATATTCGAAACCATAATTTTGAAGATAGAAGGTCTTCATTTCAAAAGGACCACTTGTTGATAATCTCTAGGCAGCTCCCAGGATAAATAAATAGCAGCGGTCCATTCCGTTTGAAAATCTTCAAAACACGGGGACTATTCGTTTCTAATCCTTGGGGCGATTCCCAACAGGATGTGGTAGGAAAGTACCTTCGATTTGTCTTTTTCCTAGACAACTTGTATGAATGAATGTCCGAAGTTGAATTTCTAGATCATATTGATTGATCTCTATGAATGGCTAAGGCAACTTCTTTTATCTTAACACCCTTTCCTGAGACATACGAGATCAAAAGTTATACGTTTATAGAAATCAGTTGTGTGATTTGTGAAATGGTAAAGTGGCATTCAAAGTGGAATATGTTCTACATAAAAGGTAATCGTTACCTCAAAGCCTCATATCTGAGAATGGTGAAATAGGGGATGCTTGAGGGCTAAGTGGCTCGCAACTATCAGGGTATGAAATCACCTTCTAGATCTATAAATTTTCTACCCACTATAACGCCGGGTTTAAATTAAGAGGTATATGCTATGAGATGTCTCGGATAAGTCGGTTACGACCATGTATGTAATAATCGATGTTATTCACGTAATTTGTGGATAGATCGATCTTAATTCGCATGAGGACCAACATAAGGACCATGGGTGCATTCCTCTAAAAATGTACTGTACGGGTAGTAGTCCCTTACCTCACTATTCAGTTGGAAATCTAATCTCCAGTAAGTGCCTTCAATTTTATTTTGTAGAACCTTAAATGTTTAGGTTTGGAATTTAATATGGTAATAATTTTAGCTAAGATTCATAAGTTTACTTGCAAATATTTTCAAAAGAATGTCATTGAAAATAATATTACCAAATTTCCACGTAAAAATGTTTTGGCTATCATAAGGTAAAAATTCGTTGTGTGCTTATGTGCTGCATGGACTTATGAGATAACTTTTGTTTTCAAACACTCGTATTTTTAGTTTCTCACACCAATCCTGTGACCAAATCAGAGTTTATTTCCCTTTCCTTAAAGTCTAGGTGTCCTATTTTTTGGGCAACCTAATAGTCAGGTTTAGTTAGATGAAATCTGGAAGAGCTCGAAGCATGGAGTTAGAAGATTCTTCAGTAGACTATTACCTCTTTTCCACCACACTTGTGTACTATTGTATTCAACTTTTGTATTGTTAACCCGCCTTTGGGCAAGGCTACATGTAGGCGGATTTAACCTAATCAACTGCATAGAGGACAAAGTTGGATTTCACGAGTAACAAGCATGATATCGAAGCCAAAACATAGCATAGTCGGCGAACAAGCAGCGCGATATGTCTAAAATATGGTTTCGACAGAGATCGAGTCGTTTTAGATTGCTTGGAATCTGCTCTGATTCATCTCTTGGTTTACTTTGAGTTTCCAGGAAGTTCGCTTCGAGTCATGGAAGGATCTACTATGGGTCTTCAATAAGCTAGCCAACTCGCAGGTTACTTCGAGTCTTCACAGCGTCTTCTTCGAGCCATTAGGAGATCTACTTCGAGCCAAGAGGAAGGTTACTTCAAGTTGTGACCGTGAAATGATCAACAGCCTAGGTCCTCACCAACTTCGTATCCATGTCGTTCGCATCCATCAAGTTTGCACTCGTTCGTTTCGTATCCATCATATGAGCCTTACTTGTATCGATGAGAATTCATAACGATAAAGACAAAACTCAATTGGTTCGCATCCATCAGCCATTGCATCTCTTCATGCCCGTCAAAGCTAGAGAACTTCGTATCCATGGAAGAGTTGTCATTTCATATCTATCATATTTTCTCCATTTCGCATCCATCCGCAAACAAGACTTCGCATTGATCTCGTTCCTACATGTTTCGTGTCGGTCCCTCCATCCACTAAAAGCGATCGGTACGAAACGATCAATACAAAATAGTGACCCATCATCGATATGAAATGACCTGTGAGCATCGAAACGAACATACCCTCAAATGATCGATACGAAATCAATGCTTTCCATCGATACGAAAGGAAACACAAAACGTCGGTACAAATAGAATACATAGCTGATCGATATGAACAAGGCCGAATCTCATCAATATGAAGGAGGCGTAAACATTAGAAAGACTTGGTCGATTCGACGTTGAAAGTGGATCAATCCTAAAGGTTAGCGCCACGTCAAATAGCATTATGTGCGGAATCACCGATGCAGAATCATCGATACGAATAGGATCGATACGAAGAGAACGACAACTGAAAAGCTAAAACTTGCATCAATCATAACTCACAATCTACAAGTCCAAATGCCACCAAATTTTCACAGGAGCTTACGTACAACCTGTTTGTACCAAAATTGGGCACAACACTCGTCGGAAGTTTTTGAAGAGATAATAAATGAAGAATGCAAATTAAAACAGAGGATTATCTAACAAAAACTCCAAATAGCATGTAAATAAACGCGTAGACAAGCAATTTATAGTGGTTTGGCGTATTGCCTACGTCCACTGTGAAGTTTTTATACTTTTATTGACTTTCTTTCGATGATTACAAGTCGGTACAGCAATCAACAGTGAATTACAGCTAGGAATTCGAATTTAACAGCAAGTTTATGATATCAAATGATGGAGATCTCAATCTGGCAGAGTCTGGGTGCTTCAGAATCCAAAGGTCCCCTTTCTACTGGCCCTGGGGCTCTATTTATAGGCGTAGGCTGCTGATATTTCGCTGAAAACTCGGGAGACCACTTCTGGCATGCGTGGGGGCCCACACGCACGGTCTCAGGAAGTTTGGGCCCACTTTGGCATCGGTTCGAACTCCATTCGAACCGATCAAGAATTCATCCAATCGAGGTGAAATTTGGCGTGGACATTCTTCAACATGTATGCAAGCTTCTGTGAAAATTTCATGGCATTTGGATCAGTAGATTGGGAGATATGATGGATTCGAAATGGGGTTCATTGCATGGTTGTTTGGTTCGAAACCATGCTTTCGAACCGATGGTTTCGAATCCATCATGGCACGTATCTTCGTGGTGACGTGGAGCGCAAACTTCGAATCAATCCGGTCTTCACTCCGAGTTGACCGCTTCGACTCCATATATCTCGGCGAATTCGAACCGATGGAAGACACGTCATCATGGTTGGTTGACCCAGTGGATTCGAATGAGGCTACACAGGATGGGTTCGAACTTGGCATCATGGATGGGTTCGAACATGACTTCATGGACGGGTTCGAACGAGGTTCCATGTTTGGGGTTCGAGCAATGTCCAATGATGGACTCGAACAAGGATTCTTGTTTGGAGTCGAACAAGGCTTTCTAGTGGGTTCGAAGCATGGCTTCTGTGATGGATACGAGCTATGTCACTTCTCCATAGATACGAGGCCCATCGATTCGAACAGAATGGATTCGAAGGTGATGGAGTCGAAGGTGATGGAGTCGAACCCGTGGTGGTTCGATGGATTCGAAACTTATGGATTTGAAATCAATCGTTTCGAACCGTTGGTCAACGATGGGTTCGAAACCTAAGTCTTCCCCTTCAAGTTGAATTGATCATAACTCGAGCATATGAACTCGGATTGACTTGAAACTCGTGATGTTGACTCCTATGATCTTTCTTTCCGTGTCCTATCAATTGTGGCCCAATCTGGACTTGGACAAAATTCAATGATATCCATAGCGAGATGAAGTATGACCGGTCTCTAAGACGAACTGTTCTCCGTTTCTGATCGATCTTTTTGGTATCGCGGCTTTGCCAAAAAGCGGGATAACATTTTTCCCCCCAAAGTACGTCTTATGGAACATGACGTGCTTTGAACAGCTGCAATTTCTCTGAACAATCATTGCCCTCTTTTTTGTTGAAACTCGTATGCTGTATTGTTGTAACCTTGTGTTGACATGATTGATTGCTGTATAATAGTGCTTAGCCGTTGGCTTTTGCATTCGTAACATGATGAGTGTTTGATCCCTGTAAATGTTTAAAATCGATTGTTAGTTCGACATATATGCATATATGTTAGTTTGACCCTTGCAAATGTCGTGCGTCCATGAGTCGTGTTAGTTTAGTTTGCTATTGAACTTCGTATCAATTCTCTCCTGAACCGATTTTGAAATTTGAATTGAGACAACGCTTGATGGTTGTTTTGGAAGGTTCCTTCGTATCGATCCTCTCCTGAACCGATGCAGAAGGTTGAAGGAAACGACTCTGCGTTGCGTGATTGTGACATTTCGAACCGATGGGTGCGAGCTCCGATGGATTCGAAGTTAACATCCATATGGGTGGAGTACGCTTATGCAATGGTGGGTTCGAAACTGATCTTCGAATCAATGACTTGGATGGGTACGAAACTTTCGTTCGTGACAGTGGGCCATGGGTGGAGTTGTAATTTTGTTGACGTGAACCGGGTTTCGAACTGATGCGCCCACCGTTGGTTTCGAACCGATGCGTACCGATGCCTTGCCGTGTGTTTCACACCGATGGAGCCTCAAACGTATGGGTTCGAAGGTAGATTTCGAATCGGTTCTGCATTTTGACCCGTTGTAATCGGTCGAGTTTACCGGAATGCGAATCGACCCGGTCATCTCCAAACCCCATATAAATAGCAAGGACCTCGGCATTTTTCACTTTTTACTTTTTTACTGTTCTCTGCATCGTCTCGAAGCTTCAGAGAGGAAGGCACTGTGTTTTATATTCGAACCATTTGAGATCCAAATCTTCAATTCTTCAAACCTATCATCCAAACTAGGTAACTAACCTCGAATCCACATGGCAAAGCTACCTCGAACCCATCACTACTTCACCGATCGACCTTTCTTGGGATTCGGTAAATCCAGATCTGGCTTTTGGAGGAATTTCGAACCAACGCGGGGACTCGTGTTCGAATCGATGATGTTGCATTCCTGGGATGACCTTATAGGGGCGGCACAGTTCGCATCGACTGGATCCCTTCGAAGGGTCTATTCGAATCGATGGATTCGAACCCATTTGTTGTCGTTTCGAAGTTCTCAATTTTACATCGATATGGAGGCTATCGATTCGAACGTGATCGATGTCAAATTGAGGGCTTCCTTATCGGTTCGAATCAGCTGACCGAGGATCGATTCGAAGTCGTCCCTCACTAATCGATTTGAACTTGGCACTTGACCGTCGATTCGAGGCTCGCTCCTTTGCGTCGGTTCGAAAGGGTATGATGATGATGGGTTCGCACAAGTTCCTTGTGATCGGTTCGAAACTCCATATATTGGATACCAAAGTTTGAAATTTTCTGAGTATAATTCCGACGAGCTTCACTCCTGCATATTTGGACATGTTAAACTGCATACTTGACCTCCTTTCGAAGCTCGTCGATGGAACAATAACAATTTTTATTCGAATCAATTATCCTTATGTAAAGGGTTTAGCGATGACGGTCAGCGATGACGGTCAGCGATGACGGTCATTACAACTGGGCTCTGTAGCTTTGTCGTTTGCGTGTTTTCTTTAATTCTGCGATATTCATCCAAGTAATGCACAGCACCGCACAACACACATTCATACACTATACACTGGGGAATTCACGGGTCTCTTGTCATCTAATGATGGTTTCTCATGAGTTAGTCAGTTATGGAGCCTTCGAGTTCGCAACAGCAGGAAATTCCACAAGATATCCAGAGTACAGTTCCCCCGAGGTTAGAGGTCCCGGACATTGATCCTGAAATTATCGGTCCAGCGCCGGATGAACTTCCCAACGCGTCATTCATTGCTAATCCATCAGATTCTGTCCCATCTCATATTTCCGAAGATATGCTGGGGAGGATATGTCTGAGGCATGGTTTGTCACTAGATGACGTGTTACTACCGGGGCCAAACGACAGACCACACAACCCGCCGGAGGGGTATACCGCATTCAATCGCCATGCGTGCGCGGCTGGGACGCTTCCTCCGTTCAATGAGTATATAAGAGAAGTGATATATTTTTTGGGAATCGCACCATCCCAACTTCACCCGAACGGGTATGCTTCGGTGAACAGCCTGTTCATCGTCTTTATGGAATACCTTCATAGACCACCAGCCCCGACCGAAATCAGATACTTGTTCAACTTCAAAACTCGAAATGATTACCCATCTTTTAAATTCTTGGAGGCAGTACGGAATTGTCAAGTGGTCACCGGGTCCTGGACTAGGTTAAGCTATTACAGGACGGAATGGTTCTACGTCAGATGTCCTCCGGGCTTGGCCAGGCGATGGTTATTTAGACGTGAGTGTAGCTGAGTTATCAAGTAATTACTAAGGCAATTGTTGTCAAAGTGAAATTTATGTTTTTTCTCTTTTTTACAGCGATGATCCAGCGTCCCGACGGTGAAAACTTTAAGGAGATAGTACGAGTGCTCCGAGAGATCCCGAGCGACGACAGGGATATCGACGTGTTGTTGACGGATAGGAATCTCCGGGCCTGTGGGTTAATCGAACGATGGCAGAGCATACTGTTTGAGGGGGCATTAAAGGCCGTTTTGAAAAAACGAGTCAAGCACAAGAAGCCTAAAGTCACTATAGCCGAGGAGGCAGACTCTGAGAGAACTCCTACTGACGACGAGCCGTTGTTGGAGCCTACGGACGTGGCTCAGGATGTTGAAGAGCAAAGAAAAGGAAAGGCTGCCATCGTCATGTCAACTAGGAAGGGGAGATGGAAGTCGGTTGTCACGGCCTGATCCTCTCCCGGAGTTAGAATTTTCGAGATGTCTCCTCTGTGAACCGAAAGTCTTTACGAAGGGCTTACCGACCTTCCAATCCCGGATGATGTGTCTTTTCAGCATGACGCCGGGTTGGAGGAGTTTCATCGTACTCTAGAATTGAGCGAGCCTTTTATTACTAGCTCAGTCGACACTTCTGGTTGGTCGGGGGGAATACATATTCATACACATTTCACGACACCACATAGTCCCGAGTCTTAGGTTATCGGTTCTGAGAAGCCACTAACTTTATTCACATTTCGCTTTGCAGATATCATGACTGGACGTGGTTCAATGCTGGGGAGCCTACGACACGCTCGCAAATCTTCCTCATACTACGAGTCACAACGGAGAGAAGGAGACAGGGGTTACGATCGTAGGTATTCCGGGTATTCTAGCCAAGAACGGAGAGATAGGGATTACAGACATCGGTCTCGATCGCTCACCCCTCCTCCAAGAGCTCCTATACAGCCTCCTGTCCATGTTCCTCGTCCTTCTGATTCCTCGTACCACCAGTCGACCTCTCAATCTTCTAGGCATGAACCTCGCCATCCCAGATCTGAGGCAATGCCTCCAGTAGTTGCGGAACAACCTCCCACTGAAATTTCGGGAGAAGGAGCAATCAGGCTTGCTCAGCTGAAGAAGGGCTTTCCGAACATTTGCTTCAACAACTATATCTTTCCTCTTCACCTGAAAAGAATTCCGCCGGAGGCCGAGCAGACGGCGCACGATTATGTGCACGATTTTTATGCCCAATACAGGGCATGGTACCAGGCGGCCGAGAAGGCATCGTCACTGGCCTTTGAGCGTGGGGCCGTCAACGAGAAGTTACAGGCAGAGTTGGCCCAGAAGAACCGTATTATTGAGGTGCTTAACACCGAGGCCGAATCTTCTAGAAAATCAGAGATGGAAGCCATCAAAAAGGCCAATGAAGCCCAACTTACGATGGATAGAATGAAGCGTGAACATTATGCCACGGTAGAGGACATGGGCCATCGGAATACTCTGGTCACTGCCGAAAGGGATGCGGCGCTAAAGGAGCTAAATGAGCTCAAATCCAAATTCGCTGAAATCGCCAAGGATAGGGACGATGCAAACAATGCATCCCAGGAGGCGTGCGAACAAGCTATACTCCGGACTGAACGGGATGAGGCAGTGGCCAAAGTTCAAGAGGTCGAGGTGGAGATTGAGGAGAGAGTTCAGCAAGCCGAGGCCAGGCTAGAGGCCGACATTGAAGATCTGCTTATCACCTACAATGCCGATGTATTGAAGCACAGAAACTTGGCCTGGCTTCAGGATTACCCAGTGCATCTCCACAGTGCTTGGGAACGATTGGTTGAGGGGGAAGAGGAAGCACACCCGGGCGAATCGGTCGACCGATTCGAGCTCGAAAACCGATTGTTAACAGATGAGGAAAAGAAGGTCCTCCATGATGCTATAATCGCTCATGAGAAGGAGATGGTTGGTGGTCGATCCTTGGAGGCCGGAGAAGGTTAAGGCGTCGAGCATCGTGCCGCCGCTCTCGAAATCACCGCTCCGCCTCCGTCTGAGCCTGTATCTGCGGTTAGTTCACAGACCGTTCCCGCTTACGATCCAGAGCAACCGCGGTTATCACCAATTCACGAGCACGTCTCCGAAGCCGTCCCACCATCAACAAGCCGAACTGAGGAAGGTATTCTGAACAAATTTCAAGTGCATTTTCGCTAGAACTCTCGTTTCGAAGTGATCGTTTTTAACCCCTTCTCTTCTTTATTCAGTGACCAGGACTACCCCGGTATCTTCGACCCAGGAGCCGAATCAAGGGCAGAAAGCTATTACTACTGAAACGACTGTCGTGACAACGGCAGCGTCTACCGGAGCGGCGCAGGAAAGCTCTTTGTCTCTTGACGAACAAATGGTGAGTGAACTACTCGGTCAACAGGGAGACTTCTCTACGGACTTGCCATTTATCATCAGTGAGCTCCCGCCAGCCTCTAGCTCTTTCGTGCAGACTGGAGTTGCCCCCAGCCAGGCCCCATCAACTCGAGATGAAGAAATTTTGGCCGAAATCGACCAGTATCCTCTTCATCCAAGTAGGACCAACCTGGGCGGATATAACAAGCGGGTCAATAGTCGGGGCTTCAACCTTGTCTGCATCACGGTCTCGGAACACGATGTCATCTGTCATCGTCTTTTGTTGTTTGGCCGGAGCCCCTTCGTCATAACTACTGCAACATTCGAAGTCCATATGCTTAACCGAGCTAGCATATGACTCCATCTCTTTCCCACTCTTATCCGCTGGATGGGGACCACCACTGACGGTGTTTATCACTAGCCTTCCCCCTTTTGGGCGGGTTCTTCCTGCCTTGGTTGATTTGGCCGATCGTTCTGGTTCGACGGACCCGTGCCACCAGACTGCGGCGCCCGTACAAACTGGTCCAACTTCCTTTCCCTGATCAACTTCTCAATTAAATCCTGCAAGTGTCTGCATTCATTGGTATTGTGGTCGTAACTGTCGTGAAATCTACAAAACTTGCCCGTTTGAATCTGTCTCTCCGACGATGGCTTCGGAGTAGGCTTCTTGTATTGCATGGCGTTACAAGTTTGTAGATATACCTTCTCCAACGATGTATTCAGCGGAGTATAATTGTCGAACATAGGGGCCCTACGCCTTGGCCCACGGTTCTGATCCCTCTTCCTGCTCTGATTCCCATTATTATTCGGTTGTGATTGCTTCTTCTGGATATTTAACTGCACTTTCCCGGAACTCTCTCCCGATTGTTTAACAGCCACATTGCTTTGAATCCCCTCTCCACTGGGTCCTGCGTCGTCCTGTTTCCTAGACTGCCTCGCGTCCTCACGCCTCAAGAACTGGGCGGCTTTGGAGTAGAAGCGGTCCAACGACGCAGGAAGTTTTCCTACCGACCAATTTCCAAAATCTGAATCAGGGTCAATCCCCTTCATCAATGCCATCAGAATCGAGTTATCATTGGGATTGGTGATTTCCACACAGGCCATATGGAATCTCTCCAAATAGTGTCTAAGAGTTTCTCCTGGAGCTTGGGTAACACTAGACAAAGTGTTGACGTCCTTAGGCCTTGCAACATGCATGCGGAACTGTTCCACGAACTTCCTGGCCAGCTGATTAAACGAAGAGATAGAACGGGGTGGCAATCGCGTGAACCACATCGTAGCAATGCCCCCCAAAGAGATAGGAAAGCTCCTACACTTGACCACGTCGTCTGCTCTAGCGGCGCTCATGGACCATTCATACTTCAATATGTGTTGATTGGGGTCCGAGTTTCCCTCGTACATCGGTAACGTAGGCATCCTAAATCGCCGAGGGGGTTCGGCATACAGAATCTCGTCTGTGAATGGGGTGTGACTCCGGGAGATTCCCCAGTCGTCGTTAGTAAACCCCTGACTTTCACGGATCATCTGCCTGATCATTTCCGGAAGATCCGTTACAGCTGCGTTCTGGGCATGTCGAGCCAAGGTGTGGTCGGGTTCCACAATGCGGGATTGGACCGGATGTTGTCGACGGTCCGGATCTCGCCTCCTTGGTTCGACATCTTCTGGTACATACGGCTCAGGAGTTTGTCGTCGTTGGTGGTGGTTCTGATCCGACAAAGTATGGATGTCAATCCCGGGCTCCATAGCAATGGTTGCAGGACGGTTGTCGGTAGTGTGTTGAGGAACAGTGCCTCCCCGGGAGGAAGGCCCTGTATGGAAGCTAGCAGATGGGCCGACTCGTAGTTGCCCGACCGTCAATGCCGGAAGGTTTCCAGTAGCCTGTGCATAATTCCCATCCATTCGGGGTCGTGGAGGTCGGTGATGATAATCGAAGGAAGCCGAACTCTCCGTGGAAGACTGGGATGCGTAATCCCTTCGAGACCGCCTGCGCTTATGACTGTGTAGTTGGAGGGTTAATTCAGCATTAGCGCGTAGTTGCTCCGTTAACTGTTGCCGACTCTGGGTTAGCTCCTGGAGCAACGTTTGAAACTCTTGCCTCGTTACCGGTCCGGATGACTCTGAAGTCCCGGCGACGTCCTGAGTAATTGGTAGCTGCGCGGGATTTGGCCTATCCCGGCCTTCCTGGCTACCAAGGTTAGAGGTGGTTCTGGCGCTCACTATTGTGAATAGTAGGATCCTTTCCTAGACTTTTATAAAATCTGAATAAAACGGAAGGAATCCGAACTTGAGAATCGGATCTCTCTCTTAGATTTATGCAATCCGGTATCGATGACAGATCCAGGGAGCAGGAGAAAACTGAGTATTCTCAGTGAAAGCACCAAAGTGTTTGTACCAAAATTGGGCACAACACTCGTCGGAAGTTTTTGAAGAGATAATAAATGAAGAATGCAAATTAAAACAGAGGATTATCTAACAAAAACTCCAAATAGCATGTAAATAAACGCGTAGACAAGCAATTTATAGTGGTTCGGCGTATTGCCTACGTCCACTGTGAAGTTTTTATACTTTTATTGACTTTCTTTCGATGATTACAAGTCGGTACAGCAATCAACAGTGAATTACAGCTAGGAATTCGAATTTAACAGCAAGTTTATGATATCAAATGATGGAGATCTCAATCCGGCAGAGTCTGGGTGCTTCAAAATCCAAAGGTCCCTTTTCTGCTGGCCCTGGGGCTCTATTTATAGGCGTAGGCTGCTGATATTTCTCTGAAAACTCGGGAGACCACTTCTGGCACGTGAGGGGGCCCACATGCACGGTCTCAGGAAGTTTGGGCCCACTTTGGCATCGGTTCGAACTCCATTCGAACCGATCAAGAATTCATCCAATCGAGGTGAAATTTGGCGTGGACATTCTTCAACATGTATGCAAGCTTCTGTGAAAATTTCATGGCATTTGGATCAGTAGATTGGGAGATATGATGGATTCGAAATGGGGTTCATTGCATGGCTGTTTGGTTCGAAACCATGCTTTCGAACCGATGGTTTCGAATCCATCATGGCACACGTCTTCATGGTGACATGGAGCGCAAACTTCGAATCAATCCGGTCTTCACTCCGAGTTGACCGCTTCGACTCCATATATCTCGGCGAATTCGAACCGATGGAAGACATGTCATCATGGTTGGTTGACCCAGTGGATTCGAATGAGGCAACACAGGATGGGTTCGAACTTGGCATCATGGATGGGTTCGAACATGACTTCATGGACGGGTTCGAACGAGGTTCCATGTTTGGGGTTCGAGCAATGTCCAATGATGGACTCGAACAAGGATTCTTGTTTGGAGTCGAACAAGGTTTTGTGGTGGGTTCGAAGCACGGCTTCTGTGATGGATACGAGCCATGTCACTTCTCCATAGATACGAGGCCCATCGATTCGAACACGATGGATTCGAAGGTGATGGAGTCGAAGGTGATGGAGTCGAACCCGTGGTGGTTCCATGGATTCGAAACTTATGGATTCGAAATCAAACGTTTCGAACCGTTGGTCAACGATGGGTTCGAAACCTAAGTCTTCCCCTTCAAGTTGAATCGATCGTTACTCGAGCGTGTGAACTCGGATTGACTTGAAACTCGAGATGTTGACTCCTATGATCTTTCTTGCCGTGTCCTATCAATTGTGGTCCAATCTGGACTTGGACAAAATTCAGTGATATCCATAGCGAGACGAAGTATGACCGGTCTCTGAGACGAACTGTTCTCCGTTTCTGATCGATCTTTTTGGTATCGTGGCTTTGCCAAAAAGCGGGATAACACAACCCAAAGAATGTTCATACTAAATTTCGACTCGATTGGATCAAATCTTGATTGATACGAAATTCATTCGTATCGATCATCGACCGAGTGCTGGTGACTGGGATCGATCGTGTGGGCCAACTCACATGCCAGAAGAGGTCTCTCGAGATCTAAGCGAGATGTTTGCATCCTATACCTATAAATAGCATCCTAGAGTCTACAGAAAAGGGACCTTTTGACTCTTTTATGTCCAAACTCAGCCGAGATCACTTTTGTACATCAATTCTACTATTGTAACTCATTGTTACCAGTGAAAAAAAATCAATAAAGTAGCAACCCTTTAAAGTGGACATAGGCAACAACACCAAAACATTACAAATCATGTGTTTGTATTGCTTTTCTCTGAAATTTTGAGTGTTCATCATATTTGTATCTCTACATACTTGTTATTTGTGATCTATGATTGTAAATGGGTGCTTTCATCGACAATTGGGTGTTTGCAACCATTTTAGCGCAAACATTTTGGTGCTTTCACTGAGAAGGGCTAGCATTCAGGGATTCTATAGCTTGGATCCTGGATCTGAAGGCTTAAGGACTTAGATTTGGAAAGCAATGGTATAGCAATCAGCAAGGAGACCATGAGCAGAAAGAAGCCAGCATGAAGGAATCAGGAGGCTTCCTCAGGAGCAAATCAAGCCTCGGTTTTCATCACCCGAGATGAGATGGAGATGATGATGGAAGCTCCATTGGAGGGAATACTGAATAGGCAAGAAGAGATGATGCAAAATCTACTCCAACAAGTTGGACAAACTAGAATGCAAAATCAAGGGAACACTATGGCAAAAAATGCTAGAGACAGAGGTCAGGAGCATGGAGCAATCAGAACCCAGAACAGAGCGACCATCAGCAGCGGCCCTAGAGCTAGCTCTCTATGGGAATGTTGATCCAACCTCAGTTAGGATACCAAGCGGACTTATTCAACACGACATTGATAGAGGGATAGACGCCCGTCCAAAAGAGCAGATTCCAGGATTCCCTCATGAACTCGGGGGGCAGATCAGAGGCAATGGACAAGGTTTACAGCTTGGCGACGGTGGAAGATTGGCGAAGATTGTCAGACGAGCCATGAGAGGCAGACTGGTGAATATAGATTTGGAAGATGTTAACAGAAGCCCCTTCACTCCAACAATTAGGAAGGCTAGGAATCCACCTGAGTTCAAGCTACCAACATTGGAGACATATGATGGAAGGACAGATCCAGTTGTTCATCTAACAAAACACATGAGACGTATGGAAGTACAGTGAGCATCGGAGGAAGTCATGGCCGAGTGTTTTCCATTGTATCTGACAGACATGGCATCAATATGGTTCAGGCAATTGGAAAGAGGCTCCATTAGAACATGGACCGAGTTGATTGAGAGGTCCAAAAGGTAGTTTAGAGTTCACATCTCGAGGCCCAAGAATGTGATGAGTCTAGCGGCACTGAAGCAGAAGACTGGAGAATCTTTGAGGAACTTTTTAACATGATTTAATGCAGCAGCAGCATCAGTGGATCACCCAGATCCATCCAAGGTCTTAATGGCAGCTGTATCTGGCATAGCTGATGGAACAGAGTTCAAAAATTCACTAACAAGGGATCTACCTATGGATCTAGATGAGTATTATCATTAGGCCAAAGGATTTCTACGATTAAAGGATGCAAATGTTGAAAGAGAGGAAGGAGAGGGAGTCAACGTGTATGCAGTCAAAAGCGGGGATCCGTCCGGAAAGGATTCAGGCAAGGACAGAGGGAAACAAAAAGTCAAAGATAACGATGATGGACCAAAGCGACCATAAAAAGAACCGAGATTCACCTCTTATACAGAGTTGAATGAATCATTGGAATGGATCTACCAGGACAACAGGGAGAAGGTTCCTTATCAAAAGCAAATGAGGAGGGATCCGGCCAACAGTGAGAGGAAATCAGACAAGTAAGGCTTATTCCATAAGCTAAGCGGCCATAATGCCAATGATTGCAGGCACTTGAGGGATGTGATAGAAGGGCATATTCGGAAGTGCATGCTATTACAATACGTGAGGAGGTGAACCGCGACTATGGAGCAAGAACAACCACCACCGGCACCAACTGGGAATGACTCAGGATCGAGGCATTAGCTTGTCATCAACTGATTGAAATAATGACGAATAAGTGGGAAACTCCACAACAAAACGATTAAGTCATTTACACATGTACATGATCACGAACGGTCCTCAGACATGCTCTGATACGACTATCAATCGCATTAGTGTAGGTGTTTGCACATTGATGTCTCAGTTTTGCTTTTGTTTGCTATTTCTCATGTTTAGACTTGGTTTTGTTGGACATTTTTGTTGAAAGACTCATTTTGAATGTGAATCTGCTATTTGCCATTCCATAATGGCTAAGCCACTTCCACATGTATGGGATCATGAAAGGTCCTCAGGCATGGTCTAAGATGATGATAAACTGCCATAACAAACAATTCAGAAACTCACTCGAACGTGAAATCTGACATTAATGATACTATGTCCCCCTAGCAAACATAATTCGCCGTGAACGGCACCCGACCGTGAACGGTCACAATTTGTCTCGAACAGCACCCGACCGTGAACAGTCGCAGTTTGCCACGGACGGCACCCGACCACGAATGGTCATAATTTGCTTCAAACGGCACTCGATCGCGAACGATCATAATTCGCCTCGAACAGCACCCAACCACGAACGGTTACCATTTACCATAAATGGCACCCGACATTGAACGGTCAGATACCACCTCGAATGACATACGATCTCAAACGATCATCATTCACAATCAGGTAAGACTACCAATCTCTCTTACAGTCATCAATATGATACGAACTCTAGCTTATGGCACTATAAAACACGCCTTTCTATCACAAGCCGTGTTTTGGGGGGCAAAGTGTTAACCCGCCTTTGGGCAAGGCCATATGCAGGCAGATTTAACCCAATCAAGTGCATAGAGGTCGAAGTTGGATTTCACGAGTAAAAGCATGATAACGAAACCAAAACATAGCATAGTCGGTGAACAAACCGCGCGATATGTCTAACATATGGTTTCGACAGAGATCGAGTCGTTTTAGATTGCTTGGAATCTTCTGCAAGTCATCTCCTTGTTTACTTCGAGTTTCCAGGCATTTCGCTTCGATTCAGGGAAGGATCTACTTCGGGTCTTTGATAAGCTAGCCCACTCGCATGTTACTTTGAGTCTTCACAGCGTCTGCTTTGAGCCATTGGGAGGTCTACTTTAGGCCGAGAAGAAGTTTACTTCGAGTCATGGCCATGAATCAATCAGCAGCCTAGGTCCTCACCAATTTCGTATCCATGCTATTCGCATCCATCAAGTTCACACTCGTTTATTTCGTATCCATCAGATGAGCCTTATTTGTATCGATGAGAATTCGTATCGATAAAGACAAAACTCAATTGGTTCGTATCCATCGGTCACCGTATCTCTTCGTGTTCATCAAAGCCAGAGCACTTTGTATCCATGGAAGAGTTGTCATTTCGTATCGATCATATTTTCTCATTTTCGCATCCATCAGCAAACAAGACTTCGCATCGATCTCATTCATACATGTTTTGTACCGGTCCCACCATCCGCTAAAAGCGATCGATACGGAACGATCGATATGAAATAGCGACCTACCATCGATACGAAATGACTTGTAAGCATCGATATGAACAGACCCTCAAATGATCGATACAAAATAAATGATTTCCATCCGTACGAAAGGAAATACAAAACGTCGACACGAATAGAAAACATAGCTGTTCGATATGAACAAGGCCGAATCTCATTGATATGAACGAGGCGTAAACATTGGAAAGACTCAGTCGATTCGGCGTCGAAAGTGGATCGATCCTACAGGTTAGCGCCATGTCAACTAGCATCACGTGCAGAATAACCGATGCGTAATCATCGATACGAACAACATCGGTACGAAGAGAATGGCAACCGAAAGCCTAAACTTGCATCAATCGTAACTCACAATCTACAAGTCTAAATGCCACTAAATTTTCACAGGAGCTTACGTTCAACCCAAAGAATATTCATGCTAAATTTCGACTCGATTGGATCAAATCTTGATCGATATGCAATTCGTTCGTATCTATCATGGAGCGAGTGTGGATAACATGGGATCGATCGTGTGGGCCCGCTCATGTGCCAGAAGAGGTTTCTCGAGATCTTAGTGAGATGTTTGCATCCTACACCTATAAATAGCATCTCAGAGTCTACAGAAAAGGGACCTTTTAGCTCTTCTACATCTAGACTCTACCGAGATCACTTTTGTACTTCATTTCTACTGTTGTAACTCATTGTAACCAGTGAACAAAAATCAATAAAGCAGCAACCCTTCAAAGTGGACATAGGAAATAACGCCAAACCACTATAAAACATGTGTTTCTATTGCTTTTCTTTGAAATTTTGAGTGTTCTTCATATTTTTATTCTCTGCATTCTTGTTATCCGTGATATGTGATTGTAAACGGGTGCTTTCATCGACAACTGGGTGTTTGTGACCTTTTTGGCGCAAACATTTTGGTGCTTTCACTGAGAAGGGCTAGCATTTTGGGATTTTATAGCTTGGATCTTAGATCTGAAGGCTTAAAGACATAGATCTGGGAAGCAAATGGTGAAGCAATCAGCAAGGAGACCAAGAGCAGAAAGAAGCCAGCATGAAGGAAGTCAGGAGGCTTCCTAAAGAGCAAATCAAGCCTCAGTCTTCATCACTCGATACAAGATGGAGATGATGATGGAAGCTATGCAGATGGGAATGCTGTAAAGGCAAGAAGAGATGATGCAGAACCTACTCCAACAAGTTGGTTAAACTAGAATGCAGAATCGAGGGAACACTACGGCGGGAAATGCAAGAGATAAAGGTCAGTAGCATGGAGCAATCAGAACCAAAACAGAGCAAGACCATCAGGAGCGGCCCTAGAGCTAGGGGCACTCCCCAGGAGCATGTTGATCCAACCTCAGGAAGGATACCAGGTGTAGCTGTTCAACACTGCATTGATAGAGGGATAGACGGCCGTCCGGAAGAGAAGATTCCCGGATCTCCTCGCAAAGTCGAGGGTAGATCGTTGGCAACGGAAAAGGACTATAGCTTGGTGACAGTGATAGATTGGCAAAGATGGTTAGACGAGCCATGAAAGGCGGACTGATGAATAGAGATTTGGAAGATGTTAACAGAAGTCCCTTCTCTCCCGCAATTCGGCAAGCCAGGAATCCACCAGAGTTCAAGCTTCCAACATTGGAGACATATGATGGAAGGACAGATATAGCTGTTCATCTAACAAGATACATGAGACATATGAAAGTACTGGGAGCATCAAAGGAAGTCATGGCTCGGTGTTTTCCATTGTATCTGACAGACATAGCAGCATTATTGTTCAAGCAATTAGAAATCAGCTCCTCTAGTACATGGATCGAGCTGACTGAGAAGTTATGGCAGTTCAGAGTTCACATCTCGAGGCCTAAGAATGTGATGAGTCAATGGCACTGAAGCAAAAGACCGGAGAATCTTTGGGGAACTTCTTAACACAATTTAATGCAGCAGCAGCATCGGCGGATTGTCCAGATTCATCCATGGTCTTAATGGCAGCTGTATCTGGCATAGGTGATGGAACAGAGTTCAAAAATTCACTGATAAAGGATCCACCTATGGATCTAGGGGAGTATTATCATGAGGCCGAAGGATTTCTACGATTAGACGATGCAAATTTTGAAAGAAAGGAAGGAGAGGGAGTCAATGTGTATGCAGTCAAAATTGGAGATTTGCCCAGAAAGGATTCAGGCAAGGAAAAAGGGAAATCAAAAGCCGAAGATAACGATGATGGACCAAAGCAATCATGAAAAGGATCGAGATTCTCCTCTTATACGAAGTTGAATGAATCTCTGTAATGGATCTACCAAGACACCAGGGGGCAGGTTCCTTATCAAAAGCCAACAAGGAGGGATCCGACCAATAATGAGAGGAAATCAGACAAGTACTTCTTATTCCATGAGATAAGCGTCCGTAATACCAAACATTGTAGGCACTTGAGGGATGAGATAGTAGGGCATATTCAAAATGGCATGCTATTACAGTACGTGAGGAGGCGAACTGCGGCGATGGAGCAGGAACGACCACCACCAGCACCAACTGGGAACGGCTCAGGATCGAGACATCAGCTTCTCATCAACTGATTGAAATAATGATGAATAAGTAGCAAACTCCACACCAACACGATTAAGTCATTTACATATGTACAGGATCACGAACGGTCCTTAGGCATGCTCTGATACGACTATCAATCGCATCAGTGTAGATGTTTGCACTTTGACGTCTCTGTTTTGCTTTTGTTTTCTATTTCTCATGTTAGGACTTGGTTTTGTTGGACATTATTGTTGAAAGACTCATTTTGATTGTAAATCTGCTATCTGTGATTCCATAATGGTTAAGCCACTTACACATGTACGGGATCACGAATGATCCTCGGGCATGCTCTGAGATGACGATAAACCGCCATAGCAAATAATTCGAAATTTACTCGAATGTGAAATCCGACGTTAATGATACTAAGTCCCCCCGGGCGCACACAATTTACCGCGAATGGAACACGACTGCGAACGGTCATAATTCGCCTCCAAGGCACCCGACCACGAACGGTCACGATTCGCCTCGAACGGCACCCGACCGTGAACGGTTGCAATTTGCTTCGAATGGCACCCGATTGCGAACAATCATAATTCGCCTCTAGCGGCACATGAACGTGAACGGTTACCATTCGCCGCGAATGGCACTCGACCTTGAACGGTCACATACCACCTCGAATGACATAAGATCTCGAACGATCGTCATTCACATTCAGGTAAGACTATGAATCTCTTTTAGTCTTCAACAGGATATGAACGTCCATCATATGGCACTATAAAACACGCATTCCTATCATAAGCCATGTTTTGGGGCACAAAGTGTCAACCCGCCTTTGGGCAAGGCCACATGCAGACAGATTTAACCCAATCAACTTCATAGAGGTTGAAGTTGGATTTCACGTGTAACAAGCATGATAACAAAGCCAAAACAAAACATGGTCGGTAAACAAACAGCGCGATATGCCTAACATATGGTTTCGACAAAGATCGAGTCATTTTAGATTGCTTGGAATCTGCTTCGAGTCATCTCCTTGTTTACTTCAAGTTTCCAGACAGTTTGCTTCGAGTCAGTGAAAGATCTACATCGAGTCTTCGATAAGCTAGCCTAATCGCAGGTTACTTTGAGTCTTCACAGTGTTTGCTTCAAGCCATTGGGAGGTCTACTTCGGGCCAAGAAGAAGGTTACTTGGAGTCGTCGTAGTGAATCAATCAAGAGCCAAGGTCCTCACCAATTTTGTATCCATGCTGTTCACGTCCATCAAGTTCGCACTTGTTCGTTTCGTATCCGTCAGATGAGCCTTATTCGTATCGATGAGAATTCGTATCGATAAAGACAAAACTCATTGGTTCGTATCCATCAGCCATCGCATCTCTTCGTGTCCATCAAAGTCGGAGCACTTCGTATCCATGTAAGATTTGTCATTTCGTATCAATCATATTTTCTCCATTTTGCATCCATCATCAAACAAGAGTTCGCATTGATCTTGTTCATGTTTTGTACCGGTCCCTCCATCCACTAAAAGCGATCGATACGAAACGATCGATAAAAAATTGCGACCCACCATCGATACGAAATGACCTATGAGCATCGATACGAACAGATCCTCAAATGATCGATACGAATCAATGCTTTCCATCGATTCGAAAGGAAACACAAAAGGTCGGTACGAATAGAAAACATAGCTGATCGATACGAACATGGGCAAACTTATCAATATAAACGAGGCGTAAACATCAGAAAGACTCGGTTGATTCGACGTCGAAAGTGGATTGATCCTAAAGGTTAGCGCCATGTAAACTAGCATGATGTGCAGAATTACCGATGCGGAATCATCAATACAAACAGCATCGATACGAAGAGAACGGCAACTGAAAATCATAAACTTGCATCGATCATATTCACAATCTACGAGTCCAAATGCCACCAAATTTTCACAGGAGCTTACGTACAATCAAAAGAATGTTCATGCTAAATTTAAACTAAATTGGATCAAATCCCGATTGATACGAAATTCATTCGTATCGATCACGGACCGAGTGCAGATGACATGGGATCGATTGAGTGGGCCCGCTCACGTGCCAGAAGAGGTCTCTCAAGATCTGAGTGAGGTGTTTGCATCCTACAACTATAAATAACATCCCAGAGTCTGTAGAAAAGGGACCTTTTGGCTCTTCTGCATCTAGAGTCTACCGAGATCACTTTTGTACTTCTATTCTACTATTGTAACTCAATGTAACCAGTGAATAAAAATCAATAAAGCATCAACCCTTTAACGTGGATGTAGGCAACAACGCCGAACCACTATGAATCGTGTGTTTCTATTGCTTTTCTTTGAAATTTTAGTGTTCTTCATATTTGTGTTCTCTACATACTTATTATCTATGATTGTAAATAGGTGCTTTCATCGACAATTGGGTATTTGCAACCATTTTTGGTGCATACATGTATGGATAGAGATTTATAACTGTCCATGTTTAAATTTGAAAATTATATTTTGAATTTGTGTTGTAAATGTTTTGTATATTGGAATAATATATGTTATTCCATTCGTGTAAGATTCTATTCTAGTCTATTTTTCCTTTTAGCCTCAAGGAACTGCCTTTCTGGCACTCGGATTTGTGGCACATGAATACTGAGGATGCATTAATGTCGATTTTCAAGAGTCAAAGAAATTGGTCCTCACGCAAAACTCTATATCCAAATGTCTTATCCGAGGGTTTAGGTATCACTATCGATAATGTTAATATGATGCATCGATCAAAATTCTTAAAGCATTCAATGGACAAATTGACATAAATTTACTTCAAAAATTACTTCCAATATTTACATATACATATATACCTTAATAAACTCAATTTTATATAAAAATAATTGATTACTTGTTTAAAAACATTTCTAATATCATATTTGAAGACATAAATATACCTTAACTGTAAAAATAATTCCTTTCAAAATTCATAGGTAATCTTGTGAATATAATCAAATAATTAATTACTTATAACAATCCAAACATCGCTATTCAATAATCCACACATACAAACAAGCATGCATTCCCTTTCAAGTTCATTTTAATTTCAATTTAACTTTTATAAAAATATTATTTTCACTTTATATGAAAAGATGTTCTCATAGTCCCTTGTGGTAACTTGACCACCGAAGGCACTGCTAGGTTCAAAATCTCAACACTTAAATTAGAAAATTACTTCGAGTGATAGCGCTTACCGAATACAATAGTCAAGGTTGATCAAATAAAGATTGATCAAACATAGCATTCATGTAATAATATCCAAGCATCAATCTACCAAGAGTAACATCCAAATAATGAATATGCTTAATTGAAAGCAATCCATTGGCTTCCAATGTGTAATTTGACCCCTAATGAACCAGATTACTCTATTCAATGCCACACTGAAGTCTAATCTTCTTTTAACAGTGCCTACACTTTATGTCAGACAATTGCTTCTACTTTCTCTACCCTTATCAACTACTATGTATCTCATATACAGGTTTACACTCAGAATGTGTAACGACCCGCGCATCGATTTGGGAATATTTAATCAATTTTAAATATTCAGAAAGATAGATTTTATGATGAAAATAAAACTCTTTTTAATGATTAATAACAATGGTGAAATAGTTTTCCAAATTTGTATACAAAAATATTTTGTTTGAAGAAAAATCGAAAATATGATCGAAAATCGTTTTCGAATTTTCATTGGCTAAAATTTCGAAACATTATAAACATGTTGGCTAACTTATGTTCACGCATATTTAACAACTTAAGTATGATAAAATAAACCATATGGTGGTAATATATATACTTAAGTATGTAAGTTGATATGACTTTTTATGTAGTTAAAATAAAAATAAAATTAAGAAAAGTAAAAGAAACATAAAAAAGTACCAAAGCATTTAATTCATGTTGGAATGAGAAGAGGGGATAAAATGTGGCTTGTTATGTGACATGGAGGGGAGACAAAGGTGGTGATGTGGTATTTAGTTTGTGGAGGTCAAGTACCTTAGGGCTAATTAGGTAATTTAGTAATTTCATGTTATATAAAAATCAATTTATATATATATATATTATTTCTAACGTTTTCACTTTATTTCCATTGTCTAAATCCTCTCTAAGATTCATGAAAAACTTTCATGGATTCTCTTTTAGTTTCAAAAGTTTTAAAATTTTACTTTTAAATTCATTTCAAACTTTGTTTCAAAACTTCTCCATTTTCCTCCTCTTCCTTCTATCCTATCTTCCTCATCTTCGAACCAAATGGATATTTTCTTTTTTAAAACTGTATGAAATTTCAATAACTATAATTTTTATTTGTGTCACATTTTAAAAAATTTAGTGTAGCTATGTCAAAAATTCATTTCTTTCAAACATGTTTTTGGACTCAAAATTTTCCAATCTGAAAACACCTCTTCTCCTATTGACCATATCTCTCTCAAAAACCTTTGAAATTAAGTGTTTCTTTTTTTGCAAGCGTAGAGAAAAGAATTTCCTAAAAACTTCTTTTGGAAACTTTTTCTAAATCCGAGAGTAACATGTCCAAAAATTGAGAAGTTCACTCATTTTTGAGATGATTTTTTTGGTTTTTCAAGATTTAAAAGTTCTAAAGTATTTCAAGTTTTCAAATCTTTTCGGTGAATATATTTCTTAATTTTTTTGGGGTAAGAATTTACCTTCATATATATGTGGTATCATATGGTTGTATAGATGATGCTGTTGTTTGGATTATGGTATGGTTTGGATGTATATGTGTGTGCTAATTTGTGGGTTAGCATTAGAACTTCGGATTAATGATTAAAGTAATGATTTGGTTATAAACATAACGAACGGAATTTTCAACTTCCAAAAATCGACATTAATATGTCCACTGTATCAACTGCCGATCAATCGAAGGCCGGAAAACCCAACTGTTAGGGTTAAAGAAGAAGAGGCAGAAGAAGAAAGAAAGAAGACGAAAACAGAAACAATATCAGAATCTCACAATCGCAGCAGAACAACATATAATAGATAAATAAATAATCATTAAAACAAAAGAACTGTACATTTTATACATTACATCATTAGAGTCAATATACAACACAATACAATAATGGACAGTTATATAAACATGCCCTTACAACTGAATACACAGCGGAAAAGATAATATCATATACAAGTGATACGCTTCGCCATCCAGCTTGCCTCCAGATCTCTACAACAACTCCTGAATTCCAGAATAACCTGATAACCTGACTCTAGGCTGCCAGTGTGGAAAATGATGGGCACCCAGAGTTTAGGAAGGGAACAATAAACTCCAGGTCATTCATTAGACTGTGTGAGAACTTAAAACAGGTTATCTTTTAAAATAACAAAGAGATATTTTAAAATAGATCCGCGATGCTTTTGGAAAATGAAACTACCATATGGCCTCCCGCGCACACACACACAATGCAAATGAAGAATCAGAGGAGATTTCTCCTTATGATAGTCAAACATGCTTGATATGCAAATTTTTTGATATTATTATTATAAGTGCAAAGTGTAGAAAAACATTTCGAAAGTATAATATAAATCTTAGCCAGCATAGACATTTCGCACTTATGCCTACTATAGCTACCATGTTCAATAGCAGGTTACTGCCACATTCCATGGCAGGTTATACAACTAAAACCGTACAGGGCTCATATTGTTTCTTTGGATTTTCCAACAAATGGCCAGGCCAAGGAACTTCCCATTGCCACATGGGTACGCCTCTGGAAAGACGTCCCGAGAACCTAACCGGATCTCTGCCAACACAAGGCTGGGTTACCTTTGCAAAAGTAGCAACTACTGACATGAGTATGTCATCCCCCGGTTGTAAACAACCTTTATCCGAGGATCCTCAACCAACAACAATCACAAAGTCATATATATTTGCGACATCCACATAAGTTAAGTATCCGGGATCCATACCATGATACCACTTCTATCTAGATGGAAATTCACATACCCTAAGAGGCGCTACTCCCTATAACCTTGCTGCATCTTTCTTGTTTTGACCATTACCGGGGTGTGAGGTCCGATGAAGTCTCGTCCACAAAGCTACGCTTTTCATAAAATCTATGCTTTGATCAACAAATGATCAGCAGCTCTTCATATGCCACACTACCAAATTGGAAATGTATCACTAGTAACCATCAACTACATAGCCTCTGAGCTCGTACGTCTCAGAGAAGGGTGTTAAGCTAAGAGAATAAATTCTCCACCACCAACAGAAATGTACTTGATAGAAACCAGCTTTACATCTCAAATTGCAACGTCAGACACACATCCGTACAAGTCCGTTCAGGGATCGAACTGAACCGAAGGCACTTCCAAAAGAAGCCCTTGCAATCCGGATATTCACTAATCACGTCCGGACATCCCATCACAAAGGGTGATAAAATCTCTATATCAAAGATCGGCCGATGCAGAGACGTTCGTTGGTAATCCTTCCGTTTCCTAAAATATCCGGTCTTCAACACCGGTCTTCAAATGCTATCCATTACGACGTATCACTATTCGAAATGGGGTTCATGAACCGAAGGTCCTCTTCCGGCTAAACCAAATAACGAGCGCTTATTTTAAAAATAAGTGTAGCATTCAAATTCAAGCAAATCACAACAAATACCCATTTAAAGGTAAATATTGATAGTCGGTTATTTAACTATCAATAGATATGCACAACATCACTAGATTCCAAATAATTTTTCAAATTATTTATTTTCCAAAAATATCTTTACAAGGTATATTTTTCCACACTTCGACCATTTGAAAACAAATTTCAAATCATTTTCCTTACGCGGAAACACTTTCAAATAATTATTCATTTTCACTGGAAATCTGCCGAGTTCAAATACTTTAAAATAATTTATAACACTTATCCAAAATATATATGGAAAACACTTTGAAATAAAACTATTTTTCTTTAAACACTTTACTTAAAATATTAGTTATAAAAATATTATACCAATATTACATATAACTTAAGTCTAAACTAATTTTCAAAATAAAAATTAGTAGACAGAGTATAACTATTTAGATAACTATGTTCTAAAACAATTATTGATTAAATCTTAGAAATAATCATTTCTATATAAACTTAATAAATTTTTACTTAAAGGATTCAAAACAATTTAAGAAGTTAATTTCTCCAAAGTATCCTTTTCAAAACCAATTCTAGAAATATATATATACAAAGCTATTCAGAAATTTTATTCGGCTTTTCAGGGAGAATACCTTTCATTTCAAAATGGTTCATTTAAACCAATTAAATAAATCCTTACCGATTTACTTTAAATTTACGTTCCAAATCCATAAATTTATTTCCACACTTCAAAAATAAAACAATGTTTATTTTTAACAAATTTCCCTTTCCTTTATAAATTCCATGGTGAATTCACATTTCCAAAATATCTATTAATATACGATTCTCAAAGCGATTTCAAATATTCACTTTCAATTTATCTTTAAAAGATATAATCTTAAAACATTTCACTTCATATTGGAAAACATTTCCATACTTATTTAATAATAAGTAATTCACAAATCTATTTATTTTCAACATTTGGAAAATATTCAATATACTTAAATCACAATAGAGTATATATTCTATTCTTTAAGGAAAACATTCTCTTAAACACATTCATTTGAGTCAAAACGAATGTTGCGTAAAACATCGTTACGACAACCCAAAATCACTAGTATAGGGATTCGAAATTAAGATAGATATATAAATCCCAATACTATATAAAACATTTCCTTTCGAAAATCATTTACGATAACAACAGTGTTATAGTCCACCATTCCCTTTTATTTCTCGAAAACGTCTATTTCAACAATGAATGTTGACATCTATGGTTTCGATACTTAATACATTTTAAAATACCTTTAAATCGTTTTAATTCTATTTAAAATATCATTTCCCCAAAATATTTCTTTAATATATTATTCATTGTCCAAAATCGTGAATATACTTCGTTAACCAAATTCAACATTTCTACACATTTTATTTTAAAGGATTATCCACCGTCCAAAAGGATATATCTCCTTTAATAAGCTATAATAATTAACTTATCAAAATAAGTCGATTTAGGATTTACAAAACAACGTTTATAAATTCGCATTTATATATATTTTATAAAAACTTCAACTTATAAAATCCCTTAATTAACAAATTCAATTTATATCTCATTTAAATGCCAAAATCCAATTTATAAGTTAATTACTTATAAATATTTTATTTTACAAAATCTATTCATTTTATAACTTCATAATTTATAAATCTATAAATTTCATTAACTTATGAAATCCATTTTTACTTCATTTTAACACTTATAAACACTCGTTTTATAATTCCAATATTTTAATTTATAAATATCAATTTTGTAAATCTTTTATATAAACCGTTTATAATAATTCAAAAATGCCAATTTAAACCATTGTACAAATTAATCAACTACTTATTTCAAAAATCACATTTCGGTTATATTTCATAAAAATCATAATTTTTATAACATAAAAATTTAAAACGTTTATTTATTTAAAATGAATCAATTCCAAAATTCAATAAAATGTGTACTTTCAAAAATCACTTGAAAATCCTTTTAAATTCGAAATCGTTACTTTAACATTTTTAAAACCCCAAAAATAGGCCCAATGCTGCAACAACACCAATACATCAACCACGACATCCAAATATCATATATCAATATGATAACAGAATATATCATAAATATCTGTAAATAAATCAATACTGTTGAGGAATCCACTTGGATCCCTCCAAACAGTTTCCCTGCATCCATAGATGTTAGCACAATGCCAATCCCGTTTCAAGACGGGATTTCACGGTACATAGGTTTTTATTAAATATTATCCGCTATATAATGCGGGAAATCAACTCCAAGTACATATATAATACCAATTCCACTTCAAGGTGGAATATCATGGTATATGGGTTTAAATAATAACATCCGCTTAATATACGGTGTATAGGGTCTATTTTAATACAACATTTAGCAATCATCATTCAATCACACAATTAAGAAATTTTAAATTTAACTATTTAAAATTTAAATCGAAACAAATTCGATTGAGTGAGAAGTTCTCACCTTGCTTCAAATACAGTTGCAGTGTTTTATTTCGAATAAAATTAAACACGCGTTTAATTTTATCCAAAATTATCACTAGCTACAATCAATCCCAATCCAGCTCCATCGTGTAGTATTCAACAATATGATTCCAACGCAATTCGTTTCATCCAAAGCGGACTTCGTATGAAAAAGTTACAACATTTTAAAGTTTGTACGATTTTAAATAAAATCGATTTACATATTTATATTTATTTTAAACCTTAGATTAAACTCGGCCATTCAAATTACAACATGAGATCAGGGCCGTACCTTGCTTTCTTCTCCATCTTCAGGTTCGAACACGTGAAGAACCCATCGGCCGCCTATAACCGTAATTCTCACCACCAACCCCAAGCATCTACACGACGATCAGTTAGCGCCATTCGAGCGCCCCAACCCACACCTTCCTTCGGCCAAAGACCGGTCACGCTCGGTGGTGCCTACGCCTCGATTTTCGAGCATGAACGGTGCGCCTTTGGACGTGATTTGCCAACGATCCTCTTTGCTATATCAGATCATCACCGTTGAAATCGAGGTACTCATCGTGCTCTACGACTTTCGTGTTGAAGGTTTTTGATATTAGTTTGTGGATTAAGAGAAAATCGAGGAAGAAGAAGACGTATTTTCGGCCATAGAATTATCTTCTGGCAGCTAGGGCTTAGACTAGGGTTTGGTTGAAAATAATGAATTATGAAGTCCTTTTATAGAAAATTCTCAAAACACTATTCATCCGAAGTTTTTCCTAACTCCAAACAAAGCATGCCGCCTGACGTTTATAATGTTTTACCCCTATTCCGAACACAATGGAATATATATGGAAGCCAATTCGATCATATTTGGAAGATAGGTTTTTGAATCGACTATTTTTAATTTAAAATTCACTTAAACTGATTTCAGTGCGTTTTAGCTTGCCCCGGACAAACCGTAAATCCGATTGACACGAAATTTGAAATATTACCATAATTTAACATTACGGATCCGATGAAACTGGTTTCATCGAAATCCATGACTGTTTGAAAAATGACTGTTTTTACTTGTCAATTAAATATTAAAATATTCAATTTCCACAAATTAACTTTTAATTCATTTTTAAAAGTTCTATAACATCATTCTAACCCCAATATGATTTAATACAACTTTACAAATCAATTTTAATCACACTAAACCCAATTTCCAATTATTTTTGTAATTTCAAATATTAAATTATCGATTTAATTATCCAATTAGATCTAGATATTCGAAATATAAAATTTATTCGACTTATAAATTTTACTTGTTAATATTTAAAATCAATTAAATATATGAATTTCAAATAACAAAAATTCTGCGTTGTTACAAACTTCCCCCCTTAAAAGAATTTTGTCCTCGAAATTGCCAAGTAAGAAAAAGTCTTGAAATCCATTAACTTTTCAAAACCATTTGTTAAAATTAAATTTCAAATTCACTTAAACATTTTATCTTTTCCAAAATCCATAGTTAAACTTCTTACAATAACTTTACTAAGTTTTCAAATCATACTTAGTTATCTTTTCAAAATTTTCCAAATTTTTTCTAAAATTTTCCAACGTCTTAAATTTTCGAAAATTTTCGCCAGCGTCTCTTTTGCGCGGCTAGCTCGGTACGACTACAAAAAGGCACCACGGGCCCCAGATTTCAAAAAGAAAAGAAAAGGACAAGTGGCAGGATCAGAAAATCATCAAATTTCATACTGAAATTTAAATACATACCTTTTGTCGAGCAATTCAATTTTTTATCTTCGAAATCAAAATCCCAATTTCCTTTAATCCACCTGTATATCCTGCTAACCATAATATACATTTTCATTCAATCTCACATTATCAATTTCATTTGAATTCAATTTACAATTTCAATTCTATTTGGATTCAATTTACCTTCTGAATATTGAATTTTATCAATTATTTTTCATTCACAACTGATTCATCTTGCTAGTTTAAATTAGTTTCTTTTACTAATTCATTACAAGTTTTAACTCATTTCATCCCGCACAATTCAAATTGGCTTTCGATATTCAGTTTTCAATTTCAGTTTTTTTATTCTTTTATTCGTTCCCAAACACAATTCAATTCACTATTTCGGCTTATAACCACTATATTTAAACTGGATTTCAAATTCCATATGAACTTAATTTACCCTTTATTTATAAATGTTGAATTCAATTCATTTCAACCCATATTAAATTTGTCATTTCTTCAATTAGTTTTACTTGCTAATTTTATTTTAATACCTAGCTTCATTTGATCCAACATGACAAATTTTCAATTTACTTGCAATTTCAAGATGAATTTCAACATTTAGTTTCCAATTTCATTTACTTGCAATTGTAAACTCATTCATTCATAAATTTATTTGCATAATTCAAACTCAATTACAATTCATTTGTTTCTACCCCAAATTTAATTTCAACTCAATAAATTTTATTCCATAACTATTTTCATCAGATTCCAGAGTCTTTCCAACATTTCAAAACCATTTTTTGAAACCAATTCAAATTATCCTTTGAATTTGAAAACCCAAACCCAAATTTTCCAAAAAACTTCCATTCGAAGCAACTTGGCAGCAATCCCTCTTTTGGAAATTCGAAAATGAACACCGATGATGCTGCAATCATCACCGAAGTTATTTTCCAGCGACCAAAAAGAGTTTAGAGCATTTATCCCTCCTAAAAACATTTTTCCAAACCCTTGAAAACCATTCTCAAACTCAAAAAGGAATTTAATCTTTTCCAAATTGCAAACTTTCAAAACATTTTCAAATATTCCTCTGGAATTTTACTTCAAATTACAAATCACATTTACAATTTATATTCTCCAATTCTATTTGTATGTGAATTTATTTCTTAACTTTGAAGTTACAATTTCAATTTATTTTTCAACATTAATGATAATAATTTAATATCAGCACTTTCTAGCAACTATGCAATCATATATTATAATAATTCACAGAATTTTTTTATATACGAAAATAATTTAGTTAAAATTATTTCATTTACCCTATTTTAAAACGATATCGTGTCGAATTTGTTCTGTACAAGTGTTTGAGATTCCTATCGTTAACGTTAATTACTCGCATTGACCAGAATCCATATACCACTCAACAAACCAATCAACAAAATATAAAACAAATTTTTATATTCACTAACAAATATGCGCTCATTTCTATTATTACACTCACACTCATTCTAGAGTACTGCTGACTCTATCTCTAATGAGTAACACCCAACAGAGCCAAGGTTGTCGCTTAACCAAATGCTCTGATACCACATTGTAACGAACGCGTACAGTGGCGACCGGTAGGCTTTGCAACCATCCCAGACCTACCGTGGCTCACACTGTTACCCGAAACTTGCTTTTACGGCCATCCTTTCGACTGTCACGGGTTACGCCTAACCAACCCCGTAAAGAGGACGTGTAGGGGTAAGAGTCTCCCATTCGCCACCTAACCGCGAAGCGAGAACCCCCATCACATTTCACTAAGACAGGCAAGTCTCGTCCACAAAGCTACGCTTTTCACAAAATCTATGCTTTGATCAACAAATGATCAACAGCACTTCATATGCCACACTGCCAAATTGGGAATGTATCACTAGTGACCATCAACTACATAACCTCTGAGCTCGTATGTCTCAGAGAAGGGTGTTAAGCTAAGAGAATAAATTTTCCTCCACCAACAGAAATGTATTTGATAGAAACCAGCTTTACATCTTAAATTGTAACGTCAGACACACATCCATACAAGTCCGTTCCGGGATCGAACGGAACCGAAGGCACTTCCAAAAGAAGCCCTTGCAATCCGGATATTCACTAATCACGTTCGGACTTCCCATCAAAAAGGGTGATAAAATCTCTATATCGGAGATCAGCCGATGCAGAGACATTCGATGTAATCCTTCCATTTCCGAAAATATCCGGTCTTCAACACCGGTCTTCAAATGCTATCCATTACGACGTATCACTATTCGGAATGGGGTTCATGACCCAAAGGTCCTCTCCCGGCTAAACCGAATAACGAGCGCTTACTATAAAAATAAATGTAACATTCAAATTTAAGCAAATCACAACAAATACCCATTTAAGGGTAAATATTGATAATCGGTTATTTAACTATCAATAGGTATGCACAACATCACTAGATTCCAAATAATTTCCCTAATTACTTATTTTCCAAAAATATCTTTACAAGATATATTTTTCCACACTTCAACCATTTGAAAACAAATTTCAAATCATTTTCCTTACGCGGAAACACTTCCATATAATTATTCATTTTCACTGGAAATCTGCCGAGTTCAAATACTTTAAAATAATTTATAACACTTATCCAAAATTTATCGGGAAAACACTTTGAAATAAAACTATTTTTCTTTAAACACTTTACTTAAAATATTAGTTATAAAAATATTATACCAATATTACATATAACTTAGGTCCAAACTAATTTTTAAAAGAAAAATTAGTAGATAGAGTATAACTATTTAAATAACCATTTTCTAAAACAATTATTGCTTAAATCTTAGAAATAATCATTTCTATATCAACTTAATAAATCTTTACCTAAAGGATTCAAAAGAATTTAAGAAGTCAATTTCTCCAAAGTATCCTTCTCAAAACCAATTCTAGAATTAGTTATATATATATATATATATATATATATATATCTTTCAAAGCTATTCAGGAATTTTATTCGGCTTTCCAGAGAGAATACACTTTCATTCAAAATGGTTCATTTAAACCAATTAAATAAATCCTTACCGACTTACTTTAAATTTACGTCCCAAATCCATAAATTAATTGCCACACTTCAAAAATAAAACAATGTTTATTTTTAAACAAATTTCCCTTTCCTTTATAAATTCCATGGTGAATTCACATTTCCAAAATATCTATTAATATACGATTCTCAAATCGATTTCAAATATTCAGTTTCAATTTATCTTTAAAAGATATAATCTCAAAACATTTCACTTCATTTTGGAAAACATTTCCATACTTATTTAATAATAAGTAATTCACAAATCTATTTATTTTCAACATTTGGAAAATATTCAATATACTTAAATCACAATTAAGTATATATTCTATTCTTTAAGGAAAACATTCTCTTAAACACATTCATTTGAGTCAAAACTAATGTTGCGTAAAACATCGTTACGACAACCCAAAATCACTAGTATAGGAATTCGAAATTAAGATAGATATATAAATCCCAATACTATATAAAACATTTCCTTTCGAAAATCATTTACTATAACAACAGTGTTATAGTCCACCATTCCCTTTGAAAACGTCTATTCAACAATGAATGTTGAAATCTATGGTTTCGATACTTAATACATTTTAAAACACCTTTAAATCGTTTTAATTCTATTTAAAATATCATTTCCCCAAAACATTTCTTTAATATATTATTCATTGTCCAAAATCGTGAACATACTTCGTTAACCAAATTCAACATTTCTACACATTTTATTTTAAAGGATTATCTATTGTCCAAATCGTGGATATATCTCCATTAATAAGCTATAATAATTAACTTATCAAAATAAGTCGATTTCGGATTTACAAAACAACATTTATAAATTCACATTTTTATATATTTTATAAAAACTTCAACTTATAAAATCCCTTAATTAACAAATTCAATTTATATCTCATTTAAATGCCAAAATCCAATTTATAAGTTAATTACTTATAAATCTTTTATTTTACAAAATCTATTCATTTTATAACTTCAAAATTTATAAATCTATAAATTTCATTCACTTATGAAATCCATTTATACTTCATTTTAACACTTATAAACACTCATTTTACAATTCCAAAATTTTAATTTATAAATATCAATTTTATAAATCTTTTACATAAACCGTTTATAATAATTCAGAAATCCCAATTTAAACCATTTTACAAATTAATCAACTACTTATTTCAAAAATACATTTCGGTTATATTTCACAAAAATCATAATTTTTATAACATAAAAATTTAAAACGTTTATTTATTTAAAACGAATCAGTTCCAAAATTCAATAAAATGTATACTTTCAAAAATCACTTGAAAATCCTTTTAAATTCAAAATCGTTACTTTAACATTTTTAAAACCCCAAAAATAGGCCCAATGCTGCAACAGCACCAATACATCAACCACGGCATCCAAGTATCATATATCGATATGATAACAGAATATATCGCAAATATCTGTAAATAAATCAATACTGTTGAGAAATCCAGTTGGATCCCTCCAACCTGTTTCCCTGCATCCACAGATGTTAGCACAATACCTATCCCGTTTCAAGACGGGATATAGCGGTATATGGGTTTATATAAAATATTATCTGCTATTATGCAGTGTAACAGGGTCTCATCCGCTATATAATGCGGGAAATCAACTCTAAGTACATATATAATACCAATTCCACTTCAAGGTGGAATATCGCGGTATATGGGTTTAATATAATAATCTCTGCTTAATATACGACCTAGAGGGTCTATTTTGATACAATAGATAGCAATCGTCATTCAATCACACAATTAAGCAATCTTAAATCTAACTATTTAAAATTTAAATCGAAACAAATTCGATTTAGTGAGAACTTCTCACCTTGCTTCAAATACAGTTGCGGTGTTTTATTTCGAATAAAATTAAACACGCGTTTAATTTTATCCAAAATTATCACTAGCTCCAATCAATCCCAATCCTGCTCCATCGTGTAGTATTCGATAATACGATTCTAACGCAATTCGTTTCGTCCAAAACGGACCTCGTATGAAAAGTTACAACATTTTAAAGTTTGTACGATTTTAAATAAAATCGATTTACATATTTATATTTATTTTGAACCTTAGATTAATCTTGGCCGTTCAAACTACAACATGAGATCAGGGCCGCATCTTGCTTTCTTCTCTATCTGCAGGTTCGAACGTGTGAAGAACCCATCGGCCGCCTATAACCCTAATTCTCACCACCAACCCCAAGCATCTACACGACGATCAGTTAGCGCCATTCGAAAACCCCAACCCACACCTTCCTTCAGCCAGAGACCGGTCACGCTCGGTGGTGCCTAATCCTCGATTTTCGAGCACGAACGGTGCGCCTTTGGACGCGATTTGCCAACGATCATTTTCGCTATATCAGATCATCACCGTTGAAATCGAAGTACTCATCGTGCTCTGCGACTTTCGTGTTGAAGGTTTTTGATATTAGTTTGTGGATTAAGAGAAAATCGAGGAAGAAGAAGACGTATTTTCGGCCATAGAATTATTTTCTGGCGGCTAGGGCTTAGAACTAGGGTTTGGTTGAAATTAATGAATTATGAAGTCCTTTTATAGAAAATTCTATAACCACTATTCATCCGAAATTTTTCCGAACTCCAAACGAAGCGTGCCGTCTGGCGTTTATAATGTTTACCCCTATTCCGAACGCAATGGAATATATATCAAAAGCCAATTCAATCATATTTGGAAGATAGGTTTTTAAATCGACTATTTTAAATTTAAAATTCACTTAAACCGATTTAAGTGCGTTTTAACTAGCCCCGGACAAACCGTAAATCCGATTCACACGAAATTTGAAATCTTATCATAATTTAACATTACGGATCCGATGAAACTAGTTTCATCGAAATCCGAGACTGTTTGAAAAATGACTATTTTTACTCGTCAATTAAATATTAAAATATTCAATTTCTACAAATGAACTTTTAAATCAATTTTAACAGTTCTATAACATCATTCTAACCCCAATATGATTTAATACAACTTTACAAATCAATTTTAATCACATTAAACCCAATTTCCAGTTATTTTTGTAATTTCAAATATTAAATTATCGATTTAATTATCCAATTAAATCTAGATATTCGAAATATAAAATTTATTCGACTTACAAATTTTACTTGTTAATTTTTAAAATCAATTAAATATACGAATTTCAAATGACAGAAATTCTGGGTCGTTACAATAAAGGTGTGATCATTGTCTTGTGATTGGAAGTGATATGGAAAGTTAGTCAGTAAAGTTAGTAAATGAAAAAGTTAGTGAGTAAGGTTAGCACTTGAAATGTGTCGTGTTCGACATAGCGATCCTTTGAGTTTCAAATTGATTTCTTACTTTGTTTTAAAAGAAATGGTTTTCTAAGAGTTTTCTAACCTTTGTTTTGCTTGCAAAATTTTATACTTAATTCATAAAGTAAAATAAAATTAAAGGTAAGTGTTTTAGGATTTATTTGAGGTACAAAAAGTTTTGAATTACGAGTACCCATAGCGATACTCGCTAATGATGTAGTTTCACCTTAAAAATCTGAATTTTTCAAATTTAAGTTTTTATACTTAAAATTATTTTGTAAGTTTTTTACAAGCCTAATAATAATGCTTTTAAAAGTTAATGAAGGATTTAATAATTAATAATTAATTAATTAAGTTTTACTAATTATTAATTAATCAAGTGTTAATTATAGGATCGATTCACCCTAGAGGGAGGTTGAATAGGGTTATACTAACAATTATAAAAATTAATGCGGAAATACATAAAATAATTGTAGCATAGATAATAGCAGAATAATAAAACCGGAAATAGAACAACACAGATTTACCCAGCTTTGGCGAAACCCTGCCTACATGCTGCCCGCAAGGTTTCTACTAGAAATTAAGTAGCCAGACACTTGCACGTGTAAACTCGCGACACCTACTATCGACTAACCTAATTCTATGCTCAAAACTCTACCACAACTCAGCCACTAAGTTGCGAATTCTCAAACTCCTCCACCATAGTTCAATCCCTAGTCACACGACTAGAATTTACAAAAGTTTAATAGAGAAATACAAAATTAAAACAACTAAAAACTAGAAACCCTAATTTAAAGTTAAGAGCCCAAAAATAATTATATACCGACCGAAAGGAAAATAACACAGTGGTAAAATAATTCCCCTTATCCTTTTTATATTATCTCTTCGGCTCGTATACCCTGTGAAAATGGCTGCTTCATTGTTCCTCTTTCTTTTTGAAAATTGGGGCTTCTGAAAATTTAAGGCGGTCGATTGATGGTTGATCGATTGGATTGATATTCTCGCGTTGCTTTGTTGATCGATCGTCTTGATTTTTACTGCACTCGGCTGCTTCAAATCGTCGGGTTCGATTTGAATAAAACTGCTATGTAATTTCATTTGTTAATCTCATTGATATGCTTGAACTCGATCTTGATTCAAGTTGCTAATTTGGGATTTTAAATTGAAACGTGGCTCTGTGATTTTTCTTCAACTTGAATACATTAAATGTCGATGATGTTAATGGTTTAAATAGGATTCGAAATCCTATAATCTCATTCGTGTATATTTTATGAATTCGTCTATTACTTTTTGCTTTGTCGTTTGATTTTTCTTGGTTGCTTGTGATTGATCGCGACTGGTTCAATTCATATGTTTTCTGTTATAGTTGCTTGGTCACCATGGCTTCATGAATTTACTTTAGATTTTGTTCCGTTCTTTTTTGGTTTGACTTTGGCCATTTTGAATTTGTGATATTATTTTGATCTCCGCACTAACTTGTTCGATATTCTGTGGACTTGTTCGAACATTGCCTTGGTCACCAAGGCCATGATTTTAGCATGATATGATCATTGACTTTGTTTGAAAACCGTTACCCTGATTTGAAACTGATACCGTGATTTTTGTTCTACTACCTTGATTTGAAACTGCTACTAGATTTCTGTAAAACTGTAAAATTGTTCTTTGGCGGTTTCATGTCTTCGAAACTGTTATATGTTTGGTCTTGGTTCTGGTAACATGTGCACTGCCTATATATATATATATATATATATATGTATGTATGTATGTATATGTATGTATGTATGTATGTTTGCATTTCTTCGAGTCATGTGTACTTGATGCCTGGATTTATTTCATGTATGCTTTAATGTGTTTGTGAGCCTGGTTGCATTTATGTTTTGATTGAGGCTTCAATTACAGTCAAGTTCATACCTGAATACTTGATATGTTTACTTACTATTTCAAGCAGTTCATTTTATTCTCTTACCATATGTGCTATGCTCTGGTTTGGTTGTATTTGCTTCCTGCCTTGACTTATGCCTGCACCATGTTAAGTTGCTATGGCCATGTCTTTGTTAACCTTTCTTGTGTGTTCATGTGAAAGTTTTGCATTACTTTGTTTCCAGTTCTGGTGCACATGCATGAATCTCTTGTTTTCACTACACATGTGTGTGTGTGTATATATATATGTTCAGTTTGGTTGAGACTTTTACTTTAAGCCATTGTCATGAACTTGAACCGGTTTGTTTCTGACATTGAACTTGTTCATTTGGACCGGGTTGCTTTGGCATTTTGAAAATCGAGATGATGTCTTGTTGCATTGTGTCTGATCTTGAGTTACTTCGAGTTAAACTTCCCGGCTACAATGTTTTCATGATTGTTGATGTCACCGTTGTAGCATTTTGTCTTGTCCACCACTTACTGTCTGGTTTACCATTTTATTGTCTTTGCATATATACCTTGTTGTACTGGTGTGTACATTTAAGCACTTTTAGCTTCTGATTATTCATGCTGGTGCTTTTGAGCTCATATATTTGTATACATATATATGTGTACATATGCATATATGTTTATGTGGTCTTTGTATTCCACTTGCATGTTTTCATTGAGTTCATACTGTACTTTGAATGCCGGTCTTACATAGCTTTGTGTTTCATGTGTACAGTACTGTTTAGACTGTCTAACCTCTGTTTTCTTGTATCTAGTCTCGTTGCATATGTGTGTGTGTGTATATATGTATGTATGTATGTGTATGTATGTATGTATATATGTTACTTGTTGTGATCTTTGCCTTTGTGCCATGCCATTAGCTAAAATAGTTGAATTGTTTGGTGCACCACTTCAAACAGATTGAAATTTAGGCATGCACTTGCCTTGAGTTTGAATGGTTGAGTATTTTTCAAGTGTACATAATGAATTTTTGGTCGAGTCTTTTCTTATTTTAGTTTTTGGGTTCTTGTACCATGAGAACCTTTACTCGACAATTTTGTGATGTATTTGTATTGCCCCTAAGTTGAACCTAGCTTTGGCTCGGATTTGACCTTGTGCTCATATCGTGACTTTATTTGTATTGCACTTGAGTTGAACCTAACTTTGGCTCGAGTTTGACCTTGTGCTCATCTGTCCCTGTAGTTTTATCATGTGTATATCTGTGCACACAGCCTTGTGGCATGTATAATGATGCACTGTGCATATCACAAACTGTTCGCGTATGATAAATTCAGAATAAATATGACGACGAACAACCCAAATAACTGTGGAAAATAATATTTTCGAAAACACACATTTTATTTTACACTGCAAAAATATTTCTTTTTCAATTTCGCTGTGTAGTATTTATTTCGTAGATAACTTAGATGCTGGATTCAGGCTGGAGCAAGGTCGAAGATAAAATACGAGTGAATGATTGATAAGTAGGGAGGTGAACAATGTAAAGTGAAATTTGAGATGTAATTGCTGTAATTGAAATTGTGTATATATAGTGAGAGCTCAAATTTGTACTACTCAAAATTGTAGTAAATATTTGTTTGAATAAAATATTTGTACGAATTTAAATTCTGCGTTATTTATTTTATTTTGCAAATATTTATTTAATTATGTGAAAAATAAAATAGTACAATAACAAGTACATTTAAATGAATATATATATATATATATATATATATATATTATCATCAAACAAAAATCATATACTAGCATATTCAACAATCTCCCACTTTTGATGATAACAAACATATATTTAAGATTTTGAATTTATTAAATATATTTGGTCATTGATGAACTCTATATTCTTCCCCTATTTGAATGCTCCCTCTCTACAACAAAGCTCCACCTTCATATATGCATAAAAATAAATAAAATATGCAAATGAACCTAGATGCAAAAAAAAATACGAAATAAAATATTTGACCTTTATTTACCAAAAAGTTAACTTTTCTCTCCTCCTTTTATTATCAGCAAAAGAGTAATAGTGTTAGAAAAATAAAGATAAGGTGATAGACATTAATACAATATTAACACCCAATCGAGTATAAATATTTAATTTTAATAAAAGAAATCAAGCAAAAATCATAAATACTTTGTTAGGTGCATATTCCACTTTAGAGTGATAGGGATGACGTTGGCATATAAAACCATATAGTTGTGTCTATTTGTGGTATATATATGTCAGGAATTTGAATATCTACTAACCATGCATAACCGCTAGGACTTTTAAATTAGATTAGTAATATTCCAAATTTTAAAAAAAATGAATTTTAAGCATCTTCTAACCATGCATAACCATGAGGACTTATAAATGGGATTAGAATCAACTTGTCTATTTGATAATCAATTTTGATATGTGTTTCGTACATGCATAACCGTGAGGACTTTTAAATGAGTATGAAAGCACATAATCAAAAATTCCAAGTAATTCATACATGCATAACTGTGAGGACTTTTAAATGAGAGTGAATGCTTTAGATGTTTTTATTGCTAAAAATATAATAAAATGAAAAACAAATGATTTCTAGTTTGAAATACAACAATATTGACATACTATATTGGATTTTGATGAGTGATGGTCGTTAGAAATATGATAGAAATAGAGATGGTCATGGAATTTTACCCAACAAAAGTTATTATAAATCTTGTTTAAAGTTTTTAAAGAGATTTATTAAATATACTGTCTCAAGTTATAATATATGATTAATATCAACACTCATCACTTTTTCAATCACTATTTATCTTTTCGATAATCAGTAGGGAGTCAAATTAGTTAATGTAGTCATTTTAGATCAAATCCAAAAATAATTATAAAATCAAATTTTCTAAAAATGACTAACCTGAAACACGGTCAACAAAAATTATTTTCTGAAAGGGGTTTTATAAGAAAAAATGTCTGCTAATTGAAAATTAGTTGAAATGAAAAATATGCAGATATTTTCTTTGAAAACGATGCAACTACTGAATGCGTCAACATAAATCATGTTTTATTAGTAATTTTTCTATCGGCTAGATTACCAGTGTAATCTGCATCTATATTTCTCTTAGACTCAAGATTATCATTAGTTGGATGTACCAGACCGCCAAAATGTGCAAAAAATACCAAAAAATCATTTTTAATAGCTTTTAAACTGAAATTATTTTGAATTTTTAATTGAAACCATACAAATAAACAAACAGTGAACATAGTGTCAATAATAAAATAACCAAATATATCCACGAATATCTTAAGTAATCATCAATTAATAAAACACAATCATTAGTCCAAACAAGTCTATATGAACTACTTCAAAGATTCTAGAGGTACTTATAGTGTTCTCAACATACAAAAGATAATTGGTCAACATTTTTCATAATTTAGAGTCAAAATAAACATTCACCATCACATGACTGGTTGATTTAAATTAGATTATAGTGCAGATTTTCACATTTGATAAATCGTTCAAAATAAATAGGTCGTTACCTATTTTACCTTCACGATAATTTTTTTTTGTTAGCCATTGTGATTCTGCCGCCTTTATACTAGGTTAAGAAACTTTGATTTGTCATCCATCGTGTGCCTGGAACAGCCAGAATCTAGGTACCACTGTTGTTGTTCCTTAGCCTACCACCACACCTATATGAGAAAAGATTTTTATGACCTATTTTTTCAATAGGTCCATGTTTGTTAATGGCAAAAGATTTTGAAAAATATGTTTGAATAGAGCCAAAACAATTTAAATTTGTTCCTTTTGGCGCCCTGATTTGTTTGACTTTAAGGAATTTTATATTCATACCTTTAGGAACCCAAATTGGAATGATTTTCACGTGTTTGGGCCTATACCAACAATTGTTTTGATTGTGTCCAATTTTTCTACAAATTGTGCACTTGGATTTGACTTAATTACCTTGCTACTAACAAGTTCAGATTGATTACATACAAGTTCTTGTCTAACTGTATTAACAGTTTGTTTCCCTAATAGCATAATTAATGATCTTTCTCCTTTGAAATTTTTTCCTAAAGTCGTAGACAATTGTTGGACTTGTGTTTTGACAGATTCATTTTCGTTCAATAATTGATTGCAATTTTTAATAGAATTTTCTCTCCTTGTGTTTTCACTTTCTTTCAAAATCAGAATTTCATTTTCAACGAATTTAATTTTAATTTCTGGTTTTTTAATTTCTTCTTCAAATGATGGACACTTATCACACTTAGGGCTCTTGTTTCGATAGTTTTCAACCAATTGATCGAGCTGTTTATTTAATTCTATCAAACTATCTCTTTGTGATTCAATTTTAGCATAATTTTCTTTAAGTCTTTCAAAACGGCCATTTACTTCATGAAAATATATAAGTAATTCTGAATGATTAAGTTTTGATACCTCGCTTGGATCATCACCATCACTGTCAGTTATATTACCTCAAAGACACGGATCTTATTTTTCACTTTAACTGCCAGTGCTTTTATCATCTTCATCAGTTTCATCCCAAGTGGCTGCAAAACTTCTCCTTTTCAGTTTCTTTCCATGGCTAAGACGATTCTGAGGATAATTGGGCTTGATATGACTGGGTTTATTGCACTTGTGACATATGATCTCCTGCTCTTCTAAGTTGTCTAGTACTTTGGAAATTCTGCTTTTCGATTGTTGATTTAGAGCTGGATTTTCGTATTAGTGGTTCCACTTTTTGAATTTCTTTATTAATAGTGCCAGCTCAACTGCTCCATCATCATCATCACTTTCCATTGTTCCTTTGAGAGCTATCGATTTCTTTCGAGTATCACCTCCTTCACGCTCCTCCTTGAATTTCATTTCTAGCTCATGAGTGGTGAGATTTCCGATGAGTTCTTCAACTTTGATTTGTTTCAAATCCTTTGATTCTTATATAGCAGTGACTTTGGCTTCAAAATTTCGTGGTAGAATTCTGAGGATTTTTCGGACTATTTCCAATTATGTGTATGGTTTTCCAAGATCTTTTGATTTGTATATGAGATTAGAAAGTCGTCCGAACATCTCTTTAACGTTCTCATCCTTGGCCATTGTGAAGTTCTTGTAATCGCTACTATGCATTGCAAGGTGAGATTCCTTGACTTGAGATGTTCCTTCGTGGGTTACTGCAAGTGTGTGCCAGATTTCCTACGCAGTTAGACAATGTGAGACACGATTAAATGCAATTTGATCCAGTGAATATATAATAGAATTCATAGCTTTAGCATTGGCATTCTGTAGTTTAGTTTGAAAATCTGTCCATTGATCCATTGGTTTTTCTATTTCCTGATTATATACTACTATAGTTAGTGTCCTATAACCTATCTCAATAATATTCCAAGCTTCAATGGTTTTCAAAAAAATATTCATTCTATTTTTCCAATAAGCATATTCACCATTGAACATTGGTGGTCTAACTATGGACGTCCTCAGCAAAATCATTATTAAAAGAAGCCTTTAAAGAAAATCAAAATTTTGAAACAATAATTTGTTTTTGAAAAATCAAATTTTTAAACAAAAATTGGCTCATGTTCCTAGCTTTGATATCACTTGTAAGATCGATTTCAATATAGAGCGAGGAAAATAGGGTGATACTAACAATTATAAAAATTAATGCGTAAATATATAAAATAATTGCAGCACAGATAATAACAGAATAATAAAAGCAGAAATAGAACAACATAGATTTACCCAGCTTCGACCAAACCCAGCCAACGTTTAGCCCCCAAGGTTTCTACTAGAAACTAAGTAGTTAGATGCTTACACAGTAAACTCGCGACACCTGCTGTCGACTAACCTAACTCTATGCTTAAAACCCTGCCACAACTCAGCCACTGAGTTGCGAATTCTCAAACTACACCACCGTTTGTTCATCCCCTAGTCACATGACTAGAATTTACAAAAGTATAAAAGAGAATTACAAAATAAAAACAATTAAAAACTAGAAGCCCTAATTTAAAGTTAAGAGCCGAAAAAAAATTATATACCGGCCCAAAGGAAAATAACACAGTGATAAAATACTTCCCCTTTGCTTTTTTTATATTACCTCTTCGGCTCGTATGCTCTATGGAAATGGCTGCTTAGCTGTCCCTATTTCTTTCTACAAATTAGGGCTTTTGAAAATTTTAGGCGGCCGATTGATGGTTAATCGATTGAATTGATATTCTCACATTGCTTTATTAATCGATCGTCTTGCGTTTTACTACACTCGGCTGCTTCAATTCGTCGAGTTCGATTTGAATAAATCTGGTATGTAATTTCCTTTGTTATTCTCGTTAATATGCTTGAACTAGATCTTGATTCAAGTCGTTGATTTAGGATTTTAAACTACAACTTGGCTTTGTGATTTTTCTTCAACTTCAATACATTAATTGCCGATGATGTTAATGGTTTAAATAGGTTTGAAATCCTATAATCTCGTTTGTATATATTTTATGAATTCGTCTGGTACTTTTTGCTCTGTCGTTCGATTTTGCTTGGTTACTTGTGATTGATCCTCACTGGTTCAATATGTATGTTTTCTATTATAGTTGCTTGGTCACCATGGCTTCATGAGTTTGTTTTAGATTTTGTTCCGTTCTTTTTCGGTTTGACATTGGCCATTTTGAATTTGTGATATTATTTTGATTTCGGCACTGACTGTTCGATATTATCTGGACTTGTTCGAACTTTTCTTTAGTCACCACAGCTTTGATTTTGGCATGACATGATCATTGACTTTGTTTGAAAACCGCCACCCTGATTTGAAATTGCTATCGTGATTTTTGTTCTGCTACCTTGATTTGAAACTGCTATTAGATTTCGGTAAAATTGCTTTTTGGTGGTTTCATGTCTTCGAACCCGTTCTGTGGTTGGTATTGGTTCTGGTTACATGTGCACTACCTATATATATACACATATGTACGTATATATGTATACATGTGTGTTTGAATTGCATCAAGTCATGTGTACTTGATGCCTGGATTTATTTCATGTATGTTGTCATGTGTTTGTGAGCCTAGTTGCATTTATGTTTTGGTTGAGGCTTCACTTGCAGTCAAGTTCATACCTGAATACTTGATGTGTTTACTTACTATTTCAAGAAGTTTATTTTTTTCTCTGACCATATGTGCTATGCTCTTATTTGGTGGTATTTGCCTCCTGCCTTGACTTGTACCTGCACCACGTTAAATTTCTCTTACCATGTAACCTTTCCTATGTGTTCATTTGAAAGTTTTGCATTGCTTTGTTTCCAGTTTCGGTGCACATGCCTGAATCTCTGGGTTCCACTACACATGTATATATATGTTCTGTTTGGTTGAGCCTTTTACTTTATGCCATTGTCATGAAATTGAACTGGTTTGTTCCTGACATTGAACTTCTTCATTTCGACTGGGTTTCCTTGGCATTCTGAAACTTAAGATGTTGTCTTGTTGCATTGTGTATGATCTTGAGTTACTTCGAGTTTACCTTCCCAATTGCAATGTTTTCATGTTTGTTTATGTCACCTCTGTAGCATTGTGTCTTGTCCACCATTTATTGTCTGATTTACCACTTTGTTTTCTTTGCATATATACCTTGTTGTACTGGTGTGTACATTTGAGCACTATTAGCTTCTTATTATTCATGCTGGTGCTTTTGAAATTATATGTGTGTACACATATAATGTATGTGTGTGTATATATGTATGTATGTATGTATGTATGTATGTATGTATGTATGTATGTATATGTGGTCTTTGTGCTCCACTTGCATGTTGTCATTGAGTTCATGTTGTACTTTGAATGCTGGTCTTCATATGGCTTTGTGTTTCATGTATACAGTACTGTTTGGACTGTCTAGCCTCTGTTTTCTTGTATCTAGTCTGGTTGCATATATATACATATACATATATATATATATATACATATCTGTTACTTGTTGTGGTCTTTGCCTTTGTGCACGCCACTAGCCTGAACAGTTGAATTGTTTGGTGCACTACTTCGAACAGATTGAAGTTTAGGTCTGCACTTGCCTTGAGTTTGAATGGTTGAGTATTTTTCAAGTGTACACATTGAATTTTGGGTCAAGGCTTGTTTTATATTGGTATTTGGATTCTTGTACCATGAGAACCTGTACTCGATAATTTTGTGATGTATTTGTATTGCACCTGAGTTGAACCTAGCTTTGGCTGGAGTTTGACCTTGGGCTCATATCATGACTTTATTTGTATTACACTTGAGTTGAATCTAGATTTGGCTTGGGTTTGACCTTGTGCTCACCTATCCCTGTAGTTTTATCAAGTGTATATCAGTGTACACGGCCTCGTGGCATATACAATGATACATTGTGCATGCCACAAGCTGTTTGTGTATGATGAATTCAGAATAAATATGATGAAGAACCACCCAAATAACTGAACAAATAATATTTTAAAAAACACACATTTTATTTTACACTGTAATAATATTTCTTTTTTAATTTTACTATGTCAGTGTTTATTTTGCAGATAATTCAGATGCTAGATTCAAGCTGGAACAAAGTCGAAAATAAAATACGAGTGAATGAGTGATATGTACTGAGGTAAACAATGTAAAGTGAAATTTGAGATGTAATTAAAGTTATATTGTAATTGAAATTAGTATATATAGTGAGAGCTCAAATTTGTACTATTCAAAATTGTAATAAAATGTTTGCTTGAATTTAAATTCTGTTTTATTTTATTCAGCAAATATTTATTTAATTATGTGAAAAATAAAATAGTACAATAACAAATACATTTAAATGAATATATATATATATATCTGTGTGTGTGAAACAAAAATCATATACTAGCATATTCAACATTAATAAGGTTTATTAACTTTAATTAAGCAAAATACATTTTTAAGGATAAGATTAATTTTAATTAATCAATTATAAAGTATGATTAATTTTTAATTAATTATAAGTTAAGTGTATGATTTACTTTTAGTTAATTACTAATTAATTATAGGGTTAATTATTAATTAATTATTAACTATTTATTTAATTTTAAATAAATTATTTAATTTATAAATTATTTATTAAAGGTTTAATTTATTATTTAAGACTTAATTAAGGATTATTTAATTAGGATTAATTAATATTAAATTTTTAATTAAGTTTTAAATGATTATTTAATAATTTATAAAGGATTAATTAGTGTTTAATTATTTATTTAATAAATAATTATTGTTTAATCATTTGTTTAAAGCTTTAATTATTTTTCAATTTATTTATGTAATTAAATTAATATTTATTTATGATTTAACAAGAGTTTAACTTATAGTCAATTATTTTAAAGGGGAATTTGAGTTTTAAATTCTTTGATTTTCTAAAAACAATTTATTTAAAAAGGGAATTATTTTACAAAGGATAGTTTTAAGCGCAAGGGATTCAAATGTCGATACATTAAGTAGACAGATAACTATGAATGAGTTATAATGTTGATTGATTAAATTGTTTGGACATCTAATAACATAATAAATCGATGTACTGCTATAATGTTTTTGTTTGTTGTGGATACAGGAAAAAGGAATAAACTTCCGTTCTATTATAAATTGATTGTTGATTGCGTGGACATACGTTTGCAGAATAAATCACAGTTCTGCTAATTAACTTGTATTTTACATCTGTTTAGTATAATAAATCATAGTTCTGCAATAATTTCCCAAGTAGATTATGTGGACATCTATTTAAGTAGAATAAAAACCCATTCTACTATTATAATAACTTAGACGTGCGTTTATCAGAACAAATCCCCGTCTGCTATTATAGTAACTTGGACATCTTACTTGTATGTTAATTTGTTTGTTGTCAACTGATTCCATTATACATATCTGCTTGTTATGTAAATACCCATACTATAACTTGAAAATTAAATTTAATTAAAAGAGAAACATGATGGACACTAAGCTTCTTTCTTATTTTTAAAGTCAATCATACTTTTAATGATGGTTTCAAGTTGAGTAATGATTTTAACAAAGGATGTTTTAAATAATTGTTTTGTTTATCAAGAAGACTTTATTAAAGGAGTTTTGGTTTAAATAAGGAATATTTACAAGAAAGTTTTATAGATGATCTTAGATATTTATACAGGAAGTTTTATAAATAATTTTGGAGGTTGATAAGAGATATATAAATGGTTTTGATATTTAAAAAGAGTTTTGTCAAATTTAACTTGGTGATTTATAAAGAGTTTTGTAAATGGGTTTAGAATTTAAATATAGAAGTTTCGTAAATAAAAGAGATTTATTAAGAGGATTCGTAGAAGGAAATTTATAAAAGGATTTGAGATTGGATTTCCTTTAACCGACCTTCCTAGTTCTGGTTATATGGACATTCGTTCCAGACTTAACATGAGGAATATTGTTTGAGGTTATCTTTATCTCTAATTTAAATAACATTTTGTTTGATCCTTTGATATGATTTAGAAATTAGATATCTTTGTTTTGTGAATATACTTATGTCAATGAGATAACTATACAAATGCTCTGATAAACAATTTTCACAAGATTTTTAATAAATAGAAAGATTTAGTTTGAGTCTTAGTGGTTTCTATGGGTTATTTAATCTCTGAATTTGTTGTTGTTTGTTATTTGATAGTTAAATAACCGACTATTAAAAATGGAACAAAATATAACTCCGAAAAATATCTAGGAGATACACATGAATTACATGGCATAGTCATCTTCGATGATGTTGTATTGTGTGTATTAATTTCGTTCTGTTCTCCTAGGACAAATGATAGGGAAATCCATCCACTTTAATCGTTAATAGGTGATCCCTATGTATTGTCTGGTTATTACCAAATGAACCGGGGTTGAGTTTATCAGAACTATTGAACGTTGTTTCGAAGAGACCGAGATCGAATTTTCTTTATCTAAAAACCACTTCGATATAACTCAAGCATTTTGAATTGAAGATGGAGCTTTTGAAGTACAAGGCTACTTGCTACTAACCTTGAGGGTGATTCCAAAATGGATATGGTACAGGTAGTGCCTTCAGTTTCGTTTAGACCCAGAATGAACTTGTATGGATGAATGCTAGCATTGCATTTCTACCTGGAGGGCAGTTTTAGCATTCCAAGTTGGTTGCTATATAAAAAAGTAATCGTAGCCTCAAGCCTCATCAACCAGGAAAATGAATAAAGCAGGGACATGCGGCAGGGTGTGGGTCACTCCCATTAGGGTATGATCATCCCATGATCTAGTATCAATATCTCTATGTATGCTTCGGGGCCTATTTTGGTTGTTTGATCTCAACCAAGGGGTGATCATATTCGACGCTATCTAGTAAGGGTAAGGCCAGTCCTGAGTAGCAGAGGTGCAACGTGTTGTAGCCTCCCGTACATTTTATCTAGAGGTGTACGGATTCGGTCGGTAGACCCTTACCCTTTCATAGTTGGAATCCATTCTCCAATAAGAACCTTCGGACATGATTGTATACCTATTATGCTAGAGTTTAATAATCTAACAACTTTGGCTATGATTAATATGTATTTATATTCTATAAAGTATAATAATATATGTAACGAATGCGATTTTTGCCCGTTCGAAAATCGACATCCATACTTTACATCGTACTCGAATGCCGCAGATTCGACCGTTCAAATCCGATTCGCAGGAGCTTATAACACAATTAAGTAAACAACACAGCGGAAGAAATAATGAATACCAATGTACAACATCTGATACAACATCCTGATACAACAGATGATACAATAGATATCGATATACATCAGAGATATGATACAATATAATAGCAGCGGAAAGGAAAAATAGATAACCCTAGCAGCGAAACAAATAACTCAAGATAGTCTTCAAGAAAGAACTCCAGCAGCAGCTCGAACCGATATCACGATATACCAAGAGAAGCAAGTCTCGTCCATATCCGAACACTGAACTAGCTCCAATAAATCCACTGAACCTAACTATCTGAAAAACCCAACTCTAGACTGCTCGTGTGGAAAATAGTGAGCACCCAGAGTTTAGGAAAGGAACATAAACTCTGGGTCAATCATGATACTGGTGTGAGTAACAAAAACAGTTTATCTTTAAACACAAATAGCAAGAGAATTTTAAAGTAAATTCGCAATGCTTTTAGAAAATGAAACTACCATAAGACCTCCCGCCACACACACAATGCAAACGTAGAATTGGAGGAGATTTCTTCTTATGATAGACAAACATGCTTAATACGCAGAAAATTTCTTGGATATTATTATTATAAGTGCACAGTGCAGAAAACCATTTCGAAAGTAGAATATAAATCTTAGCCAGCATAGACATTTCGAACTATGCCTACTATAGCTACCATCCAAACAGTGGGGCGCCACCATAAGTGAATGGCAGGTTATACAACTAAAACCGTACAAGGCGCGTATTGTTTTGATTGGATTTCCAACAAATGGTCAGGCTAAGGAACTTCCTACTGCTACATGGGATCGCCTCTGGCGGGACGTCCCGAGAACCTATCCGGATCTCTGCCAACACAAGGCCGGGTTACCTTTGTAACTAGGTAACTACTACTCGAGCATGCCACTCCCCGGTCCCTTGGGACCTTTATCCGAGGTACCTTTAAGCAACAACCACACAGTAAATGAGATTGGAGCGACCACATAGGTTATATATCAGGGCTCCATACCTAATATCACCCTTTACCAGAAGGGAATGACACACCCTAAAGGGCGCGACCCTCATAACCTTGTCGCATCTTTTCTGTTTTGACCATTTCCGGGGTGTGAGGTCTTGATGCAGTCTCGTCCACAAAGCTACGCTTTATACAAAAGCCATGCTCTGATCACAATTGATCAACAAATGATCATCAACACACAACAGCACTCAGCATGCCACACTACCAAATTGGGAGTATATCGCTGATAACCGTCAACTACATAACCTCTGAGCTCGTACGTCTCAGAGAAGGGTGTTAAGCTAAGAGAATAAATCTCCGCCACCAACAGAAATGTATTTGAAAGAAATCTGCTTTATATCTCAAAGTGTAGTGTTAGACATGTAACCATACAAGTCTGTTCCGGGTTCGAACAGAACCGAAGGCACTTCCAAAGAAGCCCTTGCAATCCGAGTATTCACAATCCCGATCGTACTTCCCATCACTTGGGAAACCTTTATACCGTAGCTACTCGGTGCAGAGAAAATCGATAGGTTATCCTATCATTTTCACAAATACCAGGTCTTCAACACCGGTCTTCAAATGCTATCCATAACGACGAATCACATATTCGGAATGGGTTATATGACACAAAGGTCCTCTCCTGGCTAAACCGAGTAGTGAGCGCAATATTTAAAATATATGGATATTGGATTTCAATTAAGTCACAACTTAATAATTCAAAACTTTCTTTCAAATGGTTTAAACCAATTACCATTTCAAATCTTTTAAACAAAAGATTTTATTTCGCTAAGTTCACCCATTTTCGCAAAGATCCATTTACGGATTTCAAATCAATTCCCATTTCAATTGGATTAATTCATTAAATCTTTAAATCAAAGATTTATCTCATACCTTTCAAAACTTGTTTTCAAAGATTCGTCCATAACTTGGAAAATCATTTTTAATTCAAACTTGAAATCCCTTTAATATAAATTGGAAGTTCATTATCACTTAGAAACAATAGTTTTATTTCGGAAAAACCCGATTCCATTTATACAAGTCACAATCTTTGGTTTAATTCAAATTTCCAAATCAATACCTTTAAAACAGTTTAACCCATATAAACTGGTGTAACATCTTTAGTCCCTAGTTCCCAGATCACAGTATTCAATTTCAAATATTGAATTCAAATTTCAATCAAAATATTTAAATATCAAAACTCAATCGAGTTATTCAAAACTATATTTCATCTTTGAAATTCTATTTCAAAAGCTTTTCACTTTAAACCCAATCCATTTCCAAAACATTTGAATTCAAATTGTCTATTTAAAAATCACTTCAAAGATCTGTAACTTAATCGATTTCCTCGTGAAATCCACATTTGTGTGTGTATAAGTGGGGTCCAGGGGTTTAACACAATAGTGCAACAACATTCAATCATTATAGATTAAAACATAGAAATATAGTCAATAAGTGATATAAACTATAACGCTTATCGTCCATTCACAGGTTCATAGATGTATATATATCACAGATAATAAACTACATCACAGATAATTAATTACAGATCACAACATGAATCGGGATATATCACAAAGCATCAATATCGGGGATATCAAACAATACAATCATCCAATACAATCTAAACATCCATAAATAGGAGAAATTTAATTATCCGATTGGTTTAAATCAGATTAATTCCTATGAATAAATTTGCCGGTTATGGTAATCAATTAATTTCAATTAGCAATCAATTCCTTAATTACTTTAAATTAATTAATTAACCTTTAATAGATAAACTATTCTCAAATTAATTACCAAATTAATATCACATTATCCTTAATTAATTGATGTAAGTAATCCAAATGATCAATTAATTAAATAAATAAATTATCCATTTTGATTAACTTAATAATCAATGAATTATAATTATTAAGTTTTCATTAATCTTGAGATAAAATTTACCTTTATTAATGATTTTATTATCACTTAACAAATATGTTTGAAACATTTATATTCAACTCACTTTTAAATATCAAGATTTAAAATGAATACCAATCGATTTTAAATAAAGTTTAAAACCAACCTTGTAAACCTTTAAATTCTCATGTTAAAGTAGTACTTTTGTTAAAAAGATATTTAATGAGTAAAAATCGACTTTTCCTTAAATTCACATATTCAAGGATAATTTAACATTTAACTTATTTAAACATTTCATTTATAAACTAAAGTTTTATTTCAAAATCTGGAATTTAAGTTAAGTTCAGGTTACAATTAGACTTTGTTTAACTTGCTTACTTTACCATTCCAACTTCCAATTTAAATTCAAATCCTTTTACTCATTTAATCACTTTAAAGTTATTTAAACAAGTTTAAATTTTAAAAACCTATTTATTCACAAACTAAGTTTCAAACTATACTCGAAGTTATATTTAAACGTGATTTAAAAATTCAGTTTAACCTTGCTTTAAAAATTTTAATTAAACTTTAAAATTTCAAAACAGAACAGGTTCTGTTTTTTTAAACCTGTTCAACATTCCTACCCGAGCTACACCAGAATTTTCTTCGAGTCAAATCCCCCTCCACTTCGAGCAAAACGCTGGAGCCACTCGAAAAACTCGAGTATACCCCTCTGTCCAAACCAGTCTTCACCAGGGAAACAACCCATGGCACCGTGCGCGACTTCGAGTTTCTACCCCAATTTCCCGAGCATTACTTCGGGTTATCTGCCTTCTTCCCCCACCTATTGCAACTGACACCACCACCTCCTCGTGCATGTGCACAGCTGGAAACGCCGCCGATGGTCGGTGCGACGGCCACCAACAGATCGACGTCCATCCCCCAAAACATCACCAGTACCCAGAATTTGGAAAAAAATTCGAAACGAAAATTTTAGCATCTCGACCCAACTACTCAGCAGCACGTCACCAGAGAAAACGACTCACGCTCCCTCCTCTGGCCATCAGAGGCGTTGAGATTCCGGCCAAGCCTTCGTCATCTCACCTCCGTCCATCACCCCAATTCTCTTTGCACTCGGTCAAGCATGCATGACAAACGAATCGACAAATCAAGCCGTAACAAAATTAGGTTACAGAAAGAAATTGTTCGTCGCTGCCTCCACGGTGATCGTGAGCGCCACCGATCATTTTTCCCACCAACTACAAACACTCCTACATCTCCAGGCAAAATTCCGACCACCCCATTCCAGTAGATCGCCAGAAATGCTTAAAATATCCAAAACAGTGCACACCAGAATTGCAAACTCAACTCATTTCTAAAAAATGTGATTTAAGTTTTAAAAAACAGTATTTTGCTTAGGGATTCAGTTTATAAACTTGAGTTGATAATTCAAGATATTCGAAAATGTCACTTATATTAAACTTTAAGGTTTTTCAGAGCAGATCAAGTTTGTTTAACTTGAATTCAAATCTTAAAATTTACTTTATAATCAAACCAACATGTTTTGTTTAGATGCTTTGTCCTAAAAATCAATAGATTGAGCAGTAATGGTCTTTGAATTATATCTGAGTGTGCAATTTTAATACAGAGAGGTTTAACAGGGTTCCAACATACTGATATCCCACTCCACAATTATACAGAGAAGTGAACTTATAAATACCCACGCAAACATCATCAATAAATGAACATAAATTTGATTATCTTCATACTTAAATCAAGCAACCAGATACTTAGATTGTAGAAAATAAAGTTACTCACGGTATTTCCAGAAAAGAAGAACAGAGCTACTTCATTTGAATCAGGCTTTTATTCTTGTTTTTCCCAGGCTTTGATTCCAGAAAATTTGTTGTTCAAGTTTGAACTTTGTTTAAATTTTAGTTGATATTCACTTTAGTTTTTCTTGGCTTTGAAGGATTGAAAATGAAATGACAAGCTTGATATAAATGAGAAAAGAAGTTTACTGGTGATGGTTTTACAGGATGATAATATTGGTTTGTACACTGGTCAGAGATATTTTTTTTTCCCATTTGATTAAGCATAATTTCGACTGAAAGCAAATTTTAGTCATGGGCTAGATTATATTTTGTGTACTAAGATTTTCTTCGTATGAATTAACTTTGTCTTGATTCACACTTTGATATATTTATTTGTATAACTTCTTTTGCAAGCTTCATGGATATTTTTGTTTTAATTTGCAAATTAATTCATACTGAACTATACATGTTTGTTCTATTGCTTTGTAGTGAAGTGTTAAAGTCAGTATATTGTATTGACTTTATATCTTATGAACTATACCATTTATTTATATGCTGTTTGAATTCGTCTAATTTCTTTCTTTCTTTTCTTTTGTCTTGTTACTTTATAGTATAAAGGAAGTTCTAAAACTAACATATCGTTTGAATTTATTTTATAGTTTACATAACTAAAATTTTAAGATATTTATTTATTTCCCTATTTATATTATGAATTCAAATTATTTTCAAACTATTTACTTAAACTCAAATTCAAATGATTTAATACATATTTAATTGGAATTTGGGGGAAACTCAAACCAATTTATCAATTAATTTCACAATTTTATTCAAAATTAAAATAAATTATCAATTTAAAATAAATTAAAATTCGGGATCGTTACAGACTTTCCCCCTTAAAAGAATTTCGTCCTCGAAATTTGCAGGCACGAAAATAACAAAGATAGATACACCAAGATAGAGAAACAATTTTCCAAATCAAACTGGATATCTATTCTGCATTTGGCTTACCAAATCAGAATATCAACTATATGAGAACGAACTCAATCAGTACTACATAGGATACTTGGGTCACCAAATCTACAAAATATGCAAAGCACTGGTTAGTTCGAATGGACAACTAACCATCCGTAGACTATATCGGACCCAAACAATAGATAAAGGGATTTTTTTTCCACAGCTTCTAAACACTAGATATGGATTTCAAACTCAAGTCGGAATATCTCACAATATATACCAATCTATCCCTCTTCGGACTTCAATCAACCAGAGAAATTATAATAGAATTTCAAATTTGGTTTTAAACGAAATCGGTTTATTGATATAATTTAAATTATCCCCCATAATCTATTAATCAATTTAACTCAACTTAAAATTTCCAATTTATTCAGAATTTCCAATTTTCAAATTTCAAATTTATTAAAGTTTAAATTAAAAACTGATAAGATCCTAGTGAAAATTCGAAGTAAGGATTTCCTACAACGATTCGTAGGGCAACCATTGCATTGAAACTTCTTCCTGGAGCTGTCACGAAGCAATCAAAAGAATTTGGAAAGACGAATCAAAGAAAAATGATAGAGAAATTTATTTCCACTGTTGCAGGGTATTGGCCATTTATAGTCATATTCCCCTGTCCCCTATCTCATCCTCTTCTTGCACTCATACTCACTATCAGTGGATAGAAAGAGAATTTACAGAGGCATTCAAACGGATATCTTAGGGATTACTCATTCTAGGGTATACTTTACCCTATCTCTAATGAGCTACTTAATGTGTTATACTCCTGAGCTAAAGTTCAACCTTAGCTCTGATACCAAATGTAACGAATGTGATTTTTTCCCGTTCGAAAATCGACATCCATACTTTACATCGTACTCGAATGCCGCAGATTCGACCGTTCAAATCCGATTCGCCGGAGCTTATAACACAATTAAGTAAACAACACAACGGAAGTAATAATGAATACCAATGTACAACATCTGATACAACATCCTGATACAACAGATGATACAATAGATATCGATATACATCAGAGATATGATACAATATAATAGCAGCGGAAAGGAAAAATAGATAACCCTAGCAGCGGAACAAATAACTCAACATAGTCTTCAAGAAAGAACTCCAGCAGCAGCTCGAACCGATATCACGATATACCAAGAGAAGCAAGTCTCGTCCATATCCGAACACTGAACTAGCTCCAATTAATCCACTGAACCTAACTATCTGAAAAACCCAACTCTAGACTGCTCGTGTGGAAAATAGTGAGCACCCAGAGTTTAGGAAAGGAAAAATAAACTCCGGATCAGTCATGGGACTGGTGTGAGTAACAAAAACAGTTTATCTTTAAACACAAACAGCAAGAGAATTTTAAAGTAAATTCGCAATGCTTTTAGAAAATGAAACTACCATAAGACCTCCCGCCACACACACAATGCAAACGCAGAATTGGAGGAGATTTCTTCTTATGATAGACAAACATGCTTAATACGCAGAAAATTTCTTGGATATTATTATTATAAGTGCACAGTGCAGAAAACCATTTCGAAAGTAGAATATAAATCTTAGCCAGCATAGACATTTCGAACTATGCCTACTATAGCTACCATCCAAATAGTGGGGCGCCACCATAAGTGAATGGCAGGTTATACAACTAAAACCGTACAAGGCGCGTATTGTTTTGATTGGATTTCCAACAAATGGTCAGGCTAAGGAACTTCCTACTGCTACATGGGATCGCCTATGGTGGGACGTCCCGAGAACCTATCCGGATCTCTGCCAACACAAGGCCGGGTTACCTCTGTAACTAGGTAACCACTACTCGAGCATGCCACTCCCCGGTCCTTTGGGACCTTTATCCGAGGTACCTCTAAGCAACAACCACACAGTAAATGAGATTGGAGCGACCACATAGGTTAAATATCAGGGCTCCATACCTAATATCACCCTTTACCAGAAGGGAATGACAGACCCTAAAGGGCGCGACCCTCATAACCTTGCCGCATCTTTCCTGTTTTGACCATTTCCGGGGTGTGAGGTCTTGATGCAGTCTCGTCCACAAAGCTACGCTTTATACAAAATCCATGCTCTGATCACAATTGATCAACAAATGATCATCAACACACAGCAGCACTCAGCATGCCACACTACCAAATTGGGAGTATATCGCTGATAACCTTCAACTACATAACCTCTGAGCTCGTACGTCTCAGAGAAGGGTGTTAAGCTAAGAGAATAAATCTCCGCCACCAACAGAAATGTATTTGAAAGAAATCTGCTTTATATCTCAAAGTGTAGTGTCCGACATGTAACCATACAAGTCTGTTCCGGGTTCGAACAGAACCGAAGGCACTTCCAAAGAAGCCCTTGCAATCCAGGTATTCACAATCCCGATCGGACTTCCCATCACTTAGGAAACCTCTATACCGTAGCTACTCGGTGCAGAGAAAATCGATAGGTTATCCTACCATTTTCACAAATACCCGGTCATCAACACCGGTCTTCAAATGCTATCCATAACGACGAATCACATATTCGGAATGGGTTATATGACACAAAGGTCCTCTCCCGGCTAAACCGAATAGCGAGCGCAATATTTAAAATATATGGATATTGGATTTCAATTAAGTCACAACTTAATAATTCAAAACTTTCTTTCAAATGGTTTAAACCAATTACCATTTCAAATCTTTTAAACAAAAGATTTTATTTCGCTAAGTTCACCCATTTTCGCAAAGATCCATTTACAGATTTCAAATCAATTCCCATTTCAATTGGATTAATTCATTAAATCTTTAAATCAAAGATTTATCTCATAGCTTTCAAAACTTGTTTTCAAAGATTCGTCCATAACTTGGAAAATCATTTTCAATTCAAACTTGAAATCCCTTTAATATAAATTGGAAGTTCATTATCACTTAGAAACAATAGTTTTATTTCGGAAAAACCCGATTCCATTTATACAAGTCACAATCTCTGGTTTAATTCAAATTTCCAAATCAATACCTTTAAAACAGTTTAATCCATATAAACTGGTGTAACATCTTTAGTCCCTAGTTCTCAGATCACAGTATTCAATTTCAAATATTGAATTCAAATTTAAATCAAAATATTTAAATATCAAAACTCAATCGAGTTATTCAAAACTATATTTCATCTTTGAAATTCTATTTCAAAAGCTTTTCACTTTAAACCCAATCCATTTCCAAAACATTTGAATTCAAATTGTCTATTTAAAAATCACTTCAAAGATCTGTAACTTAATCGATTTCCTCGTGAAATCCACATTTGTGTGTGTATAAGTGGGGTCTAGGGGTTTAACACAATAGTGCAGCAACATTCAATCATTACAGATTAAAACATAGAAATATAGTCGATAAGCGATATAAACTATAACGCTTATCGTCCATTCACAGATTCATAGATGTATATATATCACAGATAATAAACTACATCATAGATAATTAATTACAGATCACAACATGAATCATGATATATCACAAAGCATCAATATCGGGGATATCAAATAATACAGTCATCCAATACAATCTAAACATCCATAAATAGGAGAAATTTAATTATCTGATTGGTTTAAATCAGATTAATTCCTATGAATAAATTTGCCGGTTATGGTAATCAATTAATTTCAATTAGCAATCAATTCCTTAATTACTTTAAATTAATTAATTAACCTTTAATAGATAAATTATTCTCAAATTAATTACCAAATTAATATCACATTATCCTTAATTAATTAATGTAAGTAATCCAAATGATCAATTAATTAAATAAATAGATTATCCATTTTGATTAACTTAATAATCAATGAATTATAATTATTAAGTTTTCATTAATCTTGAGATAAAATTTACCTTTATTAATGATTTTATTATCACTTAACAAATATGTTTGAAACATTTATATTCAACTCACTTTTAAATATCAAGATTTAAAATGAATACCAATCGATTTTAAATAAAGTTTAAAACCAACCTTGTAAACCTTTAAATTCTCATGTTAAAGTAGTACTTTGTTAAAAAGATATTTAATGAGTAAAAATCGACTTCTCCTTAAATTCACATATTCAAGGATAATTTAACATTTAACTTATTTAAACATTTCATTTATAAACTAAAGTTTTATTTCAAAATCTGGAATTTAAGTTAAGTTCAGGTTACAATTAGACTTTGTTTAACTTGCTTACTTTACCATTCCAACTTCCAATTTAAGTTCAAATCCTTTTACTCATTTAATCACTTTAAAGTTATTTAAACAAGTTTAAATTCTAGAAACCTATTTATTCACAAACTAAGTTTCAAACTATACTCGAAGTTATATTTAAACATGATTAAAAATTCAGTTTAACCTTGCTTTAAAAATTTTAATTAAACTTTAAAATTTCAAAACAGAACAGGTTCTGTTTTTTTTAAACCTGTTCAACATTCCTACCCGAGCCACACCAGAATTTTCTTCGAGTCAAATCCGCCTCCACTTCGAGCAAAACGCTGGAGCCACTCGAAAAACTCGAGTATACCCCTCTGCCCAAACCAGTCCTCACCAGGGAAACAACCCATAGCACCGTGCGCGACTTCAAGTTTCTACCCCAATTTCCCGAGCATTACTTCGGGTTATCTGCCTTCTTCCCCAACCTGTTGCAACTGACACCACCACCTCCTCATGCATGTGCACAGCTGGAAACGCCGTCGATGGTCGGTGCGACGGCCACCAACAGATCGACGTCCATCCCCCAAAACATCACCAGTACCCAGAATTTGGAAAAAAATTCGAAACGAAAATTTGAGCATCTCGACCCAACTACTCAGCAGCACGTCACCAGAAAAAACGACTCGCGCTCCCTCCTCTGGTCATCAGAGGCGTTGAGATTCCGGCCAAGCCTTCGTCATCTCACCTCCTTCCATCACCCCAATTCTCTTCGCACTCGGTCAAGCATGCATGACAAACGAATCGACAAACCAAGCCATAATAAAATTAGGTTTACAGAAAGAAATTGTTTGCCGCTGCCTCCACAATGATCGTGAGCGCCACCGATCATTTTTCCCACCAACTACAAACACTCCTGCATCTCCAGGCAAAATTCCGACCACCCCATTCCAGTAGATCGCCAGAAATGCTTAAAATATCCAAAACAGTGCAAACCAGAATTGCAAAATCAAATCATTTTTAAAAAAATGTGATTTAAGTTTTAAAAATCAGTATTTTGCTTAGGGATTCAGTTTATAAACTTGAATTGATAATTCAAGATATTCTTAAATGTCACTTATATTAAACTTTAAGGTTTTTCAGAGCAGATCAAGTTTGTTTAACTTGAATTCAAATCTTAAAATTTACTTTATAATCAAACCAACATGTTTTGTTTAGATGCTTTGTCCTAACAATCAATAGATTGAGCAGTAATGGTCTTTGAATTATATCTGAGTGTGCAATTTTAATACAGAGAGGTTTAGCAGGGTTCCAACATACTGATATCCCACTCCACAATTATACAAAGAAGTGAACTTATAAATACCCATGCAAACATCATCAATAAATGAACACAAATTTGATTATCTTCATACTTAAATCAAGCAACCAGATACTTAGATTGTAGAAAATAAAGTTACTCACAGTATTTCCAGAAAAGAAGAACAGAGCTACTTCATTTGAATCAGGCTTTTATTCTTGTTTTTCCCAGGCTTTGATTCCAGAAAATTTGTTGTTCAAGTTTGAACTTTGTTTAAATTTTAGTTGATATTCACTTTAGTTTTTCTTGGCTTTGAAGGATTGAAAATGAACTGACAAGCTTGATATAAATGAGAAAAGAAGTTTACTGGTGATGGTTTTATAGGATGATAATATTGGTTTGTACACTGGTCAGAGATTTTTTTTTTTCCCATTTGATTAAGCATAATTTCGGCTGAAAGCAAATTTTAGTCATAGGCTAGATTATATTTTGTGTACTAAGATTTTCTTTGTATTAATTAACTTTGTCTTGATTCACACTTTGATATATTTATTTGTATAACTTCTTTTGCAAGCTTCATGGATATTTTTGTTTTAATTTGCAAATTAATTCATACTGAACTATACATGTTTGTTCTATTGCTTTGTAGTGAAGTGTTAAAGTCAGTATATTGTATTGACTTTATATCTTATGAACTATACCATTTATTTATATGCTGTTTGAATTCGTCTAATTTCTTTCTTTCTTTTCTTTTGTCTTGTTACTTTATAGTATAAAGGAAGTTCTAGAACTAACATATCGTCTGAATTTATTTTATAGTTTACATAACTAAAATTTTAAGATATTTATTTATTTCCCTATTTATATTATGAATTCAAATTATTTTCAATCTATTTACTTAAACTCAAATTCAAATGATTTAATACATATTTAATTGGAATTTCGGGGAAACTCAAACCAATTTATCAATTAATTTCACAATTTTATTCAAAATTAAAATAAATTATCAATTTAAAATAAATTAAAATTCGGGATCGTTACAATATAACTGGGTTTTCTATAGAAATGTTTTAGTTATCATAAGGTAAAAACCCGTCGGTGTTTATGTGCGGCGTGGTCTTACGAGATACCTTTGACGTTAAAAGATTTTACAAGTTATAATAAATTATTTCCTTGTAATTTGAGTTTCTTACGTTGGTTTTACCAGACTGATATGGGCGTTATTTTTCACATAATGTTCTGGTCAGCCTGAGCACATTTTCCATATTTAGTTGGATCCGTTGAAGCTTTCAGATGACGAGCTAGATTCTTCAAGACATATTCACATAACTTATATTCTTCCACTGTTTTATTTTGTTTTGTTTTTGTCTTCATCCATCGGTAATTGTAAGGAAATGCTGTTATAAATATCTAGGCTCATGATAGGTTAATGTACTCTAATGATGTGTATAATAAAGATAATTTCTTTTTGTAAAGACTTGTTCATAATATATGTTACTGGTCACATATTATGAGACTCTGTTCTTTCTTTTTCTTTCTTTTACCCCTAATGACTTGTCTTTCAAACACTTAAATAATTGGCATACGAACACCTTGGATGTATTAAGTGTCGTCTTTACGTGTAAGAAAGGAAAATCGTTACAGAATGGGTAGAAGACAAAAAATTATTTAATTACAGAATAACATATAGTCCATAGATGATTACTAGGTAATCATCATATTACATAAGCATACATACATACCTACATACATACACACACACACACACATATATATATACACATATATTCCTACTATCCTTTGCCATAGGGTTACTTTCCATCATACCCAAGGGGACAGGGACTCTAAGTCCCATTAAGGCTAATACTTATGTCTCTTCCATAATGTATTGTTCTGAACCTTGATTTGATACCAATTGTAACACCCTAACTCTATATCCATACTATCAAAGAGTATTAATAAGTGGTATTTTTCGGCAATATGGAGAATAAGGCGATATTGAGCTATCACATGTGAATATTCCCTTAGGCTAAAACCAATACGTATTGAAAATCATAAACTACTTATCTAATGTATTCTGTACCCACACAAAGCAATAAACATTTATGTTTTTAAGGCAGAACAATACATAATATAACATACAATAATGGAGAACATGGAATCATAATTTAGTGATAAAGTACAATGAGTGGAATATAAAAGGTTAAGTGGACTATAAAAGCCAGCCACTATCAAAATATACATATAACATGCATCCAAATACACATCCATAAATAGACATGGAAGTGCACAATGATACACTAATAAACTAATACACTAGCCTCCATTTTCCCAACATCCATAATCTAGTTCATCCCTGTACCTATCTTGGACTAACCTGAGTATTATATAAATAACACATGGGTCGGACTATATCTAAAATGTAGACGTCGGTATATAATAATATTCGTCATAGTATAATTATATGTAACGCAAAGTGGTATATGAATATCTTAAATATAACATATCTATCTCTACCATGCTCTTATCATCACCCATATAAAAAAAAGATAAGAAACTCACCAAATTGTACGACAAAAAATGAGTGACACATCTACACATCCAATGACCATAAATACTTAAGAAATTATCAAACATCATATATCATGCACACATTAATACCTAAGAGTATCTCTCACATAATCATAAAGTAGACATACCTGGGATTCGTCATACTCATCATATATGAAAATCCATAACAATCACCTATATCTAACATACATAAAACACATGAAATGGCATACCCTCGGTAGCCAAGTTCTTCGCTCTGATAACCATATAAAAGATTGGTATAAGGTCAAACAACTTGCTATCAGCATCCCTAGCAATCCTCTATAGGGGTTACACTACATCATGGGCATAAAATCTCATGAATAATCCAAGTGATCCATAATTATAAAATGATCTTATGGACTTTCATCCCCATAGTTAATCAGTTTAGCGCTCAGTCGCTAAAATAATTATGTGGTCTCCGACCTCTAATAATCCACTTAGCTCTCAGTATCCTAGATAGTCATCAGGACTCTTAGTCCTATGTGCTTTCACTATCATAAATAACTATTTCAACAAAGGTTACATAATATGATCTGATCGGTTCTCATCCGCATACCCAGTGATCTCTATAAGTGAATAAGTATGTGCTTTTAACATATCATCGCTAACAAAGAGCCTTCCTTATTTTCTCTTAAGGTTACTCCTACAGTCTTAGTTACCTTGACAGCCATCGTGACCCAATATCCATCGGGTGCAAGTCTACGCTATAGAGAGGGGATGACCCTACAATTTCTCCAAATGGCAACAAACTTTTGGCCTATGTGACTTGGATCAGTGGCTCTCAGCCATATCAAAAGTATGTCATGGATTAGGGAGCGGCCCTGAAATCAGGCCGCTAGGATGGATACTATCCTAGTATGGTTTACTCCTCACCAAATAATAGAAGTATATACATAATCCATATACACGCTTATGGCTCTTAGCTTGATCACTCTCAGTTCGCAACACTACATATATAGATATCTCGTATTACTTGTTCCTATTTGAATGACATCAATCTACAAAAAGTAATCAAACCAATATTAGCTTAGGTTTCCCATACCAACTGGTGTTACTCGCTCATTTACTCAATGCACGTAAGTTACACTCTCAACATATAATATTATTCTGCGCATCAAGTCTAAATAATAACCAAAGAAATGTTATCAAAAATCTCATACCCAACAATATTATAACTCCATTTATCTGCAATCCTCATGACATAGAAAACATAATCAAACATAACACACAATTCACCTAATCAACGATTTTAATTTATAGAAAAGATTTCAAGTGTTCCAAAAGCCTTTGTATACTTTAGAAAGAATGTAATTTTTTCCCATTTGTATAAAAACTAGAAATAAGGATTTTAATCCATACAAATAACTTCCAAAACTCTTTTCTATATTTTAAAATCTTAGAAACATCTTATATAAATAAATATCTCTTGTAAAGATCATTGCATAAGTTTTGTAATTAAATATTACTTTATAAATTCAAAGCCAATTTTCTTTTATTTCATATTCCATAAAATATGATCCCTCCAAACTCTTGTTTATACACATAAATCATAAAATACACTTTAAAACCCACATAATATCAACTAGAAACCATTTCATATTCTTCTATAATTTTATAGGATTTTTAAATAATTATTTATAGTAAAAAACAAAAATTTCCTTCAATAAATTAATATCTTTAATAATTTACTTAATATTTATTTAAATAAACAAATTTCATAAAATATATTTTGGTACCGCAATGCGTCAAGTCTCTATGTCTAAGTCAAATTTTTGTTTAATTTTTTTATAATTTTTTTTAAGAACAAGGCATGCATAGGCACAGGCTTGGAACCACGTCCAGGACATGCATCGAAGCACTATAGACCGGTTGTGGCCTGAAATGTTTAGTCGTGTGACAATTTTCCAATGACTCCGACCCTATGATGCTCCTCCGCCTAAACTCCGTTTCTATACCATACATAACAATACATTCCAACAACCCAAACCATCTGATTACCTGCAAATTAAATCAACAAATATCATAATAAATGTGTTACTAACAATAAGAAGACAAACAATATCAAATACTTCAACAAGGCATATAACAAATCCTTTCATACGTAGCTTCATGAGTGGAGAACACTCACCTTTGCTAGAAGAAGCACCAATTTTCCCATCGCCCTTCATAGTATCACCAAAACCTAAATATTGCCATTTACTATGACTGCGACATGACACCAAACTAGTTCAAAGTCCAACTTTGAATTCTCCTAGATGTGTCGTGTAATGACCCAGAATTTCAGATACTTCGTTTTTTAATATATGAATTATTTAAATATTTGTGTCCAAGATTTAATTTGATTAAATATGAGTTTATAACCTTGTTAAATACTTTTTAATTAATAACTAATATTGGAAAACTTATTTTTGAAATGTGTTTACAAAAATATACACTATGGACAAATATAGAAAATGTGACCATAAACGTTTTGTTAAAAATCAACTTTTTATTCAATACAATTTGTATAGATATGTTGTAACTTAAATAGTTATCATATGTAAACATATGAAAAAAATTAAAACACATCTCTTTACTAACTAATAATTAACTAAACTAAGTGTATATTAGCAAAAGTAAGCACGGACAAGAGTACATAAAGGACCCTTGAATCACTCCATGATTGGGGAAAGCATATTTTTGTAAGAGCATGATCTTACATGCTTAAATTCATGGCTAAGGCGGGGTTTATTTGCACTTTTCCTCTCATTTCCTAACACTATAAATACACATGCATACACTACTTCATTTCACAAACAATCCACTTCTTCACTTCTCTCTTTTCTCCACTTTTAGTGGCCTTAGGCCGTGTGCTTTTAGGAGGAGAAAAATGGCCTTTGGGTCATGGCTTTGAGGTGAAAGTGAAAGGGGGTGGTGGCCTTAGGCATGAGCAAGGTGAAGAGGAAGGATGCCGTGAGCATCAAGACTATGGCCGTGTGCTTTGGGATGGGAAAGAATGATTTTGGTTGATGTTTTAATGAATTATAAGATGTTAGTGAAGTATTGTTGTAGTTGAATGTTGGTAGGAAGAGATGTGGATTGATAAAAGTGAGTTAGTCTCACTTTGAATCAAGTTATTAACTTGATAATATTGCTTGTTATATCACTTGATAATTCCTTGTTAATTGCATGTTAATATGCTTGCTATTATATATAATAATAAATACTAACTACTCAAAGTTATAACATTTTTATATACTTCCAAAAGCATATGATTTGTTAAAGTAATTTCCTTAAAGATTGGGATTATGTTTTTAAATTAAGCACATTTAAACATCTAAAATGGATATGATTATTAGTACATATGTTAACACATGTTTAGTAGTGATATGGTTTGGATTTGGAATCATATGTGTATAAAAGAGAGTGACACAAAATGTTGAATTGAATACGGAATTGTCCGTACAGTGATAGTCACTATAAGCGCACATTGAATCCCTTGAACTATAATTTATGAAAATGAAGATTTAATGACATATCTTAATAATAACTTGTTTGGTTATTATTTACACTTCTATAAGTGTTTAGAAAAGTAAATCATATGTTTTGAAAAGTTATAGAAGAAGTAAATCAAAGTAACAAAATGTTGAAGTAAAAAGGTCGCTATAATGACACTTTTTATTTAGCGAAATACTAATATTTTTCTACAAACTTCTTTGGAGGCTTCTTTTCATATTCAAGGATATGAATAATATATTATTCTCATTAGGAAAATTTTGAATCCTAATTCATTTGATGGCTAGTTGAACGAAATGCAAAAGGTTATAGCGAAATAGTCGCTATAAGTGCGGTTCGGTAAAATACTTTATTTTTGGGAAATTTTCTAGAATAATTAGAAGTAATTCTTTGGAATTTTTCTTCATGGTTTTAAATTACCCAAAGTATACTAACTAACGTAAAAATAATGGATTAAAAAATATTTGTTAAGACGTCAAAATCTAGGTGTAAAGTTATAGCAAATTCACCTTAAACAACAATCCAGGACTTTTGGTTGCACTTCTAAAGTGCTGTCTTTGCTTCTGAAACACTTTTGAGCTGTTGCAAATTATTTTACTAGCATTTACAGAAATGCTATCTTTGTTGTTTCAAACTATAAATTTTTTAAAGAAAATGATGTTTGAATTTTATATTTTTCTCTATCTTTTTAGGATTGTTTTCTAACTTACAATAGAGAGTTTTAAAATCATTTTCAAGTATACATATATTTTTAACAATTAACAATGAATTTCTAAACTAAGTAGGTTTTAAAATTAGAATTTGTTTTTCTATTTATTTCAAAATTCTTTATTTTTGCATAATATTCTGTATAAATAATTTTCATATATTTTAAGAAGTGTTAAAAGTATTTTAACATGTTAATATGTATTTTAAAGATATTTCTTTATATATATATATATAAGTTTTAAATATTAAATTAAGTATTTTATAAATATAATAAAGAAAGTTTGTATTTTAACACTTAAGTTAAGATAAATGGTTTTGTGGAATTATGTAAAAGTGTATTTCCTTTATTAATAAGTGTGAATATGTTTTGATCTTTAGATAAATGTTTAGAGTTATTAATGGATAAGTAAGTAGTTTTGGGTCATTGTAAATAGTGTTTTTAGCAACACTTGTTTTTAATCCTTATTATTAATTATACTTGAAAATATAAGTAGATATTTAATAATGGATATTTAGTAGAAATAAAAATACAAGTAAACGATTTGGGTTTGTTTTGACTAAAGTTTTGAGCAACACTTGTCTTTAACCCTTGAATATAAATAAATATTTAAGAAGTGAGTTTTTAAAGAGGAATGTTTTCAAAGTATGAAATGTTTGGGTTTATTGTGATAAATATTTTTAGCAAGGCTTGTCTTTAACCTTTAAATGTAATTAAACCTTTAAAAGGAGAGTCTAAAGAAAACCATTAAATGGAATAGTTTTGGGTTTGTAGTAAACAATATTTAGCAACATTTTTTTTAAACCCTTGAATTATATTTTGGAAAAATATTATAAATCTTTAAAAATGGAATTTTAAAGATAATAAGAAGTATTAAAATCTTTTATGAAGAGATAGAAAATGTTGCATGCTTAATTTATAAAAGAAAAGGAGTTTATTATAACAATGTTTTGGTAGTAATTGTTTTAATCTCTTTGATTATATTTCAAGTAAGTAAAAAAAATTAAACAATTTCTGAATACACTTATACCATTGGAATATGCGTATGAGTACTTTTTAAGTATTGAAAAGAATATAGGTGAATAATTAATTATATTTATAGAAGAATATAGAGGAAGTTTTAATTAATAAAGGAGTATTGATTAATAAAGTGTTAATTTATAAAAGAAGTTTTATTAGATAATAAGATGTTTTTCTAATAAGAAGGGTTTTTAATTAATAAAAGATAAATCAATTAAAAAGGGATTAAAACTCGTTTATGTGACTTGACTACGCCTTGCATGAAATGATAGCGCAGGTATGGTACTTGCTTATGAGAAACTATGCATCACTTAGTTCCCTTATGCGATTATTCTCATTATTGTTGAATAAGACCAAATTCATTGACTCGGTCTTGGAGAGACCGGGATCGGTAAGTGTTCTGCTTATTAAAAACTACTTTAAGGTTGAGATACGAGTTCTCCGTTTTGGAAGTGAATGAAGGAAACCGTGTGTGGTTCTGGAATCTTTTAAGATGATGGAACCCATATGGGATTCATTATATGATCAAGTTTTATTGAAAACTCATGTGAAGATGTCGAACGTACCTCAATATCGGGAAAATGAATAAAGATAAAGTAGGATGCATGATCCTAGGGTGTAGCTAACCCATGGGTGGTACGAAATATCCATTCTAGAGTATGCTTATAGATGCTGCTAGTGGGGAGTTGTTGATACTTGGTAGACATTGTTCATGCAAGAGTTCGATGATTGCCCAGTTATGTTTCCTTATGGTATATTTTATCTAAAGACATAGATGCTCGGAAGGTACTTTCTGGTCCTTTTCATAGGAGATCGGTCTCATTGAGGAGGTCTCCGTGAAAAATCCATTTATACTAACGTACCTTAGTGGTTTTGTTTGTGTACCTAAATATGTTGTCAAATGTAATCAATGTAACCATTTCAACTATGATTTATACTTATATTGAACACCCTATACATTATCATAATATCACTAATTTTTTTTATAAAATGGTTCAGTTATCGTAAGGTAAAAATCCGTCCGTGTTTATTTGGGGGGTGGTCTTACGAGATATCTTTATTCTTTAAAAGGGTTTTACAAATATAGTAATTTAAATTACTTCAATTTCGTCATACTGGTTTACCAGACCGATCCGAGTGTTATTCTTCTTATAATGCTCGGGTCAACCCACGTATATTTTCAAATATCGTTGTTGATTCATTGGAGCTCTAGGAGAGGAGTTGGATGACTACCTGCTATAGATTTTATTTCCGCGGTACTACTTTGACTATTTTTATATCAACAATTGTGAGGACAAGTTGTTATAACTGCCCAAGCCGATGATACGTTAGTTTACTCTGGTTAATGTATTTATACAGTTTTCCTTTGTAAAAGCATCAATTTGATATTATATGTCATCATTCCGTTGTGAGATTCTGATATTGTGTTCTTTTCTTTCTTATTCCTTTTCCTTTCTTCTTTTATTTTACCTTAACATTCTGCCTTTCCGGCACTTGGATGCTCAGCACATAAACACCATGGATGTATTAGTGTCGACATTTGAAGGTAGAAGAGGCGAAAATTACATGTAGGTTCTTGTTAAGAAGCTTGGTTCAAAATTTCATGATTTATGGACATATATTTGATTTTATTTTAAATTTAGAAGAAGGAGGTAAAGTTTTAATTATGTGTTTTCGAAAGTTGCAAACTATATAATGAAGTGAAGACAAGTACATGGGTTATGTTTTCATGAATGCAAAGGAGAATTTTGGACTTAGAATAGTCTAAATACTTAAGGCATGTGTTTGGGCTCTAGCGAATTATTTTCCTTTACTTACCTTATTTTCGTTTTCCACTAACTTTTCCATAGCCTAAACTAACTTCAACTTCCACTTAAAACTTATTTTTATCTTAAATTTACATTTCTTTCCTATTGTACAATTTATATAAAATATTACTTTATCATATTTCGATTCATTTTAATTAATTATTCCCTTATGTCATTTTTAAGCCCCTTTATTTAATGAACCCTAAACTCCATTCATAAGTGAAATAATTATTTTTCTTTTCGAAAATAATTATATAATCTTATTTGTTTTAAAATTTTAACTGCATAAAAACTATTTCACTATTTTTTAATATATTTCTTAAAAACCATTTCAAATTTATAACATCGATATTGCTTCAAAATAATCAAAATCATTATTTATTAATAATTCACAACTTCGAAATATTTCGTGCCAAAATAATTTATTTCATAATCATTTAACAAATAATTCTCCCAACATAATTTTATATCATCGAGTAAATCATATTTCCACCAAATCTCACCAATAAATAATTTCTCAACTAAATTCTCATCTTCATAAAATACTTCATCATTAAGTCCCAAATAAATTCTATATTTCGAAATCATTGTAAATCCCAAGTTATTCACATTTTATCACCAAAACTCATTTAATAATTTATAACTTCATTATTTAATCTAATTAATTGCTTCTTAACATCGTGTCATTGTAGAGTTTTCGATTTTTTTGTATATATAAAGGTTGGTTCTAACCCTTATTCACCTCATTTCTCATTTCTTTCGCTTTGTAGCTATCGCTTCCCCTTTTCTTCATATTTTCATCTTTTTCCTCAAACCCTAAAACCATCCTTCACATAGGTTAACATATAAATTTTGAATAAAAGCAGGGAATTTAAATTGAAGAGAATAGAGAAACAAAATCAAAACAATTGGAAGATATGTAGAGAGGGAGAAAGCATTGAATCATATAGGATTAGAGAGGAAATTCCTTCATATCGAATTCAAACATGATTTATCTATGACATGAGTACCTTAGGTAGTGATTTGTAATACGATTGCGGAATTTGGAGGGTTAGTAAATTGGATTGAAATCATTTTTAAAACTTTATACACTTGTTATTACAAGACAAATATAAGTTGTTTTAATTTAAAAAGTTTATAAATGAATATACTCTTTATAAATCACCTAAACCTGATCAAATCAACTTTAAATGGGATAGGTGGAAGTGAACCATTAGATACCATATACTACCAGTGGAATGAACTATATACAAAGTTTGAAGGTGAATAAGATTGAAATAGTACGTAGATAGTCTTATAAATGTTGAATAATATGAATTCAAAAGGTTTTAGTCAAGCTTAGAAAGAAGAAATAAGGATAAACCTTAACAAAAATGAAATGCACACCATTAAGACATCTGAGATGTAGAACTAGATGACCGAATTTAAGTAAATTGAAAAAAAAGGACGACATAGTTTTTCGACTAGAATCAAACATCTTAATTCACAAAAAACTTCTGAAATAGTGGTTTGACATCAAATACAAAGTCAGATTTACAATTATCGGTAAAAAATATATACAGGAGTTCAACATACGAGCTATGTATCGAAACGTCTAAAAAGGAGTCTAGATGTCTGAACACAAGATTTAGATGTTTGACTTGTTAAAGTATGCCTAAACCTAGACTTTGAAAAGACCAAGTAGGATGAATCAGGGAAACTTGATACCACCTCCTTTATTATCGAGAGTTCACATAACTATATGAAACTGTGTAACATGATGGATTTGTGTCACAATTGGTGACACACCTAGGTTCATACTCCATGATCTTGTACAACGTGATACTCAATGCGGTATGCGATTCTATATTAGTTATATGCTTTGGACCATGCATGCATTAACGAGGAGGTTACTTAATGCTTTAAGGATAGGACAGGCTCAAGCATTATGAGATATACTAGGTACTATGCATATATACGGGAACTAACAAGGAGGTTACTCAATGATTTAGAAGTAATGTGGGCTCGGAAATTGTGACGTATACTTAGTGTTGTGCATAAAACGTAGGATACAGTCGCTAATGAGGGGATTACTAAATGCTTTATTGCAATGTGGGCTTAGGAATTATAAGGCAAGCTCAGTGTTGTGTATAGAAGATAGGACACATTGACTATTGGGATTGTATACTCGATGTTTCTATTGTAAAATTTACATTGAAAGTGTTTTCTTGGTGTGTGCCTTAAGCAATTTACATTTAAGATTGTTTATTCAGTGTATAACTAGGTGGTTAGTCATTTAGAATGGTTACCAAATGTATGATTTGGTGTATTAAGTAGATTGACTAGTTCCTTATATGAAGTGCACATGCACAAATGAACACCCTTAGGTTGTATAATTTACAAGCGCTAATTTAATTACTTATTAACACCATACCGCTTATGATGTAAATTCATCCACAAGACCTTGTTGATCCCCTTCATTTCTCCCTCTTTATATCCGTTATATGATAGGTTGCTTAGGGACTAGGCTTGTATTGAGAGAATGTCCTCGTATATTCTAAAAGTTATATGTGTGTGTGTGTGTGTGTGTGTGTAAGTATAACACAAACGCACTCATATATTCCGGTAATGCCTATTATTATGTGAGGAAGTTGCTAATAATTCCTATTTACAGATAAGTGAAAATGAGGAATCAAACTAGAAGTGGTTCTGGTGAAGTAACCGAGCTTTCGTGCGTAAACATTGTAGTATGTGTCATTGGTATCTTCAAGAAAGAAGCCAGACTAAACTCAATCCTAATGGAGGATCTGCTACATAAGTACATAAGGCAGTCCAAACCCTTTGACATTCTTTGGATTATCCAAAAAATTTCCCAAAGTTTGGGTGGAAAGATTTACTTTAGGTTTGAATCATTTGTTGGGATGTGGGCATGACAAAAGAATTGTGATAAGATATTTTCTATGATGGGTGTGGATGATGTGATGAAGAGATTATCGGATTGGCACTTGTAATGGGAGGCCTAGAAATGGTGGGATATTTTTTTGCTGATGCGGAAGAGACTGGGATTACTTTGACCGATTTAAAAAAGTACTTTAAACCTTAGTTTATGTCGATGGCTGAATGGGGAGTGGAGTTGGAGAAGTTCATTCACTTGGAGCAAGGATGCCATAGTTTTAAGTAGTGTGTCATTGAGTTCAATCGGCTAGAAAGCATGTTCTAAACCTTATCAATATACTAATGAAGAAGGTGACAAACTTTGCTAAGGCTTTAAATCCAACTTTGAGGGATGTTACTATGAATCATGTACCTAATGAAGCTACTTTTGAAAGCTTGGTTGGGATGGCACTACTAAATTCAATTACTAAGGAAGAACGTAAGAAGATAGAAGGGAAGCTAGCTTAGCAGAATCAATGTAGTGGTAGAATAGGGGATTAGGGAAAGATTAAAAAGAAAGGAGTCCAGCATAGGAAGTGCAATTTCAGAGGGCATTTGGTAAAGGATTATCGATGGCCCACTTTCTAACACCTAAGGATGATATTAAATACATATTGGTATTTATATGTCAACCATTGAATCATCCGAAAGATAGATTGTCAGGATACAAAATAATAAAGGATAGAAAGAAAGAAAAACTACAGTAGTATCTCACAATGGAAGGATCATATACAATAGAAACAATGGGTAATACATATGGTTACTCTCAGAGTACAGGGTTTATTAGAGATACAAATATGTGCTAATGTTCAGGCTAGATAGTTATAACAGCATGTCCATACAATTATTGATACATATATACTAATAGTCCAGGAAAAAAAAAATAGTTGATATCTTTAGAAGCCTCATGTTCATCATCTATCGCTTCAAAATAGCCAAAATATAGCATGCCTTTCTTGGCCTACTTAAATTAGGACTCTATACTTTAAGGGGGAAAAACTTTGGGTCAGACCGGTTCTATTAATGGAAACTCAAGACATATGCATAAACATGAAATAGTACATTATGAGACCACACTGTAGAATGGAATGAGTTTCCCCTCACAAGATCCAAAATCATTTATATATTTATTTTTCACACGTTAGGTATTATATATGTATCTCTCTTATTTTATTCAAGGGTCAAATGCTACAACTATAACTAGTTTGGACATATAAAGAAGGAGACGCCTAAGACCTCTACTCTAGTGACTCCAACATATGTACTTGACATTGTTCCAAGTTCCAGCATAGCTCCAACTATGGAAAAAGGGAAGAAAGTCAAGCTAAAAGGTGGTCAACTCTCTTTAATTTACCAATTTGCAATTTATTTGACAGTGGAGCATCTCACTTATTTATTTTGAGTAAGATACTAGATGAATTGCACCTAGAGATTGGTGTAGTCATGGACCATATTATAGTATTAAATCCGATTAGGGGATCGATCCATTTATTTATGATATATATAAGGGTTTGAAGTTATTTATTTTGGGTGTCGAATTTGATTGCCATGTGTTTATGTTGGGTTTTTATGGGTTTGGTTTAATTCTGGAGATGGACCATGTTGCGCTTAAAAGTGGCATAACACCCCAAAGTAGATAAATCCAAATCAAACAAGCAAAAACAAGAAGAAAACAAGAACAAGCAACACTTCTTATAGTGGATTGATGAATAATACAGCCTACATCCACTTTAATCATTATTATAGATTGTTTTCTCTCCGGATTACAATGAATTCAATCGAATTCGACCAACATCTAGTGGATCTTGGCTTTACAATGGAATTTATAAAGTCAATGAGGAAAGTGATAGAACTTAGATTCAAAAATGCCTCTCCCAAAGTCCAAAAGAAAAAAAACCCCTTTTAGTTGAAGTTAGATAGGAAAATCCTTGTTGTAACATGATAATTGGGCCAGAATTCATCTAAGTGTCTAAGAACCACAGACATGGCATGAAGAATTGGTCACCCTGCATGAGTTTCAAGACGAAAACTCAGGTCGGTACCAACCACTTTGCGACTGATACCGAGTTCTATTTATTTCTTCTTGGCACGGGTTCCTATGTATTTTTGCAACCTTCATCTTCCAATGCTCTATAGTGGACCTTGCCTAGAGGAATTCTTCTTGGTGCCAACTACAACGTGGTCGATAGTCACCACTTTTTATTACTCAGTCTGCTTTCATATTTCTTGAGTTACTTTATACCATCATTATACATAGTTCTAATCATGCTGAAGTGAATCATCTTAGTGATCATGGGCTTCAGGTTGGTACCTACTTGACTTGGTGTCCGACCTAAGTGATTTGTGTGTTTGCTTTGGGTCTTGCTTGGATTCGTGAAAAGGTTTGAATGCTTCGAGTCCTACCAGGGAGTTTTGTGTGTCTGACCCAAGAAAAATCACAACTCGATACCAAGTTGTGACTTACAACTCGGTATCGAATTGACTCGGTTCTGACCCAGGTTCGACTTGGGTTTGACTCCAAGTCATATTGTCTTATCTTGCTGTTTCTTGACTTAATTATTTCTTTATTGCTCCTAGATTTGCCTCAGGTACAACTTAGGTCTAACCTGAAGCATTGAGTTGAAAAACTTAAGTCAACTTTTTTCGCTCATTTTTTTATATTCCCTTTTCTCGCCTTTTTATGACGTTACAAAAGTCCTCGAGTCATTTCTTCATCGTTTGTTCATCCAATTTGCTCGTTTAAGTCCATTCGAAGATTATGGAAAATTTGGTTTTAACAACATGCCCCTCAAAGTATGCCTTATGAATGTAAGGTGTACTTTCAAGAACAAGCTTTAGCAGAGTGATCAATCATTAGTGGTCGAGTTCTCCAACTGTCTATCGATCCAAGTTATGCTGAATCATTCTGTTCTGTGGATTCACCTGACTCTAATCCATCCCGACCATGGGTTTATCACCTAATGGAAGTCTCTGATCCTTAACCTTAATCTTTCTACCCATACCCCTCCCAATCCCACGGTGAGCTTTTGATTCTAGCTCCTACCATTGTGCATTCGCATTCTAATATGCCACTTTGGCTCCAGCATTGCCTGTTTCAGGCATTACAACTCATTATAGTTTCAAATTGACTGTGCCTTGGAGTAAACTCATCTCGGTACCCACCTGATTCAGGTCGGTAAGACCTGTTTCGGTGTGGATGCTAGGTTCCAGCTTGCTCTGCTCGAAATCAAAATCCTTCCGCATTGGTTTCTGGTCTTGCATTCTGAATTCTAGCTAGTTTGGTTATCCTTTGTTGTTCCATCCTTCTAAAATGTCCATCTAGCATCTTCCACTATCGAGCTATTACACCATCATGCATCTCTTTCACTATTATCGCCATCTCTTTTCTAGTCATGTGGATGATGGATTCGAAGTCGAAGACACCTCCTTGCTTAGAAAGATTAAGGCCTCTGTTGTCCTTTATTGTTCCATCTCATGACTACTTTGGTATAAGGCCTCTTCAACTCTTCCAAACATCAGATCCAAGCTTTAGGTTGTCAAATCTAGCTCTTTTCTTAATGAAAGCACCAAAAATGGTGCACCGAAAAGTGGTACAACACCCCAAAGTTGATAAAACCAAATCAAACAAGAAAAACCAAGAAGAAAACAATAACAAACGATACTTTATAGTAGTTAGACGAATACTATGACCTACGTCCGCTTTTATCCTCATTATAGATTGTTTTCTCTCTGATTTACAATGAGTTCAACAAGGTCCGACCACCATCTAATGGATCTTGGATTTACAATAGAATTTCTAGAGTTAAAGAAAAAAGAGATAGTACTTAGATCTGAAAATCTCTCCCTATATCCAAAATAAAAAAGTCTCCTTCTAGTTGAAGTTCGGTTATTATTTATAAAAAAATCCCTATTGTAATATCGTAACTAGGCCATAAGTCATCTAAGTCTCCAAGATCCCTGAACATAGCAATAGGAACTAGTCACCCTGCACGAGTTTCAAAGCAAAAAATAGCCAATGCTGAGTTCTTTTTGCTTCTTCTTGGCATGAGGTCCTATATGTTTTTGCAAGCCTTCATCTTCCAAATCTCTAAAGTGGACCCCACCTAGAGAAATTCTTCTTGGTATTGACTATAAAGTGCACAGTATCGACCTTTTTTATTGCCCAATCACCTTCCATATCTCTTGAGTTACTTCATATCATCATTCTAGAAAGTTATAATCATGTTGGAGTGGATCATGTTGGTAAAAATCACGAGCTTCAAGTTGGTATCAACCTAATTAGAGTCCGACCTGAGTAGTTTGTGTGTTTACTTAGGGGTTTGCTTGAATTCATCCAACTGTTAAAGTACTTCGAGTCCTACCTAGGTGTTTTGTGTGTGACTTGAGAAAAATCATAACTCGGTACCAAGTTGTGACTTACAAATTGTACCACGTTGGCTCGGATCTGACCCGGGTTTGACTTCAAGTCGTACTGTCTTGCCATGCTATTTCTCCATTTAAGTATTTCTTCATTTTCCTAGGTTCAGCTTGGGTATAGCTCGGGTTCGAGTAGAAGCATCGAGTTGAAAAACTCAAGTCAACTTTTTCACTCATTTTTTGATATTTCCTTTCTCTTGCCTTTTTCTAACATTTCCAAAATTATTGGGTCATTTCTTCATCGTTTGTTCGTCCTACTCGCTCATTTAAGTCTGCAAAGACTGTGGAAATTTTGGTTATGGTAGACCAGATGGCTATGTATGTAGCCATATTGGATTGCAAGAGGAAGGTGTTCGTTTGGGTACTAATATTGGTTGTAGCCTTGAGGATTACTGTGATCCCAAAAGCTTTGTCATGTCGAGTTACCTATTTCCTCTATATTATCACATAATGAGTTTGCTTCCGTACCTATAGTTCGTAATTCCCCAAATGTCTTTGTTGAAGTTTTAGGCCTTTCTCCTCATCCGGAGATTGAATTTTGGATCTATTTAAAAGAGAAAGCTAAAGTTGTTATCTTACCCCTTAGGCATATAGTTCGTAAAGAAATGCACGAGCTTAGAAAATAAGAGAATTAATTATTAGAGAAAGGTTTTATTTGGAGAAGTATTCCAAAACGGGGAGTACTCACTGTCTTTGCTGCCAAAGTAGATGACTTCTTAAGGCTTTGCGTCAATTATCATGAACTGACAAGTTGAAAAAGATGAATGATTATCCATTACCATAAATTGATGATTTATTTAAACAATTAGTTAGAGCATGAATATTTTCTCAGCTTTACTTAGTTGTCCCATTCCATTACTTATGTGTAGCAAAGGATAGTATTTAGAAAGCCACTTCTTTCTACACCTGATAGACTTCATGAGTGGTTAGTCATGCCTTTTGGACTGGTGAATGCACTGATTCATTTCATCAACCTCATCAGTCTAGTCTTTAGAGGATTATTGAATAAGTTTGTGGTGTATTTATTGACGATATTCTTTTTTATTTGGAAAGCAAGGAAGAGCACCATTTCTTTTGAGAAAAATGCTCAATACTCTTCGTAAATAAAAATTGAAGGCAAAATTTACCAAATGTCACATTTGACGCAAGTTGATTTGTTGTCTTGGACATGTTTCTTAGAAGGGACTATCAGTTGATCCTAGTAAAGTTATTGTAGTACAGGACTGGCTTGTACCATAAGCAGCTATGTAGGTAAGTGTTTTTCTTGATTTGACTAGCTATTATAAGAGGTTTATTAAGGACTTCACAACGATTTCTACACCACTGACATGCCTTATTAAGAGACTTAGTTTTCTCATGGAACTTGGAATGTGAGCATGTTTTTATTAAGCTAAAAGAGTTGTTGACTAGTGCTCTTATTTTAGTACTTCCTAATGGTTTGAAAGCATTTATAGCATATACCGATCCTTTTGTTATGGGACTGGGCATTGTATTGATGCATGAGGGTAAAATTGTTTGCTACACTAGTTAATGGTTCAAAGTGCACGATAGAAACTATCCAACCATGATCTTAAGTTAGTAAATATTGTTTTTTCTCTCAAATCAAAGAGGCGTTATCTTTTATAGGAACATTTTGAGTTGTTCACAGATCATAAGTCCCTAAAACATTTTTTGTCCTAAAGATATTTGAACTTGAGGCAGCAGCGATGTATGGAGGTTCTTACCACTATATTATTTTAGTATATCTCATACTCCTGGCAAAGGCAAAGACACATGATGTTAAGCTCTATGTTTTTGGAGTTGAAGCGCATTGAGATTATTTCAGTATTTGATTTCCGACCTTAATCGGATCTTACATCAAGTTTGTTAGCAGCTTTAGATGTTTAGTGTAACAACTCAGATTTTAAATAATAATTAATTAAAGTTGATAATAGTAAACAATTAATCAAAATGGAATTTGTAGATTTGTCTAATAAATTGGTTTTAAAATTATTTAATAAAAGTATTTAGATTGTGTAAATAAGGTAATTAAATTAAATAAATCTAAATGAAGGAATAATATTTTATAAAAGTAATATAATTAACGTATAATATTGGTTTGGGAAGGGAATGATTTTGAGACAGAAATTTGAAATCGTTTGAATTAAGTAGAGAATAGTTTTATAAATGGAAGAATAAAATAAAAATACTAGTTTGATTATACTCTAGCTTAAGCCCAACACTATAGCCAATTTCACCTGATCAGTTTCTAAAGCTTATTTACCTTAGAAATCTCTTAATTCTTTGGGAGACAAGCTTCCTCGCTTATCTATTTCATTCTCTATTTCAAAAAAAAAACCTCAATAAGCACTTTTTAATTTTAATAATCAAAAATAAAAATCAAGTTAATTATCATAACTTTGTAAATAGAAGTATGATTCTCTCTATACATCATAACTCTATTTTATATGAAGAATTTTGAAATTCATCTATGTACTGGTGTTTTAGAAGTAGTTGAGGAGGGAAAGAATGTAACAACCCTCCTTTTTGGTCCTCAAAATTCGGCAACGATACATCCACGATATTCATGTGCAGAGCATCCAAGTGTCGGAAAGATGGATTGTTAGGGAATAAGGAAAGAAAAAGGAAGACAAAATCTTACAAAAGCATGATGGGTACTGTATAAAACTATACATGTCTTTACAAAAAGAAAGATACTTTAAATACATACATAAATAAGAGTACAACATTAACCATCATCAGCCTGAATAGTTATAACAACTTGACCTTACAATTGTCAATAACTACAATAGGAACAAATAGTGGAAGTTGAAAGAAAATATGAAAGTACGTGTTGGCGACATCCAAATTGTTTCCTAAAAGCTCAAAAGTTTCCAACTAAATATGGAAAATATGCTCAGGCTAACCAGAGCATAATAAAAAAATTAACCCACAGATTAGTCTGGTAAAACCAGCGTGAGAAACATAATCAAATGGATATTTATATCTTATCAAAATGTACGGTATCACTTAATACCACACCGCACATAAACAGGGACGATTTTTTACCTTAAGATAGCCAAACCATTTTTACTTTAAAATCCAGTGATATTATAATAATGCCTAGAAGGGAAATAAATATATAAAATAGCTACATTCTTGCATCTTACATTTCAATATAGTTAGGCACAACTAAATCCATAAAGGCACGTATTAGAGATTCGATTTTCATTGATGACAAGGCTACTATGGTATCACCGGCTACGGTCACCTCTAAAAAATGTATCGAGGTCGAACCTATTGACTCCTGTGAATCAGAGCCGGCCTGCCCCACTAACATGATAAGCCGGATTACATCATCCCTCTGGTACGAACCATGTAAACCTATTTCGGATCCTGGCCCTACCCGTGCGCGCATACCAAAACTATAAATATTGGTTCTAGATCAAGGAATGATGCTCCACATAGTAGCGAACTACATATCTCTGAAGCATATCCCCTGTTTTATTCATTACCAGGTTGTGAGGCAAATGAGGATACGATTACCTTTTTTCTCTCTTAGCAAATCCCACTTGGAATGAAAACACTATCTTCCAAGCACAATACAATTCCAACATTCATCCACACAAGGTGTTTAAGATAAGCATAAACCTAAGACACTCCTTTTACTACATCCACTTTATAATCACAGTCAGGATTAATAGCAAGTAGCCCTTGCACTTTAACGTGCTCCATCTTCGATTCCATCATCTTCAAAATGCTTCTAATTCGAAAGCTTGAGTTGATCCGAAGTGATTGTTGGATAATTTGTACTTATTTAATCTCGGTCTCTTTGAACAAACATTTGATAGTTTCTAGTAAACTCAACTCTGGTTCTTTCAAAAAAAACAAAAAATACATAAGAGCGAAGATCACCCTTTAACTGTTTAAGGGGATGGATCTCTTTATCATTTGTCCTAGAATAACATATGAGTTTATACGTACAGTATAACGTCCCTAAGGATAATTTTACTATATAATTCTCGTGTTCTCACTTAGATATTTCTAGAATTAAAAATTGGTCCAGATTTGACAGCCTGTTATTTAATTATCAAATAAACAAACAATCAAACGTTGATTTAATTCCATGCAGGATCCACTAAGCCTATATTAATTAATATTCCATTAATTAAATCTTCTTGAAATTGTTCGAATCAAAATACCTTCACAAAAGATATATTCACAAACCCAATATACTTAGTCCAATACTTAGGAAACATTCATATACTTATCTCAATGGTATAAGTACATTTCAAACCATTATACTTTCAATACTAAATAAATATCCATATACTTATCTAGACGGTATAAATATATTAACAAAACTTGAAGGATATTTCCTCCTTTCCAAAATCATATTTAAATGGGCCAAAGAAAATATTATTTAAAATATTTCTTACTATAAACCAACTACTGTCCTTCGGTGTTAAGTATGGAAAAAATGTTTCCATGCCACCATAATTAAGAAGGACTGATTATCAAAATCAAATCTCATTCCTATTTATAAATTTCTCTTTTTATTAGCCTATTTCATATACAAATGCTTTTATAAATCCCCAAAAATAATTTATAAAACTTCTTTATAAATATCTTAAATGATTCATAACTGCTTATAAAACTCCTTTACCAAATATCGTTTATAATCTCCTTTACAAAACATAATTTGTAAATTTCCTTAAATAAATCCTTTTTACTACATACGAATCCTTGTTATAAAACAATTCATCATCTATAAACACCTGTATTCAATTAGTTAATTACTTTTAAACATAATAAATAATTAATTAACTTTAAGCAATACAAATAAGATAAGTAATCAACTTTAACATATCATTAATAATATCATTAAATAACTTTAAACACCTTTATTAAAATAATTTAATAACTTATTTTAAAACATTATTTATAAACACTTAACTTCAAGTGTTATAAAATTGAAGTTATTTACATCCACAACTTTACATATTCGGAAAGAGGCTTAGCGACCACAATGATACTGAAGCAAGTTACCATTTAATTCAATTTGACCTTTCAAGTCACATAACTAGTATTTACATAAGTAACATATATGTAAGTAAAATCAATTATCAATCACTAGTAATACATCACTTATCCTATATTAATTAACTGGCATACAATTCCATGTCAAATCAATAAAATAGCAGAATAGGGATTTATTCTAGTAAGTAGATGTACTATTCTATCCAATTAAATTATAGAACGGTGTTTTATTCTACTAAATAGATGTCATAAATAAAGTATTCGTATTTGTTTGGCTACTTGATGGCTTGGACGAAGAGAATCCCTTGTTTTAAACTCATTCACTTACAAAAAGAAATTTTCCTTTAGACAAATCCGATCCTTGAAAAATAAGTGATTAAGAATTTAAAATCTTTATTAATTAACCTAAAATAAGTTAAACCTTTATTTGATAATAATTAAATTTTAATTTAACCTTAACTTAACTTTATTGCTGATTAAGACATAATTAACCCTATCTAATTAATAATTAATTAATAATTAAAACCTTAATTAATAAAAAAAATCTAAACCTTACTTAATAATAATCAATCCATTACTTTATTAATAACTAATTGAACATTAACTTACTTAAATGGTAATTAATTAATAACTAAAACATACTTAACTAATAATTAATAAAATCAACCAATCTTCACTTAATTAAAAATTAATTACCTTTACTAAATACATAATTAATTAATAATTTCTAAATACATAATTGATTAGTATTTACTTAATAAATACTTAATTAACTAACTCTATACTTATATCATGTTTGAAAACATTTTTCAAAGGTATAATTAAGTGGAAAGTTTTTAAATTTGCAAAAGGTTGATCCTTTTACAAACTGCATTCATAGCAACTATGGTTATTGATACCATAACTTAAAGTTAGTTTTCTAAGTTAACATTTCAAAATTTAACTCTTAAAATTTACTTACATTATAAATCATAGTACGAAGTTTGGAAAACTAAAATAAAGTTTGAATCTTTGAAATTTTTCTAGTAAATTAAACTAGTATAACATGAGTCTAAAACCAAGAGACCTCTAAGTTACTTTAACGAGTCAAGATGCCAACTTTCTTAGCATATACAACATATACATGATTATAGCATCTATTTACATGCCATAATAACAACCATAAACAAGATCGCATTTTTCAACCATTCGTAACATTTAGACTTCAATTTCAAGTCTAATACAACATCACATACAAGCACATGTAAGCATATATATGATCATACAAATCAACATCAACTTTGACCCAAACATCCTACAAATATACAACTAAATTAAGAAAAAATATAAAGTTTAAAACATTCTTAAAGGTGTGAATTTTACTCATAAAAAGTTCACGAAAATCAACCTAACTTTCACCAGTTTTGCCTTAGATCTTGGATAACTCTAGCAAAAGATTTGATTTTTGCCATGGATTTTGAAAAATGGGCTAGGCCTATGGTCAGTAGGCATGGCCAAGGTTGTAAAGGTGAGTTTGGATGATATTTTGGCTAAGTGAAGGTATAAGAAGAGAAAAGGAAGTTGTTTCAAGGATTTTTAAAAAATAAAAGACAAAAACGAATGGATTTTTAAATTTAGAAAAATAAATGGAAGCCATTAAAACTTTTGAAAAACTTAGGAAAGAAGATGGATTTTTCAAAAAGTGAGAAATGGAGGGGAAATGAGAGAGAAAATTTGAAAATGTTAATTAAAATTAGAAAATTACCTAAATACCCTTAAGTATACTACCCTCCACTTATATAATGACACATCACCACATCCACGCCTTCCTCCACCCCACATGCAAGGAACATGGCTCCCCCTTGTGACCACCAAACAATACACTTCCCCTTGTACTTATGATGTGAAATGATAATGTGACATTACATATTATATATTTTATTTTATTTAATCTTTAGAAAGTGTCACATCTTATTTATTTTCTTAAGTAAGTATATATATACCTTATTTTTTATTAACTACACTTAGATTAATATTAATTTGTGTGTATATGTTTTACTAAAGTGTCCACAACCTCTAAAACAACTTTTGAATGATGATGAACTGAAATTTTGAAAAAGATTTCTTATCATATTTTCTATTTCCCTTCAAACTAATTATTTTATTTAACCAAATTCAAAAATGAATTTTCCACCATTATTTATGAATTAAAAAAGGGTGTTTTAATTATTAAAACTATTAATTGAATATTTAAAATTATTTAAATATTCACAAATAAAGTGATAAAATTCCAAATCGTTACATTCTCCCCCCTAAGAGAATTTCAACCCTGAAATTTCACCACATGAATATCCAATACCATTTATAAGTGTGTAAGCTATTCATAGAATCATCCAAATGTAAAGTCTGATTCGATCACTACTTAAATACATAACTTCACTTTCAAATTAGTATCACTCATCCGATTTCCCAATGCGGACTCCGATTAGGCTCCTTGACTAGAAACCTCAGTCATTCTTGCATAGTTATATGCTATGATAGAAAACTTTGGTTCCATATCAAGAATCCTCATAAAGTGTTCATCTTCAAAAATCGAATAATAGATCCCTGTTTGGAAAGGTGAGAAGCACCTTATAGTAATGTACTTGAATCTTGGATCAAAACTATGTAAAAAGAGAAATGGTCTGTGTTTAAATTACGTACTTATTTTATTGGTTCTCTCTAATACCAATTATTTTCCTCTTAGAATTATTTATAAAAATATTTCATAAAAACTAAACTTAAGCTAAATTTGTATAATACCTTACTACATCTTGAGAGTATATACCACTATATGGTTCAACTTTTGCAATCTGAATTTATTTAGTAACTTGAAATCCAAATACTCGGACTTATTCCAAAATCCTTTTTTAAATGAGACTATATATTTAACTATATAAATTGTATACATTTTATCCCTATTAACCCCAAAATGATAAAGGGACTGGATACTATCAAGTAGTATCATATATTCCTTGACCAAGAGGGGTAATACTTAAGAGAAGTGCTTACCATCCGGACAAATCCCTTTCCCATTTTAGTTATTTTTTGAGTCACTCAAACTACTTAACTTAAAAATACTTATTCTATTTCAAAATTCCCTTTTTGGAACAATTCTGTATACTTCAGGTTTTTTCAAAGTTGTACTTGTTTCGATTGTACAATGATAAAGAGAATAATTTTCTAAGTGCACTACAACATTTGCCTAACCAAATGTCCGATCATCACTTAGAAGATTAGTCAGATCATCACAAAACAAATCGAGACACTTTCCCCGAACCAACCAAAGAAAATAAACCATACTTGAAAATTTTCCGTTCCAGAAGATATATACCCAAAAATATTTTCAAGTAAAACTGTTACTACTTTTCCCAAAACATTTGAAATAATAATATATCTATTTCTTTTTATAAATCAAATAATGCTCTTGGAATTAAATCAAAATTTGCTTTATTAACAGCAAATTTCTATGGTAGCATTTCCTCGCTTAGAAACTCAAAAATGAACACCGATGATGTTGTAATCATCGTCGAAATAATTTTCCAAAGACCAAAGCGAGTTCAGTGCTATTTATTCCTTAAATACCCCTTAGAAATATTTTTATTCATAAATACTACTACTATTATTCTTCCCAAAACCTTGTAAACCTTTTTCCAAAAGCACCGCGATTTAATTCCTCAAATTCTTTACTTAACTCCTCTTTATTTATAAGCCATATTCTTATAAACCAATTTTATAAAATCAACTTCTTTCATAGAATCATTTCTCAAGTAATTATTCTCAAGTGTTCTTATTTCTAATAGATTTCTTATATCAGAATCAATTTTAATTCAACATTGACGTCAAATGCCCTATAGTCAAGTTGTGAAACTTAATTCACAAGATGTTCATTTCAATGATCCAAAATTTTTATCTATCCAACCCATTTTATAAAAAAGGGTAATTATTTATAAATCAACAAACAATAGTCAATGCTCCAAAACTGGATGAGCATGACTACTCAAACTTTAAAAGATAATAAATGAATATTATCATTCCCTAACAACAAACACATCAAAAACTATATTAACTTTTGAAAATTTTCCTTTTATATATGAAATATAGTCCTAGGTAAAATTATTACATTTACCAATTTAAAATAATACTGTATTGGTTGGCTTTGTTCAAGTGTTTAGGAATCTCTATCAATAAGGTCAGATGCATCGACCAAAATTCATAACCCTTTCAACCGATCAAACAACACGGTATAAAACATTTTTATAGCACTAACAAATACGCGCTCCCATATATAACCCTATCTCTAATGAGTTTACCCCACTAAAGCCAAGGTTCTCGCTTAACCCTTAGCTCCGATATCAATTGTAACATCCCGTCTTTTCAATCCTCAAAAGTCGACACTAATACATCTATGGTATTCATGTGTTGAGCATCCAAGTGCCAGAAAAATAGATTGTTAGGGAAATAAGAAAGAAGATGGAAGATAGAATCTCACAAAAGCGTGATGAGTAATATATAATACTAAACAAGTCTTTTCAAAAGGAAAGAGACTCTAGTATACAAACAATTAGAGTACAATACTAACCCATCATCAGCCTAAACAGTTATAACAACCCATGCTTACAATTTCTGATAACAATAATAAGAAAAAAATAGTGGAAGGTAATAAAAAATACGAAAGTACGACTTAGAGGCATTTAACTTGTCTCCTAAAAGCTCTAAAGTATGCAGCTAAATTTGGAATATATGCTTGGGCTGACCCAAGCATTATAAGAAAATAATGTCCGGATTAGTCTGGTAAAACTAGCATGAGAAACACAATTAAATGGATTTTATATCTTACAAAACTTGTCAAAATAAAAGATATCTCGTAAAAAACACGTCGCATATGAACACAGATGTATTTTTACCATACGATAACAAAACCATTTTTATTTGAAAATCTACTGATATTACAATAAACTCTAGAGGGGAAAATAAATATATAAATAGTTGAAATGCTTGCATCTCACATTTCAACATAGTTGGCCACAACTAAGTCCATAAAGGTACATATTGGAGATTGGATTTCCATCAATGACAAGGCTACTAGGGTAATGCCTACCATAGTAAAACTCTAGAAAATGTACTGAGGTTTAACCTATCGACCCTTGCGAATCAGAGCTGGCCTGTTCCTCTAATAAGATAAGCCGGATTACATCATCCATTGGATACCAACTATGGAAACCTATTCCAAACTTTGTTCGCACCCGTTCGTGCATATCAAAAACATAAATATTGATTCTAAATCGAGGAATGATGCTCTTAATGATAGCGAACCACATAGTTCTAAAGCATAACCTCAGTTTTAGTCATTACCTGGTAGTGAGGCTTGTGAGGACATGATTAACTTTTTCCTCTTTTAGAAAATCTTACTTGGAATGCTAACACTGCCTTCCAAGAACAATGCAATGTAAGCATTAATCCATATAAGTTGTTAGGGATAAGAACAAACCGAAGTAACACCTTCTACTACATCCATTTCAAAATCACACTCAAGATTAGTAACAAGTAACCCTTGCACTTCAAAGAGCTTCATCTTTGATTCCATCGTCTTCAAGATACTTCCAATTTGAATGCTTGAATTGGTTCGAAGTTGTTTTCGGATAATTCATACTAATCCAATCTTAGTCTCTTCAAACCAACATTCCATAATTTCCAGTAAACTCAACTATATTTCTTTCGAAAATAAACAAACAATACATAAGAGTGCGGATCACCTTCGAACCATTTAAGTGGATGGATCTCCTTAGGATAACTGTACCGTATAACTCTCGTGTTTTCTCCTGGCTATTTTCACGGTTAAAAAATTGGTCCTAATTTGATAATGTTGACCCAAAAAATGGATCAACGTCCTAGTTTGAGTTTGAAAGCACCTGCCTTTTTCTTTCAGAGAAATAATACATATAATAGGTATAGAAAAGAACAATAAAGAAAGAAGACAAGAAGATTTTTATAGTGGTTCGGCTGTTGACGAAGCCTACATCCACTTTATAGTTTTATTATGCATGGTTGCCGTTACAAGTAGTGTTTGACTATAAGTCTTTTGATTATCCTTAGCTAGATTAAATCCCCAAAACTGGAATCCATTGGAGAATCACGATGAATCCCCTTAGAGATTGCTGTAAGGAAGGTGGAGAGTGAAGAAAGTTTCTAACAGTGCTTCAGCAACCAGTCCGAAGAAGATCCCATTTATGTTGCAGGTAGGATGGTATTTATAGAGATCGGAGAGCTTCTGGGCTAAGCCCACTTGTCACTCACTTGCAGATGGTCTTAGAATGGTCTAGTAGAGTTTAGCTCGGGACCCAAGCCAAAATCATGGATTGCTAGCGATCCATGGTCCATGGATCATTGATGATCCATGAGCTTTGCTCGCATGTGAGATAATTACATAGCTCATCTCTTCATTGTGTTACAATGTTAGTTCGTGATAAGTCCATGGCTTTGTATGGATCACTAGCGATCCATATAGTATGGATTGCTAACGATCCATACACTTAGCATATTTTTGGCATTTTGTCTTCTTGGCTCCTTTTCCCCCACAAGCTTCAACGACCTAGTGATCACAGGATAAAGTATGGATTGCTAGAGATCCAAGATGCATCAATCACTAGCGATCCATAGACAGTATATCTCTGGACTTTGATGCCTAGGATTCTTTTGTTGCTTCACCACGTTGCTCCATTTTGAAGACGATCTACTAGCTAGTTGTACTTAGCTATTGATCGGACTAAAAGGACACAAGGTTCTTGGTTATTAGTTTAGTCAAATTCAGTCATTGCTCTAGTAATATGACTTGGCTCTCTTTAACATGTTGCTTTAACCCATTTGGTTGGGTTCTGAGCCATTCTGACATCATTAAGTCATTCTATCTTCCTTTGGATCCTGATGGGTTAAAAACCAGGATAATATTTGCTCTCAGAGTACGTCTTCATTGAAAATAAAACATGCTTTAGAAGTAACTTCCTTAGAGTCTTCGTTTTGTGAAATCATTAATCATGTCGAGGTTACCATGTAAATTTGGCTTTGACAATTGAATTATCGATGTGAATCGTAAGAGTCCACCTTAAGATGTTTTTCTCAATTGACTGACTTCTGATAGCCGTACGTTTTTTGATTTCGATCTAAATTTCAATTCTCGGTATTAGCGATGCAATCTTTGCTCCGTAGTTTATACAAGGCTTTAGGTCGGTAAGTGGGTGCATGACATAGGTTTGGAGTCGACCTATGTAGTTTTAACTCGACTGGTGGTGAAGTTAAGTTTTGTCACGAATGATTATATGCTATCCTGGAGCAAAATCTCATTGTTTGTCTTTAATTGTTTCTTTTTGAGAACCTAATTAATCTCCCGTCGATGTTTTCGAATTCAATTGCAATGATTTATTCTAAAATCGGATATAGTGGATGGTTCAATCATATTGCTCTTCCTGTTTCTGTATTACAGTGATCTTGGAAAGAAAAGCTTCCCATGTTCCTCGGACAACGGCTCCATTGTTGATCGTTGATCAATAAAGGGTAAGTCTGGAAGAGATAATTTCAAAGGAAGATATGGATTGTTTTTCAAACGTAAGCAAGCTATATACACTGGATTGTTTGTTCACAGTATTCAAGATACTGGGCTCTTGTCATGTAGATAACACACTCTATCTGCCCTAGTCAATGCTTAGGGCCCGATTGCCAACGTACATTGACTTCCCTTAGATTCCGAGCATTGGTTATACGAGGATATTATTTAAAGTAAAATATACCTGACAGGGATGAATGCCAAGTTTTGTCGTTGAAAATGACTTTTCGGTCATCCAATCTTTAGTCTGGTTGAGGTACTCAAACTCTTCTAAAAGATGGGTCCTTCACAAATTAGGCTTCGCTTATTATCCCTATCATATTAGGATGATCAACTACAGTTAAATTACATGGCACAGTTGCTCTTGTGGAGTTGTAGTTAAAGTTCGATCAGGCACAGCTTAAGTCTTTGGAAACTAATGCACGGGTTATTCAATCACGATTATCCTTTCTTTGTGTTTTTTGGAATTCGATCTGCACACTGGCTTTTGTCTCAGGGGACTATTGACTTAATTCCTCAGCTTTGAGAATTGCTTTTTATTGAACTTTGAGGTAGCTTGGTCTAGCCAGTTCTGTAGCTAATCCCTACTTATGCTCAATTGAGTTCACTTTAACAAAGTGTTGGTGTAAATGCCTTAGTCCGTATGGCTGATTACTTTGACTACCGAACCAACATGTTTTAGGAGACTAGGTATCCTAAGCAATAAGTTCCATTGCCCAGTTTGATTGACATGATGCTCCTATCTTCATGAATCAGGGACTTTGTTGTTTGATCTCAAGATCTGAGTTTTGTAATGATGTCAGTATGTATTACAAAGATTCTTTTCGAGCATCTTTTGCCAAAGTAAATTCTTCTGAGTTCGACGTTGAGATCCTAATCATGTGTTGGTTTCTGTCTTCGAAAACTCGTACATGGATGACTCAACTCAGTGAATTTTTCTTTGACGTTATGAATCTCCAAACAGCATGAGATGGCAAGAGATAGAGCTGAAGATTCAATCAAACTCTTGCTTCTGTTTCTTAAAGTCGATGTATCGATAGTTTCATTTTGGGCTTTCTTGCTAGCATCACCAAACTTTAGGTAATGGCATATTTCTGCAAGCTGGAATCAAATAATATAGTTATACCGTAAGTAGGTCATCGATCCTTCTTGTCAGCGCCAGACTATGAATGACGGTTGATTTCTGAGCGTTAAATCCTTTATTTCCTTTGTTGGCGATCTTTTTGCTAGAATGCTCTGTTTTGTGATGCATAACCGTTATCTTACCAACCTCACGTTAATTCATGTTTAGACCTTTGAAACATTTCTTTCAAACAGGTACCTGTGCTTCTATCCCTTCTTGAGGAACTAGCTATTTCGAATGCTTGTATTTGGGCGAATGAGACAAATGAAAATTTGTGGGGCGAATTGCTCAATTGCCCCCAATCTGGCTCTCAATCTCATTCTGGAATTGAGGAAGTTTGGAGATTATTTCCAACCTTCCATGATTTTCCTGCTTGTCCTTGGCCATGCATGCTCTTCTTGGTTGCTAACATTGTCATGGAAGTTTTGTTCATATGTCAACTCCTATTTTTGAGAGTTGATAGCCTAGCTGCTTAGTTCCAAGCAACATTTCCTCGAGGCTACCAATCTTTTGGCCGTGTCTAAATTTTTTCTAAGTTGAATTTTGGAAATTCGGTTGTGCACCAGCTTTCATTCCTAGAAATTAGTACACGGGCAATTCGATCCTGGGATTTCCTTTCGACGCTGCTGTATTCCAATGTACTGGCTGATTTCTGTGATGAAAGTCGAAACATCCGACTGATCTATGAAAGGATATATCTTCCAGTCGTTGCTTGTCATTGGGCAACAGTAGTTTTCTGAAGAGAAGGTGTAACTTAGTTGAGGACCAGCTTCTATCTCCAAAAGCTAGTGCATCGGTGGTTCATTGTGATGAGTGTTTCGCATCAGCCCTGTAGATTAAAGTTTTCCTAGCATTGCCGGGGCAATACCGGTACTTAGTGGTAGAATGTTTCCTGGAGTTGCTAGGGTAATATCGATACTTATGAAATAGAAAGTTTCCTAGCATTGTCGGAGCAACACTGGTACTTAGGAAATAGGAAATTTTCCTGCATTGCCAGGGCAACACCAGTACTTAAAAGATAAAAGAAGGCCTTAGAGTTAGCAAGGCAACACTGACACTCATAGGGTTGGGATCGATTTCCCTTGTCGATTCGACGGTGCTCTTAATCCAGTTGGGTACTAGTTTCGGCCTTCGAAAATTAGCACTTCGATGGTTAGATAGTAGAAGTAATTTCTTAGTGTCGCTTGTCTTCGGGCAGTGTTAAAGTCATGTTAATAAGGTTTGAATCATTCATCCGATCTTGTAGAGTTAAGTAGATTCCTTTTAATCCGATGTGGCTGTTTCTCAGTGTTGCTTAAATTTAGGAGATGCCATGTTCTGGAAGGGTGAGAGTCTCAGGTGTTTATGCTCCCCAGCTTTGTTCATAACCGTCAAGTATTACCCTTGGATATGCAAGGTTGTTTCTCAACCAATTCCATAGTTATGCTCATTCATGAAAAATCAAATTTCCTCCCATCAATTTCTTTTTGATCTAACGACTATCTGCGGAACCTTTTATTTCTAGGTGGGATCCTTCATTTCTAGGTGTCAAACTCTAGGTTCTTATAGAAAATCTGAAATTCGTGGGCAAGTCATCACATTGCCCCTGGTACGACCGCTTTCATTCCTATACTGATCATAGACAGGTGGGGTTCGGTAGTGTTTGTCTTGAATCCATAACACTTAACCTTTCATGTTTTAGGCCACATGCATTATGCTGGATTAATAGCATTGTTTTGGATATCAACCTTATTCATTAGTTTCAATCTTCGGGAATCAATGGTTTAGTAGCTCGATTTTGAGCGTTCTCTCCTTGTTATTGTCTGTCTTTAGATAACAGCTGGTTTTTTCAAGTTAGGGTTTGAGACCTCATTCGAGCACCTGATTCCGTCTTTGAAAGCTGGTGCGTTGATGATTTGATTTTGGAAATGCCTTCTATCATCGTCTATCTCTGTACGATGGTAAGTTCCTCCTTTTATTGCAAGTTGAGGCGATCTTTTATCATGATCAAGTGTTAATGTACTATAAGCCCCTCGGTCCATGGGGCTGATTATTCTGAACAATTGATGTGAGACTTGATGTTTTGGGCATTCCCTTGATGCCCCCAGTCAAAGGTACGTCGCAGCTCCAATCTCTAGGAACTCATGACTTGGGTGTCTTAAATTTTGACATGTTGTACATTAACTTTGGTCAAAGATCAGAATTCTTTGCTGAATTCTTGGTTTGTGAGCTTTGTGGCACTACCGAAGCAATGTCGATTCTTTCGTGTAGTGGGAGTTGATCCCAGTTAATATTGCAATAGACAAGTTTCCTAGTGTTGTCGGGACAACATAACTACTTAGAATATTTTAACGGTTCGTCGATGATGCCAGAGCAACACAAGCAGTGTTAGTGCGGTTTATCAGATGCATGGATTTTAGGATCGATATGTCCCATTGATTGGATCAGTTTTCGCACTCCTCGGTGTTGCCTATCTTTGAGCAATGTGAGGAATTTATGTTTTAGGAGCATGATTTCACAGATTTGGGAGTTAATGTGTGGCTTATGAAATGTGCGGCTTTTGGGACCGATATGACCTGTTTGTCCGGAATGATTTTAGTGCTCCTCGATGTTGCCTATCTTTGAGCAACATGTGAAGTTTGAGTTTTAAGAGTCAGTGTGTGACTTATGGAGTGTGTGGCTTTTCATACTCCTCGGTGTTGCCTATCTCTGAGCAACGTGAGGAATTGGTATTTTGAAATTTAGCGCACATATTTTCATACTCCTGGGTGTCGCCTATCTTTGGGCAACATTAGGAGTTGGTATTTTGAAATTTAGTGCACAGCTTAAGAAGTGCACGGCTTTTGGTGCTCCTCGGCGTTGCCTATCTTTGGGAAACGTGAGGAGCATATGTTTTGGCATGGATTACAAAATGCATGGCTTTTTATGCTCCTAGGTATTGCCTATCTTCGAGAAATATGAGGAACGTATGTTTTAGCGTAGCTTATGAAATGCACGGCTTTTGGTAGTCCTCGGCATTGCCTTCTATGGGCAACGTAAGAAGCGTATGTTTTGGCGCAACTTACGAAATGTATGGCTTTTCGTACTCCTTGGTGTTGCCTATCTTTGGGCGACGTGAGGGGATTAATTTTAAGCCTTCTCGATGTTGCCAGAGCAACACCGGTTTATGAAAGGCAAGGACTGAGTTTTGCAAATCCAGCGGTTTGAGTTGATTTGACCCTGTCGACTCAACAGGTTACTTACATGAACACGATTTTATTAGTTCAAGAAGCTAAATAATTTTTGGTTCAGGAAACCATGGCTTGGATGATCCTTCCGTGTTTCTGGAAGATGTATGTGTCCAATTAGATCGGGCTACCATGGTGGAGAGATCTATAGCTTGTTGATACACGAAAATTTTGATCAATGACAATGAGCTTCAACAAATAGGAAGAGATATATGCAAAAGCTAGAAGAAGATCGATGAAGACCAAAGTATAAACATTAGTATGATTTTCTATGGGTCTTAGTCTAGATTATTTGTTAAAATCTATCCTCAAGGGATTTGCACGAACATTAGAACACATTCATAAAACTTCATTCACATGTTCACTGTGCATACTTTTACACTTCAGTCGACTGAACAGACATGGCCAGTCGACTGAAACTATACACATATACAAAATTGCACAGTTTCAGTCGACTGAATTACCTGTGCAGTCGACTGAAATTGTTCCTGAAAATTTTTCTTCATATTTTCAGTCGACTGAATCTCCTGCTCAGTCGACTGAATTTAAGCCTGCGAATTTTCTCTGAAAAGACCTTCTTCTTCCCAAGAGTTACAACCATACATCAATGGAAATGGAAGCATCTCTTGTTTGCAACCTTTGACAACATATGCATCTCTTCTACAAGTATATATACATGATTCTAACAACATTTAATTCACCGAATTCTCTTACTTTAATCTAATTATTCTCTTGTTCATATTTTCTAGATACTCTCAAAGGATTCACTAATCTATTGCTTGAATCATTGTTTTTATTTATAACATTATTTTGATTCATAGCAATTCACATTTCCTAAATCTTTTCAAACACATTGCATACTCTCGAGGATAAGATTATAGGAATATTGTACTACATTAGACTCATTAGTGTTGACAAGAACACAACAAGTCGAATATTGTATTTAAGTAATTGAGTTGAAGTCCTCTTCGGTAGTTGAGGCAAGAAATCCCGTTCGGTTGTTCGGGTAAGTTGTAAACCTATTCCTCCGGGTGAAGTGAGGGTGTTAGTTTCCTAAGTGAAGCTTAGGGACTGGACGTAGGACGAGAGGTCCGAACCAGTATAAAATCCTGGCATCACCTTACATTTACCTACTTTATCTATCTAGTCTATTTCATTATTCCATATTACACGATCCTACCGCTTAGCCTCTTTCAATTGGTATCAGAGCAAGGCCGTCCTATAACCATAACACCGTTATTAGACATATTTATAATATGGAAAATAATGCAAGTACAATCACAACATCTGCCTATAGTTCTACATTTGCGGAAGGTCAATCTACCCAAAGACCTCCTCTATTCAATGGACTAAACTATAACTATTGGGCTACAAGGATGAGGATTTATATGCAAGCAACAAGTTTCGAAGCCTGGAATGCTACGCAAGCAGAGTTCGTTGTACCCACAACCGATTATCCTACATGGACAAAAATTCAAAAGAACGAAGCTAGTGCAAATGCCAAAGCTATGAATATGTTATTTTGCGCCCTGGATAGAAATGAATTCAACCGTGTTAGCATATGTACTACTGCATATCAGATATGGGAAACACTTAAAGTCATACATGAAGGCACAAACAAGGTTAAACAAACAAAGATATCCATGCTGAAGAATCAATTCCAAAAATTTAGAATGCGACAAAATGAATCCATCAATGACATGTACTCAAGATTTCAAGACATTCATCATGCTCTAATCGGACTAGGAGAAAGATACACGGACTTCTAAAGGTCTAAATTCACTCACTGATGAATGGGAGAGAAAAGTACTAGCAATCGAGGAAGCAAATGATCTATCTACAATGAAACCAGAAGAATTGATTGGAAATCTTATGTCGTATGAAGTAAATATGCAAGCTAAAAAGGATCAAGCTCAAAAAAGAGAGAATGTTGCTTTTCATGCGGAAAAAGAAGAATCAGAGTCTGAAGATGAGGTTCTAGCATTTATAGCCAAAAATTTCAAGAAATTCTTAAAGTATAAAAAAGGAAACAAAAACGGATTCAAAAAGAATTTCTTGAACAAACCCTCATCCTCAAATATAGAATGCTTCAATTGTCACAAGAAAGGACACATGCAAAAAGATTGTCAAGAACAAATGAAGGAAAATCAGAAAAACCTCAACAACAAAAACAAGAAGGATAAATTCAAAAAGAAGGCATTTTCTGTAACATGGGACGATTCAGATTCATCTTCATCCGAAAATGATAGTGATAGCGACAATGAACATGCAAATGTATGCTTCATGGCTCAAGAATCTGAGGTAAATAATTTAACTTTTGACGATTTAATTGAAGTAAACACTGAACTTTTAAGCACAATAAAAACTCTTAAAAAGAAACTCAAAGAAACTCGTGAAAATCAAAACAAAGCTGAATTTGAAAGGGATATGTTAAAAGATGAAAAGAAATCTTAGAAGAAGAACTTGAAAAAGTTCAAGAATCTCATTCAAATTCGTAAACTCAATTATCACTCTTAAGTCAAGAAATTGAAACTCAAAAAACAAAGAATGATATAATTTTTCTGAAAATCATGAGTTAAAAACTAAGATTAGACAAGTTGAGTTGGAAAATAATAGTCTTCAATCTAGATTAGATGACATCACTAAAAATGTTTCTAACTTTAACAAAGGAAGAGAAAATTTATCTAAGATTTTAGAAAATTCTCAATTCTCTTCAAGTAAACATGGATTAGGATATAAAAAGGAGTCAAAAATTCCTAAAAAGAAAAATACAAATTTTAAGAGGAATATGGATTCAAAACAACAAATATTGCTAAAGAAACCTATTAAAACAAAAGTAGAAAATAAGGTAGTTAAAATTTGGATATCAAAAACTAACAATGTTTTAATAAGAAATAAATACATTAAAACATTTATGGATAATGTTCATCATAATGAAAACTATATTTATAAAAAGGATACTAAACCAAATTGGGTTTGATTTCCTAAACTCTAACTTTTTAGGACCCTATTAAAAGGTGGGTACCAATAATTTCATATTTATTTTCAGGTCCCACTCAAAAAGAAGAAATGGATATTAGACAGTGGTTATTCAAAACACATGACCGGAGACAAAGATATGCTTACAAACATAACATACTTTGATGGTGGCTCGGTTATCTTCGGAGACAATTCAAAAGGGTATATCACTGGCAAAGGAGATGTGGGTACATCAAATTTACCTTTTATAACAAATGTTTCATTAATTGAAAATTTAAAACATAATCTACTTAGCAAAAGTCAATTATGTGACAAAGGTTTTAAAATAACTTTCTCGAATAATAAATGTAGTATTTTTGATCAAAACCAAAATCTTATTTTTGAAGGAAATAGAGATAGAAATATTTATGTTTTAAATATGAATATTAGTCATAATTCAAGTATGTGTTTACTTGCCAAAGATAATGATCCTTGGTTATGGCACAAAAGATTTTGTCATATAAATTTTAAAACCATTAGAAAACTTTCTAAAAATGAATTAGTAAGAGGTTAACCCAAAATAAACTTTAAAATAAAAAATCTGTGTGATGATTGTAAAAAAGGAAAATTAACGAAATCATCTTTCAAACTAAGAAAAATATTTCAACTTTACAACCATTAGAATTACTACATATGGATTTATTCGGACCAACACAAGTTCAATCCATTAATCATAATCGATATGTATTTGTAATAGTTGATGATTTTTTAAGATACACATGGACTATTTTTATGAAAAATAAAAGTGACACTTTTGAGCATTTTAAAACATTTGTCAAAAGAATTCAAAACACTAAAGATTTGAAAATTAAAAATATTCTAAGCGATCATGGAGGCGAATTCGAAAATGAAGTTTTTGAAACTTTTTGTAAAAAGAAAGGAATAAATCATAATTTTTCTTTTCCTAGAACTCCTCAACAAAATGGAGTTGTAAAAAGAAAGAATAGAACATTACAAGAATGTGCAAGAACATTATTAAATGGATGTTCTCTACCAAAACAATTTTGGGCAGAAGCCATTGCTACTACATGCTATGTATTAAATAGAATATCAATTAGACCATTAACTAAAAATACTTCTTATGAACTATTTAATAACAAAAAGCCAAATATATCTTATTTTTAAATGTTTGGATCAAAATGTTTCATTTTAAATACAAAAGATCAATTAGGAAAATTCGATTCAAAAGCTGATGAAGGAATTTTCGTAGGATACTCAGAACGAAGTAAAGCATATCGAGTTTTTAATAAACGAACAAGCTTAATTGAAGAAACTTTGCATATATCTTTTGATGAAAATTTTAATAAAAATATAAATATAAAAGATGATGAAGAATTGATAAATATAGAAGAAACAAACCTTGAAAATAATAATAATGAACTAAGATCTCCTCCTAGAATATTACGAGATCATCCAACTCAAAATATAATAGGAGAAACAAATTCTCAAGTTAGAAAAAGAAATCAACTAAATCAAATGGGTCATGTAGCTTTCATTTCATCAATAGAACCTAAAAATCCAAAAGAATCATCAACAGATGATTATTGGATTATCGCAATGCAAGAAGAATTAAATCAATTTGAACGTAACAATGTTTGAGAATTAGTTCCCCGTCCTAATAATCAATCAGTAATTGGAACAAAATGGATTTACAAAAATAAAATAGACGAACAAGGTAATATAACAAGGAATAAAGCAAGACTAGTGTTTGCGTCAAAACTGACCACAAACACCCAATAGTCGTGAAAGCACCAGTTCGCAGTCACAAATAACAAATTTGTAGATAACAAAAATGATGAACATTCAACAGAAGCAGTAGAAAACAAGTAAACGACGCAGGATTTATAGTGGTTCGGTGATCTTGCCTACGTCCACTTTGAAGTTTTATATCTTTATTGATTATTCTCTTGGTGATTACAGTTGATTATAGCGGATTATAATAAGTTATAGCTCTGATGCATGATTACAATGATAGTAGTGAAGTGCAAAGCAGAGTTTGGTAGAGTCTCGACGCTTCCGAATCAAGATCCCCCTTCCTGAATGACTTAGGGCTCTATTTATAGGCGTAGGAGGCTGATATTTCTCCTAAAAGTCCGGTAGACCGCTTCTGGCACGTGAGGGGGCCCACACGTCCGGATTCTAGACATCCGGCCCCACTTTGGGATCGATTCGAAGTACGTTCGAATTGATCAAGAAAGCATCCAATCGAGATGAAATTTGGCGTGGACATTCTTCAACATGTATGCAAGCTTCTGTGGAAATTTCATGGCATTTGGATCAACGGTTTGGGAGATATGATCGATACGAGTTGGTATGTTTCGGTTGGCTGTGGGGTTCAAATCGATCGAGTCGAATCGATGACATCACGTGCCCAAGTGATGACGTGGTGCGCATTTCCAGGGTCAATCCACTTTTCATTCCGAGTTGGCTGGGTCGACTCCATTATTTTCGCCATTTGACTTGGTGGATTCGAGGGAACGGATTCGAGGCAAGGTGCATTCATCGAGTCGAAGCAGGGGTGTCTTGGATGGATGCGAAGCTCAGCAACGCCTATGGATTCGAAGCAGAGGGAACATGATGGATTCGATTATGTGTTACAGCGATGGATTTGAAGTATAGTTGCTTTACGGACCCGATGTACTTTGCCCTGATGGATTCGAAGGAAGGCCGTGGGATGGATACGAGGCTTGGCTACCTGATGGTTCGAAGGAAAGGTGACTTGATGGACTCGTACATGTTGCTTCGGGTGATGGATACGAAGTGGGGTGATCCCATGGGTTCGAAGTAAGAGGAGGCCGATGGATTCGAACTCATGATCCTCTGATGGATTTGAAGGACTTCCAAGCTTGATGGATTCGAAGTAGATGGAATCGAACCGATGGATGTGAACATGACTTCTGGCCATCGATTCGAACTATGGGGTATCCTATGGATTCGAACCTGAGCAAGGGCTATCTCTCTCAAACTGAATCCATCATAACTTGAGCATACGAACTCGGATTGACTTGAAACTTGAAATGTTGGCTCTTGTGGCTTTGCTAGCCATGTCCTATCAATTGTAGCCTGATCCGGGCTCGAACAAAATTCATCGATATCCATAGTGAAGTAGTGTATAACCAATCTTTGAGACGAACTGTCTCTTGTTTTCAACCGATCTTTTGGTATCACGGCTTTGTCAAAAAGCGGGATAACATTTGCCCCCCGAAACATGCCTTGCGGCAGGAAGGCGTGTTTTGTAATGCCATGAGCTGGACGTTCATATCCTATTGATGTCCTGCAAAGGAAGTTATAGTTTTATGTGACCTCAAATAACGACCGTTCGGGATCAAGATATTTGAGATGAAGTGCGATCGTTCATGGTCAAGCGCCTGACTTCAAATGACGATCGTTCGGGATTGAGCCATTTGAGGTGAAGTGCGACCGTGCACGGTCAAGTGGCGGACCTCAAATGACGACCATTCGCGATCGAACCACTTGAGGTGAGATGAGTTATGCCATTCGGGGCGAGTCGTGCCTGTTCGAGGCGAGTTGTGCCTGTTCGAGGCGAGTTGTGACCGTTCTTGATCGTGTGCCGTTCGAGGCGTTTTTGTGACCGTTCGAGGTCGGGTGCCGCTCGTGGCGAGTTGTGAATGTTCGAAGTCGGGTGCCGTTCGGGGCGAGAAAGTGTGCCCGGGAGGGCTTGGTAATATCGATGCCAGGCTCACGTTCGCGTGGGTCCCTGGATCGTTTGCTAGGGCGGTTTATCGCCATCTCAGAGCATGCCTAAGGACCGTTCGCGACCCTGTACATGTGTAAGTAGATTAGCCATTTCAGAATTATCAGGATCAAATATCTATTCAACGGATGAATTTTAAAACAGAAATGTCCAAACAAACCAAGTTCAAATGTCCAAATCAAAATGAAACAAAAGCAAAGCAAGGATGTCAAAGTGTAAGTTCCCACTACTAAACGGTCAATGATCATTCAGAGCATGCCTGGGGATCGTTCGCAATCTCGTACATGTGTAAATGTGTTAATTGTGTTAGTGGGAAGCTTACGACTTGTTCATCGTTATTTCAATCAATTGATAATCAAACGGTTCCTTGATTCAGGGTCACCTCTAGCTGATGTAGATGGTGGTCGCTCTGGTTCCACCACTGGAGTTCGCCTCCTCACATATTAAAGGAGCATACCGTTCCTAATATGTCCTTCTACCTTGTCCTTCAGATGCCTACAATCATTAGTGTTATGACCGTTTAATTCATGAAATACACAAAACTTGTCTGATCTTCTTTCGTCGGAAGTTGGATCCCTTCACATTGGTCTACGATACGGGACCTGCTCCTTGGTATCCTGATAAATTTGTTCCAGACTCTCATTCAGCTCAGTGTAAGGGGTGAATCGCGGCTCCCTCCGTTGCCGCTTTGACCTGTCGTCATAATCCTCAGCCTTTCGTTCCTTTATCCTTGCCTGAGTTCTTTTCGAAAGGATTTTTGTCAAGCACATAAACTTCTATTCCCTCTCCTTCTCTTTCTGCCTTTGCATCCTCTAATCGTAAAAACTTTTCTGCCTCGTTGTAGAATTCCTCTAGATCCACGGGTGGATCTTTAGTCAATGAATTTTTTAACTCTGTGCCGTCAGCTACTCCGGACACAGCTGCCATCACCACCATAGATGGATCTGCTTGATCCACCGAAGCTGCTGCTGCATTGAATCACGCTAGATAACTCCTCAAGGTCTCTTCGGCTTTCTGCTTTAAGGTTGCCAAAGCCATCACATTCTTGGGTCTTATAATGTGAACCCTGAATTGCCTCATAAATCTATCAATTAAACCATTCCACGTTCCGATGGATCCATTCTCCAATTGTCCAAACCACAATGCTGCAATATCCGTTAAGTACAATGGAAAGCACCGGGCCATAACCTCCTCTGATGCCCCCAGTACTTCCATATGCCTTATATACTTCGTTAGATGAACCGTGGGGTCTGTTCTCCCGTCATACATGTCTAATGATGGTAACTTGAAATCCGGTGGGTTCCTAGCTCGCCTGACTGCTGGAGTAAAACGACTCCTATTAACATCCTCCAAATCTTTATTTACCAAATCGCCTCTCATAGCTTTTCTAACCATCTCCGCCAATCTGTCATTGTCCCCGAGATGCAACCTTCGCTCATCACTTTCGACCTGCCCCCCGAGTCCACGAGGGAATTCTGGGATCTGCCCCCTTGACTGAGAGTTCACTCCTCTACTACTCCCGGGTTGTGCAGATGTTCCTCTTTCTCTCTCTGAAATTGGGTCAACTTTCTCCATGGGTGTGCCTCCTAATTCAGGTGCTACGCCGGATGGTCCTGCTCCGTTCTGGATTCCATCCGCTTCTCTATTCTGTGCTCTAAGCTGTCCTATCTGTTGAAATAAACTCTGGATCAACTCCTCTTCTTTCTTCATCATTGTCTCCATCTCCTCCGTAGTGATGAAGACCGATGCTTGGTTCGCTCTTGAGGAAGCCTCTGGACTTCCTTGATGTTCACTTCTCTCTGGCCTTGGCCTTCTACTCGATTGTCTCGTCATAATTTCTCAAATTTGAACTTCCAAACTTTCTGAATCAACTTCTAATTGGTAGAACTCCTGAGTTAGCGTTCTCAGTGAAAGCACTAAAATGTTTGCGTCAAAACTGACCACAAACACCCAATAGTCGTGAAAACACCCGTTCGCAGTCACAAATAACAAATTTGTAGATAACAAAAATGATGAACATTCAACAGAAGCAGCAGAAAACAAGTAAACGACACAGCATTTATAGTGGTTCGGCGATCTTGCCTACGTCCACTTTGAAGTTTTCTACCATTATTGATTATTCTCTTGGTGATTACAGTTGATTATAGCGGATTATAGTAAGTTATAGCTCTGATCCTTGATTACAATGGTAGTAGTGAAGTGCAAAGTAGAGTTTGGTAGAGTCTCGGCGCTTCCGAATCAAGATCCCCCTTCCTGAATGACCTGGGGATCTATTTATAGGCGTAGGAGGCTGATATTTCTCCTAAAAGTCCGGTAGACCACTTCTGGCACGTGAGGGGGCCCACACGCCCGGATTCTGGACATCCGGGCCCACTTTGGGATCGATTTGAAGTACGTTCGAATCGATCAAGAAAGAATCCAATCGAGATGAAATTTGGCGTGGACATTCTTCAACATGTATGCAAGCTTCTATGAAAATTTCATGGCATTTGGATCAACGATTTGGGAGATATAATCGATACGAGTTGGTATGTTTCGGTTGGCTGCGGGGTTCGAATCGATCCACTTCGAATTGATCGAGTCGAATCGATGACATCACGTGCCCAAGTGATGACGTGATGTGCATTTCCAGGGTCAATCCACTTTTCATTCCGAGTTGGCTGGGTCGACTCCATTATTTTCGCCATTTGACTTGGTGGATTCGACGGAACGGATTCGAGGCAAGGTGCATTCATGGAGTCGAAGCAGGGGTGTCTTGGATGGATGCGAAGCTCAGCAACGCCTATGGATTCGAAGCAGAGGGAACATGGTGGATTCGATTAAGTGTTACAGCGATGGATTTGAAGTATAGTTGCTTTACAGACCCGAGGTACTTTGCCCTGATGGATTCGAAGGAAGGCCGTGGGATGGATATGAGGCTTGGCTACCTGATGGATTCGAAGGAAAGGTGACTTGATGGACTCATACATGTTGCTTCGGGTGATGGATACGAAGTGGGGTGATCCCATGGGTTCAAAGTAAGAGGAGGCCGATGGATTCGAACTCATGTCCTCTGATGGATGCGAAGGACTTCTAAGCTTGATGGATTCGAAGTAGATGGAATCGAACCGATGGATGCGAACATGACTTCTGGCCATCGATTCGAACTATGGGGTATCCTATGGATTCGAACCTGAGCAAGGGTTATCTCTCTCAAACTGAATCCATCATAACTTGAGCATACGAACTCGGATTGACTTGAAACTTGAAACGTTGGCTCTCGTGGCTTTGCTAGCCATGTCCTATCAATTGTAGCCTGATCCGGGCTCGGACAAAATTCATCGATATCCATAGTGTGAAGTAGTGTATAACCAATCTTTGAGACGAACTGTCTCTTGTTTTCGACCGATCTTTTAGTATCACGGCTTTGTCAAAAAGCAGGATAACAACTAGTAGCACAAGGGTATAATCAAGAAGAAGGTATTGATTTTGAGGAAACATTTGCTCCCGTTGCAAGACTGGAAGCAATACATATACTATTAGCCTTTGCTTGTTTTCACAATTTTAAACTTTATCAAATGGATGTTAAAAGTGCATTTTTAAATGGTTTTATTAAAGAAAATGTATATGTAGAACAACCTCCTTTATTTATACATGAAAAATATCCAGATCATGTATTTAAATTAAAGAAAGCACTATACGGTCTCAAACAAGCACCTCGTGCTTGGTATGAAAGACTTAAAAGTTATTTATTAAACTCGGGATTTAAAATTGGAAAAGTAGATCAAATGCTTTTTATTAAAAATACTTCCAAAGATATTCTAATAATTCAAATATAGGTAGACGATATTATTTTTGGTTCAACAAATGAAAATTTATGTAAAGAATTTTCAAATATAATGACTAATGAGTTCGAAATGTCTCATATGGGAGAATTATCATATTTTCTCGGACTTCAAATCAAACAATTAACAAATGGAATTTTTATAAACCAAGAAAAATATTGTGCTAATTTAATTAAGCGATTCGATATGGAAAACACTTTTGCTAAACCTACTCCTATGAGTACCACTACACATCTCGATCGAGATGAAAATGGAAAAAGTGTAGATCAAAAATTGTTTAGAAGTATGATAGGTTCCTTACTTTACTTAACCGCTAGTAGACCTGACATAATGATGAGTGTTTGTTTATGTGCATGCTTTCAATCCGATCATAAAGATTGACACTTAAGAGCAGTAAAACGAATAATGCGATATCTTAACAATACTAAAGATTTCGATCTTTTCTATCCAAAGGAATGTCCATTTGAGTTAGTATCATACAGTGATGCTGATATTGGTGGATCTCGAACAGATAGAAAAAGTACAAGTGGTACTTGCCATTTCATTGGAAAATCACTTGTATCTTGGTTTAGTAAGAAACAAAATTGTGTCTCGCTTTCGACGTGCAAAGCAGAGTATATATCAGCTGCTTTAGCTTGCACTCAAGTTATATACGTGCAACAAACACTTAAAGATTTTAATATAAATTTAACAAATTCTACAATATACCGTGACAATACAAGTACAATAAACTTATCTAAAAATCCGGTTAATCATTCTCGTACAAAACATATAGATATTCGTCACCATTTTCTATGTGACAATATCGAAAAAGGAATAATTAATTTAGAACATATTTCTACCGAAAATCAAATTGCCGATATATTTACTAAACCTCTATTAGAAAACTCCTTTATAAAACTTCGACGAGAATTAGGTATAATATCCTTTAAAGATATTAATTAGAAATACATTAAAAATATTCCCACATTTCAGTCGACTGAATAAGATTTTCAAATATTTTCAGCTATGTTATATGTTGCATTATATAATTTATAGACCACACATTTGTAAAACTGAATTATTAAATGAGAAACATACATTTTGATAAAATCCTCTTTACCACTAAATCACTATACGGTTAAAAATTCTTATTAAATTATAACCTTTTTTTGTTTAGTAAAATTATATTATAAATAAACTCTTAAAAATGCTTTTATTTTCATCTTGATTTTACGAATAAAATCTTAATTAAATATAAAATGTCATCCAACAACTCCTTCTCTCCAATCAATATCACCTCATCAGTTGATAACACTCCAACATCGCAAAAACTTCCCACACCAACACCTGCACATGAGCCTGTTTACAAATGGGAAAATTATCGTAGTGGTTTCACTCCAGAATCTAAAAAGGCAAAACACGGACTCTTTATTTCACCTGACACAAAAAGAAAGATTGATGAAATTCATCATTTTCAACAACAACAGATAGATCTTCAACGATAGCTATACTTCGAGCAAAAAGTTACGGCAAGACGTTTGAGCTTTCTAGAACAAATCGGGTTACGCTTCTGTGGATCAAAGAAGAACGAAGTGGCTGAACCCCTACCTCGCCCTGTTAGCTCTCTTGATCCTTCTTCATCTTATCGTACACCAATCGATCCTATGAATCCTTAGACGTCTCCTAAAACTCCTCAATATAGTCCGAATTCATGAGATATAAATTACATGAAGAATGAAGGAAAGAAGTTTTCAAGTCCATCCCCAAAGAAATAGTTAAATTTTGACATATTTGTATGTTGTTACATCAATATTTTTGTAACTATTTCTTAAAATAAATTGTTTAAATTCAAAAATTAACTGAAACAACAAAAATGCATGTTTCGGTCGACGGAATTCCCCTGCTTAGTCGACTGAAAATATGACAGAAAACAATATACACAAAGTTCAGTCGACTGGAACCATCTACACAGTCGACTAAAAATTCAACAGAAAAATTTTAGCAACAAAATTCAGTTGATTAAATGTACTGCTCAATCGACTGAATCTATCACAGAACACTTCGGCCTTTGATTCAGTCGACTAAACAGAACATTCAGTTGACTGAACGTTGCTTCCCAAGCAAAATTTCCCCTTTTAACCACTAGATTTTACCCTACCAATTCACTTTTACCTCCTACAAACCTTCTTCCACAAATTAATTTCGAAACCCTAGCTCCAAAATTCCTCAAAATCAAATCAATTCCCACCCAAATGGCACCAAAAAGAGCAAGAGCTTCTTCTTCATCATCCTCCGAGCCAATTGATGCTCAAATAGCACAATGGCTTTACGATGGAACCGTTGTCACTCGATGGAATAAGATGAAGAATTCTCGAATTTTCGAGCATTCTTTCGTTGATTTTCAAAGTTTTCAAACCTACAACATCCAAGCATTAACAGATCCGGCAGGTTTAACTTCTCCTTTAGATTTGAAATGAAATGACCATGCCATTAATCATGTAATGGTAAAATTATTTTATGCTAATCTTAATCTTGGACACCAAACTCCAAGAAATCCAAACAGTAGTGTTTGGAGTATGGTGTGTGGAAAGAAAGTTTGGTTTTCATTGGATAGAATAGCATATATTTTAGAGTCTCCAAATGTCGGGAGAAAGTTAGAGGAAATAGAATTCAATCCACACATTCATGACAACATCAACCATCGATTCATGGATGATAATATCAACTTTAGGGATTTTAAGTCCACCTCTCTTCGACCTATGGCGAGGATCCTCCATAAAACCCTAATGAGAACGATTACTCCTCGTACGGGTTCGTACGAAATTGTCAACCCAAATAACTATCGAGCTCTATATGCTATTTTTGGCAATATACAAGTTAATTGGGTACAGCTTATTCTTGATAAGTTTCTCACTTTCAACAATGGCAAAATGCGCACTATTTACTTTGGAGAGTACATCATGCGACTTCTCCTAAATGTCGATACGCCATTACCTGAATCAAAGAATACAATGGTCCATCAAATTAACCATCGGACCATAAGCCTAATGCAACTCCCATCCCGACCTCCTCGCATAATATCACTCGTCGAATGGGAAGCAAGGCATCAAGAACAACAACAACAACAACAACCTCCTCAACCTCGCCACGAAGAACATCTCGAGCAAGATGATGAAATTCGTCTTGTTGACCAAGCTTCACTACCAACCAATCCTTGGGGATATTGTCAAGAAATCAACAAATTCTTGACACTCGTCTTAAAAAGGTAGATCATAAGCTTGATAAAATCAAAGGATTTTTCAACAAGCTTTGGGATGCAATCTCGTGCTCAAGCACCACTACTGCTTCAACATCTCGCGGAAACGTCCAGCACCTACGTTTACATGGACGACATCCGAAGAGCATACAAGTAGCAGCGCAAGCGGAGCTAGTTGTGGCCAAGGAGGAAGAGCACATAGACCACCAACAGGAGGACCCGTCATACGTGAACCAACAGGGAGAGAAGGTTCATATGACTGGGATAAGGATGAGTAATTTTGTTGTTTTGATGTGTATTTTTAAACTTTCTAATGGCTTGTATAAATAGCCATTTTATGCTTGTCTGTCATAACATTTTTATTTCTCTTAATTCATGCTTACGCAAATATTCTCTATGATTTAGTGATTATTTTGATATATTATTACTGCTGTTAGTTCTTCCTTTTTGTCGATGACAAAGGGGGAGAAAATCTATGTACTAACTTTGTTTTGTAGGAAAGATAGTGCATACATTCAGGGGGAGAAAGTATATACATCTCTAGAATAGTATTGTCATCAATCAAAAAGCGGGAGATTTTCTATGGGTCTTAGTCTAGATTATTTGTTAAAATCTATCCTCAAGAGATTTGCACGAACATTAGAACACATTCATAAAACTTCATTCACATGTTCATTGTGCATACTTTTATACTTCAGTCGACTGTACAGACATGGCCAGTCGACTGAAACTGTACACATATACAAAATTGCACAGTTTCAGTCGACTGAATTACCTGTGCAGTCGACTGAAATTGTTCCTGAAAATTTTTCTTCATATTTTAAGTCGACTGAATCTCCTGCTCAGTCGACTGAATTTAAACCTGCGAATTTTCTCTGAAAAGACACCTTCTTCTTCCCAAGAGTTGCAACCATTCATCAATGGAAATGGAAGGATCTCTTGTTTGCAACCTTTGACAACATATGCATCTCTTCTACAAGTATATATACATGATTCTAACATCATTTAATTCACCGAATTCTCTTGCTTTAATCTAGCTATTCTCTTGTTCATATTTTCTAGATACTCTCAAAGCATTCACTAATCTATTGCTTGAATCTTTGTTTTTATTTATAACATTCTTTTGATTCATAGCAATTCACATTTCCTAAATCTTTTCAAACACATTGCATACTCTCGAGGATAAGATTATAGGAATATTGTACCACATTAGACTCATTAGTGTTGACATGAACACAACAAGTCGAATATTGTATTTTAGTAATTGAGTTGAAGTCCTCTTCGGTAGTTGAGGCAAGGAATCTCGTTCGGTTGTTCGGGTAAGTTGTAAACCTATTCCTTCGGGTGAAGTGAGGGTGTTAGTTTCCTAAGTGAAGCTTAGGGACTGGACGTAGGACGAGAGGTCTGAACCAGTATAAAATCCTGATGTCACCTTGTATTTACCTACTTTATCTATCTAGACTATTTCATTATTCCATATTACACGATCCTACCGCTTAGCCTATTTCATAGCTGACCGTATGAAGATGGATTGAAGAAAGAGCCTATGGGAGTTCAGGGCATGACTCTTAGCTGTTGGTCCAAACTACCTTAGATAATGGGTTTTTGACTGGTATACGGTCTAAGAGGAAAAGGAATTGGTCACCAAGAGCGATAAAGTAGTAGTTGGAAATAAGTGGGCAAGTATTATGTTAGTATTTCGTTTGTTTCACTAGCTAGGTCATTAAATCTATGGTTGTTGGAATGCCAGCATTTTTGATTAGTCATAACAGAACTGTGGTATGATTAGACTCATCCTTTCTTATGGCTATTCAAGTGTGCGCGGTGCCCCCCATGCCACAGGGCTATTGGCGTGCTTGAACTGTATCCATGATCTATCCACAACTCGTTTGGTTGCCCCTAGTCTAGTTAGTGCAGTTTTTCCAGGTGCCGAATCTTGGCTTGATTCGAGTTGGCCACAGATTGATCACAAGGTCGGTTCAGTTTTGGCTTAGTTTCTTTGAGCGACTTTGAAGCTCTGCAATTTAGCACCATTTGTCTCGTTGGTCGTTGGAAGGGATTCATTAATTTTGTGGACTAACTGGTATGATCGTCGATTTGTGGCCCTAGAGCATGAATTCGTTGACTTCAGGGTGTTCTGGATCAGATGATCATTGATCTTCCAATTCATCTTCGTGGATATCAGTCATACATAAATTTTGTTGATCCACCGGTTTGCATTCATGACGCTTTAGTTAGTGAAAGGCCTTCCCGTTCGCGAAGGGTTTTTTGGATCATATGATTACTGATCTATTAGTTTGCCTTCACTACGCTTTGGTTCATGAAAGACCTTCGCATTCGTGAAGGTTTTTTTTGGATTAGATGACCACTGATATACCGGTTTACCTTCACGACGCTTTGATTCGTGAAAGAGCTTCGCATTCATGAAGTGTTTTTTGGATCAGACAACCGTTGATCTACCGGTTTACCATAACGAAGCTTTAGTTCATGAAAGTCCTTCATGTTCACGAAGGGTTTTTTGGATCAGATGATCGCTGATCAACCGGTTTACCTTCACGACTCTTTGATTCATGAAAGACCATCGCATTCGCGAAGGTTTTTTGGATCAGATGACCATTGATCTACCGGTTTTTCTTCACGATGCTTTGGTTCATGAAAGACTTCACATTTGCAAAGGGTTTTTTAGATCATTTGGCCACAAATCTACCGTTTACCTTTACAACGCTTTGGTTTGTAAAAGACCTTCGCATTCATGAAGGGTTTTTTGGATTAGATGACCGTTGATATACCGGATTAGCTTCACAACGCTTTGGTTCATGAAAGACCTTCGCATTCATGAAGGGTTTTTTTGTATTAGATGACTGTTGATCTAGCGGTTCACCTTCATAACGCTTTAGTTCGTGAAGGACCTTCGCATTCGCGAAGGGTTTTTTAGGTCAAATGACCGTTGATCTTTCGTTTACCTTCACAATGCTTTGGTTTGTGAAAGACCTTCGAATTCATGAAGAGTTTCTTTGGATCAGTTGACCATTGATTTACTAGTTCACCTTTACAATGCTTTAGTTCGTGAAAGACCTTCACATTCGTGAAGGGTTTTTTATGGTCGGATGTCCAGTGACCAGACGACCTTGGAATGTAAATTTATCGATTCCAATAGGAGCTTTGGGTCGTATGTTCGATGGCCTGGCGGTCTTAAAGCAATGATTCATCGACTTCGTGAGGAATTTTTTCGGTCTTAGCTCGAGGTAACATAGTTTTATCGGTTCCAGTAGGCTAAGGTGTTGGATCTATTTTTTGGATAATCCTTTGGACAAGACCTCTCGACGCCACCCGCAATGCCAGTTCCCAAAAGAGGACTTGACATGCTTGTCGAGGGCATAGAAGCATTTCTTTCGCCGTGTTGTCTACAATGTCCGTAGTGTCCCAGTACGGCTCATTTGGTAAAGGGGAGTAGACAAGGATGGATGAGAAGGCATCACTTTAGGTTGTTGTCCCATTTTTTATTTGCTAGCTAAGTAGAGTGTTAGTTGATAATCGTCCTTTCATCTGATTTCGTCAGTTAGCTGGGGCGCTTTTCTAACAGATCTTATTAGCCTTGCTTGGGTGGAAGGTCCCTAAGGTCATGTAGTTCCTTCACCATTTGGTTTGTTCTTTGGAAAAATTGCTAGGTTTGCCTTCTTTTAATTGCACTACTTCTAGTCTTTAGAACTGATTTGCCTTCTCATATAATTCTTCCAGGGCAGCAGGTTGTTTCATCCTTTAATGATTTCTAAGGGCCTTGTAGGAGACTGCATCCGTCACCCTCGCTTTATCCATATGCTAGTCATACCTGTAAAGAAGCAATTTTGATTTGGTTGTACAGTTGTATAAAAGGTATAGTTGGCATTATAAACTGCTTTGGATATTCTGCATGTTGAACGGCTTCGATGAACGGGTTTCAATTGGGGAAGACATTCTAATCATTGTCAGACCGGTTTGTTTTCAAGTTACGACTGTTTATAATGCTTGAGAATGATATATGCATGATTGTCTATGCTAAATGATTGGAAATGCCGACTGAACCGCGAATCACTTATGATGGGGTCATGGATTAATGATGATCCCCAAAAAATTTCAAACTAGGTGAGATCGGTCTAGGGTGACAAAGAAGCCCCCATAAGGTCGAATTCCAAATTTCAAGGTATTAGGAGTACGCACATTTGAGTTATGGGCAAAAGAAGATGGATCGGCATTGATGGATCGATGGTATTTCACTTGGAATCTGACATGATAAAATTTTCCATTTGCTTGGAGTCAAAGACTTTGAAGTGTTGGGTTGGTGACAAACGTAGCTTGGAGCCTTTTGCATGTTTACTTGGAGAAATTCTTGTTTTTATCCGAGTCTGATTTCGGCCCAGAATTTTCGAGGTTTACTTCGAGTCAAAAGGATGATTACCCGAGCTTGACTTCGAGTCAGGACTGAAGTGTGTTTTTCAACGACCATTTTGATGATTTTGGATGATTTTCGACAACGACCATTCATGATTCGATATTGGTAGCTCGATGATAGGATTGGAAGCTGATCAGTCGGGAGTGGTCACAATATACCATGGGAGTTTGGCATTGTAATTGATCTTGGTTTATAGCATATCTTTTTGGTTCTTCTGCCTTTGGGAGTACTGTTTGAGTAGCAGTTCTCATCCGTTACTTAGCACTGTGATGCGGCATGGATTTTAGAGCTTCTTGTAGCGTTTTGCACGTTGGCATTTTCATCCAATTATTCGTCCTCAAATTGTTTATCATCTTCAGAGCCGAAGAGAGTCGTCGTTATATCCTTCCATGGCATTTTCACCCCGAAGTTCGGGTTTGTAGCTAGTGCTTTTACAGTAGGTGGAGTTTTAACCTTTTCTCCTATCATGATTCTTGGAGCTTCGCCTATTGCTTTCTTTCGATTTTATGGATCACTAGCGATCCATAGGATGTGGATTGCTAGCGATCCATAGCTTCTGGCGATCCATGGTATGGATCGCTGGCGGTCCATAATACATGGATCGCTGGTGGTCCATGTAGTTAACTGATTTCAATAATTTTTCTTTTGGGGTGCCTATTGGATCATGACCCTAGTTTGAGTGTGAAAGCAACAACCTTGTTTCATAGGAAAATAACACATATAATAGGTATAGAAAAGAGCAGTAAAAGAATGAAGACATGAAGATTTTTATAGTGGTTATGCTGTTAATGAAGCCTACGTCCACTTTATAGTTTTATTATGACTGATTACTGTTACAAGTAGTGTTTCATTATATGGCTTTTGATTATCCTTAGCTATATTGAATCCCCAGAGTTGGAATCCACTCGAGAATCATAGTGAATCCCCTTGGAGATTGTTGTAAGGGAGGTGAAGAGGGAAGAAAGTTTTCAACAGAGCTTCAACAACCAGTCCGGAGATGATCTCATTAATGTTGTAGGCAGGATGCTATTTATAGAGATCAGAGGGCATCTAGGCCAAGCCTGCTTGTCATTCACTTGCAGATGGTCACAGGATGATCCAGTAGAGTTTAGCTTGCGACCGGAGCCAAAATCATGGATAGCTAGCGATCCATGGTCTATGGATCGTTGGTGATCCATAAGATTAGCTCGCGTTCAAGCTAACTACTTAGCTCCTCTCTTCATTATGCTGCTATGTGAAGTCGTGAGAAGTCCATGGCTTTGTATGGATCACTAGTGATCCATACACTTAGCGTATTTTTGGCATTTTATCTTCAAGGCTCCTTTGCTCCCACGTGCTTCAACAACCTAGTGATCCCAAGATGAAGTATGGATCGTTGGCGATCCATGATGCATGGATCGCTAGCGATCCATTGACTTAGTGTATTTCTGGACTTTGATGCGTAGGATGCTTTTGGTGCTTTTCCACGTTGCATGTTGTTCCATTTTGATAACGATTTACTAGCTGGTTGTACTTAGCTTCTGATCAAACTGAAAGGACGCTAGGTTCTTGGTTCTTGGTTCAGTCAAATTTAGTCGTTGCTCACTTGGCTTTCTTTAACTTGTTGCTTTAACTCTTTTGGTTGGGTTCTGAGGCATTATGACTTCATTAAGTCATTCTGTCTTCCTTTGTAATGGGTTAAAAACCCAGATAATAGATAGTCAGTTATTTAACTATAAAAAAAACAAACAATCAAACATAGATTTAATTCCATGTGGGATCCGCTAAGCCTTTATTAATTAATTTCCATTAACTAAATCTCTTTAAATTTATTTTAATCAAAATACCTTCACGAAATATATATTCACAAACCCCTTATACTCATTCGTATACTTGGGAAATATTCGTATACTTATCTCAGTGGTATAAGTATATTTCAAACCATTATATTTTCAATCTTAAAAAAATATCTGTATACTTATCTCAATTGCATAAGTATATCAACAAAACTTGAGGGAGATTTCCTCTTTAACAAAATCATATTTAAATGGGCCAAAACAAATATAATTTAAAATATTTCTTACTATAAACCAAATCACTATCCTTAGGTGTTAAGTATGTAAAGAATGTTTTCATAACAAATAATTAAGAAGCATTAATTGTTAAAATTAAATCCCATTCTTTTTATTAAATTCTATTTTTGTAAGCCCATTTCATATTTACAAATGCTTTTATAAACCCAAAAATAGTTTATAGAACTTCTTTATAAATCTCTTAAATGATTTATAACTCCTTATAAAACTCATTTACCAAATATCATTTATATAATTAAATTTATCTACATCCATAACTTTAGAAATTCGAAAAAAGGCTTAGCGACTACAATGGTACTAAATCAGGTTACTATTTAATTCAATTTGACCTTTCAAGTCATATAACTGGTATTTACATAATGAACATATATGCAAATAAAATCAACTATCAATCACTAGCTAATACATCACTTATCAAATATTAATTAACTCGCATACAACTAAGCATCCAATTCAATACAATAGCGGAACAGGGATTTATTCTGTATAATATATGTCATCACTATTCTTTTGGATTAAATTATTGCAGAATGGTGTTTTATTCTACCAAACACATGTCAACAATAAAGTATTCATATTTGTTTGGCTGCCTAATGGCACAGATAAAGTGAATCCCTTAGTTTAAACTCATTCACTTGTAAAAAGAAAGTTGTTGATCCTTCGAAAATAAGTTATTAAGAATTTAAAACTTTTTTAATTAATTTAAAATAAGTTAAACCTTTATTTAATATGATTAAATCTCAATTTAAACTTAACTTAGCTTAATTACTAATTAAAAAATAATTAAACCCTATCTATTAATAATTAGTTAATAATTAAAACCTTAATTAATTAATAATTAATAATTAATTAAACCTTAATTAATACTATTTCCTTAATGGCCTCTTCAGCGATTTTGGGCATTTTGGCTTCTACCGCCTCTTCTTCTTTCACTCTTATCTATTTCTCTTCTCCTCAATCCATCCATTGTTCGCCTCCCCTCCCTTAACCCCTTTTTTGCTTCATCACTTCTCATGTCTAAGAAAAAGAAGAGTAGGAAATCTTTGGATGCCTCGGATCTGGATTTTGAGGGTGCCTCTCTATTACTCTTTTTGGCAGACGATTTAGTACCAATTCCATCCCTTTAGTCACTGATTTGGAGAGTCTTCCCAATGCTTTGTCAGATTCTCATGTGACGAGGCAACCTTTTCAAGCGCATGTTAGCTCTCCTGAAGCATCGGCCTTTGACAATGCTTCTGATCATGTAGAGGTCTTTGATACTGTTCCCGAGATTGTGATGAATCCCCTTCTCGGCATGTTGGTTGATATTGAAATGCAATCTGTTACTGCTCCTTGCCTTGATAGCACGTCTCGAATCATTGGTAAGCACCCCTTACTTCTCATGTGAGTTACCGTTAGTGATGATTCACGCTGGAATGAGAAAACTGATGGAATAAATAATGATTACGTTGCTTGTGAGTTGATTAGAGGGAAGAAAGGTGTTGAGGGCAGTTTGATTATGGTTGAGCCATCGTTGTGCTCATCCAGTGTTTAGGCTAATGCGCAGCCAAATGTTGATGTTGCTATCTCTAATCGGCATATTGAAACTAATGAGCTAACTAAGGAATTTAAATGGACCTTGTTGTTCACATCTTTGCCGAAAAACGCAGGTGCTTTTGTGCCCCGTAACTTTGAAATGGCGAAAATTCAATGGGTTATGGTACTCCGTTTGAGGTGATTCATGTGGGGGTGAATATTGATCGAATTTTCTGGTTAGGATTTTCTTGGATTCAAACCCTAAGAACACTATAGCAAAGCTTGGCATATTAAGGTTTGTCTCCAAGCCCATATGGACAACTCTATGTTCCTCTTCAAATTCTCGCAGCTTGGGAAACATCTTTGAATCCTTAGTTCGGATTCTGCCTTTATTAGAGGTAAGCCTTTTATTGTTACTATCTAGAGTCCGTCTGTTGACTGTGCTAGAGAGCAGGTATTATCTATTCCAGTTTGGGCTTAATTTTTTAATATTCCTTCTATTTTGCAACTTTTGATTGGGCTAAATTGTCTAGCTAGTACTGTTGGGAAATTGAAATGCTTTGATGCTAATACTGTTGCAAGGGAAAAACTAGTTTATGCTAAAGCGTCGATTGAAATATCTTCGGATAAGTCGCTTCCTAATAAAAGTTAGAGTTTCTAAGGGTCATTTTCCCGAGGTTGTTGTTCGATATGGTTGAAAATCAGATATTTGTGCATCTTGTCAGTCTTTTAGTCACTTATTGGAAGCTTGTACTCGTAAGCCTTCAATTTCGATGTTGCCGCTATCTGTTATGGCCCTTCTTCCACGTCCACTAGTCATGAAGCAGGTCCCAAAGTGTGTCCAGTGCCTCCTTTAGCGCCTTTTCCTGGTGCTGCTGCTATTTCCTTTATAACTATGTCTTGTCCAGCCTCCCTTTATGTTGATGAAGTTTTTTCCCTAGATATTCCTCCTCCCGATCTTACTATTAACCCTGACACTTCTTGTGACACCTAGGCCCTGTTATTGTGTGGAACCCTAATAAGAAAACGTGGGTTCACGAGCCATTTGAGATGAGATATGACCCAATTCGAAATGAATTTCAAATGTTTGTTAGTGAAGATGAAGGTTAATCCGGACGTCTTTTTTACTATGTAGATGGGAAAGGTCTTTGCACCTTTAGTTAATGGTGATCCTGGTTCTATAAATAGGTTGTTCTTAATGATGAAAGCTGGGACAGGAAGTTTATTTATTGCAAGGATTTCTCTGGTTATATTTTTGAACATTGTCACACTCTTTGAGGATTTTCTTCATGTCATTGGCCATGTTTCTTCGAAAGTTGGAGGCGTTCCCTCCACTCTAAGATAGTTTAGCTTTAGGACATTTATAGTAGCTTTAGCACCTTATCCTAACTCATGTTTGTTATTTCCTTTTATTAGTAGTAAAGGCATTCTGCCTTTCTCCAGTATTAACTATTGATTTGTTGGTAATAAAAGTGGATGGTCCACTATAAAACCGACTTGCCTTGCCAAAAAATAATAATCAAGTAATAATTAACCTTTACTTAATCAAAAATTAACTTACTTAAATGATAATCAATTAATAATTAAAACATACTTAAACAATAATAATAAATCAACTAACCTTCACTTAATTAAAAATTAATTGCCTTTACTTAATATATAATTAATTAATAATGTATAAATACTTAATCAACTAATGTTTACTTAATAAATACTTAATACTTATATTATGTTTGAAACATTTTTCAATGGTATACTTAAATGGAAAGGTTTCTAATTTACAAAAAGTTGATCTTTTTTACAAACTGCATCCATAGCGGCTATCGCTATGGATACCATAACTTAAACTTAGTTTTCTAAATTAGCATTTCAAAATTTAACTCTCAGAATTTACTTACTTTATAAAGCATAATAGGAAGTTTGGAAAACTAAAATAAAGTTTGAACCTTTGAAAATTTTCTAGTAAATTAAACTAGTAAAACATGATTTTAAAACTAAGGGAACTATAAGTCACTTTAACAAGTCAAGAAGCCAACTTTCTTAGCACATACAACACATACATAATTATAACATCTATTTACATGCCATAATAACAACCATAAGCAAGATCACATTTTTCAACCATTCACAACATCCAACAAATACACGACTAAGTTAAGCAACAATATAAAGTTTAAAACTTTCATGAAGGCGTGAGCTTTACTCATAAAAGTTTACGAAAATCAACCTAACTTTCACTAAAACTTGGTTTTGCCTTAGATCTTGGATTTCTCTTGCAAAGATTTGATTTTTGGCCTTGGATTTTGAAAAATGGGCTCAATTTAGGGTTAATATGGCACAACTAAGGTTGTAAAGGGGAGTTTGGGTGTCGTTTTAGCTAAGTTGTGGTATAAGAAGAGAAAAGGAAGTGGTTTAAGGATTTTTAAAAATTAAAAGAGAAGAAAGAAGCGATTTTTAAATTTAGAAAAATAAATGGAAGCCATTAAAACTTTTGAAAAGCTTAAGGATGATGATGGATTTTTGAAAAAGTGAGAAATGGAATGGAAATTAGAGAAAGAAAATTTGAAATTGTTTTTATGTAAATTGAAATTATAAAATTACCTGAATACCCTTGAGTACACTAGCCTCCACTCATATAAGGGCACATCACCACATCCACCCCTTCCTCGACCCCCACACGCAAGGCACAAGGCTTCCCCTTATTACCACCATATGATATACTTCCCGTTGTACTTATGGTGTTAAAGGATAATGTGACATTACATATTATATATTTTCTTTTACTTAATCTTTAAAAGGTGTCATGTCTCGTCTTATTTCTTTTCTTAAGTAAGTATATATTTACCTTATTTTATACTAACCATACTTATTTTAATATTAATATGTTTGTATCTGTTTCACTAAGGTGTTCATTCTTAAACAACTTCTAGATGATGAAGAATTGAAATTTTTGAAAAAGCTTTTCGGTCACATTTTCCATTTTCCTCCAAACTAATTATTATAGTTAACCAAGTTCAAAATTGAATTTTCTACCATTAGTTATAAATTAAAAGAGGGTATTTTTATTGAATATTTGAAATTAATTAAATATTCACAGATCAAAATGATAAAATTTTGGGTCATTACAAAGAACAAGCATCAAAAACAGTCTTTGAGAGAGTTTATATGCTCACAAATATATAATAAATCATAATAAATCATGGATATTTATTTGTGTTTGGATATTTATTACGGATATGTATGTCATATGCATCAAATTGAATGGAATGAAGTAGTGTATGGAGTGAGTTTGATCACTCAGAAGCCAAAAATGGCTTCAGGAATTCGCTTCATTGGTAGGATTATAGTTTGTCGATCGACCGCCAAGGTTGACCAATAGGTCGACTGATTGCCTATTCTTTAATATATATATGTGTGTGTGTGTGTATATATAATAAAAGTATAATAAAAGTAAATAAATAAAATTTATTTAAGAAGTTTATATGAGAATTTATAGATGTAATATTTACTAATTTATCAAATTTAGTTAATTAAAGAATAAATTAAATATTTGACTTTAAAAATGATATAAAATTAAATATACATTCTAGAAAATAAGAAATATAACCTAACTAACATTCTAAGTATTTCAAAGGAAAATTTTGTGACAAATAAATTTAAATAGAGTTATGTTATATATTTATATATATTTAATAATCTAAAGTTTACTCAAATATTCGATTTAACCCTAAAGTGATTACTATGCGTTTCTAATGTTTTCATCTCTGTTATTATGAGTTAATATTATGAATGACTCATTATCCAATGATTTATATAAAATAAAATGTGAATTTATGAAGTGAAGTTTTAATAAAAATTTAGTATTTTATTATATTTAAAAGTTAATTAGTTTATTAAAAGTGAACCTATTTTGGGTTTTAAGAGATTATTTAAATGTTTTAATATATGTATGTATGTATGTATGTATGTATGTATGTATGTATGTATGTATGTATGTATGTATGTATGTATGTATGTATGTATGTATGTATGTATGTATGTATGTATGTATGTATGTATGTATGTATGTATGTATGTATGTATGTATGTATGTATGTATGTATGTATGTATGTATGTATGTATGTATGTATGTATGTATGTATGTATGTATGTATGTATGTATGTATGTATGTATGTATGTATGTATGTATGTATGTATGTATGTATGTATGTATGTATGTATGTATGTATGTATGTATGTATGTATGTATGTATGTATGTATGTATGTATGTATGTATGTATGTATGTATGTATGTATGTATGTATGTATGTATGTATGTATGTATGTATGTATGTATGTATGTATGTATGTATGTATGTATGTATGTATGTATGTATGTATGTATGTATGTATGTATGTATGTATGTATGTATGTATGTATGTATGTATGTATGTATGTATGTATGTACGTACTTTGGAAAATTCTTTTTAATTAACGTTTCAAGTATTTTAAAGTAATATTTAATTAACAAACTTAAATAAGAATAGTTTCTATATATATCTGATGGATGTGATTTTACTCAGCATTTTGATTTCTCGCCGTTCATATACTATTTCGGTGTTGTGAATGATTCATCATCGATATTGTTTTGATTAATTTTATTATGATAGGGTGATGCAATCCTCTACATGATTTCATGATATTTAATTCTGCATGATGAGGAATCCGAATAAACTTGGCATGGTGCATTCGATAATATATCTCTGATTATTCTTTATACTTGTTATATAGAATATTATGGAGTTTGAGTGTAGTTTATAAGTAGTAGGTAAACGTTTGAGTATCACGCAGTAGTATAGGACATTGTTATGATATTTATTCATTGTAAGTAGATGACACTCACGTGACAAGAATAGAATTATGAGTGTAAGGTGATACAGAGTGATGAGTATGACTCTATCCTTTATTCAACGAGTAAGGCTACGTGTCTAACGATGAGCATAGCTTCGTGTCCATATGTATTAGTTCTATGTGCCACTATCATGATGTACTCTTTTTATTGACGTTGGAGAGAACGAGATGGCTAGAATCCACCTTAGCGGCCTGATTGTGGGGTCGCATCCTAGATCTATAACACTGTATATTTATATAGCTTTGTGCTTTCGCTACATGCATTCAACCTTATGTCACCTAAGCCGGCAGTCAGTTACCTATAGGGGCAGGAGCAGTGTCGTGACTTATAGTCCTCGCGTTGACGAGCACACCAATGGATACGTATCATGGTACCGTGGAGGTAACTGAAGACTGTAGACTCTTCGTCACTATGGAGTTGGCTTCGTGCTATCAATCTCCCTTATGTTACTAACAGAGTGATAGATTGGCATATGCTACTAGTACACCTCACTTTAATATAGATATTGGTTAGATGACCCACATATTCGTGTATATATATAGCTCTACTTAGGACTTTGTGTCTGCAGTATAATCATTTCTTATCATGATATATTTTAATAGTTCGTATGTACAAGGAGATGAGATTATACATGTAGTAGATGTCCAGAGTATAGTGGATTCTCGTATCTTTTATTACATCGATAGATGGCCTGCCATATCTAGCATATACTGATGATGATGTTCTATTTATTGAGATCGAGGGTTATATCTAGGCAAATTAACGTGCTAGCCTGATTAGACTTGGTGTTAATTCTTATCGATATTTTTTTGTATTTTGATTATGATTTTTTGACATGGACGATTTACCCAATGACATTGATTTTATGATTTTTGGCTTGATGTGCTTTTATACGAGTGATGACATCTTTATGCACAGTTTCAGCATATTTTTGTTACGTGATGCATCGATGATTGTCTATGTTATTATAATTATATGTCATGTATACGTTTCCACACTTATATATATTTATATACCTTGATAGTATGATTACCGACCTGAGTTTCTTAAACTGTGTTGTCATATCATTATCCCTAGTATATACCGTGTCACATATATTTATATATCTTTGATTTAGACATAGTCTAATCTGTGTGTTATTTATGTAATACTCGGGCAATTCCAAAATATTTCAGGTATAGGGATAATAAACTAACTCGTATACTTTGGCATAGTGGAGATATGATACTTAGGGTTGTTGTATATTATTTGTATATAGCAGTTAAATTGTGTGCATTTCATTGTAATGTATATATGTTATACACATAGTATTATATTAACATAGTTGATATTTGAGTTGTTTTGTATCCACACCGTCTTATGTGTTATGTATTATTTTTTATCGTTGTGGTTCTGACTCCGTCTCTATTATTTACTGTATGTTGGATATTGTTCTATCTTGGAGGCACACATATTGTTTTGTGTCGATACTATGTATGTATAAGTGAGTTACTTATTTAATGTTTAAATATGTACCAATGTTAGCCCCATGAAATATTCACCTGTGTACCTAATATCGGCTCATTCTCCATATTATCTAACGGTATTATATAGTAATACTCATGGATAGTATGGATATAGAGGTGAGAGTGTTTACATTTTGGTATCAGAGCAGATTTAGAACAGTACATTATATATATAAGACACGAGCCAAGACCTTAGATGAGATTCGGATTTCCTGTCCCTTGGGTGTGTTGGGTAGTTCCATATAATATGAGATAATAGGTATATGTAGGATGATTATTAGGGTAATCATCAAGGGACGTACTTGATTTTTATATCTATATAATCATTTTTCATTCATTTCTTTTGAGTATGTATATAAATTGTTGAGTAACAAGGACAAAAGAAGTTAGTCCAACCAATAATATTAGAATTGTGTTGCTATGTTTTGGCTTGACATTAAATTATTGTGTTGATTTGATTTTTAACCAGTGTGTGCAGCAGGGATTGGTAAATAAACTATTCGCTAAGTGCGTCGATTGTTGTTTCTTATGCTTGATTGGTTATTGAAAATTGTTTGTGTTGAATTTAATTTAGAATACTACTTGATGAATATTTAAATGTATCTATTAAAGTTATGAAGTGAATTCAATTATTGATTTTTACTTATTATGAATAAATATGTATTGTATTCATTTAATGTTGCAAAATGTTTATAAAAATGGTTTATTGTTATAGTGTGTGTGTGTGTGTTTAAAGGAAGTTTGAAAGTGTTTTTATGTTACTGAATATTGGATAGAAATGAAGGGTTTTAATATATGTAAATAAATATACTTTATTATTAAATGTTCTAGAATCCAAGTAAAAGAAATCTATTGAAATGTATGTACTACAAGTTTGATGATTGCTTATTGTTATATGATGTTTAAAGTATCAAAAGAGATTTATTATTTGATGTATATTTAGAGTATATATGTAAATGTTTTGAGGTTCATGAATATTTTTTATAGAAAAGTTTTGGTTTATATGAAATGTTTTAATATAATAAAGTATGATGTTTGATTAAGTTTAACATGAACTAATGATTATTTTATAAACGTAAGAATGTTAAAGGACTTCTATAAATTATGTTATAGAAAATTTCTGAAACGAATCTGTGTTATTATGTCCGTGAGTGTGTTAAGAATTCTGGTCGACGCGGGTGCACACGTATTCGATAGGGATTCCTAAACACAAAATGAAACATTTGGATACAATATTTTGGAAAATACATAAATATTTTAAGAAAATTAAAATATTTTGAAAAGGGTAAATATTTTAAGGAAAGTTATTTTGAAAATTGTTATATTTGAAACCAATGTTTGTAAAGGTTTTGGAAATAAGAGTTGATATATGTTATTTTAATGCGAAATGTGTCGTTAAATACATCTTCATCATTTGGATATATTTTAAAGCGACGTTTGCAGTCATTGGACATTAGTGGACAATTGAGACAACTAGCAGGATGGTACTGATCATGAGGTCAAAACTGTAGCCAATTGATATTAGTAAATCACTATAATAAATGACGAGATAACATTGTTATATTTTATAGTGTTTGAAAAATTGTAAATATATAGATATGTATATTTGATGATTTTTTCATATGATTATAAATATTTGAATGTTATAGAGTTTTGGTATTCTGAGTTAAAAGAAAGGATATAATTTAGAGATTTACTACTTTGAAATGTAAAATGGTGTTAATTTACCAATGAATGCAAAGATATGCTGGTAAAGTAGTTTCAAATTATTAATAGAAGTTATTTAGAAGAAATATTATAAAATTTTGTATTATGAAGTTTGAAGAATGTTTTAAAAAGTAATATTATGAGTATTGTTTTAAAAATTATATAACTTAAAATATTTTGATTTTGTGATTGTGAGATAGTATTGGAATTACACACACACAGACACACGCACACACACATATAGTTTGGATAAATTATTGGCCCGAAAAAAGAGTGTTATTTTTGAAAGATATTATAGTAATTTTTAAAAGATTTAGAATAAATAAATATTACTATGAATTGTGTGTTAGAATGAAATATATGGTGTTTTTGAACAATTGAGTGAGATTTGAATAAGTTTTTATAAATATTAGAATATATATATATACATATATTGTAGCCAAATGATATATATGTTTTACAAATGAATGTAATATAGTTGTTATATTAAATTGGAGTCGGGAAGTTAATACGAAAAAAAATTTGGAAATGAATTTCATTTTAAAGAATATTACTATTTAATATTTTGGAGAAAACGGAATATTTCTTTTTGGTTATATGTACTACTAAATAATAAGGGATATAAATTTGTGGTCTTAGAAATTAACAAAAGCATGGGTGTAATGACCTTAAATTTGATCACATTAATTGGGGATATTTAATTTATTTTAAATATTCAAGTATGGATTATTTTAAAAAAAATCAAATATTGTGAAATGAATGATAATAATGAACCTATTTTGGAGAAATATTTGCAAAAATATTTACTTAGAAAAAATATCGATAAAAGGAACCGAAAACTATTTTATCGATAAATAACTCTAATCGTAAAACATTGTGCATAGAGCTAGATACATACACTTATTTTTAGTTTTGAACAAGAATATAAGATAAATTTATTATTTTAATTTTGGGAAAATAAAATGTGTTAATGGCATCATCAGTGATGCCGTTATATTTAACAATTGATTTAATTAATTAATTGAAATTTAATGATTTAATAATTATTTTAAATATTTAAATAATGGTTTAAAATGATTATAATTCATTTTAAATAGTTATAAAGTGTTAATAAATTATCTATAATAGTTCTCCAAAGATATATATTTGATTTCAAATATAAGGAAAAATTAATATATAAGTATATCAATGTTATATCTCTTTTTGTAAATAATTGTTAATATTAATTTATATGATTTGATGATTCAAATGTGAAATTTTAATTAATTAATAATAATTTTAAATTTATTTTCAAATTTTATTTATATTTATATGTAATTTAAAGCATAAGTGAAAATGTGATCGAGAATCGGTTTTTCGATTTTCAACGGTTTAACGAACGAAAGTTGTTCAAAGTGATCGCAACGTTGTTATTTTCTTGTGCGCACCCATGTACACATATATACATGTCACATGCACACTTAAACACATACAAACATAGAAATATACGTACACATTTATATATAAACATATTTAAGAAAAATATCCAAGATATTTCCTAAAAGCTTAACTCTTAAGTAGGACATACACTCAAGTAAGACATGGAAAGAGGTCATTTAGGCCATGGTTGATGAGGTATGGTGGAGCATGTAGGGTGATGAAATGATGATATGTTGGTGTTGAAAATTCCAGATATTTTGGGCACTTTCTTTGGCTATAAATACCTCTCATTTGCTCCTTCTTCATTCCACCATAACACCCTAAAATTGAACAAAAATGAGAAAATAAATTTCAAATCATGTGAAATTCTAGTGGCTACAAATTTCTAGTTTACCACTTCTTCCCATTCTAATCTTAGCTATGCTCAAAACTCCATTCTTTCCGGAGCATTCTTAAGCCCAGTTTTTTAGGTCCGAGAATAACCTCTATTCTTTTGATTATATCTTCCTCATAACAAACCGAAATAGAGTGTTTTTTTTTAAATCGTAGAGAAAATAATTTTAAAGAACTTTGATTCTGATCACTTTTCAAAATTCTTTGAGTAACACATCCAAAATTCTGTTATAAGTTGACCCATTTTTTTTCGGGTGTGATTTTTGTAAATCTGAGAATGCACCTTATTCTCTTTGCTATAACTTCATCAAACCAAATCCAAATCAAGAAATCATTTTCTTCAAGTGGAGTAAAATTGAGTTGGCTATAATTTTCATTTTTACCACTTCTTCAAAATCAAGAGAGCTACTAAGGTAAAAATACAATTCTTTCAAAGGCATTTTTTGGCCTAAATATTTAGAACTCGAGAACACCTCTGTTTCATTTGACCATAGATCATTCAAAAATAATACAAATTGGATGATTATTTTCTTTTAAACTATAGAGATAAGTATTTCCTACAACTTTCATGTTGACCACTTTTCCAAGTTGAGAGAGTAGAATGTCCAAAAATCCGAGAGAAGATGACCTATTTTCAGGTCTAGTTTTTGGTAAATTCAATAATAATCCAAAGTCCTACACCTCATTCCCCATGCTTGGCCGAGCACCACTTTTGGAATGGACTGGTCGAGCATACTAGTAGGCGAGGAGTAAGGGTTTGTGAGCTCGGAATGCGAGTTATTGAAGCTATAGCCCTATTTCCGATAGAAAATCAATGTAAGAAAACTCCTAAACTATGGTTACTTATTGTATTGGATGATATGTATGTTTGGATATGATTGTTAATGATTGTTTTTTATCATGTGTGAATATGATAATATGGATGTTTGATATGGTTGTTGAATATATAGACACACACACACACACAAAAGTCACATTAATACACGTCCGTAAGCACACAAAAAATCACTTTACGTTATTGAATGAAATGGTGTACACGGAATGTTTAAACCCTTTGAAAATGGTTTAAAATGATTCAATAATGTTTTATAAATATACAAAAGAGTTTCAACGAAGTTTCAAAAGAAATTGGAAAATTGGTGAAAATAGGTGTGTCACGTAACGACAGTTCATGATTTCACACCATAATAATTTAAATCCATTTATCGGATGGATTCGGAGTCGGATTTCTTTGTAATAAGAATTTTCCAAACTCTCATAATCAAAGTTTTCAAAATAAAGAAAAAGATCGAGATTTGGTTTAATAGATTTGAAAATATGAGTAAAACAAGTTTTGAAAATAATCACGCTCTGGCAGTTCGGAGGCCAAAGTAGTAAATGTTTTAAAATGGATATTTTTAATTCTCAAAAATATAAAATAAATCCTATAAATCTTTTAAAATGTTTTAAAAGGGATTTAAGTTATAAAAATGGATTTCTAAATAATCGAAAAATTGTTTTAATCAAATAAGCTTTTAAAAAATACTATTGCAGCATGTTTTCACAACACATTTTAATAATTTTTGCAAACAATGATTTTACTTGATTATTCTTTCCCGAATCTTTTGTGAATCTTTTCAAATGAATAATTAAGTATTTTTGAAAGTGATTTGAAAATTCTTTTAAAGGAATTTAAATCAAATTGGTTAAAGGAATATTGTTTAAACAAAATTTGGAATGGTGTTAAGTAAATAAAAATCATCTCTAAAAGATAATACAAGAATTTAGAGTCGATCAAATAAATTGACCACCTTAAGGGTGATAGAGAATTAGTTTTTAGGCTTGGGTTTGGAAAACTAGTTGCCTGCCCTCCCTAGCTATCCGGACTGGCCCAACAGAGAGGATAGTAAATTTGATTTACTCAGATCAAAAATTTCCCAAAGTATAAAAGATACAAATTTTCCAAATTTAAACAACATGGATTGTATGAAAATAATCTTCTTATAGTTGGTATTAAATTCCAAGGAAGGAATCCGTACTATCCATATGAATTTAAAAGGTGATTTCATCGCTACTCGACAGATAGTAAAGGTTGAATATGAAAATTGATGTTGAGTAGAATTAGCATAATTTCTATCGACCCTTTTTAACTCAATAATGTTTTCCAATATGACTTATGAAAATGATTTGGAATTAATTTAATTCCTATAATTAAAATTAATTGGTTTGGGTTTATAGCTAATGATATCTTAAAAACATTGTTTTTCACCTGTTTTAAAGATTATGATTTGTGAACATTTGTTGAGATTTAAATAAATGGTTTGGAAATATTTTCCTAAGTAAAGAATAAAATGATTTGGAATTTAAAAAGTTTTTAAGTAATCAAAGGATTTGATAAGAAAGGTTCATATATATCAGAAAGAAATGTTTTAAAGATATATATCTTTTGAAGATATTTTTGATAAAAAGGAAGTAGTAAATCAAAAGAAAATTTCTCTATTTTACTTGAAATTTCTTTTATCCATGATTGGTTTGAAGGAACCAGGGTTGGATTTGGGTGATTCCTATCCGAAGACCACATCAAACCACTTTACATGTTTGAAAATAAACGACATGGGATGATATGATTTGGAAGAAGGAATGTATGGGTGCTTGTCACTCCCATATCATATTATGTGGTAGTAGTTCTTCATTTGAGATCTTCGATGCAAGGACTTTTCACTACTAATCCTAGGGGTAATCCTCGAGGGGATGTGGTAGGAGAGTGCCTTCGAATTGTCTTGTTCCTAGACAACTTGTATGGACGAATGTCTAATGTTGCATTTCTAATTACATTGATTGATCTCTATGAACGTATCATCTATTTCGTGGCAGAGAATGCAACTTCTCTTATCTTAACACCCTTTCCTGAGACGTACGAGCTCAAGAGTTATACATCTGTAGAAATCAGTTGTGTGATCATGGAGTGGCAGTGTGACATTCAATGTGGAATGTGCCATGTGAAAGTTAATCGTTACCTCGGGCCTCATCACTCAGTAATAGCTCAAACTGGGTACGCCTTAAGGCTATGTGATTGGCCACCATTAGGGTATGGTCATCACCTTTCTAGATAACCCTCTATATTTTGGGTATATGATGTATGCTATGAGACATCTCGGATAGGTCGGTAACAATAGGGATGATGTCACATTCGGTTTCTATCCAAGTTATGTCTGAGTGCCAAATAGGGATAGACCAGTCTTGCCAGATATGAAGAATTGTTTATGTATCCTCAGTATATTCCTCTAGAGGTATACTGTACAGAAGGTAGTCCATTACCTTCCATTGTATGGAAATCCATTCTCCAATAAGTGCCATCGGATTTAGTTGTAAACTTATTGTGCCATCAAATTTAACCAATGTAACAATTTCGACTATTTTAATATGTTTATTTGAAAAGTATTTTTAAAAGAATGTCACTAAAAATAATATTCCTAAATTTTGCGTAGAAAATATTTTGGTTATCACAAGGTAAAAACTCATTCCGTGTTTATGCGTAGCATGGTCTTATGAGTTACCCTTATTTACAAATGCATATTTTGAGTTTCTCACACCAGTCCCATGACTAACCCATAGTTTATTTTCCTTTCCCTTGAACTCTGGGTGCCCTAATTTTCCCAGGTAGCCTTGTAGTCAGGTTTAGTTGGAAGAAATCTGGAAGAGCTCGGAGCATGGAGTTAGAAGATTCTTTTAAAGATTGTTGTCATTTCCACCACACTTGTATATTATCGTATTCCGCATTTGTAAGAACAGATATTTATATCTAATTATGTTCAACTCTGATAAATGTATCTAAAATTTACCGCAGTAAAGATTATATGTTGAAATAATATATGTTATTACATTCACGTGAGATTCTGTTCTGTCTATTTTCCTTTCTTACCCTTAACAATCGGGTTTCCCAGCACTCGGATGCTCGGCATGCAATATAGTGGAAGATTTGTGTCGATTTTTTAGGGTCGAACATCCCGAATGTTACAATGGGTTTTGATATTTTATTTTTAGATGGAAGAGAAATTTTTAGTAAAAGAGATTATTGGAAATTGTAAAATCATATTATTCAAAAGAAATTATTTTAGTAAAAAATATGATTTTAGTTTTGAATTATTATAATTTACAAACATGTCATATTTTCTTTATATATACAAAGAGTTTTAATAAGAAATTAAATTTTTGAATATTTGAAAGCTACGGATGTTTAATTAAAAAGGTATGTGTTTTGTAAATATATATAAGGAATTTGTTTAAGCTAGTTTCTCAACATTATAAATATAAATCATTTGAAAAGGAATAAATTTTATGAAAAGGAATAAATTTTATAAATTGATATCGGGAAGTTTGGAAAGTATATTTATTAGCAATGGTATACTAATAAGTTGTTTACAAGTAAAGAATTGAAGACTTTTAGTTTGATGAATTATTTATAATCAACATTTTAAGAATTATTTAAAATATATGAAAAGAGTTTTGCAAAATAGTATTTGAAAAGAATTTTGTTTATAATAAAATGTTCGAAAATAATAAATATATTGAAAGGTATTTATATAAGTAGTGAAAATTATGTTGATAAAATATTGGTTTACTTAAAATATTTCAGAGCTTATTTGATGGAAAATCGAATTTTGAATGGTACTGGAAGAATATTTGAGGTTGGATTATTTAAAATAAAGTATTTTGTAATCATGAGAAGTAATTTTCACTTTGGTAAGAGTTTATATATGAAGTAAATGTTAGTTACAAACTAATATAAAAATTAATATTACTTAAGAAGGTAATTTCGAATTAGGTAATTTAATATTTTAAAAAGTAAAATGACTCTTTCGGTAAGCCATCGATAAAATGTCTTATTATTGATTTTTATGTTACTCTATGTGTTACTTGATGAGTTAATATAGAATACTACGTGTATATTCGTGATAGTAGAAATTGATTATTGTGAATTTTTTTGTATTTAAATTAAAATTATATATGATTTAGTTAAGCTAGAATGATCTGCTTAATTATGGATTTTCCCTAATGAGAAATTGTGAGGACGTAATATATTAAGGGGGGAAATCTATAATAATTCAGATTTTAAATATTAGTCAATTAAATTGAATAATGGTAAAAAATTAATTAAAATGGAATTATGAGATTTATCAAATAAATTAGTTTAGAAATTATTTAACAAAAGGATTTAGATTGTGTAAATTTGGTGTTTAAATTTAAAGAAGTTGAGATGTGGGAATAATATTTTATAAAAGTAATATACTTAATGTATAATATTATTTCGGGAAGGGAATGATTTTGAGATAGAAATTTGAAACTGTTTGAATTATGTAGAGAATAGGCTTTTAAATGGAAGAATAAAATAAAAACAATAGTTTGATTATACCCAAGCTTAAGCCCAACACTTCAGCTCAATTTCGCCTTGTCATTTTCTAAAGCTTATTTACCCTAGAAAGCAATTAATTCTACAGGATGTAAGCTTCCTCTCTTATCATTTTCATTCTATATTTCATAAAATAAAACTTAGTAAGCCCTTTTCTATCTTAATAATCAAAAATAAAAATCAAGTTAGTTATCATAAATTTGTAAATATAAGTATGATTCTCTCTATACATCATAACTCTATTTTATATAAAGAATTTTTAATTCATTTATGCACTCATGTTCTGGAAGAAGCCGAGTAAAGGAAGAACGAGCATCAAAAAGCAGTCTTTAGGTGAGTTTATAAGCTCATAAATCTATGATAAATCATGCTAAATCATGTATATATAGTTGTGTTTGGATTGTTATTATGGATATGTATGTTGTATTCATCAAATTAAATGGAATGAAGTAGTGTATGGAGTGAATTCGATCGCTCAAAAGCTACAATGGCTTCAAGAATTCACGCCTCGGAAGGATTACCAATCGACCGCCGACCGACGACCAGTGGGTCGACTGGTGGCCTATTCATAAAAAAATAAAAATTAATAATAATAATATGTTGTATATAATTATTATATAATAAAAGTAAATAAATAAAATGTATTTGGATAAGTGTATACGAGAATTTATAAATGTAACATTCACTAATTTAATGAAATTAGTTAATTAAGGAATAAATGTAATATTTAATAATTTAATGAAATTAATTAATTAAAGAATAAGTTAGATATTTGACTTTAAAAATCATATAAAAGTAAATATATTCTCGAAAATAAGAAATATAACCTAACTAACATTCGAAGAACTTCAAAGTAAAATTTTGTAACTGGTAAATTTAAATTGAGTTATGTTATATATTTATATATATTTAATAATCTAAAGTTTACTCAAATATTCGATTTAACCCTAAAGTTATTACTACGCATCTTTTGATGTTTTCATCTCTGTTATTACGAGTTGGATGTTATGAATGACTCGTTATCTAATAATCTATATAAAATAAAATGTGAGTCTATGAAGTGAAGTTTTAATTAAAATTTAGTATTTTATTATATTTAATTGTTAATTGGTTTATTGATAGTGAATTTATTTTTGGTTTTAAGAGATTATTTAAATGTTTTAATACACACACATACATACTTTGAAATGTGAGGTAATTATTTTTAATTAATGTTTCAATTATTTTAAAGCAACATGTAATTAACAAACTTAAATAAGAATATTATATATATATATATATATATATATATATGAGAGATGAGATTTTACTCTTTAATTTTGTGTGATAAGGAATCTGAATAAACGAGGTTATATTACCATTTGGGAGGGGTCATTTGGTAATATTTCTTTGGTTATTCTTTGTACTCATCATATAGAATATTATAGAGCTTGAGTGTAGTTCATAAGCAGTAAGTAAAAGTTTGAGTATCACGCAGTATGGGATTCTGTTGTGATATTTATTCAATCATTCATTGTAAGTAGATGACACTCACGTTACGGAAATAGAGTAATGAGTGTAAGGTGATACACGTAGTGATGAGTATGGCTTGTGCCTTTATTTAATGAGTAAGGCTACGTACCTAATAACGAGCGTAGCTTTGTGCTTATATTTATTAGTTCAATGCGCCACAATCATATGCATAGTTCAATATAACCACGAGCACAGCTCGTTGTGCCATTTATTCATGTTTGAGAGGACCGGATGGCTAGAATCCACCCTAGCGAAAAGATCCTGGGGTCGTGCCCCAGATCTGTGACACCCTTTATTTATATAGCTTTATCTTTTGCGACGTGCTTTCTCCCCTGTTTCACCTAGGCCAGCAGTTCGTTGCCTATAGGGGACAGAGCAGTGTCATGACTTATAGTCCTCGTGTTGATGAGCATACCGTTGGATACGTGTCACAATACCATGGAGGTAACTACAGACTGTAGAGTCTTCAAGACTCTAGAGCTGGCTTCATTCTATCGGTCTCCTTTCTGTTACTAATGGAGTGATCGATTGGCTTATACTATTGATACACCTCGCCTTAGCATAAATATGGTTGGACGACCCATATATTGATATATATATATATATATATATATATATATATATATATAAATCTACTTGAGACTTCGTGTCTGCCGTACGGTCATTTCCCATTACGATATATTTTGATAGTTCATATACATGAGGAGATGAGAATATACCTATGATAGATGCCTAGAATATAGTGGATTCTTGTATCTTTTATTATATTGACAGGTGGCCTATCTTATCTTACATATACTGATGACGATGTTCTATTTATTGAGATTGAGAGTAATATCTAAGCAAAGTACCATGCTGATGTGCACGTAAATGTGTATATTTTTATCATCATATTTATTCTTTTTAAATTAAATAAATGATCATATTGGGTATTTTAACTTGTTTGAACCAAAATTCATATTATTTGAAATTGTCACATATTCATCTTCATCCAAGGGCAAAATGGTCATTTTTGTGCGTATATTAATTTGAGAAAAATTAATTGAAAATTTGTATATATTTTTGTAGGAATTTGATCTCAAATAGAAGTGGTTTCATGAAGATATGCATGCACAAAATTAATACAAAGGAATGAAGATGGAAATAATTCAAAGTGAAGATCATGGAGGACCCCACCTACCCACCTACCTTAATGTACAAATTAAAGGCTAATGCACATGCTTTTGGACTTAATGGCTTCATGTACATTTAATGGGGGATTAAGACATGTTAATGATTACTTGGCCTCCACACTTCCTAAGGGGCATTTTGGTCATTCCCTAAAAAGTGAATTAGGGTTTTAAAACTTGTATATATACCCATTATGTTTCATGTAGCCATCTCTTCTCTTAGTCTCTCTTAGGCCTCTTCTCTCTTAGTTAGTTAGTTTTAGTTTAGAAAATAAAAGAAATCTCTCTTTCTCTTTTAATGGCTACTTAGCCAATTTTTATTTCTTGTAATCTTTTTTATTTTATGCAATTTAATACATGCTCTTTCCTTTTCATGTTCATTTACTTTCATGTTGTAGTGTAGGTTTCTCTTATTTCATGCAAGTAGATTAGTTTAGTTTCTTTGCTTTGCTCTCTTTTTCTTTTCTTTTTTCTTTAATGTTGCAAACTACATTTGTTGTTTTGATAACAAATATGAGAGGCTAATCCCCACAATTTAGGGGTAATGAAGCTCTCTAGTATGTAGATGCACATTTTGATGTTTATACTCTCTTTTTGTGCTTAATGAGAATGATTGAAGTGTTTAATGATGTTGTTTAGCTTTGAATTTGATAGTCTATGTTGTTCATAACAAATAGGCTATGCTTAAACAAACATAACACAAATTGCCTCTTCATCTAAATATGACTATGGCAAAGAAGTGAATGTTGAAATTGAAATTTGATAGCCTATATTTCTAAACAATAGTTAATAGGCTATGCTTAAAATAGATTTCTATTTCAACTTGTTGTCATATTTCATGAGAGTTAAATGTGTATTAGTGGTTGTGTTATAGTTTGATGGTTTATATTGAGCTAATTAATAGCACAAATATACCATACTTATAATAAGCACATCAACTAATTCACTAATGACAAGAAAAGAGAGATCATAACTTCAATTTGTTGATTTATGTGATCTAGAGAGTGGAAATTGCCTCTAAATTGTCTTGACACTCTCATATTTTTATCTATTTTCTTTTCTCATTTTCCTACATTTTTTTTAGTTAATCACTCTTTCAACTTCGGTTAATTTGATTGAATAGAATTTTTAAAATCATCAATTCCCTGTGGATCGACCCGTATTCGCCGCGTGCTACATTCGTACACCGTGCGCTTGCGGTTATTTTTATTTCGAAATTCGTTCGACGGTTTTCTAAACCGATAGAATTTCCGTCGACGAACAAGTTTTTGGCGCCGTTGCCGGGGAATTGTTTTGATTTCAATTTTCTATTTTTCGGATTATTTTTGTGTGTTTTTGTTTGTTTTGTGTGTTAGCGTGCATTTTAAAAAAAAAATTGTGTGTGTTTTCAATTTGTGTGCATGTTTTAGTCTTCCATTTTCATTGCATTTTCTATTGAAAAAAATTGCATTTCATTTCATCTACAATTTTGTTACATTCAGATTACATTTCATTTCATCTACATTTGCATTTCTATACAATTTCAGTTTCTATTTACAAAAAAAAAGAAAAAAAATTGCATATAACAGTGCACTGTGCACCATTCTGCATATCAACATCCCTGCTTGCTGTTGTTACCATCTGCCTGTTACAAACCCCTGCCACTGGTGGCACACCATAGTTCAAACCACCAAACCAATACAAAACAGCAGCACTTCACCTTCAATCCATTGCCCACTGTTCCTCAAGTTAATCCACCTTCCTTTCTACAACTGTTACATCACTTCCTCCTCAGCCATTTCATTTCAAAACTGCTCCTTGACCTTCCTCTAAACTCCTCTGCAACAACCAAACTGCCATCTCGCCTATCACCACTGTCCTCCCACAGCCCCCAACCATCAATTTTCATTAACTCCACTTCAATTTCCACTCTTCAAATAGCCTACACAGTGCAAGACAAGCACTGCAATCCACCGCCAATACAACATCTCACACCATCTCCAAACTACACCTGCCGCTGCATCCTCGAACACTTCTCCAGTCTCCTCCGTCACAAACACACTATTCACCAATCACAAGCCTGTGCTCCACCAATTCATCATACAACCATACACTGTCACTGCTTCGACTGTGCTTTGCCTACAACCCTCTCAAGACCCCACATTTCGAGCAACAATCTAACAACATACCACAGTCACCTCCTCCCCGAACCCACGTTCACCTTCAACCACTGACAGTTCAACACCCTCTGCGTCTGTGCAACGCTACAGCCACAATTCCAAAGTGTGACCATCCACACTCCACATTACAACTTACTGCTAACCGGAAGCCGCCGTTTGCCTGTACCACTTCACCAAAACCACCTCATACTTGCCTCAACACTGCCGTACTAACCGGCATCTCCTACTCCAACCCACCACTTCTTTGCCTCAACACTGCCATACTAACCGGCATCTCCTACTCCTACCCCAATTCCAAAACTTCCCTTCATCTTCAACCACCCACGAACCTCCTTCCACAGCCTTTCAAATTGCCACAGTTACTCAAACACCAACAACTTCCTGATCAACTCCACAGTCATCACTAGCCTAACAGTCATCATCAAACATATCACTTCCAATCACCACCATCTATCTACTGTCAATTGCCATATACCAGACTTTGTCCATATACCAAAAACATCTTCAAACTACAAGCAAGTTCATTCCCCATACCACAGTTCCACCTGCTCTTCTTCATTTCTGACATCAACCACTTGCATTTCCCCAAAATTCACCTCTGTCACAAACATCACAAGCTACTCCACAACAAACCACTTCAACCTCCTCCATATAACTCACCTTCTTTTGCCTAACTCCTCTGAACAATTCCACCACCGCAATACCAATTGCGACACTCCAAAACCTCACGCGACCCTCAAACTCGAAGTTGAAACAAGCTTCTGATCACCACAATTCGACAGCACCTCCAACTACGTCCACTACTCCACAACCAATTTCGGGCATCCCAAACAAATTATTTTGGAATTGGTGATTTTGAAATCACGTTGTCGCTTGCCGTATACGAATTTTGAAATTAAAAGAAATTTCGAAAGTGTGGAATTCACCATTTAAAAAAAAAAGAACGATAGAAGAGAAGTGAGAAGGGGAATGGGGATTTACGGTTTCGAATCTTATTTTTTTTAATAAAAGGAGTTGGGCTGTTGTTTCTAATTGGGCCAGGCTTGGCTTGTTTTGTGAATTTTGTTTGAAATTTCATTTGCAAATTTGTTTTGTTATTTTGTTTTGTTTCTTAAAAGAAAAAAGTCTACCCTTGGTAAAAAAAAAAAAAAAATTTTTTTTTTTTTAAGTAAAACCCTACTTTTAAGTTTCCTTTCAAAAAAAAAACCAAAAAAAAAAATATTGTATATATCTTAGTTTTTAATTTTTAGGTTGCCAAAGCAGGAAATAAAGGAAGAATAGGTTGCTGAAAATTGCTTCCTTAGCTAGCCAAAATAAATTGCTCTGCTTGCTAAAAAATTCTGCTTTCATTTCTAGTTTTATTTGAATTGAACTGTTGGTTGCTTGCATTTGCATTTAAAAAAAAAAAATCATTCGTAGTTGCATTGTTAATACACGTTTAGTTTCTGTTCTGCATTTCATCTTAGATTTTGATTAATAATAACGGTTAGACATCGATAACACTTAATTGTATATTGACAATTTGTTTTTTTTGAACAATTTAATTCTTGGTGTCTAGGCTACGGCAGAGTAATAACCATTTATAAATATTACGGTGATTCGTAAATATTATAGTGGTTGTTCCTCTGAAGGTACTTAAACCTTCGGCTGCATTGCTACGGTGATTCGTGGTGCACCGATAAATCCTACCCGTTACCTGGCTGAGAACTATCTTGTTTATCTAAGACAATTTGTGAATATACAATTTTGGGTTAACTTAGGATAAATCATTTGTAATTAACCCTTGCATTCATTTAGTTGCATTTGTTCATGCATATTTTAAAAAAAAACAAACAAACTTTTTTTTTCAAAATCCAAATCTAAATTTTTTTCAAATATTCCTTTTCTTTTTCTTTGAAATTTTTAAATCCTTTTCCTTTGAAATTTCAAAAATCTAGAAATATGAGAAAAACAAAAATCCAAAATATATATATATATATATATATAAAATCTTTTCAAAAGCCAAAAAAAATTGAAAATTCAAAAAAAAAAATCAATTTTCCATTTTGAAAAATAAATTCTACTTGTAAATATTTTCTTTATAAAAAAAAACCAAAAAAAAAATTCCTTAAAATGTCCGAGTTTCCTTTTTCTTAATTACTTGATTTTAGTTTGAAAAATCAGTATAATCCATACAATTTCACTCAAAATTCTTATGGATATTTTAACGACAACTATTTTGTAAATAATTCAAATTTTGAACAACAAAGTTTTCAAAACGATGATCAACCTTCGACTCTTGAAAATAGCATTGAAATGATTTCATCTTTACTCGAACTCTCTACACAACAAAATCAAGAGATAAATGATTTGTGCAATTCATATCTGTGTAATAACTCGAGTCAAGGATTTCAAAATTTGAGTTCAATTCAAAATTCGAACAATTTCGATCATAACCCATGCCAATTCAATTTTGATCTCCAAAATGAATTTCAAACTCAAAACAAAAATGGAAACAATTTTTCAAACGAATTTGGCAATGGGTATAATCTCAAGCACAATACAACTGAAAATTTTGGTCCTCAACAAATTCAAAATGAAAGCCTTCAAATTAATAATCATGAATTTAATTTTGTTGAACAAATGGAAAAGGATAACGGGGATTTATTGCTTGAAAAATACAAACTTTTCGTGAAAATCATAATCAAATCTCAACTTCCGAAGAATCAAATTCACCATTTATTGAAATTGGCGATTCTTGTCCTCAACAAGTACAAATCAGAAGTTTTCAAGTTAATAATCAAAAATTTGACTTTGTTGAACAAATGAATGAAATGTACAATGATCACATGGATTTGGTGTTCGAAACATATTTGAATCAACGTGATAAACATACTCAAATCCCAACGTGTGACAAGTCAAGCGATAATCCATCTTTTACCCAAATCGACGATTTTCAAATAACAAACTTTGAAATGGAAAATGATGATCTTAACGAAGTTGTTGAAAATTTGGTAATTGAGTTGGATTTCAATTCTATTGAGGGTGAGAAAATCGATTTAAATTTCGATCTTCCGTTTTCTGAAAATTTGAATACAACAATTTTGAATTTTGAACTTGATTTATGCAATAAAGTTGTTGATAATCCAACAAAAGAAGTCGAATTTAATGAACACGAATTTTTTGGACTTTTGGATGACGAGTTGTTAAATTCCGAAGGGGAAGATGAAAATCACCATTTTGATTTTGAAATCAATAATTGTGAAAATGTTTTCAATGATAAGCTTGAATTTCAAATTGGTGAAAATAAACTTGAACTTCAATCAATTGTTTTGTCGACCCTGAAAATCATCGAAAATAAAATAACTCGTACGATTTTTAATAAAACGACATTCATTTTTCCAAATCGACAATCAACTTCAAATTCTTTTACGATTTGGTTTTTCGTGCTTAAGCCGTGTCTCACACATTTGACGAGACAAATGAATTGGTCTTTGGAAGACCGTTTCATTTACTTTTTGACTATATACTTTCTCATCTCTTATAAATAGTAATCTTTCATGTAAATATAGGATTTTTATTTTATTTTTCTCCTTCCATTTGGGTTGACTGTGGGGACACAGTCAAAATCAAGTGTGGGGGGGACTCATCTTCATTTTTTTTTCACGGTTTATTTTTGCTTTAAAATCAAAAAAAAAATTAAAAAAAATCCCAAAAACAAATTTTCTTTTGATTTATTTTTAAAAGAAACACTATAAGATAAATATATGGCTTTGGTGTATTAAATTGAAATATTTGGAAATTTATTTGTCTAAACAAAAATAAAAATGAAATTTGATTACAAATAATAATGGTTTAACTAGTATATAGGAAGATTCATACGTGTTAATAATGAGTATATCCTAATTGAAAATCTTTGTTTTAAAAAGTGGTTGATTTGAAGTAAATGATATAACATTTTTTTTGTCTTCTTAGTTAAATGGTGCTAAGATGATTTTGCAAAACTCTCTCTCTCTTAAAAAAATAAAAAAAAATTAATAAAAAATTAATAACATCCAAGTATTCACTCTCATTTAAAAGTCCTCACGGTTATGCATGGGTGAATTACTTGGAATCTTTGATTATGTGCTTTCATACTCATTTAAAAGTCCTCACGGTTATGCATGTATGGAACACATGTTAAAAAAAAGACTTAATAAAAACCACCTACGGTCGATAGGTGTATGCACGAAAGTGTGTACACTCGCCATGCTTTGTACTTCCCTCACATAAGACCGAAAGGCAGTGTATGGGTGGTATATCTGGCCTCAGTTTACCTGAGCTAGGTGCGTAGTTTTTCTTGCAAATAATGAGAGAGCAAGCAATTGAAATCCTAGCACTATTTTTACTTAGTTGATTTGATTTGTTATTGAAAAGAAATGAAAATGCCACTTTGATAAACTTTGATAATCAACTAAGAATCCATTTTATAATTACACTTTGTTATCAACCGAAACAACAAGTTAAACTATTGTCTATTTGTTATGATAACTTGATTTTTGTTGGAAATTTTGACGAGTAAATGACATAAATTTTCAAGATAATAACCAAAACCTATATTTAACTTATTCGTGTCAATTTAAAAATAAATCCTTCATTTGTAAATATTTTCAAAAATTTGCATTCATCTCTTTGTAAATAAATCTTGCATTTTGTAAATATTTTCATCATGCATTTAGATTTTGTGGGTAGTATCCGCTGAAAACCCTCACGAGACAACACTCGTCCTACTGGGGACACCCAAAGGTTTAACGGCTTGTTGCATACGCTCAATGCAATCGTGTTTCCTACGAAAATGGATTTATCTTAGTTTTCCTTTATTCGAGGACGAATAAAAAGATAAGTGTGGGGGTATTTGATGTGCACGTAAATGTGTATATTTTTATCATCATATTTATTCTTTTTAAATTAAATAAATGATCATATTGGGTATTTTAACTTGTTTGAACCAAAATTCATATTATTTGAAATTGTCACATATTCATCTTCATCAAAGGGCAAAATGGTCATTTTTGTGCGTATATTAATTTAAGAAAAATTAATTGAAAATTTGTATATATTTTTGTAGGAATTTGATCTCAAATAGAAGTGGTTTCATGAAGATATGCATGCACAAAATTAATACAAAGGACTGAAGATGGAAATAATTCAAAGTGAAGATAATGGAGGACCCCACCTACCCACCTACCTTAATGTACAAATTAAAGGCTAATGCACATGCTTTTGGACTTAATGGCTTCATGTACATTTAATGGGGGATTAAGACATGTTAATGATTACTTGGCCTCCACACTTCCTAAGGGACATTTTGGTCATTCCCCAAAAAGTGAATTAGGGTTTTAAAACTTGTATATATACCCCTTATGTTTCATGTAGCCATCTCTTCTCTTAGTCTCTCTTAGGCCTCTTCTCTCTTAGTTAGTTAGTTTTAGTTTAGAAAATAAAAGAAATCTCTCTTTCTCTTTTAATGGCTACTTAGCCAATTTTTATTTCTTGTAATCTTTTTTATTTTATGCAATTTAATACATGCTCTTTCCTTTTCATGTTCATTTACTTTCATGTTGTAGTGTAGGTTTCTCTTATTTCATGCAAGTAGATTAGTTTAGTTTCTTTGCTTTGCTCTCTTTTTCTTTTCTTTTTTCTTTAATGTTGCAAACTACATTTGTTGTTTTGATAACAAATATGAGAGGCTAATCCCCACAATTTAGGGGTAATGAAGCTCTCTAGTATGTAGATGCACATTTTGATGTTTATACTCTCTTTTTGTGCTTAATGAGAATGATTGAAGTGTTTAATGATGTTGTTTAGCTTTGAATTTGATAGTCTATGTTGTTCATAACAAATAGGCTATGCTTAAACAAACATAACACAAATTGCCTCTTCATCTAAATATGACTATGGCAAAGAAGTGAATGTTGAAATTGAAATTTGATAGCCTATATTTCTAAACAATAGTTAATAGGCTATGCTTAAAATAGATTTCTATTTCAACTTGTTGTCATATTTCATGAGAGTTAAATGTGTATTAGTGGTTGTGTTATAGTTTGATGGTTTATATTGAGCTAATTAATAGCACAAATATACCATACTTATAATAAGCACATCAACTAATTCACTAATGACAAGAAAAGAGAGATCATAACTTCAATTTGTTGATTTATGTGATCTAGAGAGTGGAAATTGCCTCTAAATTGTCTTGACACTCTCATATTTTTATCTATTTTCTTTTCTCATTTTTCTACATTTTTTTTAGTTAATCACTCTTTCAACTTCGGTTAATTTGATTGAATAGAATTTTTAAAATCATCAATTCCCTGTGGATCGACCCGTATTCGCCGCGTGCTACATTCGTACACCGTGCGCTTGCGGTTATTTTTATTTCGAAATTCGTTCGACGGTTTTCTAAACCGATAGGATTTCCATCGACGAACCTATCCCGATTAGACTTAGTGATATCTCTCATTAATGTTTTTCTAGATTTTGATGATGATTTCTAGACACATGTGATTCACCTAGTGACATTATTTTTGGCTTAATGTACTTTTATATGGGTGATGACATCTTTATGCGCTATTTCAGCATATTTCTATTATGTGATACATGAATATTATCTATTTTATTGTAATTATATGTTATGTATACATTTCCACACTTATGTTTGTTTATGTACCTTGACATTATGATTGCTAACCTGAATTTCTTAGACTGTGTTATCATATCATTATCCCTGGTATATATTATGTCACATATATTTATATATCTTTGATTTAGACATAGTCTGACCTGTGTGTTATTTATGTAATACTCGGATCAGTTAGAGACATTTCATGTACATAGACAATAGACCAGCTTGTGTTAGTGGAGATGTGATACTTAGGATTATTTTATATTGTTTGTATGTAGTAGTTAAATTGTGTGCATGTCATTATGATGTGTATATATCATATACACATTGTATTATAGTGAGATAATTGACATTTGAGATGTTTTGTATCAACACAGTCTTATATGTATGTATTATATTTTATCATCGCGATTCTGACTCTATCTCAATTATTTGCTATATCGTGTAATGTTTTATCTTAAAGGCACATGTGTTTATTGCTTTGTCTCAATACCGTGTACATATAGGTAAGTTACTTATTCGATGTTTAAATATGCACCAGTGTTAATCCATGGGAATATTCACATATGTACCTTATATCATATCATTCTTTGTATTATCTAACGGTATTACACAATAATATCTAGGAATGTATGGGTATGGAGGTAGGAGTGTTTATATTTATCCTTTAGTTTTGGACCGTGTTTGCTCAAGTTTGAAGTGATACATGGAGTTGTTAGGTATTTTGAGAAGATGAACAAGGAGAGTATTCCAGTCACTTGGACCATTATTCCATTAACGATACTTATGGATGACTACAAAAAGATGGTAGGTCGAGTGTTCCTCTTATAAATGAGTTTGTTGACTTGGTACTAAAAGAGTCCCATCTTTCTAGGATGACCATTCATCCTAGTGGTGACAAAATTTATCAAGATATGAAAAGAGTGTTATGTTGGCTAAGTATGAAAAGACATGTAGTGGAGTTTGTTTTGAAGTATGTGACATGTCACAGAGTAAAGAAGAGCAAAGAAAGCTTGGCGGATTATTACAGCCTTTAGATATTCCATAATGGAAATAGGAAAGCATTTCTTTTGATTTTATTGATGTGCAACCTAAGATGGAAGGGGAAATAAGAGTGTTTGAGTAATTATTATTCGACTGACCAAATGTGCTCATTTTTTTTCAAATAGGATACGAGCACAGCCGCATATTTAGCTACCTTATTTATAAGGGAGGTAGTTTGGTTGCATGGAGTTCCTTTCATATTGTTAGTGACCGAGTCCCAATTTTCACTAATGAGTTTTGGATGAGTATTCAAGAGGCATTGGGCATTGATTTGAACTTGAGTATGGGTTATCACCCACAAATGGACGAACAGACCGTGCAGGTAAATCGAATGTTGGAAGAATTGCTATGAATACATATATTGGAGTTCGGAGTCTATTGGGAGGATCACTTCCTGTTAGTAGACTTTGGATATAATAACATCTATCAGGCAGGTATTACGATGGCACCATTCGAGGCATGATCATAGAGTCTTTAGAGAAAATAGATTTGATCCTTATGAGGATGAAGACAGTGTAAGACGGACAAAAATCTTTTGCTGACAGGAGACGCATGGAGTTGGATTTCATAGTAGGTGACATAGTTTTTATGAATGTCTCGCCACTTAGACATGTTATGAGGTTCAATAATTCAGGAAAGTTTGCACCATAGTTTGTAGGACCTTTCTATTTTTAGAAACAATTTAAAAGTTAGCTTATATAGTGGAGCTTCCTGAAAACTTAGTAGGGTCAAAATGTTTTTAGACCGTCAAACTTACAGAAGTGTTTATATGAGAAACTACCGTGGTCGGCAAGGTCTGTTAGAAGAGGTTGAGTTGAAAAGAGAGTCACTTGTTTTCCACGCACCTATCTGCTTTGTTAAGCATGGGACAAAACGACTCCATAATAAAATAATTATATTAGTTAGAGTCCAATGGGAAGATAATCCATTGAGAGTACTTGGTAGTTAGAGGAGAAAATTATAGCTTCGTATCCCTTATTCTTTACCAGTATGTTTTCCCTATTTTGTTTACCTGGTTAAATTAGGTAACTGGATGTTGTTATATGCTTTATTGTATAACTTATGGTACTATATGATTTGATTTATCATATATCATGTTGCATACATATAGAGACTATCAGTATATTTTAGGGTATCTTGCATCCATGCCTATGCTATGATCTTGAGTTTATATGCTAGTTGCATTGGTATTATGCATCATTCACATGCCATATTCATGACTTACGTTGGTTTGGTGGATATGTTATTTATTTGCTTCTATTTGACTATTGTTATGTATTGTTTATATACTTTTCTTTCATTTCTATATATTGCTACCTAGATTCAAATTACAGTTGATATCATATGGGTATCATATCTTGTAGCTATAAATCTTAGGAAACAAATATGTTTGATATTTATTGTTTGGATGCTTTGTGTGGTGCGATTTGAGTGTGTACATAAGGTTTCTAGAGTATAGTTGAGACAAAGAGTTGTATTTTTCCATCTCTTGGAATTTTGATGATGAAATTCTTTGAAGAGTGAGAATGTAATATCCTGTAATTTTCATAAAATAAATACTTTTTTTAAAAGGGGTATCTTGATAATTTGTAACGACCTAGTATTTCATGTCATTCGCATCCGCATATGTCGAACTTTGATTGCTCAAAATATTAGACTGTTAATTTATATTTTTCAAAACTCAGCATATACAGTAAATAAATTACAACAGAATCACAGACACAGAGTAATATAATAATAAGCAACGAAATAGATAAATAGTAGTTCATGAAGCTACTATATAAACAACGGAGTTTGAAATAAAATATAACAAAATATATCAAATACAATGTAGTCTCGAATACAAACAGATGACAATTCTGAACAAAACCATTGGATAGCTGAAAGCTGAATAGATAGAGATGGATCTCCAAGTGAAGCTCCAACTCCAAAGGTGAGTCTCAAATGCCGTAACACTCAGTCCGACCCAAGCATAAAGTAAAACACTCGAGTCAAGATTAACATTCTTATATTAATAAATTCAACTCAAGTGAAATGTCAACTGAAATACAAGTAACTTAAAGGATTTTTGGGATTTTCATCCTCTAAGGATCCATGGAACTATCTACTATGTAGTACAATACGCTATTATAATATGTTTATAGTAAAGTAAAAGTATTAAAATAGCTTTAAGGCATTACCCATATCCCCCTTAACACATTTTATATATTCTCGTAGTCTATACAATGTCATACGCTCCTCCGTAAATTGGAGGTTTACACAAAAGACATCACATAGGTACGGACAAAACAAACTCATAGAAGGCACGATAGGGCATACGACAAGACACTCGAGGTAATGCCAGAATAGATATACCATTTGCACTCCTGGACTGGTGGCAATGCATAGCAGCTACTACTGCCCACCTCGTGACACACTCCCAAATCAAAGGTGCAACCAAATCAAATCATAAAAGCAATAGAATGGTATCGAAGAAATGTGTCCGATTAGAGGAATGACCTTACTTGGCCCGGTATAGCTCCTGTTTTAGCCACATCAAGCTGACTCACGGGAGTCAGGGCTACGTAAGTACCATATAGTATCGTCACCAAACCATCCTACTTCATTCTGGAATCTCCACCACGTACACAGTTGTTAATGTGGTTTTCGGTATTGGCAGAGAGTATGACAATATCCGATCCCGGTCTCTTTAACAACCAAACGCTTATTTCACACCGTGATCATTCATTTCAAATAGTTCAAACTTCATATCAAAATATAATATTCATTTCAAAACCATATCAATTTGATATCATTGTTCACTTTAAATAATATCCATTTTCAGAATCGTAACACTTTTCAAAATTTTAACACTTTCAAAACCATAGCACTTTTGAAATCATAACACTTTGGAAATCATAACACTTTGAAATCATAACACTTTAAAATCATAACACCTTTAAAAATTATAACACTTCCAACTTAAGAAGTTTAGGTATTGAAAATAGTATGTATATTCAAATAGTTATAAATTAAATTAGTTTACATACTAAAAATTTATATCCTAAAATAGTCTTTATATATAAAAATACAATAGTTTCCTCCAATTTCACAAAACAATTCAAATCAGCTTAGATTCCTAAAATACAATTAAATTAAATTCCAATTTAACCATTTCAATTTAAAGTTCGAAGATTCAAGTCTAAATATTCAAAAATTTACAAGATAAATTTCATTTATATTTCAACGTTTAACTTTAAATTTATCAAAATTGGAAATTATTCCCTTAACCATTTTTATAACAATTTATTTAAATCCCAATTTACATATTTAAATCAACATTAAGTATTCAATGTCAATTTTATTCAAAATTGAGGATATTCGTTTAATCACTTTTTATCGAACCAAGTTATAATTATATCTTTTCAAAATCTCAAAACTAATTAGTATATATTAATTCTTCTTAAATTCAATTATTAACCAATTTAAATTCCAAGTCAACATTAATTTATCTTCGCAACCTTTATTATTAAAGTTATAAAATCTATTTTAAAATATAAATTTAAATAAAAATTTAGACATATTATAAACTAATTAAATTAAATCTTATTATTAAATTTATTTTATATTAAAACTTGTTTTAAATATTTAAGATAATAAAATTATAAGTAAAATCTTAAAATTTTATAGCTTCAAAACTAACTTATAAATTTCCAAACATAAAATTTTGAAAATAAAAAATTTAAACCTTTATAAAAATAACATATATATATATATGTAATATCTTAAAATCAATATTCATAAAACCATATATTTCCTTTCAAAACCTTGGAAATCATTTCAAATATATATATATATATATATATATATATATTGAATAACCAAGAGAACCCAACAGGCCGGAAAACTCCTGAGGAGGGTATAGTAAAGCCGTCCGCTGATCCAAGCCCCGATGCCCCCGGGTAAATTTATATATGATAGGGAAGCGCATGGTAGGAATCGAACCTGAGTCTTTTTACCAGAACCCAAGCCTCCTTTCCACCGCGTCGCACCTACGGATATATATATATATATATATATATATATATATATATATATATATATATATATATATATGTAGACCAATGGTGTCCGTATATAATTTTCTATCCTATGGTCAAGTGATACGGATATATATCATTTCAATCCGCAATTTAATTATCAACAGGTATATATCATTTCAACCTGCAGTCCCAACTTCAAAGTCAATGAAAATCGCTTGGGTTTATCATTTCAACCCATAACGATTTTCTCCTATTCCACAAGATCGTTCAGGTATGTATCATTTAAACCCATAGAGAATTCTATACTAACAGGGAACTTTCAGAGTGAAACAGTTATGATAATAATATAACATATCAACAACATGCATATATCATCAATAACAAAATAAATAAAATATAAACAACAGGATAGGGTGTCATATCTCATAGGTGAATAATTACAGATAATAGCATATCATATATAGCAATTATAAAATTAACAATTCAACGTAGCAGCATATTTCAATTGTCGTTTCAAGTGAAATCAAATTTAATAAATATAAGGATGTTAATCCTGAGTGATTGCTCATCTTTCGAGGCTAGAGAAACATGAGAACAAGATGGAAATGAGCACAGATAATCGACAAATCACCAAACTGATACGGATAAGCATGATGTGACAACGGGACAGCGACAAATCAAAGCACGATGAACTAGATTCGATGAAACAAAATAAAATTTTCAATATTTAAGATTACTATACATATAGACTTATATATACTAGACTTATGTAATATACTAGGCTTATAACATATAATACTGTAACTTACATGAATTGACAAAATAAATTAACATACATATCTATACAGTAACTGCCAACAACTTATATAACTTGTAATCTGTTGAAATTATATATACATACATACATATATATATATAATACTTCTTTATATGATATATTCAAAAAAGCAGGATCTACATAAATTTTTGTAAACTTATATAGGAACAACCAGCTTATACATATCTTACATAAATTTGTATAAAAATCAAACAGATTTTATATCTTATATAAATATACATTCATAAACATATGTACATAAATAACATGTCTGACACTTCTATATATATAAACTAACACCCATATAGCTTACGTGAACTAATATATGTATACCAACATATTATGTAATATATATCTATTTAGAATAAAACTTGTCCATAGAAAGAGCCATAGCCTTCAAACAAATATATATATATATATATATATATATGTATATGTTTACACATCTATAGGAATTGCAAACCATTATATATATATATATGCTTTTGGATATTATATTTTAAAGCTATTGCAAAACTACTTCCAGATAATAATATACATATATATACAGGCATATATGTATATATACACACACATACACACAACTTACACTTTATTCCTTTTCAAAAATTCAGATCAGTATACAAACATAATATATATACAAACAAACATATATGTATATAACTTATATAAATTCAAATATATAACTACATATAAAATCAATATATACATATACCGATATAATATATCTTACAACGAATATATTATATTATATACATATATAAGGTAAAAGAAAGTTGCAAATTGGAAAGAGGAAATCATGCTACGGGCAACTTGTAACTATAATATATATATATATATATATATAGGAGTAATACTTACAAAAGAGGAATGGTAGGGAAGAAGTGCGCACATGGAGATCTCAGCAAGGCAAGGTGGCTTCGGCCTGGGCGGGGTGTGGACGAAGGTGGGTTAGGTGAGCTTGGGTGGTGGGGTTCTTTGGAATGGTAGGTGGAAGGGGATGAAGGCGGTCTAGCTTGTGGCCGTGGGAAGAGACACAATTTTCTTGGGTGGAGCTGTGAATGGAGTGGGAAGACGACACGGAATGGAAGGTCGCCTTGCCTGGGTGCTTGCATTCTATGAAGGAGGAAAATGGGTGGAGATTGCATGCCAGGCGGTGGAGTATGGGCGGTTGGGGGAGATGAATGGCAGAGGAGGCAGAGGCTAGTGGTGGGACGAAGGAAATGGTGAAGCTCAGTAATGGCGGAGGGAGAGGGAAAGCCGAGCATGGGTTTGTTTCCGCCATGGCTTCAAAGAAGGAAAGAAGAGCCGGGGCTTGTTTTTGAGAGACAACGAATGCAACGATATATTGTTTTTTCTTTTTAGAATGAACAAATGAAAAGGGAGAGGAAGAGACAAGAGCAATATATTTGAAACCAATTTGAATATTGAAGGTCAGAGCGTGAATTCGGGAGATTAATAAAAGCAAGTGGTCGTTGGTATAATACGTTGGGTAGATGGAAGGTCACAAAGGAATAAAAAGACGGACCGTTACGGTATTTCGCGTATTTCGCCATGTACCAGAACTATGAAACACAGAAATGAATATACTATGGAGATCAGCATGACGAAATAATCAAAACGATTTACATATATCAATGGTACGACCATCCTATCAAAAGTCAATACTCGGTACCGAAAATGCTGCAAAAACGCCGAAAATAAGATAACCATAGAAATAACAATTCAAATTTGACGAAACGAAATATGACACCTCACTCAGAAGATGATTTACAAATTTATTATATAAAAATATTTAGGTAGGGCTGTCAACGAATGCTTTCGGATACGGATAGTGCCATATCCGTATCCGTATCCGAAATCATTTTCGGATATCGGATATCCGTATCCGTTTAATTTTCGGATATCGGATATCCGTATCCGCTTAATTTTTGGATACGGACGGATATCGGATATTTATCCGCTCTGCCAATAATTGATAAATTTAAAGGTATAAACGAAAAAGTTTAGATCAACATAAAACATTTTTTGTACTATTGTTTATAAAAAAACAAAGAAATAAAAAATATGGTGATAAAACATTGTTTTATACTAATATATGTATGTGTATCCAAAAATATTCAAAAGTTAAACACTCATAGCCCTATTTTCCTATTTTAAATTATATAAATATGCATCAATTAATCGGACGGATATTTTTCGAATACGGATACCACTATAACCATATCCGTATCCGAAAAGCTTTTCGGATATCGGATATCCGTATCCGTTTTTCGGATAACGGATATATTTCATATTTTCGGATACGGATTTGGACGGATATCGGATTTTTCGGGTACCCATTGATAGCCCTATATTTAGGTTTGAAAAACATTTAATTATCATCAAATATTAACTGATTTAAATTGAAATAAAATTACACAATAAAATAAACTTCCATATTATCTGATGAAAATTTACCATTTGCTATGTTTAAGTAGACGTATTTCAAATATTAAATTTTTATTACCAAATTTGATTATTTTAAATTTCAGTTAATTACATTATTAAAACCATTAAAATTTACGGGTCATTACACTCTCTCCCACTCAAAACTTTTCGTCTCCGAAAAGGAAGGAAGCGGGAGAATGGAAACAACTAGAAAGAAAAATAGATTGAAATACAAAATACTACAATTAGTTCAAAACCTAATAAATTTTACTTATTTTGAAATTGGTTTTATTCACTAATTTGGTTTAAATCCATTATATTCAATTAATAAATAGTCATCACATTCACCTTTGATAGATTTCAGTTCAATATGTTTACATTCAGTTGATTTGTTTTCAATTTAATAACATTTATTACAAAATTTCTTTCAGAACAACATTTATTTGATTTAACTTATTTATTAAATCCATTTGATCCTAGTTAAGTTGATTTCATTTAAAATTTCAATTTCACTATTCTTAAGTTCATACTTATTTTCTTAAATAGCATTCCCCTTTTTTCATTTAATTTATTCCACTTGACATATTTTACAACATAGATTAAGTGTATAAATATTTATTATAACCATTTATTATTCAACCAATTGATTCTCTTTTTATTGTTCAATTCACTATTCAATTTATTATTATTTATAAATTCCCTTAACTAAATATCATTTTTTGACATATCTATACTTACATCATATTGCATATTATTCAATTACCTATTCCTATTAACATTTAAAATTTTCAAGGTAAGTTATATTAATGTTTCTGAGTTATAATTAAACACTATACAAACTTACCTTTTTTTCAACATTATATTAAGCCAGATTTTAGTTTGATTAATTTATTACTTAAGTTTTCTTCTTGTATAACCTTTAGTTGTATAATCACCCTAACATTTCAACTTTTGAGTACTTTAGGTAAGTTATATATATTAGAATGCAATTTAGTATTATACAAATAATTTTTATTCAAATTCAACTATTTCAATTTTGTTTAATTTCATTTATCATTTTAGATATTCAAATTATTCAAAAATTCCACTTTATTTCAATAATTGAAACCATTTCTTAATATAAAACTTAAGATTCAAATTTCCGGTTTCACTTCAAACTATTTTGAAATAAATATATACATATATATATATTATATAATTCAAATCATATTCAAGAATTTCAATCAAATCCATTTTCTAGAACAAAAGTGTAGTAAAGCTACCAGGTGATCTCTCCACTTTGAAACTCGAAAATGAATGTCGATGATGCTGTAGTCATCATTGAAGTTATTTTCCAGCGACAAAAGAGAAGAGTACTGATTTAAAACTTTTAAAATTCTTCGGAAATGATTTCTACTCAGTTTTTTTTTAAATTACAGGAAAATAGGCAGAGGGGAGAAGTTGCAAAAAAAAATTTCGTTTCTGGGATAGCAAGTTTGTTTTACAGTTTGAAGGACACTTTATAGTGTGACAGAAAATGATAGTTGCAACTATCGTTCTGTGATTTACACTAAAAATTGTCTTTCAACCTAAAAAGAAAGCTTCTTGTTCCTAAAACTAAATTTTTCTTCAACCTTTTCCCTAAGCCTAAAATCCCCTTTAAATAATATACCCTAAAATTTTAAAACCCAAATTTTCTAAAAATACCAAAAATTGAATTCTTAAATTCTTAATTTAAATTCATTTCAATTCCAAATCAAATTATAAACCATGATTTATAATTTCATTTATTTATATTATGTGGTAATAGTCAATGGTTATAAAATAATAAATGAAAATCAAATATTATCATTTCTAACAACCAAATTCATTTAACTATCAATTTCAAAAAACTATACTTTTATAGATAAAATATAATCATACAAAATTTACAAATTTTGGAAACAATATTGTGTCAATTTGTTCTGTTCAAGTGTTTTGGAATTCATATCGATAGCGTTAGCTAGACGAATCGATTGAAACCCAAAATTCAAACTAAACAACTCAAACAACACAATATAAAACATTTTTATATTAATTACAAATACACTCCCTCACTCGATGATTCAAGAATGGATTTCAAAACAAGGATAGAGATCCAAATTAGAAGAACCCTAATCAAAGAGAATCTTAACTAGAAGATAAGCTTGAAATGTGATAAGATAATTATTACAAAGGAGAAGGGATGGGTAGACCAATATTTATCGCGGGTGACCTTAACCAGGTCAACCGTGACTTCAAGAATAAGGTCGATGCAGAATTCTAAGGCAAATCGACATCCGATCACAAGAGATAGAATTCTAGCATAGCAAGAGATAGCAGCATCTAAACCGACGATGCAGAAATCTTCGGTGAATCAATGCTCGTTGTAAAGGAATTTCACCCATTTACAAATCATACGGTGGAGCTATGGGATGCTCTAGAATTAAGAAGAACACAAATAGTAAGACACAAGAATGGATTTCGGAACGAATGGGGAGTTCCAAAGTTCAATGGAAACCGAGTCAAAGAGGAAGAGATTCAAGCTCGAACGAAGGTGATTCTGTAATTAAATTTACTACATATGCTATGTTTTGCCTAAAACCAGAGCTCTGATACCAACTGTAACGACCTGGTATTTCGTGCCATTCGCATCCATACATGTCGGACTTGAATTGCTCAAAATACCAGATTGATAATTTATGTTTGACAAAACTCAGCATAAACAGTAAATAGATCAATCACAGAATCACACACATAGGGTAATATAACAATAAGCAGCAGAATAGATAAATAGTAGTTCATGAAGCTACTATATAAACAACAGAGTTTGAATAAAATACAACAGAATATATCAAATACAATGTAGTCTCGAATACAAACGGATGTCAAGTCTAAACAAAACCACTGGATAGCTGAAATCTGAATAAATATAGATGGATCTCCAAGTGAAGCTCCAACTCCAAAGGTGAGTCTCAAATGCTGTGACACTCAGTCTGACCCAAGGATAAAACAAAATACAAAACACTCAAGCCAGGATTAACATTCTTATATTAATAAATTCAACTCAAGTGAAATGTCAACTGAAATACAAGTAACTTAAAGCATGTTTGGGATTTCCATCCTCTAAGGATCCGTGGAACTATCTACTATGTTGTACAATACGCTATTATAACATGTCTATAGTAAAGTAAAAGTATTAAAATAGCGTTAAGGCATTACCCATATCCCCCTTAATATATTTTATATTTTCTCGTAGTCTATACAATGTCGTATGGTCCTCCGTAAACTATAGGTTTACACAGAGGACGTCACATAGGTACGGTACAAAAAAAACTCGTAGAAGGCGTGATAGGGCATGCGACAAGGCACTCAAGGCAAAGCCAGGGTAGATATACCATTTACACTCGCGGACTGGTGGCAACGCTTAGCAGCTACTACCGCCCACCTAGTGACACGCTCCCAAATCGAAGGTGCACCCAAATCACAAAAGCAAAAGAATGGTATCGAAGAAATGTGTCCGATCAGAGGAATGACCTGGCCTAGTACAGCTCCTGTTTTAGCCAAATCAAGCTGACTCACGGAAGTCAGGGCTATGTAAATACCATATAGAATCGTCACCAAACCATCCTACTTCATTCTGGAATCTCCACCATATACACAGTTGTTAAAGTGGTTTTCGGTATTGGCAGAAAGTATGACAATATCCAATCCTTGTCTCTTTAGTAACCAAACGCTTATTTCACACCACGGTCATTCATTTCAAATAGTTCAAACTTCTTATCAAAATATAATATTCATTTCAAAACCATATCAATTTGATATCATTGTTCACTTTAAATAATATCCATTTTCAGAATCGTAACATTTTTAAAATTTTTAACACTTTCCAAACCATAACACTTTGGAAATCATAACACTTTGAAATCATAACACTTCCAACTTAAACAGTTTAAGTATTGAAAATAGTATGCATATTAAAATAGTTATGAATTAAAATAGTTTATATATTAAAATAATTTATATGTTAAAATAGTTTTTATATATAAAAATAAAATAGTCTTTATATATCAAAGTCAATGAAAATCGCTTGGTGTATCATTTCAACCCACAATGATTTTCTCCTATTCTACAAGATCGTTCGATATGTATCATTTCAACACATAGGGAATTCTGTACTAACAGGGAACTTGTAGAGTGAAACAGTTATGATAATAATATAACATATCAACAACATGCATATATCACCAATAACAAATAAAATAAAATATAAACAACAAGATAGGGTGTCATATCTCATAGGTGAACAATTACATATAATAGCATATCATATATAGCAATTATAAAATTAACAGTTCTATTTAACAGCATATTTTGATTAGCGTTTCAAATGAAATCAAATTTAATAAATATAAGGATGTTAATCGCGAGTGATCGCTCACCTTTCGAAGCTAGAGAAACACGAGAACAAGATGTAAATGAGCACAGGTAGTCCACAAATCACCAAACTGATATGGATAAGCACGATGTGACAATGGGACAGCGACAAAGCAGAGCACGATGAACTGGATTCGAAAATTTTCAGTATTTAAGATTACTATATATATAGACTTATATATACTAGACTTACGTAATACAATAGGCTTATAACATATAATACTGTAACTTACATGAATTGACAAAATAAACTAACATACATATCTATACAGTAACTGCCAACAACTTGTATGACTTGTAAACTGTTGAAATTATATATATATATATATATATATATATATATATAATACTTCATTGTACGATATATTCAAACGAACAGGATCTATATAAATTTTTGTAAACTTATATAGGATCAACCATCTTATACATAGCTTACATAAATTTGTATAAAAATCAAACAGATTTTATATCTTATATAAACATACATTCGTAAACATATGTACACAAATAATACGTCAGACACTACTTTACATATAAACCAACACCTATATAGCTTATGTGAGCTAATATATGTATACCAAAATATTATATAATATATACCTATTTAAAATAAAACTTGTCCATGAAAAGAGCTGCGGCCTTCAAACAAAAAGATATATATATATATATATATATATATATATATTGTTATCCCATTTTTTGGTCAAAACTGGAATATCGACAAATTGGCAAGGAATTATGAATATCAGGATTGGAGATCGGTTGGAATCAAGGCTACGATCGATATCGTCAAAATTTTGTTGAACTCCGATCGGGACGAAATTGATTGGAGATGATGATAAGGACTAGGAAAGGCTATGTTTCAAATTTCAAGATAATCGGAGTTCGTTTGGAGGAAATATGATGGATTCAAGGTGGGAAATGCATGTTGTTCGAATCCATCAAAAGGGACAAAGTGGTGCTCGGTTCGAATCGATCAGATTCGAACCCACCAGGATGGATTCGAACCCAACAGGTTCGCATCGATCAAGAGGCGTTGCGCAAGGACAGTTCGAATCGATACACTTCGTATCGAATGGCATGGTTTCGGCTTGGTAAAGTTCGCATCGATGGCTCTTCGAATCGATGGACTTCGACTCGATGGAGAGGCATAAAGGGATATACTGGTTAGTTCGCATCGATGGTGGTTCGAATCCATGGGAACTCCATGGATTCGAAGGAGAGGGATTCGAAGGAGATCGATACGAGGGACATGGATTCGAAGGAGGTGGCTTCGAAGAGTGTGGGTTCGAAGCATGGGTTCGAACCATTCAGAACGCACGGATCCTTGAACTTGAAACGATCATATCTTCCAAACCGTTGATCCAAATACAATGAAATTTTTACAGGAGCTTACATACATGTTGAAGAATGTTCTCACCAAATTTCAGATCAATTGGATGATTTCTTGACCGATTCGAACCTTACTTCGAATCGATCCTGATGTGGGCCCGGACCTCCAGATTTCAGGCATGTGGGCCCCCTCACATGCCTGAAGCGGTCTTCCCGGATTTTAGGAGAAATATCAGCCTCCTACGCTTATAAATAGAGCCCCTGGTCATTCAGAAAAGGGGTCGAAGATTCTAGAGAGAGAAAGCACGCTTGGACGCTGCCAGAATCATTCCATATCATCATTGCTGCTATTTATTTCAAGTTTTCGACTTTGTAACTGCTGTAATCATCTGTAATCATCAAGGATAATCAATAAAAGGATAAAACCTTTGGAGTGGACGTAGGCCGGAGATAGCCGAACCACTATAAAACTTGTGTCTCTGTTTTTTATTTTGGGATTACTATTTAATATTTGCTGAGACCTGAGATTTGTGTTTGAATATTATTGATTTGTTTTCATACACTGGTGCTTTCGCGGTATTCGGGGTTTGTGACCAATTTTGGCACAAACATATATATATATATATATATATATATATGTTTAACAGTTATAGGAATTGCAAACCATTATATATATATATATGCTTTTTGATATTATATTTTAAAGCTATTACAAAAGTACTTCCAGATAATAATATACATTTAAAATATATACTGGCATATACATACATACATACATATATATATATATACACAACTTACACTTTATTCCTTTTCAAAAATCAGATCAGTATACAAACATAATATATATACGAACAAACATATATGTATATAACTTATATAAATTCATATATATATAACTACATATAAAATCAATATATACATATACATATAATATATCTTACAACCAACATATTATATTATATACATATATAAGGTAAAAGAAAGTTGCAAATTGGAAAGAGGAAATCATGCTACAGGCAACTTGCAACTATAATTTATATATATATAGGAGTCATACTTACAAGAGAGAAAGGGTAGGTAAGAGGCACACACATGGAGATCTCGGCAAGGCAAGTTGGCTTCGGCCTGGGTGGGTTGTGGATAAAGGTGTGTTAGGCGAGCTTGAGTGGTAGGGTTCTTAGGCATGGTAGTGAAAGGGGATGAAGGCGGTCTGACTTGTGGCCATCGGAAGAGACAGGAGTTGCTTGGGTGGAGCTGTGAACGGAGGGGGAAGGTGGATGGGCACGGAATGGAAGGTTGGCTTGCCTGGGTGCTTGCGCACTGTGAAGGAGGAAAATGGGTGGAGATTGCGTGCAAATGGTGGAGTATGGGCGGCCGGAGGTGATGAGTAGCGGAGGAGGCGGAGGATAGCGGTGGGACAAAAGAGATGGTGAAGCTCGGCAATGGTGGAGGGATAGGGAAAGTCGAGCGTGGGTTTGTTTTGGCCATGGCTTCGAAGAAGGAAAGAAGAGCTAGGGCTTGTTTTTGAGAGATAACGAATGCAAACGGTATATTGTTTATTTCCAGAATGAACAAAGGAAAAAAAGAGGAAGAGACAAGAGCAATATATTTGAAACCAATGGGAATATTGAAGGTCAGAGCGTGAATTCAGGAGATTAATAAAAGCAAACGGAACGGTCGTTGGTATAATACGTTGGGTGGATGGAAGGTTACAAAGGAATAAAAAGACGGAACGTTACAGTTAACCATTTCGCGTATTTCGCTATGTACCAGGACTCCGAAGCACAGAAATGAATATACTATGAAGATCAACACGATGAAACAATTAAAACGGTATATAGATATCAGTGGTATGACCATCCTATCAAAGTCGATAGTTGGTACCGAAAATGCTGCAAAAACACCGAAAATAAGATAATCAGAGCAATAGCTGTTCAAATTTGACCAAACGAAATATGACATCTCGCTCAGAAGATGATTTAAAAATTTATCATATAAAAAAATTTAGGTTAAGAAAATATTTTATTATCATCAAATATTAACTGATTTAAATTGAAATAAAATTACACAATAAAATAAACTTCCATATTATCTGATGAAAATTTACCATTAGCTATGTTTAGGTAGACGTATTTTAAATATTAAATTTTTATTTTCAAATTTGTTTATTTAGAATTTCACAAAATTTTAGTTAATTACGTTATTAAAACCATTAAAATTTATGGGTCGTTACATAATTTTATATAAGGACGAAAAACTAAAATTTTAAAATGAACAAATTTGAGGAATCTGACTTTCCATCGCATCAAACAGATTTTTCTAGTCGAATCATATATAAAACATTAGAAATGGATATTAGATGAAGGAGATATGGATTGCTTACTTTGGCGCGTTATAGGGGGCGAAACAGGTCAAAGCCTATATGGGAGCTGAGGGGAATTTAAGGATTTGTGCTTTTATAAGAGTTGTTTCTAACACTAATTCACCTCATAGCTCATTTCTTTTCACTCTACAACTACCGCATTCCAATTCTTCATATTTTCTTCTTCCTCCTCAAACCCTAATACAATCTCTTCAAATACACTAAAATGCAAATTTCATATAAAAATAGGGAATTCAAATTGAGGAGAAAAGAGAAATAAATTTAAATAATCGGGAGATAAGTAGAGCAGAAGAAAACATTGAATCAATTCGAAATAGAAAGGAAAATTCCTTCAAACAACATTCAGAGGTCAGTGGATTTATCTACGACATGAGTATGATGTAGATAAATGTTATATTACAGTTATATATATATATATACACACATAGTGAGAGATAAAAATATGTTTATTAACTTGAAAGAATGATTTTTAGTTGGATATATATATATATATATATATATATATATATTATCGAAATAATTAGAGAACCCTAGGTAGTGATTTGCTAAATAAAATTATGGAACTTGAGGGAGTATAAGTTGGATCGAAATCACCTCTAAGGCTTTATAGACTTGTTGTTACAGTTAGAAAAAAGTTACTCTTTGAATTCACCTTGTAGAAAGTTAATCTTTGAATTCACATTATAGAAATCAATTAACCCGACCAAATCAACTTTGAATAGAATAGGTGGGAATAAACTATTACATAATCATATACAATCGATAGCATGAACTATGTACAAAGTTTGATGGTGAATAAGATTGGAATTGTAAAGGCCCGGATTTTCCATCATTTGATTTTGAATGTTTAAATGGTTTTAAATATTGGATTTGGAATATAAATTGATTTTTGAATATAAAAATTTTGGTTGGAATTTATAGAATGAATTTAAATTTCAAATATAGTGATTATCTTAATACGAATAGTGCAAATAATTGGAATTTGAGCTGAATATGAATGGAAATGAATTTTAAAGTGGATATAAGTTCTATTTGAAATATAAATTAGATAATAAGGTAGCGTTTGGTTTGCGTTTTGAGTTTTCGTGATCATTTTCAGTTTTTCATTTTGAACATTTTCATTATTTTCCAAAATGCATTTGGTGGTTCCTTTTTTGGAAATATGTTTTCAAACTGAAAATAGAAAAATGCGTTTGGTTTGAAATATTGTTTTCATATTTTGAAATTTTGAGTTTTCATTTTGGCAATTCAAACCAAATTAAATAAAAAATAGTGTCTTTATATCCAGATACTAATTAAAAATCGAAAATAGATAAAAGATAACACACTAAATTCTATACATAATAATTAAGCATTAAACATAATACAACAAGTACATGAGGCCAATTTGTATAGGAATAAAATTACAATAAAAAATAAGATCTTAGACAAACATAAAAGATACATCAAACAAAGATAAAATCGAGAGAGAACAACTCAAGCATCTTTCACAACAATACAATAGATATATCAACCATAAATTTTGTAAGCAACGTGTCTGAGATATCTTCCAAATCATATTTGTACATGGTAGTACGAATGTAAGACATATACTGGATCATTGCACAAAATTAGAATACAAATGAGAGTTAGTATTAATCTAAAATAAATGCATCTGACAATTTTTTATGACGGACATGTTACTAACTTAGAGGACGTAAGAACAAGCTCACGGGAGGAATATGGAAAAGTTAAAAGGAAGGAACTCCTAGCATATTCACATATCAATAGAAGCATTCATATAACCTATTGTTTGAAATAATTTTTATTTTGTTGAATGATCTACCAAATGTAATAATCATATGGTGAATTAATTTATTGTTTAAACTTTAGTTTTCTCAGAGATGATCCACATCATAATGAATTAAGATGGAATGAATTTTGAATTTGAAGTAGAAATAAAATTGTACCTGAACTATATATGATGAGTTGTTACATACTCCTTCCACATCTGTGTGGCTAGTTGACCTCTAACTTGCCCCATTTGAATTGTTTGACTAACATTAAACTGCACAACTTCTTGTTCGTGACTTGAATCCAACGTGGATTGAAATATCATATTTCCGAATGAATTTTCGGCAAATAGAGTATCAAATGCGTGCTCCTCCCGAATGAAGTTGTGTATTGTGCAACATGCAATTGGAATTTGTCTTTGTCTAGAAAGCGAAAAAATTTGTCATCAGCTTTAAAATGAGAAATCTAGCTTTTAGAACTCCAATACAACGCTCAATGATGTTTCGACATGATGAATGTCTGTAGTTGAATAAATCTTCCTTTCCACGTAGTCTTCCTTGTCTATTATAGTCACGTAAATGATATCTTTGTCCACTATAAGGGGGAAGAAACCCAGGTATGTTTGGGTATTCAGAATCAATAAGATAAAATTGTTCTGTAAATAAATAATGAAAACCATCACTTGAGAAAATTGTATTTTTGCGTTACCAAATTATAAAAATTTGTAAAAATGTTATTATCCATCATAAATAAAGTTATTTGAGAGTACCTCCTCGTGGCATTGGAAATTTATTGCTTGGTTTAGAAACTGCATCAATAAATACTTGGGAATAATTAGTTGTACCTTCCATCCAGCATATACAAATATGAATCTCATGTCAAAATCACATGCAACCATCACATTTTGTGTCACGACATTTTTCCTTCCACGAAAAGAAGTTTGCTTTGAAGAAGGAGCCCACGCTGAAACATGTGTTCCATCTATTGCCCTAATACAATTCTGTTGTATAATATCAAATAACATATTGTTTTTATTTTATTTCCAAGTAAATAAATATTCTATATATTTAACTATGTCACCTTGAAATGAGGATATTTTCGCAAAAGACGTTCATGGACGGTATCTTGATTTTTTGGTTGAATAATCTCCATGCCTAATGAGCAAACAGCACGCAAAACTTTACGAAACCATTTTGAGATTGTATGATTAGAATATTGAAAACGATCACCAATCACACTATAGCGTGAAGTGTGTCCTATAACCATCAAAAAAATAGCAACCCCCTCTTCAACTCGACTGTTTTACAATTTCTTAATAATTCCTTTTCTTTCAAAACATCACAGAAGTTCAGAAACACATTTTTCTACATGCGAAACATTTGATGACAGATAGTTGGATGCCCATTTAAAATTTCAAATATAAACCTTTTTCGGTAAGAGATGATGTCCTACAAGGTCTCCTACTAAAAACACTTCTTCGATTAGCAACTAAATAGCTAAACATCATTATATCATCAATGTCATCTGATGTATAGTCATCCATTAAATCATCATCACTTGAACCATCATTAGAGACATTCGAAATTTCACCAAACTCAGCAGGCATCTCCCTGCACAAAAACTTGTTATAAATTCACCACTAAGCAGACTTATGTATTTGGAATAAATTTTCAAAAGATTATCCAAAACTTGACACGCTATAAATAGTAAACATACCTAGTAGAGTTCAAACGAGCTCTCTTCATCCATGTTATACTAACTTCGATACCTAAAACTAAAGTTTCTTTTGTAACATCCAAATACGCGATGTGGATAGGTATATATCTTTTACGTTTTCATTCATTTTACCAACTGTAAGCATGAAAAATACATTGAATATTCACTTGCTTCTTACGCGTAAAGGAGATATCATTTAAATATTTGTATAAATGCATTCATCCAGTAGGGACAGGAGATCTAATAAGTCTAATTTAGGTTACAAAATTCACACTTAATGAAATAAAAATGAACAAGATGAGGAGAGAATTTATTAATGGAAATGACAATTCATTCATTACTTGTCCATCTGTGCTTGTTTATCATACTTGGATCCAAATCGCTTGCATTCTACCGCACAATAAATGGGAAAAAAACAAATAATTATAACACCCGTGAAAATTTGCATAATCATAAGATACAACTTTATATCATCAATATACAGAACGGAGATTTAAAAAAGAAAAATTAACCAAACAATAAAATTCAAAACAATCAATAGTTGAAAAAGCAACTTCCACTAACACAAAACCATTCATTGCAAAAGCAGAGCACCAAAAAAGAAGTGGTACCTGAACTTAAACTGCAGATGAATAATTGGATCCATTAATAACCAAGTGCGTATCAACACAATGAAGATAAATATTTCATAATATCCTTTAATACATAAGTTCAAAATACTTAATCAACTGCCATATCTAGCAAAATATAAGAATAACATGAGTTTAAATTAATTAAGCTCCTAACACATAATTTTGACAAATATTATGCGAATCAAAGAAGTTCTAAAATAGGCAAGCGTCTATGCTCCGACATCATTACGAACGTCATTCGAAAATCTGGATCCTTAAAAAGCCTTTACTGCTTTCATATAGACTTCATTAATCACCTCCTTCATGCTATTTAATATATTCAAACAAGCCATGTTCGAGTAAGGATCAGAAGCAGTTGGCGAATTTTCGAAGTAGGTGAACTTCTTTGAAGGTGTGCAAGCTTTTCTTTCAGGTATGCATTTTTCAACTCCGCTTCTTTACTTCATATATTAATCCATTGCTCCATACAAGCATCAAGTTTTTCACCCTTGCTAACTTTCAATTTCTTACGTCGACGATCATTACTAATCGTATAATCACTCGAAAGAACGCTTGTTCCATCATCATCTTCAGCTTCTACATGCACATGCACTCCTTTGTTCAAAAAAATTCTCTTCTAATTGTCGTTTTTCTTCTGAAGTAGGAGGTGGCTGAGTAGAAGCATTTCCTAGTCCCCCTATAGCGGTTGTCCCACTGAAAATCTCTCCAAGAATAGCATAATTCTCACATCTTTCCTTCCTAAATTTCTTATACTTAGTCTTGTTTTCTATAATTGCAAAAGTAATATACTTTACATTATTTAATTAGAATATATTCAAATATCATAAATTTTAATATAACCGTATACTTTTTACAACGTATATTACCATATAGAAGTGTCGCCAAACTTCCTCGAGAGCATTGACTTGATTTGTATTAGGATCCCATGTGATGCTAGTATGTGCTAAAAGATTAGAAAATAGACGATGCTCGGAACGGAGATGGTTCCATTGTCCTTTTAGCTTGTCAATCCCGTAATCTAATTTCGTTGCTCGAATCATTTGCTGATTAATCTGGACCCATATATCTTTTGTGAAAGTAGAACATTGTAATCTTCCAGCTTTCACTTTCTCATAGAGTATATCAATAAAAATCTTCTCGTTCTTTGCGGATCATGGCATTGGTTCTTTTGTTTTTCCACCTTCCATGTTCTATTTTTTAATATGAAAGCAACTTTATAAGTGTATGCTATTTAATATATCATCTTCGTATTTTATAAAAGAAAATCTTATAGTATTATGGCATTGGTTCTTAACTTTATCATTTTGGCTTGTCTAGGAAGTGATTATGAAATCAATAACTACGGGTATTTATCTACACTATAAATAATTTAAAGGAAGTTTAAGCTAATGCAGAATTTTTTTCTATATTTACAGTGCATTTTACCTAGACAAATGCACAGTAAGCTATGCCCGTGTGTTTCATATTAAGCTAATGCAGAAGTTTAAAATGACACATAAAGTCGTATTTTGGCGTGTCTAGGAAGTGATTACAAACCAATTAAATAATTAAATAAGATGTGACTACAATAATCACAATTTGGTTTATGAGGGTTGTTATATTTATCTACAATGTAAATATAACATCAGGTTCAAACTTGTTACCAATCGTACCAAATAAGGATTTGAAAAGATGCTAATGGCTGTTTGTGGATATGGTGTTCCTGCACACAACTACGAGGGAATGATGACATGTAGACAGTCAATTATCTTTTTTTTAAAGCATAGTCAAGATATGTGAGTTACCGAAGTTGCTCTTGAAATGATTGCATCTAAGAAAATTTCTGCTAATTATTCAACACCGGGAATCAAGATAAAAATTGTCTGCTAATTTACAGTTAAGATATTAAGCTAATGTTTGTGTGTAGTGGCACTGAGCTGTACACACACATTAATGTTTTTTATTTCAGGTGGGCTTTTATAGGAAATAGGGTACTGTATGATAAATCGATAACATACATCTCAACAAACAACGAGATAGTTTCATGGGATACACAAGTTAGGAGACTGAAATATATCAGAGAAAATTTATTGCAAATAAAACGATATAAAGGAACTGTATGTGAATTCAATGAAGTCCATACACCTCACTGAGAGATAGATGGATTAAACTAACCTATCATGTAAAACGCAAGCTATTTCCTTTTACTATTGTTTTCTAACCGGGAATCTAGTTCACCAGGTTGCAACAGTTTTAAACAGACTTGGAACTACAAGAATCTATTAATTATGAATCCAAAATGCAGAAGGCATACTCAGGTAAACAAGGTAAAGAGGGTACCTTTTAGATATTGTAACTCTTGGAGCATGCACAAGGGAAATAAAGAAAGTTGAATCAGCTTTCAATTATCAACCCACTAGAAATCCTTTATTCAAGCTGCTACAGAAATATAAAAGTGCTATAAGCTTAAGTGGACATTAAGGACATTTTTATCTCCATCATCCATAACAAAATCATAGTATACATTTATCAAGATGATATCAAAATGCATGGTGATGGCAGCAAACAAAATAAAAAGAAAGCCAAAAAAGTATGAATATAGCACCAATATAGTAAAGTAAGCTTAGTTATGGTTATTAATTAAACTTGATTATTTATATATGGTATTAAGCCAAAAAATATTTTCATACGCATTCATATTCTATCTTCTGTATTTATATTTAGAAAATTGATCCGGAATGATTTTGTTTATCTGAATAATCCACAATTTACATATGTATGCGTTGCATACCTCTTCCAACTTCTTTACTTAATAAACTAGAATAGATATTCATCTGTAAAAAATGGCTCTTTAATCATAAATATAATGTTTTGAGTAAACATAATTTTCTCTCTTTGTTTATTTTATCCAAACATTTGTTATAACCTTCAATTGTGAGAATGTGATCATCAAACCCCTATCTAGATTTCTGCACAATGCTTCTCTAGTTTATATTAGTATTTTATGTTGTATTGATTAGAGTCTTAGACTAATTATAACATAGATACTGCTAGTCATATTTATATACCTCTGACATTAAAACATCGAGCTTATTCAAGATTGCGATCGTATAAAATTACTTCCATCCTAAGGGAAATAGATGCAAGGCATAGAAATATATATTTCCATTCTGATATAATCTTATTACTTAATGAAAAACTTATCAATGTGTGGAAGACAATTGATAATAATGGTAAGGACCTTAAACATGAAGTCAGTTCATATTCTTTAGCCAGCAGAAAATAATCATCTTAATAGGAAAAAATTTATATATTTACAGCACACGTGAAAAGTTGTGAATTGTACAGTATTGCGTCCTTGTTCACTTTTCTCTTAACATCCAGCATATTAATCATAGTAAAACTATTACCAAATAAATTTCACTTGATTAGCTTCTAGGTAGGGTAGAGTTTCTAAACTTCAGTGGGGGTAAAAGCCATGTTGAAGTTTCAATGAAATCCATAATGAGGAAGAAGTTTATATATTGCTCATGCGTTGGTTTTTAGATCTGATTCAATGCGGGTCTATTATAATATAGTTAACTGTCCTACATATTCATTTCCTATGTTGTTTAATTGTTTTATTGTTATGTGACCTAGAGCAAATTAATTCCTTTTTATAGCGATTTTGGAAACAATTTAACCTCAAATCCTTCATCTATAGCAGCATTACAAATTTCATTAATAATAAATAGTCCAATTATGTCTTTACTTGGGACAAGAAAAGCAAAACACAATAATCAGGCATAATAGAAATCAATAATTAACATGTTAGATTCAGTGAGCTTGAATTTTATAGAAATACCATAAATAATATCGGTAATAAAGCACTTACTGTGTACGTAATTCGACTTGAAAAACATCTTTGATTCACTGATTAAAAAATGGGTTTCGAGCAGATGTTTCCAACTGAATCTTGGATTAGGGTTTCTATCAAATGTCTTCAGCAGAATCTTAGATTAAGATTTTGAGCAGATTATAGATCCATATAGCAGAAATTTGGATAATCGACAAAATCTTAAGAAGAAGAAGAGTGCGGCCAGAAAATGGATTAGGGTTTTTTCAATGTGTTTGCGTCATTTTTTGCATTCTCGTTTTTGGATTTTCAGTTGGTCCTCAAAATAGTGAAAATGAAAAAAATTGTTTTTAATTTTCTGTATTGGCCATATTTTGAAAAATGATGATTTTTCAAAATGAATTTTTCAAAATGATAAAAGGAACATGTTTTCGATATTTTCCTAAACTGAAAAATGAAAATGATTTGAAAACAACAAACCAAACAACCCTTAAGTTTATAAAATTGGAATTTCAAGTAATTTCGTCGATTTTGAAAAACGTCGATTTAATCGACACGTAAAAATAGCGAATCAGGGCACAGTCTTGGAATTCAATGAAACCAATTCCATTAGATCCATAATAGTGTATTATTATCAATTTCAAATTTCATAGTGATCAGATGCACCGTTTGGTTGGACGCGATATAAATGCGTTTAATATCAAAAATTTAATATTATAATTCGGTTCAAAAAGCTATTTTTTCCATACCAAATTAGGTCTTGAGACTTGTTCCATTACGTTCGGGATAGGGGTATAACATTAGGAATGTCAGGCGGCATACCTCGATAGGAGTTTGGGATTTCAAGATATGCTAAGCGAGATATTGTGAATATAAAATAATAAAAATCCACATTAGCCGCCTATAAGTAGACCTAGCCCACCCTATAACTCTGAACCTAGCTAACCTAGTACGTACGAAGTTGCCTCCTCCTTCATCTTTGAAATCACGTATACCCTTTTTTCTTCCTTCAAAATGAAAATCAATTCGAAATTAAAAAATGGAGTCGCGAATTGTCGTGGGAGGCCGAGCGACCCAAAGCGGCGGTAAGGAAGAGAAGCACGCGATGACATGGTTGGGCGACGAGTAGCCTTAGAGTTTTGGGGTTCACGTGGCTGCTGTGGGCACATGCGACGGGAGCTTTCGTTTGCAATCGTTTGGTGGGGTCGCGATTTTCTCCTCGAGACACGAGCGCGACGACAGCTGGCATTTGGGCGAGGGCGTGGAGAGCGGTGGCTACCTGGGAACATCGGCGATGGTAAGCAATGAGCGATCGAAGTCTAAAAAACAAGGGGTCATGATCGAAGAAGTCGCATTAGTGGGTTCCGGAGTGAGGAAGCAGTAGCGTGATTAACTAAGGTAAATTTAAATTAAATGTAAAATTAGTTTATTTAATTCAAATGTTTAAAATTTAATAATTTATTCATACGAGACCCAAAAATCACGGAATCAATCACATTGGATTCATGCCTGCAAAATATAGAATCTGGAATCGATTTGGAATCGATCGATGTTACCTGGAATTGTTAGATTAAATCGAACGTCATTCGATTTAATTTAAAATTGGAACGATCACCAAATTAAAATCAAGGTGAGTAAATCTCACTCATTTGGATTACTGTTTTAAATATAAATTATTAAAAATTATTTATTGATTGATTGGATGAATTAATAAATTATTATTATTAGTTGGATGTTATATTATATATATTAGTATATATATTAGTAGTTAGGTATATTCCCGTCGATTGGAGCGGATGAGACACTATGTGCCCCTTATAATAGCGGATGACCTTATATTACCGCGATATCCTGCCTCGAAGCGGGATTGGTATTTTATGTTATATAACATCCATGAATGTTGGGAAACAGGTTGGAGGGATCCAACTGGATTCCTCAAAAGTATATTATTGTTTTTCATATATAGTGATATATGATGTAACTGAATAATCTATTATGGATTGTTATTTGATTTGATTGATCGGATTCTATAGCAGCACTGGCCTTGATTTTGGAATTATAAATACCATAAATAATATTTTTGAATTTAAAAAGGAAATTCAAAAGTGATTTTGGAAATGGAATATCTATAGTGAATATTGGGATTTTTAAGAGGAAATGGATTTAAACAGTATTAACGATTGGATTTTGGATTTTTACTTAACCGTTTCTAGAAGAATTGGAAATAGAGATTTTAAACTAATTGATAAAGAATTTGTATAATGAATTTTAAGTAGTATTTCTCAAAAATATGGCAAAGAATTTGAAATCGGAATTTTAAATGAATTTGAGAAACAACTTGAAATTTATTGGGAAATAGATTTGTAAATGGGATTTTAAATAGAAATCGATGTATAAATGAAGTTGTTAATATAAAATCTGTAATAGACTAGAAATGAGTTTATAAAATTTATAAACGATATTTATAAAAAAAGAGTGTAATGATTATCATTTGATAAATTAGGAATGTAAATTCACCATGTGAATTTAAAATGAGATATGGGAAATCGGTTTATAAAGAAATAGTGTATACTATTTTTGAATTTGGAAGTAGCTATGAAATTGGAGACGCAAGTCGATTTGTGATAAATCAAGAGAGATTTACAAATGCTAAAACGGTTATAGTGGATTTTAAAAATAGATTTCTATCGAGATGTTATTTTTTTAGAAAGGGATTTTTATTTATTAATCTACGTAATTTAAAAACTATTTTAGTATTGAAAATATTTCGGAAAGTTGGTTAATCAAATATTTGATATTAGCGGAAATGAATTATAGTTTTTATAATAAGCTTGGAAAATCGATTAGTATTATTTATTGAGGAATTGGAAAATTGGTATCGTTGTTTGTTCAAAAGTGTTTTTGGATATTTTAAATGATTACTTAAATATGTTTTGAAAATAATCTATTTTTCTTTAAAAATACTTATAATTTTATCTATTGAATTTTAAAGGCAAGTGATTGGAATGTGTTTATAAATACTCTCGAGATTTGCAAACCAAGTTATTTAATGGAGGTGGTTTAGTAAGAGAAATTGTACAATGGAATTCTAGAAACTTAAGAAATTTTCAAAATTACGGGAACTTCGAAAATAAATCTGAATTCATAAAAGAATTTATAAACTGTTAGTTGGAATTATAAATAAGTCTAACTGGTTTTTTGGAAATTGTAAAAAGGAATTTATTAATAATTTCGGAGATTTATGAGATAAGTACGGAATATTTCCTAAGTATGGATATTAGGTATACTTTTTGGAAAATAGACTTATAATATTTTCCTAAGTATTGGAATTAAAGGTTTGGAGATATTTCAGCGATGAAACGATGTATATGGAAATATTTTTCTAAGTAATAAATTATAAGTTGGACTTGAAAATATTCCTAAGTGTTGATATGATTTTAAAATGCCCTATTGTGGATATAAGTATTTGAAATTGTTTTAAAATATTGAAATTTTGAAAGAGATTTGATGTGATAACCTGGATTTTTGGACATCTATAATTGATTAACAAAGTGGGTTAATTAATAGAATATTGATTTATAGATTGAACAAATAAATCTGATGATAAATATTTATACTTGGATAAATATTTATTTGATAATCTTCTTGTATAATTAATTAAAATTTGCAAAATCATTATTTTCAAACAAATGTAATATGTGTTTGTTTAAATATATATATATATATATATATATATATATATATATATGCATCTTTTTAAATTTAATTTGAATTTGAGATTGAAATCCAAAGATAAAAATCTTCAAGTAAATTGGATATAAAAATAAAGTATGTTCGATTTTTATTAGTATATAGGTAGTTCTATATTATTTTCTTTAAAAGATTTTATAAATATAGTAAGGAGAAAATGTGTTAAAGGAAATATATAGATAAAATTTTAAAACATATGTCATATTACATAATTATATAAACATAAGCTAAAGAGGGTTTAAAACAAGATTTATAAAATTATTTAAAAAGAGGATTTAAACATTAAATTTTCACAAATAACAAGTGTAGCTTAAAAGGATTAACAAATCAACAAGTGTAATGAATTTTAACAAGTATCATTTGTTTTAAAATTAAAAAAAAGAGGAAAAACCTATTCACAAAGAATCAAAAAGAAAACAAACAAAATCAAAGCTAACACCAATAATATTTCAAACCTGAACTAAGCTATGCAAGAATTAAAGCTTCAGCAAGCAAGATTTCAACTCTAATGCAAAGATCAACTTCAGAATCAAGTGCAATCAACAGCAGGCTATTCATTTCAACAAACATGAGCAAAAATTTCCAGTCTAAAAGGCAGAAGACTGTTCTCTGCTTTATAAACCAGTGAGTAAACAACTTTGCTTAAAATTTATTGCATTATATAGGAATATGAAGAATGATGTGAAATGATTTATATCAGTAGAAATTTTCTTTGCATGTTGATAGATATATGTACTATATCTGTGCATGTCTGAGGGCAAGATAAATTTGCTCTGTTTTATTACAGGTTTAAAATCCTTCAAAATTCAAAATCTTTTTATCAAAATCATATTAGAGGATGTTGTAAACTAGGGAAATGTTTATTTTTGCATGAATTTTAAGTTAAAAATAGTTTCGTGGATGAATTACGCTGGGAAGTTGACAAATGTTAGGTTTACAGTGAATAACAAATTTATTTTGAAAATTTGATATATTTAAATTATGGATCCGAGCATGTAATCTGATTTCTTAGGTAGAAATACGAATTTTAGATGATAAATTATAATTTCTAGTGCACTATAGCTCGTGAGATTGTTGAGTGTCCTATTTTCGTTCAAAAATTTATTTTCGTCGATTGCGTCGACGAGAAGAGTGCGGCCTGTTTTAGGAGTTGACGGCGGACGTTGTGGTGGCAACTACCATAGCCGATTTCCGATTTTAATCTTGGTTTTGGGTAGGTCGGGGATCATAGGGTTTTGGGGTCTTTGTTTGAACCTTGGGAACGCGATGATCTGAGTATCGATAGGAGCGACCGGAGTTCAAGAACTTTGGCATGATGGTGTCTGCGTGAATGGTTGATCGAACGAAGAAAGTGGCATGTAAAGCAAAGGAATGACGCGAGTGCTATTCGTCGATCAATGTGGGTAGTTTGGTTTCCATGTTTCTGGAGGTTTGGTTAATTGATCGATTTCGATTAGGAAGGTGGTAGGCTTCAGCAATGGTGGCGAATGGGATTAGGGAATCAAGTGTGACTCGTCGGCATTGGCGTGGCGGCAGGATACTCGAGGTCTCGGGCGTGCATGTGCACATAGGTCACCGTGCACGGGTGGTCCAGGTGAAGTGGTTCTCATGTTTGTTGTTGCATGCGTTTGGTCAGCATAGGCTCGAATTTGAGGCAGTGTGCTCGATTCTATCAGGCTAGATTTTGTGCCAAAGTCAATCGTGGATGGTAACGTTCCTGAGTTTTGTGCTAAACTTTGGTCGGTTTGCTAGTAGAAGGGGAAGACGAAGAGAAGCGGTAGTTAATTTGGGTTAGGCTACAGCCCAATTTGGATTGCGAAAATTAATGACGTCAGAATAGGCTTCGGTTTTGGCCCACTGTTTTCTTTTGTTTTTAAAGCAAGATTGTTGATAAGAATTTGGATGTAAATTAAAGAAAACCCATAATCCATTATCTTTCCAAAGTATATTAGATTAGATCCTATATATTTTCAAGGGTAAATTAAATGAAGTAAGAATATATATATATATATGTATGTATGTATGTATGTATGTATGTATGTATGTATATGTATGTATATAATTATTCAATGTATTTAGGGATGGTTAATCAATTTAATTATTTGGATAATTAATTAAAGGTTAATTAATTTGTGAAATCAATTTTAAAGGATTTATTTATTAATGGGATTAATTAATTAAGTTATTAATTAAAGGATGATTAATTTATTAAAGGTTAATCACTAAATAAAATCAATTAATGAAAATTACTTAATGAAAGTAATTAAAGGTGATTACTTAAGGGAAGTAATCAAGGGTTTATTTCTTAGTGTAATTAGTTAAAGGATTGGTTAATTAGAAAAATTTATTAAGGGTTAGTTAATTTATAAGTGTGATTAATTAAAGGGTAATTAATCAATGTAAGTGATTATAGGACAATTAATTTGAGAAATTAGTAAAGGATATGTGTAATTAATGCGAATGGGTAAAGGTTAATTTGTGTTATTAATGAAGGCTTAATGAAATTAAAGGGTAATTAATCAAGGGCGATTAATTAAAATGGATAATTAAAAGATGATAAATTAATTGGTTTGTAATTAATTTAATGTTAAGTAATGGTAATCTAAGTGATTAAGGATTAGTAATTAATTTAATTAGAGATAAATTAAATTAATTTTGGAAGTGATCAATCTTGCTATGAATGATTGAATGATGTTCAATGCCTTGAATTGGTTGATATCTCTGATATGAATTGTTTTGTGATATGATATGTTTGAGTGGATAGTGATAATGTGGTTATCTATCAATGATGGATTGCTATGTAAAAAGTGACATCCTGTATTTAAAGTTGAATTGTATTTAATTAAATAACTTAGGTTAAGATGACATGAGATTCGAAGAGACTGGAGTCGGGTATCAGTAAATACCCGGAACCACTTCGATTTGTAATCTACAAAATTCTTTATAAATTGGATATGTAGTATTAAATAGGCTGGAATGGATTGATTTGTGCAATATGGATATTTAACCTGGAACCGTTGTGTGATAAGTGTTGATTATGAGAACTCGTAAAGGATACGAATTACCCTGATATTCACATATAGTATAGCTTGGTATTTCATATTATATGAGTTTACTCATGCTGGTTTCCAGCCTGACCCGGGTTTTACTTTGATGTAATGCTCGGGTCAGACCGAGTAATACAGATTTTCAGGTAAGGATGTTCTGGAGCTCAGGAGGCGAGCTGGATGGCAGGAACGTATGGAGTGTATTCTGTTGTAATATATTGTAGTTTGTATGGAACATGTTGATTGTATCTGTCCAGTGTTTGTGTATATGTAGTAACTCTAATATATTAAAGTGTAATTTGACAAGTACAATTTTCCTTTGTATAACTATTATTATTTGATATTATATTTTGTCCGCTGCGAATGTGAGAATCTTTGTTTTGGTGTTTCTGTTTCTTCTTCTTCTTCTTCTTCTATCTCTTTTCCTTCTTTTCCTTAACTATCTAGAATTTTTGGGATCGAAAAATCTAGGTCGTTACATTTGGCATCAAAGCTGAAGGTTAAGCGAGAACCTTGGCTCTGGTGGATGTACTCATTAAGTATAGGGTCAATGGTGCCCTAGAATGAGTTGAGCATGTGTGTGTGTGTGTATATATTTGTATATGTATATATGATAGCGTACTTGTTATTTTCTTACATAAATTTTAAATGATTCCATATAAGAATATATTTTGATATATAAAGCAATACTTCTTTCTAATAAATATTAAGGTAATTGGTTGTTAAATTATTGGAATTAAATTAAGTGGTAATAGAGATATAGCCAAATTGAAATTAAATAAAGATAAGTTTGGAATGGATTCAAATTGAAATTAAAATATTGAATTTGGGGAAGAGTTTCAGAATAAGATAATAATGAATTGGTTTCCAGATATGATAATCTTGGTTATTATCATAAATGATTGTTGTATTTAATAATAAAATGTGTATTAATGAGTAAGCAAAATGAAATGTTTTAGGGAAGTAAAATATTTAGGCAAGTATGACTTATAAATTGGAACCGAAGATGATCTAAATTGTAAAGTTTTAAATCTAGGTGCAGAAATTTGAAAATTTGTTTCAAAGTAATAAAGAAATAATAAATAATATTATTTAATGTATTTGAATGAAAGGATCCTATTTCAAACAAGAGTTATTTGAAAATTTAAAGGAATTTGTTTTGAATTAAAAACCGAAGGTGGTTTAAAATTTAAGGATAACTTGGTGTGTAAAGGAAATAATATGTATAAATGAAGGATATACATAATATCAAAGATGGTTTGAATAAACTCTAAATGTTGAGTTTTAAATTTGGAATAAGATGTGATACCCAAAGTGATAAGTTTTTGAACTTATAAGTGGGAAGATTATTAATGTGAAGTTTAGAATTTGAAATGGGAATTCAAATTGGGTAAGGTTGGCTGGATTAAGTAAATTGAATTTAACTTTGGAAAGTTAAATAATTTAACAAACAACTTGAATTGGAAATTTCAAGATGAAATTGGGATTTAACTTAGAAAGTTAAAATGGTTAATTTGAATTGGGAGTTGTGTGATCTCAAAATGGGTTTGAGATCTAGAAATTGGAATGGATGGATGTTTTAAAATAATTTGAATGATACCATCCTCTTGTTATTAATAATCTTTAAGCTGAAATTGGATTTGTTTAAATGAACGAAGAAAGGGGTATGGTAATATATCCATTATTAAGATAAAATGGAATCATTTTGGACTTAAGATTTGAATGTTTAAGATAAAACTTTAAAGGTTTGGTTTCAAAATTGAAATTTGGTGATAAATTGAATTTCAAAGATTTAGTTGTTTAAAAAGGATTTGGATTGTTATTATTTGAACTTTGAAATAGGTTAAAATTGGAATTTGGATTCAGAATTAAATGGTTTAAAGATATAAGTTGATTTGATTTAAAGGATTAAATCATCATTTGGAAATTTAACTCGAATTTATATAATTCGAGATGGTTTAAAGTTGAGATTTAAATTAAATTGGTTCAAATTGGATTTGATTTGAATTAATTGGAATTGTGATTGAAGATGTATAAGTTTAAAAATTCAAATGGAAAATTTGAAATGAAATTGAAGTTGAATGAGTTCAAATTCAAATGGGAACTGGGATTAATTCAAACTGGAATTGATTCGAAATTGAAATGGGTTCAATTTGAAATTAGTCCAAATTGATTTGAATAATTCAGAATTGTGATTAAACTTGAATAGGTTTAAAATTCAACTGGAATTTGATTTGAAATTGGAAAGAAATTGAGAATTAATTCGACTTTAATTGGGGATAAATCAATTCCAATGGAATTGAAGTTATTTAAATTGGAATCGAGTCAATTTAAATGGAAGTGGAAATTTAAATTGAACTGATGGGATTGGAGATTGAGAGTTGAACAGTTTGACTCTGGACTATTTTCAAAATAAATTATTTTAATATAAATCTATTTTTTCCAGACTATTTACTATACAACTTTTCTTTTTAAACCTAAAACTATCTTATACTTGTTTTGCAATTATTTTTGGAACTATTTAACAATTTTTCAACTGTTTTTATAAACTAATTACTATTTTTCAACTACTTTATAACTAATTTCTATTTTACAACTATTTTGCAATTATTTCTATAACTATTTGTCTATTTTCCAACTATTTTACAGTTACTTAACTATTTTGCAACTATTTTACAAACTAATAATTATTTTTCAAATACTTATCTATTTTTAAACTCTTCAAGCTATTTTCTAAATTTAAGCTGATCTGAGTGCAAACTATTTATGATTAAATACCCAATTGAGATAAGAATAGAGGTGATAATCCAAATGGGATTGAAACAAATATGAATAAGTAAATTGGAATTGAAGTAAATGTGAATAGAAAGGAGAATTGATTTGGCTAATAATCAATAAAGATAGATACGTAGGATGTACGTATATTATTCTATTCGCGTAGTGATTTGATCCAGATTCGAGCACAGAATTTTGTTATAGTTATATTGATCCGAGTTGGGATTTTTCACACGATTTTCGACGACGAACCTGGATATGGGTTGTTGATTAGTTATGGATATTCTCTATCTTAGTTATGGCTATGCAAGGAGAATGATGGTTTCTGATTAAGAAACCAGATCTGAGTCCGCACTAGGAAGTCGGGTGGACGATACTAGTTCGAAAGTGAAATTGTGCGATCGAGTGAACGATCAGATTGGTATAGCGTATGGATGATATATGTACATCGTACGGGTTTGAATGAAATTGATACTGAGAATTTGTAAATAAGAAATGTGAAATGATGTTTGAAATAAAAGGTATATTTTGTGAAATATATGATGAAGTAAAGTGAAAATTGGATATTTCTATAGTAAAAAATTACTTTATGGAAGTAAGTAATTTGGTAAGTGATTTTATAGAGTAATCAGATTTGAATATTTGATTTGGAATAAAAAAAGTTATATATCTTTGTTATATAAGATAAATCTTCCTTTGTTGAATCTATTGTCGGAAGGAATAGATATTTGAAAGTGTTTGAAGTACAAAAGGGAATTTATACAAGTTTAAAGTGATCCAAAGATTTTTAAAGTTATATATATATATATATATATATATATATATATATATGTAAAGGATCTTATGAGAATGATTTTGAGAAAAGGTTTTTGGAACCTTTGGATTTGGAAAGGCTTTTTGATTTTTGGGTAAAATCAATATTGGAATTTGGAAAGCCTAGTTTGAGAATTATCAATTTTGGGATAATCGATTTTGAGAAAGGAGATTTATATAAGATTCATACTGGGTGTATGATTTGGAAGATACTATATGTGTATAGTATAAAGTGTTTTGAAAATGGCTCTGGGGAAAAAGGCGCTTCCTTGAAATAAACTTCTCAGGAGTGCCGCAGGGTGGTACTGCCTTGAACCCCAAGGGAGGGTTTTAAAGTTGATCATGTGAGGAGTCCGTACAAACTAGTTTCTGAGGTTTATTTGTAGTGTGTAGCGAAAGTCGAGGGCGTCGATGCCTACAGAGGCAATTGGGTTATGTAGTGACGACAGTGTTACTCGATGTCACTGCGATCTACTACAGACCATAGCGAAAGTCGTGTGTGCTGTTGAGAGCCAACAGTCTATGTTTGATTTTATATCGGTAGACTGCGACCTATGGTGACATAGCCAAAGTCATGTGTGCTGCTGAGAGCCAACAGTCTATGTTTGATTTTACATCGGTAGACTGCGACCTATGTGGGAGCGGAGAAGTTTCATTCTTTTAGAAGCAGAATTCGAGGGCGTCGAGGCCTACGGTTATATGGATTTTTGCAGTGATAGCAATGTAACCTCGATTGTAGCTGCGATCTGTAGCGGGTTCCATGGCGTAATCGAGGGGCGCGGATGTCTACAGTTATCTATGGACTTTGCCGGGATGACAACGTAATCATCAGGTTAACTGCGACCGTGGATGGGGGTGATGATTTCCAGAGCATTGTCGCCAAAGATATTTCTTCTATTTCAAAATGTTTCCTATATTTTCAATAAAATTATTTTCCAAGTATTTTCACTGGGTGTTGAAAATGGGTCTGCTAAGTACTTATAGATTTTCAGTCCTACGCCTGATCAATGTATGACCGAATTTCTATGGGAACAAGGTTGGACTTGTTGAAACATCGAGTTATAAAAGTAATTTTGTGAAAACTATTTTGGTAATATTATATAGATTTTAAAGTGTTTTAAAAATGATCAAAGAAAGTTTACCTGATTTTAAGCATTTTAATAAATTCTGGCTTCGTTCCTTTTCGAGGATGAAAAGATTCAAAGGGGAGAGGAATGTGATAACCTGGATTTTTGGACATCTGTAATTGATTAACAAACTGGGTTAATTAATAGAATATTGATTTATAGATTGAACAAATAAATCTAATGATAAATATTTATACTTGGATAAATACTTATTTGATAGTCTTCTAGTTAATTATTTAAAATTTGTAAAATCATTATTTTCAAACAAATGTAATATGTGTTTGTTTAAATATATATGAGTCAATTTAAATTTAATTTGAATTTGAGATTGAAATCCAAAGATAAAAATCTTAAAGTAAATTGGATATAAAAATAAAGTATGTTCGATTTTTATTAGTATATAGGTAGTTCTATATTATTTTCTTTAGAAGATTTATAAATATAGTAAGGAGAAAATGTGTTAAAGGAAATATATAGATATAATATTAAAACACATGTCCTATTGCATAATTATATAAACATAAGCTAAAGATGGTTTAAAACAAGATTTATAAAATTATTTAAAAAGAGGATTTAAACATTAAATTTTCACAAATAACAAGTGTAGCTTAAAAGGATTAACAAATCAACAAGTGTAATGAATTTTAACAAGTGTCATTTGTTTTAAAATTAAAAAAAGGAGGAAAAACCTGTTCACAAAGAACCAAAAAGAAAACAAAGAAAATCAAAGCTAACACTAATAATATTTCAAACCTGAACTAAGCTATGTAAGAATTAAAGCTTTAGCAAGCAAGATTTCAACTCAAATGCAAAGATCAACTTCAGAATCAAGTGCAATCAACAGAGGCTATTCATTTCAACAATCAAAAACAAAAATTTCCAGACTAAAAGGCAGAAGACTGTTCTCTTCTTTATAAACCAGTGAGTAAACAACTTTGCTTAAAATTTATTGCATGATATAGGAATATGAACAATGATGTGAAATGATTTATGTGAGTAGAAATTTGCTTTGCATGTTGATAGATATATGTAATATATCTAGGCATGTCTGAGGGCAAGATAAATTTGCTCTGTTTTTTTTTTTACAGGTTTAAAATCCTTCAAAATTCATAATCTTTTTATAAAGTCATATTAGAGGATGTTGTAAACTAGGGAAATGTCTATTTTTGCATGAATTTTAAGTTAAAAATAATTTTGTGAATGGATTATGCTGGGAAGTTGACAAATGTTAGGTTTACAATAAATAACAATTTTTTTGCGAAAATTTGATATATTTAAATTATGGATTCGAGCATACAATCTGATTGCTTAGGTAGAAATACGAATTTTAGAGGATAAATTATAATTTCTAGTGCACTATAGCTCGTGAGATTGTTGAGTTCCTATTTTCGTTCAAAAATTTATTTCCGTCGATTTCGTTGACGAGAAGAGTTGCGGCCTGTTCTTGGAGTTGACGGCGGACGTTGTGGTGGCGACGACCATAACTGATTTTCGATTTTGGTCTTGGTTTTGGGTAGGACGAGGATCATAGGGTTTTGGGGTCTTCGTTTGAACCTTGGGAGCGCGATAATCTGAGTATCGATAGGAGCGACCGGAGTTCCAGAACTTTGGCATGGTGGTGTCTGTGTGGATGGTTGATTGAACGAAGAAAGTGGCATGTGAAGCAAAGGAATGACGCGAGTGATGTTCATCGATAGTGTGGGTAGTTTGGTTTTCGTGTTTCTGGAGGTTTGGTTAATTGATCGATTTCGATCAGGAAGGTGGTAGGCTTCAGCAATTGTGGCGAATGGGATTAAGGAACTAAGCGTGATTGGCACGGCGGCTGGATACTCGAGGTCTCGGGCGTGCACGTGCACATAGGTCACCGTGCATGAGTGGTACTGGCGAAGTGGTTCTCGTGTTTGTTGTTGCGTGCGTTTGGTCAGCATAGGCTCGAATTTGAGGTAGTGTGCTCGATTCGATCAGGCTAGATTTTGTGCCAAAGTAGATCGTGGATGGTAACGTTCCTGAGTTTTGTACAGAACTTTGGTCGGTCTACTAGTAGAAGGGGAAGATGAAGAGAAGAGGTAGTTGATTTGGGTTAGGCTACGGCCCAGTTTGGGTTGCGAAAATTAATGACATCAAAATGGGCTTCAGTTTTGACCCACTATTTTTTTGTTTTTAAAGCAAGATTGTTGATAAGAATTTGGATGTAAATTAAAGAAAACCCATAATCCATTGTAACAACCAGGTATTTTCAACCATTCGCATCCATTATAAGTGTATAGGTAGACACACATGCCGGAATTGAATTGCTCAAAATACCGCGTTGTAAATAATTTTTTTGGCAAATCTCAGAATATACAGTAAATAAAAATCACAGATCACAGACACAGAGTAATAATAGTGCAGCGGAAGTAAAAGAAATAGTAGTTCATGAAGCTACTATGTAAATATATCAGAGTTAAATAAAATACAACAGAAGAAATAAAGTACGAAGAAAGTCTCACTACATAGAAGTCTACTAATACAAGAGCTGAAAGGAACAACAGACTGCAAAAGATGAAACTTGACAAGTAGATAATCTCCAGCGATTTTCAATCTCCAGAAAGTGGAAATCCAAATCTGTGAATACTCAGGCTGACCCGAGCGTAAATAAAAATACAAACACTCGAGTCAGGACATACATACTTATACAATGTAAACCAACTCAAGTGAACTGTAGTAAAGGTACAAGTAACTTAGAAGATGCTTGGGACCGCCCATCCTCTAAGGATCCGTTAAACTATTTACTATGTAGTAATATACGCTATATACAGTAGTGTCTAATCAGTAAAGTATAATCATATAGAAAATAGCGTTAAGGGGATGGTGAACCTTAACGCGGTCGGATCTTTAAAACCAAAATCGTAGTGGGCTCGATATAAGGAGATGACACGGCACGCGAGGCAATGCCAGGGTGGATACACCGTTTGCACTCCCGGACCGGTGGTGACGGCAAGCCAGCAGCTTCCGCCCACCTCGAACAATACCCCCGAATCAAAGTGGCGCCACATATCGAATCACAAAAGTAATAGAATGGTTTCCGATGGAGCATGCTCGATGAAAGGGTGCGACTCTTTGTGTAGCCCGGTATAGCTCCTGTTTTAGTCATTTATGCCAACTCACGGGAGTTGGGTCCACGTGATATACCTCGAGAACGTCGCCACCATCCTACTTCATTCTGGAACCTCCACCGCGTACACAGTTGTTAAAGTGGTTTTCGGTATTGGCCGGCTATAAGACAATATCCGATCCCGGTCTCTTTAACAACCAATCGTTATTATAACCCGTGGTTATAACTTTAAAACAATTTTTCATACTTCAAAATAAAATATCATTTCAATCCAAATCTTTATCAAAATAAAGATTAAATCATTTCTAAACCATTTCAATATATCAACATACCATATCTTTCAAATTCAAATATTTATCAAAAAAAATATCAAGTCATTTCAAATCATTTTAATATATAAACATCATATCTTTCAAACTTCATTTTCAAATCGTTTTAATTTCAAAATGTCATAACTTTCAAAACTTCATCTTCGAATCATTTAATATATATCAAAATATCATATCTATCAAACTTCATTTTCAAATCTTTTTAATTTCAAAATATCATAACTTTTAAAAACTTCATTTCAAAACGTTTTAAATATATCATATCCTAAACATCTTTAAATCATTAAATATATATCAAAATATCATATCTTTCAAACTCATTTCAAATCATTTTAATTTCATAATATCATAACTTAAACATTTTTAAATTCAAAGATAATAATCATTTATTGTCATCTCAAATCACCTTTTTAAATAATTTATATTCCATCAATTTAATTCAATTGAAATCATTTTAAAAATGTAATTATTATACTTTCAAATCAAGTATTCAATTTCCAAAGTTTTAAACCATTATGAGTTCATTTACTAAGTTAAAAACCATAAACATTGAAAATTTCAACCTTTTACAGCATTCAGAAAAAGGTGCTGAAAGTTATACTTGAAAACATTTCAATTTAAACCATTTAAACATTTTAAAAATCATATTTTAACATTCAAAGATGTTCATTAAATACTCTTTTAATTAATGATTTTTATAAAGCAACATTTTATAATTAAATTAAATTTCACAAATCCACCTAATAAATTCAAGTGTAAACTTCCTATTTTTGCATTTAACACTTTATTAACATTTACATTTTCAAATTATCATTTCACAAATTAAACTAAATTCCCAATTTATTTAAATTACTTAAACTTTAAACAAAATCAAATTCCACATTTCCAAATCAAGTTGTATTTTCAAATTTCACTTTTTCAGCATTCATTTATTTAACCACTTAAATTCATAGAAAATCAATAATACTTTAATAAATCGCTTAAATTCAAATTTAAATCAATTTATCATATTTACCATTTTCCAAATAAAAATTTAAATTTCCATTTTATTTATATAACCTAAATATCATTTTTTAACCAAAATTCCAAATTTCTAAACTTAAGTTATATTTCAATAATCCAATTTAACCATTCATTAATTACATTTTTAACTCATAGAAAAATCATTATTTCTTTATTTAAAACATTTCATAATCTATTTAAATCAAATTTCATAAATTTATATTTTTAAAATACTTAAAAATATCCAAAAACACTTTATAAAATAACCACGGGTCTGTATATAGTTTTCTAACTTAGGTCAAGTGAAACGGATATGTATCATTTCAATCCGCAGTTTAAAAGAAAAATCCGGGTTTTATCATTTCAAACCCGCAATCCTAAGTTAAATAAATTAAATAAAAACCATTCAGGCCTACCATTTCAGCCCATAATGATTTTTCCCTATTCTAAAGTCCGTTCGGGTATGTATCATTTCAACCCATAGTGTTTTCTAATCTACAAGGAACTTGCAGTGTGATAAACAGATATAAATGAACAGTAACAACATATATATAATAACAGATGATACGACATGAAATTTAACAGGTTTAACATCATATATAATTAATCACAGTCAGTTATAACATCACATAATAGTTCTACCCATTCAAATGGTGTCAATTCACATTTGTATAAGTATAAACGTCTGGTGAGATTTACTCACAGGTTTGAGCTGAAGACACAACGATGAATTGCACAAATGGGATCTACACAAGCACAAAAGCACGGTCCAGATTCGAATGGAGGAGCCAAATGTCAAATTCCTTGGATACACATCAAACAAAAAAAAATATAACAACGATGAGTTTCAAAACCAAAATACGATAAACTGCGCTAGAATAAACTGCACATACCAGACGGTGAACAGATAACTCCTAAGTTAATGGATTCCGACTGCGACAAACGTAATAAAATCATATATTAACATTTACGTCGTTATGTATTCGCGTTAAAAATTATTTAAAAATTTGGTTGTCATTACAATTTCAGTTTATATATATATACTTACATATATATATATATAACAAGCAAACATGAATTCCTTAATTCATTATAAAAATCGAACTAACTTGATATATAAAATTATACACGCGGACAAACTTACAAGTTTACAGCTCAACGTTCAAATCCTACATTTACTGTTACCTTTTCTTCTCTTTTTTTATATGAATTTTTATAATAACGCACGCAACTTCGGGAAAAGAATCCAAAACCAACACAAACCCTTCATTCATTATGCATATACTCACTGTACCAAATATATTCAATTTGTGGCACGCAGGCTTGTACCACTTCCATTTTTTTATTGCACGCAACTAGGCAGTGGAGAAAACAAAACAAAAAAAAATGTTCAGCCATAACTTTACCATTTAGTGTATATATATAGGTGTAACATATATGTATGCAGTGCCAAGTTAACACCTTCACTTTATTTTATTTTTTTATTTTTCTTTAATATATGACGCACGCGACTTCCAGAGAAAGAAAAAAGAAGAATATATATATATATATTCACTGTATCCAAAACCATTCAATGTTTGCATGTAGGGCCATTCGCATGCAAGCTTGTATCCCTTCAATTTTTTTTATATATATATATTTAACACACGCAGCAAGAAGAAGAGAGAAAAGAGAAAAAACAAAAGAACTCACCGCACAGGGCTGAGGTGGCAGTGGCGTTGGTGGTGTCGGGGGATGATCGGTGGCGTGGCTGTAGTGGAAGGGGAGTTGCGGTGGTCAGGAAGGTGGTGCGGTGCTTGGTACAGGGGAGAGGGGGTTTGTTTTGTAAGTTGGATCGGCTGTTGCCTTCTTCCCTTTTTTTTTATTTGGGAGTGAAAAGATGCTGAAGGAGGAAGTTGAACACGAGAGAAAAGTGATAAAGCCTCTTATTTTTATACTAGTTTAGATTGCGTGAGTGATTCCAGGGAGGGGAAATCTAAGTTTAAGGTAACCGGTTGATATCTTAAAACGTACCATAAATTTGTGTAACGTACCAATAAATTGTGTAACGTACCAATTAATTGTGTAACGTACCAATTAATTTTTAGGCTACAGCTGTTAAACACGTTCAAAAATTTAAATTTTGAATTCTAATCAATTAATTTCAGTTTATAACGGCAACTAATAAATTTATATACGGACCCATTATATACACACAAAACAGCGCGTAACTTCCACATCGGACCTTCAAATTCAGCAAATAAGGTATCGTTGCGCTCGCCTTGTCAGCACGAGTCTGATAATATAAAGAAAAATCACGTTTGTTCGTTCAAATAAATATTCATTTTCCGAAATTTGCGGTCGCTGATACCGCTAATTGAACCATATAAAACTAATTTAATGTGTTAACGTTACCGGAAGTCTTCAACAGACGTTATTATATTTTTATTATAAATCTCTCTTAAATATTATAACATAAAATAATGACATTCCAAAAAAAATTATGCAAATTAATTGCCAAAATACGTTACCCACAAATTAATAGGTTATTTTATTTAAAAGTTCTTTTATTCAAAAAAGATCTAGATAGTTACAACAAATTCTTACGTTATTAAAATTTTAGTTTCAAATTTGTCGCTAACTTCCGCAGGAATCCAATTTATTAGCAGTAAATTTCTCGGGTCATTACACTCTCCCCCGCTCAAAACTTTTCGTCCTCGAAAAGGAATGAGGTACGGAAAAGCAGGACAAAGATAGAGTGAAATAGGATTAAGATAGATGGCAAGGAGATTGAAATTATACCTGATAACTATTGTTATAGGTTAGTTTTACAAGGTGGAGATGATCTTTCCAAGATTCTCCAAAATTAAGAACAAAAGCACGAAAAGGTGGATTCAAAATGATTACCAAAGATCTATCAAAGATTATAGAAAGTTGCCTATACCAATCTATAGCAAGATAAGGATGATAAGGACAACCAAAAGATAGTTTGGAAAACAAAATAAGGAATTAGATTTGAAAGCATGGAAATTTTAACTTAAATAGAGAATAAATCTTTACACAAATTAAATAAATCTTAACTATCTCAAATTTCATTATCTTATTATCCAATCATCTAAAATTAACAATTTTTAAAACCATGGGTTTGAAAAAATAATCATTTACTATACTCACAATATACTTAATAAATTTAATTCTCTTTATTTCTAATAAAAATTAGATTTATTCCTCTCAATACATTTATCACTTATGTTAAACATACTTACACTTATTATAACTGATGTATTTTATTCTTAGTTCTTTTAACATTATTTTATTGTAAGTTATTCAATTACCCTTTATTATATTTACCCCTGTTAATCATTGAAATTTAAGTGTATAACATTTATTATAACCACTCAAATTTTATTTATAAAATCTTTTTATATTGAATATTATCCAATTACATTGTTAACTTCTGAAATTAAGGTAAGTTATATTTGAATGCAATTGTATTATACAAATAAAACTTTCCAATTCAATCATTTCAAGCTTAAATCATTTATTCAAAAAATTTGATTTTCTTTTTATAATTGAAATTATTCTTTAAAAATAAAATTTAAGAATTAAATTTCCGATTTCTTCAAACCATTCAGAGATAACTAGATGTATGTACACAGTTTATCAAATAAATTTTAAATCATATGTCTATATATATTATAAATCAAGTCATATTTTAGAAATTCAAATAAATTTGATTTCCTAAAACAAAGCTGTAGCAAGACTACAGAACAGTCTCTTCACTTCGAAACTCGAAAATGAACGTCGATGGTGCTGCAGTCATCACCGAAGTTATTTCCCAGCGACAATGAGAAGAGCACTAATTTTAAACTTAAAATTCTTTGGAAACAAATTTCTATTTGAAAATACTTTAAATAATATAACCTTTTAAAACATTAAACACAAGGTTCGAAACCATTGGAAATTAAATTCTCAAATTTCTTGTTTTAAATTCATTTCAGTTCCCAAATCAATTTATAAACAACTATTTATAAATTCATTTATAGAACAATAAATGAGAAATCAAGTATTATCTTTTCAAATGATTAATTTAAATCAATTTATTAAGTTCCATAAATTTACTTATATCAAAATTTATTTCATTAACCAAATTTTTTAAAATAATATTGTGTCAGTTTGTTCTGTCAAAGTGTTTTGGAAATCTTATCGATAGCGTTGATCAGACGAATCGATCGCAAACCCAAATCAACATCAACAACTCAAACAACACAATATATAAACAAAACATAGATTTACAAGTACAATTCAAAATGTTTGAAAATAGGTTGGAAACAAAAGACAAGATGATTAAATAACAAAATAGGGAGGTGGATAAGCCTAAATAAATCATGGGCAACATTTACCGGGTCAACCGTGGCTTAAAGAATAAGATCAATGTGGATTTTTCTGGGGTAAATCTACATTCGATCCAAAGAGTTAGAGTTTGGAATAACAAAAGATATTAGCATCTAAACCAAGGATAGATATAAATCTCTGGTGAATCGATGCTAATTGTAAAAGAGTTTTCCTCTTTTTTTCAATTCAATTTGAAATTGGCGTGACCGCCGACTCACTAGAAAGATCATTCGAAGCGGAGTTATGGAATACTCCAGAGTCAAAAGAAGATGAATAGTGAGGGATACGAATGGATTTTGGAACCGTAGGGAACGCTCCAAAATTCAAAGGAATCGAGTCAAAAGGGAGAGATTCAAACTCGAATGAAAGTGATTCTGTAAATACATTCACTCAATATGCTGAGTTTGCCTAGAGCTACCAAAGCTCTGATACCAACTGTAACAACCAGGTATTTTCAACCATTCGCATCCATTATAAGTGTATATGTAGACACTCATGCCGGAATTGAATTGCTCAAAATACCGCGTTGTAAATAAAAAATTTGGCAAATATCAGAATATACAGTAAATAAAAATCACAAATCACAGACACAGAGTAATAATAGTGCAGCGGAAGTAAAAGAAATAGTAGTTCATGAAGCTACTATGTAAATATATCAGAGTTAAATAAAATACAACAGAAGAAATAAAGTACGAAGAAAGTCTCACTACATAGAAGTCTACTAATACTAGAGCTGAAAGGAACAACAGACTGCAAAAGATGAAACTTGACAAGTAGATAATCTCCAGCGATTTTCAATCTCCAGAAAGTGGAAATCCAAATCTGTGAATACTCAGGCTGACCCGAGCGTAAATAAAAATACAAACACTCGAGTCAGGACATACATGCTTATACAATGTAAACCAACTCAAGTGAACTGTAGTAAAGGTACAAGTAACTTAGAAGATGCTTGGGACCGCCCATCCTCTAAGGATCCGTTAAACTATTTACTATGTAGTAATATACGCTATATACAGTAGTGTCTAATCAGTAAAGTATAATCATATAGAAAATAGCGTTAAGGGGATGGTGAACCTTAACGCGGTCGGATCTTTAAAACCAATATCGTAGTGGGCTCGATATAAGGAGATGACACGGCACGCGAGGCAATGCCAGGGTGGATACACCGTTTGCACTCCCGGACCCGTGGTGACGGCAAGCCAGCAGCTTCGCCCACCTCGAACAATACCCCCGAATCAAAGTGGCGCCACATATCGAATCACAAAAGTAATAGAATGGTTTCCGATGGAGCATGTTCGATGAAAGGGTGCGACCCTTTGTGTAGCCCGGTATAGCTCATGTTTTAGTCATTTATGCCAACTCACGGGAGTTGGGTCCACGTGATATACCTCGAGAACGTCGCCACCATCCTACTTCATTCTCGAACCTCCACCGCGTACACAGTTGTTAAAGTGGTTTTCGGTATTGGCCGGCTATAAGACAATATCTGATCCCGGTCTTTTTAACAACCAATCGTTATTATAACCTGTGGTTATAACTTTAAAACAATTTTTCATACTTCAAAATAAAATATCATTTCAATCCAAATCTTTATCAAAATAAAGATTTAATCATTTCTAAACCATTTCAATATATAACATACCATATCTTTCAAATTCAAATATTTATCAAAAAAATATCAAGTCATTTCAAATCATTTTAATACATAAACATCATATCTTTCAAACTTCATTTTCAAATCGTTTTAATTTCAAAATGTCATAACTTTCAAAACTTCATCTTCGAATCATTTAATATATATCAAAATATCATATCTATCAAACTTCATTTTCAAATCGTTTTAATTTCAAAATATCATAACTTTTAAAAACTTCATTTCAAAATGTTTTAAATATATCATATCCTAAACATCTTTAAATCATTAAATATATATCAAAATATCATATCTTTCAAACTCATTTCAAATCATTTTAATTTCATAATATCATAACTTAAACATTTTTAAATACAAAGATAACAATCATTTATTGTCATCTCAAATCACCTTTTTAAATAATTTATATTCCATCAATTTAATTCAATTGAAATCATTTTAAAAATGTAATTATTACACTTTCAAATCAAGTATTCAATTTCCAAAGTTTTAAACCATTATGAGTTCATTTACTAAGTTAAAAACCATAAACATTGAAAATTTCAACCTTTTACAACATTCAGAAAAAGGTGCTGAAAGTTATACTTGAAAACATTTCAATTTAAACATTTTAAAAATCATATTTTAACATTCAAAGATGTTCATTAAATACTCTTTTAACTAATGATTTTTAAAAAGCAACATTTTATAATTAAATCAAATTTCACAAATCCACTTAATAAATTTAAGTGTAAACTTCCTATTTTTGCATTTAACACTTTATTAACATTTACATTTTCGAATTATCATTTCACAAATTAAACTAAATTCCCAATTTATTTAAATTACTTAAACTTTAAACAAAACCAAATTCCACATTTCCAAATCAAGTTGTATTTTCAAATTTCACTTTTTAAGCATTCATTTATTTAACCACTTAAATTCATAGAAAATCAATAATACTTTAATAAATCGCTTAAATTCAAATTTAAATCAATTTATCATATTTACCATTTTCCAAATAAAAATTTCAATTTCAATTTTATTTATATAACCTAAATATCATTTTTTAACCAAAATTCCAAATTTCTAAACTTAAGTTATATTTCAATAATCCAATTTAACCATTCATTAATTACATTTTTAACTCACAGAAAAATCATTATTTCTTTATTTAAAACATTTCAAAATCTATTTAAATCAAATTTCATAAATTTATATTTTTAAAATACTTAAAAATATCCAAAAACACTTTATAAAATAAACACGGGTCTGTATATAGTTTTCTAACGTAGGTCAAGTGATACGGATATGTATCATTTCAATCCACAGTTTAAAAGAAAAATCCAGGTTTTATCATTTCAAACCCGCAATCCCAAATTAAATAAATTAAGTAAAAACCGTTCAGGCCTACCATTTTAGCCCATAACGATTTTTCCCTATTCTAAAGTCCGTTCGGGTATGTATCATTTCAACCCGTAGTGTTTTCTAATCTACAGGGAACTTGCAGTGTGATAAACAGATATAAATGAACAGTAACAATATATATATAATAACAGATGATATGACATGAAATTTAACAGGTTTAACATCATATATAATTAATCACAGTCAGTTATAACATCACATAATAGTTCTACCAATTCAAATGGTGTCAATTCACATTTGTATAAGTATAAACGTCTGGTGAGATTTACTCACACGTTTGAGCTGAAGACACAACGACGAATTGCACAAATGTGATCTACACAAGCACAAAAGCACGGTCCAGATTCGAATGGAGGAGCCAAATGTCAAATTCCTTGGATACACATCAAACAAAAAAAAATATAACAACGATGAGTTTCAAAACCAAAATACGATAAACTGCGCTAGAATAAACTGCACAGACCAGACGGTGAACAGATAACTCCTAAGTTAATGGATTCCGACTGCGACAAACGTAATAAAATCATATATTAACATTTACGTCGTTATGTATTCGCGTTAAAAATTATTTAAAAATTTGGTTGTCATTACAATTTCAGTTTATATATATATACTTACATATATATATATATATAACAAGCAAACATGAATTCCTTAATTCATTATAAAAATCGAACTAACTTGATATATAAAATTATACACGCGGACAAACTTACAAGTTTACAGCTCAACGTTCAAATCCTATGTTTACTGTTACCTTTTCTTCTTCTTTTTTATATAAATTTTTTTTTTATAATAACGCACGCAGCTTCGGGAAAAGAATCCAAAATCAACACAAACCCTTCATTCATTATGCATATACTCACTGTACCAAATATATTCAATTTGTGGCATGCAGGCTTGTACCACTTCCATTTTTTTTATTGCACGCAACTAGGCAGTGGAGAAAACAAAAACAAAAATGTTCAGCCTTAACTTTACCATTTAGTATATATATATATGTGTAACATATATATATGCAGTGCCAAGTTAACACCTTCACTTTATTTATTTTTTATTTTTTTTCTATAAATGACGCACTCGACTTCCAGAGAAAGAAAAAAGAAGAGTGTATATATATATATATATATATTCACTGTATCCAAAACCATTCAATGTTTGCATGCAGGGCCATTCGCATGCAATCTTATATCCCTTCAATTTTTTTTATATATATTTGACACACGCAGCAAGAAGAAGAGAGAAAAGAAAAAAAACAAAAGAACTCACCGCACAGGGCTGAGGTGGCAGTGGCGTAGGTGGCGTCGGGGGATGATCGGTGGTGTGGCTGCAGTGGAAGGGGAGTTGCAGTGGTGAGGAAGGTGGTGCGGTGCTTGGTACAGGGGAGAGGGGGTTTGTTTTGTAAGTTGGATCGGTTGTTGCCTTCTTCCCTTTTTTTTATTTGGGTGCGAAAAGATGCTGAAGGAGGAAGTTGAACACGAGAGAAAAGTGATAAAGCCTATTATTTTTATACTAGTTTAGATTGCATGAGTGATTCCAGGGAGGGGAAATCTAAGTTTAAGGTAACCGGTTAATATCTTAAAACGTACCATAAATTTGTGTAACGTACCAATTAATTGTGTAACGTACCAATTAATTGTGTAACGTACCAATTAATTTTGTAACATACCAATTAATTTTTAGGCTACAGCTGTTAAACACGTTCAGAAATTTAAATTTTGAATGCTAATCAATTAATTTCAGTTTATAACGGCAACTAATAAATTTATATACGGACCCATTATATTCACACAAAACAGCGTGTAACTTCCACATCGGACCTCCAAATTCAGCAAATAAGGTATCGTTGCGCTCGCCTTGTCAGCACGAGTCTAATAATATAAAGAAAAATCACGTTTGTTCGTTCAAATAAATATTCATTTTTCGAAATTTGCAGTCGCTGATACCGCTAATTGGACCATATAAAACTAATTTAATGTGTTAACGTTACCAGAAGTCTTCAACAGACATTATTATATTTTTATTATAAATCTCTCTTAAATATTACAACATAAAATAATGACATTCCAAAAAAAAAAATTATGCAAATTAATTGCCAAAATACGTTACCCACAAATTTAATAGGTTATTTTATTTAAAAGTTCTTTTATTCAAAAAAGATCTAGATAGTTACAACAAATTCTTACGTTATTAAAATTTTAGTTTCAAATTTGTCGCTAACTTCCGTAGGAATCCAATTTATTAGCAGTAAATTTCTCGGGTCGTTACATCCATTATCTCTCCAAAGTATATTAGATTAAAGCCTATATATTTTCAAAGGTAAATTAAATGAAGTAAGAATATATATATATATATATGATTATTTAATATATTTAGGGATGGTTAATCAATTTGATTATTTGGATAATTAATTAATGGTTAATTAATTTGTGAAATCAATTTTAAAGGATTGATTTATTAATGATATTAATTAATTAAGTTATTAATTAAAGGATGATTAATTTATTAAAAGTTAATCACTAAATAAAATCAATTAATGAAAATTACTTAATGAAAGTAATTAAAGGTGATTACTTAAGGGAAGTAATCAAGGATTTATTTCTTAGTGTAATTAATTAAAGGATTGGTTAATTAGGAAAACTTATTAAGGGTTATTTAATTTATGAGTGTGATTGATTAAAGGATAATTAATCAACGTAAGTGATTATAGGACAATTAATTTGAGAAATTAGTAAAGGATATGTGTAATTAATGCGAATGGGTGAAGGTTAATTTGTGTTATTAATGAAGGCTTAATGAAATTAAAGGGTAATTAATCAAGGGCGATTAATTAAAATGGATAATTAAAAGATGATAAATTATTTGGTTTGTAATTAATTTAATGTTAAGTAATGGTAATCTAAGTGATTAAGGATTAGTAATTAATTTGATCAGAGATAAATTAAATTAATTTTGGAAGTGATCAATCTTGCTATGAATGATTGAATGATGTTCAATGCCTTGAATTGGTTAATACCTCTGATATGAATTGTTTTGTGATATGATATGTTTGAGTGGACAGTGATAATGTGATTATCTATCAGTGATGGATTACTATGTAAAAAGTGACATCCTTTATTTAAAGTTGAACTGTATTTAATTGAATAACTTAGGTTATGATGACATGAGATTCATAGAGACCGGAGTCGGGTATCAGTAAATGCCCGAAACCACTTCGATTTGTAATCTACAAAATTCTTTATAAATTGGATTTGCGGTATTAAACAGGCTGGAATGGATTGAATTGTGTAATGTGGATATTTAACCTGGAACCGTTGTGTGATAAGTGTTGATTATGAGAACTCGTAAAGGATACGAGTTACCCTGATATTCACATATAGTATAGCTTGGTATTTCATATTATATAGGTTTACTCACGCTGGTTTCCAGCCTGACCCGGGTGTTACTTTGATGTAATGCTCGGGTCGGACCGAGTATTACAGATTTTCAAGTAAAGACGTTTTGGAGCTCAGAGGGCGAGCTGCATGGCAGGAAAGTATGGAGTGTATTCCGCTATAATATATTGTAGTTTGTCTGGAACATGTTGATTGTATCTGTCCAGTGTTTGTGTATATGTAGTAACTCTGATGTATTAAAGTGTAATTTGACAAGTACAGTTTTCCTTTGTATAACTATTATTATTTGATATTATATTTTGTTCGCTGCGAATGTGAGAATCTGTGTTTTGGTATTTCTGTTTCTTCTTCTTCTATCTCTTTTCTTTCTTTTCCTTAACTATCTGGAATTTTCGGGATCGAAAAATCTGGGTCGTTGCATTTGAATATTTATCTTTGTAAAGATATTTTGGAATAAATGTTTGAAAGATTTATTATATGGGTTTAGTGATTGCTTATGTGTTATTATATATTTTATTTTATTCCATTACGATTGTGAGATTTCGTATTATTGTTTCTGTTCTTCTATCGCATTTTCTTCTTTACCCCTAGTAATCGGTATTTCCGGCACTTGAATATTCGGCATGCTATACAGTGAACGTATTGATATCGATTTTTGAGGGTCGAAATCTCCGGTTCGTCACAGGAATAGTACGTAAATACTCAGCTAAACTTTGAATAATATGAATTCAAAAGTTGTAATAAACCTTGGAAATAAGAAATAAAGATAAACATCAAAATACATGTTTTTAGACATCTGAAATGAAGAACCAGACGTTTGAATTTAAATAAATTGAAAAAACAAGGAAGACATTGATTTTTGACTAGAATCAGGTGTTTAAATTCGTAATCAAATGTCTGAAATAAGAGCCAGATGTTTAAAAACAAAGTCAGATGCATGATTGCCTACAGAAATTTTGGTACAAGAGTTCTGACTTCTGAGCTAAGTATCTAGACATTTGAAAACGATTCCATACATATGAACACTAGATTCAGATGTCCGAGTTGTTGAAGCAATCGCAGATTGAACAAATACATGGAACAGATCTAGTAGGATTGATCGGCGATCCTATTTCTTTTATTTTTGATAGTTGTGTAACTTCATAGAGTTATGTGATACGATGGATTTGTTTCACACTTAATGACATACCTAGGTTCATACTCCATGATGTATAACAGGATACTCGATGCGGTGTGTGATTTTATTGCAATTAGATGCTTCAAAGCATATGGGCACTAACGAGGAAGTTACTCAATACTTTAGGGAAACATGGGGTTAAGAATTGTGAGTTATACTTGATGATGTGCATAGACATAGGCATTAACGTGTAAATTACACAATGCTTTAGGTCCAATGTGGGCTTATGCATTGTGAGGTATACTTGGTGTTGTTTGTAAAAATTGGATGTGGGAACCAACAAAGAGGTTACTCAATGCTTTAGTGCAATGATGGCTCAAACATTGTAAGGTATACTCAGCGTTGAAAGCCTCCATGGATCGAGTAATATGAATAGTTCTACAAAATTAAACTTGTATATAATAATAGTGGAAATAAAAAAGTATAAGGTAAAGTGCAACAAAGATTTTTATCCTGGTTCGAACTTCTCGTTCTACGTCCTATCCCAGATTCTTTCTGAATTTAAACAACACCCTCAGCTAACCCGAAGGAATAGGTATTATAAACTGCCTATCTGCCAAATAGGACTTCATGCCTGAAGATCTCCAATAGGACTTCGACTAGAAATAGTAGTGAAATGTTTGACTTTGCATGCTCTTGAACATGAATGGGTCAATAAAGTACACCTTTCTTATTATCTCCTTGAGATTATGACTTAGACATGACAATTTAGGAAGTAGAAAGTTGAATTCTTTGTAATTCACAAGAATATAGAGAGTAGAAAGAAAGTAAGATTTTGTGAGTAAAATGGATAGATTTCACTTCTATTTATTGTTGTGTATAGTTCTAGTTGAAAGGTTACAGCCATAAGAAGGATCGCTACCTTTGGGAAAGAAGATAACTCTTTCGAATTTAAATTTCTATGAAGAGACACTTCTTCTCAAATAGGACAGCTGGTTGAATTTAAAAATTAGATGGCCGAAATTATACAAAAAAGGCAGAAACAAAATAGTTAAAGAATTACCCATTTCAAACGGTTGAAAGTAAATTTCAAATGTCTGAAATTTGTTTCAGACCTCTAAAATTAGATTTAAGTCATCTGGAATGCCTTTTTCTAGTGTATGTTTATTTTCCACCTTTTTAATTTTAAATTTCCATTGAAAATGTTAATTTCAAAAAATTTAAATATAATTTCTATGAAAACAAATTTTCGAAGCAATATTTGCGTGTGTGTGAAATCATCATATACAAGATTGTACATTTATATCCAAAATAACAAATATACAACTAACACTATTTTTATCTTTAATATTTGAGCTCGACTCCAATGTTGATCATCTTATCTCCTTATATATATATATATATATTCCTGCAAATATAATGGTAGTGTGTGTATAGAAATGTATAATTGTCTCATTAAAACTTAAAAGGAAGAACCTAACATTCTCCCCCTTTTCTATAATGACAACTATGCATTTTATTTCAGTATGTATGTAAAGAAGATTCCCCTTATTAATATGTCATACGTATTAAAACTCCCCTTATCAATATGACTAGATACTAGATACTTGATACTTTCACTCTCCTTTTCCATCAACAATAAAATGAATTTAAAGGAAGAAATTGGTAAAGATAAGAAACACGGCATAACATCACAAAATAAATGTACAATGTTTTGTGCACCATAACAAGACATACATAACAATGGTTGTATAACATCACGATTTCAAAATAACAAAATATATGACTTTGAAACATTATTAAGATTCAATATAACAAAATACATGACTTCATAGTCTGTGTAACATCAAGGTTTCATAAATAAATAAATAAAGTAAAAAGACAAATTTCCATAAGCTGGAAGACCTATAGTGCTCCATTCCATGCAAGAACTCAAAACAAGCGCAAGAAAATCCCATAATGCAAGATCTATAGCAAATATGAGTTATATAAGTGAATAATTCATTAAATAGGTTTTTCCACGTACGAGAAAGTTTGAGATAATAAAATTATAAGTATATGAAAATATTACTTCACCATTCTTCCCACGTATGCGAGGGAGTTGGAGAACATCCGGCGAAGTTTTTCCAAATCCTTTTAAGTATAGTTTTCACCCCTTTTACTTCATTTGAGACACGATCTACTTTGGTTTCTATTTGATCAATCCTTGGATTGATTTTTGTAAATCCTTTAGAATTTCGTTTTTCAAGCTTCTTTTGGTTTCTTGTTGTATTAATGGTAGAAGAGTATATCTCATTTTGTCGATAGGACTCCTTGTCATTATGAATTACCTTGACTGGTTCATCCTCACTTTCTTCTTCGTTTTTCATCAATATCGTCATCTTCTTCGTCGTCACTTTGTTATTCTTTTTGTTGTATTGCTAGTTGTTGCCTTTGTCCTGTTGAGTGGGGATTGAGCCTTAGCACTTTTTCGTGCTTGAACACGTTGCATATATATTTCAAATGGATCATAGTTCGGAACATCCTTAAGTAGATGTATGAGACTAAAAACTTTTTGTCGGCTATTTTGATACTGATAATATCTTGTTCGATCCCATAAATGTTTTGATCATTTAGAAGGCGAGTAATATAAGCTACATATACAAGAGTGTTCTTCTTGTAGTTGAAATAGGTGCAAAGCTCATGATATATGTATCTCGCGCAATTAACTTCAATATTCCCAAAAATGACATAAAGCCTTGTACTCTAGATCATAAATAATCTAATGACTTCCAAGCTGTGGAAAGACGCTATTGACAACATCCTTAACAACAGCCTAGGTTGTAGATGTAGATCCTTTGGTTTAGAATTCCCCCTAATATATGTCCATAAATGATGACTAACTTCATCTTTAACCCTACCCTTAATGTCAATATCTTCCAAATCATGTCCATATCTACCAATTTTCAATATATGAGCTATGTCATTAATGTGGAATTTGACTACTTTGCCATAGACACTTGACCAAAGCCAACCTTCATTTGCCTAATGCTTTTATTGTTTATGTTGGCCAAAAAAGTTTAACACTCAAGGTTTCTAATTTTACAATATTATCATTGATATCTACCATGCTTGTCATTTTTTCTTATTTCGTAAAAGTTTGTAGATTATAAGATGGAAAATTATTGATATTATAAAATATAGTGGTGAAAATTTTCATCTTAGAGAGAAGCTTAAATCTTTCAATGCTTCTTTAATTATGATGGAGTCATTCTTTGATTTGTTATTCAGAAGGGACTACAGTTGAGCTTGCTTCAGAGGATGGTTTTTTCTTTGAATGTTTAGGAGTCATTATAAAAATTTAGGGTTTTGATTTTTGGATTTGGAAATATTGGGTTTTGAAGAAGTAATTTCAGTTGAACTTGAAAAGGTAGGGTAAGTAAAGGAGAAGATATGGTAATAAAAGAGGTTAGGTGGGTGAAAAGGTGTGGTTGACTAGAAAATTTTCGGTTTTCCCTGTAATTCAACCATCTGAAATGGTGTTCAAAAGCAAGGTCTTTCAGATGTCTGCAAATTAGAAACAGACGACGGAATGTATGTATAGACGTCTTGTTTTACTTTTGGACGCTTGAAAGTAAGAAGTTAAATAAGGTTTTCAGACGTTTGATTTATAAAATCAGACGTCTTAATTTACCTTTATTCAGACAATGAGCATATGTTGATTTGTTTTTAATTTGTTTCACTTTAATGTTGCAATTTCTGTATAATTTATTTTTAATAAAAAGAAAATTCTACCTTTTTAAGTACATTATTAACAGTGTGCACTTATTTTTTAAAAAACAATTATTTTTTATTTTTTGTTCATTACAATGAATTTATATATATATATATATATATATATATTATATAGATAAGATATCAAAACGAAATAAGGTAGGATGAAGTCAAATTATTGTTTTCGGATGGTTCTGATTATTCTTCCAACGGCCCTGGTTCCCACGAGTTTCTTGGCTGGGAGTCATAAATTTTTGATGGACTTTCCTTTAGTTGAGGAGAGTTTTTACGTATACTATTTTATGTTGGTGATCGTCCATAAAATGCAAGAATAGATCTTTCAATAAAATTAAGATACACTCCTTGACTGCGATGTTCCCAATACATTTCTTTTTGAAGTCCCATCATTTCTCGTTGACAGTGATTTCAATGAGACAGGCATAGGTAGACAATGATACACCATTAAATTTAATTTACCGGTTGACCTTCTTTCCTTTTGGAGAGAAACTGGTGTGATAGGTTGATAAAGGAATAATCCTTAATGAAGATAAACTATTAGAAGAAGGGGTTGTTTTTGACGGGGATTAATATGAGCTTTTGGAAGAGGGTGTGCCAAAATCGATTGAGGAATTGGTCGAATCATTGTTAGAAGCCATTTCGTAAATAGATTGGGAGCTTTTATGGATGTTTACTAGAAGATGTTTTTCTTTGTATTAAAATATAGTTTGGCTGGTTTATATAATAGTATAGGAAGTATTAATAGCGTTGAGTATATCTAGTTGTTATTTATTTTACCATTAATTTAAAAAAGACTATTTATACTGATGATAATTACATAATATACTAAAAATAAATAGAATGTTGTTCAGAAGACTTTTGACAAATACTAATATACTATAAATAGATATTACATTTATTAAAGTATATGTTGACGTGCTACAATTCCAAGTTCAAGTCGAAGCTTAATAAATGTATTTTAATTTAACAGTTTAGTAAAAATATCCGCAATTTGATTTCTAAATGATACAAACTCTAATGAAAGCGCTTCATTTTTAGTGTTGTCTCGTAAAAAATGATGTTGCATAACTATGTGTTTTGTATGTGAATGATTTATAGGATTTTATGATAAATTTATAGCGCTTGTATTATCATAAAAGATTAAATAGTTTCAATAAAAAATTCCAAAATCTTTAAGTGTCTGCTCCATGTATATGACTTGAGCACATGGAAAAGCAACGGAAATGTATTTCGCTTCACATGTCGATAGTAAAACACAATTCTATTGCTTAATAAACCATGACACTGGAGATTGTCCAATGAAGTGACAAGTACCGCTCGTACTTTTCCTATCCGTTTGACATCCTACAAAGAGAACATCACTATATGACACTAGCTCGGAAGGACATCCTCTAGGATAGAAGAGTCCACTGTCTCTAGTGTTCGTTAAATAATGCAAAATTCGTTTCACGGCTTGCAGATGTGATTCTTTGGGATTTGCGTAAAACCATTCACACAAATAGACATACATCATTATATTGGGGTGACTAGCGGTTAGGTAAAGAAAAGAGCCGAGCATACTTCTGTAGAGTTTTTGATCCATACTCTTTCCGTTTTCGTCTCTATTGAGATAAACCGTAGTCCTCATAGGTGTCGGTTTACTAGAAGTGTTCTCCTTTACAAAACGTTTTATTAAATTATTACAATATTTCTCTTGATTAATGAAAATTTCATTACTTAGTTGCTTAATTTGAAGACTGATAAAATATGATATTTCTTCTATATGAGACATCTCAAAATTCGCTTTTAATTATAATAGAGAATTCATTACATAAGTTTTCATTTGTAGAAAACAAAGATAACATCATCTACACAAATTTGTATAACTAATATATCTTTCTTATCTCGTTTAATAAATAGAGTTTGATCAACCTTTCCAATCCTATATCTAGAAGCTGTAAGATAGCTTTTTAGCCGTCCATACTAAGCATGGGGAGTTTCTTTTAAACTGTAAAGAGCATTCTTGAGTTGTAGACATGATCGGGAAATTTTTCATGCGAAAAAAGTGGTGGTTATTCTATCAAAACATTTTATTTAATAAATGCATTTTTAACATTCATTTGATAAAGTTTAAAGTTATGGTGACAGTGAAGCTAGTAAGATACGTACTGCTTCTAGTCTAGGGACATGAGCAAATGTTTCTTACAACCATCCATAAAAATTTATTAGTTTTAGTAATGTAATTAACTAAATTATTGTGAAATTTTAAATAATTGGATTTGATAATAAAAATTTGATATTTGGAATATGTCTACTTAAACATGCGAATGGTAGATTTTCATCAGTTAATATGAATGTTTATTTTATTGTATAATTTTATATAATTTAAATCAGTTAATATTTGATGATAATAAAATATTTCTCAAACCTGAATATTTTTATATAATAAATTTGTAAATCGTCTTTTGAATGAGAAGTCTATTTCATTTCATCATATTTGGACAGCTATTGCTTCATTTATCTTATTTCCGACCTACTAGCAGCATTCCAGTACCGATCATCGACTTTTGATATGATGATCGTACCACTGATATCTATATACCGTTTTGATCGTCTCGTCGTGTTGATCTCTACGGTATATTCATATTTTTGTTTCGGTGTCCGGTACGCGACGAAATCGCGATACGGTTAGCCGTATTGGCTCTGCATTTGAGCTTTTGGGTTTCTTCGTGCCTTTCCATACATCCATCCGTTGAAAACAAATAGCCAGTAGACTTTTATAATTCCTAGATTTTACAACTGGTTGTCACTATTTCTTGGTTACAATTCATATCGCCGGTTCAATTTCTCCTCTCTGTTGGATCTAACACTTTCATTTCAGAGAATATATATTATCTTATTTAGCAAAAAATTTATGCTTTCTTCCTTGTTCCATCTCAACAGCCAAAGCTTGGCAACTCCAACTCCTCCTTCATTTGTAGCCGCGTGAACCCTCCACTCGCCGATGCCAAAGCCCATCTCCCCTTGCGTGACCCTCTCCTTTTCCCAGACCACCCAATTTCGGTCACTGCTCCATTGGCCACCCATGACCGAAACCCACCTTTCTCCCACGTAGGCACCTTCTTCCCCTCGTCTCGGCCTCGTCCACCTCCGCCAGATCCTCATGCCAACCACTTCCCACTTCGCTCCTCCCCCTCACGGCCTCTGGCCGCACCTCGCCTGCATCACCGCTTCGGCCTCCTACTGCCTCCACCTCTCTTCTCCACCATTTGTGCCTTCTTCCCCACCCGACCGAACTGCTTTCACCCATGCATGCAATGCCATTTCCACCATCTCCTCATCTGCATGCATAACCTCGGCCAACAAACTCCACGGTGTAACCTGCCCCATCCTCATTGCACTCTCCTATCATATTCTTCACAAATGGTATCATATCTATTTTCTATATTAGGTTAGGTTGTAAATATATAGTTATGTGTTGCATATGTATTAGTTTATATATATATATATATATATATATATATTATGTTAGTTATAAAAATTATATGATATATTGTACTATAAGTTATAGCATGTCTATAATGTTTGTATAAGTTTATATAAGTATATATTATATATGTTCATGTTTACGGTGTTCATTTTTTTGTAGTTTGTATATATATGCTAGTATGTATAGCTGTTATATGATGCTTGAGTTTGATTTTCAATGTCTAAATTTATAATAGTTTATATATGAATTGTCGTTCATACTTATAGTTATTTATGTTAATTTATGTAACTATAGGTGCATTCAGGTTATATGTTTACAGTATATAAAATTTGCAGCTTTTATACGTATATAATATGTATTTCTAAAATGTTATAAGTACATAACTTATATATTTTATATGATGTAATAAGGAAAGTTTATACTGATTCTGTAATAAATACTATTTAAATTATATTACGTATATAAGCATATAGGACTTTATTTTTGTTATACAGATAAGTATATATGAGTTTGAGCTACACATATGTGTTTAAAATGTTTATTTATGTTTGTTTGTTGATGTTTAAAATGTATATGGAGAAGTTTAAATTGATTTTATAAATACTGATTTTGAACGTAAATACAATGCTTTTATTTGGATAATTGGTTTTAAAATACATATATAGATATATATAGATTTTGAATATGTATTTTTGATTGATTTTTCTGTTTTAAGAAGAAAAAAATATAATATATTATATATTTCGTTTCAGTCTATATCAAGCAGATTCTGATTTATTTCATCAATTTCTAGTTATTAGCTCTGTTCGCCAAATTCGTGACAATCTTGCTTTGCTTTGGAATTCGTGCTTGGATTTTTAACTCATCTCATTCTCATTCATCTCTAGCCTCGAAAGGTGAGCAATCACTCATAATTAACGTTCTTATATTTATTAAATTTGATTTTACTTGAAACGACAATTGAAATATGCTGGTGTTACTTATTTAATTATCATATGTATGCCATTATCTGTATCTGTTCACCTGTAAGATATGACACCATATCCTATTATTTATGTTTTATTATCATTGATGTTATATGCCTATTATTGATATGTTATATTATATTCATAACTGTTCAGACTCTGCAAGTTCCCTGTTAGTATAGAATTACCTATGGGTTGAAATGATACATACCCGAACGATCTTGTAGAATAGGAGAAAATCGTTATGGGTTGAAATGATAAACCCAAGCAATTTTTATTTACTCTGAAATTGAATTGGGATTGCGGGTTGAAAAGATATATACCCGTAGATATTTAAATTGTGGATTGAAATGATAAATATCTGTATCATTTGACCATAGGATAGAAAATTATATACAAAAAACGTTGGTCTATATATAGTTTGAAATGATTTCCAAGGTTTAAAAAGAAATATATATGGTTTTATATAAATATTGATTTAAAAATATGATATATAAATTTTATTTTATATATGTTTAAATTCTTGATTTTTAAAATTATATGTTTTGAAAATTCTGAAGTTATAAGTTAGTTTTGAAATTTATTAATTTTAAGATTTCACTTATAAGTTTACTATTTTAAAAGTATATAAAATAAGTTTTAATATAATATAAATTTAATGATAAGCTTTAATTTATTAAAGTTTGATTTAATTAGTACATAGTATGTTTAATTATTTATTTGAAATTATATTTTAAAATAGATTTTATAATAATTTCATAAATTGAGGTTGGAAAGATAAATTTGAAGTTGATTTGGATTTGTATTTGTATTTATTTAAGAATTATACTCAATTAAAATTGATTTGAAACCTATAGAATTCAAGATTTAAAGATATGATTCTATAACTTGATTTTGATTTTAAGGTGATTAACTGAATATTTCAAGTTTAAATAAATTGAAGGAATATTTAGTTTATTTAAATTGTAATTTAAGATTTATCTAAATGATATTGGATTGATTAAGGGAATATTTCAATATTAAATAATTGTAAAGTAGAATTTGAAATATAAATGAGATTATCAAAATTAGTTTTAATGTGTATGAATATTTAAAGCTTTGAAATCTGTTGGAATCGAAATGGTTATTTTGTAGTTTAAATCTATATTTGAAATCAATATAAAACAGTTTATTGAGATTTGAATTGAATTGAAATGGAAGAATTGAGATTTGATTTAAATGGGATTTTTAGGACCAAGTGAGATAGCTCCTCCGATTGGACGCACTTCTTCGATACCATTCTATTACTTTGTGATTGATTGGGTGCACCCTTGGATTTTTAGGAGTGTGGATCGAGTTGGGCGGTAGCTGGGGCTATGCGTTTCCAACAGCCCGGAAGTGTAACTGGTATATCTACCCTGGCATTTCCTAGTTGTGCCTTGTCACCTACCATAATGATCCCACTACGAATTTGATTTGTACCATATCTATAGAGTGCCCTCTGACGACCTCCACTGCGGGGGAGATTACGGTACTGTATAGACTAAGGGAAAATATAAAAATGTGTTAAGGGGGATATGGGTAACGCCTTAACGCTATTTTAATACTTTTACTTTACTATAGACATATTATAATAGCGTATTGTGCTACATAGCAGATAGTTCCACGGATCCTTAGAGGACAGGTATCCTAAACATCCTTTGAGTCACTTGTATTTCAGTTGATGTTTCACTTGAGTTGGATTTATTGATATAAGAATGTTAATCCCGACTCTAGTGTTTTGTGTTTTGCTTTATGCTCGGGTCAGACTGACTGTCACAGCATTTGAGACTCGCCTTTGGAGTTGGAGCTTCGCTTGGAGATCCATCTATATCTATTCAGCTTTCGGTTATTCAGTTGACTCCAGTGATATATTCAGATTTTGTTATTTGACTATTGTATTGGGACTTCTATGTATTTGAGACCTCTGTTATATCTTGTTTTAACTCTGATACATATATATATAGTAGCTTCATGAACTACTGTTCATTTGTTTCTGCTGCTTATTATTATATTACTCTGTGCCTGTTACTGATTTATTTACTGTATATGCCGAGTTTTGCCAAATAAAAATTAACGATCTGATATTTTGAGCAATTCAAGTCCAATATGTGTGGAAGCAAATGGCATGAAATACCAGGTTGTTACATTTCTTCATAGTGCATTCCTTCTTCTTGATTATAACCTTGTGAAACTAGCTTAGCTTTATTTTGGGTTATATTGCCATTTTCTCCAACTTTTTTTATAGTCCCACTACGCACCAATGACTGTTTGATCATTTGATTATGGAACCAACTCCCAAACGTCATTCCGTTCAAATTAGCTAAGCTCTTCTTGCATAGATAAAACCAATAATCATCTGTTGAAGCTTCTTTAAAAAATTTAGGTTCTATGTCAGAAATAAAAGCTACATGTCTCGTTTGATTTAATTAATGTTTATTTTTAACATTAGAATTGACTTCACCAATTATGTTTCCAATTGGATTATCTTTTAAAATTTATGGAGGAGATTTAATTTCATTTTCAATTGGATTTTCTATAGGAATATTTTTTAATATTGGTTGATTAATATCTATTATTTCTTCTTCAACATTTTTATTATTTTTGAAGCTTTCATAAAACAAAACGTGTAGTGTTTCTTTTACTATTTTTGTATGCTTATTTTAGATTCAATATGCTTTGCTTCATTCTGAATATTCCAGTGAATATTCCTTCATCGGATTTCGGATCGAATTTCCTAGTTGATCTTTTGTATTTAATATAAAACATTTTGATCCAAAAAATCTTAGATATGCTATGTTAGGTTTTCTACCATTGAAAAGCTCATATGGAGATGTTTAGTTAGGGGTCGAATGGTGACACAATTTAAGACGTAAATGTAGTGGACATAGCTTAAGGGCAGAAATGTTTTGGTAGTTGGCTGCCACTAAGTAGAGTTCTAGCACATTCCTGTAATGTCCTATTCTTTCTTTCTACAACTTCATTTTGTTGTGGAGTTCTAGGAAATGAAAATTTACGACTAATACCTTTTTGTTACAAAAAGTGCTAAATGACTTGTTTTCAAATTCACCACCGTGATCACTTCTAATATTTTTAATTTTCAAACTTTTCAAAATTTTAATTCTCTTAGAATTTTTTTAAATGTTTCAAAAGTTTCACTTTTTTCAAAAATAATGTCCATGTGTATCTAAAGAAATCATCCATGATTACAAATACATACTTGTTATGATTTCTAGATTGAACTTGAGTGGGACAAAATAGATCCAAATGGAGTATTTCGAGAGTTTGTAGTGTAGAAATGGTTTTCTTAGATTTATAAGATAATTTATTTAACTTTCCTAATTAGAATGCATCAGAAATATTATTTACTTTATAACTCATCTTTGATAACCCTTTTACTAAATTATTTTTAGATAATTTGCTAATAGCTTTAAAGTTTATGTGACAGAATCTTTTGTACCATAGCCAAGGATCATTATCTTTGGTTATTTAACACATGTCTATGTTGTGGTTAATTTTCATATTCAAAATGTAAATATTTCTTTCTCTAATTCCTTCAAAAAATAGATTTTTCTTTCGATTGAAAATATTACATTTATCTTGTAAAAAGAGATACTAAGACCTTTATCACATAATAGACTAATACTTGATAAATTATGTCTTAAATTTTTAACTAATAGTACATTAGTAATAAAAGGTGAATTAGATGTACCATTATTTCTCATGTCTCATTTTCCAATGGCATATCTTTTGGAGTTATCTCCAAATATGAAGGATCCTCTATCTTAGTAGATAATATTGGTTAGGATTTTTTTATTACTCGTCATATGCTTGGAGAAACCACTGTCGAGTATCCATTTTCCTCTTTTCTTATTTGGTACCTAAAAAAATATTGAATTGTATTTGTACCCACTGCCTACGTTAGGACCCTAAGAGTAAGGTCTTAGGAAGCTATACCCAAGAGGGTTTGGTGTTCCATTTGAAAATATAATTAGAATTTTTATGTACACTATATATAAATGCCACTATACAATTATTTCTTATGAGATGGTTGTTAGTCTTGGGAACCCATATCTTTATAGATTTAGGCTTGTTTATCGATTTCTTTTGACTATCATCCTTCCTTTTAAAATTCGTATATAATGACGTATATTTCTTAGGACTAGATTTAACTACCTTGCTAGTTTTAATATAACCCAAACCCTTTTTATTAAAAGAAGATTGTGAATTATTAATAATTCTAAATAGGTTTTATCTACCTTTTTTAATATTTGAAACATTTTTAGAAATATTTTCTAACTTTGTTTTATGGTATGCTACTTCTATACCTAGTGTAATAATGCTAGAATTTAAATCACAATTTTCTTTTGTTAATTTAACATTCTAATTTTTCTAAACTTTTATTTCTCTACTCAATATAATGATTTAAGATGTTAAATTTACACAAGATTCTTGAGATTTCACCAATTCTTCTTCTAATATTTAATTTTCTTCCTTTAACATGTCAACTTCTAACTCGCTTCTATTTAACTTTCCTAAAGTATCTTTAGAATTCATTTTTAGAATTTTTAGCCTATCTATTAACTTAGAAATAATTTCTATTAAATCATCGAAAGAAAATTCACTTACATCATCATTAGTGGTCATGAAGCACATATTCCCTATTCCGAATGACTGTCACTGTGTGAGGAAGAAGATGAGTCTGAGTCATCCAATGTTACTGCAAATGCTTTCTTCTTCTTCTTGTAGAATTCCTCAATTTCTTGAAGTTATTTTTCTCCTTCTTGATGTTCGAGCAATCTTTCTTTATGTGACCTAACTTTTCATATTTATAGCATTTAAGAGATGAAGTTAACAGAATGTTATTGTTATATCTATTGGTGCCAAACCTTTTATTCTTTTTAAATTCTAGAAATTTCATGAAATTCTTAGCTAGAAATGCAATACCATATTCATCTTCGTCGGATTCTTCTTTCTCTACTTAAAAAGCGATTATCTTTCTATCTTGGACTTATACCCATTTTACTTGTAAATTCACTTCAAATGACATGAGATTTCCTATTAACTCTTTTGGTTTTATGGTCGAAATATCATTAGCTTCTTCGATGGCTGAAATATTTTATTCGCGGTCGTCAGTTAAAGAGTTAAGGATTTTCAAAACAATATCAAAATCTGTATATTTTTCTCCTAGTGTAAGAAGTGAATGATAAATATCTTGAAATTTGGAATACATATCATTAATATTCTTATCTTGCTTCATTCTAAAATTTTGAAACTGATTTTTAAACATAGAGATTTTACTTTGTTTAACATTATTCGTACATTCATGAGTTACTTTTAAGGTGGCCAAATTTTATAGCAGTTGTACACATACTAACTCCATTGAATTCATTTTTGTCTAGAGAGAAAAAAGGCATGTTTATGGCTTTAGCATTACTAACAGCATCAATTTTTTGAGTGTTTGACCATTATGCATAGTCATTGGTAGGTACTATGTATTCTTGTCGTATGATATTCCAAGTGTCATAACTATTAGCTTGCAAATATATTCTCATCCAACTTGACTAATAATTATAATTTAATCCGTTAAATAGTGGTGGCCGTGCATTTGATTGGCCTTTATGAAAAGTCGAAGTAGTGATGTCCATATTACTTGAACATCAAAAACTTTGTTACGGTTATATGATGGTCTTGCTGTGATACCAAATGAATTTTGTATGGATTTTTGAATATTGATAATAAAAATACTATAAAGTAAAGTGCAGCAGAGATTCTTATATTAATTCGAACTTCCCGTTCTACATCTAGTCCTAGATTTTTTCTAGATTTAAAGAACACATCACTTAACTCGAAGGAATATGTAGTACAAACTTCTTAAGCCGTCAAACAGGACTTCTTTCCTAAAGATCTCCAACATGACTTCGACTATAAATAATAGTACAATATTTGACTTTATGTACCCTTGAATAGCATGAATGAGTCAATAAAGTATACCCTTGATAATCTCCTTGAGATAATGATTTGAACGTGATGGTTTAGGAAGTAGAAAGTTGAATGCTTTGTAATTCACAAGAATATCGAGAGTAGAAAGCAAGTAAGAATTGGTGAGTAAAAAGGATAGATTTCAACTCTATTTAAAGTTGTGAAGAGTTATATTTGAAAGGTTACAGCTATTAGAAGGATTGCAACCTTCAGGAAGAAGACAACTCTCCAGAATTTGAATTTCTGTGAAGAGACACTTCTTCTCGTACAGTTCACTAGCTGAATTTAAAAATCAGATGGCTGAAATTATACAGAAAAGGAAAAAATAAAATAGTTAAAAAAATACCAATTTCAAATGCCTGAAATTTGTTTCAAGCGTCTGAAATTAGATTTCAGTCATCTAAAATACCTTATTTAGTGTATGTTTATTTTCTTCCATTTTTAATTTTAAATTACTTTGAAAAATTTTAGTTCCTTAAAAAATTAAAAGATGATATTTTTGAAAATAAATTTTCAAAAAAGTATTTGTGTATGTGTGAAATCATTATATAGGAGATTGTACATTTATATCTAAAATAACAAATATACGACTAACACTATTTTTGTCTTTAATATTTGAGTTGGATTCTAATGTTGATCATCTTGTCTCCTTATATATATTCTCGCAAACATAACAGTGTGTATGTGTGTGTATGGAAATGTATAGTTGTCGAATTAAAATTTAAAATTTTTAAAATTAAGATTTCTAAATGTAATTTAAAATTGAAAAGGTAGAAAATAAACATATACTAAAAATGGTATTTCAGAAGTCTGAAACAAATTTCAGACATCAAAATTTTAATTTCAACCATCTTAAATAAGTATTTTTTAACTATTTTGTTTTTTCCTTTTCTTGTATAATTTTAGCCATTAGATTTTTAAATCCAGCTAGCTAAACTATATGAGAAGAAGTGTCTCTTCATAGAAATTCAAATTCAGGAAAGTTGCCTTCTTCCCCAAAGGTTGCAGTCCTTCTAATAGTTGTAACCTTTCAACTAGAACCCTTCACAGCTATAAATTGAGTTGAAAACTATCCTTTTTACTCACTAATTCTTACTTGCTTTCTGCTTTCTATATTCCTATGAATCACAAAGCATTCAACTTTCTACTTCCTAAATCATCACATCTAAATCAACATCTCAAGGAGATTATAGGAAGGGTGTACTTTATTGATTCATTCGTGTTATTCAAGAGCACATAAAGTCAAACATTTTACTAGTATTTGTTGTCTATTTCATGTTAGAGATCTTTATGCAAGAATTCCTATTTGACAGCTCAGGCTATTTGTAATATCTATTCCTTCGGATTAAGTAGGGGTGTTGTTTAAATCCAGAAAGACTTTGGGACTGGACATAGAATGGAAAGTTTGGACTATTATAAAAATCTCCGGTGCACTTCAATTTATAGTTATTTATTTTCGCTATTATTATTTAAAAGTTTAATTAGTAGAACTATTCATATTACTTGATCCGTAGTGACTTTCAGGCTTTGTGCATAGAAGATAGGACACATTGACCATCGGATTGTATACTCGATGTTTCGATATGCAAGTTTACCTTCGAGATTGTTTACATGGTCTGTGCCTTAGCCGGTTTACATTTGAGATTATCTACTCGGTGTATAACTATGTATTCTGTTATTGAGAATGCTTGCTCAATGTATGGTTAGGTATATTAAGGGTTGCTACACCATAACATGTAATTGACTAGTTCCTTATACGAAGTGCACATAGGCAAATGAACACCCTTAACTTGTATAGATAATAAGTGGAAATTTAATTACTTATTGACACCATACCACTAGTGATAAAATTCACTCATCTAAGATTGTCCGATCCCCTCCATTGCTCCCTCTCTATATCTATTACAAAAGGACAAAAAAGTAGGTAAGATGGCTAGAATAAGGTGTGTAGAAAAGATGACATGGATCTTTGGAGATATATTTATTTATATCCATTTTCTTATGTACCTTATTGTAGCCAAACTTATAGTGTATTCCTATTTAAAAGCTCTTTGTAAGATACTTCTTGTATGGACCACAATTATTTTAAGGTAGTATTGGTTTGGGTTATTTTCAGTATTTATATTTTATTCCTTCCATCGCAAGGTCTAAAAGTATAGAATTTATAAATTATGTTTGTCTTTGTACCATATAAATCACAAAAACTAAACGATGCGTACTTCTTAGTATGATGCGAGTTCAAACACCGTTTTTGGCTTTGAATTAGTGTTTTAGAAGGCGTAGATTGTTACATCTGTCATTGGCATGATGCCCAAATCTAGAATGGATTCCAAGTACATTATTAAAATATGGTTTTAATAGTAGTACCTAAAGGAATATGATCCATTGGCGTCAAATGTGTCTTCGAGAAGACCAGTGTAGTTAGAATATAATAAGCAATGTTGATAAAATAACATTATAATTTCAATTATTAAAATTAACGTGACATATTTTTCATTCAATGTGCTTTTGTTAATTCATATTTTACTTGCAAAATTATCACCAACATGAGTTTTGGGACATTTATGTTGAAGTAAAAGTCTAAGTAGTGATTTAGAATAGATTATTTGCACTTAACAACCAAAGTGTCCAGAAGTCGGTAGGAGCAATACTGAGTTTGTAGGTTTTAGATATGATCTAAGAACCGATACAATAGTTCATTCTACAAGCATTAGAACTAAGGAAATATTTCGACAAAGGATTCAAACAATTTAGTTTTCAATCAAAATGTAAAGGTACCGTGATTCTATAAGCAAGAACATTGAAGGTACTAAAATACTTTTAAAATTATAAGTAAACAAAAAAATTATGATTATTAATGATGTACCTATATGAAAATCATTTTAGTTTGGTTGTTTAATGCTCGATATTGGATTTGAAAATAACATCTTTTGCAATTAGTATAAAAGGATGTTGGGATTGTCTCAAACGATATACATAGACTCCATATTAAAATGTTTAATACAGAACATATGAGAAGGATTCCATATGCATCGACAATACGAATTATCATATTTGTTGTGTTGTCTACTATATTGTAATTTTCTTACGTAACTGGTACAGTGAGAAAATATCAAATCTCAGTTAAGATCTCTTAATGGTAGTTAAGAGCATTTTCAAATACTAGAGAATTATTTATTCAAATTGCGAGCTTATTATGAAGGGGTATTCAGATTTGAATTTCATAAATGATATCGAGCATAGTATGTCAACCTTAAATTTATATTCAACCTTAATTAAGGATTTTTAAATTTGAATTGTTCCAAACAAGAGGTTGTGGGTGATTCAACCAGAAGGAAAAGTGCATAAAGCACTGTAGCAAAAGCTGTATATATATAACACAAAATTTATAACTAAGCTAGGGGTAATTCCAAATGTTGAGAATCACATAACATTTTTATATGAAAATAATGATGCGATACTGATCGCGAAAGTACTTAAAGATCAGTGGAAGTCGAGAAATATACTCCAAAAAGTTCATCAGTGTACTAAATCGTTTAATAAAGGACTAAATCGACCATTTTTAATTAATTACTCATGCCTTCTTAAGGTACAATGGGCTACATACGGATATTTATTGTATAACTATATATTAACTCATCCAAAGGTTTTCTATTGGTTAATAACAACTAGGTCAAACAGGAAAGCTCAAAGTGACGATGGCATACAGTTCTTTTGACTTGAGAATACTATTGAGCTTCAATGTGGATACACCACTTTGATTATAGTTAATCATGGCACGTCAGCTATTGAGTGACTATAGTTGGCTCTGAGTTGAAACACTGGAAATGAAGCACTATCCAATAGGGAATTCGTCTCCTCGGTTGTATGAAGTTAGCATCACGGTCAACTGTAGTCGACTTAATGTCAAAGTCTTTGGCCCAAGTAGTATGGTCAGTAATAAATGTTATTATTTACCCAAGGACTTTGTTTATGGACTAAACGAGTTGAATATGGATGGTAATGGAATTTTGATCAAAAATTTCCATAAATTATAAAGTGATATAGTATTGATGAAGAGAATGAGTTTAAATAATCATTGCTAAAAGATACCTTTTAAATTTGCAAAACTGAATTTTACCAATGAGATTTGCAAGCGATGAGTTCGGCCAAACTGTCACACTATTAGCTAAGGTGATTTTTAAACATTAGTATTTGAATTGTTTGAATATTACTTGCTAAATGAATTCACATATGTGATAGCACAACTGAATTAGTTTCAGACTTTAAAACACAACTTGTCTAATTAGTTTTTAAAGTGTCATAAATTAAGTAAATTGATTTATATTCAAAATTAAATTAATTGTTGTTGTATTTAATATTTGGGGTGTTTTTAATAAATGGATCAGTAGCCTTTAGAAATATTTAAGTGCTATTATGTTATATATGTGTATCAATACACTATACCGATAAGCATTAAATTGGATTTAAATAGAATTAATTACTATTTGATTTTGATATCCGTTTGATCTGTAATAGACCTGGTATATGGCATCAAAAATTGTATTGGGGGAGGAGGTCTTACGATATAACTTGGTAAGAAGATACGGTGAAAGATATTTCTACTAGATCCCTTATTTAAGTGTAACTAAGCCTGCACTTTTCTTTATAATTTTTTGCTCCACCTCTCCAATTCTTGGCTACCATTTTCCTTCCTTATTTCTAGTCCTATCGAGCATACATCCATCCTAAATAAAATAGAATTTTTTTTAAAGTGTCGGCACTCTGAAGTTTGCACCTTTAGATAGAAATCTTGGAGATTTAGCAGACGATTTGAATCAACGTGAGAATCAAAAGCCGCTTCACTTAGGTGTATTATTTTGTATTATAAATATTGTTCATTACATGTTTTTCATATCAATATTATGATTTTATATATATGATATTGTCTCCCTATAAATATTAATGTGCATTTATATCAAATAATTAAGCTATATGGAACTGTTAATTTAAATTCAAAGTTTAAAATTAAGAAAGATTGTAAATATTATAAGTTCGACCATGTTTATATTCTACTATATTTATATATACTAATTTCTAAATATTAAAAATATTTGTTTTTAATTTTAAATGGTTAGTTATTAATTTTAAAACTTTCAATACCCTAAAACTATTATATGTGTGTGTGTGTGTAATTAAATTATTTTAACTGTTAAAATCAAAAAAAAAACTTTGTCCAAAAACATAATTTTATTTAATTATAATGTATATATACGGATTATTATTTAATCCAATGTTTAGTTTTAATACTATTATATATATAAATATATATATTCTTTTAATAAAAATTAGCTTTTTGTTTTTTATTTCTTACTGGCCAAATAATTTTTTACATATATATAATATAAAATATTTATTTTGTAATACATACATAGACGCAGATATAAATTGTTTATACATATATTACAGTGTTGTATATTTTAGAGAAATAGATAAATAAAAAATATACAAATAAATAAGTAAAAAGCATAAATTATTTTCAACTGCAGTAATTATTTTATATATTTATACATATTTACATTTGATTATAAATATATCATCTTATATTCTAAGATCTGGTTTTGAATTTTACAATGTTTGACTAAGTGATAATTAGATATTCTAAATACAAAATTTGTATTTAAAATTTGTTGACGTAGTAAAAATTAGACAAAATGTTTTACATTTTATTATATGTAAATAATTTCAAAAATATGTTTATATGTTCTATTATAATACATAATGTTTGAGAAAATAAACATATATATAAATGGCTAATGTGTACATAGTGGATATAAATCTCAATATTTGCTTATGTAATCGTTAACCATGCACACTTTGCTATGTTGCACAATACACTTACACACATACACGCATATAAGTATATATTGATATACTCAAAACTTGTAAACATTAAATTAATTAGCATACATTAATTAGTTAAATCAAGAAAATTAAATAAAATATGATTTGTTAAACTAACTATATTGGATTTAGTATAACTATTAGACTTCATTGGTCCATTAAGATCCAATTAGGTAATTTCTTTTGAAATATACCATTTTCACTCGCTCTGCACCAATCTAGTTCCAACATATATAATTTTATGTAATCTCGAAATCACTCTAGTATAATATTTGAAATTAGTCTTGAAAAAATAGAAGTTCATAAAATTTCAATATGAGATAGGAATTATAAACATTTACATAAATAATTTCAACTTTTTATTTCTACAACAAGAAATTAGGCCGAAAGGCTACAGAGTCGTGGGTAATAAGTTTCTAGGACATGATAAGAGATAAAAGAAAATATCATTTTGTGAAGTGTTTTAGGAAAATGATAAATGACAATGATACATATAAAACTTTATTTTATCATTTTTCCTTAAAACTAATTATTCCGAAGTGTTGTGCACGAAACTTATAACCCTGGACTAAGAAACCCTTTAAGTGGAAATCCTCTTTTTACAAACTAAAGAAAATATGCAAGACGTTGAAATCCTGTTTTAAAAATTAAAATTTAATAAGATCAAATAAACATGAAAATGTTTGATCGAAAAAGTATTATTTATGATTTAAGTAAATTAAATATTAAAATATGTTTGTAACTGTTATCGAAAAAATCCACAGTCTTGGAATTGATTTAGATCCATAAAGGAAATTCCATTATGTAAAATGATGAACACTAAACAAGAACCACATCTAAGTCTAATGGAACTAGACTACAGAGTGATGAAGTAATAGATTAAAAGGCTCGAGAGAGATCAAAGATGGAGTTTTGTAAGAAAAATACAAAGTAAGTAATCAACTTTATCGATTAGTATGATGACAACCATAGGACTCGAACCCCACTTCTCTTGGAAAGCAACACCATGCACTAACCACTGTGCTAAAAGATCATTGTGTTAACTTTCTAAGAGGGTTATTACAAACTATCCCTCTTAAAGAGCCCAACATCCTCGTTGGCTCCTCATCACACACCACCCAGGTGTTGGGTTTGTAATCTGCACCAGTACTACACTGAGTAACATCCGCAATAATACAACACACAATTCCAACTAGGTATTGGCTCTGATACCAAATGTGATAACCGTGGGACTCAAACTCTGTCGCCTATGGAAAGCAACACCATACACTAACCACTATGCTAAAAGATCTTTGTGTTAACTTTACAAAAGGGATGTTATAAGTATCGATCAATCCATCGATCGGTGCGGTTCAACCCAAAACTAGAATTTCAGGACCACTTTGCTTCAACTATGATTATACATGCAATATTGAATAAAGAGACAAGTGATGATGTGAAATCGATTGGAATCGATCAACTAGCATTGGTAATTTTTCCTTAAAGATCCAAGACTTTATGACTTAAGTAACATTGAAGAAGAAGTTAAAATTGGTCAATGTCATTGATTGGTATTGATTAATATCGACTGGAACTGGTCGACCAAAACCCCAGGACATGTACCGAATTGACCTGTTCTTTGCGTTGGAAACTCATATCTAAAAGTTCGAGCAAATCACTGGATGATTTGGCGATTCTAATATGGAAATCCATCTATAAATAGCAAGCTACAACATATGGAAATAACTTTTTAGCAAATCTACTTGACTTTTGATGCTTTGATCAACTTTTCTTATGGAAAATCCTTCCAATCCAATATTTAACCATTGTACTATGAAATTCTCTTGTAAAATTTATTGTTCTAACAAAGAGTAATCAATAAGGAAGATAAAGCATACATAGGCTACAGATTTTTCGAACCACTATAAAAATATTATGTCCCCATTATCTTTGATGTCATTCATTTATTTTCTACGTTACCATCCATTTCTGGTGTTAACTCAAAAAATGCTAATATTTTTCATGCTTTCATTGAGAGCTACTCACGTCAAACCCATTGAAGATGAAGAAGCTAACTATTATGAAGACTGCTAGCGAAGGAAACTAATCAGAACATGGGGTAGCCATGAAGTTTCCTCCATTTCAAGTCTACCATCAAACTTTTTGACTATGGATGAGATGGAAGGAATAACAAAAAATATGCAGATGATGTTGAACAACCTTTTCCAACAAATGGAGCAAAAAAGAGTGACTAGAGCAATGATGGATCAGACGCACAAGGACTTACAATACTTAGCCCTTGGCATCCATGATCGATCAGCACCATGACTACAATCGATCGGTTCTGATCCATCTGGCCAACCAGGCAGGGTTGATCTGGATCCCGAACAAGGAAAAGAACATCGGAGAAACCAAGATCTAAATGTAAACCTATAGGCATGGAGAATAACTAGGAGATACCTATAGAAACGAGGACCACGAGGAAGCCTTGGATCAAAGGCATGTTGAACCTCAAATATTTCAACTAAATCAAGAAGATCTTATACGTAGGATAATACGACATGTGCTTCCAAGTAGAGCCTCGGGTCAAATTTTGGAGGATGTGAATTGAAATTTATTCACCCTAAATGTTTGATACAATAGGAATCCACCTAATTTCAGGCTACTTGCGTTGGAGACGTACGATGGGTGAACCGATCCTATAGTTCATCTGATAAGATACATCCAACACATTGGAGTTTTAGGAGCTCCAAAGGATGTGGTGGGTTATTGCTTTCCATTGTACTTAAATAATTTGGCTACGATGTAGTTTTTCTAACTTGATAATGGATCTATTAGCATATGAGTCAACTTACCTGAGTTTATAAGCCAGTTTAAGGTACATATTGTTTGACCAAGGAGTGTGATGTCACTTTCAAACGTGAAACAGAGGAATAATGAATCATTGCGAAGTTATTTAACAAGAATTAAAGAAGTGGTCGGTGCAGCTCAATATCTTATTTCTTTAGTGGTTTTATAGCATTGGTTATAGGGGTTGATAGTTATACTAAGTTTAAAAATGGGTTGGTGAGGGATCTGCCAGTGTATGTAGTGGACTTCCATTATCGAGCTTAAAGGTATTTACATCAAGAAAGATGTGGAAACTGAAAATGTCGAAGTTGTTATTGTTAAGGATGGAGGGCCATCCAAGATAAGTTTTGAAAAGGATAATGGAAAGAGAAATGTAGATGATGGCCTTAGAACTCCAAAGCATCCTAGGAGCGAGTCAAAGTTTTCTTCTTACTTTGACCCATCCAAGACTCCAAAAAGGATTTATTTGGAAACTAAGGGAGAGATTTAATACAGAAAACCACCCTAGAGAGAGGCCATGGAATGGGAGAGAACATCTGGGATCTTCCGTTTATTCCATGAGTTGGATGGGGATGAGATAAACAAGTGCAGACACTTGCGAGATATAATGATGGAGAAAGATCAGAGCAATTGATTATAACGATATTTGAGGAATTCAATAACCGTAGGACAAACCACACTGGTATCGTAGACACAACCGCCTACTATGGCGGATGATGGTTGCAATGGAGGATGTAGAACATAGCATGGTTATCCCATGATCAAGATGGTTGAAACTAGGTTTATTTGTTTCCACTTTACTCTATTTATTATTTAAATAAACCATAATGGTTTACTCTCAGACCGCTTACCCATGTACACAAGCTTGAGCGATCCTCTAGGCATGCTTTTAATCTAGGCCTGAGAGTAATCCTTGATTGGGTTATTGAGTTTAGGTTTTTGTTTGATGCAATTTGATTTGATGGAATAAGGTTGTTAAAAAATATATTGAACGATTTGTTGACCATAAAGTCATATGAACATAATGATTGATTTTGATAATGATATGAGGTACTGACCGAATTTGATCATCCCTTATATTAGACACCTAAACTGATGGATTATGGTTTCCCTAACCGAAGAGATAGGGCAATGAGCCATGAAGTACAAGCCACCTCAGTGGAGATAGAGTGGATGAGCTTGTATATGATAACAATTCCCTTACTAGAGAGTGAGCCGATGGACTCGCCTTAAACATTGAGTCCCTATGTCGGAGAGTTAGTGGATAGGCTCAGTAGATTTATGATTTTCTTATATGGATAAATTAAAGCTTTACTTCAAGGTATGGATATCTTTCTGATTTAGAATGACTTGATAATGATTATTAAACAACTGATATGTATTCTTTCCTTTATAGCTAATCTTATTTATAATGGGGTTCTAAGAGATCTAGATAGTTTTATGAGTAATGCTTCAATTGGGGACAATACATCAATTTGACACATTGATACTTGACATATGGTTAATTACTAGTGATAATTTGATCTGGTCAGACTTGCTTGTAATGGGACTTTGGGAGATACCAACCGACTTGTAAGCAATGCTCTGGCTAGGGTAAAACATTAATCATGCACACTGACACATGATTTATACTGCATGATAGGGAAATATATGATTTATGTATGATATACGAACCCTGAGAGAACACACGACGATGACGGTTTATGACTAATGTTTAGGCAAGGATATGAGTCCTTAACTTTGAAGGGCCTAGAGCGATCTTTGATTTACAAGTGAATTTGAGGGAATTGGACGATTCACCACAACTGATTTGATAATTATCCGAAGAAAAATAATGATAATTTTCCAGTATCGATACATGTTCTTGAGCAAAGCACGCTCTATATCCACAAAAGTATGCTTTGGGAGACATATATTTTCCATAAGTTTTCCACTGTCTTGAAATTGACTTGAATCAACAGAGGAACTTCCATTGTGTAAAATGATTAACGTCGCACAAGGACCACATTTAAGTCCAATGAACTGGCCGGAGTACGAAAATTATAATTCACAGGAGAGATCAAAGATCGAGTGTCGGAAGAAAAATACTCAATAAGGAATCAACATGATCGGTCGGTACCGTTCGAACCATCAATCGGTGTTGGTCGATCTAAATCTAGAGTTTTCTATTATGATTATATAAATACTAGTTTTGTCATTGGATATCTGAAATATCTGAAATCCATCCGCATCTGTATCCGAAATACGAATAAATATCTGATATCCTCAAAAAAGGCTACGGATGTGGATACGAAGGTATCCGCATCTGAAAATTATCCTTCCATTTTTTGTCAAGATTATAGTGAATATTTTGTGTATTTTAATATAACGATAGACATGTATTAATTTTTTTTATTAAGCTAATAGTTTGTATTATATGAATTTAATGCATATTAATTGCTCAAAGCAATTTATTATCATTCTTTTTGTTTATTTTTCACACTTTTATAATCAAAGGGATTAAAAAATGTTTATTTTAAACCAAAATTTTCTATTTGTATTTCTTGATTTATTGATCGTTGGTGGATAAGATAATTAGCCGATATCCGTCCGTATCCAAGAATGCACATATTTGATATCCGAAAATAATTTCTGATGCGAATGCGGATATGAGTATCTAAAACTATCTTTTTACAGGCCCAATACATACAAATTTGAAGAAAAAGGCAAGTGATGATGTGGCATCGATTGACACCGATCGATGATTAATGATAATTTTTCCTTAAAGATACAAGACTTGATAACATAAGCAACATGAAAGAAGAAGCTAAGATGTCAATGTCATTAATCGATACCGGTCGATATCGATTGGAACGGATCGATATCGATTGGAACAGATCGATATCGATTGGAACCGGTCGATCAAAATTCTGGGGTATGTGCTTATTCAACCTGTTCTTTGGGCTGAAAAGTCAAGTATGCATGTTTGAGCGAATCAACAGATGATTTGGCGATTATGATGTGGAGATTCATCTATAAATAGCAAGTTATAACATATGGAAATAGACTTTTTAGCAAATCTACTCGACTTTTGACACTTTGATCATTTTTTTAAGGAAAACCCTCCAATCTGAGATTTAACCATTGTGCTTAGATTTTTTTTCTTGTAATATTGGTTGTTCTAGTAAAGAGTAATCAATAAAATTGATAAAGTGGACGTAGATCATAGATTTTTGAAACTACCATAAAAATATTATGTCTCTATTATCTTTTTTCTCTTTGATTTCTTAAAATTTTTAGTTACTACGTTTAAGTCAATTTGGGGTGTTAGAACGGTAACAAAATTGTGATGACTATATAGTTCTTTAAAATCTTGTGCTAGTAGGATGAAGATAGAGAACCAAATAAATAAAATAAAATATATGTTTATGAATAAAACAATGAAAATGTTTTAAACAGATTTGGTGGTTTCGAGATTATGGAATAAATAAACAGAATAAATGGTTATGTTAGGACTGAGATTTTATTTTGTGATCTTACTAAAATAAAATTGTGTTTTTAGTATGAGTGAGAACCGAACTCATGAACTTATAAAATAATAGTGTATTTTTAATCAAGAATGGGAATCAAAATTGAGACCTCATAAATACGAATATTGGGGTATTTTTGGAAGTTTGTGTTTACACTAGAAAGTGCAATACCAAATGTATTATAAACACAAGCGTTATGTCACGTGAATTGTTTTTCTATAAGTTATATGTGTTTAACACATTCATGTGAAAATGATTTGCACAAATATTTAGTCATGTTTTTTTGTTGAAATTTTGTGTAGTTAGTTTGAATTTTATTTCTAAGTTGCAATATTTAGTTTTTTTTGTTAGTTTGAATTTTTCTTTGTATTATTAATTATTCAAAACGAATTTGTAAATCGAGTTTATTTGTTAGATCATATTTTTAAGTGATATTAATATTAAGTAATATCTATAAAATGACGTTTTTGGTAGTTCACGCTAATACCAACAAAGTGTGACACTAAAGGTATTACAATTATCGTTAAAGATCACTAAAGAATACATATCATTGTTGTTGTTGTTAAAATAAATAAAATTCTTATATTCTTTTGTAGTTTGGGTTTATATGTCCATATATTCTGATTTATCTGAAGGCCTATTAAGTACAGGCTTTTAGCCCACATTTGAACAAGGCTGCACCATAAAAGAATAATGGGCATGACTAGCTAAAAGAAGTTAAAATAAAACAGAATTGTGGACCTGTGAAAAAGTAAGGTTGGAATTATCGATTTACATTGTTTATTGAACAAAATCTATTTTAATTTTTGTTTTTATAGTATTCAGCAAAAGAATGTTTAACAAAAAAATACGTTTCTAGAGAACTAAAAAAGTTATAAATTCTGAAGCTTAAAGATTGATATATTGCAACCTTTTTGAATTTTTTATTAGTTTACAGTTCCCAAAATCTCTCAACACTAGCAATTTTGAAAATTAGATAGAAAAAAAGAAAAGTAGTTCGGTTATTCATAAGCAATCAGTAAAAAAAAATTCGGTTAGTTTTGGAAGAGCTGTAAAAATGTGGTTTGGTTATTTGTAGTAATAGAAATATCAATGATGCAAAACGTTTTACTGCCAACAAAAAAAAAAAAAATGAAAGAAAGAAAGAAAGAAAAAATTGGGTAAAGAAAGGTAAATTTATGAAACGACATCTTATACTCCACGTACATAATTCACAAGCACACAATTTTCATCCACGACAACGCAAGTCATGACGCCACCCCATTCTAAGCAGGCTCACAAACAAACACGTTCAAGTCGGTTTCTCCAAAGCTTCAGTCGTAAACTGCATCATTTGTGCACAACAAAGCCTTCATTATTAGGACTGTAATACACAGGCAGACCAATACTCGTACCATTAGCTTCTTCATCGTTATCATTCACACACTTTGCATCTGCACTGAAAACTTCATGTAGTTCTCTTCCTTTTCCCCATAACACCATGTACAGTCCCACCGTTATCAGAACCGATCCTATTATTCTGCAGCCAAACACCAAATAATATCAAATATGAGTATACATATAAACTGTAAATGAACAAAATTATATATGAGACTTACGTTCCCATGTAAAGTTTTTCGTCTAGAACTGCCCATCCTAAAACAGCAACTATAATGAGAAGCAAGGGGTTGAACATGGACACAAATAGCGGACCTCTTTTCTCTATGCACCATGACATGAGCGATGTTGCAAATCCAGATCCTATCAAACCCTGAAATTGTTCGCAAATCATGGATTAACAATCATTTCAAGTATCGGATTTATGTATGTAATACGTATATAGATAAGTTTACCAGGTACAGAACGGTGTAAAGCCGAATATCCCAACCCAAAGCCCAGGCCTGGACCTTCCTCTCGATGGCGGCTCCAAAGATGAAACATTCTGCCGCGGCCATCCAGCACATGATGGCGGAGCTGGTGTAAGGGGAGGAGAAAGTCTTGCTCATCTTCGCCTGAATAATGAACCACACTGCATAAGCAAAACAGCTGGCGATCACCAACATCGCCCCCAACAACATGTCTGTCCCGCTGCCGCTTGCCCCGTTGGTCGACTCCGTGGCCGTCATCGCTTCTGCGTACCTCCAGTGGATGTGCGACGGCCATATGTGGACTAACGACCCTTTGTAGAACGTCATCAGCATGGATCCTCCTATTCCCAATATTGTTCCTATTATCTTTGCTACTCCTGATGTCTTTTTTATTCCCACCGTTTCCATCCTGTTTAACAAAGACACTACAAGTTAATTATAAAAAAAAAATACTATGAGAATGAGATATTTTTACTATACTGTTCATTTAAAAGCTTTCGGTACTACATGCTAAGAACTAGTGTTAAACAAACGCCATAAGCTAATATATAAGGCTTAAAAATGACACAATCACAAATGTCTAATCTGTTTACATAACAAAAATCCAAACATGTATGTCATGATACAGTTTTGGACCCTAAGATCAAAGATACATAGTGAACTAAAAGGTTTGGTGAACTTTAACAAGGTAACGTGTACCTACAATCCTCCAATGCAATCAAAAGACATTCCACTTTTTAAAGCATTGCATTAAGTATTAACTATTTAAGTCTTCAGACGTTTGAAAGCATGCATGCCTGTATGGTGTGAGTTGCTTGCTTTTTTTCTAGTCATGACAGCAACGTTACTGTAAATTTACATATTACAAGATGTTTTATTCATTGCGAAAATACGGTAGCCAGCAGTCACAAATTAAATGCAACGCCTAACAAATACGAAAACGTTGACTTATAGGGATCACGGGTTGCCACGTGTCTTGGCGTCTAGGTCAAGGATCTGCGTGGCAAGGGAGTTGCAACAATACGATGAGTGGACCCCACTTCAGATGCTTTAACATGTGACTTTCTTTGTTTCGCCTTTGATTAGATTGTTGTTCATACCATACTATACTAATTATGATGACATCATCATTGCATTGTTTTCGTGTTCCTTTTATTTGCATTACCATAATGTACATGTTAGCTTATCTTTCTAATTTGGCTCGTTTTTTATGTGTCTCGTTTAATTTCTTAAGTTGAAAGACAAAAAAAAAAACTTGAAAGTCACAACATATGTGCAGCTGTATATATGTAGTAACTAATTAATTAACTGTTGTTCACTGTGTTATTTCGAAAATAAAATTTCATTTGTCATCTTTACCTACTATACACAAGGGTTTGATTTCTATCGAAAGTTGTTGTGTTGGATAAGTCCTTCAATTTTATTTTATATTTTTAAAAATTTGTTCAAAGTTATTAGAATAGAAATGATAAGATTACCTAAACGGGACAGCCATGATGAATGTGATAGCAGGCAACATGTTGTTCAAGGCGCAAGCAATAGTTGGAGACGAATACTTCAGTCCCAGAAAATATGTAAGCTGATTCATGGTCGCCCTGAAATACATTACGCCCATTTGAATATTTTTCATCAACCAGTAATTATGAGATATATATAGTGATATTATATTTACCCGAATAATGAGCAGAAGAATATCTGTACTAAGATTTTCTTTGTGATTCTCATTCGAGATTTCCTGCAAGAATACATATATGTAGCATAAAGCAACAAGCAGCATATTCATTTTCATATTCACTACATACATTTTAGTTTGAGAGATCAACACATGCTGAAAACTAATATATTTTTTAGGAGTAAAGAAGTGTATATATATACCTCTCCAAGAAGTAGGCAATTGGAGTCAAGAAAACACTTGCAATAATTTGGCGATAGGCAATCATGACATATGCGCTCATGCCAGAATCCATAGCCAGCTTCGACAAAATGTTCAAGCCTGCGAAGCCTACTTGAACCAAAACCATGATCAAAGTTGGCATGTAGTCACCCATGCTTTTGAGGCTGTAGTTGCTATAGTGTATAGATATGCAGTGCCTCTCTTCTTTACACGCTTCTTTGAGAAGCACACGAGATGTTATAAAGAAGAGAGAACTGATTGAAGCTTGTTATTATGAAATGAGGCAGAACAGGAAATGAGATATTTATAGGAAAATAGTAGGGTGGAGAGAGAGAGAGAAAGAAAGGAAGAAAACTAACGTGACGTTTTCCAATTAAGGTTCATGTAATAGCATGCTCAATTGTAACAACAGAAAGTGTAGAAGAATCCATATATGCTACAACAACTAGTAGTCTTTCTTTAGAGGTCATCATTTTTAGTTTTTAAAAACAAAGCGTCTTATTGTTTCATTCATTAATTATATTTCCATTTCCATTTACATAATCATTTGGATGATAATGAAAAGTAAATTGAAAATGTAGTGTAATAATCAAAGAAGTTTATAATCCTTGCTATACAGTGAGAATGTACACGGAGAATTTTATTGACTTTCGGGGAAAGAAGTTTTTTCATAAATATATGTGGTTTACGAAACGAGCTTTTATAATTCTTGAGTTTATTCCGAGGAGGGAATTAGCTAAAAGAAAAGAACCGTGCTTGATTTAAGAACAAGTTTTTTCATTTTGTGTTTTTAATATTTGTTTGTGGGGAATGAAGAAGTTAGAACATCCTAATCAATCCAATAATGGAAAGAAGAGGCAGAAAAACATAGATATTGATGATTTTTCAAAATGCGGAAAACACAATAATACAATTTTAAATTTTATATGTTAAAATTATTTTCCTAATTGATTTTCTTTACCTGCTTCGGCATCCTCGTATATTTTAAAATAAATATTGAAAATGCAAAACACAAAACTCAATTTTCAAACCAAACGCTAACAAAACTTTGTAAGCTATTTTACTTCCAAATGATAAGTTTCAAAGTTCATGTCCGTGGACAAACTTCGCAACAACTCACCGTCCTCCATTCGATTATGATCGCCAGGTTGTTTTATAGCGTTAGTCTTCAGGTGAATTATTATCAAAAAATCGTGAGAATTATTATCAAAAGATCTTATCAAAAAATCGTGAGAATTATTATCAAAAGATCGTCCGTGAAGCCAAAAATAAATTTAATGTCCTTGAAACCAAACAAATTCAAGAGTTTGATGATGTGATTTTGGTTCGGTTAGTTGATAGTTTAGACTACGGAACTGAAGCTTATAAGTCCGCTCAATTGAGATTGACATTTGTTGTCACTAATGAACAATGTAAAAAAAAAAAAAACAACAACAACAAGAAGAGTTTGTCTATTTTCCCCTTATCTATATTGCTCCAAATTAATTACAACAATAATCATAGTACGGGTATAGTAAAGCCGTCCGTTGATCCAAACTCCTATATTCCAGATAAATTTATATAAGATAAGAAAACGTATGGTAAGAATCGAATCTGTTTCTTTTTATCAGAACTCAAGTCTCATTTTCACTGCGCTGTACCTGCGGATATAATTTTGGTAATTTAGCTCCTGCCTTTAGATGACAATTATAATTTCCTGTAAATGCTCTTCTAATATGTTTTTTATATAAAAAAAAATCAAAAAACAAAAAAGTAAAATGCACAATGATGGAGTCTCAATAATGGTCTAATTAAATTATGTATTATGGGAATAGTGAAATGAATACCAAGGAAGAACAGTCGCATCGTTCCACATATCTCTAAAAATTTATGATGTGTACGCGGAAAAAAAGCAAATAAATGGAACGGTTTTGAAAGCATTAGCTTATCTTTAGTTGTTTCTTGCACCACACATTTCTCTTTTCTTCGTACATAAAGACAAAATGGCTTAAGTAGCTGGAGCACACTGATTATGAAAGGATCCAATTTCCCTTAACGGGTCTGCCCGTTTGCTATTGTGCGGTTCATGTGCTTTGAACATTCTAAATTGCACTGTTCAAATATTTCACTGAATAGCTTGACATATAGCTTGCCCCACTTTGAACCTCTCATAACACCGTCTGTAATCTGCATGACTGCGTGTATATGTATGTATGTGTGTGTATTTTGATGGTAAATTAATTATATTATATTAAATTATCTTTTTTATATCAAAATTAGTTAAACAATATTATAGTTTATCTGCAAAGTATTAACTATAAAGGAAATCACTGCTTCAGTGGAATATGAGAATATGGATACGAGATGATGTGGGGAGAATCAAAAATGTCGGCTGAATTTATGGGAGCTCCATCTTGTTTTAATTTCTCAAATTTTCGCCGTTCCTCTGCCCATTGATTAAGCATTTTTTGGGATACAAATTACATTTAAAAAATTATTGATCATGGGTGATTAGAAGATAAACCTTTTTTTATTTAAATGACCGACTAACAGCATTTTATAGTCACTTTGTAGAAACGAGTTTTTTTTTTTTTTTTTTTTTTTTTGTAGAAAACGTTAGCAAATATAAAATAGTTAAATTTAAAATTTTTCCATACCTTTGATAGACAAAATTAAAAATCATAAATAAAAATATTGTGAAAATTATATTGAGATTATAATTTTAACATGTGATATAATTTATGTATTAAAATTTTTATTTGAAAATAAACGTTATTTTTTGCGGCATTCAAATTCTCGCTAAATTTTAATTTTAAATTTTTATGTAGTTTTGATAAGTAAAAGTTCAAAATTATAAAGAAAAACATTATAAAAATTACGTTGACATTAGAATTTGAACTTATGGTATAATTTATGTATCAAAATTTTCTTTTGAAAATAAATGTTATTTTAGTTTTGAGCGGGATTCGATATTTTCAGAACTTCACGTTCGTACCAAAATATTGTATTCTATTCCAGCTATCAATAAAGATTTTCATATAAAGATAGTAATTTTAGACGGAATTCTTTTAACCCAAATCAAGGAATGGTGAAATTGTGGATTGTGTTTGTCATGAAGTTCCAAGATTATATGAAACTATATTGTCAGTTAATCCATTGTTAACCAACGAAAGTATTAAGAGAATTTTCAAAAGCTGGTTTGGATTTTTCTAGCATTTTCCAAGTCTCATTGGAGTACGATTAAAGACCACTATAACCATGAATAGCAAAACATTTATATTTTAAGAAAGAAAATGGACACATAATAAATTGTTGCGAAGGAATCTAGCCCAAAGTTTAAAAGAAAGTATTTAACATGCAACTTTAACGCATTTAATATCATACCCCTCTTTCTTCCTTAGGCCTGCATATAATATCACAAGAGACGGTAATATTTTTTAAAAATTTCACATGTACCCCAGAAGAAACTGGCATAAATTTTCTCAAATTTCTTATTGGAAGAGATATTGGGAGATAATGCAGAGAAAGTATGGCAACCAATTACACTAAGAATTGATTTAATTAGAACTAGCCTCCGGCTTGAGATGTAAGAGATGAATTTCATTTGCTAACTTTAGTTGTCTTGGTTATAGGAGTATGGAAAAGATTGTTTTTTTTCTTTTCTTTAAAGGTTTAATCCAAGTTATGTAATATGAAGAGATTTTAAGCACAAAATGTGTTTTTCTTAATTATATAAATTTCTAGCATTGTCATATATTAGAATTGAATTCTTGACCTAGGATCGATATACATTTTTTTTTAGATTACGAGACTAAAGGTCGCAGTCAGGTTCGATTCCCGAGATCGATACTTGTTGGCATTAAATCAACTATGATCAAAAGAATTATGCAAATTTTTTGTACGGTTTTAGCAAACATAGAAATAATAAATCAAATTTCCTCATTATTAATTTTTTATCTTGATAACTTTCGTATTCATTGAGAAAATTCAATAGGTTGGTAATGAATCAAGATGAACCGTTCGAAAAATGAGCATATCATCAAAAAATGATGTTAGAAACTGAGTTGATGATGTTTTGATGACAACAACCTTATATAGTTATTATACTTTACTTTATAAAATATATACTAACATTTCCATATATATATATATATATATATATATATATATAGGAAGTATATGCAGGTATCATCGAAGACTGATAAGTATAAAGACTCAAGCATCAAGATGAAGATTAGAGATTCAAGATTCAAGACTCTAGAGAATCAAGATTTCAAGATCTCAAGATAAGTGTCTAGTATTTTGTTAAAACTTCATAATAGCACTCTCATCTTTCTTCTAATTTTCTTTTGGGATGGAACCCAATTTCTATCGAAACTAGTGGCTTACAAACCCACGACAAGTAGCTTACAAACCTACGACAAATGGCTTACAAACCCACGAAAATCAAAATCATTTAAACTACTTTGTACAAGTTCTCGAGTCCTGTGGAGGAGCTCTGTAGGAAGGTTCTTGCAATTTCAGTTTGAATAGATTTTTCAAAATGTTTTAGCTTTCAAAATCATGTTTTCAAAAATATTTTCAAACTTTGTTTTAGCCTTGAAATATTCCACTATTCTGATTTTAAAAACTTCTATTTTTAAAACATCAAATCTTATTCTGATTTTAAATATTACTTATATAATTGACGGTCTATATCAATTATATATATATATATATATATATATTTAAAATAATGTTTTATATTCATTCTCTATCTCAAAATATTGTTTAAACACTTTACTTTGCTTCAGAGAAGTTTCAACTTGTTTTAAATTCAATTGTCTTTACAAAACAACATCTCTATAATTTTGAACTAAGGGATGTCGACATAAGGGGATACCCCATGTCGACATGGTGACAGTTGGATTCAAAATTCAATTTTCAAAAGAAGTGTCCATTCGTTTGAAAACCTTTCGCCAATCGGTTATGACTGTTGTGCATCTATATAAAGGCTTCCAAAACTAATTTTTTTTAACAACAACTTTCTTATTTTCTTCACTCTTTCTTCTTCACCATTCCATATCCATAAAACTTCATATTTTCAAGATCGTGCCATCATTCTGCCAAATTCTCAATAGGAAATCATTTAGATACTCTCTCTATTTGATTCTCCATCATTCCAATAAAGATCAAAGTGTTATTCAGAGTTATAGGATTAATTTGTATTCAAAAAGTCCATAGAGTCTATCCATTCAAAAGGATTGTTATTAAGAAGTATTAGGGTGATCATGTGTCCCGTAAATCAAGAGAGTTTACTCCAGACTCAGAGATAGGAGGGTTCCTCAAGGCCTTAGAAATTGAGGGTCGTAATTTGGATATTGGCTTATAAAAATCTATACAAGGATATTGCATTGGTGTAGGACTGGATGTAGGAGGATTCCGAACCAGTATAAAATCCGGTGTGTTCTTTCCTTTTACTTGCTTTACTTTACTATTTGCATTTGTTATATGTTCTGTGATCATTCTGTGTTAGAATTCTGTTTAGATTTGTGTTGAAAGTTTTAATTTAGTCGTATAGTTCATATATTCTTTAAAACACTATTCACCCACCCTCTAGTGTTATTTCTGCCTTAAGATCCTTAATCCGCATCCCTAACAATTTGTATCAGAGCATTGGTTTTCATTGTTTTCATAATCTGAAACTTGAAAAATATAAAAATGGAATTTTTGGAAAATTGTGTTAAAACTGTTTTGAATCTATGCATTTCATCAAAGTATCATAAGTATGCATATAGTTATTTTGAAAAATCAAGTTATCTACCGAATTGGTGTGTTATGCAGGGACAGACATGTTATATGGCTTTTGACGAATCAACACCCAATGGACAAACTGTGCAAATTGAGAAAGATAAATGGATACTTGATAGTGGCTGTTCGAGGCACATGACTGGAAATCCCGAGATACTCAAGGACATTACTTATCAAGATGGTGGATTAGTCAATTTTGGTGACAACTCTAAAGGATATGTGGTTGGCGTCGGCAATGTCGGTAACTCTAAAACTTTACTTATTTCTGTTGTTTTATTAGTTAGGAACTTAAAACATAATCTGCTTAGTATAAGTCAACTTTGCGATAAAGGTTTTAAAATTAAATTTGGAAAAGATAAATGTCACATTGAAGATGATAAGTCTAATATAATTTTTGAAGGTATTAGGAAAAAATATTTATATCCTTAGTATGAAAATTTCAAATGATAATCTATGTCTTTTGGCTAATACAAGTGACCCTTGGATTTGGCATAAAAGATTTGACCATTTGAATTTCAAATTATTATCTAGGATATCAAAACTTGACTTAGTTAGAGGTCTACCCAAGTTAAACTTTAAAGTAGATAGTATTTGTGATGCTTGTCAATTAGGAAAACTTAAGAAAAGTTCATTTAAATTAAAAGATGCTATTTCTACCTCTAGTCCTCTAGAATTACTTCATTTAGATTTAATTGGTCCATCTCAAGTTCAATCAATTAACCATAGTAAATATGTTTTTGTTATAGTAGATGATTATTCAAGATATACTTGGACAATCTTTTTAAAAACATAAAAGTGATGCTTTTGAAATATTTAAAAACTTTTCTAAAAGAATTCAAAAACAACATTCTTTCAAAATTAAAACTATTCGAAGTGATCACGGTGGTGAATTTTAAAATGAAAATTTCGAGAATTTTTGTACTCAAAAGGGAATTACTCACAACTTTTCATTTCCAAGAACTCCACAACAAAACGGAGTAGTAGAACGTAAGAATAGAACGATTCAAGAGTGTGCTTGTACAATGCTTTCTGATAGTAATTTACCTAAACATTTTTGGGCTGAAGCAGTTGCTACGGCTTGTTATATATTAAATAGAATTTTAATTAGACCATTAACAAATAAAAATCCATATGAATTACTTTATAGTAAGAAACCTATAGTTTCTTATTTTAAAGTCTTTGGGAGTAAATGTTTTATACTTAATACAAAAGATAATTTAGATAAATTTGAACCAAAAGCTGATAAAGGATTCTTTATTGGTTATTCTAATAGAAGCAAAGCATTTAGAGTTTTTAATTTAAAAACTAATACTATTGAAGAAACTATGCATGTATCTTTTGATGAAAATCTTAAAGATATTGTACAAATAGATAATGAAGAAGATTTTATAAATTTAAATTAATCTAATGAAACTATTAGTGAAATAAATCAACCTAATAAGAGATTTAAAATATTAGAAGATCATCCTATAGAAAATGTTTTAGGAAATATTGAATCTGTAGTAAGAACTAGAAATCAATTAAGTAGTATGAGTAATGTAGCCTTTATATCAACAATTGAACCTAAAAATCCAAAGGAAGCATCGTCTGATGATTCATGGATTCTTACTATGCAAGAAGAATTGAATCAATTTACCAGAAATGATGTATGAGAACTTGTTCCTAAACCCGAGGATAAAAGTATAATTAGAACTAAATGGGTTTATAAAAATAAAATTAATGAACTCGGTGAGGTCGTAAAAAATAAAGCTCGTTTAGTCGCGCAAGGTTATTGTCAAGAAGAAGGAATTGACTATGATGAAAACTTTGCCCCCGTAGCAAGATTAGAAGCTATAAGAATTCTACTTGCTTTCGCTAATTATAATAATTTCAAATTATATCAAATGGATGTTAAAAGTGCTTTTCTAAATGGTTTTGCAAAAGAAGATGTTTATGTTGAACAACCTCCACATGTTGAAGATAATAAATTTCCAAACTATGTATACAAGTTAAAGAAAGCTCTATATGGTCTAAAGCAAGCTCCTAGAGCCTGGTATGAAAGACTAAGATCTTATTTACTTCAATCTGGTTTTGAAATTGCTAAAGTAGATACAGCACTTTTTATTAAAAGAAATAATCAAGATATTCAACTGGTTCAAATATAAGTAGATGATATAATCTTTGGATCAACTAATAACATAATGAATAAAGAATTTTCAGATATAATGACTAAAGAATTTGAAATGAGTCACACGGGAGAATTAAGTTTCTTCTTAGGGCTTCAAATTAAACAACTAGAAAATGGAATCTTCATAAGTCAAGAAAAATATGCTAAAGACTTAATCAATAAATTTGGTTTAAGCACCTCTAGTGGGAAACCAACTCCAATGTCAACAAATGTAGGTTTAAGTAAAGAAGATAAATCAAAAGATATTGATCAAACTTTATATAGGGGAATGATTGGTTCGCTACTCTATATAACAGCGAGTCGTCCTGATATTATGCATAGTGTTTGTCTCTGTGCAAGATACTAATCATGACCTAAAGAAACTCACTTAAAAGCTGTTAAAAGAATTTTAAGATATGTAAAATACATTTTAGATTATGGTTTATTTTATTCTAAAAATAATAGTTTTGATTTAATATCATATTGTGATGCTGATTATGCTGGTTGTAAATCAGACCGAAAGAGTACAAGTGGAACTTGTCACTTTCTAGGACATTCACTGGTTTCCTGGTTCAGCAAGAAACAAAATACTGTTTCCTTGTCAACAACTGAAGCAGAGTATATATCTGCTGCTCTGGCCTATTCACGAGTCATATATATGCAACAAACTTTAAAAGATTTTGGAATTAACATAAGTAAATCACCAATATATTGTGATAATACTAGTGCAATAAATCTATCTAAAAATCCAACTCGTCATGCTAGAACTAAACATATTGATATAAGACATCATTTTCTTAGAGATAATATAACTAAAGAAATAATAACTCTAGATTATATAAATACTGAAAAACAAATTGCTGATATATTAACTAAACCATTAACCGAACAGAATTTTACTAAATTTAGAAGAGAATTAGGTATTTGTTCAAAATTTGAAATATAAAATAATATAATATAATAATCAATAAAAATTCAAAATTAAAATTACACTTTTTTTGAAGAACATGTCGACATGCCCCATCTCATGATGTCGACATACCCAACAAAAATTTGAAAATTGAATTTCCCTCCAAAGTTAGTTATTTGGTTATTTATCTATTTATTTCGTTTTCTCTCCTCTTTCTTCACTATATTCTCTGTAAATAACTTCTGAAACAATAAAATAATGGCCTCCTCTTCTACTAATGAACCCACTTCACCCACATCTCCTCATTCTGGTCCATTTCAACGAACTACGCACGCTCGAGTGATCAAATTGCAAGAGAAGATGAAAGATATCCTTTAATTGATGACTGAAATTCAAGTAAGTCAACTTAGGATGGCTAGAAAACAACAAAGGCAAGGGAATATTATTAGGAATGTACAAAAATTCCTTATGGATAACCGTACAAATCCTATTAATATTGAAGACTCTTCACAAGCCATGAAATCTGAGGAAGAAGAACCTATGGAAGAACCACAAGAAGACCAAGAGGAAGATCGACCTTTACCTCAACCTGAAGTCCCTATGAATACGGACGAGAGCATTATTTGCGTTGGTGAGATCCTTGTTGATACTAATGGAAACATAATTGAACAACGTGGAAACTTTTGTCTCCACTACCCTAATTGTTCGATTCATAAGTCTCCTATAGTTAAGGATCTCCATTAAAGCGTACTTTCATTTTATTCTTTGTTTTAAATTGTTTTGTTTGTTCGTGTTTATGTATGTTCTTATATATGTTGTAATAACTAAAATGTGTTCACTTATACTCATTGTTTCATGCTTGTTCTATACATTTTATTTGTTCATACTAATCATTCTTGAATTCTTAAGTAGTTAATAGTTTTTGTTGATGACAAAGGAGGAGAAAGTTATAAAAATATATGTGCTTGGTGTAAGAGGGAGTCATGGAGTAAGGGGGAGTTGTAGTTTTAAGAAGAAGTCATGGAGTAAGGGGGAGTTGTAGTTTTAAGAAGAAATCACGGAGTAAGGGGGAGTTATGGCATGGTAAGAATATTTTATAAATAAAGGTTATCATCATCAAAAAGGGGGAGATTGTTAGGAACTGAGTTGATGATGTTTTGATGACAACAACCTTATATAGTTATTATACTTTACTTTATAAAATATATACTAACATTTCCATATATATATATATGTATATATATATATGTATGTATATATATATGTATGTATATAGGAAGTATATGCAGGTATCATCGAAGACTGATCAGTATAAAGACTCAAGCATCAAGATGAAGATTAGAGATTCAAGATTCAAGACTCTAGAGAATCAAGATTTCAAGATCTCAAGATAAGTGTCTAGTATTTTGTTAAAACTTCATAATAGCTCTCTCATCTTTCTTCTAATTTTCTTTTGGGATGGAACCCAATTTCTATCGAAACCAGTGGCTTACAAACCCACGACAAGTAGCTTACAAACCTACGACAAGTGGCTTACAAACCCACGAAAATCAAAATCATTTAAAGTACTTTGTACAAGCTCTCGAGTCCTATGGAGGAGCTCTGTAGGAAGGTTCTTGCAATTTCAGTTTGAATAGATTTTTCAAAATGTTTTTAAATCTGTTTTCAAAATGTTTTAGCTTTCAAAATCATGTTTTCAAAAATATTTTCAAACTTTGTTTTAGCCTTGAAATATTCCTCTATTCTGATTTTTAAAACTTCTATTTTTAAAACATCAAAACTTATTCTGATTTTAAATATTACTTATATAATTGACGGTCTACATCAATTATATATATATATATATATATTTAAAATAATGTTTTATATTCATTTTCTATCTCAAAATATTGTTTAAACACTTTACTTTGCTTCAGAGAAGTTTCAACTAGTTTTAAATTCAATTGTATTTACAAAACAACATCTCTATAATTTTGAACTAAGGGATGTCGACATAAGGGGATACCCCATGTCGACATGGTGACAGTTGGATTCAAAATTCAATTTTCAAAAGAAGTGTCCATTCGTTCGAAAACCTTTCGCCAATGGTTATGACTGTTGTGCATCTATATAAAGGCTTCCAAAACGATTTTTTTTAACAACTTTCTTATTTTCATCACTCTTTCTTCTCCACCATTCCATATCCATAAAACTTCATATTTTCAAGATCGTGCCATCATTCTGCCAAATTCTCAATAGGAAATCATTTAGATACTCTCTCTATTTGATTCTCCATCATTCTACTAAAGATCAAAGTGCTATTCAGAGTTATAGGATTAATTTTTATTCAAAAAGTCCATAGAGTCTATCCATTCAAAAGGATTGTTATTAAGAAGTATTAGGGTGATCTTGTGTCCCGTAAATCAAGAGTTTACCCCCAGACTCGGAGATAAGAGGGTTCCTCAAGGCCTTAGAAATTGAGGGTTGTAATTTGGATATTGGCTTATAAAAATCTGTACAAGGATATTGCCTTGGTGCAGGACTAGATGTAGGAGGATTCCGAACCAGTATAAAATCTGGTGTGTTCTTTCCTTTTACTTGCTTTACTTTACTATTTGCATTTGTTATATGTTCTGTGATCATTCTGTGTTAGAATTCTGTTTAGATTTGTGTTGAAAGTTTTAATTTAGTCATATAGTTCATATATTCTTTAAAACACTATTCACCCCCCCTCTTGTGTTATTTCTGCCTTAAGATCCTTAATCCGCATCCCTAACAAATGAAAGCAATGAAATGAGAGGACTACTATATGGTATATATAACTAACCTATTTATTCGTAGGGCACATGAAAGTGCAATCCACGGACAAGGGTTTATGAGGTCATTATGAAAAGAGTAAACAATGAAGGATTCCCTTGCATTACAACATGCATAGATTTAACATGGGCAACATTTTTAAAACACCCTCTTTAAGTTTCAAAATCGCAGCCCCTCCTTCCAAAAACATAATATAAAAATTCCTTTATTTTTTAGTTTAAGAATATTTGCAGAAAACTCTATAAATATTTGCAAAAACTCTGTAAATATTTGTAGAGAAATCTACAAATATTTGGAGAAAACTCTATAAATATTTGTAGAGAAATTCAAAAATATTTGAAATTTCTACACCACAAATATTTGTCGAGTTTTCTGCAAATATTTGCAGAGAAATCTGCAAATATATACAGTTTTTCGAAAAAAACTAAAAAAATAATAATTTTGGTCATCAAAACATGTGATTATTATTTAGATTTAATTTTCGAAAAAAATAACTTTTTTACTTTTACCAAAATTAAAAATAAGGCTGTAATTCAAAACTTGTTTTTGGAAAGGGTTTTTCATGTATCAATTCTAAAAACAAGGGGCAAAGCCAAATTTCTACATTAAAATAGTCATGAGGTTTTTCATTTATAAGAACCGAAAAAAAAACGTTTTGAGAGAATTCTCCAATCATGTTAACAAATGTTTATGATAAGCCAAAGAATCTAAGGACCCGAATGATAAAGAATCCAAAAATTCTTTTGTAAGCCTTATATATTATTTAAGTCATAAAATTTTGATGATTAACTCTTGATTAGTATTTGCTCAATTTGGTTTCTTTACTTAAATTATTGACCATTAAATTTAAATTTAATTATTCAATTTTTTTTGATACAATTATTAAAGTTAATATTAATCCTTAATCTTGCATACCCCAACTAATCCACCCTTTTTTCCCCACCCTAATTTTACCATCCATTTAGCCCTAAGATATGGATTCCCTTTTTGATGAAAAATGAATTTATTCGGTTCTAAGTTCAGGAAGAATTTTAAATCGTCGTTTCTTGATAATTGGCAACACGTGTTCTTACACCATTTGGTCCATGCTTCAATTCGAATGCATTTCCATCTCTACGTCCATGCAACTTTTTATAGGATCGGTTAGGTTGCTCAGCCTTCATATGCTCATGGCCTACACTATGATATCCTCACTGCATTTGCACCGAAGCACCTTTGGTTTAATCAATATTCAATACCAAAACATTTAATATCAGATAATAACATCAATATATCTTATATCGCTCCTTAGTCGCTATATTTTTCCAATATATCGCTTAAATTATTACTATTTGATGTATCACTTGATATTTACTGATATACTTCTCCGACTCTTAGTCTATAATACCAGATATTTTTTAATAATATCGATCAAAAATGTAAGTGTTGGAGAAAATAAAGTTACAAATAAATATCTTCACATTCTCGGTGTTCGTTTTTATTATATGATTAATGACTAAAAGTAGACTGTATTGGAACATTAATGCACTAAATTTTCAGTTTTAGCCATTTATTTCAGACTTCTCCATTAGTCTTTAAATAAGAAAACTCTACTTATTCTATTACTTTATATGTTTTATTTTGTATGAACGTTTTGCCACTTAAAACAAGATCATTCAGGAGCTACTTTTATTTTTAGTTATTTTAATTGTCTACTATTTCGAATTAATAAGTTACCTTATGAAAATTCTTTTTTTTTTGTTTTAGTTATTTTCATGCACCAAGAACCAAAAGTGAAAGAACAGTAAAGTTATATATTTGACATATCGATAAAGAACGAGCTAGAGTTGTAATCGACATCCACTTTGTATTACTTGTTCGATAATTTAAATGAAAAGAAGAAACTACAACTATGGAAAAAGAAACAGAAGAATAATATAGATTATTCTATGACTGAAGAATCAAAGAGTATAGTACGGAAATGAAGAAAATAATAAAGATGCATATTATATGAATTTTTGTTATGAGTCTATCTTATGATTTTTATTTGATTGTAATATCCAAATAGATAGATTGCAATCAATAAACTATATACAATCAATCTGTAGCAATAATTTGGCAATTATAGATCTAAATATTTAAAAACTTATCGTTATAAAATTATAACATAATACAATATCATTTTAACTTCTAGACATGTTTGATATTTTACCAATATTATCACGGTATTTTAAAATATCATATATTAGCACTTGATGGATGCGTATCCCATACTAATATTAACTACTTAGATCAATATTTGTTTGTTGGTCTAGCACGGCGACAATCAAAATGCTAAATGCTTGGGAATCCCTCTAATATTGCGATAGCGCAATTTTGTGTTACTTGGACGTCACCTAAGAACCCTTTTAAAGTTGGATCATATGTGCCCAATAAATTTGTTGCTCATATGCCTCCATCTTTTGTCCTTTTATCATAATTTGACCGCACGTGCATATCTTCAGCACACCTTTGATTTACACATCCACCAAAACCTAAACATTAACAACAAATGTTGATGCCAATAATTGAAGATGCCAAGAATGACTTTTACTCAACTTTGATTTGTTTTTTTAAGTCCATTTTTCTCTTTTTTGAATTTTTGTTTATCATTTTTATTCTTATAATTAGCTGGAAACAAGGAATTTGTATCCAATATTTATCTATGGTAGTTTGTTAAATGATAGTTTTAAAAAGTCCCATGAAATCTAACTAGTTTGAAACATATTTTTCACTTTTGTATATTTGTATTTATTTTAGTATTACTGCCAAGCGAGCTGGGTGGAAAGAAGAATCGCTCTAATTTCGTTTCTTATTTTATGGGTAAATTAAAATCAGGGTACATTTACTACCAGTAAACTTCTAGTTAGTTAATCAATGGACTCATTGGAACGTTCATCGTATATTGTGCATTTTAGTTTAAGATAGTTATGCAATGTAATAATATTAATCATAGTTGATTGAATGTGTACTACTAAAGAATATATCCATATATTCAAGTTTTAAATTAAATTTTTTTCTACTACGGTAGCAGAACTCCAAGACTTCTTTATTACCAACAAAAAGAGATTAAAAGATTATTTAAAATTAGGGGCATTTCTTTATTACCAACTAAAATTAAGTGTTCTGCTTGGATAAAATACGACACTTATCCTAAGAAATATACATTTTAAAACAAATTTGAAAAGTTTACTTCAAAGGAAAAACTAGGTAAATTATCGTAAGGTTATATAATATACTTTTACATATAAATGTATTTTATAGGCTTACAAAAGGTGTAGTAGTTAAATACTAACATAACCTATTTAGCATATTTTATATATATACATACACACACACATATATATTCAACTAGATAAGTGATTGACTAGCCACTCTTAAAATTTGGATTTCAATCATTTAACAATGTTTCGTTTAATTTGTAATTTTAATAACTAAAATGCATAACTGTTATATTAAATTACCATAAAAGTCAAAATTTCTTAACCTTTATTGTAACTCATTTGGTTTAGACATTGATATTAAAAATGAAAAAAATGCAAGAATTAATCGAAAATCCAAGTACAAATGTATTTATCTTCTTATATATATAAATAATACAAGCACTTTCCAAGTGAAATCTTTTTAAACTTCCTAAAGAATTTGTACCTTTAAATACTCATATATAACAAAAGTAATCTTTATCTTTATTCATAAGCTTGTGGATGGTTACTCTATCGCCAAATTATCTGTCATTTATTTCGTGATGTAATTTTATTTCATTATCATTCTCTTCCTTTTCCTTTTCATTCAGGTTTGTGGTACAAATTAGCTAATTGCATATATATACAAATAATCAACTACATCAGAATGGTCGTTACCTTCATAGAAGTAAAGAGGGCGTATAATGATGATAACGAGCTTTTGCATCGAAGATTTATTTTGACACCATGTTTGTATGGTAATAGATATTTCGACAATGATTTTTTGAAATCTTTGTGGGATGTTAGCAAGGTAAATATATTAATCTTTTTATTGATTTTATAGATTGGCTTTCTATTTCTAGGGGATAGTACTCTTTGCTTTATTTGACCAATAAATGAATTTGATTGGTAATATCAATAACAGTATTCTTCATCTTAACAAAATATTTACTAATTATGAACTGTGATGATGAGAACAACAGTGAAAATATAAGCGAGTGATCTTTACCCTTTTGTTCAAGGGAATATAGTACATGGAAAGAAAAATTGAAAAATAATATGGGTTATATATCTCCTACTAGCGGTTTTCTGATTCGAAGAGTCATTGTCATTTAGCAGTTATGTTCAAAAAAATTATCGACTTTCAATCATGTAATTTATTCATAATTTGTAATTTTCTTATTTACATACCCAAAATTCTCTTCGCTCAAGATTGATCGAGATTTGAAATATTTTCATCTAGGCTAACTTTCTAAAAATTGTGATTTATGCTATCATTTAAGTTTTGTGCTATATATCTAACTAATGTATGAAAATTAATGATCTAATATGCATAATTAAAACCATAAACATTTTTTTTGCAGTAAAATTCTGTACGATTTGTATAGCGCATGATGCAAACAAAGATACCTAATTTTGATTCATATAATAGTTCTTTTAATGGAAACATTATGTATACTATTGTTAGAATTTAATATCAAAGACAAAACAATGGACATACATAATCACAACTTTGTGAATATGATAAATGAGTCCTTGCAAGAAAAATAGGAAGTTTTAAAAGGTTTGTTATATTTTTCAAGGACTAAACCAACCTAGAAAAGATATGAATAACTCTATTTAAACACCTCGTATTACAAACACAAAGAACAAATTATATTGCAACATATAATTTGAATTGGTTGAACTAAGATTCTAACATTTTTATGGGGCTCTGGTCGTACACACAATTAATGATGCATGCATGCATATATATCACACTTTTACATAAATAGCGCACATTTACATAAATAGCGCACATGTGCACACAAAACATTGCACTTATTCACGTACAAAGGTTTGGCCCATAAGCATTTAATGAGTTTGGAATGTTCAAGCTTAAGAAAGATTTATCCCCTCCCCCATATTAGATTTAGATTCTGATAGGCTTAAAGGGATGGAAAAAGTCCCCACGTTTCAGCTTAGAATTAGAATTAGAGTTGTAGATGAGATAAGTGAAAATGCAGTTGATGAAACATCATAGAATAGTCTACAAATGGCTTCTAGCAGTGCTCGTGATGTACATGAAGCTGGAAAAAGTTCAGTTCTAGGTGGAGCTAGAAGAAGTTTTGATAACGTTTTACCTATTTGAGCCAATCGTAGGACTATTGGGATGCTCGATGGGTATGGTGATTGACAATATGTTAACTTAAGCATTGATGATTAGTTTGACTATGCCCTATATATGGTTCATGATGAACCATTTGACATTAAAGTAGCCACGAATTCAAGTGACAGATCTAAGTGAATTTGCTCTATGGAAGAGGAGTATGATTCATTAAAGTATAATAAGACTTTGGATTGGACACCACTTTCTCAGGGAAGCCGAGCGATAGACTGTAAGAGGGTATTAAAGGTGAAGAATAATAGGAGATACAAGACCAAATTAGTTGCAAAAGGGTTTGCATAAAGGAAGGGAATGAAGTATGATAATAATTTTGCTCCTACAGTGAGACATACCTCCATCTGAATTTTGTTTGTCATAATCGCTACTCATGACTTGCAGTTGTAGCAACTTGACGTGAAAACTATTTTCCTGCATGGTGTCTTGCAGGTGACCATTTACATGAAACAAACATATGGATTTGTTTTAAGTGGGAAAGAATATTGAGTTTGCAAGTTAAAGAAGTCTCTTTATATACTTAAGCAGTCACCTTGAAAGTGGTACAAGTGGTTCGATTCTTTTATGCTTTCACATGGTTTTGATCGTAGTATCAAAGATGCTTGTGTTTATTTTATGTATTCAAAGAATGTTAATTGAGTGTATTTGCTCCTATTAATGGATAATATATTGATTGTTTATAAGGACATAGCTGGAACCAATAAATTGAAGCGGGATTCGAGATGAAAGAGCTCGGGGAAACAAGGAAAATTTTGGGTATTGAAATCCAAAGTGATAGAAAGTTTAGATTTGTCAGGCTTAATTAAGAGGAATACACTCGAAAGGTGCTTGCATAGCCTAATCAGGAGGAACACATTTGAAAGGTGATTTCTAGTAAAGATCTTTCGATCTCAAAGAAAGACAAGGCTTACATGAAGAAGGTTCCCTATAAGAGTGCAATTGGTGTCTCTAGGGTCATGAAGGAGTGTATCTGTATCGGCATTTGTAATTTGTATACTTGATATTGTTTCTGTCTCATTGGTATTAATGCTTGGACGTGTAATTTTATTCAGGACTGTAACTTTTTGATGTGGTAACTGTGTTTGCTTTGAATGCTCCTGTGTAGAGTCTGTAATAACAGTGTGTTGAGGATTAGAGGTTACTGGAATTATCTGTTGTAGTGTTTCAGAGATATTCTGAAAGATAGTCACTGTTTCATCGATATTATGGTTGTTGTTTACTTCTTCCTCCACGTTATTCTCGCTGTTATCTATCAACATGTCTGCGTTGTTCTCTTTAGATGGAACAATACCTGTTTATGGTTGCCACACTTTATTAAATTGACAGTTGATTTCAGCATGTCCAAAACTCGAACAGTTCGTGCATAACGATGGTTTCCATTCGTAACTCACTTCTTGCCATATCATTTTATTGTCTTCGGTTATTATGGGAATCTTACTAGGGAATTTGAACGAGTTATTTATTTCAACTAGAACTCTCGCGTATGCTATTTTGATGATGCCTTTAGTAGCCTTATCCAGTTTGATTGGGGAGCCAAGCACTGAGGCAATCCTACTAATTCCTTCTTCTGTCCAATAATCCAGAGGGAGATTAGGGAGGCGTATCCAGATTGGGATTGTGTGCAAGAGTTCTTTGCTGAGGTGCATTCCCAGAGACCATCTTTTCATCATCATTAATGTTTTATTGTAGAAATAAGGACCCCCTTCTAGAATTTTGTCACAATCTTGTTTTTTGTTGAACTTTATAACATAGAATCCGTTTTCCTTCGAGTAAATTGAGAATTCATCTTCTGGTTTCCATACTCTAATAATATATTCTTTGAAGTACGGACAATACGGCTTCGGGCCTACTACATATACCACTATGGCGTTGTCCCATTGCTTTTTAGCCTTTAGCACCACTTCTTCTGACATTTTGGCACATTGAAGTGAGTTTAATTCTCGTGGTTGATAGAACTTCAATGGGATAGTGATAGGGATATTGTTGCCTTTAACTACTTCGTTCCAAGCACGACTGGATGTGGTGGAAAAGTTCCACCTTTTCGGGACGGAATTGTTTGCGGTCTGGGGAGTTTGAGGAGCATTAAGGCGAGACTAACTTTGACTAGGGTTATTAACATTTGTAACAGTGGGTGGACGAGACGGAAAAGTGGTTTTCTGATGCAAGTCTCTATCAGTAGGGTTACCTGTTCGCGAATTAGGCAGATTAGGAGGGGTACGTTTCCATTTACGTCGACTCACCAAGGTGAAGCCATCGTTGTCAGCAGGATTTCGTTCTTTGGAAGCTAACGGCAGGAATCCCGGTGGAGGTTCTACATCTGAGGGAGGGCGATCTGGGGGGCGGGTGGCTTGAGGTTCCATTGTCATGGAATAGGCGCGGTGTCGATGGGGAGAGGGGAATCGAACAGAGGATTCACGAATTGGGGAGGCCGAATAGGCGCGGTGACCGAATGTGTACTACTATAGAATATATGAATATTCCATATATTTAAGTTTCAAACTAAATTTTTTCTACTATGATAGCAGAACTCCAAGTCATCTTTATTACGAACAAAAAGAGATTAAAAGATTATTTAAAATTAAGTGTTCTGCTTGGATAAATACCACATTTATCCCAAGAAATATACATTTTAAAACAAATTTGAAAATTTTACTTCAAAGGAAAAACTAGGTAAATTATCATAAGGTTAAATAATATACTTTTACATATAAATGTATTTTATAGGCTACCAAAAGGTGTAGTAGTTAAATACTAACATAACCTATTAGTACATTTAATATATATATATATATATATATATATATATATATATATATTCAATTAGATAAGTGATTGAATAGCCACTCTTAAAATTTGAATTTCAATCATTTAACAATGTTTCATTTAATTTGTAATTTTAATAGCTAAAATGCATAACCGTTATATTAAATTCATAACAGTCAAAATTTCTTAACCTTTACCGTAACTCATTTGGTTTAGACATTGATATTAAAAATGAAAAAAATGCAATAATTAATCGAAAATCCAAATACAAATGTATTTATCTTCTTATATATATAAATAATACAAGCACTTGCAAAGTGAAATCTTTTTAAACTTCTTAAAGAATCTATGCCTTTAAATACTCATATATAACAAAAGTAATCTTTGTCTTTATTTATAAGCTTGTGGATGGTTACTCTATCACCTAATTCTCTCTCATTTATTTCGTGACGTACTTTTATTTCATTGTCATTCTCTTCCTTTTCCTTTTCATTCAGATTTGTGGTACAAATCAGCTAATTGCATATATATACAAATAATCAACTACATCAGAATGGTCATTACCTTCATAGAAGTAAAGAGGGTGTTGAATGATGATAATGAGCTTTTGCATCGAAGATTTATTTGACACTATGTTTGTATGGTAATAGATATTCCAACAATGATGTTTTGAAATCTTTGTGGGATGCTTGGAAGGTAAATATATTAATCTTTTTATTGATTTTATAGATTGGTTTTCTATTTCTCGGGGATAGTACTCTTTGCTTTATTTGGCCAATAAATGAATTTGATTTGTAATATCAATAACAGTATTCTTCATGTTAACAAAATATTTACTAATTATGAATTGTGATGATAAGAACAACAGTGAAAATATAAGCGAGTGATCTTAACCCTTTTGTTCAAGGGAAGATGGTACATGGAAAGAAGAATTGAAAAATAATATGGGTTATTATCTCCTGCCAGTGGTTTTCTGATTCAAAGAGTCATTGTCGTTTAGCAGTTATGTTCAAAAATAATATCGACTTTCAATCATGCAATTTATTTGTAATTCGTAATTTTCTTGTTTACATACCAAAAATTCTCTTTGCTCAAGATTGATCGAGATTTGAAATATTTTCTTTTAGGCTAACTTTCTAAAAATTGTGATTTATGCAATCACTTAAGTTTTGTGCTATATATCTAACTAATGCATGAAAATTAATGATCTAATATGCATATTTAAACTCATAAACATTTTTTGGCACTAAATTCTATACAATTTGTATTACGCATGATGCAAACAAAGATACCTAATTTTAATTCATATAATAGTTCTTTTAACGGAAACATTATCTATACTATTATTAGAATTTAATATTGAAGACAAAAAAATGGACATACATAATCATAATTTTGTGAATATGATAAATGACTCCTTGCAAGAAAAATAGGAAGGTTTAAAAGGTTTGTTATATTTTTCAAGGACTAAACCATCCTAGAAAAGATATGAATAACTCTATTTAAACACCTCGTATTACAAAACAAAGAAGAAATCATATTGCAACATATAATTTGAATTGGTTGAACTAAGATTCTAACATTTTTATGGGGCTCTGGTTGTACACACAAGTAATGATGCATGCATGCATATATATCACACATTTACATAAAAAGTTCACATTTACATAAATAGCGCACATGTGTACACAAAACATTGCACTTATACACATACAAAGGTTCGATCCATAAGCATTTAATGAGTTTGCAATGTTCAAGCTTAAGAAAGATTTACCGCATCCCTCCATATTTGATTTAGATTCTGATAGGTTTAAAGGGATGGAAGAAGTCCCCACGTTTCAGCTTAGAATTAGAATTAGAGTTGTAGATGAGATAAGTGAAAATTCAGTTGATGGAACATCATAGGATAGTTTACAAATGGCTTCTAGCAGTGTTTGTGATGTACATGAAGCTGGAGAAAGTTCAGTTCTAGGTGGAGCTAGAAGAAGTTTAGACACCGTTTTACCTATTTGAGCCAATCGTAGGACTATTGGGATGCTCGAAAGTATGGTGATTGACAATATGTTAACTTAAGCATTGATAATTAGTTAGACTATGCTCTATATATGGTTCATGATGAACCATTTGTCATTAAAGTAGTCACGAAATCAAGTGATAGATCGAAATGGATCTGCTCTATGGAAGAGGGGTAGGATTCAGTAAAGTAGAACAAGATTTTGGATTGGACACAACTTTCTCAGGGAAGTCAAGCGATAGACCGTAAAAGGGTATTAAAGGTGAAGATTAATAGGAGATACACGACCACATTAGTTGCAAATGGGTTTGCATAAAGGAAGGGAATGAAGCATGATAATATGTTTGCTCCTATAGTGAGACATACCTCCATCTGAATTTTGGTTGTCATAATCTCTACTCGTGACTTGCAGTTGTAGCAACTTGACATGAAAACTATTTTCTTGCATGGTGTCTTGCAGGAGACCATTTACATGAAGCAACCATATGGATTTGTTTTAAGTGGGAAAGAAGATTGAGTTTGCAAGTTAAAGAAGTCTCTTTATATACTTAAGCAGTCACCATGAAAGTGGTACAAGTGGTTTGATTCTTTTATGCTTTCACTTGGTTTTGATCGTAGTATCAAAGATGCTTGTGTTTATTTTAAGTATTCAAAGAACGTTAATTGAGTGTATTTGTTCCTGTTCATGGATGACATATTGATTGTTTATAAGGACATAGCTGAAACCAATAAATTGAAGTGGAATTCGAGATGAAAGAGCTTCGGGAAATAAGGAAAATTTTGGGTATGGAAATCCAAAGCGATAGAAAGCTTGGATTTGTTAGGCTTAAGTAAGAGGAATACACTCGAAAGGTGCTTGCTTAGCCTAATCAGGAGGAACACATTTGAAAGGTGCTTTCTAGTAAAGGTCTTTCGATCTCAAAGAAGGACAAGGCTTACATGAAGAAGGTTCCCTATAGGAGTGCAATTGGTAGCTTGATGTATGCTCTAATGTGTACAAGACATGGCATTGTACAGGTTATTGATTTGGTTAGTAGATATATGGAAAATCTAGAAAAGACGCATTGGGAGGTAGTGAAGTATATTTTAAGATATGTTAGAGGAACTCCTAACCATATGCTTGTATTTGGCGGCAAATGTTGAAATTTTAGTTTGGTTGGATTTTGTGATTCTGATTATGTCGAGGATAGTGATCGAAGGAAGCCAAATTCGAGTCAGATTTTCACTCTTGGAGGGACGGTTATTAGTTAGAGAACGAGATTGCGAATGATAGTATCTTTTCCTACTATAGAGGCAAATATGATTTTGGTTATTGAAGCAAATAAGAAAGCACTCTACTTGAAATGGTTGATGTGTGGTTTAGGTTTCGTATATGATGGAGTTTCAATGAGCTATGATTATCAAAGTGCAATTCACAGAGTTGAAGATCTGGCTATTAGTTTAAGGATGAAGCATATGGAGGCGAGAGAATTTTTTGAAGTCTCGATAAATGAAGACAAGCTAGTTCGTCTACAGAAGATCCACACAAAGGAAAATGCGGTATGTATGTTTGCCAAGTCCTTGCCTGATGCAAATTTCGAGCAATACTCAAACTTAATCCACTTATTTTGGTGTTAGGTGTCACATGGTGGCACATAGGGAGTGTGAGTTTGTAGATGGAGACATTTTTTTTCATGGTAATATTGGAGATTAACAGGTCCTACTTACATGGAGAGGGTACTTTTAGCACATTGTTGGCGGGCGATAGGTTTTCCTAAGTTCATTAACAAAGTGGAATAAGTGATGGCCTTTCCGAAGCTCATTAGAAGCTTATCTACGGTGTCTTTCTAGAGAATTTTCTGGAGTATGAGGATGTAGGTAGAGTTGGTAAGTGAGTATGGAAATATAGTATGAAGTTGGAAACTGTTAGATTCTGGTTATGGAATATATCTTTATTGAAATGTATTTTGAAGACATTTTGAGTTAAGGCTAAAGACTCAAATATATATTAAAGAATATTAATTTCCACTTTTATTGCATTAAAGAAAAGAGAAGAAGTTATCTACATGGAAAGGAATAATTTTGAAAGATCAAAGCAATCAACCAATTTCTTAATCAGCTGATTAAAGAAGGCATTTTTTCAATCATTATTAGCAAAGACTGAAAAATCAAATCTATGTATCTTTTCCATATGAATCGGTGAACAGATAAGGCATTGATTTATTGCTTCAACCCTAAGTAATAATCTCTATATAAAGGCAGTCATTTTTCAAAAATTGGATTCATCCTCTCAAGTTATATTTATTTATATATTCTTCTACTTGCTTCAATTATCAATTTTATATTTTTCTTTCCTTAATAGTAATAAAATATTCTATTCACAAGGTGGACATACACCATCTCATGATAATGGGACCACTATAAATGCTATATCTTTTACTTTTCAGTTATTTGCATCAATGTTATGTGATTGTGTGTGGGAATGTTTGTGATTGACATTTTTTGTTTGTTCTACCTCACCATCAATATGATTCTAATTCGAGTTTCCACTATGTTTGTGGTGTTAATCTAAATTTTCCCCAATTAAAATAGTCATTTTAGGGAGATGGTCCAACACGTAGTCAAAGATGCATCGTCAAGTAATCATGCCATTTAGTGGTTGGCTGAGTATAAAATGTTTAAAAGAGATTTTCCAACGAAGCAATAATGAGATTCCATGTTAAAGAAATTTCACTACAGCTGTAATAAGCTTCCATTTATGAAAATGAATTTTCAACAAAATGATTATTCAATAAAGTTATAAGGAGATTCCATATTTAAAAAGAGATTTTCAGTGAAGTGAATTTCAATAAAGCAATAAGGAACTTATATATACCGAAAATGCAGTGCTATACAAACCATGATTTCTACTAAAAATTACCTAACTAATTAATAAATTACACTACTATCCTACTGAAAATTGCATATTCATTTCAAATTCCTATCTTGTTTGATTTCTCTATGCAAAACATTGGAATTCCAACCATTGCTCTCCTAATAATCTTAATCACACTTGATTACAATCTTGTTTATATGAATGATGAGAAGAATGTTAACGAGAAGAAAAATTATTTGGGATAAAATTTTATAGATATATGGAACAATGGCTTTGACCACAGATTATTTCAAAATTATTTCATTATGAAAACCAACATTTCTTATTGAATATGTGATTTTAAAAGGCAAAACATAGTTGTATTTATTTCACGATAATCGTTATACCAAATTTTTCCCCTTTATCCATAAATACTTTGTTTTTTCATATGATAGTGAAATCATTATGTTTTTCTAATTTTCTTCAAAATTAAGTTAGTCAAATTTGAATAATTTTTACCATTACGTCGTCTCTTTATGACATCATTTTTGATACTATCGTCATTTTTCTTTATGTCAGTCCGATTTAAAGTGAAAATGAGCGACCTTTTTGTTAAAATATAAAAATTTACATGTTTTTTTGCTAGAGTTGGGTAGTTAATAATGGTAATATTAAACGGATATGGGTGATAGTTAGATATGGGTAAGAAAATTTGGTGTGAATAGCAAGATTCATTCTTAAAAGGTATTTTAGTAAAGTCATGAAAATGAGGCGTAAGATATTTCTCAAACGGATATTTATGGAACTTTAATAATCCAAGAAATTTTTTTCAAAAATAAAAGCTAGTATTAGTCAAAATACCAACACTAGGTTCTGCTTGAAATCAGAAGGTAAAGTAACAATTTATAGATCTAAACCTGCATTCTATTGAAGAACTGAAGCAATATTGATCATATTAATGCAGCCAAAATTAGTGTGCCCAAGAGCTCTTAAAAGCGTCACTGTCATTAAAAGGACAGTTCTAAAGATTAGAAAACCATGATCATTCTAATAGAGTTCTAAAAAGGAAGTCTTGAATCGATAAACTATAAGATAATTGATCGTGCATGGAAGGAAAGTCAACAGCCTAGGAAGTAGATATTTGATATAGTTCGCATCTTCGAACACCATAGAGAACGATCTCTACCGACTCAAAAAAGAGCAGAAAAAAAGATGTCATGAGGCTAGGATCAATTTAGGTGTGATAAAAGAAAGATGGGGTAGACTGCAAATCCAGTAAGAGGAACAAAGAGTTCCCTTAAAATAAAACATACTAAAAGCTCTTCGAGGGGAAATTTTATGCATTATTTTCACAAAGCATGAAAAAAGGGTTTATGACTAAAACTATGAAAGATAGTTATGGTATAAAGAGGTGATTAAAAGCATAATAATAATATTATTGAAAATAAAGTTGAATAATGTAAAATATAGAAAAGCGCTATCAAAAAGATATAGGCACCATTACTGAAATATAAGGAGATGTAGTTTTTAATATTTTAATGGAAATATATGAAAAGCATTACACATATATATGTGGATTTGTGAGCTATGGAATATATATGAGTAATGAAGATATTGTGAAGTGCCATTTCTATAATATATTAACAAGTTCTTGGTTAAACAAATTAGTTCAAGTATATATAAGGGAATAAAAATGTAAAGAAGGATTTTCAATATGAAAGGATAAAGAGAAACAGCTAGAAGAGCATGTGTAATAGTGTGAAGAAAAGACCATACTTAATTAAATATAAGAAATCCAAAGTATTCAAAATGCCACCTTTGCCAATTCTGGACATGGATATGGTTATGCTATTAATCCGCATGAACCACTCATACTCTGGGGTCTCATTTGTCTTGCCACATCATTAATCTATATTCACTTCAATTGACCAATGTAAATAAACCAGATCACTCACTAACTACTATAAATATGGGTTTGCACCCACATAAGAAAGCGATTTTTCTTCATCTTCTCAATCTTGTTCGCTTTTCAAATTTATTACTTTCAAACAAATGTGAGAGTTTACAGTCAATTTTAACGACAAACGAGGAAGAAGATGCCTTTTAATTTTACTATAAAGGCCGATGAATAAATGATATAGCAAATGAGCCAAAATTCATATTTGATATTATTAATGTTTTCCTAAGGATCTCTACACACTTGGATTTAAGATGAGATAAAAAAAAGTGGGAAAAAACAGAAGACAAAGAAATTCTTCCAAACAACATTTATTAATTCACCAGAAGGATTACAAGAAAAAGCCTTAAATTTGAGAAAAACATCCCAATCTCTAAGACTCTGAAAAATAATCATTTTTCTGCACATCTTACAATGTCCCTTATACAAGCCTATTTTATAAAAGTTTAAAGTAACCCTCTTCTTTAGGTAAAAGATGTGCATAGATATATGGTTGAAAATCTGAAATAGTCGAAAATGACAAAATTGTCCCTGAATCCCGAGCTTCAAATTTTCCAGAAACAGCTGCTTCGTTTGACTGAACTACTATTTCCAGTCAATAGGCTCATGGTTCAGTTGAATGAAAATAGCTTTGGTAAACTTTGAAAGCGGTAGTGCTTTTAGGTTGCAAATGTCCAATGGTTGAGATGATTGGTAGAAAAAACCAATTGATTGAAACATCCATCAATCGACTGGTAAACCTATCGGTCGACTAAAAACCCGGTACTGGCTTTTATTGCTTAAGTCATCCCTCCTTCTGTGCTTTTTTCATTTCACCTTTACTGCTCCTCCTTTGCAACTCTAAGCGACTAAATACTATAGCATCAACTCCAATAATCTCCACCTTGATACAAAATGTCTTCCAAACTCCACATTTAACCTCTAGTTCTAGGAAATCTCTAATATTACTACAGAAACAAATGTCTCCATTCCCAAAAGGAAAAATAACCAACCTTTATTAAACATGCATATTATCAATAACTCAAAACTGATTGTAATACCACAAAGGCCTTCATGCAGTCTTGCAGCTTTCCATTGCTAACTCCACCTTAATTCAGAAAAAATTGTCTCTCCAACCCTACTATGAGAAGTCCCTACATTCTCCGTCATTTTCCCAAGTATTTTGCACTCATTGTTGCTTCCTCTTTTTGTGCGCGACGCCTCCCTATTAATCTTCTGAACCCTTGTCATTCCACCTTGAGTTGAGAAGTTGCAACTTTTTCCTTCCAACTGTCCTACTGAAACACGATTCTTCTTGATTTTTTGGGCATGCCTAACACCTGTGAGTTTCACTACCCTTCCATCGTGCATCTTTAGCCTAACCAAACTTATACCCTTCACCACTACATCTCCACCATTAACGGACTCCACCTTACATTTTTTCTCCTTATAGTCAATGAATGCTCCCTTTTAATTGCATATATGGAAACATAGCTTCTGAATCAAGCACTCACTCATCTCATTTTCTTTTGTTAATAATGAGAATATCATTACTATTACCAAAACTCACGTTGTTATCACAGCTTCCTCATACTTGTCCTTACCTTCGTCTAATGCTTTCATCCTTTCTTTAACCTTTTTAAGCTTGTTGCAAAATTTTAGCCAATGACCAGGTTTTTACAGAACTAATAGTAAAATCTCTTTCCATATTTGATCTATTTGATCATCTTCTCATGTTTGGATGGTTACCCCCTCCTTACAATATGGACCTCTTTAATTAGATTTCCTTTTTTCCTTTCTTCTTTATCCTTTCCTTCCATTAATTTTATCCTTCACATCTCCTCGTTAAGCAGGCTACTATCACCGTCATTAAAACAACTCCATCTGAATTTGAGTTGTATAATGTTGCATAAATGTTTCTCAACTTACAAGTAATGAACTCATCAACATAAGGTCGCATCTCATTATCCATCTTGTAATTCAAGACTACTAATTGGTTTACAATTAAATGAAAATCATTACAATGCCCTCCAATTGACCCATATTCCTTAAGTTTTGGATTTATCAATCTTCTTATTCGAAGTGCCTTGTTTTTGTGGAGTTCTTGACATAGATTTCTTCCAGTTTCTTCCAAATTGCAAAAGAAAGGTGTTTCATTAGCAATAATACTAAATATCGTATTTTTCAAAAAACACTGAATAGCTGTCGTACCTTCCTTCAAAGTTTATCGCTTTGCCTCAGATACACTACCGGGTTTCTCGCCTATGTTCTTTAATGGTTGGTGAAGATCATTATGGTGTAGAAAATCCACCATCTTCGTTTTCTATAACCCCAAATTTTCCCAATAAGTTTTTCAACACCTATATACTTCATAACCAAACTCTTTCCGCAGAAATTGTGTAGTGGGCTCTAATACAAACTATCATGGTTTTCTAAAGGATCTCTTCATAATTAGATTTGATAAGAGATAAAGAAGTGAAGAAAAATAAAATAAAAGGAAATTCCTCCAGACAACCTTTATTAAATTCATCAGAAAGATTACAAGAGAAAACCTCAAAACTAAGAAAAAATCTTAATCTCCAAAACCCTAAAAAATATCCTTGTTTTTACACATGTCATAATGGCCCTTATTTAAGTCTATTTATTGAAGATTAAAATAATCTTAATCGTCAAATATATGCAGAGATCTACGTTTGAAACTCCAAAATACCCCAAAAATGGAAAAATTGCCATTGAACCGCGAACTTCATATTTTTCAAAAATAGCTACTTTAGTCGACTGAATTATTAATTTCAGTCGACTAGTCCATGGTTCAGTCGACTGAAAATAGCTTCGGTTAAATTTGAAAGCGGTAGTGTTCTCGGGTTGCAAATGTCCAACAGTTCGGTTGATTGGTAGAAAAAAACTAGTCGACTGAAACATCCATCAATTGACCGACAAACCTACTAGTCGACTGAAAACCTGGTACACACTTTTATTACTTTAGCCATCCTTCCTTCTTCGTCTTTTCGTTTCGTCTTCAGCTCTCCCCTGCGATGACAAGCATTGAAATATTGTAGCATCAAAACTCTATAGTTATCTACTTATGTTTTTATCAATATTTCATTAACTTGGGGCATTTGGTAATTTTTAGAAGCTAATTGCTTCTCAAGGTGATTAACCTCTAAATTTTGTATCAAAGTCGGCTTAACACTGAGATTGCTCTTAAGAAGTATTACGAAACACTCCATTTTTCATAGTTGGAGAAAGTAGACCAATGTCTTATAGTGGATAACAATAGTAGCATTTCCAAATTTGAAAAACATACAATCATTTCGTGAGGTTCTAATTAATTTTGAAAACGTCCAATCATTAACCTCTATTGGTAACATTTCCAATTTGAATTGTTGCTATAGGATGTGTTCCCTTGACAAAGAATAAGAACAATCTTTTCTTTTTTTTACGAAAAAGAAAAATGAAAAAGATCTCTCACATGCAATGCACAAGTAGGCCCCATGATTGTTTAAGTTCAACGTTACGCGAACCTTTTCATTTGCGCCAACTTAAACTACTTCCAAGTTCTGAAAAAAAACATATGATAACGTTAAATGTAACCGCTGTAACGGCTATACGTTTGTGATAGTAGTAAGCGGTTAATCATGTTGTGGTGTTTTAAAAATATGTTATGCGTGTCCAACTTTAACGTTTTCCCTACTGTTACATTTCATAAACTTAAAAGTACTTTTAGCGAAACAAAAAGAGCAGTGCTTTTTTACTTTTTAGAGTCCGTCAACAAGCGTTTTCTTTTGATGATGCATTATAAGGATGAGTATACTTTGATTTTATATAACGATGACCGAGAGGGAGCTTTTTCATGTACTAAAACGTGTACCACACTATTTTCTACGTTTTTTTCCTGTAAAAATTTAGAATTTGTAGCTTAACATGACGTTGTTATGCAAAGGATTTTAACTGTAGAAGAATTAGGAAGGAAATTGGATATATATGTTATTATTAGCCACACATAAGCCATTTTCTCAAATTGTGACATGCTTCCTGATCACAGCTGTAAACGGCAATCGTAGCAAAATCAACCTCTTCATATCAATTATACGTCATGCAATTCAATCAATTATGTCAAGCTAATATAGTACATCTATTCGTTTGAATTCAAGTCACATAATGCAGTTTTCTTTTTCGTATTCATGAAGCAATGATATAGCAAATGAGAGCTTTAATGATGCAAATTAGGATAAGATCTAGTTTCCATCAATCATTCCCATATTTACTCTAGAGACATGTTTACATGTACAACTTTTATTCTTCCGTTTTGAGTGAGATATGATTTATTTATTGAGAATGGAACTCCGGAAGTTAGAATTCAGACCTTAAATCTTGCACAAAGCTGCGACTTTAACTAAATCATTTTGCGTGAACAAAGTTAATGCAAACAATAGTTCCTAATCATTTCCCCCTTATTTATCTACCTAGGAGGGTGTGTCACAAAAACTCTTAACCATTTTGCCTAATCGGTTAGGTTATAAATTCACATCAGACCCAAATATCTCTCATGTATTTTTTAATATGGAAATACTATATCATCCAAATTTAACAATCAAGAGCTTAAAACTATATTTTCATGCAAGCCTACCAACTCTAACTATATCCTCATACTCTAAGCAACTTTCAGACAAGACATCATGCATGCTTTTCTAATGAGTTTTGATGTAACTATCACCCATTGCACCTTATCAACGAACTCCAGCAAAGCCATTGACCGTCAATAAAGTGTTGAAAGTACCTTCTTCAGATAGGATCTATCAATCTTCATAATGAAAACAAATGTCTCCACCTACCAAAACAACCCCCCCACCCCCGTGTCACCATGGGACACCTTGCACCTCAACAAGCAAATCAAGTTCGATCAATGCTCGAACTTTGCAGCAATCAATGACTTGAAAAACATATCCATTGCAGTACATGTAAATCTTTTGAAGACGAACTGCTTTTTCTTTATTCATCGAAACAAGAAAAGACTCTCCCACCTCCATACGCTTCACTCTCGATAGATTTTCAGCTAAACGAATTGCACTTTAACTATCACAACTTACCACACTCCATCATGTACAAAGCCAAAACCACACATCAACCATATTAAGTAGAGTGTCACCTTAGCTGCTTCAGCGGCAGCTATTAGCTTTGCCTTTGTAGTAGACAAAACAACTATTGTCTGCAACCTTGCTCCAACTAATAGTCATCCATCCAAGAACGAACACATCACCAGAGGTTGACTTCTTTCGATCTCTATCACCGACATAATCAGAATAACAAAATCTAACCAAGCTGAAATTTCTATCTTTACCATAAAAAACAAGCCACTTGTCTAAAGCTCCTTTAAAATACCTGAAAATATACTCTACGACCTCCCATGCATCTTTTTTGGATTTGCCATTAACTAATCCCACAGCCTGTGCAATGTCAGGTCTAGTACAAACCATAACATACATCAAGCTGCCAACTGCACTAGCTTAAGGCACCTTCTCCATGTAGAACTTGTCCTACTTTGAAATCAAAGAGCCTTTACTAGAAAGCTGTATGGGTACATGCACAAGTGCAATAATTGTCTTTGCTCCCTCCATGCTAAACCGGGTAGTCCGAATATATTCCTTTTGAGTGAGACTCCAAAGTCCAAGTTTTCTGCCTCTTTGGATTTCCATCACAAAAATCATCCATGCTTCCTCAAGGTCGTTCATCTCAAATTCCACTTTTAACTTCAAATTTAGTTTATTGATTTCAGCTTTATTCTTGGAAGCAATCAACATAGCATCCACATAAGAGCAACTGCACCCCATTACCCTTCTTTAAATGCTTAAAATAAACACAGGTACCTTTAATACTACGATTAAAACCAGATGAAAGTATAGAAGAGTCAAACCTCTTCTAGCACTGTCTGGGCGATCGCTTAAATCCATAAAGAGAAATCTTCAACTTGCAAACCCAATTTTCTTTTCCACTTGCAAGTCAACAAGTCCTTTTGGCTACTTAATGTAAATGGTCTCCTCTAAGTCATAATGGAAGAAAGTGATCTTCACATTAAGTTGCTCCAATTTCAAGTCATGAATAACAACTATGGCAAGAAAAAACCAGATGGAGTTATGTATCATTACGGAAGCAAATATTTCATCATACTCCATTCCCTTCCTCCATGAAAATATTTTTGCAACTAATCTAACCTTGTATCTCCCACGATCCTTCGCCTTGGACACCCATTTACAACATGTTGCTTAGCTTCCTTGAGGAAGTGGTACCAACTCCCAGTCTCGTTCTTTTTCAAAGATTGCAGCTCCTCCTCCATAACGCAAATCCACATCAAGTCATCACTCGACTTCATGGCTTCTTCAAGGTCGAATGGCTCATCATGAACCAAATGTAGGGCATAGTCAAATCGATTATCAAGGCTGAGGTTTACATATTATCAATCTCTATATTTCTTGGACATGCTAATAGTCCTGACTAGCTCGAGCAGTTATAACATCACCTACACTCCTTTCTGTCCCACCTTGAATTGAATTTTCTCTAGCTTTGTGCACATCACTAAACTACTAGAAGGCACATGTGGACTGCTTTGTGATGTCTTATCAATTACATCTTCATCTCTATCAATAATAGGTACAACTCTACTACTAGGCTGAAATGTAAGAACCTCTTTCAACTCCTTGGACCTATCGGAATCTACTACTTTGGTAGGTAAATCTTCCTTAGACTTGAACATTGTAGACTCATTAAATGTAACATGCCTGGAATGTAACAATATCCCTATCAACTGGGTTCCAAGTGCTATACCCTTTGACTCCATATGTGGATCCTATAAATATGTCATTATATAACAAATTATCATAACCTGTATAGTGCACATACACGACAAAAAAAAATATAAAAATAACCAAGATACACTACTTCACCTCTCCACTTTTCTTTTGGTATCTTTCCATCTATGGCTGAGCATGAAATTCAAATAATGATGTGCACTGCAGTCGACAAAGCTTCAGCCAAAAAGCCTATGGATAAACCCGCAGTTAATCTCAAGCAATAGGCATTCTCAATTACAGTCTGATTCGTCCTCTCAGCAACCTCATTGGATTACAAATTTTTAAGTGTAGTGAAATATATCTGAGTACCATGATACTTACAAAAGTCAAGGAACTTTATAGAGAAAAAATCACCGTCATTATTATATCTAAGCACTTTCAACATGCAACCAGATTGGTCCTTAATTGTTCCTTCCAACCTTTAAAGCTTAAAATTTTCTAATTTGGTCTTCACCACATGCACCCATACCTTCCGAGAAAAGTCATCAATGAAGAAAATAAAATACTTTGCTTCCCCAATGGAAGTAGTAGTTACTTCTCCATAGACATCTATATGCATATAATCAAGTACTCCCTGATTTAGGAAGTCCAACTCCAAAATATATTTTCATCTACTTTCCAACACACACTCCTGATAAAAATCCACATTTTCAAAGCTTTCCCCTTTGATCATCTTCTATCTGCAAAGAAACGCCGAGCCATTCTCCAAAATATGAGAAGCCAAAGTCAAGTGGCATCCAAAGCCTGAGAACTATCAACTCAAACACAAGACTCTACTAGTATGGTGGTTCCTTCAATAAATACATATTTCAAAACACATCGCCGTACATCAAAACTAATGCATCATAGAATCCTTCGAACTATCCTTCTCTATAGTCACCTTACATCTCATAGATGCCAACTGGGCTAAAGAGATCAAAGAATTCTGAAGACCTAGAATATAGCAGAGACCTATCTAAGTGTGAATCACTCCGTCAAACATGTGAATCTGTATTGCACTCTCACCCATAGCTCAACAACAAGTATCATTTCCTATAAGAATTACACTTCTCTCCTATCCAACAAAAAAGATGAAGTAATCTATATTTTTGCATAATGTGGAACAATGTCCCTAAAACAAGCACCCAATGGTCTGATATTTGTTGCAACCAACACATCGTCAGATATAGCCTTCTCCACCATAATCAATGAATGTCCATCCTCGGTCTTCCTCTAAAAGTTTGAACGATCTCTCTTTCAATGACCTAGTTTCTTACAATGGTCGCACTTTCCTTCTTTTGACTTTTCTCTCTAAACATTTTCTAGACTAGGAAAGCCTCCTAAGGTCCAATTCTTCTTCTCCTCTCTCAACGAATAGACCATGACTGCTACTCACGTTCATTCATCTCCTTCGTCTGGTTCCTCATGTTTTTGGATATAAGACCTAAATTCACATCTTCCACAGTCAATGTGTCTCTTTCATATATCAAACTGTTAGCGAAACCCACGCAACGCTTCAGAAGGAAACACAAAAGAACCCTTGCTTTTTGCTCTTCATCCACCTTCAAATCTATAGTTTTTCATGAAAAAATCACAAAACTAACTAAGATGCCTTCATTGAAGTACACTTTCTCATCTTCATAGTGAAAAGTGTCTTTAGAAAAAATCAAATGATTCACAAGCGACTTCTTCAGGTAGAGATTCTCCAGCTTGACATAAATTCCTCTAGTAGTTGTTTCACTGCTATTACCCAAAACATTCTCTCCCATGGAAAACTTCAAAGTAGTAAAAGCCCATAATTCCATCTCCTCTTTATCCATATCTGAAATATCAACAGGCAATTTCTCTATGTCAAACACCACCTGATGAACTGTATTCCTCCTTAGAACAACCTTCATCCTCCTTTGCCACTTCTCGATGTTATTATTCCCATTCCAATTCTTTATTGCTAACTGAGATCCTGATGGAACGTAAGATCTCCAAAACATAGGGTCTTGCTTTGACTGGGATACCTTAATCTCCTGTCATATTACCTAATACCTTCTTCCAACAACCAAATAGCTCTTATACTATACTATGAGGTAAATTTTTGATTAACACCCGAAATGTAGCAGGAATAATAGGATCATGTTGAAGATAAGGTAGAACAAATAGAAAACAAATATCCCAAAATAAGCAATCATAACCATAGATACAAAAAAAAAAAAAAAATCATATACACAATTTATAGTGATTCCGTCATCGCGAGATAGTGTACATCCACTTTAGGAAGAGAAGATTTGATTATTCCTATAGAAAAGAAAATTGCAAGATTGATAATGGAGACTAAGAGGAAGAAATACAAGTTGAGAGGATTTTTGTAGTCTTTAAAGAATGTCTGTCTGTATATAATATTATTACTTAGGGTTGAAGTTATTGGCTTATGACAATAAAACAATGCCTCACAATTCTCCTATTCATATGGGAAATATTTATCTATTTGATTTTTTTCAATTTCTCTCAATATGCATGTGTTTGATAAAATGCCTTCTTTAATCAAATAGTTATGGAATTGATTGATTACTTCAACCTTTTGAAATAACTTCTTCTCATTTACTTAATTTCCCGCCTTCTTTAATGCAATAAAATAAGAAATATATTTGAATCATAATTTCACATTGACTCAAATATCTCCTAAACCTTCTTTATATTTGAAAATATTATATCATCAAAATCTAACATCTCAACCATTCAAATTTAATTATACAATAGTACTACGTACAACATTAAACCGACTGATACTCCTTTTAACCTTTTAGTTTATTACATTAATAAAATGAAAATAATATGATATGCCATTTTTTAAGAAGTTTTTTTGAAATGTCAAATACATTTTTGAAAAAATGTATTTCTGAACAAATATTGATTTACTTTTCATTTGGAAGTTCTTTAACAAATTTGAGCAATTTCATTTTTATTTTTTTTTAATTTATATACATTTCATTTTATAAACATACCAAATTTTTTGAAAATACATAAAGTTATATTTTTAATATGAATACTTATTCCAATGTATTCTATCAGAGACAGAAACGTAAATAAACATGCACTTGTTATATTTGGAGTGGTAATGTATATATACTGCAAGTAAATAAACATACATGCAGTGGACACTTGCTATTCAGTTTCAAATCCCTACTGTAGAAGCATTGAATTGTTATTCACTAGTGTTATACCGATGCCACATCAACAGCATCTGAAACCTGTATTGCCTTAGTAACATGTAGTGAACTGCCGATGCCATCCGTATATCACATTATTATTTGGCAGCTTATCCTCGGAGACTAATTCCTCTGTTCCGAAATAGGTGTTCCTCTGTTCCAACTACTTAATTCATTCTAAAGGTAGGACCCACCAATTTTTCTAATATGATGAATGGTTGAGATTTTAATAAAAACATGGAATATGGGAAAGAGGATTTGAACCCTTATCCTAAAGGGAATAATAACAATATGTCATGTGGAAGGCTTGGATGATTCCTTAAGCCTATAAATTTCCCAACGCTGTTGCGATGCCACCATAAATATAATATTAGGATTTCGGTATCTATTTATTTATAAATATATGTGATTCTAATTTGATACTTTATTAAATTATTGTTAAATATTATTTTCGTTTTGTATAGAGTATATTGCATAATGTTAAAAGAAAATGTTATTAATTTTGTAATATATATATATATATATTTATTTAAATAATAATTGTTATTAATTTTATGTTATTTATTTATGATAATATTCAACATTGTATATCTTATCATATAATATTTAAAAAATATAGTATAGGATTTTGAAAATTCAATACGTGCAACATTTATGCATTGTTCGTTTTCGATAGGATTCTATAAGTAACTTATCAGAATGACCACTTTGAACTAAAATCCTATTTAAGTTTAGAATTCTCGAATCCCAAACATACAAAATCAATATTTTTTTCCAAAACTCTTAAATGTATAATATTATGTCATTTAAACTCAATTTAAACCTCGATCTTATATGCTATTTGACTTTATTTCCATAAAACTATCTTCGATTATTAAAGATTGAGTTAAAATAACACGGTGTCATATATTTAAGCTTCTTATATAATAATAAGGAATTTTTTATGGTTGGATTTGAAACATTAAGGACATAAATACAAGTATTGGTTCAAATTAGCCGTTTTCGATAGAATTCTATGCGCAACTTATTGAAAATGAAAAGTTTGAACTAACAGTCTTCTTTACATTTGGAACTCACAAAGTCTAACTTTATAAAATCATTACAGTTGTCTTAAAAACTTAAATATCTAATCTTATGTCATTTGAACTTAATTTAATCATTAATCTTATAACTTATTTGATTTTATTCGATAATTAATTACCACTGGTTATTAACTAACTATGTCTAATGGAGCATCAAATTGGGTTGAAATGACATGTTATCACATATTTAAGCTTTATATAATATTAAAGAATTCATACGATTGATTTTTGAAAAAAAGGAATGTAAATAAAACCATTGTTCAAACTAGTCATTTTTATAGGGTTTTACACGTAATTTAATATTCCTGCCTACATCCAGAATTCTCGCCATACATATCATAACTATTGTTTAAAAAACTTAGATATATAATAATCATTAAATTCAATTTAATCATCGATCTTATAAGTTACTTGATTCCATTCGATAGATAACTATTTTTAGTTATGTGTTATCTATTAAGGTTAAAATTATAAGTACAACAAAGTATGTACCACTTCAAAATAAAATAATATTTAACATGAAGTTAAATTATTGCTATATTTAAAGTATATACTCTTTATAATAAAAACCAAGTTTTAAACTAAAATAAACTACAGACTGTTTTAAAAACAAAACAAATATTGAAAATAAAATAAAATTATAATAATGTTTGAATTATATACTTTTAACTGTATTTTATCAAATTAAATTTTTATTAATTACATATTGTTTTAAAATTAAAATAATATCAAATTAAAAAATTAAATCATAATAATTTCTAACAATGATTTTAATTATATACAGTTTAGTAATATTTAATGAAATTAAGATTATGACAAATTATATGCTATATAAAATTAAAATGATATTTAAAATTAAAGTTGAATAATGATAATATTTAAATTATATGCTATTTATACTATATATTACAAAATAGTTTAAACTTAAAATAATATCGACTAGTAAAATTAAATAATGATAATTTTTAAAAATTATGTTAAATTATATATTTTTTAAATTTAATACCATTTAGTAATATCTAACAAATATTAACAAAAAATAATAAATTATATATTATTTTAAAATAAATATATTATTTAACGGTGATACTAAATCATTATAATATTTAAATAATATACACTCATAATATGACTTAAAATTGAAATTATAATAAATTATATATTATTTTAAAAGATAAATAATATTTAAAAATAAAATAAATTTATAATGTTTAAACTAAATTCTATTTAGTAATATTAAATAATATTATGTTGATATAATAAGTAATATACCATTTGAGAGAGTTAGAAGTATGCCCTTGGGGCAATTCTGTAATGTATCGTAAATTATTAACCCTGTAATAAGATCTCATTTGAAATAAAAGTGTTTGTTTTCTGTTATATACTTGTTATCTTATGACATATTAACAAAATAATTAATTTAAGTATGTTAAATAACTCTTAAATAATATACCATGCGATGATAATTACAGGTAATGATGAAAAAATTATCATAATGTAAAATAACATATTATTTTAATATTTCTAGTCAAGATTTTTTGAGAAAAGATATCGATACAACCATTGAGATTAGAGTATTGAACGCTGTCCAAATGTTGGATAGTGTACTACACATGGCTTTTAGGGATAAGTACGCATACATAATTATTTGATAACTATGGAAGACTCATCCAAGAATTTTTTTGTTGATTAATAAAAAACTAGGTCAAATGGAAAATCTCATAGTGACAATATTACATAGTTCTTTCGACTTGAGAATACCCTTGAGCTTCAATGTGGATACTCCACTTTTCTGATTACACGTCAAAACAACATTTCATATACAAGTAACATAATCCCAAACTTTTCCCAGGTTTAGATCAAATATAATTATTACAAAATAAGCCAAAAACGACATATGAAGATTCCCCCTGGGATGACCAGAGTACTAAATAGTCTAACAGACTTAATACAACACAGCGGAAATAAAACAAAACAACTCCTAAATATGGCAAGCATCAGCCTCATGCTCGTCTTTGGAATCTTTATTCGTCTACTTACTAAAACTTATTAATCCTCAACCCTCAGCCTACTCAAATCAATTTTGAGCACCCGAGAGTTTAAAGGGAAAAACGTAAACTTCGAGTCAAACATAAAATCTGCTGTGAATAATACTATACATATCAATTATTTGAGATTAAATGAGACCACGCCGCTTAGAGGAACTTGTTTCCCCTTACTAATATCCTTTTAAAACTTATCTTTTGCAAATCCTAATCCTGTAACCAAAACCGGTTAAAAAAATAAAGAAATATCATGTAAGCATACAAATCAGTTAACAAATGGACTATCTCTCCGAAAAATATATTTTTGTTTTGCTAACTACTAACCTTTGGCTGACTCAGACCTATCAGACAAAATAAAAAAATAATCTAACTTCTGTTAGATACTCCTCTTTTGGACAGTCTGTCCCTAACTTAATTCTCCTAGGGTCAACTGATCCTAATTGTTTTGCGGGCTCACCGATAACCTATCTCTATTATGTACATTCCGTTCAGTGTGTAACATCATTTTGGTCTTACTTGAGACGAAGCCCTACACACTGGAATTTCAGACTAAATTACCTGTGGGCTAATAAATAATGTATAGGGCGCGACCCTGTACCAGTCCCATCTGGTATTCTAATACCCGAATCATTTTAGTTAGGGTCATTTGCCCATAAAATTTTCCTTGAAAACATTTTCTCTCAACTTGATTTAAACCTCTAAATCATAATTTAAACAAGAAAAATATGCTTTACCCAAATCACCTTGTCGTGTTATATATACTTTACAGAAAAATTTATTGATGAAAACATTTAAACCTTTGAAAGTACCCCTTTCGAAACCATTGAAAGTACACTTTCGAAACCAAGTATAACCTTAGGCCGAAAAGCCAAAACATACCTTCGAAACCATTCTTAATATACCTTTCGAAAACCTTGAAAATCCTTTCTTTCAAAAGCTTTAAAACCTTACATATCCTCTTATCGAAACATAATAAACATACCATTCAAAACCTTTCCACTTAAAATCGTTCAAAAACATCGGGGAACGACCCCTTCGAAACCTTCATTTAAAACCTTTGGAAAGCATTCAAATTCTTTTCTATAAACAAACCTTTCGAAAGTATTGGGTTCAAGTAAAACATGTGGAAGAACATCTCGAAACCATTTAAAACCTTTCCTTTTGAAATCAGTTGAGTTTAACTTTTAATAGCACAAAGGGTCATAAAACAACTAAGTCGAAAGCACTATTCCGAAAGTTATTTCCTAAGTAAAGAAGTGATGATGTCAAAACCAACCCTTCGAAAGCATTGGTGAAGCGACTTGGGTTTTAAAACAAAGAAACCCTTTTGAAAGCATTGCTTCGAAAGTTAAGATGCGGCAACAAGGGGTTTCGGCCCCTTCGAAAGCATTTACTTAAAACAAAAGGCATAACATCTTTCAGAATCATTCCTCAAAACCATTTAACCAAGGCGAAAGCTAACTAAGTCGAAAGCAAAATAGGCCCATTTTCTTTTAAAAACAAAGTAAAGCTTCAACCTCTTCGGAACTCCATGTTTCGGCTACATACTTTTCGTCTATGTCCAATTTGCTGCGTACCAAGTCTTTGATACCATGCACATTGGTTTTGATGGTGATGGAAGCAGAGGAACATAGTCGAAAGCTAGGTGCGGAAAGTGGCGAAACATGTAAAAGGCATGTTTAAACTGATTTTTAACCTTTTAATGTAATTCTTTTCAAATAACCTACCTTGTTTGTCAAAACATGATTAGTTGCTAAAAAATTTTCTAAAAGTATTGCCGAAATTTCTGAAATAAACAATTTAAATTATTTACAAATTGCTCCTTCTTCTTTTAAAAATATACAAAACATTTAAGTCCCATACCTTAAATAATTTTATATATCTATTAAAACACTTAGGATAAATCTATAAAAATTCCCATAAATCATATTTAATATGTTTTCTAACATATAGTAATTTCTGACCCAAAATCATCACAAAATAGCCGTAATCAATTTTAAACCAAAATAACCATTTTCTTTGCTAAAAAATTAATATTAAACCACATTAATTTAGAAAACTATGAAAATTGAAATCCTCTCTAAAATATCATTTGTGACCTTATTCTAAAATTGTAATGCATTTGGATGTCATTTAATAGGATTTTCACATTTAAAAATATCATAAAATTCCTAAGAATTAGCATAAATCATCAACAAGCATATATATTCATTTTAACATTCAAAACATGGCAAAAAATTTGCAAATTTACTCAGATTTAACCTAAAACCGAAATCAATTAAAAACAAGGGATGTGTTATTCACCTTTAGCTTGAGATTAAGGAGTTGAGATTTGATCTTGGTTTAAGTTGCTTAAGCTTCTTCCCCTTGATTTTAGCTTTTTCTTCTTCTTGCTTTCCTAATGGTGGCCGGCCTCTTGTGTTTTGTTTGTGAGAATGAACGTGTAAAATGAATGTATGTGAGGGTTTAGGGTATACGGATATTACTTATTCCTATATTGCCCTTGTCTACTTACCCTAACTTAATTCATTTAATTCCCTTAGTTTATTTGTTTAATGGGAACGGCTACCCTGTAAATTCACAAATCTCAATCCCTTAATCATTTAAAATTATTTCATTTGACTTTACTAACTAATTGTCCTAAATAATGTTTCTAAAAATTAGAGGTGTTATAGACTCCCCTCCTTAAAGAATTTTGTCCTCGAAATTATGATAAGGTACATAACAAATCGATCAAAAAGGTAAAACATACTATGAAACAATTCAGGATAAGCGTCTCTAATCCTGCTCCCAGTCTCCCAAGTACAGTCTCTCTCATGGTTGCTCCATTGGACTTTAACCAATCTAACTGTCTTGTTCCTTAGCCTTTTCTCATATCGCTCGACTATATGAACTGGCTTTCTAACTATAGTCAAATTCGGCTCTACTACTAAGTCCTCTAACACAATCGGTGCTATAGTAGTCTCTGGATCTCAAACATACTCCCTTAGATGAGAAACATGAAAAACATCGTGGACTTCTGCCAAATTGTTCGGTAACTCTACTCTACATGCGAGTTTCCCGATCCTTTCAATAATAGGAAATGGTCCAATGAACCTCGGTGCTAACTTTCCTGATTTCCCAAATCTAACAACACCTTTCATTAGTGATGCCTTGATGAACACATAATCCTCAACTGAGAACTCCAAGTCTTTCCATCTTTTATCAGCATAACTCTTCTGCCTAGACCGAGCTTCCTTCATCCTAGCCCAAATCAACTCAATCTTCTCTGCAGCTTCTCTAAGTAAACCCAGACCAAGAATCAATCTATCCCTGGTCTCTAACCAATAAACAGGAGATTTGCATGACCTTCCACACAAAGCTTCAAACAGTGCCATTCCTATACTAGCCTAATAACTATTGTTATACGAAAACTTGACTAAATGTAGATGGTCATCCTATAATCCTTCAAAATATAGCACACAAGCTCATAACAAGTCTTCTATGTTAACTCTTTCTATTTTCCCATCAGTCTGGGGATGGTAAGCGGTACTCATCTTGAGCTTAGTACCTAAAGTATCGTGTAGACTCATCCAGAACTTGCTAGTGAATAAGGAATCTCTACGACTTACTATGCTACTAGGGATTTCATGAAGTTTAACTCTATTTTTCATAAAAACTTAGCCAAAACAGGTGCCGTCCTGGTTGACTTAACTGGAATGAAATGGGCACTCTTGTCAACCTATACACTATGACCCATATACTTTCATTTCCTCTATTAGACTTTGACAACCCGTCTATAAAATCCATCGAGAGAGAATCCCATTTCCATACTAGAATACCTAAAGGCTGAAGTAACCTACTTGGTTTCTGATATTCGGCTTTTACCAATTGAAAGTTCTAACATTGCTTCACCCATAAGCCTACATCCCTCTTCATACTTTCCTAGAAGAAACTTCTCTTCATGTCCTGATGCATCCTAGTTCCTTCCGGATGAATAACGAACTTCAAACGTTGGCATTCCTCAAGAACTTCCTTCCTAATGCTTCCTATATTCGAAACACACAACCTTCCTTTCTTTCTCAATCGCTTATTCTAGTAAAGATTGAAATCCTTCAAGTCATCCCACTTTGTTTCATCCCTTAACTTCTCGATACTTTCAACTAATACTGGATCCTTCCTTTGCTTTGAAGCAATCCTTTTAATTATCACCGGTCGAACTTATAAATATAACAACATAATAGTTTCCTTACTAGATCTAGCTTCAGATCTTCACTACACTCTACATGTCGTCAAAGATTCTAAATCTTTCCACTCAGCTATCATCGCTAACACTGCATTCTGTTGTTATCTACTAAGTGCATCTGCAACTTTATTGCCCTTTTCGGTATGTACTCAATACTGAAGCCATAAGTGGCTAAAAACTCTAACCACCTCTGCTGTCCAATATTCAGATCCTTCTTAGAGAATATATACTTCAACGACTTATGATCCGTATATAACTCAAATCTTTCTCCCAAAAGATAATGTTCCACACCTTCAACGCAAAAATCACCACATCTAATTCCAAATCGTGAGTTGGGTTCCTAACCTCATGCAGTCTAAGCGGTCGAGATGCATAGGTAATCACTTTAACTCTCTGCATTAACACAGCTTCTAACCCTGTTCCACTTGCATCTGTATATACCACTAAATCCTGATTCCCTTCTGGAACAACTAGTATGGGTGCATTAGTTAATAAGCGTTTCAGCTTCTGGAATGCTTCCTCACTCTTCTCGGTCCAAACAAACTTCACATCTTTTCGCGTTAGCTTGGTCATCGGTGTTGTTATCTGCGAGAATCCTTTATGAATCTTTAATAATATCCAGGTAATCCAAGAAAACTCTTTATCTCAGTCAATGTTCTTGAGTCTCTTCCAATCATTCACTGCCTCGATCTTAGTCAGATCTACAGATAACCCTTTCTCTGAGACTACGTGACCAAAAAACTTCACTTCCTTCTTCTAGAAATGACACTTCGAAATTTTGCCTTCAGCTAATGCTACCTCAACGTCTCAAGCACCACTCTAAGATGAATTTCATGCTCTCTTTTTTTCATTCTTAGAGTATATCAAAATATCACCTATAAATACCAACACGAACCTATCCAAGTGCTCTCGGAAGATTCGGTTCATCAAATCTACAACGAATGCTGGTGCATTAGTCAGTCCGAACGGCTTCACCGACCATTACAATCCATATCTAGTCCTAAATTCCATCAAAGGAATATATCCTCTGCTATGGAACCCTGTCGCTAAATCCAACTGAGAAAATACCTTGGCTCCATTCAATTGATCGAACAAATCATCAATTCTAGGAAACAGATATCGATTCTTTATCGCCCTCTCATTTAACTTATGATAATTGATACATAACATTAACAATCCATCCGGCTTCTTGGCGAACACTACGGCTGCTCCCCAACGTGAACTACTTGGCCTAATAAAATTCTTGCCTTCCAAATCCACGAACCGCACCTTCAACTCCATCATCTCAGTAGGTTTCATCCTGCTTGGTGGTCTACTTACAAGTTCTGTACCACGTGCTAAATCTATCCAAAACTCAATGGCTCGTTTCGATGCCTTCCTACTACAGGTTCAAAAACATTTGTGAAGTCTCTAACAACAAAAACTCGATTTAACTTGCCATCTACCTCCACAACATCCAACAAAGCATTCACCTCACAACTAAGGTTTTTTACGCTATATACTATTCGATCACTATCGCCAAGTGTCTAAGCGATATCTTCCTATCATGGAAAAGTATCATAGCTTCAAATTTACTTAACCAATCCATACCTAAAATAATTCCAAACTCTACGAAATCAAAACATGCAAACTACAAACAAAGGTATGACCCAACAAATCAAACTCTAGGTGGTCACACTTCATCCTAAGTGTCACATATCCTCCTATCAGATTTGCAACCCTTAAGGAAATAACAAAATATGAGGCTTTTAGGTTAAGCTTGTCTACCAAACAACGAGAGATAAAAGAATGCGATGCACTAGCCTCAAATAGAAAGCTAACTGACATATTATGGATCCGAAGCGTACCTCCTAACACATCTTTTCCTTTTTCCTCTGCTGTTGGTCTCGAGGTAGCTGGCTCCATTGCAAACAACTTTCCATTGCCATCCTTAGCTGGCTCTTTACACTGGTTCTTATAATGTCCAATTTGATCGCAGTTGAAGCATCTAATATTCTTCTTCTTGATCACCTTCTTTCCATCACCTGAGTGACATTCATTAGCAAAATGCCCTTTCTCATCACACTTAAAGCAGACAACCTCCGACTTACCTTTCTTTGTAGCTCCACCCTTTGAGCTCCCTTCTTGTGGAAAAACTGTTTTTTTCTGACTGTGCCCCACCTGGACTTCCTTTGCCTTGTTTCTCCCCAAAAAAGAAAGCATCTCTTCATGTCTCATTTCCATCTCAACAACAACATCACATGGATCCCTAATGTGCGATAACATAGCCCTAGCAAGCTTAGGCTTCAACCCCTTGATGAACTTTTCATTTCTCTTAATATTAGCATCAACCGTAGCATATCCATATCTTGCTAGCTCCTCAAACTTCCTCGCATACTCAAGTATAGTCATATCCCCTTGCTCAACTCAGTGAACTTCTTGAGCAGAGTGGACTTCGTAGTCTTAGGCATAAACCACTCCTCAAATATCCTTTTGGACTCAGCCCATGTCATCGTTTCTTCATTAATTCCAACTGTAACCCCATTCCACTAGTACAATGCTGCTCCTTGAAGTTATCTAGAAGTAAGCCTTCTCTTCTGCTCATCATTGAGCCCTAAATCTTCAAAGATTCTCTCACAATGCAGTAGCCAGTTCTCTACTTCGACGGCGTCTTTAGTTCCTATAAACGGTTTTCCTCTCAACGGAGCATAATATCTACTCATAATAGCATAGTTGTTGACCACTAGAGCTTCTTGATTTCCTCCTCCAACTATTCCAATAGCAACATCTGCCTGCAACATGTTGACAAAGAAACGATACACTGCTCCATTGTCAACTTGCGAGACTCCAGCACCCACATTTCTAGCTTGTGTCCGACCTTGGTTTCTCCTGGTATTTGATATGGCATTTCCAGTAGTCGTGGTGCTGGTGCTTCCCCCTCCAAGGTTAAATCTCCCAGTTCTTGCATCCATATCTGTGTTCAAGCCTTGTAAGATATAGGAGAATAGCCTAAGAGACATAGGGTACTAGAGATACATCGTATACTTATATATAACAAATACAATTATGTTAATATAGCGTTATCCCATACCCCGATCATATATCTAATTCCTAAGGATTATGTTTTCAAAAATCATTTTAGTTTAAAGTTTTTCATAAACCTATGCTCTGATACCAATTTGTAACATCCCCTATCTGGAGGCCCGAAGCTAAGCGCTATAGATGCTGCGGTCATCCATAGTATTAACATCCGGTGATCAAATACGGTAGTGTTAATAGTATCCATAACTTCAGAAGCACTTAAACATGAAATAAAATCATTACAGATTAAAACACTTTTCTGATTACATTTCAAAACATCATTTTATATCGAAGTTACATAATCCCAAACGTTTCCCGGGTACAGATCAATATAATTATTACAAAATACGCCAAGAACGACAAACGAAGATGCCCCCTTGGATGACTAAAGTACTAAATAGTCATAAATGACTTATAAAACACGGTGGAAATAAAATAGAAAACTCTTAAATATAGCTAGCATTAGCCTCTTGCTCGTCTTCTGAAGCTTTATTCGACCACTTACTAAAACCTAAAAATCCTCAACCCTCAGCCTACTCAAATCGATTTTGAGCACCCGAGAGTTTAAGGAGATAAACATAAACTTTGAGTTAGATATAAAGCCTGGTGTGAATAAAACCATACATCTCAGTTACTAGATATTAAATGAGACCACAAGGCTTAGCGGCACTGGTTTTCCCAAACTAAAATTCTTTTAAAACATATCCTTTGTAAATCTTAATCCTGCAACCAAAAATGGTTAAAACAATAAAGCAATATCATGTAAGCATATAAATCAGGTAATAAATAGACTACCTGTCCGAACATTATAGTTTTGTTTGACCAACTACTAACCTTTGGCTGACTCATGCCTACCAGACAAACTAAACAAATAATCTAACTTCTGTTAGATACTCCTCTTCTGGACGGTCTGTCCCTAACTAATCTCTTCTAGGGTCAACTGATCCTAATGGTTTTGCGGGCTCGCCAATAACTCATCACCTTTCTGTGTGTAACAACATTTTAGTCTTACCTATGACAGTGCCCTACACATTAGAATTTTGGACTAAATTAGCTAGGGGCTAATAGCTAATATATAGGGTGCAACCCTATACTGTCCAATCTTGTATTCTAATATCTGAGTCATTTTACTTAGGGTCATCTGCCCATAAAATTTTCCTTGAAAACATTTTCTCTCAAATTGATTTAAACCTTTAAATCATACTTTGAACAAGGAAAATATACTCTATGCTTTACCCAAATCATCTTGCCATGTTATATATAATTTGCACTAAACTTTATTGATTGAAATATTTAATATTTAAACCTTTGAAAGTAGCTCTTTCGAAACCATTGAAATTACCCATTTTGAAATGAAGTAAAACCTTAGGCCAAAAGGCCAAAACATACCTTTTAAAACCATTCTTAATAAACCTTTCAAAACCTTGACAAACCTTTCTTTCGAAAGATTTAAAACCTTAGACATCCTCTTATCGAAACACTATAAACATACCTTTCAAAACCTTTGGAAACCTTCCACTTAAAATGTTTCAAAAAACATTGGGAAACCACCCCTTCAAACCTTCGGTTAAAACCTTTCAAAGTCATTCAAATTCTTTTCTATAAACAAACCTTTCGAAAGCATTGGGTTCAAGTAAAACATGTGGAATAACCTTTCGAAACCATTTAAAACCTTTCCTTTCGAAACCAGTTGGGTTTAACTTTCAAAAGCACAAAGAGTCATAAAACAACAAAGTCAAAAGCACTCTTTCGAAAGTTATTTCCTAAGTAAAGAAGTGATGATGTCAAAACCAACCCTTCTAAAGCATTGGAGAAGTGGCTTAGGTTTTAAAACTAAGAAACCCTTTCGATGGCATTGCTTCGAAAGGTAAGATGCGACAGTAAGGGGTTTTGGCCCCTTCGGAAGCATCTGCTTAAAACAAAAGGCACAACCTCTTTCAGAATCATTCTTTAAAACCATTTAACCAAGAAGAAAGCTAACTAAGTCAAAAGCATTCCTTTCGAAAGTAAAGCATGCACATTTTCTTTTAAAAACAAAGCGAAGCTTCGACCCCTTCAGAACTCCATGTTTTGGCTACATACCTTTCGCTAATGTCCAATTTGCTGCATACCAAGTCTATGATTCTATGCGCATTGGTTTCGATGGTGATGGAGGCGGAGGATCTTAGTCGAAAGCTAGGTGCCGAAAGTGGCGAAACATGTAAAAAGCATGTTTAAACTGATTTTTAACTTTTTAAAGCCATTCTTTTCAACTAACCTGCCTTGTTTTTCAAAACACGATTGGCTGCTAATTTCCTTTCTAAAAGTACTGTCGAAATTTCTAAAATAAACAATTTAAATTGCTTACAAAATATATCTTCTCCTTTTAAAAATATATAAAACATTTAAGTCTGATATCTTAAATATTTTATATATATATATTAAAACACTTAGGAAAAATCTATAAAAATTCCTACATATCATATTTAATATGTTTTCTAACATATACTGATTTCTGACCCAAATTCATCATAAAATAGTCGTAATTAATTTTAACCCAAGTAACCATTTTCTTTGCTAAAAAATTAATATTAAATCCACATTAATTCAGAAAATTACAAAAATTGAAATCTATCTCTGAAATATCATTTTTGACCTTATTCTAAAATCGCAAGGCATGTGGATGTCATTTAATAGGGTTTTCATATAAAAATATATCATAAAATTATTAAGAATTAGCATAAATCGTCAACATGCATATATATATTCATTTTAACATTCAAAACATAGCAAAACATTTGCTAATTTACTCGGATCTAATCTGAAACCGAAATCAACTAAAAACATGAGATGTAGTTATTATTCACCTTTAGATTGAGATAAAGAACTTGAGATTTGATCTTGGATTAAGTTGCTTAAGCTACTTCCCCTTGATTTTAGCTTTATCTTCTCTTGCTTTCCTAATGGTGGCTGACCTCTTGTGTTTTTGTTTGTGAGAATGAGCGTGTAAAATGAATGTATGTGAGGGTTTAGGTTGTAATGATATTACTTATTTTTATAGTGTGTTGAATATGATAGTATATGATTTTTGTTTGATGATAACAAACATATATATATATATATATATATATATATATATTCATTTAAATGTATTTTGTTGGGCGAATTCTCACCCATGGAATCGCGAGACCAAGGAGCATCAATGTCGTCCAGAGTCACCATTTACATACGGTACCCATGCCCATTCGGTACCTATGCCTAGCCAGACCAAACCCCATCCCTCATCTGCCGAACCAACACTTCTCCTTCCCAACACCGAACCATACTCATCTCCACACCACTACCGGTCCCGCTCCATACCAACACCGGACCAACACCACCGGACCAGAGTGACCACCGGACCAACCCTCTCCTCCACAACCGAACCAACAACTACCGGTTCAGACAACATACTTCCTCCCACCGAACCAGCCCATACCGAACCAAGTTCCCATCTCCATTCCCATGCATCACCGAACCGACGTCTACCGAACGACACCCTGCCGAGTCAAAGCATGGCCGGACCAACCTCACCTTCATCTCACCACCGGACCAACGTCCTACCGGACCAAACCCACTCCAACCACGACCGAACAAAGCTCCGCCGAACCAGATGTGCCAGGCCAGATTGCTTCAGCCCAGGCCCACCAGCAGCTATATACATCCAAGACCCCTGCCCCCAGCCTTACTCTATAAATAGAGGGGCAGGGGTACAACAATGGCAGACAAGTTTGAGAGCTCAAGCACGGAAGGAACTTTCAAAGAACTTTCATATACTTGTATACAAAGCTTTGTACTTGTAATCTGAAAGAAAAAGGAGAATAACATATAAAGTGGACGTAGGCACGTTCTGTCCGAACCACTACAAATCTGTGTGTCTTTTACAGTTTAGTCCTTGCTTTTTACATATTTGCATAAGTCACATAAAACCTTGAAAATAACATATAATCAACTAAATCATACGGATTGGTGGTGTGTCCATTTTTTGCGCAAACATTTTTGGTGCTTTCACTGAGAACTTGAAACTCGAAGCTTCAGCTTCCCTCATTCAACCTTCTTTCCCCCTTCATTGCCTAGGAAACATGACTTCCAGGCCGAGAAAAGACGCCAACAAGGGAAAGAACGTTGCAACCAGCAGCGCTCCAGATCCAGTGGATCCAGATCAAGAGAACCGTCCCACTACGACAGCAGTGCCAAATGTAGATCAGGTAATTTCGATAGCCCCTGCCGCGGAACAACCGGCAGCAATCACTAGGGCAGACCTAGACAGAGTCGTGGTTGAAGTGACTAACCGCTTCGCATCCCAACAAGAAGCTTTGATGAACCAACTCATGTCACGCTTGAGGGATGCCGAAGAATCCAACCGCAACACTGAATCATGGGGGGAGTCTCAATCTGGAGGATCTCAGAGACAACAAAGGTCTTCCCTCTTCGAAGAAGCTATCAACAGGAACAACAATGATAGGGGCCGCGCCCGGACTCAGTCCGAACTCCGACTCGAGGAAGCGCTTGGAACCGAACACAATGGGGGAGGCACCAGGCGAGGATCGGATGTAGCTGAGCCGGTCATGCCGCCTAATCATAGAAACCCCGCTGAACGGAGCCGAGCTAGAACCCAGCCCGAAGTTGACCCCATGGAAATGCTCGAAGCAGAACCCCACAGGGGAAGATCAAGGCGGGGGGCAACTGTAGCTGGTCCTAGCATGCATCCGAGCAGTCAAAGACAGCCACTGGATAACGTCAGAAGTGATAGGCTATACCATCCCTATAGGTCATCTGGACGAGATCGACCCCGCAGGGAAGAACCAAGCTCATTCTTGTCCGCTCCAAATTCTGATGAAAGAATGGCACGATTATTCAGGGAATGCGTCCGACGGGAGCAAAGAGATCGAGGGATAGGCGCTAGAGTAACCAGCCCTTTCACCCGCAACATTGAAACCGCCATCACACCTCGAGAATGGAAAATGCCGACGATGGAACCGTACAAGGGAACTTCCGACCCCGTTGTACACCTGCAAAGATACACACAACATATGCTCATGAGTGGGGCAACGGAAGGAGTATTATGCAAATGCTTTCCACTATTTTTAGCAGATCTAGCTACCTCCTGGTTCTGCCATCTACCCCAAGGATCCATCAGTTCATGGGAAATGTTGAAGGAAAAGTTCATTAGCCAGTTCCGCATTCATGTGGAACAACCCAAGGATGCTTATTCTCTATCCAATGTCAAACAGAAATCCGGAGAGACACTGCAACAATATCTAACCCGGTTCAACGCCGCAGCGGCCGCAGTCCAAGATGCCGATGAGAAACTCACCCTAATGGCCCTCTGTAGTGGTGTGCACCCAGATACCAAGTTTGCTAGAAGACTAACTAAAGAAAAACCAGCTACCTTGCCCGATTTCTTCCATGAAGCTGGGAAGTACATGAGACTCGAAGAGGCTGCCACTGAAAGGCAGACAGGACCACAGGCTAAGACGGCCCATGGAAACGCCCCCGCCGCAGCAAAGGGCATTCGGAGAAACAACTACAGAGACAATGTAGGGGGCAAGAAGGGAGAAAAGTGCTTGTACCGACCAGGACCGAGATTCGACGCTTACACTCCCCTGAATGAAACAGTTGAGAACATCTTCCTGGCCACCCAAGACGAACTTACATACAAGCGCCCCCCGTGCAAGAAAGAGTCAGATCGCGCAATCCAGTCCGGAAAATTCTGCCGTTTCCACGAGTCTCATGGGCACGATACCAATGAATACCGCCATCTCCGAGACCTAATCGAAGAACACAGCAGGAGAAAGAGGCTGGAACGCTATGTGAAGGGCCAGGACAGGATACCAGCTCCCGCCAAGGAAAACCCAGGGCAGCTCCACCCAGAGACAGGCGGAGGAAATCGCAACACCAGCGGCTCCAGCCAAGAGAAGATAGTGGTCTATACAATATCAGAAGGGCCACACATCGCCGACAAGAGCTGGGCAGAAATGGAAAGATATGGAAACTCACTCAGAAGCGAGGAAGACTGCGTCAATTCTGTTATGGAAGAACGCCACCCTAAGCGGAAGGAAAATAACGACATCACATTTAGTGGGCGCGACCTAGAAGGAAGGCAGTACCCACACATGGACCCTATGGTTATCTCTGCCTGGTTCGGTCTAACCAAAGTTTTCCGAATTTTAATAGACACTGGAAGTTCAGTAAATATCCTATTCAAGCATGCTTTCGACAAAATGAAGCTGTCAATGAAGGATGTATCCCCCTGCAACAAACCACTACACGGTTTCACTGGAGAAGCAAAGATGCCCCTCGGACAATTGGATCTCTTTGTTGAATTGGGAAGTCATCCCCGCTCCGCCGTTCGGAAACAAACATTCGTGCTAATAGACAACCACTCGGCCTACAATGCCTTTTTAGGAAGACCAGCCTTGTCCGACTTCCAAATTGTCCTTGCCCCATAGTGCCTAAAGATGAAGTTCCCAACGGATAATGGAGTGGGAGAAGTAGAAGGGGATCAAGACGCCGCTTGGGACTGCTATGTAACCGAACTTCGCAATAATCGCAGGAGAGATAAAGGGAAAAATGCAGAGACTATTCTCTGCATGAAAAGCTTGGAAGCGTAGCAACTAAAGAAATCCCCTCCTCTTCGGTATACCAGTGATCCTTTCAATGAACTAGACCCCAGGGACAAAGAGGAGGAGGCCACTGCCGAGCCTGCAGAGGCTATGGAATTCGTATCTGTAGACAAACGCGACCTAAGTAAACTACTGAGAGTCGGATCTCAGTTAAAAAGAGAACTAAAGAATCAACTCATTGATTTTCTTCGCCACAACATGGATGTATTTGCATGGACGCACGCTTATATGACTGGAATCTCCCAGGACATAGCATACCACACACTGAACATTGATCCTACCAAGGTGCCGGTAAAGCAGAAGAAGAGAAGTATGGGGGCAGAACGATCAGCGGCCCTCGAGGAAGAAGTAAAGAACTTACTGGCCAATGACTTCATACGTGAAGCCATCTACCCGGAATGGATTGCCAACCCGGTACTGGTAAAGGAAGCTAATGGGAAGTGGCGAACATGCATCGACTTCTCCAACTTAAATGACGCTTGCCCGAAAGACTGCTTCCCACTCCCCCGAATCGACCAACTCGTGGACAACACTGCCGGACACGAACTCTTATCCTTTATGGACGCATACTCAGGATATAACCAGATCCCTATGCACGCCCCCGATCAAGACCACACTAGCTTCATCACTGACCGAGGATTGCACTGCTACAAGGTAATGCCATTTGGACTTAAAAACGCCGGAGCTACTTATCAGCGCCTCGTCAACAAGATGTTTGCAGAACTGATAGGACGAACTATGGAGGTCTATGTGGATGACATGCTGGTTAAGTCAAGAGAAGCCAACGATCATGTAAGCCACCTGGACGAGATGTTCCAAGTACTCCGCCAATATGGAATGAAGCTGAATCCTCTAAAGTGCTCCTTCGGAGTGTCATCGGGAAAGTTCTTGGGATTCATCGTCCATGCCAGAGGGATCGAAGCAAACCCCGAACAAGTCCGAGCCTTGCAAGATATCAAAATACCATCCACTCGGAAAGAAATGCAAAGCCTAAACGGGAAGGTGGCCGCCCTAAGCAGATTCATCTCCAAAGCAACTGATAAGTGTGTCCCTTTCTTTGAAGCTCTAAAGAAAGACAAAGGAAAGTTCGAATGGACTGACGAATGCTCAACAGCCTTCCTTAACCTAATCGAGCACCTCCAACGGCCACCAGTACTCTCGACTCCAAATGAAGGCGAAGAACTGTACCGATATCTTGTTGTGTCATCCCACGCTCTAAGCGCCGCTTTGGTAAGAGAAGAAAACCGCACACGACGACCAGTGTACTTCATAAGCAAGAGGTTTACGGGGGCAGAAGCCAGATATCCTAAACTTGAGAAGCTAGCGCACTGCTTACTAATCACATCAAGGAAGCTACAACAATATTTCCAATCTCATCCCATCCGAGTTCTAACCGATCAACCACTAAGGCAAGTACTTCATCGTCCCGATACTTCTGGGCGGTTACTTAAATGGTGCATCGAATTGAGTCAATATGATATCACCTACCATCCCCGCACCGCCATCAAGGGACAAGCCATAGCCGATTTCATTGCCGAATTCGCTATCGACAGAGGCAGGGAGCAGTCTGAAATAACAGAAGACATCAAGTGGAGTCTCTTTGTGGATGGAGCGTCGAACGAACAAGGCTCGGGGGCAGGCGTTGTGATCATCACTCCCAGGGGAAGAAAGCTGCGTTATGCACTAAGGCTGGAATTCGCTGCCACCAACAATGATGCCGAATATGAAGCAGTAATAGCCGGATTAGAGCTCGCCCTGGAGATCTGAGTCAGTTCCTTATGTCTTCACAGTGATTCGCAACTCATCGTAAATCAAATACTAGGGGAGTTCTAGACTCGAGGAGAGTGGCTCACGGCATATCTGAAAAAGACCAAGCAACTGCTCAATCAATTGGATCACTACTCGATCAAACACATTCCTCGAGAAGAAAATCAAGAGGCCGACGAGCTGGCAAAGCAAGCTAGCATGGGAGATGATACCACTTCTGGAACGATAACTGTCTCAAGGCTACTAACCCCGAGTTTCGAGCAAGTAAACCTGATAGCTGCAACCGAAGAAGAAACATGGATGACCCCTATCTGAGAATACTTACAAAACGGCACCCTACCCGACGGGCGAAGTGAAATTAAGAAAATTCTAAGGAAAGCTTCCCGCCACACAATGCAAGAAGGCATCCTCTGTCGGCGTGGCTTCTCTAACCCCTTATTGAGGTGCGTTGCTGGAAGAGAAGCCAAGGAAATTCTATCCAATATCCATCAGGGAAGTGGTGGAGACCACACCGGAGGGCAGACCTTAGCAAAAAAGATACTCCGATATGGGTATTTCCGGCCCACTTTAAACAAAGATGCCTTAGACTCCGTCAGAAGATGCGACAGATGTCAGAAATTTGCTAAGATTCCTCGACTACCAACCAATGAAATTACTCAGATGACCAGCCCTTGGCCCTTCGCAATATGGGGAATAGACTTAATTGGCGAACTGCCGATGGGCCGAGGCGGGGCCAGACATGCCATAGTGGCAGTTGACTATTTCACCAAATGGGTGGAAGCGGAGCCTCTGAATAAAATATCTTCACCTAAAGTTATCAACTTCTTGATCAAAAACGTTCTGTGCAGGTACGGAGTTCCACTCAGAATCATATCAGACAACGGGCTTCAATTTGACAGCGAGGAATTCGCCGATTGGTGCCAAGAGCACGGAATTCACAAAAGCTTCTCATCTGTAGCTTATCCTCAAGCAAACGGACAAGTCGAAGCTGTCAACAAGATCCTCAAAACCTTAATCAAGAAGAAACTTGAAAAGTCGAAAGGCGCTTAGGTGGACGAACTTCCTACGGCACTTTGGGCCTATCGCACATCTTACAGAACTTCAACAGGGCATACTCCTTTCTCTTTGGCATACGGATCGGAGGCCATGCTCCCAGTTGAAACTATAGTGCCCCCTCACCGTAGGATCCACTACAGCCCGGAAGAGAACGAAGAACTCCTCCTCATGTCTTTGGATCTGATTGAGGAGAGAAGAAATGATGCAGCACTCAAAGCAGCAGCTCACAGACAAAAAGTGGCAGCACTATACAACTCCAAAGTCAAACATCGCAGCTTACAAGAAGGAGATCTTGTCCTCAAGAGAATCTTTCCGCGCCCCGGGGCACTGGACCCCATCTGGGACGGACCATATGTAATTCATAGAGATCTCCACAACGGAGCTTATATTTTGTCAACAGTGGACGGAGAGGTGTTCCAGAGGGCATGGAACATCCGACACCTCCGTCGATACTTTTCTTAACTTGTACTGCCCATATGAAGTGAATTAACAAAGAGAATCAGTGAACGTAGGCATTTTCGTGCCGAACCACTTTAAAAAACTTGGCTCTTGTTAACTTGTTCCTTTATATCTTGGCTACTTGTTAAGCTTTATCCTTTGCTGTTGAAGAAAATCCTTTGCAGATGACATTTCAATCCAGAGCTTCACAACACAACTCCACCCGGACAAAATCTAACAGGTACGCTATGCTCCTATGCCCTCGCCAATGAGACACTTTGCTCCGGTATCCCTCTACCGCGAGTTAACTCATTGTTTGCCTCGGCCCTTAAAGCCGACTGTAATAAGCCGAGTATAAGTCATCAAAAAAAAAAGGCCGACTATAGCCGATGGCAGCTCATTACAGCGATTCGGCTCGCCGGCAACTGTGAACCGATCATAAGCCCCAACATAAGGTGTGGCCAGGCAGGGGCAGTTCACAGTTGACGATCGGCCCCAACGCTAGCCGGCCACAGTAAATCGAATAATACCCACGATTACGGGATATAATGGCCCGGGTAGTTACTGTGCGCGATCGGCTCCGATGTGTCTTAAGTGTGGTTGTGGTAAAAAAGAAAACTCCCCGCAGAGGCGTAAGATGGGTGACAAATGTCTCCAAGACCCACAGCTAGGGAAAGTGACTACAAAACCCGTTTTCCACGAACTTAAGCACATCAACGGCCTTCCGTGACTGGAAGTTTTACTTTTTCTATATTTCAATTTCATTTAAAACTTTTCTCCTATTCTCCGTAATGGTGCTTAAAAGTACGGGACATGAAATAGGGAACGTTCGCTAATGGGAACAGAAACTTACAATCGGATAACGAGACACTCAACAACATTTCGTGCTTAGTCTTATAGGGCGCACGAAGTTGCCGTCCACAGCCGAAACATGAAGGGCGGTACCTTCTACTTTTATACATTAATGCATAGCTGCAGTTCATATTCACACACCACATTTACGTTGCAAAATGAGGAAATTATACTTTAAGCAAAAAACTTAGCATCAGGCACAGTCAAGTCACTAGTAACATGCACAGTTACATCACTTACACAGCACAACAAAATAGCGATAAAATTCCAACATAAAGGAATCAGCTTATGTTATGAAATTACATAAAGTCATTCATCACAAACAATATTATTACAGTTACATCAATGTTTTGGACTAACATGAATAGCAATAAAAAGAAATCAAAAGGTAACCAGCTGTATTAGTGCTAACCACTACACCTCAGAACCAGCTCTCCGAATCTACTTGGTTGTTGGATCGGAACTCCCAGCATGTTGACCAGAGGTCCCACCTGTCCAATTTAGAAGAAGAATCCATCAGATAAACAACGAACGATCAAGTTATGAAAAGCTAAAAAGGGAAAACTCACCGACGCCCGCTTCTTGGTCCTCATCCCCCAACTGCACACCGGCTTCCTCCGCAGCAAGCAGCCGCATCCCCTCCTTCACGGCTACCTTCTCCTCCTTTGAGAACTGGGCGGATACCACGTCCATCCTGAATGCCGCTCCACCTTCCTTATCCGCATCGGCCTTGGCCTCCTCCAAAGCCCGGAGATATATCCTAGCCATGATCCGGGGATAGTCGTCCATCCAGGATAGATTACCCTGCTTCCAGGTACGGAAGTACATATCCTGCAACATCTCATCCATCATCCCCTCATTCTCCTCAAACTCCCTCACCCGGGCCTCGGAGGACAACAACTTAGCGACGGCAACGTCCCTCTCCGATCGATATCTCAGGCGGTCGGCCTGGAAAGACCTCCTCATTTCCTCCATCTCTTCCTTTAGCTTGGCCTGAGCAAGCTCTGCGGCTTCAAGCCTCCCAGACAACTCTTCAATCCGCTCGAGATCCGCATTCCGAACCTCATCCACCGTCGCAATGGCCATATCAATCCGCCCCTTACAAGCAGCCTCCATTTTTCGCAATTCTGCCCTGCTGGCCTTTTCCAGATTCTCCTTCAACTGCCTGGAGGCTGCCTCGTGCTGAGAAATCTGGATAGCTTGATCGGCAAGCTGCTTGGCCTGATCAGAAACCTGTAGCCGCAGCCGGATGTTAGCACTCCTGATTTCCTCCCCAGCCCTAGCCAGTCGAGCATGATGCTCCATCAACTTCTTGACCTCCTCCGCGACCCGGTCAATGTTGGCCTTGGCTTCGTCCCCCATAGCAGCAATCTGAGTAGTGAGCAGGTCCAAATCTAGGGACTTAGCCTCATCAAGAATCCGAACCATGGGATTGCGGGGAAGAAGATGCTCGCCCGTGGCCTCGTCAAATAATATATCCTGAGAGCTTGGGTCCAAATCCGGGTGGCCGGCAAAGGGATTGCGAGGCATGTCGGGACGTTTTATGCGGATCACAGTAGGATTCTCGGAAGGAGGCGGAGAGGGGGCAAACTCCGTGGTCTCCTCCGTGGTATCTCGGGAAGGCTGAGTAGAAGGCTGAGGACCAGGTGGTGAATCAAACAAGGAACGCCTCCTCTTCCTCTGCTGGATACCTTCCTTAGTGACTCCAAGAAGAGAGCGATATCTAGCTACATCCCCGGAACGGCCGGTTGGCGGCTTCGGCTTAGTAGAAGCTCTCATCAACTTGAATTGTTCGAGGCGGTGGTGAACGTCTGAAGTTTTGGCCACCTCGCCTGCCCCTGTAATAAAGAACAAGTGTTACGAACATACAAGGGTCCATAATTCAAGAAATATGTTAACTTAAAAAGAATGAGAAGGCACGTCTGTTATACAAACCCTGTGGAGAAGGAGAATACTGCAATAAGTCCTGAATCTCAGTCCAGGACGGAAGCGAACCATAAAATATTCCTAAGTCCCTATCATAAATGGAATATGCAGAAGTCAAGAGTTCACCTTGAATCGCTGGAGCCACCTCAGCTGAAGGACTCTTAGGGAATGGATCGGCGCCAGCCCCAGCCTTGTCAACCTCCTTTGCCTTCTTCACCGAGGCTGATCCTTCCTCCAACCCTTCAAAAGCCTGGCGGAAGGCATCATCCGTCCACTCCTGGATCTCCCCTGCCTGCTCAGAAGACAAAGCACCGACACCACTACCACCCTGTCCTTCACCTTCTCCATCTCCTCCGCTCTCCTCTTTGTCTCTTTCCTCCTCTCCACCTTCCTCCTCCGGAATATCTGGACATGTACTGGGAGAGGGTCCATCAGACTTCTTAAGCTTATTTCCCCCAACGGCTGGAGGCACCGAGAAAGGTCTCTTCTTGCTACTCTTCGCAGTAGCCCCATCCTTAGCTTTAGCAGCCCTCTCCTCAGCTGTATCTCTCTGTTTAACCACAGATTGATGTGGCAGAATCAAGTTATACTCCAGGAGAGTGGCGTTCCTGATCAGGTAAGAGGCCAACCTATCCCTTCCTGAAATGACCTTTATTTCAGCAGCCATCCGCGCCAAGGAATCATTCTCCACAACCGCAAAGCCACCCGTTGCTAGCAAGAAATAAAAGCATATAAGAAGAAGCATTGTGATCGGGACAAGGAAAATATAAATGAAGTTTAACTTACAGCCGGAAGTGAAAAGGCGGAAAGAAACAGGGTCATCCCTAATGAAAAACCATTCCTTCTTGAACATACAAAACTTCGAGTACAAATCCAGAACAGACTTAAAGGGCACGGCCGCTTCCAAACTGATATATGGAGACCCCTTCTTGTAGCCTCTCAAGTTGTACAGATATCGGATCTCCCGGTTGGAAGGGGGACACCCATACTTCCTCTGAAAGATGACGAAAAGACTCACCAGAATGGCGTAGGAGTTAGGCTGAAGCTGGAATGGAGCCACCTTCAGATATGTGATAAAGCTAACTATCCAGGCGTTGAGAGGCGGGATAGCACCACACATGCAATGATATCTGCTGTAAGCAAAGTAGCCTTCGGGGGGGTCATACGGCATCACTCCTTCCCCCGGCAATAGCATGCGCGCTCTATCTATTCCGAAGGAACGAGATATAACATCAAGTTGCTCCTCCTTCAGGGAGCTAGGAAAGCAATCAGGAGGGGAGATCAGAAGTTCCTGGGGACCATACCCATCCACTAACGACCTCGGGGAAGGTCCATGTCGCGCCGGTTCTGGTTGGGCTGGGGGCACGGAAGAAAACTCTCCTCTATCCTTGGACTTCTTACTATCCGATCGAGTTTCCGCTTTGCGAGACATTTATATGCGGCACAAGAAAAACATGGTATTAGAACAAGAAGTATGGAAATGTAAGCAAGCAGGTGAATATAGGGTTAGTGTTCCACTCAAGATTCAAATATGAAATCTCATTCGGCATAGCCCATTCGGCATAAAATCCATCCGGTATCAAAGGTTTAGAGATCCATTCGGTAGTATATCACATATCTCATTCGGCATATCACATTCGGCACTCAACACACCGGTCTCGTTCGTGTTCATTCGGCGAAAGAAAACATACCTGGTTCGGTACTAGTTTGATTCGGCACTTGCTTGATTCGGCACGTGTATATTCTGTACTTATTTGATTCGGTGCAAGGTTGATTCGGCACTCGGACTGATTCGGCTCTCTCTGATTCGGTAAGGAATAACGAAGGGGTGTAGCCCCTATATATAGACAAGCGCAGAAGCACCGGACCAACCGGTTCGGCACACCGGACCATCATTTTCGGCACCCAAACCGAATAAAGCTATACCAGTTATAAAACTTAGAGCAAAGCGCGACACATGCAAGCATGTGCCCCACTTTGGGGGGCAAATGTTGGGCGAATTCTCACCCATGGAATCGCGAGACCAAGGAGCATCAATGTCGTCCAGAGTCACCATTTACATACGGTACCCATGCCCATTCGGTACCTATGCCTAGCCGGACCAAACCCCATCCCTCATCTGCCGAACCAACACTTCTCCTTCCCAACACCGAACCATACTCATCTCCACACCACTACCGGTCCGGCTCCATACCAACACCGGACCAACACCACCGGACCAGAGTGACCACCGGACCAACCCTCTCCTCCACAACCGAGCCAACAACTACCGGTCCAGACAACATACTTCCTCCCACCGAACCAGCCCATACCGAACCAAGTTCCCATCTCCATTCCCATGCATCACCGAACCGACGTCTACCGAACGACACCCTGCGGAGTCAAAGCATGGCCGGACCAACCTCACCTTCATCTCACCACCGGACCAACGTCCTACCGGACCAAAGCCACTCCAACCACGACCGAACGAAGCTCCGCCGAACCAGATGTGCCAGGCCAGATTGCTTCAGCCCAGGCCCACCAGCAGCTATATACATCCAAGACCTTTGCCCCCAGCCTCACTCTATAAATAGAGGGGCAGGGGTACAACAATGGCAGACAAGTTTGAGAGCTCAAGCACGGAAGGAACTTTTAAACAACTTTCATATACTTGTATACAAAGCTTTGTACTTGTAATCTGAAAGAAAAAGGAGAATAATATATAAAGTGGACGTAGGCACGTTCTGGCCGAACCACTATAAATCTGTGTGTCTTTTACATTTTAGTCCTTGCTTTTTACATATTTGCATAAGTCACCTAAAACCTTGAAAATAACATATAATCAACTAAATCATACGGATTGGAGGTGTTTGTCCATTTTTTGCGCAAACATATTTGTTAATGTACTATTTTATTTTCTACATAATTTAACAAATATTTGTCGAATAAAATATGTTTGTGCCAAAATTGGTCACAAACCCCGAATACCGTGAAAGCACCAGTGTATGAATATAAATCAGCAATATTCAAAACACAAATCTCAGATCTCAGCAAATATTCAACAGCAGTCCAAAAGTAAAGAACAGAAACACAAGTTTTATAGCGGTTCGGCTATCTCCGGCCTACGTCCACTCCAAAGTTTTTATCCTTTTATTGATTATCCTTGATGATTACAGATGATTACAGCGGTTACAAAGTCCAAAACTTGAAATAAATAGCAGTAATGATGTTAAGGAATGATTCTAGCAGCGTCCGGGTGTGCTTTCTCTCTCCAAATTCTCCGACCCCTTTTCTGAATGACCAGGGGCTCTATTTATAAGCGTAGGAGGCTGATATTTCTCCTAAAATCCGGGAAGACCGCTTCAGGCACGTGAGGGGGCCCACATGCCCGAAATCTGGAGGTCCGGGCCCACATCAGGATCGATTCGAAGTAAGGTTCGAATCGATCAAGAAATCATCCAATTGATCTGAAATTTGGTGAGAACATTCTTCAACATGTATGTAAGCTCCTGTAAAAATTTCATTGCATTTGGATCAACGGTTTGGAAGATATGATCGTTTCAAGTTCAAGGATCCGTGCGTTCTGAATGGTTCGAACCCATGCTTCGAACCCACACTCTTCGAAGCCACCTCCTTCGAGTCCATGACTTTCGAGCCTGTTTCCTTCGAGTCCATACCCTCCGAGTCCATCCTCTTCGAATCCACGAAGCTGACTCCCCTCCTTCGAATCCCTCTCCTTCGAATCCATGGAGTTCCCATGGATTCGAACCACCATCGATGCGAATTAACCAGTATACACCTTTATGCCTCTCCATCGAGTCGAAGTCCATCGATTCGAAGAACCATCGATGCGAACTTTACCAAGCCGAAACCATGCCATTCGATACGAAGTGTATCGATTCGAACTGTCCTTGCGCAACGCCTCGTGATCGATGCGAACCTGTTGGGTTCGAATCCATCCTGGTGGGTTCGAATCTGATCGATTCCAACCGAGCACCACTTTGTCCCTTTTGATGGATTCGAACAACATGCATTCCCCACCTTGAATCCATCATATTTCCTCCATACGAACTCCGATTAACTTGAAATTTGAAACATAGCCTTTCCTAGTCCTTATCATCATCTCCAATCAATTTCGTCCTGATCGAAATTCAACAAAATTTTGACGATATCGATCGTAGCCTTGATTCCAACCGATCTCCAATCCTGATATTCATAATTCCTTGCCAATTTGTCGATATTCCAGTTTTGACCAAAAAATGGGATAACACTTTGCCCCCCAAAACATGCCTTGTGATAACAAGGCGTGTTTTGAATAGTTCCGAATCCAATATCCAAAGTCCATAGCCATATTGCCAGAGTATATCATCCTTGACTGCTCCGAGTCGATATCCAATTCCAAACCCAATAACCAAAGCTTGCGCCAATTCCCTGTCCATCCGAGCTCGACAACCGAGTCCCAAGCCATCCTTATCCGATAGCCAATAACCGAATCCAGGACCTCTCCGGGTTGATATCCATATCCATAACCTCTCCGGGTTCTTGCCGAGCGTAGTCCATACTTAATATCCTTGGTCCAGCGTCCCTGGACGTTGAGCTAACCTCTCCGGGTTCTTGCCAAGCGTAATCCACACTTGATGACCTTGGTCCAGTGTCCCTGGACGTTGTACAATGCCGTGGCTTAAGTCCTAAGCCGAATCCTGGTCTCTCCGGACCCTTGTTGAGCATAGTCCATACTCAACGACCTAAAAATATTAATTTATGATATAGGGCCTAAGTCCTAGGCCGAATCCTGGCCACTCCGGACCCTTGCCGAGCATAGTCCATACTCGACGACCTGAGTGAGTCAATTTACCACGTTCGGACAAAGTGACTCACCCCTTGCCAGGCATAATCCATACCCGACGACCGTTTATCAAAAACCAGATGAAAATCCAATCAAAATCCAATCCAACATCCAAACCTAAAAATCCAAACCCAAAACCAGAAAACCAGAAAACCAAACCAGCATTCAAAACCGGAAACAATCATCAAAAGAAAAATCTAAATCAAAAGAAAGCAAAACCAGGAGCTCGATCCAAACTCCAAAACCAAAATCCGAAAAGAATAGTAATGTCCAATCCAAAAGCAAAAGATAGATTTCACAAACCATAGCGTTGCAGTTTATCATCATTCAGAGCATGCCTAGGGGCTATCTCCGTCCCCGTACATGTGTAAATGACTTGGTTGCTTGCTAATAGTTCGTTACTTATTCCATATTATCCTGATTAGTGGATGATCAATCGACCACCATCCCTGGGTCTTCCATCATCACGGCGAGAGGTTGTCGGTGGTTGCTCCTGCTTCACCGTTGCATTCCGAGCTCCGACATACTGTTGTAACTGTCCATTCCTTACATGCTCCTCGATTATATCCTTCAAGTGCCTGCAGCTGTTGGTGTCATGTCCGTCTAAGTCATGGAAGAGACAATGCCTCCCTGATGCCCTCTCTCGTTCAGAAGGCTCTCTCCTGGCTGGCCTCCGGTAGGGAAGGCGATTTCGAGTATCCATGTATATCCGCTCCAGCGACTCGTTCAATCCTGTGTATGTGGAAAACTTTGGATCTTTCCATCGCTTCCTAGCGTTTCCAGAATCATTATCCAATTTCCTTTTTCCTTTGTCTTTATCCGAACCATCGCTGGACATTGCTCCAACCTCGATTGCACTAACCTTTTTCACCTTTAAGTCCGTACTCGCATCCTCCTGCCAAAGGAACCTTTCTTCCTCGTGAAAGAATTCGTCGAGATCCTGCGGGGGATCTCGTATCAGAGATACCTTGAAATCCGAGTCCTCGCTGACTCCTGATACTGCTGCCATTAAAACCATCAATGGATCAGGCCGATCCACCGAAGCGACTGCCGCACTGAATCGAGTTAGAAAAGCTCTAAGCGATTCATCCATCCTTTGCTTCACTGATGTCAATGTCATCACATTCTTTGGCCTCTTGACGTGAACCCGAAACTGTCCCAAAAACTTTTCCACCAATTCCCTCCAAGTCCTGATAGATCCTTCTCCCAGCTGCCTAAACCACATTGCAGCTAAATCCGTCAGATACAAAGGGAAGCATCGGGCCATCACTTCTTCCGATGCCCCCAGCACCTCCATATGTCTGGTGTACCTCATCAAGTGATCAGTTGGGTCTGCCTTACCATCATATACCTCCACGCTAGGTAGCTTAAACTTAGGTGGATTTTGAGCCATCCTTATTTCCTGAGCGAACGGACTCCTATTCACTCCTTCCAAGTCTCTATTGGTCAAACCACCCCGCACAGTTCTTCTGATAATTTCCGCTAATCCGGTATTGTCTGTTGGGGGTTGCCCCCCATGCCCCCGAGGGAACTCTGGTACATATTCTTCGTGTGGCTCACTAAGAGCAATGTTAGCTCTAGCCTGTTGAATTCCTTCCAAAGGTCCTCCCGTATTGGATCCCGTGGGCCTGCCCCCAAGCCCTTGTTGATTGCCTTCTGGCTTCGTATCTCGTCCTCCATTGGGTTCCACGATCCTAGTCCTCTGTCCTGCATCCACAGCGGCTGTAGCTGTTCCTAAGTTCTGCATCCCTGCGGCTCTCATTTGCTCAAAGAAAGTTTGCATCATTTCCTGTTGGCTCTTCAATAATCTCTCTTGCAAAGAATTTGCCATAGCCTCCATTTCATCTCGGGTTATGTAGACTGAAGCTTGTCCTTCCCCGGCTCCGGAGGACGCTTGTTGACTTCCTTCCTGTTGGCTTCTCTCAGCCCTTTGCCTTCTACTATTTTGTCTGGTCATTTTCCTTGAATCCAAACTTTTTTTTAAAATCTTCAAATCCAACTTTCAAATCCGATGTAGCGGGTGCTAGTCTTTCTCAGTGAAAGCACCAAAGTGTTTGTGCCAAAATTGGTCACAAACCCCGAATACCGTGAAAGCACCAGTGTATGAATATAAATCAGCAATATTCAAAACACAAATCTCAGATCTCAGCAAATATTCAACAGCAGTCCAAAAGTAAAGAACAGAAACACAAGTTTTATAGTGGTTCGGCTATCTCCGGCCTACGTCCACTCCAAAGTTATTATCCTTTTATTGATTATCCTTGATGATTACAGATGATTACAGCGGTTACAAAGTCCAAAACTTGAAATAAATAGCAGTAATGATGTTAAGGAATGATTCTGGCAGCGTCCGGGTGTGCTTTCTCTCTCCAAATTCTCCGACCCCTTTTCTGAATGACCAGGGGCTCTATTTATAAGTGTAGGAGGCTGATATTTCTCCTAAAATCCGGGAAGACCGCTTCAGGCACGTGAGGGGGCCCACATGCCCGAAATCTGGAGGTCCGGGCCCACATCAGGATCGATTCGAAGTAAGGTTCGAATCGATCAAGAAATCATCCAATTGATCTGAAATTTGGTGAGAACATTCTTCAACATGTATGTAAGCTCCTGTAAAAATTTCATTGCATTTGGATCAACGGTTTGGAAGATATGATCGTTTCAAGTTCAAGGATCCGTGCGTTCTGAATGGTTCGAACCCATGCTTCGAACCCACACTCTTCGAAGCCACCTCCTTCGAGTCCATGACTTTCGAGCCTGTTTCCTTCGAGTCCATACCCTCCGAGTCCATCCTCTTCGAATCCACGAAGTTGACTCCCCTCCTTCGAATCCCTCTCCTTCGAATCCATGGAGTTCCCATGGATTCGAACCACCATCGATGCGAACTAACCAGTATACACCTTTATGCCTCTCCATCAAGTCGAAGTCCATCGATTCGAAGAACCATCGATGCGAACTTTACCAAGCCGAAACCATGCCATTCGATACGAAGTGTATCGATTCGAACTGTCCTTGCGCAACGCCTCTTGATCGATGCGAACCTGTTGGGTTCGAATCCATCCTGGTGGGTTCGAATCCGATCGATTCGAACCGAGCACCACTTTGTCCCTTTTGATGGATTCGAACAACATGCATTCCCCACCTTGAATCCATCATATTTCCTCCATACGAACTCCGATTAACTTGAAATTTGAAACATAGCCTTTCCTAGTCCTTATCATCATCTCCAATCAATTTCGTCCCGATCGGAGTTCAACAAAATTTTGACGATATCGATCGTAGCCTTGATTCCAACCGATCTCCAATCCTGATATTCATAATTCCTTGCCAATTTGTCGATATTCCAGTTTTGACCAAAAAATGGGATAACAAAATAAATAACACATAGTTTAATTTCAAACAGTATGATTTTGAATAGTGCAAATGTGAGCTCTCACTGTATATACACAATTTCAATTACATACAAATTCAATCACATAACATTTTTCACTGTACATACATTTGCAACTCACTATAGTTCACTCATTCACTCATGTTTGATCTTCAATTCTATTCCATATTAAATCCAGCATTTGAGCAATCTGCAAAATAAATACTAACGCAGTAAAATTGAAAAGAAAATATTTTTACAGCGTAAAATAAAATGTATTTTGAAAATATTATTTGCCGCAGTAATTTGGGTTGTTCGTCATCATTTAATTTTGAATTCATCAAACATGAACAACTTGTGACATGTATAGTGTATCACTGTACATGCCATAAGGCCGTGCACACCAATGTACACTCGATAAAATTACAGGGACAGGTGGGCTCAAGGTAAAACCTAATCAAAGGCTGGGTTCAACTCAAGTGAAATATAAATAAAGTCACGATATTAGCATAAGGTCAAACCCGAGCTATAAGCTGTATTCAACACAAGTGCAGACCAATTTTAAGTGCCAACAGACCCCCACTGCACACATACATGAAGTACTGCAACAAGCAAGTCAAAAAATCAAGGCAGGTCTAAGTAGTAGTTCCTAACACAGTCAATGGTTCAAACGAAAAATAACATTTATATACAGGTAACCAAAACCAAGGCACAATAATCATACACATATATAAATGCATACATATGTATATATTTACATGTGTGTATGTGCACTGTTTCTAACAGCTAGCTCAATGAACAATACATATGACACAGTGCACATCAATGAACAATACATATATATAATTTAGAAAGTTTTATCACCAAGTCAAATTATGGTATTTTGAAAATTAAAATTCGGACCTAAGTTGATTTTGCATCTTGTCTGTTAAGTCAAATTAGGTATATTAAATTTCAAGTTTGAAAATAAAGACTCGGTCCAAAAAATTTGTAATATTAAAAAATAATATTCATGGATATTTTATGACTTAAATTTTTGAAAAATTATACATAAGCACATAGATACATACATGCATACATACATACATACATGTGTGTGTATAATGAAATGTTTTATTCAAGCAATAAACGTACATGTAAAAGCGTAGCATATACATAGTAGATATAATTCAAATATCTATTTATGTACGAACTTGACTATGTATACCTTAGTTATGTTGCATAAGCACGTCATACATATATAAGCACATGATGATATAATTATAAACTATATACAAATGAATTCTAATTAGCCCACTAATAAAATTAAATCAAAAAATTAAATTAAATAAGATTTTATTTAAATTAACTAGATTGGATCTAGTATAATCCATTAAACTTCATAGGCCCACTATGATCCAAAAAGAGATCTTTTTTGAAATCTAACCATTTCACCCGTTGAGGACCTACCTGGTTCCAACAATGTTATCAGAGCCCAAAAAGGCTATGTGGTCTAAATTAGAAACACTAGGGCCAACAAACTAAAGCTTACCTAACTGACTAGATATCTAGAAAAGTTATATTTGGGCTTATGTTTGAATATCAAGCATCCTCCCTTCACGGGTTATTGGCCTGGCCCAACTAGGTGGAATAAGTTCAAAAGGTTGGCCCAATTTAAATCCTCAAATTGAGGCCTTGGGCTAATTTTCAAAATTCAGTTTAAAAACTTAAGATATATTTTAAATTTAAAAGTCAAGTTTAACTATAAAATAAAATATTATCAAAGTTATAAAATATTTATCATAATTTTGTAAAATTAAATTTAATATTTTCAAAAATTATTAGTAATTAATTAATTGGATTAAATATGTAAATTGTTATTTACTCAAAATATATATATATATATACATATATTGATATATGTGTGTGTTTATATAACTATAAATGTTATAGTTCAATATATATGTTTATCATAAATAGTTGAAGGTAAATTAAAATAGTAATTCAAATTTATAAAATATTATTTAACTAAAATTGTTTTAATAAAATAAAATAATTATTTAATAAATAAATCAATGAAATATTAGAATAATATATTTATATATAAATATATAACGTCCTAATTTTTCATTCCATTCGCATCCGCATATGTCAGACTTTAATTTCTCAAAATATCAGATTGTTAGTTTATATTTTGCAAAACTCAGCATATACAGTAAATAAATCAATCACAGAATCACAAACACAGAGTAATATAACAATAAGAAGCGGAAATAAATGAATAGTAGTTCATGAAGCTACTATATGATAAAGTTAAAAAAAGAAACAATAGAAGTCTCAAATAAATAGAAGTCTCAATACAATAGTCAAATAGCAAAATCTGAATATATCACTAGAGTCAACTGAATAATTGAAAGCTGAATAGATATAGATGGATCTCCAAGCGAAGCTCCAACTCCAAAGGTGAGTCTCAAATGCTGTGACACTCAGTCTAACCCGAGCATAAAGAAAAACACAAAACATTCGAGTCAGGATTAACATTCTTATATCAATAAATCCAACTCAAGTGAAATATCAACTGAAATACTAGTAACTCAAAGGATGTTTGGGATACCCATCCTATAAGGATCCATGGAACTATCTACTATGTAGTACAATACGCTATTATAATATGTCAATAGTAAAGTAAACTATTAATATAGCGTTAAGGCGTTACCCATATCCCCCTTAACAAATTTTTATATAATGCCGTAATTTATACATTACTGTAAACTCCACCAAACCGGTGGGCTATCAGGGAGCACTCCATAGGTACGACACAAAACAAACTCATAGTGATCTCGATATGGTAGGTGACACGGCACAACTAGGCAATGCCAGAGTAGATATACCAATTACACTTCCGGGCTGTTGGTAACGCATAGCCGCAGCTACCGCCCAACTCGATCCACACTCCCAAAAATTCAAGGGTGCACCCAATCAATCATAAAGTAATAGAATTGTATCGAAGAAGTGTGTCTGATCGGAGGAGCTACCTCACTTGGCCCGTCAAATTGCTCATATTTTAGCCACCTTAAGCTAACTCATGGGAGTCTGATCCATGTATATACCTCATATAGAATCGTCGCCAACCATCCTACTTTATTCTAGAATCTCCTATGCGTACATAATTGTTAAAGTAGTTTTCAAAATTGGAAGATAGTATGACAATCCAATCCTAGTATCTTTAACAACCAAACATTATTATAACACCATGGTCATTTCAAAATATCATATCTATTTCAAAACCATTTAAATTTGAGATCCTTACCCACTTAAAATAATATTCATTTCCAAAATCATAACACTTTCCAAAATTATAACTCTTTCGAAATTATAACACTTTTGAAACCATAACACTTTGGAAATCATAACACTTTGAAATCATAATACTTTGGAAATAATAACACTTTAGAAACATAACTTTGAAATCATAACACTTTGAAAACATAACGTTGAAATCATAACACTTTGCTCTTAAACAGTTTAGATATTAATAATAGTATATATAATAAAATAGTTTATATAATACAATAGTTTATATAATAAAATAATTAGAATATTAAAATAGTTATGAGTTAAAATAGTTTATATTAAAATTATTTACATATTAAAAATAGTTATAAATTAAAAATAGTTTATATTAGAATAATTTATGTATATATTAAAATTTAGTTTTTAATATATATCAAAATACTTTATACAATAAACATAGTTTCCTCAAATTTCACAAATCGATTCAAATCAACACAAATTCCAAAATTCAAATTTAAATCAAATATCAGTTCTTCCATTTCAGTTCAAATCTTAATTAACCATTTTATATCGATTTCAAATATAGATTTGAACTACAAAAATAAACCATTTTATATAGTTTCAAATATAGATTTCAAAGTTTTAAAATATTTAAACCTTTACAATAACTTAATTTGATAAATTTATACTTCAAATTCAACTTTACCATTATTTAATATTGAAATATTCACTTAGTCAATCCAATATCATTTAAATAAAACCTTAAATTACAATTTAAATAAATTAAATATTCCCTTCGATTTGTTTAAACTTGAAATATTTATTTAATCACTTTAGATCAAAATCAAGTTATAAAATCATATCTTTAAAATCTCAAATTCAATAAGTTTCAAATCGATTTTAATTAAATATAATTCTTAAAAGAATACAATTTCAAATCAATTTAAATTTATCTTCCCAACGTTGATTTATTAAAATTATTATAAAAATCTATTTTTAAAATATAATTTTAAATAAATATTTAAACATAATATATACGAATTAAATTAAACTTTATTAAATTAAATATTCTTATTAAATTTATTATATAAATTAAATCTATTTATATATATATATATATATTAAAATTATAAGTAAAATCTTAAAATCTATAATTTCAAAACTAAATTATAAATTTAAAATTCCCAAAACATATAATTTTTTTTAAATATAAAATTTAAAACATATAAAATAACATTTATACATATAACATTTAAAATCAATATTTTTTTAACCTTATATTTATTTTCAAAACCTTGGAAATCATTTTCAAATATATATAAGCCAACAGTATTTGTATATAATTTTCTATCCTATGGTCAAGTGATACAAATATTTATCATTTCAATCTGCAATTTAAATATCTACGGGTATATTTCATATCAACCCGCAATCCCAAATTCAACTCAGTGAAAATCACTTGAGTTTTTCATTTCAAAACATAATGATTTCCTCATATTCTACAAGATCGTTCGGGTATTATCATTTCAACCCACAGGTAATTCTATACTAACAAGGAACTTGCAGAGTGAGAACATATATGATAAAAAATATAACACCATCAACAAGCATATATTATGAGTGATAAAATAAATAGCAGATCATGGTGTTAGATATCATAGGTGAATAGTTACAGATAATGGTATATCATATATGGCAAATAAATAATTAACAGTAGCAGCATATTTCAATTTTCGTTTCAAATGAAATCAAATCTAATAAATATAAGAACGTTAATCGTGATTGATTACTCACCTTTCGAGGCTAGAGAGATTCAACAATGAAATGAGCTACAAATCCAAGCACGAATTCCAAATCAAAGCTAGATTGGCATGAATTTGACGGACAAGCTGATAAATAGGAATCGATGAGAACAAGATATATTACATATATATAAATTTCTAAAATCAATTTAAACATATAGTTAATATATATATATATATAATTATTCTCAAATCTATATTAAATTTAAAGACATAAATAAAATCTGTACATGTGTTTGCAACCAAACCCATATATACTTATATACACATTGTATTTAAAAATCACTATTTATTATAAGAATTAATATGAATTCCTATATTATAGTATACATAAACTAACATATTATTAAAACTAACCTACATATAAAGCCCTGAAAAATATATTTTCAATACAACCAATTATACATTTCATATAACAGATCTTATATAAACTATATATATACTTTGAAATCAATAATACACACATATATAATTAATATATAAGCTGATATATAACTTACCTATATATATACTTTATATATATTTTAGAACCAAAGAAAGATAGGAAGCTTCAAACAATTATTATATATATATATATAGACTTAGATTGCTATATATATATATATGCACAATTAATCAATTAGTGAACAAATAACACATGTCTTTTTTTTTCAAAATGTACGTATGTATATAAAAATGGCATATAATATATGACATATATTGTAAGTTAAGAGGCACAACTAGTATATAAAATATACATATAAATATATATAGGTTCAAAACACACATACCTATAGATATATAAAGTAGGCATGTGCAGCTATTATATATGACATACTTAAAAATACAAAATATCATATTATATCTCATAGTAAACAGATAACTATATATATATATAAATTATAACATAAATGTAAACAATACTTTAAACATATATATACGACTTATGCTAGGCAAATGAAATGAATTGTAAACTTACATAAATATCTGTATAAATTATTATATATAGTTAATATGTAAACATTGTATATATATATATTTATATCTACATGCTAAACTATTACAAGGCTATTACATATATTTAAGATCAGAATATACATATATATATATATACAACATTTACCCTTTCAAATCTTATTTAACATAATATACCTTAACTTCATAAAAAAGAAGACCCCTGGATGTCTCGGCTGGCATAAAGGAGGAGGAGTAGCGACTGGGCTTGGGTGTAGTGTTCGGCAAACAAGGACGATATGTGGCCATAGGTGGTTGCGGTTTTGGATGTGGAGTGTGTGGTCGAGCGTGGGGTAGGTCGAGGAGGAGAGTGGTCGTTCAATGGTGGAAATGGGATTTTTGTTCATGTTGAGTTTGCGTGTAAGGAAGGGTGGCGTTTTTGGGTGTTTGGGTGATGGAAAGGAGGGACAGGGTGGAGCACGGGTGGTTCGGCAATTGGAAGGGGAGAGAGGAAGAGTGCTCGGCCATGGGAGGAGCTGGGATAGGGAAGATGCGGTGGGATGAAGGGGAAGATGGTAGGGAGATGAGGAAGCTGAGAGATGTTGGGAGAAGAGGGGCCTAGAGTTGATGTATATATACTTCTCGTTTTTTTATTTGCTGAAGAAGATAGAACCAAATTAGAGGAATAAGGGAAATGAACCGGAATTTGGAACAACGCCAATTATAATGGAAATAGGGAATATTGAAAGTCACGACCTATAAATATTAAAGGAAATCGGCTATTCATTATGTAGTGAAAAATGAAAGGACAAAGGAAACAAACAGGCTCAAGTACGAAACCGATACGACAAATTATTTCGTTGATTTTGTCACGTACCGGACATCGTAATGCACAGATGATTAGACTACGGAGATCAACATGACGAGATGATCAAAACGGTATACAGATATCAGTGGTACGATCATCCTACCAAAACTCGATAATCGGTACCAAAAATGCTGCTAAAACGCTGAAAATAAGGTAAACGGAGCAATAGTAGTCCAAATTTGGCGAAACGAAATATGATATCTCACTCAGAAGATGGTTTACAATTTTATTATATAAAAATATTTAGGTTTGAGAAATATTTCATTATCATCAAATGTTAACTGATTTAAATTTGAACAAAATTGCACAATAAAATAAACTTCCATATTAACTGATGAAAATTTACCATTTACTATGTTTATATAGACATATTCCAAATATTAAATTTTTATTTCCAAATTCAAATATATAAAATTTCACTAAATTTTACTTAGTTACGTTATTAAAACCATTAAAATTTACGGATCATTACATAAATAAATATATGGTATACATGTAAGTATATATGTATACAAAACAATAAATTCTACAGTTAATATTCATCTTAAATTGTTAAGAATGAACAAAATAAATTATTACATTTTTAATATAATTAAATTACTTTGTTAATTAAACTAATAAATTAAATTAATTAAATTTTATTTAACTAATAATATACATATGAATATTATATAAGTCAATTAAATTTTAAACAATTATAAATGAATTAAACTTATATAATATAAACGAATAATATAAACGGAATCGTAAAAACCCTACTCAAATTTAAGGAATATATATATATGTATATATGTATCGTATGTATAACGTGATTTTTGTTGTATCCAACACTTAAATCATGGATATTTCTTATAAAGTACATTTTTTCGTAATCGATGCCACTCTAGTAAATATATATATTAAAGATTATGAATCTCTAATATATAATGTTGTCATCTACCATTTATATATTAATACTTGCATACTCTTTAGTTGTTGAGCAAACTCAAGCTAGAGATGTTGTATGTCCTACTATTAATATACAGATAGGATGAGGTAAATCGATGCATGTATTTATCGAGAAAACTCAAAGTATATGCATTATATTTAGGCTGTCTCGAAATGGTAGGTACAAATGAATAGTCTCTTTTGATTTGTTGAGAAAACTCAAAGTTGAGATGAGATTGTGACAAAGATCATAGGTTAGGAGTTATAAATGATACATCGATATATTGTTATCCATTGCTTACGGGTCCACTATTTGTTAAGAAAACTAAAGATCAAAATCTAAAGGCACGCAAATCTTAACACCCATTAAAGAAATCAAAGATTTCTATATTTTTATTAGGGTTTTGGGAAACATAAAAATCTAGTGGGATCTTATTAGAAAACTGAAATGAATATATTTAACCTTTCTAATATATAAGAAAATCCGCTAAGCATAAACTGTTTTAATCTACTTAAATTAAATTGGTAGCATAGTGACCAATCTAAGACTATTTTTTTGAAAATGGTAAGCTCAATAGGCCCAACTACGCCGACTTGCTTAGTGAAATTAAAGTAGCACTCACATATAAACATTTATGGTTGGCAATTACCGAACCTTTGAGAGAAAAACCCATTGAAAATGTTAACTCTAGGGCAGTAAAATCTCACAATAATTAGGTAACTAATTATGAAATCACTCAAGTTTTCTTATTGTCTACATTGGGCAAGCCATTGCAAAGGCATCACGAAAATATGTCTACCATAAAATCTTCCAAAACATCAAATCTTTGTTTGGGGATCTGTCTAATTCCACAAAGTATGATATTAATAATGTTCAATACAAAGATGAGTAAGGGCAGTTGTGTAGAAGATTTTGTCTTAACAATGACAAGCTATAATAATAGACTTTTGAAGGTAGATGTTATGAAAAGAAATGAACTGCAAATGGATTTAATCCTAGGCCCACTGACTCTAAAGTTTAAGCTATTCATAATATAAACCAATTGAGTGTTAGCCTCGTCGAGCTACTCAATATTTAAGGTCATCTGAGGGCTCATTCAAGGATCAAGGATGGTGTTAACTATAAATGGAAAAGCATCTTCTTTAAAAGGTTCGAAGAAATGCAAGCGTTAAGAAAGGTAAGAATGATGCTCCCACCTATAAGGGTGAATGTCACTATTTTCATTAGAGTGGGCATCAAAAATGCATTTTTTGCATTATTTAAAGACGGTCAATGAAATAAAGAAGGAATCTGATTCCTCCTCTCCTAAAGGTATGTTTATGATTCAATACTATTTTACAATCATTAAATTATCGTGGATGTCGGATATTGGATCCCAGACTCATATCTATAAATCATTATAGGGACTTAAGGGCGTACGACATGTGCAAAAAGGTGAAATGAGGCTTTAAGTTGCTGATGGATCCATACTAGATGCAACTACAATTGGAGACTATCACTTGATATTGCCTAGTAGTTTTGATTTAGTGTTCAATAATCGTTACTTTGTTAAAAACTTTATTTGTGGAATTATATTTATTTCTAGATTGTCCGAGAAAGGTTTTGGTTTTCATTGTCAGGATGATATTATGGATATTGCGTTTGGTGGAAATATTATTGGCTATGGTGTTTAGATAATGGAATTTGTGTACTTAATTTAGTCATATAGGGCTGTTAGTAAATCTTCTATTAACATTTATAATAAATACTTATGGAATTGTAGGCAAGGTCATATTGGCGATGAAAGACTACACGACCTAAAAATCGAGTGTTTTCTACCGTAGTTTGATTATGAAACATTTTACACTTGTGAGTCATGTCTTTAAAAGAAAATGACCAAGCCCCATTTAGTAGGAGAAACGAAAGAGTTGATGAATGCTTAGGTCTCGTACATACTAATGTATGTAGCCCAATACCTACATTGACTAAGGACAATTCAACTTACTTCATACCAATGATTTATTAAGACTATTATATGTATATCTTATAAAGAATAAATATGATTTCTATGAGAAATTTAAACACTATAAGAATGAAGTTAAAAATCAAACATACAGTAAAATTAAAATACTTCGATCTAATCGAGAAGGTGTTGGAGAAAAGCTCCATTAGTACTTAAAAGATAATAGGATTTTCTCTCAAATTACTTCGCCCTATACTTCGTAATATAATATAGTTTCAGAAAGAAGGAATCAAAGCCTATTAGATTTGGTTTGTTCGCTGATGAGTAAGGTTGGATTACCTCTTTCCTATTGGGGATATGAATTGGGAACCATAGTTCATATATTGAATTTGATTCAAAAATAGAAGTAGTAGCGATATGTGAGAAACATGAAAGGAGGAAGGCCAAGTAATGATCAACCTCAGAGGTAGCCGTCTTAGGGAAATCCGGCTGGATCTAGTTGAGAAGGAACAAGACAGCCAGCTAAGGTGATTATGATTAATACCATATTTGGAGGTCTGCATCCCGTGGAAAAAAGCTGGAAAATAATGGAGTGTTATGGCATCCCCTTACGGTACACACCTCAAGGGATGTGTTATGCCATATAAGAGGGTGGTTTGGCAAAGCAACAAAAGAAAATTGATGATGACATCGTTTCTATAAATAGAGATGCTAATAGGATTGAAGAGCTGACACTCAACCCGATAGTGATTAAGGTCACGATATGGTCGGTGACAATGAAATGAGTCCTCATCGATTATGGGAGCATGATAAATATATTTAAAGCATACATTTGATAAATGGTGCCTGTGTGAGAAGGATCTACAACCATGTAAATTCTGCATCAAGGGATTTATTGGAGAGACCAAATGACTAGTTGGTTGGATCGAATTACCTATTGAGTTGGCAGAAGGATACCACAAGGTTGTCCGATTTTTGAATTTTGTAGTGAAGAATGGTTATTTCACCTATAGTGCTTTCTTAGGCCGACCGTCCACTGCTGATTTTTGAATTACGCTTGCGCCAAGTTAGTTGATGATGATGTTTCCTACATAGGGAAAGCAATTCATGGAGGCTAATGCACAGGTTGAGAATGCTACGTTGCCAATGTCAAAGTGGTGAGGACACGAGACAAGGAGGAGAATGCAGAGAAGCCTCTCTACATCAAATCCTTGGTAGCATAGGACTTACCTCCCAAGACATGGCTTAGGCCTAACAACAAATTCTATAAATCTATGGATCTAAAACAAGAACCAGAGGAGGTGAGGGCGGCTCCGCTGGAGCTGATGATTGATGTCCCAATTGGTGATGAAGATCGTATGAGGGTCTTCAAAGTCAGGTCTTAATTTAGCTTGAAGATGAGAAATGAGTTAGTAGGGTTTCTCCTGGTAAACACAAAAATGTTTGCTTTAGCGATTCTGATATACGTAGGATATCACTTAAAGTTGCTGGTCAAGCACTGAAAGTGAACCCAAGTTACCCTTTTGTGTAGCAAAAATGATGCAGTATGGAACCAGAGCGATCCCCTACTTTGAAAATAGAAGTGGATAAGCTGAAAACAAATAACTTTATCCACGATGCACTATACCCATAATAGGTATTGAATCTAGTGTTGGCCAAGGAGGCTAAAGAAAAATGACGAACATGCATTAATTATTCCAACTTTAATAAGGTATGCCCAAAATATCACGTTCCCTTATCACGAATTGACCAACTTGTGGATTGATCGGTCGCACATGAACTGCTATCTTTTATGTATGTGTTCTACAACTACGTTATGACGCATGTCCTGGATCAAGAGCACTTGATTTTTATTATGGATTTACAGTTGCATTATTATAGTGCCATATTGTTTGGTCTGAAGAACGCTAGAGCTACTTACCAATGTTTGGTCAATCAAATATTTGAAGAACGAATCGTATGGACTATCGAAGTCTATGTGGATGATATGCTCATGAGATAACAGTGATGCAATGAATCATATGGGAAAACTTTCAAAGGTGTTTGATGTGCTAAGTATAGAATGAAATCGACTTTGAAATGCTCTTTCGACGTTGGGGTAACATTAAGGTTTTATTTTGAACTCAAGATGCATTGAAGGTAAACCAAAATGGATAAAAGCACTGAGACTAGTTATTGCCTCGAAGACAAGGATGGAAATGCATAGCATAAGTAGGAAAGTCGTACCATTGAGTTGACTCATCTCAAAAGTGATTGATAAGTGTATTACATTCTTTAGTGCCCTTAAGAAGGAAAGAGGATAGTTCTAATTGATAAGTGAATGTGAAGCTACGTTTCAAATCTATTGATATTATCTAGGTCTAAGGAAGGGGATATTTATACATTTACCTAATAGTATCAACTCACCCTCTAAGTGCAGCATTAGTATGTGAAGAGTGAAAGATCCAAGGTCGGTCTACTACATTAGAAGATGGTTCTCTTCAGCAAAAAAAATTATCCAAAACTAAAAAAGTCGACCTTTTGTTGATTGCATCGAGGAAGTTGAGGCCATAATTCTAGCCTCATCTAATAAAGATGTTGACTAATCAACTGCTTAGACAAGTACTAAATCATCCTGAAATTTCGGGAAGATTGATATTGTGGAACATTAAGTTGAGCCAGTATGATATAACTTGCCATCCTAGAAAGGTGATAAGAGGACAAGCATTGACATATTTCATTGCTGAATTCATAATTTAGGATGACGAGATGGGAAAACAATGGGTACAACATTCTCAATGGATGCTCTATGTTGATGGATCCTCCAATGAACACGATTATGGGCAAGGGTAGTTCCCATATAACCCTGGATAGAAGATATGCTATGCTTTGATGCTAAAGTTATAAGAGAAAAATGATGAAGTTGAATAGAAGACTTGATCATGGAACTGAAGATGGAGAAACAACTGAGAGTTAAAGCACTGCATATCTTCAATGACTCTCAATTATGGTTTTTCAGGTTAAGAAGGAATTCTAGGCCATGGCAAGACTCACCCCTTACCTATCAAGTGTTGGAACTGTTGGGGGATATTGAGTACTACATGCTAATGCACATCCCTAGAGTGGAGAATATGAATGCCAATTCATTAGCCAATATGACCTATTTTGGGGATACACAACCGTATGGAATTGTGCAAGTAGAGGTTTTGACAATTCCAAGCATCAATAGGATGGATATTAATTGGACTGTGAAGGTCAAGGAAGGGAAGGAGTCATTGGTGACTTCAATTAGTAATTACTTACCAAAGGAGAATTTCCCAAAAAAGATGAAATGAGAGGCAAAAGATCCAGTATAAGGGCCTTGATTCATTATACACCAATGAGTGTTGTATGTGAGGATATTCTAAATCTCCTTGCTAAGACATGTCACCAAAGACAAAGCTAAGAAGATCTTTATGGATGTTCATGAAGGAGGTTATGGGGATCACACCGGGATAAACTTTGGCATGGAAGATTCTTCGCTATAGGTATTAACCGGGACGTAGGTGATGCGACAAATGTCAGAATATTCGAAGATTCGAAGAGTCCCATCCAATGTGATTACATAGTTAGTTAGCCCATGGTTATTTACGATCCGAGTAATAGTCATCTTTAATGTTACACCAATGTCAAGAGGTGGAGCAAATTTGCGATAGTCGTTGTGGACTATTTCATGAAATGGGCTGAAGCGGAACCGCTTACAATGATCACTTTAGTGAAAGCGATCAACTTTATGGTATAAACATTTTTTGTGGTCGTGGCACACCAAAACGGACAGGCGGAGGTAGTGAATAAGATCATCAAATCCGTTATCAGGACGAGAATGAAGAGAGCATAGGGCAACTTGGTGAATGAGTAACCACTAGTTTAGTGGGCTTATTTGACAATCCATAAGTCCGCAACTCTCCAATCCCTTTAGCCTATGGAAATGTGGCCATGATATCGATTGAAATCGAAGTCCCTTCTCATAAATGGTTGCATTTTGTTCCCCGGGTTAATGAGAAACTCTTTCTTGAACCCTAGGACATGTTTAAAGAAAACCAAGAAGAGGCCGATTAAAGGGTTGCTGCTCACTAACGAAGAGTGGCAAAGTAACTCAATACCGTTGTCAAAAACTATACCTTCAAAATCGACAAACTTGTTTTGAAACAAGTATTTCTGGGTACGGGGATGCTTGGTTCAAAATGGGAGGCCCCTACACGATTGCACGGAAGCTTGGAGATGATACATTCAAACTATCAACGGTGGATGGGGTCCTAATTCCCCATACATGGAATTGCGAGCATCTACGACACAATTTTACTTGATTTCCTTTTGTAATAAGAAATCCCATTTATCAGGATTCGATGTAATAATATGGCAACTTCTTATCTTCGACCAATTCTCAGAGATAGGCAAAGTCGTGGATAGATGCCTGGAGATAGGCATCTAGGACATCGACTCTTGGAGATTAGAATCGAATCTTTTATAGGTACAGTACTGAGTTATGTCGAGGCTCATGTAGACGTGAGAAGGTTATTCATATAACCTCAGTAGCGACAATGAACCATAACTTTGTTTATAGCTGAACGAGATATGCTCAATTGATAATGGACAATGTTGATTAATGATATGTAGTTTTGTTTAGTTATACGAGAAGCAATTGATAGATAATAATCGAAACTGAGTAACAGGACAATACTGGGCTGTCATAGAAATTTATATATATGTACATATTTATAGTAAATAAAGAGAATTTCACAAATCATAGATACGGGTTGGTATAGTATAAAAGAAATTCCAATGCAGGTAATTATATACTTATACATCCGGGCAAGTATATAAGAATGTAGAGTAAAAGTGCAGTAAGTAAATGAGATAGAGTTGAAAGGATTTTTTTGATTACTTCCACTTTTTAAGTACAAAAAATAGGGGCACTAACCATACAACAATGGACTATGTTAGAATCAAAAAGGTAAAAAGGCTAAAAGATTCGGTTTTCAAATGGGCTCTGCAAAGATCATTTGTTATGCCTTGCTCTCTTGGCAACCTTCTATTCTCTCTTCGATAGTGTAGGATTCCTCTTCCCTTTCTTAGGACTGTTCGATGATCTTAGTTGGTTTTCTGGGTTGATTTCGAGTCATAGTCGTTGTCGATCGCATGAGGGTTTTAAGAGGATTACCAGTCAAAGTAGGGTTTAGGACGGAAGGAGGCAGGACACGAACTGGAAAGTTGGTAGAGACACGAATAGGATTTCTTCGTTCTTAGCTCAATTTTGACATTTTAAAATTTTTTGACATTGGAAGGCTTGATCAGTGCCAAGAAAGCCTCGGGCCTTGTCTCTTTAGTGATATTGACATGGTCATCATCGTCACTGGTTGCTTTAATATCGTCCAAAAGCCTTTTCCTAAAAGCATTACTTTTCTCAATGTCTACACTGGAGGTAGACCCAGCGAAAGTGGTTGGAACTTAAAATGATGTCAAAACAATGATAGATGAAGTTGCAAGACAAGTCACTAGGGGAGTTATTGTTGGTGGAAGAGTCAGGAGTGCTTTGATGACAGGCTAACCTGAAAGTTGATAAAGCGATAAGAAAAGCTTAAATACGTCTTCAAAAGACATCTGAATCATTCAAAGATGGGAGAGGTCGGGGATATATCTCTTGGATTTGTTGTTAGGATGTGTGGAGAGTATTCAGACTACCCCTCCTCATAAATTAAAGACATGATTGCAAACGAAGGGGCAGCTAGAGGTGGCATGAAACTAAAGGCATCAGGGTTATACCCTCAGATGTTGAAGATGGAGCTGTAGAAGTTGTTGCAATAGTTAAAGGAGCACTATAGATGAGAAAAGGTATCCCAGCCGTCATAGCATTGACGACCTCAAAGTTGGGCCTCGCTTGAGTAGCATCCTTCATCCGAAGTTCCTAGAAGGTGAAAGCAGAGTCCTTTTATGAGTCTTTAGAACTAAGCTCGGGTGTAACTTTAACTGGTTCGTAGGCAAGTATGGAAGCTTCGGGCACCCTCTATAAATAACCCTTTTCTACGGCCTTAAATTCTTCATCATCTAACAGTTCGACCTTGAGTGTTTCTTCATATACTTCACAGTTAAACTCTTTTTATTGCCTGAAAATCACATTCCAATCCGAAGAGAGTTCTATAGGATATTCTTCTTCGAGCGACTTAAGAAGTTTGAAAGTGATGACATTAGCATAAAAGCCTTCCAAAATGGTCTCAATTTCTCGGCTTGTCATTTAGATCCTTGGCCGCTGCAAATGAGCTTTTGATGCCTCAACTTTGCCCTTGAGGGCATCCTCTCTTTGGATTTGAAGAACCTCAAGCATATGCATTGCAGCAAGGGTCCGGGCCTCATCTTTTTATTTATTCTCCATGACCACTTTGTCTTGTAAATTAGTGATGGTGAGCATTTTATTGTCGATGATATGCTGAAGTGAAGCCTTTGCTTTTGCAAACTCATCACTCTTTAAATATGCTTACTTGCTAATCCATTGGAGTTAATTGAGCCTCCATGACCTCGATGCCTCCTTTCTGCATCCTCCAAAGCCTTATCTTTAAATATCGCTAGTTCTTTAATGTAGGTTTGCAGAATTTGTTCATGGTCTTTCTTCTCAATTTTGACTATTTAAGAAGAAGCTAGTTAGCATTGTTGGTTCCAGACATGTAGCGTGCTAGCCTTTTCTAGATGTTATACTAATTGATTATGTCATTAACAACGACGATAGCCTAGATTGTCGCTTTTGGAGGAATTATTTTCAGATGATAGTCAAACTTGATTCCTATGAACCACAAGTTGAGAAATGCTTGCTGAATCTCAATAACATTAGGATTGGTAGTTAGAATTGGAGCTCATATGACTTGTATGATAAGGGCTTTAGAGATAGCTTCTTTTCCTGGCCGTTGAGGAGGTAAAGAGGTAACAAAAGGGGCATGTTGAGTAACCTATGTGGATGTGTAGAACGAAGTGACTATGTATTTTCGCAAGGGAGTAGGATAAATGGGGAAAGTTGGATCCCTGGAAGTTGGTGGTAGAGAATAGGGCCTTCTAGAGTGAAGGTCTTGTGACCGCAGAGAGGAGTACTCTCTAGTGTGGAGGAACTTGACAGCCTCTTTGATCCGGAGTGATCTCTAGAGTTTCGGTCATCCTATAAGCATATCTCCCTTCTTCATATTCCCTTCTCTCCCTCTACTTCCTCCTTGCTCTCTCTTTCTTCGGTTCATAGTGATGCCACGAGTAGCTACAGCATCTTCGATCAGAATAACTGGATTTATTTTCAAGGACTTCGTACAAAGAAAGGCCCATGGTACTTGTGAGGAATAAGATTAAGTTAGAACTTAAAGTTGGATAAGAGTACGTGGCTTTTGATCTTGAGTGTTATGTAGAGTGTTCGTTTAACCTATTGATTCTATAGACCATGCTAGTAGCGTTGGAAGATCGGTGTAACTTCCCTATAGAAGTAAAAGGTAGGCCAACACCAGATTGGAATCTAGAGTTGGGAATTCAACATTGTACTCAGGCCTAGTGAGATCAAGAACATCGTAAACGTTAGAGAGGTCGGCCAACATGTCCTTTGCATTTAGGTTGAGGAATAGTCCTCCAATAGGACTCTTTTGAGTCTCGGTAGCTAGGTTTTTTAGTTTTAATATTTAGCTTTAAGGGCCTAGAGGAAGGTGGAGTTGTTTCTTCCTTTAAAGTTGATTCTTTCCTTAGAGTGGTCCCTTCCCCAAAGGTAGCCTCTCCCATTGATTCTTTATCTTCATCTTCTTCATCATCATCTCCTTCCTCTTCCTCTTCCTCATCGTCTTCATCTTTCCCCCTTCTAACTCCTCCTTCAACATTTCATTCATCCTCCTCATCACTAATGCTTTGGAAGTCCTCTGTCGAATTTGGATCGTCCTGATGCACGGGGGCCAAAAGACAAACTTCAGCCAAAGCATAGGCATCTTAAGCGACTCTGGAATAATCGACTCTTCGTTCATTATATAAAAACTAAAAGTGGCATAGCTACAAGTCAGTGAGTAGGTTCATTCTTTTCATGTCCTATTCTTGGATTTCTTTGAGGGATTGAATAATATGGGATGAAGCAGCATTAGTTACTCATAGATGGATATCTATAAAAGAAGGGGCAAGAGAAAATTATTGAAGTAAAATATTATGGAGTAAGGTATAAGGAGCTTACATCCAGGCATCCATTTTTCAAAGAAATAGTTTGGCCATTTTACGAAGAAGTATTTGTCCTTGAATTTACAAGATTTTTATGAACCGTGGTAGGACCCATGAAGGTAAGAGATGGGTCGTCAGGCCTCCTTTTGAAGTTGTAAAGGTTTCTAATCTCATCGAAGTTTGGCATCCTTAGATGTCGGATGAAGGTCATGTATGTACATTTCAAGGCTTCGTGTTGAATCAGATCGAGCTGAGTCGGAGCTAATCTTAAGAGTTGGAGCATTAACATCATAAAACGTTGAATGGTGGAATAGATCGGGAGAGGCACATATATCTATTGCATGCATTATTTCCATCGAGAGGTTATGTGCCCTTCGAGTTAGTAGAGGAACTAATGTTTTTCTTGAGGGATGCCATGAAAATCACAAGTTCTTTTGACATCTACGCCTATTAAACATGAGGTCGGAGAATCCAGTGGGTTTTTGAGGGTTATAATACATGCAAAAGCGGAATCAAAGACAATTTCATCCTAAAAGGCACATAGGGAGTTGGATGCAGCGATTATTAAGGTTGGCTAGCCCCGAATGAGGTTGAGGTAGAAGTTGGCACAAAAGAATAGCCTGCTGTTAGAGGCATAGAAAGGCCTACTACGGTTGAGAGACGTCTTGAACATCTAAGAGATTCCATCTTATATTGAAAGGTTTAGATACTAGCACGACCAAATATGATTTAAATCTTGTATTTGCTTTGATTAAATCCCATATAGCCGATGTAGAGAATCTAATGGACGTCATTGTGTGTTGACCGATCGAGTTCTTTACATCGACCGGGGTAGTGATATTTGATTCATTTTATGCAATGTTTGTCCTGTGTCCTTGGCACAATCAAAAAGGACATGATGAATGGATTTTCTCTATGTAGATGGCCTGCTCATGTTGGCGAATGAGCTCTTGCATGCGATGGAATTGTGAGTTTAATGTTATTCATTAACATATGATCTACACTAACAAAACCCTATCCAAAGAGGTGTAGAGCTTCTCATTGTAAGAATTTAGTATTGGATTTGAGTGTCGATTGGAAGCACATTTAAGGGTATAATGAACCTTGAAATTAGTAGGCATTGTGATGTATTTATGGAGATGACACGTTGGGTTGTGTCAACCAAACTCTAAGATGCTAATCCATACTCGAAGTTAATTAATAATTATTTTGGAATGGATAGAGGTTGCTCTTATCTTCCACCACCACCACCCTAAGACTTTTTGTGGAAATCCATGGCCAAGGAGGATTCTAGGCAGCGTTGATGAAGGAGAGTTAAAGTAAAAAATATGTTGGTAGAGTAGAATTGTCATTGAGATATGGTAATGATTTAAGTGCAGCCAAGGAAGCCAGGAAAAGGAAACGCCTACTTATATGACATCGAGATTTGGATCAAAACCAAGAAAGTCAACATTGGAAATTTTAGGGCCGCTTGAGATGGGATGCCAAGTTCTTGTGAGTCGGTCGTGATGGAGAAGATCTAGTGATGGCGAACATTGAATGTGCAATGGTGATGAGGTTATTATATATTAAAAGCGTCGAAATCGTGAGCGCTTGGATAAGATAGAGGCAGAAACTGGAATGTGAAAAGTAAATTAGAAAAGAATAACTAAGTATTATATTTATATATCCATATGAATCGGTGCTGATCCATATGAATCCGTGCCAATCCATATGAATCGGTGCCGACCGATATGAATCGGAGAGGATCAGTAAAAAAGAGAGGGAGAAATGAAAAATGAAACGAATGAGTGATGATTGATGGAAAAGAAATGAAGTCCTACATAACCAAAGAAATAAAGTATCTTTCATAAAATCTTAGAGTTAATGAAGAATTCATGTGGAAGACTTAATTTTATATTTGCTGAAGAGAAGTGATGCTAGATCATTTGAAGCGATGTGCCAACATTCTAATTGAATGTGCAATATTTCACGAAAACAATTCAGATACTAAAAGCATCTTTGTAGATCTGGATTTAGATTTAGTAGCTTTTCTAGATCCAAATCATGCATTGGGTGGTAAGTGTTATCGGATATTTGAACCAATTGACATTTGGGGGACTCTAGACTACAAATTAATGAAGAGATAGATCATGAAGCTTGGAAGATGTCTAGAACAAAAAAGATGAAGAACCCAAAAAGAATGGGATGTTTTGGTGAACCCTTATGGGTCAGTACCGATCCATATGAAAGTAACGGGGACCCGCAACATTGTTGAGAAGAAAAAAGGTTGAAGATTGAATAGAACAAACAATATTGATCTGACATGGATTGGTATCAACTAAATATGGGTCGGTACTGAACCATATTTATTTTGAGACTTTGAATAAAAAGGACTTGTACCATGCAAATAAAAGGTCAAAAGTAAGGTTAAAGGCACATGTCGATACAGATCTGTATTGATTATTGGAAATTGTCCTATTTAGTCTACTCTTCGTGCTGGAACTCATCTACAAATAAATGGCTAACACCAACTAGGAAAAAGAATTTTGGATTCTTGTCATTTGCCTTGAATTGCTGTTGTTTTTGATATCTACTTCATTTCTAAATTGAAATTGCAGTAACAGTGGTTGTAATTGCAAGAATGACCCAAATAAAGTTGATAGTGGCCATAGACTTAAGATTCCAGCCGAACCACTTTGAAAATTGTTTTTTTCCTTTCTTTGTACAGATTCTTTATCTTTTAATTTTTCTTTTGATCGGATTATAGTGTTTTCTCATTTTATATACAAACATCCTCCTTCTCATTTCATCCATGGTCGTGACTCCTCTCGCTATCATAGCTGGTTTTTTCCATTTCACCTAAAATTAAATGAAACAAAATTAAAACTAGTTGGTTCATATGATTCAAGGAAGATCAGATGATAAACAAGAATTATAGAAGACGATTTACAAATCGAAATGTTACAAAAGGTTCAATTCTACTTTTGTTTATTCATTTTTGATGTTTAACACTGGCCTATACTCACAAACATACGCATACATACATACATGCATGCATGCATTCATACAACATACATACATACATACATATGCAGACATATATATACATATACACATATATACATACATACATATATGCATGAATGTATGTATTTGTATATGTATGTATACTTCCACTTATTGGATATGATTTAAACTATTTGCTAATTGTCATTTAAACACAAAACCAATTTTATGTTTGATTATAAATTTGTTTATTGTTGATCTTCATAGGTTCTAAAACTATTTTTTAATGTAAGTTTGATCTCGCTATAATAAACTTAACATATATTCTCATAACTTAATTTATTTATAATTTTGGTTTTGATACTCTATTAATTAATTGTATGTATATTCATCCTTCTATTATTCAATAAGTTAAAGAATGTTAAGTTAAATATTTTGGTTAATTTTATTTTATTTTCAAACTAATACATTTAATATTTTATTATTTAATCAAGCATATATATATATGAAATTTAAAATTTTAATTATTATATATATATATATAGTGTTTTAATTAGTTGATCATTTGTTGGAACGATTATCGATTATGACAATGTGTTATAATAATCTTATTTACATATATGTTTATGTGATATTTTAGATCTAAAATGTTAAAGGAAAGATAACTTTGGTTATGAATAAATATAGAATCACTTTTCATATATAGATTGGATGTAGTATTAATTGGGTGTTTGTACAAGAGGAAGGCGGAATCAATTTAGTATATCACCTTTTCTCTTTCCTCTTAAGAACCTGATTTGCTTAGATCTAGTTTTAAGATGTATATTTTTATTACCATCTACTCTTGAAAAACCAAGCATTCATCTATCTTGTAGATATCTAATTTGATTAGACATATTTGTTTTTCAAATACACACACACATATGCATAAGTAGCAGTATAGATATCACATATGTGTATGTATATGCATGTACACACACAGATATACACAAGGTACTATAAATATCTATATACAAATTTTATACACATATTATAATATGTTTAAATACACAAACACACCCCTTAAGCATTTATATTCGTGACATTCAAACAATGTCATTTATATACGTAATTGTAATATATATGTATACACAATAGGTACACATCCTAATATATATACTTGTATATAGTTGTACACATATTTATACTTCTTTATACTATCATGTAATCTTACTGAATATATGCATGATATTTTTGAATAAAAAATCAATTGAATTAATTACTATGATTAGTTAATAAATATAAAATAATTTTGAATAAGAAATGGTTTTATTTAATAAATAGACTAGATCTAATACTAGGTACTACACTTCATAGGACCATTAAAATCCAGACGGGGAATTATTTTAAAATTTACCAATTCCACCTGCACTCAAAATAGGCCGTGCCCAACAATGGTATTAGAACCTGTATGGTCTATGCATCTAATTTGGCAAAATTAAAGCCGAATCAATAAAATTTTCTATCTGGTGGGTATCAAGAATGTCGGGTTTAGGCTTGGGGTTGAATAAAAAGTGTTTTCTTCTCTTTGGGTACTGGACTAGTCCAATGGGTGGAGTAAGTCCAAAAGGTTGGCCAAAATATAAGTCCAAGATTTAATTAGGGACATGGACTAATTTTCAAACTAAGATTTAAGATTTTAAAATATATTTTAAATTTAGATGTTACGTTTAAAATATAAAAGAATATTTTATATATGTTATAAAATAAATTATTTTTAAATTGATTTGTGAAATTTTATTTTTAAAATTTTAATGAATATTTAGTTAATACAATTAATTAAATAAATATTTAATTAAAACTTAACTGATTAAAAATTATGTACGTTGATATACATGTATATATAACGTAAAGGTTGTGTTAAATATTTATCTTTAAACTGTTTAAGGTAAATTAAATATTATAATAAATTAAAAAAATTATATGTAATTAAAATGTTTAGTTAAATAAATGGTTTATCTAATAATAATTAGTTAAAGCTAATTAATTAAAAAATAAATATATATAAACTATAAAGGTTATAATTTAATAATGTAAAACGTTTTAATTTTCTTAGAATTGTTTTGAGAAATTAAACTAAATAGAATTTCAAAATGTATTAAATATTTAACCAAAATGTTTAACTAGATAAGTAATTAAATGAATAGAAAATATACAAAGATACGTATTTATTTGATACATATACACACACATACATATATAATTATAAAGGTTATAGTCTTTAAAAGTTTAAGATTGATAAAGTAAATTTTTTGAATTCAAAATATAATTTAATTAATTAGTTTATTGAATCAAGAATTAAAATTAATTTTTTATAAATGATGGACTGAGCAAGGAAAAAATATGACATTATGATCATGTGTTGTGTAACGACCCAGAATTTGACCGCTTTAAAATATATTATTTAGAGTGATTTTAAATATAAAATATAAAGGTTTTATGATTTAAATAATATCCGATAGGATTTGAAAGTGGAAACAAACATAAAAATAGTAACATTTGCCTGTATCGGCAAAAATGACAAAATGCTGATTTCAGAAAAGTATATTTCAATGGTTAAGTAAATTATCTTAATTAATTTATGGGTGTTTATATTTTTAAATAGCGTTACACAAATTTATTTTTAAATTTGGTTTACATAAATAAATAGTTTAACTAAAACGTCAAAATGTGACCGTAAAACATTTTGTCGAAAAACGACGTTTTGTCGATTAAAAGTTGTCGCAACGTCGTTGCACCTTTATTTTCTTATATAGAAACATATATTCAAATAGTGTAATTATTAATTAATTCACTAAACATGTTTAATTTTACTAAATAAGATTAGAAAACTTCTAGAAGTCATTAGTAAAAGCAAGTAAGAATTAACAAAAATAAGAAAAAGTAAACATCAAATCACATCAAATCAAAGTCAACATAATTATGATATTCTTTACCTAAATTTTTAAGTGACTAAGACATAAAGTAAGAAGTGAAAGAATGATGTTAAGTTTTAAAAAATTGGAGATTGCTTTAGGTTGAAGTAAGGTTAGTTTGGTAATTGGGTAAGAGGTTATTTTGGTAAAATTACCACTTCTTTCTTTTTCTATAAATATCCACCTACTTCTTCACTTTCATTCATATTTTTCTTCCTCTTCTTTTCTCAAGCTTCTTCATCTTATTCCTCTTCTCTTTAATGGCTTCCATGCCATATAAAAAAATTAAAAAGAAATAATGTCAAAATATTTATAAAATACTTAAAAGAAATCAATGTTTATTCTCTTCAAATCAAACTCCTCTTTTCTCCACATATTGCTCTTCTTCTCTCGGTCATAACTTCTTCAAAACCGAATCAAATTGTAAATTTCTTTTTTTTAAATCATGTATTTGTCCAGTGGCTACAATTTTTATGTTGATCACTTTGTCTCTTTATGAAGATAATGATGTCAAAAATCCACTTCTTTCAAGTGCATTTTCTGGCCCAGTTTTTAAGCCAGAGAATAAGCTATTTTGTTTTGATCACAACTTGATCGCAACTGATCTAAATTAAGGAATTCTTTATTTTTAAACCATAAACAATTTCAGTGGCTACAACTTTTATGTTGATTAATTTTTTCAGTTTTGAGGTTTGCTATACCTGAAACTCAATTCTTTGAAGTGCATTTTCGAGCTTTATTTTTGTGAATCCAAGAATAGCTCTTTTTCTTTCGACCATATCTTCCTCAGAATTAACCAAAATCAAGTGATTATTTTTTAAATTCAAGAGAAAATAATTTTCAACAACTTTTCTATTAACAAGTTTTTCAAATTTTGAGAGTAAAACAGTCAAAAACAAGAGAGAAGATGACCTATTTTTCAGGTCTAATTTTGAGAATTCAAGTTCAAAGCTCCACCACTTCTTCTTTGTACTTTCAGCCAACTTCCATCTCAAGCATTGGCCAAGCACTAGGAAGGAGGAATTCGAGCTTATATTCATTTGGTTCCGAAGCACGGTTGGAAATGTGCATTAGATCTTAAGTTCCTTGCCTAAAAGTTTGACGGAGTGGAATCCAAAGTAAGTTATTTCTTATATTATGTTCATTAAAACCATTGCTATGTTGAAAGAACTTTAAGCGTTAAGTTGTTTGAAAACCCTTGTTAAATGCTTGTTTACTTTGTTTCCTAGAACAATGGTTTGAATTCCTTGCTTGATATTATGTTTGGATGATTAATTAAGTAATTTAAAATTTAGAAGTTAAATATTGAATGGGGCATGTGGAAATGACTAGTACATGTGTTTCATTTGTGAGATCCAAGGAGACTTGGGCGAGGGACGGAACATGTCGAAGGGAAAGCCTGGATGCTCCAAAATAAATATCAAAACGTTAAAGTGTTATAAATATTTGATAGAATGAAGCATTGCTTATCATTTATTATTGCGTTTATTTCATTGATTGATTGTTTGAATTAGGCTCGACCAGTTTATGAGAACTGATTATTATTTATTGATTATTGACTTTGCTTGACCAGTGTATGTGCACTGATTATTATTATCGATTATTGACTTTTCTCGACCAGTTTATGAGCAATTTATTATCCATATGCATGGGCTGGGTAGAAAATAATTATAGGCTAACACCTTGTGATTTATTTCACAATTTTACTATAAGGCGTTTAGCAGTAATATTTGGTTCACTTCAATTTAATGAATTGTTTTGAAAATTGGTTTTCAAATGGAATTGTTATGAAAAGTTTTCCCTTTAAAAGAAATAGAAATGTTTGGTAATGAATATTTTGAAGTTATATTATATAAAAGTGACTTATATAATGAATGATTTTATTAAAGTGTTTTATAAAACGGAAAGAATTTCAAGGACTAAACCCGATGGTTTTAAGATGATTTTTGCACCGATTTGGGAAATGAAAATTATTATAGATATGAAAGTACTTGTGAGTATTAGTGTGAAATGATTTATCGCTTCGGGATATAAAATGATTTTTTATGTTACCAATGATTCGGGTAACCCGGAACTTAAAAGGTAGGCATGTGTTTTTGGTATAGTCCACTCTTAGAATAGAGGGATATACTTATTTATCGATTGTATTAAGGCTGGGACCCAGTTGCCTTGTTATTGGGAGAAACCTCCTGATCTGGTTGCATGTGGTTTGATATGTTTTATTACAGTATTTGGGATTTCCATATAATCTTTTCTAAAGTGATTTGATTTAAGATCCCGAAGTAAAGTATCATTTGAATATAAAGGATATATATATTTCAAAAGTTTTGAAATAAGAATTCGGGAATAAAGTCCAAAGAGATAATTTCTATAAAGGTGATTAGATTTGAAAATCTAAATTTAAAGATTAAGCCTAAGTGGGTAGTTTTGGAATTGCATATTTGTTTGTTGCATCGTAGGCTCCATGAGTCCTATTTGCGATAGGAGAACTACGTTGGCTTGATCATGTATCTAATTGGGTATCCAAATAGATAAGGGTACGTAGGCAGTCACAAGTGGTAGTGATGCAGCCCCTAAAATGATATAACTCTTTCATGTTTATTTGTTAATGGTTGTTGTTTATCTCGTGTTATTCTATTTTTTCTGCTTACTATTTTATTCCGCATTTGACATGTTTATTGAGTTAGTAGGAATGGCTATTTCTGTCTCTCTCATTAGAGTTGTGCAGCGTTAGATTTATTTGTGTTTGGTTTGTATATATGCATACCTAGTAGATTAATTTGATTACTCTGATAACTTGTAAAATTTAAACTTTATCCTATACATTTAGTAAAGTTGAATAATTATCAAATATGGTGTATTTAGTTAGCATTTTCATTAGTAGTCTTAGAACGGACTGATTTTTTTGGCAATTTTTACTGGTTCGAAAATCCGGGTCGTCACGCGTGGTATCAGAGCTTAGGTTGAGTGCCTAAGTAAAATTTATTTAGGGTTAGTATATCAACCTAGGAATTTTAAAATTGAACCTATCTTAATTTGATAAATAAATGGGATAGGATAAGGCACCGTACCTTCGGCCGGGATTATGGGTGATATTACTATTTTTGGTGTGCATAACTTTCGTTAATTGTTGTTTTTTCGTTATATTTTTTTCATCCTTGTAATTTCGAGGACTAAATTCTTTTAAGTAGGGGAGAATGTAACGACCCAGAATTTGGCTACTTTAAAATATATTATTTAGAGTGATTTTAAATATAAAATATAAAAGGTTTTATGATTTAAACAATATTCAATAGGATTTGAAAGTAGAAACAAACATAAAATTAGTAACATTTGCCTATATCGACAAAAGTGACAAAATGCTGATTTCAGAAAAGTATGTTTCAATGGTTAAGTAAATTATCTTAATTAATTTATAAGTGTTTATAGTTTTAAATAGCATTATACAAATTTATTTTTAAATTTGGTTTACATAAATAAATAGTTTAACTAAAACGTCAAAATGTGACCGTAAACATTTGGTTGAAAAACGACGTTTTGTCGATTAAAAGTTGTCGCAACGTCGTCACACCTTTATTTTCTTATATAGAAACATATATTCAAATAGTGTAAGTATTAATTAATTCACTAAACATGTTTACTTTTACTAAATAATATTAGAAAACTTCTAGAAGTCATTAGTAAAAGTAAGTAAGAATTAACAAAAATAAGAAATAGTAAACATCAAATCACTTTAAATCAAAGCCAACATAATTATGATATTCTTTGCTTAATTTTTAAGTGACTAAGACGTAAAGTAAGAAATGAAAGGATGATGTTAAGTTTTGATAAAGTGGAGATTGCTTTAGGTTGAAGTAAGGTTAGTTTGGTAATTTGGTAAGAGGTTATTTTGGTAAAATTACCACTTCTTTATTTTTCTATAAATATCCACCTACTTCTTCACTTTCATTCACATTTTTCTTCTTCTTCTTTTCTCAAGCTTATTCATCTTCTTCCTCTTCTCTTTAATAGCTTCCATGCCATATAAAAAAATTAAAAAGAAATAATGTCAAAATATTTATAAAATATTTAAAAGAAATCAATGTTTATGCTCTTCAAATCAAACTCCTCTTTTCTCCACATTTTGCCTCTTCTTCTCTCGGTCATAAATTATTCAAAACCAAATAAAATTGTAAATTTCTTTTTTTTTAAATCGTGTATTTTTCCAGTGGCTACAATTTTCTTGTTGACCACTTTGTCTCTTTATGAAGATAATCATGTTAAAAATCCACTTCTTTCAAGTGCATTTTCTAGCCCAGTTTTAAGCCAGAGAATAAGCTATTTTGTTTTGATCATAACTTGATCATAACTGATCTAAATTAAGAAATTCTTTTTTTCGAACCATGAAAAATTTTAGTGGCTACAACTTTTATGTTGATTACTTTTTCCATTTCTGAGGTTTACTATACCTGAAAATCAATTCTTTGAAGTGCATTTTTGAGCTTTATTTTTGTGAATCCAAGAATCGCTCTTTTTCTTTCGACCATATCTTCCTCAAAATTAACCAAAATCATGTGATTCTTCTTTTTAATTCAAGAGAAAAGAATTTTCAACAACTTTTCTGTTAATAAGTTTTTCAAATTTTGAGAGTAAAAGAGTCAAAAACAAGAGAGAAGATGACCTATTTTTCGGGTCTAATTTTGAGAATTCAAGTTCAAAGCCCCATCACTTCTTCTTTATACTTTCGGCCAACTTCCATCTCAAGCCTTGGCCAGCACTAAGAAGGAGGAATTCGAGCTTATATTCATTTAGATCTGAAGCACGGTAGGAAGTGTGCGTTAGATCTTAAGTTCTTTGCCTTAAAGTTTGACGGAGTGGAATCCAAAGTAAGTTATTTCTTATTTTATGTTCATTAAAACCATTACTATGTTGAAAGAACTTTAAGCGTTAAGTTGTTTGAAAACCCTTGTTAAATGCTTGTTTACTTGGTTTCCTAGAACAATGGTTTGATTTCCTTGCTTGATATTATGTTTGGATGATTAATTAAGTAATTTAAAATTTAGAAGTTAAATATTGAATGAGGTATGCAGAAACGACTAGCACATGTGTTTCATCTGTGAGATCCAAGGAGACATGGGCGAGGGACGAAACATGTCAAAGGGAAAGCCCGGATGTCCCAAAATAAATATCAAACTGTTAAAGTGTTATAAATATTTGATAGAATGAAGCATTGTTAATCATTTATTATTGCGTTTATTTCATTGATTGATTGTTTGAATTAGGCTCGACCAGTTTATGAGCGCTGATTATTCTTTATTGATTATTGACTTTGCTCGACCAGTTTATGAGCACTGATTATTATTATTGATTATTAACTTTGCTCGACCAGTTTATAAGCAATTTATTATCCATATGCATGGGTTGGGTAGAAAATAATTATAGGCCAACACCTTGTGATTTATTTCACAATTTGACTATAAGGCGTTTAGCGGTAATATTTGGTTCACTTCAATTTAATGAATTGTTTTGAAAATTGGTTTTCAAATGGAATTATTACGAAAAGTTTTCCCTTTAAAAGAAATAGAAATGTTTGGTACTGAATATTTTGAAGTTATATTACATAAAAGTGATTTATATAATGAATGGTTTTATAAAAGTATTTTATAAAACGAAAAGAATTTCGAGGACTATACCCGATGGTTTTAAGATGATTTTTGAACAGATTTGGGAAATGAAATTATTATAGATTTGAAATTACTTGTGAGTATTAGTGTGAATTGATTTATCGCTTCGGGATATAACATGATTTGTTATGTTACCAATGATTCGGGTAACCCGTAACTAAAAAGGTGGGCATGTGTTTTTGGTATAGTCCGCTCTTAGAATAGAGGGATATACTTATTTATCGATTGTATTAAGGCTGGGACCCAGTTACCTTGTTATTGGGAGAAACCTCCTGATCTGGTTGCATATGGTTTGATATGTTTTATTATAGTATTTGGGATTTCCAAATAAACTTTTCAAAAGTGATTTGATTTAAGATCCCGAAGTAAAATATAATTTGAATATAAAGATATATATATATATTTCAAAAGTTTTGGAATAAAAATTCGAGAATAAAGTCCAAAGAGATAATTTCCGTAAAGGCGATTAGATTTGAAAATCTAAATTTAAAGATTAAGCCTAAGTGGGTAGTTTTGGAAGTGCATATTTGTTTGTTGCATCGTAGGCTCCATGAGTCCTATTTGCGATAGGAGAACGACGTTGGCCTGATCCTGTATCTAATTGGGTACCCAATTAGATAGGGGTACGTAGGCAGTCACAAGTGGTAGTGATGCAGCCCCTAAAATAATATAACTCTTTCATATTATTTGTTAATGGTTGTTATTTATCTCGTGTTATTGTATTTTTTCTACTTACTATTTTATTCCGCATTTGACATGTTTATTGAGTTAGTAGGAAAGGCTATTGCTGTCTCTCCTATTAGAGTTGTGCAACATTAGATTTATTTGCATTTGGTTTGTATATAAGCGTACCTAGTAGATTAATTTGATTACTCTGATAAGTTGTAAAATTTAAATTTTATCCTATACATTTAGTAATGTTGAATAATTATCAAATATGGTATATTTAGTTAGCAGTTTTCATTAGTAGTCTTAGAACGGACGAATTTTTTGGCAATTTTAACTTGTTCGAAAATCCGAGTCGTCACATGTTGCAAAACCCCCAGTTGTAGCCATATCTTTATTAAAAAAAGGTCCATAATACGAAGGTTCAAAAGAAAAATAGCAGAATTCTTGTAGAAGTAAGTTTGCCTAACACATGTTGGCTGACATTAACAGGAAAGATAATTCTATGAACATATAAAACTTTAACTTGAGGCTATGAATCATCGCCTTGTCCTTGATCTAATCCAATTTCCAATAAAATAGTTCTTAAATTGATAATTTCCAAAAAATCCTTGGTATTTATATTATTTAATGTACATATAAATATTCTATATGTCGGTTAAATTGCAATAGTTATAAAAAAATTAAACTTATGTAATTATGTGTACAATTAAAATATAACTAGAATTGGAATAAACCCAAAATTGATTTTTGAAATAAATACATATATATGGTATCATGAATTTAGATATATCCAACACTCAAATCACATGGCTATTTCATGAGAAATGCATTATTACTTCAACCGATATCACTCAAAATATGTCAAAGATTATGAATCCTTAAAATAATTGTCTTTTATCATTTATATATTTATAGATTCGTTGCATACGCACTAGTTATTGAGCAAACTCAAGTTGAAGCTATTATGTGTAGTACTATTAATATATTTCCTTGGCAAGGTAAAATACATATATGTATTTGTTGAGCAAACTTAAGGTACGTACATTATAGTTAGGCTGTCAAGAAATATTATATAATAGCAATGATATCTCTTGATTTGTTAGGAAAACTCAAGGTCAAGTCGAGGTTATGGAAAGGACCACGGTTATGGTTTGTATATAATATAATCAATAAAGAGTTACCTATCATTTACGGGCCTATGAGTTATTGAGCAAACTCATGGTCAGAATCATAAAATAAGCGAGCAGTAACACATACTAGGAAAATACATTGATTTCTACATTTCTCTTAGGGTTTTGAGGAATATAGAAATCTGGTAAAGCCTTATTAGAAAAATGAAATGATTATGTTAACTTTTCTAATATTATTAGAATACGTTCTATAAATGTTAAAGCTATCCACTTCAGTAAATTTGTGCAACTAGTTTAATTTATAAAATTGATTGTTAATTGAAATATTCTAATGAACTGAACTAAGATTGACAAAGAAATACAAAATATGCTACAATAAATCCTTTGGCAAGTTGTCGCTTCAAGACCCAAGCAAGAGCCGAATTATATAACTACTAAATGCATTCATACCTTTATCACATAACTGCTTATTTGCCCAAGACTGTATATTGTCTTTTGAATTTTAAATTCTAAAGAAATACAAGAATATGGATACTCGATCCATATTTGATCACATACAAAAGTTATATGGTAAACAGTCATGTTCGTAATATACGAAATCTCGATGAGATTGGTTCGTTCATATTAAGCAAGTAAACCATAATGCAATATCATGCGTTCAATATGATTGAATACAATGAGAATCTTGTTGTGTTGAAAACAACACTAGACCAATGACTAAAATATCAACCTAGGAATTCGATCATTGAAATGTAAGTCTTGATAAGTTTACTTAAGTTGAAACCCATATGATAACCTTAAAAAGTTATGGATGTCCAAATGCACTTATGTAAAGAATTCAGTGCAGTTTTACGGTAAGGATTTCCTACTGAATGTTTCAACCATTTCGAAAGGAAAGCAATTGTTTGATAGTGCATGTAAAATAGGCACAGTTGGGATGAAGAGAGCGAATGGTCTATTTTGCTACATGAAGTGACATTGGAAAACAGAATTGTACAAAATACTATGAAGATACTTAATATAGAATGATAAATGTGATTTATATTTCAAATATAATTTTGTTATATAAAATTGTTTTTTATAAACGTTATTTCTTTGAGTTTAAGATATTCAAAAGTCTCAACTGTAGACAAGCTGTGATTGATGAAATAAATTGCTCATAATAAGTGGTTAAATGAAACTTTGCATTTCACGCACCATTATAGTAATGGCGGAAATAGTGGGAGCATATCATATGATGCTTATAAGTGGACGCATCAAATTATAAAAGATTGCTTTTGTGTGTGTGTATAAATATATACACCAAATATAATATAACTTTTTTAAGTACCGACTAAAAATAGATATTATTTTATATTAATATGAATATTATGAATATTAGTTGTAAAATAAATCTATTATAATAAAAATATTTGTTTTTACAACCATCATGATGCATTAGCTATAGAAAATATGAAAATACTAAAATTTTCCTAATCACTTTAGAATTATAGCCTAAACCATATCCTTGAGAAATTATACCTTAATCGTATGATGTTGATGAGTTCTATCTCAAATGATTTAGGGAAAAGCACCCACTCATTAGGAGAAACAAAAGAGTTAATATACGTTATGGATTGATATAAAGATACATGCAGTTTAAGGTCTAATGATTTTAAAATGGATCCACTCACTTTAGTAAATTCTCAGATGAATTAACATGAACGTAAACATGCGTTTTTGATATAAGTAGTATATAAGTGACAAGTTTGCCGAACATAAAATGAAAGTAGAAAACATAAATGCAATAGAAATAAAACAAAGGTTTGATCGATCGAATGAGTATATTGGAAAAGAGTTCCTAAGGTACCTAAAAATGAATAAGATCCAATCTCAAAGTCACTCCTCCCTATGACACCTAATGATGCATCGATAAGCAGTAATCGAATTTGTTGCCCAAAGTACGATTGATAATGAGTGATTTTCTATAAGGATATGTACTTAAGGGTAAGTTCATGTATTAAACTTAATTTCTTCTGGAGTATAGTGTACAAGCTCATATAAGATATGGGTTGATAAGAAACCTCTATATGTCAAAGATCAAGGATTTGGTAAGAAACCTCTACACGTCAAAGGTTAATGAGTTGATAGGCTGTGTGAGTAGAGAGGCTACATTTTAAATTCACTGATAAAGGATCTTGTGTGGATCACCTCAAAGGAGTTTAGGAGAGACTAACCATGGTCGATTAGTTTATGTTATGAGCATAAGTTTCATGAACTAAAAATTAAATCAGTTTTATGGAGGCTTAATCCTTCATACTGAGAAATAATTATTATTTCAAGAAACGCCACCGTTAAGACAAAGGAATTTCTTTTAGAAACTGATTTCATAAGATGAAATAAAATTAACCAAACAAAAAGAAGATATTACTCATTAGGAATTCTAATAATAATTCTCACACATTATAGAGAAAATAAAAAAATTATTAGTAATAACAATTTACTCAATCGCCAATACGCTACAAAGAGCATACACTCTACTATATGGTAAGATGCTTAAATTTGGGAGAGATTCTAAATACATTTTTGAAATATGATTTTGATAGGTATGCTTGTTGGGATATGCTTGTTGGGATATGATCCGTCGACCACAAATGTGTCTTCAAAAGGAAGACCATTGCAGTTGGAATATAGTAAGCCGCATTTATGAAAATGAAGTCGTAATTTTAAATTTTTGAAATTTTCACAATAATTTTGCCAGTCAACATGCTTAACTTAATTTAAATTCTACTCACAAAATTATCGTTAAGTATGAATTCTATTTTTGGTATATCAATGATGGAACAGAAATTCAAGATAATGGTTTAGAATAGACTATTTGCACATGATAATCAAAATGTCACGGAATTCGTCAGAGCGAAAACTAAGTTTGTAAGTATTGGATAAGATCCAAGAACTAGTATAATAATATCGTCCGATGAGCATCATAGTTAAGAAAATATTTTGGTAGAGAAATCAAATAGTTTGATTTTCAATCAAAATCCAGATGAAGCATGTATTTGTAAGGATGAATATTTAAAGATACTAAAATATTTCTAAAAATATACTTAAATAATACACTACTGATCATTAACGACGTATCAATGTTAAAATCAGTTTACTTTGATTGTTTAATTCTAGATAAAGGATTTGCAATTGTAATATTTTGAAATCAGTATAAAGAATGTAGGATTATCCCAAACAACATATATGGACACCATATTGGAACGTTTAACATGGAGCATATGAGATGAATTTCTTATGCACTGGCTATTAGACTTATGATATATGCTAAGTTGTTTACTATATCATCTTTCACTTGTGCACTTGGTGCATTGAGCGAGGATCAAATCCAAATTAATATTGCTAAATTTTACTTATAAGTACTCTCGAGTACTTATATAATACTATGGAAAATGAACTCCTTTCAATGAGTATTTGGACTCAAACCTCATAAGTGATATCAAATATAGTTTATCAATCCTAAATTCGTATTCAACCTTAATTTAGAAGCTAAAAGCTGGAAATTTTCCAAATAAGAGATGGTTACTGATTCGACCAAAAGGCTAAATATACCCTGAATAGTGCCATAATAAAAGAAATATACATAATTGCACAAATTTATAATTGACTTTGGAGTGATTCCAAACGTTGAGAATCTTATGACGTTGTTTTGTTAAAAACAACGTATAAGTCCACCTTAATTTTATTGATTGATATTTTCATAAGTACAAACAAGTTACAATATTTTAGATCTAGAAAACTAAGTAGATCCGAGTTTGACAGCATTCATGGAAAAATAATTAAAGAAAAGAATAAGAGATCAAAAGTCCTTTCGACGTTGCGCCAACTATAATATTTATAGGCTAATACATTCTCCAGAGTCGCTAGCTTGTGGAAGACCGAGTAAGAACTTAGATCGACTCGATCAGATAGAAAGAACGAGTAAATCTCGTAATACAAATCATGTCGATACCAACCACAATCATGTCAGTACCGACCATATTTTGCTCTGTGATACTCCACCTTTTCTTCTTACTTATTCACATCTTCAAGTTTCCAAGCTTTATTGCAAATATTCCTACAACAAGTCATGCCAGTACCGATATTATTTTTCTTATGCGAGACTTGTCTTTTTCTACAAAGTACTATAGCATTTCACCTATTTGCTCAGAGTTAGGTCCTCCATCAAATCTTATCGGTACCGACCAAATTATGTAGGTGCCGGCATGATCAATATGGTTGGTAACGACCATATGTGACTTGTACCATTTTTGCTCCAACTTCTTATAATCCATCATTCCATATAACTCCTTAAGTTCTTGATCCATTTCTTCATCATCTTGAAGTCTAGATTCATCGAGAAGTCGCTCGATTTGATTACTGGATAACACTTGCCCCATAACTTATGCTTTCATGAAAAAACATGCTTTGGATTAAGACAAGCTATAAAGCATCAACTGCATAAGATTCAATGGTTTATTAACCATCATTTTGAAGCATCACATCTATTCCAAGAGTGTCCATTCATCGCTTTAAATAGTATCATACCATTCCCTTTATGCAGCAAAACTATAGCCTTTGGTTTTTGGGAAGCTACATCGTGTCCCAATCAGCTAGGTTTCTCTTTCCTTTCTTTACTTCTCTTGTTCTACTCCTTTTTTTTAATTGAAGAAAATATTGGTACTTACCATATCATGTCAGTACCAACAACATTCCAGAAGTTATTATGCACACACACGAACACTTAGGAATTTTTTACCACTTTCCATTTCATACCAGCATGCTTGTTTTTCCAAGCTTGCGATTTTCCGACCACCAATGTAACTTAGCAATCTTTATCATCACCATCGTAAATTTGACCACCACCGTTCCAAATTTAGCATCACTATGACCAACTTCACTCTAAAGTCAACATCAACTCGTCACCGACCATACTACTCCACCAGATCTTGAAACTAAGTGGGTTGTCGAACTTGGCTTCGATGTCGCCTACGCCGCCACCTCTTTTATAAATGTCATTCCACCATTGTTGAAACCAAATCATGGCTGTCAATTCACTTTCAACTCAATATTTATGATTTATTTTTAATTATGGCTAAACTGAAACCCTATTGTGGCTTTGTCAAGCTCATAGTCGACACCAAATTTTTTTGGGTTTGACCATAAGTTCTTTTTCTCTCTTTGTCTTAGTGTTCACTTCATGTCTTCATGTTCTTCACCCCGTGTTTTCACTTGGTTGATCTAAGTTCTACAAATGTGATAATGTATCATGTATTGTAACACCCCCCCCCATTTTTAGATCCGAAACTAAGCGCTACAAATGCTGTAGTCGTCCATAGTATTAATTTCCAGTGAGAAAATGTGGTCATGTTAACGGTATCCATAATATCAGAAACAGAAGAATATGAAATTACTTTAAACACAATATCCAAAGCAAACCATCACACTTCATTTCAAAGATATATTTCATATTCATTACATAATCTCAAATATTGCCTAGGTTCAGATAAAATATAATTATTACAAAATACGACAAGAGCGACCTATGAAGATGCCCCTTGATTGTTAGGGTTATTTAATAGAAAGATACTTTTACTGTCAATACATTCATATAACAACTAATATAACACAGTGGATAATAGAAATAGATAGACTCCTACATAGCTTGCTTGACCACCTATACATTTTCGAAAGCTTTATTCGCCAAAACCTACTTAATATGTAAAGCCCTTTCTCTCGACCCACTCAAATCAAATTTTGAGTGCCTAAGAGTTTAAAGGGAAAACACAAACTTTGAATCAGATAAAAAGCCTAGTGTGAATAACAATATGCCATCTCAGTTTATAGATATTAAGTGAGACTATGCCGTTGAGAAGAACGAGTTCCCCCTAACTAATATCCTTTTTTAAAATATGTGTTTTGCAAATCAATTCCTACAACCAAACTGGTAAAATAATAATATAAATAATGATGTGCATGCATGCTACATTGGTAATCATAAATATCCGTCAAATCAGCTGACTATCTGTCCCAACGTTTTGTTTTAACTGGGTAACTACAAACCTATATGGGAGACTTAAGCCTACCAGTTATATCAAATGTTCTAACTGACCATTAGAATAAAACTTAAAAGTCTTTCCAAATACACTTATTGTAACGAACCAGATTTTCAACCCTAAAAAATCGACACTAATATGTCCACTGTATTATATACCAAACATTCAAGTGCCGGAAATACCGATTTGTTAGGGTGAAAGAAGAAGGTAGATGATAGAAGAAAACTAAACAACACAAAATCTCACAATGCAGCGAATAACATATAATACAAAAACGATCTTTACAAAAAGGAAACATCTTTATTCATATATACAACATTAGGGTACTCTGGATTTATCCTAAATTTGGAAAGTTATAGAAGCCTGTCCTTACACTAACCAAGCATATGGACTCAATAATACAGTGGAAGAAAAATATACGTGAATATGTCTTGACCATCCAACTCCTCTCCAACTCCAAAGTATTCAGCAAACCTGGGAAAAACATGCTCGGTCTGACCCGAGCATTACTTGAAAAAACGCCCAGGTTAGTCTGGTAAACCAGTGTGAGTAAAACTCGATAACAAGTAATGAACAAATAATTTCTATATTTGAAAACTTTTCACAAAGGGTATCTCGTAAGACCACACATCACATAAATTCGAATGGATTTTTACCTTACGATAACCAAAACATTTTATATCAAAATCCAGTGATATTATCATAATGTCTAGGTTTAAAGTAAATAGATAAAACAGATGAAACGCTTGTATCTCACATTCCAACATACTAGGCTCTACAGTCAAAAATGTAAGGCACATATTATATAAGCAAGTGATTGACAAGGGTGGAGAGAAACTACCCGAAGTTGGAGAAGTTGGCTTATTGCCTAGTCATTGCCTCGAGAAAGGTCCATCCATATTTTCAAGCCTATCCGATCACAGTCTACATCGACCAGCCATTACGACAGGTCCTTACGCTGTCTGAGATGTCTGGTAGGTTGCTCAAGTGGAACATCGAGTTGAGTCGGTTTGATATTGCTTATACACCAAGACGATCCATCCAAGGACAAGTTCTAGCAGACTTTATAGCTGAATTCACTATACCGAAGGACTTGCCAGAAACCAATGAATCTCTCAAATACATATGGAAGCTATACATTAACGGTGCATCATACGACCGTTGCTCAGGCACTGGAGTTATACTCGAAACCCCAAATGGTCGATCCATATGTTATGCCTTGAAGTTTGACTTCCGCGCGACTGACTACGAGGTCGAATATGAAGCTTTACTCGCTGAGCTAATACATGCCAGTGACTTAAGAATTATTGCTGTGGAGATCTACTACGACTCGCAATTGGTCGTATGCCAGGTTCGGGGAGAATACCATGCAAAAGACCAGAGGTTGGCATTTATCTTGCTCGGGTTCAGGAAGTGTTGAATCAGTTCTACTATTATGGCATCCTTTGTATACCTCGAGAGCACAACCAGAAAGCCGCTTCTTTCGCAAAACTGGCCAGCACTGGTGAAGCACAACAAATGGGACTCGTCCCCGTGGAGACACTTACCTCTTCATCGATCCGATGGAGATGAACTAGGCACATGAGGCAACGCCCAAGAAGGTGTCATGGATGACCCCATTCAGAAACTATCTCGAACATGGAGCTTTGCCCGAGCATAGAAGTGAGAAAAGATAAGTTCTCTAAAAAGCTTCACGATTCATTATCCAGAACGGAATCATGTACAGAAGGGAATATTATGTTCCTTTACTCCAGTGTATCGCCCATGATGAAATCGAACGAGTGTCACGTGATGTGCATGAGGGAGAACGCGGCAATCACACTAGAGGTAAGCCCTTGCTCGAAAGATACACCGATACGGGTATTATTCATTGACCGTGAATCAAGATGCCTCAGACTATGCCAAGAGATGTGACAAATGCCAAAACATGCTCAAATTCCAAGTGCCCTCCTACCGAAATTACCCTGATGGTCAGTCAGTGGCCATTCACCACAGGGGGCATCGATATGATTGGGTCTCTAACTCTAGCTAAAGGTTGTACGAAGTACGTCATCGTTGCAGTTCACTACTTTACCAAATGGGCAGAAGCCGAGCCCCTTGCTACAATCATGAAGCAAAAAGTAATCAACTTTGGAGTGCGCAACATTATTTGTCGTTTTGGCCACCCACAAACTATTATCACTGATAGCCGAACCCAATTCGATAGTGTCGAGTTCAAGAATTTCTGTTAACATTTTCAGATCTAGAAGAAGTTCTCGGCAGTTGCTCACCCTTAAACAAATGGATAGGTCGAAGCTGTTAATAAAGTTATTATGTCCATTTTGAAGAAAAGTCTAAAGAAGGCTAGAGGCAGATGGGTCAATGAACTTCCCATAGCCCTATGGGCATATTGAACAAGTCGACGACCAGCCACACTCCATTTTCACTTTCCTACGGCTCTGAGGCAGTTATTCCAGTTGAATTGGAATTACCTTCTCATCGTGTGACATATTATGATCCAAAGACGAACACCACACTACTTATGGAATCTTTAGAATTGTTGGATGAGAAGCGTGAAGATGCTGATTTGAGGGCAGCCGTGCACTGAAGTTGAGCCGCTCGATTATACAATGCTAAGGTCCAACCCAAAACCTTTAAACTTGGCGATCTCATACTCAAGAGAATCTACAGGTCCCTTCGCTTATGAAACCAACATGGGAAGGGACGCATATCATCGAACGGAGACTTGGAGACGACACATTCAAATTATCAACTATTGATGGATGGTCTCACTTTGTCGAGAGCTTGGAATAGCGAGAGTCTCCATTGCTACTACATATAGCAGGCTTTGTTTAGTTATTCAGTCTCCATTTAATTTGAAATTTGTTCATGCATATCAAAATTTAAACTTGTAATAAGGCAACTGACTTTGTCGTACTTTCTTATTTCAGCAATAAAATGCAAACTCGTCAAACCGGAGAAGCGATTCTTGAAATGCGTCATGTGACCATCATAATACACAGAGAGCTAATTTCCATTCTACAGTAGGACTTATTCAAATAAGGAGTGACTACGATGCGACCGATCACTCGCTAAGTGAAACCCAAAGCTCGGGAGCAAGCTACCACACTAAAGCAAAAAAGGATTGTTCACGACAATCCTCTAAGGAACTCTGGCTCCCAGAGTATGAGCTGGAGTATAAAATCTCAAATATAGGCTCGAGGAGGGTGGACCCATCCATCTACGACTTCGCTTGCCTACTCAGAATGGATGTGATTCTACCATCCACTTTGCTGATCAACTTCTCATTCCCGAAGTATGAATGAGATCCTAATACTTTTGAAGATGTGACTGACCATCTATCAATCAACTCCATATTCCTAGAGTGCAAACCGAAATATAAACATCAAGATGGGCATGACTGACCACTCATGGACTAACTCTAAGTCCCCAGAGCACGAGCTAGAGTATATATGGAAACTGGGCATAGACCGACCGTTCGCGAGATAACTCTAAGTCCCCAGAGCATGGATTGGAGTAAAACACATAAGTTGGGTGTGACCGACCACCCATAAATCAATCTAAGTCCGCAGAGTGAGAACGTAATTCTGAACATCAAACGAATGTGGCTAACCGCCTGTAAAATAACTTAATTCCCCGAAGCACGGACGTATCTTTAAACATCAATCGAGTGTGACTGACCCCTATAAAATAACTTAAGTCCCCGAAGCGTGGACATATCTTTAAACATTAAATAGGTGTGACAGACCGCCCATAAAATAACTTAAGTCCCAGGAGTGCAGACATGTCTTTAAACATTAAACGGTTGTTATTGACCGCCCATAGAACAACTTAAGTTCCCGAAGCATGGACATAATTTTAAACGTCAAGCAGGCATTACCGACTGCCAGCGTACAAGTTCAATCCTCGAAGTGTAGATGCGATTAACAATAATAGAGCGGGTGTGATCCGACCGTTCAAACTCATCTCACATTGACTTAGTTCCGACTAAGTTAAATTAAAATTGTTGAAGATTGATAGTGACTATCACCCAACCACTTCAATTCTCTCCAGGACTCAGGGCATAACTCAAGCACAAGCTGCTAACCGAGACATCACAATATTGGGACTCGACTTGATGTTTGGTTACGACCTAAAGCCATGACTCCGGGGCTTAACAACCGAACGCAAGTCTGATCCAGATATTAAAGCTTCATAAGTACGTTGAATGGAAATTCAAGTGCTGAAACACTTAAGCAAATAAACATAGAGTTATGCCAAAAACAAAAGGAGACTTTATTTCAACTATTCTTTCGAAACAAAATAAGCACAAAAATTTATTCCAAGGAATCTTATAAGTAGGGCCCGAAATCGCATGTATACACGACCTACAGAAAGCAAAATGAAGTCCTATTCACTTATCTACCAAAAGAAAAGACAAAAGGACACGCCTACTCCTTCGACTTCTTCTTCGAAGTCTATCCGCTTGAAGTACCACTTTGTTGTCTTTTCGAGCTTTTGCCTTCCTCTGAATGACCCTCGACCGGGGGAATTATCGTAGTCCCTTCCTCCAAACTCATGGGGATTGGAATATATTCTGAATGCAAGGTCGGAGGAACATGGGCACTTGAAATATGGAAGGACACAAGAGGTATGCCAGTGATGATGATTATACCGCCATGAGAAATCATACTTAAAGTTGGCGGGCAAGATCCACCATACCACTTCCAATGCTACCGGCCCGTGCGGTTGCTTCCATTTTAGCATTGATCTCTGCCATTATATCTTCCTCATGAATTTCTTGAATGTCTATGGGAATACTGCTAGTTGGGCCTGAGGAGCTGGCTGTGAATGCACCTTCGCCCAGGACAAAAGGCAAGTCGTTAAGTGGATCACTCTGATGACCGAGGAGTTCTTCCATCAATTGTTTGTCGAGAATAAAAACACTCTCATGAACTTCCCCGATCGATGTAGCAGCTGTAGTGGTCGTCACCTCTATCATAATAGCCTCATGCTAATCATGCGGCTCTTGGGTTGCAGGTGGCTCAGTCCGTGCAGACTCTATAACTGAATAAAGATAAGAGAAAACATTAGTGATATGGCACTCCCGACTTTGAATGGATGCAAAAAGTGTTCAAAGTGCCTTCCTCGGTTTGGCTCACGTGCAGGACCAGTGCGCCTTCGAAGTCATACTCACGTACTGGAGACAAATGCGGCTGATCAGGGTCATAAGCAGGAACCGTTAGTGGGTCAACTGTAGAGGTATGCTCGAGTCGAGTTGCTTCAGGCATTTTGGAGCTTGCTTCATGGTGTTCAACTTTGGAACCCTCTCCAACTTCCTGATATTGGACATCAAGTTTTTCCTTTTCATAAGTGATAATGGCTTCGTGGAGGACTTTTCTCTCTTCTTCGGTCAATATCTGGTTCTCTAGTTCAAAGTCGTCGATAGATGAAGTGTGATGATCCGCCTTTTCATCCTCTATCAAGCAGCACCAAGCATTGTATAGATGAAGTAGGTAGTCATCAAGCCAGCTTAGGTTGCAGTGCTTTAGGGAATTAACATTATAAGTGACGGGGAGGTCTTTGATGTCACCTTCCAACCTAGCCTCTACCGCTCTAACATCGATTTCGATCCTGGCCTCAGTTTCTTGAACCTTTAACTTTGCTGCATACCGCCCACCCCTGAGTGCCACGGCCTGCTCACACGCCTCCTAGGCAGCTTTGTTAGCATCATCTTTCTCTTTGACGACTTTAGTAAATTTGGCTCTATGCTCCTTAAGCTCTTTAAGCATGACATCTCTTTCTGCCACGACAGTGGCGGTTTTGTGGCTCATCTTCTCGACCAAGGTCTGGTGCTCCTATCGTATTTGTTCTATCTTCTTGGTTGTCTTGTCGACTTTATTAAGGGCCTCCGTTTTCGAGTTCCTCAGAGTGTCATTCTTGGTGGTAAGCACTTGCACTATGCGATCTTTTTGGGAGATATCTTTCTCCAAATTTTCAACTGTCTTCTCCTGATCAAAATCCACCGCTAAAGCTTTCTATGCGGCCTTCATCCACTCTCGATACTATTTGTAGATGTCATATACATAGTCATGCACAGTTTGTTCAAACCCATCAGAAATTCGCTTCAAATTCGGGGGAAAGTGAAAGTCGTCAAAGCAAATTTTAGGGAAATTCGTTTTCAACTAAGCTATTCGGATGGCTCCCTCTCCTATGGGCTCCATAGCCATTGTTGTAGTGACATCAGGAACATCTATCCCAGTTCTACTGCGCTGCTCGTTGGATCTCGAAGTTTGTAGAGGCACTGGTTGGCGTGAGGTTTCAATAATTTGTTTTCCGAAGCTAGAGGGATGCATTCGACCTCTAGTTGGTGGAGAGCACGACCGAGAACGGCGCCTATACTTCCTCTCACTCTCCCTATCTCTTTCCTTCTCATAACGCTCCCTCTCTTGACTGGAGTAGCCATGATCGCGCTCTCTTTCAACCTCATGCCTGCGAGACTTGGAATATGAGCTAGATGAATGACGCGTAGAACAAAGACTGCCGAGCATGGATTCTCGTTTCGACATCATATTTGTAAAATGAAAAGAGAAACAGAGTTAGATATCTTTAGAGTTTTGAAAAACATGTGATTAGAGATTGTGTGGTGCCGTAAAGTGTGTGTGTGCATGTGCAAACCCCTAACCATCTGGTTGTAATAGTCGTACATGAAGGAGTTGGCTCTCCTAAGTCTAAGGCGCTTTGAAGCCCTTCTAATCCAGTATCTTGGTGCAAAGGCAAGACATCCGGAAGGAGGGTGTCCGCTAGTCCTGCAAAAGAGCTCTCCATCTGCAAAAGGAGGAATCTCTTAACTAGTAGTAGGCAAAGTGACTATGACGGTTTTGCGCCTTACAAATTTTAGAGCGGTAGACTTGCCTCTTCTCTTCCGCTCTAAAGATTGAGGACTTTGCGAAGGCCCAATTGCGGGCTTGCCTTTGGCAGACATATTTTCATCACCACCTTGTTCAGTAATTGCTATCACGGGAGCTCTTCTTCGAGCTTGCCTCACCAGAGCCATCCTAAGAATGCCTATGAGTCCAATGCTTTGATCTTTGTCAATTAGCCCAACGGCAGTCAAATTTTCGTTTGTAAGGACTTCATTGATCTCTCTATACTTGGCGGGCACCTCTTGAAGAACTCTTACAATCTCCTTAAATTGAGAACCTTTGGGTCATGGAATCAAGGTTGTGAAAGAAAGTACTTATTATATTTGACACCAATTACTATTATCCATTTAATCAGCAAAGAGGCTAGAGCACTTACGTCATGCTAGTCACCGTCTGGCGAACCCCGGTGGACACCGAATGAAGAACCATTCGGTCTTGAAATAGCTCCGCTTGCTCCAACCCCTGACCATGATCTGACAGTTCCTAACCGCCTCTAAGAAAGTGAAGGAAGGGATGCCCTTGCGACTCTTTACATTGAATAAGAATCTAATCTCTTCTACCATTAGAGGGTGAAAGAGATGCTCCATGAAGATGACAAAAAGACTGTTCAGTAAGGCATACCTATTTGGATGCAATTGGGATAGAGCAATTCTCAAGAAAATTAGAACTTCTTAGATGAAATAGTTAAAAGGAGGAAGTGTCCCAACTATACACATAAATCTATTGCAGGCTGTGTACCCTTCCGGGGGAGTGTGTGCTCTATCCTCTGGCCCTGGTAGTAAGACATCATTTATTGATAACCCATGCTTTAGACAAATCCTGCCCAACATATCTTCAGAAATATTGGAAGGGACGGAGTCTTGTGGATGTGCGATAAAAACTACACCTGTTACTTCATCCGGAGCAGGGCAAATAGTGTTGGCTACAATAACCGGCATGTCAAATGCGGAAAGGGGTGGACTCTGGACATCCTGTGATTGTGAACTATCGGGTTCTATAACTATTGAACTTAGTAAAAATCATCATTAGACGATAATAAACCGTGTTCCCCCTAGTATGAAGTGTTGAATGAGTTGTGCAGTGCAATGTAATATTTAAGAAATTCTACGGGGTTTGTGAGATATTTAGATGATAAGACTTCGAAATTCAACCAGAGTGACCGTCATCGGCGATTGTCACAACCGTGCCATCCAGACTCCGAAGATCGATTCAAGTTGAAGTTCGTCAAATTTGTCAAGTTATGGTTCCATCGACGAGCTTCGAAGGGCAGTCAAATATGCAACGAAATAGCTAAGTCCAATTATGCAAGGTAGAAGCTCGCCGGAGTCAAATGTTCAAGTGTGCAAAGATTTCGAATCCATCAAATTTCAAACTCAGATCGTTTAGAAAAAAGCTTTAGTTTCGTATCGATCGAAAATTCATTACTTCGTATCGATCGGCTTATACAGGACTTTGTATCGATCAAGGATTGTTGGCTACGTATCAATCCCTAACAAGGAGATTTGTATCAATTACCTACCATAAATTGCATATCGGGCTCTTCGATTTCGTATCAATTGCTTTAAATCGATTCGAATTGCTACAGCTCCAGATCGATACGAAACTCACCATTTCACCAATCAATTCCTGATCGATACGAATCCCTCGCTCTATATCGATACAAAGTCAAGTCTTCTCCATCTCTTTATCGATAAGAAATTGAGGCTGAACATCCCTCCACATTTCTTCTTCTCCAAGCAATGCAAAAACCCATTCCAGCCTTCCTCGACCTTGCTTCGACCATCTCCAGCCTCCTCTTAACTAGAATCAGCCACAAATCTAAGTGGGATGACACGAGAATTTGAGTCTCATCATTTTAAGATTGAATTTGGTCGATTATTTACGTAATTTATACAATTGGTTCAAGGATTCAAGTTTTCAATCTGAAGGCAAAGGCAGTTTTTAGTTTCTCTTTAACTCGAATCGGTACGAAATCGATGTGTGGGAATGAAAATAGATGATAGTTTTCTATGTCCCGAGCATATTTATAGGAATGCAAGTCCGAGGCAGAAGTCGTTTCGTCTCCCAGTGCAAAATGACCAGTTAAAACAGTCTCCAATATGACGATACAAGAGCCCTCTTCGTATCCTTCCTTCTAACCGATACAAAGTAACGTATTCATATCCATTTACTTTCGATCCAGACACAGCTTTCTGACACATCAGCAATCCATCGATATGAAATGGCAACTTCATGTCCATTGCTTTGAAGTCCATAGAAATTCTTATCCATTGATATGAAATATTTTAAAAGGCAACTGATTCATATCGATCACCATCGATACGAAGTTAGTTTTCCAACTTCTCAAATCGATCCAGGAGAGGACCAATACAAAGGGACACACTAAAATAGCCATCAAGCGTTGTTACAACTTGAATTTCACATCGATCTAGGAGAGGATCGATATGAAACACGATTCAAAAATAAACAACAAAAAACTTGACAATGACTCGTGAACGTGCAAACGTTAACGGGAGTCAAATTAACATACGTTCATGCATGACGAACTAACATTCAATTTTGATAACAGGAACTGAATGCTCATCTGGTGACAATTACAACAGTGAGTAACAAATTGTTAACACTCAACACTCAGTTACAACAATGTATTGTGTAATCATTGGTAGTCAACAATTTAGTATTTATATTATCGGCAAATTAATCGAAGGATACATTTATGACGAAAAGACAACTATTTAATGAATCAGAAAGAACTTTTCAGACTGAAGGTCGTAGCTTTTCAAAGCACGTCATGTTCACACATGACATACTTTGAGAGGCAAATGTTATCCTGCCTTTTGGCAAGGCCATGACACCAAGAACTTGACTGGCAAACAAGGACAATCCGTCCCGAAGATTGGTTATACACAGGTTCACTGTGGATACCGACGAATTTGGTCCGATCTCTGATCGAGCTACAATTAATATGGCACGAAAAGCAAATCTATGAAAGTCAACATTCCATATTTCAAGTCAATTGGAGTTAGTTTGCTCAAGATATTGATCGACTAAAATCAAGAAAACCAGCCTCGTACCCATTGGATTTCATATCCATCAACTCATAAGCATCTATTTTGTATCCATCCCTTAAGCTACTTCAGTGCGTATCCATCAAGAAGAAACAACCTTGTTTGTATCGATCGCTTACTCGATCGATACGAAAGAAGTCTTGACAGATCGATGCAAAAAGTACAAGTTCGTATCGATATGAAATAGAGTGCAAACTATCGATACGAAGGAGCTTCAGGTGAACGATACGAATGAAGTAGTTGGAACGGTATGAAAATGGTCATCTCAGATCAATACGAAGAACATGGACAAGCATCGGTATGAAATACATGAGTACGCACCGATTTGAGCAGTTACAAACCATCGATACGAAAGGAATACTCTAAAACGATACGAACAACGCATGAAAAGTGGAAGACTCGGTAACTCGGCATGAGAAGTGGATCGATCCTAGAATATTGCACCACGTCACCTGATCGACACGAGCTAGCATGGATACGAACATATCGATAGGAACCCGATCGATATGAAGACGCCAGCTTATTGAAATGATAAACTTTGATCGATCATAGCTCAAAATCTACAAGTCTGAATGCTACCAAATTTTCACAAAAGCTTGCATACCACCTCTACTTGGTTTCTAATCGATCTCAGCCAGAATGGAGTCGTTTTTGATCGATATGAATTGTATACATATCGATCATAGATCGATTCGAAATGTCCAGGGATCGATCTGGTAGGCCCAGCCATGTAAGAGAAGTGGTCTTCCGAGAACTGAGCTAGATATTTTCAGCCTATACCCATAAATAGCAATCCAAGGCCTTCAAAAAATGGACTTTTGACTCTCCTACGCCGATACTCTGCCGGAAACTCCATTGTACCTCGAGCGCTTGAGAGGTTATTGTTATAATCAGTTGTAATCAGTTAGCAATGTCAATAAAACAGCAAACTTTCCATAGTGGACGTAGGCTACAGCGCCGAACCACTCTAAATTCTTTTGCTGTTTGTTTGTTTTGGTGTGTTTGTTAGATTAACCTCCTTTTTCATTTATATTCTTTATTTTAATCTCTTCAAATACGTTCAAAGAGTGTTATGTCCAATTTTGGTGCAAAAAATATATCTATAAACCATTTATGTTTTAGGATATAACGAATTATTAAATCTCGTTTTAACATTGGAAATACCAAAATATTTCCTTTTAATTAATCAATAAAATATTTCCATATTCTATTATTCGAATATCAATAAAGATTTCTTTTTTTAAACATGTTTAAATAGGTCAAAAACAATGTTATTTAAAATATCTTTACTATAAACCCAAATCTTTTAGTATTAAGTAAAAAGGATTCATGGATTTTAGATTATACTAATTTCTATATTCAATCTGTGTTATTCGTTGAATAAGTGGAATCGTCTTTTAAATTCACATAGATGGTACAAGTTCCCCCTCAGAATTTAATATAGAGTTTAACTAGAATGTTCTCTTTACCATCAAAATCCTATTTTAAATCTTGTTGGACCTTTTTGGAAAAATACATCTCTTTTCTTTTATCTTAAAGAAAATGTGATTGAAGTAAATCAAATTAACAATCACTTCAGTCGGGTTAGTCCGGATAGTTAGGGAGAGCACGCAACTGGTTTCCCAAACCCCAGCCCAAAGATTATCTCTCTATCACTCATAAGGCAGTTAAGTTATTGATCGACTCTAAATTTTTAAATGTATATGATTTATCATTTGAAAAACATTTCAAAATGATTCGGGGAGAAAACTCAAGTTCAAATCATTTATTTGACGATTATCAGATTCCATTGCTAAATTGTCGACGAATAGTGATTTTAAAGCTTCATATATTAAAATACCAGTTTTATTACATATATGCCATTTTTATAGCTCAAATTCCTTTTAAAACATTTCAACATATTTATGGAATTTATTTCATATTTTTAAAGATTTAAAAACATCCATTTTAAAGAGTGAAAAACAATATTTTACGAATTGCCAAAATGCGATGAATTTAAAAACTTGATTTGGACATATTTCAAACTTTACCGAATAGTCTTGATTTTTCTTTTTCACCTGAAAACCATGATAATAAGGTTAGAAATGTTTTTATTTCAAATAATTCCATCTCATATTTTATCCTACCCATCTGTTTGACTTTCAGGTCGAGAAATCGCGAACTACCGAAACGCGATGGCTTATTTTTCACATTTAGTCAAAAATTTCAAAGCTTGTCCAAAACAATTTTAAATCATTTTAATAACATATTAAAATATATTAAACTATATTAAACCAAAATTTAACTATTTTACATTATTAAAATCTCATTTTCACTTTATTCCATATCTATAATACTATATTATTATAATATATCTAATTTCAATCTTTTTTTATTCCAAATTCTTTTATACAAAACCATATGATATTTCTATACTATTTTCCACCTTTAAAACTATTAATTTTCATAAATGAAACGGTAAATTTTATTTTTCCAAAAATTTCAAGACTCCACCTTTTCAATTTTTTCTTTTTAAAACTAGTTCCAAATCTATTTCAAAACTCCATTTTTGCATTTCTTTACTTTTCCAAAGTAAATTCCAATATTATAAAGTGACATTTCTTTTGGTTTTAAAAAGAAAGTGGCCTATTATATGTTGTATACATATTATTTTTGGGTATAATGTGAATAATTTTTCACAAGATATGTGTTGTTAATTCACATAGCTATCATTTTTCATCATATACGATTTCGAACTTGTAAATCATAATAATCATATGTATCACAACCAAACATTTATATAAGCGACCAATCATCATCCAAACATATTAAACAACCATGTAAGAAATTATTTTAGCATATGGTCAAGGGTATAACTTTAAGCAGTTAATCTCTATTATTATCACTGATAGCAAGCAATATTAAGTGATTAATAAGTAATATAAACAAGTGATTAACAAGTAAATATCAAGTGATATTATCAAGCAATTCAAACCATGATTATCTAACTTTTATTTAACCCATTTACTTCCTACCAACATTTAATTATAACAACACTTCTCTAACAACCTCTGCTTCATCTAAACATTACTTAAACAATCCATTCTCTCTTCGAAACCACATGACCATGATCACCTACCCTCCTTAAGCTCATGGCCTCCCTCCTCCACCATCACCATAACTTGCACCTACCCCTCCTCCTTCCTCTACGAACCCATGACCTAAGCCCCTCACTCTCCAAAATTCATGACTTAAGGCCATTAAAAGAAGAGAAGAAGTGAAAGAAGAAGAGAAGATGAAGAGTGTGTAAATTATGAAAAGGGTGCTTGGTTATTTAAAGGAAAATTTTCACAAACATCTCCTACACAACCATGTGCTTAGCCCACTCCCATTCCATGTGCCATCTATGTGCCTTGTAAAGTGATGTGTAAGTTTGTTTTTTCAAAAGTAAACCATTTTTGTTATATATGCTAGATGAAATGTATATTCATAGGTGTAAATGTGTATCCATGTTAATGTATGTATATATGTCATATTTAATCTAACAACGTGACAACGTTCAATCATAACTTTTATTTGTTAAATCGTTGATAATCCGAAATACGAATTCTGGTCATATTTTCAGTTTTTAATCAAACTATTTATTTACGTAAACAAACTAGAAAATAAATTTCTTATCATCTTTAAATAATTAAAACAAGATTATTTAAGTTATAAAACTATTTTAAATAATATTAAAGCCCATTTATAAAAATACGACGTCAATCCGCCAAAATGCGACGAAGTTTATATATTTTATAAAACAAGTTTATATATTTATAAAACCATTATAGATCACTTATTATCATTATACAATAACTAAAATGAATTCTTTATTATTTAAAAACAATTATCTTATAAATTTTAAAATAAATTTAATATACCAATTCAAAGTGATTAAATTACGGGTAGTTATATTCTTCCCCTTAAAAAGAGTTTCGTCCCTGAAATTTCATCATAACCCAAATATATGAATCGAACTTCTACTCAAATGCACAACTTCAATTCCAAATTAGTTTTGATCTCTCGATCCTCTAGTGCGGACTCTATTTAGGCTTCTTGATTAGAACCCTCGCTTCCTTTACACAGCTCTAAACTATGATAGAAAATGCTATTATTTAACCACAAATCCTCATCAATGTTTGTTGTCAAGGATTAAGTGATAAATCCTTTTTCAAACCGGTGTAACACCTCAAAGTTCCTTACTCGAATCTTAGATCAAAATCATGTGATGAAATGATCTGCGTATCACACACGTACTTAGTTATATCAAATTCCTTTTTCAAATTTATTTGTGAAAGCATTTTATAAAACTTCTATCTTTTATCCAAACATTTTTATAAAGACGCTTCTTTATATATAATATAAATTTCTATCTTCTTTCCACAGAAACCATGTCAAATTAAACGACAAATTATCTTTTATAATAGACTCCTTAAATTATAATATAGTCCCTTTAACCAATATAAAATGCAAACACCTTGATAAAAATTAATAATCATTAATTAATCTATCGATTAATGATTCAAATTATGTTTTTAACTTTAGAAAATTAAATAGATCGAGTAACTGGAAAATGATACCAAGGAACTGGGTACTACTAATATTATCATACATTCCCTTAACAAGAAAGGGAATACTTAAGAGAATTGTTTATGTAACATCCTCTACTTGGAGGCCCAAAGCTAAGAACTACAAATGTTGCAGTCATCTATAGTATTAACTTTCGATGATCAAATACGGTAATGTTAATGGTATGTATAATATCAGAAGCACTTGAATATAAAATAAAAATCACCATAGATTAAAACATTTTTTAATTACATTTCAAAACAATATTTCATATCCAAGTTACATATTCCCAAAACGTCTCCCAGGTTCAGATCAAATATAATTATTACATAAATATACCAAGAGTGACATATGAAGATGCCCCCTTGGTTGACTAGAGTACTAAATAGTCATAACAGACTCAATACAACACAGTGGAAATAAAAAAACAAATCCTAAATATAGCTAGCATCAGCCTCCTGCTCATCTCCAGAAGCTTTATTCGTCCACCTACTAAACCTAAAAATCCTCGACCCTTAGCCTACTCAAATCAATTTTGAGCATCCGAGAGTTTAAGGGGAATAAAAATTCGAGTCAGACATAAAGCCTGGTGTGAATCTCGATTATTTGATATTAGGTGAGACATGCCACTTAGCGAAACGGGTTTCCCCCTCACTAATATCCTTTTAAAACTATCTTTTACATACCTTAATCCTGCAACCAAAACTGGTTAAAACAATAATATTATATCATGAAATCATATTAATCAGGTAACAAATGGACTATCTGTCCGAACGATATAGTTTTGTTTGGCTAACTACTAACATGTCGCTGAATCGGGCCTACCAAACAAAATAAATAATAATCTAACTTCTGTCAGATATTCCTCTTCTGGATGGTCTATCCTTAATTTAATTCTCCAGGGCCAACTGATCCTAATGTTTTTGCATGATCACCAATAACCTATCCTCTCTTTGTATATTCCTTTCTTGTGCAATATCATTTTAGTCTTACCTGTGACAAAGCCCTACACACCTGAATTTTGGACTAAATTAGCTAGGGCTCATAGCTAATGTATTGGGCATGACCCTATACCAGTTCCATCTGGTATTCTGATTTCTGAGTCATTTTACTTAGGGTTGACTACCCATAAACTTTCCTTGAAAACCTTTTCTTTCAAAATGATTTAATCCATTAAATCATACTTTAAATAAGGAAAATATACTCTATGTTTTACTCAAATTACCTTTCCATGTTATATATACTTTACTCAAAATTTTGTTGATGAAAACATTTAACCTTTGAAAGTAGCCCTTTCGAATCCATTGAAAGTACCCCTTTCGATACAAGTAAGACCTTAGGCCGAAGGCCAAAACATACCCTTTCGAATCCCTTCATAATAAACCTTTCAGAACCATTAAAAACATCACCTTCTTAAGCTTTAAAACCTTAGACATCCTATCTTTAAAACACTTAACATTGCCTTTCTAAAACATTAGAAAACTTCCTTTTTAAACCATTCGAAACCATTAGGGAATCACCCCTTCGAAACCTTCATTTAGACCTTTCGAAAGCATTAGAATCCTTTAATAACATCAAATATTTCGAAAGCTTTGGGTTCAAGTAAAACATGTAGAAACATTTTGAAACCATCTAAAAACTTTTCCTTTCGAAGCCTTTGGGTTCTACCTTCAACGGAAAAAAAAGGGTCTTAAAACTACTAAGTCGAAAGTACTCTTTCGAAAACAACTCCTGAGTAAATAAGTAATGATATCGAAACCCACCTTTCGAAAGCAGTGGAGAAGTGGGACGGTTTTAAAAACAAATATCCTTTCGAAACCATTTGCTTCGAAATCTAAAAAGCAGCAGCAAGGAGTTTCGGCCTCTTTGAAAGCACTTGCTTTAAAACAAAAGGCGCAACATCATTCGAAACCATTCCTTAAATTAATTTGACTCGGTCGAAAGCCAACCAAGTCAAAAGCATTACTTTCGAAAGCAAAGCAAGCACATTTCCATCTGAATGCAAAGTAGCACATCGACCCCATAGAACCCCTTGTTTCGATCCAATAATTCCACCTATACCCAATTCATCGTGCACCAAATCATTGTTACTATGTGCATTGATTTCGACGGTGATGGAGGCGGAAGTATCCAGTTGGAACCTAGGTGCCAAAAGTGGTGAAACATGTAAAAAGCATGCAAAATATGATTTTTAGCCTTTTGAAGTAATCTTTTCAACTAACCTGCCTTTTTGTCAAAGTATTATTGGTTGCTAATTTTCTTTTCTAAAATTTCTGCCAAAATTTCAAAAATAAACAATTTAATTTATTTACAAAATACTCCTTCTCCTTTTATAAATATAGAAAACATTTAAGTATCATACCTTAAAGAATTTTATATATCGATTAAAACAATTAGGTTAAATTTATAAAAATTCCTATAAATCATTTTTAATATGTTTTCTAACATATAGAAATTTCGAACCCAAACCATATATAATTTAGCCGTAAATTATTTTAAACCCAAATATCCATTTTCGTTACTAGAAAATTAATATAAATTAATTCAGAAAACTATGAAAACTGAAACCCAACTATATAATATCACTTTATGATCTAAATCTAAAATCATAATGCATTTAGATGACATTTAATAAGGTTTTCACATTAAAACATATCATAAAATCCATATGAAATATCACAAATCATCAATAAGCATGTATATTTATTTGTAACAATTAAAACATGGCAAAAACTTGCAAAATAAATTTGGATTTAACCTAAAACCGAAAACAATTAGAAAACATGAGATGTAGTCCTTATTCACAGTAGCTTTGAGGTTACATAGTTGAGATTTTGGAATGGATTAATGTTGATTTATTTCTTCCTTTAGCTTATCTTCCTCTTGTTCTTGCTTAACGGTGGCTGGCCTCTTAGTTTTAATTTGTGTGAATGAATGTATGAAATGAATGAATGTAAGTGTTTAGGGTATACAGATCTAGTTATTCCTATTTTCCCCCTTATTTAACTTCCATAACTTATTTTATTCTAACTCATGTTAGTTCATTTGTTAACATGCCAAGGCTACCCTCACTAATCACAATTCTCCATCCCCTAATCATTAAATTATTTTATTTAATTAACCAATTAAATATTATAAATAATATTACTAAAAATTAAGATCGTTATGGACTCCCCTCCTTAAAGAATTTCATCCTCGAAATTACGGTAAGGTACATAACACTCAATCATAAAAGTAAAACATACCATCGAACAAATCAGGATAAGCATCTCTAATCCTGCTCTCTGTCTCCCAAGTACAGTCTCTCTCATCGTCGCTTCACTAGAATTTAACTAATCCGACTGTCCTGTTCTTTAGTCTCTTCTCATCTCTCACAACTATACGAACAGGCTTTCTAACTATAGTCAAATTCGGCTTTACTACTAAGTCCTCTAACACATTCGGTGCTAGAGCAGTCTTCGGGTCTCAAATACACTTCCTTAGATGAGAAACATGAAAAACATCATGGGCACCTACCAAACTGTTCAGTAACTCTACTCTATATGCGAGTTTCTCAATCCTCTTTACAATAGGTAATGGTCCAACGAATCTCGGTGCCAATTTCCCTGACCTTCCAAATCTGATTACACCTTTCATTGGTGATACATTAATGAAAACATGATCTCCAACATAAAAGTCAAAGTATTTCTATCGTCTATTTGCGTAACTCTTATGCCTAGACTGAGCTTCCTTCATCCTATCCCGAATTAACTCAATCTTCTCTACAGCTTCTTTAACTAAATTCGGACTAAGAACCAATCGAACCCTGGTCTCTAACCAATAAATTGGAGATTTGCATAGCCTTCCATATAAAGTTTAAACGTGTCATCATTATACTAGCCTGATAACCGTTGTTATACGAAAACTTGACTAAGTATAGATGGTCTTCCCATAATCCTCCAAAATCTAGCGCACATGCTCGTAACAAATCTTCCAAGACTTTGTTAACTCTTTCTGTTTTCCCATCAATCTGTGGATGGTAAGCGGTATTTATCTTGAGCTTGGTTTCTAAAATCTCATATAGACTCTTCCAGAACTCAATAGTGAATGATGAATCTCTATCACTTACTATGCTACAAGGAATTCCGTGTAGTCTAACCACATTCTTCATAAATAACTTAGCTATAATAGGTGCCATCCTAGATGACTTAACGGGAATGAAATGGGCACTCTTGGTTAATCTGTCCAATATGACCCGTATGCTTTCATTTCCTCTATTAGAACTTGGCAACCCATCCATATAATCCATAGAAATAGAATCCCACTTCCATACTAGAAAATCTAATGGCTAAAGCAACCCACTTGGCTTTTGATGTTCGACTTTTACCTATTGGCAGTTCAGACACTGCTTCACACATAAGCCTTTATCCTTCTTCATACCTTCCCAGAAGAAACTCCTCTTTATATCTCGATACGTCTTAGTTCCTCCCGGATGAATAGTGAACTTCAAACGATGGCATTCCTCTAAAACTTCCATCCTAATGTCTCCCACATTCGAAACACACAGTCTTCCTTTCTTTCTTAACCACCCATTCTGGTTAAGACTGAAATCTTTCAGGTCATTGCTTTTTATTCCATCCTTTAACCTTCTGATCCATTCAACTAGTAATGGATCCTCCTTCTGCTTAGAAGCAATCTTTTCGATCATCACAGGTCGAACTTCTAAACATGACAACATGACATCTCCTTACCAGTCTAGCTATAGATCTCCGTTGTATTCTACATGTCGTCAATGCTTCCAAATCTCTCTACTCAGCTATCATTGCCAATACTACATTCTGATGTTTTTTGCTAAGTGCATATGCAATCTTATTGCCCATTTTCGGTGTATACTCAATACTGAAATCATAAACGGCTAAAAATTCTATCCACTCTGCTATCTCATATTCAGCTCCTTCTAAAAGAATAAATATTTTAATAACTTATGATCCATATATAACTCAAATTTTTCTCCCAAAAGGTAATGTCTCCATATCTTCAACGCAAAAATCACTGCAGCTAAATCCAAATTATGTGTTGCATATCTAACCTCATGCGGTTTAAGCTGTCGAGAAGCATAGGCAATCACTTTACCACTCTACATTAACACAGTTCCTAATCCAGTTCTACATGCACCTGTATATACTAACAAATCCTTATTCCCTTCTGGAATAACTAGTACATATGCACGAGTCAGTAAGAGATTCAAGCTCTAGAATGCTTCTGCACACTTATCAGTCTAAACAAACTTCACATCCTTTCACGTTAGCTTGGTCATTGGTCCTGCTATCCATGAAAAATCCTTAATGAACCTCCTATAATACCCAGCTAATCCAAGAAAACACTTTATCTCAATCACTGTCTTAGGTCTCTTTTAATTATTCACCGCTTCAATCTTACTTGGATCTACAAACAACCCTTTCTATGAGACTACACGAATAATGTAACAACCTAAAAAATTCTAATAAGTATTTTATTCTTTTATTTATAAACTTTGGGGTTTTAATTTACAAAAAAAGTTGAATTTTTTAAAATTGAATTATAAATAGTCACCAATTTTTTTTTTAAATATAAGAAAAATTCTATAATTCTTATTTTGGTTAAATTTTAACATTAATTGAAATTTTAAATTCTAATTTCCAAATCTTTTAATTCAACTGGATATATTCGGAACAACATTTTCCCTTTTTTTATCTTAGATTATATACTTTGTAAATTGAGTAATTAATATTTTTACTTATACACATCAGTTCTTGGTAAATGATGAATGAATCAGATGGATGTAAACAAATCGTATTTTTAATTAAGTAATAAATTTTAAATTTTATAGTGTATAGATAAGCTTTATAAAATGAACGTTTTAAATTGTACGTTCGTATCCGTTTGATTTATTTAGTTAGCATATAAATAGTACGTAATTAATGAAATACTCTTTAAACATATATTCTATTAAATATAAATAGTGAATAAATAAGAAAACGTATAAATTTAAATGGGTTACTTTTATTTTAATGTGGGTGTATGGTTGATTTGATTAATGCATCTATAGTACGTATTCTTAATAAAAATTTATTACCATAGCTAAATAAATAAATTTATTTGTAGCCTTGCATTCCAAGTGGGAAAGAAATGATTTCCCTAGCCGTTCAATTTCTTTTAAATCTAGCTTTGATAAGTTACGTGTAAATTTCTACGCTTCTCTTTTTCTTCATTTTTATAATAGGAATAAAATCTCCGAATTCGCATAGCCGTTTCAAGCAAATTTATTTCTCTTTAGATGTTCAAAATCCGTTTCAAGATTGCCTGAAGTTCACGTGTAAACTTTTACACGTACTTTTTGATTCAATGGTTTTAATTTGGTATACAAACTCTTTTATTTACTTACCGTTCAAAACTACAAATATTTGCTTGCCACTTTTGCATTGGATTTACTAACTTATCAGCAATCCAATACGTACGGAAATTTTCTTGCCTCTCGGGTATAAATTGATAGGAATATATTCCATAGCCTGATACACAATCAACGCAATCGTGTATAATTGATTTAAATTTATTTCTTGCCTATATTCTCTCACCTCAATCAACGCATTCGTGTATAATTGATGTAAATTTATTTCTTGCCTATATTCTCTCACCTCAATCAATGCAATCATGTATAATTGATTTAAATTTATTTCTTGCCTATATTCTCTCACCTCAATCAATGCAATCGTGTATAATTGGTTTAAATTTATTTCTTGCTAATATTCTCTCACCTCAATCAACGCAATCGTGTATGATTGATTTAAATTTATTTCTTGCCTATATTCTCTCACCTCAATCAACACAATCGTGTATAATTGATGTAAATTTATTTCTTGTTTATATTCTCTCACCTAAATCAACGCAATCGTGTATAGTTGATTTAAATTTATTTCTTGCCTATATTCTCTCACCTCAATCAACGCAATCGTGTATAATTGATTCAAATTTATTTTTTGCCTAAATTCTCTTACCTCAATCAACATAATCATGTATAATTGATTTAAATTTATTTCTTGCATATATTCTCTCACCTCAATCAATGCAACCCTGATAAATATAAGCCTCGTACACAAATAGTTTTCAATTGCATCTCAACATTTCCTTCATTTCTTCTTGCGTGCGTGAGCTCTGGAGGTATGGCCTCCATTTTCTTCTTTTTATTTTATATTTTTTCCCATGCTTTGCTTCTCCCCTCCCTGTCCTCTGCTTTCAATATATTTGACAAATCCATCTTCATATTTTACTCGGCAAGAAGAGAAGGAAAAAAAATTAGAATAAAAAAATAAAAGCATCGCTGCTTCATCTTTTGCCGCCTGGATCTCGTTGCCTTCGCCAATTCCAGAGCAAGCGTTGAACCCCACGCCTAAACCAAATCCAGATCTGCGGCCTTGTCGCTCAACCTCGGTAACCATCATCTCATCCTCTGCCTCTGTGCGTGTTGTAAGTGTGCTATATTTTTTTATTATTTTATACTGTTTGTATAAGTTATTTACTAGCAGCCTACGCATGTATGAGTTATATAGGGTTTTGTGATCTGTTAAGTTAAATACTTTTTTTTAATTGATTTTTATTGACTTTAAAACATTATTATATAAGTTATTTATATAGCCTGCAATGCTTTTGTATACACCAGTTATTTTAGAACCGCCCTAGTATGATTTACATATTTTATATATATATATATATATATATAGGTTTATGCATATATCAGTACAGGGATTTGCTTTAATATGACATGTGTATACATTTATTTTACGAAAATATTATATTTTATATAGTTACTATAAGTATATGCATATGTATAATAGTTTTACAAAGTTGTTTATATATGTATATAGTGTTATAATAAATATTTTTGTAAAGTAAGTTATATGTATTAGTTTTATTGTTCTGCTATAAGATTTACATATATTTTCATGAGTTGGTTTCAAAATATACATATATTATATACATAACAGTTTTAATATTTCAAAATATAAGTATGTCATACATGTTTGTTATGCATAAAAGTAACATATGTTGTTTTGAAATACTTGTATTTTTTCCCAAATATGGGTAGCTTGTTATTATATAGTGATATATAATACCTGACTTTGAATAAATGATATATTAAACCTATGATTTTAGTGTAATGTGTTTTAAAAGGCTGTAGGCATACAAAGTGATGTTAAGATCTACATATAAGTTATATGGATATGTTATAGATTTAAATTGTATATACGTTAGTACATATATGTATAAGTCATGTTATTTTTATTTATGTACATATACAATATGTTATGGCATTTTGAAATTAATATACTATAGTATATAAGTATTTTGTATTTTTAAAATAAATATATACATAAGTATTTATTTCAAAATATATTATTTTAATATTTTGTTTCAAATTAAACATTTATTCATAGAAATGACAATAATAAAATATATTTTCCGTACAAATATCTAGCCATTTCCGATTCATTTCATCAATACCTTATTATCAGCTTTGTCCATCTAAATTCGTGCCCAACTAGCTTTATTTCGAAATACGTGCTTGGATCCGTAACTCATTTCATCGTCAAACCTCTCTCTAGCCTCAAAAGGTGAGCAATCACTCACGATTAACGTTCTTTTATTTATTAAATTTGATTTCAATTGAAACGACAATTGAAATATGCTGCTGTTAGTTATTTACATTGCTATATATGTTGTTATCTGCAATTGTTCACTTGTGGGATATGACACCATATCATGTTGTTTATATTATATTGTTATTGATGATATGCCTGTTATTTTATTTTATTATCTGTTATCACTCTGCAAGTTCCCTGTAGTTTAGAATTCACTATGGGTTGAAATGATACCTACCCGAACGGACTTTAGAAGAGGAGAATTTCGTTATGGATTGAAATGATAAACCCAAGCGATTTTCAATTAAATTGAATTTGGGATTACCGGTCGAAGTGATATCTACCCGTATATTTAAATTTTGGATTGAAATAATAAATATCCGTATCCCTTGACCATAGGGTAGGAAATTATATGCAGACACCGTTGGTCCACATATATATATATATATATATATATATATATATATGTTTGAAAATAGTTTCTATAGTTTGAAAGGAAATACATGGTTTTTAATAAATATTGGTTCTTAAAATATTATATATAAATGGAAATTTTATATATAGATTTAATAATAATATTATTGAGATTGAACCAATCCATATAATATGTTTAAGTATTTATTTATATTTCTATTTCAAAATTGATCGTTGTAATAATTTGAATAAGTTAAGGTGTAGAAGATAAAGTTTAATTTATTCGAAATGGTATTTAGTTAAGGATTCTACTTAATTGGGTTGATTTGAACTATTGGATTTGAAATTTAAGATTTGATTTATAACTTGATTTTGATTTAAATGATTAAATGGAAGTTTCAAGTTTAAACAAATCGAAAGGAATATTTAGTTTAAAGGTAAATTTAGGTTATTTAATAAATATTGAATTTATTAAGTGAACATTTAAAGACTAAATAATAATGTTAAATCGAGATCTATATGAAACTGTTAAATTGAACTTTGGAATGTTGAATATTAAAGCTTTAGAATTTAAATGGTTAATTTGTGATTTAGATCTGTATTTGAAATATATATAATTTGAATTTGTTTGGTCAGAAATTGAATTGAATGGAAATTGATAAATTGAGATTGAATTTAATTTGAATAGGGAAGTCGGGTTGATTTTGAAGTGATTTGTTAAGTTTAAGGAAATTACAAATATTCTACTTTATAAAATATTTATATATTTTTTGGAAATATATATTTGAAATGAAATGATATTTTGATGTGAAGTATAAATTAATTTGAAATGACCTCGGTGTTATAGTGTATATTTCTACCTTGTAGATAGTTCCATGGACTCTTAGAGGATGATTATCCCAAACACCCTTTAAGTTACTTGTATTTCAGTTGATATTTCACTTGAGTTGGATTTATTGATATAAGAACGTTAATCCTAACTCGAGTATTTTATGTTTTTTCTTTACGCTCAGGTCAGACTGAGTGATACAGCATTTTGAGACTCACCTGTGGAGTTTGGAGCTTCATTCGAGATCCAACTATCGATTTAGCTTTCAGCTTTTTCAGTTGATTGGTTCAGAGAAGTCATATGTTCATACTGAAGACTTCGCTGTATTTGAGATATTCTGTTGTATTCTATTTCTAACTCTGATATTTGTATAGTAGCTTCATGAACTACTATTTATTTATTCCGCTGCGTATTATTATATTACTCTGTGTCTGTGATTTTGTGATTGATTTATTTATTGTATATGCTGAGTTTGCAAAATATAAATTAACAATCTGATATCTTGAGCAATTCAAGTCCGACATGTGCGGATGCGAATGGTTGAAAATAGCAGGTCCTTACAAATAAGAAACTTCACTTTCTTCTTTCAGAAATGAAAATTCGAAAACTTCGCCTGAGTTGATGCTGACTCAACATCTCAATCACCACATAAGAAGAACATTATGCTCTTCTTTATCCTTAGTGTATATCAATATATCATCTATAAAAACCAACACAAACCTATCTAGGTGCTCTTAGAAAATTCGATTCATCAAATCCACAAAGAATGCTAGAGCATTAATTAGTCCAAGCGGCATCACTAACCATTCGTACGATCCATATCTAGTTCTAAACGCTGTCAAAGGAATATTATCCTCTACTACTCTAAGCTGATGGAAACACGTTGCTAAATCCAACTGAGGAAATACCTTGGCCACACTTAACTGAACGAACAAATCGTCAATTCTAGGCAACATATATCGATTCTTTATCATCTTCTCATTCAACTTACGATAATCGATACATAACCTTAACGATCTGTCCAGCTTCTTAGCGAACACTAGGGCTGCTCCCCTAGGTGAACTACTAGGTCTAATAAAATTCTTGCCTTGAAAATCAATCAACCGCACCTTTAGCTCCCTCATCTCCATAGGTGTCATCCTACTTGACGGTCTACTCACCGATTCTTCTCTGGGCACCGAATCTATCTGAAACTCAATGTTTTATTTTGATGGCAATCCTACTATGGGTTCAAAAACATCCATGAATTCTCTAACCATGAAAACTCGATTCAACTCGTCCTTTACCTCCACAACACCCAACAAAACATTCACCTCACAACTAGGGTTTTCTATGGTATATACAATCCAATCACTACATCCAGGGTGTCTAAGTGATATTTTCCTATCATGGAAAAATATTCTTGCATCGTACTTACTTAACAATCCATACCTAAATTAATTTCGAACCCTACAAAGTCAAACACATGAAATTGCAAATGAAGGTATAACCTAACGAATCAAACTCTAGGTGGTCACACTTCATCCCAAGTGCCGCATACCCTCATATCGGGTTTACAACCCATAAGGAAGTAACTAAGTATGAGGGTTCTAAGTTAAGATTATCTACCAAACAATGAGATATAAAAGAATGTGATGCACCGACATCAAACAGAACGCAAACTGACATACCATGGATCAAAAGCATACCTCCCAACATAGCTTTTCCTTATTCCTCTGCTGTTAGCCTCGCGGTAGATAGCTTCAATGCAAACACCTTTCCTTTCCCATCCTTAACAGGCTCGTTGCACTAATAATGTGATTAACAAGGAGTAGTCTTGCAATGAAGCATACTGTAACAACCCTAATTTTTAGTAACATGATTTTGGATATTTAATTAGCTATAATAAATAAAATAATGTGATGATTAGGGAATTGAGATTTATGATTAATAGGGTAGTCGTGCCATGTAAACAATTGAAATAATACGAGCAAAAAATAAAATAAATTGGGCAAATAGGTGAGGGGCAAAGTTGGAATAAGAGTATTCTAATACCCTAAACTCTTAGAAATTCATTTCACACGTTCATTCATTTGCAAAAATTAAATATTGTGGCCGACCACCATTAGCAAGGACAAGAGGAAGAAAAGCTAAAGGAAGAAGATTAATCAATTCAAATCAATTCAAATCTCATACTCCTAAATCTCAAAGCTAAGGTGAATATTTACCACATCTTATATTTTCGATTATTTTCGGTTTTAAGGTTAAACCCGATTTATTTTGCAAGGTTATGCCATGTTTTTGAATGATTGAGTGTTTATATTTGCTTGTTGATGATATATGCTTATTCATATAGGTTTTATGATATGTTTTAATGTGAAAAACCTATTAAATGAAATCCAAATGCCTTGCAATTTTAGATTTAGATCAAAAATGATATTTTAGAGATGGATTTCAATTTTCATAATTTTCTGAATCAATGTGGATTTAATATTAATTTTCTAATGAGGAAATTGATTATTTGGGTTTAAAAATTATTTACAATTAAATAATATTCATTTTGGGTCTGAAATTATTATGTTAGAAAACATATTAAAAATGTTTTTTGAAATTTTTGTAGAATTTTCCTAAATGTTTTAATAGATATATAAAATTGTTTAAGGTATGAGAATTAAATGTTTTATTTATTTATAAAAAGGGAAGGGGTATTTTGTAAATTATTTAAATTGTTTAATTCTGAAACTTTAGCAGTGTTTTTGGAAAAGAAAATTTTCGACAAATCATATTTTAAAAAACAAGGCAGGTTAGTTGGAAAGATTACTTTAAAAAGATAAAATTCAGTTTAAACAGGCTTTTTACTTGTTGTTCCCCATTCGGCACCTAGGTTTCGATTTAGTAGTTTCGCCTCCATCACCATCGAAACCGTTGCACATAGTATCAAAGACTTGGTGCATAGTGAATTGGACTTAGGCGGAAGGTACAAGGTCGAAACAATGGGTTTCGGTAGGGTCGAAACGTTACTTTGCTTTCAAATGAAAATGCGCCTGCTTTTCTTTCGAAAGGAATGCTTTCGACTTGGTTGGATTCCTACTGGGTCAATTTGATTGAAGGAATGGTTACGAAGAGGTTGCGCGTTTTGTTTTAGGTTAATGCTTTCGAAGGGGTCGAAACCCCTAGTTGCCGCTTTCTACCTTTCAAAGAAAATGGTTTCGGAAGGTATATTTTGTATTAAAATCCAAGCCATTTCTCTATGCTTTCGATGGGTGGTTTTGACACCATCACTTCTTTACTTAGGAATTGCTTTCGAAAGAGTGCTTTCGACTTAAATGTTTTATGACCCTTTTGCTCTGTTGAAGGTAGAACCCAAAGGTTTCAAAGGAGATAGTTTTAAATGGTGTTGAAAGGTTGTCCCACATGTTTTACTTGAACCCAAATGGTTTCGAAAGGTTTTAATGAAGTTTCAAAAATGTGGTTCCTCAATGGTTTTGAAAAGTTTGAAAGGAAAGGTTTTCCAATGTTTTCGAAAGGCAATGTTTAAGAGTTTTAATGATAGGATGTCTAAGGTTTTTAAGCTTCCAGAGGAAGGTTTTTCAATGTTTTTAAAAGGTGATTATGAATGGTTTCTAAAGGAATGTTTCGACCTTTCGGCCTAGGATATATAAAAGGGTTTACTTGGTAATGAAAGGAGTACTTTTAATGGATTTGAAAGAAAGTTTTAAATGTTTTCATCAACAAAGATTTGTGTAAAGTATATATAACATGGTAAGGTGATTTTGAGTAAAGCATAGAGTATATATTTTCCTTGTTTAAAGTACGATTTAAAGGTTTAGATCAATTTGAGAAGAAAAGGTTTTCAAGGAAAATTTAAGGGAAGATTACCTTAAGTAAAATGACTCAGATATTTATATACCAGATTGGACTGGTATAGGGTTGCATCCTATACATTAGTTATTTGCCCCTTTCTAAATTCATCTAAAATTCCAGTGTGTAGAGCTTTATCATAGGTAAGACAAAAATGATGTTACACACAGAAGGGAATATATTTGTACAGAGGTAGGTGATTGGTGAGCCCGTAAAACTATTAGGATCATTTGACCTGGAGAAAGTAAGTTAGGGATAGACCGTCCAAAAGAGCAGTATCTAACAAATGTTAGATTATTTATTTATATTGTTTGGTAGGCCCGAGTCACCCAAAGGTTGGTAGTTAGCCAAACAAAACTATAATGTTCGGATAGATAGTTCATTTGTTACCTGATATGTATGTTTACATGATAACACTTTACAGTTTTCACCAATTTTGGTTGCAAGATTATGATTTGCAAAAGATATGTTTTAAAAAGATATTATTGAGGGGAAACTCGTTCCGCTATGAGGCGTGGTCTCACTTAATATCAAATAACCGAGATCTATAGTATTATTCACACTAGCTTTATGTTTGACTCAAAGTTTATGTTTCCCCTTAAACTCTCGGGTGCTCAAAATTGATTTGAGCAGGCTGAGGGCTGAGGATTTTCAGGTTTTTTGTAGGTTGACGAATAAAGCTTCCAAAGACAAGCAGATGGCTGATGGATGCTATTTTGAAGTTGCTGTTTTATTTTGTTTGATTCTACTGTGTTGTATTATGTCGGTTATCACTATATAGTACTCTGGTCGACCAAGGGTGCATCATCATATGTCGCTCTTGGCGTATTTTGTACTAATTACATTTGATCTGAACCCGAGAAACGTTTGGGATTATGTAAATTGGATATGAAAAGTTGTTTCAGAATGTAATTAGAAAAATGTTTTAATCTGTGATGATTTATTTCATATTCAGGTGCTTTTGATATTATGGATACCATTAACATTACCGTACTTGGTTATCGGAAGTTAATACTATGGATGACTCTAGCATCTATAGCGCTTAGCTTCGCCTCCTGATAGGGGATGTTATAACTTGGTATCAGAGCATAGGTTTATGAAAAACTTTAAACTAAAATGATTTTTGAAAACATAATCCTAAGTAATTAGAGATAAGATCAGGGTCTAGGATAATGCTATAGTAACGTACTTGTATTTTCTATACATACGCATATGCTATATCTCTACTCTCCTATCTCTCTTAGGCCATTATTTTGTATCTCACGAGGCATGAATACAGATATGGATGCTAGAAGTGGATGAGTTAACCTTGGAGGGGGAACACCCCGAATAGAAATGCGAGACCAAATACAAGGAGAAACCCAGGTCAGGCACAAGCTGGAAAGATGGATGCTGAAGTCCCGCAGGTTGACATGGGAACTATTTGCCAGTTCTTTGTCAACACGATGCAAGCCGATGTTGCTGCTGGAGTAGTTGGAGGAGGATTTCAGGAGGCTCCAATGGTCAACAATTATGTTATTCTTAGTAGAGACCATGTTAGGCTTGGAGGAAAGCCATTTAGTGGAATTAAAGATGCTATTGAGGTGCAGAACTAGTTGTTGCATTATGAGAGGATCTTTGTAGATTTAGGGCTCAATAATGAGCAGAAGAGGAGGCTTGCATCGAGATAGCTTTAGGGAGAAGCTTTATTTTGGTGGAATAGTGTGACAGTTGGAGTACACGAAGAAACGATGACATGGGTTGAGTTTAAGAGGAGGTTTGACGAAAGGTTCATGTCGGTGACGGCGAAGTCTACCTTGATCAGAAAGTTTGTTGAGTTGGAACAGGGGGAGGTGACTGTGTTGGAGTATGGTGGAAGGTTTGAGAAGTTGGCTAGGTATGGACATGCCACTGTGCATACTGTGATGAAGAGAAATGAGAATTTCATAAGAAGGTTGAAGCCTTAGTTGGCAAGGGCTACATTACCTCATATTAGGGATCCGTGTGATGTTACGGTGGAGATAACATTGAGGCATGAGGAGATGCTTGCTTCTTTAGAGAAGAACGAGGCAAATAAGTCTAGGTGGGGCAGAGTTAGAAAAGGAAATTCTTTCATAAGAGGGGTACTCAGAAAGAGCCATGAAGAAAGGGAAGTCGAAAGTTGTTTGCTTTAAATGCGATAAGAAAGGACATTTCACTAATGAGTGTCTTACTTAAAGGTGAAGGAAGTGATCGGAAAGAAGAATATCAAATGCTTCAACTGCGATCAGATTGGCCATTATTGAACCAATGCAAAAAGCCTTCTAAGGATGGAAGGGGCAAAGTATTTGCATTGGAACCTACTACATCGGGGCCAACAGCGTAGGAGAATGGGAAGGCAATGTTGGGAGGTATGCTTCAGATTCATGGTATGTCTGTTAGCGTTCTATTTGATACTGGTGCATTGCATTCCCTTATACATCATTGTTTGGTAGATAAGCTTAACCTAAAACCCTCATACTTAGTTACTTCATACCTTTGTTTGTGATTTGCATATTTTTGACTTTATAGGGTTCAGAATTATTTAGGGTATGGATTGGTTGAGGAAGTACGATGCTAGGATATTTTGCCACGATAGGAAAATATCGCTTAAACACCCTGATTGTAGTGATCGGATTGTATATATCATAGAAAACCCTAGCAGTGAGGTGAATACTTTGTTTGGTGTTGTGGAGCTAGAGGACGGGTTGAATTTAGTTTTCATGGTTGGAGAATTCGTAAATGTTAATTATGTAGTAGAATTGCCATCGAAACGAGCCGTTGAGTTTTAGATAGATTTGGTGCCTGGAGCAGGACCGGTGAGTAGGCCGCCAAGTAGGATGACACCTACAGAGATGAGAGAGCTGAATGTGCAGTTGGTGGATTTGAAAGGTAAGATTTTTATTAGACCAAGTAGTTCACCTTAGGGAGCAGCCGTGTTGTTTACTAAGAAGCTGGACTGATCGTTGAGGTTATATATCGATTATCGTAAATTGAATAAGAAGACTATAAAGAATCGATATCCGTTTCCTAGAATTGATGATTTGATCGATCAATTGAGTGGAGCCAAGGAATTTTCTTGGTTGGATTCAGCAATGGGTTTTCATCAATTTAGAGTAGAAGAGGATAGTATACCTTTAATGGCATTTAGAACCAGATATAGATCGTACGAATGGTTAGTTATGCCGTTCGGACTAACTAATGCGCTAGCATTCTTTGTGGATATGATGAATCGAAATTTTCTGAGAGCACTTTGATAGGATCATTTTGGTTTTCATAGATGATATATTGATATAATATAAGGATGAAAGGGAGTATGGAGGTCATCTTAGAGTGGTGCTTGAGAGGCTGAGGCAAAATCAGCTAAAAGCGAAGTTTTTGGTATGTTATTTCTGGAAGAAGGAAGTGAAGTTTCTTGGTCATGTAGTCTCGGAGAAAAGGTTATCTATAAATCCGACTAAGGTTGAAGCAGTGAATACTTGGAAGAGATCCAAGACAGTTACCATGATAAAGAGTTTTCGGGGATTGGCTGGATATTATAGGAGGTTCATTAAGAATTTTTCATGGACACCATCACCGAAGACTAAGCTAACGCGACAGGATGTGAAGTTTATGTGGACCGATAAGTGTAAGGAAGCAATCTAGAGCTTGAAACACTTATTGATCCATGCACCTTTATTAGTTGTTTCGGAGGGGAATTAGGATTTGGTAGTTTATATAGATGCATGTGGAACTGGGTTAGGAGTTGTGTTAATGTAAAGAGGTAAAGTGATTGCCTATGCTTCACGGCAACTTAGACCGCATGAGGTTAGATATCCAAATTTTTTGCATTAAAGGTATGGAGACATTACCTTGTGGGGGAGAGGTTTGAGATTTATACTGATCATAAGCTGTTGAAGTATTTGTTCTCTCAAAAGGAGTTGAATGTGAGACAGCAGAGATGGTTAGAGTTTATGATTGCTTATGATTTTGGAATTGATTACACACCAGATAAAAGGTAATAAGATTGCAGATGCGCTTAGTAAAAAGCATTAGAATAAAGTGTTGGCAGTGATAGCAGAGTGGAAAGGTTTGGAAGCGTTGTCGACTTGTAAAGTGAGTTGAAATCCGAGGCTGGTCTAGTGGAGAATTTGTCTTGTTTAGAATTTCGACTGGTATTGATCGAAAGGATTGCTTCTAAACAGGAAGAGAATTGGTCGAACGAATAAAAAAGTTAAGGAATGGAATGGAGAGCGATCAATTGAAGGGTTTTAGTCTTGACCAGAATGGGTGGTTGAGAAAGAAAGGTTGTGTGTTCCGAATATGGGAGACATAAAGAAAGATGTTTTGGAGGAATGTTATCGTTCGAAGTTCACTGTTCATTTAGGAGGAACTAAGATGCATCAGGACATGAAGAGAAGTTTCTTTTGAGAAAGTATGAAGAGGGATGTAGGCTTATGGATAAAGCAGTGTTTGAACTACCAACAGGTAAAAGCTGAACATCAAAAACCAAGTGGGTTGCTTCAGCCATTAGATATTCTAATATGGAAGTAGGATTCTATTTCTATGGATTTTATAGACGGTTTACTAAGATCTAATAGAGGAAATGAAAGTATATGGGTCATAGTGATAGATTAACCAAGAGTACCCATTTCGTTCAGTTAATTCAACTAGGACGACATCTGTTTTGGCTAAGTTATTTATGAAGAATATAGTTAGACTTCGTGGAATTCCTAGTAGCATAGTAAGTGATAGGGATTCCTTTTTCACTAGCGAGTTCTGTAAGAGTTTAGGTACCAAGCTCAAGATGAGTACCGCTTACCATGCACAGACTGATGGGTAAACAGAAAGAGTTAACAAAGTCTTGGAGGATCTGTTAAGAGCTTGTGTGTTAGATTTTGGAGGATCATAGGAGGACCATCTACACATAGTTGAGTTTTCGTATAACAACAGTTATCAGGAAAGTATAGGGATGTCACCATATGAAGCTTTGTTTCGAAGGCCTTGCAACCCACCAGTTTGCTGGTTAGAGACCGGGGATAGGTTGGTTCATGGTCTAGATTTGGTTAGAGAAGCTGCAGAAAAGATTGGGTTGATTAGAGATAGGATGAAGGAAGCTCAATCCAGGAAGAAGAGTTATGCAGATAGAAGACAGAAAGACTTGGAGTTTTCTGTTGAGATCATGTTTAAGGTTTCACAGATGAAGGGTGTGATTCGATTTGGAAATCAGGGAAGTTAGCATCGAGATTCATAGTACCATTTCCTATTATAGAGAGGATTGGGAAACTCGCATATAGAGTAAAGTTACCGAATAGTTTGGTAGGAGCCCATGATGTTTTTCATGTTTCTCATCTAAGGAAGAGTGTTAGAGATTCAGAGTCTACTATAGCACTGACTGTGTTAGAGGACTTAGTAGTAGAGCTGAATTTGACTATAAATAGAAAGCCAGTTCGTATAATTGCATGAGATGAGAATAAGGAACAAGACAGTCAGATTAGTTAAAGCCCAGTGGAGTGACGATGAGAGAAACTGTACTTGGAAGACTGAGATTAGGATTAGAGACACTTACCCAGATTTGCTTGATGGTATATTTTACCTTTATGATTGATTTGTTGGGTACCTTATCATATTTTCGAGGACAAAATTATTTAAGGAGGGGAGTTGTAACGACCCTAATTTTTAGTAACATTATTTAGGATATTTAATTAGCTAAATTATATAAAATAATGTGATGATTAGGAGATTGAGATTTGTTATTAATAAGGGGTAGCCTGCCATGTAAACAAATGAACTAATATGAGTAAAAAATAAAATAAGTTAGGCAAATAGGTGAGGGGCAAAGTTGGAATAAGAGTATTCTAATACCCTAAACCCTGAGGTATCCATTTCACACGTTCATTCATTTACAAAAACTAAATATTGAGGCCGACCACCATTAGCAAGAACAAAAGGAAGAAAAGCCAAAGGAAGAAGACTAATCAATTAAAATCCATTCAAATCTCAAACTCCTACTTCTCAAAGCTAAAGTGAATAATGACTGCATCTCATATTTTCTATTTTTTTCGGTATTAAGGTTAATCCCGATTTATTTTACAAGGTCATGCCATGTTTTTGAATGATTGAATGTTTATATATGATTGATGATGATTTATGCTTATTCATATAGGTTTTATGATATGTTTTAATGTGAAAATCGTATTACATGACGTCCAAATGCCTTTCGATTTTAGACTTAGATCAAAAATGATATTTTAGAGATGAGTTTAAATTTTCATAATTTTTCTAGTTAATGTGGATTCAATATTAATTTTTTTAGTGAGGAAATTGATTATTTGGGTTTAAAATTATTTATGGTTAAATTATCTATGTCTTAGGTCTGAAATTATTATATGCAAGGAACCATATTAAAAAATGATTTTCTGGAATTTTTGTAGAAATTTTCTAAGTGTTTTAATAGATATGTAAAATTATTTAAGGTATGGGACTTAAATATTTTATATATTTATAAAAGGAGAAGGGGTATTTTGTAAATTATTTAAATTGTATAATTATGAAATGTCGGCAGTGTTTTTGGAAAAGAAAATTTGCAACCAATCATATTTTAACAAACAAGGCAGGTTAGTTGAAAAGATTACTTTAAAAAGATAAAATTCAATTTAAACAGGCTTTTTACCTGTTTCTCCACTTTCGAAACCTAGGTTCGACTTAGTAGTTCCACCTCCATCACCATCAAAACCAATGCACACAGTATCAAAGACTTGGTATATAGTGAATTGGACTTAGGCAGAAGTTGCAGGGTCGAAACAATGGGTTCCGATAGGGTCGAAACATTACTTTGCTTTCAAATGAAAGTGCGCCTGCTTTACTTTCGAAAAGAATGCTTTTGACTTGATTGGCTTTTGACTGGGTCAAATTGATTAAAGGAATGGTTACGAAGAGTTTGCGCCTTATGTTTTAAGTTAATGCTTTCAAAGGGGTCGAAATCCATAGCTGCAGCTTTCTACCTTTCGAAGCAAATGGTTTCGAAAGGTATAATTTCTTTTAAAATTCAAGACACTTCTCCAATGCTTTTGAAGGGTTGGTCTTGACAGCATCACTTCTTTACTTAGGAATTGCTTTCGAAAGGCTGCTTTCGACTAAAATGTTTTATGACGCTTTTGCTCTGTTGAAGGTAGAACCCAAAGGTTTCGAAGGAGATAATTTTAAATGGTTTCGAAAGGTTGTTCCACATGTTTTACTTGAACCTTAATGATTTCGAAAGGTTTGATGTTTTAATGCTTTCGAAAGGTTTTAATGAAGGTTTTGAAGAGGTGGTTCCCTAATGGTTTCAAAAGATTAGAAAGGAAAGATTTTCCAATGTTTTCGAAAGGCAATGTTTAAGAGTTTTAAAGATAGGATGTCAGAGGTTTTAAAGCTTTTGGAGGGAAGGTTTTTCAATGTTTTCGAAAGGTGATTATGAATGGTTTTGAAAGGAATGTTTTGGCCTTTCGGCCTAGGTTATAAAAATGGTTTTCTTGGTTTCGAAAGGGGTACTTTCGGTGGTTTAAATATTTTCATCAACAAAGATTTGTATAAAGTATATATAACATGGCAATGTGATTTTGAGTAAAGCATAAAGTATATATTTTTCTTGTTTAATGTATGATTTAAAGGTTTAAATTAATTTGAAAAGAAAAGGTTTCAAGGAAAATTTAAAGGAAGATTATCCTAAGTAAAATGACTCAGATGTTTGTGTACCAAATGGGACTGGTGTAGGGATGCACCCTATATATTGGCTATCAGCCCCTAGCTAATTTAGTCCAAAATTCCATTGTGTAGAGCTTTGTCACAAGAAAGACTAAAATGATGTTACACACAGAAGGAAATATATTGTACAGAGTTAGGTTATTGGTGAGCCCGCAAAACCATTAGGATCAGTTGACCTGGAGAAAGTAAGTTAAGGACGGACCATCAAGAAGAGAAGTATATAACAGATGTTAGATTATTTGTTTTTATTGTCTAGTAGGCCCGAGTCTATCAAAGGTTAGTAGTTATCCAAACAAAACTATAGTGTTCGAATAAATAGTTCATTTGTTACCTAACATGTTTGTTTACACGATAATGTTTTACAGTTTTAACCAGTTTTGATTGCAGGATTATGATTTGCAAAATATATGTTTTAAAAGGACACTAGTGAGGGGAAATCCATTCCGCTAAGCAGCGTGGTCTCACTTAATATCAGATAACCTAGATGTATAATATTATTCATACCAGAACTTTATGTCTGACTCGAAGTTTGTGTTTTTCCCCTTAAAATCTCGGGTGCTCAATATTGATTTGAGTAAGCTGAGGGTTGAGGATTTTCATCCTTTTAGTAGGTTGGATAATAAAGCTTTCGATGACGAGCATGTGGCTAACGGATAGCTATTTAGGAGTTGCTGTTCTATTTTGTTTGATTCCGCTATGTTGTATTATGTCAGCTATGTCTATATTGTACTCTGGTCAACCAAGGGGGCATCATCATGTGTTGCTCTTGGTGTATTCTTTAATAATTATATTTGATCTGAACCTGGGAAACGTTTGGGATTATGTGACTTGGATATGAAAACTTGTTTTGTAATGTAATTAGAAAAATGTTTAAATCTGTGATGATTTTATTTCATATTCAAGTGCTTTGATATTATGTATACCATTAACATTGACATATTTGGTCACCGAAAGTTAATACTATGGATGACTGCAGCATCTGTAGTGCTTAGCTCATAGCCTCCAGATGGTGTTACATAAACTTAGAAATCTCCGACATAAACCTTTCCTCAAATCTCCATTTGAACTCGGCCCATGTGATTGTCTCCTCATTTATTCCAATTGTAACGCTATTCCACCAGTACTGCGCTACTCCCTGAAGCTGTCTAGAAGCAAGCTTTCTCTTCTGCTTGTCATTGAGCCCCAAATCTACAAAGGTCCTCTCATAATGCTGCAACTAATTTTCTACTTCGATAGCGTCTTCAATTTTGATGAATGGCTTTCCTCTCAGCCTTGCATAGTCTTTACTCAAAATAGCATAATTGTTGACCACCGGAGCTTCCTGATTCCTTACTCGGGCATTTCCTCCAACTACGCCAGCAGTAAGCTCGCCTACATCATTTTAACAATGAACTAATACAGTGCTTACATGTCAACCTGAGGGACTACAACACCTACATTTCTAGCTTGTGCCTGACCTTGGTTCCTTCTCGTATTTGGTCCGGCATTTCCATTTGTTGTGGTGCTTCCCTCTCAAAGGTTAACTCTTCCACTTCTAGCATTCATATATGTATTTAAGCCTCGTAAAATACGGAAGAAAAGCCTAAGAGAGATAGGAGAATATAGATATAGTGTATACTTATATATAGCAAATACAAGAACATTATTATAACATTACCCAATACCCCAATCTTATCTCTAATTCCTTAGGATTATGTTTCAAAATTCATTTTAGTTTAAATTTTTTCATAAACCTATGCATTGATACCATGTTGTAACATCCCTTATCTGGAGGCCCGAACCAAAGCGGTACAGATGTTGTAGTCATCTATAGTATTAACTTCCAGTGACCAAATATGGTAATGTTAATAGTATCTATAATATTAGAAGCACTTGAATATGAAATAAAAATCATCATAGATTAAAACATTTTTTGATTACATTTCAAAATAATATTTCATATCCAAGTTACATAATCCTAAAACGTCTCCTAGGTTCAGACCAAATATAATTATTACATAAATACGCCAAGAACGACATATGAAGATGCCCCTTGGTTGACCAAAGTACTAAATAGTCATAACAGACTCAATACAACAAAATGAAATAAAAAAACAACTCCTAAATATAGCTAGCATCGGTCTCCTGCTCGTCTCTGGAAGCTTTATTCGCCCACTTACTAAACCTAAAAATCCTCAAACCACAGCCTACACAAATCAATTTTGAGCACCCGAGAGTTTGTGTGGAAAAACAAAAACTTCGAGTCAGACATAAAGCCTGGTGTGAATAATACTATACATCTTTGTTATTTGATATTAAGTGGGATCACGCAGCTTAGCGAAACAGGTTTTACCCTCACTAATATCCTTTATAAAAAACATATCTTTTACAAATCTTAATCCTACAACCAAAATTGGTTAAGAAAAATATCATATCATAAAAGTATACAAATCAGGTAATAGATGGACAATCTGTCTGAACAACATAGTTTTATTTGGCTAGCTACTAACCTTTGGCTGACTCGAGCCTGCCAGACAAAGTAAATAAATAATCTAGTTTGGTACTCCTGTTGTGAACGGTCTTTTCCTAACTTAATTCTCCGGGGTCAACTGGTCCTAACGGTTTTGTGGGCTCACCAATAACATATCCTCTCTCTGTATATTGCTTCCTTTGTGTAACATCATTTTAGTCTTACCTGTGACAAAGCCCTGCACATTGGAATTTTGAACTAAATTAGCTTGGGGCTTGCAATATCCAGGATTTTTAACCATCTGATATTAGGATAATTAGCAAATTTAATTATTGGAATATTTATTTTTATAAATCGAATAGATGAATTTTCTGATATTTAAAATATCTGAATCAGTATATTGATTACAACTATATTTAATTATAAATTGTAAATTTATGAATATGATAAATTTTATAGATATATGTATATAAACTCCACCATTAAAATTTAAGATAGAATATCCATATATGAATATATACAAGCTTTATGATGTTTAAAAATGTATATAAGTATATATGTATGTATATATGCTCATATGAAGTAATGTATATGAAAGTATGTATAAATGCAAATATGTTAAAATAGATATGTATATTGTATATGTGCATATATATATATATATATATATTTGGTTTTATGGTAAAAATAATGTGTATGAAATTATATATATATATATATATATATATATATATATATACATATGTAAAAGCTTCATGATGATAAACTCCTAGCTATTGATTAAAATTCATATATATGTAAAACTTCACCATTTCAAACACAAGATTAAATATCTATCCGTATATAAATATACAAAGTATGATGAAGGAGTATAGAGATAAATATATTTAAGTGGCTATATATATACACAAATAGTGTATATGTAATAAAATTTACATATAAGTATAAACTTTATGATAATAGAAGAGTACATATGTGCTGGTATATAAATGAACATGAAAATAGTTAAGTATGTAAACATATACAGGGTAAAATCTGTATATAAGAATGCATATACCTATATATATGTGTGTGTGTGTGTGTGTATAAACATACACACAAGAAAGATCATCACAACAAACTTCAAATCAAATATAAAAGATCAAATCACCTATATAAATAAAATCAAGTCTCAATAAATAAAAATCAAAGATGGAAAACACATCAGCCAAAAATAAAAGAAAATAAGAAAATAAAATACAATAAAAGGTGTGAAAGCTTGTACATGGGAATGAAAACTGCTTTACCATTTTCTCTATATATATGTGCATAGCCGTGCCGTATACACTTATTCATACTTGTATTAAAAAAAGAGAATAATCTGCCATTAAACCATAGAGGATCAAGTCTGGCTAAAGTTTGAAGGAGATTTGCTAAAAACATAAAAGGAAGAAGGCTTAAAACATTGCAGCAGTTCATCGTTCAAAACTGTGAGTAATCACTATTTTGTTTATTGATACTATGCATATACATATATATTTTGTGATTATGGATGAATCTTTGGGCTAGGTTATTGCATATGAACTTGATATGTGCGTAAATGCATATGTATGAGTGTGTTCGAATATCAAGTCATCAAGACATTGTACATCTTCCTAAAATTGCTCTGTCATGTTTTTTTGGATAAAATAGTAAATCTATTAACTTCAAAAATCAATAGCTAAAACGCCACTTAGTTTTAGAACATGATACCAAAAGGAAAGTTATTTCTTTAGAGTATAGATAATTGTAATATTTGTTTCATTGGATTTCATGAAGTATGGGAAGAGAAAACTTTTTTTACAGTAAGTGATTCACTTATGGTCGAAATTCGACTTACATAATTTTATACTTGGACCATACAGTCGTAATCGTTATTGGAAAATACGATTATTAAGACCGATTTTGGATCTTTTAGCATTGTGTGATGGTAGGAATTAGGAGTTGATCAGATTTGGGCATTTTGTCAAATTAAGGTGATGTAGTTGATTTGGGGCAGACATTTGGTATGGGGGAGGCTTGGGTGATGAGGCACTCGAGAAAAATGGTGCGGCATTTTTCAAATTCTCGTAGTGGCCAGACAAGGTCGCTGTAGGGTTTAGTTTGGTGTTTTGTTGGGTTTTGGCTTTGATAAAATGCACAAAAAAAATGGAGGGAGAGAGGCGTGCGGTCTAGGGGAAATTGGAAGAGAGGACGTGAGCGAAGTCGTGGGCAAATTCTGGTGGTTAATGGAGGGTCGTGGAGGCAAAGTGTTTGAGGTGGGCACAGTGGTTCTAGTTTTTGGTGGGATGTTCGAATTTTTGAAAAAGGTGGGTTGTCGTGGTTTCAAGTGGTGGCACAGAGTGTCATGGTCGAGCATGACTCATATAAAAGGTTAGCGGCGAGAACAGGTGGTCAAAGGAGGTGTGTACGTGCACACATGCGTGCACATTTGGTTGTTCGAACGAATAGGAGAGAGGAGAGAAAAAGGAAAGCTGGAAGAAGAAGGGAAGGGGTAGTAGATTCGACTGGATTTGATGGTGGGCCCTGTGTTTTCATTTTAATAGCAAATTGAATCTGTTTATTTTATTAAATACATCTATAGATTTAAAACACTATTTCTATTTCATTTCCAATCCAATTTACGCGAGGGTTTTTACGTCGAGAGCCTATCGCAGGATAATTTCCTTTGAGCTAATATCATAGAGATTTATGCAATGTGAAATTTAACGATTTATATTTATGGAAAGTGATTAGTTGAGAAATTTCTAAATTTTTAATTATGTGTTGATGTATCAATAGAGTATTAATGAACTGTTTAATTTGAAATTAACTAACAAGAAATGATTTTAGTTAATTTCTGTAATTTACAACTAATCCAGATTTAAAATATAACTTGACTCAATTGTTGGAAACAGTTCAGTTTTGAATTTTAAATTTATTTAATATTTATTACTAAATCGCTGATTGAGTTAATAATCCATACTTCGATTGAAATTAGTGTTTCTAAAATCATATATACATTAGTAGTATATTGTAAGTTGAGTATATTTAAAAGGAAATTTAATTGAATAAAATTTAATGGTTTTGTAAAAAGCCTAAATATGAAATGTTAGTACGGAAATGTTTTCTAAGTAATGGATTACAAATTGGAGATTGGTAATATTTCTAAGAGTTGGAAATATATGGATATAAAGAATTTGAAATATTTCAACCATTGGATATTGAAGAGATTTGAATATATATACCTTTATAAAGGTATTTTTGAAATAAATGTTTGGAAAGAATTATAGAAGGGGCCTAGCGATTTCTTATGTGTGTAAATTGATAGTTAAATAACCAGCTATCTAATCTGGCCAAATTCATTGACCGTTTGAAGAGATCGAGATCAGATATCAGCATTTATCCATAACCACTTCGACTGAATAACCACCGCGAACCTTTACGGCTTTGATTGTAGGGCCCAGTATGCTGGAATTAAATTAAGGTAACAATTTTGGCTATTAAATAAGTACTTATTCTCAGACACTATTATAATATCACCGGATTTTCTATAAAAGTGTTTTTGGTTATCGTAAGAAGAAAACTCGTCTTGTTTATGTGTGACATGGTCTTACGAGTCACCTTTGTTTTTCGAAGGGTTTTGATAACTTAAGTAATTAAAATTAAATGTGTTTACTCACGCTGGTTTTCCAGACTAACTCGGGTGTTAATTTATTGTAAAGCTCGGGTCAGACCGAGTATTACAGATTCAGGTTAGGATGCTTTGGAGCTCAGAAGACGAGTTGGATGGCAGAGATGCATTACCCGTATTTGATTCCATTCCGCTATGTACTGTAGGCTGTATATTCACCACTTGTGAGGACAAGTTATTATAACTATCCATATTTCGATTTTGATGATTGTACTCTGATAATTTGTATGTATATTAATAGTTACAGTTCTTTGTATAAAATCTGCTATTATATTTTGTTCCGCTACATTTGTGAGATTCTATGGTGTTGTTATTTCTATTTCCTCTTAACTCCAAATATCTAGTATTTTCGATGCTCGATTGCACGGCATTCTATACAGTGGACGTATTGGTGTTGACTTTTAAGGATCGAAAATCCCCAGTTGTCACAGGGCTCATGCTAATGTATAGAGCACGACCCTATACCAGTCCCATATGGTATTCTAATATCTGAGTCATTTTACTTAGGGTTTTGGCCCCTTCGAAAGTGGCCGCAAGGGGTTTTGGCCCCTTCGAAAGCACTTACTTTAAAATAAAAGGAACAACCTCATTTGAAACCATTCCTTAAATTAATTTGACCCTATCGGAAGCCAAAAAGTCCAAAGCACTACTTTGGAATGGAAAGCAGGCACATTTCCATTTAAAAGCAAAGTAGTGCTTCGATACCATCGGAAACCCTTGTTTTGACCCAATAACTTCACGTATATCCAATTCACTTTGTACCAAATCATTGATATTGTGTGCATTGGTTTCGATGGTGATGGAGGCGGAAGTACCCAATCGGAGCCTAAGTGCCGGAAGTGGTCAAACATGTAAAAACCATGTAAAATATGGTTTTTAGCTTTTTAAATTAATTTTTCAACTAATCTGCCTTGTTTGTCAAAGTATTATTGGTTGCTGATTTTCTTTTCTAAAAGTTCTGCCAAAATTTTACAAATAAATAATTTAATTTATTTACAGATACCTCTTCTTCTTTTATAAATATAAAAAACATTTAAGTCCCATACCTTAAATAATTTTATATATCTATTAAAACACTTAGAAATTTTTTATAAAAATTCCTATAAATCATTTTTAATATGTTTTCTAACATGTATAAATTTCAAACCCAAAATACATATAATTTAGCCGTAAATTATTTTAAACCTAAACCTCCATTTTCCTCACTAAAATATTAGTATAAAATCCACAATAATTCAGAAATTTTAAAAATTGAAACCTATCTCTAAAATATCATTTCTGAACTAAATCTAAAATCGTAAGGCATTTGGTCATTTAATAGGGTTTTCACATTAAAACATGTCATAAAATCCATATGAAATATCATAAATCATCAATAGGAATGTATATTTATTTCTAACAATCAAAACATGACAAAACCTTGCAAAATAAATTCGGATTTAACTTAAAACCGGAAATAATTAGAAAACATGAGATGTAATCATTATTTACCTTAGCTTAGAGATTAAGGAGTTGAGATTTGAGAATGGATTAATGCTGATTTATCGTCTTCCTTTAGCTTATCTTCCTCTTGTTCTTGCTTAATAATGGCCGGACTCTTATTTTTAATTTGTGCAAATGAACGTATGAAATGAATGAGTGTAAGGTTTACGGTATAAGGATCTATTATTCCTATTTTGCTCCTTATCTAATTTCCCTTACTTATTTTATTTTAACTCATGTTAGTTCATTTGTTAACATGGAAAGTCCACCCTCACTAATCACAAATCCCAATCCCCTAATCAATACAATATTTTATTTTATTTAACCAATTAAATATCCTAAATAATGTTGCTGAAAGTTAGGGTCGTTACAGTTTACCATTCGAACACAACTCTTACCTATTTTTAGTTACTTACGAACCACTCGAATAGTTAATCATCAATTCTTTTCAAAAATACCAGGATTTGATTTCTCAAATATCTCCTTATAAAACACGTTTTATAAATCCTATTTATAAAATTGCTTTATAAAACATTCATGAAATCATTTATCTTAAATACATTTCTTTAATCTTAAACCAATATTATTTATCGAACGAAACTAAATACACGGGCGTTCATATTTAAACTTTTAAATCAAACAACCAATCAATTAATGATAATAACTGAATATTATCAACCATTAACAACCAAACACTACATAAATAACTATATCATTTTCCTCCTATATTCAAAATATAATCCTAGGTAAATTTATTTCATTTACAAATACGCGATCATATACAATATGCTCAAACTCATTCTAGGCTGTCACTTTTCCTATCTCTAATGAGTTACTCATCCTAGGGTGTTGCTAACCCTATCTATGATTAGACTTTACCCCTATCAGGCTTAGGTGTTCGCTCTACCTAAGCTCTGGTACCGATTGAAATGACCGCACTTCCATACGGTTTAGGTTGACAACAAACCACATATGTCTAACCCAAATTGAATGAAAATGCGGATGGTTATAGGTAAAAAGAGAAAAAAGATAGAACAAAATCTCACACAAATGGAATAACATATATATTTTCAATAATCTTTGCAGTGGAAAAAAATTTAAATACATATATCATAGTTTATACTAAGCTCGACCTTGACTATTATAAATACATATCGTTACAAAAGCTGAAAATCAACAAACATAGTAGAAAAGTAAACTATACCCATATGTTGATGAAGATCTCCAACTCTCATCTAGAAACATCAAGAATCCTCATATAATCTTGAAACTACATAGATCCGACCCAAGTATTAAAAATACTCGGATCAGTCTGGTAAACCATCATAAGAAATGCAAATCATAAATATATATGACATTGTCATAGATCGACTTGGTTTCAAACAAAATCTTTTAAAAGAAGAGTATCTCATAAGACCACGCTGCACATAAACACGGAGGATTTTTATCTTATGGTAACTAAAATATTTTTATCAAATCATTTAATATTGCTTCTAATGACTTTGCTTTGAAAATCCTTTCAAATAACATATTAAAATAACCGAAACTGTTACATTTGTTAAATTTGGTTGCATATTTAGGTATACAATCAAGTCCGTAAAGATACGTATTGGAGAATGGATTTCCAACAATGATAAGGTAAAATACTACCTTTCGATAATACATCTCTAGTGGATGTACAGATTTACAGCCCCAACCGGCCTACCTCTACCATAGATAGTACCGAATATGTCATTACCATGGTCGTTCCCAACTTATCTGTGGCCATAGCATACACAATAAACCCGATATATAGGGGAAAATCTAGAAAGGTGATGAACATCTCCTAATGAGTGCGACCCACATAGCCCTGCTACATCTTCCATGTTTTTGCCATTACCGATGTATGAAGCTTGAGGCAACATTTTAACTTTCACACGACAAATACCGCTTAAATGCCATATTCTCATTTCTGACGACATACTAATTGGTATCTACAAAAGTACCCCAAGTTCATATGCCTATGGGAAGAGTATTAAGTAAAAGAAGGGTTACCTCTTACACCACCAAAAAGATGTGTGTTTGTAAAAACCAATGTAAGTGGTCTTAGAAATGCAATGTCAGACATTTGTCCATACAAATTGTCTAGGAACAGGACAAATCGAAGGTACTCCTATTACACCTTGTTTGGGAATCAACCCAAGGGTTCATAGCGATTAGTCTTTGCATTAAAGAATTCAAAATGAAGATACCACTTCCACCATATGTATATAATATGAGAATCACGAGGTTAGTGGCAAGCAGCCTTACGTTATGAAGATCTCCGTCTTCAAAATCATTGTCTTCAACATGTCTTCACTTTCGAATGTTTATATTGGTTCAATGTGTTTCGGGTAGGAATCATCCAAATCTGATCCCGATCTCTCCGAACCAATTTTCAATAAAAAGATGTGTATATACATAAAGGTTAAACCTCTTTCATTAAATCCTCTTTTCTTCTTTTACTCAAAATATTATTTAACTTTGCATTTTTTTTTCTACTAAAATATCTTTTAGAGATATCTTTAAATTATTTTTGTTTTGGGATATACATAATTATTAAACCTCTTTTTAACTTTGAAAATACCAAATCATTTCCTTTTAATTATTTAGGAGAATATTTCCATATTCTATTGTTAGCATAATTAAGAAAGATTACATTTTTTTTTGAAAACATGTTTTAAATGGATCAAAGACAATGTTATTTAAGACATCGCTAACAGTAAACCAAATCACTTAGTATTGAGTAAAAAGGATTCATAGATTTTAGTTATACTCAATACTAATTTCCATACTAATTCTATACTATTTGTCGAATAACGGTGAAATCACCTTTTAAATTCACACAGATAGTGCTAGTACCCCCCTCGAAATTTAATATAGAGTTTAACTAGATGTTCTCTCTACCATCAAAATCCTATTTAACCTTTTTGGAAAACTCCAAATCTCTTTTCCTTTATCTTAAGAAAATGCAATTAAAGTAAATCAAATTAACTATCCCCTCCGTCGGACCAGTCTGATGCTAGAGGGAGCAGGTAATTGGTTTTTCAAACCCCAGCCTAATGACTATCTCTCTGTCACCCATAAGGCGGTCAAGTTATTTGATCGACTCTAAAATTTTAAAAGTATTTGATTTATCATTTGAAAAACATTTCAAAAATATTCGAGGGGAAACCCAAGTTCAAATCATTTATTCCCCAATTATCAAATTCCACTGCGAAATTGTCGATGAATAGTGATTTTAAAGCTTTACGGATTAAAACACCAATTCCATTACATATATACCCACTTTTATATTTAAAATTTCTTTTAAATATTTTAACATCTTTATGGAATTTATTTCATATTTTTAAAGATTTAAAAACATCCATTTTGATTTGAAAATAATATTTTACGAACTGCCAAAACACAGTGATTTAAAACCTGATTTGGAAATATTTCGAACTTTACTAAATGGAACCTGGATTTTTCTTTTTCATTTGAAAATATGATCATAAGGGTCAGAAAAATTCTTATTTCAAAGAATTCTTACTTATTTTTTAACCTACCCATCAATTTAACTTTTCAGGTCACGAAATCGCAAATGACCAAAACACAATGGCCTATTTTCACCATTTAGTCAAATTATTCAAAACTAGTTCGAAACACTTTTAAATAATTTTAAAACCGTATTAAATTATATTAAACCAATTTCTCAATATTTTAATTTATTAAAATCTCATTTTTTACTTTATCACATATCTTTAATATTATATTATTATAATATTCAATTTCCATCTTTTAAAATTCCAAATTCTTTTATACAAAACCATATGATATTTCTATATTATTTTCCACCTTTAAAACTATTATTTTTCATAAATGAAAACATAGACCTTATTTTAAAAAAAATTCAAAACTCAACTTTTCCAATTTATTTCTTTTCAAAACTAATTCCAAATCTATTTGAAAACTCCATTTTCTCATTTCTTAACTTTTCCGAAGTAAATTCCAATATTATAAAACGACATTTCTTTTGGTTTTTAAAACAAAGAGGCCTAATTATGTTGAATACATATTATTTTTGGGCATAATGTGAATTTTTTCAGAAGATATGTATTGTTAATTCACATAGCTATCATTTCTCATTATATATGATTTTCAACTTATAAATCATAATAATCATATCTTTCACAACCAAACTTTTATATAATCAACCGATCATCATCCAAACATATTAGACAACCATACAAGCAATCATTTTAGCATATGGTCAAAGATATAACTTTAACTAGTTAATATATATTATTATCACTAATAGCAAGCAATGTTATGATTAATAAGTAATATAAACAAGAGAATAAAAAGTGAATATCAAGTGATACTCTCAAGCAATTCAAAGCATGGTTAACACATTTTTATTTAACCCATTTATTTCCTACCAACATTCAATTATAACAACACTTCTCTAACATCCTCTACTTCATCTAAACATTACCTAAACAATCCATTCTCTCTTCTAGACCACACGAACATGATCACCCCCTACCTTAGGCTTATGGCATCTCTCCTCCACCTTCACCATAGACTGCATCTACCCCTCCTCCTTCCTCTAAAAACACATAGCCTTCGAAAATCAGCAACGAATACATCACCCATATTCAAATGCCGTAGATTCAAACGTCGAATCTGGTTCGCCGAAGCTTATAACACATTAAGTACAACAACACAACGGAAGAAAATGAATATATCATTGGTATACAACATTCGATACAACAATGATACAATGAATATCACATAATCAGAGATACACAACAGTGGAAAGATAAGCACCAAAAACAAAGGCTTCAAAGAAATCCAACGTCCATATTGCAACTCCATCTCTATTGCTCCAAAACCAAATAGCTCAACTCAAAAGCTTCGAAGACTCCAATCCAACAAGCTCGAACCACCATCAAACTGAACTAAGAAACTCGATCCCCAACGCGATTGCCAAAATCCAAAGACTCAAAAGATATCTCATCATAAATCTGAAGGCAACCGAATCTATATCTACTATTTGAAAATCTAACTCTAGGCTGCCCATATGGAAAATTGTGGGCACCCAGAGTTTAGAAAGGGAGCAATAAACTCCAGGCCAGTCATGGGACTGGTGTGAGCAAACAAAAACATTTTTATCTTTTAAACAACAATCAACAAAAGAAATAAAAAGGAAATCCGTAATGCTTTTTGGAAAATGAAACTACCATAAGGCCTCCCCGCAAACACACACAATGCAAGCGCACAGGTGGATGGGATTTCTCCTAATGATAGTCAAACATGCTTGATACGTGAAAACCTTTTGATATAATTATTAGTGCATAGTGGAAAACATTTGCAAGTATAATATTAATCTTAGCCAGCATACTTACCATTATAGTATGCCTACTATAGCTACCATGTTAAATGGAAGATTCTACACCTAAAATCGTACAAGGCGTGTATTGATGATTGGATTTCCAACAAATGGTCAGGCTAAGGAACTTCCTGGGCCACATGAGTACGCCTCTGGAGGGACGCCCCAGAACTTAACTAGCTCTCTGCCAACACAAGGCCGGGTTACCTCTGTAACTAGGTAACTACTACACGAGCATGCCATCCCCCGATCGTTTCGACCTTTATCTGAGAGCTCTCAACCACAAAGTAACAAATTAACACTGACCACATGAGTTAAGTATCCGGGCTCCATACCATGATGCCATCCTTCTCCAGAAGGGAATGAACACACCCTAAAGGGCGCGACCCTCATAACCTTGCCGCATCTTTCCTGTTTCGACCATTTCTGGGGTGTGAGGTCCTGATGTAGTCTCGTCCACGAAGCTACGCTTTACAAAAAATCCATGCTTCGATCAACAAATGATCAGTAGCATTTCGTATGCCACATTACCAAATTGGGAATGTATCACTAGTAACCATCAACTACATAACCTCTGAGCTTGTACGTCTTAGAGAAGGGTGTTAAGCTAAGAGAATAAATTCTTCGCCGCCAAATAGAAATGTATTTGATAGAAACCAGCTTTGCATCTCAAAGTGTAACGTCAGACACACATCCATACAAGTCTGTTCTGGGTTCGAACAGAACCGAAGGCACTTCCAAATAAGCCCTTGCAATCCGGGCATCCACTATCCCGATCGGACTCCACAACACATATGGAGATCTTTATACCGGAGCAACTCAGAGCAAAGTCGTTCGACAGGTTATCCTATCTTTCTCGAAGACGTCCGGTCTTCACCACCGTCTTCACAAGCTTTCCATTTCGTCGTATCATTATTCAGAATGGGTTATATGGCACAAGGTCCTCTCCCGGCTAAATCGAATAATGAGCGCAATATTTAAAACCATATGGATATATAGGATCTTAGTTAAATCACAACTTTAACCCAAAACCTTTCTTTCAAATGGTTTAAACAAATTACCATTTTCAAATCTTTAAACAAAAAGATTCACTTCACAAAGTTCACCAATCTTTCACAAAGATTAATTCATAGTTTTCAAAACTATTTTCAATTCCAAATCTTTTATATAAAAGATACACTTTTAAGATCCTCTTCAACTTGGAAACTAAATTCACAAATCTTTCACAAAGATTCAATTATATCTTTAAAAAACAATCCCCTTTCAAATTTGAAACCCTTTTTTATCAAAACTGGAAATCCTTTCTTTCTTTGAAAGCTATTATCATTTGAAAACTAAGAGTTTTCGTTTCGGGAAAATCCAATTGCATTTGCTCAAGTTAAAGCTTTTCAAGTATAAACTTGGGTTGAATTTAAATTCTCAAAATAATATATTCAACATACTTTAAAGATGGTTTAAAAAACCATATATATATTATATAACTTGTACAAACCTTTCAAACCAAATTTCCAAAACAATTTCAAAACTTAACAAGATATAGTCTTATTCAAACTAAATTTTAATTTCAAACTTCCTTTCAAAAAGCTTTTCATACTCAACCCATTTACATTTCCAAAACCATTTGGATTCAATATTCAACTTTTTAAACAAAAAATATCTTAATTCAAAACATCTGCGACTTAACCGATTTCTCGTGAAATCCATATTTGTGTGTGTATGGTGTAGTCCAGGGGTTTTACACAATAGTGCAACATTATCAATCATCACAATCCAAACACAGCAATATTGATAAGCGGTATAATCATATAACGCTTATCTTTATTTATAGATTCACAAATAAATAATATAAATTCATCACAGATAAATAAATTACATTCATCACAGCTCGAATCAAAATAGAGCATCACACATCAGGGATATCAAATAATTCAAAGCATTCAATACAATTCAAGCGTCCATAAGTAGGATTAATTAATTATATGATTAATTGAAACCAGATTAATCACTAGTCTATGAATAAATTACTAACCCCTGTCATTTAATCATTTATTAATTTCAAATCATTTTTATTAATTAACCTTTAATAATTAATTAACTTTTAATTATTAATTAATCAATTGTGATTAATAAATTAATCAACCTTTAATCATTAAATAATTAACCCCTAATTATTTATCCTTAATTAATTACATTGATTAATTAAACCTTAATTAATTACCATTTAATTATTTATCCTTAATTAATTACAATAAGTGATTACCCTTAATCACTTTCATTAATTAATCTTTAATTAATTAGCCTCAACTTAATTACCTTAATTAACTAATCACTCAAATTAATTACCCTTAATTAATTATTATTTAATCACTTGATTAATCAACTTTAATTATAAATTTAATTACTAAATTAATTAATTAATTACCCTTAATTAATAAATACTTTAATTTATTACATTAATTAATTTAATAAAAATAATTAATTAGCCTTAATTTAATTACACAAAGGAATTAGCTTTAATTAAATTACACAAGGTAATTAGCTTTCAAATCAATTACACAAAGTAATTATCCATCAACTATGTTTAAAAACATTTACTTTTAATCTTTGAAAATAAAATTATTATTATTTCATAAACTAACTTAAGACTTTAAAATCAAACAAAATTTTTAAACATCATTCTCTTTTAAATTAATTTCTTAATTAAGCTTAAACTTAAGAACTTTTAAAATTAGATCCTTGAAACTTGTTTAAAAATCTTGTTTAACGAATTTACTTGAAAACTTATTTATAAATTCACTTCTGAAACCTTGTCAATTAAATTTGGAAACTTCCATTGCCATTGCTTTTGAAAACTAGTTAACATATTTTGAAGACTTCATTAACTAAAATTTTACTTTGCTTTTAAATCTGGTTTTTATTGTTTCTTTAAAACCTGGAATATTTTGTTTTTAGTTTAAAATCTGTTATCATTTAAAACTTGGTATATAACTAAACAAACCCGAAACATCTTTGATCCCCTCCGAGTAAACCTCCGAGTAAACAACGATCCACTCACGAGCAAACCCTCACATCCACGACTTCGAGACAATCTTTAATTTTCTCGAGCCCAGACCCAAGTCATCTTCGTCTTCCCCAACTTGAATTTGCCTTAGAACATGATATGCACGTGTGAACGTGCACAAGTGATCGGAGCGACTCTAATCATTGTCGCGACACCTATCAATCACCGAAGATCCCCTCACCTCGCCCGAGCACCCAGATCACCCAATCACGTCGTCGATCAAAATCGAGCTTCCCGACCAAATAATGGAACCAACACCTCCGACGAAAACCTCTTCGCCTCGACTATGTAGCACACTAGAATCCACGCGAGCTTGACCAAAGCTTCACCACAACCCTACACCTTGACTCCCCCTGGTCCGGTGAAACCCGAAGCCCTAGAGATGACGCAGCAATATGATTTTCGACCTCAACTAAATTTGGGTTCCAAACCCTAAATTGGCTCAGACAAGCCACCATGACGAACTAGAATTTAAGTGAGTATTTTTACCACGATCGGCAACCATTATACTACCTCCAGCGATGAGCACGACGATCACATTTTCATCGTTCGTTAGAATTTGAAAAAAATATAGATATCGATCAACTCAAGATATCTCGGCCTCCACGTATCTAAAAATCACAAAATTGCTTTTAAAAATCACAATTTCAAAGTTCGAATCTGTTTCTAAAATCAAAACAAAAACTCCCGATACTTTAATTTTGGACATAATTTGATTTTTACTGTGATTCATCATTTGATATATAAATACTCAATAAACATACTTGAATTTATTTTTAAACATGATGTTGCACTTATATGATCACTTTTCAATCAGTAATCAAATCCTAAAATTGTTTGGGTTGGAGTGATTTACATTTTCTAACAGGTTTTAAAACCTGGAATGTATGCACAGAGGCAAAGTTTGCCTATTTTCAGACATGTATCACATATATATACACATGTAGACAGATTCACATTCCAGTATATCAAATATCAGAGAAGACAAATCAATTCAAGCATTCATCAGGACACATAACATATTTTAGGCTAGTTTTCTCACCTGGAATTGAAAAGCAGAAAAGCTAGAATTTGAAATTGTTAAAATGATCTACTATTGATTAAATCTGCACTTGATTGTTAATCTTTGAATCGGAAGCTGATTGCTTTTGATTCCAATTCTATTGCTTGAAGCTTTTACTTACTTTTGATTTTCATTCCTGCTTTTGCCTTGGGTTTCCAGATTTTTTCCTCTTCTGTTTTTTCATCCTATTTTCTAGGTTTTGATCTTCTTGCTTTGATCTGGTTTCAGGTTTGAGATTGAACGGAGGTTGTTGCTGATTTAAAGACTTAGAACAAGTAGCATCTGATTTTTCAGTTTCTTTGATCTAAACTTCCGCTCAGGTTTTATATTTATTTTACTTTTTGATTGTCTTTGAACATGAGGGATTTGAGAAGTGGAGAGAAAATCAGCCTGGTTATTCTTTACATTTATTTTATATGTTTTAATTTTAAAAGAAATGAAGCCACTTGTTAATTAGTGTTAACACTTGTCTATTTATGTAGCTACTTTGGTTACAAATGTCACTCTTGATTAAATTATTTTGAAGTCCTTTTCGTTAAATTTATTTATAAATTTTGTTAAAATCCCTTAGTTTATTATATTTATGAAACATGTTTTATGTTTTTATTTATTAATTATTATGAAGTGGATTTGTTATATATACAAATTTTACTTATTCATATATAACATTTAAAAGAAAGTATTCGATCCTTTTATAAATCTTATTTATTTTTCAAAAGAAATATAAATCAAAGCTTTATATTTATTTACATATATACTAACTATATTTATTTTCAAGTATATAAAAGAAAGTATTTTTAGAATTTTTATTAATTCTTGTTTTACATTTTAAATCCAAGTTATTTTGAATGTTTATATTTATGCCTTTTCTATTAATTGTACTTATACAACTTTTAAAGAAATGATCTTTAAATTCTAATTATTCATTATTAAATAATCACATATATACATATATATATGTATTAAAAGTATAAAGCTTTTAAATTCAATTTTATTTATAAGATACTTATCTTTGAATTTCAAATCAAAATCTTTTTTTAAAATCAATTTATATATATATATATATATATATATATATATATATATATATAACAAACACATATTCTTATTTAATTTGAAAATTTCAAATTAATTTACAATTAAATTCTAAAATTTAAATAAATTACCAATTTAAATTTGAGTAAAAATCGGGATCGCTATAGATTCCCCCTTAAGAGAATTTCGTCCTCGAAATTTGCCAGACAGGGAGACAACAAAGAACAGATAAACATATCAAAGATAGAGAAATATCTTTCCAGGTCAAACTGAATATCTATTTCATATGTAACGACCTGTAAATTTCGATAATTAAATTGGTTAATTTAATAAGATTTTGTCATTAAACTTAGAAAGAAATAATTTTTTTTATAATTTATAATGAAGTGAATGTTAAGAATCAATTGTAGCAATGGTTATTAAAACTAAATTTTGACAATTGAAGTGAAATCACAATAATAATGAAATAGTGTAAATTTTTGCACTTAGGTATAAAATAGAAGATAAGTAAATAAAGTTAAGCAATGAATTAACCAATGAAATAATATATTGATTAATAATAGACTTAATAAAAGAGTTAAATTGAATCAACTAACTTTTTTGAAACTAATTAATTGGTATTCAAATTTGTAATAAATGGGTTTATCGTAAGAAATTGAAATTAGATACTACGGTAAATTGGATATAAATTTAATAGTTGGATTAATTGCAAATAAATGAAATTAAATATTACGTTAATTGAAAATTAAGATGAAATTGGAGAATACTAATGTAATAGATCATGAATCCAATGTTAATTTCATCCATTTGACAACAATGAATTGAATAATATAATGAAATGTAAATTAAATGGAATTATTAGAAATTAAATTTATAATTTCTGAATTTAGTAAAAATGAAAATTAACGCTGAAATTGATGAATGAATCAACATTAAAGTGACATCTAAATTGGTGTTAAATTATGGTAAATGTCCAAGTAATTTAAAATGATAGAAATTGGGATTTATTAACTTTGAATTGAAGATTTGATTTAATCAATTTAATATTAATTTATTTAATTAACCGGAAAATAGCCATTTTGGCCACTGACTTGGATTTTGACAAAACCAGTTTCATTGGATCCGTAACGGTGAATTATTGTAGGATTTCATGTTTCATAACGATCAGGCTTGTCGTTTGATCGTATAGGCTTGAAACGCCTTGAAATCAATTAAACTGAAATCAATTAAATTGAAATCAATTTGAAATAACTTGTTTTTCGCATAAATTCTTCATACGATGGAATTTGGACTTGAAACCTATTCTATTGCGTTTAAAATATTTGAAAATATCTTTTTTGATATATGGGTTGACCCAATTTCGTTCCGGAGTCAGAACGGGCTTTTCGGGCTATTTATCGTTCAACGGTGCAAACCAATTGTATCCATTCCTCTAATTCTCAGCTCTACCTATATATACCCCATTATAAACCCCAGACTATTTCTTATGTTCATTATTCTGTATGTACAATCCCTATAGCTCATCCTCATTCCATGGCAGACAAAACCAAAATTCCAATTGCAATTTCAAATAAAATTCTAAGCCAAAAATTCAAACTCTTTAAACTATATCATATTTTATATCGTCGGGAAGCTCTCGACGAGCGCATCTTAGATCTGCAATTTGTTTTTCAATTCGATAAATCGTTTATCCAGAAATACAAGTTGAACCTCAGCCGTCCATAGGCTAGGGTTTTGATCCAACGGCGGATTTGCGATGATATAACGATCGGGGGGCGGCAATTGAAAGATGTCGTCAAGCAGCACACATCTATATGGTTGGTTCATCGAGATGGTCATCGATTTTGGCGTGAATTGGTGATGAACGGGCGGATTTTCACCTTGGCTGGGAGCATTGGACTGCGTCGCGACACTCAGCGTGGGTTCGGTCTAGGGCGGCTCGGCGAGGGGAGCATGGTGGTGAGGTCTGATCCTCGTGGAATTGTGCAGGGTAGTCGAAAAAATTCAAAACATGACGGCGGCTGTAGCTTCTATTTTAGGGTTAGGGGTCGTGTAGCCTGGGCCCGCACACGTAATTTTGGTGATGTGGTATGTAATATATGATATTTTATTTTATTTAATTCAAACCGTATGTGTTCGAATGCTAATAACTTTCGCGTACGATGTCCGGTTTACGCATAGTTTCTTTTATTAGGATCGTATTTAAATTCCGGACCTTCAAACGTTGGTTTGGACGAATTCGGAGACTGTTCAAATTTTGGGTTCAAATTGGATTTAAATTGAATTTAAATTCAAAAGGTGAGTCTTTTAACCCACTCACAGCTTCTAAAATTTCTTATGTTTGTTAAATTGATTTATGATATGATTTGAAATTTATTTATGACTGTTTGGCATAATTTGAATCATCATCTCAGTTTATTTGAATTTATTTGGATAAAATATTTATTTAATTTGTTATTGAATATAAACTGCCAATACATGCCTGTTATTGTTATCTGTTCTATATTGATGTTATTGATTGAATTGGATGATGATTGTGATAAATGTTTGATGATTGATATCGGATGAACGGATGTTGTATTTTATACTTGCAAACTGCAAGTTGTTATGGATTTTATTTCATTCGGGATTGCGGTTTGAAATGATACATAACCGTATTTATATTTTAAATGACGGATTGAAATGATAAATATCGTATTACTTGACCATAGGATAGAAAATTTTATACAGATACCGTGGTCTATACATAAAAATATTTTCGAATGATTTCTATGGTTTGGGAAAGAAATATACAGTTTAATAAATATTGATTTTGATATTATATAAATATTATAATTTATATGTAGTTAAATTCTTGAAATTAAGCTATGTATAAATTTGTTTAATAAAAATAAGAGAGTTTGATTTTATTAAAATATAATATGGGTAAATATTTAAATTATATTTTAATATAGAGCGTATAAGGATTGAAATAAATTAAGGTTGGCAGATAAATCTGCAATTTTTTTGAAATTGAATTTAGTTAAGAATTAAACTCAAATAAGTTTGATATGAAATGTATTAAATTTGAGATTTTAGAAAGTATGATTTTTATAACTTGATTTTGGTTTAAGGTGAATTAAATGAATATTTCAAGTATAAATAAATTAAAGGAAATATTAGTTTTATTTAAATAATAATGGATTATTATGTAAATTATTTCAAAACTAAATAATATAAATTTGAATTGTTGAATCGTAAGTACCAAACTTAGTTTTGAAATTGTTGAATACTCAAAGTTTGAAATATAGTGAATTGGAAATGGTTTATTCTCTGGATCAAATCTGTTTTGAAATCGATAAAATTTGGGTTAGTTTATTTGGAAACTGAATCGTATTGAAAGTTAAGATTTGGGTTTTGGTTAAATTTAAATTGATAAATTCGAGTGCTTTGGAATTGATTTGTGAGATTCGAGGAAATTGTTTTATTTTATAAAGCATTTTAGATCTTTAAATATATGGAATTTTAACTTAAAATTTTGGTTTAAGTGATTTAAAGTAACACGATATTTTATTGAGAACTAAAGGATCAGATCTAAAGGGAATCATGACAAAGCAATTAACAATGAGGCAAAGAGTAGAGAGAAGTCAGCATGAAGGAAGCTAGGAAGCATCTTCTGGACGTAATCAGACTTCAGCCTTCATCACTAGAGACGAGATGGAGATGATGATGGGTGCTATGCATGAAAAGATTCTACAAAGACAGGAGGAAATGATGTAGAACCTTCTTAGACAATTTGGACAGGCAAGGACAGCTGGAGTTGCTGCAGTTCAGATCCACGGAGATGGAATAGAAGGACCCAACAGGCAATCAGAGAGCAGCTCAACAAGGAGCAACCCCTAATCAGCACACAAGTGCTAATCTAGATGGATCCAGGCTCAAGGACACACCACGAGGCAACGATGGACCAATTCATGGAGGAATTCCAGGTGAGACCACACAACAGGATGCTGGCAGGAGTACAAGAGTACGTGATGAAGAGTGTGCACCAGAATTCCCTCAAGGACTCGAGGGGCAACCCTTGATGGACAACGATGGATTGGCTGAGATTATCAAGCGAACTGCGGAGGTTTGACAAACAGAGATCTGGAAGGAGTAAACAGGAGTCCGTTTACCCATGAAATTTGAATGGCCCAAAACCCACCAGAGTTCAAGCTACCTACTCTGGAGGTATACAATGGCAAGGCTGATCCTACCGATCACTTGATGAGGTATACAAGACATATGGAGGTGCTGGGGGCATCGAAGGAAGTTATGGCCCGATGTTTCCCTCTGTACTTGATGGATATAGCTGCTATGTGGTTTAGACAGTTGGAAGAGGGATCTATTAGGATATGGACATAATTGGTGGACAGGTTTTTATGAAGTAGTTTCGGGTTCATATCAAAAGACCGAAGAATGTAATGACGCTAACGTCGGTGAAGCAAAAGATAGAAGAATCGCTCAAAGCTTTCTTAACTCGGTTCGATGCAGCGGTTGTTTCGGTGGATCGGCCGGATCCATCAATGGTTTTAATGGCACCAGTGTCAGGAGTATGGGATAACTCGGATTTCAAAATGCCATTGATGCGGGTCCCACCACTGGATCTTGAGGAATTCTTTCACAAGGCCGAGAGATTCCTTCGGCAAGAGGATGCATGTTCAGATATGAAGTTGAAGGAAGTGAACACGGATGAGGATGGAGGGCCATCCAGCGGAAGCTGGATAAAGGAAAAGGAAGTTGAATGAAAAATCTGGAAGGGTAAGGAAGCGGTGAAGAGAGCCAAAATTATCCACTTACACAGGATTGAACGAGCCGTTAGAATGAGTATTCATGGAGACTGGGGATTACCTTCCCTACCGAAGGCCAGTGAGGAGATAACCCTCGAAACACGAAAGGGCATCTGGAAGACGCTGTCTCTTTCACGATTTGGACGGACATGATACCAATAGATGTTGGCATCTAAGGGATATAATCGAGGAGGATGTAAGGAGTGGTCAGTTGCGACAACATGTCGGAGCCCCGAATGCCGTGGTGGAACAAGAGCAGCAACCGTCTACCTTAAACGAAAATGGCATAAGGTCGAGGAATGATGGTCGATTGGTTGTCAACTGACAGGAATGATATGGAATAAGTAGAAAACTCTAAGCGAAAGGCCGAGTCACTTACTCATGTACAGGGACGGGGATAGCCCCTAGGCATGCTCTGAGATGATGATGAAACGTGACACTATAGTTTGTGAAATCTGTTTTTCTTTTTCTTTTTTGGTTTGGACATTTTCTTTTTCCTGGTTTGGTTTCAGAGTTTGGTTTGAACTTTTTGTTTTGTTTGCTTTCTGGTTTTGACTTTAGTTTGGATGTTTTTTTTCTGGTTTGGATATTGATTTGGATTTTTTGGTATGGATTTTTGGTTTTCTAATTTGATCTGGAATTTGGATTGGATTTCTATCTAGTTTTTGGTAAACGGTCGTCGGGTATGGATTATGCCTGGCAAGGGATAGGTCTCTTCGTCCGAACATGGCGAATTAGCTTATTCAGGTCGTCGAGTACGGACTATGCTCGGCAAGGGTTCAGAGAGACCAGGATTCGGCCTAAGACATAGGTCCTATATTATCGGTTACTATTTCAGGTCGACGAGTTTGGACTACACCGGCAAGGGTCCGGAGCGACCAGGATTCGACTTAGGACTTAAGCATGATATTACTCAGTGTTCAGGGACACTAGACCACAAATACCAAGGCATCGCCTAGTACAGGTCGTCGATTGCAGACTACCCTTGACAAGAACATGGAGAGGTTATGAATTTAGATATCAGCGATGAATAGCTAAGAACTTGGATATCAACCCGAAGAGGTCCTGGATTCGGTTATTGGATAATCATGGATTAAGACTCGGTTGTCGGGTTCAGATGGATATGGAATTGGCTAAGGATTTGGTTACCGGATTTGGAATCAAACATTGACTCGGAGTAGTCAAGAATGTGGCACTCGGATAGGATGGCTTGGTAATGGATTTGATTATGAGAGCGGGAAATACCTGAAGCATGCACTTGGATATCGTTGCTTCAAGTCGTGCGGTGGAAAACTCGGAGCGCGCTTCGAGTCATTCGGCAACTTTCCCGAAGCAAGCCCGAGGAAGTCCCCGCTCTGATAGTCGAGCACGAAAAAACTGCCAGCGTGCTTCGGGTCAAGCGGCTACGTACCCGAAGCTTGTCCTGGATGATATTCCTCCGATCGAACTTGAAACTTGCTTTGGCTCGGGCATTCGAAAATTTGAAGCTGGGTATGGAACGAGGATACGAATCGAGCGTACGAACGACAGAAGTGTGCTTCGAGTCGGGCCGAATGTCGGGTCGAGAAATATGTCCGCTATCCCCCGTAACCGTGCACTCGGTCATGCGTCCGGGATGTCGGAATAGGAGCTTTTCAAAACGCACCTTCTTACCACAAGGCATGTTTTGGGGGAAAAATATTATCCCACCTTTTGGTCAAGGCCGGGATATCAATAGATTGGTTGGAAAGGATGGATATCAGGATTGGAGATCGATTGAAAATAAGGTATGAACGATATCGTCAAAATTTGGCCAAGATCCAATCAAGGCGGGATCAAGTGGGAACGATGAACAAGGCTAGAAAATTCTATGCTTCAAATTTTAAGTCGAACGAAGTTCGTTTGTTCGAGATATTGATGGATGCATGCTTAAGGAAGCCTTGTTTGTATCGATGCCTACGGATACGAAGAAGATGTTCGTATCGATCAGGGAGAAAGGTTAAGTGGATTTCGACTCGGTGAATATGAATTTGGATTAAATAGATAGGCGTATGATGATTTGTTCGACTCGATGATTTTGTATCGATCGGGATGGAGCGTAGCAGTATACTTCGAATCGATACTATTCGTATCGATCAACATGGGATGCTTCGGATCGATACAGTTCGTATCGATCAACATGGACTGCTACGAATCGATACTGTTTGTATCAATCAACATGGGATACTTTGAATCGATACGAAGAAGCGTGGATACGAACAAGGCAGCACCAATAACAGGGAGTCGACATGAAATGAGCAGCAGGCATATGTGGATTGATGCGAATGGATGAAGACAAAGACATGGATACGAACGCGTTAGCCGACCGGTGAACAGGAACTTGCATCGATCGTAACTCACAATCTACAAGTCCAAATGCCATCAAATTTACAGGAGCTTGAGTACAACCTAAAGAATGTTTATGATCGATCTCGACTCGATTGGACAAGATCTTGATCAATGTTAAATTCATTCGTATCGATCACGGATCGAGTCGAAATCACTTGGGATCGATCGGGTTGGCCCACTCACGTGCTAGAAGAGGTCTCTTGAGATCTGACCGAGATATCAGCAGCCTACCCCTATAAATAGCATCCCAAAGCCTGTAGAAAAGGGATTTTTGGATCCTACTACTTCCAGACGCTGCCGAAATCACCATTGTACTCAAACTTCATTATTGTACTCGAAAATTACAGTTGCAATCCGCCGTAACCAGCGAGCAAAGTCACTAAAAGATTATCTTTTGAAGTGGACGTAGGCCGGAGATAGCCGAACCACTATAAATCTTGTGTCTCTGTCTACTTCTTTCTGTTTTAAGTTTGTTATTCTTCATTTTTATCCTTTACATTATTTAGATCTGTAATCTGTAATCATATATTGTTAATCTGTGTTCATACACTAGTGCTTTCACGATATTTGGGGTTTGTGACCAATTATGGCGCAAACAACAGCATTGGGCCCATTTTTGGTAATTTTAAAATATTAAAGCGATGATTTCAAATTAAATAGGATTTTCAAAGAGTTTCTGAAAATAGATGTTTTATTTAATTTGGAATTGTTAAAGGAATGGGTTTATTTTAAAAGATAAAAGTATAATTTTTTTGTTATAAAAATTATGATTTTTGTGAAATATAATCAAAATATGATTTTTGAAATTTGGAGTTAACTATTTTGTAAAATAGTTTAAATTGATATTTTTGAATTATTATAAACGGTTTATATGTATAGATTTATAAAATTGAATTTTTATAAATAAAAAATGATGGAATTGTCAAGGAGTTTTATAAGTGTTAAAATGAAGTTATAATTGAGTCTTATAAGTAATAAGATTTATGCATTGCTGAAGTTATAGAAGAATAATTTTGTAAATAAGAGAATTATAAGTGAATTAACTTATGATTTGGATTTTGGCATGTAAATGAGATTTATATGGAAATGGTAAATAAAGGAATTTTATAAGTGGAAGTTTTTATAAAATGGAAAAGTGAATTTATAAACATTGTTTTATAAATCTGAAATCAACTGAATTTGATAAGTTAAATATGAAAGTTTATTAAAGGAATTTCATTCACGATTTTGGATAGTGGATAATCCTTTAATAATTATGTATAGGTAATGAACTTGGTAAATGCGATATATTCATGATTTTGGACAGTGAATTATCCTTTAAATTAAATGTGTAATAGTATTGAATTTGATAAATGAATTATATTTACGATTTTGGACGGTGAATAATCTTTTAAATTAAATGAATGTTTTGGAAAGTCATTAGGTAAATAGAGTTAAATGGTTTGAAGATGTTTTAAAATGTGTTAAGTATCGAATACATAGATTTCAACATTCGTTGTTGAAATAGACGTTTTCGAGAAGCAAGGAAATGATGGACTATAATACTGTTGTTATAGTAAATGATTTTTGAAAAGAGATGTTTTACATAGTATATGGGATTTATAAATATATCTTATTTCTGAATCCCTATACTAATGATTTTGGATTGTAGTAAGGAATTTTACGCAACATTCATTTGGATCCAAACAGATATGTTTAACAGAATGTTTTCCTTACAGAAATAAAATATATACTTAATCCTGATTTAAGTATATGTAATATTTTCTAAGTGTTGAAAATAAATTGATTTGTGAATTACTTATTACTAATAAGTGTATGGAAGTGTTTTCCAAAGATTGAAAAGTTAAAATGGTTTTGAGATTATACCTTTTAAATGATAACTTGAAGTAAATATTTGGCGGATGATTTAATCAATAGAAGATTAATTAAAGGGCCTAGTGATTGCATATGGTGCTAGATATTTGTTTGTTTGCTTTGATAGTTAAATAACCGACTAACAAATTTGTCCATTTTAGTTCCTCGACTTGATGTAAATAGTCGTACACTTAGTACGTAGCCTTCTGTATATGCTTGATTATTGTTTATATCGAGGATGTTGATTCGTATAGTGCGGTGTATTACTCCAATCTATCGAGCTTCCTTCTTGGCAGAAGGATAGCAAGTTGAAAGTTGGATATGTGATAAGTCTATGAGACTTAGTTTCTGAATGGGGTTGAGAAACGCTTTGGCATTGTTGGTGTGAAGAGACTGTGATCGGTTTATCCGAAAACCACTTCGGACCAACATTTATGCGACGATTGTGTAGGTTGGTTATGATGATATTGATATTCAGGATTTTCGTAGTGGAAGACTGCTTGATCGTTTGGGGTTAAAATCCCAATATACGTATAGTAGAAGTGGTCTTTTCATTATGAAATACCCAATGCAAGGGCTGTCGCTACCAATCCTAAGGATTTCCCGATAGGATGTAAGGAAAGTACCTTCGGTTTGTCATGTTCTTGGACAACTTGTATGGATATTTATCTACATTGGATTTCTAAAGATTACAACATTCGTTTTTACAATCGTACATCGGTTTTTACAATCGTACATCAGTAGTGGCAAAGAAGACAACTTCTCTTAGCTTAACACCCTCATTAAGACATACGAGCTTAAGGGTTGTACTTTATGGAAGGCAATTAGTAGTCCACGGAAATGGCCATGTGGCACTCAAAGTGATGTGATATGTGATATGTAAAAGGTAATCATTACCTAATGGCCTCATCAACCGAAAATGCCCGAAACAGGATTAGATGCGACAAGGCTAAGTGGGTCGCTCCCAATTAGGATATGATCATCCTCTTCTAGATATGTTTCTTCCTGCTATGACGTTCGGGATATAAATTAATGTGGTCTGTATGCTATGAGGGCCCTCGAAAAAGGTTGGTAACGACCGGAGGATGACATGTTCGGTACTATCTAGTTATAGAGGTAGGCTGGTCTTGTGTTGGTAGAGAGCTTTGCGATGGTTTCTCGGGACATCCATCTTGAGGTGTACCCATCGGAAGGTATTCTCTTCACTTGGTCATTTGTATGGAAATCCAAACTCCACTACGTACCTGCCATTTTGATTGTATTACTCATTTTGGGCTATATGTTGGAATTTAATCAATGTAACAATTTCGGCTATGATTAATATTATTTGCGCAATAGAGACTATTATAATATAAGATGATTTGATATGAAATGTTTTAGTTATCGTAAGGTAAAAAGCATGTCCGTGTTTATGTGTGGGCGTGTCTTACGAGATACGTTTGTTTTGATAAAGGAAAAGTTTGGTGATGTAATAAATTCAGTTGAGTGTGTTTCTCACGCTGGTTTACCAGACTGATCCGGGCGTTCTTCCCTTTCAATGCTCGGGCCAGACCGAGTATATTTACAGGTTTAGATTTGGTGCTTTTGGAGCTTCAGCAAGAGAGCTGGAGATCTTCATTTTCGTATACATGTATCTATTTTGATTATCCGCTTTGCGCAATGTTATTGTTTTATATTATTGGCAATTGTAAGGACAGGTTATTATAACCGTCTAGGCTGATAACTAGTGATTGATTGTTGAACTCTGATTGATGTATGTATATATAGTTTCTGTTTTGTAAATATCATTGATATGATATTATATGTTTTCCGCTGCGATGTGAGATTTTGTACTGTTCTATTTGGTTCTCTCTTTCTTCTCTTTTCTTCTTCTCACTTCCTTTCTTTCTCCTGACTTTCTATTAGTCTGTGCTTTATGGGTCGGACATGTGTGGTTTATTATCGATTCAAAGCGTATGGATTTATGGGTCGTCACAGAGGTGCTATTATGTCTTAGGTTCAAGAAGTAGACTTGTATTTTTGATGAAACTGTTGTCGAAACTAATTAAATTAGCAGAAGTATGGATAAAGGATGAATGACTTATAAATATTTTAATATAAATTCCTCTATGTAAAAAAACCATCTCCCGCGGTCATGATCAATTGTAATAATAGGCTACGATTATAATGTTTCTAAGAAAACATATAAAGGAAAATCTAGACATGTGAGTCTTAAACATCAGATGGTAAAAAAATTACATTTAAAGGAAGAAAAATTTGTCTTACTGACTAAAAGTCTATCAAAGGCAACGGTTTCTATAAAATGAAAAGGGATGAGACTATTGGCTGTGAATGAAGGTTGATCATTCTAAATAGAATTTCAATCCATGTTTTGAAATGACATACATGGTTCAATGCGTAAAAAATTTAAGAGAATGATTATGAAACACTAAGACATCGCTCATTTATGAATTAGTGTTGGATTCTACATGATGAAAATCATTAATAAGTCCTGATAACTAACAAGGTGTATCGAAAAAGCACCTTATAAGACTTACTAATATGAGTATGTAAATCGAGAAATTTCCTAAGAAAGTAAGACCACTATCTAAAGTAGACTCATGAACCCAGGATTTAAATGCATGGACATTAATGTGCTGAGCATACAGAGCACTCTACTTAAGGGAATAAATATGTGTGATTGTTCTAGTCCTATCATAGTTGGTTTTGGATTGGTTCACTAATGACCTTGATAGGATTTTGAAGGGTTTACACTAAATGAAGGTTCAAATCCAAAAAATATTTCTCATTTATGTATTGTTTTCTACAATACTGCAAATTCTTCATCTTTGAACTACATCGGCTCGATCCCACTAGTACGTATGTAGTCACCTAAGTTATGGAAAGATGCCTTTTATATATTTTACTTTGAAAATGAGGAATTTTTTTTGAATATTTTCAAAAATTATTTGGGTTTGATATTTTATATTGGAAGAAGGAATAAGAGAAGCTGAGATATAAGTCTCAAATCATGAAAATAAAGTATCCCATATTTGTTTAAATATAGGATTATCATGAAAAGTTTAGGCACTTTGGGAATCCACTTGTTTCATCTTGGGTTGAAAAGAAAGGTTATGCATGTCAACCTACGTGCACCATCGTCGTCGTTCATCCGACCAATCGGCCAGCCAGCTGGGGCAAAAAAAAATTTGGATAGTGCTTGAAAATTTGAAGCGGGTTTTCTTTTTAATATGTTTACAGTTCAAACGTGAATTGTTGCGAAGACGGGAGAAATGATTTTCGCAAATTTTTTATAAGCCAACAGATGCTTTTTCTTCGATACATGCAAGAAACAAACGAACATAAACGTTGAAAAGCACCTTTTGGTGACCTGTCTCTTCATGACATATATAAAAGAAAGTACGAAATTCATTTAAACCCTTGAAAATTTTGTTTTTTCTTGTCCAATTCTATACTCCTGCATTGCATCATCAATCACTAATTAAAAAGTGCTCTTGGTTAGACTAAAGTGGTGCAAACTTTGAACCCGATTACACTGTTAAAGGTGTGGGATCAATTTTACCCTAGAGGGAGATGAATAGGGTGATACCATTAATTATAAAAATTTATCATGGAAGTACATAAATAATCGCAGCACTGATTACAGCAGAATAGTAATAGCACAGATAATAGTAGAATATAAAAATGCAGAAATAGAACAACACATAATTTACCCAGCTTCGGTAAAAACCCTGCCTACGTGCTGCCCCCATGGTTTCTACTAGAAATTAAGTAGTCAGACGCTTACACACGAAAACTCACGACACCCGCTAACGACTAACCTAACTCTACGTTCAAAACTCTGCCACAACTCAGCCAGTGAGTTGCGAATTCTCGAACTACACCACCGTAATTCGTCCCCTAGTCACACGAATAGAATTTACACAAGTTTAAAAAGAAAAAGAAAAATTAAAAGAAGACAAAACCCTAATTTAAATATTAAAGTCCAAGTATATAGGCCGGCCCCAATAAAAAATAAGTGATAAAAATTAAATCCCCATTTCTTGCTATTATTCGGCCGACTTTCTTTTTCGTTAGTGATAATGGCTGCTTCAATTTTCTTTGCTCGTTTGTTCTGAAATTAGAGCTTTTGAATTTCAAAGAGGCCGACTTCAGTTGCTCGATCGAATGAATGATTTATCATGTCGCTTGCTTTGTCGATCGTACGTTTCTCTGATTTTCTCATGGCTCCTTGAAATTCGTCGAGTTCGGTATGAATTAGGTATGCGATTTATTACTTTGCTTTTCTGATTAGCTTGGTTGAACCCGATGATTCTAAAAGCCGATGATGGTTGGATTTAAATAGGATTTAAACTACTATAATTTCATTCGTATTTTGTCATCTGATGATTTTTCTCGGCCACTTGAGTATGCTTGAATGCTTGAGATGATTACTGACTTGTTCAAATTCGTATATTTTGTTTAACTAATTAACATGGTTTTGATTTGCTTTGTTTGAATCCTTGGCCACCACGTCTCTGACTTGTTCATCGTATTCTTTGATCACGGCTTTGAGTTTCTGGCATTTGAACTTGACATTGACTTTGTTTGATTTGGTTTCTTTTGACTTCGGCCACTTTGATTTTTATCACCTGGCTTTGACATGGATTTGTTCGAACTATTTTTTCTTTGTGCTTGTTGACTTCAGCCAGTTGATACTGCTATGTGAATTTCTGGCTTGGCTATGGCTTGTTCGTTGTCGCTTGCTTATGCTCTGTTCACTTGTTCGAATTTGCTGCTGTCCATGCCGTGCACTTCAATATACATATTTAACTAAACCCAGAATTGCTCTGGTGCTTCTGAGCCTGCTTGCACTGCCTCTCTCTCTCTCTCTATATATATATATATATATCTGTGTGTGTGTGTGTGTGTATACATATGTGTGTGTGTGTGTATATGGTAGTTACATTGTAGTTTCGCTGTTTAATATATTATTGTTTCATGCTTGCTTTGAGTCATGTAAACTTGTTTCTCTAAAGTCATGGCATTCATACTTTACTGTTTGAACTGTGGCTTTGTAATTGTTTTCATATATATGAACTAGTTGCTACGTTGCTTGATCACTGGTCTTCACTACACATGTATATGTTCAGATTGGCATTTGTAGTGTTGTTTCAGTTTGTTGATGATGCCCTGACTTTTAAGGCAGTGCCATTAATATTCGAATCTTCATTTGATAGTTGTTCTGCACTTGGTTTGTACTTATGGTTTGTGTTGCATATCTTTTGAGCTCATGGGCACTAATGCATTGTACGATGTGTCTGTGTGTCACTGCATATATACAAGCTTCTTGGTTGCACTGCCCACATGAGTTCATATTCATTTAGTCTAATTCGAACTACTGTGTTCATTAATTCATGTTCTAGCTTTGTTCATTTGAAAGCATTTGACTTTGATTGAGCCTGGGCATGTGACTGTCTAGCCTCAATTTTCATGTATACATATTGAATTTTGGTCGAGGCTTGATGTGTCTTGACCATTTCATTTGGATTTGCACCTGTGTTGAATCCACCTAATAGCTCGGATTTGACCTTGTGCTAATATCATGACTTTATTTGTATTTCACTGAGTTGAATCCGGCTTTTGATTTGGGTTTGACCTTGTGCTCACTTGTCCTTGTAATTTTATCAAGTGTATATTGGTGTGCACGGCCTTGTGGCATGTACAGTGATACATTGCGCATGTCACAAGTTATTCATGTTTCATGAATTCAAAATTAAATGATGACGAACAACCTAAATAACCAAGGAAAATAATATTTACAAAATACACATTTTATTTTACACTACAAAAATATTTTATTTTCAATTTTACTGCGTCAGTGTTTATTTTGCAGATTGCTCAGATGCTGGATTCAATCTGGAATAGAGTTGATGATAAATATAAGTGTGAGTGATATGTATGAGGTGGAAATGTAAATTGAAAAATTGTGATGTAATCAAAATTGTACTGTAATCGAAGATTGTATATATATAGTGAGAGCTTAAATTTGTACTATTCAAAATTGTAATAAATATTTGTTTGAATAAAATATTTGTTTGAATTTAAATTCTTTGTTATTTATTTTATTCAGCAAATATTTATTCAATTATGTGAAAATAAAATAGTACATTAAAAAATACATTCAAATAAATACATATATATTTATTATCATCAAACAAAAATCATATACTTGCATATTCAATAATCTTCCCCTTTTGATGATAACAAACATATATTTAAGATTTTGTATTTATGAAATGTATTTGATTATTCAATTTGCAACCCCTATTTGAATGCTTCCTCTCTACACCAAAAACTCCCCCTTCATATATGCATGAAAACAAATAAAAATATGCAAATAAGCCTAGATGCAAATAGAAAATGAAAAAAAAAACATATGACCTTTGTTTGTCAAAATCTAAACTTTTCTCTCCCTCTCTTTTGTTATCTGCAAAAGAGTGATAGTGTTAGAAAAATAGAGATAAAGTGATAGACATTAATACAACATTAATACCTAATAGAGTATGAATATTAAATTTCAATAAAAAATCAAACAAAAATCATAAATAATCTGTTAGGCACATGTTCCACTTTAGAATTATAGGGATGAAGTCATCATATAAAGCTATATAGTTATGTCTATTTGTGGTATATTTACATCAGGAATTTGAATGTCTACTAACCATGCATAACCGTTAGGACTTTTAAATAAGATTAGTAGTATTCACAACTTTTTATTAAAAATGAATTCAAGTGTCTTCTAACCATGCATAACCGTGAGGACTTTTAAATGGGATTAGAATCAACTTCTCTATTTAATCAATCAATTTTGATATGCGTTCCATACATGCATAACCGTGAGGACTTTTAAATAAGCATGGAAGCACATAATCAAAAATCCCAAGTAATTCACACATTCATAACCATGAGGACTTTTAAATGAGAGTGAATACTTTGGATGTTTTTATTGCTAAAAATATAATAAAATGAGAGCGCATAATTCCCTTTTAAAATACCACATACTGACATACCATATTGGATTATGATTAGTGATGGTCGATAGAAATATGATAGAAATAGAAATGGTCATGGAATATTTACCAACAAAAAGTTTTTATAACTCTTATTTAAATTTCAAAAGAAATTTACTAATTATACAGTCTCAAGTTATAATATATGATTAATATCAACACTCTTCACTTTTTCAATCACTATTTATCTTTTAGATAATTAGTAGGGAGTCAGATTAGTCGATGTAGTCATTTAAGATCAAATCCAAAAATAATTGTAAAGTCAAATTTTCTAAGATGACTAATCTGAAACAAGGTCAACAAAAATGATTTTCTTGAAGGGATTTTAGAAAAATGTCTGCTATTTGAAAATTATTTCAAGTGAAAAATATGCAAATAATTTCTTTGAAATGAGATGCGGCTAATGAATGTCTCTACATAAAACACACTTCAACAGTAGTTTTTCTATCAACTAGATTACCAGTGTAAACTGCATCAGAATTTCTTGTTGATTCAAATTTATCATTGGTTGAATGTTATAGAGCAGACCATGAAGTGTGCAACAAAAACATTTTTAACAGCTTTTAAATGTAATTGAATTGAATTTGAATTAAAACTGTTTATACAAGTAAACACAAAATATAATGTTAAGTCAAATATATCCACATGTATCAATAAAACACCATCATAAGACCAAACAAATTTATATGAATTAGTTCAAAGATGAAAAGATGACTAGTCAACATTTTTGCACAAATCAAAATCAACAATAAGAACAAGTCAAACATGAGAATAAGTCGGAATCAAAATCAAAATTCATTTCAGATAACTGGCTGAATTAATTCAGATTATGGTGCAGATTATCACATTTAATGTATCGTTCAAGCTAGATGTACCATTACCTATTTTACCTTTACCGATAATATTTTGTTTTTGCCCGTTGTGATTTTTCCACCTTTGTACTAGGCTATGGAACTTTAATTTGTTTCCCATTGTGTACCTGGAACATCCAGAATCTGGATAACACTGTTGTCGTTCTATAGCCTGCCACCACACCTACACGAGAAAAGATTTTTGTGACCTATTTGTTTTTATAGGTCCATGGTTGTTAGTGGCAAAAGATTTTGAAAAATAAGTTTGTGGAGACCTAAAACTATTTATATATATTCGTTTCGACACCCAGATTTGTTTTACTTTGAGGGATTTTATATTTGTTCCTTTAGAACCCAAATTGGAATTGTTTTCATGTTTTAAGGTCTATACCAACAAATATTTTGATTGTGTCCAATTTTTCTATAAATTGTGCACATGGAATTTACTTGTTTAATTTCACCTCTAATGCGTTCATAGTGATTATACCCAAGTCCTTGTCTACCAGGATTAATGGGTTAATTTCCCTAACAGCATATTTAACGTTCTATCTCCTTTGAAAATTTTCCTAAAGTTGTAGACAATCGTTGGACTTTTTTTAAGAGATTCATTTTCCTTCAATAATTGTGTGCACTTTTTAATAGAATTTTCTCACCTATTATTTTCACTTTCTTTCAACATTAGAATTTCATTTTCAAGTGATTTGATTTTAATTTCTGATTTTCTAATTTCTTCTTTAAATAATGGATACTAATCACACTTAGGGCTCTTGCTTTGATAGTTTTTAACTAATTGATCGAGTTGTTTATTTAAATCTATTAAAGTGTCTCTTTGTGAATCAATTTTAGCATATTTCCCCCTAAGTCGTTCAAAACAGCCATTTACTTCTTGAAATATATAAGTAATTTTGAATGAGTGAGTTTTGATACATCGCTTGGCTCGTCGTCATCGCTATCAGTTATATCACCTCGAAGGCACAGATTTGCTTTTTCACTCTCACTGCTAGTGCTTTTATAATCATCATCACTTTTATTCCACGTGGCTGCAAAACTTCTCCTTTTTATTTCTTTTCTTGGCCAAGTCAATTTTGGGGACAACTAGGCTTGATGTGGCCAGGTTTATTGCACTTGTGACAGATGATCTCCCACTCTTCTGAGTTGACTAGTGCTTTGATTATTCTGCTTTTTCAATTGTTGATTTAGAGCTGGATTTCCGTATTTGTGATTCCACCTTTTGAATTTTTTTATTAATAGTGCCAGCGCAGCTGCTTCATCATCGTCGTCGTCGTCATCATCACTTTCAGTTGTTACTTTGAGAGCTATTGATTTCTTTCGAGTATCTCCTCCTTTACGCTCTTCCTTAAATTTCATCACTAGCTCATAAGTGGCGAGATTTCCGATGAATTCTTCGACTTTAATTTGTTTCAGATCCTTTGATTCTTGAATGGCAGTAACTTTCGCTTCAAAATTTTGTTGAAGGACTCTGAGGATTTTTCGGACTATTGCCAAACTCTTTGTATGATTTTCCGAGAGCTTTTGATTTGTATATGAGATTGGAAAGTCGTTCGTACATCTCTTTGAAATTTTCATCATTGGGCATTGTGAAGTTCTCGTATTCACTACTAAGCATGGCAAGGCGAGATTCTTTGACTTAAGATGTTCCTTCGTGGGCCACTTCAAGTGTATGCCATATTTCCTGTGTAGTTAGACAATGTGAGACACAATTAAATTCAATATGATGTAATAAATAAATAATAGAATTCAAAGCTTTAGCATTAGCATTCTGCAACTTATTTTCTAGATCTATCCATTGAGCAATTAGTTTTTCAATTTCCTGACTATTTACTACTATAGTTGATGCTCTATAACCTATCTCAACAATATTCCAAGCATCAATGGTTTTCATAAAAATTTCCATTCTATCTTTTTAGTAAGTATATTCACCACAGAACATTGGTGGTCTAACTATGGACTGACCCTTAGAAAAAGCATTATTAAAAGAAGCCATTTAAAAATTCAAATATTTAAAAAAAAATTGGTTTTTGGCAAATCAAAATTTTAAAACAAAAATGGCTTTTGTTCCTAGCTCTGATACCACTTGTAGGATCGATTTCACCCTAGAGGGGAGTGAATAGAGTGATATTATTAATTATAAAAATTTATTGTGGAAGTATATAAACAATCGCAGCACTGGTTACAGTAGAATATTAACAGCACAGATAATAACATAATATAAAAATGCAAAAATAGAACAACACAAAATTTATCCAGTTTCGACAAAACCCTGCCTACGTGTTGCCCCTAAGGATTCCACTAAGTAGCCAGACGCATACACACTAAGCTCGCGACACCCACTAATGACTAACCTAACTCTACGCTCAAAACTATGCCACAACTCAGCTACTGAGTTGTGAATTCTGGAACTACACCACTGTAGTTCGTCCCTTAGTCACACGACTTGAATTTACACAAGTTTAAAAAGAAAATACAAATTAAAACAATTTAAAGAAAATAAAACCCTAATCTAAATATTGAAGCCTAAGTATATAGGTCGGCCTAATAAAAAATAAGTGATAAAAATTAAATCCCCTTTTCTTGCTATTATTCGGTCGGCTTTCTTTTTCGTTAGTGATAATTGCTGCTTCAATTTTCTTTGCTTGTTCGTTCTGAAATTAGGGCTTTTGAATTTCGAAGAGGCTGACTTCAGTTCTTGATCGAATGAATGATTTATCACGTCGCTTGCTTTGTCGATCGTACGTTTCTCTGATTTTCTCATGGCTCCTTGAAATTCATCGAGTTCAGTATGAATTTGGTATGTGATTTATTCTCTTTGCTTTTTTGATTAGCTTGCTTGAACTCGATGATCCTGAAATCCGATGATGATTGGATTTAAATAGGATTCTAACTCCTATAATTTCGTTCGTATTTTATCATGTGATGATTTTTCTCGGCCACTTGATTATGCTTGAATGCTTGAGATGATTACTGACTTGTTCAAATTTGTATATTTTGTTTACCTGATTAACATGATTTTGATTTGCTTTGTTTGACTTCTTGGCCACCACGTCTTTGACTTGTTCATCGTATTCTTTGATCACAGCTTTGAGTTTCTGGCATTTGAACCTGACATTGACTTTGTTTGATTTGGTTTCTTTTTGAATTTGGCCACTTTGATTTTTATCACCTGGCTTTGACATGGATTTGTTCGAACTTGCCTTGGTTATTTTTTCTTTGTGCTTGTTGACTTCAGCTAGTTGATACTGCCATGTGAATTTCTGGCTTGACTCTGGCTTGTTCATTGTCAATTGCTTATGCTTTGTTCACTTGTTCGAATTTGTTGTTGTCCATGTCGTGTACTTAAATATACATATTTAATTAAACCCCGTATTGCTCTATTGCCTCTGAGCCTGTTTGCACTGCCTATATGTGTGTGTGTGTGTGTGTGTGTGTGTGTGTGTGTGTAAGTATATATCTATATGTGTGTATACATATGTGTATATATATATATATATGGTAGTTACATTGTAGTTTCACTGTTTTATATGTTATTGTTTCATGCTTGTTTCGAGTCATGTAAACTTGTTTCTCTAAACTCGTGGCATTCATACTTTATTGTTTGAACTATGGCTTTGTAATTGTAGTCATATATATGAACTAGTTGCTATGTCGCTTGATCACTGGTCTTCACTACACATGTATATGTTCAGATTGGCATTTGCAGTGTCGTTTTTCAGTTTGTTGATGATGCTCTGACTGTTGAAGCAGTGCCATTGATATTCGAGTCTTCATTTGATAGTTGCTATGCACTTGATTTGTACTTATGGTTTGTGTTGCATATCTTTTAGCTCATGTGCACCGACGCATTGTACGACGTGCCTGTGTGTCACTGCATATATACATGCTTCTTGGTTGCATTGCCCACATGAGTTCATATTCATTTAGTCTAATTCGAACTGCTGTGTTCATTACTTCATGTTCTGGCTTTGTTCATTTGAAAGCATTTGACTTTGATCGAGCCTGGGCATGTGACTGTATAGCCTCAGTTTTCATGTATATATATCGAATTTTGGTCGAGGCTTGATTTATATGTCTTGACCATTTCATTTTGATTTGCTCCTATGTTGAATCCAGTTAATAGCTCAGGTTTGACCTTGTGCTAATATCGTGACTTTATTTGTATTTCACTTGAGTTGAACCCAGCTTTTGATTTGGGTTTGACCTTGTGCTCATCTGTCCCTGTAATTTTATCAAGTGTATATCGGCGTGCACGACCTTGTGGCATGTACAGTGATACACTGTGCATGTCACAAGTTGTTCGTGTTTGATGAATTCAAAATTAAATGATAACGAACAACCCAAATAACTGAGGAAAATAATATTTTCATAATACACATTTTATTTTACACTACAAAAATATTTTCTTTTCAATTTTACTGCATCAATGTTTATTTTGCAGGTCGCTCAGATGCTGCATTCAATCTGGAATAGAGTTGATGATAAATATGAGTGTGAGTTATATGTAGTGAGGTGAAAATATAAATTGAAAAATTATGATATAATCAAAATTGTATTGTAATCGAAGATTGTGCGTGTGTGTAGTGAGAGCTCAAATTTGTACTATTCAAAATTGTAATAAATATTTGTTTGAAAAAAATATCCGTTTGAATTTAAATTCTTTGTTATTTATTTTATTCATCAAATATTTATTTAATTATGTGAAAATAAAACAGTACATTAACAAATACATTTAAATAAATATATATGTTTATTATCATCAAACAAAAATCATATACTCGCATATTCAACAAAAGGACTTTATTGAATCCTGAAGTCAATGATTCAATGTCCCATTTATACTTAAAGGGTCGAAGTATTGTCTAAAAGAATCTTTTACAAAAATCCTAAAAGTCGAAAGCATAATTCGCATCATTCTCGAACCACCAAATATTTCCAACACCAACGGCCCACTTCAATTTGCATGGAAAGCTCATAGATTGATGATTGTAGGGTGGAGCGTTTTTGGTTTAGTTTTTGATGAAGGAATGGATAAGAATCAAAGAAAAGGAGAAAATAAGAAGCAAAGAATGGTAGAATGTGAAGGAAGATGTATTGAGAAATGGAAAATATGACCATGTGGTATAGAAAATAAAAGTCGAGGTGCAAAGAGAATTGATCCAAGATTAATTGCAATTTGATTTAGCACTAAATTTATCCATTAAACAAACAAAAGAAATCCAATACCTACTTTTTTTTTGTTGGGTTGTAAAGGGAAAGCAACGGGGAAGATGACACGTTATTTTTGCAAAGGGAGGAAAATAAATAAATTTACCCATTAAATCCTATGTGGAAAGTGAACTATTTATAAAAATGCTTAAGGAAACTAAATTTGTTTTAGTTATTATTAGTAGAGGTTGATTGCTATTTTGTTCCTAATTATATATATTAATAAAGACAAAATGTTTATTCTTAATTTACATTTCCTAACATTAACAACATAAGTTGTAGGGCTGTTATGGTAATGGTTACCGTTACTATTTTGTAAATACCGTTACTGTGTTGTTTTTATGAGTAAACTAAAATTGTTTACCGTTACCGATTGACTGGTATATCGATGACCGATATACCGATAAACTGGTAAAAATATGTCTAGCGTAACGGTAAATTACAACGGTAATTTGCAGTTACGCTGGTAATGGTAATTTTCCGTTTGTCTAGAAAAATAATAAGTAGACATATTTTTACACTGAATGATGCTTCATTATATATCTCATTGGGTCATTTAATAAATGACATAAAAAGAAGTATATTTGACAAGCACCATTGTTCCTGTGGTTAAGTAATTCTGCTTTGGTGCGAGAGGTTACAAGTTCGAAACTTGCCTAGCGTGATTCGAACGTTTGTTGACATGTGATATGTTGTCCCAACGATATGTTGTATATAAAATACCATTTCAAAAAAAGTGTATTTATCATCATTTGAGTTGAATTACTGAAGTAAATTGAGCTGTTTTCTTAATTCTAAATGTTCGTAATATAACATCTTCCATGAATGTCAATGTTTTATGAGTTGACTGTTAAATTGCTGTTACCGTCGGTCTTGAAAAAATATTACTGATATTTTACCCTAAAAAATGATAAATTTACCTTTACCGTACCGATTATGCTGGTATATCCGACTTTACTTTAAAATTGTAACTGATTGACTGATAATGGTAAATTTACCGTTACCATAACAGCCCTAATAAGTTGTGTGTATATACACATATATTTGAGCAGCCATTGAAACACAAATAAAATACACAACAATTATTGTTCACTGGATCATTGGTTTTTGTTTTTCTGCATTGAAGGTGGAAATAGCCAAGATATCTTTGTGACGCATGCACCTGCTCAGTTTGAAATGAAATATGATATGTGTACTTCCACAATGATGTTCAAACAGTAGTAGAGATTGGGATTGCCTTGTTGTACAATGTAAGAAGGAAGTTTGTCCTAGCATTTAATTAGAAAGTGATGCCAAGCCTCCCTGATTGAAATTGGTTCTCTTGGACAATATCCAAAACGTTGTGGCTATCACCAACTTTATAGTGATTGCAACTCATTGCAGATGAAATTCATAAATGAAGCATGACGCATGGCTACATTGACTTATTAATATATGATTATTGTTAATGTGGGGTTCAAGGGAAAATGTTAAAAATGATTATTTTATGCAAAAATGACGTAAAGTTTTATTTCAAACATTCAATCATTCATATCATTTAATATATTAATGTATATTGTATGTCCAGTTAATCAAATGTCTTGTATTATGTCTTTCAAATGCTTGGGTTTTGAAGTTGGTGTCTAATGGTCAAATTGAAGGAAACTTCTACAAGAATCTATCTTGAATTTAGGAAAAATCCGACAAAATGAGTAAAACCTGTGTGACATAACTGCTGCTTTAAATGTTTTTATTTTCTTTAAATATTCAAAGTAAACCAAACGTTATAGCCAAGGATGTCATAAAGCCCGTACGCCGTTATCATCTTCTTTTAACAAAGCCATCGGCATTCATTATGGTTATTGTTAATAACCAGATTCGATTTTTCTGCATTAAACTAAAATATTTGCAGTGCGTACATCACCCAATATTTACACCATCACCATCATAATAAAATAAAACAATCCCTCTTCCTTAAAGTCCAGCCCGCCCAGCCCATATTGTCGACCCGGCCTGCTTCATTTAGAGATAATGCATACAGGCACGCCAGCCCACTTCGTTACGTTCAAGATGGTTTTTTATTATTCATATTTCAAAATCGATCAACATTGCAACATACGTTCAACTCCATCTTTATTTAAATATAAACGGTATGTTTATATGGCCGATTGGAAAAGATTTCGTGACTATGAGGGTATTGTGAGAATGAAGGCACGACGAGACGAATGAATTATTCTACGTGCTTTTGGCATCTTCAAAAATATGTAAAACAAAATAAATTTGTTTTATATTTTATATATTAATTTCATTTTTAAAATTAGATGTTTTCAAAAAATACATGCGCCATGCGCATTTTTGTTTTGATGGATATCCAAAACTGAAAATGACAAACCAAACATAACCTAAATACTTCTGTTTTTGAACTACTAACAGCAAACTACATTCCTAGTCGTCAATAAACATGTATCAAACAATACTAGACATTTGTCTTTGAAAATATTGACTCATTTATTTATTTATTTGATAAAAAGATTACACTATTCAGCACAATTGTCTCGATGATGAGGTATTTTGGTTTTGATCGATAAGGTCACAAGTTCGAATATTGAACGTATGTTGATTTGTAGTGTGTTATTTACAACTATGACATGTAGTACAACTTTATACTACCACCTCAATATTGAATTAAAAAAAGGTAAAAACATTGTATTTGGATTTTGTCAAACAAAAGAAATAAACATTTTGATTATAAATATTGAAATAAAGTCATCTATGCATATAACACACATCTCATATCTATAAGCACCGCTTCTCTTTATAATTTTGTTGCTTCATTATTAATAAGCAATATTCAATGAATTTTTAAAAGTTTAAAATTGCTAATAAAAGAAATGCTCTAAAATTTATCTTTTAGCTCATGAGTGTTGATGTTTAGTCCATATGTATAAAAGATTTAGCAACAAATACATTATTTGTTTAGTAATAACCATAAGAAGCTCAATTTATATGCACATAAGTATGTCTGTGTATATATGCGCACCTCTTTTTCAATACGCCTCATTCTACGCTGATGTACCTCAATTTGAATCTACATGTTTGTTTTTTTTTATTTGGGCTGAGTCGCGAACAAGAGCACTCTCTCTAAGACGATTCCCGGCTTAGCCTCAAGGTGCAAAATTATATATCAATCACTCCGTTCTCAAGATAAAACAGCCTCTGAAATTTAATCAATTTGTTGTTCGCACTACAACAAATTGTTCTGAATATAACAATTTCTAATTTAATTGCTTGTAAAGTTTCGTAAAGAGAGAAAAATGCAGAGGACGAAGAAGAAGAAAGAAAATTATCCGTTATTCACGTTTTCTCTTTTGTCTACCTATCTTTTAAATAGACATAATGAAAATTGTATGTGTTACTAAAGTCAGAGAATATTAATGGATTTGAATTTATTGTCATTTAAAACGAACTTTTAATAACATTAAGTTTTGCAACGGCGCTCAATAATAATAGCTTATTAATATATATTACCGTTATACATTTGCAACGACTCAGTTATAATAATGGCTCATAAATATATGATCGTTATACATTTGTAATGCTCAACTATAATAATGACTCATAAATATATATTACCGTTATACGTTTACAACGACTTAATTATAATAAAGGTTCATAAATATATAACCATTAACATTTTTTTATTTTAATTAATTCACTTAAAGTTCCGACAATCTCCCACTTGAATTATTAAAAAAAATTAAGTAATTCTGAAAATATAGGATTGTGCATAAACAGAAAGTATCTTTCAATTTGTACCTTTGCATATTGAGTAAGATTTAGTTTACTAGAGTGACTCGTAGTCTTGAACTCTATTCCTCACATCAAACCAAACACAACCTTTCTAAAGTGCTATCAACTAAGTCCGTGCATTTATGACTATGCACATTTATCCCAGTTTAGTGAATGTTGTAGGAATCTTGTCCAAAATTCGATTGGAAATGACCACATTTCCACATCCACACAGGTGAGTCTAGCAAGAGTACTTCTGAAGGTAGGTACTCTACTCCATTTAGAGTGTAGATCTCACTGAGAGCTTCTATTAACTCATCTTCTAATCACCTCAGGAATACATGCTTCTAAGTATATAAAAATAGCATGTTCAACTTATATCACTTTACAACTTGTTATTACCCATTGAACCTAGTTCTTGGGATCTCCAGTTATTAGGTCAGGTTACCATTGTGCGTGACTAAATATTCTAAAGGCGATAGACCTATTCTTTTAGATGTAGGAACGACTTTCTCTCTGTCCAATCCTTTCGTCAAAGGATCCACCAAATTCTCGTCAGTGCGTACAGAATCCACCCTTAAAGATCCTAAAGAGATATACTCTCTTACAGTACATTTCTTACGATAAATTTGTCATCTCTTACCGTTGTAATAACAGTTCTCAACTTTTGACAAGCACCATTGTCCAAGTGGTTAATTGATTCGGCTTTGGTGTAAGAGGTCACAAGTTCGAAACTTGCTTTCGAACGTTTATTGATATGGGATATGTTGTCCCAATGATTTGTTGTATATAAAGTACCATTCAAAAAAAAAAAAAACAGTTCTCAACTTTTGCAATAGTCACGGTACTATTACAATGGATCAACACAGCTGGTATCGGTTTTTCCCGTAAAGGGATTTCAGGTAGCAGATTTCTTAGGTAATCTGCTTCTTCACTAGTTAGCTAGTGCTATCATTTCTGACTCCATAGTGGATTGAGCCGAGATAGTCTGTTTCTTAGATTTCAAGAAACAGCTCATCTTGCGATACTGAAAATATCGACTATTATCTTTGGAATTGTCTGATAAAGTATGCCGATCTACACCACTGTTTCCTTCAAGGACCATGGGAAACTTCTAATAGTGTAATCAAGGTTCATAGTTCTTTTAAGGTATCTCATGGCCCTTTCAATAGCATGCCAATACTCTATACTATGTCTGCTGATAAACCTGCACAATAATCCCACGACATATGCAATGTCGGGTCTAGTACAATCAGTGGCATACCGAAGACTACCAATGATGCTCGCATATTCAGACTATCTTATATATTCACCGGTGTTCTTAAATAGTTTTACACTTGGATCATATGGTGTACTAGTAGGTTTACAATCAAAGTAATTATATTTCTTTAACATCTTCTCAATATAAGAAGATTGATCCAAAGAAATTCCTTTTTCAGACTTAGTCATCTTAATACCAAGATTCACACTTGCTTCACCAAGATCTTTCATATCAAAATTGGCACATAATATGGACTTAACATGATTTACAGTATGAATATTGAACCAAATATAAGTAAATCATCAACATATAAGCATATAATAGTGCAAATGTTATTCTTAGATTTATAATTAATATACCTGTCATTTTCATTTACTTTAAAACCAAGTGAAATAATTTGATTGTCAGATTTTTCATGCCACTGTTTCAGTGCCTGTTTAAGACCAAGTAGATATTTACCTAATTTACAAACTTTGTACTCTTAACCAGGAATAACAAAACCTTCGGGTTAGTCCATACAAATCTCTTCTTCTAATTCACCATTCAGTAAAGAAGTTTTTACATTCATTTAGTGAATTAGTAGATCATATAGTGAAGCAAGAGAAATTAATACTCGAATTGATGTTATTCTTATAACAGGTAAAAATGTATCAAATAAGCCAATATTTTCTTTTTTTCAAAATCTTCTAGCTCCAAGACGAGCCTTATATTTGTCAATTGTACCATCAGGTTTCAACTTCTTTTACATACCCATTTACAGCCTATAGTTTTACAACCTGGAGGTAAATTAAGTAGATGCCATATTTTATTAAATTCAATAGATTCCACTTTATTATTTATAGCTTCTTACAAGAGATTTGAATCCAAAGAAGACAGAGCTTCTTTTAGATAAGCAAGGTCCTCTTCTAGTGCAAAAGCATAATATTCTGGACCAAAATCTTTAGCAATCCTTGCTCTTTTACTTCTTCTAAGTTCAGATTCACTTTTCGTATTATGTTCATTATTTTTGATTATTGGATTACTAGTGGTAGAATGTCCCTACTATACCTAAGTTAAAACGGAAATTTATCCCAAAGAAATCAACATCGTTTGACTCAACAATAACTCGAGCATCCAAATCAAAAAATCTATATGGTTTACTATTGAGGGACTAACCAATGAAAACAAATTCATATGCTCAACTTGTTAATTTATTTATTTTAGAGTCAGGAATATGAACATGCCCTAAGCAACCCCAAGTTTTAAAATAAGACAAGTTAGGTTTATGATTTTTTAAAATCTTAAAAGGTGAAATTTTGCCATTATATTTAGAAATTCTGTTTGAGACATTACAAATAGTTAATAAAATTTCGCCCACCAGTGAGATGTTGCACCTGAATTTCATAAAACAACTACTATTAATTCGGTAAGAGTCCTATTTTTTCTTTCTGCTTTACCGTTCATTTCAGGTGAATATGGTGTAGTTCTCTCATGAATTATAACCGTTGTTTATAAAATTCAATGAATAAGTTAGATTCATGCTCTATTCCTCTATCACTTCGAAATCTTTTAATTTTATTATTTGGTTGATTTTCAATTTCAGTGACAACTAATTTAAACATATCTAATACATCACTTTTATTCTTCATTAGATAAACATAAGTAAAATTAGAGCAATCATCAATAAATGTAATAAAACAGCGTTTTTCATCCCTAGTTAGAGTACCATCAAGTTCGCATATATCAGAGCGTATTAAATCGAAAGGTTCTGAAACTCTAAACTCAAATTTATATGGGGTCTTAATAATTTTTGCTTGGCTACACTATTCATATTTTTCTGAATCATTTATAGAAAATTTAGGGATTATGCTAAAGTTATTCATGTTATGAATTAGTCGTTTATTAACATGACAAAATCTAGCATGCCAAATATTAAAATCACACAGTAGATAAACAAAATCATTAACTTCAACATTCAACTTAAACATCCCATCTGCAACATATCTTTTACCAACAAAAACACCATTTTTAGTACTGGTTTACACGTTAGATCCAATTGTTTGAGCTAAAGCAGCTTTATTTAACAAGAAACTAGATACTAAATTTTTTCTCATCTTTAGAGTATGCATCATGTCTTTTAGTAATAAATTCTTTCTAGAGGTAAACTTTAACTCCACGTTCTCAATTCCAGTAACAATAGCGGTGTGAGAATCTTCCAACATCAATTTCATGTCATTAGAAGCATTATATGTTTTAAACATTTCACAATCATAGCAGACATGGCGAGAAGCACTAGTGTCTACCCACCACCCTTTTGATCCACCGACTAAGTTGATCTCAATAAGCATAGTCATAAGGGCTTCTTCAGTCAGGTTAACCTACGGTGCATGATTTGGCTTGTTCCGACACTTTCGTGTCATTTGGCTTGGTTTGCCATAGTTGTAACTAAGAACAACAATACGGTACCATTCTTTAGGGGGGGTATTATGCAGATTTTTCTAATGCTGATTGCTGTGATTCTGATTCAATTTGCAATTTTGACTGTTAAAATTTTTAGCATTTGGTTTCAGACTCTTGTCTGTGGATTTCTTAGTTTATTAGTAGATACAACAAACAACTCTTCTTTCCAGTCCTGTTTTCTGGCCTCCTCTTTAATACGAAGACGAGTAATCAAACTCTTTAAGGAAAACTCCTTACTCTTATGCCTAAGATCGTTTTTAAAATCTTTCCAACAAGGGGATAATTTATCAATCAACATAGCAATCTAAAAAAATTCATCTAAAGCCATGCCTTCGGAGATGATCTCATGTGAAATTTTCTAAAGCTTGTGTGACTGCGCCTCCACGGATTTATCTTCTGCCATTTGAAACTTCATATGGTGACTAACAGCATATTTTTTTGCTCCAGCTTCCTCGGTATCATATTTCTTTTACAGCATGTCCCAGATCTCCTTTGCTGACTTGTCTGAGTTATATTAAACATGCATTTCATCGCTCAAGCCATTAAGAACATAATTTTTGTAGAGGTAGTCATGTTCAATCCAGTCCTTTAAAGTCTTTTTTCGATCGATTGTTGCTTCTCCAAGAAGCATTGATTTTTCGGTCTTCATCACATGCGCTACCTTTTGCGTAGTCAGAAAGTACTCCATCTTTTGGCTCTATCATTTGAAATGCAAGCCTTCGAATCTGAATGGTGCAACGGATATAGTTGGACCTCAAACATCGGCATCAAGGTAGTAGAGTTGTCAACAATCGAAGCCATGATCATCTTAAAATTGTTGTACATCAATCTGATTCTACATCATCTTTTTTTCTTTTTTCTTGGTGGAGTCATGGATAGGTCGCTCTCTTTAGGATGATTCACAGCTTAGCTTCAAGGTCCAAAGCTATCTGTCAACCACTCCGTCTCTAGGATAAAACAACCTTTGAAATTTGGTCAATTTGTTGCTTGCAAGCAACAAATTATTCTGAATATTGCATTTTCTAATTTCATTGCTTGTAAAATTTCTTAAAAAGAGAAAAAATGCAGAGGACAAAGAAGATGAAAGAAAAAATTGTCTGTTATTCACATTTTCTTTTCTGCATATCTATCGTTTAAATAGGCAAAATGGAAATTGTATGTGTCTTTGAAGTGAGGGAATGTTAATGGATTTGAATTTATTATTATTTAAAATGAGTTTTTAATACCATTAACTTTTGCAGTGGATCGATAATAATGGATCATGAATATATATTACCTTTATACATCTGCAATGACTCAATTATAATAATGGCTTATACATATATGACTATTATACATTTGCAACGGCTCAATTATAATAATGGCTCATAAATACATACATTTGCATCAATTATAATAAAGGCTCATAAATATATAACCATTAACCTGTTTTTATTTATTTATTTAATTCACTTAAAGTTCCAACATACAGCTTTAAGGTTTTGGGCTACACCACTCAAAAACAAATGAAACTTGCATGTTTAATCTACATTATGAACACAGCTTCTATAAAAAACGAGATTACTTTGAAACTTCTAACATGTTCAAAATGTTAATTCGAATATCAATGGTTAAAACACTAAATATCAATGGTTAAAACATTAACTATAATTGTTCATTTGAAGAATGATTCTGAACCCGTTAGGATTACTTAAAATACACCAAATTTTGCAGATATGATTTGAATTATGTAAATACATATGTATAAATTTTCATTTGATTTCTAACCGTGTCTGTCGAAAAAATAAGATAGGTGTAGATGAAGTGTAGTGGAGAGAAGTGTAGCATAACCCTTTCCATACATTTGTATGTGTAGCAGTGTTGATGATTAGCCTATATATATAAAAGGTTTAACAGCAAGTACATTGTTTGTCTAGCAATAACCACAAGATGCACAAATTGGATACATACATACAAACATACTACATATATATATATATATATAGCTAAGATTCGCAACCTCCCTTATTTGGCACCATCTCATAGCCTTCTGATTTCAACCAAAAGTTTATATTTAAATAATATGCCCATGTGATAGGAGAGAGAAAGACCAATTATTTAAATACTAATACGTGGTTGAAATCAGAGGGCTCGGTGATGGTGCTAAATAAGAGGAGCTGCGGATCCTAACGCGCATATATATATATATATATATATATATATATATATATCATCAATTTCAAAATAAAAATATAGATTATCAATAGTACACATCTTATTATATAATTGTTTTTATAAATAACTTTTTTTCTTGTTTATTCTTATGCCCTCATATCATGAGTTATACTTTTTTTAAAGGCAAATAGCTTTTGAAAGTACGGATTTGAATACTAAGCATTTAATGTCACTAGAATCCAACCTGGTGATCCAGTACACGATGAGGCAATCCTTTAGCTAAATACGCTTTAGAAATATCGCAACTTATGGTTCTACCAAGTTTCGAGCGTCTAACCTATTTTTAAATTCGATATTTCATCACTGGGATACATAACCTTATGTATCATACTATATTAATTGTAACTAGCTATGTCATCATTTTCAAGATCAAAATTTTACTAACTATATAAATTAAGTAATAATTAAGATGTATTATATTGTTGGTAACCAAATGTTGGTAACCAAATGTTGGTAAGTTAAAAAACAATGATTTGGTAATGTTTTCAGATTGGATGTTAATTCTTATATATCTGATATCATATTGGAGCTGGTTATTATAAGTACGAGTGGATCGAGTACTATGACCTTAAGTAAATTTAAACTTAGTTATATTTGTATGTACTGATAGTTCACAAAAAAGATAGATATGTATGAACATTTAGCTAAGTGGTAATAATGTGAACCAACTATAAAATGGATCGGTAAATGAAGCGATTAAAGTAAATCACAACATGAATTTTACATAGGTTCGGTCCCGTCCAACTTTAGTCCCAGAATTCCTTTCTGGATTCAAACTAACTTCCCTAACTTCACTCGAATGAACAACTTTCTACAGATTCTTTCTGAATAACCGAATAGGACTTCAACTTCACTGTATGAGGACACCACAAAAGGACTTCAATGTCAAATATAAATATTTTCTTTTAGATTGACTTGTATCTGTTGAATATGCGACTATATGATTTTTGTTTGACGATAATAAATATACATAGATATATATATATATATATATATTCATTTAAATATATTTGTTTGGTGAATAAAATAAATAACACTATTTAAATTCAAACAGATATTTTATTCAAATAAATATTTATTACAATTTTAATTCAAGCTCTCACTATACATATACAATTTTGATTACAATACTAATTCAATTGCATCACAATTTATCATTTACAAATACACCTCACTACATATCGCTCATTCACTCGTAATTTATCTACAACTTTATTCCTGATTGAATCCAGCATCTAAGCAATCTGCAAAAATAAATATTGACGCAGTAAAATTGAAAAGGAAATATTTTTGCAGTATAAAATAAAATGTGAATTTTGAAAATAATATTTGCCTCAGTATTTGGGTTGTTCATCATCATTTAATTCGAATTCATCATACCCGAATAGCTTGTGACATGCACAGTGTATCACTATACATGCTACAAGGCCATGCATACATATATATATACACTTGATAAAATTACAGGGACAGGTGAGCACAGGTCAAACCCAAAACGCCAGTTCAACTCAAGTGCAATAAAAATAATGTCACAATATCAACACAAGGTCAAACCCAAGCTCCAAGCTGGATTCAACACAGGTGCAAACTAAAAATGAAATGAAAAAAGAACTGCAAAAAATGATGACCCAACAAATGAACCAGATCAACAATGACTACAACTAGAAAGTCCATACATGTCAAACAGGCAGCAAGCAAAGTCGACAAGTACTTCAAGTACAAATGCACAACTGGATGCATGAATAACACTCAGACTTGGAGTGACAAATATACGAAGTCAACCTAATACAATAGTGGACAGAGTCGAGGCTATAACCTAATTTAACATGCTTAGTTCAAATGGTTATGACAGTCAAACAGAACTAAGGCAGTGGTACAAACTATAAGTGTGTCAACCAAACAACTCAGTGCAACATAGAAACAATGGTCAAATCAAATACAACCAGACAAGTTTTCAATCACAAATCAAAGTTCAAAATGCAAGTTCAAAACACAAGCCAACATACACATATATACATACATGAATGTATGTGTACACATGATGCAAGACCAGTGAACTGCAAAAGTCAACCAGGCTACAAAATGAACAAAATATACATATGCATCTAACCAATAAAAATATACAGCACACATATGATTGCAGTGAAGCTACAATGATGACCAAGGCAACAAGTTCACATTCAAGTACATGAACCAGTGCCAACAGATCAGAGACTAATGTACACATGATTGCAAAAGTGGATCAAATGATCAATGAGCAAAGCTGCACAGTGAAAACTGTATGCAAACCAAATGCCACTAAGTGAATATGATAACACAACAAAACCAAAATATACTTCAGCTACAAAATTTATGCATATAAGGCAATGTCAAAGAACAATGCAAAGCAAAACTTCCAGATGAATACAAGCATCATGTAGCAGTTCCAAACAAATGATATACAACAAGTTCGAACTTATCATGGATCCATAGTGTCATCCCATAAATATCAAGAGCCGATGCCAATAGAGAAAATAACAGACAAGACAAGTCACAGTAGAAATTCACATAGCAACATCATGTAACCAAAATCAGATATATCACAATTCGAATGGTACAAGTAAAATGACCAGAAACAATATCAGTGCAACGGTGATGGCCGAAGACATTATCAAGTCATGGAATCGCATAAAAAAAGTCAAGTGACCGAAGTCAGCAGTTCAATATCAAAGAAATGGCCAAAGTCGAACAAAATCAACATCGTCAAAATCAAGTCAAAGCCAAGGACAATAAGAACGAGAACGAACAGATCAAAGTCAAAACCGTGGTGAGCAAGGAAGACAATGTTAGAGAAATCAAAGCCGTTACCATCAAATATAACAAAAATATACGAGTTGAAGAAGTCAGAAGTCATCACATTCATTTAAGTATAATCAAGTGGCCAAGATAAATCAATTGACAAATTCAAACAAATATATACGAACGAGAAAATAGGGATTCGAACCCTATATAAGTAATCAACATCATCCGCAAAAAGTCATCGAGTTCAAGTACGAAAAACATTAAAGCACGAAAGCATAAATTACATACCGAAGAAAAAATCGAACTCGATCAAATTGGAGCAGCCGAGCGCAAAATCGAAGAGACGATCATTCGACAGAGCAAGCACGCAAGAGCATATAATCGAATGATAAATTGAAGCGCCGCTTCAAAAAGCCCTAATTTTTTAGAAACGAACGAGCAACGAAGAAGCTAATATTTTTCATAAGGAAGAAGGACGGGCCAAAGAAATAAACGAGATAGTATAAAGGGCATTCACATTTATGGGCCGGCTTCTATAATTTATTTAGGCTGTTATATTAGGGTTTATTTCTTTCATTGTTTAAAAGTGTTTTTTAATTTCTCTTTTAAAATTGTAATTTCTAGTCGTGTGACTAGGGACAAACTACGTGGTGTAGTTTGAGAATACGCAACTCAGTGGCCGAGTTGTGGCAGAGTTTTGAGCGTAGAGTTAAGATTAGGCGATAGCGGGTGTCGTGAGTTTACGTGTGTAAGCGTCTGACTGTTTAATTTCTAGTAGAAACCTTGGAGGCAGCACGTAGGCAGGGTTTTGCCAAAGCTGGGTAAATTCTGTGTCGTTCTATTTCTGCATTTATTATTTTTCTATTATCTGTGCTGCTATTATTTTAATATATCTGTGTTGAAATAATTTTATAAGCCTCCATAATAATTTTTATATTTAATAGCATCACCCTATTCACCCCCCTCTAGGGTGAAATCGATCCTACAAGTGGTATCAGAGCTAGGAATAGAAGTCAACTTTTGTTTTTAAAAATTCGATTTTTTTTTCAAAAAACCAATTTTTGTTTGAAAAATTTGAATTTTTGAAATGGCTTCTTTCAAGAATACTTTTGCGAAGGATCAGTCCATAGTTAGACCACCAATGTTCAATGGTGAATATGCTTACTGGAAAAATAGGATGGAAATTTTTCTGAAAACCATTGACGCTTGGGATATTGTTGAGACAAGGTATAGAGCACCAACTAAAATTGTAAATAATCAGGAAATAAATAAACCGAAGGATCAATGGACAGATCTAGAAAATAAGTTACAGCATACTAATGCCAAAGTTGTGAATTCGATTATTTGTTCATTATATCAGTTTCAATTTAATCGTGTCTCACATTGTCTAACTGCGTAGGAAATATGACACACACTAGAAGTGACTCACGAAGGAACATCTCAAGTCAAGGAATCTTGCCTTGCCATGCTGAGTAGCGAAAACGAGAATTTTACAATGGCTAAGGAAGAAAATGTTAAAGAGATGTATGGACGGCTTTCCAACATCGCATACAAATCAAAAGCTCTCGAAAAATCATACACAGAATTGGAAATAGTCCAAAAAATCCTCAGAGTCCTTCCATGAAGATTTGAAGCAAAAGTGACTGCCATTCAAGAATCCAAAGATTTAAAACAATTCAAAGTTAAAGAACTCATCGGAAATCTCACCACTTATGAGCTAGAAATGAAATTCAAGGAAGAATGTGAAGGAGGAGATACTCGAAAGAAATCAATAGCCCTCAAAGGAACAACTAAAAGTGATGATGGTGACGATGATGATGGAGCAGTAGAGTTAGAAATGGTAATAAAGAGATTAAAAAAGTGGAATCGCAAACACGGAAATCCAGCTCTAAATCAATAGTCCTCAAAACCGACACGACTTTGAAAAGAAATCAAAAAGGAGAAATTTTGCAGCCACGTGGAATACAAGTGATGAAGATAATCAAAGTACTAGCAGTTAGAGTGAGAAAGCAGATATGTACCTTCGAGGTAATATAACTAATAGCGACGATGACGAGCCAAGCGAGCTATCAAAACTCACTCACTCACAACTACTTATATATTTTCATGAAGTAAATGGCTGTTTTGAACGACTTACGGAGAAATATGCAAAAGTTGAATCACAAAGAGGTAGTTTGATAGAAGTAAAGGAACAGCTTGAACAATTAGTTAAAAACTATCAAAACAAGTGCCCTAAGTGTGATAAGTGTCCGACAATCGAAGAAGAGATTAAAAAATCAGAAATCAAAATTAAATAGCTTGAAAATGAAATTCTAAGTTTGAAAGAGAGTGAAAATACAAGAAGAGAAAATTCTATTAAGAAGTGCACTCAATTATTAAACGAAAATGAATCTCTCAAAACACAAGTCCAACAATTGTCAACGACTTTAGATAAATTTTCAAAAAGTGAAAAATCGTTGAATATGCGTTTAGGAAAACAAACTGTTAATACAGTTAGACAAGGACTTGGATATAATCAATCAGAAAATGTTAGAAATGAAATTAATCAAGTCAATTCAATGTGCATAATTTGTAGAAAATTTGGACACAATCAAAATAATTGCTGGTATAGACCCAAACACGTAAAAACTATACCAATTTGGGTTCCAAAAGGCACATATATAAAATCTCTCAAAGTTCAACAAACCTGGGTGCCAAAAGGAACATATATAAATAGTTTTGGGTCTCCACAAAATTATTTTTCAAAATATTCTTCCACTAACAATCATGGACCTATAAAAACAAATAGGTCACAAAAATCTTTTATCGTGTAGGAGTGGTGGCAGGCTAAGTAAAACAATAGCGTTATCTGGATTCTGGATGTTCCAGAAACACAACGGGAGACAAAGCAAAGTTCCTTAGCCTAGTACAAAGGTGACAGAATCACAGCGGGCAAACCACGAAAAATTATCGTAAAGGTAAAACAGGTAATGGTATATTTTGAACGATGTATTAAATGTGATAATCTACATCATATCAGATTTGAATTAAAACAGCGAGTAATGTGATGATGAAATGAATGATGATTTTGATTCTGACTTATTCAAAATTATTGGACAATTATATTCTTATGCCAAGAACACTATAAAAATCTTTAGAGTCTTCGAATTACTTCATATACATTAGTTTGGATTAATAATAGTGTTTCATTGGATGATAATACATTTGGTTTTTTTACGGCTGACTCTATATTCATGGTTTTTTGGTTATTTACACGGTCTCAATTCAAATTCAAGAGAATTTCGTTTAAAAGCTGTTAAAAATGATTTCAAGACATTTTGTTGCACACTTCATAATCTGGTCTGTAATATTCAACTAATAACAAGTTTGAACGAAAAGAAATTCAGATGCAGATTACACTGGTAATCTAGTTGATAGAAAAATTACTAATGGAACGTGATTTATTATGAGACATTTAGTAACTGCATCGTTTTTCAAAGAAAACATCTGCATATTTTTCATTTCAAATAATTTTTAAAAAGCATACATTTTTCTTATAAAACCCCTTCTAGAAAATCATTCTTTTTGACCTTGTTTCAGATTAGTCATTTTGGAAAATTTGGTTTTATAATTATTTTTGTATACGATTTTAAATGATTATATTGACTAATCTGACTCCCTAATGATTATCCAAAAGATAAATAGTGATTGAAAAAGTGATGATTTTTAATATTAATCATATATTATAACTTGAGACGGTATATTTAGTAAATTTCTATAGAAATTTGAACAAGAGTTATAAAAACTTTTTGTTGGTAAAAGTTCCATGACCATCTCTATTTCTATCATATTTCTAACGACCATCACTCATCAAAATCAATGTCGATATGTGGTACTTTAAACGGGAATCATTTTTTTCAAAAAAAATTAAAAAAATTAAAAAACAATAAAAAAAACCAAAGTATTCACTCCCATTTAAAAGTCCTCACGGTTATGCATGGGTGAATTACTTGGAATTTGTTATGTGCTTCCTTGCTCGTTTAAAAGTCCTCACGGTTATGCATGTATGGAACGCATATCAAAATTGATTTACTAAATAAACAAGTTGATTCTAATCCGATTTAAAAGTCCTCATGGTTTTGCGTGGTTAGAAGATACTTAAATTCATTTTTTAAAATAAAATTGGAATATTACTAATCTCATTTAAAAGTCCTAACGGTTATGCATGGTTAGTAGATATTCAAATTCCTGGAATAAATATGCCACAAATAGACAAAACTGTATGGTTTTATATGATGACATCATTCCCATCATTCTAAAAGTGGAATATGCGCCTAACAGAGTATTTATGTTTTTTGTTTGATTTTTTTTTGAAATTTAATATTTATATTCGATTGAGTTTTAATGTTGTATTAATATCTATCACTTTATCTCTATTTTTCTAACACTATTACTCTTTTGCCGATAACAAAAGGGGAGAGAAAAGTTAAGATTTTGACAAATAAAGGTCAAATATTTTCTATTTGCATCTAGACTCATTTGCATATTTTTAATTGTATGCATATATGAAGGGGGAGCACTGTGTAGAGAGGGAGCATTCAAATAAGCGGAGCAAATTGAATGATCAAATACATTTAATAAAGTCAAAATCTTAAATATATGTTTGTTATCATCAAAAGGGGGAGATTGTTGAATATGCGACTATATGATTTTTGTTTGATGATAATAAACATATATATTCATTTAAATGTATTTGTTAATGTGCTATTTTATTTTTCACATAATTAAATAAATATTCGGTGAATTAAATAAATAACACAGTATTTAAATTCAAACAGATATTTTATTCAAACGAATATTTATTACAATTTTGAATAGTACAAATTCAAGCTCTCACTATACATATACAATTTTGATTACAATACAAATTCAATTACATCACAATTTATCATTTACAAATACACCTCACTACATATCGCTCATTAACTCGTAATTTATCTACAACTTTATTCCAGATTGAATCCAGCATCTGAGCAATCTGCAAAAATAAATATTGACGCAGTAAAATTGAAAAGGAAATATTTTTGCAGTATAAAATAAAATATGAATTTTGAAAATAATATTTGCCTCGGTTATTATGGTTGTTCGTCATCATTTAATTCGAATTCATCATACACGAATAGCTTGTGATATGCATAGTGTATCACTGTACATGCCACAAGGCCGTGCATACCGATATATATATACACTTGATAAAATTACAGGGACCGGTGAGCACAGGTCAAACCCAAAACGTCGGGTTCAACTCAAATGCAATTAAAATAATGTCACAATATCAGCACAAGGTCAAACCCAAGTTCCAAGCTGGATTCAACACAGGTGCAAATTAAAAATGAAATGAAACAAGAACCGCCAAAAATGATGACCCCAATAAATAAACCAGATCAACAGCGACTAGAGCTAGACAGTCCATACATGTCAACCAGGCAGCAAGCAAAGTCGACAAGTACTTCAAGTATGAATGCACAACTGGATGCATGAATAACACTCAGACTTGGAGTGACAAATATACAAAGTCAACATAATACAATAGTGAATAGAGTCAAGGCTATAACCCAATTCCACATGCTTAGTTCAAATGGTCATGACAGTCAAACAGAACCGAGGCAGTGGTACAAACTACAAGTGTATCAACCAAACAACTCAGTGCAAGATAGAAACATTGGTCAAATCAAATACAACCAGACAAGTTTTCAATCACAAATCAAAGTTCAAAATGCAAGTTCAAAGCACTGATGAACGTATTTCTCTGCAATTTAAACCGTTTATTACATATATTTTTATTTTAATAAAGCGGTATTATACGGGTATTTTGTTGTGGTTTTGCAGATTATTGATTCCAAAGTGCAACGTTGAAATTAATCGGTTATGCCGTCCATTGGTTCAAAAATCACGCAGCAAAGAGTGCAACATTTTGAGCATTGAAATAAATCCAAGCAATATGGACCAATTCAAGCAATGATGTGGACGTATATATGTTCTCTTTCACCAATTCAAGCAAAGGACCAGTTCCTCCTAAAAAGTAGCATAATACATAGCCATGGTATGAAGCAAAATGGGACACATTCAAAAGTAGCTTACGTATGAATTTGGACCAATTCACATATAAAAGTATTTCAAGCAATGACGTGGCAACTTGACTCTTCACCAATTCAAGGAATGGACCCAGTCAGTACAATTATCTTGGCAAATACTAAGAATAGAACCGGTCCTATTGCTAAAAAGACGGACTGATTTTAGGGGTTGAAAGCCTATATATACAGCATTATACAACACCTTGAAATCATCTCTTACCTCATCACTTTTCTTCAAGTTTAGATTTAAATTCAGCACTGTTTTTATTTTCGAACAGAATACATAGGATTGTTGATTAGATTTAGCAATTTATTTATTCTTGTTCTTAGTTATTTTCTGCACTCTTTTCAGTTAGTTAATACTTATTTCAGTTGTTTGCTCCGTTATCTTCTTTTCCGCAATTTCAATTTCTGTTCTGATTTTTTTACAATTCTATATTTTGGTTGCAATTTCGATTAGTTTCGAAATCGATTCGGAGTATATTATTGTTTTTATTTTCTGTTCAAAATTCACCGTCGAATTCGTTTAACACGCCTAAGATTTAACTATGGATTTTAATTGTTTTAAAATACAATTCCGTGTGTTCGACCTGCATACTACACGCCTGTGCGCTTGCAGAATTTATTAAAATTTGTGCTTTTCTAATCAATAGAAAAGTCGCAACAAGTTTTTGGCGCCGTTGCCGGGGAGTTGCTATTTTGAGATTTTCGATTTTTCGTTTTTAAGTCTATTCGTGTTAATTTATTTTACTTTTTTTGCATTAGTTTTCAAAAAAAAAATTGTTTTTTTTGTTTTTCAGTTCCATTCACCAAAGTAGCATTTTACTTTAAAAAAAATCGCATTTTGTTCGTTCGCTGCATTTGCTTTTTCCGTTACATTTTGCATGTGAGTTGCATCTCATTTAGTTGGTTTCTGTTCACATACCCAGCTTACGTTAGTTTAAATTATGTTTCTCACGTTCATGTGTATGCTATCACATATAATCTCACTTTAAGCATTACTAGCTGTCACATATACGTGAACTTCTCCTTTCATTTTTGTGTGTCAACTTACTGCTGCTACACGTTATTTAGTTGCATTGCTATTTTGGTCTATTTTGGTTTCCACGTAACAAAAAAAATTATTATTTTTTTCTCGTTTTTCAAAAATCACGTTTCATTTATATATACACAGTTGCAGTTTAATTTTTTCTAAGCTTATCATCTCTTAGATATCTGACAGGTAGCAACAACATAGGAACCACAAACTTTGGAGTTTGATCCGCTAGCGCTACTCAGCTGCATTGGACGGGCTATCATACACCTCTGTAAGTAATTTTCAACTCTACAGGTGCCCAACTGAAAACTGATTTAATTTACTTTTGCCTGTTACACCTTGATTTGTTTATGCGCGTTTGGGCAAGAAATAATTTTAACCGTTTAGAAAGCCAAAATATTTCATTAAACAAGTCAACGGAAATTTCAAATCAAACAAATATGAGCAATCACGGTTCACAACACAGTTCACACCACAATTCACCGAAATTATCACCTAAATCACATGTTGGAAATAATGAATTTCATGAGAACCGACCATTATCCCTTAGAGACCGATGTTATCCAACACGGACTGTTCAACCTTCGGTTATTTCATTTCCACCTGCCGAAGGAAATAATTTTGAGCTAAAACATTCTTTTATCCAAGGGGTACCAAAATTCACCGGGTCTGAAAATGCATATGAATTTCTTAGTGAATTTGAGTTATATGCTTCTACAACTAAAATGCAACAACTTTCTACTGAATCCATCAAGCTAAGGCTTATTCCATTTGCGCTTCTAGAAAGCGCGAAAAGATGGCTTAATTCTCTTCCTAAAAATTCAATTAAGAGTTGGGACAATTTCGTTACTATATTTTTGAAAAAGTTTTTTCCTTTCCACAAAACTCTTAAAATTCGAACTGAAATCAATCAATTCTCTCAGAATGAAGGAGAAACTTTTTCAAAATACTTTGAAAGGTTCAATCAACTGTTATATAGTTGCCCACATCATGCAATCCCTAAGCACGTTTTGTGCCAAATCGTTTATGAAGGGCTTAACTATCAAACAAGATCCCAACTTGAATCAATGTGCGGAGGAGAATTCATGGCAAAAACTGACGAGGAAGCTTGGGAATTTCTAGAAGAATATTCGGAAAAGGATATGCAATGGAAAACAATTCGTGTTCCAATTCGTGCTCCAAATAGAGGAGTACATGCCATTGACCCATCACATCTTCCTGTAGATACCCAAAATCCTCAAGAAGGAGAAGGACTACCACATTACTACACACAAGACCAAATCAATGATATAGCTCAAAATAGTCCTTATTCATCCACATACAATCCTAACTGGAAGCACCACCCCAATTTTTCATGGTCAAATCCTAACAATGTGGCTAATCCATCACATATGTATCCAATGATACCAAATCCGAATTATCGAGCCCCAACCTCTAATTCTCAAAATTCTCAACCCGCTCCTCAAACAAAACCTTCGAATCAACCATACAGGCATCCTAATTTCAATCCATCAACCCAACCTTCTCATCCTTCACAAGAAATTGCTCGATTGGAAAAACAACTCTCTAAACAAAATGAATAAATCACTAACCAAGATGCGAGAATTGAGCAAATCACTAAACAAAATGAACAAATGTTGATAATGATGAAGGATCTCATGAAAATCAATGAGAAAGGTAAATTGCCTAGTCAAACCGAAGTGAATCCAAAGTATAACTCTCGAGGAGTAAATATTTGTGAGGATGAAAATGTAAATCCGGTTAATGCTGTCACCACATTAAGGTCTGGAAAGAAGGTGGACAACCATGTCGGCAACCCCGACGTCCTTCTTAAGTCTTCCCTTATTCAAAATTCTGAAACTCAGTCAACACCCACTGTTGTCAATGCAAACAACTCTAATTCTTCATCCAAGGTCGGCAGTCCCGACCACTCTTCGCTTTCTAATGTTGGCAACCCCAAAATTTCTACGCCCTTATCTTCACTCTCTAATATCATACCTTCTTCTTCGAATGAAAAAACTTCCGAACGAGTCTATAAGCCCATTGCTCCATTTCCCCATAGACTCAACAAAAAGAAGAAGCCCGCTAATTTTGACCAAATTCTTGAAATCTTCAAACAAGTTCGAGTCAATATTCCACTTCTTGATACCATCGAGCAAATTCCTCAATATGCCAAATGTCTGAAAGAGCTATGTACTCAAAAACGTGCCACTAACGTTCCTAAGACTGCATTTCTAACTGCAAACACTAGCTCTGTCCATTCAAATCACTCCCCAATCAAGTATAAGGACCCCGGTTGTCCTACGATCGGTTGTAAAATCGGTAACACTCACATTAGTCATGCCTTACTCGATCTTGGAGTGAGTGTGAATCTTTTGCCTTATACTGTGTACTGTCAACTTGGACTAGGGGAATTAAAACCTACAAACATCACAATTCAACTAGCTGATCGATCTGTCAAAAAACCATTGGGCACGGTTGAAGATGTTTTGATACAAATCGAGCAATTCTATTTCCCAGTCGATTTCATAGTCCTAGAGACTGCACCTGTCTCAAATCCCAATAGTCAGATTCCTTTGATATTAGGTCGTCCGTTTTTAGCAACATCAAATGCTATCATAAACTGTAGGAATGGTCAACTCCGACTTTCCTTTGGGCACCTAACCATTGAACTAAATATCTTCAATCTTAACAGACAACCAAGGGATTTTGAAACAGAAGAAGTTGACATGATCCAAACAATTGTAGAAAATGATTTTAGTGATATTACGGAGTCTCTTAACATGTGCCTAGATCATTTTAATTCTAATTTAAATGAAGGTGAATACATTTATGAATTAAATGATATGCTATGCTCTTTTCATAATTCACTAGAATTCAATCAGTTGATGTCTACTGAAGCCTCAAAAGAAGTACACCCTAAATTATACCTCAAACCTCTTCCAAACGATCTTAAGTACGCATACTTAGATTCTTCGGAAAAATTCCCGGTAATCTTGGCATCCGATCTCATTAAGGACCAAAAAGAACAACTTTTGAAAATTTTAAGGGAAAATAAAGAGGCAATCGGATGGGTAATCGCTGACATTAAGGGAATTAGTCCATCAATTATTGAACGTCGAATACATTTAGTCGACGAGGCTAAACCCACTCGCGAAGCTCAAAGGCGATTAAACCCTAATATGAGAGAAGTGGCAAAGGAAGAAATTATCAAATGTTTAGACAATAACATTATCTACCCTATCTCTGACAGTACTTGGGTAAGTCCGGTACAAGTTGTACCAAAGAAGTCTGGAATCACTGTGACAACAAATGAGAATAACGAACTTGTTCCGACAAAGGTCAAAACAAAATGGCGCGTTTGCATCGACTATCGAAAACTCAATGCAGCAACAAGAAAAGATCATTTTCCCCTTCCCTTCATTGATCAAATGCTCGAACGCTTAGCCGGTCATGAATACTATTGTTTTCTTGATGGTTACTCCGGCTATAATCAAATTCCCATTGCGTTAGAGGACCAACACAAAACAACGTTCACATGTCCCTTCGGAACATTCGCTTATCGTCGCATGCCCTTCGGTCTTTGTAATGCTCCCGCTACCTTTCAACGATGTATGATGAGTATAATTTCTGATATGGTGGAAGATTTCTTAGAAATATTCATGGACGATTTTTCAATCTATGGGTCATCTTTTGATCAATGCCTCCTTCGTTTAGAACGTGTCTTAAAGCGATGTAAGGAGAAATCTCTTGTTCTTAATTGGGAAAAATGTCATTTTATGGTTAAGTGAGGAATAGTCTTAAGTCATGTTGTCTCTAAAAATGGCCTATGTAACATCCCGCCTTTTCGCATACTTTAAACCGACACACATGCCGATTTAAACCATACGGAAGGGCGGATTTGTTATGGGGTAAATAAGAAAAACAGAGAAGAAATAAAACAAAATAGAATCTCACAGCGGAAGGATAAAATATAATAACAAATATACAGTTCATAAACAGTTTACAAAAGCTTGATTCTTCTTTTACAATAAATATCAGAGTTACACATACCAATACAAGCAATGCAGCGGAATAGAAAGAGTGTGGTGTAATACTATATATAAAATAATACTGATTCTTCGTCTTCGTCCTCCAAAGCTAAAATCTGCTATCCTGAAACGCTCGGACTGACCCGAGCGAATTTGAAAAGACAAAACACTCGAGTCAGACTAGAAATTCTTATGTGAGTTAAATAAACAGAAATAAATATGAGTACAGTAACTCAAGAGATGCTCGGGATTTACATCTCCTAAGGATCCGTTAAACTATTTACTATGTAGTATATTGCGCTATTATAATAGTGTCTATTTATAAAATAAACTTACTTTTTAATAGCGTTAAGGAGTGACCCAATATTCCCCTTAACACAAATAATGCCAATAGTCTATACAGTACCGTAATACCTCCTGATCGGGAGGCTACCAGAGGATACTCCATAGGTACGACACAAATAGAAACTCGTAGTAAAGGCTCGGTATGGTAGGTGACACGGCACAACTAGGCAATGCCAGGGTAGATATACCAATTGCTATCCAGGCTGGTGGAAACGCGTAGCCGCAGTTACCGCCCACCTCGGACTAACTCCCCAAAATCAAAATATAGAAGCGGCCACTGAATCAATCCAAGTCAAAGTATAATATCGAAGAGGAGCGTCCGATCAGAGGAATGACCTCATTGGCCTGAGAATCGCTCCTGTTTTAGCCACCTTATGCCAACTCACGGGAGTTGGGTCCACGTATTTACCTTACAGGAAACGTCGCCACCACCTACTTCATTCTGGAATCTCCACCGCGTACACGGTTAGTCAAAGTGGTTTTCGGTACCGACAGAGAGTATGTCCATATCTGATCCTGGTCTCTTTGCCAACCCATCGTTATTATAACACCGCGGTTATTTAAAAATAGTTTATACTTTAAAACCAGAATATAATCCATTTCAAACCATAATATTTCGATATCATTTCTTCTTTTAAAACCCAAACCAATATGACATCGTTTATCCCAAATATAGTTTTCCAAAATCATAATGCTTTAAACTTCATAACTTCTGAAACCCAAATATTTTCAAGCATAATATTTTGAAATCCATAATTTCAAACCATAACCTTTGAAACTCAAATGGTTTGGATATTCAACGGTATATAGAGTAAATGGTTTAACCTTTAAAGTTTACTTTGTAAAGAAATAATTTCTACGGTTTTATAAATAAAATTCTTTATTTTAAAGTCTAAACCATAACTTAAATATCACTCTTGAGTTCCAAAAATCATTTCAATTTATATACATATATGCCTATATTCATTTGGAGTATTTATATTTCAAAACTAAAGTTGGGGTTTTTTTTTTCTTTCTACAAATCAAATGTTTTATTAATTAGCCTTGCATATACCCATAAACCCATAAATAAATGAGCTCCAATTTTTTAGAAATAAAACATATATATTTTCCAATGCAAATTATACCAGAATATTTTTCCCATTTCAATTTATACTAGAATATTCATTTCAATTTATTTGGGAAAATCCAATTATAAATATCATATCTTAAAGTTCCAAACTTAACATTTAAACATGTGATGTGAATTATCAACTCCATTTTCTTAATTTTCTTCCATTTGTAATAAAGAAATTAAACATCTCTTAATTTCAAAATTTTCAACTTCATATGTATATAAATATGGAAGAAAATATTTATACAGTACACAATTTAAGATTATTATAAACCGTATTCCATCCAAACCATAGAAATTACATTTAAAATAGTTATATATAGACCGCGGTGCCTGTATATAGTTTTCTATCCTATGGTCAAGTGATACAGATATTTATCATTTCAATCCGCAATTTAAAAAAATAAAACTGCGGTTGTATATCATTTCAAACCGCAATCCCGAATGAAATGTAAATGCATACTAACTTGCAGTTTAATGATATCCAAACAAAACATTCATTCAACAACACATCCATCATCCAATCACAACATCGATCAATATCAATCAATAACAATTATATATATGATAATATATAACAGGTGATAACTGGCAGTTTATTCAAATTAAATTTTATCAACTATTAATCTAACAATTTATATTCAGTGATAATTGACATAACTGTTAACTAGCAGTTCATATGCAAACAATAATTTCTAACAGCCAATTAACACGCAATAAATCAATTAAATTAACAGTTACATTCAATAAAATGCAATTCAACAGATATGAATGAAATAACATGCCAAAAGCTCATAAATAAATTTCTATTCATTTCTAAAATTTATTTAACAAACATAAAAGCTTCTAGTAGTTGTGAGTGGGTTAAAACACTCACCTTTTGAATTTAAATCGAATTTAAACCCGATTTAAACCCAAAAATTCGCCCGTCTCAGAATTCGTCCAAACCAGCGTCATCGAGTCCGGAATTAAATTACGATCCTAACAAAAAAAATCGCGCGTAAATCGGATATCGTATGCAAAAGTTAGAGCGAAAATTGCGAGTTGAAAAATCAAAATTAAATTAAACAAAAGGGTGCACAATTCACTCACATTCAATATGTACACGTCATCCTACTGTGCACGCACCTCCTTCCAGAACGCACGCAAGCAGCCGCCTCTAAATTTTCGAAACCCAAATCAAAAATTCCCGCCAATCCAACCGTTGAAACTCGAAACAAACTACATAGATGCGATCCCCTCGGTTCCCTCTCCAAAACCCAGAAATGTTTTTCCGATCCGACAACTTTTGTTACGGCGATGATGAACGGTTTTGGGGCTGTTTGAATTTATTCTGGATGAACGACAGCTCCAATTGAAAAACGAATTACACCATGAGATTACGCGTATCGAATACTTCAACATATATTTTTTTCAGAATTTTCTGAAATTTTTGAGTTTTGACTTTTGATTTTGAACTGTGGATGGATCTGGAATTGGATCTGAGATGTATACATTTGGGGAAGAGAAAGGAGTGAAGAAATGAACTTACAGCAAAAGAATAGAGACTAGGGTTTTTAGCTGTATATTTATAGATAGGCTAGAGGTAGGGTAGCTAGACTGGATACGCGAACGTGCGTGACAAACCATGGTCCAAAAAGCCCGCTATGCCTCCGGAGCCAAATTTGTTAAAACTATATATCCAAATAGGTGTTTTAAAATATTCTGAACGCGATGGAAAAAGTTTCGCGACCAAATTCGATCGTATGAAGAAGTTATGCAAAAAAAAACAAAAATTTCAAATTGATTTCAAAATGCGTAAATTTCAAGGCGTTTCGAGTCCGTACGATCAAACGACCAGTCCGATCGCTACGAAACTTGAAACATTATTATAATTCACCGTTACAGATCCGATGAAACTGGTTTCGTCGAAATCCGAGTCCGTGACAAAAATGACTATTTTTAATATTTATTAAATAAATTAAAATAAATCATAAAATCCAAATTTTCTTTCAACTTTAAATATTGGCCAAATTTCATTACTTATATAATCCAATCAATTCCAAATAATTTAGCAAGCTTGGATGTGAATTAAAATTTATAAGTATATAAATTTCGCAGTGTTAACCTCTGCGTTTTCTTATTATTTGGGAATTATAAATTTTATTCGCAAAACCCAATTATTAAATCATATACTTATACTCTCATCTTAAATCTAATTATATAAATAACTTGATTTCTATTATCCAACTCAAAATATATCAATTATTCTCCAACTACATAGTTAACGTTTCTTTTATATATCACTGTGGTACTATTTCAAAATGTTCATCTTTTGTTTGCATAAATTACTGTATTTAGATAAAATTGTAATTTTGGTAACTTATCACATAAATAAACTTAAAACCTCAACTAATACATTCCACCTTTGTTTCATCTTATTCATTCACTCATCAATATTCCGTACTAACTACAAAATTTAGTGTATTCCTTTAAATTGATCAAAATAAGACTTATCAACTAATAGAAAGATTTACGTACAAAATTTATTGTCATACATCTAATTTACAAGCCTATACTTAATTATTATCCTACAATACGTTTTACGTTACTATAATGTTCATTCTTCCGTTCCTACGTTTCTATAAATTTATTTAACGCAACACTTAATCTACACCTATTGCGATATTTCAAATTTACTTGAATGAACAATTTCTTTACTCAAAATAGTTGTTGTAAACTCTTAATTCCACATTTATAAGTGTATTATTATTTTCACTCAAATATTATACATATATATAGAGTATTGGGTTTTTATTTAATCATCATTTATCATATATATTAATTAATTAAATTCAATATTTAAGTCTGACTAAATTTATTCCCCAAATACACATTTACCTTTCTCAACCAATAAATATAACCAATCAAATTCTCATTTTATTGAACCTTGGTCAATTCCACACGTTAATTTTACTTAAAGTCTCAATTAATTAATTTACCTCGGTTTCATTACCTTATTACCTTATATGCATAATTGACATGGTTATATCTTCCATTACATCAATAATTTATCATTTCATCTTACCATTTATCTACGTATCCTTTTATTGCACTGATTGAAATAAATTCACTTATTAAATTCCCAATTCCACCCTTCTATTCAAACCAAGTATCATGCTATGATAATATTTTACGTTGGTTACACAAAAAAAATCAACTTTTTATCGTTATCAATTAAACATACATTAATTGCACAAATTAAAGGAATTAATTGCCATTTATCCAATTAAATTTTTCATACATCAATCTATTTCATCTAAATCCTTACCTATGAATATTGCAACCTTTAATTCCATTAAATACCAATTAACCCAAATTATTTCATTTATTCTAAGTCATATCACTAAAATAATTCATCATAATAAACTTAAAATCTATACGTTTATTGATTTATTTCTATTTGTCTTATGTTAAATTCTAAATTTAGTAAGACAACCTAAAGTACTCCATTCAATCGATAGTCCCTTTCAATTGTTAATACGTACTTAAATTTCTACAGTTGCCTTCCATCTGCACTTCCGTTACTATGATAAAAATTAGTAACGTTTATGCCATCAATCCATCATAATTACTTACCCTTAATTGAGTTTGATTTCCAAATAAATTTGCTGACCCTTAATTAGACAATTTATAAAAGTTTGTCATCATACCTATAGTTCTACGCTTATGCTATGTCTTAAATTTCAATAAATTTATAAATTTTGAGATGTTCATTAGGGTTTACAAATTTATTGACTTGCAATAACAGGGTTTCTTAATCTATTCAATTTATCGTTCACAATCTTTTATTGCATTAAATTGGTTTAATATTCCCATATTAAATTTTATGTCCAGGTAAGAATTTTTCTTTCTTTCTCTACTTAATTCATTTGAATTTTATTCAAATGTCTTTAAATAGGTTTCTAAGTCACTTCTATATAATTTATTCTAGCCTTCATTTTAATATTTATCTACCACCTTTATTCTTTCAACTAAAATAAATTACAAAAATCCTATTAAACAAACAATTTTAAATGTTCGAACTTAACGGGTCGTTACACTCTCCCCCACTCAAAACTTTTCGTCCCCGAAAAGGAAAAGGAAGGGAGAAGGAAGAATAAACAGTACATCTTATTTCAAATATTAACTTATAAACAATATTTTACTGGATTAATTTCCTTTAATGAAATACACTTGTTTTATAATCATTATGTCTTTTAAGACTTGAATTATTAAAGTTGGAAAAATATTTTTAACAAAATTCTAAGTCCAAAATTTACAGAAAATTTTTGGCAGAGTCTCCTTTGTACGGAGAGATTCTGGAGAAAATAAAATATCAAAATATAACAAATATATTACAAATATTATCAAAATATTATATCCCAACACGAGAAATTATATAAAATAACGCTATAAAACGTAATCCGGAAACGTACCTATTTGTCGGGCAATATACGCTTATTATTATGGAACCAAAAGCAGTAGCAGTTGCTTCCATAACCTGCATTCACTTATATAATCTAAAAGTTAAATATCTATATTACAGCGAAATGTTTGGGTAGATTCAATCATTCATATCCAAATCAAATGCAACAACCATACATTTTAACAAACAGCACACACCACAAACAACAATCATTCAATCAACAACCATTAGTTGTTAGGGTTCAAATTCTGAAATTTTACGGAGTGAGAAATAACTATCAAGTGCATCCGTTACTCAACAGTCTTAGATGGAATAGAGATAGATTATTGTTCCTCCAACAACTCCAAAATTCCTTACCCAACAACCATACATCAACCAAACAATTCAAATCAACACCACAATAGCTTATTATATATTTATTTCATAATTCAGTGGTTTGATTTTCTTTCCTTCATTTATGGAGGAATTTCTTTTTTTTCTTACAAGTTTTATTTTCCAATTATCACAAAATTCATTATACTTGTATTTCCTTTATTACTTAAGTTTATAGAATAAATTCTCATTAATAACAACAAAGATTTTGAATATCTTCATTTCCTTACTCTTCACTTGTAAGATTTCCCTTAAATTCTAAATCTGCTACCATTCATTCTTATAAGTGGAAGTTTTTATTTTCTCTTTAACTATGGATTGCAGACATTTCAATTTTTCCTACTTTCCATTATATTGGAATAGGGGAGATTAAAACGTACTTAAGGGAATAATCATATAATAATTTCTTATTTTGAATTTCATGTTATATACTCAGGTTCACATCATCTATTAATAATTCTTAACTTTATCTTCAATAAAATTTCAAATATAACCTAAGTTTATAGCATTTAATTCTTATTATAACAGTAGTTTATTGAATACTTCATTATTTCCAAAATTCTACTTGTATAATATCCTATTTAAAATTCTTATTTAACATTTCAACTTTTATATTTGGGTAAGTTATTTATGTTAAGGAAATTGCAATTAAACTTATACAAGTTTAATCTCCATTCTTTTAATTAAATTTAATGTTTATCCATATTACTCTTTGTCTCATATGTATGCAAATTCCTCTTTATAGCTTTGCAATTATTCTCTTATTTCAATTAGAGGTTTCAATTCATTCGTTCTTCAATAAATCTTTTCCATTATTTATCAGTTAAAAACTTTTACTTCCCTTATACCTAGCATTAACTTTCTTACTTAATATTTCACTAACAAATTTTAAACAATTAATTAACGGAAAAATTTAGAATTAAATACCGGGTCAAATTTTAATCTATTTCAAAATAATAGATAAATAAGTTCTTACAACTTTTATATCTCTAATTATATTTAGAACAATAAAAGAAAATTTTTAGAAAATTTCAAAATAAATCTGCAGTAGAATTTACTACAGTGGCCTTTCCCCTTCGAAACTCGAAAATGAAAGTCGATGATGCGGCCGTCATCACCGAATTTATTTTCCAGCGACAGAGAGGGAAGTACAGAATTTAATTCTTTTCCAAAATCTTCTTTAAAACAATTCTTCCAATTTATACGAAATATTTATATAAGAAAATACTTATAAACCGAACCATTATTTTTCATAAATTCTTTGAAAACATATTTGGAAAAATCCCGGACTTAAGTTCTAAAATCTCCAATTTGATTTATCATAATTTCAAGTTAGCTTCAGTTATTATAGATATTTTTATTTTCTAACACCCAATCTATAGCAACCAAATATATATATATATATATATATATATATATATATATCTTTATAAAACTATTTTTTATATATAGAAAATATAATAGGCAAAATTATTTCATTCACCTATATTAAAAACAAATATTATGTCGGTCTGTCCTATTAAGTGTTTAGAAATCCCTATTGATGACATAGCGTCCCATGCATCAACCAGAATTTATAAATACAAAGCGGAACAGATTAACACAATATAAAAATCTTTTTATAACACTAACATGTACGCTCTCTCATATATATACGCTCAGTGACTCCCATAGGATATTACTACCCTATTAACAAAGAGTCAAACCCCACAAAGCCAAGGTTTATCGCTAAACCAAAGCTCTGATACCAGATGTAACATCCCGCCTTTTCGCATACTTTAAACCGACACACATGCCGATTCAAACCATACGGAAGGGCGGATTTGTTATGGGGTAAATAAGAAAAACAGAGAAGAAATAAAACAAAATAGAATCTCACAGCGGAAGGATAAAATATAATAACAAATATACAGTTCATAAACAGTTTATAAAAGCTTGATTCTTCTTTTACAATAAATATCAGAGTTACACATACCAATACAAGCAATGCAGCGGAATAGAAAGAGTGTGGTGTAATACTATATATAAAATAATACTGATTCTTCGTCTTCGTCCTCCAAAGCTAAAATCTGCTATCCTGAAACGCTCGGACTGACCTGAGCGAATTTGAAAAGACAAAACACTCGAGTCAGACTAGAAATTCTTATGTGAGTTAAATAAACAGAAATAAATATGAGTACAGTAACTCAAGAGATGCTCGGGATTTACATCTCCTAAGGATCCGTTAAACTATTTACTATGTAGTATATTGCGCTATTATAATAGTGTCTATTTATAAAATAAACTTACTTTTTAATAGCGTTAAGGAGTGACCCAATATTCCCCTTAACACAAATAATGCCAATAGTCTGTACAGTACCGTAATACCTCCTGATCGGGAGGCTACCAGAGGATACTCCATAGGTACGACACAAATAGAAACTCGTAGTAAAGGCTCGGTATGGTAGGTGACACGGCACAACTAGGCAATGCCAGGGTAGATATACCAATTGCTATCCAGGCTGGTGGAAACGCGTAGCCGCAGTTACCGCCCACCTCGGACTAACTCCCCATAATCAAAATATAGAAGTGGCCACTGAATCAATCCAAGTCAAAGTATAATATCGAAGAGGAGCGTCCGATCAGAGGAATGACCTCATTGGCCTGAGAATCGCTCCTGTTTTAGCCACCTTATGCCAACTCACGGGAGTTGGGTCCACGTATTTACCTTACAGGAAACGTCGCCACCACCTACTTCATTCTGGAATCTCCACCGCGTACACGGTTAGTCAAAGTGGTTTTCGGTATCGACAGAGAGTATGTCCATATCTGATCCCGGTCTCTTTGCCAACCCATCGTTATTATAACACCGCGGTTATTTAAAAATAGTTTATACTTTAAAACCAGAATATAATCCATTTCAAACCATAATATTTCGATATCATTTCTTCTTTTAAAACCCAAACCAATATGACATCGTTTATCCCAAATATAGTTTTCCAAAATCATAATGCTTTAAACTTCATAACTTCTGAAACCCAAATATTTTCAAGCATAATATTTTGAAATCCATAATTTCAAACCATAACCTTTGAAACTCAAATGGTTTGGATATTCAACGGTATATAGAGTAAATGGTTTAACCTTTAAAGTTTACTTTGTAAAGAAATAATTTCTACGGTTTTATAAATAAAATTCTTTATTTTAAAGTCTAAACCATAACTTAAATATCACTCTTGAGTTCCAAAAATCATTTCAATTTATGTACATATATGCCTATATTCATTTGGAGTATTTATATTTCAAAACTAAAGTTGGGGTTTTTTTTTTCTTTCTACAAATCAAATGTTTTATTAATTAGCCTTACATATACCCATAAACCCATAAATAAATGAGCTCCAATTTTTTAGAAATAAAACATATATATTTTCCAATGCAAATTATACCAGAATATTTTTCCCATTTCAATTTATACTAGAATATTCATTTCAATTTATTTGGGAAAATCCAATTATAAATATCATATCTTAAAGTTCCAAACTTAACATTTAAACATGTGATGTGAATTATCAACTCCATTTTCTTAATTTTCTTCCATTTGTAATAAAGAAATTAAACATCTCTTAATTTCAAAATTTTCAACTTCATATGTATATAAATATGGAAGAAAATATTTATACAGTACACAATTTAAGATTATTATAAACCGTATTCCATCCAAACCATAGAAATTACATTTAAAATAGTTATATATAGACCGCGGTGCCTGTATATAGTTTTCTATCCTATGGTCAAGTGATACGGATATTTATCATTTCAATCCGCAATTTAAAAAAATAAAACTGCGGTTGTATATCATTTCAAACCGCAATCCCGAATGAAATGTAAATGCATACTAACTTGCAGTTTAATGATATCCAAATAAAACATTCATTCAACAACACATCCATCATCCAATCACAACATCGATCAATATCAATCAATAACAATTATATATATGATAGTATATAACAGGTGATAACTGGCAGTTTATTCAAATTAAATTTTATCAACTATTAATCTAACAATTTATATTCAGTGATAATTGACATAACTGTTAACTAGCAGTTCATATGCAAACAATAATTTCTAACAGCCAATTAACACACAATAAATCAATTAAATTAACAGTTACATTCAATAAAATGCAATTCAACAGATATGAATGAAATAACATGCCAAAAGCTCATAAATAAATTTCTATTCATTTCTAAAATTTATTTAACAAACATAAAAGCTTCTAGTAGTTGTGAGTGGGTTAAAACACTCACCTTTTGAATTTAAATCGAATTTAAACCCGATTTAAACCCAAAAATTCGCCCGTCTCAGAATTCGTCCAAACCAGCGTCATCGAGTCCGGAATTAAATTACGATCCTAACAAAAAAAATCGCGCGTAAATCGGATATCGTATGCAAAAGTTATAGCGAAAATTGCGAGTTGAAAAATCAAAATTAAATTAAACAAAATGGTGCACAATTCACTCACATTCAATATGTACACGTCATCCTACTGTGCACGCACCTCCTTCCAGAACGCACGCAAGCAGCCGCCTCTAAATTTTCGAAACCCAAATCAAAAATTCCCGCCAATCCAACCGTTGAAACTCGAAACAAACTACATAGATGCGATCCCCTCGGTTCCCTCTCCAAAACCCAGAAATGTTTTTCCGATCCGACAACTTTTGTTACGGCGATGATGAACGGTTTTGGGGCTGTTTGAATTTATTCTGGATGAACGAAAGCTCCAATTGAAAAACGAATTACACCATGAGATTACGCGTATCGAATACTTCAACATATATTTTTTTCAGAATTTTCTGAAATTTTTGAGTTTTGACTTTTGATTTTGAACTGTGGATGGATCTGGAATTGGATCTGAGATGTATACATTTGGGGAAGAGAAAGGAGTGAAGAAATGAACTTACAGCAAAAGAATAGAGACTAGGGTTTTTAGCTGTATATTTATAGATAGGCTAGAGGTAGGGTAGCTAGACTGGATACGCGAATGTGCGTGACAAACCATGGTCCAAAAAGCCCGCTATGCCTCCGGAGCCAAATTTGTTAAAACTATATATCCAAATAGGTGTTTTAAAATATTCTGAACGCGATGGAAAAAGTTTCGCGACCAAATTCGATCGTATGAAGAAGTTATGCAAAAAAAAACAAAAATTTCAAATTGATTTCAAAATGCGTAAATTTCAAGGCGTTTCGAGTCCGTACGATCAAACGACCAGTCCGATCGCTACGAAACTTGAAACATTATTATAATTCACCGTTACAGATCCGATGAAACTGGTTTCGTCGAAATCCGAGTCCGTGACAAAAATGGCTATTTTTAATATTTATTAAATAAATTAAAATAAATCATAAAATCCAAATTTTCTTTCAACTTTAAATATTGGCCAAATTTCATTACTTATATAATCCAATCAATTCCAAATAATTTAGCAAGCTTGGATGTGAATTAAAATTTATAAGTATATAAATTTCGCAGTGTTAACCTCTGCGTTTTCTTATTATTTGGGAATTATAAATTTTATTCGCAAAACCCAATTATTAAATCATATACTTATACTCTCATCTTAAATCTAATTATATAAATAACTTGATTCTATTATCCAACTCAAAATATATCAATTATTCTCCAACTACATAGTTAACGTTTCTTTTATATATCACTGTGGTAATATTTCAAAATGTTCATCTTTTGTTTGCATAAATTACTGTATTTAGATAAAATTGTAATTTTGGTAACTTATCACATAAATAAACTTAAAACCTCAACTAATACATTCCACCTTTGTTTCATCTTATTCATTCACTCATCAATATTCCGTACTAACTACAAAATTTAGTGTATTCCTTTAAATTGATCAAAATAAGACTTATCAACTAATAGAAAGATTTACGTACAAAATTTATTGTCATACATCTAATTTACAAGCCTATACTTAATTATTATCCTACAATACGTTTTACGTTACTATAATGTTCATTCTTCCGTTCCTACGTTTCTATAAATTTATTTAACGCAACACTTAATCTACACCTATTGCGATATTTCAAATTTACTTGAATGAACAATTTCTTTACTCAAAATAGTTGTTGTAAACTCTTAATTCCACATTTATAAGTGTATTATTATTTTCACTCAAATATTATACATATATATAGAGTATTGGGTTTTTATTTAATCATCATTTATCATATATATTAATTAATTAAATTCAATATTTAAGTCTGACTAAATTTATTCCCCAAATACACATTTACCTTTCTCAACCAATAAATATAACCAATCAAATTCTCATTTTATTGAACCTTGGTCAATTCCACACGTTAATTTTACTTAAAGTCTCAATTAATTAATTTACCTCGGTTTCATTACCTTATTACCTTATATGCATAATTGACATGGTTATATCTTCCATTACATCAATAATTTATCATTTCATCTTACCATTTATCTACGTATCCTTTTATTGCACTGATTGAAATAAATTCACTTATTAAATTCCCAATTCCACCCTTCTATTCAAACCAAGTATCATGCTATGATAATATTTTACGTTGGTTACACAAAAAAAAATCAACTTTTTATCGTTATCAATTAAACATACATTAATTGCACAAATTAAAGGAATTAATTGCCATTTATCCAATTAAATTTTTCATACATCAATCTATTTCATCTAAATCCTTACCTATGAATATTGCAACCTTTAATTCCATTAAATACCAATTAACCCAAATTATTTCATTTATTCTAAGTCATATCACTAAAATAATTCATCATAATAAACTTAAAATCTATACGTTTATTGATTTATTTCTATTTGTCTTATGTTAAATTCTAAATTTAGTAAGACAACCTAAAGTACTCCATTCAATCGATAGTCCCTTTCAATTGTTAATACGTACTTAAATTTCTACAGTTGCCTTCCATCTGCACTTCCGTTACTATGATAAAAATTAGTAACGTTTATGCCATCAATCCATCATAATTACTTACCCTTAATTGAGTTTGATTTCCAAATAAATTTGCTGACCCTTAATTAGACAATTTATAAAAGTTTGTCATCATACCTATAGTTCTACGCTTATGCTATGTCTTAAATTTCAATAAATTTATAAATTTTGAGATGTTCATTAGGGTTTACAAATTTATTGACTTGCAATAACAGGGTTTCTTAATCTATTCAATTTATCGTTCACAATCTTTTATTGCATTAAATTGGTTTAATATTCCCATATTAAATTTTATGTCCAGGTAAGAATTTTTCTTTCTTTCTCTACTTAATTCATTTGAATTTTATTCAAATGTCTTTAAATAGGTTTCTAAGTCACTTCTATATAATTTATTCTAGCCTTCATTTCAATATTTATCTACCACCTTTATTCTTTCAACTAAAATAAATTACAAAAATCCTATTAAACAAACAATTTTAAATGGTCGAACTTAACGGGTCGTTATAGCCTAGAAGTTGACAAATCTAAAGTTGATCTTATTGTGGGCCTTCCTCCTCCACGGCCCGTAAAGGACATTCGCTCATTTCTCGGCCATGCAGGATTCTATAGGAGGTTCATTAAAGATTTTTCAAAAATTTCAAAACCTCTTTCGAATCTTCTGGCTAAAGACGTTAAATTTGAATTTTCCAATGAATGTGAAACGTCTTTTGAAACCCTCAAATCGATCTTGACCACTGCACCTATCATCCAACCTCCAAATTGGACTTTGCCTTTCGAATTAATGTGCGACGCTTCTGATTATGCCATTGGAGCCATCTTAGGTCAACGAATCGATAAACTTCCTCGAGTCATCTATTATGCTAGCAAAACTCTTAATGAAGCTCAATTGAATTACTTAACCACAGAAAAAGAGTTTTTAGCAGTTATCTTTGCCCTCGATAAGTTTAGATCATATCTCATAGGTTCTAAGGTCATAGTTTACACCGATCATGCCGCCTTGCGGTATTTACTCACGAAAAAGGATACCAAACCCCGCTTAATCCGTTGGATTCTCCTTCTTCAAGAGTTTGACCTAGAAATACGAGATAAAAAGGGTTCTGAAAATGTCGTAGCTGACCATCTTTCTCGTATAGTGCATGAAAACTATGATAACTCTCAAATCAACGATCATTTTCCCGATGAACAAATTCTTTCACTCTCTAGTGCCCCATGGTACGCGGACATCGTAAATTATCTTGTCACAAATGAAACACCTTCCCATTGGTCAAAACAAGATAAACAAAAATTTCTCTCCAACGTTCGAAACTTTTACCGGGACGATCCTTATCTTTTCAAATATTGCACTGATCAAATCATTCGCAGATGTGTCCCAGAACATGAATTCCATAGCATCCTCTCTTTTTCACATAATCAAGCATGTGGAGGACATTTTGGAGCAAAGAAAACTGCTGCCAAGGTGTTACAGTGCGGTTTTTATTGGCCTTCTCTTTTTCGTGATGCCCACGAATTTTGCTCCAAATGCGCTAGATGTCAACAAACAGGTCGTATTTCCAAACGTGACATGATGCCCCTAAATCCGATCCTTGTCATCGAAATTTTTGATGTTTGGGGCATCGATTTCATGGGTCCTTTTCCTAATTCTTTTGGAAATCTCTACATCCTACTTGCAGTAGATTACGTGTCTAAATGGGTTGAGGTCATTCCTACCAAAACGAATGACAGTAAAGTTGTTGTCAAATTTTTGAAAGAAAACATATTTTCCCGTTTTGGCACACCTCGAGCCATTATAAGTGATAACGGTTCTCATTTTTGTAATCGTGCTTTTGAATCTCTTCTTAAGAAATATTCTATCACTCATAAACTATCTACTCCATATCATCCACAGACCAACGGTCAAGTTGAGATTTCCAATAGACAAATTAAACAAATTCTTGAAAAGACGGTTAACTCCAACAGAAAAGATTGGTCATCTAAATTGATAGACGCCCTTTGGGCATTTCGCACAGCTTATAAAACCAATCTAGGAATGTCACCATACCGATTAGTCTTTGGAAAAGCATGCCATTTACCCGTTGAGCTCGAGCACCGCGCACTTTGGGCAATCAAATACCTTAATTTTGACATAGAAAAAGCCGGATCACATCGTAAATTACAATTGTCAGAATTAGAAGAACTAAGAAATGAAGCGTACGAAAATGCAAAGATTTATAAAGAGAAAACCAAATTCTATCATGATAAATCCATACTTCGTAAGACATTCGAAGTAGGTCAGAAAGTTCTCTTATATAATTCCAGACTTCATTTATTTCCGGGAAAATTGAGATCCCGTTGGACAGGTCCATATATTGTGAAAACAGTATACCCTTATGGCGTAGTTGAAATTGAAAATCCTAGGGACGGTTCCATTTCAAAGGTCAATGGACAACGCTTGAAGCCATTTCCAGAGTTTGAACAGCACGAGGACGATGAGTTCGTGGATCTTCACGAACCTAGCTATTCGGCATGAGCCGCTCACTATCTTGCACATATCAGGTTGTATTTTTTTAGTTTTTTTCTTCTATTTTGCATTTTCATTCTATTTGACAGTTGGGACACTGTCTCATTCCAGTGTGGGAGGGACGCATATCTCATTCTGTTTGTTCATATTTCATAGTGTAGCATCATTTTTTTTTAAAAATCATCTCATTATTTGTTTTCAAATTTCTTTTCAATTTTTTTTCATTTCCCAATATTTTTAGGACTTCGATTTATTTTTAATTAGTCAAGACAAAGTAAGTAAGCAGTTGAAGTCAATTGATGAAGATTTTTGTGAATCACTAATTTCAAATGTAAAATATAATGAAAAGTTGAATTACAAGCGATAATAGTGAGGTTAGTATATAGGGGGATTCATAGGTGATGGTTATGAAATCTTTTCTAAACTGTAGTCTTTGTTTAAAAAAAATGGCAGATCTAAAGTACATGCGTTGACATCTCAAATCATTAAAGTTAAGTGGTGCTAAGTTGATTTGCATAACACTCTTTAGCTCTTCTCAAAAAAAAAAAACTAATAAGAAACACCTACAGTCGATAGGTGTGCACACTTGTGAAAGTGTGTGCACTCGCCACGCTCTATACTCTTCTCACGTAAGCCCGCAAGGCAGTGCATGGATGGTATATCTGGCCTCAGCATTCTGAGTTAGGTGTATAAATAATTAAATAAATAATCACCTAAGGATTACCGACCTTTTCTGACATAGTCAGCGTCGGTTTGCACAATCCGTCAAGCTCTGTCCCAACTCTCACGTAAGCCCGCGAGGCAGTGCATGGGTGGTATGCCTTGGTCCAAAGGATAGGTGTAAAAAAAAAAGAGAAGAAAAAAAAAACTAGTAAAGAGAGACTAAGCTTTGAAACCCAAACACTTCTTGACTTTGTTAATTTGGCTTGTTTTACAAATGGAAATGAAAAATACCATTTTGAAAAAAACTGTGATCAACAGTGAAGAATTTATTTCATGGCTGCACTATGTTATCGACCGAAACAACTGGCCAAACTAGAATTTAATGTATGAAAACTTGAGTTACATTGAAATTTGTGATTAGCGAGGAACCAAAAATTTGAAGAAGTTGACTAAAACTGATATACATTATTTTGTTGCAACTATTTTGAAGTAAATCGAGTCTCCATTTGTGTAGAATTTTGCATTCATGTAGTACATTAGAATCATCACATACTGCATTTGGATTTTGTGGGTAGTATCCACTGAAAACCCTCACGAGACACCACTCGTCCTACTAGGGACACCTAGAGGTTTAACGGCTTGTTGCATACGCTCAATGCAATCGTGTTTCCTATGAAAAAAGATTTAGTTAGTTTTATTTTCTTGCTTATTCGAGGACGAATAAAGTTCTAGTGTGGGGGTATTTGATGAACATATTTCTCTGCAAGTTAAACCGTTTATTTCATATATTTTTATTTTAATAAAGCGGTATTATACGGGTATTTTGTTGTGGTTTTGCAGATTATTGATTCTAAAGTGCAACGTTGAAATTAATCGGTTATGCCGTCCATTAGTTCAAAAATCACGCAGCAAAGAGTGCAACATTTTGAGCATTGAAATAAATCAAAGCAATATGGACCAATTCAAGCAATGATGTGGACGTATATATGTTCTCTTTCACCAATTCAAGCAAAGGACCAGTTCCTCCTAAAAAGTAGCATAATACATTGCCATGATATGAAGCAAAATGGGACACATTCAAAAGTAGCTTATGTATGAATTTGGACCAATTCACATATAAAAGTATTTCAAGCAATGACGTGGCAACTTGACTCTTCACCAATTCAAGGAATGGACCCAGCCAGTACAATTATCTTGGCAAATACTAAGAATAGAACCGGTCCTATTGCTAAAAAGATGGACTGATTTTAGGGGTTGAAAGCCTATATATACAGCATTATACAACACCTTGAAATCATCTCTTACCTCATCACTTTTCTTCAAGTTTAGATTTAAATTCAGCACTGTTTTTATTTTCGAACAGAATACATAGGATTGTTGATTAGATTTAGCAATTTATTTATTCTTGTTCTTAGTTATTTTCTGCACTCTTTTCAGTTAGTTAATACTTATTTCAGTTGTTTGCTCTGTTATCTTCTTTTCCGCAATTTCAATTTCTGTTCTGATTTTTTTACAATTCTATATTTTGGTTGCAATTTCGATTAGTTTCGAAATCGATTCGGAGTATATTATTGTTTTTATTTTCTGTTCAAAATTCACCGTCGAATTCGTTTAACACGCCTAAGATTTAACTATGGATTTTAATTGTTTTAAAATACAATTCCCTGTGTTCGACCTGCATACTACACGCCTGTGAGCTTGCAGAATTTATTAAAATTTGTGCTTTTCTAATCAATAGAAAAGTCGCAACAAGCACAAGCTAACATACACATATATACATACATGAATGTATGTATATGCATGATGCAAGACCGGTGAACTGCCAAAGTCAACCAGGCTACAAAATGAACAAAATATACATGTGCATCTAACCAAAGCAAATATACAACACACATATGATTGCAGTGAAGCTACAATGATGACCAAGGCAACAAGTTCACATTCAAGTACACGAACCAGTGCCAACAGATCAGAGACTAATGTACACATGAATGCAACAGTGGATCAAATGATCAATGAGCAAGGCTGCACAGCTGTATGCAAACCAAATGCCACCAAGTGAATATGATAACACAGCAAAACCAAAATAAACTTCAGCTACAAAATGTATGCATATAAGGCAATGTCAAAGAACAAAGCAACGCAAAACTTCCAGATGAATACAAGGATCATGTAGCAGTTCCGAACAAATAATATACAGCAAGTTCGAACTTATCATGGATCCATAGTGTCATCCCATAAATATCAAGAGTCGATGCCAACAGAGAAAATAACAGACAAGCCAAAGCCACAGTAGAAATTCACATAGCGGCATCATGTAACCAAAATCAGATATATCACAATTCGAATGGTACAAGTAAAATGACCAGAAACAATATCAGTGCAACGGTGTTGGCCGAAGACATTATCAAGTCATGGAATCCCATAAACAAAGTCAAGTGACCGAAGTCAGCAGTTCAATATCAAAGAAATGGTCAAAGTCGAACGAAATCAGCATCGTCAAAATCAAGTCAAAGCCGAGGACAACAAGAACAAGAACAAACATATCAAAGTCAGAACCATGGTGAGCAAGGAAAACAATGTCAGAGAAATCAAAGCCGTGACCATCAAGTAGCACAAAAATATACGAATTGAAGAAGTCAGAAGTCATCACATTCATTCCAGTATAATCAAGCGGTCAAGATAAATCAATTGACAAATTCAAAAAAATATATACGAATAAAAAAATAGGAATTCGAACCCTATATAAGCAATCAACATCATCGGCAAAAAGTCAACGAGTTCATGTACAAAAAACATTAAAGCACAAAAGCATAAATTACATACCGAAGCAAAAATCGAACTCGATCAAATTGGAGCAGCCGAGTGCAAAATCGAAGAGATGGCTATTCGACAGAGCAAGCACGCAAGAGCATATAATCGAATAATTAATTGAAGCGGCGCTTCAAAAAGCCCTAATTTTTTAGAAACGAACGAGCAACGAAGAAGCTAATATTTTTCACAAGGAAGAAGGACGGGCCGAAGAAATAAACGAGATAGTATAAGGGCATTCACATCTATGGGCCGACTTCTATAATTTATTTGGGCTGTTATATTAGGGTTTGTTTATTTCATTGTTTAAAAGTGTTTTTTAATTTTTCTTTTAAAATTGTAATTTCTAGTCGTGTGACTAGGGGACAAAATAAGTGGCGTAGTTTGAGAATTCGCAACACAGTGACTGAGTTGTGTCAGGGTTTTGAGCGTAGAGTTAAGGCTAGTCGATAGCGGGTGTCGCGAGTTTACGTGTGTAAGCGTCTGACTGCTTAGTATCTAGTAGAAACCTTGGGGGCCGCATGCACGGTTTTGCTGAAGCTGGGTAAATTTTGTGTCGTTCTATTTCTGCATTTATTATTCTGCTATCATCTGTGCTGCTATTATTTTGATATATCTATATTGAAATAATTTTATAATCTTCCGCAATAATTTTTATAATTAATAGCATCACCCTATTCACCCCCCTCTAGGGTGATATCGATCCTACAAGTGGTATCAGAGCTAGGAATAGAAGTCAACTTTTGTTTTTAAAAATTCAAATTTTGTTCAAAAAACCAATTTTTGTTTTAAAATTTGAATTTTTAAAATGGCTTCTTTTAATAATGCTTTTGCGGAGGGTCAGTCCATAGTCAGACCACCAATGTTCAATGGTGAATATGCTTACTGGAAAAATAGGATGGAAATTTTCTGAAAACCATTGATGCTTGGGATATTGTTGTGACAGGGTATAGAGCACCAACTAAAATTGTAAATAATCAGGAAATAGATAAACCGAAGGATCAATGGACAGATCTAGAAAATAAGTTACATAATACTAATGCCAAAGCTGTGAATCCGATTATTTGTTCATTAGATCAGTTTGAATTTAATCGTGTCTCACATTGTCTAACTACGCAGGAAATATGGCACACACTAGAAGTGACTCACGAAGGAACATCTCAAGTCAAGGAATCTCGTCTTGCCATGCTGAGTAGAGAATACGAGAACTTTACAATGGCCAAGGAAGAAATTGTTAAAGAGATGTATGGATGGCTTTCCAACATCGTATACAAATCAAAAGCTCTCGGAAAATCATACACAGAATTTGAAATAGTCCGAAAAATCCTTATAGTCCTTCCACGAAGATTTGAAGCAAAAGTGACTGCCAATCAAGAATCGAAAGATTTAAAATAAATCAAAGTTGAAGAACTCGTCGAAAATTTCACCACGTAGGAGCTAGAAATGAAATTCAAGGAAGAGCGTGAGGAGGAGATACTCGAAAGAAATCAATAGCTCTAAAAGGAACAACTGAAAGTGATGATGATGACGATGATGGAGCAGTAGAGTTGGAAATGGTAATAAAGAGATTAAAAAAGTGGAATCGCAAACACAAAAATCCAGCTCTAAATCAAAAATTAAAAAATAGAATAATCAAAGTTTTAGATAACACAGAACAGCGAAAATTCATCTGTCATAAGTGCAACCAACCCGGACACATCAAGCCTAATTGTCCTCAAAATCAACACGACTTTGAAAAGAAATCAAAAAGGAGAAATTTTGCAGCCACGTGGAATACAAGTGATGAAGATAATCAAAGTACTAGCAGTGAGAGTGAGAAAGCAGATATGTGCCTTCGAGGTAATATAACTGATAGCAACGATGACGAGCCAAGCGAGGTATTAAAACTCACTCACAACTACTTATATATTTCCACGAAGTAAATGACTGTTTTGAACGGCTTAAGGAGAAGTATGCTAAAATTGAATCAAAAAGAGATAGTTTGATAGAAGTAAATGAACAGCTTGAACAATTAGTTAAAAATTATCAAAACAAGTGCCCTAAGTGTGATAAGTGTCCAACAATCGAAGAAGAGATTAAAAAAATCAGAAATCAGAATTAAATCGCTTGAAATTGAAATTCTGATTTTGAAAGAGAGTGAAAATATAAGAAGAAAAAATTCTATTAAAAAGTGCACACAATTATTAAACGAAAATGAATCTCTCAAAAAAAAGTCTAACAATTGTCAACGACTTTAGATAAATTTTCAAAAAGTGAAAAATCGTTAAATATGCTATTAGGAAAACAAACTGTTAATACAGTTAGACAAGGACTTGGATATAATCAAACTGAAAATGTTAGAAATGAAATTAATCAAGTGAATTCAATGTGTACAATTTGTAGAAAATTTGGACACAATCAAAATAATTCCTGGTATAGACCCAAACATGTAAAAAACTATACCAATTTGGGTTCCAAAAGGCACAAATATAAAATCTCTCAAAGTTAAACAAATCTGGGTGCCAAAAGGAACATATATATAGTTTTGGGTCTCCATAAAATTATTTTCCAAATATTCTGCCATTAACAATCATGGACCTATAAAAACAAATAGGTCACAAAAATCTTTTATCATGTAGGAGCGGTGGCAGGCTAAGGAACAACAACAGTGTTATCTAGATTCTGGTTGTTCCAGAAGCACAACGGGCAACAAAGCAAAGTTCCTTAGCCTAGTACAAAGGTGACAGAATCACAATGGGCAACCACAAAAAATTATCGTAAAGGTAAAACAGGTAATGGTATATTTTGAACGACATATTAAATGTGATAATCTGCACCATATCAGATTTGAATTAAAACAGCGAGTAATGTGATGATGAAATGAATGATGATTTTGATTCTGACTTATTCAAAATTATTGGCCAATTATATTCTTATGCCAAGAACACTATAAAAATCTCTAGAGTCTTTGAATTACTTCATATACATTAGGTTGGATTAATAATAGTGTTTTATTGGATGATAGTACATTTTGTTATTTTACGGCTGACTCTATATTCACGGTTTTTTGATTATTTACACGGCCTCAATTCAAATTCAGGAGAATTTCATTTAAAAGGCTGTTAAAAACGATTTTGAGACATTTTGTTCCACACTTCATAATCTGATCTATAACATTCAACTAATAATAAGTTTGAGTGAAATGAAATTCAGATGGAGATTACACTGGTAATCTAGTTGATAGAAAAATTAAACGTGATTTATGATGAGACATTTAGTAACTACATAGTTTTTCAAAGAAAACATCTGCTTGTTTTTCATTTCAAATAATTTTCAAAAAGCGGACATTTTTCTTATAAAACCCCTTCTAGAAAATTATTCTTTTTTACCTTGTTTCAGATTAGTCATTTTGGAAAATTTGGTTTTATAATTATTTTTGTATACGATTTTAAATGATTACATTGACTGACTCCCTAATGATTATCGAAAAGTTAAAAAGTGATTGGAAAAGTGATGAGTGTTAATATTAATCATATATTATAACTTGAGGCGGTATATTTAGTAAATTTCTTTAGAAACTTGAACAAGAGTTATAAAAACTTTTTATTGGTAAAAGTTCCATGACCATCTCTATTTCTATCATATTTCTAACGACCATCACTCATCAAAATTCAATATAGTTTGTCGATATGTGGTACTTTAAACATGAATAATTCGTTTTTCAAAATAAAAAACAAAAAAAACAAAAGTATTCACTCTCATTTAAAAGTCCTCACGGTTATGCATGGGTGAATTACTTGGAATTTGTCATGTGCTTCCATGCTCATTTAAAAGTCCTCACGGTTATACATATATGGAACGCATATCAAAATTGATTTATTAAATAAACAAGTTGGTTCTAATCCAATTTAAAAGTCCTTATGGTTATGCGTGGTTAGAAGATACTTGAATTCATTTTTTAAAATAAAATTGGAATACTACTAATCTCATTTAAAAGTCCTAACGGTTATGCATGGTTAGTAGATTTTCAAATTCCTGGAATAAATATACCACAAATAGACAAAACTGTATGGTTTTATATGATGACACCATTCCCATCATTCTAAAAGTGGAATATGCGCCTAACAGAGTATTTATGATTTTTTTTTTGATTTTTTATTGAAATTTAATATTTATATTCGATTGAGTTTTGATGTTGTATTAATATCTATCATTTTATCTCTATTTTTCTAACACTATTACTCTTTTGTCAATAACAAAAAGGGAGAGAAAAGTTAAGATTTTGACAAATAAAGGTCAAATATTTTCTATTTGCATCTAGACTCATTTGTATATTTTTAATTGTATGCACATATGAAGGGGGAGCATTGTGTCGAGAGGGAGCATTCAAATAGGGGGAGAAAATTGAATGATCAAATACATTTAACAAATTCAAAATCTTAAATATATGTTTGTTATCATCAAAAAGGGGAGATTGTTAAATATTCGACTATATGATTTTTGTTTGATGATAATAAACATATATATATTCATTTAAATATATTTGTTAATATACTATTTTATTTTTCACATAATTAAATAAATATTTGGCGAACAAAATAAATAACACGGTATTTAAATTCAAACATATGTTTTATTCAAACAAATATTTATTATAATTTTGAATAGTACAAATTCAAGCTCTCACTATACATATACAATTTTGATTACAATACAAATTCAGTTTGTAACAACCCTGAATTTTGAACGATTTAAATTGAAAATATTTAATTAATTTTAAATATTTGAATGATGGTTTAATCTGAATTCCCAATATAACTATGAAATTGGCGATTAAATTTTAGAATTTAATCTATTGAAAGTTGAATAAAAATTTGAATTTGACTTTGGGATTTGAAATTGAATATGAAATTTGTATTTAAAATTCGAACTAACGACTTGGATAAAATAATTTGGATTTAAGAGTTATTATATATGTAAATTAATATAAATTGATGTTTGATAGTTGAACTTCAAAACGTTTATATATCTATGAAACTTACTAAAGAAAATATCTACAAAACAAATTGAATTTAAAATGAAAAAAATAAAATAAAATAAATAAATAATATATAATATAATGATTACAAATGCCTTATTTTTATCAGCTACAAACACACCTAAAATCATGAGATAAATCGTGCAGGCATGGCCTCAAAATCAAAACACTGTAAAAGGTAAGGCAAGCATGATCTTTTCTTCGTGTCCTTTTCCCCCTTCCTCATAAAATACCCGATACCCCTTCCTTCATCACTTCAAAATCAAACGAAAAAAAAAGAATTTAAATGGTGTCGGCTTCATCTTCGTTCGTCCCCCTCTTCAACAATTAGGGTTTTCGTCCCAAAAAATTAGGGCTTGCACCGGCGATCGTTCGTCATGAAGAGCTCTGCTCGGCTACTTCAATTCGCGTCGACAAAGGTGAGTGAATCTTTCCCTCACATCTAATTCGAGCTCCATGATTCTTCTGATTTTTGTTCGTGTAATTTTGTTTTGGTGTTGATAATTTCTTTGATTTCGTTGATTTCGTTTGATTTGGTGATGTTTTGATACTCGCGGCTTTGTATCTCCTTGATCACCACAGTTTCGATTTTTGCTAGTTTGACTTTGTTCGAGCGTACCTCCTGACTTGATTTTTGTAGTTTTCTTAATAACATGATAATATTTGAAGATGTTTTAAGAAAAAAAAAGAATAACCTGTTGTAGTTGATTCTCTGTCATTTGTTGCTTCGGCCATTATGTCTTTGATATTTTTTTGTATCATTTTGTTGATGATACTTTGACTGTTGAACTTGGTTTGAATTTATTTTAAATAACTCAAAAATGATAAGTAAAAGAAGGGGATTTTGAATTGAATTTAAATGAAACCTGTAACTGTTTCAGATTTCTAAAATAAAATGTACAAGTTCATCGTTTAATGTTTTATTGTTTTTGTTTTTCTGTGATTTGGAATTTCAAGCATTATATAAAACTCTATCTGATATATAAATATAAATATGTGATTTGAATACAAGCAAATTTATAAAAGAGAGTTCATATTAATATATATATATTAGTTTTAAATTAAATTTCTATTTCAATGCAAATTATCTTTTATAAACAATTTTAACAAGTATGTGTGTGTGTATATATATATATCAAAAACAGTTGTTCATATCTTTGGAAAAAGAAAAAAAAAGAAACTGATTTTAATCTGTTTTAAACCCAGGTTTGACCTGAGTTTTCCTAAAGCAAATCCTGAATATAAACTCCAAGTTACTGTTATATGGAGTCACTACATTTCTGGTCCATTGCTTAGTATGGTTTGATCAGTAGGTTGTGAAGTTACCTCTGGTTTTAAGTTCAACCTGGTTTGTTCATTTTTCTGCATCATTGATTGTACCTGCTGTTCCATTTAACCAGTGCCTTGCCTTCATTATATTGTCTGTGCACTTATTAATGTAACACTCGAGTCTTGCTCAAGCCTTCATGCATTGTGTAGTGGTTTGAGCATTAAGGTTGTAGTCTGTGTTATTAAATTGAGGAAGAGACATTGCTTTGTGGTCTGCACATCTGAAATGGTCACTGACCTGGATTTTGTTGCATTGGTTATCTTACTTGATTTTTTATTGAGTCTGATTTGTAACTTCATGCTAGAAATCTCCCTCTGCTTGTACTCAGTGTGGACTGACTTCATGTTTGTTATGATGTTAAGGTCTTTAATTTATGAAATATTGAGCCTGTTTGCACTACCTGTTCTTTTGTTTCTCTGTTGTGTTTGGTTGAGAGTGATGACATGTTAGCCTCGGGGTACTCGAGATTTTACTTAGGAATTTGAAGTGTTTAGCCCGAGTTTATTTTGTTGCTATCTCGGGGATGTGTGTGGTTCAAACTTGAACTGTTTTATTGGGAAACTGGAAGTAAAAATAAAATTTGAATTCCAGATCAAGATTTAACTGAGATTAACTAAAGTTTTAAAGTGAATTTAAGTTAGTTTTGAAATTTGGTTTGGAACAAATAAGCTTTAAATCTGAATTGCTTTAAGGAAATTAAGCGTTGTTTTAGAATTTGGATTTTAAATGAAACCTGGAATTTTTAAAAGGAAATTTGGGCAAGTGAAATACAAATCTGAAAACCTGGATTTCAAACTAACTTTATGTTTCAGTTTTGAAAGAAATAAGTTTTCAAAAGGATTCCTTTTATATTGAGACAAGTTAATAAATTTGTTATCTCAAAAATGGTAAGTTAAATAAATCAATTCATATGGTTTCACTTTGGTATGATATCTCTGTTTGTCCGGTTCTAGTTATGGCTTCACTTTAGTATTGTTGTATTTTAGTTGCTTGTTTTTCTTGAGTTTATACTATGATCTGCCATGCTTCTGTTTTATTGTACCTTGTACTTGTTTTTGAGCTTGTACACTTTTACTGCACCTGTGTTGAATCCAGTTTTTAACTCGGGTTTGACCTTGTGCTCGGGTGAGAACTTTCATTGTGCATTTCTTGATCTTTTGCATGTTCCACATGCTGTAGTGGCGAGGCAGTATACGCGTGCATGTACTGCAACCCTACTCGAGTTGACTTTTTAATTTATTTTTCAATTTTCTAAATTATCTTCATTAATAATCCCTTCATCTATCTTCGTTGACAATTTGAATCTACTGATTTATTGTCTAACACTGTTAAGTGTTATATTTACCATTATCCGATTTCTTGTTAGAAGATCGGATGGGTGAATTTATATTTGACTGTCGTCTAATTGTTATTTGATTATTATTGCCTCTATGCACTAATAACTGAGTTTGAATTAGACTGACCCGTGTATTATTTTCTTTTGAATGTAATACTCGGGTCAGACCCAGTATTTTACAGCTTGAAGATTTTCGGGCAGCAAAGTTAGAGAGAGAGGGGGAAACGCTTCACTTTAGCTTTTCGGGGATTTATTTTTTTGTACTCAAAGAATATTCTGCTGTATAAAATTTAATGCATTGTATAAACTCTGATATATGTAAAAAAATTCATTCTTGTGAAATAATATCATTATTCTGTGATTCTGTGGCTGATTCTGTTTAAACTTTATAAACTAAATAACAATCCGTCATTTTGAACGTTTCAAGTTGGTTTAATTACCGACTAGGGGCGGTCAAAAAGGTGGGATGTTACAAGGTGGTATCACAGCTTTGGTTTATACAAAGCTCAGTTTATGATGTTTAATATGAATAGTTACTAGAATCACTTTAAAGAAAACGTTTTTTCGAATCTAAAGAAGTATAAAAAAAATTGTTGTTTTTGAAAATAAAAGGTATTTTGAAAATTCAAATCTTTTTCGGACAATCCCCCTTTCTTTTGTAGCTCTCTAAATTTTAGGTTTGCGATAGTTTCTCTTCCGTAAGGTTTCCTTAGATTTGAGTTCCGATCATTCGAAAACCATTATCGAATTGTTGAGATTTATGAAAAATAAAATATAAGTGAAGTGAATTAATGAATTGGTTTAATTCAAATATTTTGAATATCTCCAAAGTAATAATTGTGAGATAAAATGACATGTCAATTTAGTTATAGCCAAGGGGATCATTGAACTATAACTTGGGAATTTGATTTTTGAATTCTTTTGAAAATTTATTTCAAATGTTTTGAAAAACAATACTAGTAGTATATACAGGAAGAAAAATTTTCAAGTAATTTTTCAAAATATTTCCAAAAGAGTAAAATAAAATAAAATTTTGTTTTTATGTTTCAAGCAAAGTTTAATACGTATATGTATATTTCAAATGTTTGAAATAAAATCCGGAGTTGAATCTCAAGTTTGGTTGAATAATAATCCTATATATCAGGATAATGTAAATTTGCAAATTGTCTTGGGAAAATGTTTGAATAATCCAACCTTTGCTAATAATGATTGTAAATTTTGATAGGAAACTTCGAAAATATCTTGTTAATTAAAATGGCGAAAACCGAAGCACAAAAAGCAGCACGCGGTGAACAAAGAGCAATTGCTCGTAGAGAAGCTGAAGTAGCATGTGCGGAAATCGAAAGGAAAATAAATGAAAGGCAAGCACCTGGTCCCTATGATGATGTTATCTGTTATCGATGTCATAAAAAGGGACATTATGCCGTTAAGTGCCGAGAGAAGAGAAAGAAAAGGGATGTGGATGCCCGGTTCGCTCGTCCTGAGATTGGGTGTTTTAAATATCGAGGGGTAGGGCATTTTCTTAGTCATTGCCCTAAAGTGAAAAGGAAGAAGCGCGTACTCGATTTACCCATCGACAAATTGGTAATCCTCTACCATTGTCGCCAGACTGGACATATAGCCAGAGACTGCACTGAAAGACAGCATGGAAAGCAAGCTATAGCCCGACCAGCTAGAGCGAAAAGTGTGAGGATGATAGATAAGGATGGAAACATCTCATATTTTTGCGGGAACTGTAGGAATTGGGGACATGTAGATTTTGAATGTGTTAATCCTCCTTTAATACAACTTGAAATAGTGTAAACCGAGGAGGGAAGTTTGTCAAAGATGCGTACTACCTGACCGGAAATCGATAGTCCTCAATAATTCTGAATCTTAAACCAATCCGTAAATTTGAAGAAATCAGTGTATTTTGTAATACTATCTTTTGTAATCCAAAATCTTCTATGTACGTATTTTAAAAGTATTAAGCTATGTATAGTTGTACGGAACGAAGTATTTTAGTAAAATAGCGCCTTGGGAAGGAAATCTATTTGTTGACTTAACTGTATGAATCAAACTAGTTTTGATGTAACGCTTATATTTCAAAGTTTAAACTAATGCATAAAATAGTTAATGTGGAGATATAAATCTAATGGAACCAAGTCAATGAATGGCTTACTAAAGAATTAGTTGATTAATTTGGAAATAGAAAGCAAATGAAAAAAAAAATTCAAATGGAATTTAGATTTAAAATTTGAAGTTGTCAACATGATAATCTATAATAGATTTAATAAATTCAGTAATGAATTTGAATTTGAGCATCAAAGAATTAAGTAAGTGAAAAAAAACTTAATATTGAAAGGTTTGAAATCGGTTTAAAACCAATATTGTGAAAAGTATGCGGGAATTCAAACTATGAAATAAGTCCAAGTGTTGAATTTGGTAAACGATGTATATTCACGATTTTGGACGGTTGAATATATTATTGAATAAACGGGTATGATTTGGAGAAGTGAATTTTAAAAGAATGAAGTTAAATGTTTTAAAAGATGTTTTAAAAATGTATTAACTATCGAATACATAGATTTCAACATTCATTGTTGAAATAGACATTTTCGAGAAATAAGGAAATGGTGGACTATAACACTGTTGTTATAGTAAATGGTTTCCGAAAGGAAATGTTTTATATAGTATTGGGATTTATATATCTATCTTAAATTCGAATCCCTATACTAGAGATTTTGAGTTGTCGTAACGATGTTTTACGCAACATTCGTTTTGACTCAAATAAATGTGTTTAAAAGAACGCTTTCCTTAAAGAACGGAATATATACTTGATTATGATTTAAGTATATTGAATATTTTCCAAGTGTTGAAAATGAATGGATTTGTGAATTACTTATTATTAAATAAGTATGGAAATGTTTTCCAATATGAAATGGAAAGTTTGAAATTCTATCTTTTAAAGATAAATTGAAAAGTGAATATTTGAAATTTATTTCAAATGTTTATGTGTGGAAAATTATATATATCTTGTAAAGATGTTTTTGGGAAATTTGAACAATTAGTTCAACTTGATTTTTTTCAAAAAAAAAAGATTGAATTATGAGTTAAATTGAGTTTAATTTCGACACCAAAAACAATATAAGTTGAGCTTTGAATTTCGGATAGTCGATTTGGATTGTATGTCTAACATGGTGAATTTATGACATAGCAATTGATCTCTATTAAATATATATCTGTGGTGGCGGAGAATTTATTCTTTTAGCTTAACACCATTCTCTGAGACGTACGAGCTTAGAGGTTATATATCGGTAGACATCAATTATGTGTTGAGAATTGATGATGTAACGTGAAATCCAAATCGAATGTGAAGTCGATAATGAATTGGATTATGAATGTGAATTGGGTTTGAGATAAGCTTAAATTTTCAAATCGATTTAGAGGAAAATTTTAAACGAGATGGAAAATTTAGAAATCCTCTATTTGTTGTGGGTATGAGATATTGTGGTTTTCGGAACTTATATATGTGAATGTAATAATTCGAAAACCATCAGTTTGGAAAGTTATTATTATGAAAATCCTATGTAAGTTTACATTGGTATGATATATACGAAATGTGAAATGAAGTACTATATGTATATGACATATGTTTTCTAAACTGAGGATATGGAAAAGTACCTTCCATTTATAATTTGTGAAGGTGATTGGAACTCGGTGTGAGTGTCCATTTGAAATTTGTAGCTACGTAGAATTTCCATAAGTTGGAATGTCCATTTGGACTAGAATCCCTCATGATGGATCATCGTGATGGGATCATGTGAATTGATGATGTATGCTAGCGTAATTCGTGGGGCGTGATGCCTACAGTTACAAGCGATTCTACTGGGATAGTAGCGCAACCGCCGCGTAAACTGCGATCTAGAGGCCAAAGCGTAATTTGAGGGGCGAGATGCCTACGGTCACAAGCGTTTCTACTAGGATAGTAGCGTAACCGCCGTGTGAACCGCGATCTATGGCAACAACCATGGCGAAATTCAAGAGATGTGAAATCTACAGATTACAAGCGATTCTACTGGGATAGTAGCGTAACCGCCGGGTAAAACTGTGATCCATGGGGGAACGTGCTTTCCATATCCATTTTTATAAGATTTTTAAAAGTATTTTCACTGGGAGTTGAAGCAAGTATATTTAGTACTTGGAGATTTTTAGTCCTGCGCCTGGCCAACATATGCCTAATGTTTGTAAGAACGACAATAGACTTGTTAAATTTCAAGTTAGCAAGTATTTTCAAAACTTTAGATAGCAAATCAATAGTCTGAAATTAAAATTACATAATTCCAACCTAATTGAATTAAAGAAGAAGATCTTGAAATATCTTGAAAGTCCACAGCTTTGAAAAAGATATATGATATGCAAATCTCTAGCATGTAGAATTTCGAGTTTAAATCTGAGTTCGAAGTCGAAAATTTTGGTAAAAGACTTGCGTCTTAATTTCAGAAATCAATGAACAAAGGAGATAATGAACAAAACTAGTGAGATGAAACAAATGGAATGAATCCTATGTTTATTTCTTTTTAATAAGATTCGAACTTGGTAAAAATTGTGTAGGGTATAAATATCGGTGAGATTTTAACAATCGTTTTTCCTAACTTATAATTTCGGAACGAAATTCTTTTAAGGGGGGAAGATTGTAATAACCCTGAATTTTGAACGATTTAAATTGAAAATATTTAATTAATTTTAAATATTTGAATGATGGTTTAGTCTGAATTCCCAATATAACTATGAAATTGGCGATTAAATTTTAGAATTTAATCTATTGAAAGTTGAATAAAAATTTGAATTTGACTTTGGGATTTGAAATTGAATATGAAATTTGTATTTAAAATTCGAATTAACGACTTGGAAAAAATAATTTGGATTTAAGAATTATTATTTATGTAAATTAATATAAATTGATGTTTGATAGTTGAACTTCAAAACGTTTATATATCTATGAAACTTACTAAAGAAAATATCTACAAAACAAATTGAATTTAAAATGAAAAAAATAAAATAAAATAAATATATAATATATAATATAATGATTACAGCTGCATTATTTTTATCAGCTATAAACACGCCTAAAATCATGAGATAAATCGTGCAGGCATGGCCTCAAAATCAAAACACTGTAAAAGGTAAGGCAAGCACGATCTTTTCTTCGTGTCCTTTTCCCCCTTCCTCATAAAATACCCGATACCCCTTCCTTCATCACTTCAAAATCAAACGAAAAAAGAAAGAATTTAAATGGTGTCGGCTTCATCTTCGTTCGTCCCCCTCTTCAACAATTAGGGTTTTCGTCCCCAAAAATTAGGGCTTGCTCCGGCGATCGTTCGTCACGAAGAGCTCTGCTCGGCTACTTCAATTCGCATCGACAAAGGTGGGTAAATCTTTCCCTCACATCTAATTCGAGCTCCGTGACTCTTCTGATTTTCGTTCGTGTAATTTTGTTTTGGTGTTGATAACTTCTTTGATTTCGTTGATTTCGTTTGATTTGGTGATGTTTTGATACTCGCGGCTTTGTATCTCCTTGATCACCACAGTTTCGATTTTTGCTAGTTTGACTTTGTTCGAGCGTACCTCCTGACTTGATTTTTGTAGTTTTCTTTACTAACATGATAATATTTGAAGATGTTTTAAGAAAAAAAAGAATAATCTATTGCAGTTGATTCTCTGTCATTTGTTGCTTCGGCCATTATGTCTTTGATATTTTTTTTGTATCATTTTGTTGATGATACTTTGACTGTTGAACTTGGTTTGAATTTGTTTTAAATAACTCAGAAATGATAAGTAAAAGAAGGAGTTTTTGAATTGAATTTAAATGAAACCTGTAACTGTTTCAGATTTCTAAAATAAAATGTACAAGTTCATCGTTTAATGTTTTATTGTTTTTGTTTTTCTGTGATTTGGAATTTCAAGCATTATATAAAACTCTATCTGATATATAAATATAAATATGTGATTTGAATACAAGCAAATTTATAAAAGAGAGTTCATATTAATATATATATTAGTTTCAAATTAAATTTCTATTTCAATGCAAATTATCTTTTATAAACAATTTTAACAAGTATGTGTGTATATATATATATTAAAAACAGTTGTTCATATCTTTGGAAAAAGAAAAAAAAAAGAAACTGATTTTAATCTGTTTTAAACCCAGGTTTGACCTGAGTTTTCCTAAAGCAAATCCTGAATATAAACTCCAAGTTACTGTTATATGGAGTCACTACATTTCTGGTCCATTACTTAGTATGGTCTGATCAGTAGGTTGTGAAGTTACCTCTGGTTTTAAGTTCAACCTGGTTTGTTCATTTTTCTGCATCATTGATTGTACCTGCTGTTCCATTTAACCAGTGCCTTGCCTTCATTATATTGTCTGTGCACTTATTAATGTAACACTCGAGTCTTGCTCAAGCCTTCATGCATTGTGTAGTGGTTTGAGCATTAAGGTTGTAGTCTGTGTTATTAAATTGAGGAAGAGACATTGCTTTGTGGTCTGCACATCTGAAATGGTCACTGACCTGGATTTTGTTGCATTGGTTATCTTACTTGATTTTTTATTGAGTCTGATTTGTAACTTCATGCTAGAAATCTTCCTCTGCTTGTACTCAGTGTGGACTGACTTCATGTTTGTTATGATGTTAAGGTCTTTAATTTATGAAATATTGAGCCTGTTTGCACTGCCTGTTCTTTTGTTTCTCTGTTGTGTTTGGTTGAGAGTGATGACATGTTAGCCTCGGGGTACTCGAGATTTTACTTAGGAATTTGAAGTGTTTAGCCCGAGTTTATTTTGTTGCTATCTCGGGGATGTGTGTGGTTCAAACTTGAACTGTTTTATTGGGAAACTGGAAGTAAAAATAAAATTTGAATTCCAGATCAAGATTTAACTGAGATTAACTAAAGTTTTAAAGTGAATTTAAGTTAGTTTTGAAATTTGGTTTGGAACAAATAAGCTTTAAATCTGAATTGCTTTAAGGAAATTAAGCGTTGTTTTAGAATTTGGATTTTAAATGAAACCTGGAATTTTTAAAAGGAAATTTGGGCAAGTGAAATACAAATCTGAAAACCTGGATTTCAAACTAACTTTATGTTTCAGTTTTGAAAGAAATAAGTTTTCAAAAGGATTCCTTTTATATTGAGACAAGTTAATAAATTTGTTAACTCAAAAATGGTATGTTAAATAAATCAATTCATATGGTTTCACTTTGGTATGATATCTCTGTTTGTCCGGTTCTAGTTATGGCTTCACTTTGGTATTGTTGTATTTTAGTTGCTTGTTTTTCTTGAGTTTATACTATGATCTGCCATGCTTCTGTTTTATTGTACCTTGTACTTGTTTTTGAGCTTGTACACTTTTACTGCACCTGTGTTGAATCCAGTTTTTAACTCGGGTTTGACCTTGTGCTCGGGTGAGAACTTTCATTGTGCATTTCCTGATCTTTTGCATGTTTCACATGCTGTAGTGGCGAGGCAGTATACGCGTGCGTGTACTGCAGCCCTACTCGAGTTGACTTTTTAATTGATTTTTCAATTTTCTAAATTATCTTCATTAATAATCCCTTCATATATCTTCGTTGATAATTTGAATCTACTGATTTATTGTCTAACACTATTAAGTGTTATATTTACCATTATCCGATTTCTTGTTAAAGGATCGGATAGGTGAATTTATATTTGACTGTCGTCTAATTGTTATTTGATTATTATTGCCTCTATGCACTAATAACTGAGTTTGAATTAGACTGACCCGTGTATTATTTTCTTTTGAATGTAATACTCGGGTCAGACCCAGTATTTTACAGCTTGAAGATTTTCGGGCAGCGAAGTTAGAGAGAGAGGGGGAAACGCTTCACTTTAGCTTTTCGGGGATTTATTTTTTTGTACTTAAAGAATATTCCGCTATATAAAATTTAATGCATTGTATAAACTCTGATATATGTAAAAAAATTCATTCTTGTGAAATAGTATCATTATTCTGTGATTCTGTGGCTGATTCTGTTTAAACTTTATAAACTAATAACAATCCGTCATTTTGAACGTTTCAAGTTGGTTTAATTACCGACTAGGGGCGGTCAAAAAGGCGGGATGTTACACAGTTACATCACAATTATCATTTACAAATACACCTCACTACATATCGCTCATTCACTCATAATTTATCAACAACATTATTCCAGATTGAATCCAGCATTTGAGCAATCTGCAAAAATAAATATTGATGCAGTAAAATTGAAAAGGAAATATTTTTGCAGTATAAAATAAAATGTGAATTTTGAAAATAATATTTGCCTCAATTATTTGGGTTGTTCGTCGTCATTTAATTCAAATTCATCATACACGAACAGCTTGTGACATGCACAGTGTATCACTATACATGCCACAAGGCCTTGCACATCGATATATATACGCTTGATAAAATTATAGGGACAGGTGAGCACAGGTCAAACCCAAAACGCTGGGTTCAACTCAAGTGCAATAAAAATAATGTTACAATATCAACACAAGGACAAACTCGAGCTCCAAGCTGGATACAACACAGGTGTAAATTAAAAATGAAATGAAACAAGAACTGCCAAAAATGATGACCCAACAAATAAAGCAGATCAACCATGACTAGAACTAGACAGTCCATACATGTCAACCAGGCAGCAAGCAAAGTCGACAAGTACTTCAAGTACGAATGCACAACTGGATGCATGAATAACACTCAGACTTGGAGTGACAAATATACAAAGTCAACATAATACAACAATGGACAGAGTCGAGGCTATAACCCAATTCAACATGCTTAGTTCAAATGGTCATGACAGTCAAACAGAACCAAGGCAGTGGTACCAACTGCAAGTGTGTCAACCAAACAACTCAGCGCAAGATGGAAACAGTGGTCAAATCAAATACAATCAGACAAGCTTTCAATCACAAATCAAAGTTCAAAATGCAAGTTCAAAACACAAGCTAACATACACATATAAACATACATGAATGTATGTATACACATGATGCATGACCAGTGAACTGCAAAAGTGAACCAGGCTACAAAATGAACAAAATATACATGTGCATCTAACCAAAGCAAATATACAACACACATATAGTTGTAGTGATGCTACAATGGTGACCAAGGCAACAAGTTCACATTCAAGTACACGAAGCAGTGCCAACAGATCAGAGACTAATGTACACATGAATGCAACAGTGGATCAAATGATCAATGAGCAAGGTTGCACAGTGAAAACTGTATGCAAACCAAATGCTACCAAGTGAACATGATAACATAGCAAAACCAAAATAAACTTCAACTACAAAATGTATGCATATAAGGCAATGTCAAAGAACAAAGCAACGCAAAACTCCCAGATGAATACGAGCATCATGTAGCAGTTCCAAATAAATGATATACAGTAAGTTCAAACTTATCATGGATCCATAGTGTCATCCCATAAATATCAAGAGCCGATGCCAACAGAGAAAATAACAGACAAGCCAACGCCATAGTAGAAATTCACATAGCAGCATCTTGTAACCAAAATCAGATATATCACAATACGAATGGTACAAGTAAAATGACCAGAAACAATATCAGTGCAACGGTGATGGCAGAAGACATTGCCAAGTCATGGAATCGCATAAAAAAAGTCAAGTGACCGAAGTCGGAAGTTCAATATCAAAGAAATGGCCAAAGTCGAACGAAATCAACATCGTCAAAATCAAGTCAAAGCCAAGGACAACAAGAACGAGAACGAGAACGAACAGATCAAAGTCAGAACCGTGGTGAGCAAGGAAAACAACGTCAGAGAAATCAAAGCCGTGACCATCAAGTAACACAAAAATATATGAATTGAAGAAGTCAGAAGTCGTTAAATTCATTCAAGTATAATCAAGTAGCCAAGATAAATCAATTGAAAAATTCAAACAAATATATACGAACGAGAAAATAGGGATTTGAACCCTATATAAGCAATCAACATCATCGACAAAAAGTCATCGAGTTCAAGTACGAAAAACATTAAAGCACAAAAGCATAAATTACATACCGAAGCAAAAATCAAACTCGATCAAATTGGAGCAGCCGAGTGCAAAATCGAAGAGACAGTCATTCGACAGAGCAAGCACACAAGAGCATATGATCGAATGATAAATTGAAGCGACCCTTCAAAAATCCCTAATTTTTTAGAAATGAACGAGCAATGAAGAAGCTTATATTTTTCACAAGGAAGAAGGACGGGCCGAAGAAATAAACGAGATAGTATAAAGGGCATTCACATTTATGGGCCGGCTTCTATAATTTATTTGGGCTGTTAAATTAGGGTTTATTTATTTCATTGTTTAAAAGTGTTTTTGAATTTCTCATTTAAAATTGTAATTTCTAGTCGTGTGACTAGGGGACAAACTATGTGGCGTAGTTTGAGAATTCGTAACTAAGTGGTTGAGTTGTGGCAGGGTTTTGAGCGTAGAGTTAAGGCTTGTCGATAGCGGGTGTCACGAGTTTACGTGTGTAAGCGTCTGACTGCTTAATTTCTAGTAGAAACCTTGGGGGCAGCACCTAGGCAGGGTTTTGCCGAAGTTGGGTAAATTCTGTGTCGTTCTATTTCTGCATTTATTATTCTTCTATTATCTGTGCTGCTATTATTTTGATATATCTGTGTTGAAATAATTTTATAAGCTTCCACAAACATTTTTATAATTAATAGCATCACCCTATTCACCTCCACCCCCCTCTAGGGTGAAATCGATCCTACATTATCTTCGATATATAGAATGTCTTCTTTTTGTACTATATTTCTATAGCCTATTGGATGATCTTAAAATGAAAGTTCAAGAGTTAAACAACAACAAAAAAGAAAAAATTGAGACAACCTTTTGAGTCCTAAAGAAATTTTTTCTTTAAACAAGGTCTAACCAAAGAAAAAATAATTGTCTTAATAAATTTTAAAAGGACCAATTCGTTGTATTTTGTGGATCCCAATAAAATATGCAAGCCCACCCACTTCATCAGATCCTTTAATCTCTCACTTTATTCTCTACATCATTAGCCACAGTTAGCCTCAACGTAGTATCTCTCCTTAATCAATTAAAACCCTAGCCAGATCCTTTTATTGCAAAATAGAGATAGGAGTAAAATAAGAGTAAAAACGATGCTTTAAGTCGTCGAGAAATACAGAAGGAAGATTTATTTAAAGAAAACAAAGGTTAGTTTTCGCCAATCTAGTTATAAATCTATAAGAATTTTGATATATGATTAATTCTTCCAATTGTTTTCCACTGGTTAATTTGATTTGACTGCAATTGTTGGACATTTTTATTGATTACAATTGGTGTTTATTAATAAATTTTGCATTTGTTATGTCGACAATGAATTGACTTTTTGAGTTTTCTATTATAATTCATATTCTGTTTTAGTTATACTGGAAAGCATTGATTAAGAGAAATAAGCTATTTTTATTAGAATATACAAGTGTTATTACTCCATCTGCAATATAATTTAAATGAGTTTATACCCTTCTTTTTTCTGTTAATTCATTGGTGGATTAACTAACAAACATTTTTGTGTTGTTTTTATATCAATTGTCGCTTCTTAAAAAATTAGTAAGAATAGATACAACAAGCAATAGTTTAAAAATAAAATTTAGCCTCTAACATAAATTTACTAAATCCATATTTGTATTATCATAATTTCTTTCATACCAAATCTTAAAAAGCTACATTTGTTGCAAATTCTCTATATTATCACACTTTCCAGGTCCACTTCTTTATTTCCAACCCATAGTAATACTAGACTAAAATGTTTTTTATTTCTATTTTGCTCCTGAAGCTAGTTAGATTTGTGAAAAATGTAGCATGAAACACTAGTTAAGGAGTACTAAAGTAATAGTTGAATATCAATTTGTGGCAAAATAAGTAAACTTAAGCATCTAATAGTTTAAATAAGTGTTGAGAGTGTTATCCATATAATTTCAGTGCCGTAGTTAATGTTGTTAAATATGCGAGTATATTATTTTTGTTTGATGATAATAAACATATTACATTTATATGTATTTGTTAATGTACTATTTTATTTTTCATAGATTAAATAAATATTTGTTGAATAAAATAAATAACACAGAATTTGAATTCAAACAGAAATTTTATTCAAACAAATATTTGTTACAATTTTTTGAAAAGTACAAATTTCAAACTCTCACTATATACAACCTCAATTACAATACAATTTTGTTTACATCACAATTTCTAATTTACATTTGACCTCACTACATATCACTCATTCACTCAACTCGTATTTATCTTCAACTACATTTCAATGTGAATCCAGCATCTAAACAATCTACAGAAATATACATTGACGCGGTAAAATTGAAAATAAAATATTTTTGTAGTATAAAATAAAATATGGATTTTGAAAATAATATTTTCCTCAGTTATTTTGGTTGTTCGTCATCATTCAAATTTGAATTCATCACACACGGACAGCTTGTGACATACACAGTGTATCACTGTATATGCCACAAGGCCGTGCACACCTATATATACACTTTATAGAATTACAGGGACATGTGAGCACAGGTCAAACACAAAACGCTGGGTTCAACTCAAGTGCAATAAAAATAATGTCAAAATATCAGCACAAGGTCAAACCCGAGCTCCAAGCTGGATTCAACACAGGTGCAGTTCAAATATACAAGTTTAATAAAATGGTCAGGTGCAAGCACACTCAAGGCACAGTACACATCAACCCAATGAAAACCAGAAATGTGCTCTAAGCAAATCCAGACCACATAAAGGAATAAACACATGAATGAACAACTACAAGTGTGTCAACCAAACAATTCAATGCAGCAGCACAGGCCTCAACATCAAAGACAGAGAAACCAAAATGCATACATATATAACAATGTCAATGCAATGAACTGACACAAATAACAATGGCACTGCCTCAACTGCCAATGCGTAAGCACATGCACCAGTGATACCAATGAAGACCACAAGCTAATCCAAACAACAACAAAGTCAACAATGAATCAGAAATTACAAACCAAAGGCTAACAGTTCAAGTCACTGCTACCATGACTCAAAGCATATACAGGAATGCAACAGTAAATCACAAACCAAGTGCACCAATACTAAACAGAGGAATACTTCAACTACAAGTGAACAGTAAGATGGCCAGGTAACAGTATTGGAAAGGCAAGTTGATGGTTATGTGTTGTATGAAGAAGATGTGCGTAAATGCACGTAATAGCAGTGGGCAGTTGTTTGATGAATGTGAAAGCAATGGACTTGAAGTGAGTTAATGGAAGTGGAATTTCGTAGTGATGTTTGCTCAAAAGTGTAGTCGTGAATGAATATGTGATGTTGTATAAAGTATTCTCTGGTGGTATTGGTAGGTTATGTAATGAAACTGGTAGAAGAAGATGATGTACACTGTTGATTGTTGAAGTGTTAAGCTTGGCATGCAAATACAACATGCAGTGATATGCAGTGACATATGATCGGAAGCAATGCAAGTAAGACAAGGCTACGAGTTCAAAAGCAATACAATATGAATCATATCAGTAAACATATATAAAATAATGGATCCAACAATGCAAACAAGTCACAAGGGTCAAGCTAATGATACATGTACAAGACTCAAGACTGCAACACTATGACAACTTCAAATAAACATCACATTGAAGCAACTCGAGCTCAAGACAGTACAACCCAAAAACAAACTACAATGAATCAGATGGAACGCAACAGCAGGAATGAGCACAGCATCCATCCAGTAACCATCAATTTACAGTTTTCAATGCTACAAGACCATGTCAAACAAAGTGCAACAAAATACCAGTGTCGACCAAAGAATCGAGCTTCAAAAGTACAGGGTGCAGTGATGCAAAAATCACAACAGAATCAAATTCATAAAAATCAAGTCAAAGTCTGGTAATATTAAAAACAAGTTGAAGCCGTGAGCTACTGACCGGAGTCAAAGGAAACAAAGAACGAAATCAACATCAGCAAAATCATTTCGAAACTGTGGTGGCCAAGTAAATTGACCAAGTCAGAAATCAAGCCGTGACAAGCAAGCAAATTATACAATTGAAAAAGTCAAAAACCAAAGCCAAAGTCAAGTAGGAAATTCACTACCGTAACGACCAAGGAAAGATCGAACTGTTCTGAATCAAAGCCGTGACAATCAAGGAATCGAGCGAGTTCGAAATCAAAATCGTGTTAATGAAGTAAACGAAATTATTCGATATAAACAAGTCAGAACTTATCATCAGCAAAACAAAATCGAATGGCCGAGAAAAATCAAGTGACGAATTCAAGTAAATGTATACGAACGAAATTCAAGGGTCTCAAATCATGTATAAATAAGTAACACCATCGGCAAATAAAAATCATCGAGTTCAAGTATTCAAACCAGAGAGCAAAAGGCAAAAATTACATACCCGAATCAAGGTCAAACTCAATCAAATAGAAGCAGCCGAACGCATCTCAAGAGATAATCAATCGACAAAGCAAGGAAATCGAAATCAATCGATGTAATTAAAGTCGGCATCTTCAAATTTCTCCAAAGCCCTAATTTTGATCGAATAAGGAAGAAGCAACGAGCTGCCGTTTTATAGAGCAACGAAATATGGCCGATATAATAAAAAGAAAAGGGGATTGGGCCGGCCTTGTTTCAATTATAAGGCTTAATAGTTAAAAATTAAGGTTTTTATTTTTAATTGTGTTTTAAATTGTATTTTTCCTTTTTAAAACTATTGTAATTTCTAGTCGTGTGACTAGGGGACAAACTATGTGGCGTAGTTTGAGATTTGCAACTCAGTGGCTGAGTTGTGGCAGGGTTTTGAGCATAGAGTAGGTTAGTCAATAGCAGGTGTTGCAAGTTTACGTGTGTAAGCGTCTGACTATCTAATTTCTAGTAGAAACCTTGGGGAAACACATAGGTAGGGTTTTGCCGAAGCTAGGTAAATTCTGTGTCGTTCTATTTCTGCATTTATTCTGCTATTCTCTATGCTGCTATTGTTTTGATATATCTGTGTTGAAATAATTTTACAAGCTTACGAAATAATTTTTATAATTGATAGTATCACCCTATTCACCCTCTAGGATGAAATCGATCCTACAAGTGGTATCAAAGTTAGGAATAGAAGACAACTTTTATTTTTAAAAAAAAATTGATTTTCAAAATCAATTTTCATTTTAAAAAGTTGAATTTTTAAAATGGCTTCTTTTAATAATGCTTTTGCTGAGGGTTAGTCCATAGTTATACCACCAATTTTCAGTGGTGAATACGCCTACTGGAAAAATAAAATGAAATTTTTTCGAAAAACCATTGACGCTTGGAATATTGTTGAGACAGATTGTAGAGCACCAACTACAATTGTAGATAATCAAGAAATAGATAAACTGATGGATCAATGGACAGAGCTAGAAAATAAATTACAAAATGCTAATGCTAAAGCTATGAATTCTATTATCTGTTCATTGGATCAATTTGAATTTAATCGTGTCTCATATTGTCTAACTGCGCAGGAAATATGGCACACACTCAAAGTGGCTCATGAAGGAATGTCTCAAGTAAAAGAATCTCGCCTTGCCATGCTAAGTAGTGTATACGAGAATTTCACAATGGCCAAGGAAGAAAATGTCAAAGAAATGTACGGACGACTTTCCAATATTGTATACAAATCGAAAGCTCTTGGAAAATCATACACGGAATTGGAAATAGTTCAAAAAATTCTCAGAGTTCTTCCATGGATTTTTGAAGCAAAAGTCAGAGCTATTCAAGAATCAAAGGATTTGAAACAAATCAAGGTGGAAGAACTCATTGGAAATCTCACCGCCTATGAGCTAGAAATGAAATTCAAGGAAGATCGTGAAGGAGGTGACACTCGAAAGAAATCAATAGCTCTCAAAGGAACAGCTGAAAATGAAGATGATGATGATGATGATGATGGTGAAGCTGAATTAGCACTATTAATAAAAAGATTCAAAAAGTGGAATTGCAAATATGGGAATCCGACCAAAAATGTAACGACCCGCCTTTTTGGACAGTTTAAACCGACGATCAACTACACATGTCGATTCCAAACCATTCAAAAGGGCAGATAGTTATTGGGGTTAATAAGAAAAGAAAAGAAAAGAAATAAAGGAAATGAAACAACACAGAATCTCACAGCGGAACGATAAAATATAATAGTGAAATAAACAGTTCATGAAACTGTTTACTATACTTTGACAGTTATTTATACAACATTTATCAGAGTTATACATATATAACAGAACAATTAAATAATGCAGCAGTCAGCATGATGCGCAGATAATAATAGTAATAGTGTACCAAATCTTATTCTTCGTCCTCCAGAATAGATCTTCAAAAATCTGAAAAACTCAGGTCTGACCCGAGCGTAATGAAAAGACAAAACACTCGAGTCAGGACTAAAATATCCTTATGAAAGTTAAATCGATCGTAAATAAATATGAGTGTAACGGCGTCAGAGATGTTTACGGGGTTTGACATCTCATATCCAGTGTCAACGTGCGTGCAATAACTCAAGAGATGTTACGGGATTTTCCATCTCTTAAGGATCCGTTAAACTATCTACTATGTAGTAATGTACGCTAAGTATATAATGCCTATCAGTAATATAAAGTATCAAAATAGCGTTAAGGCGTTACCATAATCCCCTTTAACACATTTTTATAATGCCATAGTCTATACAGCACCGTAAGCCCCACCGTAAACTGGTGGTTATCAGAGGGTACCCCATAGGTATAATACAAAACATAACGTAGTGGTCGCGAATAGGATAATCAGTATGACAAGGTACATGAGGCGATACCAACTAGGATACTAGTAGTTGCGTGATCCGGACTGATGTTGGGCATAGCCAGCAGCTACCCCAACACCGCGTAACAACACTCCCAAATCAAAGGGTGCACCCAAATCGAATCACAAATGTAATAGAAATGGTATCGAAGAAGCGTGTCCGCTAGAGGTGGCGAACCTCAATGGCCCGGTGCGGCTCCTGTTTTAGTCATGTCAGGGGTCATCCAATATCGTTCTCTTTCTTCAGTCAACGCGTTCACCAAATCATCCACTTCATTCTGGATCAACACTCCGCGTATAATAGTTATTAAAGTGGTGTTCGGTATCGACAGAGAGTATGTCCATATCCGATCCCGGTCTCTTTAATAACTACGTATTATTACACCGTTGGCTCTTTTACATTTCAAATCGATTCATAATTGATATCAAAATATCATATTCGCTTCAAAAATCAAATCCATTTCAAATATCATCGTATCTATTTAAAATGTAAGATTCCGTTTCAAAATCTTTTTCCGCATCAATATCTCATTTCGATTTCAAAATCATTTCGAAATTCAATTTAGACTGCAACTTCATTTAACTCAATTCGTATTTAAATTCAAGGTTTAAATATAAACATTTCACCTTATTAACAGCTTGAAATTTTTAGAAAATAGTTTAAGTAGTTTAAATAATTAAAATAGTTAAAAATACTTAAAATCTTTAAAATGGATTTAAAATAGATAAATTAGTTTAAAATAATTTAAATTGGGTTAAGTAGATTAAAAATATATTAAAATGGTTTAAGTATTCAAAATGGTTTATATAAAAGAGTAATTTGGAAAACAAATTAAAACAGCTTCAAAACCAATCCATTTCAATTATAACTTCCCAATTCAAATAAATTTCAATTTCCAATTTACCGATTCAATTTCGATTTCAATTCAAATCAATGTCAACTTTGACTTCAAATTTATTCAATTTTTACATTCACCTTCAACTTATTCAATTCCAATGTATGTTGATTTTTAGCTTTATTTTTCACAATATCAATTTATAATACTTAACAAAATTTTCCAATAATATTCAAGTTTAAATCCAATTTCGAATATAATTCAATTCCAAGTTCGATTTCAAAATATCATTTTTATATTGCTTTTACTTAGAAATATTCAAAGCTCGAATTTAGGTTCAATCTTTAAACAAATCAATTTTCGAAATTCAATCATATCCCGATTTTTAAATTCCAAAGTCTCCACTTTAATTTTTAACAATTTCTTTTAACCAAAATTTATTTCAACATTCCAAACTCAATTTTTCGATAAATTCGATTTCTATAAATTCGATTTCTATTTATAACTTTCAAATCAAAACATTTAAATAAATTTCAAATCGACGATTTTAAAAATTATTAATTTAGCCAAATCGGTGTCCGTATATAATTTTCTATCTTATGGCCAAGTAATTATTTATTTCAATTAAATGTCAGGGATGATTATATATCACTTAAAATTAAATCACAGTATCATATGTATGCATAACAGGATATATATAAGCAATAAACATCCAAACATTCAAATATCAACCAATAGCATCCACCGAAATAAATCATCCAATAGACAATACAATTCATAGCAATTTCATAGTTATCAATGTCAGGTAATTTAATCGCGATTCAATTTTAATTTCAGTTTAACTGTCAATTTAATTTTTCAACGGTCAATTCAATTGACAAGCTATATGACAATTAATTTTTTTATCAAACAACGACAAATAAAACATAACACTTCATAATGTCAATTTAACTAGCATAAAGATATTTAGTACGTTGTGAGCGTTATAAAACACTCACCTTGATTTTACGATTTTAAATCAAATCGAACGACGTTCGATTTAACTCAAAATTTTCTCTAGCTCCAAATGATTCCAATCCAGTTTCATTGCGTAGTGCTCGTCGATACGATTCCAACGCAAAAAGTTTCGTGCGTTTTCGACCTCGTATGAAAAAGATATAGCCTTTTAAAGATATACGAATTTTAATATAAATAAATAAACAAATTTCCTTTATAATCTTAACTCAACTCATCAGGGCCGTCCATCTCGTGCTTGCAAATCCTGGCCGTTACCCCTTTCTTCCCATTCACGTTCGTTCTCCAGTAAAACGCACGCATGAAACAACCCATGCCCATGATTTAGGGTTGAATCTTGCGACCTCCTCGATTACTTTGAAGACGATCAGGTTACACCACTTCGAAGCCACCGCCTTACTCCACCTTCACCCCAAATAGCTCCAAGCTCGGCCTCATCCTCTGCCTCGAATTGCGTGAAAAACGCAGCTGCTTCCATCGCGTTTTGCCGTCAATCCGTGGCTCCGTTTTCGATCTCCACCGTTGGATAGCTAGATCTTGATGCCCTCTACAACTTTGTAGTTGAGAGTTTTTGCTAATTGTTGATGGATAGAGAGGAAAATGAGGAAGAAGTTTCGAAATTTTCTGGCCATTGAAATGAAAGTGGCGGCTGGTCAAAAAGAGTTAGGGTTTGGAGCAAATGGAAGAGGATGGGTCCTTTTATAGAAAATTGCAAAAACACTATTCACTGAAAAATTTTCGAACTCCAAACGAAGCGTGCCGGCAGGCGTTTCTAAGGTTTACCTCACGTTCCGGACACAATGGAATAGGTTTCATAGGCTAATTCAATCATATGTGTGAGTTACGGCAATAAACGATCAAATTTAAATTAAACCGATTCAAATAATTTCTATGCGTTTGGGCTCGCCCCGGACAAACGGTAAATCCGATTAACTCGAAATTTGAAACCTTACAATAATATGACATTACTGATCTGATGAAACTAGTTTCGTCGAAATCCGAGACCGTTTGAAAAATGACTTTTTTAACTCGCCAAATTAATATTAAAACAATTCCGATGCGTTTCGAGCTGCCACGGTCAAACGAAAACTCGATTGCTACGAAAATTGAAATCCGATAATAACTAACTATTACGGATCCAATGGAACTAGTTTCGTCCAATTCTGAGACTGTTCAAAATTTGGCTATTTCCAGTCGATAATTAAATATTAAAATATTCAATTTTCACAAATTTACTTTTAATTCGATTTTAAAAGTTCTACAACATCATTCTAACTTTAATATGACAAAATAAAATTTTACAAATCATTTCTTAATCATATTAAACTCGTTATTCAATTATCCAATAATTCCAATTTTAAAATCTTATTAACCCTATTATAATCTCAATATACTTACATTCACTTTGAAAACCAATTTGAATCATATTAAATCAAATTTCAATCATTCACTCTATTTTCATATATTAAATTTCAATATCAAATTAATCGTATAAAATTCGGAATTTAATTATTCAAACATTTGTAATATTAAATTTAAACAAATTTGATTATTCTTAAATCACTATCTTTTGAAATATTCAAACGAACTTGTAAAATTTAACAAATTCAAATTATAGAACAACCATTTTCATTAAACAATTATTCAATTCCCGTTATTCAATTTATTCAATAAATTTCAAATATTAAATTTAAACAATTTAATTGTTCAATATTTGACGGATTTCAATATTGGATTTTAAATAAAAATTTCATTATCAGTCGATTTACTATATTATATCAAATGAACTCTACATTATTATTAATCCACAGTTAGAGATAATGCACTCAACTAATATATGAACTTTCATTTCAATTGCAATTAGTTCACAAATTCAATTCGACCAACTAAATGAATAGGTAACTTAAATAATTATCACCGTTAACTTTTAATTTCTTATAAGTTTATTATTTACAAAACAAGTGTCACAATTACCTATACAATACAAATTCATTCAATTACCTTTGACTACATAACATTTCAATTGATTTGGGATTTTATTCAATTCATAAATAATTAACTTAGATAAAATCTTGTTGCATTTCATTCTAGTTATTATTATTCCAAACGACTTACAAATTTTTTTCTAACATTAAATCACTAAATCTTATTAAATTAGCTATTTTAATTATCGAGAATTTTCGGGTCGTTACAAAAAATCATCAAGTAAAGAGTAGAATAAACAAAGTACTAGACAATTCAGAAAAACAAGAGATCGTCTGCCACAAATGTAGTAAACCAGGCCATATCAAGCCAAATTGTCCTCAAAGTCGACCTAATCAGGGAAGAAAACTGAAGAGGAGAAGTTTTGCAGCTACTTGGGATGAAACTGATGAAGATGAAAGTGATAGCACTGGTAGTGAGAGTGAAAGAGCAAATCTGTATCTTCATGGTGAAATAACTACCAATGATGATTACGAGCCAAGTGAGGTATCAAAACTTACTCATTCAGAATTACTTATATATTTTCACGAAGTAAATGGCTGTTTTGAACGACTTAGGAAAAGTATGCCAAACTTGAATCACAAAAAGATACTTTGATAGATTTAAATAAACAACTTTACCAATTAGTTAAAACATATCAAAGTAGGATCCCTAAGTGTGATAAGTATCCAACATTCAAAGAAGAGATTAAAAAATCAAAAATCAAAATTAAATCGCTTGAAAATGAAATTCTGATTTTGAAAGAAAGTAAAAATACAAGAAGAGAAAATTCTATTAAAAGGTGCACGCAATTGTTAAATGAAAATGAATCTCTCAAAACACAAGTCCAACAACTATCAACGACTTTAGATAAATTTTTAAAAGGTGAAAATTCATTGAATATGCTATTAGGAAAGCAAACCGTTAATACAGTTAGATAAGGACTTGGATATAATAAATCTCAAAATGTTAGAAATAAAATTAATCAAGTCGATTCATTGTGCACAATTTGTAGAAAATTTGGACACATTCAAACAATTGTTGGTACAGAACCAAACACATGAAAACTATACCAATTTGGGTTGCAAAAGGCACAAATATAAAATATCTTAAAGGTAAACTAATCTGGGTGTCGAAAGGAACATATATAAACAGTTTTGGGTCTCCGCAAACCTTTCTTTCAAAATTTATCTCCACTAACAATCATGGACCTATAAGAACAAATAGGTCACTAAACTCTCTTCTTGTGTAGGTATGCTGGCAGGCTAAGGAACAACAGCAATGGTACCTGAATTCTGGCTGTTCCAGGCACATGACGGCGACAAATCAAAGTTCCTTAGCCTAGAAAAGTATAGAGGTGGCAGAGTCACAATGGGTAACAATGACAAGTGTAGAATTGTCGGTAAAGGTAAAGTAGGTAACAATACATTTACCTTAAATGACGTACTATATGTTGAAAATCTGCACCACAATTTGATATCAATCAGCCAGCTATGTGATAAAGGTATGAATGTTATTTTTGACTCTGACTTGTGCAAAATTGTTGACCAATCATCAAAAGAAATCTTATTTTCGGGTAAGAGGAAAGGTAATATATACTCTCTATTGTTTAATGATATCACCATTTCAAAATGTTTGGTAGCCAAGGATATAGAAGTAAATTTATGGCATAGACGATTAGGGCATGCTAGCATGAATCTGTTAAACAAATTGAAAAGAAAAGATTTGGTAAAAGGGCTGACATCACATGATTATGAAACAAAATTTTTATGTAAAGCATGTACTATGGGAAAACTTAAAAAATCATCGTTTCATGCCAAGAACAATGTAAGCACTTCTAGAGTTCTTGAACTAGTTCATATGGATCTATTTGGACCTAACGACATTACTAGCTTAGGTGGTAAGAAATATTGTTTTGTGATAGTTGATGATTACTCAAGATATACATGGGTATATTTCTTAGCTAAGTAATCAGAAACATTTTCATACTTCAAAATTCTCACAAAATTAGTTCAAAATGAAAAAGAAGTTTCTATTATTTCACTAAGAAGTGATCATGGTGGAGAATTTGAAAATTATGAATTTGAATTTTTTTGTGATGAAAATGGATTCAAACATGAATTCTCTGCACCACGTACTCCACAACAAAATGGGGTAGTTGAGAGAAAAATCGAACATTGCAAGAGTTGGCTAGGTCTATGATAAATGAGTATGAACTACCTTTGCATTTTTGGGCAGAAGCAGTAAATACAGCATGTAATGAATAGAATTATGATTAGACCTATTCTTAACAAAACACCCTATGAGATATGGTTCAAAAATAAACCAAACATTGCTTACTTCATAGTATTTGGGTGTCCTTGCTATATTCTCAATACAGGTGATCAATTAGGAAATTTTGAAGCAAAAGCTGATGAGGGCATTTTCATCGGATACTCTTCTAGAAGCAAAGCTTATAGAGTCTACAACAAAAAGACTGAAATAATCGGGGAGTCAATCAATGTGAAATTTGATGAAGGTATTGATGATCAGGAAACAACCAAAAGCAATGTTGGAGAGGAGAACGAAAAAGATGAACATGAAAAACCAAAAGAAACTGCCACAACTAAAGAAGTCCGAAGGAATCTGGATCCAGAGAAACTGAAATTCAAAGCAGATCATCCTCCAGAACTGGTAATAGGAAACCCTATAGCAGGTATACAAACTCATTCTTCCTTTAGAAATCTATTTGATCCGTGTTTATATAGTGGATTTATTTCAGAAATAGAACCAAATGACATAGATACGGCTCTTAATGATGAAAACTGGTTTATGGCCATGCAAGAAGAGCTAAATCAATTTGAACGAAATGATGTTTGGAATCTAGCACCTAGACCTAAGGATTATCCAGTCATAGGAATAAAATGGATTTTTAAAAATAAATATGATGAATCTGGAAATGTAATTAGAAATAAAGCAAGATTAGTCACTAAAGGATACAATCAAATTGAAGGAGTTGACTTTGATGAAACTTTTGCACCAGTAGCCCTGCTAGAATCAATTAGAATATTATTAGCTTTTGCTTGCTACAAAGGATTTAAACTAAGATAAATGGACATTAAAAAGTGCTTTTCTTAACGGAATTTTAAAAGAAGATGTATTTGTTGAACAACCAGAAGGTTTTGAAAATCATGAATATCCAAACCATGTATATGAACTTAAAAAGGCATTGTATGGATTAAAACAAGCTCTTAGAGCTTGGTATGAATGTCATACTTCTTACCTCCTTGAAAATGGTTTCAAAAAGGGTTGTGTAGACACCATACTATTTCCGTTGCATGAAAATGATGATCTTTTGATTGTTCAAATATATGTTGATGACATCATTTATGGTGCTACTAACAAGTTATTGTATGAGAAATTTGAAAAAGTTATGCAGGAAAAGTTTGAAATGAGCTTGGTTAGAGAGTTAAAATTCTTTTTAGGATTTCAAATCAAACAAAGCGATAAAGGTACATTCATTTCTCAAACAAAATATATTAGGTAACTTGTCAACAAATTTGGATTGAAAGATGCTAAACCAGCAAGAACCCCCATGAGTGCAACAATTAAACTTGATAAGGATGAAAAAGGTAAGGCAGTTGATCAAAAGCAATACAGAGGTATGATTGGATCACTCCTTTATCTTACCGCTTCTAGACCTGACATCATGTTTTCTGTCTGCTTGTGTGCATGTTTTCAATCTAACCCAAAAGAATCTCATTTAAAAGCTGTTAAAAGAATTATAAGATATTTGTTGCACACCCTACGGTTTGGTCTTCGGTATCCAACAAACGATAACTTTGAATTAAAAGGTTTTTCAGATGCAGATTATGCTGAAAATCTAGTTGATAGAAAAAGTACTAATGGAGCATGCTTTATGTTAGGACATTCATTAGTAGCATGGTCAAGCAGAAAACAGAATTCTATTACATTATCCACCACAGAGGCAGAGTATATTTCTCTAAGTGGTTGCTCTGCTCAAATCTTATGGATGATACAGACTTTGCAAGACTATGGTCTAAATTTTAAACGTGTACCACTAATGTAAAAGCGCAATTGATCTCACAAATAATCTTGTACATCACTCACGAACAACACATATAGATGTTAGACATCATTTTATTAGAGATCATATTTCCAAAGAAAATATCAGCATAAATCTTATTTCAACCGATTCTCAATTGGCAGACATCTTTACAAAACCCCTACTAGAAAATAATTTCTGCAAACTACGTCTCATACATTATTACTAATCTTTCTCCCTACTAATTATCAAAAAGGTAAATAGTAATTGAAAAAATGATGAGGGCTGATATTAATCATACATTATTACTCAAGACAGTATATTTAGGAAATTTCTTTAGAAATTCAAACAAGAGTTATAAAACTTTTTGTTTGTTAAAGATTCCATGATCATTTCTATTTCCATCATATTTCTATCGACCATCGCTCATCAAAATTCAATATAGTTTGTCGATATGTGGTGCTTTAAACAGGAATCATTTGTTTTTCATTTTATATATAAAATAAAATAAAATAAAATCCAAAGTATTCACTCTCATTTAAAAGTCCTCACGGTTATGCATGGGTGAATTACTTGAAATTTGTTATGTGCTTCCATGCTCATTTAAAAGTCCTCACGGTTATGCATGTATGGAACACATATCAAAATTGATTTATTAAATAAACAAGTTGATTCTAATCCCATTTAAAAGTCCCCATGACTATGCGTGGTTAGAAGATACTTGAATTCATTTTTTAAAATAAAATTGGAATACTACTAATCTCATTTAAAAGTCCTAACGGTTATGCATTGTTAGTAGATATTCCAATTCCTGATATAAATATACCACAAATAGACACAACTGTACGATTTTATATGATGACATCATTCCCATCATTTCTAAAAGAGGAATATGCGCCTAACAAGAGTAGTTATGATTTTTGTTTGATTTTTTATTGAAATTTCATATTTATATTCGATTGATTTTTAATGTTGTATTACTATCTATCACCTTATCTCTATTTTCATAACACTATTACTCTTTTGCTGATAACAAAAGGGGGAGAGAAATGTTAAGATTTTGGCAAATAAATGTCAAATATTGCATCTAGACTCACTTGCATATTTTTATGTTGCATCTAGACTCATTTGCCTTTTTTTATACATATATGATGTGGGAGTTTTGTGTATGAAGCATTCAAATAGGGGGAGCAGATTGAATAATCAAATACATTTAACAAATTCAAAATCTTAAATATATGTTATCATCAAAAGGGGGAGATTGTTGAATATGCGAGTATATGATATTTATTTGATGATAATAAACATATATACATTTAAATGTATTTGTTAATGTACTATTTTATTTTTCATAGATTAAATAAATATTCGCTGAATAAAATAAATAACACAGAATTTGAATTCAAACAGAAATTTTATTCAAACAAATATTTATTACAATTTTTTCAATAGTACAAATTTCAAACTCTCACTATATACAACCTCAATTACAATACAATTTTATTTACATCACAATTTCTAATTTACATTTGACCTCACTACATATCACTCATTCACTCAACTCGTATCTTCAACTACATTTCAATGTGAATCCAGCATCTGAACAATCTACAAAAATATATATTGACGTGGTAAAATTGAAAATAAAATATTTTTGTAGTATAAAATAAAATATGGATTTTGAAAATAATATTTGCCTCAGTTATTTTGGTTGTTCGTCATCATTCAAATTTGAATTCATCATACATGGACAGCTTGTGAATACACAGTGTATCACTGTATATGCCACAAGGCCGTGCACACCGATATATACACTTGATAGAATTACAGGGACAGGTGAGCACAGGTAAAACACAAAACGCCGGCTTCAACTCAAGTGCGATAAAAATAATGTCACAATATCAGCACAAGGTCAAACCCGAGCTCCAAGCTGGATTCAACACATGTGCAGTTCAAATATACAAGTTTAATAAAATGGTCAGGTGCAAGCACACTCAAGGCACAGTACACATCAACCCAGTGAAAACCAGAAATGTGCTCAAAGCAAATCCAGATCACATAAAGGAATAAACACATGAATGAACAACAACAAGTGTGTCAACCGAACAATTCAATGCAGCAGCAGAGGCCTCAACATCAAAGATAGAGACAGAATGCAAACATATATAACAGTGTCAATTCAATTAACTGACACAAATAACAATGGCACTGCCTCAACTGTCAATGCATAAGCACATGCACCAGTGATACCAGTGAAGACCACAACTAATCCAAACAACAACGAAGTCAACAATGAATCAGAAATTACAAACCAAAGTTAACATTTCAAGTCACTGCTACCATGACTCAAAGGATATACGGAATGCAACAGTAAATCACAAACCGAGTGCGCCAATACTAAACAATGGAATACTTCAACTATAAGTGAACAATGTGATGGCCAGGTAACAGTATTGGAAAGGCAAGTTGATGGTTATGTGTTGTATGAAGAAGATGTGCAGTAAATGCACATAATTGCAGTGGGCAGTTGTTTGATGAATGTGAAAGCAATGGACTTGAAGTGAGTTAATGGCAGTGGAATTTCGTAGTGATGTTCGCTCAAAAGTGTAGTGGTGAATGAATATGTGATGTTGTATAAAGTATTCTCTAGTGGCATTGGTAGGTTATGTAATGAAACTAGTAGAAGAAGATGATGTACACTGTTGATTGTTGAAGTGTTAAGCCTGGCATGCAAATACAACATGCAGTGATATACAGTGACATATGATCAGAAGCAATGCAAGTGAGACAAGGCTACGAGTTCAAAAGCAATACAATATGAATCATATCAGTATACATATATAAAACAATGAATCCAACAATGCAAACAAGTGACAAGGGTCAAGCTAATGATACATGTACAAGACTCAAGACTGCAACACTACGGCAACTTCAAATAAACATCACATTGAAGCAACTCGAGCTTAAGACTGTACAACCCAAAAACAAACTACAATGAATCAGATGGAACTGCAACAGCAGGAATGAGCACAACATCCATCTAGTAACCATCAAGTTACAGTTTTCAATGCTACAAGACCATGTCAAACACAGTGCAACAAAATACAAGTGTCGACCAGAGAATCGAGCTTCAAAAGTACAGGGTGTAGTGATGCAAAAATTACATCAGAATCAAATTCGTAAAAATCAAGTCAAAGTCTGGTAATATCAAAAACAAGTTGAAGCCGTGAGCTACTGACCGGAGTCAAAGGAAACAAGGAACGGAATCAACATCAGCAAAATCATTTCGAAACCATGGTGGCCAAGTAAATTGACCAAGTCAGAAATCAAGACGTGACAAGCAAGCAAATTATACAATTGAAAAAGTCAAAAATCAAAGCCAAAGTCAAGTAGGAAATTCACTACCGTAACGGCCAAGGAAAGATCGAACGGTTCTGAGTCAAAGCCGTGACAATCAAGGAATCGAGCGAGTTCGAAATCAAAAGCGATTTAATGAAGTAAACGAAATTATTCGATATGAACAAGTCAGAACCTATCATCAGCATTAAAACAAAATCGAATGGCCGAGAAAAATCAAGTGACGAATTCAAGTAAATGTATACGAACGAAATTCAAGGGTCTCGAATCATATAGAAATAACATCATCGGGAAATAAAAATCATCGAGTTTAAGTATTCAAACCAGAGAGCAAAAGGCAAAAATTACATACCTGAATCAAGGTCAAACTTAATAAAATAGAAGCAGACGAACGCGTCTCGAGAGACGATCAATCGACGGAGTAAGGAAATCGAAATCAATCGATCTAATTAAAGTCGGCATCTTCAAATTTCTCCAAAGCCCTAATTTTGATCGAGCGAGGAAGAAGCACGAGCCGCCCTTTTACAGAGCAAAGAAATACGGCTGATATAATAAAAAGAAAAGGGGATTGGGCCTGCCTTGTTTTAATTAAGAGGCTTAATAGTTAAAAATTAAGGTTTTTATTTTTAATTGTGTTTTAAATTGTATTTTTCCTTTTTAAATCATTGTAATTTCTAGTCGTGTGACTAGGGGACAAACTACGTGGCGTAGTTTGAGAATTCTCAACTCAGTGGTTGAGTTGTGGAAGGATTTTGAGCGTAGAGTTAGGTTATTCAATAGCAGATGTTACAAGTTTACGTGTGTAAGCATCTGACTATCTAATTTCTAGTAGAAACCTTGGGGGCAGCACGTAGGCAGGGTTTTGCCAAAACTGGGTAAATTCTATGTCGTTCTATTTCTGCATTTATTCTGCTATTATCTGTGCTGCTGTTGTTTTGATATATGTGTATCGAAGTAATTTTATAAGCTTCCGAAATAATTTTTATAATTGATAGTATCACCCTGTTCATCCCCCTCTAGGATGAAATCGATCCTACAAATGTTGTAAGTGGTAGCGTCATAAAGAAATCAATGCCACTAGGTTTTATATCGAATCCCAACAATGCCGTAGGGATAAGTAATTTCACAGGAACTAATGCTACAACAATGGAGCTGGGATAACGATGTCGCAAATAAGCAATGATGTAAGGTAACCCGAGGCCGCAAATGAATGATACCGCAAATAATCAATGTCGAAAGAATGGCGATGAACCAATGTCGAAAGAATGGAGATAGATCAATGTCGAAGGCTTATGATGTCGCATCTCAACAATAAAGTGCCATATACAATGCAACATACCATATATAGAGTCAGATGATTAATATCGAACCTCTTACGTCGCTAAGCAATGCCATAATTCATCAGAGTTATAGTAGCATAATTTATGCCCCATCTCATCAACGAAGAATTGTATTCGACTTCACAACTCAGAAATGTCACATCTTATCAATATCGCTCATCATTGAAACCACCTGTTACTAATGTCGCTGTATAATGATGCCTCATATTATTGCTACCAAGGCCATCTAATAGTCGATGTTGCTTCAATATCCTTCCATATTACAATGTGACCCATTGTCAATACTACCAATAATAAATGTCGCACCTTGTTGATAGCGCATTCCATCAATCCTTATAGGACACCTCATATCTATAAATGCAATATAGATGCCGAAAGTCATCAGTATCCATGTGCCTCTCTTTCTCAATGTTTGCGCCGAAAATGGCCACAAACCCCAAGTATTGTGAAAGCACCAAACAATGAATATAAATCAGCAATATTCAAGCACAAGTCTCAGATCTAAGCAAGCAACAAACAATAATCCAGAAATAACAATCAGAAACGCAAGATTTATAGTGGTTCGGCTATCTCCGGCCTACGTCCACTTCAAGGTTTCATCTTTTATTGATGTTCTTTGCTGATTACAAATGATTGTCGCAGTTACAAGAGAGAATTTCAAGTATAACAGCAGTAGTAAGGTATAGGATCGAATCCGACAGATTCTAGACGTTCAATGGCCAAAAGATCCCTTTTCTATAGGCTCCAGGGTGTTATTTATAGGCGTAGGAGGCTCAGATCTCGCTCAAACTTCGGGGGACTTTTTCTGGCACGTGAGTGGGCCCACGCGACCAACCTCAGGAAGTTTCGACTCGATCGGCGATCGATACGAAGTCATTTCGTATCAATCAAGATGACGTCCAATTGAGCCAAAATTTGGTGGAGACATTCCTCAGCATGTACGCAAGCTCCTGTGAAAATTTTATGACATTTGGATTAGTGGTTTAGGAGATATGGTCGATACGAAATTGGTCTTCTCGATGGCTATTCGGTTCGAATCCATTCATTTGAATCGATCACTTCGACTCGATGGCTACGCACGTGAGCAGGTTGACGTGGCACGGGCTGTTCGTGTCGATCTGCCTTTTACTCCGGTTTGATGGAGTCACTCTGAGTATTTCGCCGCGTTCGCATCCATAACTCACACGCCATCCCTGGCCTGTTTGACTTGGTGTGTTCGAACAAGCAATCATCCATGGATTCGAACAAGGACTCCTGATGAATACGAAGTGGTCAGCGCTTGATGGATGCGGAGTCATCTGATGGATTCGAGACAGATGGATACGAAGTGGTCAGCGCCTGATCGAGGGTACGAAGTCCATCGATACGAACTCGATGGATTCGAACACGGCCAAGTTCATCGATGCGAAATGAGGCACTTCGATGGATACGAAGCCGCTGGACCCCTGAGCGATACGAACACGGTCGATTCGAATTGGTGTACGAGGATGGATACGAAACCGGAGCTTTTCCCTTCAAATTGCATCCATCATAACTTGAGCATACGAACTCGGATTGACTTGAAACTTGGAATGTTAGCTCTTTTGGCCTTTCTAGCCATGTCCTATCAATTATAGCTCGATCCGGACAGGGAAAAAATTCATCGATATCCATGGTTAACCTGCAATGCATAGTTGATATTCATGACTAGTTACTATCGATTTTCAATTAATTTTTGGGTATCTCAGCTTTGCCAAAAGGTGGGATAACACTCAATACTGCTCCATATCAATCCCGCTCACTATAATTGACTAATATCGCTTCTAGCTCATGCCACCACCAACCAACTAAGAGTGTTTCAATGATAAAAGTTATTGATGCTGGATGCCTTTACTATTGAGATGGCATCGAAGTACTATTATTTACCGAGGAATGCCAAATGTCATCATTAACTAAGACCTAGCACCATGCGGCATTGATGTTACCAAAATCCTTGCATACTATAGTCAAGCTGCTAGGTCGCACTTCTACCCGTATAAATATGGATTTAGGGGTATGGAAGAAGGGGTGATCATTTCTTTTCTCTTCTTTAAAAATTGGACCCTTAGGACTTTAAATTGATTTGGGAAAATTCCAATTTAATTGTAATCATGCCTAATTTATATGAATAAAGACTTGGACATGCCTATTACCTTGATTACGCATTTTGGACATTATTAAATATGAATATACATATAATGAAGCTCTTTAGACCTAAAGAAATTGTGACGCTATTTCATATTGAATCACATGAACTTCGATTTAAACAAATATTTATATGCATAGCCTCTACATCGCTTATTACATATGGACACTAGATTATGAACATAAGCACTATTTATTTAGTTTGTTAACACGGTTAATGGGCTATTGCACATCGTTACCACTTATCTCCCTCTTCCTTTGGTTATATGGCATAGAAATTTGAATGTTCTATACTTAAAGACCATACAGATTCTCGAATATACTATTCTAAGTGACCTTAAGGGCTCTCGAATATGCTATTCCAAGTGACCTTAAGGGATCTTAAATATCATATTCTAAGAAATCATATGAGCCTTCGATGAAAAATCTAAAGTCTATGGGCATTATGGATCCATTTCCTGATAATATCATCTTGTATTAAGCTTTGATTGTTAAAGCTTATTCTTGATTTAGTCAACATCAACTAAGCCATGCTTAATTGCGTCATCATATTTGCTTGAATTAAGGATTGGCTCATCATTCTTGGCATCATGTGAGTTATGCCAATTATTAGTTTAACATTTTGATGCTAGAAGGAGGGCTCGAACCTCCGTCCCCCTATAATCCACTCTTTAAAACTAACTGCACTAAGTTTCTTTTTTTCAGGAAAATGGTAAGACCAAGACAAACTAATGTCTCTAACTAAGAAGTCACACAACAAGCAACTTTTGAAGAAAATGTTATTCCCAAATCCAACCGGGACCACGTAGAGGTTGGACAACAATTAAAGCCACACAACCTACTGATAGCGAAGCTAAGATTAAAGACCTAGAACAACAAGTATCAATGATGAAAGAAATTCTAAAAGGAATCCTTGCTTAAATTTTTCAAAAACCACAGGGAGAGATGAGTTAGAGTCTCCAAGAAGGGGCTTGGATACTTCTTTGGTTAAAAAAAGCAGAAGCAAACTCGTTATAACTCCATAAAGGAAGAAAAGTCACTGGCAAGCTGAAGCAACCAAGCTTTCTCTAAGGTCATTGGCGGATAACAAGCAAATTATCAAGGGAGATTGGAGGAGAAGTTCAAGGAGCAATCTGGAAGTTCAACCTCCAAAGGATACAAACCTATTAGAAGCAATTACCATAGCGACAAAGCTTATCTAAGAGGTATGGCCTAGAAAATAGTGAATGACATGCTTAATCTTAAAGGAAAAAGAACTCTTGATGAGAGGGTCAAGAATAACCATCGAGAAGCTCCCTTTATAGACGAGATAATGTTCACCGGGATCTCGTCCCATTTTAAAATTTTGTCCTTAAGATACAATGGAACTATAGACCTCGATGATCATTTGATGACGTTCGAAAGTTAGATGTAACTTGACAACACATCCGAAGTAGTGCGTTGACATTCCAGGGCGCAATAGTCAAGTGGTATAGACATTATCGTGAAAAGACAATCTACTCCCAAAAACAATTTTGTTACAAGTTCTCGGCATATTTTGTATTTGTAAAGATCCCACAATTGATTATAGTGTACTAGCTAATATCAAGTAGAAGCAGGAGAACCATTGGGTGATTATCTTAGGAGGTTCATTGCAGAAGCATTAAAGGTGAAGTATATGACTGATAGGGATAAGTTGATGGCAGTGCACTCTGGGCTGATTGAGAAAACTTTGTTCTGGTAAGAACTGTATATTCATGGCTGTAGGGATATACAGGATTTGCACTTCCAAACTTATAGATTCTTCCGTATGGATGAAATGCATCATGCTAAGAAGAAAGCTCAGATAATGAAAGGAGTAGGAAAAGCTATCCTTAACTGTGACAATAAGAAGCTAAGATGGGAGGAAGACCCAAATGCCAATTATGTCGCCAAACCAATTTTCTACATTTTCGCTGTTGCGAAAGAAAGTGGAAATTTTCCAGTCTCATACAGAGCTAAAAATAGCCCTAAACCAAGAAGAGGGGAAGACTATTGTATCTATCATAAGGTAAATGGACATAAAATAGATGAATGTCGAATAGTGGCGGGCATAATTCAATGCAAGATTCATTATGAACACCTGAAAGAGTTTGTTAAGGATAAACAAAAACCTGCTTATTATGAGGATGGCAACCAAAGACTCCTAAGCAATGCTGTAGATTTAGTAGAAACAGTTATTCAACCAGATTTTTTACCATCGCTCAATATTATTGATGTTATCCGTGGAGGCCCATACCTAGCTGAAAACAGCAAAGGACAATACATCGCTACATTAGAGAAGCAAAAGATTGGATATTATTCATTTAGGAAGAGCCGCTACTCAAAAATCCCAAGTTCCAATTCCATATGCATAACTTAACCATCACTCTGCGAGAACTAAGAGGAGTCCATCATCCCCATAACGATCCACTAATGATCACTACTCAAATTGGGTTCTCGATGGTTACCAAATTCTTGTCGATATTGGAAGTGTCGTCAATATAATCATTCAGCACACCTTTGATCAAATGGGAATCAGAAAGAAGAAACTAGAGCCAAGCTTTGAGTCCAACTTCTCATTCAACAACAAAGGATCAACCCCAATATGATAGATAAAGCTTCTGGTACAAATGGGAGTTCCGCCTCACTCTAGAACTATGACGACCCGAAATTTTTGGATATTTTAAATTGGAATATTTAATTGATTTTAAATATTTAAAAGTAATTTTCAACTTGAAATTCAAATATTCAATATTTATTGAATAATTAAATTATTGGATTTAATTATTGGAAATTGGGTAAGATATGAAATCTGGAATTTCAAGCTTGTTAAAAATATTTTGAAGGCTTGTAAAATTTATATTGATAATACTGAAGATAATAAAAGTTTCAAAATTGAATTTTAAGGTGATTTGTTCAGTTTTGAAATTTTATTGTTTAAATTGATATTTAAAAATAGCCATCCGAGGCACAGTCTTGGAATTCAACGAAACCAGTTCCATTTGATCCGTAATAGTGTATTATTATAGGATTTCAAATTTCATAGTGTTTGGAGTTATCGTGTGATCATACAGTATATAAACGCGTTGAAATCTATATCGAAAATTCAATATAACAACTGGGTCCGAAAAACTATCTTCTCCGTACGATCGAATTAGGACTCGAAACCTTTTCCATTGCGTTCGAAATAGGGGTATAACATTATAAACGCCTAACGACACGCATCAATAGGAAGTCGAGACTTTAATTTGCGTAATTTAAAATGATTTAAAATGTAAATTTAAATATAATACTTGACCAACATCCACTTCCTTTCTTTCTTTTCTCCAGCCACCCTACTACCTACCTTGTCTTCAAAAACATTTCCTATTTTTCAACACGTCTCCTGCATCTTCTAACACGTGCTTTTTTTCTTCTCTCTTGTTTCCTTTATACTTTTTAATAAAAATGTAAAAAAACAATCTAAATTATTCAGAGGAAAAAATGGTTTCGTTCAAAAGAAAGAACGAACAAGATCTTCGTTATACATAAAAAAATGGAATCACAGATCGAATGAAGGAAATAAGGATCGGCGAAGCAATCGATTCAGTCCGCTTCGAAATCGAATCGTAGAAATAAGAGGAGTTTCGGTCGAAGTGGGCTAGGGTTCGCTCTCGCACGCGTTGGCGGTGCACAAGAAGGCTGACATCAGGACGACGAGGCGGCGGTGCAGCGGTGAAGTTTTGAGATCGATTACAGGCAGCGCGTGGGCGGCGGATGGAGTGGCGATTCGAGTGTAGGGCAAAGTCACGAATCCATCCAGGGTTTCAACTCGAAGCAGGATTAGCTCGAGGTCACGATTTTTTTCTTTGGTAGTGGTGGCAGCACGATATGTGAGGACTCGGACTCGAGCTACGTTGGTTTTGTGATCGTGATGGAAGGTAAAATCCTTGTTTTAGCTGAGCATTTAATTAGTTTAGATTAATAGAAAATAATAGTAAATAATGTATAACAGTAAGTTATAAAATAATTTATTTTCTTAAATTTACAGATTTATATAATGTATATACATATATAGGTAAACAGGAAATTATATATATAGGAAAGATTTTGGAAATATATACACACACACACACACACATAGGAGTTTTAAATGTTGAAGAATTTATAGAAACTAGATTTTTAATATAGTTTATTTTTATAAGTGTGTGTATATATAGTTTCAAAAGAAAAGTAAATACCCATACATATTTTCACTTACTGTTTAATTTTAAAAACACATATTAAGGTGATTAACTTGTTTATTTAACTTATTAAAAATTTACTGTTCGACTGTTTCAAATATTATATATGTAGGTTCTAAATGAGAAGTACCTATATCCTTTCTAAAACTTACTAGCTTATTTTAAATTAATGTATTTTAGTGATTAACGTGTTTAATTAAATTATTTGATTTATTTTAGTTCTTAAAAATAATTTATTATAGAGGAAATAAGTTAATAATTAAATTATTAGTTTAAAATAAAATCATTGGTTAATTAAATTTATCAAATGGAAATTTAATGGTTCGATTAGTTCGAATATTAATAAAATCATCTAATGTTTAAACAAGGTTTGAAATCGTGGAGAGACAAGCCGGTTTGGATTGGACTGCTAACTAAAAACAAAGATGAGTTAATCTCACTCATTTGGATTACCTTTTAAATTTAAGTAGTTAAATTTAATTTATTGTTTGTTTGCTTGAATTGATAATTTATTATCAGCTTGGATGTGATATGTTATATGTAGTAGTATATATATATTGAAGTGGTTGATTTCTCGCTTTATATAGCGGATGAGACCCTATACGCCCTGCATAATTGCGGATGACCCTATATACCGCGATATCCCCTTCGAAGTGGGATTGGTATTTTTATATTGTGCTAACATCTGTAGATGCAGGGAAACAGGTTGGAGGGATCCAACGGGGATTCCTCAAAATGTTGAAATTATTTTACATACAGTAATGTGATTTATGTGATAATATGTGATGGATTATATTGGGAACTAAAAATATTAAATGTTGTGGTTTGACTGAATATATTTTAGGATATTGAGATATCAAAATATAAAGAATGGATTCTTAAAGGAATTAAAAAGAGAATGTTTTTTAAGTAAAATATTTCAGCTAATTTGGATAAATTTAAGAATGAAATTGGGAAGGAATAAAAGTTGATTTTTAAATTCTAATAAATAGATTCCGAGTATGGGAAAAGAGATTTTTGAATAAATGGAAATAAATGAATTTTAAGAATTTGGGTGGTATTGTTAAAAAATTAATGAATTTATTTTTATATTCAGGATTTCAATAGTTGGGAGAGATAAAGAAGAATTTTGGAAAAAGGTATGAATTTGGTATTTTCAGTTTAAATAAGATTTTAAATCATAATAAAGAGGTGAAATCTCAAATTAATAGGTTTTGAAATAAAGTTGAGTAAGTAAAGGAATTTATTTTAAAATGGAGTAAATTTTGGAAATCGAGTTGGAAATTGATTTTGCATTTAAAACTATGTTTTAAAATGAGGATGAGACTATGGAATTTATAAATTGGGTTTATAAAGTGAAATCAGATATTAGTGGATATTTGAAAGTATAAATTCAGGGTGAGAATTTATAAAGGAATGGGTAATTTGTTTTAAAAATAAATAGTGGTTTTATTTTTAAAAGTATGGAAAAGAAAATTTATGGAATGAGGACAGAAATTAAATTGTGGTAAATCGAGCAGAATTTATAAATGATTAGATGGCTATATTTAAATGGAAAGTGTATTTCCTTGGAAAGCCAAGTATATTTTCAAAGAAGATTTCCAAGTATAAGTTAGAGGTTTTAAAGTGATCATAAAAAGAATGTTTTAGAAAGAAATTATTATTTAGTGGTTTTAAAATTTTTAAAAGTAAATATTAATTAAATTAATTATATAAGTGAATTATTTTAAATATTTAACTAGTATTATGATTTAAAAGATAATTATTAAATATTTAAATTTTATAAAGTAGCTTTATTAAGTAGTTTGGCTAAAGTTTTTATTTGAAAAATTAGTATAGAATTTCATAACCTTTATTTTGAATAAAGTTTTCAAATAGTTTTATTTTAAAATGTGTAAGTATATATTTTTGGATAAAGGTATTTAATTTCTTTTAAAATCTTAATACAATAATATTTGGCATTTCAGTGGAAATAAAACAATTGGATGAAAATTCATTCCGCGAGTGGAAAAGTAATTTGAAAACTATTTTCAAAGAGTTGAAATGTAAAAAAATATCTTGCGATTGAAATAAATAATTTTGAAAAAATTATTAAGGCCCGATGGTTGTTTGTGGATGTTATAAGATAGTTAAATAACCGACTATTAAGATTGGCCAATGCGCTGATCGTTCCGAAGAGACCGGGATCGGATTAATTTCCCGTAAACCACTTCGATCTGGTTTGAACGTTTTCGTGAGGAAGACAAGAGCTTAGAGTCGAAGATGAAGCAGTGAAGTGCAAGGGCTGATCGCTACTAATCCTGAGGGTGATTCCAAAATGAATGTAGTAGGAGTGGTGTCTTCGGTTCCGTTCGGACCGGCAATGGACTTGTATGGACGAATGTTATCAGAACATCGTCAGGGGGACGATGAGCATTCTAAGTGAATGTGTGCTAAAACGTTAATGCATAGCCTCGAGCCTTATCAGCCGGGAATGGATAAAACAGGAGAGGTGCAGCAAGGCTAAGTGGCTATCAACCAATTAGGGTAAGGTCATCCCTATCAAGATGTCCCTTTTTATTCGGCTGTTTGGGCTGTTGCTGATCCCAACCGTGGGGTGATCTTATTCAGACTATCCAGTAAAGGGTAGCTCCGGTCTTCTATTGTAGGGTATCAGAGGGATCCTCGGTATGCTGATCTAGACCAGGTACTATGACGGGCGGTACCCCAATAGCCCTACCATTGTATAGAATCCAATGTCTAATAAGCGCCTATATGGTTTTGATTATGCCAACTATGCTGAAATGTGGATGCAAGCATATCAGCTAGATTCTATTTTACATTCTATAGACACTATTATAATATCAGACGGATTTGATAAAAAGTGTTTTGGTTATAGTAAGGTAAAAACCCGACATGTTTATTTGCGACGTTGTCTTACGAGATACCTTTGAATTCAAAGGATTTTGTAAACTTTAATAATCCAATTGAGTGTGTTTTCTGACGTTGGTTTTCCAGAATGACTCGGGTATTGGTTTATTATAATGCTCGGGTCAGACCGAGTATTTTAGAGTATAAATTTTGGATGGACTGCTATGGAGCTCAGGGGATGCGCTGGATGGCGAGACGTATCACGCGTACTTGAGGTGTTTTCCGCTGTGCAGTAAAGCTGTATAAACAGCATTTATGGGGACAAGTTAATATAACTGTCCAGTATTTTTCTATTGAGTATGTTCTGCTCTGATGATGTAAATGTATAAACTGATATAGTTCTGTTTGTGTAAAGAAAAGTCATTTTCTATTATATATTGTTCCGCTGAGATTATGAGATTCTGATATTGTTTTTCTATTTCTTGTTCTACCTACTTCTTCTTACATTTAGCAATCTGTCTTTTTTGCCAGTCGATCGTTGGCATATTATACAGTGGCATATTTATGTCAATTTTTGAGGGTCGGGAAGGGCGGGTCGTCATAGTGGTATTAGAGCTTAGGTTGGCGATAACCTAGGCTTTGGTGTGGGAAATTACTCATTAGAAATAGAGTCCGTAGTACCTTAGAATGAGTTGAGTGTAATAATAGATATGAGAGCGTAATTGTTAGTGAACATGAAACTGTTTTTATATTGTGTTGACTTATCGGTTGAGTGTTTATGAATTATGGTCGGTATGGGAAGTACAACCATATCAATAGGGATTTCTAAACTCTTAAACAAGATAAACCGACATTGTATCCTTTTTAAAGTGGGTAAATGAAATAATTTTGCCCGGATTATCTTTATATATGAAAGAAATAATTTTCAGTAGCTATTATAGTAATATATGGTTGCTTGGTTGTTAGTAAATGATAATATTAAATTATTATCATTATGTATGGAAATTGAATAAAGAATTGAAATCATAATCAAAGGTTAAGAAATTGACCCATATGATACAATGGGATTTGAAATGTGAATTATAAATGGTATTTATAACTTGAACTTCTAGAGAAATATTCGAATAAAGATTGGAAGGTTTTAAAGTTTTGAAAATTTGGGAAATTTAATTTCCTTTGAGTTTGAGAATGATTTTCAAAGGCTTTGGAGGAATAATAGTAAAATTATTCGAAAATATTTTTGAATTGGATATGAATATGGTGGAATTTAAAAATATTTGAAGGGGTTTTAAAGAGATAAGCACTGAACTCTTTTCGGTCGCTGGCAAATAACTTTGGTGATGACTGTAGCATCATCGATGTTCATTTTCGACTTTCCAAGAGAGGGATTGCTACCTATATGTTTTAAATTGGAATTGTTTGCAAAATTGGGTTTGGTTTTGAAATTCAAAGAAATGAAATTGGTTGGATATATGGTTTCAAAAAAATGTTTTGGAATATTTAAGAAATTGTTTAAACTTTAGAAGTTTATTTAAAAATGTTCATGGAATAAGTAATCTGAAATCTTATAAGAATTTGAAATCTGAAGGATAAAATTTAACTTGAAGAAGAGTTAAATTGAAGTAAGTGTGAAAACGAAATAAAGTGGCAGGCAAACCAATTAAGAAAAGTAAACCAAAGGAGATTAGTAAATGGAATGTAATTAAGTTGGAAAACTTATAGAATTTAAATTTGTGAATTGAGCAAACTAATTTAAATTGTAAGTAAATGAAATTGAAACTGAATATTGGGAATTAATCTGAATTGTGTGAAATGGTAGTTAGTCAAGATTGGACTAAATAAAACAAAAGACTGAAATAAAATTAGTAAGTAAACTAATTGATTTAAATGGGTAAGTAAATAAGCTAAAAATGAATAATGGGATGGTATTTAATTTAAATTGTGTAAGTAAAGTGAAGTTGTGGAATTAAGTCAAAATAGACTAAAAATATTTAAAGTTTGGAAATAAAATCTATTGAGATTTAAAATAAATTAGTAAGTGGAACTAATTTAAGAATTGGTTAATTAAATATGTTTAAGATGAGATGAATAGAATTCAATATTTAAAAATGGAGGTAAATTGAATTCATATGGAAGTTGGAGATCCAAATTAAATAGGAGTAGATATTAACTAAGAGGTGAAGTGGAAATAAATACTTAAGGGGGTAAGATATTTATATTGGACTTAAGGAATGGATGGTGAAATTCTTAAGTAAAATTTGAAGTGAGCTAAGTTAATATTTGAATGAGGATTTAATAAAGACATGTAAAATGCTAAGTGTGGATAAGTGTATGGAAATCAAAATAAATGTGAATAAAAGAGAATTAATATAGCTAATAATCAATTGGAATAAATACTTAGGTTGTACGTATATTATTCTATTCGCATAGAGATTTGATCCAGATTCGGGCATAGAATTTCGAGATAGTTATATCGATCCGAGTTGAGATTTTTCATTCGATTTTCGACGGCGAACCCTGGATATGGATTTTTGATGGATTCTGGATATTCTCTATCATAGTATATGGCTATGCAAGGGGAATGACGGTTTCATGTCAAGAAACTAGATCTGAGTCCGCAGTAGGAAGTTAGGTGGACGATACTAGTTCGAAAGTGAAATTGTGTGATCGAATGAGTGATCGAATTTGATATTGAGTATGGATGATATGTACATCGTACGGGCTTAAGTAAAACAACTGTTGAAAATTTTGTAAATAAGTGAATAAAATGATTTTTGAATCCTATGATTAGGTATTATTGCTAAGTAGAATATACAGGTGTTTTAAAAGCAAAAGGAAAATAAGTGTTTTGATTTCAGAAGATAAATTTAAGTTGACCGACAAAGAAGTATCTGTTTAAATTTCTGTATGAAATTTGATGATTTTTCTGATCTAGCCACTTGGCTTTTGTTTTTCTTTCGAAATTTGGGGGTCTGTACAGGCATTTTGTAGTTGTACCGATCTAGCCGCGCAACGAGAACGCTGGCGAAATTTTTCAAAAATTTAGGGAGTTAGAAATTTTTGAAAGAATTTTGATAATTTAAAATTTGGTTTTAAATTAAAATTTGAAATGGTTGAGTAAGTAATGTTGTTTGGAAACTATGGAACAGTTTGGGAAGCTAGTGAGGGTGATAATGTGACTTTAATCAAAAGATTGTTCAGAAGTAATTTAAACTATTTGGTTTTGAAAAATGATGAATGGGTAACGGACCATTCTTCCTAACTAGTAATTTCGGGGACGAAATTCTTTTAAGGGGGAGGAACGTGACAACCCGGAATTTCTGGATATTTGAAATTGGAATATTTAATTGATTTTAAATATTCAAAAGTAATTATCAACTTGAATTTCAAATATTAGATATTTATTGAATAATTAAATTATTGGATTTAATTATTGGAAATTGTGTAAGATATGAAATTTGGAATTTCAAGCTTGTTAAAAGTATTTTGAAGGCTTGTAAAATTTATATTAATAATATTGAAGATAATAAAAGTTTCAAAATTGAATTTTAAGGTGATTTGTTCAGTTTTGAAATTATATTGTTTAAATTGATATTTAAAAATAGCCTTTCGAGGCACAGTCTCGAAATTCAACGAAACTAGATCCATTAGATCCGTGATAGTGTATTATTATCGGATTTCAAATTTCGTAGTGTTTGGAGTTATCATGTGATCATACGGTATATAAACGCATTGAAATCTATAACGAAAATTCAATATAATAACTGGGTCTAAAAGCTATACTCTCCATACGATCGAATTAGGACTCGAAACCTTTTCAATTGCATTCGAAATAGGGGTATAACATTAAACGCCTAGCGGCATGCATCGATAGGAGGTCAAGATTTTAAGTTGCGTAATTTGAAACGATTTAAAATTTAAATTTAAATATAATATTTGACCAAATTCACATCCACTTCCTTTCTTTCTTTTCTCCATCCACCTTACTACCTACCTTGTCTTCAAACACGTATCATGTTTTCCAACACGTCTCCCACATCTTCTAACACGTGCTTTTTTTTCTTCTCTCTTGTTTCCTTTATACTTTTTAATAAAAATGTAAAAAAAACAATCGAAATTATTTAGAGAAAAAAATGGTCTCCTTCATAGGAAATAAACGAACGAAATCATTCATTGTGCATAAAAAAATGGAATCACGGATCAAACGAAGGAAAGAAGGATCGGCGAAGAATCGATTCGATTAGCTTCGAAATCAAATTGTTGAAATAAGAGGGGTCTCGATCGAAGTCAGCTAGGGTTCGCTCTCATGCGCATTGGTGGTGCACAAGAAGGCTGACGTTAGGACAATAAGGCGGCGGCACAACGGTGAAGTGTTGAGTTCGATTCCAGGTAGCGCGTGGGCAGCAGTGGGAGTGGCGATTCAAGTGTAGGGCAAAGTCGTGAATCCATCCAGGGTTTCAACTTGAAGCAGTATTAGCTCGAGGTTGCGATTTTTTTCTCTGGCAGTGGTGGCAGCACGATATGTGAGGGCTCGAACTCGAGCTAGGTTGGTTTTGCTATCGTGGTGGAAGGTAAAATCCTTGTTTTAGCTGTGCTTTTAATTAGTTTGGATTAACAGAAAAAAATAGTAAATAATGTAATAACAGTAAGTTATAAAACAATTTATTTCTTGAATTTACAGATTTATATAATGTATATACATACATAGGTAAATAGGAAATTATATATATAGAAAAGATTTTGGAAGATATATGTATATATATATACATAGAAGTTTTAAATGTTGAAGAATTTATAGAAGTTAGATTTTTAATATAGTTTATTTTTATAAGAGTGTGTGTGTGTGTAGTTTCAAAAGAAAAATAAATACACATACATATTTTCACTTACTATTTAATTTTAAAAACACATATTAGGTGATTAACTTGTTTATTTAACTTATTTAAAATTTACCATTCGACCATTTCAAATATTATATATGTAGTTTCTAAATGAGAAATACCTAGATCTATTCTAAAACTTACTAGCTTATTTTAAATTAATGTATTTTAGTGATTAACGTGCTTAATTAAATTATTTAATTTATTTTAGTTCTTAAAAATAATTTATTTTAGTTCTTCAAAATAATTTATTATAGGGAAAATTAGTTAAAAATTAAATTATTACTTTAAAATAAAATCATTGGTTAATTAAATTTATAAAATGGAAATTTAATGGTTCAATTGGTTCGAATATTAATAAAATCATCTAATGTTTATACAACGTCTGAAATCGTGGACAGACAAGCGGTTTGGATCGGACTGCAAATTAACAACAAAGGTGAGTTAATCTCACTCATTTGGATTACCTTTTAAATTTAAATAGTTAAATTTAATTTATTGGTTTTTTGCTTGAATTGATAATTTATTATCTGCTTGGATGTGATATGTTATGTATAGTAGTGTGTATATATATATATTGGAGTGAATTATTTCCCGCATTATATAGCGGCTGAGACCCTATGCGTCCCACATAATAGTGGATGACCCTATATACCGCGATATCCCCCTCGAAGTGGGATGGTATTTTTATATTGTGCTAACATCTGTGGATGCAGGGAAATCGGTTGGAAGGATCCAACGGGATTCCTCAAAATGTTGAATTTATTTTATATTCAGTAATTTGATTTATGTGATAATCTGTGATGGATTATATTGGGAATTGAAAATATTGAATGCTATGGTTTGACTGAATATATTTTGGGATATTGAGATATCAAAATATAAAGAATGGATTCTTGAAGGAATTAAAAAGAGAATTTTTTAAGTAAAATAATTCAACTAAATAGGATAAAATGAAGAACGAAATTGGGAAGGCATAAAAGTTGATTTTTAAATTCTAATAAATAAATTCCGAGTATGGGAAAAGAAATTTTTGAATAAATGGAAATAAATGAATTTTAAGAATTTACATGGTATTGATTAAAAGTTAAAGAATTTATTTTTAAATTCAGGATTTAAATAGTCGGGAGAGGTAAAGAAGAATTTTGGAAAAAGGTATGAAATTGGTATTTTCAGTTTAAACAAGATTTTAAATCATTATAAAGAAGTGAAATCTAAAATTAATAGGTTTTGAAATAAAGTTGAATGTAAAGGAATTTATTTTAAAATGGAGTATATTTTGGAAATCGAGTTGGAAATTGATTTGGTAGTTGAAACTATGTTTTAAAAGGAGGATGAGACTATGGAACTTATAAACCGGGTTTATAAAGTGAAATCAGATATCAATGGATATTTGAAAGTATAAATTCACAGTGGGAATTTATAAAGGAATGGGTAAATTGTTTTAAAAATAAATAATGGTTTTATTTTTAAAAGTATGGAAAAGAAAATTTACGAGATGAGGACGTAAATTAAATTGTGATAAATCGAGCAGAATTTACAAATGATTAGATGGCTATATTTAAATGGAAAGTGTATTTCCATAGAAAGCCAAGTATATTTTCAAAGAAGATTTCCAAGTATAAGTTAGAGGTTTTAAAGTGGTTTTAAAAAGAATGTTTTAGAAATAAATTATTATTTAGTGGTTTTAAAATTTTTAAATGTAAATATTTATTAAGTCAATTATATAAGTAAATTATTTTATAGGTTTAACTAGTATTATGATTTAAAAGATATTTATTAATATTTATATTTTATAAAGTAGCTTTATTTTTAAAAGTAGTTTGGCTAAAGTTTTTATTAGAAAAATTAGTATAGAATTTCAGAACCTTTATTTTGATTAAAGTTTTCAAGTAGTTTTATTTTAAAATGTGTTTTAAGTTTGTATTTTTGGATAAAGGGATTTAATTTGTTTTAAAATCTTAATTCAATAAGATTTGGCGTTTCAATGGAAATAAAACAATTGGATGGAAATTTATTCCACGAGAGGAAAAGTAATTTGAAAACTATTTTCAAAGGGTTGAAATGTCGAAAAATATCTTGCAAAGATATTTGGAAATAAATAATTTGGGAAAATTAGTTAGGCTTGATGGTTGTTTCTGGATGTTATGTAATAGTTAAATAACCGACTATTAATATTGGCCAATGGACGGATCGTTTTGAAAAGACCGGGATCGAGATTAATTTCTCGAAAACCACTTCGATCCGGTTTGAACGTTTTCGTGAGGAAGACAAGAGCTTGGAGTCGAAGATGGAGCAGTGAAGTGCAAGGGCTAATCGCTACTAATCCTGAGGGTGATTCCAAAATGGATGTAGTTGGAGTAGTGCATTTGGTTCCGTTCGGACCGGGAACGGACTTGTATGGGCGAATGCTATCAGAACATCGTCAGGGGGACGATGAGCATTCTAAGTGAATGTGTGCTAAAAAGGTAACGCATAGACTTGAGCCTTATAAACCGAGAATGGCTAAAACATGGGAGATGCAGCAAGGCTAAGTGGCTAGCAATCAATTAGGGTAAGGTCATCCCTATCTAGATGTCCGTTTTTATTCGGCTGTGTGGACGATTGCTGATCCCAACCGCGGGGTGATCTAATTCGGATTATCAGTAAGGGGTAGCTCCGGTCTTGTGTTGCAGGGGAGCAGGGGGATCCTCGGTACACTGATCTAGTCCAGGTACTGTGACGGGCGGTGCTCCAGTAGCCCTGCCATTGTATGGAATCCAATCTCCAATAAGTGCCTGTACGGTTTTGATTGTGTCCAACTATGCTAAAACGTGAGATGCAAGCACTTCAGCTAGATTTTATTTTACTTTCTATAGACACTATTATAATATCAGATGGATTTGATAAAAAGTGTTTTGGTTATCGTAAGGTAAAAACCTAGCATGTTTATTTATGGCGTGGTCTTATGAGATACCTTTGATTTCAAATGATTTTGAAAACTTTAATAATCCAATTGAGTGTGTTTTCTCATGCTGGTTTGGCAGACTGACTCGAGTATTGTTTTATTATAATGCTCGAGTCAGACCGAGTATTATAGAGTACAGATTTTGGATGAACTGCTATGGAGCTCAAGGGATGCGCTGGATGGCGAGCCGTATCACACGTACTTGAAGTATTTTCTGCTGTGCAGTAAAGCTGTATAGATAACATTTGTGGGGACAAGTTAATATAACTGTCTAGTATTTTGCTATTGAGTGTGTTGTGCTTTGATGATGTAAATGTATAAAATGATATAGTTCTGTTTGTGTAAAATCAGTCATTTTCTATTATATACTGTTTTGCTGCGATTGTGAGATTCTGATATTGTTTTTCTATTTCTTCTTCTACCTCCTTCTTCTTTAATTTGGCAATCTATTTTTTCGGCACTCGATCATCGGCATATTATACAGTGGCATATTTTTGTCGATTTTCAAGGGTCGAGAAGGGCAAGTCGTCACAAGAACCTTCGAATCTCTCTTTGTCATAATGGATCAACCTTTCTACTACAATGCCTTCTTTGGGCGACCAACTTTAGATGACATTGTTGCTTTTATTTCACCAAAATACTTGATGGTAAAGTTCTTAACCAAAAACGGTTTGGGAACAATAAAGGGGAGAACAATTTAGCTTTCGTGAAATGTACTTTGCCACTCTTGAGAAATATAAACTAGACAATCTATCTTGCTATGACTCGAAGAAAAATGAGTTAATTAGAAATAATATTGATAAGCCTTTGGATGAGTGTTCTTCAAACTAATCATCCAAAGAAAAAATAAAGCATATTGAGAAAATTAAGCATGTGTTTGCATCAAAAATGGCCCAAACACCTAAATGAATGTAGTAGAAAATAAAATTGAAGAAAGTAAAGTAAAAAAAAAGTAAAAAAATAACACATAACATATTATAGTGGTTCCAAAAACTCTGGCCTACATCCATCTAATGATATTACTGCTGATTTCTAACTTATGGGCAGAAGTTCTTAGGACTCGGTATAAATTCCACACTTGGATTTCAGACTTACAAGAATATAGAGTAGAGAAGAGTTAGAGCCAAAAGATCATGAAAAATGAGCCCCACCACTCTATTTATAAAGGTAGGGAGCTTAAAATCCCACACCAAATATCTCCTAGCCGTTGCATAAGATTTGGACCATTTATTCATTGAAGTAGGATGCCACATCAGTAGAAAGTTGGGAGTCGGTAATGATCCCGAAGTGGGAATCGGTACCGATCCCCAAGATGACCAAATTTGTGTCATCAACTCTTTACCTTGGATCGTCCTATAGTTAGCTTCATGATTCATAGTTGTTTGCCCCAGTATTAGCTTGTTTTGGAGTCCAAATGGTGGAGTTGTAGAAGAACAAAGTTGTTGATTCAAGTGTTTATGGAGATCGATGGAGAATCACATTGAATCAACAAAATTAATTTAGAAATAGGCTTTTGGCATTGAGTTAGGCATGTAGGCAAAATGGGGTCCACCCAAGATGGAATTGGGAATTAGTACCAAACCCTAGGCAGGAGTTGATACTGATCCCAAACTTAGGAAATTCTATTGTTGTTTTGTGTTGATTTAGGTTGTTTTCGATTTGTTGAAATTTCTTGGAGTCCGACTTGAGAAATTTGAGCGTTTGCTAAAGGTTTAACATAAAGATTTTCTGAGATTTTGATGTTTTCACTTTCCCTTCACCTGCTTGGAGTCAAACCCAAGTTTTCCATGTGTCTGACTTAAGTTTTTGGGACTCGGTAATGATCCTAAAGTAGGCGTCAGTACCGACTCCTAATTTGAAGTTTTTGCATGAGTTGCTCTGGGCAGCGCTAGGATTTTTTTCAAGACTGCCCTACTTTATGTCAAACCCGAGGATTTTGTTAGTTTGCTTCGAGTCAACCCTTCGAAAAACTTGAACTTCCAAAATTTCAACTTTTTCACTCATTTGTTAATATCCCTTTTTTGGTCTTTTTATGTTATTCCCAAGGTCCTTGGATCATTTATTCTCGTTCGCTCATTCGATTTGATCGTTTAAGTCTGTTCAAATACTGCCTAGTCAAAAGGCAGGATAACACCCCATATTTTTGGTAACATTATTTAAGATATTTAATTAGCTAAATTAAAAAAATGTGTTGGTTAGGAGATTGAGATTTGATTTTAGTTAAGGGGTAGCCGTGCCATTTAACCAATAATTTAAAAGAAGATTTAAAATGAATAAGGAGGAGGGCTAAAATAGGAAAGATGCCATTCTTATACCCTTAAACCTTGGCCATGTATCTCCACATGTTCATTTTTCATTTATCAAAAATTTTAAACTTGAGGTCGGCCACCATTAACAAGAGAAAGAGAATGTAGAATAAGAAATTCTAAGGAGGAAGCTAAATCAATTCAAATCTCAAGCTCCATAATCTCCAAAGCTAAGGTGAATAATGACTACATCTCAAATTCTTATTGTTTTTGGTTTTAAGATGAAATTTGAACCTATTTGCAATTATTTTCCATGTTTTTGAATGATGGAATGATTATATATACTTGTTGATAATTTATGTTTATTCATATAGACTTTATGACATGTTTAAGTGAAAACCTATTAAATGACATCCAAAGGCCTTTGCAAATTTTATGTAGATTGGAAATGAAATTTTAGAAATGGGTTTCAATTTTCAGAATTTATATCGAATTTATATAAATTTTCTAGTGAAGAAAATGTTATTTTGAGTTAAAAATTATTTACGGTTAAATAATTAAAGATTTCGGTCTGAAATTTATATATGTAGAAAACATATATAAATTGATTTTCTGTAATTTTTGTAGAATTTTCTTAGATGTTTTAATGGGTATATAAAATTATTTAAGATATGCGACTTAATGTTTTGTCTATTTATAAAAAGAAGAAAGGGTATGTTGTAAATAATTCAAAATTATTTCTAGAAATTTGCAGTACTTTTAAAAAGATAAACTTTCAACCAATCACAATTTGACAAATAAGGCAGGTTAGGTACAAAAAAATAGTTTAAAAAGGACAAATCTACATGGTTTTTACTGTTTCGATGCTTTTGGCACTAGGCTTTCGCCTCCTTACTTTCGCCACTGAGTCCATCGAAACCAATGCACATGGCTTCGGGTAACTAGTTCATAGTGAATTGGATATAGACGGAAGATATAGGGTCGACCTCCGAAGGGGTTGAAGCGAAACTTTGCTTTTAAATGAAAATGCGTCTGCTTGCTTTCGACTGAATAGCTTTCGACTGGGCTAGCTTTCCACCAGGTCAATTGGTTTCAAAGAAATGGTTTTGATTGTGTTGCGCCTTTGTTTTTAAATAATTTCTTTCGACTAATTCGAAACCCATGACTGGATTTACCTTTTGACCCCGATTGGTATCGAAAGGGTTGATTTGGTTTTTAAAACTTGGCCACTTCTCCAATGCTTTCGAAGGGATGGTTTCAACACCATCACTTCTTTACTTAGGAAGTGCTTTCGGAAGGGTTTCTTTTGACATAGATGAATTAATAACCTTTTTTCTCTGAATTGAAGTATAACCCAAATGGTTTCAAAAGAGATAGTTTGAATGGTTTCGAAAAGTGTTTCAACATGTTTTAAATTGAACCCAAGTGCTTTAGAAAGGGTAGAGTTTCGACGCTTTCGAAAGGTTTCAATAAATGGTCTCGAAGGGGTGGTTCCACAACGGTTTCTAAAGGTCTAAGAGGAAAAGATTTTCTAATGTTTTCAAAAGGCATGGTTTAAAGTTGTAAATAAGGATGTCTAGTGTTTTAAAGCTTTTGAAGGAAAGGTTTTTAATGGTTTCGAAAGGGTTACTTTCAATGATTTTGAAAAGGGTACTTTCAGTGGTTTTAAAAGGGTTACTTTCAAGGGTTTCGAAAGGTTTGTTTAAAGGTTTTAAACAAAGGTTTCGTATATACTAACTGGGCAGCATAGCCTAAGTATTTTTAAGTTAAATATAGTTTAAACTTATTTTAAGGGGATAGGTAATCCTCATTAAAATTCATCAACATTATTTTGAGAAAAGTATATACAACATGGCAAAATAGTTTAGAGTAAAGCTAAAGATATATTTTTCTTGTATAAGTATGATGTAAAAGGTTAAATCATTTTGAAAAGGTATTTCAAGGAAAAAGACAAAGGGTAGTTAACTCTAAGAAAAAGTTTGCGAACGGTTAGTCCAGTTTGTGGGATGCCAGCCTAGTTTTCGGACAGATGATCTATTTGTTACTTGTGAACAGATAACCCATTATATACCTGATTATAGCTTAAAGACATTCCTATTATTATTATAATAAGTTTGATTAACCAGTTTGGTTATAGGAAAAGATTTGCAAAATATATGTTTTAAAGAGGATATTAGTGAGGGGAAACCCGTTCCACTAAGTGGCATGGTCTCACTTAATACCAGTAAACCGAGATGTTACAACATTATTAACACCAAGCTTTATGTCTGACTCGAAGTTTTTATTTCCCCTTACACTATTGGATGTTCAAAAATGATTTGAGTTGACTGAGGGTTGAGGTTGGCAAGTTTTAGCTTTAATAAATAAAGCTCACGGAGGTGAACAAGTGGTTGTCAGTTAGCTAATTAGGAGTTGCAGTTTATTCTATTTATTTCCGTTATGTGTATGAAGTCAGATATGAGTATATTTCTTTAATCAATCAAGGGGCATCTCATATGTCGCTCTTGGCGTATTTTTGTAATGATTATAATTGATCTTTACTTGGGAAACGTTATGGGATTATGTAACTTGGATCTGAATTTTTTTTGAAATGTAATCAGTAAAAGGTTGTTTTTGAAATCCATGATTTTTTTCATACTCAAGTTCTTCTGATATTATGGATACCATTAGCATTACCGTATTTTATCGCCAGAAGTTAATACCTTAGATGACTGCAGCATCTATAGCACTTAACTTTTGACCTCCAGATATGGGATGTTACAACTAGGTATCGGAGCATAAGTTTATGAAAAACTTTAAACTAAAAATGATTTTGAAAACATAATCCTAAAAAATTAGAGTAAGATTGAGGTATGGGGTAACACTATAGTAACGTACTTGTATTTACTATATATAAGTATACGTTTTATCTCTAGTCTCCTATCTTTGTTAGGGTTATTCATCTATACCTCTTGAGGTTTAAATACAGATATTGATGCTAGAAGAGGAAGAGTTAACCTAGAAGGGGAGGGCATCAATGGTAATGCGAGACCCAATACGAGAAGAAACCAAGGTCAGGCATAGGTAGAGATTGTGGGTGCTGGAGTCCCGCAAATTGAAATGGAAGCTATGTATCAGTTTTTTGTGAATATGATGCAAGTTGGAATTGCATCTGGAGTAGTAGGAGGAAATGCTGTATGAGCAAGAGTTTCGAAAGTTTTGGTAGCTAACTATTATGCTAAGCTAAGGGGATATTATGCTAAGCTTGGAGGGAAGCCATTTCTAGGAACACAGGATGTTATAGAGGTGGAGAATTGGTTGCTGCACTGTGAGAGAATCTATGAAGACATGGGGCTCAGTGATGAGAAGAAGAGGAGGCTTTCTTCAAGATTGCTTTAGGGAGCAGCTTTGTTTTGGTGGAACATTGTGACATTTGGTGTGGATGAGGAAAACTTGACATGGGTAGATTTCAAGGGAAGGTTCCAGGAGAGGTTAATGTCTACGATGGCACAGTCAACTCTTATCAAAAAGTTTGCTGAGTTAGAGTAGGGAGAGATCTTCGTTCTGGAGTATGGTCGAAGGTTTAAGGAGTTGGCCAGATATGGATAAGCTTTAGGGGATATAGTGATGAAGAGGAATGAGAAGTTTATCGGGGGGTTGAAGCCTGAGTTAGCAAGGCCTACATTACCTCATATTAGAGATCCTTCAGTTTTTATAGCGAAGATAGCCTTAAGGTATGAGGAGATGCTTGATTCTTTAGAGAAGAGTAAGGCTAAGGAGGTCTAGGTTGGCAGAGTCAGAAGAGGAAACTCTTTCCTAACAAGGGTGCTTAGAAGGGTGGAGTATCTAAGAACTGGAGGTCTGAGGTTGTCTGTTTTAAGTGCGACAAGAAGGGGCATTTTGCTAATGATTGTCGTGCTGGAGAGGTAAAGAAGGTTGCCAAGAAGACGAATGTCCGGTGCTTCAATTGCGATCATATTGGCCACTATAAGAATCAATGCAAGGAGCTCACTAAGGATGGAAAAGACAAGGTGTATGCATTGGAGCCTGCTACTTCGAAGCCAATAGCTCAGGACAAAGGAAAGGCAGTTTTAGGAGGTACACTTCAGATTCATGGAATGTCTGTTAGTGTTCTATTTGATACAGGTGCATCGCATTCTTTTATATTTAGATGTACGTTAGATAAACTTAATCTAGAACCTATGTATTTATTTACTTCCTTACGGGTTACGAATCTAATAGGCGGGTATGCAACTCTAGGGTTGAGCTGTGACCAGTTAGAGTTTGACTTGTTAGGTCATACTTTTGTTTGCGGTTTTCATGTGTTTGATTTTGTGGGGATCAGAATGATTCTTGTGATGGATTGGTTAAGTGAGTACGATACTAGCATGTTTTTTCATGATAGGAAAATATCTCTTAGACACCTTGATTGTAGCGATCGGATAGTTTATACCGTAGAAGGCCCTAGCAGTGAGGTGAATGCCTTATTGGGTGTTGTAGCGTTGGAAGATGAGCTGAGTCGAGTTTTCGTTGTTAGGGAATTCGCAGATGTTTTTGAACCTGTAATAGGATTGCCACAAAAACGAGCCACTGAATTTCGGACAGATTTGGTTCCGATAGCAGAATCAGTGAGTAGGCCACCAAGCAGGATGACCCCTACAGAGATGTGGGAGTTGAATGTGCAGTTGGTGGATTTGGAAGGCAAGAGCTTTATTAGGCCGAGTAGTTTGCCTTAGGGAGCAACTGCAGTGTTTGCTAAGAAGCTGGACAGATCGTTAAGGTTATGTATCGATTATCATAAGTTGAATGGAAGGACGATAAAGAATTAATATCCATTATCGAGAACTGACGATTTGTTCAACAGGTTGAGTGGAGCCAAGGTATTTTCCCAGTTGGATTTGGCAACAGGTTTCCATCAGCTCAAGGTAGCAGAGGATAGTATAACTTTGAGGGCAATTAGGACCAGATATGGATCGTACAAATGGTTAGTTATGTTGTTCGAACTAACTAATGAGCCAGCATTCTTTATAGATTTGATGAACCGAATTTTCCTACAGCACTTGAACATTTTCGTGTTGGTTTTCATAGATGATGTCTTGATATATTCTAAGGATGAAAGAGGGCATGAAGTTCATATAAGAATGGTGCTTAAGACACTGAGGCAGCATCAGCTGAAGGCAAAGTTTTCGAAGTGTCATTTCTAGAAGAAGGAAGTGAAGTTTCTTGGTCATGTAGTCTCAGAGAAAGGGTTGTCAGTAGATCCGACAAAGATTGAAGCGGTGAATAGTGTTGAATATGATAGTATATTATTTATGTTCCATAATAATAAACATATATATATATATATTCATTTAAATGTATTTAATGCTGTACTATACTTGAGTCATAGAATATGTATATACTTGAGTCGGTTGCGTGTGAGGTTGTATTCAGTTGAGTCGGTCGATGGTCTTGTATATAGTTAAGTCGTGTACGACTTATGGGTTGAGTCGGCAAGAGCTTGAGGCGGTCTTAGATGTAATGTGTTAGGTCGATAACGACCTTGCCTGAGTCGGTTGTATGTTGTTCTGTTGTGAAGGTGTTGAGTCGCGTGTGTTAAGTCGGTCACGACCTAAGTTGGGTCGTGAGTCGGTGCCGATCTAAGTGATTGGTGATGTCTTGTTTGTGTTGAGTTGTAACTTCTATAAATAGCGCGTGTGTTGTACATTTTAAGGTTGTTGATTTTTGAATAAAATTTCTCTTTTGTTAGCTTTGTGCTTTCATACCAATTGGTAGTTGAGTGTAATCTCCTATCTCCTCTTTCGGTTAATCGAGTGCGCTCGATTCAACGATCGTAGAAGCCGATTCACGGAATCTAGTGCGCTAGATCAACGTGCGAAGAATCGTAGATCTTTAAACACGGTATAGTGCGCTATCAACGTGTTTGAGATAGCTAGAGTTCGGTATTTTTGGATCAACGAACTTGGGCATTTTGGTATCTTCAACTCACCGATTGCTACATTTCATCGATTGAAGTTTTGTTTGATTAATTCCGCTGCGTCATTATTGGTATCAGAGCCATACTTAGCCAATCATAGCTAAGTTTGATTCTTGGAGCCAAGTTTTTGAAGTTTGGAGTTGTTCATCGTGTTCATCTTAAAATTGCATCAAGTTTGGAGTGTTGGATCCATTTCATTTTGGATCGAGGAGTTGGACTTTGTTTGGATTTTGACTTGGAGTTTTTGCGCGCCAAGGAGTTTGAATTTGAAGAAGGCCGTGTATACTTGGGAGTAGCCGTGCCTTGTTGATTGCATTGAAGTGTTTGTAGTAAGTGGCCAAGACAAGTTGTACCGAGGCAAGTCATAGCGAGTCAAGGTAGAGCCGACCTAACTTGAACCGAGTTAGTGTGAGCCGTGAACATCTATTGCCGATCTAAGGTTGAGCCTAGATTGCTTTATTGTGTGAAATTTTGAAGTATTGTGTTCAATTTGTTGAAGTTTGTGAAGTTTACAACCATGCCACCAAGGAGAGCTAACCGACATCAAAACGTTGAAGCTTTGTATCGTAGAGAAGAAGCCGAGCTTATGGAACAACGTATTAATGAGAAATTTGATGAAGGCATTGGTAAATTGGAGAGATTGATGAATGATTTGAATCAAAGGAGGAGATCACCAAACTCGAACCATGGAGGAAACCGAGTTTCGCCATTGGTTACGGAAGCGAGGAGGGTATCACCACATTCTTGTAGAGATAGAAGAGAAACATCAATTTCATCACGAAGAGATCATCATGACTATGCACATGAAGAAAGAAGAAGTCATCGAGAATTTGACCATGAAGCATATAGAGATGAAGAGAGACATAGTCAAAGAAGCATGCATGAGAGAAGGGATGATGTTAGTCGAGATCGATGTAGGCGTACCTTTGATTTTGTTGAAGAGGGTGATAGAGCAAGTATTCATTATAGAGATCGAGACCAAATTCGAAATTCTTACCGTGATGTGGAGGATGATCGTCGTTGGGAGTCGGGTATGAAAATGGAAATTCCAGAATTTAAAGGCGGGATGGTTGCTGAGGAGTTTTTAGATTGGTTGTCTAATGTGGAGGAAATCTTTGAATTCAAGGAGGCTGAGAAGGCGAAGGCTAGTAGTGGGTTCAGATGTTATAACTGTCAGGAGTTGGGTCACAAGAGTAACGAATGTCCGAAGCCGACGAAGAGAACCATGGTTGCAGAGGTTGAAGCAGATGATGGTGAGGAGGCAGAGTATTCAAATGTACCATATGTTGAGGAGGAAGAAGAAGTGTCGGGTGATGAAGGTTGTAATCTTATGATGAGGAGAAGTTGTTTGACACCTAAACAAGAGGAGGATTGTAGTTGGCTGAGAAGCAATATTTTTCAATCGACATGTACTATTCTGGGGAAAGTCTGCAAGTTCGTTATTGATGCGGGAAGTTGTGATAATATTATTTCTACAGAGGCTGTGAGAAAGTTGAACTTGAAGACCGAGAAGCATCCAAAACCATACAAGCTAGCATGGTTAAGGAAGGGTGGTGAAGTGAAAGTGTGTCGAAGGGCTTGTGTGAATTTTTCGATTGGGAAGAAGTACAAAGATGAAATTTGGTGTGATGTCGTAGATATGGATGTTTGTCACTTATTGTTGGGCAGGCCATGGCAGTTTGATAGAGCAGTTCAGCATGACGGTCGTGCCAACAGTTACAGTTTCATGTTCGAAGGTACTAAAATCACTTTGGTTCCTAAGAAGCAACAACAGAAGGAGAACAAGCTAGAAGAGATTGAAGAATTGAAAACTCTGTTGACTTTGAAAGAGTTTGTCAAGGAAGTTGAGGAAGAACCGGAAGTGTTTCTGTTGATTGGGAGAGAGAGTAGTGACGAAGTTGAAATTCCCGAAGAAGCAAAGCCAGTTTTGAAAGAGTTTGAAGATGTCTTTTCAGATGAGTTACCAAAGGAGTTACCACCACTTAGAGACATTCAACATCAGATTGATCTTGTTCCAGGAGCAGTGTTACCACATCGACCACATTACCGAATGAGTCCAAAGGAACATGAGGAGTTACGAAGGCAGGTGGAAGAATTACTTGAACAAGGTCGTATTCAGGAAAGTTTGAGTCCATGTGGTGTGCCTGCATTGTTAGTACCAAAGAAGGACGGAACTTGGAGAATGTGCACTGATAGTAGAGCTTTGAATAAGATCACTATTCGTTACAGATTTCCTATGCCAAGGTTGGATGATTTGTTGGATCAGTTGAGTGGGGCAACTATATTCTCGAAGATTGATTTGAAGAGTGGCTATCATCAAATTCGAATCAGACCTGGAGATGAATGGAAGACAGCTTTCAAGACGAGAGAGGGGTTGTACGAATGGTTGGTTATGCCATTTGGTTTGTCTAATGCACCTAGTACATTCATGCGGGTGATGAATCAAATTTTTAGACCATTCATTGGAAAGTTCGTCGTGGTTTATTTCGATGATATTTTGATTTATAGCAGGAGTACGGAGGAACATGTTCTACATTTGAGGGAAGTGTTGCTTATTCTTCGTGAAGAACAATTTTATGCTGCTACAAAGAAATGTGTGTTTATGACACCCAGTGTTTTATTCCTGGGTTATGTTGTTTCAGGGAAAGGTATTCAAGTTGACCAGAGCAAAGTTGAAGCAGTCAGGAATTGGCCACAGCCAAAGACAATTACAGAAGTGAGAAGTTTTCATGGGCTAGCGTCATTCTACCGAAGATTCATCCCACACTTCAGTAGCGTGATGGCTCCAGTGACTGATTGCATGAAAGGGAAACAATTTGTGTGGTCAAAAGAAGCGGGGGTTGCCTTTGAGAAGATCAAGGAATTGTTGACGTCTGCACCAATTCTTGTTCTACCTAATTTTCAGTTATTGTTTGAATTGCATACTGATGCATTGAAGGTTGGTATTGGAGGAGTTCTGAGTCAGAATGGGAAGCCAGTTGCATATTTCAGTGAAAAGTTGTCAGGGGCAAAGATGAGATACAGTACATATGACGTTGAATTTTATGCTGTTATTCAGGCTGTTAAGCATTGGAGACATTACTTATTTCAGAAGGAATTTGTTCTGTACACTGATCACGAAGCTTTGAAACATTTACAGGGGCAAGATAAGATTTCTGCGAGACATGCGTCATGGATTGCTTATTTGCAGCAGTTTACTTTTGTCGTTAAGCACAAATCAGGGGTGACGAATCGAGTAGCTGATGCTTTGAGCAGGAGGAGTCATTTACTAACGACAATGAAGGTAGAAGTAACGGGGTTTGAAATGTTGCCAGAGATGATTGAAGGAGATCCTTATTTTGTGAAATACGTTGAGAAAGTGAAGGATGGGAGTACCGATGAATTTATGTTGGTTGATGGTTTTCTGTTTAAAGGAAATCGTTTATGTATTCCAGATTGTAGTTTGAGGATGAAGATAGTGAAGGAGTTGCACGAGGAAGGACATGTGGGCCGTGATCGTACTTTGCAGTTGATTTCACAATCTTATTTTTGGCCATCAATGAGAAAAGAGGTTGAAAGGTTCGTGGAACGATGTCATATTTGCCAGATTTCAAAGGGGACAGCAACGAATGCAGGGTTGTATATGCCATTACCAGTACCATCTAAGCCATGGGTTGATATCAGCATGGATTTCGTTTTGGGTTTGCCAAGAACTCAAAGGGGAAATGATTCTATATTTGTTGTGGTGGACAGGTTTTCAAAGATGGCACATTTTGTTGCTTGCAAGAAGACAGCAGATGCAGTTCGAGTAGCACAGTTATTTTTCAAGGAGATTTATCGACTTCATGGTTTACCAGAATCTATTGTTTCTGATCGAGATACTCGTTTTCTGAGTCACTTTTGGTTGAGTTTGTGGAAGATGGTGGGAACGAAACTGAAATTTAGCAGTGCTTATCATCCACAAACTGATGGGCAGACAGAAGTTGTTAACAGGTCATTGGGAAATTTGTTGCGTTGTCTTGTACAAGATAATTTGAGAAGTTGGGACATGAAGCTATGCCAGGCAGAATTTGCTCATAATCATGCAGTAAATCGAAGCACAGGATTCAGTCCGTTTCAGATTGTTTATTCAAATTTACCCAGGGGACCGTTGGATTTAGCAGTTATACCACAGTCAAAGAGAACAGTTAAACGAGCTGCTGATTTTGTTGATGAGCTGACTGAATGTCATAAAATCGTTCAGGAACGATTGGGGAAATCGAATGAGAAATATAAGAAGACTGCAGATTTGAAACGTCGAAATTTTGAATTTAAAGAAGGAGATTTGGTTTATGCTATATTGACAAAGGATCGTTTTCCGGTGGGTGCTTATAACAAATTGAAGGCGCGAAAAATTGGTCCAGTTGAAGTCTTGAAGAAAATTAATGAGAATGCTTATCGATTAAAGTTACCAGATGATGTTTACACTTCTGAGGTGTTCAATGTTAAGCATCTCGTACCGTATTATGGAGATGAACAATCTAATGTGGGAAAATTTACAAATTCGAGGACGAATTTCTCTCAACCAGGGGAGGATGATACAGCACGATCTACAGAAGCTCAAAGATTAGGTTGTTCACGAGATAAGGAAGTTTCGGGTTTAACTCGTAAGTCGTTCACGAGGCAAGCAGGGGAGCTCCGGTCTAAGAAGATCCGACCTAAGGAAAAAGAGCTCCGTGTTAAAAGCTTATCTCAGTCCCGACCTAACTGGCCACAGGAGATAGAACTCCAACCCAACTTCCTCCGACCTAATCTCCTCCGACCCAATTCCCACCGACCTAATCCCTTCAACTCCACCGAAACACGAGACACGGCTCAGACCATTACCTGTTCCCTCATATCCACCGAGTCACTTGAGTCGCCACCGAGACATGCTTTAGTTGCTGAAGCTTCTTTAAGTCGCTGCCGAGTTTGTTGAGTCATAGAATATGTATATACTTGAGTCGGTTGCGTGTGAGGTTGTATTCAGTTGAGTCGGTCGATGGTCTTGTATATAGTTAAGTCGTGTACGACTTATGGGTTGAGTCGGCAAGAGCTTGAGGCGGTCTTAGATGTAATGTGTTAGGTCGATAACGACCTTGCCTGAGTCGGTTGTATGTTGTTCTGTTGTGAAGGTGTTGAGTCGCGTGTGTTAAGTCGGTCACGACCTAAGTTGGGTCGTGAGTCGGTGCCGATCTAAGTGATTGGTGATGTCTTGTTTGTGTTGAGTTGTAACTTCTATAAATAGCGCGTGTGTTGTACATTTTAAGGTTGTTGATTTTTGAATAAAATTTCTCTTTTGTTAGCTTTGTGCTTTCATACCAATTGGTAGTTGAGTGTAATCTCCTATCTCCTCTTTCGGTTAATCGAGTGCGCTCGATTCAACGATCGTAGAAGCCGATTCACGGAATCTAGTGCGCTAGATCAACGTGCGAAGAATCGTAGATCTTTAAACACGGTATAGTGCGCTATCAACGTGTTTGAGATAGCTAGAGTTCGGTATCTTTGGATCAACGAACTTGGGCATTTTGGTATCTTCAACTCACCGATTGCTACATTTCATCGATTGAAGTTTTGTTTGATTAATTCCGCTGCGTCAGTTGTTCATATTGCTTAGTTACGTCAGTGTCATGTGCGTGTTCATATAGTTGTTTTTTAATTTTTATATTAATAGTACTTTTGATACTTGGTTTAGTTTCAAAACTTACATAAACTTAAGACACTTTGTTATGTAGCTTGATGTAGTTTCAAAACTTATGTAGTTTGTTTATTTGTGTACTTAGTCAATGTTTATGGTAATGTAATCTCAAAACTTATGTCGTTTGTCTGTTATTATGATGCAATTTCAAAACATATGTCTGCATTAGTGTTGTTGGTATGCTTTTACATCTTTTTGATGATGAAAATGGGGAGAAAAATAAAAGGCACATTGATAGGGCGAGTACGTTATATTATAAATATATATGGTTGTCATTATTAAAAAGGGGGAGAATGTTGAATCCTAGATTTTATAGTTTTAATGATACAATTATATATATCGCACAATGTTATTTATTTTCTATAAGATATTTCCAACAAGAAGACAACCTACCGCTAAAATCAAAGATTGAAGATCATATCATCAAAGTAAAGTTGTCGTTGTAAGACTAGAACATATGTACAACTTCATTTGATGATTAAAAAAACTCAAGCACATTAGAAACATATTTTCTAAAAAGAAAATCAACTTCTCAAAAAAAAGGCAATTATTTGTTTTTCAAAATTGTTATAACTTAGACATCTGATAAAACGCACCAGAGGTCTGAGTATGAAATTAGCTTAAATTTTTTACAGAACCTGCCGTTTGATATTAAAAATCCAAACGTTTAAGAAAAGAAAATTTAACCTAGAATATCTTGGGATGATACCCTATATAGAATAGGCTAGCTTAATCAATTTTTAGACATCTGAAGTGTTCTATATTTTTATTTTTGAACTAAGTCAAAGATCTGATAGGTTCAACTAGACTTCTGATGAGGATACCAGATGTCTGGTTAAACGTATCAGATTTTTAACACTTTATAATTTTGTATTTTAAAAGAGCATAACTTAGATGCCTTATCTTCTTATCCAGACGTTTGAATCAGGTCCAAAGTAAATGTATTTCTTTCTGTTATACATTCAGAAGTCTGATCTAGAAAATTCAAACGTCTGACCCTTTTTAAACATTTTTTATATAACTAAACAGACATCTGACCTTTCAGCTTAGATGTTTGAGAAATGAAAAACGACTACATTTTGAACAGACGCTTATTTCTAAAAAGGAGCGTCTTACTATATAAAATTGTGATCTCTTGAATGATCATCACATTTATATAGACTTCTTCACTTATATAAATAGACCAACTTCATTGATTGCATTAACCTAATTCTTGCTCTCAAATCTCTATTCTATCTATTGCTCTCTGATTTTCAAAGCAACCAAATTATCAATATTTGCTTCCTATATCAATGCACGTCTAATTCACAATCATCAAAGGATATTATATAAAGGATGTATTGAAGTTAATAAAGCTTTTTGCTTTATAATGGTGGAAGTCCTGATCATGTGCTCAAGCTGTGTTTGTAAACCTGTTCATTCGGGTGAAGTGAGGTTTTTTATTTGTGAAATTCCTAAGTGGATCTTAGGGACTGATGTAGGATGAGAGGTCCAAACCAGTATATATTTCCCCTGTGATTTATCGTTCTGTTTTCTGTGATTATTTACTTAGTTATTTACAAATATTATATAATTACCATGATTCATATTAGTATAGATCGTACTCACTCTCAACCCATGCTAGTTTTAAGTCATGAGTCGGGCATCTAACCTTATATGGCCTCGCTACCTTGATGCATAAGCTATCATTAGCACTCTTTGCATTAGCACTGCCCCCAAACCTATTGCACTTGCACTATTATACTCTACCTGATCATGGTTCCCTTTAGGCACAGTCAACACAGGAGCGTCATCAATAACCCCTTCAACTCATGGAATGATCTTTCACATTTTTTTGTCTATATGAACTTCTTGCCTTCCCTGTAAACTTAGTCAATGGTGCTGCTATATGTGAGAAATATTTAATAAATCTGCGGTAATAACAGGCCAATGCTAAGAAAGCTCTCATCTCCATGACTATCTTTGGTCTCTTCCAACTATTGATGAATTTTACCATTGATGGATCTATTACCAATCCATTCTCTAAAATAATGTGACCAAGAAACTTCACCTTTCATTTTTTAAAATGCCACTTCGAAAACTTCGCCTTCAACTTGTGTTGTTCAACGTCTTTAACACCAATCTCAAATGGACTTCATTATCTCTCTTATCCTTAGAGTATACCAGAATATCAAGGATGAAGACCAACACTAATCAATCCAACTGATCACAAAGAAGGCGGGGGTGTAGGTCAGTCCAAAAGGCATCACTAATCGCTCATATGAACCGTACATGTAACAGCCCTACTTTCTACGCCATATAAATAAATAAATTTAATTAAAATAAAATGGTTTGAATTTAATTTTACATATTTAATCTTTTGAAACTAAATTTTTAGTTAATTAAATTCTATTTAATATAATATTTTGATTTAATAAATTGAATTAAATTAATTAATTCTTCTCAGATAAATTATTTAAAAGTAAATAAAATGTTTTAAATTGAATATGAAAAATCTTTATAAATGTAAATAAATCTAAATAAATTGAAATTTATTTATAAATAAATGAAGGATTCACTTAAAAGAAAGAGGAAATACAAGCAAAAAAGAATAATTTAAACAAGCGCAAAGTTTTAGCTCATACCCATTTAAACTACTATCTCCTTTTTCTGGAATTCTCCTCATCATATTCTTCACTTCAAAAAAAATAAAAGCCCTATATCATATTCATGTTCATCCCATCCTAGTAGCTTGCCATAAATTCTCAAATCGTTCTCATGGAAAAGAAAAAAAGTGCCACGTGCGATTGTAAGGCTTGGCACCGGCGACGTCGCCTAGGGAAAGGGGTTAGAATCGATGGTGGCTCGATGACTTGTTAGCTATGTGAGATAGAGGTCATATATTCGAGAACAGCGAGCGAGGGAAAGGCGACATCGTGAAGGTGCAAGTTGGGCTTGCGAGTTGGATTTCTAGGCATGATGAGGAGTGATCGCGGTTGCAGTCAGCGTGTGCATGACGAAGAGGATGATGCGACTTGAATTTTTCGTGCATGTGAGTGTTGACAATGAAGGGATGAAGAAATTCAGGTTTTGATTTGGGTATTTCAAGCTTCAATTCGATGATTTATTCTCATAACTCACAATTATAGCCTTCATTATCATTTTCATTGATTATCAGTTATGAACTTTTAACTTTTGTATTGCGATGATATGATTGAATTGGATGACAATGTGTTGCATACATTTTTTATGTTGATGTAGTGATATATATTAGTTGATGGATTGTTGAACATGCTTATATTAAATGTCATGTGAAACAAATAATGGTTGCAATAGTTAAACATGACATTTGAAATTGATTGGAAGGGAATAGTGAATTAAAGTTGGAAGCTTTGAATGAAGGAAAATATTTTGAATATAAATGATGATTTAATATTGAAAACATTGTTATTAAAAGAAAATATAAAACTGAGAAAAATTTGAGAATTGTGGGAATAAAAATTATTTAGAAAGTGATGATTTGTGAGATTTTATTGTATAACTGAATTTTTGAATATTATAATTTTATTTATCGATGATTATAGAGATATTTAAAGGTTTTAAAAATAAAAGAATTTTAGTTTGATGGACTACTTGGCTTAAAAAGGATATGGAAAGTAAATACGGGTTTTAAAGAGATTGGTTTGGAATTTTATAATATGGCTTTAGAAACTAATTTTTCATATTATTTTATTGAAAATCATTATTGAAAGGTAAAAATAATTAAATAAGTTATTTAAAATGAATCTTTAATTAAAAAACTCATTTATTAATGTTATTAATTTCAAATATTAGAGAAGAACTTTAAATGGTATGAATTATTTTAGAAGGAGTTTTATGAGATTTGGGATTGAATTGTAATTAATAAATTTTGATGTAATTAAATGCTAGGTTTGTAAATATTTATTTTTGAAATAGATAAAGGATTTTGAAGGAAAAATGAGGATTTTAAAATATGGTTTTTGTTCACTTGAAAATTTGATGTTTGAAATTGTTTTGAAGATTTTAGAGAGAAATGTATTTTTAAAACACCTTCAAAATTAATAAATAATGGAATATAATGTTTCGTTTGACTTATATTTCTATGTAACAAGGAATTAGAATAAACAGAGTTATAATATCATCTAGTATGATACTTTTTGTAAAATTTCTTCGGTTATTCTTGGATTTGTTATATAAAATAATTGTGTGATAATGAGTGTGATTTACGAACATTAAGTAAGCAGATGAGTAACACTAGGTATTATGGGACACTTGAGCTAATATTTGTTTGATTACTTTCTGTAAGTAGTTGTCACTCTAACACGGTTGAGTATACGGAGTATTATATTTATGGTGATGCGCATTGAGTGTGTGTAGTCTGAGAAGTATAAGAGTATCTATTTACCGAGTGCACAACCATTATACGTTGGGGAGTAAACCAGATTAGCTAGTATCAATCCTAGCGGCCTGATTGCGAGGTTGCTCCTCGAATCTGTGGCACATCAGTTAATGTATATGGTTGAGAGCCATGGCTGAGAAATTCATCTAAAAATACTTAAATAACTTTTATAATTAAAACAATTGAAATAATATAATTATTTTAACAATATACTTTATAAAATAATAATATATTTTATCTTATTTTTCTTTAAGACATTCCCAATTTATAATGAAATGATTTTAAAAAGAGTTTTGCAATGAAACAATATATATAATTAAAAATAGGCTTTTAAATATAAAATTGTTAAATAAGGAAAAGATTTAATAAATTATTTATAAACTACTTCGATAACATTTTAAAAATCCTTAAATAATTTTTTTGAAGCTTTTCAAAATTTCTCATAACAAGAAAATAAATAAATATATAGATTATGGAGTAAAATTAGTCCAAAAATATTTATCAACCAATCATCACTATAACTTTATCGTGTGACCGAGTCGAGTTCCATCGAACTCCAATCATTTATAAAATACACACATGTCGACAATCAAAAACATATATAGTTCCATCCGCAACCGGACAGAGTTCGGTTTACAAAATGACACTTTCAATCAATACAACAATCAACTATCTCTACATAACTAATTCCAAACCAATATACCAAACAAACAATACAATCATGTAATTCAACCAATAATCGAGATTTATATATATCCGCAAAAATATATAGATATAGCTATGAGTAAAAATCACCAAGACGATGCTTAAAACTTCCAAACAATGACTACGCTCAGCCTTGGCACAATGTTGTCATTGCTCATTTCATCATTGCTAATACCTAACATCGCCAGCTCAACCATTGACACCTCAACACCATGTTGCTACAACCAAACCCATGCCCACATGCACACCTTCCTCCATCGGCACTTTGTCAGCACCATCATCACCTCCCGCTGTCACTAAAGCGCCTTTCGCCATCATTCGTGTTGCAATTCGCTTACGCCTTCGGTCATCCGTTGCCTACAAAGATCAGCAACACCACGACAATCATTGGCACCATCGCTCGTCTTCCATCCTTCACCCTAATTGTGACTTTCCTAGAGTGCAGCCGCCTAATGCCAGCACCTCATCAACTTCCCCAACAATGGCGTCGAACCCTCTTGGTCGAACACATCCTGGTTATATTTTTTCTTATTCGTATTTTTCCTAAAGTGTTCATGCCTTTTAATAGTCAGGGCATGGTATGATTTGGTAGGGGTTCGAGCTTGCATTTGCGAAGGAATGAGAGAATTCTAGAATAAGGGTTTGGATTTCATTTGGGCTTTAACTTAAACGGGCCATGATTTTAATTTAATTTAACTTTACTTACTTTCTTTTACATTTAAATTTAAATATTAATCCATGTCATATATTTTATAAATACATTTAAATCCAATTTAAATTGGTTTGCACTTCATTTTATAATTTATAGTTCGATAGTTACACAATTTCTTTCGATTCAATTCTTATTTATTTTTATTTAATTATTCTTTGTATTAACATAGAACGAATTCAAACATTTTGTTTGTTAGAAATAATAATTACTAGCAATAAAATTCAAACATTTTATTTATATTAAATTTATTTATTAATGCTATGTAGAAATCAGGGTTGTTATAGACTCCTCCTTATAAAATTGCATCCTTGCAATTTCTTATAGGGAGACGTCAAACAACTTGTACCCTGACTTTCTTTGTATTTACAACCTTCTATCAAACTTAAACTACTCAATCTTCTATGTGGCGCTATCCCTGATTTCTTTTACCACATGTTATACTTTAAATAGATTTGTAACATTCTGATATTTTCAACCATTCGAATCCACATATGCCGGATTTCAATTGCTCAAAATACCAGATTGTTAATTTATATTCGGAAAAACTCATCATATACAGTAAATAAATAAATCAAAGAATCACAGACATAGAGTAATATACAATATGCAGCGGAAGCAAAAGAATAGTAGTTAAATAAGATACAACAGAAGTGTCAAATACAATAGTCAAATACAAGATCAGGATACATCACTGGAATCAACTGAATATCTGAAAGCTAGATAGATAGCTGGATCTCCAAGCAAAGCTCCAACTCCAATGATGAGTCTCAAAAGCTGAACCACTCAGTGTGACCTGTGGGTAATGCAAAACACAAAACACTCGAGTAAGGATTAACATATTTATATCAATAAATCCAACTCATGTGAAATAATAACTGAAATACAAGTAACTCAAAGGATGTTGGGATAACCATCCTCTAAGGATCCTTGAAACTATCTACTATGTAGTAATATACGCTATTATAATAATGTATAAAGTAAAGTAAACTATTAAAATGGCGTTAAGACATTACCAATATCCCCCTTAACACATTTTATATATTCCCATAGTCTACAAATATCGTAATCCTACCCGTACTGGATATCGTCAGAGGGAACTCCATAGGCATGGTACAAAACAAACTCGTGTAAGGCGCGCTAGGTTAGGTGACACGGCACAACGAAGCAATGCCAGGGTAGATATACTAATTCCACATCCAGGCTGGTGGTAACGCATAGCCGCAACTACCGCCCACCTCGAGCCACACTCCTAAATCAAAAATCAAAAGTGGCCACCAAATCAATCACAAAGTCAGAATATAATATCGAAGGAGCGTGTCCGATCAGAAGAGCTACCTCATTGGCCCGAGAATCGCTTCTGTTTTAACCATCTTATGCCAACTCACAGGAGTCGGGTCCACGTATATACATTAATAGGACGTCGCCACCATCTTACTTCATTTTGGAATCTCCACCGAGTATACGGTTGTTAAAGTGGTTTTCGGTATTGGCAGAGAGTATGATAATATCCGATCCCGGTCTCATTAACAACCAAACATTATTATAACATCGCGGTCATTTCAAAATAGTTTATACTTCAAAACCAAAATATCATTTCCATTTCAAAACTATATCAATATGATATCATTTCCATTTCAAATATATCCATTTCCAAAACCTTAGTACTTCAAAGTTATAACGCTTTCTAACCTATTTATATATTAAAATAGTATATGTTAGTCCGTAAGATGATGGTTTTGATGACAACAACCTTAAAATAGATTATAAAATATAAATACTAACATTATCAGTTTAGATATATATATGTATATGCAGGATTTAACCATGCAGGTACTAAGAATGAAGACTATACAGTATAGAGATTCAAGATATCATGATAAAATATCAAGATAGAAGACTCATGAGTATCGAGACTATCAAGAATTTAAGATTTCAAGGATAAGTATTTTTTATTATTATTAGGAATTTTTGTTAAAACTCGTAGAAAAGCACTGGCATCTTAAAATCCAATTTATTCGTGGAATGGAATCCACTTCGAGCCCGTTAAAGGGATGGAACCCTAAGTAGGATGGAACCTACGAAAAATCTAGTGGAACATTGTTTTGTATCCGCTAACTTTTATTCAAAATGATTTTTCAAAATTATATCCTGTTTTCAAAATGTTTTCAAAACTTTCCTTTTAAAAGATTCAAAACCCTCGATCCAGATTTTAAATAATTTTAGCCTCAAAAACATCTTTATTTTCAAAGTCAAATTACTCCTGATTTTAAACTATCCTTTTAAATAATATATTTAAATTTTAAATATTTATACTTAGATTTAAATATAAAATTACAGTTAAAATCTATATATATTATTCTTTATATTTATTTATGAATTTTAACTATAGTCAAGTATATTTATAAAGTTTAAAATAGTTTTTATACAAGATAAAGGTTATTTTCAAAGAAAATCAAAAACACCAAAAAATCCTTTGGGATGTCGACATACCTAGCATGACCATATCGACATGGTGACATTTTGATTCAAAAATTCAAATTTCAAAAGAAGCGTCTATTTGCCATAACTCTTCATGAATGGTCATGGTTGTTGTTCTTCTATAAATAGGGGTCAGTTTCAATGAATTTTTAATCATAATTTTCTGGTTTTCACTCCTCTTCTTCTTCCTCATTTCTTAATACATATTCTTATCATTACTCTACTGAAATCAACATTGAATCATACTCGATTACTTCTAGTTTGATTATCTATCACTATCTCTACAAGATTCTCAGTGCTATTCAGAGTTATAGACTTCTTTGTAATCTATTAAGCGAGAAAAGGTGTGATTTTAGCCTTGGAAATCAATCAAAAGGCAAAAGGTGTGATTGTAGCCTTGGTAAATCAATTGGGTAAACTTGTGGCCCGAAAATCAAGTATCTCTACCCAGAGGATCGAAATTCTGGAGGGTGTACCTCGTAGCCTTAAAACCGAGGGTGTGATTTTACAATTGCTTTTGAAAGAAAATATGTACTTGTGTTGCGGGACTGGATGTAGGGTAACTCTGAACTAGTATAAAATCCGGTGTGTTCTTTCTTTTACTGCTTTTATTTTATTTCTGCATCTGTGATTGTTTCTGTGACATATCTGTGTCTGTATATTGCATACTTTTGTGTCTAAATTAACATAAATTAAAAAGATTTAGCAATTCTTTATTAACACTATTCACCCCTTCCCCGTCTAGTGTTAATCTTAGCCTTAAGATCCGTAATCCGCATTTCTCACAATTGGTATCGGGGCAAGGTTTTCAAAGTTTCATAATCTGATTTTTTAGAAGTTTTTAAAACGGCGATATTCGTTAATACTAATTTAGAGGTATTCAAATCATCGTTGTTTCATAAATCTGCACATAATCAATATTCAAATTCAAGTTATCTACCAAAATTGTTTGATGTGCAGGAATCGTGCTTTATGGGTGTTTGTTCATCGACGGAAATTCTATAGGTTTAGAAAACCGTCGAACGAATTTAGAAATAAAAATAACCGCAAGCGCACGGTGTACGAATGTAGCACGTGGCGAATACGGGTCGATCCACAGGGAATTGATGATTTTAAAATTCTATTCAATCAAATTACACCGAAGTCGAGAGTAAATAGCTAGAAATGTAAGAAACTAACAAAAACTAGCAAAAGAAAATGATAAAAATATGAGAGTTAAAAGAATAATTTAGAGATAAATCCACTCTCTAGATCATATAAATCAACAAAATGAAGTTATGGTCTCTCTTTTCTTGTCATTAGTGAATTAGTTGATGTGCTTATCATAAGTATGGTATATTTGTGCTATTAATTAGCTCAATATAAACCATCAAACTATAACACAACCACTAATACACATTTAACTCTCATGAAATATGACAACAAAATTGAAATAAAAATCTATTTTAAGCATAGCCTATTAACTATTGTTTAGAAATATAGGCTATCAAATTTCAATTTCAACATTCACTTCTTTGCCATAATCATATTTAGATGAAGAGGCAATTTGTGTTATGTTTGTTTAAGCATAGCCTATTTGTTATGAACAACATAGACTATCAAATTCAAAGCTAAACAACATCATTAAACCACTTCAAGTGTTTCCATTAAAGCACAAAAAGAGAGCATAAACATCAAAATGTTGCATCTACATACTAGAGAGCTTCATTACCCCTAAATTGTAGGGATTAAGCTCTCATATTTGTTATCAAATCAACAAATGTAGAAAGCAACATGAAATCAAAAAGAAAGGAAAATGAAAGCTAATGAAAAAGACAACTAATCTAATTGCATAAAGGTAGATCTACACTATTACATAAGAAGAGAAGAAGCATGTAAATAAAAGAGAATTAACATTGCATAAAAGAAAAGAAAATTACATGAAATAAAATGGCTAAGTAGCCATGGAAAGAAAGAGAGCTTTGATTTATTTTCTAAACTAAAACTAACTAACTAAGAGAGACTAAGAGAAGAGATAGCCTAAGAAGGAGGAGAGAGAGGAGAGGTTACATGAAACATATAGGTACTTATACATGTATGAAACCCTAATTCATATTTTTGGGGAATGCCCAAAATGCCCCTTAGAAAGTGTGGAGGCCAAGTAACCATTAACATGTCTTAATCCCCCATTAAGTGTACATGAAGCCATTAACTCCAAAAGCATGTGCATTAACCTTTAATTTGTACATTAAGGTAGGTGGGTAGGTGGGGTCCTCCATGTTCTTCACTTTGAATTATTTCCATCTTCATTCCTTTGTATTAATTTTGTGCATGCATATCTTCATGAAACCACTTCTATTTGAGATCAAATTCCTACAAAAATATATACAAATTTTCAATTAATTTTTCTCAAATTAATATACGCACAAAAATGACCATTTGCCCTTGGATGAAGATGAATATGTGACAATTTGAAATAATATGAATTTTGGTTTAAACAAGTTAAAATACCCAATAAGATCATTTATTTAATTTAAAAAGAATAAATATGATGATAAAAATATGCACATTTACGTGCACATCAGTGTTGAGGAATCAATCCACAACGGACAAATTGTGCAGATCGGAAAGAACAAATGGATACTAGATAGTGGATGTTCTAGACACATGACTGACAATCCAGATATACTGAATGATATAATACACAAAGACGGAGGATTGGTTAACTTTGGAGACAATTCAACAGGATATGTGATTGGCATCGGCAAAGTCGGTAACTCTGAAACTCCTACTATTACTAATGTTTTGCTAGTTAAGAATCTGAAATATAATCTGCTAAGTATAAGTAAACTATGTGATAAAGGTTATAAAATCAAATTTGAAAAAGATAAATGTGAAATTGAAGATAATAATTCAACCATTATATTTGAGGGAGTCAGGAAAAAGAATATATATATTCTTAGTATGAAAGTTTCAAATGATAACGTGTGTCTGTTGGCAAATACAAGCGACCCTTGGATTTGGCACAAGAATTTAGGGATTTGAATTTCAAACTCCTATCTAGACTGTCAAAACATGATCTAGTAAGAGGTCTCCCTAAAATGAATTTTAAAGTAGATAGTTTATGTGATGCTTGCCAATTAGGAAAACTTAGAAAAAATTCTTTTAAGTTAAAAGATATGATTTCAACTTCAAAACCTCTTGAATTACTTCATCTTGATTTATTTGGTCCATCTCAAATTTTATCAATAAATCATAGTAGATATGTCTTTGTAATTGTAGATGATTATTCTAGATTTACATGGACAATATCTTTGAAACATAAAAGTGTTACTTTTGATGTTCTAAGACATTCTAAAAAAGAATTCAAAATCAATTTTCTCTAAAAAATTATAACTATTCGAAGTGATCACAGTGGTGAATTTGAAAATGAAAGGTTTAAGGAATTCTGCAATAAAAAGGGAATAACTCACAACTTTTCATTTCCGAGAACTCCACAGCAAAACGGAGTAGTAGAACGTAAAAATAGGACAATTCAAGAGTGTGCGAGAACTATGCTTACAGATAGTAATTTACCAAAGAATTTTTGGGCAGAAGCAGTTGCTACCTCCTGTTATATTTTGAATAGAACTTTAATTAGACCTCTAACTGATAAGACATCTTATGAACTTCTTTATTCAAAGAAACCTAAGGTATCTTATTTCAGAATTTTTGGAAGTAAATGCTTTATTTTAAATACAAAAGATAATTTAGATAAATTTGATCCTAAATCCCACAAAGGTATCTTTATCGGATATTCTAATAGAAGTAAAGCGTACAGAGTGTTTAATTTAAAAATAATATCATTGAAGAAACAATGCATGTTTCATTTGATGAAAATTTCAAAATTTTTGAAGATACAAATGATGAAGAGGATTTAATCACTCAAAATCAAGAACCTATTGAAACTAATAATGAAATTGATCATCCTAATAAAAGGATAAAACTTTTAAAACATCACCCTATAGAAAATATACTGGGAGATATGCAATCTATTATTAAAACTAGAAATCAACTAAGTCAAATGAGTAATGTAGCTTTTATATCAACTATTGAACCCAAAAATCCATTAAAGCATCAACTGATGATTCATGGATTTTGGCTATGCAAGATGAATTAAATCAATTTACTAGAAATGACGTTGGGAACTTGTTCCTAGACCAGAAAATAAAAATATAATTGGAACTAAATGGGTTTATAAAAATAAAATGAATAAACAAGGAGAGGTAGTTAGAAATAAAGCTCGTTTAGTCGCTCAAGGTTATTGTCAAGAAGAAGGAATGGATTTTGATGAAACATTTGCTCCCGTAGCAAGATTAGAAGCCATTAGGATTCTACTTAATTTTGCAAATCATAATAATTTCAAATTATTTCAAATGGATGTTAAAAGCGCCTTTTTAAATGGATTTGTAAAAGAAGAAGTATATGTCGAACAACCACCACTTTTTGAAAATGATAAATTACCAAATCATGTTTACAAACTTAAAAAAGCACTATACAATCTAAAACAAGCTCCTAGAGCCTGGTATGATAGACTAAGATCTAATTTATTGCAATCTAATTTTGAAATTAGTAAAGTAGATAATACTCTTTTTATTAAAAGAAATAAAAATGATATTCAACTAGTACAAGTTTACGCAGATGATATCATTTTTGGTTCAACTAATTTTGAAATGAATAAAGAATTTTCTGAAATAATGAAAAAAGAATTTGAGATGAGTCATATGGGTGAATTAAATTTCTTTTTAGGATTACAAATAAAACAATTAGATAATGGTATCTTTATTAGTCAAGAAAAATATGCTAAAGACCTAACTAATAAATTTGGTTTGACCACTGCGAGTATGGCAACCAATGAGTACCTAAGTAAAGAAGATCTCTCGAAAGATGTAGATCAAAAATTATATGGAGGAATGATTGGCTCATTACTCTATATTACTGCTAGTAGACCTGATATCATGCATAGTGTATGTCTCTATGCTAGATATCAATCCCAACCAAAGAGACTCACTTAAAAGCCGTGAAACGAATCGTAAGATATGTTAAACACACGTATGATTATGGTTTTTTCTACCCTAAAAATGATTCTTTTGACTTAATATCTTACTATGATGCTGACTATGCTGGTTGTAAATCAGACCGAAAAAGTACAGGTGGGACTTGTCACTTTTTGGGGCATTCTCTGATTTCTTGGCTTAGTAAAAAGCAAAACACAGTTTCTTCATCAACAACTGAAGCACAGTATATTTCTGCTGCTTTGGCTTGTTCTCAAGTAATATATATAACAAACCTTAAAAGATTTTGGTTTAAATTTCTCAAAATCTCCAATTTATTGTGATAATACGAGTGCGATAAATTTATCCAAAAATACTACTCAACATGCTCGAACTAAACATATTGATATCAGACATCATTTTCTCAGAGATAATATAAGCAAGTAGTTACTCTCGATTATATCAATTCTGAAAATCAAATTGCTGATATCTTAACAAAACCTTTAAATGAATCAATATTTACTAAATTAAGAAGAGAATTAGGAATTTATTCTATAACTGAAATATAAAATATAAATAATAAGTATAATTAACAATTGGTATCAAAATAAATCAAAGAGTTAAATTTTAAAAAGACCACGTCGACATCCCTTAGGTTTAAATGTCGACATATAACGATTTTGATTTTTAAAAAAAAATTCCCACCAAAATTCAAAAATTTAGTTATATATTCTTCTCAATTTCGACTTTTCATTCATTCTCTCTATTCTCTCTTCTGAAATAAATAAAATCATGGCTTCATCCTCTCAAACATAAAATCAACTTTCTCATTTCCCTCTCCTACTTCTGATCCATTCCAATGCACTACTCTTGCTCGTGTAACGGAAATAGAGGAGTCTATGTTTGATGTACTTCAGATGTTAACTGAAATTCAAGTAACTCAACTTCGTATGTTAAAGGAACAAGAAAGGCAAGGCAAGATTCTTAGAAATTTGCAAAAATTCCTAATGAAAAACCAGGCCAACCCTATCATGATCAATGAAGACTCTTCACTCAATCAAGAACAAGAGGCCAGCGACGAAGAAGTAGTAGAAGAAGAAGAAGAACCCATGGAAGAAGCACACGAGGAGGATGATGACCAAGTAGTGTGTAATAAATAACTTGTGTTCTTATATGTGTTTTTATTATAAGTATTTTTGTGAATTCTTAGTTAGGATAGTTAATAATTTAGGACTATGTTTTAGTATTAGACTTAAGTGTTGATTATTTATGATGACACTATCATTATAATCACATGTCATAGAGTAATAGTTTTAGGGGGAGTTATATAGTTTGGAGTTATCTAGTTTAGATAAAGTTTTTGGTGATGACAAAGGGGGAGAATTATAAAATAGGATAGTTAGGTATAGATTAAGGGGGAGTTGTTAGTTTTAGGGGGAGTTATTAGGATAGAAATAATATTTTATAAACAAAGGTTGTCATCATCAAAAAGGGGGAGATTGTTAGTCCGTGAGATGATGGTTTTGATGACAACAACTTTAGAATAGATTTTAAAATATAAATACTAACATTATAAGTTTAGATATATATATATATATATATGTAGGATTTAACCATGCAGGTACTAAGAATGAAGACTGTATAGTATAAAGATTCAAGATATCAAGATAGAAGACTCATGAGTATCGAGACTATCAAGAGTTCAAGATTTCAAGGATAAGTATTTTTTATTATTATTAGGATTTTTTGTTAAAACTCGTAGAAAAGCACTGGCATCTTAAAATCCAATTTATTCGTGGAATGGAATCCACTTCGAGCCCGTTAAAGGGATGGAAACCTAAGTAGGATGGAACCTACAAAAATCTAGTGGAACATTGTTTTGTATCCGCTAACTTTTATTCAAAATGATTTTTCAAAATTATATCCTATTTTCAAAATGTTATCAAAACTTTCCTTTTAAAAGATTCAAAATGCTCGATCCCGATTTTAAATAATTTTAGCCTCAAAAACATCTTTATTTCAAAGTCAAATTACTCCTGATTTTAAACTAGCTTTTTAAATAATATATTTAACTTTTAAATATTTATACTTAGATTTAAATATAAAATTATAGATAAAATCTATATATATTATTCTTTATATTTACTTATGAATTTAAACTATAGTCAAGTATATTTATAAAGTTTAAAATGGTTTTTATATAAGATAAAGGTTATTTTCAAAGAAAATCAAAAACACCAAAAAATCCTTTGGGATGTCGACATGCCTAGCATGACCATGTCGACATGGTGACGGTTTGATTCGAAAATTCAAATTTCAAAAGAAGTTTCTATTCGCCATAACTCTTCATGAATGGTCATGGCTGTTGTTCTTCTATAAATAGGGGTCAGTTTCAATGAATTTTTAATCATAATTTTCTGGTTTTCACTCCTCTTCTTCTTTCTCGTTTCTTAATACATATTCTTATCATTACTCTGTCGAAATCAACATTGATTCATACTCGATTACTTCTAGTTTGATTCTATATCACTATCTCTACAAGATTCTCAGTGCTATTCGAAGTTATAGACTTCTTTGTAATCTATTAAGCGAGAAAAGGTGTGATTGTAGCCTTGGAAATCAATCAAAAGAAAAAAGGTGTGATTGTAGCCTTGGTAAATCAATTGGGTAAACTTGTGGCCTGGAAATCAAGTATCTCTACCCAGAGGATTGAAATTATGGAGGGTGTACCTCATAGCCTTGAAACCGAGGGTGTAATTGTACAATTGCTTTTGAAAGGAAATCCGTACTTGTGTTGCAGGACTGGATGTAGGGTAACTCTGAACCGGTATAAAATCCGGTGTGTTCTTTCCTTTACTGCTTTTATTTTATTTCTGCATCTGTGATTGTTTCTGTGATCATATCTGTGTCTCTATATTGCATACTTTTGTGTCTAAATTAACATAAATTAAAAAGATTTAGTAATTCTTTATTAACACTATTCACCCCTTCCCCCTTTAGTGTTAATCTTAGCCTCAAGATCCATAATCCTCATTTCTCATAGTATACATAATAAAATTGTTTTCCTCAAATTACACAAATTAATTCCAAATCAACTCGAATTCCAAAATTCAAATTTAATCAGATCTCAAATCATTAATTCCAATTTTAGCTTCTAAATAAACCATTCAAGATTATATCAATTTCAAATACAGATTTGAACCCCAAAATAAATCATTTCAATATATTTCAAAACCTTAAATATTCAACATTTCAAAACCAAATTTGATAACTTTATATATATATATAATTTAATTTACTATTATTTACTTTTGAAATATTCACTTAATAAATCCAATATCATTTAAATAAACTCCAAATTTCAAATAACTGAACATTTCCCTCAATTTATTTAAACTTGATATATTCATTTAAATCACTTTCCAAAATCAAATCATAAACTCATATCCTTTTAAAATCTCAACTTCCATAAGTTTCAAATATATTTAATTAAATAATTTCTTAATTAAATACCATTTCAAATCAAATTTCAAATCTATCTTCCCAAACTTAATTTATTAAAATCATTATAAACTCTATATTAAAATATAACTTAAATAATATTTAACCTTATTATACTTTAATAAAAATTAAACTTTATTATTAAACTTATTCTATATTAAAACAAATTTATACATAGCTTAAAATAAGGAATTTAACTATATATAAAGTAGCATTTATATAATATCTGAATATCAATATTTTTATAAAAGATCAACGGTGTCTGTATATAATTTTCTATCCTATGGTCAAGTGATACGGATATTTATCATTTCAATCCGCAATTTAAATATATATACGGGTATATATCATTTCACCCTGCAATCCCAAATTCAATTCAATGAAAATCGCTTGGGTTTATCATTTCAACCCATAACGATTTTCTCCTATTCTATAGATCGTTTGGGTATGTATCATTTCAACCCATAGTGATTCTATACTAACAGGGAACTTGCAGAGTGATAGCAGATATGATAATAATATAACAGGGATATATGATCAATATAAATAACAGATAATGGTGTCAGATGTCATAGGTGAACAGATACGGATAATAGCATATATAACAATGTAAATAACTAACAGCGGCATATTTTAATTGTTGTTTCAATTGAAATCAAATTTAATAAATAAAAGAACGTTAATCGTGAGTGATTTCTCACCTTTCGAGGCTAGATAGCTTTGACAAAGGAATGAGCTACAAAATGCAAACACGACTTCCAAAGCAAAGCTAGATTGCCATGGATTCAACGATAAAAGCAGATAAATAGGGATTGACGAAATCAAGTCAGAACTAGATCAATGGTGATAAATGGTATAAGTGAACACATATATATAACTGTATAACTATATATATAATCATATTTTAAACAGAAATGTATATAATTTTCAAAAATCATTGGTTACATTAAACACATATACACTAAAATTGAAACATATAAATATAAGACAACGGCCAAATCACTAATAGAATTCATTTTTATAAACTTTGTGTGTATAATATATATATATATATATATATATATATATATATATATATGCAAACCCAGCAAATCAAATATAGACTATATATAAACAATCTTCCTTTTAGGATATGCGATCATCAGGATATACCCCACTTGCTACTTGCTTGATGCCATTGAAGTCTTACATAGATTGGCCTTATGGTTGCCAAGATATTAGCCATTCTCCATTGATTTGAGCTATCTTATTTGATCGTCTTTTGGTCGATCCAAACAAGTCGTTGCCTCACCCGCAGCTTGTGTACTCGGACATTAGTCAATTCCAATCTTAAGATATGACTTCACGGGGTCAGGCTAGTGGCTTCATGCCAACTATACTTCGATCTGGTCTTGGTCCAAATCTGTCCGACCATCATCCATGGTGCTAATCGTAACTGACTCTTCAGGCTATCGACTATCCATTCTTAGTCAAATTGATGATATCACGGCTTCGTCAAAAGTCTGGATAACATTTGCCCCCCAAAGTACATCTTGTGATTAACATGACGTGCTTTGAATCCGAAAAAGTCTAAATCGCTTTAAAGAAATCCATTCAGCTTCCTGATCAATTACTATTCCTCTACCGTCTGCCGATAGTATAAATGTGGAGTCATATTCTATTTGCATATACAAATTTGGTTTGCAGGGAATCTACAAGCCCTCATTCATTTGATCCTGCCTCAAACCCGATAGCTCCAGGTTTGTCTACGATCCCTTATTGATTACAGAAAACTGAGCTTTTAAACTTATTCATGCACTTTCAAACATGTGTTCATGTTATTAGCTCTAGGCCGTGCTCAGGTCGTTACCAACTTTTACTATATCCTAATTGTTCATGTATATAATTGTATTTCTACGAACTTTTGCCATTCTTCTCATCACTACAATTTCACTTACTTCATCACCTTTCCGTTCATCACCATGTTTATTATTTTATTTTATTATCTTTTAAAATGTCATCAATCGTGGAACTGAGTGTTGTAGGTTAGGAAATGAAACAGGAATCCGAAGGCTTAAATAAATGAAAGATAAAATCGATCGGCATAAGGATAGGTCAATGTATGGTCGAATGGTTGGAGGATGGATCATCGAATGAACAACTCAAAGATGCATCGGCATGGTCACTTGGTATAAAACGATCAGTGTAGCCCTCCGAAGCGAAAATGATCAGTTAAATCCCATAAGGTGAAAATGATCGAAATATCCTACCTCTATATAAGGCCTGACAATTAGTCCCTTTCATCACTTTAGTCTTCACTTCTGCCTTTAAGCACTAAAATGATACGAGTGCCTTTTGCCTTCCTATTACCGATACTCACAACATTGTCCACCTTCCCTCACATCTAGATTTCAAATCGACCCTAAATTCCTCATTTTTTATATCTCCAGCATACAAAACAATACTCAAATTCGCTGTATACCTCTCAAATCGATTTCGAAGTTAGGATTGTTGGCATGGTTTTTCTTTTTGTTCTTGCAATCGAGTTCAATGGAGGCGAGATTACTCTCCTAGAAGAAACTAGCTACCTACTGCTATCGGGTTGATCGTTCTTGGAAGGAGATGAAGATAAGAAGATGAAGGGTTTAAAGTGATGAGTATGAATGATTCGTATGATCGTTTATGGACGATCAATGGGGCTCTGGTTCGAAGATGGAGGAGTTCAGGAATGGCCTATGAACGATAAGTCATGTTAACTTGGACGTATAACTTTATAACCACAATAGGTAAACTTGTATAAACGTGTCTGTATATATATACACACACATACACACACCACTAACATATAATACCAAACTAATATACAGACTTATTTCAAACAGATTATATATAAAGGTATATAACTACGCATACATAAAACAGATTGTTTATATATAAACTAATATACACTTATACAGTAACATCAAATATATATGAAAGCTTATAACTGTATATATAAATCTTATGAACTAACCCGTAATATATAATTTGTATATATATGTAAAACTGTATATATACTAACATGTGTAAACTTATACTCATCTAAAATAACATCAAAACAACCATCACTTTATAAATCATATAACACTTAACACATAATATATATATATATATATTCACAGACCCGCATATATATACCTATATATATAGCACAACCATATCATATCCTATATTTAAAACCAATATATATATATATATATATATATATATATATATAAACTGTAAGTTGAAAAGATGCTATAAGGAACCCAAAATATACACATGTATAAGAAGATATGTATAAACTAAAATATATAATATAAACTTGAAACTTTATACGTAAATTACACTTCTTATAACAGACTGTATGTAACTGTAATATAAACATTTATATTATAACTAAATACATAAACAAAAATATAATGAAGCAGTTATATTTAGACTTAACAAATTTCTATACATACTTTAAAAGCATATAAGAACCTTATAAAAGTCAATTCAAAGTTACACCTCAAAGTATGCTACAAACAAATATAACTTTACACACAAAGAGCTATATATATATAACCTACATACCAACAGATTTGTAAACTTTATATATATATATACACACACACACACTTAGCTACTAACCATTTTTGAAAGCAGCCTATATTTTATAACTAACATATCAAATATATAAGCAACTGTTATACACATACTTTGAACATATACAAACACTGTAAAACTATAGACTATATATAGGCTATATATACATGCATAAACTCTAATTAGATATGTACACATACGTGTACAGTTAAGATTTTACACAAAAATCTTTAATAATAATACATATATATATATATTCTTTTTAACATATCATCAAAATCCACACAGTTGGAAATAAGCGACCGAAAGTATATAAAATACATATATTAACATATACTTACACATAACCAACAAATTCTTCCTAGTATATGTACTTATAGTGTGTATATATGCATACCAATTTATATAAAATCTATAAGATACAAATAAAATTTACAGATAATTACTCAAGTAATATGCCTAGCAATAGAGAAGGTCAGGGCGAGTTGACAACTTCGTTGGAAAGAGGAGATCTGGGCAGTATGCTCTGAGGTTGGAAATCGATATGCAGTTGATAATGCGGGGTCTGGTGATTGGCGAGGCTGGAAAGCGATGAGCTCGGCCAGTGGTGATTGGTGGAGGTAAGAGAGTGAACGGGTTGGAGCTGCTATCGGGTAGCCTTGCTTGGTAGAAGAAGAAGGTGGCGGTGATCGTACTGCGCTCTGGTGGTTCGGCTACATGCACTTGAATGGAAATGGGAAAGTAAAAAAGAGGAGAGAGGAAGTAAATGTAAACGTAAATATGATTTTTAGTTCACAGTGAAAAGTAGCAGAGCAAACAAATGGGACGAACCGAAATGATAATAATAATCAATTGAGAAACCCAAAAGTCAAGTCTGTTAAAAATTCGGAATATCAACAGCTAATGGCTATTAGTATTACCCGATGGACAAACGAATGGTCACGGATACCCAAAATCCAAATTACAAAACCGATACGGGAATCGTTCTATAGATTTCGATGTCTCCCGGACTTCGAAATGCTCATACGAATATACTATAGAGGTCAGCATGACGAGATGATCAAAACTGTATACAGATGTCAACGGTAAAGTCATCCTATCAAAAGTCGATATCGGTACTGAAAATGCTGCTATTTCGTCGAAAATAAGATCGACGGAGCAATAACCGTCAAAATTTGAAGAAACGAAATATGAAGTCTCACCCATAAGAGAATTTACAAATTTATTGTATAAAAATATTCAGGTTTAGAGAATATTTTATTACCATCAATTTTTAACTAATTTGAATTGAAATGAAATTACACAATAAAATAGACTTCCATATTATCAGATGAAAATTTACCGGTTGCTATGTTAAGATGTACGCATTCCAAATATCAAATTTTTATTGTTTAAAATTTCATAAAATTTCAATTAAATATATTAGTAAAACAAATAAAATCATTAAAATTTACGGGTCATTGCACTCTCCCCCACTCAAAACATTTCGTCTCCGAAAAGGAAGGAGGTGGGAGAATAGAAACTACCAGGAAGGAAAATAGATTGAAAACAAAATAAAACAATTAATTTAAAACAATATAAATTTCAATTTAAACAAATTAATATTCATTAATTAATTTCAAATTCAAGGTATTTCATTAAGTTGATTTACTTTCAACTTATTAAATTTCAAAACAAAATTTATTTTATTAATCACACCTATTATTCAATTAATTTATTATTCTATTTATCTCTATTAACATCTTTATAATTAAAATTTAAGTGTATAACGTTTATTATAAACACTCAAATTTTATAAAAACATGGTATATTGTATATTATCCAATTACATATTCAACTTCTGAATAATTTAGTAAGTTGTATTAGAATGCAATTGAGTATTATACAAGAAAATTTATCAATCCAATTATTCAAGTTTAATTATTTATTCAAAAAATTTAGCTTTATTTTGTTGTAATCATCCCTTAACATAAATTTAAGAATTAAATTGCCGATTCACTTCAAACCATTTAGAGATAATTATGTATATACGGTATATATCAAATCAAATTAAATTTAAAATAATATACCTATGTATATAAATCAAATCATACTTAAGAAATTAAAATCAATTTAATTTTCAAAAAAAACTATAGCAAAGCTACGAATTGGTCTCTTCATTACGAAACTCGAAAATGAATGTTGATGATGCTGCAGTCATCATCGAAATTATTTTCTAGCGACAAAAGAGAAGAGCACTGATTTTAAACAGTTAAAATTCTTTGAAACAATACTTATTTGAAAATACTTTAAATAATATACACCTTAAAACTTTAAAACCAGAGTTTGAAATCACCGAAAATTAAATTATCAAATTCTTGATTTAAATTCATTTCAAATTCCAAATCAAATTATAACTAAGTATTATAAATTCATTTATTTATTGTGCAATAGTCAAAGGCTTACAAAACAATAAATGAAAATCAAATAATATCATTTGGTTAACCAATTCAGTTAAAAATTTAATATCAGAAAAATTAATACTTATATATATTATAATTATTCCACATTATTTTATTTACCAAATTTGAAAACAACAATGTGTCAGTTTGCTCTGTTCAAGTGTTTTGGAAATCCTATTGATAGCGTTGATCAGATAAATCGATTGAAAACCCAAATAAACATCAAAAACTCAAACAATACAATATATATATAACATTTTTAATATTAATTTGCAAATATACTTCCTCGCTCGACGATAAAAGAATGGATTTTCAAAGCAAGGATGAAGATTCAAATTTGATGGTCTCAAATCAAAGAGAATTCTAATTCAAAGATAAGTTCGAAATAAAAGATAAGATGATTAAATAATAGAATGGGGAGATGGATAAGCTTACATAAATCATGGGCAACCTCAACAGAGCCAATCGTGACTACAGGAATAAGATCGATGCGGAATTCTGAGGCAAATCGACATCTGATTACAAGAGATAAAATTCGGGAATAGTAAATGATAGCAGCATCGTAAACCGAGGATATAGAATTCTTCGGTAAATCAATGCTTGTTGTAAAAGAGTTTCACCCCTTTACAATCATTCATTGGAACTATTGGATATTCCAGAATCAAGGGAATACGAATAAGGAGAGGCACAAATGGATTGTCGAACCGAAGGGAACGTTCCAAAAATTCAAGGAAACCGAATCAAAAGGAAAGAATTCAGGCTCGAACGAAAGTGATTCTATAATTAAATCTACTCCATATGTTGAGTTTTGCCTAAACCCAAAGCTCTGATACCACATGTAACATCCTGATATTTTCAATCATTCAAATCCACTTGTGTCGGATTTGAATTGCTCAAAATACCAGAGTGTTAATTTATATTTGGCAAAACTCAGCATATACAGTAAATAAATAAGTCACAGAATCATAGACACGGAGTAATATACAATATGCAGCGGAAACAAAAAAATAGTAGTTAAATAAGAAACAACAAATTTGTCAAATACAAGATCGGGATACATCAATGGAATTAACTGAATATCTGAAAGCTGGATAGATAGCTGTATCTCCAAGCGAAGCTCCAACTTCAAAGGTGAGTATCAAAAGCTGGACCACTCAGTCTGACCCGAGCGTAAAGCAAAACACAAAACACTCGAGTCAGGTTTAACATTCTTATATCAATAAATCCAAATCAAGTGAAATAACAACTGAAATACAAGTAACTCAAAGGATGTTTGGGATAACCATCCTCTAAGGATCCGCTAAACTATCTACTATATAGTAATATACACTATTATAATAATATCTAAAGTAAAGTAAACTATTAAAATAGCGTTAAGGCGCTACCCATATACCCCTTAACACATTTTATATATTCCCATATTCTATACAGTACCGTAATCCCACCCGTACTGGGTATCGTCAGAGGGCACTCCATAGGTATGGTACAAAACAAACTTATATAAGGCGTGCTAGGGTATGTGACACAGCATAGCGAGGCAATGCTAGGGTAGATATACAAATTACGCATCCAGGCTGGTGGTAACGCGTTGCCACAGCTACCGCCCACCTCGAGCCACACTCCCAAATCAAAAATCAAAAGTGGCCAACAAATCAATCACGAAGTCAGAATATAATATCGAAGGAGTGTGTCCGATCAGAGGAGCTACCTCATTGGCCGGAGAATCGCTCCGGTTTTAGCCACTTTATGCCAACTCACGGGAGTCGGGTCCATGTATATACCTCAATAGGACGTCTCCACCATCCTACTTCACTTTGGAATCTCCACCACGTACACGGTTGTTAAAGTGGTTTTCGGTATTGGCAGAGAGTATGACAATATCCGATCCCGGTCTCTTTAACAACCCAACGTTATTATAACATCATGGTCATTTCAAAATAGTTTATACTTCAAAACCAAAATATTGTTTCCATTTCAAAACCATATCAATACGATATCATTTCCATTTCAAATATATCCATTTTAAAAATCTTAGTACTTCAAAGTTATAACACTTTCTAAATCAAAACACTTTGGAAATCATAATACTCCCCACTTAACCTATTTAAATATTAAAATAGTATATATAATAAAATTGTTTTCCTCAAATTACACAAATTAATTCCAAATCAACTCGAATTCCAAAATTCAAATTTAATCAGCTCTCAAATCATTAATTCCAATTTTAGCTTCTAAATAAACAATTCAAAATTATATCAATTTCAAATACAGATTTGAACCCCAAAATAAACCAAATATATTTCAAAGCTTTAAACATTCAACATTTCAAAACTAAATTTGATAACTTTATATATATATATACAAATTCAATTTACTATTATTTAGTTTTGAAAATTTTACTTAATAAATCCAATATCATTTAAATAAACTCAAAATTTCAAATAACTGAATATTTCCCTCAATTTATTCAAACTTGGTATGTTCATTTAAAGCACTTTCCAAAATCAAGTCATAAAGTCATATCCTTTTAACATCTCAAGTTCCATAAGTTTCAAATCTATTTAATTAAATAATTTCTTGATTAAATACCATTTCAAATCAAATTTCAAATCTTCCTTCCCGGCCTTAATTTATTAAAATCATTATAAACTCTATATTAAAACATAAATTAAATAAATACTTAACCATATTATACTTTAATAAAAATCAAACTTTATTATTAAACTTATTCTATATTAAAACAAATTTATACATAGCTTAAAATCAAGAATTTAACTATATATAAAGTAGCATTTATATAATATCTGAAAATCAATATTTTTATAAAACCCGAAAACCATAGAAATCATTTTCAAAATATTTATATATAGACCAACGGTGTCTATATATAATTTTCTATCATATGGTCAAGTGATACGGATATTTATCATTTCAATCTACAATTTAAATATATAAATATATATATATATATGGGTATATACCATTTTAACCCCAAATTCAATTCAATGAAAATCGCTTGGGTCTATCATTTTAACCCCCAACGGTATTTTCCTATTCTATAGATCATTCGAGTATGTATCATTTCAACCCATAGTGATTCTATACTAACAGGGAACTTGCAGTGTGATAACAGATATAATAATAATATAATAGACATATATCATTAATATAAATAAAAGATAATGGTTTCAGATGTCATAGGTGAACAAATACAGATAATAGCATATATAATAATGTAAATAACTAACAGCAGCATATTTCAATTGTCGTTTCAATTGAAATCAAATTTAATAAATAAAAGAACGTTAATCATGAGTGATTGCTCACCTTTTGAGGCTAGATAGATTTGACAAATGAATAAGCTACAAAATGCTTACAAAGCAAAGCTAGATTGGCACGAATTCAATGATCAAAGCTGATAAATACGGATTGACGAAATCAAGTCAGAACTAGGTCAATGATGATAAATGGTATAAGTGAACACACACACACACACACACACACATATATATATATAACTGTATAACTATATATATATAATCATATTTTAAACACAAATATGTATAATTTTCAAAAATTATTGGCTACGTTAAACACATATACACTAAAATTGAAACATATAAATATAAGACAACATCCAAATCACTAACAGAATTCATTTTTATAAACTTTGTAAATATATATATATGTGTGTGTGTGTGTGCGCGCGCGCGAGAACCCAGCAAATCAAATATAGACTATGTATAAATTATTATATAAAATCATAGATTAGATTAAAGTATACTGTATAGCTTTATAACTACAACAGGTAAACTTGGATAAACGTATATGTATATATATATATACTACTAACATATAATACCAAACTAATATACATACTTATTTTGAACATATTATTATAAAGGTATATAACTACACATATATAAAACAAATTGTTTATATATAAACCAATATACACTTATACACGGTAACAGCAAATATATATATATATATATATATATATATATATATTAAAGCTTATAACTGTATATATAAATTTTATGAACTAACCCATAATATATAATTTGTAGACATATGTAAAACTGTATATATATACTGACTTATGTAAACTTATACTCATCTAAAATAACATCAAAACAGCCATCATTTTATAAATCATATAAATTTAACATATAATATATGTATATATATATATATTCACAGACCCGCATATATATACCTATATATATAGCACAACCATATCATATCCTATATTTAAAACCAATATTAATATAAACTGTAAATTGAAAAGCTGAAATAGGGAACCCAAAATATACATATGTATAAGAAGATATGTATAAACCAAAATAGATAATATACACTTGAAACTTTATATGTAAATTACACTTCTTATAACAGACTGTATGTAACTGTAATATAAACATTTATTATAACCAAATACAAAAACAAAAATATAAAGAAGCAGTTATATTTATACTTATGAAATTTCTATACATACTTTAAAATCATATAATAACCTTATAAAAGTAAATTCAAAGTTACAGCTCAAAGTATGCTTCAAACAAATATAACTTTACACATAAACAACTAGTAACCATTTTTGGAAAGTAGCCTATATTTTATAACTAACATATCAAATATATAAGCAACTGTTATATACATACTTCGAACATGTATACACACTGTAAAACTATAGACTATATATAGGTTATATATACATGCATAAACTATAATTAGATATGTAAACATATGTGTACAATTAAGATTTTACATAAAAATATTTAACAATATATATATATATATATATATATATATATTCTTTTTAACGTATCATCAAAATCCACACAGTTGGAAATAAGCAACCTAAAGTATATAAAATACATACATTAACATATACTTACACATAACCAACAAATTCTTCCCAGTAGATAAACTTTCAGTATATATATTTCCTTATATATACTAATAATATAAATCTATAATATAAAAATAAAATTTATAAATAATTACTTACATACAATACCTAACAACAAAGAAGGTCAGGACGAGTTGACGGCTTCGATGGAAAGAGGAGATCTAGGCAGTTTTTTCCGAGGTGGGAAATCGATGTACCGTTGATAATGCGGCGTCTGGTGGTTGGCGAGGCTAGAAAGCGATGAGCTCAGCCAGTGGTGATTAGTGGAGGTGAGAGAGTAAACGGGTTGAAGCTGTTATCGGGTGGCCTTGCTTGGTGGAAGAAGAAGGTGGCAATGATCGTGCTGCGCTCTGGTGGCTCGGCTGTGTGCACATGAATGGAAATGGGAAAGGTGAAAAGAGGAGAGAGGAAGTAAATGTAAACGTAAATATGATTTTTAGTTCACAGTGAAAAGTAACAGAGCACACAAATGGGACAAACCGAAATGATAACAATAATCAATTGAGAAACCCAAAAGTCAAGTTTGTTAAAAATCTGGAATATCAACAGCTAGTGGCTATTAGTATTACTCGACGGACAAACAAATGATCATGGATACCCGAAACCCAAATTGCAGAACCGATATAGGAATCGTTCTATAAATTTCGCTGTCCCACGGACTTCGAAATGCTCAAACAAATATATTATAGAGATCAGCACGATGAGACGATCAAAACGGTATAGAGATGTCAGTGGTAGGGCCATCCTATCAAAAGTTGATATTGGTACTGAAATGCTGCTATTTCATCGAAAATAAGATCGATGGAGCAATAACAGTCAAAATTTGAGGAAACGAAATATGGTGTCTCACTCAGAAGAGAATTTATAAATTTGTTGTATAAAAATATTCAGGTTTGGAGAACATTTTATTACCATCAATTTTTAACTGATTTGAATTGAAATAAAATTACACAATAAAATAGACTTCCATATTATCAGATGAAAATTTACCAGTTGCTGTGTTAAGGTGAACGCATTTCAAATATCAAATTTTTATTTCATGATTTTATTGTTCAAAATTTCACAAAATTTCAATTAAATGTATTAATAAAACAAATAAAATCATTAAAATTTACAGGTCGTTACAAGGTTCCATTCAATTACTTTCTATTTTCACATACGAGAAAAATTTTGCGAAAATTTTCTAGGTGTCGAATTTTTTGAAAAATTTAAGCAGAGACTCCTTTATACGGAGAGCATTTTGAAAATTTGCAACACAAATAATTACAAGACATTTATCTCTGAAGAGGCATCCTAACCATGAGGAATCCCAACACGAGGAAACAACAAAATATAATATATATTCCTATCATCAAACACATAAAAACATACCTTTGATTTGCATTTTAAGTGTTTTTTATTTAGTTTTCTGGTGAGGAAAAATGGGTTTGCGCCTAACTGAACCCAAATATCCAAATTTATGTACCCAAGCTCAACTCAAATAGCTCATATAAGATCATATAAGGTGTAGACTAATATTGCATTCATATAACGAAGGAATAAAATCACATTCTAAATTAAGTCACTTTTAAACTAACTTTAACATGTCAAAATCACATAATTATGCAATGCTTTCAAAAGAAAAGTAATAGCATGATGAGTTATGTTTCCAAAACATCTTTCGAAACTTGAAAATATGCTTTGCATCAAAAGTTATGGCAGTTTTACAAACCAATGCAAATTATGAAATGATTAAATTGTAGATCCACCTTTTTCAAATACAATTTTGTCGATTTTGACCTAGGAAACGACAAAATTTTAAAAACTTCCAAGATGATACTTGTTACTTATCATTTTATCTATAAAATAAGTATAAGATCGTCGAAACAGATGAAAGGGTCAAGAGTTCTGATCAATATACTTCAGTCCTGAAGTTCAGAAATTTCAAGACCAGGGATGAGTTTATTCCATCTTCAAAAGAACTTTAGCATTAGCGAACTTCATATTTTCAAAAGGTGATCAACATGAAAAAAATTTCTTGTAAAAGTACCTCTCCAATGAGAGAAAAATCAATAGAATTTGATTCAAAAATCAAAAGTTATGACTATTTTAATATGACATATCTAAAACTTCACACTCATATTCGGAAAAAAAATGTCCAATTGAAATACAAAATTTAATTAAATAAACTAGATCTAAGTTGTTTTTATTCCAATCTTCTTTTTACAAAATTAAATATCATGAAAATCCGACCTTGTCATAATAAATTGTGATTATAAAATTAAAAGTAATTTCATACACTTATTCTCATATTAAAATTTTGAAAAGGAAAAATTTTCAAAAGAGGCTGGTTTTTCAAACTATTGGCGTAAATAGGCTTGTTTATAAACTATTTGCAAGTTTAGGATAGTTTTGGCCAGCTCAGCGATGAGCTGGCTAGTATTTTAAAAAAATTATTACGGGACGCATCTGTGAAATGTGCCCCTTCAAAATTACACTGGCGCATCTGCCAAATGCGCCAGTCTAATTTGTTTGTCCAACCTGGACAACAAGCAGTAGCATCCTTCATCAATTCCTTCACCGTCAAATAATCTAATTTATACCACACAATATTCCAATCTTAAATAATAGCAAACATTTACCCTGCATAAAAAACGACAAATAAAATTACCATTAAATAATTTCAACCATGAAATGGTTAGAATTTGATTACATTCGCATTAAAATAGAAATTCTAGTCTGATTACAAAAGTAAACTAATATTAAACTAAAAATAGTAATATTCATAGTTGAGTTGGATTGTCTTAAGTAGGTGGTGGTTGAGAAATCCAACGGCTTGCGATTGGTGTGCATCCTGCTTTCTTTTAGTTCTTCGCTCTCTAGTCTGCATATCTTGTCTGGAAAGGCTTGGTCATGCTAATCGATTTCTAAAAGGAGTGTATCAACAAGTTTCTTGAAATCAAGACATCATGGTTGGACTTCTCGTTCGGGTACTCTACCATGTCTGATATCGTCCAATCCTCTTCCTGCTATCTCTAATACATCGACCTACAAGTTGTAATTATTTATTCAAAATTAGGAACATAATTTAAGTGAACGAACAGTTCAAGCCAACGAACTAAAAATATCATGATAATATGAAGATTTACCATATCTGGCTCAAGCGGTGCACGAGCGGTGTATGCATGTTCGTGGGAAGTCTGATCCGTAATAACGAATCTTCGAGTAATCGACCAATACCAAGTCATGTATCTCAAAATAGGAATGGTAGGAAACTGTTGGCATATGATACGGTTATGTCTATCATTCCACTAAATGATAGCAAACTCCAAATTTAGCTTTGGTTCACATGGATCGGGTATGTGTTGATGAAGACCAAACTATTGCATCACCCAATAAGGATTGTACATCTCTACATCTCGCATGCATATGATATGTGTCTTACAAAGCCAACTATGCATCCCACTTAGACCAATCGTTACCCACTTGCTTTCTAGTTTTACATCATACTCTTGTAGATCAATTTTCGTAACCTTATACACATTTTTTTTAGTTCATGACATGAGCAAAAAAAAATTATCTTTGAACCCTTTTGTTTACCACCAACATACATCGGTGTATTGTTTTCTTTCATAGTCAATTTTCCATCAAAGTAGTAAATAATTGGGATGAAATCTGACATACTTCTAAAAAGGAAAACATAATTAATTTTAGAACAATCAATTGCTAAACAGATACTAATGACATAATAAAGCATATAAATGAGAGACTAGATTTGTCAAAAGTAGAATATGAAAATACATAAAAATTGAGCTAGGGTTTGAGCTTGAACTCGATTTATACCTTCAAATTGATGTCAAATAGTTGATAGCAGTAATCCGATTAGTAATCCTTGTTACTTTGAGATTTTGAGGATGTTTTAATGAATTTTGAGGTGAATGAAGGAATGTTAGAAAATTGGGTTTTCTAGCTCGAATTTGTTTTTAAACAAATGAGTAAAGTTGCTGCTTGCTGTCCAAGTTTGGACAAAAAATTACACTGGAACATTTGGCAGATGCGACAGTGTAATTTTGAAGGGGCAAATTTCACAGATGCGCCCCTTAACATTTTTTTTAAATAATGGTCAGCTCATCGCTGAGCTGGCCAAAACTAGCCTAAACTTGCAAATAGTTTATAAACTAGCCTACTTATACCAATAGTTTGAAAAAACAGCCTCTTTTGAAAATTAGTCCTTTCGAAAATTTCTTTACATATTTCATTTAAATAAATCTTTGAAACTACCTTACTATGAATAATTTTACTTCAAAAATGAATATTTTTAACACGCGTCGTTTTTTTCAAATGTATATTTTACAAATTCTCCACAAATTTTTTTCCAATGATATTTCAATCATTAATGTATCGTACTTCACATATATGGCTTATAACTTCATTTCAAGCGAAATTATAACGACACCGGATTTTTATGAATTTAAATTGATAATTTAAATAAATTTTTGAATTAAAATTGTAAAATTGATTATAAATGGCTACGAGTTTCCCCAATTCAAATAGAAAATATATTAAGTCATATGAATTTGAAAATTTGTATATATGTGAATATATATATGTATATATTGGATTTGAAATAAAATCTTAAATAAATAGTTTTAAAAATAAATAGAAATAAGTAGTCATGTAAGAATAGAAACAAATATACAAGATGATAAGTAATATATTTAATGAAAGTAGAAATGTATTTATATTCTAAAGTAATAAGGCTAAAGTTAAGAAAATATATTCGAGTAATAAATAGAAAGACAAAAGAAAACAATATATATGTCAAAACAATATTCATCACAACCTTACATAAACAAAAGTATGCAATACAAAATAATACAAATAAATAGATAAAAAAATAGATACTAGCACAATATAGTATTATCAGCTGAAACAAATTGATAAAGTATGAATAAACAAAATAAGAAACAAAACAAAGTAAAAATAACAAACAAAGACATAGATATGCAGGCAAACAAAATAAAGCTGCAGCCACCAAATAAAAACAAGCTAGGCAATGCAAATAAAGTTTTCAAACAAATAAATATAAGTACAAAATAAAACATAAACAAAGAAATACCAAGATCCTTAGTACACTATAAAATATCCTAGCACACATTTTTCATCTCAGCCGAAGTAAGGCTGAAGTAAACAAATGCATTAACATGCATAACCAAGTACAAGCAAGCATATTCACCCATGCCTATTGTACAAACAAAGTGATATCCCTGTGCATTCTTTTTCTTAGATATATCAAGACTTATACCATCTCAGTCTCATTTATTCGAAGTTAAGAAAACTGAAGCAAGCATTGTTTAGAAACTTAAACAAAAAAAAAAATCAAATGCAATGATTTAAAATCCAAATCATCTAGATCAAGCATGCAAGTTCAGGTCTGTGGTGAGGGAGCTTCATTTAAAACTTAAGTAAAACATTCAACATCAACAAGCAACCCAGCAAAACAAAAATCAAAGTTAAAGAAAAAAATGTGTGCAGGCTCAAATTTATTCTCTGTTCTTCTTCCAAAAACATCCAGGTGAGCCACTTTCCACCCATGATCTACTTCTATATCTCAATATTGTGGTTGATACTTGAATGCATTATGAAATGTTGTTAGCTGTTAAATATGTCTGTATGTTTAGATATATATATATATATATATATGTAGATATGGAGTGCATGTCTGTAACATATTTTTGTTTACAGGCAACAGGTTTCGATCTTGTTTAAAATATATGCTCTGTGTGTTAGTAACAGGTTCAATTTTCAAAACAAATTAAATAACTTAATGTTGAATTCGAATTGGTGTATGATTTGTAAATAAAGGTTGTTTGAAATCAAGTAACATTTCATCTAAAAATAATTATAGGTTTTTAAAATGAATAATTGATTCGGAATCTTTGAGTTTACAGTAAAAAGGAATTAATGTGAAAAAATTCGAATGTTGTAAATTGTTGATTCGATTTCGTAACTTGATTTAACATACAAAGCTAAGATTTTTAAAACAAAGATGATGATTTCTAGTTAAGTATTCTATGTGCTGTTCATTTTTGAACCAAAAATGCTTTTTTGTAAAATTCTGGAGATTCAACAATTCTTAAATGCTGCAACTTGATGTAAAGCTAGTTTGATGATCCTCGAGTATAGGAAAAATGCTAAAGAAATTTCTAATGCAAGGATTAGTTGGTTGGATCGAAAGTAGGGTTTGGCTCGAGTGTATTTTGTGTTCTGTAACTCGATGATTTCGTCGTCGATGGTGGACCGAGTGCCACGCGACTTTGCGAAAAGATAGAGGGGACATGGATGGATTTGTGGCCAGGGTTTCACGTTTTCTGGTGATGGGTGTCGCGAGTACGGCGCGTTGACAGGTGGAAGGGGTGTTCGCTGTGTGTTTCCAGGTTTCGAGAATAAACTCGGTTTCGTTTTTCGAGGTGACTAGGTGGTTTGGATGATCGTGGTGGGATGCGAGGGTGGTTTGTGACTTGCGGTGATCATCGGTGATGATCGACGTCGTCGATCGCGACTGTGCAGGTGCACAGGCAAGTGGAGTTGAGCCTGTGGGGTTTTAAGTGTCTGGTTTGATTGTCTCGGGAAGAAGCTCGAAGCGATTAAGTGTGTGACTCGAAGCGAGATGTCAATACGAAGTAAAACACTTAGAAAATTTTTGAATTGAAATTTTGGGATACTGGGGTAAGAATTTGGGAAATCTCGAAGCAGAGCTCGAGTTTGTAAGGGTTTAGCTCGGGGAAATCATGATGGGACTCGGGTATAAGGTGTGGTACAGGTTTCAAACCCTGTTTCTGTTTTAAACTTAAAAAAAAATGTTCAAGTATATTCTATAAAATGGTTTGGAAATAAATAATTGAGTTTAAACTATTTTGAATTCCTTTCAGATGATTAATATTACTTTAACATGAAATCTTAAAAGTAAATTTAAAATGAATGTTTGCAAACTTAAGGAAGTAATAAATAAAATCATTAATAAGAATAAATTATCTTTATAGTTAATGAAACATATTAATTTGTAATTCATAAATTATTAAGTTGATTTGAATGAGTAATTATGAAATTGGTTTAAAGGTTAATTTAATTAATATGGAAATTAAAGAATAATTTATTTGATTTTAAATTTATAATTTAGATTAATTTATAATCAGGGATGATTTATAATAATTAACCTAAGAAAATTTCTTAAGAAAGTAATTAAGAAATGTAATTAGTTAATGAAGATAATTAACTAAGGATCATTAAGTATTAATTAAGGCGATTAATTTTAATAATAAATTGGATTGATTAGTTTAGATAATCAATTGTAAATGGTGTAAGTGTAATTACTTTATGGTAAGTAATTAAAGGTTAAATTTCTTTAACTAATTAATTAGAGTTAATTAATTAGGAAATTGGTTTAAAGGTTGATTTAATTAATATGATGAATTAAAAATAATTTAATTAATTAAAAATGTTTGATAAACTAATTGATATTAAATGATTTGAAATTAGTTAATCGGAATTTGATAATTAATTCATAAGAAATTAATTTGACTGGAAATTAATTGAATTAATCAGGATAAAATGATTAATTAAACCTTACTTATAAATGATTATTGAATGCTAGACGTTACTTATGAATGATTATATTGTATGAGATGCCTTGAATTGATTATCCTATCCTATTTGTGATATTTTGTTCTGTAGATTGAGCTGTGTATATTTATTTACATTTGTATACTATCGGTGAATCTGTGAATGGACGATGAGCATTATAGTTTTATATCGCTTATCAACTATATTTCTATGTTTTAATCTGTGATGATTGAAATGATGTTGCACTAGTGTGTTAAACCCCTGGACCACACTTATACACACACACCAATATGGATTTCACGAGGAAATCGATTAAGTCACAGATTTTTGAAATAGTTTTAAATTTGAATATTTGAATTCAACTGTTTTTGAAATTGAAATTTTAATTTCAATTTATTTTGAAATTAGAAATTTGGGTTTAAAGTGAAAAACTTTTGAAATGGGATTTCAAAGATAAAAGTTATTTTGAATAACTTAATTAAGTTTTGAAAATTTAAATAATTTGATTTAAATTTAAATTCAAGTTTGAAATTGAATTCTATGATTCGAAACTAGGAATTTAAGATGCTGTATAAGTTATATGAATTTAAACCACTTTTAAAAAGTATTATTTGTGAATTTGGATTTAACCCAAGGATTTCAACTCGTATAAAAGAATCAGATTTTCTGAAATGAAATTGTTTGTTTTCAAAGGATAAAAGCTTTCGGATAAGAAATGGAATTCCTATTTAATTAAAGAAATTTCAAGATTGAATAGAAAAAAATGATTTTCCAAGTTATGAATAAATTCTTTTTGAAAGCTATGAATTGAATCTGTTTATTTTTAGCAGATTTAAAATGATGTTTTGTTTACACCATTCGAAATGAAATTGTTTTGAAAGCTATAAGTTGAATCTTTGTTTTAAAGATTTAACGAGTTAATCCAGTTGGAATGGAAATTGTTTTGAAGCCTATGAATTGATCTTTGTGAAATAAATCTTTTTGTAGTATAAAGATTTGAAATGGTAATTGGTTTAAACCATTTGAAAAGGAAAGTTTTGGGGTTTTAAATTGTGACTTAATTGAAATCCCAATATCCATATGTTTTTGAAATACTGCGCTCACTGTTCGGTTTAGCCGGGAGAGGACCTTTGTGTCATATATCCCATTCCGAATATGTGATATGTCGTTATGGATAGCATTTGAAGACCGGTGGTGAAGACCGGATATTTTCGAAAACGTAAGGACAACTCGTCGAATGTCTTTGCATCGAATGGTCCCCGGTATAGAGACTCCATATGTGATGGGGAGTCCGAACGTGATTAGTGAATATCCGGATTGCAAGGACTTCTTTGGAAGTGCCTTCGGTTCTGTTCGAGCCCGAAACAGACTTGTATGGATAGTATGTCTGACATTACAAATTAAGATATAAAGCTGATTTCTTTCAAATATATTTCAGTTGGTGGCGGAGAATTTATTCTCTTAGCTTAACACCCTTCTCTGAGACGTACGAGCTCAGAGGTTATGTAGTTGAAGGTTATTAGCAATATATTCCCAATTTGGTAATGTGACATGCTGAGTGTTGCTATGAAATGATCATTGTGTTGATTATTTGTGATAGGATCATTTGTTTGATCGTCTATCTTGGTGATCATTTCTATGATCATTTTTTGACCCAAAGCATGACTTTGTATAAAGCGTGGCTTTGTGGACGTGACTTCGTCGAGCCTCACAAACCGGTAATGGTCGAAACAGGAATTGTGCGGCAAGGTTTTCAGGGATAGCTTCCCTAGGGTATGACCATTCCTTCTGAAAAGGGTAGTATCATGGTATGGAGCCCAGATACTTACTCATGTTGAAACACTTGATTTATCATTGTGTGATGTCGGTTAGAGAGCTCTCGTTTAAAGGTCCCAAAGGACCGGGGGTGGCATATCTGAGGGTTTATAATATCCCTTGGGAAAAGGGGTTCCCGGCCTTGTTTGGCAGAGATCCAGTTGGGTTCTCGGGGCGTCCTTCCAGAGGCGTTTCCATGTGGCAATGGGAAGTTCCTTGGCCTGACCATTTGTTGGAAATCCATTCTTCAAATACGTACCTTGTACGGTTTTAGTTGTAGAACCTATCATTCACTTATGGTGGCGCCCCACTGTTTGGATGGTAGTTATAGTAGGCATAGTTCGAAATGTCTATGTTGGCTAAGATTTATATCTTTACTTTCGAAATGATTTTTACTACACTATGCACTAGTAATAATATCAAATGTTCTTTTAATGCGTATCAAGCATCTTTGACTATCATAAGGAGAAATCTCCTCTGATTCTGCGTTTGCATTGTGTGTGTGTGCGGGAGGCCTTATGGTAGTCTCATTTTTAAAAGCATTGTGAATTGACTTTAAAAATATTCCTCTATTTTGATTTTGAATAAAAGATAAACTGTTTTGGTTGCTCACACCAGTCCCACGACTGATCCGGAGTTTATTGTTTCTTTCCTAAACTCTGGATGCTCAAAAATTTTCTACACGAGCAGTTTAGAGTTGGGTTTTTTAGATAGTCAGGTTTAGTAGATTATCTAGAGTTAGTTCAGTCTTCGGACCACACAAGTCTTGCCCAGCTTGGCGCATCGTTATTGGGAGTTCGAGCTATTGCTGGATTGGTTCTTGGAGATGGAGTTGCAGTTCTCGGAGTTCTCTTTTGAAGACTATCTTAGAGTTATATTGTTCCGCTGCTAGATGTCATCTATTTTCTTTTCCGGTGCTATTTTATTGTATCATATCTCTGATGTATATTGATATCTATTGGATCATCTATTGTATCAGATATTGTATCAAAGCTGTATATCAATGTATTATTCTTTTATTCCGCTGTGTTATTTACTTAATGTTGTTATAAGCTCCAGCGAATCGGATTTGAACGGTCGAATCTATGGCATTCGAATACGATATGAAGTATGGATGTCGATTTTCGAGCGGGCAAAATTCGTTTTCGTTACATTTGGTATCAGAGCTAAGGTTGAACTTTAGCTCATGAGTGTAACACATTAAGTAACTCATTAGAGATGGGATGAAGTATCCTAGAATGAGTATATCCCTAAGATATCTGTTTGAAAGTCTCAGTAAATTCTCTTGCTATCCACTGATAGTGAGTATGAGTGCAAGAAGAGAACGAGATAGGGGACAGGAGAATACGACTATAAATGGTCGATGCCCTGCAATAGTGGAAACAAACTTTCTCTATCAATCTCTTTCGATTCATCTTTCCAAATTCTTTTGATTTGCCTTGTGGCAGTTGCAAGAAGAAGTTTCGATGCGGTGATGCCCTACGAATCGTTGTAGAAAATCCTTACTTCGTATTTTCATCGGTTTCTTATCAGTTTTGGATTTAAACCTTAATGAATACGAATTTGAAATTGGAAATTTCGAATAAATTGAAAATTTTAAAATTGAGTTAAATTGGTTAATGGAACATGAAGGATAAATTTGAATAGGATCGATAAATTAATTTCGTTTAAAACCAAATTTGAAATTCTATTATAATTTCTTGTATCTATTGTTGATATTCTGATTTGGTGAGCCAAATGCATAATAGATATCCAGTTTGATCTGAAAAGATCTTTCTTTATCTTTCATCTATCCTTGTTATCTCTCTCTGGCGAATTTCGAGGACGAAATTCCTTTAAGGGGGGAAGTTTGTAACGACACCGGATTTTTATGAATTTAAATTGATAATTTAAATAAATTTTTGAATTAAAATTGTAAAATTGATTATAAATGGCTGCGAGTTTCCCCGATTCAAATAGAAAATATATTAAGTCATATGAATTTGAAAATTTGTATATATGTGAATATATATATGTATATATTGGATTTGAAATAAAATCTTAAATAAATAGTTTTAAAAATAAATAGAAATAAGTAGTCATGTAAGAATAGAAACAAATATACAAGATGATAAGTAATATATTTAATGAAAGTAGAAATGTATTTATATTCTAAAGTAATAAGGCCAAAGTTAAGAAAATATATTCGAGTAATAAATAGAAAGACAAAAGAAAACAATATATATGTCAAAACAATATTCATCACAACCTTACATAAACAAAAGTATGCAATACAAAATAATACAAACAAATAGATAAAAAAATAGATACTAGCACAATATAGTATTATCAGCTGAAACAAATTGATAAAGTATGAATAAACAAAATAAGAAACAAAACAAAGTAAAAATAACAAACAAAGACATAGATATGCAGGCAAACAAAATAAAGCTGCAGCCACCAAATAAAAACAAGTTAGGCAATGCAAATAAAGTTTTCAAACAAATAAATATAAGTACAAAATAAAACATAAACAAAGAAATACCAAGATCCTTAGTACACTGTAAAATATCCTAGCACACATTTTTCATCTCAGCCGAAGTAAGGCTGAAGTAAACAAATGCATTAACATGCATAACTAAGTATAAGCAAGCATATTCACCCATGCCTATTGTACAAACAAAGTGATATCCCTGTGCATTCTTTTTCTTAGATATATCAAGACTTATACCATCTCAATCTCATTTATTCGAAGTTAAGAAAACTGAAGCAAGCATTGTTTAAAAACTTAAACAAAAAAAAAATCAAATGCAATGATTTAAAATCCAAATCATCTAGATCAAGCATGCAAGTTCAGGTCTGTGGTGAGGGAGCTTCATTTAAAACTTAAGTAAAACATTGAACATCAACAAGCAACCCAGCAAAACAAAAATCAAAGTTAAAGAAAAAAATGTGTGCAGGCTCAAATTTATTCTCTGTTCTTCTTCCAAAAACATCCAGGTGAGCAACTTTCCACCCATGATCTACTTCTATATCTCAATATTGTGGTTGATACTTGAATGCATTATGAAATGTTGTTAGCTGTTAAATATGTCTGTATGTTTAGATATATATATATATATATGTAGATATGGAGTGTATGTCTGTAACATATTTTTGTTTACAGGCAACAGGTTTCAATCTTGTTTAAAATATATGCTCTGTGTGTTAGTAACAGGTTCAATTTTCAAAACAAATTAAATAACTTAATGTTGAATTCGAATTGGTGTATGATTTGTAAATAAAGGTTGTTTGAAATCAAGTAACATTTCATCTAAAAATAATTATAGGTTTTTAAAATGAATAATTGGTTCGGAATCTTTGAGTTTACAGTAAAAAGGAATTAATGTGAAAAAATTCGAATGTTGTAAATTGTTGATTCGATTTCATAACTTGATTTAACATACAAAGCTAAGATTTTTAAAACAAAGATGATGATTTCTAGTTAAGTATTCTAGGTGCTGTTCATTTTTGAACCAAAAATGCTTTTTTGTAAAATTCTGGAGATTCAACAATTCTTAAATGCTGCAACTTGATGTAAAGCTAGTTTGATGATCCTCGAGTATAGGAAAAATGCTAAAGAAAATTTCTAATGCAAGGATTAGTTGGTTGGATCGAAAGTAGGGTTTGGCTCGAGTGTATTTTGTGTTCTGTAACTCGATGATTTCGTCGTCGACGGTGGACCGAGTGCCACGTGACTTTGCGAAAAGATAGAGGGGACATGGATGGATTTGTGGCCAGGGTTTCACGTTTTCTGGTGATGGGTGTCGCGAGTACGGCGCGTTGACAGGTGGAAGGGGTGTTCGCTGTGTGTTTCCAGGTTTCGAGAATAAACTCGGTTTCGTTTTTCGAGGTGATTAGGTGGTTTGGATGATCGTGGTGGGATGCGAGGGTGGTTTGTGACTTGCGGTGATCATCGGTGATGATCGATGTCGTCGATCGCGACTGTGCAGGTGCACAGGCAAGTGGAGTTGAGCCTGTGGGGTTTTAAGTGTCTGGTTTGATTGTCTCGGGAAGAAGCTCGAAGCGATTAAGTGTGTGACTCGAAGCGAGATGTCAATACGAAGTAAAACACTTAGAAAATTTTTGAATTGAAATTTTGGGATACTGGGGTAAGAATTTGGGAAATCTCGAAGCAGAGCTCGAGTTTGTGAGGGTTTAGCTCGGGGAAATCATGATGGGACTCGGGTATAAGGTGTGGTACAGGTTTCAAACCCTGTTTCTGTTTTAAACTTTAAAAAAAAAATGTTCAAGTATATTCTATAAAATGGTTTGGAAATAAATAATTGAGTTTAAACTATTTTGAATTCCTTTCAGATGATTAATATTACTTTAACATGAAATCTTAAAAGTAAAATTAAAATGAATGTTTGCAAACTTAAGGAAGTAATAAATAAAATCATTAATAAGAATAAATTATCTTTATAGTTAATGAAACATATTAATTTGTAATTCATAAATTATTAAGTTGATTTGAATGAGTAATTATGAAATTGGTTTAAAGGTTAATTTAATTAATATGGAAATTAAAGAATAATTTATTTGATTTTAAATTTATAATTTAGATTAATTTATAATCAGGGATGATTTATAATAATTAACCTAAGAAAATTTCTTAAGAAAGTAATTAAGAAATGTAATTAGTTAATGAAGATAATTAACTAAGGACCATTAAGTATTAATTAAGGCGATTAATTTTAATAATAAATTGGATTGATTAGTTTAGATAATCAATTGTAAATGGTGTAAGTGTAATTACTTTATGGTAAGTAATTAAAGGTTAAATTTCTTTAACTAATTAATTAGAGTTAATTAATTAGGAAATTGGTTTAAAGGTTGATTTAATTAATATGATGAATTAAAAATAATTTAATTAATTAAAAATGTTTGATAAACTAATTGATATTAAATGATTTGAAATTAGTTAATCGGAATTTGATAATTAATTCATAAGAAATTAATTTGACTGGAAATTAATTGAATTAATCAGGATAAAATGATTAATTAAACCTTACTTACAAATGATTATTGAATGCTAGACGTTACTTATGAATGATTATATTGTATGAGATGCCTTGAATTGATTATCCTATCTGATTTGTGATATTTTGTTCTGTAGATTGAGCTGTGTATATTTATTTACATTTGTATACTATCGGTGAATCTGTGAATGGACGATGAGCGTTATAGTTTTATATCGCTTATCAACTATATTTCTATGTTTTAATCTGTGATGATTGAAATGATGTTGCACTAGTGTGTTAAACCCCTGGACCACACTTATACACACACACCAATATGGATTTCACGAGGAAATCGATTAAGTCACAGATTTTTGAAATAGTTTTAAATTTGAATATTTGAATTCAACTGTTTTTGAAATTGAAATTTTAATTTCAATTGATTTTGAAATTAGAAATTTGGGTTTAAAGTGAAAAACTTTTGAAATGGGATTTCAAAGATAAAAGTTATTTTGAATAACTTAATTAAGTTTTGAAAATTTAAATAATTTGATTTAAAATTAAATTCAAGTTTGAAATTGAATTCTATGATTCGAAACTAGGAATTTAAGATGCTGTATAAGTTATATGAATTTAAACCACTTTTAAAAGTATTATTTGTGAATTTGGATTTAACCCAAGGATTTCAACTCATATGAAAGAATCAGATTTTCTGAAATGAAACTGTTTGTTTTCAAAGGATAAAAGCTTTCGGATAAGAAATGGAATTCCTATTTAATTAAAGAAATTTCAAGATTGAATAGAAAAAAATGATTTTCCAAGTTATGAATAAATTCTTTTTGAAAGCTATGAATTGAATCTGTTTATTTTTAGCAGATTTAAAATGATGTTTTGTTTACACCATTCGAAATGAAATTGTTTTGAAAGCTATAAGTTGAATCTTTGTTTTAAAGATTTAACGAGTTAATCCAATTGGAATGGAAATTGTTTTGAAGCCTATGAATTGATCTTTGTGAAATAAATCTTTTTGTAGTATAAAGATTTGAAATGGTAATTGGTTTAAACCGTTTGAAAAGGAAAGTTTTGGGGTTTTAAGTTGTGACTTAATTGAAATCCCAATATCCATATGTTTTTGAAATACTGCGCTCACTGTTCGGTTTAGCCGGGAGAGGACCTTTGTGTCATATATCCCATTCCGAATATGTGATATGTCGTTATGGATAGCATTTGAAGACCGGTGGTGAAGACCGGATATTTTCGAAAACGTAAGGACAACTCGTCGAATGTCTTTGCATCGAATGGTCCCCGGTATAGAGACTCCATATGTGATGGGGAGTCCGAACGTGATTAGTGAATATCCGGATTGCAAGGACTTCTTTGGAAGTGCCTTCGGTTCTGTTCGAGCCCGGAACAGACTTGTATGGATAGTATGTCTGACATTACAAATTGAGATATAAAGCTGATTTCTTTCAAATATATTTCTGTTGGTGGCGGAGAATTTATTCTCTTAGCTTAACACCCTTCTCTGAGACGTACGAGCTCAGAGGTTATGTAGTTGAAGGTTATCAGCAATATATTCCCAATTTGGTAATGTGACATGCTGAGTGTTGTTGTGAAATGATCATTGTGTTGATTATTTATGATAGGATCATTTGTTTGATCGTCTATCTTGGTGATCATTTCTATGATCATTTGTTGACCCAAAGCATGACTTTGTATAAAGCGTGGCTTTGTGGACGTGACTTCGTCGAGCCTCACAAACCGGTAATGGTCGAAACAGGAATTGTGCGGCAAGGTTTTCAGGGATAGCTTCCCTAGGGTATGACCATTCCTTCTGGAAAAGGGTAGTATCATGGTATGGAGCCCAGATACTTACTCATGTTGAAACACTTGATTTATCATTGTGTGATGTCGGTTAGAGAGCTCTCGTTTAAAGGTCCCAAAGGACCGGGGGTGGCATATCTGAGGGTTTATAATATCCCTTGGGAAAAGGGGTTCCCGACCTTGTTTGGCAGAGATCCAGTTGGGTTCTCGGGGCGTCCTTCCAGAGGCGTTTCCATGTGGCAATGGGAAGTTCCTTGGCCTGACCATTTGTTGGAAATCCATTCTTCAAATACGTACCTTGTACGGTTTTAGTTGTAGAACCTATCATTCACTTATGGTGGCGCCCCACTGTTTGGATGGTAGCTATAGTAGGCATAGTTCGAAATGTCTATGTTGGCTAAGATTTATATCTTTACTTTCGAAATGATTTTTACTACACTATGCGCTAGTAATAATATCAAATGTTCTTTTAATGCGCATCAAGCATCTTTGACTATCATAAGGAGAAATCTCCTCTGATTCTGCGTTTGCATTGTGTGTGTGTGCGGGAGGCCTTATGGTAGTCTCATTTTTAAAAGCATTGCGAATTGACTTTAAAAATATTCCTCTATTTTGATTTTGAATAAAAGATAAACTGTTTTTGTTGCTCACACCAGTCCCATGACTGATCCGGAGTTTATTGTTTCTTTCCTAAACTCTGGATGCTCAAAATTTTTCTACACGAGCAGTTTAGAGTTGGGTTTTTCAGATAGTCAGGTCTAGTATATTATCTAGAGTTAGTTCAGTCTTTAGACCACACAAGTCTTGCCCAGCTTGGCGCATCGTTATTGGGAGTTCGAGCTATTGCTGGATTGGTTCTTGGAGATGGAGTTGCAGTTCTCGGAGTTCTCTTTTGAAGACTATCTTAGAGTTATATTGTTCCGCTGCTAGATGTCATCTATTTTCTTTTCCGCTGCTATTTTATTGTATCATATCTCTGATGTATATTGATATCTATTGGATCATCTATTGTATCAGATATTGTATCAAAGTTGTATATCAATGTATTATTCTTTTATTCCGCTGTGTTATTTACTTAATGTTGTTATAAGCTCCAGCGAATCGGATTTGAACGGTCGAATCTATGGCATTCGAATACGATATAAAGTATGGATGTTGATTTTCGAGCGGGCAAAATTCGTTTTTGTTACAGAAATCTTCGAAACACTCACTTAGATTCCAAATAACTTTTGAACCATTATTGAAAAATAATTCATCCAACTAAAATTCTATTTCATATAATACCTCCCAACATTTAACATTAAAATAAATCAAATCATAGAAATAATTCATAACTTTGAAATCCTTCTTTAATAATTTTAAATAATAGCATCAAAGAAAGTTTAGAATTCATAATTCCCTTTAAACAACAAATTATAAACAATACTATTTTATTTTATTTTCCAATAAGAATCTTTAACTTGAAATATTTCTAAAATCCATAAAATAAACTTCCAACTTCAATATAAGTTCTAATTTAAACATTTTCCAAATGCACAAAATAATATTCTCACACCAATGTATTTAGAATCCTCACAAAAACCCTTTACAAAACATTTCCTCAAAAACTCTTTTATTCCACATCCTTTTATGTATTTACTTTATCATATTATTTTTACTGTTGTTCAACCCATCTCCAATGTTTTTCCGTTTCAAATCATTGTCTATAATATTTCTAAAAATATATTTTATTTTTCGGAACATTATACTTTTTCAAAACATTGTATATTATTATTAATATTATTTTCTTAACATAGTATTGTTCCAATACATTATATTCCCTTTCAAAATATTATTTTCTTTTTAAATTATTATGTTGAAATGTCTCGTCCTAGGGTTCAGGAATCTCTATCGATAACATTGGTCAGGCGCATCAACCAGAATTCTTAAAGCACTCAATGGAAAAATTAGCATGAATATAATTACAATTTTTTTTCAAGTATTTTAATACACAATTAGTTTTCTTACTTTATCAAAATCATAAGCTTTGCCTTTAGTAGATTCAGAAGTTAATGGTGATTATGTTAATAACCAAATAATCTATCGCCAACAACACATAATTAAACAAACAAACGTCCAGAAACCAACAATATACATCCATAAGAAACCACTCCATTTAATTTATTTATTTCATTTCACATTTTAGTTTTATGTATTATTATTAGTACTAATTTATTAAACAATATTATTATCCCCCAGCGGTTCAAATTTGGATAAACCGCTGGCTTCAAATAACATTTGGCTCCGTCCAAATTCAAGTGGGTTTATAAACTTTTGAGTGATAATCTCCTACTCAATTCCCCAATTCCCACATTCCAGACCAATCAAATAAATAAACAAATAACCAGTTATTTAGATAACAATAAGCACACCAATCAAAAATATAAATGAACTCCTTTAACGGAAAACTATTTATCAGCATCTGCAGTGCACTCTGATCTCTGTTAGATCAGACTACTCTATTCAAATCCATATAGAGGTTTATTCATCATCACCAAAACTGACTCTATTGGTTAGACAAACAATGATTTCCTTCACTACTCCCTTTTAATAACTTCTGTTTCACACGTTGAAAAATAAACCAAAGAAGTAGATCTAAGGATGATATATAATAGAAAAATAACAAGTACGTCCCTAGATGATTATCCTAGTAATCATCGTATACTCCTACTATCCCTTTAATATACGGTAACTACCCAACACACCTATGGTGATAGTGCAATAAGTCTCTCTAAGGTCTTGACTTGTGTCATCTATATATGCTCTGATACCAAACGTAAACACCCCACCCCTATGCCCATACTATCAAGAGTACTAGTAGGTAATACTGTTAGATAATATAGAGAATGAGGTTGTATGGATTATACACATGAACATTCCCTTGAACTAATATTGGTATGTATTTAAACATCAAAAAAATAACTTACATATAAATACACAGTATCGTACAAAGAAATAAACATGTATGCCTCCAGGATAGAACAACACACAATACACGGTATATAAACAAAGAACACAAAGTCAGAATCGCGATGATAATATATAATACATAAAATATACATGGTATATCTAATATACAACATCAAAATATACATACATGAAATTATATAATACTCGACTGATATACAATAATACCACATCATAGTCTCCTCTATGCTTAAAACACAAACTGGTCTCACTATCTTTGAACCTAAAATGTCTCAGACTGACCCGGTATTATATAAATAATAAACGAGACAGATTATATCTAAATCCAAAGTCAATAAACATATAGAACTTAATATATGCTGGGATACTTAAACAACGCTAAAAATCATATAACGTAGAACACCGCATAACCAAGCTTAAAAATGTCATCACCCATATAAAAGAACATCAAATCAAAAATCATGAAACGCATCAATTGAGTGAATCATTCATATTTAGAAATCAACATCTAAATTATAAAAGCATTTGTAAAGAGATATCACAATGTATAATCAGGCTAGCACAAAGCCTACCTAAATATGTCACTCAACTCAATAAATAAAATATCCTCAATATCAATGTAAATAATCTTGGTGACACACGCCAGAGAAAGCTATAATTGGTGACACATGCCTATGAAAATATACTTGGTGACACACGCCTGTAAAGAATAATCGATGACACATGCCTAAGAAAGATAAATGTGCAACACATGACAATGAGTAGTAGTTGGTGACACATGCCAATGAAAAAAATATTCAACGACACACACCTGAGAAGAATATGGGAATTGATCATACTCTGGACACAGTCTCAGGTATAATCACAACTCATCATCTCACAAAGAAGTATAAGTATATGTCTATATCGCACACACTAAAACTAACTAGGAGATGGATAGACACACTTGCTCCATGAGACTTAACACATAGTTGGCGAACATGACACACGTATTCCACCAACATAGCCCTTACAGTCTTGGTTACCTTGACAGACGTCGTTACTCATATCCATCGATGTTCTCGACTGCGCGAAGACTCGGTCACGACCTTATACACACCCCTAAGTGGTAACAAACTACTGGCCTATGTGACACAAAGAGGATAATGCATATATCAACACATGGTAATAGGCTGACACACAGCCTTAGCAAAGTAAGAAAATGTGTCATGGATCGGGAGTAGGACCACCATGATCAGGCCACTAGGATAGATACAAGCCAATCTGGTTCACTCATGAAACAGAAAGGGAGTCGGATAGTGAATAGACGATACTTAACGTATATAATAGCTGACACAAAACTACATACTCGTGCCAACACATAGCATAATACATATGTCAACACACGGCTATATACATGACTCACTACAGCGAGCCATACCACACATAATAAATTCTCATACGAGTGTCATTAACGAGCAAAGGGTAACAGAATAACGAACACAATAGCTCCTCTACACCATGTTTTACTAGTCTGTTTATTCAGAGCTCATGTATCACACCCGCACCTTCAATATTCTATATAACAAGTCCAAAGAATAACCAAAGAAATATTACCGAAAGTCTCATACCAAACGGCATTATAACTCCGTTTATTCAGATTTTCGTTAAACAGAATGGAAAATAATTAAAATATTCAAATATAAATATAAAGAAGAGATTATATAAATAAAATGTTATAAAACTTCTTAAATCAATTTTCTATATTAAGAAAATAATAAAAACTTTTTCACTTATATGTATTGAATTATATATTCACTTTATTTATTCAATCCTAATATAAAGATTCAAATGCTATAATTTATAACCAAACCCTTATATACATATTTTTCAAAACTTCCAAAACCACTTTACAAATTAAAAATAACTTTGGAAGCTATTTCATAATTTTCTATAACTAAATAATAGTTTAAACTAAATTAATAAACTTCAAAGATAATTTCTTTACATTTCAAACCACAATTTATAATTCAAAACTTTCACTGTATACTCAAAATCTATAACAACTTATATTGAAAATCACCTAATATTGCTTTAAATTCATTTCATAATCTTGTATAATAAAATACTAACTCAAAATAAATTTATAAATAACAAAATAGATCATATTTATTTCAAACCATATAATACAATTTTAAATCTTCGCTTTATGTTAAACTAACTAGAATTAAAACATATTCCTTTACATTATACCATATTTGAAATTCTCATACTATAAAAAATATTTTCATTTATTCAAAACATTTCCAAAACCTTGTGATTATTTTGAGAAATGGACACTTTATTTTCATAGCTTGAAAACTCATCTAAAAATATTTAAATAACTTTTATAATCAAAACATTTGAATAATATAATTATTTTAACAGTAGATATTATAAAATAATAATATATTTTATTTTTCTTTAAAAAATTCCTAATTTGTAATACAATGATAAAAATGATTTTAAAAAGAGTTCTCTAATCGAAAGTAAACTATATATATAATTTAAAATATAATTTTAAATATAAAATTGTTAAATAAGTAATATTTTAGTAAATTATTTATAAAATACTTCTATAACATTTTAAAAATCCTTAAATAATTTTTCTAAAGCTTTTCTAAATTTCTCATAATAAGAAAATAAACAAATATATAAATTATGGATTAAAATTACTCCAAAAATATTTATTGACCAATCATCACTATAGATTTATCATGTGACCCAAGTCAAGTTCCACCGAACTCCGGTCATCTATAAAATACACATATATCGATATACGAAAACATATATAGTTCAATTCGCAATCGAACAGAGTTCCTTTAGCAAATTGACACTTTCAATTAATACAACAATCAACTATATTTACATCAGTCAATTCGAAACCGATATACCAAACAAACAATACATTCACGCAAATCAACTAATAATTGAGATTTATATATACATACGCAACAAGATATAGATATAGTTGTGAGCCAAAACTCGCCAAGACGATGCCTGAAACTTCCAAACAATGACTATGCTTAGCCTTAGCATAGTGCCGTTATCTCTCATTTCATCATTGCCAATACCTAACATCACCATCCCAACCTTCGACACTTCGCTACTATGTCGTTACAACCAAACCTATGGCCACATGCACATCTTCTTCTATCAGCACTTCGTCAGCATCACCATCACCTCTCGCTACCACCAAAACGCCTTTCTCTATCATTCGCGTTGTCGCTCGCTCATTCCTTCGGCCATCCATTGCCTGCCAAGATTAGCGATGCCACAACAATAATTGGCACCATCGCTCGTCTTCCATCCCTCACCCTAATCGTGACTTCCCTAGAGCGCAGCTGCCTAGTGCCAATGTCAGCACTTAATTGCCATCTTCGGCAACGACATCGAACCTTCTTAGTCAAACGAGTCCTCGTTATTTTTCTTTCCTAAAGCATGCGTGCCTTTTGATAATTAGGGCACGGTCTGATTTGGTAGGGGTTCGGGCTTGCATTTGTGAAGGAAGGAGAGAATTCTAGAATAAGGGTTTGGGTTTCATTTGTGCTTTTGCTTGAGTCGTGGTTTTAATTTAATTTAACTTTAGTTACTTTCTTTTTCATTTAAATTTAAATATTAATCCATGTCATATATTTTATAAATACATTTAAGCCAATTTAAATTGATTTGCACTTTATTTTATAATTTATATTTCGATAGTTACATAATTTCTTTCGATTTGATACTTGTTTATTTTTATTTAATTTTTCTTTACATTAACATAGAACGAATTTATTCTTTAGAAGTGATCATTACTAGAAATCAAGTTCGAATTTTATTCATATTAAATTTATTTATTACTACGGCATAGAAATCATGGTAGTTATAGACTCCCTCCTTATGAAAATTGCATCATTGCAATTGCTTATAGGGAAACGTCAAACAACTCGTACCTTGAATCTCTTCGTATTCACGATATTATCTCAAAATCAAACTACCCAATCCTTTATGTGTCTTTTTCTCTAATTTCTCTTATCGTATGATACAGTTTAAATAGATTCAATTCAACAACTTTCTATTTTCACATACGATAAAAAATTTGCAAAATTTTTCTAAGTGTCAGATTCTTCGCATAATTTCGGCTGAATCTCCTTTGTACAGAAAGTGTTCCGCAAAATTTGCAACATAAATAATTACATGATATGCATCTCCGAAGAGGCATCTTAACATCGAAAAACAATGAAATATAATATATATCTGTCACCAAACACCTTTGCTTTGAATTTTAAGTTTAATTTAGTTTTCATGCGAGCAAAAACGACTTTGCACCCAACTGAACCCAAACATCAACCTTCATGTACCTAAGCTCAACTCATATAGCTCACATGAGATCATATAAAAGTGTAAAGTTATATTGCATTCATATAACAAAGGAATAAAACCACACTCTAAATTATGTCAATTTTGGACTAACTTTAACATGTCGAAAACACATAATTATGCAAAGCTTTTAAAAGAGAAGTAGTAGCATGATGAGTTTTGTTCCCAAAATATATTCCAAAACTTGAAAATGTGCTTTACATTAAAAGTTATTACATTTTTACAAACTAATGCAAATTCTGAACTGAAATTTAAAATGCATATCCTTTTTTAAATCCAATTTTGACCTAGCAAACAATATAAATATTCCAAGATGAAACTTGCTTCTTATCATTTTACCTTTAAAACAAGTATTAAATCATTGAAAAAGGATGAAAGCATCAAAAGTTATGATCAATACACTATAGTGCTTAAGTTTAGAAATTTCAAGACAAGGGTTGAGTTTCTTCCGTCTCCAAAAGCATTTTAGCATTAGCAAACTTCATATTTTTGAAAAGTGATCAATACAAAAATTGTAACTTGTAAAATACATCTCCCCTGAAATAAAAATGAATAGAATATGATTATAAAAAAAAATTTATGACTATTTTACTACGAAACCTCTAAAGCTTCACACTTCTATTCCAATTTTTTTCCAATTGAACTCAAAATTTCTCCTTTTGTAAATCGCTTTTGAACCATTGTTGACAAATAATTCATCCAACTAAAATTTTATTTCATATAAAAGCTTCCAACATCTAGCATTAAAATAAATCAAAATATAGAAATAATTTGTAACTTTTAAATTATACTTTAATGATTATAAATTAATAGTATTAAAGAAAGTTTAAAATTCATGATTCTCATTAAACAACAAATTATAAACAATACTATTTTATTTTATTTTCCAATAAGAATCTTTAATTTGAAATATTTCTCAAATCCATAAAATAAAATTCTAACTTCAATACAAGTTCTAACTTAAACATTTCCCAAATGTATAAAATAAAGTTCTCACACTAATGTATTTAGAATCCTCACAAAAACCCTTAACAAAACATTTCTTAAAAAATTAATTTATTCCACATTCCTTTATGTTATTAACTTTCTTTTATTTTTATTTATTTATTAAATGTTGGTTAACTCATCTCAAACGTTTTTCCCTTTCAATACATTGTTTTCAATATTTCTCAAAATATTATTTCATTTTTTGGAACATTATAGTCTTTTCAAAATATTGTATACTATTATTATTATTATTTTCTTAACATGGTATTGTTCCAAAACATTGTATTCACTTCTAAAATATTATTTTCTTTTCAAATTTTTGTGTCAAAATGTCTTGTCCTAGTATTTAGGAATCTTTATCGATAACGTTGTCTAGGCCCATTGACCCGAATTCTTAAAGCGCTCGACGAACAAATTAATATGAATTTAATTACAATAAATTTTCAAGTATTTCAAAATTTAATTGATTTTATTACGTTGTCCAAATCATATGCTTGTCTTTAGTAGATTCACATACTAATGGTGACTATGTTAATAATAAAATAATCTATCACTAGCAAGATACAATTCAACAAATAAAGATCCAGAAACTAACCATACACATCCACAAGCAAGCACTCCATTTAATTTATTTATTTCATTTCTCATTTTAGTTATATGTATTATTATTATTATTAATTTCTTAAACAATTTTGCTATCCCCTGGCGGTTCAAATTTGGATAAACCGCTGGCTTCAATTAACTTTTGGCATTGTCCAGATTCAAGTGTGTTTATAAACTTTTGAGTGCTAATCTCTTACTCAATTACCATATTCTAGACCAAACTTAAATAAATAAACAAATAAACAGTTATTTATACAACAATAAACACACCAATCAAATAAAAAACAAATGTCTTCAGCGGAAAGTTATTTATTAATATATGTTGCGTGCTCTGAACTCTACTAGATCAGACTACTCTATTCAAAGCCACATAGAGGTTTATTCATCATCACCAAAACTGGCTCTATTGGTCAGACCAACAATGATAATTCTAACTTAGGAGAAACCACACAACCGATTCGAAACTGCACCACTCCACCAGCTGCTTCTATGAGTCAAGCTTCGCGTCATCATCGAGCACATCCAAAAGTTAACCAGGGGCTATTCCCTAACCTGTTTCAGTTATTTTTAATTTTACTTTTGATGTAACCAACGTGAATAACAACAAATTAACAAGTTAACCGATTAGTACACAACAATAACGGGGTCACTTGTGAATAAACTTAAAGGTGGAAGAAATAGAGGCAAACTTCAACCACAGTTAACCGGATTAACCGCATACAGTTAACCAATTCGGCAGTTAAAAATTAGTCGATATAGAAAAATCAAACACAAAGCATTATCTCAACTTCATTCTCAATCCATTACAGTTCAAACTCAGCAAATAAATATTATACTTCATTCTCAACCCATCACATTTCATTCTCTGCCAAAGCATAATACTTCAATACATTACAACACATAATGGTTTAATACATTAAATTTCATTGTCAACTCATCACCGATCACAGCTCAAGTAAACTAAATAAATGTACGGTAACGCAGCAACACATACAGCACAGTTCATTCCAAAGTTCAGTAGTTATACAATACATACAATACGAACTATAAGAAATACATCGAGTACAAACTACAATTTTGTACTCTATAATTTTCAGCAAGGCAGGAAACAAAATATTACAATACAGAAAGGAGCAAGTTGCAGTTACCAGCATGTAGAATCACTTATCCATCTATTAAAACTACTTTGAGATGAAAGCTCAGCGTTTCATTAGACGTATGCTCGTAGAATTAATTACATGTATGCCCATGTTTCAAAATCAGTTATATAAATGAACTAATTCTGTAGGCAATTAGTACACAACAATTAGTTCGTTTATACAAGACAGGGAACTGTATTCATAAAATTTTGAAACGGAATCAGTATATAAATTAACTAGTTATTATAAACTAATCATCTCCAAATTTTAAATCAATTCACATTTGTGTAAACTGTATAAACTAAATTATTTGATTAAACTTCATTACTTTACAAACTAATTGTTTTTATACACAGTTAGTTCATATAATTTGAGATGGTTAGTTCATATAATTTGAGATGGTTAGTTAATTTGTACAAACTGTGGGTTAACTGGGTTTTTAACCCAACAGTACACAAAAAGAGTTAGAACATTCAGACTAAGTCAGAACTACTCGAAATTTGACCCGAAGGTCTCGAAGTACAAGACAAATAAACATAAGAAGTTTGACCTAGAATTACGCTAACTCTTCGGTACTGATTTGAAATATTGGCTCGCGGTTCCTTCTAATCACTTGCATTGCACTCCTATGTCTCTATTAAGCTCACTTATCAAGTTTGGTAAAATTCCAAGCAACCTAGTTTAAGAAGTAAAGACTTATTCAAATACCTACCCACTTTTGAACCGGAGCAACTTAAAATGGACCTGCAGAACTCATATGAACTTAGATTGACTTGAAATTTGGATACAACACTTAGAAGACATGGGAGAAGGCTCACATTCATTTGGACTAGCCCATTCGGGTTGATACCGACCCAAGTGATTCGGATCAGGTCCGACCCATCAAAGTTGGGCCTCATCACCTGAGATTCATTGTGTAGGTCTCACATACCCTCTAAAAGCTACCTGCAAAGTTTCATATGATTCCGATAAGAATCGAGAGAGTTATGGATGGATCTCCTCCAAATTGAGTTAATTTGACGGATCAGGTCCGACCCACCTACGATGGTCCCCACCTCATGAGATCTAATTTAAGGCTCTTCTACTCATGTACATTACATGTATGAAGTTTCACGTTGTTTGGTTAAGTATTGAGTGAGTTATGGCTGGATCTCCTACGACCCAGAAGAAAAGATTAAAAAATAAGCTAAGTGTTTGGATCATCGCTGATCCGACTCAATTGGATCACCATCGATCCAAATACTTAGCTCGAATCCACTTGAGATCTGATTTGAAGGCTCTCCTACTCATGTACATTGCATGTATTAAGTTTCATGTCATTTGGTGAATAATTAAGCAAGTTACAGGTGGATCTTCTACGAATGGATGGATTGGACGATCTATGAAGATGAATGATCAAATCAAGTCAAAACGACTTGATATTCGGACAACGCATTCAATTATGGGATAGGAAAACAACCAAATTGAAAAGACTCAAAAATTGCACAACTTTTCGGATCAGTACCTATCCGAAAAGTTAGCTCCAAACACCCCAAAACTTCCCGAGCGACCTCTACATAATGACTACAGGCTTTTGGTAAAGTGGCTCTGGCTCAAGTACTCTTTAACCCCTATATACCATCATATCTGCAACAGTAAAGGGGATCAAATCTCCGTTGAAGCTTTGTCATTATTTTTTCACTCTTCTTCTCCCACACAACAGCCATTAAGGGACAATTGAGATCATCCTTTTGTCTCTAACGATTGTGGTTTGATTTAATCTAGGAAAGGAGAATTATATTGTAATCTAAACTCCTTTGTAATAGCAGTTGATCAAATAAAAGAAGCTATAAAGTGGACGTAAGCTTCATTAACAGCCGAAACACAATAAAAAACTTCTTTTCTCTTTACTATTTCTACTCTTTTTACATTTATTTTCTATATTGTTTGCTCTGAGAAATATGGTTGATGCTTTAACACTCAAATCAAGGTATTGATCCTTTTTTTTGTTAACATTTTGGTGCTTTCACTAAGAAAAAATGTAGATTTGGAAATATGAAGTTTTAATCTAAGATTTAGGAAAATGAAGAGGCCTAACACTAGATCGAAAACTGGAGCAAGTTAACCAGAATCTAGGGCAGTTAGAAAGTATCATCAAATTCTCACCAATCCAACTATGTAGCTAAAAAAAGGAAAGGCTGATGAAGAAGATGCAAGATGGAACCTGGCTAGGCAACAAGAGATAATGGATGGATTCTTCCAAAAGATGGAACAACAAGGAACTGTAGAAGCTGCAGGAATTCAGGCCCTAGGAAATAATATTGGAGCTGCTAGAGTTGGATTAGAACGAGATGGAACATTGCCTCCACGCCCATAGAAACTGATACTTTGGGGCAACACGGGAGTCAACTTGGGAATCAACACAATGATGGGATCAATATTGAAGCTGGGACTAAAAGGACCAACAATGGAATGACTGTTGAAACTCCAAGACCTGGTGGTACGAGAGCTAATCCTAATACTAGAGTGCAACCGGCAGAGGAACATGTATCAGGGCTACCTTAGAAGAGCGGAGGATAGAATAAGACTAGGAGAGTAGGCAGATCACTAGTGTGCAACCAGTGGAGTATGCGCCGGATTTCCCTTGCCAAGGCGGGGGCATAACATCGCTTTCGGACGAAGACCTTCATTGGATGGTGAAAATCGAATTGTTGAATTAGTAAAAAGGTTGGCTAGATATGGAGGACCCAAAGATCTTGGTTTGGAAGATGTGAACAGAAACCCGTTTACTACTAATATCTGAAACGCAAGAAATCCTCTCGATTTCAAGCTTCCCGCGTCGAAAATGTACAATGATCGATCCAATGATTTATCTGATGAGATATATCCGACATATGAAAGAGTTGGGTGCTTCTGAGGAAGTAATGGGAAGTGTTTTCCATTATACATGATGGGTCTGGCGGCAATGTGGTTTAGACAGCTGGAGAACGGGTCCATTAGCACGTGGACCGAGTTAGTGGGTAGATTTTTAAGACAATTCCGAGTTCACGTCTCACAATCGAAAAATGTGATTACATTGGATGTGAAATAAAGGCCCAGGGAGACCTTGAGAAGTTATTTAAAATGATTCAATGCAGCAGCGGTCGTGGTTGATAGTCCGGTCCCATTAGTGATTTTGTTGGTGTAGTGTCTGGAGTCGCAAGCAAAATCGAATTCAGGGTTGCACTTAAGAGGGATCCACCAATGGATCTTGCTAAGTTTTATTATGAAACTGAGAGATATTTACGTCAGGAGGATGGTGATGCTGAAGATGAAGCTGAAGACACCGAAATTTATGTTGTGGATGGTAAGGTATCCTTTGGAGCAGGATTTAAAAAAAAAAACAAAGGGAAAAGAAAGCTGATGATGATTCTAGGGGACCGAAACGACAAAGAAGGGAGACTGAATTCTTATCCTAATCTGAACTGGCCGAAACCCCTGGAATGGATATACCTAGAAACTAAGAGGAAAATTCCTTATCGAAAGCCTCCGAGAAGAGAGCCCATTGATCAAGAGAAAGAATTTAGAAAGTTTTGCATCTTCCATGAGCTGAGCGGACATGAAACGAATGAGTGCCGACACCTTCGTGATATGATAGAAGAACTGGTTCAGAACAACCGGTTGCGTAGTATGTGTACAGATCTGCGAAAGCACAGCCGGAGCAGCCACCACCCACAGCAGATGCTTCGAGGAAGGCCAAGGGATCTAGGCCAAGACAGATAATCCCATAACCGAGATGGATGGGAAGTTAGATCCGGCTGCTACTCTTTGCTTTGGTTTCTTTTTTGCACTTTTCTTTTCGTATATTAGGGATAAAAATAATAATGACCCCAGATCGCTTAGATGTGTGCTAAACCTAAATTTGTTCCTAGTCGCGCTCTGAGTCGGATATCTTGGATGACTGCTTGGGATAAAAATCTCAAACCGCTTGGACGTGCACAAAACCTAAATTAGTCCCTTGTCATGCTTTGGGTCGGATGTCTGAGATAAACATTTAGGATTTCTGCTTATTTAATTTCTACTTGCTTGCTTTGAATTGAAATTTGAATTTTATAAAATCCATATTTAATGTGATTACTGATTTTGAACGCCATAGAGTCCCGACTGGAGAAACGGGACCGAAGTGCAAAGGGCAAATCCCCTTGTCGGAAAGCAAGTGGATGGACTTGTAAGATATCGAGCGTCGTAGAGTCCCAACCGAAAAGATGGGACGGGAATGCAAGAAGTAAGTCCTCCCCACCAGATAGTGAGCGGATGGGCTTACTTAATCCCCCTTAACTTAATAAGCAAATAATCCGAAGAGATCATCCCCCTAAACTGAAACAACAAACGATCCGGGGAAATCGTCCCCTAAATTAAACATCAAACGATCCGAAGAGATCGTGCATTAAACTTAAACGGTTCGGAGAGGTCGAACCTTAAAACAAATTTGACTTTGCGAAAATAATTTGAATGCCTTATAAATAGAATAAAATGGATAAATCATGTATGAACACAGGATGATTTTGATATATGATGTGACATAATATGATTTCGATATATGATGTGATATGATTTCGATATATGATGTGATTTTGATATATGATATTATAACTCCAAATTAAACCTGAGTGGTAATGATGTAAATCTCAGATGAACACGGGACGATTAGAGATGTGTAATGTAATTAGAGACATATGATGTAATAACTCCAAATAAAACTGGAATGAATTTGATGTATAGATTACAGTTGGGTAGATTCTAGAGTCTTAGGCTATAACAGGTTTGGAATAACTTGTGACTGACGAAAGAACCCAAAGGAACTGGACAATTCTCCAAGGTTAAAGCCGCTAGAAAGCTCAACAATCAAAGACTCATTACTGGAACTTGTTCTGTAGCAAAGCACACTTTTCATTCAAAGGCGTACTTTGGAGGGCAAGTGCTAATTAGGTTTGTAACCCAACAGAACTCAAAAGGAGTTAGAACATTCAGATTAAGTCAGAACGACTCGAAATTTGACCCGAATGCCTAAAAGCACAAGACAAAGAAACATAAGAAGTTTGGCCCGGAATTACGCTAACTCTTCGGATCGATGCCGATCCGATCCAATTGGATCGGTACCAATCTGAAATATTGGTTCATAGTTCCTGCTAACCACTTGCATTGCACTCCTATGCCTCTACTAAGCTCACCTATCAAGTTTGGTAACATTCCAAGCAACCTAGTTCAAATCTATTTCGAGAAGTGAAGACTCATTCAAATACCTACCCGTTTTTGGACCGGAGCAACTTAAAATGGACCTGCAAAACTCCAACAGACTCAGATTGACTTGAAATTTGGAGGGAACACTTAGGAGACATGGAAGAAAGCTCACACTTAGAATGAGGGCATTTAAACTAGCCCATTTGGGTCGATACCGACCCAAGTGATTCGATTCGAGCTCGACCCATCAAAGGTAGGCCCCACAATATGAAATTCATTGTGTAGATCCCACACATCTTTTATAAGCTACCTGCAAAGTTTTGTCTGAGTTTGGTATGTGTTGAGAGAGTTATGGATGGATCTCATCCAAATTGAGCCCGTTTGACGGATCAGGTCCGACCCATCTAGGATGGGCCCCACCTCATGAGATTTGATTTGTAGGGTCTCCTACTCATGTACATTTCATGTATGAAGTTTCTCATTATTTGGTTAAGTATTGAGTGAGTTCTGGCTGGATCTCCTACGACCCAGAAGAAAAGATTCAAAAATAAGCTAAGTGTTTGAATCATCATCGATCTGACTCAATTAGATCACTGCCGATCCAAATACCTAGCTCGGATCCACCTGAGATCCGATGTGGAGGCTCTCCTACTCATGTACATTACATGTATTACGTTTCGTGTCATTTGATGAAGTATTAAGTGAGTTATAGATGGATCTTCTATGAAGGGATGGATTGGATGATCTATGAAGATGGATGATCAAACAACTCCAAACGACTTTATATTCGGACAAGACATTCAATTATGGGATAAGAAGACAACCAAATCGAGAAGACTCAAAAATTGCACAACTTTTCAAATTGGTACTGATCCGAAAAATTAGCTCCAAGCACCCCTAAACTTTCCTGAGCGACCTATGCATAATGACTATAGGCTTTTGGTAAAGTGGCTTCAGCCCAAGTGCTCTTTAACCCCTATAAATACCATCTTATCTACAAAAGGAATCAGATCTTCACTGAAGCTCCGCCATTATTTCTTCACTCTTCTTCTCCCACACAACAACCATTAAGGGACAGTTGAGATCCTTCTTTTGTCTCTGACAATGGTGGCTTGATCTAATCTAGGAAAGGAGAATTATATTACAATCTAAACTCCTTTGTAATAGCAGTTGATCAATAAAAGAAGCTATAAGGTTGATGTAGGCTTCGTTAACAGCCGAACCACTATACAAATCTTCTTATCTCTTTGCTATTTTTGCTTTTTCTGCATTTATTTTCTTATCGTTTGCTCTGAGAAACAGGGTTGGTGCTTTCACGCTCAAATCAGGATGTTGATCCATTTTTTGGGTCAACACTATATAAATGAGAGTTGTTGATTGACTAATATACCTAAAGTTATAAATATTTGAACGAAGATTCTTATTTTGGCAAGTATTTCTGAATTGCTAGTCTAATTAGTTGTATTTTCACATGTACAAATTCTCCATGGTAAAATTGCTAATCTAATCAGTTGTATTTTCACATGCTTATTTTGGCCAGTGTTTCTAAATTTCTAATGTAATCTAATATATCTAACGTTAATAATATACCTACAGTTATAAACCATCCTAAAATAGCGAAGACAAATTCTCCATGGTAAAAGATGATGGCGACTCACGTGTACAAATTCTACAACATGCCAAACAAGTTAGTTAGACTATCATATGTAAAATCAAAAAAAGTTAAAGGGATTATAAAAAACTTATTAAGTAGAATCACTTTCTACACAATAAAAATTTTGACGATCAAAAGCAATTAAATACCATCAAGGTGTCATATGCCTTTGTTTTCAATCTTTGTGCAATTAAATACCACAAACAAGAAGCCAGATGCTACATTTGATGAGAAACACAACATCAAAGTTCGTACTGATATAACTGTGGATACATAAGAAAATAGGTCTAATGAAAATACATAGCAAAATGCAAGCTCGTTATTCCCACAGCAAAATATGACTAGTCACTGTATACATACAAGTGAATTAATATCTAATAAATCATCCATGTATATTTAATCCATAAAATTTTTTCTATAAAAATCAAGACTAACCAATCAATTAAAGATTGTAAGAAACTTACGAGAGGTGGTAGAGGGGAACTATATTCATAAACCAATCATTGCCAATACATAGAAATTCATTTCCAGGAGAACTAAACCAAACTGTTTGATATTAGAGACAATACATGATTGTAATACATTATAATGCCTTACCGTAATACATTTCGATGGATATTTGGGAAATTTTCTTTTGCTTAGTGTTTTCCCATGCTAAACTAACTACACATAATGAATTTAATTCAACATATTTCAAACAAAATCTGAACTTAAATAGAATAGTTATCTCATCAAGGTTTTAAATATCGAATTTCGGTCACGTTTCGGCTCAGAATTTTTACATAAGTTATCTCGTATCGGGGGAGATCTCGGACGAGATGAGTACATATCGGGTGTACATCTCGGATTGACATCTCGAGCCTTATAATTCATCTCGGCGATATCTCGGATATAGTTATGTGTCTCAAATTGATGTATCAAAAATTTATTTAACAGTTATAACCTCCGTCTCAAAGGCAATATCTCGGATGTAGCTTAATTAATTTGGTAATGATTGAATAATATCCTTTTTATTTTAACATAATAGAGAAGTGAAACCTCCATCTGTGGGAATCGAACCCACGACCACACGGTTAAAAGCCGTGCGCTCTACCAGCTGAGCTAAGACGGCTACTAGGATTCGAGCCATGTTCCATACAGACATAGCAGTACTCTCAAAGGTTACCGCAAAGGGATGCGAATCACGGGGAGACTGTTCGAGTTGTCTCGCATGTTTAATGGAGGAATGACGGTTTGAATTGGAAAAAGTCCCACATCGCTAAATAACATAGAGAAGTGGTGTATAGATATGGATTGGTAGGCACGTAACATTGGAGATTCCTTTTGTTACAACAAAGTGTGTGTCAACCCATATGTGTACGCCACGTGCTGGAAATGGGGAGTTTGGTCCGACCGTCGTTACACAATAGTGGAGGATGCTTGGGACTGCCCATCCTCTAAGATCCGTTAAACTATTTACTATATAGTAATATTTCGCTATTATAATAGTGTCTATTAGTAAAATAAACTTAAATAGTGTTAAGGCTTTACATTTTCCACCTTAACACATAATATATTCTCATAGTCTACACAGTACCGTAATCTCCCTGTACTGGGCGTCGTCAGAGGGCACTCCATAGGTATGGTACAAAACCAAAATCGTATAAGGCGCTAGGGTAGGTGATAAGGCACAACTAGGCAATGTCATGGTAGATATACCAATTACGCTTTCAGACTAAAAAGTAAAGAATATGTTCAAGAAGTTGGTAAATTATAATTGGATTGAATGGTTTCTTTTGAATCAATATGAAAATAAAAAATATTCTGGAAAATAAGAAATGTATAATTTCGGGTGAGATCTCGGATTGAGATTTTCATCCATATATTGGATGAGATTTGAATATCTCGAACGAAATGAGTGTCCAAGGAGATATAGATGAGATTTGATGTCTCGTCTCGTTTAAGTGTGAAAAGGAGATCTCGGAAGAGATCTCGGACGATATATAGAAGATTTAAAACCATGTATCTCATAGATTAGTAAATAAGATAAAAACTCACATGTATGCTCTTCTAATCAGTCTTCACCATAGCTCAACTCAAAAGGATCCACGCAACATGAAAGTAAGACCAAAGGCGATTGCGCATCACGTAGTAAAAGAAAGGTAGCACGACAGAATTTTATAGATTGATTTAAAGGAAATTTTAGGATTTTGTCGAAACCAAAAATTGATCACCTAGGGTTTTTATCTAAACGAGATGAAAACGAGAGAGAGCTGAATGAAAGCGTCAAAGAAGCACAAGCAAATTAAGACGGTTTGGGCCATTGGGTTGTGGCATGGCTTCAATGTATGAAAAAGGGAAAAATTATTTCGGTTAACGGTTAACCGAAAAATGTAAAACCCTTCGGTTAACCGATTATGTTGGTTAAAATGGTTTGGTTGAGGTTGGTTTGATGAGATATTGATTGGACGTGGCTACTCATAATACACCTTAGCTACATTCAGATATCCAAGTGATAAAAAGGGTAGAAGTCCTGTCCCGTATAGTAAAATTATGGAATTAGATATGCATGTCAAAAAATGGATAAATAAAAATATTCTGACCAAAATTGATAAGACATTGGGTGGATCTTCTTTGGATACTGCTTTCCCGGACTGCAGGATTTCTTTCCTACCCTTCAGTACAAGTTGTAGAAGAGGAATGGAACGAACAAGTGAAAGGACCCCATCTGTATTACATAGTACAAAAACACAAGTATCTCAAATGCAACCTGGATCAAATCCAAGATAAACACAAGGAAAGAAGTTGCAGACTTAAGAAATAAGAGCAGTGAATTACAAAGTTGGATACAGATACAAACTGATCAGAATTTAGCTGAAGAATTTAGAATCATGAAAGCTAAACTTGAACATGCATTGTTCTAAGAATTTGTTGATGCAAAACAAAAGTCAAAGTGCAATTGGCTGCAATATGGCGATGAAGCCTCCGCCTTCTTTTACACCAAATGTCAACTACATGTAGTAAAAGCTTGTAGGATCTATTTTGATTAAGTTAAGGGAAAACTATGCAACAATAGAGAAGAGTTTGCTATTAAAGCAGTCTAATACTTAAGTGAATTGTACAACCAGCCAATTCAATGTCTCCATATACCATGTGTAATATGTAAGAACATCATTATCTACTATGCTTTAAAAAAAATCTTAAACAAAGAAATTGAGTTGGTAGAAGTCAAAGATGTCGTTTTCAGTATAAGTATTAACTGAAAATTCTACAGGTTTCATTATAATTCAGTGCAAAGGGAACTACACGAAGCAGTGGAAGATGTATTCGATTCAGGATAACGAATCAAGGAAACCAGTCATGTTTATCTCCATTTGATTCCAAAGAAAACAAGTGCCATGATATAAGAGATTTTAAACCATTTTCGTGTTGCAACTTCATTTACAATATCATTTCAAAGTTGTATGCAAGAGAACTAAACCCTTCTTGGATAGTTTAATCTCAAAAACCAGTGTGTGTACATTCAAAACAGAAGTATCGGAGATGAAGTTCTTATTACATATGAGATGGTATGTGGTTTTGGAAGAACTTGAAATAAGAATATATGTATCGAAATCAATTTTAGGAAAGCCTATGACTCTATGAGAAGAGAATTTTTGTTGCAAGTGGTGAGGGAAATGAATTTTACTAAAAAATGGTTGAAGCTGGTGAGTGAAATGATCAATACTCTTATATTCTCCATCACTACTCAAAACATAGTGCATGGTTTCTTTGAGAGTGGATATGGATTAAGGCAGGAGGATCCTCTCTCTCTCTCCCTCCAATTTTTTCACTTTAGTAATGGAGTACCTTGCACTCCTCAACAAAGAAAAAGTTGAATAAAGAGAAATTGGGCCAATCATGGGATCCGAGAAAAATTTGACTTACATTATCCATGCTAATGACGTATTGATTTTTTCCAAAGTAGACGTGAGAGGAGCAGAGGCCATTAAAGAAATTTAAAAAAATGCATCATGCAACAGGGCTAAATCTGTACAATAAAAAAAAATAGCATCTTATTTGGAGGTGGATGTAGCAACAAAAGTGAAATTTCAAACATTTTAGACATCAAGAAAGGTGAGTTGCCGATCAAGTATTAGGGTGCCGCTCTAAAGTGTATATATCAAAAATCCACACCGTTAGAATCTTACAGAAGGAATCAAAAGGAATATCGAAGGGTGGGAAGTAAAACTCTTGAGCATAATAGGCAGAATCAAACTTCTTCGCTCTACATGTATCCAACAGTACAGTTCTAGATGCACTACTTCGAAATCCCTAAAGCAACGCTCAGCAAAATTGTTCCTGTATGTTCTAATTTTCTATGGAAAAGGCAGGGTTGGAAAGATCTCGTGCGAAATAGTGTGTAAACAAAAAAAATGAGCGAGATCTTGGACTTATAAAGTTCGCGGGTATCAACAAATGTTTAGGAGTCAAACTGATATGGGGAGTGCTTAATGAAGAAGGGATTTGGGCTAAACAAATCAAAGAGAAACACATAAGGAGTCCATTTTTTGGAAAATAAGTGCTTGATCTATTGTTCAGGGTCATGCAAGTTTTTATCAAGCACTAAAATGTATTGGAAGAAGCTGTTAGCAAATATACAGTAGAAACGGCAATAAACCGTTTCAAACAGTGTTGCAGAAGTATAAACGAAAACGTTGATGCTGTTCTATACACAACTGCAACAGCAGCAAAGCGCTGCAATACGTATGCAATGGAATAACAGAAAGATTGTGTGAACAAAACAGATGTACCAATTAGAATGTCCGAGTCCAGCGTAGAACTGTTGGCTTGAAACGAAATTGTTCCCGCTACGGCGCTTTCGGTTGTACAGCAATCGCCTGCCAAACCTGAAACGGACCTCTCTGCGATGCAGCGCAGCAATCACAGAGAACGACGAACGCAAGAAGACTGTAAATACTTCAGAACATAGGAGGAAGAAGAAGGGCAGAAAAAACTGTTGTTATCTTCGTTTTCTGTGTGCCTCTATATATATACTGGGGAGAAGTGTCTGTTGGCTGTTCAAACGGGTGTGACTGTTGGAAAGGTTGCGACCCTTTAAACCAACAGACCCGCGCGCGCGCCCGTCTGAGCCTAACGACCGAATTTCAAGTTCAAAAATAAACGGTTCAGCGCAGCGAGCCAGAGTGCAGCCTGGAGACCCATTCAATCACAAGGCCCAAGGCCCTTATCTTTGACCTATTAATATATATATATATATATATATATATATATATATGAAAGCTTTCATGCCTTCAAGCCTTCATGCATGATCCATTCCTTCTCCTTATTTTCTTTTAAAATCACTTACCGAGCCTTAGTATATAAGGTGGGATTGGGATGTGTATTCCCCGATGTGGGATATTGTTTCCCTCACTTTAGCCACTTATTCATTTCTAACAATCCCCCACATGAATGAGTGGTTATTTAATTTGTTCTGAAATATTGCGAAACACTGATCATATCGGTGAAAGTAGCACAATGCAATTGAACTTTTCCTAGTGTTTTATCGTTATAACTTACTAGCGAATCAATGGACTAGATTGTCTTTGAACTGTAAGCCTTTTGTGTAAGCTGTGTAAAGATAACACATGATAAGTGTTCGTTATTACTCCTTGGTTCTCTGTTTGTGTTCGTTTTTGCCATGAACACCAGCTTGGTCTCATGAGTGCTTGAAGAATTTGACCTTACAATTCTTCCTGAAGCGGCGCCTTCGCACTCACGTAGGTGATTCTATAAAGAGTATCCCGTAATACTCCACTTGGTTCTTTATAACACCACAGTATAGACATCATTAAAAGCTAAGCTTATCCTACTCTCTGACGGATTGTGCACTGACTTATCTTAGGAATATTTAATGTTTCTTGCAGTGCTACTAAGTTATATCATCAATTTAGTTGTCCCTTTGAACCTAGATCTTGGGATCTCCGGTCAGCTGGGTAGGGTTTCTATTGAAAAAAACTTTTCAGTTTATAGGTCTTAAACCCATTCCCATCGATAAGGTTTGAACTTTCTCTCTAGGCAAGCCTTTAGTTAGTGGATCCGCGATGTTATCTTTTGATCTTACATAGTCTATAGTGATAACTCCATTAGAGAGAAGTTGCCTTATGGTTTTATGTCTACGACGAATATGCCTAGATTTACCATTATACAGTTTACTATTAGCTCTTCCAATAGCAGATTGACTATCACAATGTATACATATTGGAGGCACTGGTTTTTCCTAATTTGGAATATCTTCCAAAAAACTTCGAAGCCAATCTGCTTCTTCTGCGGCTTTATCCAGAGCAATAAACTCGGATTCTATTGTTGACCTTGCTATGCAAGTTTATTTGGACGATTTCCATGAAATTGCTCCATTTCCTAATGTAAACACATATCCACTTGTGGATTTTGTGTCTTTTGACCCAGTTATCCAATTTGCATCACTATATCCTTCTATTACAGAAGGATATTTTTCATAATGTAGCATATAATTTTGTGTATACTTTAGATATCCTAGAACTCTGATTATTGCTTTCCAGTGATGTTTGCCAGGATTGCTGGTATATCTGCTAAGTTTGCTTATAGCGTATGCAATATCAGGCCTAGTGCAGTTCATGACATACATAATACTTCCCACTATACATGAGTATTCAAGCTGATATATACCATCACCAGTGTTCTTTACCCAATTTTGGTTCATATCTACTGGTGATTTTGCAATAGTTATATTATGCTGCTTGAATCTTTCAAGTATTTTGGCAATATAATGTGACTGAGATAACGCATATCCTTGTGATGTTTTTATAATTTTTACACCCAATATTACATCAGCCACTCCTAGGTCTTTCATGTCAAATCTAGAGGATAACATATCCTTTGTAGATTTTATTATGTCCTTATTATTTCCTAGGATTAACAAATCATCAACATAAAGACAAACAATGACATATCCAATATCTGTGTGTTTTATATAAACACACTTATCTGATTCATTTATTTTGAATCCATTTGATAACATAGTCTCATCAAATTTCTCGTGTCATTGCTTTGGTGATTGTTTAAGGCCATAAAGTGATTTTACTAACTTACACACCTTATTTTCATTTTCTGGGCCTAGAAACCCTTCAGGTTGCTGCATATATATTTCTTCTTCCAGTTCACCATTTAAAAATGCAGTTTTCACATCCATTTGATGTATTTTCAAATTTAGTATGGATGTTATTGCTATAAGCATCCTAGTTGATGTGATTCTAGTTACTGGTGAGTATGTATCAAAGTAATCTAGATCTTCCTTTTGTCTAAATCCTTTTATTACAAGTCTTGCTTTATACTTGTCGATTGAGCCGTCAGCCTTTAGTTTTTTCTTGAATATCCATTTATAGATTCTATTTCACTGTTGACGGCCTCCTTCCAGTAAGGAGCATAGGGAGATGACATTGCTTGCTGATAAGTTAGAGGTTCATTTTCTATCATATATGCATAGAAATCCGGTCCAAAGGTTTTAGAGGTCCTTTGTCGTTTGCTCCTTCTTGGTTCCTCTATCTCTAATTCAACATTCCTTTCAAACGTGGTTTGATCAATATTATCCTCAGGAGTATCAGTATCTCTCGGTCTCTTTTGAACAAAAGTTTCAATCGAGTTTTTAAGAGGAAAAACATGTTCAAAAAACCTGGCATTTCGAGACTCGATAATGGTGTTTTCATGAATGTCATCAATTTCAGATTTGTACACCAAAAATCGATATGCACTACTATTATGAGCATATCCAATAATATGCAATCTATAATTTTGGGTCCAATTTTGACCTTTTTAGGCTTAGGTACTTCTACCTTTGCTAAGCACTCCCACACTTTTAAGTATTTGTAAGATGAAGGTCTGTTTTTCCACAGCTCATGTGGTGACTTAAAGGTCTTTTTGCGAGGAGCATATGATTAGCTGAAAGTATCGCTTCACCCTAGAAATTGTCTGGTAATCCAGAACTAATAAGCAGAGCATTCATCATTTCCTTCAGGGTACGATTCTTACGTTCTGCTATTCCATTGGATTGAGGAGAATACGGTGCTGTTGTTTGATGGATTATACCATTTTGAGCGCAAAATTCCTCAAACGGAAATTCGTATTCTCCACCTCTATCACTTCGCAAGGCTTTTATCTTTTTGTTTAGTTGATTTTCAACTTCTGCCTTATATTGTTTAAACGTTTCAAAGGTCTCGTCCTTGCTTCTTAGTAGGTACACATAACAGTACCTAGTGCAATCATCGATAAAGGTAATAAAATACCTTTTACCTCCTCTGGTTTGACACATCTTTAGATCACGTACATCAGTATGCATTAAATCTAACGGCTCGGTATTTCTTTCAACATGATGAAAGGAAGTTCTAGTTAACTTAGCTTCAGCACATGTTTCACATTTATAGTTGTGATCTATAGTAAACTTAGGTATAAAATCTAAGTTAACCATTTTTCGCAAAGTATCAAAATTCACATGGCCTAGTCTAGCATGCCATATATTAAATGACTCAGCGATATAAACAGAAGAATCCATTTTATTCATATCTTTTGGTACAACAGTCATTACATTCATCTTTAATAGACCATCACTCACATACCCTTCACCTACATACACTCCATTTTTAGACAATACAAAATTATCAGAAACAAAGACTAACTTGAAACCATTCTTGCTCAGCAATGATCCCGGAACTAAGTTCTTACGAATGTCTGGTACATGCAGAACATCATTCAAAGTGAGTTCTTTTCCAGAAGTCATTTTGAGAACCACTTTTCCTTTTCCTTCAACCTTCGACGTGGAGGAGTTTCCCATGAAGAGTTGCTCTTCTTGTGTCGCAGGCTTGTAGTTGGAAAACATCCACTTATTGGCGCAAATGTGTTTTGTGGCACCAGTGTCCACAAACCATTCCTTCGTGTTGTCAACTAAGTTGCATTCTGAGATCACGGCTGACAAGTTCATTTCTGAAACTCCATCCGAAGGCCTATCATGCTCCGTAACATTGGCTTGGTCTTTCTGCTTCTTTGGTCCTCGGCACTCACTTGCCTTATGGTCTTTCTTCCCGCAATTATGGCAGTTCCCTTTGAACTTCTTAGCCTTCTTTGCATTTGGATTATTTTCTCTCTTTCTTTTGTTGTTCTTGTTGGTCTCAACAACATTTGCTTTTGCCACCATGGTGTTGGTTGACTTCTTTTTAGATTTTCTGTTATCCTCTTCAATTCTGAGTCGAACAACAAGATCTTCCATAGTCATTTCTTTCCATTTGTGCTTCAGATAGTTCTTGAAGTCCTTCCATGATGGAGGCAACTTCTCAATAGCAGCAGCAACTTGAAATAATTCGCTTAACTCCATCTTCTCATCATGAATCTCATGGATGACAACCTGAAGTTCCTGAATCTGGCTGGCTACTGTTTTGGTGTCGACCATCTTGAAGTCTAGGAATTTGCCGACTATGAACTTCTTCATCCCGGCGTCTTTCGTTTTGTACTTTTTCTCGAGGGACAACCAAAGAGTCTTTGCAGTTTGGACAGTGCAGTACACATTGTACAGACTATTCTCCAAATCGTTGAGAATATAATTCTTGCAAATGAAGTCAGAACCCTTCCAGGCTGTGAGGGCCTCGACCTTGGTGGCGTCGGGCTCGAGTTCATCTACTTGTGGAGGGTCCTCTGTTAGGTATTTGGCCAGACCTAACGTAGTCAAGTAGAAGAGCATCTTCTATTGCCAGCGCTTAAAATCCTGGCCATTGAATTTTTCCGGCCTCTCTCCATGTGAGAATGGTACAGCCTGTGTGACAAGTGGTCCTGTCGGAGCGGAGGGCAATGGCTGCTTTGTTGTCGAAGTGTTACTGTCTTGAGCCATCATCTGAAACGATATGACTTCAATTAGTACACAGAACAGAATCAAACAAAGCACAAATCTGTTTTAAGAGAACAACGATATGACTTCAATTTCGTTTCAAGATTGTTAGCAAATATACAGTAGAAACGGCAGCAAACCGTTTCAAACAGTGTTGCAGAAATATAAACGGAAACGTTGATGCTGTTCTATATACAACTGCAACAGCAGCAAAGCGCTGCAATACGTATGCAATGGAATAACAGAAAGATGGTGTGAACAAAACTGATGTACCGATTAGAATGTCCGAGTCCAGCGTAGAACTGTTGGCTTGAAACGAAATTGCTTCCGCTACGGCGCTTTCGGTTGTAGAGCAATCGCTTCCCAAATCTGAAACGGACCTCTCTGCGGTGCAGCGCAGCAATCACAGAGAACGACGAACGCAAGAAGACTAAATACTTCAGAACAGAGGAGGAAGAAGAAGAGCAGAAAAAAAACTATTGTTATCTTCGTTTTCTGTGTGCCTCTATATATATATACTGGGGAGAAGTGTCTGTTGGCTGTTCAAACGGGTGTGACTGTTGGAAAGGTTGCGACCCTTTAAACAAACAGACCCGCGCGCGCGCCCGTCTGAGCCTAACGACCGAATTTCAAGTTCAAAAATAAACGATTCAGCGCAGCGAGGCAGAGTGCAGCCTGGAGGCCCATTCAATCACAAGACCCCAAGAGCCACAAGGCCCAAGGCCCTTATCTTTGACCTATTAATATATATATATATATATATATATATATATATATATATATGAAAGCCTTCAAGCCTTCATGCATGATCCATTCCTTCTCCTCATTTTCTTTTGATATCACTTACCGAGCCTTAGTATATAAGGTGGGATTGGGATGTGTATTCCCCGATGTGGGATATTGTTTCCTCACTTTAGCCACTTATTCATTTCTAACAGAAGCATCATTGACGGCAAAACAACGTCGCTTTGGTTCGATCCATGGTTGTAGGGAAGCAGGCTCATTAATAAGCTGGGTGTTAATGCCATGATCGGGGTGAGAGGAGAAAATAAATTGGAAAAGAGATAGTTGATAATGGTATTTAGAAAACAGAAAATGTAGGTTCCTTAGGTGCTTATAGAAATGAAATTTCAAATATCAAGTTGCATGCCAGACACAACAAGGATTATTGGGTCTGGCTGATATCATCTAAACCTAACTTTCAAAGAAGTCTGTGAATTAAGCCTTAGGAAAAATTCGTATGGAAGAAGTGCAATTCTCCTAAGATGGTAATTTTTCCATATAATTGTATAACCGACGCGCATCCTTCTAAAGACTGGCTCACCCAAAGGCAAATGATAATTGACCCAATATAGAAGTATCATAGATTAATTCAGAATTGAAACTGTTAGAAAAACAATTTCAAAATCACAATTCAGGGAAATCGTCACATATTGCTTTATCAACAACAGTATGGCCAATCTGGCATGAAAGAAATTCCAAAATTTTCTCACAAGCTCATCATTGAACTGAGCAAACCACATGCAAGGAAATAGTTGATTTAACTAAAACCAAAGCACATAAATTTGATATAAACTCAATCACCAATCAGCATGATGAAGCAATACAATTCATATGGAAGTTAAAAGTAGAATAATCATTTACAAAATTAAGTCTAAAATTTGTGTTTACATAGCAATCAAAGTGAACAATTACTTAACTTGGAGACAAGAAATTCATCTTTCTATTTCAAATCCTCCAGGCAAGGTTTTCTCATTTCAGACTGCAAAATCAACATGATTAGTGTGATCTATCGGGGAAATACAAATTTCAAACTGCAAAATCACGCTTTCAGCAAGAAGGAACACTTATCTATGATTTTTACATGTTTTTTCAACACTTGCAACCATAGTAAGAACCAAATAACTTTTGAAGCAACCTCGACATGGCATCGTTAAAACTAGATTTGAAAGCGTTTTCAACTCTATGCTCGTAACCAGAGGTTCGTGTTGCTTTGTGGTGCAATCATCACAGATTAATTATATAGGCGGGTATTTTTCTTAACCTACGATTAAAAAGACAAGTTTTTCTCAACAAAAAGCACAAGGATTTCAGAACTACGAGAAGGGTAGCATCTTTACCTTCAAACTCAAGCAGATCTGGAGAAGATTCTAAGTTCAAGCAACGTCTTCCCTTGATTTATATGTCAGAAAAGATTTGCTTAAAATTGATGCGGGGATATGAGAAATTGTGGCATACGATGAAAAATCCAAGGGTATGGAAGCAGAAAAATTATGTTTGAAATTATTAAAGATCCAGCTATACACGGAAGAATCCTTAACATGCATCTCTATTTTCAAAACTAATCTTACCAGACCTTCTTTTTCGTTAAAACTTTTAACAATTGTTTTTGTAACAATTAAATTAAAACAATAAGTTATATAAAAACAAAATGAAACATTAATATTTTTTAATTGTGAATTTACTGTCTGCTTGAAACATAATAGAAAAAGATAATAACTTTATTATCTTTTCTTTACTATTTTTGTTTCTTTTTTACAAATCAAATCAACATAATAATTGAAATAATGATTTTTAATTCTCCAAAATTAAGGATTGATATGAATTAAAAGACATAAAAATCTATGTAACTGTGCATAGTTGAATTTGTTATTTTGGATTTTAATTTGAAAACTTTATTTTAAAAGAGAGAGGAATTAATAAATATAAGGAACGTAATTTTACGAAAAGGTATGGTAGCGTTGTAATATTTATGGTGCAGGTAAAGTAAATATTAGTGTAGAATTATTTGCTAAAAGTATTGGTGTGGGTATAGTATTTTTTGGTGTTTGAATAGAATTTGTCATTTTTCTAATCTCGAGTAGCAGCTATGAAAGCACTAAAAAGGAAGACAGTTTAGTTCGGTAAATGAAGTGTTTAATGTTTTCTTGATATGGGACTTATGGTGTCAGATTTTCTGGAAATGAAAGCTGGTTGGAAACTGGAACCATACCAGTTATAGTGGGCATTGGTTTTTTTGGCTTGTTTTCTTTCTATTTTGTAAATATTATATTTTTTACTAAATTCTCTAGAAATAAGGAAATGCTTACCTTCCTTAAAGAAAAAAAACGAACTTATGGAAAAAATTGTATTGAAAGAATTTGGGCATTGTTCAAGGAGCTCCAAAATTTGATAAAGGATGCCATATTTTAAATTTTCATAAAATTGATATAGGGTGTACCAGAAAATGTTGACCACCTTAATAAAAATCCATAATTGCTCACATTATTGCGGTGGTACTTGTAACATCCTGCGTTCCTAGACCCAAAGATGGATCCCTAATGTGATGCAGTGACCTTGGAATTATCATTCGACTACAAAGATGGAATCGGTTATGTTATACATTCTTAAGCTAACATAGCAGATATAACCAAAATGAAGTGCATCAACAAATTTATTTCAACAATATGTATATCCCAAACTCATGCCCATATAAGGCCAAAAATATAGTACAACATAACAACTAATGTCATGAATCACATACGAAGATGTGTACACAAAATGCTAGATACATTGGAAATAAAACAACACAAATATAACACCCAAGCCTCCTGGTTCGTCACTGGCTTGCTTTATTTGGCCCTTTCCAAAAGCTACTTGTCTAGGCTAACAAACTCAACCTACTCAAATGAGTACCCACTAGTCTATAGGAAAACAAAAATAAAAACACGGGTTGGAACTAAAGTCTAATATAAGCAATGTATTACCCTAAGCATGTAAAATAGTAAGACCACGCCGCCAAGATGTGGAACAGGTTTTCCCTTTTAATATAATAAAGAAATATGTCTGATTGAATAACAAACATTGGCTAGGTTCATCACCAAGGGTCCAAACAATATTGTGGTACCTTAAGTAAAGGAAATCCCTCTGTTCGGCTCGTAGAAATAAAACAACTCTTCAATAGAACTAATGCCTTTATCTTTACTGCCCCCAAAGACTTTACACACCTCTGCAGCAGATGTAAATATTATTAAGTCTTAACGTTCGGCTGTCATTAATTCCTTATACCTATATACTGTATAAAATTTATGGTTTATCGGCTGCTACTAAGGCCTTATGCCAATATACTATATGCATTTACATTGTTTCTCAACTACCACTAAGGTCTTATGCCTCATCGTTCTTGGTTGCCACTCGAGCCTTACACCTAGGGTTGCATATTTCAGTTGCCACCAAAGGCCTTACATCTACTTTGCTTTCATACCACGGGTGCTTCATAGGACTTACACCTACCTTGTTCCCTAGGTTGACACACCAGACTTACACTCTTTGCTTTCATGTCCGGACTATTGTGCTTAGTGTGCTTGAACTATTTATTAAACTAATGTTCCACTAATTGTCTTTTGATTATTAATAATTATTTTCATATTGTCAACAATGTCCTAAGTTTGGATCTCGGTTATCTTGAGCGTCATCACGCCCTATTTTTCGGAAGTTGCTAATTTCGGTTTACACATTCTTCCGCGTGTACACTACTCTCGGTAGTCACCACCCTCAGTCTCGTCGAAGGAAAACCTATATCAGTTCAACTTTAGTTACTTACCAAATTAAATCTTTAAATTTCTAAGATCTCTTCCCTTAATTCCTACCGTCAACCGCCTTTGCCCTTGATTAGAACCTTCGATTTATCAATTTTAACTTTTATACTTATGTCTTTGCTTTTTTTTGGCAAAGCCAACGGGGTGAAGGACCCCTACCTTTATTTATAACATGCAATAAACTATCACAGGCATAAATATAGAGTTACAGAGAAAACATGAGGAAAGAAAGATTAAAATGGAAAAATAAAAAACACAGCAGCAGGCAATGACATTGACCGAAGCAGAACACAAGAAACTCCAAGCAACACACAACATAACTTGAAGTAAATTTAATCCGGTCTCGGAGCAAAACATCACTGCTGGTGCTGGATATTACATCCATTTGTTTTTAGTCGCCTGATCAAATGGGTATGCTGATAGGCTTATCATCTCATATATTCTTCTACTTGTCTCGTAGTACAGTTGCACTCTTGTCTTTCTTGCTCGATTGAATATTATGTTATTTCTATCTTCCCATATCACTATGATCACAATTTTCAGTATTATCGGTATTTCATATGTCTGTTTTAACTTCCACTCTGTCGCCTTGTAGATTCTGATCCATTATATTTTACTCTTTCTACTTGCAGTGCCGTAACCTCCTTTTTGTGTTAATTTGTTCCATATGTAGCTAGTATAAGTGCAGTTAAAGTATAAGTGGTGTACATCTTCATCAGCATTATTGCAGAGCTTGCAACTTTTGAAAACACTTATACCTCTATAAGATAGATTACTCAATGTATTCAAGTCGTTTTTAATAACTTTCCAGAGCATATAGTTTAATCTTTCATCGGCAAATTTAAGAGAGTACCATGGCAAGTAAGTTCTATTCATCTCCCCCACTAATGCCTTGTATACAGCCTTGGTGGAGTGTTCTTTTTGCTTTTCCATCAAACTTGTACTCATCATTCTGTGTGAAAGTTATTTGTACGCCATTGTTTTTGTCCAATATTGCCTTCACATTTGGGTTGCTTGTATTATTCAAATTTATTCTTCCTTCATTTATGTATCTTGTTGCAATTGAATTTGGTGAGATCTCAGCTTGCATCATATTTTCGTATGAAATTATTTTCTGAAGGATCAAACCATGAGTAATCCATAGGGTAGTCCAGAATTTGGCAGAACTAGTTGATGTTATTTGCAACTTTGCATGGGGTAACATTATATCACGAACTTTCAACATAGTCTTTCACACCCAACTATGTGATTGTTTGGTCTCTGCCATCCATATATCTTTGTCTTTCAAATTGTTTTTGTTAGCCCATCGCACCCAGAGTGACTTGGTATTATTTAGTAGATTGTGGAAGTGCTTAGATAATGCAGCATAATTCCATAACTTCATGTTCATTGTTCCTAATCCCCCTTTTTTCTTTGGTATTTCCAACTTCATAAATGCTGTCGGAGATAGCTTTTAAATATGTATTGATCCCGACCACATAAATTTTATAATTGCAGGTCTTATCATTGCCATCAATTTTGATGGTAGAAGGAATGTTCTACCTCAATAAATAGTCATAGATAGTATGACAGCCTTTATTATTACTAGTCTTGCTGATTGAGCTATATGCATATTCTCCCGTCGATTCATTACTGAGGCGATCTTCTCATACAGTGGAACACACTGAGCTAATGTTATTCATTTTGTTCCCAAAAGGTATGCCAAGATAATTCATGTCAGAGCATAGTGGTTTCATTTGGGTTATGTTGAAACACATTACTTTCTGCATATCATTTAGGCCAGCAATTAGGAGGTGAAATTTTTGGGGATTTATTTGTAGCATGGAGAATCTGTGGAGTGAGGAAAGAGTGTCCATTATTGACTGCAGTGATTTGGTTGTTGGCTTTGTGAATATTATCAAATCATCAGCAAAAGCCGGAGTTGTTATCATTGGATTCCTGCACTTAGTATGTAGAGTAAAGTTTTTCAATCTCACATGATTTTGTATTGCAAGAGTGAATATTTCCATGACCATTATGAATATATGTATATGCTGATATTGGGTTTCCTTGTCTTAAGTCGTTGATTCCTTTGAAATAACCTATATTTTATGTATGGTAGACTATGGAATATTTGATTGGTGAGATACATGTGAGGAGCCAGTTGTTGAAAGTTGTAGGAAAATCCATTTTTTCTAGAACAGTCATAATTGCAATCCAATTCATTGAGTCAAAAGCCTTTGTAATATAACATGGCTCTGGGGGATTTGTAAGGTGATGAAAATCCATTGATTAATTTATAGGCCAGAAGCACATTATCAAGTATGCTTCTATTTGGGAGGAAAGTTACTTGACTTGAGGAAATAATATGTTGCAGCCCATTTTTGAGGCAAGAAGCTAGGATACGTGATATGCACTTCTAGATGACATTACAACAAGAAATTTGTCTGTATTGTGATACATCAATTGGATTGGCAGTTTTGGGGATCAAGATTAGATTTGTAGAGTTAACTGCAGCATGTAAGTTTTGGGGATCAATATTAGATTTGCTCTTGATATTTCAGTTTATTTACTTTTCAATTCGGCTCAACTTCTTTTGGCAATACCCATCGATACTCGTTGGAAACTGTTCATGCACATCTGCTATCGACTTCAATGTTTCGACTTCTGATTTGTTCGACTTCTGATTTGTTCGACTTCTGGGTTGGTTGGAGAGGAAGGAATGGGTAAGAAAATGAAGGGACACGTGCACCAGGGGAGTGAGAAGATGATGGGTTAAATACGAAAGTAGGCGGAGCTTCAGGTACAAAAATATGGCATAATTATGAACCAAAAAAAAGGATGGAGAAAATGAATGTAACCAGAGGAAAAAAATGAAATAGTGGATAGGCCAAAGAGCTAGTGCGACCATTGGTTATCTCAGGATGCAAACGAATAGACAAGAAAACTAAAAGGGTAAAATCGGACATCAATATAGTTCCTTGTTTTATTGATTTCACAGTGTATCGAACGTCGAAACACGCAAACGAATATGCTATGGAGATCGCACGATGAAAGATCAAAACGGAGCATAGATATCAGTGGTATGATTATCCGATCAAAAGTCGATAATCGGTACGGATCTACGTTGCTAATCCGTACGGAAAAATTCAAACGGAGCTAGAAACGTCCGAATTTCGCAGTCTGATTTAGAGTATTCAAAATAAATTTTCTCATGTTGACTTATTTAGGTTTCGAAATACTTTTAAATTCAACTATTATTAACTGATTTAAACTGAATTTCTAGCGACCGATGGAACATCTATATTATTCGACGAAAATTTGTCATTTGCTATGTCTAGATGGACGCATAGTAAATATCAAATTCTCGTCATAAAATTCTATTGTTGTTTAAATGGTAGATTTCAGTTTATTATATTCAAAAGAAATTCACCTTTATTTAATTTCAAAATATACAATATTTCAAATTACACAAGAAAATAAACTTTCACATTATCTGATGAAATTTACCAGTTGTTATGGTTAAGTGGACGTTTCCCCAATGTAAAAATTTTATTTCCAAATATTATTATTTAAAATTTCACAAAAATTCAGTTAACTAAATAAATAAAACCACTAAAATTTAAAGGTCGTTATACTCTCCCCCGCTCAAAACTTTTCGTCCCCGAAAAGGAAGGAGGTAGGAGAATAGAAACAACCGGAAAGGAAAATAGATTGGAAAACAAAATAAAACAGTTAATTTAAAACCATTTAAATTTAAATTTACATTGATTAATACTCAATATTTTATTTTAAATTCAAGGTAATTCATTTAATTGATTTAATTTCAATTTATAAATATTTGGTACAAAAGGTTTCTTCAATCAGAATTTTATTTAGTTTGTCTCATTTATTATCCAATCAACTTATTATTCTATTTACCTCTATTAATATTTTTATAACTAAAATCTAAGTGTATAAAATTTATTATAACCACTCAAATTTTACTTATAAAATCCTTTAACATCATTTTACATTGTATATTATTCGATTACAAAGTTAACTTCTGAATAATTTAGGTAAGTTATATTGGAATGCAATTGAGTAATATACAAGTAAATTTCTAATTCAATTTTAAATATTTTTTCTAACTTCCTTTTAATAATTGATAGTGTCCATTGATATAAATTTGAGAATTACATTTCCGATTAACTTCGAACAATTTGAGATAAAAAAATATATACACTATATATATCAAACCAAACCTATAAACATATGCCTATGTATATAACATATATTATAAACTAAGTCATACCTTAGAAATTCAAATAAATTTCATCTTCAAAACAAAAGTGTAGCGAAGCTACGAATTGGTCTCTCCACCTCGAAACTCGAAAGTGAATGTCGATGATGCAGTCGCCATCACCGAAATTATTTTCCAGCGACAACAGAAGAGAGCACTGATTTAAACATTTAAAATTCTTTGGAAACAATTTCTATTCGAAAATACTTTAGATAATACATTTTATAACTTTTAAAACCAAAGTTTGAAATTTCAGAAATTAAATTCTCAAATTCTTACTTTAAATTCATTTAAATTTCTAAAACAGTTTCTAAACCATGCTTTTTTTAATTCCATTTATCAATACTGTTGAAATAGTCAATGGTTTACAAAACAATAAATGAAAATCAAATATTATCATTTTTGACAACCAATCTAGTTAACAATTTAATTTCAAAAAATTATACTTATATATATAATATAATCATACAAAATTTATTTCATTTACCAAATTTGAAAACAATATTTGTCAGTTTGCTCCGTTCAAGTGTTTTGGAAATCCTATGATAGCGTTGATCAGACGAATCTATCGAAAACCCATATCAACATCAACAACTCAAACAACATAATATATATATATATATAACATTTTTAATATTAATTTATAAATACACTTCCTCATTCGATGATATAAGAATGTATTTCAAAGCAAAGATAGAGATTCAAATTTGATGGACTCAAATCAAAGAGAATTCTGATTCGAAGATAAGTTCGAAACAAAAGATAAGATGATTAAATAACAGAATATGAAGATGGATAAGCTTATATAAATCGCAAGCAACCTTAACATGGTCAACCGTGACTACAATAATAGAATCGATGTGGAATTCCAAAGCAAATCTATATTCGATCTCAAGAGATAGAATTCGGTATAACAAGAGGTATTAACATCTAAATCGAGGATATATTAATCTCTGCTGAATAGATGTTATTGTAAAGAAGTTTCACGCTTTTACAAATCATTTCATAAAGCTATGGGATGCTCCAGAATTAAGAAGAATACGAATAGTGAGGGACAAGAGTGGATTTCGGAACCGATGGAACGTTCCAAAATTCAAAGGAAATTCATATCAAACAGGAAAAGATTCAAGCTCGAACGAAAGCAATTTTGTAATCAAATTTACCTTATATGTTGAGTTTTACCTAAACCAAAGTGTTGTTACCAATTGTAACGACCTGATATTTTCAACCATTCGCAGACACACATGCCGGATTTGAATTGCTCAAAATACCGATTTGTTAATCATATTTGGCAAAAATCGGCATGTACAGTAAATAAATAAATCATATAATTACAGACACGGAGTAATATAACAATAATGCAGCGAAAACAAGAGAATAGTAGTTCATGAAGCTACTATATATATATAACAGCGTTAAATAGGATACAACAGAAGTCTCGAATACAATAGTCAAATATAAGATCAGAATACATCACTAGAATCAATTGAATATCTGAAAGCTGGATAGATAGCTGGATCTCCAAGCGAAGCTCCAACTCCAAAGGTGAGTCTCAAAAGCTTAACCACTCAGTCTGATCCGAGCGTAAAGCAAAACACAAAGCACTCGAGCCAGGATTAACATTCTTATATCAATAAATCCAACTCAAGTGAAATAACAACTAAAATACAAGTAACTCAAAGGATGTTTGGGATAACCATCCTCTAAGGATCCGTTAAACTATCTACTATGTAGTAATATACACTATTATAATAATGTCTAAAGTAAAGTAAACTTACTTAAAAATAGCGTTAAGGCTTTACATTTTCCATCTTAACGCATACATAGTCCCAGTAGTCTATACAGTATCATAGTCCCTCCTGATCGGGAAGCCACCAGAGGACACTCCATAGGTTACGGCACAAAACCAAAATCGTACAACGTGCGTTAGGGTAGGTGACACGGCACAACTAGTGTAACGACCCGCCTTTTTGGACAGTTTAAACCGACGATCAAATACACATGCCGATTCCAAACCATTCAAAAGGGCAGATGGTTATTGGGGTAAATAAGAAAAGAAGAGAAAAGAAATAAAGGAAATGAAACAACACAGAATCTCGCAGCGGAACGATAAAATATAATAGTCAAATAAACAGTTCATGAAACTGTTTACTATACTTTGACAATTATTTATACAACATTTATCAGAGTTATACATATACAACAGAATAATTAAAATAATGCAGCAGATAGCATGATGCAAGGGTAATAATAGTAATAGTATACCAAATCTTCGTCTTCATCCTCCAGAATAGATCTTCAAAAATCTGAAAAACTCAGGACTGACCCGAGCGTAATGAAAAGACAAAACACTCGAGTCAGGACTAAAATATCCTTATGAAAGTTAAATCAATCGTAAATAAATATGAGTGTAACGGGGTCAAAGATGTTTACGGGGTTTGACATCTCATATCCAGTGTCAACGTGCGTGCAATAACTCAAAAGATGTTACGGGATTTTCCATCTCTCAAGGATCCGTGAAACTATCTACTATGTAGTAATATACGCTAAGTAGATAATGCCTATCGGTAATAAAAAGTATCAAAATAGCGTTACGGCGTTACCATAATCCCCCTTAACACATTTTATATTCCCAAAAGCATATACAAGACCGTAGTTTCCCCAAAACCGGAAGTCACCAGAGGGCAATCCATATACTCAAGGTACAAATCAAAACGTAGTGGTCGCGAATAGGATAATCAGTATGACAAGGTACATGAGGCGATACCAACTAGGATACTAGTAGTTGCGTGATCCGGACTGATGTTGAGCATAGCCAGCAGCTACCCCAACACCGCGAAACAACACTCCCAAATCAAGGGGTGCACCCAAATCGCATCACAAATGTAATAGATATGGTATCGAAGAAGTGTGTCCGCTAGAGGTGGCGAACCTCAATGGCCCGGCGCGGCTCCTGTTTTAGTCATGTCAGGGGTCATCCAATATCGTTCTCTTTCTTCAGTCAGCGCGTTCACCAAACCATCCACTTCATTCTGGATCAACACTCCGCGTATAATAGTTATTAAAGTGGTTTTCGGTATCGACAGAGAGTATGTCCATATCCGATCCTTGTCTCTTTAATAACTACGTATTATTACACCGTTGGCTCTTTTACATTTCAAATCGATTCATAATTGATATCAAAATATCATATTCGCTTCAAAAATCAAATCCATTTCAAATATCATCGTATCTATTCAAATGTAAGATTCGTGTCAAAAATCAATTTTCGCATCAATATCTCATTTCGATTTCAAAATCATTTCGAATTTCAATTTAGGTTGCAACTTCATTTAACTCAATTCGTATTTAAATTCAAGATTTAAATATAAACATTTCACCTTATTGACCAGCTTAGGATTTTAGAAAAATAGTTTTAAGTAGTTTAAAAGTAGTTTTAAATAATTAAAATAGTTAAAATACTTTAAAATCTTAAAACGGATTTGAAATAGATAAATTTAGTTTAAAATAATTTAAATTGGGTTAAGTAGATTTAAAATAGATTAAAATAGTTTAAGTATTCAAAATGGTTTATATAACCGAGTAATTTGGAAAACAAAATAAAACAGCTTCAAAATCAATCCATTTCAATTATAACTCTCCAATTCAAATCAATTCCAATTTCCATTCTACCGATTCAATTTCGATTTCAAATCAATCAACGTCAATTTTTACTTCGAATTAATTCACTTTTTCATTTATCTTTAATTTATTCAATTTCAATTTATATCGATTTGGAGCTTGATTTCTCAAAATATCAATTTATAACACTTAACCAAATTTTCCAACAATATTCAAGTTTAAATCCAAATTCCAAATATGATTCAATTCCAAACTCGATTTCAAAATATCATTCTTATATCACTTTTACTTAGTAATATTCAAAGCTCGAATTAAGATTAAATCTTTAAACAAATCAATTTTCGACATTCAATCACATCCAATTTCAAATTTCAAAGTCTCAACTTAATTATTTAACAAAATTCCTTTAACCAAAATTTATTTCAACATTCCAAACTCAATTTTTCCGATGAATTCAATTTCTATAAATCGATTTCTATTTATAACTTTTAAATCAAACATTTAAATAAATTTCAAATCGACAATTCCAAAATTATTAATTTAGCCAATTCGGTGTCCGTATATAATTTTCTATCCTATGGCCAAGTAATTATTTATTTCAATTAAATGTCAGGGATGAGTATATATTACTTAAATTAAATCACAGTATCATATGCATGCATAACAGGATCTATATAAGCAAATAAACATCCAACATTCAATTATCAACCAACAGCATCCATCAAAATACAACATCCAATAAACAATACAATTCATGGCAGTTTCATAGTTATCAATGTCAGGTAATTTTATCGCAATTCGATTTCAATTTCAATTTAACTGTCAATTTAATTTTCAACGGTTAATTCAAATGACAATCTATATGACAATTAAATTCTATCAAACAACGACAAATAAAATCATAACACTTCATAATATCAAATTTAACTAGCATAAAGATATTTAGTACGTTGTACGCGTTATAAAACACTCACCTTGATTTTTACGATTTTAAATCAAATCGAACGACGTTCGATTTAACCCAAAATTTTCTCTAGCTCCAAACGACACCAATCAAGCTCCATAGCGTAGTGCTTGACAAAACGAAGACAACGCAACTTGTTTCATCCAAAACGGACCTCGTATGAAAAAGTTATACACGTTTAAAGTTTATACGAATTAAAACATAACTAAATTACAATTTCTTTTTAAATTTTCACCCCAAATTCATCCTGGCCGTAGGATTTCCTTAGATAGAATCGTAGCCGCGTGCTTACTTCTTCCCAAATGCACATGCAAGCTTTAGGAACACGCACAAAACCGAACCCATCCAACTCGAACTAGGGTTGAATATTGCCTCCTCCACGCTCATCTATACTCCGATCAGAGACTGTCATTTGAAAACCCTCGACGAACTCCATCATCGGCTCAAAGGGCTTAAAGCTCGGTTCCTCCCTGATGTTGGAAACCGTGCACAAACTTCCATAGGACGCAGCCCCCTAGCAGGCGATTGGCTTCGCCAAAAACGATCTCCACCGTTGAAGTTAAAGATCTCTTCGTGCTCTACGAGTTTCGCTTAGGAAGTTTTAGCTATTGGTCGATGGATTGGTCAGAAATTGAGGGAGAAGAAGGGATAGTTTCGGCCATTGGAAATGGAAGTGGCGGCCTGAAGCTCAAAACCCTAACCCTCTCTTTTTTTTATTTTATTTTTGTGAATAAAGGGGGTATTTATAGAAACGACGAACACTATCCATTCCGAGGTTTCCGAACTCCGATTTACTCGCGGTGACTGACGTTTCTAGGGTTTATCCCGCGTTCCGGATACAGTGGAACAAGTTTCGGAAGCTAATTCGATCGTATGTGAGAGTTATGGAAATAAACGATCGATTTTAAATTAAACCGATTAACTAAATTTCTGTGCGTTTTGGCTCGCCCCGGACAAACGGTAAATCTGATTGACTCAAAATTTGAGACTTTACAATAATATCACATTATGAATCCGATGAAACTGGTTTCGTCGAAATCCGAGACTGTTTGAAAATGGCTATTTTAACTCGCCAAATTAATATTAAAACAATTTCAATGCGTTTCGAGCTGCCACGGTCAAACGACAACTCCGATTGCTACGAAAATTGAAATCCGATAATAACTAACTATTAAGGATCCAATGGAACTGGTTTCGTCCAATTCTGAGACTGTTCGAAATTTGGCTATTTTCCAGTCGCTAATTAAATATTAAAATATTCCATTTTCACAAATAAATTTTAAATTCAGTTTTAAAAGTTCTATAACATCACTATAACTCCAATATGATAAAATAAAATTTTACAAATCATTTTTAATCATATTAAACCCGTTATTCAATTTATCCAATAAATTCCAATTTTTAAAATCTTATTAACCCTATTAAAATCCAAATATAACTTACATTCACTTTGGAAACCAATTTGGATCATATTAAATCAAATTTCAATTATTCACTCTATTTTCATGTATTAAATTTCAATATCAAATTAATCATATCAAATTCAAAATTTAATTTATTCAAACATTCGTAATATTAAATTTAACAAGTTTGATTATTCTTAAATCACTATCTTTTGAAATATTCAAAACGAACTTATAAAATTTAACTTTTGAAACGAATTAAAATTATAGAACAACTCTTTCCATTATACGGTTATTCAATTCCCCTTATTAAATTATTCAATAAATCCCAAATATTAAATTCAAACAATTTCGCTTATCCAATAATTCATTATCTTTTGAAATATTGAAATCGAACTTATAAGATTCAACTTTTAAAACCAATTCGCAATTTAGAATACTATTTTCATTTATAGTTATTCAATCATTTAATAAGTTTTAAATATTAAATTTAAACAATTTACCTGTTCAATATTCAATGTTTGATTTTAAATAGATTTACTTATCAATCAATTACTCTATTATACCCAATGAATTCAACATTTATTATCCTATTCAACTTTTGATTGCAAAGGCATTCACTAAGTAGCTTTTATTTTTCATTACTTGGATAATTATTGTTGCAATTCATTCCAGTTATTATTATTCCAAACGAATTATAATTTTTTTCTAACACTAAATCACGAAATCTTTTAAATTAGCTATTTTAATTATCGAAAATTTACGGGTCGTTACGACTAGGCAATGCTAGGGTAGATATATCAATTACACTTCCGGACCGGTGGTAACGTGTAGCAGCCACTACCGCCCACCTCGAGCCACACTCCCAAAATCAAAGGTGCGCACCTATCAATCACAAAGTAATATAATGACATACTAAGAAGTGTGTCCGATAAGAGGAGCTACCTCATTAGCCCGTCAATCGTTGTTTTAGCCACCTTATGCCAACCCATGGGAGTTAGGTCTACGTACATATCTCAATAGAACGTCGCCACCATCGTACTTCATTCTAGAATCCCCACCGCGTACACGGTTGTTAAAGTGGTTTTCGGTATCGACGGAGAGTATGCCCATATTCGATCCCGGTCTCTTTAACAAACAACCGTTATTATAACAACGTGGTTATTTCAAAATAGTTTATACTTCAAAATCAAAATTCATTTCCATTTCAAAACCAAATACGATATCATTTCCATTTGAAATATATATCCATTTTCTGAATCATGACATTTTCAAAGTTATAACACTTTCAAAATCAAAACACTTTGAAATTATAACACTTTCGAAACATAATACTTTGAAATCGTAATACTTCTCACTTAACCGATTTAAATAATAAAATAGTATATATATATATATAATAAATTTGTTTTAAATTTAAAGTTACTTTATAAAAAAAAATCCTCGGGTTCACAAATTGATTGAAATCAACTTGAATCCAAAATTCAATTTAAATCAAATCTCAATTCATAAATTTCAACCCAATCCAATTTTCAATAAACCATTTCAATTTATATCGATTTCAAATACAGATTTGAACCTCAAATGAACCATTTCAACTTCCATATATTTCAAAGCTTTAAATATTCTACAATTTCAAAACTAAATTTGATAGCTTCATATATATATATATATATATATATATATATATATATATATATTAATTTAACTTCATTATTATTAAGTTTTGAAATATTTACTTAACCATCCAATATCTTTTAAATAAACCCCAAATCCAATTTATTTAAACTTTAAAATATTTTAAATCATCTTAAACCAAAATCAATTTATAAAATCATATCTTTTAAATTTCAAATTCCATAAGTTTCAAATCGATTAATTAAATAAATTCTTAAATACATACAATTTCAAATCAATTTCAGATCTATCTTCTTCAACCTTAATTTATTCAATCATTGTAAATTCTATATAAAATATAATTTAGATAAATATTTAACCATATTATATTTTAGATAAAGTCAAACTTTATTATTAAACTTATTCTATATTAAACAAATTTATACATAACTTAAAATCAAGAATTTAACTATATATAAAATAACATGTATATAATATCTAAAATAAATACTTATATAAAACCATATATTTCTTCCAAAACCATAGAAATCATTTCGAAATATTTATATATATAGACCACGGTGTCTATATATAATCTTCTATCCTACGGCCAAGTAATACGGATATTTATCATTTCAATCCGCAATTTAAATTTATATATGGGTACATATCATTTCAACCCGTAATCCCACATTCAATTCAACGAAAATCGCTTGGGTCAATCATTTCAAACCATAATGATTTTTTCGTATTCTACAGATCGTTTGGGTATGTATCATTTCAACCCATGGTGAATTCTATACTAACATGGGACTTGCAAAGTGATAACATATATAATAGTAATATAACAGGTATACATCATAAATAAAATAATAGATAATGATGTCAGATGTCACACGTGTACAAATAGCATATAATGACATATATATAACAATGTAATAACTAACAACAACATATTTCAATTGTTGTTTCAATTGAAATCAAATTTAATAAATATAAGAATGTTAATCGTGAGTGATTGTTCACCTTTCGAGGCTAGAGAGATAGACAATGAAATTGAGTTACGGAATCTTGGCATGAATCCAAAACAAACAAGGTTGATACGAATTTGATTGACAAAGCTGATAGATAAGAATGGACGAAATCGAATCAGAACAGAATTAAATCAATACATTTAAAACTTAACAGTTTAACATAAATTGAAATATATATATCTTCCTTGAAAATTCAAATTAAAGTTTTAAACTCATAATATATATAAAATATATAATTACAACCCAAAATCTATTCAAAATAGCATATATGTGTATCAAAACAGAAATATATATATATATATATATCATAAGATCATTATATAGTTTAACGTATATACTAACATATATATATATACACACACACGATATATAAACTACAGCCTATATGGCTTAACTTTAGACAAGCTGTTATACATACTTATACAATTAAAAGACGAAATACATATAAAAGTTGCAAACGAACATACTTGTATAAAATAATACGGTCGCAACAAATAAAATATATGCAATGCATATCCTATATAATGATATAAAATAGTGTACCCATATAACACACTAACATATAGGTATTGCTTTAAAATAATACAGGTGTATAAGTAAAGTTAATAACAGACACATATAAACAGATACTAAGAACAAGACCCTACATATTTAAATATACATAGCAGTATGAATTGTATAACCCAACCTATATATAACTAATATATATAGAACTAGTATAAACTTATATACCTGGTATTTACAGTTACACGAAACATGTATACATAGGCACACCTATTTTATAAAACAATGAACTATGATACATGTTATCCCAACTTTTGGCAAAGTTGAGATATCCAAAATTCACTGAAAGTCAATGATTAGTATTCATGAATATCAACCAAGCATTGCAGGATAACCATGGATATCAATGAATTTTGTCCGAGTCCGGAACGGGCCACAATTGATAGGACACGACAAGAAAGATCATAGAAGTCTGCATTTCAAATTTCAAGTCAATCTGAGGTCGTATGCTCAAGTTATGATGGATTCAAGTTAAGAGGAATGGGCATTGTTCGGTTCGAACCCATCACCCTGACTAGTTCGAACCCATCATGTTCGAATCCATCAGCCAACGACTCCATCCTGCTTCAACACCATTGACTTCGACTCCATCACGATGTCCTCTCTTCGAATCCCTCCAGGTTATGGAGTTCGTATCCATGGAGTTGTCATTGCATTGGATCCATGAGAAATGCCCTCGCTTCGACTCCATCAAGTAAACCCCCAGATAGCCTTGCTCCGAATCCATCCACGACCTGACTTTGAATCCATGGACTGAGCCTTGCTTCGAATCCATCCAAATCACCTTGCCCCATGTTGTCTTCGAATCCAACATGTTAAGACAACTTCGAATCGATCCAATGTGACGCATTTGGATCGATTCGAACGAACACCCTTCCAACGATTCAAAGACGATCTTCGAACCCAGCGCACGAAGCCATCCGGTGAACATGACAAAGAACTCGGACTCGACCCATTCAACTCGGCGACAAGTTAGGATCGACTCGGAGAAGGCGCGCCACGTCATCCCTTAGATCGATTCGAGGTACTCGAATCAAACAGATCGATTCGAAGAAGACCATGGCATCGATTCGAACCAAACAGAAAGCCGAACACGCCAATTTCGAACCGATCATAACTTCCAATCCACTGATCCAAATCGCATGAAATTTTTACAGGAGTTCATCTACATATTGAAGAATGTCCACACCAAATTTCACCATGATTGGACGATTTCTTGATCGATTCAAACCTAGGGTCGAATCGATCCCAATATGGGCCCGGATCTCCAGGTATCGGCCATGTGGGCCCCCTCACGTGCTGGAAGTGGTCTACCTGATTTCTAGGAGAAATATCAGCCTCCTACGCCTATAAATAGAGCCCCAGGTCATTCAGAAAAGGGATCGGATTCTCTTTGGCAAAATCAAGACTCTGAAGCATCAAGACTCCATCAAGGCTCTACTTAGCACTCAACAACCACCGTTGTACTTGAATTTCAGAACTACAATTCATTGTAATCTGCTGTAATCGATTGTAATCAGCGAAGAACATCAATAAAAGGAAAAACCTTTGAAGTGGACGTAGGCCGGAGATAGCCGAACCACTATAAATCGTGTGTTCTTGCTTACATTTATTATTTTGCTACTTAAGATCTGCGATTTGTGTTTGGATATTGCTGATTTATATTCCAACACTGGTGCTTTCACATTCATCGGGGTTTGTGACCAATTTTGGCGCAAACACTTTGGTGCTTTCACTGAGAACAACTAGCACCCGCTACATCCAATTCAGAGACAATGACTCGACAAACAAGACAGAGAATTGATAGGAGCCAACAAGGAGGAAGCCAAGAAGCATCCTCCGGATCAGGAGAAGGACAAGCTTCCATTTACATCACCAGAGACGAGATGGAAGCCATGGCCAAATCATTACGCGAAAGCATAATGAAGAGTCAACAGGAGATGCTGCAGAATTTCCTCGAGCAGATGAGGGCGGCGAATATGCAAAACCTTGGACCAACTACAACAGCTACGAGTACGGAACAAGAAATCAAGGTTGCAGAAGCAAATGAAGGACAGGCTCAAGGCCAGAATACAGGAGTTGAAGGTGGTCAGCAAGGCCTTGGGGGCAGACCCTTAGGGTCCGATACTGGAAGACCAACAGACGGAGCTCAACAGACTGGAGCCAATGCCTATGCTAACGAGCCACCAGAAGAATACGTACCAGAATTCCCTTCAAGGCTCGGGAGGCAGGACAGGAATCTGACGAAGGTCCAACCCCTAGACGGAGATGAGAGAATGATAGGCCTAATGCGACGAATCATGAGAGGAGGATTGCCTAGCGGAGGCCTAGAAGAAGTTAGTCGGAGTCCATTCACTCTAAACATCCGAAACGCAAGGAACCCTCCAAAGTTCAAACTACCGGCGCTAGAACCATATGACGGGAGATCAGACCCGACCATGCATATTACAAGATATATCAGGCACATGGAAGTGCTGGGGGCATCCGAGGAAGTGATGGCACGATGCTTCCCTCTATATTTGACAGATTTAGCTTCATTATGGTTCAGACAACTAGAGACTGGATCAATCGGAACATGGAGCGAGCTTGTAGATTGCTTCATGAGACAGTTTAGGGTCCATGTGACGCGACCCAAGAGTGTGATGACCTTAGCATCAATCAAGTAGAGGACCGGAGAGTCCATAAAAGATTTTCTGTTAAGATTCAATGTGACAGTGACTTCTGTAGATCGCCCGGATCCATCAATGATTTTAATGGCGGCGGTGGCAGGAGTCGCGGAAGGCACCAAATTTAAGGATTCTCTAACTAAAGATCCACCGCAAGATCTTGGAGAGTTCTTTCATAAAGCTGAAAAGTTCATTCGGTTAGAAGAATCACGAGCCGAGAGTCGTGAAATAAATACCACACAAAGCATAGGAACCTCCAGAGAACAGTCCGGAGCGGACAAGGGAAAGAGGAAACAGGATGACAGACGTGATGGTCCTGATAAACGGAAGAAATTCCAAGAATCAAGATTCAGGCAGTACACCGATCTGACTGCAGGCCTAGAAAGAATCTACACTGAAACTAGGGGGCAACTCCCCTATCGAAAGCCACCTATAAGGGATCCCACTGAGCGGGAGCGCAGGACTGGAAAATATTGCCTATTACATGAGCTGGATGGGCACACTACAGATGAATGTCGTCACCTAAAGGATGAGGTGGAAGAACATGCCAGGAGTGGTAGATTGCCGCAATTTGTCAGAGAACGGACAGCAGCGACAAGGCTTGAACAACTACCGCCTCCACCTAACAGGAACGATCCTGGATCGGGATCACGACTCGTCATCAACTGATTGAAGATGGCAAGGGCCAAGTCCAGGATTTGGACTTCGGTCAAATAATTTTATTTAGATTTATTTTCAGAATAAACGGTTACTCCACTTACACATGTACGGGAACCGGAGAGATCCCTAGGCATGCCCTGAGATGGAGATAAACCGCTACGCCCGGAGAGGCAGTTTTTAGCTTTTTCTGATGTTTGAGATTGAACATCTAAAACTTGAATTTTGATAAATAAATTAGAACTTCTTGAAATAAACCTTTTGACCGGAGAGTCAAAGGATGAACACTAAATACCAATATAAACATGATCGCTTTATGATCCTACCCAGAGAGAGATGGGGTCCGGAGTGCAGGAAGTGAGTTGTTTCGCCGGAGAGCGACAGGATCGACTCACTTGAGCGTTGTTTCCCCTTCACCGGAGAGTGACAGGATGGGATCCAGCAAGAGCCCGGAGAGGCTATGATCGGTCTCGAACGACCAAGACATCGCTAAATGTTCAGATACACTGAACCGGAGTGCAAGAAGTGAGTTGCTTCGCCGGAGAGCGACAGGATCGGCTCACTTAAGCGCTGTTTCCCCTTCACCGGAGAGTGACAGGATGGGATCCAGCAAGAGCCCGGAGAGGCTATGATCGGTCCAGAACGACCATGATATCGCTATACGTCCTAACTGGGACCAGAGTGCAAGGGATAGAAGGCAACGCCAGAGAGCAATAGGATCTTTCTATTCAATCACTAAGTTTGGAACGGACTTAGTAAAGGTTCAGAGCAGCCAGTAATAGTCCGGAGAGACTACGAAACTTCATTCTCAACTTCTACGGAAAGAACGAATATTGGTTTGGCTTCGAACAGCCACAAACTTGATTGATAATACCACAGCTATGAATGAAACATGAATTCCTTACACTTGATATAAGACCATTCAAAACATACCTTTTACAAAAAGGCATGTTTTGGGGGGCAAAATGTTATCCCAACTTTTGGCAAAGTTGAAATATCCAAAATTCACTGAAAGTCAATGATTACTATTCATGAATATCAACCAAGCATTGCAGGATAACCATGGATATCAATGAATTTTGTCCGAGTCCGGAACGGGCCACAATTGATAGGACACGACAAGAAAGATCATAGAAGTCTGCATTTCAAATTTCAAGTCAATCGGTGGTCGTATGCTCAAGTTATAATGGATTCAAGTTAAGAGGAATGGGCATTGTTCGGTTCGAACCCATCACCCTGACTAGTTCGAACCCATCATGTTCGAATCCATCAGCCAACGACTCCATCCTGCTTCAACACCATTGACTTCGACTCCATCACGATGTCCTCTCTTCGAATCCCTCCAGGTTATGGAGTTCGTATCCATGGAGTTGCCATTGCATTGGATCCATGAGAAATGCCCTCGCTTCGACTCCATCAAGTAAACCCCCAGATAGCCTTGCTCCGAATCCATCCACGACCTGACTTCGAATCCATGGATTGAGCCTTGCTTCGAATCCATCCAAATCACCTTGCCCCATGCTGTCTTCGAATCCAACATGTTAAGACAACTTCGAATCGATCCAATGTGACGCATTTGGATCGATTCGAACGAACACCCTTCCAACGATTCAAAGACGATCTTCGAACCCAGCGCACGAAGCCATCCGGTGAACACGACAAAGAACTCGGACTCGACCCATTCAACTCGGCGACAAGTTAGGATCGACTCGGAGAAGGCGCGCCACGTCATCCCTTAGATCGATTCGAGGTACTCGAATCAAACAGATCGATTCGAAGAAGACCATGGCATCGATTCGAACCAAACAGAAAGCCGAACACGCCAATTTCGAACCGATCATAACTTCCAATCCACTGATCCAAATCGCATGAAATTTTTACAGAAGTTCATCTACATATTGAAGAATGTCCACACCAAATTTCACCATGATTGGACGATTTCTTGATCGATTCGAACCTAGGGTCGAATCAATCCCAATATGGGCCCGGATCTCCAGGTATCGGCCATGTGGGCCCCCTCACGTGCTGGAAGTGGTCTACCTGATTTCTAGGAGAAATATCAGCCTCCTACGCCTATAAATAGAGCCCCAGGTCATTCAGAAAAGGGATCGGATTCTCTTTGGCAAAATCAAGACTCTGAAGCATCAAGACTCCACCAAGGCTCTACTTAGCACTCAACAACCACCGTTGTACTTGAATTTCAGAACTACAATTCATTGTAATCTGCTGTAATCGATTGTAATCAGCGAAGAACATCAATAAAAGGAAAAACCTTTGAAGTGGACGTAGGCCGGAAATAGCCGAACCACTATAAATCGTGTGTTCTTGCTTACATTTATTATTTTGCTACTTAAGATCTGCGATTTGTGTTTGGATATTGCTGATTTATATTCCAACACTGGTGCTTTCACATTCATCGGGGTTTGTGACCAATTTTGGCGCAAACAATATATATATATATCTGTGTGTGTGTGTGTGATAAAATAAATTACAAATATATATACGAAACAACATACAATAACTTATGCTAATATACAAACCATAAAACAAACAGAAATAGGTGATCAAACATAAAAAATGTACACAGATAAGATTCCATATATATACAATACACGCTAGCTTAATATTATACTCAACACATATAATACTTCGCCAGATCGTATAACTTTTGACTGTAAATATATATATAACATCCTTGAATGGGATATAAATAAAATATGATTAGAAATCGATGCTTACTTTGACATTAATATTATATACTTTACAGTGGGATTTTATAAAACCTGAACACACATTACCAATACTCTTAAACACGTTCGAAGATATATAAACTATATAAACTGTGTAGCTTTCATAAATGATTGGTATATACACCAACCTATATATGCCAACTAATATAAACTAAATTATAAACCGCACGAATATATACCTGCATACATAAGAATTAGATAAGGCTGGCAAGAGAGGCCGATCTCGCCGTTACGTGAAGGTGGAGCGTGATGTGGAAGGGATGGTTGTCGGCGAGTTATGCGGAGGAGGGGCGAGTTGACAACCACTTGGGTGGTTCGGTGGGATAACGGTTCCTGGGATAAATGGCGGGCTGTAGCTTGGCTTGGTGGAGGTCGGTTTCGGTGCTCAGGTGCGTGCAAGGCTGGTGAAGATTAGACACGTGGCCCGGTGCTAGATGCGAGCAAGCGGAAGTAGGTTAGCGAGAGGGGAGAAGATAAAGGTGAGTATGGGTTGGTTGGAGAGGAAGGAATGGGTAAGAAAATGAAGGGACACGTGCACCAGGGGAGTGAGAAGATGATGGGTTAAATACGAAAGTAGGCGGAGCTTCAGGTATGAAAATATAGCATAATTATGAACCCAAAAAAAGGATGGAGAAAATGAATGTAACCAGAGGAAAAAAATGAAATAGTGGATAGGCCAAAGTCAATAATTAAGTTTTGGGAATTCCAAAGAGCTAGTGTGACCATTGGTTATCTCAGGAAGCAAACGAATAGACAAGAAAACTAAAAGGGTAAAATCGATACCGATATAGTTCCTTATTTTATTGATTTCACGGTGTATCGAACGCGAAACACACAAACGAATATGCTGCGAAGATCAGCATGATGAAACGATCAAAAGGAGCATAGATATCAGTGGTACAATTATTCGATCAAAAGTCGATAATGGTACCGATATATATTGCTATTCCGTACGGAAAAATCCAAACGGAGCTAGAAACGTCCGAATTTCGCAAAACGAATTTCGCAGCTGATTCAGAGTGTTCTAAATAAATTTTCTCATATTGACATTTTTAGGTTTCAGAATGCTTTTAAATTCAACTGTTATTAACTGATTTAAACTGAATTTCTAGCAAATGATGGAACATCTATATTATCCGACGAAAATTTGTCATTTGCTATGTCTTAATGGACGCATAGCAAATATCAAATTCCCGTCATTAAATTCTATTGTTGTTTAAATTGTAGATTTCAGTTTATTATATTCAAAATAAATTCACCTTTATTTGATTCCAAAATAAACTATATTTCAAATTACACAAGAAAATAAAATTTCATATTATTTGATGAAAATTTACCGGTTGCTATAGTTAAGTGGACGTATCCCAAATGTAAAAATTTTATTTTCAAATATTATTATTTAAAATTTCACAAAACTTCAATTAACTAAATAAATAAAACCACTAAAATTTACGGGGCGTTACATCGGTTATGCTGAGATTCTATGTAGTCAGATGTCTGCTCGCATTTCGAATAGCAGTGTTTGGGTGATCAGATGTTCGGAGCCCTAGGTGCCAGATATGTCTGGGCCTCATGGCAGGGATATGCGAAGTCCGAGTCCTTGGATGTTATTTGCAGATTGTATCCATTTTTAGCCATTTGTGTTGTTGTATAACGGCGTCTGAGTCTTGGACGTAAGCCGTGGATATAAATTGATCTTTCAACTAGCTTCTTATTATGTTGAAAAATCCAGTTCCAATACGGGCTTTACGATTTTGATTGTATTCCCAAAATAGCTGTAATGACTTGTAAACATTTCAGCTACCCCTTTTGTATCATATATTCCATTCGGTATATTCCGTTGACCTGGTCCGGATATATTCCCATAGACTTAGTCCAGATATTGATACCTTATTTGAATAAGTTTATTTGAAAAGTGTTTTTCAAAAGAATGTCATAAAAAATAATATCAAGTATATTTTGGTATAAATGTTTTGGTTATCATAAGGTAAAAACCCGTCCGTATTTATATGTAGGCGTGGTCTTATGAGATATCCTTCTTTTCAAAGGTTTTGATAGCGTCTCATGATCTATGCATTTAAAATTTTGAGTACCTCACGCTGGTTTATGAAGCCTGGTCTAGGTATTTTTAATACTAGGGTCAGATCCGAGTAGTTTCAGGTTGAGTTGAAGATGGTTGGAGTTTCCAAAGGAGAGCTGGAGATCTTCATCATCATATGGACGTATTATATTATCTGCTACATCTATTGCATTTGTCTTGTTGTTTTCAGCATTTGTATGGACGGATGTTTATAACTGTTCAGGCTGAATCTAGGTTAGACTCTGATATTGTATTTTAAAATTTTCCGCTGTAAAGATTATTATTGAAATAGTGTATGTTATTCCATTCATGTGAGATTCCGTTCTGTCTTTATTTTCTTTCCACCCTTAATGCCGCTTATTCGTGCAATTTGAGTTGGACATGTGTGGTTTATTGTCGATTCAAATGGTACGAAAAAATGGGTCATTACATCTCATCAGGTCACTTAATATTTCTTTGTGGTAAGAGAGGCACCTACAATAGCTACTTAATATCTCGACCGCGAAACGGACCCCTCTCAAGATTCCTACTACCGCACCTAAACAATAATCTCGATCATTTAATACTTCCTAAGCGTAAAGTAGGCAAACCCTGCAACAACCACTTAATACCCCGACCCAGAAGCAGGTCCTACGTATCATAACCCGTGTCCCAAACTATGACGTCCCACATTAGTCCGCCTATTCGTAGGCGCTGATAGCCAGATTAACTGGGTAGACCTACCATGTAGAATTAGGACTAACGTCACGTTCATCGTGAGTACTTATTATAGGTGATGTTTCGCATCAATCCTGAAGTCATACTGTTGGTAGCCAAATTAGCTGGGCAGACTTCTGTATGCTTCGGACTGATCTCGCATCCCTATAACTTAGTCATAATTCCACTCTCCTAACATGCTACAATATATACCTCACCGCATTTCGCATTAAGGCCATATAAGGAAGACTCGTTATTACGCCTTTAATAATGAATTAATTTCCATAATTATCATTAACTTCCTTCCTATGGATTTTAATGCTAATTATTAACATATTTATTCTACACAATTAATACATATTTAATTATACATTAATAATATATTTATACATACGTAATATAGGCTAACTAGATATTCCTAAGCGTGTGAAGATTTTCGCTTTTCTATACTAATCGGTAAAATATCAAAACTTTCAAATTCATACAAGTCCAACTCTATACAATAACTTAAAAATTAACTAGTATCTTAGCCTAACATTAGACTTGTATTAATAAAATAGAATCACATGCTAAATTTATTTTAATTTAATATAGTAGAATCAGCATATCTATTTCAATGAATAAAACTTACAATTTAAACCACTTATATTCTATTCAACTTCTATATACACGAACTTGAAGTGAAAAGGGGATCCATATTTAAATTACGAAAATAGACAGTGCAAACTACAAATAAGAGAACCCGTACCTTACACATCATTTTCTAATTTATTTTCTTTTAAACACCCTTTAATACATCAACGGAGAAAAGTTGAAAGTTGAGTAGGATATAAAAAATTCAAATTGCAATAACAAAACAAATTCTACTATTTTAGTATATATAATAATTGAGTTCTAATAAATTTAAGAATTGACACTTCATTTTGGGGGAATTTTAATGTTTTAGTTTAGGGTTTTCGTGAACAAAATTACTAAGGCATAAAACAAATCCAAACTTCTGCTATACAAATACTAAAATGTGAAAAACTAAGATTTCCACCCATAGATAATTTGTCTCTCTCCTTTTGGATTTGATTCACGTTCACTCTTAATTTCTCCTTTAGATCTCCTCCTTTTGGAATATACAACAATTGGATTGTGTATAAATTAGATTCGGAATCAGGGATTAGGGAAGAGTAGAATTAGAAATCGAATATTTATATATCTAAAATCCCTTACATGGAAATGCTAAGTGATTTCGAATCGTAGAGAAGAAGAAGTCTGATAAACCTTATTAGCATTCCCAATATTTTTGTAAACAAAAGTGAGGGGACTAGCCTGTTATTTAAAGTGGTTAGAAGGCATCCGACCCATTTGATTTAAAATTAAAAAAATTGGTCGTTCATGCCTAAATTAACCTAGCCGCCTTTTGTTCATCGGTCCACCGCTCCTCCCTAAGCGATTGATCGGCCCAAGGAAGGCGGTCGATCGGTCCCTATATTTGAAACTTAATTAATTTCTGCCTTAATTGCTTTATTTATTTCCCAGTTTAATATTAATGTTAACATTATTTTAAGGTTTCCTTAAACTCTAAGATTCTCATCAACGTTAAAATACTTATTAATGTTCTAAATTTCAAAAGTTAACATTAATTAAAAAAATTAATTTAAATTCTCTTCGAATTATTTTAAATTCGAAAACTTCAAATGTCAATAACTTTTTGGTTTGGAGTTCGATTACAAAACCATATATATAAAAGTTGATCAGAAAATCGCCATGAACGCAATGGTGTAACTTTAGTGGCCAAATTTTGACACTTACAAGATTTTCATTTTTAACCTTATTATTAATTGATTTCTTATTAATTTTTATGAGGTGCACATTCTCGGCTATTTGCCATTACCCAACAAGTCATTTTCCACTGCCGTTCCACCAACACACCATGAACCTTAATTAGTCTTAACTTTTCCAAAGCCGCTGACTCCATGGATCGGTTGGAATAGCGGTATCCTTCATTCAAGTATGTCTACTATCATGGTTAATAGCATTGTTGGAGGGCTTATAAAATCCTTCGGTGGTCTTCATTGGAGACCCTCTGTCCCCCTTCCTCTTCATTCTAGCCATTGACGTTTTTAACAAGATGAACAAACAAATTGGCTATTTCACACCATCTTCTATCCGGAATCAATCAACCGAACTCTATGTAGAGAATTTTCAATATTCCATATGCTGATGATTTCATTTTGTTTGCTTCACCTCTCCCTACTCAAATCCATAACTTCAAAATTTCTTGTGCTCTTATACCAACCATCACCTCATTCTACAACTACTGGCAGTATAACACGAACACGAACATGAACATGCACATTGACACTCCACTCTGCTTTTAGCTGGGCTATCTAGACGGAAAGAAACTCTTAATGTTCTAACAATAAAGCCAGTGATACTACAAACTTATGCCATAACATATTACATTTTTTTATACTTGGACAGGAGATAGATTCCAGCCTCTGTCATTTATAATTGATGATGATGCGTATGTTGCTGAGTCCGTGGATAGCTATGAGGCCATTCAAGCTGCAGACAACATAGATTTCACCACTGATGCTTAGTTGGATGTTGTTGAACCTTTGTAGTTTTTATGTATTTTGCTATGTCCTATGTATGTCTTTTGTGGTTTGCAATGCTTTTGTATTCGTATGTTCTTTTCGTATGTATTCCTATGTTCTTTTCGTTAAAAAAGAAAAAGGAAAAAAGTCAATCAAATGGTAAGACCTTGAATTTGATACCCAAGAAATTTAAAAAAAAAAGTAATATATTACCACTTACAGCAATTTTTATGCAGGCACAGAAGAATTTAAGAAATGCAGCACCTAACACAACAAGGTTATAAAGAAAGCCGAAAACTATTCAATTTTTCATGGCAATACGTTGTATGAGTACTTGGCCACCAGCCACCAACCAAAGACAGGAGTTACAGGGAATAAATTTGAAATCTGAAGCTACACAACCCAGTAAATTTAATGTCTGTATGACTGTATTTGCAAGACTCGACAGATAAAAATGAAGACTACTCAGTATATTATCCAAATCAAAACACGGGCGGGCTGCGAAAATATAAGCCCCGCTACTGTCTATCCCCAACACTATTTTAACAACTTCGCAGAGAAAAGAATTGAATCCAAGCAATGGTAGAAGAAATCTTCAGACAAGCATCATTTCGCCGCTTTTTTTTTAACTTCGATTTTCATTGCTTGGAACTCAATTGGAGCAGCAACTCCACTGCTTATCTCAATTGGAATGGAGCCAATCGTGACTTTTTCACCACAACTTATTGATAGTGATTTCATCTTCGCAATGGAAGTTGCAACAGCACCTTCCTCGTTGCCACCATTACTTGATATATTCTCTTCGGTGGTTCTTAAAGATTGCTGTTTTAGCGATTCTTCTGGTTGACCTTCAATTTTTCCAATATGATCGACCGAATCGTTTTGCTTAGTTGAGTCCTTTGAATTCGAATCGATGGTGCAAACAACAGCCGGTATGTATACGCTGCGGCTTGCTGAACTATACTTAGACTTCTCTTCATACATTATTTTTTGCCGCTCTTCGTAGAACATGAAATCATCAAGTATAGAAGTCTTTAGTGGACTGTCCTTGAATACTTCTAGCATAATCTTGCCTTTTGCATACATAATCTGGTTCAGAAAAAAGAAAAATAATAATATGGATCTATTCTTACATTTTTAGCATTAATTGAGGAAAAGAAATCAACACTAGTGGCTTACTCCTAGTTCAAAACAAGAAGGATAATGGATACAAAAAATTACAGTAAACAACAAAAGGGAGTTGGTATTACCTCCTGAGTATCTCTGCTATTGGTAACAGGCTTATTTTCGTTGTTCTCCAATATTATGTGTCGAAAGCTAGTATTTGGAACATCCTTAATTATGTGCCATTTCACAGGAAAGCTGCCATTCCATTTGTCTAGTTGCCAGAAATCCATGCTTTTATCAAAGTCAACAGGACCGACCATTTCAGCAGCACCACAAAATAAGCCACTTGCATTAACCTGCATTTGAGGAAATATATATATATATATACACACATACCAAGCGAGGATCAGAATTAAACTTTCGTATAAATGAATCGTTATTATTTGCCAAAGGATCCCCTTGAATAGAGGAGCACTCACAGAGAAGAATAGAAAAATGGGGCAGCGTCCTTGCTTTTCTTCGTGTATTTTTTGTGCATCTAGATAAGCATTATTCAACCTTGTGTTCCCGTTAGGAGTACTCGACCATACATTATACTTGATGCTTTTATGCACATCATCTTCGCTGTATGACTTGATGACATAAAACTTGGCATCTGGATAATCAGTTGGAAAGTTGGTTTTGTTATAATCGGCGGCATGGATTATAATTGCTTCGTGTACATTACTTTCACAATTTGTGCCATTCAGAACTGCACTGGTGGTAGCTAAAGAAGATTGACCCTTGGATCTGTTAGTACGAGGGCCTCTGTTCTGCTCATTCAATATTTCTGAGTTACTAATTACGGTATTTGTTGCCCCATTTAAGTGAATACGTGGATTAAACCTGTCATTAGTTTTCCAACCATGGGTATTAGATTCAAAGTTTAGGATGGTACTTGATGAAACTCTTGGATCCTGATGGAAGAAAAAAAAATTATATCATAATTATTGAAGGCAATAATATGTAATGATAAGTGAATTTCAGTCAGTGTTATTATATAAGTAGGGTGCTTCTATAAGTAGGGTGCTTCGGGAACTTGGTAAAATTTTAGTTTCAACATTGATAACTGGAAGCAACATTATTTATCATGCAATAGCTGTATAAGCTCCGAATATTCATAATTCTGGCTTTACACAAGTATTGAATAGTGTTTCTCTTCGTGCAATAAACTTCTACAGTTGTTTAGCGATGATAATAACAATAAATAAATATAAATAAAATAACATACAATAAAAACTCGATACCTGAACACTTTGGGCAACACTACCAGCTAGGGAATCGTTATAAGGTGTTCTTCCGTTTGAGACATTCGCTTGTGAATACTTTGAGCCCATTGATTGTCTACCAGAGAATGACATTCCGGCATCATATGCAGAAAGAGCATGATCAGAATTAGACTGAACAATTTGATATTGTTGTGATCCTGCGATTTGGCTATCAAGTCCTACAATAGCACCAGGTATGTAGGGATTATAAGGATTGTATGATGGCTGTGCATATCCATAGTTAGGTGGATAGTAGGCATATGGAGAATTTTCAGTTTGCCAAGCCTGTAAATATAACATGAAATCTTGAAGTGATGTATTTATATATTCATGCGGTAGAAGATGAAAAAGTCGGCAATATCACTAACCGAGTAATGAAGATTTTGACCATCTAAACCAAAAAACTGTTGTTGGTCACTCCATTCACTTTGCATTTCTGCACCTGTGACACACCAAAATAAAGATAAGAAGAACATGATAAGCAAAATGCATGTTATCAAATATCAATGGCGAGTAAACATCACTTACCATAATCATATGTACTACATTACTTGAAGAAAAAAATGTCTAAAAAGGCAATTGGAAAAATCACTCAACTTGTTATGCTATTAACAACATGTGCAGCAACTTAAAAATTTTAGAAAGAAGAGTCCAAGCAATCAGTATTTGAAGATTAAATACAAGTTTCCATCTTTAACTATTTTTAAATTGTTGGCACCTAGACCAAGTGCATCTATTTATCAGTTAGATGATCAATTACCGTAATATCCATAATAACTGGCAGCCGGATAGTAAAACCCCTGATCATAAATAAACTCAGGACCCGCTTCATTAGTCAGATTCCCAGCTTGAGCAGTCGAACCCATGTTGGGCACCTGGCAGTAGATTTAACAAAAATTAATTACAATTTCAGTGCCACGATATAAACTAGCTACGGTCTAATGGATATATGAATATGCATTAAAGCAATCAAATATTTCCAGACTCACCATATAAACATCTGGATATCCATTATCAGAACCTGCGTACATCTCTATACCAGCACCACTGCTATGAAAAACAACAATTTATAAAAATAAAACATAACTTAAAATGACAATTATATCTAATGTTGCACCAGATCATAATATATCAAAACCAAGCAAAATCATGCTGGCATGTAAAATACCATGGAATCAACAGTAAATTATATGACTGATACAGAAACAGCATTTAACTTCCAATAAGAATAAACGTTAAGCAGACTTCAAGAAGATGGATATGTAAAACCAGGCACTAATTCAAGATATATGTATAGTCACACAAAGAATTAGAAGAACTATAATATAAACTGATAAGGAAAAGATCCCTGTAACAATCAGTGTTTAGAATACTATGCAGAGTAATGGTACAATACTAGACAAAATGCTTTTAGTATTTTACTTCAGATATAAAATGTCATGGCAAAATTAGTTGAGCTTTTGTACTTCTTAGTAGCAATCAGTATATATGCATGTCACGCAATAAGCATGTAAAATTAAATATATATAACTACAATAATTAACAAAATGAGCCAAAGCCAACACTTCAGAGCGCATGCAAGGATGAGTTATTATAATTACATAAAAAGCTGTTTCAATTTTTAGCATTTAAGCAGTTATAACAAAATACCTAAGTTGTTTGATATTTTAACATCAAATTTTGATCAAGTTCAGATTTACAAACTTATTAGCAGGTTTTAATCAAAAGTTTAAGTTGTTGCAAATGTAATACACTTAAGTTATAGGCTATTTACCTATCAATGAGCCAGTTACCCTCTTATAATGTTATGGTGTCATAATAGAAAAAAAATGAGCCACCTTTATGAGATGTTGGCTTTCAGTGAAGTCAAGGTAATAATTTCACATGAAAAATATGCCAAATTTCGAGCTTTTAACCATGGACATTCATTCAAACTAAATATAATATCAAACAACACGTTCCCGCAATTAATCGTAGATGCCCAAATTGAAGAAGTTTTGCATCGTCATAATAACAAATTTATTATACATAAAAACGATCAACAAACATGATATAAAAGTGAAAATGAAATAATAAGGGAAATTAGTGCGAAAAATCCTTACCGGGATAGAAAATTATGAGCCCAAGTTCATGCAATGCATGAATTGGGAAATTGAGAACGGCGACGCCAGGCGACTACACTATCGTTCATGAATCGAATTCCTTCAGCGGTAGTTTCTAATTTGGGGGTGGAAACGTTTCCCAAAACCCTAACCCTAAAAAGTGCGGAGTAAAAACGAACAAATAGAGCTCGAAATAAAAAATGGTTTGGAACAGAAAATGGGAGAGAAGTACCCCTGCTGCCCTGCACTGCAAAGTAGAGGAGACTTTAATCATTAAATAAATTCCGAATTTACCCCCATAAATATTTGTATATATAGAATGTGATTGCGGTGTAAATTATGCATTTGATCAAATGGAGGTTTTGGCATTCGGTCATTTATTTCAAACCTTCGGCGGATTGACTTTATTGATCAACCAATTTAATTTAGTTTAGTGTGGCGCTAACGCAGCGGGCTGGACGGTAGGGGCTTCCACGTCGAGTCACAGTAGGGGCTTTCACGTCTAGTCTCGATCGACGGTTCAAACACTTGTTTGATCGGTAGTTATCTGCCGACCGCAGTGTATTTTTTTTTTGCTGGTCGGTCATCAATGGCTGAAAATGTAAACTGAAGCTGAAATCGGAATGCTCTTGACGCTACACTTACTTTATTGATCAACAATAGAAGGTCCGAAAGACTGGTCAGAATTTATGCCAGAATATAATCCATCGGTTGATATTAAATCAAATACTTTAGATTAACCATTCTATTGAATTCTACTCAAACCCATTCAAATTGACTTAGCCCATTTTCAGCTTCATGAAGAAGGGGAAAAAAATCATCCATAAAGAGATTCTATTTTTGCACAAAGCAAGGACAATTTTGAACGAACTCCACAGAGAAAAAATAAGCTGTTAGTGGAATACGTGATAAAAGGAACCGAATAAAATAATTTACTATTTTACCCTCGTGCAAAATAAAATTTAACATTATCTCATCGAATAAATGAAAAGAAAATTGATGTTGCTTCATCCGAAGGCCATATTAGGGGAATTCTTTCAAAAAAAGTGATAAAACGATTGAGATTGTAATATCCTGTAAATTAATAACTAGATAATTATGTAATTAACTATGAAAATAAAGAAAACTGAAATGATTAAAAAGGAACAAATATTCATATGGTATTTGTTTACTCGTTATGCTTGGGTGAATCAAGTGATGCTAGGGATATACTAGTTGAAAATCTAAATTACTGAGAATTGGAGGCAGCCGATTATAACTAACTAATTTATAAGAAAATGGGATAGTGGGCCAGCGACCCAATTACTCTTTAAAGTAAAAATAACTACTTTTCTATTTTCATTGTCATTACACTCAAAACTAAAAGCACAAAGTTGATCTCTTTAGTAGTGTTTGCGGCATAAACAAGAAGATGAAAAAGGAAAAGATTAAAGCTACAGAAACTAGAGACTTCATCAACTTAAGATTATATATGTAAATAATATATTCTCTAAACTTCTTCTCCCTTAAACGCTTCTTATCGAGTTCTAAATGGATTGTTTTCCATGTTACCTACAAACTTTTTGATCCGAAAACTCATAATAATATGGGGAATGTATTCTTAAAGATGAGTTTTGATTTGTATAATTTTCCCTTAAGAAAATAAACCACCACAAATTATTTAAGGACCCTAATATGAAAGACGGTTAGAAACTGGGAAGTAGGGAAGATATACAAGGATGAATCACTGTTAATTTTACTATAGAAAAATGGGAGACAAATTAGATAGCTTTTGAACGAAATTTAGTCGAAGGTTTATAATAGAGAACTAGAGGGCAAATATGTGACTATCGGAATGCTGTTTAATTAAAAAGTTTATCTAATTATTAGGTCGTAGGCTAGATCAACATTTTATGCTAAACATATCAGCAAAGTAATAAAAAATGGTCTTAAAAGACTAAGTTAAACGAATTAGAGGTTGACACCTGAAAAGTTAGTGGCAGATGTACATGAAAGGTTTCCAACGAGTACCCAAGGGCAATGTTGAAAGAGGTGGAACTCAATCGAAAAGTAAATAAACTAAAATCTTAGGAGTAAAGACTTGCGTCTAAAAGCTAAAGTTGTTAAACCGAAGGTGCTAACCAAAGGCTGAAGGCGGTCTACGGTTAAATAGTAATTTTGGAAGTGGGGTATGATTCTTTGAACAATCATAATCCTTTGGCATAGCTTTTCAATGCTGTAAATGTAGACTAAATCAATTTGTTGAAAATCGATTCTCTTGCTTATAAATTCTTAATCTCTGTACTAATCTTTTTAAATCAAAATGCTTTAAAACTATTCTCTACTACCTATATTTTTGCACGTTCAATTCACAATCATTAAAGGATATTATAGGTAGGGTGTACTAAAAAGAGAATTAACTGCATTGTCAAGAATACTTCAAAGTCAAGATCAAATTTTATTCTAGTTTAGTGAAGTCCTGTTGGTGATTTTTGGGTAAGGTGTTGAGGTCATGTTCGGTTGTTCAAATGGTCATGTAAAAAAAACTTGTTCCTCTGTGTGAAGTGAGGGTTGTTTAGTAAAAATTTGAAAGGATTTTGGGACTAGACATAGGAAGGAGAGTCCGAACCAGTATAAAAATCGTTAGTGAAATATTTTATCTACTGCTTTCTTTTAGCTTGCTTATATTTTAGCAAAAGTTATATTTTGTCATATTATAGATCATTCCACATTCCACATGTAACTGAAAGTTGAGATTTCTTAGGAACGGTTCAGAAAGATATTTGAGGCTCGATTTATTTTTGCGTCACAGAGGAGTGTTTTTTTAGAGATGCAATGCTTCGGAAAAGTATGATCGAGAGTTGATTTACACCCCCGACGAAGAAGAATGAGAAATATATTAAGGGTTTGAAGCAGGGTCTGGATCATAAGGTGATGGCGTACCTGACACATCCTTTAGAATTCATTATGGATATGGCAAGGAGATGTGATAATATGTATTTGGCAAAAGGAGAGTTGAGGGGAAGCCTAGGATAGAAAAGAAGAAGAGGTTCACTCCTTACCAGAAGGGTAAGAAGAGGTAGAAACCGAAGGGGAATGCTTCGAAGGTGGAAGTCGAAAAGAACTTTCAAAAATTACTTATTACAATTGGAGGAATAAGGAACATTATGCATTAAAGCGTTCACAAGTTGCTGGACTAGCCTGAGTCAAATGCTTTTATTGATCAATATGACCATAAGAAGAAGGTCTGTCTAGAACTAAAGCATGCCAGGTTGTTTGCATTGGAATGGTCGAGGGTAGGACCTTCTACTAAGGAGAAACACAAAAATGTTGTGTTGGAAGGATGATTTCCATTTCTAGGTTTTCTGTTAGAGTTCTCTCTGATACTGGAGCTACACATTCATTTATTTATAAGGATATATTGATAGAGTATGATTGGATGTTACCTACTTAGTTACTTCTTTGTGCGTAGTCAACTCAATCGCTGGGTATGCCATTCTCGAGTTGAGATGCACGACCATTTGTTTTTATGTAACCAATTTGTATTTGACTTCGAATGGTACATGGTAATTTTACGTGTAGATTGGTCAGTATAGAATGAGGCTCGAGTTTATTGTGCTAAGAGAATCACCGCCCTATAGAATCTGAATGGAGAAGACAAGGTCTTGGAAACTTTAAACGAGATTACATCAGAGCCAGGGGTTTGGTTATGTGTAACGGAAAGCTTTGAGGAGGAGATAGATAAAATTTTATAGGTCTAGAATTTGCAAATGTATTTGAACTAGTGATAGGTTTACCATCGAGAAGGGAAATTAAGGTATGCATTGATTTGGTGCTAGGGGCGCAGCCAATTAGTAAAGCACCTACCAGAATGCCGCTAATGGAAATGGAGGAATTGATGAAGCAGTTGGTGGAATGTAACAATCCACCCCAGAACATGCTAAAGGCCCATCGAAACTTAGATTCCGAGGCAAGCTGTTGGTAGTAAAAAGAAATAATATTGCACTAAACAATTGCTGAAAGAAATACTAAGATTTCCACTCACAGATTAATCCTAGCTTTACTGAAATGGATTTATAGCCTTCCGATCTCTTCTAAAATCTCTCTTTTGATATATACAAACACAATAAGAAAGATATATATATATATATATATATATATATATATATTCATTAGATTTATAATGATTAGAAAAGAATATGATGAGAATATATTAGAGGAAGAAGAAAAAAATAGGAAATAAGTTGAATTCTTACTTAAATTCTCTGTGGAGTTTCTAAATCTTATTCGAGAGAGATAGCAGTGGTAGAGTTTCGCCATATTCCCCAAAATAATATGAATAAAAGTAGGGAGGATAGGGTTCTATTTATAGAAGTTAGAACGCAGCAGGACTGTAGGATGGAAGTAGGTAGGAAACGGGTAAATCTCGAGCGTACAACTGAATAAACATAACTTTAAACCTTAGCCGCCACTGGCAACTTCTGCTTCCAAGTGGTCGACCGCCTATGGGCGACCGGTCGACCGCTACGGTCAACCAATTGACCTATACAAGTCGACCACTCCTCTTATCAAAGGGAATGTTTATTTATTTCTATTGCAAGATTATTTTATTCTCAAATTAACTTTTTAACATTAAACATGAATTAAACATTTACTTAGCCCCTAAGCTAATTTTTGAAAGTTAAACCCTAAATTTGATTTCTCATTTGAATCTAAACTAAATTAATTTAAATATAAGAAGTTCAAATGCTCAAATGTCTTTGCTTTAGCTCTGTTTTCAAAGAATATTACCACCAACGCAACAGAATAACTTTCATGGTCAAATTTCAACTATCTTAAAATTTCCATATCTAACATTTATCATATTTAATTCAATTTATTTTATTTATTTATGGTTTATTATTCAGGGTGTTACATGGAACTTGATTATACAAGTTTTATCAGATCGAGCAGTTCACTGGGAAGCCTCAGATATATTTATGAAGAAATCTAATGGATCTCTTCATATGTGTATTGATTACAGGAAACTTGAGCTGACATTGAAAAATTGCTATCCATTACCAAGGATTGACAATTTATTTAATCAGTTGAATGGAGCTAAAGTATTCTCGTAGTTATACTTGACTATGGAATACCATTAACTAAGAGTTGATGCAGAGAGTTATATATTTTTTGTATTCAAGGGATGAACAAGATTATGAAGTTTATCTTAGGTTAGTATTAGAGACACCAAGACAACACAAGTTGAAGACAAAATTTTCCAAGTGCCCTTTTTGGAAACCGAAAGTGAAGTTCATAGGCCATGTAGTATCCAAGGAAGGTCTAGCAGTAGATCCTTCGAAAGCCAAAGCTGTGAATGATTGAAAGATACCAAAAACTATTATAGAGATCAAAAGTTTCTTAGAGTTAGTGGGATGCCATTAGAGATTTATTGAGGACCTCTCTAGGATAGCGGTGCCACTAACAGGAATTACGCAAAAAATGAAAGGTATGTTTAGATGCAAGAATGTGAGGCATTATTTCGAGAATTGAAGCTTCAATTGACGGAAGCTTTAATTCTAGTTATGTCGGAAGGGAATTAGGATAAGGTTGTATACAAAGATGTTTCGGGTTCAGGTTTAGGAAAAGTCTTGATATAGAAGGCGAATGTTATAGCTTATGCATCTAGGCAGTTGTGGCCCTATGAAACTCAGTATCTAACCCCATGATTTAGAGTTGGCGGCAGTTATCTTTGTGCTAAAGATTTAGAGGCATTACCTTAAAGGAAAGGTTCGAACTATTTACGGATCATAAGCCTTTGAAATATTCGTTCTCTCAAAAGGAGATGAATATGCGACAATATAAATGGTTGATGTTCTTATCATCCTATGATTTTGGAATAGAGTATACCCAGAGAAGGGAAATAAAGTTATTGATGCCTTGAGTAGAAAACAACAGAATTGTGTTTTAGCTATGATCTGACACTAGCTTCTTGTGAAGTGCAATTTCAGTCACAATCTGATTCAAGTCAAAACTTAGGAATGTTATCTTACTTGGAAATTTATCCAACGCTCATGAAGTGGAGTAGAGAAGAACAAAGGAAAGATCCATTATGTGTTGAAAGGATCCAAGGCTTAAAGAGTGGTGCTATGACCGAAGGGTTGAAGGTCTGTGGCATTGATAAGACAAACTAGCTTCGAAAGAAGGGAAGGCTATTTGTTTCAAATGTGGAGACCTTTGAATGCTATTTTTGGACATACGTCATCATTCCAAATTTGTCATTTACCCAAGAGGCACTAAGCTATACTGAGACATGAAGCAGAGCTACTATTGTGAAGGAATGAAAAAGGAGAATGTATGGGAAGGTGCCTCGCATGCCGAAAAGTTAAGGCCAAACACCAGAAAACAAGTGGTCTTTTGCAACCATTAGAAATTTCGATAGGCAAGTGGTCTTCAGTTTTGATGGACTTTATTGATAGTTTGGCAAGAACGAGAGCTGGAAGCTAGAGCATATGGGTTATCTTTGATATGCAATCCAAGGTCGGCCATTTCATTCCAATAAAGTCCATAAGGACGACGACCAGGTTGGCTGAAATATATGTTAAAACTACATTGAGACTTCAGGGAATTCCAAGCAATACAGTGAGTGACTGTGACCTGTTATTCACTAGTAATATTTGGCAAAGCCTGCAGAATGCTTTGGGTTCAGAGTTATGCATGGGTACAACTTGCTATCCACAAATAGAATGTCAAACCGAGAGGGTCAACCAAGTACTAGAAGATTTTCTAAGAGCTTGTATATTGGACATTAGTGGATCTTGGGAAGATCATATGTACTTAATAGAATTTTCGTAAAACAATAGGTATCTATCCAGTATTAAGATGGCAACTTTTCGAGGCGTTGTATGGAGGGCCTTGTAATTCATTAGGAAGTTAGTGCAATACTAGAGATAGACCTATGTTAGGTCCAGATCTGGTAAAAGAAGCTTTGAAAAAGGTCGAATTGATTAGGAAAAGGATAAAGATGCTTAATCCAGGCAAAAGAGCTATGGGGATATAAGGTGGAGAGACATGGAGTTTAATCGAGGAGATCATATGTTTATGAAAGTGTCACCTATGAGAGGCACTATGAGGTTAGAAAGGTTGAAACGTTAGCGCTAGATTTTGTTGTCCCATCATGGATACTAGAGAGGATGGTAATTTACAGCCAAAAGCTATACGAACCGGCGAAGTATTATATGTGTTGAGTATAATATTAAGCTAATGTATATTGTATATATATGGAATCTTATCTGTGTACATTTTTTATGTCTGATCATCTATTTCTGTTTGTTTTATGGTTTGTATATTATCATAAGTTATTATATGTTGTTTCATATATATATATATATATATATATATATATATATATATATTAGTAATTTATTATATATATATAGCATAGTTTATTTTTTTTATAAAATAGGTGTGCCTATGTATACGTGTTTTGTGTGACTGTAAATACTAGGTATATAATTTTATACTAGTTCTATATATATTAGTTATATATAGGTTGGGTTATACAATTCATACTGCTGTGTATATTTAAATATGCAGGGTCCTGTTCTTAGTATCTATTTGTATGCGTCTATTATAAACTTTATTTTTACACCTATATCATTTTAAAGCAAGACCTATATGTTAGTGTGTTATATGGGTACACTGTTTTATATCATTATATAGCATATGCATTGCATATATTTTATTTGTTGCGACCGTATTATTTTATACAAGTATATTCATTTGCAACTTTTATATGTATTTCATCTTTTAATTATATATGTATATATAACAGCTTGTTTACAGTTAAGCCATACAGGTTGTAGTTTATATATCGTGTATATATAGATATTTTAGTATGTACGTTAAATTTTATAATGATCTTGTGATATATATATATTTCAGTTTTGATTCACATATACGTTATTTTGAACAGATTTTGGGTTGTAATAATATATGGTACATATATATTATGAGTTTAAAACTTCACTTTGATTTCCGAGGAAGATGTATATATTTCAGTTTATGTTAAACTATTAAGTTTTAAATGTATTGATTTAATTCTATTCTGATTTGATTTCGTCCATTCCTATCTATCAGCTTTGTCCGTTAAATTCGTGCCAACCTTGTTTGTTTTGGATTCGTGCCTGAATTCCGTAACTCAACTTCATTGTCCATCCCTCTAGCCTCGAAAGGTGAGTAATCACTCACGATTAACGTTCTTATATTTATTAAATTTGATTTCAATTGAAATGACAATTGAAATATGCTGTTGTTAGTTATTACATTGTTATATATATGTCATTATATGTTATCGTTCATCTGTGACATCTGACATCATTAGATGTTATTTTATTTATGATATATGCCTGTTATATTACTATCACATCTGTTATCACTTGCAAGTTTTCTATTAGTATAGAATTCACTATGGGTTGAAATGATACATACCGACGATATGTAAAATAGAGGAAAATCGTTATGGGTTGAAATGGTAGACCCAAGCGATTTTCGTTGAATTGAATTTGGGATTGCGGATTGAAATGATATATACCCGTATATAAATTTAAATTGTGGATTGAAATGGTAAATATTCATATCACTTACCATAGGATATAAAATTATATACAGACACCGTGGTTTATATATATATTAAAATGATTTCTATGGTTTTGGAAGAAATATATGGTTTTATATAAGTATTTATTTTACATATTATATAAATGTTATTTTATATATAGTTAAATTCTTGATTTTAAGTTATGTATAAATTTGTTTAATATAGAATAAGTTTAATAATAAAGTTTGACTTTATCTAAAATATAATATGGTTAAATATTTATTTAAATTATATTTTATATGGAATTCACAATGATTGAATAAATTAAGGTTGAAGAAGATAGATTTGAAATTGTATTTAATTAAGAATTTATTTAATTAATCGATTTGAAAATTATGGAATTTGAAATTTAAAAGATATGATTTTATAACTTGATTTTGGTTTAAGATGATTTAAAATGAATATTTAAAGTTTAAATAAATTGGATTTGGGGTTTATTTAAAAGATATTGGATTGGTTAAGTAAATATTTCAAAACTGAATAATAATGAAGTTAAATTAATATATATATATATATATATATATATATATATATATATATACATGAAGCTATCAAATTTAGTTTTGAAATTATGGAATATTTAAAGCTTTGAAATATATGGAAATTGAAATGGTTTATTTGAGGTTGAAATCTGTATTTGAAATCGACATAAACTGAAATGGTTTATTGAAAACTGGTTTGGGTTGAAATTTATGAACTGAGATTTGATTTAAATTGAATTTTGGATTCAAGTTGACTTGAATCAATTTGTGAAGATGAGAAAATTATTTTATTTTATGAAGTAACTTTAAATTTAAAACAAATTTATTATATATATACTATTTTAATATTTAAATCGGTTAAAGGGGAAGTATTATGATTTCAGAGTACTATGTTTCGAAAATGTTATAATTTCAAAGTGTATTCGTTTCGATAGTGTTATAACTTTGAAAATGTCATGATTCGGAAAATGGTTATATATTTGAAATGAAAATGATATCGTATTTGGTTTTGAAATGGAAATGATATTTTGGTTTTGAAGTATAAACTATTTTGAAATAACCACGGTGTTATAATAACGGTTGGTTGTTAAAGAGACCGGGATCAGATATGGGCATACTCTCTGTCGATACCGAAAACCACTTTAACAACCGTGTATGCGGTGGAGATTCCAGAATGAAGTAGGATGACGGCGACATTCTATCGAGGTATGTATGTGGAACCAACTCCCGTGAGTTGGCATAAGGTGGCTAAAACAGGAGCGATTGACGGGCTAATGAGGTAGCTCCTCTTATCGGACATAATTCTTCGTATGCCATTTTATTACTTGTGATTGATTGGTGCGCACCTTTAATTTTGGGAATCTGGCTCGAGGTGGGCGGTAGTAGATGCTATGCATTACCACCGGCCCGAAAGCGTAATTGGTATATCTACTTTGACATTGCCTTGTTCCGTGTCACCTATCCTAGCACGCCTTGTATGATTTTGGTTTTGTGTCGTAACCTATGGAGTATCCTCTGGTGGCTTCCCGATCAGGAGGGACTATGATACTGTATAGACTACTGGGACTATGTACGTACTAAGGTGGAAAATGTAAAGCCTTAATGCTATTTTTAAGTAAGTTTACTTTACTTTAGACATTATTATAATAGCGTATATTACTACGTAGTAGATAGTTTAACGGATCCTTAGAGGATGGTTATCCCAAACATCCTTTGAGTTACTTGTATTTTAGCTGTTATTTCACCTGAGTTGGATTTATTGATATAAGAATGTTAATCCTGACTTGAGTGTTTTGTGTTTCGCTTTAAGCTCAGGTCAGGATGAGTGGTTCAGCTTTTGAGACTCACCTTTTGAGTTGGAGCTTCACTTGGAGATCCAGCCATCTATCCTGCTTTCAGATATTCAGTTGATTCTAGTAATGTATTTTGATCTTATATTTGACTATTATATTCGAGATTTCTATTGTATTCTATTTAACGATGTTATATATATCGTAGCTTCATGAACTACTATTCTCTTGTTTCCGCTGCGTTATTATTATATTACTTTGTGTCTGTGATTCTATGAGTTATTTATTTACTGTATATGCTGAGTTTTGCCAAATTGATTAACAAATCTGGTATTTTGAGCAATTCAAATCCGGCATGTTTGTTTGCGAAAGGTTGAAAATATCAGGTCGTTACAACCGAGGTATAAGGCTCGCAAGGGTACGATCAATTTCTTTAAAGCCACGTTTTTCATACAAAATCACACTTTGATCATAACAGGTTCCACTTTGAATGTCATACTGCCATTACTTTAATCACTATTTGACTCCCATAAGCATGCAACCTTTGAGCTCATATGTCTCCAAAAAGGGTGTTAAGCTAAGAGAAATAGTCTTATCCGCCACCAAGCAGATATACATTTGTAAAAGTCAAACGTTGCGCCTCAAAAATGCAATATCAGACATTCGTCCATACAGGTTCGTTGTAGGACTGAACGAAATCGAAGGTACTTTCCTCAGCATTACCAGGCGAGAAACCATTGCAATCCGAAAAAATCACCACAACAAGTAGACCACTACTATAAATAGCTCTATAATAGGATCAACCTAGAGCATGTCAACAAGCAGTCCTCATGTTATGTATATCCATGGTCTTCAATAATCATCATCTTCAACATACATTAGTTCGAAGTGGTTTTTGGATAGGAATCACCCAAATCCGACATTGGTTCCTTCGAAGCCAATCATCACTTTAAAAGATATTATGTTCATATGGGGTTTCGAAAATTAGTTTAAAGTGGTTTTCGAATAGGAATCACCCAAATGCGATCCCGGTTCTTCGGATAGGAGTCATCCAAATCCGATCTCGGTTCCTTCATGCCAATCATCGTTAAAAAAGAGGTTAATCGTTAAATAACATTCAAAGAATTTGTTCATTTTCTTTTATCTTGGAAAAACTTAAATATGATCTTTTAGAGCATACGGGCTTTCCTTTCGATTCGTTTCACTCTTCGTCTAAAAAGAGAAAACATAGACCAGATAAGTTTAGGGCACTAGTTGCTTCATCTCTATCTTTAGTTAAATACCTTATTTTATCTTCTCAGATCTCACAAGCGGGATAATTGTGTTAGTCGCTTCCGCATACTCAGTTATTAGCTTTATTTTGGAATTGATTATAAGAATCTAAATTGTCTTTTAAACTCTTAATTTTCCTTTTTAAAAACATTCATAATTGATTCTAGAAAATATCGTTAATTTTAAGCTCACATAAAAAAGTTATAGAATTCGCAGCATAAAAGTGCCGCGGAAAGTTCTATACAAGCTTGTTTGCTTGAAACAGCTTTTTAGTATTTAAAATTCATATTTTCCATTCCAAATAACTTCTAAACCATTTTAATAGATTTATTAAATTTGTTTCATATTTTTAATCATTTAAAAATATCATTTATAAAGAAATTCCTTTTTGGATTTTGAACTGCAAAACCGCGATGTTTTTAGAAAATTATTTTGGACATATTTCAAACTCTACTTAATGAAATATTGATTTTCTTTCTTCATTGGAAAACTATTATCATTATAGACCAAATAATTTTTATTTCAAAGAAATCCGACTTTTAAATCATTTCCTACATTAGTTTGAAGTTACAGGTCGAAATTTACGAACTGCCGCTACGCGACGAGCTCGATTTTGACCAATTTTATGAATTGCTTCGGAACTTGTCCAAAACACTTCAACTTTGTTTTAAACCATATTTAAACTATTTTAACTTATTTAAAACAATATTTTCATCATTTCAAACTCATTTTTCATTTCCTTTCATATTATAATATCATTTTTAATATTTTTAGATATTTTAAAATCATTAAGAGGCTAAATAATTCTCATACACACATTTATATGAATTTAATTTCATTAATTAACTATACACACTAACCATTTCTCTTATCGTTTATCAAACCAAGTTATCATCCATATCATAAACATATAATCAACCAAGTTATCATCCAAAATCAATCAATATTCAACATATTAATTTCTAATTTAACATGTGTGTTATCAACTTAAGTTTTATTGGAATAAAACTAAGATTTGAGTACTCAAAATTAGTTCCACTACACCAATCTTTTTCGTAGACTTTCCTTTTGATTCCGGCTGCACCTCCTTCTCTTTTTCTTGCTATGGAGCTTCACGACTTGCTTCCTTCTCCTGCATAGGTTCGACCTCCTCCTATTATACCCCTTCCTCCATCATTTCTTCACTTCTTAGATGCTAAACCATATGTTAATGATATCCTAAGGTCGTTGGAAAAGTTTGGTGGAGTTTCGACTTTGTTCGATATGGTTTTGAAAAATTTAATAAGGAAATGCAAGGGAAGAAGAAGCCATTAAGGAAGTGGAGAAAACTTGAAAAAGAAAGAAGAAATGAAAAAAAGTAAGAAATTGTATGCTTATTTATAGAAAAAGTTTTGGATTAAAATAATATTTTGTTAAACGACCAAAATACTCTTCACTTATTTTTGAAGCAACCTTATTTTTTAATACTTAACCTCACATTTCAAATTATTACTTATGTCATTTTCACTTAAATATTAAGTAAAGAATATAGTAATCATGCTTGTTTGATTTCGTGTTTTACTTTTTGACTTTTGTACTTTTTTGTCTTTTTAGACTTACTTTTTGTTAATTATATTCTGGAATTTTCTTAGTATGTTTAGTAAAAAAAACTTGATTAGTGAATTAATTTATACCTATACTATTTGAATATATGTTGTTATATAAAAAAATATAGGTGCGACGATGTTGCAACAACTTTTAATCAACAAAACATTGATTTTCGATAAAATATTTTACGGTCACATTTTGACGTTTTAGTTAAACTATTTATTTATGTAAATCAAATTTGAAAATATATTTTTTTCTTCTTGAAATAAATTAAAACATGTCTCTTTATATTTTAAAATCATGTTTAAATAATATCAAAATCTTTAATTTTACAGTGTATGTAAAACCGACAAAATGCGACAAAATTTGGTTTTTTTTAAAATGATTATTAACATACTTTTAAATATTTTAATATACTTTTGTTATCTTTATTAAATGTTTTCAATAAGATTTATCTTTTTAAGTAAATATTTAAACCTATTTATTTAAACATTTATTTATTTTTAGCAAAATTTAACTTTTGTTGATTTGCTCTAAAATCCAAATTTTTACTTTTTAAATTATCGACTATAAGAATAAATAATTTTTCTATTATTATCTATTATATATAACTTATTTATTTAAGTTTTAAACCATTTTAAATTTAAAACAAACAAAATATCTCACTTTCGAAGTAGCGAAATTACAGATCGTTACGTTGGATTTCATGTGATGTTAGTTGGGGAGTACTAGAGAGGGGTCCATCTTAGGTTTAGTATTAAACGACGAGGATTAGCCTAGGTTATAAGTATTAAATGGCCAGAATCTGCTGAATTCTCATTAAGAAGGTATTAAGTGGTCTAGGTACTTTTTTTCACATTGTTAGCACATGACTGACCGTAGTTGCATGGGACTGGAAATGACATTTGGCTTGTAGATGAAGATAAGTTATAGAGCTAGACTAGAAGAGTGAAAGTTGTAGGGTTGGACTGGAAGAGCCTTCAGGCTTAAAGTTGGGGATAACTTTTTTAGGATACAATATATGATGCGTAAGACATATTACTTATCTAAATAATACTGCCCAAATACTATTATAGTAATGTTTGAGATTTTTGTTTACCACACATTGTTGTCCTTACTCCCTCCTCATAATACACACAAGTTAAGGGAGATGATGTTGATTTAGAAGATGAAGATGGAGCGGAATCTTGTGGCAGTTATCTATCTATTTATGTTTTTGATGCACCCAGTTTCAGATATGTTATTATGTTTTTGAGATATTGTATTTTGAATATTTGCGATGATATGTTGTATTTATGAGATTTGGATTTTTTATATGAAATGGGTACTTACTTATAATATTATATTTTATCATTTCCGTTGTGAGATTTTGATGGCATAGATAGATAGCCCAATGTACCAATTTAACCAACCAACAACCAGCTTTGGAATGGACCTAAGTTTCGATGGGCTTTTATGGATCGAAAATCAGGTCCGTTTCGAGGCCGGTTATTACATGGATCTACCTTGGATGAAGGCTAACTCCTCAAGCTCGGCAAGGGAAGATGTAAGCGGCTTTAGGCGATTGGTCAGAATCTTCGTAATGAATGAGGTGCTGAGGAGCCGATGGGTCTGAAGTCCGATAAGGGTTGGCTCTTGGTTTTTTTTGGGATTAGGTTAATGTTGGCATAGTTGGTTCTGGTAGTCAGAGAAGGATTAAAGTAGACTTCATCAAACATATTGAGGACCTCGCCTTCGATAGTTTGGCCAAAATCTCTTATAGAAAAGAGGTTCGAAACCATCCGGTCCAGGGGTCTTGTTATTGTTCATGTCATTAACACCACCAGGATCTCATCTTCAAAGAACGGGGAATCAACAAAGAAAGGGAAGGGATTTTCACAAATCTCTTGCCAAACAATTGAAGGTCGAGGGATTTAAGTTGGTCCACGAAGCAATCTGAAGTAATTAATGAACAATGGATTAAGTTGGAATTGGTCCTGAATAGTTTTTGCATCATGAGAGATCTCGTGGGTGCATTTTGTCCTCCTTCCTCCATTAGGAATCTCGTGCAAGTAGGCAGTGTTCTTATCAACGTTCTTGAGCCACGAGGCTTCGAATCATTGCCATAATTTAAATAATGACGCTACAAATATAATAGTTATTTACAATGATCTTTGCTAAATACTAATGCTAAAGTTTCTTTTTAATACTTCAGTAACCAATATTTAAAAAAACTAGCAATATGAGATATTGACGCAACCAAAGTTATAATAAATGGTTCAAATAACCATCTTTTTCCACACTAATATTACAAACTATTAACACATGTTGTATATTAAAATGTGACAACGATATTTGTTTATTATGTACTAATAACAATATGTTATTGTCATAATATAATTTATGAACTGATAGTAGCATATGAGTGCCAGAGTGGTAAAGCATAAATATATATATATATATATATATATATATATATTTAAGATTAATGCTAAATTAATATAGCATTACGTATCAAAATCTATCCACATTCAATATTTGTGTAAATTGTTAAATAATAGTTATAACAAAATGATAAAAACTATTATCGTATTGTTTTATCGTAAAACGAAAAAAGTTAAAATACAATATGCAGTATAATATTATTTTATGCTAGTATGATACAATATACAAGGATAATAATGCTAAATTGAACTAGCATTATCACATATAATAAAATGTTAAATGCTAAATTTATGCAGTATTATAATATCATATAGAATTAGAATACATTAAACATATAACCATTAAAATGACAGTTAAAATTAATGCTAAAGAGTAATAATATTCACTAAGGTTTTCCATATTACAACAGTAAAACAAAATACCAAAAAAGGCCACTAAATGAAATATAAATTCAAACCTTGATTGCCATTTTTTGCAGCATCACTCATAAAACAACGGGCATTAAACCCAATACCAACCCTTTCAAATTGATTACTTGACGGCTATGTAGTTAATGCGCTGCTATTACCATGCTATAACCCCACTATATCTCATAGCGGATTTCTATTGCTACGATTTTTTCATATAGCCCCAAATATAGCCTTTCCGCTTTAAGCCCCACTATTTCCGCTATATCCTGTTATTCCCACTATATTCCGCTATTTCTGCTCTATCTTCTTTAAAAGATATGAATTGAAAATTGACATTTATACATTATAAAAATTATGAAATTAATTTATTTAATTAAAATTTTAATATATTTTCAGAAATGAAAATACTCTAATTGTGATAACCCAGATTTTTTTGGACATCTGTTAATTGGCAATTAAAAGGGTTAAATTTATTAAAATACTAATTTGTAAAATTGAACATATAAAATTCTGATAAACGTTTGGATATCCTAGAAATTTTGGCAAATAAATATGTAATAATTTCTTTTATAAATCATTTATTATAATCTGAAATTTATTCTTTTCCTAAGCAAATAAAATAAGTATTAATTTGAATATATATAAGTAGATTTTATAAGGAGAATTTGGATTTGAAATTCAATTGTAAATATCTTAGAGATAATTTGGACTTTTAAAATTTATATGTACATATGATTATTATTAGTATATAATTAGTTCTATAACATTGTCTGTAAAGGATTTTATAAATATAAATAATGGATATATTAAACTAGTATATTTGTATAATTATTTTTAAGTATATAATTCGGTTTTTTTATTTCATTTCCTTTCAAAATTTATTTATGATAAATAAAAAGAAGTTTAAATATTAAAAACACTTAAAACATTAATAAATATAAAATTAAATGGAAAATATTATAAATATATATATATATATTAAAGTATATTAATACACAATTACAAATGTAAACTAATTCTTTATGCTTTATAACAAGTGTAAACAAATTATAAAATGTAACTACAAGTGCAAGTTATTTCAACAGGTGTCATTATCTTCTTTTATTTTTAAAAATAATAAATAAATAGATTAAATTAGGCTATAAATTATCTCTAGCCTACTCTTTTCTTTCTTTTATTTGTTCACAAAACAAATAAGAAAAAATCTGTAAAACTAAACCATAAAATAAAATCAGAGAAATCAAATTCAAACTACTTCAATCTTCCACAAGTTCCCATACCTGACGCAACCTAAGATTCAAAGGATTCGACAACTCAGTTTCAAATTTAAACAAAGAAGCTCAGTTTCAAAATCAGGTGGCAAGACAAATTCCAGTTTCAAAAATCATCTTCTAAGAACCTCTGTTCATCTTTTAACTGTGAGTAAACAATATTATTTTAAAGTTTAAATCTGTTTAAATAATCCTCATCATGCAATAAAATTCCCGAAGTAGAATAAATGATAAGGGTTTGCATGAATGAAAATATGAATGCACGTTTATATATAAGCTGATATTGTGTGCATGTCTGTGGTCCTGTACATATTCTCTGTTCTTAAATTCTTAGGCTTGAAATAAGTTCAAAAATCAATCTTTCCTCCCCTGATCTTCTATAGTGTTTGATATATAAACAAAATTTGTTCATAATAATAAGATAATTGATTTAAAAATATTTTCAGTAAGAATCTGATGGTAGTTTTAATAAAAAGGAAGAAGAATAGTGAAATTCAAATCATATGAAAATTTTAATTTAAAATAATTCTGGTTTCATGTATATAATCTATTTCGTTTTCGAAAACTAGGATTTTTAAGAATGGAATCATGAATTTTAAGTTTGTAAATCATGGGATATTGCATGTTGATCAAAAATTAGGTTTCGAGCGATTTCTGGTGACCGATGAGACTTGAATGATCGAGGTCACTGCTGGAGGAGGCTTGGGACTCGAGTGTTATGGAAAAAATGGCGTCAAGATTTATCAAGCACCGAGGATGATGAACGGAGTCGATTTTGTGTTTTAGGTTGAGTTTTGGTCGGGTTTGTTTACTGGGTGTTTGCGGCGACGTGATAGTGTCGAGGTGGACCGGAGGTGGAGGAAAAGGAAGAGGGAGGTCAGACGAAGATTCTAACAAGAGGATGGGGTCTCCGGTGGTCGGAGATGGCAATGCGAGGTGGATCTCGACGATGGGTTCTGGAGTCAGCAGTTGTTCATTTGCTCGATTTCGAATTTGCGAGTGGTTCGTCGACTTAGATGGTCAGGTCGACTCAGTGGCAGATAGTCGATGTGTGGATGGTCGGAGCATGGTTCGAAGCCGACCAGGTGAAGTGTGGATGTGCACGTGTGCTACTTGTATCAGAAGGATGCTGGGTGTTTTGGGACATCAGAGAGAAGGATTAGACTTCGGGTAGGATGGTGCTCTACGTGAAGTAGTTCACGAGATGTTGATTTAGAAGAGAAGCTCGAGTTTGTATAAGAGAAGTAACCGGGTTTAGCTGGAGTGTGGTCTTTAGTGTATTAGCATGGTTTTAAATTTAAAAGGTTGAAATAAAACAAGTTTTGGAACAATGTTCTTAACTACATTTTTATAATAAATGTTTTCTTTAAGCTGCGGGGTTAGTTAAAGGCTTGAATAATTATTTTGATTTAATCAAGTTTAACAATTTTCTCAAACAAATTCTTTCTTGTGATTTGACTTTATTTTTGGGAATTAATTAAAGGTTTTAAACAATTTTTACTAAGTGATTAGTTAATGAATAATTATTTAATGTGATTAATTTAAGAATAACAAATGAAAGTAATTAAAGGAATAATTATTTAAAGTAACTAATTGAAGGTTAATTAATGTAATTAAATAAAGGGTAATTTAATTGATGACAGTATTTAAGGGTTAATGAAAGTAATTAAAGGATAATGGCTTAATATCATTAATTAAGGAGGGTAATTAATGGGAAATTACTAAATAAGATTTATCCAATGAAATTTGCTTAATGGAAGTAATTGTGGATTAATTACTTAGTGTAATTAGTTAAAGTATGGATTAATTAAGGAATTAAAGGGTTAATTAAAGGATAATTAATCAATACAAGTGATTACAAAATAATTAATTAAAGTAACTAATTAAGGATCAATGTAATAAATTATTGTTAATTAATTTATGAGAGTAATTAAAGGTTAATTTATGTGAATGGTTAAAGGTTAATTAATTCGTGTAATTAATTAAAGGCTAATTACTTAATGTACTTAAGATGATAATTAAAGGATGATTAGTTAATTTAATCGTAAATTAATTAATGTTAAGTAAGCAGGATTTAGAGGTGATTGAAGTAATTAATTTAATTTATTACGAATGGTGTGACTAATTAATCTTGCTTATGAATGACCGAACGATATTGAATGCCTTGGGTTATTGGTTATCCCGGGTGTGTGATTGGATGCTATGTGATATGGTTTTTGAATATGGATTATCTATCTGTAATGAAGTTCCAGATAAATATGTAATTCGAGATATAAATGAACAGTTTAAACTTAAACACCTTTGTTTTGAGATGATATTCGATGCGAAGTGACCGGGGTCCGGGTTCAGTAAATACCTGAAACCACTTTGATTTGTAATCTACAATAATTCTTTATGGATTTAATTTTGGAATAAATTGTCTAGAATGAAATCAATGATGTGAACTTGGTCATTTAATCTAAGTAGTAATGCTTAGATATGGTTGTAAGATGTGTATTTGACTATGGCAAGTTGAGAACTCGTAATAAGGTATGAGTTACTCGGGTTTTAAATTGTTTTATGCAGTAGTATTTTTGTTAGATGGGTTTACTCATGCTGGTTTCCAACCTGACCTGGGTGTTACTTTAATGTAATGCTCGGGTCAGACCGAGTATTATAGCTTTTCATGTTAGGCCGTTCTAGAGCTCAGGAGGCGAGCTGGATGGTAGGAACATATAGAGTTTACCGCTGTGTATTTGAGAGCTGTGTGATAATAGTCTAAGACAGATTGATACTACTGTCTAGCATATTTTGTGTATGGTTGTAACTCTGATAAATTTTATGTAATCTAACAATTATAGTTTCTTTGTAAATATTATTATGTGATATTATATTTTGATCTGCCGCGAAATGTGAGATTTTGTGATTTGTTTTCTGATCTTCTTCTACCTTCATTTTCTTTTCTTTAACAATCAGAAATTTTCGACATTCGAATGCTCGGCATTGTACTATGGACGTATAAATGTCGAATTCTCGAGGGCGAAAATTTTGAGTCGCTATATTTGGTATCAGAGTGAGGTTAGGCGAGAACCTTGGCTCTAATGGGTTTACTCATTAAGGATAGGGTCAATAATACACCATAATGAGTTGAGTGTATATAGTATATGAGAGAGTACTTGTTATTTTCTTATACAAAATATTTTTAATTGGTTTTAAAAAAACAAATGATTTTTATTCTTTGATATATAAAGCAATATTTCTTTCTAATTATTATAAATATTAAGGTAATTGGTTGTTGGATCATTGGAATTAAATAAAATAATGAGAATTATATGATTGTAGAAATACAACCAAATTGAAATTGAATGAACATAAGTTTGAAATGGATTCAAACTAGAAAATAAAATCCTGAATTTGTAGAAGTGTTTTCAGAATAAGATAGTAATGAATTGGTTTCCAGATATGATAATCGTGGTTATTATCATAAAAGGTTGTTGTGTTTAATAATGAAATGTTTCTTAAGAATTAAGTAGATATGAAATGTTTTAAGGAAATAAATATTTAGGTGAATATTACTTATTAATTGGAATTGCAGATAATTTAGATTGTGAAATTTTTAAATCTAAGTCCAGAAAATTTGGAATTTTTTTCAAAGTGCTAGAAGAAATAATAAATAGTATTATTTACATGAAAGGGTCCTATTTCAAACAAGAGTTGTTTGAAATTTTTAAAGAAATTTGTTTTGAATTAAAACCCAAGGTGTTTTAAAATTTAAAGATATAACTTGGTGTGCAAAGGAAATGAATATGTAAAATGAGGGATATACATAATATCAAAGATGATTTGAAATAAACTCTAAGTGTTGAGTTTAAATTGGAATATGATGTGAAAGCCCAAGGTGAAATAAGTCTTTGAACTTATAAGTGAGAAGAGATATTAGTAAGAAGTTTAAAATTTGAAATGGGAATTCAAATCGGGTAAAGTTGACTGGATTAAATAAAACTTAGATTTAAATTGGAAGTTAAATGGTTGAATTGAAATGGAGATATGTGTGATCTCAAAATGGTTTTGAGATTTGAAAATTGGCAATGGGTGATATTGATTGGAGTTTGGATAATTTGGATGTTAATTTACCTTGGCTTATCCTGATATCATCATATTGTTATTAATAATCTATGGAACTGTAAATTGGATTTGTTTAAATGAATTAAGAAATGGATTAAGGTAATTTATCCATTATTGAGATAAAATGGAAATTAAACTATAATTTATAATTATAAAATGGAATTACTTTGAACTTAAAAATTGGATTGCAAACTAAAATTATTTAAGAATCGGTATCAAAGTTGGAAGATAAAATTGGGTAATAAATTGGATTCTAAAAATTAAATTGTTTAAAGAGTTTTTGAAGTCTTACTTGAAACTTGTAATAAGTTAAGTAAAAGTAATTTAAAATGGAATTTTGAAATTTGGACTCAAAACTAAATTGTTTAAAGATATAAAGTTGTTAATTTAAAAATAAAGGTTGATTTGATTTAAAGGATTAAATCAAAATTAAAAATTTAACTCGAATTTATGAAATTAAAGATGGTTTTAAGTTGAGATTTGAATAGAGTTATTTCAAATTGAACTTGATTTGAATTGAATTGGAGTTGTGATTGAAGATGGATATGCATAAAATTCAAATGAAAATCTGAATTGAATTAATTTGAAGTGAAATTGGTGATTAAATAAGTTCGAAATTCAAATGGGAGGTGATTTGAATTTGGGATAGGAATTGAAGTTAATTTAAATTGAATTGAAGTTGAATCAATTTAATGGAAGTGGGAATTGGAAATGGAGATTGGGAATTGAACAGTTCGGCTCTGAACTATTTTTCAAATAAATTGTTTTAATATAAACTGTTTTAAATCTATTTTACTAGCTATTTACTATACGACCTTTCTTTTCAAACTCTAAAATATCTTATACTTTTTTTGTAACGACCCTAGATTTTAATTTAATTTAAATTGAAAATTAAATGAAATTTTGAATAAAAATTTATAAAATTAATTTTAAATGGAAGCGAGTTTCCTCGATTCAAATAGAAAATATATTAAGTCAAAGAAAAAAATATTGTAAATATTGTATATATGTGAATATATATGTATACGCGCATATATGAGGAAGCAATTGAATATATATGTATTTGATTTGAATTTAAATCTCAAATAAATGGTTTAATAATAATAATAAATATTTAAGCTAGAAAATAAATTTGACAAATCAAATAGATATATAATAAGATAAATTATAAAAGATAAAGTGATGGCACTAGAATAAAATTTAACAACATAATAAAAATAGAAATGTGTTCATATGACAAAATAACAAGGCAAAGTAATAAAGCTTTAGACAAAATAAAATAAATATATTTAAGTATAAACAAATCAAACATAATAAATACAAACAAATATAAAAGTTTTAGTATGCAAAGCAAAATAAAATAAAATAAGAGCAAATAAAAGTATTCAAACAAATAAATAAGCAAAGTAAACAAAAACAAAGTAAAATTAACAAACAAATAAAAACATACATATGCAGGCAATGCAAATAAAGTTTTCAAACAAATAAATACTAGTACAAAATAAAACATAAAACCAAGTAAACAAATACATTTATATGTATAAACAAGTACAAGCAAATAAAGGATAAAAATATAAGTATGTAGAAGCAAACCTGTAAAGTAAAATCAAAATAAAAAAATAAAAATAAATAAACATATGCATAAATAAGTACATACATGATTCAAAGAGTGTAAAGTAGATATGCAGGCAAGTGAAAGAACATTAAACAATGTAAGGTAAAGAAAAAAACAAAAGAAAAGAAAGTATAAAAGTAATCAGGCAAAAGAATGTTGCCTGTAAAAAATTGCAAAACAAAATCTTCTCAACACAAAATCTATTAGCCGAGTAAAAAAATACAAGGGTAGAGAAGAGCAAAAAGAGTTGCCAGGCAAATATATAAAATAGTATGCAAGCAAGACATGAAGGACTTAAGTCATTAATGCAAAGATGTCCTGGGTACACACCACATTACCTATCAGCCAATATACAATGGAAATATATGTGATATTGTACAAACAACACTATATCATTTGTACAAATCATTATCACTTGTAAGCTTCCATATACCAACCTGTACAAACTTAAATATAATACTCTGTACAAATATATCCCTGTAAACCTTCTCCCTATATATCAACAACTTCTTCATTTCAGTTTCATCCACCATAACTGAAAGAAGAAAAGAAAAGAAAACTGAAGCTTACCATCTTTAAAACTCGAACAATAATTCAACTGAAAACAATAGCAAGCTCTAACTTGATCAAAGATTAAAGTCTGGAGCATTCAAAGCTGGAAGTCTGGAAAGCAAAACATCAAAGTTTAAAGAAAAAAAAGTGTACAGGCTCAAAAACATCACTCTCTATTTCTTCCTGTGCAAAACATGTGAGCAAACTTTCTTTCTTTTATTTGACTTCTTTGTTTTTACCTGTGAGTAAACAAGTGATTTAAAACTCAAGTTATTTTAATTTATATATATATACACCCTGTTTCCTGTAGTATCAGTACATGTCTTGCCTTCAAAAAAAATTCAAAACCTCAAATAGAAGTAAAATCAGACTATGATGTTTAAATGAAAAATGGTTGTTAATGTATGATGAAGTTATAAAAATAGTTTCAAGGTTTTAAATTTAACAAATAGTCTAAAAATGGAAATAACAGTAAGATTTTATGTATAGGTTAAAAGATCAATAAATTCAAATTCTGTTTCGAATTACATGAATGTTTTCGTGGTCGAAAATCACGATTTTTAATATACATTTTATAATTTTTAATTTGATAATCGATTGGGAATTTTGAAAAGTTCGTTTTGGGGGTTTTGGGCGATTGTTGATGATCGACGTGATGGAGTTGGCCAATTTTTGGTCTAAAGGTGGTTCGTTTGATGGCGAGTGTAGGAAAAATAATAGAAATTTTTTCGAATGAATGAATTGTTGGGTTGAATCAAAACTAGGGTTTAAGAACCCATTTTGTTCACATTCGAAAACAACGGTGCTGCGCCATCCATGGGTGACCGGACATCACGCCACCGGTGCCAATCGCAATGTCGTACGATAGCGGAGCTTGGGTCGAAGTTTGGAGACCGCTGAGGGTCTGTGGTGGTGGCGCGAATTGATTTTCCGATGATATGCTGAGGGGTTGTTTGGGTCGAGATGACTCGATTCTGTTTTTCGAAATTCGAACTCTGAGTGCTTGTGTCGTTTTGAGGGATGAACGTTGACTCGAGGTTGGCCGCAGCTTCGACCAACAACGGCAAAATCGGCCGTGCACGTGCACGTGCACGTTTAGGCTGTTGGGTTTTGGCTGTGGGTTGCGTCATTGGGGAAGAAGATGCTGAACTCGAAGTGGAGCTCGGGATTTTCGTGAGTTGACTCGAGACTCTGGTGTTGTGCCTGAGTGAGCTAATGTTTCAGCAGTTCGTTACTTTAAAGAAAAAAAAAAGAAATAGAAAGAAGAAGACTGGGGAGAAGAACAGGATGGGTGGGAGAGAGAGAGACGCGGGGAAGCCTTGAGACAGCCTTGAGTAGAATTGGAGTTTGTCTCGGGTCGCTATCTGACTTAACGTACAACATGATTTAGTTTGGTATGTTAATAACTAAACTAAGTTAGAAATTAGTAGTTAAGTTAATATTTATTGTAAAATATTAATAAGGTAAGTGATGTAAAAATAGTCGATTAGAAATAAAGTTTCAAGATTTAAATTATTTTAATAATTTAAAAGTGGTCAATAATTAAAGAAATTTGAAATGGAGTTGAAATTTTAAATGAAAAATTTAAGCAAGTTGAAATTAAAAGTTTAAATCTAAATTTAAATCTGAATTAAAGATAATTTGAATTCTAGTTCTGAAATCAAAGAAGTTTTAATATTTAAATTGTTTAAATTTGCTTTGTGATGATAATTAAAACATTAGTTAGAAAATGTTTTAAATTTGAATTAGTGAAGATAAAATGATATGCACTCATTAAATTAGTTCAAGTGGATAATTGATTAATTTATTTAATCAAGAAATTAAGATTTGAGTTAAATTAATTAAGGTAAATTAATTTGTAAATAAGATTCATTAAATGAATAAAGAGTTGTCTTTTAAACAAATGATTAAGGTTATTTAATCAAGTAATTAAGATTTATTAAGTTACAGTTTAGAACTTAATTAATTAAATAATTAGTGATTAAACATATGATTTTAAAGGTTAATTAAATGATAATTAACAATAGTTAAATTGAGTTTAATTACTTAAGAATAGTAATTAAATAATTATGAATAGTTAATGAGGATCATTTACTTGAAATTTATTTTGATAATAAATGTGAAAAGAATTATTCATAGAAATTTAATCTGATTTAAATTAATCAAATAATTAAATTAATCCTATCTATGGATGCTTGGATTATATTGGATGGTAAACTGTTTGATATCCCTGTTATATGATGCTTTATGATTATCCTGATTTGTGTTGTGATCTATGATGAAATTTATTATCTGTGATATATATATATGTCTGCGAATCTGTGTATGAAAGATAAGCGTTATAAATTTATATCGCTTATCGAATATATTGTTGTATTTGATCTGTGATGATTGAATGATGTTGCACTATTGTGTTAAACCCTTGACCATGCTTATACACCCACCAATATGGATTTCACGAGCAAATCGATTAAGTCACAGATTTTTGAAAATAGTTTTGTATTTGAAATTTTTTTAATTCAAATGTTTTGAAAATGGATTGGGTTTAAAGTGAAAAGTTTTTGAAATGGAATTTCAAAGATGGAAATTTATTTTGAATAACTGGATTAAGTGTTGGAATTTAAATACTTTAATTTAAATTTGAATTCAATATTTGAATTGAATTCTGTAATTTGAAACTAGGGATTAATGATATTATACTAGTCATTATGAGTTAAATCATTTTTAAAGTATTATTTTTGGGAATTTGAATTTAACCCAAGGATTTCAACTCGTATAAATGAATCAGATTTCCAAAATGAAAACTGTTGTTTTCAAATGATAAATACTTTTAGATAAGAACCGAAATTCCAGTTAATTAGGGGAATTTCAAGATTGAATAGAGAAATGATTTTCCTAAGTTATGAATGAATTCTTTTTGAAAGCTATGAATTAAATCTGTTTATTTTTAATAGATTTAAATTGATGATTTGTTTAAATCAAATTGAAAAGAAATTGTTTTGAAGGCTATAAGTTAAATCTTTGATTTAAGGATTTAACGAGTTAATCAAATTGAAATGAAGATTGATTTGGAAAATCTGTGAATGAATCTTTTGTTTAAAAGATTAAAATGTGAAAATTGTTTAAACCGTTAAAGGTTGTGAAAATGAATCTTTTTGTTTAAAGATTGAAAATGGTAATTTGTTAAGCCATTTGAAGAAAAGTTTTGGGTAATAAGTTGTGACTTAATTGAAATCCCATATCCATATATTTTTTAATATTGCGCTCACTATTCGGGTTAGCCGGGAAAGGACCTTTGGGTCGTATAACCCATTCTGAATATGTGATTCGACGTTATGGATAGCATTTGAAGACCGGTGATGAAGACCGGGTATTTGCGAAAGCGATAGGATGACCTATCGATTGTCTCTGCACTGGGTAGTTCCTGGTATAGAGACTCCATATGTGATGGGAAGTCCGAACGTGATTAGTGAATATCCGGATTGCAAGGACTTCTTTGTAAGTGCCTTCGGTTCTGTTCGAACCCAGAACAGACTTGTATGGATTGTTATGTCTGACATTACAATTTGAGATATAAAGCTGATTTCTTTCAAATATATTTCTGTTGGTGGCGGAGAATTTATTCTCTTAGCTTAACACCCTTCTCTGAGACGTACGAGCTCAGAGGTTATATAGTTGAAGTTATCAGCGATATATTCCCAATTTTGGTAATGTGACATACCGAGTGTTGCTGTAAATGATCATTGTGTTGATTATTTGTGATAGGATCATTTATTTGATCGTCTATCTTGGTGATCATTTCTATGATCATTTGTTGACCCAAAGCACGGCTTTTGTATAAAGTGTGTTTTTGTGGACGAGACTTCGTCGAACTTCACAAACCAGAAATGGTCGAAACAGGAATTGTGCGGCAAGGTTTCCAGGGATCGCTTCCCTAGGGTATGACCATTCCTTCTGGAAAAGGGTAGTATCATGGTATGGAGCCCAGATACTTACTCATGTTGAAACACTTATTATTATGGTGTGATGTTGGTTAGAGAGCTCACGTTTAAAGGTCCCAAAGGACCGGGGGTGGTATATGTGAGGGTTTGTAATATTCCTTGGGAAAAGGGATTCCCGGCTTTGTTTAGCGGAGAACGGTGGTTCTCGGGGCGTCCATCCAGAGGCGTTTTCATGTGGCAATGGGAAGTTCCTTGGCCTGACCATTTGTTGGAAAATCCATTCTTCAAATACGAGCCTTGTACGGTTTTAGTTGTATAACCTGCTATGGAATACGGCGGTAACCCGCTATTGAACATGGTAGCTATAGTAGGCATAGTTCGAAATGTCTATGTCGGCTAAGATTTATATCTTTATTTTCGAAATGAATTCTCTCTATACTATGCACTAGTAATAATATCAAATGTTCTTTTTAATGCGTATCAAGCATCTTTGACTATCATAAGGAGAAATCTCCTCCGATTCTGTGTTTGCATTGTGTGTGTGTGCGGGAGGCCTTATGGTAGTCTCATTTTAAAAAGCATTGCGAATTGACTTTGAAAATCTTTTGTTGAATGTTTTAAAAGATAAACTGTTTTTGTTTCTCACACCAGTCCCACGACTGATCCGGAGTTTATTGTTTCTTTCCTAAACTCTGGGTGCTCATTATTTTCTACACGAGCAGTCTAGAGTTGGGTTTTTCAGATAGTCAGGTTTAGTAGGTTATCTGGAGTTAGTTCAGTCTTTGGATCGCATCAGTCTTGCTGAGCTTGGTGCATCGTTATTGGGGGTTCGAGCTATTGCTGGATTGATTCTTGGAGATGGAGTTGCAGTTCTCGGAGTTCTCTTTTGAAGGCTATCTTAGAGTTATATTGTTCCGCTGCTAGATGTTATATATCGTTTTCTTTTCCGCTGCTATTTATTGTATCATATCTCTGATGTATATTGACATGTATTGTATCATCTGTTGTAGCAGATATTGTATCAATGCTGTTATAAGCTCCGGCGAATCAGATTTGAACGGTCGAATCTATGGCATTCGAGTACGAAATGAAGTATGGATGTCGATTTTCGAGCGAGCAAAATCCGAGTCGTTACATTTTTACAATTATTTTGGAAATTAATTATTACTTTACATCTGTTTTACAAACTAATTACTATTTTACAACTATTTTGTAACTATCCTACTATTTAACTATTTTACAACTATTTTATAATTAATTAACTATTTTTCATCTATTTTAAAACTAATAACTATTTTCAACTACTTATCTATTTTAAAAAATTTCAAACTATTTTCTTAATACAAGTTGGTCAGAATGCAAACTTTCTATAATTGAATTCCAATTGAGATAATAATTGAAGAGTTAACCCAAATGGAAATTGGGAGAAAATTGTGGTTGAGTGATTAGAATCAAAATGAAGTTGAATAGAAAGATAATTGGTTTAGCTAATGATCAATGAAGATAAATGCATAGGACGTACGTATATTATTCTATTCGTATAATGATTTGATCCAGATTCAAGCGCAGAGTTTCGAGATAGCATATCAATCCGGGTTAGGATTTTTCACTCCATTTTCGACGGTGAACCCTGGTTATGGATTTTTGACTGATTCTGGAAATTCTCTATCATAGTTAAGCTATGCATGGAGAATGGCAGTTTCTGATCAAGAAACTAGATCAGAGTCCGCACTAGGAAGTTGGGTGGACGATACTAGTTCAGAAGTGAAATTGTGTGATCGAGTGAGTGATCAGATTTGATATTGCGTACGAATGGTATATGTACATCGTACGTGCTTGAATGAAATTGGTATTGAAATTTTGAAAGAAATGAAAGATGACTTTTGGAAAGAAAAGTATCTTTTGAGAAATATATAAATAAAGGTGGAAGATTGATATCTTTTGAAATTCACTTTTTGAAAAGTAAGTGATATGGCAAGTAACTTTATAAGAGAAAATAAAATTTGAATATTTGATTTGGTATAAATAAATTCATATATATATATTTGTTATATATGATAAGCTCTCCCCATGATTGAATCTAGAACCAGAAGAAAGGGTTTTTGAAAATATTTAAAGTATAAAAGTGGAATCTATATAAGTGATCCAAAGACTATTTTCAAGTTGGAAAGGATAAGTTTTTTTTGTGTGTGTATGTTTGTGTAAATGGTTTCTGAGAATTATTTTGGAAAAGGTTTTTTGAACCTATGGATTTGGAAAAGGCTTTTGATTTATGGAAAAATCAATTTTGGGAATTTGGAAAGCCAAGTTTGGAAATATCGATTTGAGATATTGGTTTTGGGTAAAGGAGATTTTGATGTAAATCATAAAGGGTATGATTTGAAAGATATTATAAGTGTATAGTATAAAATGTTTTGAGATTGGCTCTGGGGAAAAAGGCACTCCAAATGAAATGAACTTCATTAGGAGATCCACGGGGTGGGTCTGCCTTGAGCCCTAAGAGGGAAGCTCTAAATTGAATCTTGGGAGAAAGTCCGGACAAACTGAAGTTCTTGAGGATTTTGTGTTGTGGGTAGCGAAGTCGGGGGCGCTGATGCCTGTAGAGACATTTGGGTTATGCTGCGATGATAGTGTAACTCGATGTCACTACAATCTACTGTGGACCATAGCGGAAGTCGTGTGCGCCGTGAGAGTCAACAGTCTACATTTGATTTTTCTGTGATGGCAACGTAACATCGGTAGACTGCGACCTATGGTGACATAGCGAAAGTCAAGAGGCCGTGAGAGCCTAAGGCTACATTAGGACTTGACTGATATAGTCTACGACCTATGTAGAAGCGGCAAAGTTTCATTTGGCAGCGGAAATCAAGGGCGCTGATGCCTATAGCTACATGGACTTTTGCCATGATGGCAAAGTAACCCGGGATGTAACTTCAATCTGTGACGGGTTCCATGGCGTAATCCAGGGGCGCGGGGTGCCTACAGTTACCTATGGATTTTGCTGGGATGGCAATGTGACCATCGGGTTAACTGCGACCATAGAGGGGGTGATGATTTCCAGAGCATTCTCACCAAAGATGTTTCCTCTATTTTCAAAAAAAAAATCTATATTTTCACTAAAATATTTCCCAAGTATTTTTACCGGGTGTTGAAAACGGGTCTGCTAAGTACTTATAGATTTTCAGTCCTATGCTTGATCAACATATGACCGAATTTCTGTAAGAACAAGGATGGATTGATTGAGACATCGGGTTATAAAACATATTTTTATAAAGCTATTTTGATAGTATTATATAGATTTTAAAGTATTTTAAAGTTTTGAATAAAAAGAAGTTTATAGTTAAAAATGTTTAAAGGATAATTTTGAATCCTGGTTTCGTTCCTTTTCGATGACGAAAAGATTTAAAGGGGGGAGGAATGTGATAACCCAGATTTTTTTGGACATCTGTTAATTGGAAATTAACATGATTAAATTTATTAAAATACTAATTTGAAAAATTGAATATATAAAATTATGATAAATGTCTGGACATCCCGGAATTTTGGGCAAATAAATATGTAATAATTTCTTTTATAAATCATTTATTATAATCTGAAATTTATTATTTTCCTAAGCAAATATAATATGTATTAATTTGAATATATATAAGTAGATTTTATAAGGAGAAATTGGATTTTAAATTCAAATGTAAATATCTTAGCATTTATAATTGCAGATTATATTTATTCTTTTCCTAAGCAAATAAAGAGAAGTTTAAATATTAAAAATACTTAAAACATTTATAAATATAAAACTAAATGGAAAATATTATAAATATATATATATATATATATATATATATATTAAAAACATATTAATACACAAAATTACAAATGTAAACTAATTCTTTATGCTTTATAACAAGTGTAAACAAATTATAAAATGCAATTACAAGTGTAATTTATTTCAACAAGTGTCATTATCTTCTTTTATTTTTGAAAATAATAAATAAAATGATTAAACTAGGCTATAAATTATCTCTACCCTACTCTTTTCTTTCTTTTATCTTTTCACAAAACAAAAAAATCTGTAAAACTAAACCAGAAAATAAAATCAGAGAAATCAAATTCAAACTACTTCAATCTTCCACAAGTTCTCATACCTGAACCAACCTAAGATTCAAAGGATTCAAAAACTCAGTTTCAAATTTAAACAAAGTAGCTCAGTTTCAAAATCAAGTGGCAAGACAAATTCCAGTTTCAAAAATCATCTTCCAGGATCCTCTGTTCATCTTTTAACTGTGAGTAAACAATATTATTTAAAAGTTTAAATCTGTTTAAATAATCCTAATCATGCAATAAAATTCCTAAAGTAGGACAAATGATAAGGGATTGCATGAATGAAAATATTAATGCATGTTTATATATAGGCTGATATTGTATGCATGTCTGTAGTCTTGTACATCTTCTTTCTTCTTAAATTCTTAGGCTTGAAATTAGTTCAAAAATCAATCTCTCCTCCCCTGATCTTCTATATTGTTCCATATATAAACAAAATTTGTTCGTAATAACAAGATAACTGATTTAAAAATATTTGCAGTAAGAATCTGATGGTTGTTTTAATAAAAAGGAAGAAGAACATTGAAATTCAAATCATACCAAAATTTTGATTTAAAAGAATTCTGGTTTCATGTATATAATCTATTTCATTTTCGAAAACTAGGATTTTTAAAAATGGAATCATGAATTTTATGTTTATGAATCATGAGATATTGTATGTTGATCAGAAATAGGGTTTCGAGTGATTTTTGGTGATCAACGAGATTTGAATGGTCGGTGTCACTGCTGGAGGAGGTTCGGGACTCAAGTGCCGTGGAAAAAATGGCATAAGGTTTTATCGAGCACCGAGGGTGATAAACGGAGTTGATTTAGGGTTTTAGGTTGAGTTTTGGACGGGTTTGTTTATTGGGTGTTCGCGGCGACGTGATAGTGTCGAGGTGGACCGTAGATGGGGGAAAAGGAAGAGGGAGGTCAGGTGAAGATTCTGGCAAGAGGGCGGGGTCTCCGATGGTCGAAAATGGCAAGGCGAGGTGGATCTCGACGATGGGTTCAGGAGTTGGCAGTTGTTCATTTGCTCGATATCGAATTTGCGAGTGGTTCGTCGACTTAAATAGTCGGGTCGACTCAGTGGTAGATAGTCGATGTGTGGATGGTCGGAGCGTGGTTCAAAGCCGGCCAGGTGAAGTGTGCACATGCACGTGTGCTACTTGTATCAGATGGATGCTGGGTGTTTTGGGGGCATAAGAGAAGAAGGATTAGACTTAGGTTAAGATGATGCTTTGCGCGAAGTAGTTCACGAGATGTTGATTTAGAAGAGAAGCTCGGGTTTGTATAAGAGAAGTAACCGGGTTTAGCTCGGGTCTGGGCTTTAGTGTATTAGCATGGTTTTAAATTTAAAATGTTGAAATAAAACAAGTTTTGGAACAATGTTCTTTACTACATTTTTATAATAAATGTTTTCCTTAAGTTGTGGGGTTAGTTAAAGGCTTGAATAATTATTTTAAATTAATTAAGTTTATTAATTTTCTCAAACAAATTCTTTCTTATGATTTGAATTTATTTTTGGGAATTAATTAAAGGTTTTAAATAATTTTTACTCGGTTATTAGTTAATGAATAATTACTTAATGTGATTAATTTAAGAATAACAAATGAAAGTAATTAAAGGAATAATTAGTTAAGTAATTAATTAAAGGTTAATTAATGTAATTAAATAAAGGGTAATTTAATTGATGATAATAATTAAGGGTTAATGAAAGTAATTAAAGGATAATGGCTTAATATCATTAATTAAGGAGGGTAATTATGGGAAATTACTAAATAAGATTTATTTAATTAAAATTACTTAATGGAAGTAACTGAGGATTAATTATTTAGTGAAATTAGTTAAAGTATGGATTAATTAAGGAATTAATTAAAGGGTCAATTAAAGGATAATTAATCAATTCAAGTGATTATAGACTAATTAATTAGAGTAATTAATTAAGGATCAATGTAATAAATTATTGTTAATTAATTTATGAGAGTAATTAAAGGTTAATTTATGTGAATGGTTGAAGGTTAATTAATTTGTGTAATTAATTAAAGGCTAATTACTTAATGTAATTAAGATGATAATTAAAGGATGATTAATTAATTTAACTGTAAATTAATTAATGTTAAGTAAGCAGGATTTAGAGGTGATTGAAGTAATTAATTTAATTTATTAGGAATAGTGTGACTAATCAATCTTGCTTATGAATGATCGAATGATATTGAATGCCTTGGGTTATTGGTTATCCCTGGCGTGTGATTGGATGCTATGTGATATGGTGCTTGAATATGATTATCTACCTGTAATGAATTGCCAAATAAATATGTAATTCTGGATATAAATGGAATTGTTTAAACTTAAACAGCTTTGTTTTATGATGATATTGGATTCGAAGTGGCCGGTGTCGGGGATCAGTAAATACCCGAAACCACTTCGATTTGTAATCTAAAATAATTCTTAATGGATTTAATTTTGGACTATATTGGCTGGAATGAAATAAATGATGTAAAGTATGTCATTTAATCTGAGTAGTAATGCTTAGATATGATTGTAAAATGTGCATTTGATTATGGCATGTTAAGAACCTGTAATGAGGTACGAGTTACCCAGGTTTTACGTAGTTTTATGCAATGGTATTTCTTGTTAGATGGGATTAGTCATGCTGGTTTCCAGCCAGACCCGGGTCTTACTTTGATGTAATGCTCAGGTCATACCGAGTATTACATCTTTTCAGGTTAGGCCGTTCTAGAGCTCAGGAGGCGAGCTGGATGGCAGGAACATATAGAGTTTATCGCTGTATATTTGAGAGTTGTTGTGATTTAGTCTAAGACAGATTGATAATACTGTCTAGCATATTTTGTGTATGGTTGTAACTCTGATAAATTGTACGTAATATAACAATTACAGTTTCTTTGTAAATATCATTACGTGATATTATATTTTGATCCACTACGAAATGTGAGATTTTGTGATTTGTTTTCTGATCTTCTTCTACCTTCTTTTTCTTTTCTCTAACAATCTGAAATTTCCGACATTCGATTGCTCGATATTGTACTATGGATGTATAAATGTTGAATTCTCGTGGGCAAAAATTTTGGGTCGTTACACTAATATACCACTAAATTCATTTATGTTATATAACAGTTTTACGTTTATTTATAGTGTATTCACAAATGTTTTAATTTAAAATTATTTACGTATTAATTATAATTCAATTGAATGTTCAATTTTCATTTAATTACCATTTATATATTTGTAAAAACATTAAGTACGAGTCTTATATGCTATTTTAGAGTCATCCGCTATATCCTGCTATATTTTTGCTGTATTCCCGCTGTGACTTTTTGCACCTCCGCCACATTGAGTCTGCCGAGCACTTTAACTGCACAGCTTGATGGATCCATATCTAAAATAAGTAACTTGTAGGAGTAGTTTATTACAAAGCCTTTAAATACCAATTCAAATCGTTGTATTGCATAGCATCATATCCATAAATTTCTTTCAAAGCCAACTGCTATCCGGAGTATGTATAATAACAAAAAAGATTTTAATCAAATTCTCTTCTGGACTCGGTCATAACTTCTTTCATTTTTTTTATTGAAGCATCTCTGATTTAATCAACAATCAAAGATTTTGCAAATCCACCAGAAATATGAAATTTATTAACACCGTTTAATCCAACACCGCATGAATGTTCAAGATTACAAGTTCTAATAAAAAAAGGCAAAAGCTGCCTAGGATCTGAAGAAGCATTCATAGTGAACTTACAACCTTCTTTAGACCACAAGCAGATAATAAATATTCTTTCAAGACAAATCTTGACAAAAATCAAATCATACTCTTCTTTTATTTGATATACCATCAGAAACTCCCTAAAATCTTCAGCACCATTGGAACAATAACTAATAAAATTCAAGACTTATTTGAGATCTTTTTTCATAATATCTTTTAAATAACAACATGACTCAACATGAGAATTAACACTCAAAACATGAATCCAAATTGAAGTACTTTGATGACTAGAAATAATCAAAAAGTTACTATCAACATCTAACTCCAAGGCATGAATGTTGGACTTAACATTGAAAACAAAAGGGAATTTTCTTGTACATTTGAATGCATAATTCAGTAAACAAATCCGAATTAGTGTTGATACTAATGACCTTATTTTCTAGATTATATGATATACCAATAGAATAATGAGTAAGGTGTGGTTAATAATCACATATATTGTTTTTAACACCTATCGAAGAACAACCAATGCCAAGCCGAAGAGCATAGCTATTTTCAGTAAAAAGAGTACAAGAATATTGTTACCAACATTCATGCAAAAACAAAATGAAAAAAGAAAACGTAACCAACATATAAAAGAATACATATGCACTTAAATATAAATACTGCTAGAAAAGTGTAAGCATTACTATATAACAACAACAAAAATGCTAAATACTCATATCATTATAATGTTACAATGATAAACATACATAAAAAGCTAAAAGTACATAGCATCGAATTATGAACTATGCTATAACACAACATATTGAAATCATACCCACTTGCACCTCTCATGCTTGAACCCAATTCAGACATATTATATTAAAATGATTTACAAATTTCAAAATGACGTCTATATATTAAGAAAAGAAATCGATGTACAACTACAAAAGTAAAATTGATAAATTAGGTTAAAATTACATGTAATACTATTAATTGAGAACGGAAAAAAAATCCGAATCTACACTGAAAATTCGATGAAATTAAACATGATTTTAATTTCCATTACACATTAAAAGTGAAAGAAACGAGGGAAAACAAGAAAAGATAAAACGAAGGAAATTAGGTTGTGCAAATTTGACCAAAGGTCCATATTTTCTAAGCCCATGCATAAAAAGTCCCTACTCATACATGTATGTAAATTAGATTTCTACTTTGTTATTTTTTTTTATCAAACTACCTCCTCACAGAAAATCGGTCCGGCATTGAAATCAGTGGTAAAAGCAGCATAAATTAGCCAAAAATTAAAAATAGGGACCTAATTTTCATAGCATTTTCGAAAGGTACTTTTCTTTATCATTTTTTAATTCCGGAGAGCTGTCAGTCTTCCTTTGAATAAATTTGTTCCGTTAAAATTTTTAAATCCATGTATTTTAGCTCAAATTAATTGTGAAGTATGTCCATCATTTCCACTAATTAATTGTTAATTGAAAAAAAGTCTTTATTATACATTTATTTTTCAATGTTGTTTGTTTTGATTGTTTATAATTTGGGAATTTTTTTTTAAAGGACAAACTAAAGTAAATAATTAGTTTTAAGGACAAGCGCACAAAATTTTTACCGTAAGGACTAAACCCAAAGCCTAGATACAATTTCAAACAAAACAAAGTATTTCGTTCGTCTTCCTCCTCCTTCCTTTCACTCAGAATTTGACGAAAGTTTTGCTTGAAAGGAAAAATGGCACCGCAAACCAGAAAAAAATCTACATCTCCAAGACAACTTGAAAAATCGACAGTCGATGAACAATGAGCACCACAATCGACAGTCCATGAAAACTAATTACATCGGAAGTGAAGAAACAAAGTGAAAATCAGAATGTCGAATCACTTCCAACAGCAGATATTCAAGAAGAAGACACAATGATAGAAGAGGAAAATCTACCTCCAGTGCAAACGATACCGATGACAATAAAGGAAAAAAGCAACAAGTTAAAACTTAAAAAACCTACATCAGTAGAAGAGGAAAGGAAAAATAGAGAAAAAAGAATAAAGAGAAAACATAAAAAAAGACAGAAATTGAAAGCAGACCAGAAATAAGTGAAAGTATACTAGAGAAGGTAACTGATATTATAAAATAAAATATAACAAAATTAGTATAGTTTTGCTATAGTAACATTGAATTTTTTTGCATAGAACAAAGAAGAGAACATGCAGCAACAAATACCTGCAGAGAAAGCAGTTGAAGACAATATGCAAAAAAGAGAACAAAGAACAAAAGGAAGAAATGAAAAAATGATTCAGAACAAAATACAAACAGAAACCAAGGTAACTGAAATTACAAAATTATAAAATTAACACTAACAATTTCATACTGTTAATGTATTCTAATATTGTCAAAAATGTTAAACAGGAAAAATCTTAGAAAAAAGAAGGGAAAAGCTGCAAATGAAGAATCAGAAGAAGAACAACTCAATTTGGTAAAATAGGAAACATAGTAACTTTATAGCATGATAAATATTGCAAAAATAATACATGTAAATCATTTGGTAAAAAAAAAGGATGATAATTACAACAAACTGATACCTAATTACAATTAGTGGAAAATAGGCATAAGGACAAATTTTGAAAAAAATTAGACTGAAGGACAACAAGTTTCATTTTTAGGCTGAAGGACAAACTTTAAAAGTAATTAGGCTGAAGGGCAATGCTAGTTAGAACTAGCATTTTGTATATTGTAAAAACTAAATAAAATGCTAGTAAGAACTAGCGTTTTGTATAGTGTAAAAACTGAATATAATGCTAGTTTGAACTAGCATTGTTCTTTAGCCTAACTTTTTTCAAAGTTTGTCCTTCAGTCCAAAAATGAATCTTGATGTCCTTGAGACAAAAATTTTATCAAAGTTTGTCATTTTCCCTAATTCGCTCTTACAATTAATAGTCATTATCATTTAGCATAAATTTTTTGATAAAATAATAATCAGTAGCATTTAGTTGAAGTCTGATATGTACAAAAAATTGACACCTATTTACAAAAAAACTGATACCTACTTATAAAAAACTGATACCTACTTAAAAAATGATACGTGGTTACAGAAAACCGATACCTACTTAGTATAAACTGATACCTATTTACTTAGTATAAACTGATAGATATTATGTAGCAGTTTTAGAAGTATTTCAGCCATAATTTTTTAAAAATTGATACCTACATTTAGCAAAAATGATACCAAATTTTGGCTAGATAAAAATACCATATTTTATCTCATGTTTATGGAAACTGATACCACTATATCATGCTATATATTGTTTTGTTTCAATGTTGTTTTTTTCACTAATAACTTAATGTCACATTTTCATGAGATAGGACGATAATGATTTTTTCAATCCATGTAATGAAACCATGCATACAACATCAAAACAAACAAACAAACAAATGGATAGCAAAATCTGAAAATGTTAAGCCAGAAACTGCTTATAGATGTGGCTTACAAGCTGTCTTCAAGATATTAAAACTGGTCAAAGAAAAAATGGACTGACCAAAAAGAAATTTGACATCTTAAAGAAGACACCTTTTTACAACTTCTTCAAAGTCATCTATGAAGAAAAAATAACAATGGAAGAATGCAAAAAACATCAACAAAACTTGGGTGCTTTATAGAGCTGTTACTGTATGGAAACCGATAGCTTCGTCTTAGGAGAAGAAAAAATGAAGGTCACTGCCAAAGATATAAGCTTGTGTTTGGGCTGCCATTAAAAGGAATAAATATAGAACCAACAAAAAAATTGACGAGCAAAACCATTCCACCAGACTGCAAGGAGTTTGCAACTAGAAACTTTGGCACATGTACTTACAAAACGAGAAATATTTTGAAAAGAGGAATAAAACAAAGAAATGTCAAAAAGGAAAAAAGAAAATGAAAAAGATCCGCCTTTATTGATAATAATGCAAATACTATCGACATTTTTCTTTCTCAACAACCAACAAAAACTAAGATGGGGTATTCTACCCTATTTGATTGATAGTGAAACAATGCAAACTGTCTCACAGCCAGAAATAATAGAGATTTTTTTTAGTAAATTTGTCAAAAAGTTTATCTCCAAGCCAAGAAACATGTTTGGATGTTCCATGCTTCTATTAATAAGATGTGTTATGCAGAATATTATTAGTTGAAAAAAATGTTATATTAAACATTCTTATCTAATTATATCTTTAAATGTTTATAGTACTGCATCTGTGAGAAAATGAACCTCATCCAACCAAGAAGGCAACTTACTGAAGATTTAACCAGATTTGCACGATGGGATGTAAGAAAACTCAAAGACATTGTTGTGAAACAATTTTTGAATGATACAAAAGTTGGCAATGTAGGTTAAAATTAATTCTTACTTGCACTAGTGAGTATCAGTTTACATTTTATGTTCTTTTCGTCTATAGTATCAGTTTCAACACATAGAATAATTTTTTTGTGTTTGTATATATCAAATATGCCTCTTTGCAGTATCACTTTAGCTTCTGATTAGTATCAGTTTCAATGTGTTCCTTTAAATTTTTGTTTCCATAGCATCAATTTGTCCTCAACATAGTACATCTTGTCATTTTGCACAGCATCAGCTATAATATACAATAATACTTGGGATCATTTTTAACACTGCCACAATCAATTAGTAAGTGTACATAGTATCAATTTCATTACTATTATATTTTCTTCTATTAAACTAATGACTTAGTAATATCAGTTATAACTTATAAGTTACAAAATAATATAATAAAAATTTGCATTTAAATTTTAAAATAAAATTACTATTTCAATTACACAGGTAAAAAAAATAAGCACTATTCTTCCACATGAACACAAGCTACTCCAAACAGCATCAACAAAAGAAGAATCAAGCAACAAAACAAAAGAGAACCAACGGAAAAAAAGAAAAAACGAAGATGCTGAACAGAGTACACAATGTTTTGAAGATTTAGTAAGCCTTAATATTTTGCAAATGCACATTAAAGATATGGAAGAAGAAGGTGAGAAAACAAAGAAGCAATTAGAGAAAGAAAAGAAGTTGAGGATAGAGGTGAAAAAAGAAAATTTGAAATTGAAAGAACGACTGAAAGAACTCAAATCAAGACTGGAAGAAAATGAAAAGAAAAATTCAGAAGTTGAACTAGAAAATAAGCACATGGAAGTTGAACATGACAACATTCTAAATGAACATGCACACGAAGAAACAGAAATAGAACACAGGGGAAAGAAATTCACAACCGAAAACAATGAAGGTGAGAATGAAGACAGAAATGCTGAGTCTGATGTAGAAAAAGTTAACACAACAACTAAAATAAATGAAGAGGTATGTTTAAATATAGAAGTCCAAAATGAAGAAAATACATTCACAGCTAAAAAGATTGAACAAGAAAATCCAGAGTGTCAACAAGAACCTACAATGTGTCAAGCAAAAATAATAGAAATGGACAAGTACATGATTTTTTATTATTGAAAACAACACTGTTTGATTCGAATTCATGCTTTCTTATATTATAACTAATTATGAGTATAAGTTTAAATAAACTAGTACCTAATTGAATTAAAAAATGACACCTACGTTCCATTTCTTATAACTTGATGGTATTTAAATTGAACTATTTATGTTGACCATCATTTAGTAGAAAACTGATACCAAGATAATGTAGAATTTATATGTATCAATTTTTGATTAGAACTGATGGTTGGTTATTTTACAAACAGTTTTCAGTATTAAATAAATCAAAACCGATACCTATATGTATGAAAAACTGATACTTGCTTTTTGTATGAAAAACTGATATGAATGCAAAAATGATACCCATAAACTGCCACTATCAACATTATTGATACTAATAACATTATATTCATTCACCAATAACAAAAATTGATAGCGTCTTATTGTTAATATAGATTCTCAACTGAAAAAATGTAGAAGAAGTTGAAGACACAACTGCTGACACTAATACAAAAAAGTGCACCAAACAAGTGAAAAAGAAAGTACATGCATGAAGACTGAAACATAAACTCAAATGGATGAAAATGTGCTCCAACCAAATGAAGAAAAAGCTATAGATAGAAAAGAAAACAGTGAAGTCATGTTGAACAAAACAAATGAAAGAGCGTTGCAAACAAATGAAGATAAAACGGCGCAAAAAGAAATAAAAGAGGCTCAAAAATTGAAAGAAAATAGCAGTAAAGAGAGCAAAGTTGCATAATACAGTGATGTAGTACTAAACCTAACACCTCCATCTTTCAATTTCAATATCACACAACAGTTGCAAGAGGGAATAACAGAAAAGGACAAAGAAAACAAAGCAGCAAAACCTCCTGATCGGAAAAGGAAACAAACAGTTCATAAGCCATCTTCTTATATGAAAAGAACAAAAACAAGAGAAAGGAAAAGGAAAAAAAAAGAAGAAAGCCCCATCTTTGAACGTGGTCAGAAAATGAAAAAAACACCGAAGAAACAAAAACCTGAAGAAAATGAAAATGAAGAAAAATTAGAAGAAAATGAAAATGATGAAAAAGAAAGTGCAAAAGATCAATCCTATTGGCAATTCAAGTAATAGAGCCAACACTATCAAATTTAGGACTAGGACACTGCAGCAAAACTTTGGCATACTTGAATATAGAACAACAAAATACAATCAAAACTTTCTTTGCTATGACATCATCAAATGAGTAAGTTTACAAAAATATATACTAATTTTGCTGGTTAAAATAACATTGTATAATTGATATGTGCCCTATTTTCTTAAAACAGAGATATAACATGGACAGATAAAGACACATTAAAGGAGGATGTACAATAACAAAAAAAGTACTACGACAACTTCTTGAACAAAATGCCACACATGGATCGGTATACACTTTTTTGTTTCTTAATAATACTGCTACTAATAAAAATAATTACAAAAAAATAATGTCTAATAGCTATTTCCAGTGCTATTTATACCAAAACTGATGCCTACTTATAACCAAAAATGATACCTAATTACTATATGTTACGAAGTGGTGGTCTATTAGTTGAATTATGTATTAACCGTCATGTATGACAAAATAAATACCAAAATAGTGCAAAACTAATTCATTGTAGCAGTTAATATCAATTCATACTTTTGTTTTCTATTAGCAATTGATTTAATAGCATGTTCAAAAATGATACTAAGTCAATGCAAAAATGATACGCAGAAGTTGTTTAATCATATTACATGCTTATTTTTCTTTTAATTGGTAATATATACCACTATTAAAATAAAAGATACTAATTATTATCGAATATTATTTCACCGATAACAAAAACTTACATTTTCTTGTTGTTAATATAGATAATTGATTGGTATTTATCTAAATGTGGGTTGAAAGAGCACAACTATGCATTCACAATAATAATGACAGTAAATAAAAATTTAATAAGCTATAATTTCATATATGCTACATATGTGTTGAATTCTAACTTATTTGTTTTATTTAACAACAATCTATAGTTTTCAACATACATGGAATTATAAAATCTTTAGTGCTGCCTTTCCTTGAACAAATCGTGGATGATGAATACACAGATGCTATATATTTCCCATTGCATTGTGAATACCATTGGACACTAGTAACTTTAACATACCCAACAATGCAATGGAGTCATCTAGATTCTAGACGTCCTAGAAGAAATTCTAATGAAAGAGACAACCATAGTCTAAAGCAGGCAATGATATTGGTATGACATATTTTTGTTATGAAGCAAAATAATTTAATTAAACAAATCGGACATTATCTAACTTTGTACTGTTTCGTTTTCAATAGAGAAATAAAATCGAAGAAATGCTGAAAGAAATTTGGAAAAAGAAAAATATACAGGATAAGGAAGTGAAGGCAAATGAAATGCATCAAATACCATGTGCACAACAAGGATCAGACGCGTAAGTTGTTTATGTTGTTCAAAATGATACTTACTGACAGCTAAACTGACATTGTAAATTTTCTTTTAAACTAATACCTAGATACACAAAACTAATACTGCAAATATTTTTTTAAATAGGCTTGACTGTGGTATATACGTGATGATATTCGTCATATCATTGAACAAAAGTCAAATACCACTCAAAATAGCCCCTGAACAAATGCTGAAATCTAGAGCAAGAATTGTGCATGAGATATTGACTGACAAAGAGCACTGCTGGAGCTTAGCCAAGTTCATGTATAGTTTGGAAGAAGAAAGAAAAATGAAGAAATCAAACAATTTGCAAAAATGTAACCGATAACCTGTCAAGTAAAGAAGAAGGTGCAGAAATTGAGAATTTTGTGTGTTAAAGTAAATCATTGTATTGTTTCACAATTAAATTTGATACTTATGAAGTAATATTGATGCTCTATTGCAAGTTGGTACTTATGAAGTAATGATGTTCTGTTCTTAAAACAATGCTGATCTTACTTGTAAAAACAATGATAATCTGCTGGAATGATTTGTTGTAATTGATGTTCTTTTCTTTACCTATTTGTTTATATTATGTAATGACCCAGAATTTTTGAACCCGAAAATTCCAAATAGTTATGAAAAAGAAGAAAAAGATAGAAGAAAGAAAAACAGACATACCAATATCTTACATTCGTAGCAGATGAAATATAATAGTAAATAATAGCAGTTATACCAAAGAAAATAGTATTTATCAATTTACATCAATATATCTGAGACATGTTGAATTGTATCTATCCAATGTGAACAAATACATTTGGTACCAACCGTGAATTAATTAATCCTTAATTACTTGATTAATTAGCTTTGATTGTAACTTAATTGCTTAATTAATAAACCTTTAATCATTAATTAATAATCTAATTAATGATTTTTAATTACCAATTGATTAATCCTAAATCAATTGTTTATTAATCCATAATAATTAATTAATTAAATTAACTAATTGTTCCTTAATTACCTCGTTGATTTAATAAATTTCAAATCGTTAATCTTAATTAAATTTTAAGATAAAAACATTTCTTAATTATGACTAATTTGTCATTAACAAATACATTTGAAACAATTTACTTTAAAATTTACTTTAAAATTTCATTTCAAATATGAGATTTAAAATGAATACCACTTAACTTAATCAAAGATTAAATAATTAAAAACCCCTTTTAAATTACATAGTAAAGAAATGGTTGTTTTATAAAAGAAATTTATAAGAGTTTAATCCAACTTCATTTTTAAATTCAAATAATTTAAATTTACACTTTAACATACAAAATTTGTTTAAATCTTTCAAATTTAAAATTTCTTTTATTTCAAACTGAAATACAAATTTAAATATTTGATTTTTAGATTTAAACTTAATTTTGAAACTTAATTTTAAAACTTTATTTTAAAAATTCAAACTACTTTACCATTTAAAATAGTTTAACAATTCAAGTTTAAAACTTTATTTTTTTTTATTTAAAACTGAGATTTAAACCTAAACTTGAATTCTAGAATTTCAATTTTGATTTAAAACTTAGTTTAAAACTCTTGCTTTCATTTAAAAACTTCAGTTTTTAAAATTTTAAACAATCATTACTGGTTACCGTAAAAACCTGTAACAACTTTTAAACCCGAGCCCAACCCCTTTTTGCTTTGAGTTCAATGCTCAACCTCCCCGAGCAAACTACCCTACTACTTCGAGTCCAACACAAAATTACTCGAGCCTAAACCAACCACAGCAAACTTCATCAGATATAGGGCCGTGCACCTGCTCGTAGCCACCAGTCATCTCCGATCATCAATGGTGATCGTTCCACATCCAAAATCACTCAATCACCCCCAACGCGATCATCAGATCAAACTCAAATTCTCGAAATCAAATTCCAGATGACACATCCAAACCTGGAATAGTAGAACTACTCGAAAACCAAAACCTGGCAATGCTTCACATTCGTTCCTCCGACCACCATAGTTTCTGCAACTCCGGCATTGACTTCAACTACGGCCAAGCTACCACTACCCAAAGAATTGAAGCACTCGATCAACAACGCAAGCCGTGGTGATCAATATTCTAAACACAGCTAAAACTAGGCTTTTAAAAGGAAATCCACCGCTGCAACTTCCTCGATGATTTACAACATCATCAAATATTTTTCCTAACATCTCTGATCACCCCTCCATCATCATGAAGAAACCCATCCCCTCCAGATACAAAGATTACCAGAAAACCCCAAAAGTTCCTTTTCATTTCATCTCTTAACTGCACCTTCACCCCCAACCTAAAAACTATGATTCTTGATTTATAAATCATATTTTTGTTTATGTATGTAGTTTATAATACTGAATTTACAATTAAAAAGGTTTGAGTTTTGATTTTATCAAACCTGTACAGATGTTTTTATGTTTCCAGAGACAACAAGCTTCATTTTTGACTCACTTAATTTTTTTTAATATTAACCTAAGATAATCAAACAACTTTGATTTATAAATTACATTCTATCAGAAACCAATTAAAAGATAAGGATTTAAATAAAAATTTGAGCCTGGAAATCAGAATAGAACAGAGTAATTAAAACAACATGCACACAAATACATTTTCACATCAGACATTTACTTATAAACTCATGCAATACTTGTTCATTTCAGTTTACAAGCATGCAACCAATTTTTTTTAATTTTTAATTTTAAAAAGTTACTCACCTATTTCTGAAGAAAAGTGAAAGCTGGAAATTTAAATTTGGAAACAAAATCTGAAGCAAGAAGTTTTAAAGGGAGATCAAACTATAATTCAAAATAGTATTGATCTCTGTTCCAAAACTTTGTTTTTTAGGTGAGTAATCTAACCCAGATTTCTTTGTTTTTTTGGAAAGGCCCCTGAGTAAACTTGAAAAAAAGATCTGTTACATCTTGCTCTGATACCAAACTGTAACGACCCGGAATTTTCGAACCCGAAAATTCCGGATAGTTAGGAAGAAAGAAGAAGAGATAGAAGGAAAAGAAGAATAGAAACACCAAACATCTCACCTTCGCAGTGGATAAAATATAATAATAAATAATAACAGTCTACAAAAGAATATTATATCTGTCGATTACATTTTAATACATTAGAGTTTCACATATCTACAGTCACTGAATATACACAATTATCAGATCACAGATTTTCAAGTAAGGACGTTCTGGAGCTCAGGAGTCAAGCCGGATGGCAGGAATGTATAGAGTATTTCCGTTGTGTTATATTATTGTAAATATTAAATTAATTATAAATGGCGATTATAGATCATTGCTTATGTATGGATGGATGATATTGTTTGCCTTGATTGGTTTGAAATCTCAGAAATGAGATAAGTAATGTTGTGTGATATGGATGCATTGGTTGCATTGTGATGATAATATGGATTATCTTTTGATAATAATAATATGGATTATTTGTTGTGATGATAATGATGATTATCTCTTATGAATCTGTGAATTATCTATCTGTGTGTATATAGATAATAGAATTGAACCGTGTTAAACTCTAAAACAACTTGGCCTTAAAACATACGCTTTGGATTTCGATGAGACCGGGATCGGGTTTCCAGATTTGGATATCCGAAAACCACATCGATCCAAATTAACGATAGGTCGTGAATCTCAAGTGAAGAGTGAAGACTGGAGGTGTAAGTACTACCCTGTTAAACTCGTATTGGAATCGCCCTCAGAGTTTTAACGACGAATAGTCCTTAACAAATACATTTGATTTTGTGTATTTCACTTGAATAACTTGGACACCAACTATGAATAGATAAACCTTGTTTTATAATTTAAAGTTTTTTTTGTATTTCACTTGAATAACTTGGATTAAGATGGTATTGGATTCGAAGAGACTGGAGTCGGGTATTAGTAAATACCCGAACCCACTTCGATTCTTGATAAATTGATATGTGGAATAAATAGGCTAAAATGGAATGATTTAGTGAATTGGACCATTTAATCTAAGTTTTGGTACTTAGAAATTGATGTGAGATGTGAGTGATGTCTATAACAACTTGTGAGGTTGTAAATTGATACAAGTTACCTGGGTTTATATAGGTTGCATACTTTTGTGTTCCATGTTAGTTTGGGTTTACTCACGCTGGTTTCTGACCCGGGTGTTACTTTGATGTAATGCTCGGGTCAGACCGAGTATTACAGATTTTCAGGTAAGGACGTTCTGGAGTTCAGGAGGCGAACTGGATGGCAGGAACGTATGGAGTGTTTCCCATTGTGTGTATTATTGCTGATTATCTGGGACATGTTGTTTTAAACTGTCCAATGTTGTGTAAATGTTGTAACTCTGATGTATAAAAGTATAAGTGTATTGATATAGTTCTTCTTTGTAAAATGTTATTTATGTGATATTGTATTTTGATCCGCTGCGAATGTGAGGTTTCTATGTTTTGGTGTTTCTGTTTCTTCCTTTTCTTCTATCTCTTCTTCTTTTTCATTACTATCTGGAATTTTCGAGATCGAAATTTTTTGGGTCGTTACATTTGTATCAGAGCTAAAGGTTAAGCGAGAACCTTGGCTCTGGTGGGATACTCATTAAGGATATGGTCAATAGAACCCTATAATGAGTTGAGTATATAAATATATGAGACCGTACTCGTTAATTTCTTATATAAAGGTTTTAAAATGGTTTCAAAAGTAAATGAATCTTATACAAGTTTATTAAAAAATAGATTATCTATTATATTAAGGAAGTTGGTTGTTGTATTAATTAAATTAAAAGTAATAGTAAGAATTAAGTGGTAATAGAGATACAACCAAATTTAAATGGAATAAAGAACAAGTTTGAAATGGATTCAAACTGAAATTAAAATTTTGAGTTTGGAGAAGAATTTTCAGAATAAAGATAATAGTGAGTTGGATTCCAGTTGCAATAATCTTGGTCATTATCATAAATGGTTACTGTGTTTAATAATGGGATGATTGTTTTCCAATAAAACAATAGAATGTTTTAAGGAAGTAACCATTTAAAGTGAGTAAATTGTAAATTTGAAAGGATGTAAATTAAAGTGGGTTTCAAATTGTGAAGTTCTGAATTCTAAATTTAAACATTTGAATTGGTTTCAAAATATTAAAGGAAATAATATTATTCAAACTATTTTGAATATGATCTTATTTTAAAATAAGAGATGTTATATTTGAATGAAAGGGTCCTATTTCAAACAAGGGTGGTTTGAAATTTAAAGGAATTTGTTTGAATTTAAAGCCAAAGGTGGTTTAAAATTTAAAAGTAACCAGGTGTGTAAAAGAAATAATATGTATAAGGAGTATGCATAATATCAAAGATGGTTTGATATTTTCCTTGGAATGTGATGCAAAACCCAAAGTGAAGTAGGTTTTAAATTTAAGTGGGAAGGATATTAGCCTGAAGTTTAAAATTTGAATGGGAATTCAAATTTTGTAAATTTGAATGGATTAAGTAAATTAAATTTAACTTGGAAGAAGTTAAATAAGTTTGAATGGACAACCTGATTTGGAAATTTCAAGATGAAATTAAGATTTAACTTGGGAAGTTAAATGGTTATTTTTAATTGGGAGTTTGTGTGACCTCAAAATAGGTTTGAGATCTGGAAATTGGAAATGGATGGATGTTTTAAAGTAATTTGAATGATACCATCCTATTGTTATTAATAATCTTTAAGCTGGATTTGTTTAAAATGAATAAAGAAATAGGGTGTGGTAATATATCCATTATTAAGATAAAATGGAATCATTTTGGAGTTAAATTTTAAATGTTTAAGATAAAACTTCAAAGGTTTGGTTTCAAAACTGAAATTTGGTTTCAAAACTGAATTTCAAAGATTTAGTTTTTTAGAAAAAAGAATTTAAAATTATTATTTGAACTTTGAAATAAGTTAAAAATTGAATTTGGATTCAGAATTAAATGGATTAAAGATATAAGTTAATTTGATTTAAAGGATTTAATCAACATTTGAAAATTTAACTCGAATTTATATAATTCGGGATGGTTTAAATTTGAAATTTGAATTGAATTAGTTCAAATTAAATTTGATTTTAAATAATTAGAATTGTGATGAAGATGGATAAGTTTAAAAAAATTTAATGGAAAATTTAAATTGGATAATTTGAAAAGAAATTGAAGTTGGATGAGTTCAAATTCAAAATGGAGATTGAAATTGGGACTAATTCAAACTGGAGTTGAAATGAATTGAAATTAGAACTAGTTCAATTGAAATTTATTTGAATTAGTAGAATTTGGGATCAAAGCTGAATAAAGTTAAATTTGGAAAGAAACTGAGGTTAATTCAACTTGAATTGGGGTTAAATCAATTTCAATGGAAATTGAAGTTATTTATATTGAACTAAGTCAATTTAAATGAAAGTGGAAACTTAAATTAAGTTGATTGGAAATGGAGGATTGGGAATTAAACAGTTTGACTCTAGACTATTTTCAAAATAAATTGTTTTGGTACAAAACTATTTTTCCAAACTATTTACTATACAACTTTTCTTTTTAAACTTAAAACTATCTTATACTTGTTTTACAATTATTTTTGGAACTATTTAACAATTTTTCAACTGTTTTATAAACTAATTAATGTTTTCCAACTACTTTATAACTAATTACTATTTTATAGCTATTTTGCAATTATTTAAAAAAATTCTTATAACTATTTGACTATTTTCCAACTATTTTACAATTACTTAATTATTTTGTAGTTATTTTACAAACTAATAATTATTTTTCAATTACTTATCTATTTTTAACTTTTCAAGCTATTTTCTACATTTAAACTGGACAGAGTTTAAACTGTTTATGATTGAATGCCCAATTGAGAAAAGAATAGAGGTGATAATCCAAATGGGATTGGAGCAATTGTGAATAAGTGAATGAAAATTAAAGTGAATGTGAATAGAAAAGAAATTTATTTAGCTAATAATCAATGAGATAAATACGTAGGATGTACGTATATTATTCTATTCGCATATTGATTTGACACAGATTCGAGCACAGAATTTCCAGATAATTATGTCGATCTGAGTTGGGATTTTTCACTCGATTTTCGACGGCGAACTTGGATATGGATTGTTGATTTGTTCTGGATATTCCCTATCATAGTTATGACTATGCAAGGAAAATGACGGTTTCTGGTCAAGAAACCAGATCTAAGTCCACACTATGAAGTCGGGTGGACGATACTAGTTTGGAAGTGAAATTGTGTGATCGAATGAGCTATCAGATTGATATAGCGTACGGATGATATGTGTACATCGTACGGTTTTGAATGGAATTGATATTGAATTTGTGGATAAGAACTGTAAAATGGTTTTTGAAATGTATGGTATATTTTGTGAAATATAAGATGAAGTAAAATGGAAATTCGATATTTCTATGGTAGAAAATTACTTTATGGAAGTAAGTAATTTGGTAAGCGACTTTATAGAGTAATCAAATTTGAATATTTGATTTGGAATAAACAAAGTTATATATCTTTGTTATATAAGATAAATCTTCCCTTGTTGAATCTATAGCCAAAAGAAATCGGATTTTTGGAAATAATTGAAGTATAAAAAGGGTTCTATACAAGTTTAAAATGATCCAAAGATTTTTATCAAGGATTCTATATATATATATATATATATACACACACACACACACACACACACACACACACACACACACACACACACACACACACACACACATATATATAAAGGATCTTATGAGGATTTTGGAAAAAGATTTTGGGAACCTTTGGATTTGGAAAGGTTTTGATTTTTGAGTAAAATCAATATGAGAATTTGGAAAGCATAGTTTGAGAATTGTCGATTTTAGGATAATCGATTTTGTGTAAAGGAGCTTTGTATGAGATCATACTATGTTTATGATTTGAAAGATACTATATGTGTATAGTATAAAGTGTTTTGAGATGGCTCTGGAGAAAAAGACGCTCCCTTGAAATGAACTTCTTAGGAGTGCCACTGGGCGATGCTGCCTTGAGCCTCAAGGGGGGTTCTAAAGTTGATCCTGTGAGGAGTCCGGACAAAACTAGTTCCTGATGATTATGAGTAGAGTATACCATAGCGAAAGTCGTGTGTGCCGCTGAGAGCCAACAGTTACATGGACTTTTGCTACGATGGCAACTTAACCCAGGATGTAACTACGACCTATGGTAACATAGCGAAAGTCGTGTGTGCCGCTGAGAGCCAATAGTCCGCATTTGATTTTATATCGGTAGACTGCGACCTATGTAAGAGTGGAGAAGTTTCATTTTGACAGCGAAAATCGTGTGTGCCGCTGAGAGCCAACAGTTACATGGAATTTTGCTACGATGGCAACGTAACCCTGAAATGTAACTGCGATTTGTTGTGGGTTCCATGGCGTAATCGAGGGGCGCGGAGTGCCTACAGTTACATGGACTTTTAACCCGGGATGTAACTGCGACCATGGATGGGAGTGATGATTTTCGGAGCATTTTCACCAAAGATATATCCTCTATTTTCAAAAACTGTTTTCTATATTTTCAATAAAATTATTTTCCAAAATATTTTCACTAGGTGTTGAAACGGGTTTACCAAGTACTTATAAATTTTCAGTCCTATGCCTGATCAACGTATGACCGAATTTCTGTAAGAACGAGGATGGACTTGCTGAAACATCGAGTTATAAAAGTATTTTTATAAAAACTATTTTAGAAATATTATATGGATTTTAAAGTATTTTTCAAAGAAAATTTATCTGATTTTTAGTATTTAATAAATTCTGACTTTGTTCCTTTTCGAGGACGAAAAGATTCAAATGGGGGATGAATGTGATGTCTCGGAAATTTAGGCAATATTTATTTAACAATTTGCATTAATAATTATTTTAAAAATGTGTAATATCGATTTAATAATCTAATTTAACAAGGATTTATCTCTAATAATTGTTTAATTTGATAAATGTTATCTTTTCAAAATCTATAACGATAATAATTTAATTTGGAAATTTTATTCTTTTCAAAGTTAAAAATATTCAAATAATAAAATTTAACTTTCTAAGCTAATTAAAAAGATTTTCTATTATAATGTGTGTGTGTGTGTATATATGCGTATACATAGGAAATAGAGAGTTTGATTTTAATTTGAATTTATAAGAAATGTTTTCAAATATATATATATATATATATATATATATATATATATATATATATGTTTGTATGTATGTATGTATGTATATTGTAAATTGGAAAACTTGATTTGATTTAATATAGGAAACTTTTCAATAGCTTATTTTAAAAATCTATCTTATATCTTCAAAAGTAATTAAAGTAAATATTTATTTTGTTTAAAATATAATAGTTTAAATAGTATATTATAATAAAGGTTTAATTTGTTTTCTTTAAAATTTGGCTTTTGAAATAAATTTAGTTCATATATATTAGGGCACACTATTTTTGTTTGAAATCTTTTGAAATAAGACTTAATTCAATATTCTTTTCTTTTTAAATTCTCTTTTTTTTAAATTTTTTTAGCTTTGGAAGATATATTTTAAAGAATATATCAATGAACTAAGCATAGTTTACAATTAATAAAAATAATTTGTATATGGAAACATTGAAGGCTATTTGAAATAAACATAAGAACATGTTAAAATAAATAAGGAGTTAATTTAATAATGAAATTCAACACTTTTAAATTATAACTAAAATTTTAATAAGGAGATAAACACAAATTTTCTTGTTTTTACATTTGTAAAACATTTAAACTATGCAAATAACACTTGGAGTCATTTTAATAATCTAAGTAACATGTGGCATTATTTTAATTTAATTTTGAAAACATATATTAAAAATAGATAAGAGAAAACTTGACAATTCATTTGAGTTCAAACCCTTTTCCTCTTTAAAAAAATATGATGAAAACCATATTTTTGAGAAAAGTTCAAAGCTAAAATAAAAAAAAGTAAAATCTGTTCAATGTCTACAGCAAACTCATCAACATATCTGCAAGGATCTATGGATCTACAGCTAGCAAATTCAACAACTATAATCATTTGTAAGAATCAGGAATCAAAACTGCAACCAATCAACAAAACTTCATATTCAAAATGCACATTAAAATAGTTCCAGGAAACAATGTTCTCTGTTCTCTGAAAGGTGAGTAAATCAAGCTTAATCTATTGATGGCATGTAGTAACTTATGGGGCAAAGTATGATAAGTAATTTACATGTATATATATATATATATGAATTGCATGAATATAGATATCTGATTTCATGGTATGCATATCAGAATACCAATCAATATTTTGCTTCTAGTTATCCAAGTTGCAAACCTGATCAACATTTAAAACATCTTTTCCCTGATTCAGTTTAAACATTGTTATATAAACAAAGTTGCCAGTAATAACAGAATGTAAGTTTTAAAAATGTTTACAGGTAAGAGTTTAAGTAGATTTATCAAAAAAAATAAAGAAGAATAGGAGGATCTTAATTTATATCGAAAATTTAAGTTAAATAATCTGATGTTTCATGAATATAATCTTCTTAAGCTTCGAAAAACATGATTTTTAAAGGTAAAATTTTGATTTTTAGATTTGTAAAACAAGAGAATTTGAGACATGTCCGTAAATTGAGTTTGAGCAATTTTCTGTTGAGGATTTTGGGGTCGCGCGCTCATGGGTGAAGCAAGTTTGGCGATGGTCGATATCGGCAAAAATGGTTTTAGAATTTTCAGCTTACTGAGGCGATGGGGCATCGTTGAAGTAGGGTTTTGCTGTCAATGTTTCAGAAAGGATCTGACATCAAAAATTGATCGTAGAGGATCATGATTGGGGAATTAGAAGCTGGAAGTCGAGGAGGACCCGCGGTGAAGACGGCGAGGTATCTCGAGGCAAGGAACGTCGGAGGTGGGTGGATTTCCGGTGATGATGGGTTTCCAGGTTTGGGTTTATGAGTGTTTTCGATTTACGATCGAATCGTGGTAGTGGGGTGATCGTGTCTGGTTGCGAGGGTCATCAACGAAGTGTTGAGGTCGACGTTGACGGTCGAAGCGCCCTTGTTTCTGGTGTATGTGCATACGAGCACAGGCGTATCAGTGAGTGATGGATGAAGATAGGGCTCGGGTTCAAACCCGGGTACATTTGAATTTTTCTCGAAGCAGAAGTGAAGGGGGTTGTCTCGTGTTTTGATCAGGGGGAGTTGAGTGTTTGCTCGAGTTTTCTAATGTTAGCAGTTTTTTTAAAATTTTGTACAGGAAGTTTTACAGGATTTAAAACTAAAGAATACTGATTTTGCAAATAATTCGAAGTTTTAAACAAGTAAAGCAAGTTTTTACTTATGTGAATAAATCGTTTTCAAGGATAACCGTTTAAACAAATTTTTATATATATTAAAAATTTATTTAATTAAGTAATTAGAGGAAAATTACTTATGAAAGTAATTAAATAAAGTGATTAAGTGTTAATCACTTAGTGTTAAATTAAAGAATTAATTAATATTATTAATTGAAGGGTTAAGGTAAATTAATAATTACTTGTTATGGTAATTAAATAAAAAGAAAAAAGGGTAATTAATTAATGGAAGTAATTAAGAGGATCATCAATTAAGGAAAATAAATTTTAAAATAAATTTATAATTAAAGAATAATTAATCTATAATCAAAAATTAATTAATTGATTTATAAGGTAACTAAGGGATAAATTACCCTGTTGTAATTAATGAGATGGATGTGATTAATTAATTTGTTACTTAAAATTTATCACTTGATAATTGATTAAGTATAATTGCTTAATGAGGTTGATAAGGGTAATTACTTAGTGAAGTAATTGATGGATAAATTACTGGATGTAATTAATATAAGGGAAATTACTTAATGGAAAGTAATTAAAGGTTAATTACTTAGGAGAAGTAACTAAGGATCAATTACTTGATGTAACTGATTAAAGGATTAATATAATTAATTAAGGAGTTAATTAATTAAGGAAAGTAATTACAGGATGGTTAATTCCTATTTATGATTGATTAAGACTAATTAATGGTAGTAATTAATTAAGGATCATTAATTAATGTAATTAATTAATGTAATTAATGGAAGAGATCAAAGATTAATTACGGAAGATGGTTAAGGGTAATAACTTTATGTAATTGAAGATAATTAATCAAGGATGGTTCATTAAGATGGATAGTTAAAAGATCATTGATTAATTGACTTGAAATTAATTAATGATTAAGGTAATCTGAGTGACTAAAGGATTAGTAATTAATTTAATTAGGAATTTTTAATTGATTTTGGAAATGATCCATCTTGCTTATGAATGGTTGAATGATTAAATACCTTGTATTGATTGATATCTCTAATATGAAATGTTTTGTGATATGATATGTTTTGGATGGAAAATGATAGCGCGGTTAACTATCAATGATGAATTGCTGTGTAAAAAGTGACAACTTGTATTTAAAATTGAATTGTATTTCACTTGAATAACTTGGATTAAGATGGTATTGGATTCGAAGAGACCAGAGTCGGATATTAGTAAATACCCGAACCCACTTCGATTATTGATAAATTGATATGTGGAATAAATAGGCTGAAATGGAATGATTTAAGTGAATTGGAACATTTAATCTAAGTTTTGGTACTTAGAAATTGATGTGAGATGTGAGTGATGTCTATAACAACTCGTGAGGTTGTAAATTGATACAAGTTACCCGGGTTTATATAGGTTGCATACTTTTGTGTTCCATGTTAGTTTGGGTTTACTCATGCTGGTTTCCAGCCTGACACGGGTGTTACTTTGATGTAACGCTCAGGTCAGATCGAGTATTATAGATTTTCAGGTAAGGACGTTCTAGAGTTCTGGAGGCGAGCTGGATGGCAGGAACGTATGGAGTGTTTTCCGCTGTGTGTATTATTGCTGATTATCTAGGACGTGCTGTTTTAAACTGTCCAATGTTATGTAAATATTGTAACTCTGATGTATAAAAATATAAGTGTACTGATACAGTTCTTCTTTGTAAAACTGTTATTTATGTGATATTATATTTTGATCCGCTGCGAATGTGAGGTTTCTGTGTTTCGGTGTTTTTGTTTCTTCTTTTTCTTCTATCTCTTCTTCTTTTTCATAACTATCTGGAATTTTTAGGATCGAAAATTTCTGGGTCCATGAAAACAGTCGAGATATAACCCAGCTACACTTTCTTCCCCAAATTAACAACCCAGTTACACCGATGTGCACAGTGCTTGTGTACAATCCCCCTAGTCGCCTCCGACCGACGCCGCAAACTTCATCACATCGGCGATGACATCCACGTGCGACCCGTACACCCAGAAATCACCAAATCCCCTCAACTCGAAGTAGACGTAGATGTAATTTCGAGTTTTCTTGGGTAAGTTTCGGTGTTGGCTTATTTAGTCTTAGCTGAACTATTCAATTCTCAACTTGCAATCCCAATACAATTTCAAGATGTATTATTTGATTGAAATTTTTATATAAAGGCATGTACCTGATTTTAAAGTAAAGTAATTGTTTAAACAAGTTTCAAGTTTTAAATGAAAAGTTAAATGATTATGTTACAATTTTGGGAATTGAATTAAATTATGGGAAAAGAAAGAGTAATTAATTTTATTAAATTATGGGAAAATAAAGAGTAATTAATTTTTCCCAAGCATCCACTTAAGAAATATAAATGTTAAGAATTTAATTAAGCTAAATGGTTTATCTTAATAGAATGTAAATCTTATTAGTAAAAGTAATTAAGGTATAATTACTTAATAATTAAAGAAAATCGATTAATGTAATTGGTTAAAAATAATTAATTAGATTAATTAATGTAATCACATGATGAAATTGTTACTTGATGTAATCAGTGATTAATGAATAATTATTGAATGTAATTAATAAAGAGGTAATTTGGGAATTATTAATTAATGTATTGATGATAGCAATTAAGGTTTAATTTATTTAATTAATTGAAGAATAATTAGTCAATAATAAGTGTTTACAGAATATTTAATAATGTTATTAATTGAGTATTAATGTTAGTTAATTAGTTAGCGAAAGTAATTAAAAGTTAATTACGGTAAATGATTAAGAATAATTAATTTGTGTAATTAATTAAATGCTAATTACTTAATGTAATTAGAGAATAATTAATCGAGGATGATTAATTAAGATGGATAACAAGAGGATGATTGATTAATTGGTTTGTAATTAGTTAATGGTTAAAGTAAGCAGGATTTATACTGATTAATTTAATTTATTTTAAATTAGTTAGAGATGGAGTGATTAATTAATCTTGCTTGTGAACGATTAAATAATATTATGGTTTAGATTTGATTGATATCTCAAATATGTCTTTGTGATGCTATATGATATGATATGTTGGTTTAAACTAAGATAATGTGGCTGTCTATCGCTGATGTTAATGTGTATAGGTGACACTCTGTATTTGAAATTTGAATTGTGTTTCACTTGAATGATTTGGGATAAAATGGTATTGAATTCTAAGAGAGCGGGGTCGGTTATTAGTAGATACCCGAAACCACTTCTAATTTTTATAAACACCTATGTGGAATCTATAGGTTGGAATGAAATGATTTAAGTAAATTGGACTAATAAATCTAAGTTTTAGAACATAAAGGTTGATGTGTGAAATCAATGTTGTCATTAACAAATTGTAAAGCTGTGATTGATACAAGTTACCCCGGGTTAGACATAAGTTGTATGCTTTGTTAGATGGGTTTACTCACGCTGGTTTCCATCCTGACCCGGGTTTTACTTTGATGTAATGCTCGGGTCAGATCGAGTATTACAGATTTTCAAATAAGGACGTTCTAGAGCTCAGGAGTCGAGCCGGATGGCAGGAACGTATAGAGTATTTCTGCTGTGTTATATTATTGTAAATCTGTGATATGATAATTGTGTATATTCAGTGACTGTATATATGTGAAACTCTGATGTATTAAAATGTAATCGACAGATATAATATTCTTTTGTAGACTGTTATTATTTATTATTATATTTTATCCGCTACGAATGTGAGATGTTGTTGTTTCTGTTCTTCTTCTTCTTCTATCTCTTTCTTCTTTTTCATAACTATCTGGAATTTTCGGGATCGGAAATTTCGGGTCGTTACAGTTGGTATCCCGACCTCGGTCTCTTCGAGGCTCAGGTCATCCTAACTCAAAGTATCCAAATGAAATACACAACATTCCATATCAGAGATATCAACTTATTCAAAGCATCCAATACCATTCAATCATTCATAAGCAAAGCTTAATCACATACAAATCAATTCAATTGATTCTAATTGAATTTCGAACCTCAATCACTTAGATTCCTTCATTAATTAATTCCAAATTGGTTAATTAATCAACCCTACCTTATTCATCTTAATTAATCACCCTGGATTAATTATCTTTCAATTACATTCAAGTACTTATCTTTATTTAATTTCTCGATATTAATTATTCTTAACCAAATCAATAAGTAATCTTAATTACTTCATAAATCAATTAACTATATTAATTACATTAATCCTTAATTAGTTATATTAATTAATTCCTCATAAATCACTTATTATTGATTAATTCATCTTAATTAATCAATCTTAATTATATCGTTGATTATATAAATTAATGATTTCCAATTATATTCAATTTATCCTAATCTAAATTAATTATATTAAATAATTAATGGTTAATTAAACTGCAAACATGAATCATTCTTGATTTATCTCAACCTATAATCAACTATCTTTTTATTTGCTTCAATAAATAAATTAATTATTCCTTAATTAACTATCTTATTCATTCTCTTGATTAATTCCACAAAGTAATTATATTTTATTAATTACATTTAGTATTTATCTGTCAAACCATCCATTGATTTCTAAATTAATTAAACTTCATTAATAAACTTAATCCTTACTTAATTAATTCAAATCCCTTAATTGCTAAATTAATTAACCCAAATCATTAATTAATTGAATTATTTAATTATCCATTTTATTTACCCTTCTAATTTGATGGATCACAAATCATTAAGCCCTTGTTAACATTAAAATGAAAACATTTTGTTATTTGTGATTTAAGTTTTAAACAATTTAAAATCCAAATACTTCGAGACAAACCACAATTAACTCGAGAACCAACCAAAATCCAAAGTCACATCATCATCAGTGCGCATCCAATCAATTTAATCATTCAACCAAATATTTAAATTTAACCATTTAAATTTAAATAAAAATCCAATAGAGTGAGATTTACTCACATTTGCCTCACAATTGGCAATCTACTCCAGACCAGCTTGTTTCTTTTCAGATTTGAAACCTTGAATAAACAGTTATACGATTTATTAATATTTTACATAATCGAACAATCAACTATCCCTTTTTACATTTTTTATTTAACTAATAATTAAATTTAAACTAATAATTTCTCTTTATAAATCTTTTAGTAACTAAATAAATTTAATAAGTCAATTGTAAATTTTTATCACCAATCCGTTATAAAATTTTCTTCCAAAGTCTTATAAAAATTTCTAGCATATATATATATATAATTAATTTTCTTTATTTCTTCAAAATACAAGTTATAATTAACAAATAATAAACTACCTTACTGCCTCCTGCCGACAAATGTCGAATTGCCATAGCAAACTCGATCTAAAGCCCTAGCCTTGACTCTGACAGTGACAAACTGCTTTCAACCATCCACACCACCAATATCACAACTCAGAGCAATACATTAGCTAACACTCTCCTCCATTCCTACTCCACTACTTCAATCACCGACACCCTATCAATCAAACAACAGCTCCTCCTACCAATTTCCATACAAAACTGCCTCCACCCGACTATATACTTCATCACCACTGCAGTATCTACTCCTGACTAACATCCCCACAACACGACTACCATTTATACAACCATACATAGCTGCTGTCATCACCACTTCACCTCCTACCCTACCATCTTCAACATACTTGTAGCAACCTCTTCCACCCGACAGCGAAAAATCCACCACCACATCCTTTCACAGTCACCCAGCCAATCAACTACTCAACCGAAGTCGATCGAACCTGTTACCCTCGAATTCATAGCACAACACCCCGCATCCTCATCAAGTACAAATTTCACCTTATCCACCTTAACCACAAAATCCAATCGCCAAAACTAAAGTATCGAGCATCATCCTCATCGTTATGCCACCACGACGTCGCCGCTTCTCTCGTGAGCCATCGCGATGCTTTCCCCCAAAATAAGCTGCGACAACAGCTAGCAACCCCACCTCATGCTGCGACTACAGGCGAGCTATACCAGATCGAACTGCAACCCTGCCTCCACCGATGCTCGCCTCTGACATCGTCACGCCCAAGAAATTGCAAAATCTCTCTCCTTCTTTGCTGAAACTGAGGTTGTTGAGCTCGAGAAATAACTCGTTCATTTTTTTCCCAATGAGAACGATTCGTTTGAACGAGATTTCGAATTTCGTTCTGTAAATGATTTTCGATTTCGAGGAGGTCGGCTTCGGCCATTTTTTTTGTATATGCATTCGATTTTCTGTTGGAAGATAAAGAGGGGCGAAGACATAAAATAAAGATAGGAATGGCTTCTTGAATACGCCTGATAATTATATAATAAAATATGAAAATATCTCGTGTTCCATAACGCGAAACCCCGAACCCCAAATCAAACATGCCGACAGGTGTTTATAAGGTTTTACCCGCATTCCGAACACAATGAAAAGTGTTTCGGAGGCCAATTTGATCGTATGCGCGAGTTATGGAAGTAAACGATCAATTTTAAATTAAATCGATTAAAATAGTTTCTATGCGTTTTGAGCTGCCAGGGTCAAACGACAACTCTGATTGCTTCGAAAATTGAAATCCGATAATAACTAACTATTACCGATCCAATGGAACTAGTTTCGTTGAATTCCGATACTGTGCCTCAGAAGGCTATTTTTAAATATCGATTTAAACGATAAATTTCAAAACGAAATAAAACACTCCCAAATTCAATTTTAACACTTTTACTATCTTCAGTATTATCGGTATAAATTTTGCAAGCCTTTAAATTATTTTTAACAGGCTTAAAACTCTAGATTCAACATTTTACCCAATTTCGGTTAGTTAAATCTAATAACTCAATTGCTATAAATAAAATATTTGAATTTAATTTAAAATTAACTTTTTGAATATTTGCAATCAATTATTTATTTCAATTTAAATTGTTAGAAATTCGAAGTCGTCACATTCCTCCCCCCTAAAAGAATTTCGTCCCTGAAATTACTAGTTAGGAAGAATGGACCAATACCCGTTTACCTTTCCCCAAAACTCACAATTCAACATCCTACCAACTATCTTTTATTAAAGACCCACTATCACCTTAACCAATTTCCCAAAACCTTCTATAGTTTCAAACAATACCCTTCTGCTCAATCATTTAAATTCAATTTAAAACTAAATTTTGAATTACCAAAATTTGCTCAAAACTTTTCTAACTCTCTAAATTTCCGAATTTTTTTGCCAGCGTCTCCTTCGTGCGGCTAGCTCGGTACAACTACAAAATGCCACTACGGGCTCCCAAATTCCAAAAGAAAACAAAAGCCAATTGGATAGATCAAAAATCCAATCCAATTTCATACAGAAATTTTAAATACATACCTTTTTGTCGGGCATTTCAAATTATCTTTCGAAATCAAATCCAATTTTCCTTTCCCTTTATAATACCTGCATATCCTACTTATCAATAATATCCAATCGTAACTTTTCAAATTATTTTATACATTTCTTTGCATAAGTTTCATACCCACTTCTGTTCAAATTAGCTTTTCCCATTTCCATATGGATTCAGTTTGCCTTCAATTCTGAATATTGAATTTATCTTATATTTATAACTGATTCATATTATTATTTTAAATTAGTTTCATTCGCTATTTTAGTTTAGTTTCATATTTAAAAATCGTTTTGTTACTAACAAAAAGCTTCGGAAAAAATTTCAAAAATTTTCTAACTCCCAAAATTTTCAAATTTTTTTGGCAGAGTCTCTTTTGTATGGAGGAGCTTTTGCAATTTGACAAGCGATATAAATATATATACATCGATCCACCCAGTCGGAAAAAGCAAAAACAGTTCATATTTCCTATCTTTATTGTGTAGGCGTACCTTTGTTTAGCAATTTAAGCAAGCGGCTTATTATTAAAGCAATTAGCGTAATCCAAATCCAGCCAAATGGCCTTCGGGTACCTGTACTTACTCAATTTAAACATGTAAGTGCCATATATAGAAAATCTATCAGCATTTCACTTACTTTCAATAGCTAAACACATGCATTTTATAAGCAACAAGCACCAAACGCTTTCCATAAGCGATTCATATAACTTTAAAGCTAATTCAATTGCTTTCAACCAGTTCATAAGCCATTTCATTCTACTCTAATGGCTTGCAACTCAATTTCTTACATTCAATTGATTTTTAATCCAAACAAGCTCATATTCACTTCAAATGATTCAAAATCAATTTTATTTAATCTCTATCAACTCATAGAATTTTAATTATTTTGGTTCACGCCAAACGACAATTATTTTTATGCAATTTTGATGATATTCGCTTAATAGAGTATTTACTTTAATTTATAGCTACTTTAAATTAATTTTCTACTCATTCTTTATTTAATTCCATTTCATTTCCAAATTATTCACCAACCATACATTTGCGTTTCATTTTATTTCCACACTGGATTCATTTTAAAACTATTTCATTGAGCTTGACAACATTTGATGCTTATATTAATATCTAGTTCCCAAAAATAAATCTAACCCAAACATTTTATTTAATAACCTTCCATTCTAATAACCCAATCCCACTAAAACATTGATTTAATTTTTATTCAGGCAGACTTCATTCATTTTTTTTTTCGATTAACCCATTTATCCACCCCATATTTAAATTTTTAATTCACTTACTTAATTCATTTTCGAATTTATTTTATTAATACAAAGCCATTCTCAATTTATTTCTATTCACTTGGGTTTTTTTTGCAACACAGACCATGTCTATTATAATTCACTTTCATTAGATATTATTCATATTACACTCGAATTTTATTTGTAATTCATCCCATCACTATTTCGATCCCACTCTATTTTATTTCTATTTTTATAGCATCTCCACTTATTTAATTCATTATTAAATCCAAATCGAATTCTATTTACAATTCGAATTCATTTCCAAACTCCATTATTACTTACAATCCATTTTATTTAATCGATTAAATTTTATTAACATACTCTGTCAAATAATTTATTAGCTTACTTCCAACTTTTAAATTAATATTCAATTTTATTACAAAAATCACTTTATTAAATTTTCCTGAGTTCAAATTTTATTTTATAATTCCAGTTTGGATTTTTCCTTTTATTTTCCCTAAATTCGAACACATTTATTTTAAAAATTTAGAAATGCTTTTAAATCCACCTCATACTATTAAAATAGCCTTTAATAAAATACTTCTTATAACTCGATGTCTCAACCAATCCACCCTTGTTCATACAGAAATTCAGTCATACGTTGATCAGGCGTAGAACTGAAAATCTATAAGTACTTAGCAGACCCATTTTCAACATCTAGTGAAAATACTTGGAAACTAACTTTATTGAAAATATCGGAAACAGTTTTTGAAAATAGAGGAAATATCTTTGGTGAGAATGCTCTGGAGATCGTCACTCCCATCCATGATCGCAGTTACATCCTGGGTTACGTTGCCATCGCAGCAAAAGTCCATGTAACTGTAGGCACTCCACGCCCCTCAATTACGTCATGGAACCCACAACGGATCGCAGTTACATTCCAGGGTTACGTTGCCATCGCAGCAAAAGTCCATGTAACTATTGCCTCACAGCGGCGCACACGATTTTCGTTGTCAAAATGAAACTTCTCCACTCCTACATAGGTCGCAGTCTACCGATATAAAATCAAACGTAGACTGTTGGCTCTCAACGACACACACGACTTTCGCTATGTTACCATAGGTAGCAGTTACATCTTGGGTTACGTTGCCATCGCAACAAAAGTCCATGTAACTATTGGCTCTCAGCGGCACACACGACTTTCGCTATGGTACACACTACTCATAATCCCCAGGAAGTAGTTTCGCCCAGACTCCTCACAGGATCAACTTTAGAACCCCCCTTGGAGCTCAAGGCAGCACCACCCGGTGGCACTCCTGAGAAGATCGTTTCAAGGGAGCGCCTTTTTCCCTAGAGCCATCATCAATACTACACAAATATAGTATCTTTCAAATCATACACCTAGTATGATCTCATACAAAGCTCCTTTACACAAAATGATTATCCCAAAATCGATAATTCTCAAACCAGGCTTTCCAAATTTCAATATTGATTTTACCCAAAAATCCAAAGCCTTTCCCATTTCCATAGGTTCCTAAAACATTTTTCCAAAATCCTCATAAGATCCATTATATATATATATAATTTTTAGAACTTTGGATCATTCAAACTTGTATAAAATCCCTTTATAATTCAAACATTTTCAAAAAAAACATTTTCTTCCGGCAATAAATTCAACAAGGGAAGGTTTATCTTATTTGACAAAGATATATAGCTTTGTTTATTCAAAACAAATATTCAAATTTTAATTACTCTTCCAATATCAATTTCATTCAAAAACTGTACGATGTACACTTATCATCCGTACGCAATACCAATCTGATCGCTCACTTGATCACACAATTTCACTTCCAAACTAGTATCGTCCACCCGACTTTCTAGTGTGGACACGGATCTGGTTTCTTGATTAGTAACCGTCATTTTCCTTGCATAGCAATAACTATGATAGAGAATATCCAAAACCAATCAACAATCCATATCCAGGTTCGTCGTCGAAAATCGAGTGATAAATCCCACTCGGATCGATATAACTATCTCGAAATTCTGTGCTCGAATCTGAATCAAATCACTATGCGAATGGAATAATATACGTACATCCTACGTATTTAACTTCATTGATTATTTACTAAATCAATTTTATTCTCATTCACATTCACTTAAATTTCCACTCACTTATTCACATTTGCCTTAATCCCCATTGGATTATCACTTAAATTTTTATCTCAGTTGGGTATTTAATCAATAACAGTTTGAACTCTGACCTATTTATTTTTAGAAAATAGCTAGAAAATTTAAACATAGATAAGTAGTTGAAAACTAATTATTAGTTTGCAAAATAATTGTAAAATAGTTGACTAACTATAAACTAATTGGAGAATAGCTAATTGTTTTCAATACTTTTAGATAATTGCAAAATAGTTGTAAATAGTAATTAATTTATAACATGGTTGAAAATAGTAATTAGTTTAGAAAACAGTTGAAAAATTGGTTAAATAGCTCCAAAAATAATTGTAAAACAAGTATAAAATAATTTGGCTTTAAAAAAGAAAGGTTGTATGTATTAAATAGTTTGGAAAAATAAGTTATATTAAAACAATTTATATTGAAAATAGTCCAGAGTCACTGCCCCAACAATTCAATTTAAATTTCCACTTCCATTTAAATTGACCCAATTCCAATTTGAATAACTTCAATTCCTATCGAAATTTGTTTCACCCAATTCAAGTTGAATCAATCCTGATTTCTTTCCCAATTTAAATCAAATTCCATTTGATTTTAATCATGTTCACTTTAATTATAATTTCGAATTATTCCAATCAATGTTGGACTATTATCAAATGATCTTACTTCAATTTCAGTATCTTTTCAATTTCTGCTTGAATTTAAGTCCCAATTCCCATTCAGATTTTAAACCTTCAGATTAATAACCTTTCCACTTAAGTTTAGAACTTGCTTCACTTTGTGTTTCACATCACATTACAAGGAAAATTCAAAACTCAACCTTAGAGTTTATTTCATATTATTTCCTTTACACACCAGGCAACTTTTAAATTTGTAAACCACCCTTGGTTTTAATTTCAAAATAATTTCCTTAAAAATCTTCGAAATATTTCTTGTTTTAAAATAAGACTATATTCAAAATAGTCTAAATTATATTATTTGTTATTTTCTTTAACTCTTTGAAACAATTGATTGTTTCTAGACTTAGGTTCTAAAACTTCACAATTCTAAAACCTACTTTAATTTAGAAGTTATACTCATCTTATAAATTTACTTCATTTGGCTTACTTTGTTTGCACCAAAATTGGGCACAACACTCTTCGGAAGTTTTTGAAGAGATAATAAATGAAGAAATCGAATTTCAAATGAGGATTATCTAACAAAAACTCCAAGTCATAGAAAAGTAAATTGCACGGAAGAAAGTAATTTAGAGTGGTTCGGCGTATCGCCTACGTCCATTATTAGGTTTTGTCACTTTATTGCTCGATACGTGAAGATTACAAGTTTTTTTATAGCGAAGTACAGCAGATAGTAAGTAAAAATTCGAAATCAATGGCAGCAATGATGATACAGAGTGATTCTGGCGGCGTCCGGGCATGCTTTGTCTCTAAAAATTCTCCGATCCCCTTTCTGAATGACCAGGGGCTCTATTTATAGCTATAGGATGCTGATATTTCGCTAAAAATTCGAGAGACCACTTCTGGCACGTGAGGATGCCCGGCCTCAGGAAATTTGGGCCCACTTTGGGATCGATTCGAACTCCATTCGAATCGATCAGAAAATCATCCAATCGAGGTGAAATTTGGTGCGGACATTCTTCAACATGTATGCAAGCTTCTGTGAAAATTTCGTGGCATTTGGACCTATGGATCTCGAGATATAGTCGATTTGAAATTGTGTTCTCCGGCCGTTCGTCTCGTTCGAATCGACTCCTCCGTATCGATTCCTTCGAATCGATGGTGGCTTGCAGCTTCATGATGACATGGAGCGAAACTTTCGTATCGATCCGCTTTCTTCGCCTATTTGATCGAGTCGTCCCAGAGACTTCGCCGCCTTGACCCGATGGATTCGGAGGCTTCAACCACGCCTGGATTCGAACAATATGTCATTCGTATCGATCGTATCTTGCTTGGGTTGATCGATACGAAATGACCGCACAGGATGGATTCGAAGTGAGGTGCTCTGGTGGATACGAACGCATCATTGTTTTTGGAGTCATTGCATTGCTTTGTTCGTATCGATCTCAATGATCCCAGTTGATCGGTACGAATAGGAGGTTGCAGAATGGATTCGAAGAGGAATACCTGGATGGATTCGAAGGACCGCGAGTTTGGTGGGTTCGAACCAGATGGAGGCGAGGCTATCTTCCTTTCGACCGTTTTTAAGTGTTATGGATTCGAAGGCTGATGTTACTGATGGACTCAAACATCACCCTTTTGATGGATACGAAGTTGTAGATCCGGACCGATTTGAACGAATGCTTACTGGTGGTTGCGAACTAGATGGAGTCGAACCGATGGATACGAACAGAACCTCTGCCTATGGATTCGAACTAGGCTGTGACCTATGGATTCGAACAAGGGATATCTCCTTCATCTTGAATCGATCGTAGTTTGAGCATACGAACTCAGATTGACTTGAAATTTGGAACATCGGCTTTCTTAGCTTTGCTTGTCATGTCATATCAATTGTAGCTCGATCCGGACTCGAACAAAATTCAGCGATATCCATAGTGAAGCGAAGTATGACCAATCTCTGAGACGAACTGTCCTTCGTTTTCGATCGATCTTTTGGTATCACGGCTTTGCCAAAAAGCGGGATAAAATTTGCCCCCCAAAGTACGTCTTGTGGAAACATGACGTGCTTTGAAAAGCTGCAATTGCTCTCTGAACAATCATTGCTCTTTTGTCGAAGGTTGTAACCTTGCGTTGATATGATTGATTGCTGTAGAATAGTGCTTAGCTGTTTGTCGTTGTAATCGTAATGAGATGCGTATTCGATTCCTGTGAATGTTGAAAATCGAATATTAGTCTGACATATAAATATATTGTTAATTCGACTCCCGTTAAGGTTGCGTGTTCATGAGTCGTCAAGTTTTCTCTTTATTGAATTTCGTATCGATCCTCTCCTGGATCGATGTGAGATTTGAGTTGCAACAACGTTTAGCAGTTGTTTTAAGGAGTTTCTTCGCATTGATCCTCTCCTGAATCGATATGGAAGGTCGAAAGATTGACTTTGCATTGATAAATTAAGATTTCGGCGGATGCCAAATGCTTATTCGAATCGATGCTCATGTATAGGCAATGATGGATACGAAATTGTTTTTCGCATCGATGTGAAGTGGATGGAGTGGTTAACTCGCTGAAACGAACATGAGCTTCGAACCGTTGGGACTCATCATCTTTGGTCATCTTCGTTGCTCATGTCGAATCGATGGATCCGTCGTCTATTTCGAATAGATAGAAATTTTTGATGATGGATTCGAAACTACCGTTCGACTCGACATGATAGTGGACCTGGAATGGCCGGTTGCATCTGACCGGGATACGAAACGTCCCTGTTTCTCCTTGGACCCATATAAATACTTAGGGACTTAGCCATTTTCTTACTTTTTACTTCTTACTGCCTCGTTCATCTTTCGCATCGATCTAGTAACTTGAAAAAGGAGAACTGTACCGTGCCTTCGACTCGATCAAATTCAGCACTTCAAATTTTCGAATCCTAATTCTAAATTAGGTAAATAATTACAAATCCGAGTGACGGAGTTATCCCATATTCATTTTTTCTTTTTCAATCATCTTTTCTGGTATCATGTGAAACCAGATCTGGGGATGGACCTCAGTCGTATATGGTGATGGCTGTGTTCGAAACGATCGGGGAAGAAGGAATTAAGGATTTTGAACAATCGATCGAGGGTAGCTCGGCCTCCACTTCTTACTAAAGAAAAATAGCATTTGATCTCGTATCGATTACTGGGTGTTGGGTTCGCATCGGTGTCGTGTGGGTTGAAGAATGATGGTTGTTCGCATGATCGATGCGAAGCTCTCTGATTCTCAATCGATACGAGGTTGGCGCAACTCAACCGATTACAAGGGGTATCGATTCGATCCTGAGTGATAAGAGCGTATCAGTTTCGAACCGATGCGGTACAAGGCATATTAACTCGAACTCGATCGATACGAAGTGTATCGATTCGAACTCGAGCGTTATGAAGCGTATCAATTAGAACTCGATCGATACGAAGTGTATCGATTCGAACTCAGTCGATACGAAATGTGGGCTTCTGTCCTTTCACTGTTTTGAACTGTGGTGATCGATCCCAAGCCGAGGTTCGGTGAATTAGGGAACCATTTTCATATTTGAACACTTGACTCCGGCGAGCTTCATTCTTGCATATCTGGACTTAACTGCATAACATCATATTTGACTGCCTTTCGAAGCTCGTCGATGGAACCAAAATTTAGCAACGTGATGAGTAATTTGAACTGGGATCGATTGCTAACATCCGGACGGTTTGGTGATGACGGTCAGCGATGACGGTTACTCCAACTAGACTCCGACTAACCTTGTCGCTCGCAAGTTTTCTTTAATTCTGCAAAATATTTTCAAGTAATGCACAGCATTGCACTACACGACACATTCATACACTTTACACTGGGGAATGCAAGGGTTCTTTATCTTCTAATGATGATTTCTCGTGAGTTAGCTAGTTATGGAATTTCCGAGCTCCCAACAACAAGAGGTACAGAGTTCGCCCCTCCTGCGCTTGAAATTCCTGATATTCCTGTCGAAGTAATTGATCTGGTTTCGGATGAATTGTCGGATGCTTTATTTATCGAAAACCCTGTTGACTTCGTCTAGTCCAATATCTCTGAATCTTTGCTGGGCCGGATATGTCTGAAACATAACCTACCTCCGGATGATGTGTTGTTACCGGGTGCTGATGACAGACCTCATAATCCGCACGAAGGGTACACTGCCTTCTACCATCATGCTTGTGCGGCTGGAATTCTTCCTCCGTTTAATCAGTACATCAGAGAGATGCTATCATTTTTAGGAATTGCTCCCTCACAACTTCATCCTAACGGACACGCGTTGCTAAATAGTGCCTTCATCATATTTATGGATTGTTTCTTTCGCCCGCCAAGGCCGTCTGAGATTAGATACATATTTAACTTCAAAAGTAGGGGTGATAGCCCATCTTTTACTTTTCTGGAAGCAGTCAGAAACTGCCAGGTTGTGACCGGGGCTTGGACTAGACTTAGCTATTTTAAAGCTGAATGGTTTTTTGTTCGGTGCCCCCCAAGGTTTGCTAGGCGATGGCTGTCTAGACGTAAGTGTCGCAAATCTTTCTTGAATGGCTATTCTTAACACTTTTACTAATACTCTGTCCTTCTTATAGCCATCATTTCGAGTCCCGACGGTGGATATTATAAAGGCATTGTTCGGAGCTTACAAGAGGTCCCGAGCGACTTAAGGCATATCGACTCGGTGTTAACTGATGACAACTTAAGGATGCTGGGTTTAATCGAAATGAACCAGAGCATTGTTATTGAGGGGTTGGCGAAACCGGCTTCGCCGGAAAAGAAGAAAACTGTGAAAACAAAACCCAGCATAGTAATAAGAGAAGCGAGCGACGATGAAAGGACGCCCACAGATACTGAGCTAGCGGCTGATCTTTCCCGAATAGAAGAGAAGCGGAAAGGCAAGGCTGTTGTCCCTAAATTTAAGAGATGGAAGTCTGTAGTTGTATCCCGTTCGATCCCCAGAATTACTATCTCTGACGCCGCTCCTTGTCAATCAGGAGATGTTTTTATAGGGCTGGATGACATTCTCATCCCAGAGTTCGTACCTCTCCACCACGAGTCTGGGTTGGAAGAGCTCCTGGAAGCGTTAGAAATAAGCGAGCCTTTACTCGTTAGTGCAATCGACACTTCTGGTTGGTCGGGGGTTTCGCACATTTGCATACACTTTCACAACACTACATGACTTCTGCATCCATCATAGTGCCTTCACTTGGTGTTTAATTGAGTTGTTCTCTTTTGTAGGTGTTATGTCTGGCCGTCCATCTACACTGGATAAACTCCGAAGAGTGCATCATTCTTCGTCCTACTATGAATCTCATCATGGGGATTCCGATCGCGATTGCGAACAGAGGTATTGTGGGCAAGAATATTACGCGAGGGACTATCCCCGAAGCTACCCTAGTCAGGAACGCTCGGACAGAGGTCGAAGATACCGTTCTCCTTCTCGCTCTCCTCCGCCACCCAGAAGCCATACACATGTATCTGAGCCTTTGCGACAGCAGCCGTCTTCACAGATTTCGAGGCCTAAATTGCATCGTTCTAGGACTGGAGTTGTTACGACCACAACTGTGGAGGAGGCTCCTATTGAACCAACCGGTGAAGGGGCTATCAGAATCACCCAACTGAAGAAAGACTTTTCGAAAATATGCTTTGACGCTCACATCTTCCCTCCTAACCTTAAAATAATTCCTGAAGATGCCGTGAACACAACATGTAACGTTTCAGATTTTTCGTCCACGAAAATCGACATCAATACGTCCACTGTATCAACTGCCGAGCAATTGAAGGCCGGAAAACCGTACCGTTAGGGTTAAAGAAGAAGAAAAAGTAGAAGAAGATAGAACAGAACAGAAAGAAATAACAGAACAACATCAGAATCTCACAATTCGCAGTGGAACAACATATAATAAATAAATGAATAATCTTTAAACAAAGAACTATATCAGTTATTACATTACATTTCATTACATCATCAGAGTGTACAACAACAACAACATCGACAGCGGAAAAGAAATACTATATACTAGTAATACGCCATGCCATCCAGCTTGCCTCCTGCAACTCCTGAATTCCAGAATATCCTGATAAACCTAACTCTTGACTGCCCGTGTGGAAATTGGTCGGCACCCAGAGTTTAGGAAGGAAAACAATAAACTCCGAGTCAGTCATGTGACTGGTGTGAGAACTCAAAACAGTTTATCTTTAAAATCAAAATAGAGGAATATTTTTAAAGTCAATCCGCAATGCTTTTAAAAATGAGACTACCATAAGGCCTCCCGCACACACACAATGCAAACGCAGAATCGAAGGAGATTTCTCCTTATGATAGTCAAAGATGCTTGATACGCATAAAAAAAACATTTGACATTATTACTAGTGCATAGTATATAAAACAATTTCGAAAGTAGAATATAAATCTTAGCCAACATACGACCATTATCGTATGCCTACTATAGCTACTATGTTCAATAGCAGGTTACTGCCACATTCCATAGCAGGTTATACAACTAAAACCGTACAAGATCGTATTGTTTCTTTGGATTTCCAACAAATGGTCAGGCCAAGGAACTTCCCATTGCCACATGAGAACGCCTCTGGAAGGACGTTCCCGAGAACCAAACCGGATCTATGCCAACACAAGGCCGGGTTACCCCTAACTGGGAACTACTGACACGAATATGTCATCCCCCGATCGTAACCGATCTATCCGAGGATCCTCGATTTCCAACAACCACAAAATATGCAGCAACAACATAGGTTAAATATCTGGGCTCCATACCATGATACCACCTCTATCCAGAAGGAATGACATACACTAAAGGGGCGCTACCCCCTAATAACCTTGCCGCATCCTTCTTGTTTTGACCATTTCCGGGGTGTGAGGTCCGACGAAGTCTCATCCACAAAGCCACACTTTATACAAAAGCCGTGCTTTAGGTCAACAAATGATCATAGAAATGATCACCAAGATAAATGATCAAATAAATGATCCTATCTCAAATGATCAAACAATGATCATTTCACAGCAACACTCAGCATGCCACACTACCAAATTGGGAGTATATCACTAATAACCTTCAACTATATAACCTTTGAGCTCGTACGTCTCGGAGAAGGGTGTTAAGCTAAGAGAATAAATTCTCCGCCACCAACAGAAATATATTTGAAAGAAATCAGCTTTATATCTCAATTTGTAATGTCAGACATACAATCCATACAAGTCTGTTCCGGGATCGAACATAACCGAAGGCACTTCCAAAGAAGTCCTTGCAATCCGGATTTTCACTAATCACGACCGGATTTCCCGTCACTAAGGGTGATAAAACCTTTATATCGAAGATCAGCCGATGTAGAGTAACTTGACGGTAATCCTTCCGTTTTCACAAATATCCGGTCTTCAACACCGGTCATCGAATGCAATCCATTTCGACGTATCACATATTCGGAATGGGTTATATGACCCTAAGGTCCTTTCCCGGCTAACCCGAATAGTGAGCGCTTATTCAAAAATAAGTGTGGCATTCAAATTCAAACAATCACAACAAATACCTATTTAAAGGTAAATATTGATAGTCGGATTATTTAACTATCAATAGGCGTTCTCAACATCACCAAGTTCCAAATAATTTCTCAAATTATTTACTTTCCAAAATATCTTTACTAGATATAAAATTTTCCACACTTCAACATTTGAAAACCAATTTTCAATCACTTTTCAATACTTTATCAACTTTTGAAAACAAATTTCAATCATTTTCCTTACTCGGAAATACTTTCATTTCAACATGGTTCATTTAAACCAATTAAATAAATCCTTACCGATTTATTTTATATATTTACGTTCCAAATTCGTAAATTAATTCCCACACTTCAAAAATAAATCAACGTTTATTTTTAAACAAATTCCCCTTTTTATTTATAAATTCCATAGTGAATTTACATTCCAAAATATTATGAATATATGATTTCAATTATTCATTTTCAATTTATCTTCAAAAAGATAAATTCTCAAAACATTTCATTTCACATTGGAAAAACATTCCCATACTTATTTATTCATAAGTAATTCACAAATCCATTCAATTTCGACACTTGGAAAAATATTCAATATACTTAAATCGAAAATTAAGTATATATTTCATTTTTTTAAGAAATTATTCTCTTAACACATTTGTTTGGGCCAAAACGAATGTTACGTAAAACATCGTTACGACGACCCAAAATCACTAGTATAGGGATTCAAAGTTTAAATAGATATATAAATCCCAATACTATACAAAACATTTCCTTTCGGAAACCATTTACTATAACAACAGTGTTATAGTCCACCATTTCCTTCTATTTCTCGAAAACGTCTATTTCAACAATGAATGTTGAAATCTATGTATTCGATACTTAATGCATTTTAAAACGTCTTTAAAATCATCAACTTCATTTCATAATGTTCCTTCCCCAAAAACATATCCATTTCATTTAATAATATATTCACTGTCCAAAATCGTGAATATAATTCCTTTCATATATTCCTATATCCAACTTATCAAATTCAATTTATTTCGGATTTATAAACAACGTTTATAAACTCCATTTATATTTTTATAAACTTCTATTTATAAAAATCCTTTTTATATCTCATTTTAAATGCCAAAATCCGATTTATAAGTTGATTACTTATAAATCTTATATTTTACAAAATCTATCCATTTTATATATTCATATTTCATAAATTTATAAATCTCAATTTACTTATGAAATCCATTTTTATTTCACTTTATTACTTATAAAAACTCGTTTTATAATTCCAGTATTTTTAATTTATAAATATCAATTTTATAAATCTTTTATATAAACCGTTTATAATAATTCAAAATTCCCAATTAAACCATTTTATAAATTAATCACTATTTATTTCAAAAATCTTAATTTGGTTATATTTTACAAAAATTATAAATTTTATAACATTAAACTTATAACGTTAATTTATTTAAAATAAATCAATTAAATTTTTTAATAAAACGTATACTTTCAAAAATCACTTTAAAAATTCCTTTAAAACCAAAATCATTATTTTAAAACTTCAAAAATGGATCCGATGATGCAGCAGCACCAAATAGTCAATCACGACATCCAAATATCATATATCGATACGATAATCAACAAATATCACAATATCTGTAAATAAATCAATACAGTTGAGGAATCCAGTTGGATCCCTCCAACCTGTTTCCCTGCATCCACAAGCATTAGCACAATACCAATTCCGCTTCAGTACGGAATTATCGCGGTATATGGGATTTATAAATATTATCCGCTTAGTAGACGGCGCAATAGGGTCTCATCCGCTATATAATGCGGGAAATCAACAACTGCAATATATACATATGCCAATATATATATATTGCTATTATATATAATACCAATTTCACTGTTTATGAAATATTCGCGGTATATGTTTTTAATAAATAACCTCCGCTTACTAACGGCGCATAATGTCTATTTTAACAATTAATAGATAACAATCATCATTCAAACATGCATTCAAATATTTTAAATCTAACTATTTAAAATAAAAATCGAAACCGATTCGATTGAGTGAGAAGTTCTCACCTTGATTTCAATTTCGTTTTAGCGATTTATTTCGAATAAAATTAAACGGACGTTTAATTTTACCTGAAATTTTCACTAACTCCAAACGACTCCAATCCAATTGTATCGCGTAGTGCTCATCCATACGATTCCAACGCAACTGGTTTCGTCGAATTTCGACCTCGTACGAAAGAGTTATGCTATTTAGAAGTTTACACAATTTATAATTATAAAATTTACAACTTCTATTTTAATTTCTAACCCAAACTAAATCCAGGCCGTAGATCCCCAACCCCTTTCTTCTTCGTTCACGCGTGCTTCTTCACGCAACAGAGAACCACGAACCCATCGCCGCCCCCCTAGCCCTAATTATCGCGACACATACAAGCATCTCCAACCTGATCAAACACCACCATTTCGAAGGCCGTCGCCAACTCCATCACCGCCCCTGAGCACAACAAACTCGGTCAAGCCTCTGGCATGAAAAACGAGGCCGAACGCACCCCCTTTGACTGCAAATTGCCGTCAATCCACTTCGTATTTTACGATCATCACCGTTGATATACAAGATCTCAATGTGCTCTACCACTTTCTAGTTGGAAGTTTGTTGTAATACTTCACGGATTTGAAGAAAATGAGGGGAAAAGAACTGTAAATTTCGGCCATTGAATGAAGCTACTGGCGGCAAGGGTTTTTTAACCTAATTTTTTTTTTTTTTTTTTTGTGAAGAGGATGGTCTATTTATAGAAGTTTGAACGACACTATTCATTCCGGAATTTTCAAACTCCGATTTACGCGCGGTGACCAGCGTTTCTAGGGTTTATCCCGTATTCCGGACGAAATGGAATAGGTTTCGAAAGCTAATTCGGTCATCTGTGCGAGTTATGGCAATAAACGTTCAATTTAAATTTAAACCGATTAAACGATTTTCTAGGCGTTTTAGCTTGCACCGGACAAACGGTAAATCCGATTGATACGAAATTTGAATCCATACAATAATATCACATTACGGATCCAATGAAACTGGTTTCGTCGAAATCCGAGACTTTTTGAAAAATGACTATTTTAACTCGCCGAATTAATGTTAAAACAATTTCGATGCGTTTCGAGCTGCCACGATCAAACGATAACTCCGATTGACACGAAAATTGAAATCCGATAATAACAAACTATTATGGATCCAATGGAACTAGTTTCATCCAATTCTGAGACTGTTCAAAAATTGGCTATTTTTCAGTCGATAATTAAATATTAAAATATTCAATTTTCACAAATTAACTTTTAATTCGATTTTAAAAGTTCTAAAATATCATTCTAACTTCAATATGATATAATAAAATTTTACAAATTATTTTCAATCATATTTAACCCAATTTTCAATTATTTCCATAATTTAACATATTAAATTATCGATTTAATTATCCAATTAAATCCAATTATTCGAAATAAAATTTATTCGACCTATAAATTTCACTAATTAATATTTAAAATTAATTAGATATTCAAATTTTAAATAATAAAAATTCTGGGTCGTTACACAGCACTCAGTTATACCCGCGACTTTTATGCCCAGTATAAGGAATGGTACAAGGCAGTCGTTAAAGCTTCGAAAGTAGCCTTTGACCGAGCCAAAATCATTGAGAAACTGGAAGCTGACTTGGCCCAGAAGAATCGTATCGTCGAGGTCCGTCAATCTGAGGCGGAATCCTCCCGTAGGGCTGAAGTTGAATCGCTAAATAAGGTCGATGAGACGCTAGTAGAGATGGCAAAAATGCAACAGGCACATTGCACCTTAGTAGAGGACTTGGGCCATCGATACAAAAACGTTGAGGCCGAGCGGGATGCGGCAGTTAGAGAACTGGAGGAGTTAAAGGCCAAGTTTGTCGACATAAGTAAGGAAAGGGATGATGCCAATACGGCCGCTCAAGAGGCATGTGAGCAAGCTGTGTTTTTTCGGGTTGAATGCGATGCAGCGGTCGCAAAGGTCAAGGTGATGGAAACAGAAGTGGAGGAGAAAATTAAGGCGGAGCGGTTCAAGATGGAGGTTGAGTTTTACGAACTCCTGGACACATATGATGCTAATGTGTTAGAGCACAGAAATCTAGACTGGCTAGGAGATTACTCTATGCTTCTCTACAGCGCTTGGAAAAAAACTAGTGGAGAACAAGAAGATATCTTGTCCAGATGAAACACTGGACGAGTTTGAACTTGAATCACGTCTGTTCAGTGAGGAAGAGAAAAGAATTCTTCATGAAGCGATAATCTCCGTTGAGAAAGAAAAACTCCTTATTCAGTAGACGGAGATCGGCGAGGGTTCGGGTGTTCCGCATCACGACGAGAGTATTGAAATTTCTGTCCCGACTTCGTCCGAAGTTACTGCCGCGATTGATCCACAAATCGTTCCTGCCTACAATTCTGATCAACCGGGATTATCTCCCGCTAAGACTGTTGTCTCCGAACCTGTCCAAGCTTCGAGGCAAGGCAAGGAAGGTACTTCGCACATTTCCCTTGTGTTTCAAAACGACGATCTTGGAGTGAATTTGTTGGACTGACTATTTTTACTCTTCTTTGTTCAATGACTGAAAGTGCTGCGCACATGCCCCCAGTACCTCCGGTCCTATATCCAACGCAGGGAGCTATTGTTACCGAAGCAATTACAACTGCTGCCATGACCGACGACATTGGAGAGGGGAGCTCGATGTCATTTGATACTCAAATGATTGAGGAGCTTCTTGGTCATTCTCTTGAACCTTTTCCTGATCCTTCATTTGTAATGAGCGGAGTCGCTCCAGCGTTTAGTTCTTTCACGCCGACCACCAGTGTATCCAGCGCAGCTCGAGTGTCTCGAGAAGAAGAGATTTTTGCTGAGATAAGCACTGAGATGGCCGCGGTGACAACGGTCGGTGGTTCTGGAAGTGGCACCGCCCCATCAAGCTTATCTCCTTTGATGGTAATTTCTCCTGGCGGCACAGTGACCATCTCAAGTGTTGCTGCCCAAACACCTGTCACAGCTCCTATGCCTTCAGTTCGCCCTTCCAAAAGAATCTTTGTCCCTTCCAGTTCCGAGGAAGATGTCGATATCATGCCAGAATCGGAGGATAAACCGAAGAAGGGCAAGAAATCTCGAAGGAAATCTGGTAGTGGGTCCAGTGGCTCGACTCCAAAGAAGAAGCTTCAGAAGAAGAAGGATTGAGCTTCTTGACTTGTAATGTAGTTGTTAATAGTAGTTCTTTTACTTCTTCTTTCGTTCTTTTAGAGCCGTGTATAAGTGCGGATTCGGCCTCCACTTAATCGAATTTTTTTGGTTTGCCATGTAATCAAACTCCTTTTCGTTAGTTGATGGAATGGGAAATTATTCTTTTCTTTTGCTTAAGTATTGTATTGACTGACTCATGAACACATATGTCGTAAGTCTTGAACACGCGTCCGCACTCCGGGGATTTAAAGCTATTGGCTGCGCTTTAGTTCACGCTCTGGGAACTTAGAGTCGATAATTATACTCTGATTCACGCTCTAGGAATCTTGTTTAATGTTTATACTCCAACTCGTACTCTGGGGATTTGGAGTAAGCCCGTATGTTTCGGTTCACACTCCGGAAACCTGGAATTGATATTTATACTCCACTTCATGCTCCGGGAATGTGGAGTTAGTGTTTATACTCCGGTTCGCACTCTGGTAACCAAGAGTTAATGTTTATACTCCAATTCGCACTCTGGGAATTTAGAGTTAGTATGAATGTTTCGGTTCGCACTCCGGGAACCTGGAATTGATATTTATACTCCAATTCACGCTCTGGGAATGTGGAGTTAGTGTTTATACTCCGGTTCGCAATCTGGGAACTTGGAGTCCGTTCGCGCTCTGGGAACGATTTGTTTGACGTGTATACTCCAATTCACACTCTGGGAATTTGGAGTCCGTTCGCACTCTGGGAATGAGTTACATGATGTTTATACTCCAATTTGCACTCTGGGAATTTGGAGTCTGTTCGCACTCAAGGAACGAGTTATTTGATGTTTATACTCCAATTCGCACTCTGGGAATTTGGAGTCTCTTCACACTCTGGGAACGAGTTATTTGATGTTTATGCTCCAATTCGCACTCTGGGAATTTGGAGTAAGTGGAAGGATTGTCGTGTATCAATCCTCGTAAATGCTGATGTAGTGTTCTGCCCCCGAGCTCGGGTTTCACTTAGTGAGTGACCGATCGTATCACAGTCACTCCCTATTTGAATAAATCCCACCGCATGATGGAACTTAGCTCTCCGTGCATCGTGATATTGTACGTCATATTCAATGAATCATAGCTCTGGCTCGAAGAGATGACATCTTATTGCTGAAATGAAAGAAGCATGGCAAAATCAGTTGCCTTATTACAAATTCAAACTTTGAAATGCAAAAATAAAATTCAAAGGAAGAAATTGACTAAAATAGATAAATAAAGCCTGTCATGTGTAGTAGCGACGGAGACTTTCGCTATTCCAGGCTCTCGGCAAAGTAAGACCGTCAACGGTCGACAACTTGAACGTGCCATCTCCGAGCATTTGTGAAATCACATACGGCCCTTCCCAATTTGGTTTCATAAGCGAAGGGACCGGATAATTTCTCTTGAGTACGAGATCTCCGAGTTCAAAGGTTCGCGGTCGGACCTTGGCATTGTATATTCGGGCGACTCGACCCCGATATGCGGCTGCCCTCAAATCAGCCTCTTCACGCTTCTCATCGAGTAGATCCAAAGATTCAGCAAGTTGTATGGCATTCGTTTTCGGATCATAATATGTCACGCGATGGGAGTGAACTTCCATTTCGACTGGAATAATGGCTTTAAAGCCATAAGATAGAGAAAATGGAGTGTGTCCGGTTGTAGTTTTGTGAGTTGTCCGATAAGCCCATAAAGCCATGGGAAGTTCATCAACCCACTTGCCCCCGGCGTTTTCCAGTCGTTTCTTCAAAATAGATTTGATAACCTTATTAACAGCTTCAACTTGACCATTCGCTTGAGGGTGCGCTACTGCAGAGAATTTCTTATGGATGTGGAATCGTTGACAGAAATTCTTGAATTCAATACTGTCGAATTGGGCTCCATTATCGGTGATAATGGTATGCGGGAGACCAAACCGGCAGATGATGTTACGTACTATGAAGTTTATTACTTGCTTTGTCGTAATTGTTGCAAGAGGTTCAGCTTCATCCCATTTGGTGAAGTAATCAACTGCGACGATGGCGTACTTCGCGCCACCTTTAGCTAAAGGAAATGCACCAATTATATCAACCCCCCATATTGCAAATGGCCAAGGACTGACCATTTGGGTTATCTCAATAGGTGGGGCTCTAGGGATCCAAGTGTATTTTTGGCATTTATCACATTTTTTAGCATAGTCCATTGCATCGCGATTAACAGTAGGCTAATAATATCCATATCGGAGTATTTTCTTGGCAAGTGCTTGCCCTCCAGTGTGATTGCCACATTCTCCTTCGTGCACATCGTGTAACACTCGTTTGACTTCGTCGTGCATGATACACCGGAGGAGAGGAATAGAATACCCCCTTCGATACATAACTCCATTCTGAATGACAAATCGTGAAGCTTTTCGGAGAACTTGTCTTTTCTCGCTTCGACGCTCAGGTAATATACCATGCTCAATATAATCTCGATAGGGGGTCATCCACGACTCCCTACTGGAAGTAGCTTCAAATGTGAAATCATTCTCCATTCGATCAATGCTCGGAGAGGATAGAGTTTCAACAGGAACGAGTCCTAAGTGTTGAGCTTCTCCCGTACTTGCCAACTTTGCCAACGAATCAGCTTTTTGATTGTGCTCTCGGGGTATGTAGAAAATGGTATAATAATCAAACCGATCAAGCATCTCCCAGACTCGGGTTAGATAAGCAGCTAGTCTTCGATCTTTGGCATGATATTCACCCCGAACCTGGCATACTACCAACTGGGAATCACAGTAAATTTCCACAGCGATAATTCATAGGTCATGGGCTAACTTCAACCCAGTAAGCAAAGCCTCATATTCAGCTTCATTGTTGGTTGCACGGAAATCAAACTTTAAAGCGTAGCATATGGATCGGCCTTCGGGGGTTTCAAGTACTACCCATGCGCCTGAGCACCGATCGTTGGATGCACCATCAGTGTACAGCTTCCATATGTATTTGGGAGATTTGCTAGTCTCAGGTAAGTCTTCAGGAACAGTGAATTCGACAATGAAATCTGCTAGGACTTGACTGTGAATGGCCCTTCTCAAAGTATATGTGATGTCAAATTGACTCAATTCAATGTTCCATTTCAGTAACCTGCCAGACGTCTCAGGCCGTGTGAGGACCTGTCGTAACGGCTGATCGGTGTACACAGTGATGGGATGAGCCTGAAAATATGGACGGAGCTTCCTCGAGGCGATGACTAGGCAATATGCCAATTTTTCTAGCCTTGGATAATTTCTCTCGGCTCCAGTTAATCATTTACTAACATAGTAGACCGGTTTCTGCAATCGGTCTTCCTCCCGAACTAACGCAGCATTATTGCGTTTTCAGATACTGCCAGATAGAGATATAACTGTTCATGGTCAACAGGTTTTGAAAGAATCGACGGTGTGGAAAGATGTTGAACTAATGATTTAAATATGCCCTCGCGTTCCGTAGTCCATTTGAAGTTTCATTTCCCTTTTCGGATCAGATCGAAGAAGGGTATGCATTTGTCAGTTGATTTCGAGATGAACCTACTCAGTGCTGCAACCTTTCCATTAAGATTCTGAACCTGCTTTATGGTCCTTGGAGTTTGAAGATTCCTGATAGACCAGATCTTTTCAGGGTTAGCCTCTATCCCTCGGGGGTTGATGATGAACCCAAGGAATTTTCCGGATGCGACTCCAAAATGACATTTTAGCGGATTAAGCTTCATCCCGTATCTCCGGAGGATGTTGAACATTGACTCTAAGTCTTTGACGTGATCAGTAGAGTACTGCGATTTCACCAACATGTCATCTACATAAACTTCCATAGTCTTTCCGATCTGGTCGACAAACATTCGATTGACTAAGCGTTGGTAAGTTGCTCCGGCATTCTTTAATCCAAAAGGCATGATCTTGTAGCAGTATAGTCCCAGATCGGTTACAAAGCTCGTATGCTCTTGGTCGGGCACATGCATGGGTATCTGATTGTAACCAGAGTAAGCATCCATGAAAGATAGTGATTCGTGTCCGGCCGTTGAATCCACAAGTTGATCAATTCGGGGAAGTGGAAAGCTGTCTTTCGAACAAGCCTTATTTAAGTCAGAGTAATCAATGCACGTTTTCCATTTTCCATTTGGTTTTCGAACAAGTACAGGGTTGGATACCCACTTCGGGTACAGAGCATCTCGGATAAAACTATTCGCCTTTAGCTTATCAACTTCTTCTTTGAGGGCGGCAGATCTCTCTGGATCCATACCGCGTCTCTTTTGTTTGACCGGGATATACCGTGGGTCAATATTCAAGGTGTGGTCCGTGATGTCCGGCGAGATTCCACACATATCAGAGTGCGTCCAAGCGAATACGTCTAGATTTGCTTGGAGAAATTCGACCAATTCCTGTTATGCTTGTGGGTTTAGCTGAGAACCAATTTTTAACATTTTTGAATCATCATCACCGATTGGAACATCAATCGTCAGCTCGGCTGGGGAAGCTTGACTTTCTTTAGATTCATCATTATCTTCATTATCTCTGGGGTTAAGATCCCTTTGGAATTGGTCGTGGTTCCTGGGCCGTGGCCCAGGCATTAATTGTCAATCGTCGGCGAAACGGACGCAGAGAGATTCCTCCATGTCCTTTCCTTTTTCCTTTCGCTGCGCTTCTCGCAGCTCAGCAACATAGCAGGCTCTCCCAGCAGCCTGATCTCCCTGAATGACTCCAATCCCACGATCAGTGGGGAATTTCAAAGTTAAACACCACGGAGCAATCGCTGCCCTGAATTCGGCAAGGGCCGGTCGGCACAAAAAGGCATTGTACGGAGAGTGGATATCTAAAACAACAAACTGTAACATTCGAACTCTTCGGCGTTCTCCGACTCCTAACTCCACTGGCAACTCCACCACTCCAGTGGGTATATTAGCACTTCCGTCAAAGCCATGGATTCTAGATTGACAAGGCTTTAAATCTTTTGCTTCCATCTTCATTTGATCATATGCTCTCTTAAACAAAATATTTACCGAACTCCCACTGTCCACCAGGATCCTCTTCATCCAAGCAGGACCAACCTGGGCAGATATGACTAGTGGGTCTATAGTTAGGGCTTCGAGCCTATAAACATCTCGGTTTCTAAATACGATGTCGTCTGCCATCGTTCTCTGTTGTTTGGTTGGGTTCCCTTCATCAAGTGTACTGCAATTCTCGAAATCTACATGCCTGATCGAATTGGCATATGATTCCATTTCCCTCCAGCTTCGGTCCGCAGGATGGGGACCACCACTAACTGTATTAATAACCAATCTCCCGCCTGTACGAGCGGGCTCCTCCTGTCTCTCTTGGTTTTGCGCACGAGTTTGGTTTGACGGGCCCACACCACCAGCCTGTGGCGCCCGCACGAATTGATCTAACTTCCTCTTCCTGATCAATTTTTCAATGAGGTCTTGCAAATGTCTACACTCATTGGTATTATGTCCTTAACTCTCGTGGAATCTACAGAACTTTCCTGTTTGAATCTGTCTCTCTGACGATGGCTTCGGAGTAGGCTTTTTATACTGCATCGCATTACAAGTCTGTAGATACACGTTCTCCAGTGACGTGTTCAGTGGTGTATAGTTTTCAAACATTGGTGCCCTACGCCGCGGGCCACGATTCTGATCTTGCTTCTTATTTCTATTATCACCGTTCCTCGGCTGGGTTTGCTTGTTTGGAATATTCAGTTGGAATTTTCCAGAGCTCTCCCCTGACTATTTAACTGCCACATTGCTTTGAATCCCTTCATTGCTGGGTCTCGCATCGTCCTGTTTCCTAGATTGTTTCTCATCCTCTCGCCTTAAGAATTGAGCGGCTTTGGAGTAGAAACGATCCAACGATGCGGGAGGCTTCCCAGCTAGACAATTTCCAAATTCAGAATCGGGGTCAATCCCTTAGTCAAGGCCATCAAGATTGAATTATCATTGGGGTTAGTGATCTCCGCACAAGCGGCATTGAACCTTTCCAAATATCGCCTGAGTGTCTCTCCAGGAGGTTGAGTGACACTAGATAAAGTATTAACGTCTTTAGGCCTGGCAATGTGCATACGAAGCTGTTCAACAAATTTAGTAGCCAACTGATCAAATGAAGAGATAGATCGTGGTGGTAATTGTGTAAACCACATCGTCGCAATTCCCCCTAAAGAAATGGAAAAACTACGGCACTTTACTGCATCGTCAGCTCTTGTAGCAGTCATCGACCATTCGTATTTCAGAATATGCCGACTAGGGTCGGAACTTCCTTCATACATAGGCAGAGTCGGCATCCTGAATCGCCGAGGAGGTTCAGCATATAATATGTCATCAGTGAACGGAGTATGACTTCGGGAGATTCCCCAATCGTCATTTGTTAAGCCCTGACTCTGGCAAATCATTTGGCGTACCATGGCTGAGAGGTCTGGTGTTGCTATATTCTGAGCGTGGCGAGCCAAAATGTGGTCGGGTTCCATAGTGCGAGGTGGGATCGGGCACTGTCGACGATCCGCATCTCGCCTCCTTGGCTCGATGTCTTCTGGGACATATGGTTCTGCAGCATGTTCTTGCTGGCGGTAGTTCTGATTGGAGTGATTTCGGGTATCAACTCCTCTGTCAACTGCAGTGGCGGTGGCATGGTTATCCGTGGTATGCTGTGGAATAGTGCCTCCTCGGGAGGAGGGTCCTGTATGAAAACTAGCATAAGGGCCAGCTCTTATCTGCCCAATAGTTAATGCCTGTTGTTGACCAGCAACATATGCATAACTTCCGTCTAGCCTGGGACGAGTAGATCTGCCGCTATAATCAGACGAAGCAGAGCTTTCAGTGGAAGAATGAGGGGCGTGATCCTTTCTGGATCTTCTGCGCCTTTGGTGGTTTAGTTGATTAGTCAACTCAGCATTGGCGTGCAACTGTTCAGTTAGCTGTTTCCGACTTTGGGTCAATTCCTGGAGTAATGTATGGAACTCTTGTCGAGTGACCGGACCTGATGGATCTGAATGTCCGGCATCATCTTGATTAGGTGGAGGTTGTTGCACAGGATTCTGTCTATCCCGGCCTTCTTGACCAGCAGCGGTAGAAGCGGTTCTCATGCTAACCATCTTGAGGTGTGGAATCCTTTCCTAGATTTTGGCAAATCTGAATAGTACGGAAGGAATCTGAAATTAAAGTCTGGATCTCTCTCTTAGATTTATTCAATCCGGTATCGATGACAGATCCAAAGAGCATGAGAAAATCTGGGTTTTCTCAGTGAAAGCACCAAAGTGTTTGCACCAAAATTGGGCACAACACTCTTCGGAAGTTTTTGAAGAGATAATAAATGAAGAAATCGAATTTAAAATGAGGATTATCTAACAAAAATTCCAAGTCACAGAAAAGTAAATTGCACGGAAGACAGTAATTTAGAGTGGTTCGGCGTATCGCCTACGTCCACTATGAAGTTTTGTCACTTTATTGCTCGATACTTGAAGATTACAAGTTTTTTATAGCGAACTACAACAGATAGTAAGTCAAAATTCGAAATCAATGGCAGCAATGATGATATGGAGTGATTCTGGCGGCGTCCGGGCATGCTTTGTCTCTAAAAATTCTCCGATCCCCTTTCTGAATGACCAGGGGCTCTATTTACAGGTGTAGGATGTTGATATTTCGCTGAAAATTCGGGAGACCACTTCTGGCACGTGAGGGGGCCCACATGCCCGGCCTTAGGAAATTTGGGCCCACATTAGGATCGATTCGACTCCATTCGAATCGATCAGAAAATCACCCAATCGAGGTGAAATTTGGTGTGGACATTCTTTAACATGTATGCAAGCTTCTGTGAAAATTTCGTGGCATTTGGACCTTTGGATCTCGAGATATGGTCGATTCGAAATTGTGTTCTCTGGCCGTTCGTCTCTTTCGAATCGACTCCTTCGTATCGATTCCTTCGAATCGATGGTGGATTGCGGCTTCATGATGACGTGGAGCGGAATTTCGTATCGATCTGCTTTCTTCGCCTATTTGATTGAGTCATCTCGGAGACTTTGCCGCCTTGACCCGATGGATTCAGAGGCTTCAACCACGCCTGGATTCGAACAATATGTCATTCGTATCGATCGTGTCTTGCATGGGTTGATTGATACGAAATGACCGCACATGATGGATTCGAAGTGAGGTGCTCTGGTGGATACAAACGCATCATTGTTTTTGGAGTCAGTGCATAGCTTTGTTCGTATCGATCTCAATGGTCCCAGTTGATCGGTATGAATAGGAGGTTGCGGAATGGATTCGAAGAGGAATACCTGGATGGATTCGAAGGACCGTGAGTTTTGTGGGTTCGAACCAGATGAGGCGAGGCTATCTTCCTTTCGACCATTTTTAAGTGTTATGGATTCGAAGGCTGGTGTTACTGACGGACTCGAACATCACCCTTTTGATGGATACGAAGGAGGAAGCTCTGATGGATACGAAGTAGTAGATCCAGACCGATTCGATTGAATGCTTGCTGGTGGTTGCGAACTAGATGGAGTCGAATCGATGGATACGAACAGAACCTCTGCCTATGGATTCGAACTAGGCTGTGACCTATGGATTCGAACAAGGGCTATCTCCTTCATCTTGAATCGATCGTAGCTTGAGCATACGAACTCGGATTGACTTGAAATTTGGAACATCGGCTTTCTTAGATTTGCTTGTTACGTCATATCAATTGTAGCTCGATCCGGACTCGAATAAAATTCAGCGATATCCATAGTGAAGTGAAGTATGACCAATCTCTGAGACGAACTGTCCTTTGTTTTCGATCGATCTTTTGGTATCACGGCTTTACAAAAAAGCGGGATAACAGGTTTAGCCTTTTAAACCAAATTAACCTTGTTCATTTAAAGTTTTTTTTAAACAATTTAATTTTCGAGTTCTAATTCTAGAATTTCATTTTTAATTAATTAAATTTTAATTTGGTTGTATTTTCGTTTTTGCTTAATTTAATTCTAATTCAAGACTTCAATTTGGTTGTATTATTTTACTTCTTAATTTTAATTTCAATAATTTAACAACCAATCGCCTTGATATTTATTAGAATGAAATATTTCTTTATATCAAAATATACTTTTATATAAAATCATTTAAAACCTTTATATAAGAAAATAACAAGTACGCGCTCATATATATATGCTCAACCCATTCTAGAGTACTACGGACTGTATTTAATGAGTAACCCCCACTAAAGCCAAGGTTCTCGCTTAACCTTTTAGGTCTGATACCAACTGTAACGACCCGAAATTTCCGAATCCGAAAATTCAGATAGTTATGAAAAAGAAGAAAGATAGAAGAAGAAGAAGAACAGAATCATCAACATCTCACATTCGCAGCGGATAAAATATAATAATAAATAATAACAGTTTAAAAAAGAATAATATATCTGTCGATTACATTTAATACATCAGAGTTACATATATACAGATATTGAATATACTCAATTATCATGCCATAGATACACAACAATATTACACAGCGGAAATACTCTATACGCTCTTGCCATCCAGCTTGCCTCCTGAGCTCCAGAACGTACCTACCTGAAATCTGTAATACTCGGTCTAACCCGAAAATTACGTCAAAGTAACACCCGGGTCAGGCTGGAAACCAGCGTGAGTAAACCCATCCAACAAGGAATACAAGCATACATCTTATAAATAACCCAGGGTAACTCGAAAAAAATCACAAAGCCACAATTTATTATCGACATCACTTATTTCACATATAAGTTTTCTAAATACCAAAGATTTAGATTTAAAATAGTCCAATTCCTTTAAATCACTTCACTCCAGCCAATAGATTTCACATATCAATCTATAAAAATTCAAAGTGGTTTCGGGTATTTTCTAATACCCGAACCCAGTCTCTTCGAGTCTCTCGTCATCCTAACCAAAGTTATCCAAATGAAAGACACAACATCTCCTATCAGAGACATCAACTCATTCAAAACATTCGATACCATTCAATCACCCATAAGCAAAGCTTAATCGCATCCAAATTAATTCAATTGATTCTATTGAATTTCTAGCCTCAATCACTTAGATTCCTTCATTTACCATTAATTAATTCCAAATCAATTAATTAGTCAACCCTTTATAATTCATCTTAATTAATCACCCTAGATTAATTATTTTTCAATTACATTCAAGTAATTATCTTCGTTTAAGTACACGATATTAATTATTCTTAACCAAAATCAATAAGTAGTCTTAATTACTTCATAAATTAATTAACTATATTAATTACATTAATCCTTAATTACTTATACTAATTAATTTCTCATAAGTCTCTTATTATGGATTAATCAGTTTTAATTTACCAATCTTTAATTACATCATTAATTATATAAAATTAATGATTTCCAATTATATTTCAATTTATCCTCAACTAAATTAATTATATTAAATAACTAAACATTAATTAAACCACAAACATTCATCATTCTTGATTTATTTCAACCTGTGATTATCACCCTTTTCATTTACTGCATTAAATAAATTAATTCTCCTTAACTAATTATCTTAATTTATCTCTTGATTAATTACACAAAGTAATTTTATTAATTTCATTAAGTAATTACTTATTTAACCACCAAATGATCATTCTAAATTAACTTAAACTTAATTAATAACCCCAAATCATTAATTAATTTAATTAATTAATTATCCATTTAAATTATCCTACCTATTTAATGAATCACCAATCATTAAACCCTTATTAACTTTAAAATGAACCATTCTCTTATATATGATTTAAGTTTAAAACCAATGAAAACCCAAATGCTTCGAGTCAAACAACAATTAACTCGAGAACCAACCAAAACCAAAGTCACCAGATCATTAGCACACATTCAATCAACTCAATCTTCAACCAATTAATTAAATTTAACCATTTAAATCGAAATAAAAATCAAACAGAGTGAGATTTACTCACCCTTGCTTTATGCAATTCACTTCAATCTCAACTCGGTCTCTTCATAATTTAAGACCCTTAAACCAATAGCTTGCTTTTATTAATATTTGACTAATTGCATAATTTATTACCCATTTCTAATTTTAGTTAACCAGTAAATTATTTGAAACTAATAAGTCGGGTTTAAACCAAAAATTTATTTTTTTCTTAAACAATTTTTTTTATAAATGTATTTCGTCTGTAAATCAAAAATCCCCCCTTTAATAATTCCCTATATTAATAACCTTAATCCAAATCATAAACTTAAAAACCCTAATAATTTAATAAATTAATCCACATCATTAATTATTCAACTTATTTATTTAACGCTTTATTTACCTTACAATTTAATGAATTTCAATTCATTAAATTTTAATTAACCTTAAGATAAGAACATCATTTTTTTAAACAATTTGATTTCTGAGTTCTAATTCTAGAATTTCATTTTCAGTTAATTAAATTTTAATTAATGACTAATTAATTAAATAAGGCGATTAAGAGAGATTAATTAGTTTAATTTAATAATGTTTAAATTTTATTAATAAATGGTTAGAGGTTAATCAATTAAATTAGTGACTAATTAATTACTAAATGGAAGTAATTAAGGATTGATTGCTTAGTATAATTAATTAAGGATTGTTTGATTAAGGAAACTAATCAATGATTAGTTAAATAATGATCATGATTAACTAAGGGATGATTGATCAATGAAGTTATTATGAGATAATAAATTTGAGTGATCAATTAAGGATCAATGTAATTAATATGGATGGGCAAGGGATAATAAATTTGTGTAATTAATTAAGAGTTAATTACTTATTGTAATTAAAGAATAACTAATAAAAAATTATTAATTAAGAAGATAATTAGAGGATGATTAATTAATTGATTTGTAATTAATTAATGTTGAGTAAGTAGTATTTAAGGATGATGGAAGTAATTAATTAGAATGGTATGGCTAATCAACCTTGTGTATGGATGATCGAATGACATTGAAAGTCTTGGTTTAATTGTTATCCCTAATATGTGATTCGTGATGCCATTGATATGATATGTTTGATTTAAGCTGTGATGATGAGGTTATTTATTAATGATGTATTACTGTGACACCCTGTATTTAAAGTTGAATTGTATTTCACTTGAATAGCTTGGGTTAAAATGACATGGATTCAAAGAGACCGGAGTCGGGTATTATTTAATACCCGAAACCACTTTGATTTATAATCTATAATAATTCTATATAGATTTGATATGTGGAATCAATAGGCTGAAATGAAATAATTTGAGTAATTAAAACCTTTTAAAAACTATGTAGATGTACATAGACATAGATGTGTGAAATAAGTATTGTCTATAACCAATTAAGAACTCGTAGTGAAGTACGAGATACCTGGGTTATATATATATAAGTTATATGCTTTTGTCATTCATGTTAGATGGTTTACTCACGCTGGTTTCTAGCCTGACCCGGGTGTTACTTTGATGTAATGCTCGGGTCAGACCGAGTGTTACAGATTTTCAGGTAAGGACGTTTTGGAGCTCATGAGGCGAGCTGGAGAGAAAAAAATAACTTTACTTAATTAATTTAATTAATCATAAATTATCCAAGACCTTAATTAATTTTAAGATAACCCATTATCTTACTAATTACTTAACTAACACATGTATTTAAACTCTTTACCCTTTTAATCATCTACTTAATTATATTTAAAATCTAGGTAAAAATAATTCAAATTAACAAACACTCTTCCTTGAAATCACATCTTCATTTCAAAATATCATTTTATTATCCTAAAACACTTAAGAAATTTATTTCAAATTTATTATAAACAAATAAATCTCTAACCATTCTAAATATTTAAAGACTTGTTTAATTAGTTCTAATTTCTTTGAAACTTGGTTTATAATATTTTGGAACATATTCATTTTAAATAAACTTTAGAACTTGTCAAACATTTTACTTTAAAGTCTGAAATACTTAAATCTAGAAAACTCATTTTGTTTGTGTTTAAAACTTATATTTCTTATGCTTTCATAAAACTATTTCATATTTTACTTTGAATAATTATGTATCTAGAAATCCAAATCCAAGAAAGGCTGATGACTAAACCTGTAACAACTATTAACCATCAAATTCCCAACCTGGAAACGCCTCGTCCCAAGGCTATGATACCAAATGTAACGACCCGGAAAATTTCGGTCCCGAAAATTTCCAGATAGTTAGGGAAAATAAGAAAGAGAAAGATGAAGAAATAGAAAAACTCAAACTCAAAATCTCACATTCGCAGCGGATAAAATATAATATCACATAAATAACAGTTTTACAAAGAAGAACTGTATCAGTACACTTATATCTTTATACATTAGATTTACAACCATTACACAACATTGGATAGTTTAAAACAACATGTCCTAAATAAACTATAATATATCACAATGGGGAAAACACTCCATACATTCCTGCCATCCAACTCGCCTCCTGAGCTCCAGTACATCCTTACCTGAAAATCTATAATACTCGGTCTGACCCGAGCATTACATCAAAGTAACACCCGGGTCAGGCTGGAAACCAGCGTGAGTAAACTTAACCAACGTGAAATACCAATGCATAGAACTCATTTAATTCCCGGGTGACTTATATCAATTTACAACTTCGCAAGTTTTTATAGACATCACTTATTTCATACATCAATTTCTTAGTGCTAAAACTTAGATTAAATGGTCCAGTTCACTTAAGTCATCCCATTCCAGTTTATCGATTCCACATATCAAATCTATAAAGAATCGAAGTGGTTTCGGGTATTTACTAATACCCGACTCCGGTCCCTTCAAATTCAATATCATCTCAACCCAAGTTTTCAAGTAAAATACAATCCAACTTTAAATAAAAGATGTCACTTTTTACACATCAATTTATTAGCAATAGTTAACCACATTATCATTATTCACCCAAAACATATCATATCACAAAACATTTCATATCAGAGATATCAATCAATTTAAGACTTTTAATCATCATTCAATCATTCATAAACAAGATTGATCATTTCCAAAGTTTATTTAATTTATCTCTAATTAAATTGGTTACAAATCTTTAATCACTTAGATTACCTTACTTAACGTTAATTAATTACAAACAAATTAATTAATCATTTTTAGTTATCTATCTTAATTAATCATCCTTGATTAATTATTCTTAATTACAATAATTAATTAATTCCAAATTAATTACACAATTTAATTACCCTTATCTCAAACACATTAATTACATTGATCTTAATTAATTACTCAAATTAATTATCTTGTAATCACTCATATTGATTAATTATCCTTTAATTAATCACATCCATTGATTAACTAATCCCTAAATTAATTTCCCTAATTAATCGATTCTTTAATTGATTACACCAAGTAATTAATTCCTTAATTACTCCCATTAAGGAATTTCCTTTAATTACTTTCCCTTAACTAACTACTTTCTATATTAATTACATTCATTAATTAATCCCAATTAGTTGCATTTAGTAACTATCCATTAATTACTTCTTTAAGTAATTATACTTAATTAATTTATAAGTGACTACCTTTAATCGATTAAACTCATTAATAACATAAAATTAATTACATCGATTAATTAATCAGTCAATCATCACTTAACTACTAGTAAATGATTCAATTCCTTCATTATTCATCTTGACTAAATTACATATTAATTAAGTAAACTTTAAGATTTATCTTTCAAAGTTAGGATAAATAATTCATCTTAATTAACCAAACTCCTAAGTAAACACTTCTATATAAAATAATGATTAAGTATTTTTATTAAAACTTAATTATGTTAACCTTAAAACACTTAGTCAAATGACTATTTTTCCCGAGTCAACTCCCGTGATTACTCCAGCCAAATCCGAGCAAAATCACTAGCCAAAATTTGTTCTTCCCTCGGTACTTCCAACCCTATACTCCATGGCACACATGCGAGACCATCACGAACATCAACTCGGGTCATACCCTTACTTTCTCGAGCCCTCTCCCACGAAAACCTCTTCTCCCCCAAAGCTTTAGACACACATACAAATTGTGCATATGCACCGACGAACGGAGTAACTCTGACCAACCCTGATTACTCCACCAAGTCACCCTCGCATGCCTCAGCTCATACGAACCTCCAAATTCCTTCGACGATCATCGAAAGCGAAAAGGACCCATTGAAGCACAACAGACCCAAGCCACGATGAAAAATTCGTATCGCACCACCATGCCACGTTCACCGGAGTCTCTGATACCTTGCCCATACCTTCACCACACAGTCATCTTCATCCTTCCCAATCCTACCCTGACTCGACGCCGCTTCGTCATCACGCTAATTATTCAAAAAAGGCATCCAGAAACCACACTAAACCCTAAATCGACCAATCGCCGAGACTACGGTGACCAATCCTCCCTTCTAACATTTTTCCAGATCTCCCCAATCGATAAACAATCTTTGATGATAACCAAGACTTCCAAATGCTCGTCAATCACCAGAAAATGGTAAAAATCCATTTTCTGTTCTACGTTGAACCGCACCCTCGACACTTAGCTAAAAATCGAGAAATTTATCTTAAAAATCGAAATTTACCAAGGGTATTCAGATTATATAATTGAATTTACAAATCGTTTCACTTGATTTTAACTCATTTCTAAATTTCACTGATAAATTCCATTTTTCCAGAAATATTAAAACATAATTTGTATAATTAAAATTTAAAAACTTAATTTTGTTTAAACAAATAACTTTTGTTTGTATACTTCAATCAAATAGAGATGAGAAATGAATTCTTTTTTTTATATATATTAGCCTGTTAGGTAATAAGCAGAGCAATCTTTATCATCATGCATACTAACATGCATTCATATAAACACGAAATTCTAGATTTTATCAGACATTCACCCAAAGATTACAACATACATTACACAATACATTTCACAAACTTCAGCTTTAAACTAATTTAAGGGTTAAATTTACTCACCTGTATAAATGTTGAACCTAGATATAATTGATTTATAATCAAACAAGATACCCTGATGCCAGGATTTCTAACATGCTTTGAGTTTTACCTATCCTCAAATTTCCAGAGAATGTTTTACCAATTCTACTTAAAAAAATTATCAAAGCTTGAATCATTTCATTTTTAAAGCAAGGATCAGATCAATTCAACAACAAAGTAAATAAGGATCAAAGGAAATCAAGCTTGCAGCATCCAGGATTTATTCTCTGCTCAAATTTTTACAGGTGAGTGAACAGGTAATCTTAAACTTAGGAAAGTAATAATTGTTGCCTGAATAATTGATGGGAGATGATGCTTGCATATGTATATAGGAGAATAAAATCTGTGAATATGAATGTTTTTGAATACACATGACTGATGGCTGTGCTACTCTGTATTTTTGGATTACAGAGATGTTAAAATGAACTAAATTTCAAAAGACTTTCCATCTAATCTATTTGGAGTTTTGAGTTTCAAACAAATCAATTTAGTTTGAACATCATCTAGATTTTGAAAACAAGTAAGTATTTTAAGCATGGAAATCACATGTAAACATGAAAATACAATTGAAACTCAAATAATGGAATAAATCAATTGTTGTAATGTATTGATCCAAGAATATATCTCGAATCATCTTTGGAAGCTATGATTTTAAAGCAAAAATACAAATTTTAAATATTAAGTTGAATGTAAATTTTGGGTTTGTCTGTAAATTGGGTTTTGGGTGAATTCTGAAGGGTGGAACATTTGGGGTGGTCAGGAATGTTGCTGGAGGTGGGAAGTGATCATAGAATTTAGAAAAAATATCTGATTGCGATGTTTTTCATTGAGAAGGCGGAGGAGGTGGATTTTTTCCCTAGAACCCTAGTTTTAACCGGGTTTAGTGATTCGATCGCCACCTTCTACAAGTGATTGAGTTCAACGGGATCTGGTGTGATGTAAGCTTGGTCGTTGACGAGTTCAAGGCCAGGATTGCAGATTTTTCTGGTGATAAGAGCCTTGGGATGAGGCATTTCGAGGTTGGGAATTTGATGGTTAATCGTTGTTACAGATTTAGTCATCACAGTTCGAATTCGATTTCGAGCTGGAGATGAAGTTTTGATGATTGTTTTCCAATGAATAATAAAATGTTTTAAGGAAGTAACCATTTAAAGAGAATAACTTGTAAATTAGAAAGGATGTAAATTAAAGTGGGTTTCCAATTGTGAAGTTCTGAATTCTAAATCCAAACATTTGAAATAGTTTTCAAAGTGTTAAAGGAAATAATATTATTCAAACTATTTTTAATGTAATTTTATTTTAGAATAAGAAGTTGTTTGTAATGTTTAAAAGAATTTGTTTTGAATTAAAACCAAGGGTGGTTTAAATTTTAAAATTTGGCTTTTGGGCCAAGAAGAAAAGGAAATCTGAAACCAAAGAAAGAAAAACCAGTAAACAAAATTAAAAAGGATTTTAACAACAATCAACACTTTCAAGTAATTTCAAAACTGAGGCAAGCTAGGAAAGATTAGTTCAACAAATACAACTCAATTTCTAATAAAGATCAGAGAACAGTTCAAGCTTCCAGATTTCAAAAGTTTCTAGGACTTCCCTGTTTTAAGTTGAACGGGTGGGTAGATTGCTGCCTTTAATTTTGTTGAATCCTGTTAAATATAATGCTTGTGAATAAAACATTGAATAAACTTGTGGAAATTGTTTGCATGAGGAGATTATGTCTGTAAATATGCAGACATCGGAATACGTGAGTAACCTGCACATTAAACATTTAAAAAAAATACATGTATCTTGATCTATATGAAATGATTATTGAAGTTTGGATAAAAACTGCTTGCATGTATATGTATATGTGAAAAAGAGAAAACAAGAACTGTTGCTCTATTTTAGCATTACAGCGTTTAAACAAAATATGTTATGATTAACATGGTTCGAGTGTAGAAATTATTTTAAGTAGAATTGGTAAAACATTCTCTAGAAATATGAGGATAGGTAAAACTCAAAGCATGTTAGAAATCCTGGCATCAGGGTATCTTGTTTAATTATAAATCAATTATATCTAGGTTCAACATTTATACAGGTGAGTAAATTTAACCCTTAAATTAGTTTAAAGCTGAAGTTTGCGAAATGTCTTGTGTAATGTATGTTATAATCTTTGGGTGAATGTCTGATAAAATCTGGAATTTCATGTTGATATGAATGCATGTTAGTATGCGTGATGATAAAGATTGCACTGCTTATTTCCTAACAGGCTAATATATATATAAAAAAAAAAAGAATTCATTTCTCATCTCTATTTGATTGAAGTATACCAACAAAAGTTGGTTGTTTAAACAAAATTAAGTTTTTAAATTTTAATTATAGAAATTATGTTTTAATATTTCTGGAAAAATGGAAGATATCAGTGAAATTTAGAAATGGGTTAAAATCAAGTGAAACGGTTCGTAAATTCAATTATATAATTTTGAATACCCTTGGTAAATTTTGGTTTTTAAGATAAATTTCTCGATTTTTAGCTAAGTGTCGAGGGTGTAGTTCAATGTAGAACAGAAAATGGATTTTTACCATTTTCTGGTGACTAACGAGCATTTGGATGTCGTGGTTATCATCGAAGCTTGTTTGTCGATTGGGGAGATCTGGAAAAATGTCAGAAGGGAGGATTGGTCACCGTAGTCTCGGCGATTGGTTGATTTAGGGTTTAGTGTGGGTACTAGACGTCGATTTTTGAATAATTAGCGTGGTGATGAGGCGGCGTCGAGTCAGGGCAGGATTGGGGAGAATGAAGATGATCGTGTGGTGAAGGTGTAGGCAAGGTAGCAGAGACTCCGGTGAACGTGGCATGGTGGTGCGAGACGAATTGTTCATTGTGGCTTGGGTCTGTTGTGCTTCAATGGGTCGTTTTCGCTTTCGATGACCGTCGAAGGAATTTGGAGGTTCTTATGGGCTAAGGCGTGCGAGGGTGACTTGGTGGAGTAATCAGGGTTGGTCGGAGTTACTCCGTTCGTCGGTGCATATGCACAGTTTGTATGTGTGTCTGAAGGTTTGGGGGAGAAGAGGTTTTCAAGGGAGAGGGCTTGAGAAAGTTAGGGTATGGCCCGAGTTGATGTTCGTGATGGTCTCGCATGTGTGCCGTGGAGTATAGGGTTGGAAGTACTGAGGGAAGAACAAATTTTGGCTAGTGATTTTGCTCGGGTTTGGCTTGAGTAATCACAGGAGTTGACTCGGGAAAAATAGTCATTTGACTAAGTGTTTTAAGGTTAACATAATTAAGTTTTAATAAAAACACTTAATCTTTCTTTTATATAGAAGTGTTTACTTAGGAGTTTGGTTAATTAAGATGAATTATCTATTCTAACTTTGAAAGATAATTCTTAAAGTTTACTTAATTAATAGGTAATTTAGTCAAGATGAATAATGAAGGAATTGAATCATTTACTAGTCTTTAAGTGATGATTGACCGATTAATTAATCAATGTAATTAATTTTATCTTAATTAATGAGTTTAATCGATCAAAGGTAGTCACTTATAAATTAATTAAGTATAATTACTTAAAGAAGTAATTAATGGATAGTTACTAAATGTAATTAATTGGGATTGATTAATGAATGTAATTAATATAGAAAGTAGTTAGTTAAGGGAAAGTAATTAAAGGAAATTTCTTAATGGGAGTAATTAAGGAATTAATTACTTGGTGTAATTAATTAAAGAATTGATTAATTTAGGAAATTAACTTAGGGATTAGTTAATCAATGGATGTGATTAATTAAAGGATAATTAATCAATGTGAGTGATTATAAGATAATTAATTTGAGTAATTAATTAGGGTAATTCTGGCTTCATTCCTTTTCGAAGATGAAAAGATTCAAAGGGAGGAGGATCTGAAGACCTCGGTAAAAATGTCTGATAAATTTATCAATCGTCGTAGAGGACGGACTTTCTGATATAGGGTTTTAAGCTTATGATTGGGTATGGGTCGAATTCTAAGTGTTGCGTCGTCCTCAGTAGACCGGGCCAGTTCGCACCCGTGGCAATTGAAAGAAGAGGAGTTGGAGAAACTCTGACCAGAGTATCATCGTCTTTGGTGGCCTGTGGATTCGGGGCAAGGCGTTTCATTGAAGATTGTCTTGGTTCAGTTGGGTTGTGTTGCTCGATTTTGCTTTCACTGTCGTCTTGGATTTCTGGGTGAAGGTGGGTATTCGTGGGATCATCGCCGATGTGTTGATGACCCTAACTTCGATCGGCAGTGGCTAGAATCGTGGTGCATGTGCATGAGTTCCTGCTGTATCATGGCTTCGTGAGGTTGAGATGGATTAGAGGCGTGCTCGAGAAATAAGGAAGATGACTCGAGTGTTGTATCTAGTTTTCCTATGAGATTACCTGGGTCTTCATCTGGTTTTGCATGAGAAACTCGAACAGGTTTCTCAAAACATTTCTAACAGATTGAATATAAGAAGAAAGGAAAACCCTGGGCTTGAACTCGAGTAAATTAAGATCTTGCTCGGGTCTCAGATTTCAAGATGTTAAACCTAATAAATTTAGTTGTAAACCATTTTTTGAAACTTGGAAAAATAATAATAATAATAATAATAATAGTATGATTTTAACAGTTTCAAAGCATGACGGTTTTAACAAGCTTTCATATGTTTAAAGAATTTTAAGTTATTTGGAATTGATTTGCAGAATGTTTCAAATGGAAATTTAATGATAAACATCAAAGGATAATTGCTAGAGGTAAGTAATTTAAAGAACAATTACTAAATGAAGTTAATTAAGAAATAAGTTAATTACTGAATGTGACTAATTGGAATTAATTAATGACGTAATTAATTTAAATGATAATTACTTAGAGTAAGTTATAATGAATAGTTAATGTTGGGATCATTAACTAGTGGTTAAGAAATGATTAGTTAATTTAGGTAATTAATTTAAGAGAATTAATTGGTTTAAATTAATTAAGGATAAACTTGGAATTGATTAAGGATTAGTTACTTAATAAGATTAATCAAGTAAATTACTTAATGTAAGTAGTTAATGTGTAATTTCTAAATGTAATTAATTTAAGAGGGTAATTACTTTATGGAAGTAATTAAGGGAAGTAAGGGATTAATTACTTGGAGAATTAATTAAGGATAATCAATTAATTTATGTAAATAATTAAATTTTATTTCTTTTGAATTTTAAGTAACAAAGGCTTAAAAAAAAAGGGAAAGCCTGTAAACATTTTTCAAACCTAGGAAAAATTATCAAAGCTTGAATCATTTCAATTTTAAAGCAAGGACCAGATCAATTCAACAACAAAGTAAATAAGGATCAAAGGAAATCAAGCTTGCAACATCCAGGATTTATTCTCTGCTCAAATTTTTACAGGTGAGTGAACAGTTAATCTTAAACTTAGGAAAGTAATAATTGTTGCCTGAATAATTGATGGGAGATGATGCTTGCATATGTATATAGGAGTATAAAATCTGTGAACATGAATGTTTCTGAATACACATAACTGATGGCTGTGCTACTCTGTATTTTTGGATTACAGAAATGTTAAAATGAACTAAATTTCAAAAGACTTTCCATCTAATCTCTCTGGAGTTTTGAGTTTCAAACAAATCAATATAGTTTGAACATCATCTAGATTTTGAAAACAAGTAAGCATTTTAAGCATGGAAATCACCTGTAAACATGAAAATACATTAGAAACTCAAATAATGGAATAAATCAATTGTGGTAATGTATTGATCCAATAATATATCTCGAATCATCTTTGGAAGCTAGGATTTTTTTAAAAAAAATACAAATTTTTAAATATTAAATTGAATGTAAATTTTGGGTTTGTCTGTAAATTGAGTTTTGGGTGAATTCTGAAGGGTGGAACATCTGGGATGGTCAGGAATGTTGCTGGAGGTGGAGAAGTGATCATAGAATTTAGGAAAAATATCTGATGGCGATGTTTTCCATTAAGAATGTGGTGGAGGTGGATTTTTTTCCTAGAACCCTAGTTTTAACCGGGTTTAGTGATTCGATCGCCACCGCATCTACAAGTGATCGAGTTCAATGGGATCGGGTTTGCTATATTACAACATGATAGGGGGTTCTCGCTTTGTGTTAGGTGGCGAACGGGAGACTCTAACCCCTACATGTCCCCGGGGGTAGTATAATGCCTTGCAGGGTTGGTTTGCTAGGTGCTTACAGTCCAAAGGCTGGCCGTAAAAGCAAGGGCAGAGTACCATTGTAAGCCACGACAGGGCTGGGATGGTTGAAAAGCCTACCAGTCGAGAGTGGCCGCTGTCAGACGGTCGAAGACCCGAGACTGTTACATATTATAACAAGATTTTATATTGAATGTTCTATCATCCAACTATTGATCCGACATAATATTATCAGTTTTATGATGCAACTACCAGTTGTGTAATCATTTTATAAGATTTTATATCGTATATCAATATAAAAAAGTAACTGGGTATCAGTTCTAATAACTAATAGTATCAGTTTTGCTAAAACTGACAGTCAACATACTTTATGGAACAATAATTAGTGCCAGTATCATTTTTTGCTAACGCAACATATAATTATGATTATGTATTAGTAGTATTGTTAGTTGTAGCACGTATAATAATACACGAAACTGATATTAAAAACTGACCAAAACTGATATTAAAGTCCTTTATATCCAATCAAACAAATATTATCTCCAACCAATAGAAAGCATGTATCAATTCAATCAATTTCTTTAATCAATTACACAACGATTATCAGATCCCATATACTATGCTTTCAACTTTGTTATAAATAAGTGAAATATACAAGATTGAACAAAACTGATATCACACAATGAAAAAATGATACCATATTTTATACCAACAGAATGTGAAAAATGATACTAGACAGCTAATACAAACAGTATGCAACAAATATCAAAACAAATGTTTGAAATAAATAAATAAATAAACACCAGAACTACTACTGTAAAAACATATAACTAATAATAAAACTGATACTATCATTTATACTAAATAGCTGAAATTAAAATCAACCTGATAATATGCTACACTGAATACAAATTAATAACAAGGTTCAATTACAGTAAACCACCATAACAAGTCACAAATCCAATTATTGATATGTATAAATTCAAAATGTAAAATCAAATCATATCCTCTTCAAAGCTTGACAATTCCGTTTATTATGACCAAACTGCTTATGCTCGCCACATCTATTTTACTTGTTCTTAAATATGAAAATCCTCCTTTGCTCTTAATTGATGGTCTACCAGCGCCACGTTTCTCCTTTGGTGGCTTCATAACATCTCGAATGCTACCGTCAATAATAGGACTATCATAATTTGGAATAGGATCTATAGCATTGGCATAAGAACAGCGATAAGCATCAACAGTGAAATAATAATCAACAAAATCATATACAGACAACTTAGACTTGTTCATGCACTTTATAGCATGAGCACAAGGAAATCCTGTAATTTTCCATTGGTTGCAACTACAAACCTGTTCCTTCAAATCAACACAATGAGAGTTTGGAGATTTCACTTCAAAACAAAAATCAGAAGATTTATATACATCCCATCCAAATCCTTCTTCAATCAATTCACCTAAGCACAATTCCATAGAAGAACAAAGAGTTGTTTTCCACAAACGACATTCTTCTCTCCTTTTAGCCATTTGTTTCATAACCTTAACACGAATACCATCTAAACACAAAGTAATAGGCAATGCTCGTTCATCTAAAATCCAGTTATTAAATCTTTCTGCAACATTAGAACTATATTTACCATAACTTTCCCCGGAAAAAATAAATCCACCCACTTATCAAATGGCTTATCCTTTAAAAAATTTACACCAGCAACACCACCAATTTGATAGAACTTAGAATGTACGCCTTCGAAGTCATATAGACTAGAAGCCTTAGAACACATTTTGAAAAGATCAACAATAGACACATTTGCATTTTTGGCTTTTACCGCTGAAAGAAAATTTTGTTCCGTACGTAAATAGCAATAACTGTGATAAGCTGCAGGAAAACATCACGACACCTAAAAGCAAACCTTGGTGGCGATCTAACATAAAAATCAAAGTACGATTTTCTTGAAGCATTTGTGTTAAATGGTTCATAAACCATGTCTAGTTATCCACATTTTCTACAGAAACAACACTCATAGCTAAAGGGAAGAAACCAGCAAATGCAAAAATAATTTGTAAAAAAAAAAAAACTAATAATGACCACAAATCTAAAACAATTCATGAGACTGATACTAACAGTAAAAAAACTGATACCGAAAACCTGATACAACCATTATTAAAATATTGGTAGCCATGACATTATGCATATTAATCTTCATTCTAACACAACAAAATAACGAACATTGACATATATTATGATACAAAGAAAATTTCAATACTACACAACTATATTTGATACCATATATTAACATACTTGAAACTGATACTAACATTATACACAAGCTGATACTAATCTCATGCTAACCAGTATAAAATTATGATATCAAATACAAACTTACAATTCAATACAATGCAGATTTTGATACTACAAACTTGTTACTGTAAACTACATATCTTAAAACTGATACCAACATAATACAAATTATGATAACAAATTAATATTAATGCTAATGCCAACTATTATGATCTCAATACAAATAAATCAAAACTGAAAACAAAGATATACCTTGATCACCATTTTTTGCAGTAGCACCCATCAACACACCAGGACGTCCCTTCAAGTGAGTGGCATCTAAGAATGTCATATGACGACAATGCTTGAATCCAAGTAAACAAGCACCAAAAGCAATAATCACCCTCTCAAATTCATTAGTTCAAGGATCAACGTCCATTTCAACAAAACTATATGGATTAGACTTCTTCACTGCTTCAAAATACCAACTCAAATCATTATAAGACAAAGCATCATTACCATGCAACTCCATTAATGCAAGTTGTTTCCCATGATAGGCATAACCGTAAGACAACTGAATATTGTATTCTCTTATAAGATCAACTATAATATCATTAGGCTTTTTACTAGGACAATCACGGATCTCATCAATAATCAATGATTTAACAAACGAACTAGATATATGTGGATTATTCACATTTCTAACACCAGCTCCACAAGAATGATCAGCAACCATATTTCTCATAAAAAACTTCTTCAAATCTCCAAAATCACAAGAAGCATGGACTTAGAAAAAACAACCATCCTTATATGAAGAGCAAATTATAGTAACTCTTATAGCACAATTCTTTAAAAATATTGATTCATATCCTTTTTGAATTTGATATGCCATCAAAAATTCTCTAAAATGCTCAGCTCCTCCAAAACAAAAACCAGCAAAATCGAAAATGCATAATGTCGATCCTCTCCTCAACATATCTTTTAAATAACTTTTACCGTTAATAACAATATTTGAACAGACAGATACAGTAAAAGATGAAGAAGCAAGAATATAGGCTGAACTTGAAATAGAAGCACCATCAACATATTCCAATTCAGAACCCTTAACCTTAACAGTAAAACCAAAGAAAAAACTTTTCTTGTATAACTGAAAACAAATTATTCTCTGAATATCAGAATCATTGTCAACCATAATAACTTTGTCCTTAAGTACATAAGAAATCTGAATAGAAGAAAGAGTTAATTGAGACCAACTTCGACATATCTCATTCTTCAAATCATACAAAGAGCAATCGATAGACAATTGAGTGCTAAAAGTGTTATTATTCAACACGAACAGACAAAGAAGACTGTGATCTCCACTGCCAAAAAAATAAAAAATAAACATTAGTAAAAATATGTTCAATATGGATCATTAATTATTCAATTTCACAAAATTGATATCTAGTTACTAATAATAAAAAAAATGATACTAAGAAAAAATAAAAATGATACCCAAAAACTGAACCTAAATTATGATACTTTTCCATTCTATCACAACTTTATATACAATCCAAGCAATAATACTTTTCCAATCATCCCAACATTAATGCAAGAAAATGAAAGATAAATTAAATGAAAAGCAAATTAAAATACAACACTGAATAAAGAAACGAATAATAATAAAAAACCTGTTGCTACTTCCACAATTTGTCATAGACGAACGAACAAACAATGAGAACAACACTGCATATCATTTGTGAAAATGAACACAACTAGAAAACACGACCGAATTTTTTAACTCGAATTGAAAAAAAATAGAGTAATATAAGCATACATAATTAATACAATTTGAAGAAAAACGAGACCACGGTACAAATATGAAAAGAACGAGATCAACAAAACGCGCATAAGAAAAAAATGATCGATGAAATACAATTTTCAGAAAGACGAAATTGAACTAACCGAATGAAGTAGATCGATATTTTTATTGCGAGAGAGATAGTTGATCGCGACTAAAAAATTTGATCGAAAAAAAGAAGAAACGCGCTAAACTGGACTCAAAAGAAAAAATAATAATTTGTCCTTTGGAGCCGGCAGAGCTACGTCCAAAAAAGACCCCAGCAAACTGTGTTATAATTGGAACGATCCTTTCGACCATGTTACAGTTGATGACGTGATTAATTTTAAATTGCAACTAAATATTATTGTTTTTTGAAGTCCGTTTGCCACCGTAAAAATTCCTATTGTTTGTGCGAAAGCAGAAAGCTTTGCCTCCTACGCTGGCCGGCGTATACGCTGAAAATTTCCAGTCTAAAAAATGCTCCCACATCATATGGGAACTGCCACAACTCCGGCCATCATGGCCGCCCACGCTCAAATCGGTCGCCTTGCCCGTCTCCGTCAAATCCAACAGGCGAGGAAGGTGTTCGACGAAATGCCTCAGAAAACTATAACCTCATTCAACTCGATAATCCACGCGTACTTCCAAAACAAGCAGCCAAAACAAGCGCAGGCCATTTTTACCTCGATGCCCTCGCGCAACACGGCCACGTACAACACCGTCCTATCCGGACTCATCGGCAACAAACAGTTCGACGACGCTTTGTCGGTCTTCAACGTGATTCCGGAGCCGAACGTGGTTTCGTGGACTTCGATGCTGCGTGGATACGTCAGGGAAGGGAGGATTGCAGAAGCGGAGGAGTTCTTTAGGAGGATGCCGGAGAAGAACGTGGTGACTTGGACGGTTATGATAGATGGATTGATTAAAGAAGGGAGAGTGGAGGATGCTAGGGTTTTGTACGAGGAGATGCCGGTGAGGGATGTGGTGGTGAGGACGAGTATGGTTTGCGGGTTTTGTAGGGCTGGGAGGGTCAGAGAAGCAAGGGAGGTGTTTGATGGAATGCCCAAGAGGAACGTTGTCTCTTGGACAGCCATGGTGTCTGGGTATGCATGTAATGGTCAGGTGCGATTTTGGACTACGTTTAACTGCTGCAGTTTGGGTTATTAATATACGACTTAAATGTTCTAGACTAGGAAAATTCCGCACTTTTCTGATTTTAACATAACATCAGTTGTATGTTCAAACATAAAGATGCAATTTTGAAACTTTGATGGAATAGCATTAAGCTGTGCTCATCCCAGCGAGGTACGAATTGGGAGTTTAATAATTGCTGTTAATGACTTTAGTTAGAATGATAATGGTAGCTTTTCTAGACAGGAGCAGAGCTAGTATTCAACCATGCCTCTGGCTAAACAAATTGCTTCTGTTGTAATATGAACTTATAAATAATAAATCATTTCAACAACTAAGAGTAATGAAGTTCTGTCTGATAAGAAATCTTTTGTGTGTAGTGTGTGTGGATTCTTTTCTATTTCTTTTTTCTTCAGAGTTTTAATTTATTGGATAACGATGAATATCAAGTTACTAAAAAGCAATCATGAGATTTTTTTTTTTTTTTTTAAAATTTTAATTTTGTCAAACCAAAATAAATTACTTGAACAAACTTTTTTTAAATCTTTCTTTTCTATTCTGTTTATAATGGAAAAGGAGAAAGGAAAGACTAGAAAGAGTACACAAGAGATGGACATGTGACATAATTGTTGAAGATAAATATACTGTGGGAGACAAGTAGATTGAATTGTTATCCAATTAAATATTTGTTGGTATTAAAGTTTGAAAATACTGACCTGGGTTGTAGGCGGGGTAACTGTTGCTTTACATCCATCCTTGTTCGTAGACATGGATAATTCTAATTTAGTATTCTTAATTTTTGTTTAGATTGTTGGATAGACTTAATTCAGCTGTCGTTACATAGAAATATAAGTTACGTGACTAGAATTTTGAATGTAAGATGATTACAGTGACAAGCTTATTCATCAATGGCCAGTTTACTTGTATTATTTCTATTTATGAGTAGGTATAGAGGCAGTTCTGTAATTTGATGGTTGTCTGGTGTAATTTATGTAAATACCAATAAGCACGCAATAAGGCTATATGAATAACTTTTTTTTTTAAAGGTTGATCTAGCAAGAGATTTATTTGAAGTGATGCCAGACAAAAATGAAATTTCATGGACAGCAATGCTGACAGGATATGCACAAGCAGGGCGAATCAACAATGCAGTTGAAATATTTCATCGAATGCCAGAAAAACCATTAATCGCATGCAATGCAATGATAACTGGATTGGGGCAAAATGGAATGGTTGACAAAGCAGAAGAAATCTTTAGTCAAATGGTTGAAAAAGACAACACCACTTGGAGTGCGATGATCAAGATTTATGAACAAAATGGTTGGCACATGGAAGCACTAAATTCTTTTAGGTCGATGCAAATTAATGGATATGGTCTAAACTACCCTTCTGTCATAAGCGTCCTTACTGTCTGCGCTAGTTTAGCAGTACTTGATCATGGTAAACAAGTTCATGGATCCATGATCAGAAACCATTTGGATTCGGATGTGTTTGTAGTCTCAGCTTTAGTTACCATGTATATAAAGTGTGGTGATCTCCCTAAAGCTAGGCAAATTTTCGATACATTTGATATGAAAGACGTTGCAATGTGGAACTCGATGATAACGGGTTATTCTCAACATGGACTTGGTGAGGATGTTTTAAAACTATTTCAAAATATGATTGAAGCTGAAATTTCCCCTGATGAAATATCTTTTATCGGAGTTCTTTCAGCATGTAGTTATACTGGCATGGTGAAAGAAGGGAAAGAAATTTTTGACTCCATGATCTCCAAATTTTCACTGAAGCCAAAAATCGAGCATTATGCATGTATGGTGGATTTACTTAGCAGAGCTGGACTTTTTAAAGAAGCAACACAATTGATTCAAAATATGCCAATCGAACCTGATGCTATCATTTGGGGAGCATTACTAGGTGGTTGTAGAATCCACAAAAATGCAAAAATAGCTGAAGTTGCAGTTACCAAACTTTTATATCTAGAACCCTGGAATACGGGGCCTTATATATTGCTTTCTAACATTTACGCTTCGCATGGAAGATGGAAAGATGCTGCGACCATAAGAAAATATATGGGTGCGAAGAATTTGAACAAGTCCCCAGGTTGTAGCTGGATTGATATAGAAAAAAAAGTGCATATATTTACAGGAGGAGATATGTGTGAACATCCTGAAAATACGATTATCAGCAGGATGTTGGAAAGGCTTGACACAGTGTTAAAAGAAGCAGGGTATTGCCCGGATGGTAGCTTTGCCCTTCATGATGTAGACGAGGAGGAAAAATCACATAATTTGAGATATCACAGTGAAAGACAAGCGGTTGCATATGGCATTTTGAAAGTTCCTGAAGGTTTGGCTATTAGAGTAATGAAGAATTTAAGAGTGTGTGGAGATTGCCATTCGGCGATTAAATTGATAGCTAAGGTTACTAAACGAGAGATTATACTACGCGATGCAAATAGGTTTCATCATTTCAAAGATGGATCATGTTCTTGTGGAGACTACTGGTAACCGATTTTTTGTTCATCATTTAGTCGAGGTAAATCAGCACTCACTCTATTATCATCAATTCCTAGTGGAGTGTACAGTATTTTCAACCATGTTGTTCATATGCACGCGTCACTGTCTACTATGCGTATATGCTCAAATATTATCAATGTAATATGTCTTCAGCATTTACCGAAAGCATCAAGTGGAACGTGTACCTTTAACTACATCAGTACTAGAGAGGAAGACTAGGACCCCTAGGACCCGGAGAGTGTTTCTTTTCTTTTGCAAAGAGTTAACAGCCAATGTATTATATTAATTTTAGGGACTCAAATTTGGACTCTAGTGCCATGACAGCTGGCGTAGATCTACTACTCAACTCTCCTATTAGGGGTTAACTCTTCTTAGGAAAGCTCACTGGACTCTATTTTGAGGTTGACTATACATTGATTTCATTTGTACGTGCGGCTAGTTCTTTCAATACATACATTTCAATCCAATTGGTTGCTCAAATGTTACCTTATTTATATGAGTGGCATTTAAAGATTAACCTAAAAGAAAGAAAGAAAGAAAAAGCTGTATTTCGTTCTGTGCATTATTTTGGGTTCTTTTTTGATCCTATTCTAACCTAGGATTCTATTTAACCACTCTTGTAGAAAAAGAAAAAACTAATCAACAAATTTGTTATAACTAACTTTTGTCTTCATTTGCCAAGTAGTACCTTTTCCTTAGTGCTCTATATTTGTCATGCACCAGTACTCCCTGTTGCACTAGTTAGTGTATTAAGCCGGTAGCATTATGTGCCTTTAGGATGATTAGCTTGTGGTGTGTCAAGTATAGGCCGAGTCATATCATTACCACGTACCATTACCATATCCTCAAAATCGACTTTGTCCTCAAGGTCAAAGTTGCTTTCTATGATGGAGAAGAGGCTATACTTGTCGTGGATGAAAAATGTGTTGTCGAATGTAATATTTTTGAAAGCAAATGAGAGGTCAGCATGAGAAGAGAGGAGGACATTGGGGTTTTGGGTTTGGAGGGTGGTGATAAATGGCGTGAAGGCGGTTGTCATTGGGTCGAGCAATCGGTGAGGAGAAAGTGACGGTGGATAGAGAGATTAAGATAAATTCGCGTGGAGTGAAATCGAGCTTGTCGAACAAGAAGTGAACGAGAATGAGATCTATGGCGAAAGGAGAGAAATGGTAGGAGGGTCGGACGACGATAGTGATGTCGGGGGTTGGGATGATAGAGAAGAAAGCGTTGATTTTGTTGAAGAGGATCTCATTGCTGACGGTGAACACAATGTAGGAGTTGGAGAGTGATTTAAGTATTTGACGGTTGGGGCCATAATACTTAACTCGAGAGGGGTTGAAAGAGAAGTTGATGTCGTTGTTGTATGAAGTGGAGATGAGGAGAGAGATAACGATGACAAAGGAGATGGGGATGTTATCAGTGATTTGACTATAGTTAATGTCGATGGACGAGAGGGTATTGATGGAAGAGTTGAGTGAATATGTAACCATATTTGACATAAATTTTGAGTGTGGCATTTTATCAAGCACTTTCAATGCCTTTTCGAATGGTGTATCCAAGCTAGTAAACAATATTTTTGTCTCCATGCCTTTAATCCTAAAAACCAGCTTTATATTCTTTATTTCTCAACATCTTAATGCTGCATTATTCATCCTAAGCAATACTTTCATGTCTTCAAGCAAAATTGATCCCCGAAACTTAAGGATCTTTCCACTTGGGATTTCATACTTCACCATAGCCGTACGACTTAAATCCAACCTTTGGATTTGATTAAGGATGCACAACCACGTGTCATGCATGCTAAGGAAGGAGTTGAGGATGGTGCAATTTAGATCAGGTTAGTGTTTCAGAAGATGGAAGAGGCGTCAAGCTCTATGATTTCAACATTGGAAAACTTCATTGAGCTTGTGGATTTGAGGACAAGAAAAAAAAGGTATCCCTTCAACCGAGCTAGGGTCGGTATTTGGTTAGTGAAGATGGGCTTTGACATTGGAAGTAGGCCATGCTCAAACCATTGTGGTGCGGGTCAGTTTAAGACTTGAAGAGGAGGTAACAGTTTTTTGTAGAGGAGGGGAATGGCGAGAAAATTATAAGAGGGATTTTGCATGTTGAAAGAGGAGGATGGCCCGAGGGAAGAGGGGATTTGGACGGAAAGGGTGATGTACTGGAAACACCTCCAGCTGTCATATTGAGGCTGGGTGGAGCTGAAAAGAAGTTAATGTTGATATAGTGGTGGAGGAGATTGGATATATCAATTACGGAGGCGAAGATTGTCAGGACGGTTGTTGTTGTAGAGGTCGGCTTCATGGATGGTGGTGAGGGAGATATAGTGGGAAGAATGAAGTATGAATGTTAGTGAATGAGCTGATGATGTTTGTTGTAATGAATGTAAAGTAAAGGCTGCTGCTATGGGTAACTCTGGATGTTTTTCACAAAAATTTGGAAGGCTGGGTTGGGTGAAAGATAGCGAGTAAGGAGAGAATGCAGATCCAATACGGGAGGAGAGTTGTCGATTGTATCAGATTCAATAATGGATCGGATCAAGTTGTGGTCGGAGTTGTTTTTGTCGTGATTGTTGTTGGAAGGCCATGGAGTTCCAATAGTGAAAGCATCAAATAATAGGGTGCACATTATGAAGAGGCGAGAAAGAGAAGGAAGGAGAGAAGGAAGAACAATAACAAGTAAAAAAGAATTATTTTCATTAAGCATATCCATTTTCATCCATTCATTGCATACTTATTTATCATTATAAGATCTTTCTAGAAGCCACATGACCAAACGATCCTATTCTAACTTCGGATTCTGTTTAAGCATTCTTGTAAAAAAAAGAAAATAACTAGCTAACAAATTTTTTATAGCTAACTTTTATCTTCATTTGCCTAGCAATATCTTTTTCCTTAGCGCTCTACATTTGTTGTGTACTAGTAAGCCATGTTGCATTGTTGCACTGGTCATTGTATTAAGCCGGTAGCATTATGTGCTTTTAGGATGATTAGCTTATAGTGTGTCAAGCATAGATCGAGCCATATCGTTACTACGTATCAGCGAACATGTTAGAAACAATGATGTAGGTTGGCTGCTGGCTGAGTCGCGTACGTCATCGCTCTCTTTAACATGTTTCAGCGTTCTGCCCAAAGTGGACAAGACAGCCTACAAGCAGCGTAGCCACCAGGATAATAAAGCAGCCGAATACAGTATTCGATTGACCTTTACCGAGACATGTTGTTTAGAATTAGCACCCTTTTGATTTATGATAAATATTGCTCTTTTTAATTTGGCACGAGCATATGGTAGATAAGAAAATGGTTATGAAAAACACTATTCTTTTCGTCTTATTTACTCATGATTTAAATAGAAGGAAAACCAAGAGAGCGTTACTGGTTAGTAGGGGACATATAGAAGCTCGTGTCTTTAAAAACGGATATTTAATGAACGGGTCTCAAATGAACGTTATATAATGTTCTTCAAAATTACAAGATAGATTTATTACCATTTGCAAAAACTTTAAAAATTTGTATCGAAAATATAAGTGCAACATTAGCCTGGCTCGAGTCGGGTCAGTCGGTGCGCACGTGTGGTGATCGTGCATGCGCTTATCCCTCAATGCGAAAGCAACATTGGAGCCCAAAGGGTCCATCTTAGAAGCTAAGAAACCCATATAAATATAGGTTTATCTCAATATTCCATACACCGTGGGACTCAAGCACAAATGCACTTATTGTTATTTTTAATAATTTAAAGCAAATTTCAACAATCCTTCACTTGAATTTAAAAAATTATTTTTGAGAAATATCTCAGAAAAACGAATGCACATAAATGAAGGTACCTTTCATTTTGAACCAGTGCGTAGTGACTAAAATTCAGATTATATTACAGTGAACCATGGCGTTGAACTCTATCTTTGACATCAAACCGTATATAATCTTTCTAGGGTGCAATTTAAAATCTTGTGCGTTTATGATCATGCACGTCTATCCCGATATAGTAAATGCTTTAGGAGTCTTTGCCTTAAAACCATAGTTATGAAAGGCGCGCTATGGCGCTTGGAACGACACGATGTGGTATGGTGCGGTGCACTTGAAAAGACGCGGGGAATGGTGCAAATGGCATGCCTTTTCATATTTTGATTTTTTTTTTACCTTTTTATTTTTTTTTCTTTCATTTTTCACAATCTAAACTAACCTCCAACAATGGTTAAATGTATTATATTTGTTTATATAATGGTACAATTACACTTCGAACTAATCGCCAACAAACTTTGAACTATTTATTTATATGATTGCCCATCGAACTACAATGTGCAATTAAAGCCAAGGTCTTCAATTTCGACCAAAATCTATCCGAACCCGATGGAACTCATGGGTGCCGAGTCGGTTCTAATTAATGCAAACTAACTCCTTCCAAAAAATTAGACAAAAAACAAGAAAGTATAGCGTCATTACCCAATTAGATTTGAATCGATTCAGCCCGAATCGAACAACGGGTCTTGCCAAAGTTTTAAAATATACAAATTACGTACGACAAAACCGAACCCGACTAGAATCGAGACAAGCAAAGTTGGGTCCAGATAAGACCCGATGGGTCTAATTACCACCGTTACACCAAACAAATAATCTCGTCGCATTTTCCAAATTAATCTCGGATGTACTTTGAACTATTTGTTCCATTTACTGTCACACCAAATAAATAGTCTCGAATGGATGCTTTTAGTCTTCAACGAACTTCGAACCATCCGTTCTTATTACGGTCGCACTAAATAAATTGTCAATCGATATGAGACAGAAGAAGAAGATGCCGAATCTTATGAATCTGATTATGCAGATATTGACTTAGAAAATAGATAGCTAAATCAAATTAAGATTTCTAGTTTATTGGTTGTTAGTACCAAAAAGTGGCACAAACACCAAATAGAATAAAGTAGAGAATCAAATGAAGAAATATAAATGGAAAATGAATAAAAACACCAAACGTTTATGGTGGTTCGACCATGTATTGATTACGTCCACTTGAGATTTCTATTGCTTATATTGCTGTTTTGCAGGTACAGTTCTTATGGATTGGTTGAGATCCACGGGTGATTACAGGGGGATTGTGTAAAAGTTACAAGGAAGCAAAAAGATCCTCGAAAATGTACCCCTAACCTCATATATATAGCTGTAAGCCGATGATAAATGCTCCACCACGTTTTCCATCACGATATCCTCGCTCTAGTAGCAGTTATTCTTGAAGAAACGTGGCTATGTCAGCAATATTGATGGATCAGTACCAATGCACAGGCATGACTTGGTAACGATCCATAAGATCTTCTTATGGATCGGTTCCGATTCTTTTTGATGTGAAAACTTGTTAGCTTAATGATTTTCATCTTGTTTGTATCATTATAAGATAGTTTATAACCCAATAAGATGGATCAATGAAGGAATGAAGTTGCAGATTTCAGGTGCTTGAGGTGGTCGATATCAAACTAAGTGCGATCGATGCAATGGAGCTTGAAATTGTGCAGTTAAAGCGCTAGCAGTTTTATAGCGGTGGAAGTGCAAAAATTTACGGCGAGGATAAAGCGGGGATATAGTGGAAAATAGCGGAGGTGCAAAAATCTTCATTAGATATAAAAACCAAATATTGAAAGTTAATTTTTTTCTCATTCTAGCATCATTTATGTAGGAAAAAGACATATCGTTTAATCTTATATAACAAAGTCAAATAATATTATAATTTATGCAGACTAAAGTTGACGACTACAGTAAACTTCCAATTTATATTGAGCACTTATGCCTTAAAATTATGTTTTTACCCTAACTTTATTTATTTGTTTAAATGAGAGACGGTCAAATCAATATTAATATATTAATTTGCTAAAGTTGTGGTAAAAACCTTGATTTAGTGAACGTAGCAGAAAATAGCGGAGATTAAAGCGGATCTACTGTTTAATAATGCTAAATTGAAATAGATTAGCGGTCGAAGAACACTATGCGGTATAATAAAGATTTTACGGGGCCTTAGCGGAGCTTTAACTTCACAGCCTTGAAATAAGTTGATGGCATCAACACTTAGGAATAAGAGAAAAATAGGGCCACTTGGGTGAATCTTTATGGTTCGGTACTAATCCATCACATGGATGGTTTTTAGTTTTGGAACTCAGTGATAGCTTTACTTCTACCTTATAGCCTTGCTTGCATCTGGTTTCAGGACTCTACGACTATCTCTCTGGGCTTCCTACCTCGATAGCTTCCAAATTTGACTCGTCAAGTCCATGCAGATACTGCATGGTCAAAATTCTGGATAACACATGCTCCCTAAAGCACATCCAAAGTACATCTTGTTTCCAACATGATGTGCTTTGAACTGAGACAAGTCGGGGTTCCTATATCGGACTCCAATCCGTGCTTTGAGTAGTTGTTATCCTTCTTTCGAACCATTTCAGTGAAGTGTTGTGTCTTTATAGTTATTCGTTGCGACGCTTTAACAACACCTGGCACTATAAAACCGAAGCATGCTCTCGTGATCTGTCACTTTGAGTTTAGTAATTTTGAGCTGGTTTCCTTTTTGGATTTTTCAGGTTTGAGTTTGGTTTCTTTCGATTCCAGATGTTGAATGTTGAGTATGTACATGCACACGTATATGCATGCACATTCTTGTCGAGTTCCTTAAGCATATGCACATAGACATGCATGCACATGCACATACACATGCATGCATATATAGGTCATTATCATCATTCTTTCCTTTCTCATATTTTTTTAATATTATTCGATACCGATCCATGGGCATGGATCGGTACCGATCCAACCATTAGAAATAGACAAATTAGTTGCCTAGAATTCTAAGTTGTGGTTATAGACCTGACCCCCTTCATTCTCTCTTCACTTTATTTCCAGACCTCGACCTTGAGCTCTCTGTGCCATTGAAGCACCTTTCTTCCAAGTTGAACTTTTGTCTACTCTTGACATTGGTACTACTACCGCCACCCCCCTACTCAAGCCCTCTGCCGAATGAACCAATAGGATCAGACCTGATCCGCCTCATTGTCGAACGGTTTCTATATCCAAAGCCTAAAATTTGAACCATACATTTTCTTTAAGCTCGGAAACGCTTAGGTGGGCGGCTAAGGTGATGAGAGGCTGGAGAAGCTTCACATCAACGTTTATGCTTGGGATCGGTGGAGATGGTGGAAATGGGCCAAAATCCAAGGGATCAGACCAATTGGACCGGTACCGATCCAATCCTTAGTGGATTTTGGTTCTTCACTTACTTTAAAGCATCGCAATGTGTGACACGTTCGATCTTCTCCTAAATACTATCTTCCAAGTTCTAAGACATATTGAATGCACGAACGATGACGGGAAGCCTATTGGGACGGTCAGCAATGACGGTAACTTCGGATAATATCTTGATTTTCAAATGAACCGTTGCAGAATATCGGATACCGTAACTTGCATCACACTGCATAATATCGTAACTTGCATCACACTGCACCGGGCTTTCACTTTAGCACGGAGGTACAACTTTTAATCTTTCCGATATTACTCGTATGTTGAATTTTGATAACTATAGGACACCGACGTTTCGAGCATCTCTCCATCCTAGCCGCGGGCCCATCTTCTCTTAAATACGCTAAATCTAACACTGAATCAAGCTCAACTACAGTTCCATCTGCACGACACACTCCGGTGCCACCTACACTCCAGCCTGTAAATTCACAAGTATAACAACCTCCTCCAGAGGTTCCATTGGAGCCTGGGGAAGGCCCCAAGGTCGAAGATGCTCCTGACACTCTTGTTGAAGACGATATATTGGATGATCCCGTAGATTCTACCGCTTCAAAGATTGAAGAGGGATCACTCAGAAGGACCTGTGAGAAACATTGTATTCCATTTAAGGATGTGTTGGTTCCTACACCCCATAAGAGGGCACACTATCTGCTAGTTGGGTATATAGCATGCGACAAATACATGTGCTTAGCAGAGTGCGACACACCATTTAACCAGTATATCAAATGGATTCTGCACTTTATAAGGCTGGCTCCAGCTCAACTTCATCTCAAAAGCTATGCATTCCTTTATAGCGCGTTCATTTGTAACATCCCGTATCTGAAGATCAAAAGCTAAGCGCTACAGATGCTGCAGTCATCTATAGTATTAACTTCTAGTGATAAAATATGGCAATGCTAATGGTATTCATAAATGCAGAAGCACTTGAATATGAACAAAATTACAAATTTCAAAAAACAACATTTTGCTGTTTACATTTCAAAACAACATCATATCCAAGTTACAAAATCCTAAAAATGTTTTCCAAGCATTGATCAAATATAATTTACAATAATATGCCAAGAGAAACATATGACGATACCCCCTTGGATCAAAATAATATAGTCATATCTGACTTAATACAGAGCGAAAACAAAACAAAATAATCTGTACTCCTAAATAGCTATTCGTCAGCCACCTGCTCGTCTCCGAAAGCTTTATTCGCCAAAACTACGAAAACCTGAAAACCTCAACCCTCAGCCTATTCAAATCAATTTTGAGCGTCCGAGTGTTTAAGGGGAAACAAAAACTTCGAATCAGCCATAAAGCCTAGTGTGAACAATACTGTCCATTTTTATTATTTTATATTAAGTGAGACCACGCCGCTTAGCGGAACGGGTTTTCCCTCACCAGCATTCCTTTGAAACATATCTTTTTGCAAATCTTTTTCTGCAACCAAAACAAGTTAAAATATGTAAAGCATCTTATGTAAGCATACATATATATCAGGTTATAAATGAACTATCTATTCATGCACTTTAGTTTTGTTTGGCTAACTATTAACCATTGGCTGACTCGGGCCTAACAGACAACATATCAAAATTTATCTAACATCTGTTAGACACTCCTCTTCTTCTGGGAGTTCAGTTCTAAATTATATGTTAAATTCTTCTCTTCTGGACGATCCGTCCCTAACTTATCATCTTTCAGGGTCACCTGATCCTAATGGTTTTGTGGGCTCACTAATAACCTATCTGTGTACAAACATATATTCCTTTCTATATGTATCTATAATTTTAGTCTTACCCATGACAAAATCCTACACACTGGGATTTTGGACTAAATTAGCTGGGGCTAATAGCTAATGTATAGGGCGCGACCCTATACCAGTTCCATCTGGTATTCTAATATCTGAGTCATTTTACCTAGGGATAACTTTCTAAAATTTTCCTTGAAAACCTTCTCAAAATGATTTAAAACCTTTTAAATCAAACTCAACAAGGAAAATATATATAATCTCTTATGCTTTACTCAAAATCACCTTGCCATGTTACACACACACACACACACACACACACACACTTTACTTAAATCTTAGTCGATGAAAACATCTAATCTTTGAAAGTCCCCATTTAGAATCTATTGAAAGTACCCCTTTCGAAACTATTGAAAGTACCCCTTTCTTTTATCTAGGTCGAAAGGCCAAAACCTTCCTTTCGAAACCATTCTCAAAACCCTTTCGAAATCTCTGAAAAACCTTCTTTTCGAAAGTTTTAAAACCTTAGACATCCTTCTTTCAAAACCTTTAAATCTGCCTTTCAAAACCCTTGGAAAAACCTTTTCCTTTAACCCTTTTGAAACAATCAGAAAAATAACACCTTTCGACTCCTTCAAAACCATTGGGGAATCACCCCTTCGAAACCTTTCTTTAAAACCTTTCAAAAGAATTAATTGTAAACCTTTCGAAAGCATTTGGGTTCAGATTTAAAATATGTGGAATTCTTTCAAAACCATTCAAAGCTTTCTCATTCGAAACCCTTTGAAAAACGTTTCGGTCGAAACCATTTGGATTATGCCTTCAAGTAGAGCAAAATGATCATAAACCCATTAACGTCGAAAGCAGTTCCTTTTGAAATCATTCAAACTATCTCTTTCGTAACCGTTTACTTTATACTTCAATTGAGCAAAAGTGTCATTAAAACCATTTAAATTGAAAGCCTACCTTTCGAAAGCATTCCTAAGTAAAGAAGTGGCGGTGTCGAAACAATCGCTTCGAAAGCATTGGAGATAGGGCAAATTTTAGAAAACAAGTAAGCCCTTCGAAACCTTTGGGTCGAAAGGTAAATAAGCGGCATCTAAAAGCTTCGAATTGGTCGAAAGCAATCATTTAAAACAAAGGTGCAACCCAATCGAAACAGTTTTCTTTTAAACCATTTGACCTAGTCGAAAGCTAACCAGGTCGAAAGCATTTAAGTCGAAAGGAAGCAGGCGCATTTTTATTTAAAGTAAAAAAAAGCCTCAACCCTTTCGGAACCCCTATTTTCGACCCTGTACCTTTCGTCCATATCCAGTTCATTATGTACCAGTTCCCTGATACCATGTGCATTGGTTTCGACTGTGTCGGAGGCGAAGGAATATGGGCGAAATCTGTGCCGAAAGCATCGAAATAGTGAAAAAACTATTTATTTATACTTTTAAACTATTTCTTTTGTAACTAACCTGCCTTTTTTGTCTAAATCTGACTAGTTGCCATATTCCTTTAAAATATATAAAACATTTAAGTCACATACCTTAAATAATTTTATATACCCATCAAAACACTTAAGAAAAATCTATTTTTTTTCCAAAAAGTCTCTTTTAATATGTTTTCTAACATATAAAAGTTTCAGACCCAAATCTTTTATTTTTTATGTGTAAATAATTTATAACCCAAAATAACATTTTCTTCACTAGAAAATTCGTATTAAATTCACATAAGAAATATTTTGAAAATTGAAACCCATCTTCAAAATATTATTTCTAATCTTCATAAAAATTTACAAGACATTCAGATGTAATTTAATAGGTTTTTTTTACCTTAAAACATACCATAAAATCAATATGAACATGTATAAATCATCAACAAGTATATATAAACATTCTAACATTCAAAAACATAGCAAAACATTGCAAATCATTTCAGATTCATCTTAAAGTCGAGAACGAATTAAAACAAGAGATGTAAACATTATTCACCTTAGCTTTTGTGATAAAAGAGGTTGAGATATGAATATATTTGATTTGCTTAAGCTTTTGCGTTCAACTTTTCTCTATCTTTTTCCCTTTTTTCCTGTTAATGGTAGCCGGCCTTAACTTGAAAATTTTAAATGAAAGTGAAAATGAAAAGTGAACATGTATTGGAGTATATACGACTAAGTTTAAGGGACATAGGAATGGCTTCTTTTCTATTTTACCCCTTCTATATTTCATTTTAAACTCTTCTTTTATTCATTGTTAAGTGGCACAGCTACCCTTTTAATAAAATCAAATCTCAATCCCCTAATCAATGCATTATTTTATTTTATTTATCTAGTTAAATATCCTAAATAATGTTATCAAAATACAGGGCGTTACATCATTATCTTCGCTCACCATCTAAGCCGTGTTCCCATCAATGAGAAATCCAGTATTTATATAGCTTCAAATCCCGCAAGGGAAATCCCTCCCGTATTTTCTTAGAGCCACCCAGGGGCAGTAGAATTGTAATCGACACCTGGAACAAATTGAGCTACTTCAAAGATGAATTCATTTTTGTTCGCTATCCTCCTAGATTCGCACAATGATGGTTATCCGGACACGAGATTTATTCTTGTCCTTTTCATTCAAGTCCGTGTTTATATTCTATTATCATTGAAGGTCCTTTTCTTCGTTCCCCACAGATGTACTACATAGATCTAGTAATGCAGCCTTGGCCGAGACTCTATGACAAGTTCGTGAAATTCCAGAGGTAGAAAGGGGGCTAAGACATTGCTCAGCGACGAGAATTCGTGGGCCTATAACTTGTTGGATACAGATTGCGGTGTCGGTTCTGTTCCATAGGCCACCGATAATGAAGAGGACGGTTCTTCGTCCGAAGATAATGGAGATCATTCACCGGTGCCCCCAGTTCAAAGTCCAGAAGTTGATGTTGGAGAAGCACGAGAACATGTCGAGTAAGGCAAAAGTGGCGAGGTGGGCCACGATGATGTCGATATATGACACAGCTCTTCCGATAATGACGGTGGTGACAACCAGGATTTGCCATTGAAGCAACGTCCTACGATAAGGGTTCTCCCTATACGGTATATGAGGCAAACTCCACAAACCTCCATAGCATAATTGACACCCATTTAGCCTTCGGAGGACCCTTATACAAATTTTAGGCCGATTCTAAATGAAGTCGACTCTTCTGGCATTGGGAATATGAGCATTGGTGATGTTGAGTCCCCTATCCGCTTTTAAGAAGATGTGCCTTCTACTCGAGCAAGGGAAATTATCCATGTCAGCAAAATTTCAATCCATGGTTCGTCAGGGAGACACTTGGACACTTGCGAACACACACGTGCACTGCACTTTGCTTAGCATGTGTCGTGTTCTTATCCTGTCAAAGCTTATTCATCTTTGTCTCCTTCGCAGATTCAATGGAACGACGTGGTATATACGAATCTCTTGAGGACTAAATGGCCTATCACGTGAGACATAAGCTAAGCTCGTGTCACCATGGCACCAGTCATGACTCCGGTTTTAGTCGGCCTTCAAGCCGTGACAGGGGACGTCGAGAGAAAGGCCATTAGTCACACGACTCATCATCCAGGTCCAGGTTGCCTCAATCCAGGGGTTCAGACAAGCATTCTAACCCTTTCGATGAGGTTCTTCGTGACGTCATCTCTTCCTCTTCCTTTCCCACCAAGAAGACAGTGCCACCTCACATTTCCTGACATTCTGATCGATACTCAAAGCCTGCTGCTTCTGACTACTCCCGCCACAAAACTGATAAAATGTCTTTTGAGCAGCCTGTTGTCAAAACAGAGCAGCCAGTCATGTCCAACCCTCAGAGGGCTGAACTGCAATGCTGCTTCCCAAATATTCGTTTCAAAGGCATTAAGTTTGCTCCCAATTTGAAAAATATTTCCCCGAAGGTCAAAGATCATACGATAGCGTATGTTAATGACGCTTATGACTAGTATTTCATCTATAGGAGGCTGGTCGAGCAGATCTCTGAATACGTCGAGCATGAAGGTTGAGGCTGTAGGACTGCGACTTATAATGAATCAGAATGATGAAACTATCACTCACCTCGATGTAGAGGTTGCCAAGTTGAAGAAGGCACATGCCGAACAGAAAGCTAAGGACCCGAGTGAGATAGTCCAACGGGAAAGAAAGGACCATTTAAGCCAAGTTGAATATGCTCACCATAGGAACCATGAGCTGGCAAAAGAAGTGGAAGAGTTGAAGGCGCAACTCATCAAGGAGAAAAAAGAAAAGGACGAAGCCCTTACAATGGCCCAAGGCTATTGTGAAGAGATGCTTGATGCCTGCAAATGGAGAGACGGTGCATTGGCCAAAGCTAGGAATATAGATGAGTTGGTGGTGGTCGTGGAGAGGTTCGGGTTAAAGACAGGTTCGATCCGCTCATCATCAATTACAATGCCAACGTACTAAAATTCATAAATTTGGCATGAGAGTAGAGCGTGAGGGAAGAGCGAGATTCTAAGTCCAGACGAAATTGAAGCGCTCAAGTCTAGTGAACTTATTTTGCATCCGGAGCTGACCACTACGGTTCAAAAAGATCAAACCGAAGGCTCCGGGACTACTCCTCAAGATTTTACTATAGGCTTCACTTCTAGGCTCTCAGCTGCCTCTATCGCTTCGTATGTTCCTCCGTACAATCCGATTGCGCCATAGATGCCAAAGACAAACATATTATCCCCTATTAAGGAAGGGAATTCAGATGACAATCCTGCTCATGTAGAGCTTCAATCAAGAAAAAGTATCTCATTGCCTCACCTATATTTGAGAGAGCTCACATGGCACCGGTTGATGTCGCTAATCTCTCGTTTTATCTTTCTCAAATTTCAGGTCAGCCCGCGATCACCGCCCCCAAAGAAAGGATTCTAGCAGGGTCAACAAGCAACAAGGACCGAGCCAATGGTCGTAACTAATTTTGGAACAATCCCAAGCATCCCAGTTGGTGACACTCCAGGCCCGGACGAGCAGATAATTCATGACTTGGAAGAAGAGATGATCAGCGAGTTCCTCGGAGCCCAAGTTGAGGAGGATGTTGTTATAATCGAGGCATCAGATCTTTCATTGGGGCCCAGCATGCAAAAGTTGCTCTAGGCTCACGGTCTGTAAGCCAAGGAGATCAAGCAAGAGCCAGTTGACTTCTTCCCTCCTCCGTCGATAGCTTACCCGATGAGACCATCTTTGCCTCGGTTACCTTTCCTCCTCCTGGAAGTACTCAGTGCATCTACCGCTTCATCGCATGACACGCCTTCAAAAGACAAAGGAAGTGTGGGAAGAGGAAGGAAGAAGTTCGATGACCCTAGCAAGCCATCCTTGGGAGAGGGAACAAGCCAAAAGAGAAAAAGCAGAGAAATGAATGTTCGTTTGTCTTTGTGTAAAGCAGTAGGAACTTGCTTTTGTTTCAGGCTAGCTTCGTGCGGCTTCGGCCTCCGCTTTTTATTTTTTGGCCTAATGCTAATAACACTATCTTTTTTTTGAACTTTGCTTGATGTGAGTAATAAAGTTTTTTGTCCTGTTTAATTCTTGTGTGAATTTGCTTAAGTTCAGAAAAATCGCTTGTTATTACGCTCTTGCGTTTGCGGACAATTTCTCATCATCATTATTGGACTAAGTTATTAGTCTGTCTTGTTGTTTAGGAGAGTGAGGAATGATCGTCAGGGCTTCTACCTATAAGTGGCCATATGTGACCATGTTCGATTTCGGAACTTGGTCGAATTCTAGTCACTTGGAAAGGTGATTTGAGCATCCCCTTTGAAGACATCCGAGTGCGATCGCATCAGATTTCGGGTGTCGATCGAAGCAATTCATCTTAGATGGCAATCTGGGCATTTCTTTCCAAGATGCATGTTTTGGCCACACCGAACTCTAGGCATGGTCGGGTTTGACCACTCGATATGGTGGTTTAAACATGCCTATCCAAGATGTTCACTTTCGATCGCGCCTAATTTCGGGTGTCAATCAAGCTTGGATATAGGATTCTGCGTATCTCAAGCATTGATCTTTCATCTTGCCTTTCTCCGGGCAAGGTGTGGATGCTCTACCAAACTTTGGGCGCGAGCTGTGGGGGCGAACTGTCTCGTTTTGCCCGTGAATGTTTATATTTCTACTCTCAAGTCGTGGGTTGAGAGAGTAAATATGTATCTATTTCTGGACACCTAGTGTGGATATGCTTCATGGGTCCGATCATCGACATTGGAATCTCAGTCGGCACCTATCTCTGGGTACCTACGCACCTGCATTGTGCGCATACAAGTTCATTCATGTCACCGCATTTCGCAATATTATAGTTACACAGAGATATAGTCATAGATTTAGGAAGTCATTTTAGTTTATAAAATATGGAAAAGGACAGATTCTATCTTGTTACATCTGACTTGACTAAATATTCACATAGTCATATTTCAAGTAAAATAGAATTGTAGTTGTCTGACATTCCATGTTCGAGGAAGTGAGACCCCGTCTATGGTTGCTAGCTTGAATGTTCCTTCTCCAAGCTTGTGCTCGATTGCGTACGGATCTTCGTAGCTCGGGTCTACATTTACGGGGCTTGGGAAGATTCTTTTGAGAATGAGGTTGCCAATCTCAAAGGTCTGGCTACCGACCTAGTGTTGTACCAAGCGGCCCATTTTCGACATGCAACTGCTCTTAGATTAGCTTCATCACGCTTCTCATCGACCATGTCGAGGGACTCTGAGAGCTTCTCGTTCGTTCTGGGGTTGTAATGAGTCATTTGATGAAAATGCACATTGAGTTCAACAGGAATCACAACCTCTGATTTGTAGGCTAGGGCGAAAGGAGAGTGGTCGGTCGCGGACTTGTGAGTTGTTTTGTAACCCAAAGTGCTAATGGTAATTCATCTATCCACTTGCCCTTAGTCTTCTCTAATCGCTTCCTAAGAATGGACTTGATAATTTTGTTCACAGCTTCTACTTGTCCATTCACTTGGGAATGTGCCACCACTACGAATAGCTTCTCAATGCGATGCCGGCTGCAAAATCATTGAACTCGATGCTGTCAAATTGAGTTCCGTTATCAGAGATAATCGTTTTTGAAACCCCAAAGGGCCAAATGATATTCCTAACTATGAAGTTGATCACCTTCTTAATATTGATCGTTGTAAACGGTTCCGCTTCAGCCCGTTTAGTAAAACAATCAACAGTGATGATGGCGTACTTCGCGCCACCTTTAGACATCAGCAAGCTCCAATGATTTCGATACCCCAAACAACAAATGACCAGGGGCTGACTATCTATGTAATTTCCGTTGGTGGGGCTCTAGGATTCTTTGCGAATCTCTAGCCTTTGTCATACTTTCTAGTGTAATTAGTTGCATCTCAGCCGACGGTTGGGCAGAAGCACCCTTGGCGAAGAATTTTTTTCTTTTAATGTTTGCCCTCCGGGGTAGTCACCGCAAGCCCCTTTATGAACCTCCGTGAGGACTTGCTTGTCTTCATCATTAGCGACACACTGGGGTATCAGAAATGAGAATCCTTTCCTGTATAATATTCCTCCTTGAATAATGTATTTTGAACTTGGCGAAGGAGCCGTCGTCGTTCGTTCTTTTTGTCGGGAAGGGTTCCCTTCTACAAGTAACTCTCAATCGGAGTCATCCATGACTCCCTTTCAGACTCAGCCTCCAAGATCCAATCAACATCCATCCAATCGATGCTCGAAGTCGACGATATTTCCACCCGAATTAGGCCCATGAGCTGTGCATCTCTTGAACTAGCTAAGTTGGCTAGTGAGTCGACGTTCGCAATCTCCTCTCTAGGAACATGTGTTATGATATAATACTGGATATTGTTAAGCAACTCAAGGGCTCTGTTTTAGATACAGGGTTAGTCTCGCTCCCTTTGCCTTAAACTCCCTTATCACTTGGCACAATACTGGTTGGGAATCACAAAAGATGTGTAAAGTTTTGACTCTTGATTCTTTCACAACTTTTAGTCCTGCAATTAAAGCTTCATATTCCGCGTTGTTTTTTGTTGCAAGGAAATCTAGTCTCAAGGCATAATAGATTGAATGTTCTTCGAAGGTTACCAACACAACACCTGCCCTGGAAGAATGCTTGTTGGATTCACCATCGATGAACATCTTCCATTCAATATCCCTCTCTCCACTGCTCTCCAGAGTATCATCTCGTGCAGTGTACTCAACTACAAAATCCGCTAAGGCCAAGCCTTGGATTGACCTTCGAGAATGATACGTTATGTCATATTGGATTAATTCAATGTTCCATTTCAACAACATTTCAGAAGTCTCAGGTTGCTACAAGACCTTTCTCAAAGGCTGGTTGGTAAGAACCTTGACCGGATGAGTCTGGACGTATGGGCCGAGTTTCCTTGAAGCGATAAACAGGTAGTAGGCCAGGTTTTCCAACTTTGGATAATTTCTCTCTACTCCCGTTAATCGCTTGCTATTGCAATATACTGACCTTTGGATTCAGAATTCCTCACGCATGAGTGCGATGCTCAATGTGTATACAAACACCTTCAGGTAAATAAACAGTCCTCGTCCTTCAGGGCTTTGATAGAGACCTCTCTAAATGATCTACCAGAGTTTGGAAAGCACCTATACACTCTTGCATCCAAGCAAAGTTCCTCTTCCCTTTCTTGACGACGTCGAAGAAAGGGTTGCACTTATCGATTGCCTTAGAGATGAAGCGGCTCAACGCAATGACCTTCCCATTCAAACTCTTAACTTCCTTTATTGACTATGGGTCTTTATATCCCTCAACTCCTGAATCTTCTTTGAATTGTCTTCTATTCCTCTCGAGTTCTCTAATAAACCTAAGAATTTCCTAGATGCAACTTCAAATGAGCATTTCAAAGGGTTGAGCTTCATTCCATATTACCAGAGTGCATTGAACATCTCCGCCAAGTCCTCCACATAAGTGGTCGACTGCTGCGACCTTACTAGTATATCATCGACGTACACTTCCATTGAATGCGCAATTTGTTCTTAAACACATGGAATTGATTAGTCTTAGATACATTGCTCCTGCATTCTTCAAACCAAATGGCATAATGAGATAGCAGTACACTCCCAGGTCAGTTATGAAACTGGTGTGCTCTTGATCGGGGACGCGCATCGAAATTTGCTTGTAGCCAGAAAAGGCGTCTATGTTGAGACAATGATTTTTCTATCAGTTAGAAAATCGTCAAAAATTATTGTAATAAAAATAACCGCAAGCGCACAACGTATAATTTTAATATGTGGCAAATACGAGTCGATCCGTGGGGAATTGAATTAATTTTAAATTCCACTCAATCAAATTAACCCAAGAGTTTGAAGTTGTTTTAAGCTTAAAAAAATTGTAAAAAATAACTAAAAAAAAGTGAATAAAGTATGAAAATAGAAGGCAATTTAGAGGCAAATCTCTTCTCATGATTACACAAATCAACACAATGAAATTATGATCTTTTTTTTGTCATTTGTCAATTTAGTTGATGTGTTTATCCTAAGTATGGTTTATTTGTGCTATTAATTAGCCCAATATATACAATCAAAATTTTACACACCATCCAAATCGCTTGTCAATTTTCATGAAAATGATAATGAAATTAAAAATAAAATCTATAACGAACATGATCTATATACTATTGATTAGTAATATAAACCATCAAATTTTGATTCTAAAATCCACTTCATTACCAAAATCATATTTAGATGAAGAGGTAATTTGTGTTTTTGTTTGTTTGAGCATAACCTATTTGGTGTCAATAACATAGGCTATCAAATTCAAAGGCGAACAAATTTTATTAACCACATCAAAAATATCCGTTAAGCGCAAAAAGAGATCGAATGAAATCACTATGCTAACTTTAAGTGATTCATGAGAGCTTCATCACCCCTAAATTGAAGGGGCTTAACTTCTCATATTTGAATTCATCATCACAACGTAAAGCGATTTCAACATGAAAGAAGAGAGCTAATTGAAATAAACTAAAAATTGATCTACTTGCATAAAAGAAAGAGATCTAAACTACTAACATAAGAAGAAGAAAAGGAAAAGAACATGAATTAAAAGAGCATGAATTAAATTGCATGCAAATAAATTGCATTAAGAAAATGGCTATGAAGCCATTAAAAAGAAAAAAAGTTTATGTTACGTTTGTGTTAACCCGCCTTTTGGCGATGCAGTATACAAGCAGATTTAACCCAACGGACTTTCATGGTCATCAACACGGGTTGCCCGGAGGAACTGTTACCAGGCTCAGGATCGGTTATAAACAAGACTATGGCGATGGTCAAGTAGATTCGGATCGGATCCCTAATTTTTGTCCCAATCAAGGTGCAATTGGTCGAAGTGATAAGGAAGGCCTCATGAGACTACATTTCAAATTTCAAGTCGATCGGAGTTTGTATATTAGAGTTATGGGAAACAGAAGAGGGATCGATTCATATTCAGCTCAGTAACACAACTCATCGATGATCGCTCCATAACTCAACTACCACAAAGCAGATTGAAGTGAAACTTTGAAAACAAGGAGAGGGAACCTTAGGAAGTCTGCTCTAGGGATCTCATGGAATTTGGAGGAGATGGAGGGATCGATCTCTATCCATTTAGAGGGGTTGGCCCTCTTTCCTCATAGGGATTGGCTACACACAATTTTGTAGCAAAGACCGATCAATATCTTAACATCTACACATCCAATTGACATAAAACTTGGAGGCTAAGCATAATACAAGATGGAGAAGCTCCCTTAGGGATCACATGCAATTTGGAGGGATCGGTACCCATCCCTCTAGAGAGATCGGCAGAAGTCAGGGTACATGCAGCACCACTTCATGGAAATTGCGATATCTCACAAACCATATGTCCGAATTGCACATAATTTGGGGAACAAGTAGATAACACCATGGGGAACCACCCAGAGGGATCACACCTATTTAGATACCAAAATGGAGATCGGTACCGATCCCTATTGTAAGCTCAAAAAGGGGTTGGCAAAAATCAGAATTCAATCAATACTATTTCACGGAGTATGCGATATCTAACAAACGGTACGTCGAAATTGCACGAAATTCGGGGAGCAAGTAGTAACACCAAGGGGAACCACCCAGAGGGATCACACCTCATTTGGACTGTAACGACTCGTAATTTTCGTTCATTAAAATAAGCTTATGTAATTTAATGTTGGAAGAAATAAAATTTATGATATAAGAATGGGAAAACTAACTAGAATGAAGTTTAATAATGTAAATTAATGTAATAGATGATTATTTGAATGTAATCTCAAGTAATTGTAATAATTGTAAGTTATAATTGGTTATATATTTAAAATAAGGAATAAATTTAAATGTTATATTAATTGATGAAATAATGGGTGTATTTATTGATAATTGGATTAAAAGAATAATTGATAATTTAAATGTTATATTAATTAATGAAATAGCGTGCATTGAATAAAAATTAGTGTTATGCAAGTAATTATAATATTTGTGTAGAAAATCAACTTAAAAATGTGATTAAATTAAGCTAAAGGTGACAATTGTTATTTGTTACCTATGTTTTTAACTTGTTGAAATCAAATTAGAAATAAATTGCATTAAACGTAATTAAATGTCACGTTAATGTGAATTAACGCAATAACTATAGAATATTGAGGTAATAAAATGTAAATTAGTGTTAGTTTTACCCATTTGACAATAAAAGATTGAATAAAAGATTGAAATCAAATTTAGTCAATTTGTTGGAATTAAAATGTAATTAATTGGACTAAACTATAGTTGAAATTAAACACTTTAATTGGTGTAATATTCAACACTGAATTGATATATAAATGTGTTTTAAATTATTATAAGTATCTAAATAATCAAAAATGATAAAAATTGTTAGTTACTAAATTTGAAATTAAAAAATGATTTAATCAATTTAATATTAATTTATTTAATTAACGTGAAAAAGCCATTATGGCCACTGTCTCGGATTTCGACAAAACCAGTTTCATCGGATCCGTAATGGTAAATTATAGTAGGATTTCAAGTTTCGTAACGATCGGACTTGTTCTTTGATCGTATGAGCTTGAAACGCGTAGAAATCAATTTAATTGAATTCAATTTGAAATAAGCCGATTTTAAAGCTACTTCTTTATCGAAAACACTCATTTTCAATTTAGGGTCAAAACGGGCTTTTCCGGTCGCTATCGTCGTTCGCACCAATTCGATGTGTGTTTATTTTCTTATCGGGCTTTGTTGATATAAATAGATCTCTCCAAACCAAGCAGCTTTTTATCCCTCATTACTGTACGTACAATTGTATTTGCTTCTCTCTTCTTAATGGCAGCAAACAGTTAAATTACAAATCCTACAATTCAATCTTAAAACCAATTTCAAAATCAAACTCATCCAAACCATATCAAATTATATACCAATTCGAAGCTCTCGACGAGCACAACCTAGATCCGCAATTCGTTTTTTAATCGGGTTCATCGTTTGTCCATAAATTGAGGTCGAACCTTAGCCGCCCAATTTTAGGTTTCGGACGATCCAACGGTGGATCTTCGCCCGATCGTCGATCATGAAGCGGCGTTGGGAAGAGGGGCGATGAGCAGGTCTCGGTCATGGTGTTCGTTCGTGCTAAAGATCATGGGTTCCGCCAGAATCGACGTTTGTTTGCAGCGGCGACGGAGGTAGTTTGGAGGCGACGATCACAAAAGCGTGGTGGCAGCATGGTCGGCCTGATGTGGGGGACGAGGGTGTAGCCCCTGATCTGGGTGATGGCGATCGTATGGATGACATCAGCGGTCAAGTGGCATTCGAAGGCGGTTGAGAGGCTCGGTAGAATAGGGTTTGAACGCGATGTTTCGCATGAGCGAGGTGACATGTAGCAGGCATTTTATTTACGTTTTATTTTATTTATTTTAAATTTTAAATCGTGTAACTTCTAACGTACATAACTTTTACGTACGAGGTCGGATTTACCTAGGTTTTCTCCACTGCGATCGTATCGAAATTTCGGACATTTTAGCGCTGGTTTGGATGAATTCTGAGACCGTTAGATTTTGGGCCTTATTGTGGATTTCAAATCGATTTGAAATCGAAGATGGGTGTTTTGACCCACTCAAAATTACTAAATTATCTTATGTTAGTTAAATTAAATATATAATGTGATTAGAAATTGATTGGTTGATGTTTGGTATATTTAAATTGACATGCCTGTTAAATCTGACATTTATTGATTATTATTGTCATTTAATTTAATATAAAATTTTAATTCGTCAGTTTATACTTGTTATTGATAATCAGTTAGCTATTTATGTTTGTCAATTGATTTGGATGATGATTTTGATGGATGTATGATTGATTGATTATTGGATGACTGGATGTTATATTTTATATTGTTGTAACACTACAAGTTCTCTATGGGTTGAAATGATACATACCCGAACGATCTGATAGATTATGGAAAATAATTATGTGTTGAAATGATAGACTCAAGCAATTTCTTGGATTTGTAATTAATTCGAGATGTGGGTTGAAATGATATATATATATATATATCCGTAAATATAAAATATTTGCGGATTGAAATATTAAGTATCCGTATCACTTGACATAGGTTGAAAAATTATATACGGACGCCGGATTAGTTAAATCAAATGATTTTGAATCCTAAAAAGCGAATTAAGTTAAATGATATTTTGGAATAAAAATTGATTTATATAAACTGAATTATTTTCGAAAATCCAAGCTTTAATTGTTGAAATTGGAATTGGTTTAATGAATTGTTTAAAGGATTTAATTGAAATTTGAAAGTTGGACGTGGTCTATATGCGTTGAAATGAAAGAAATAGCCTAGTTTGATATTAATTTCAAATTAATCCATTTAATATAAATTGTGTAAAGTTATATTATTTTAAAAATCTTGATTATTAAGGTTTTCAAACGATTAAACTATTTTAATCAATTTTTAACTATTTTAAACTATTTAATCAAATTAACCATTTTAATTTATTTTAAATATATTTAATTTATTTTTAAATCTATTTTAAATTTGTTTAATCTATTTTAAATTTGTTTAATCTATCTTAAATCTGTTTAATCTATTTAAAATATATTAAATCCACCTCAACTATTTTGATTTTATTTTTAGACTATTTTAAAGCATTTAAACTATTTTAATCAAATTTAAATTATTAAAAACTATGTAATCTATTTTAAATATGTTTAATCTATTTTAAATATGATTAATCTATTTAAACTGTATTAAATCCACCTTAACTAGTTTAATATATTTTTTAAACTATTTTAAAGTATTTGAACTATTTTAATCTAATTTAAACTATTAAAAACCATTTAAACTATATTTAAAGTATTTTAACCGTTTAAATACTATTTTAAACTATTTTTAAAACATTAATACTATTTATGAATATCTAAACTATTTTCTAAAATTTCAGACTGTGTAAAGTTGAAGTGTTTATATTTAAATCCTTGATTTCAAAGCAGATATGGTAAAATGATGTTATATTCTAAGTTAGGAATTGAAATGATATTTTCTAGTGAAATGACATATTTTGAGTAAATAAGAAGTCGAAAGTGATATGATTTCAAAAGTGAATATGATTTCGAAAGTGAATATGATTTCGAAAGTGATATGGTTTGAATTGAATATGATATTTTGATACCGATTATGAAACAGTTTTGAAATTTAAAAGAACCATCCGGTGAAAAATAAACGTTTGGTTGTTAAAGAGATTGGGATCTGATATTGTAATATTATCTGCCAATACCGAAAACCCCTTTAACAACTGTGTACGTGGTGGAGATTCCAGAATGAAGTAGGATGGTTTGGCGAATGATTCTATTTGAGGTATTTACTTGACCTCGACTCCCATGAGTCGGCTTAGATGTGACTAAAATAAGAGCTATAACGGGCCAAGTGAGGTCATTTCTCCTATTAGGCACATTTCTTCTATACCATATTTTGACTTTGTGATTGATTTGGTGGCCACCCCTCGATTTGATTATGAGAGTTTGTTCTGAGATGGGCGGTAGTAGCTGCTTTGCGTTACCACCAGTCCGGGATTGCAGATGGTAGAATCCTACCCTGGTATTGCCTCGAGTGCCGTGTTCACATGCCGTATCACGCCTTCTACGAGTTTGATTTGTACCTTACCTATAGAGTTCATGTCACGACCCGACTTTCCACTCCCAGAAAATCGCGTCGTGAATTAAGAAAGAAAGGGGTAGAAGAAGAAAAGAAAGAAAAGAAGAAGAAACAACATCAGAATCTAACACAGCGGAACGAATAAATTATATTAATAACATAATTCTTTACATAGTATCATATACATCAGGGATACACAGCATAAACAACTCATACTAGACAGTTATAGACACCTGTCCAGTTATACAACATAATACAATAAACTCTCAAAGAACACACAGCGGAAAACCAGGTATATATCTACTCGCAGAAGCCTCCTGCTCCATTGCTCCTCCACAAGTCGTCAAAGCTAATCCAGAATCCTAACCTGAATCCCTTGACTACTCATAAAAATTTGAGTACCCAAGAGTTTATGAAAAACAAAAATAAACTCCGGGTCAGACATGGGTCTGGTGTGAGTAGCAGGTTAAAGTTGCTTAACTTTCAAAAACCTTTGAAAAGAAAGGTATCACGTAAGACTTCCCACACATAAATATGGAAAAGTTTTTACCTTACGCTAACCAAAACATTTGATAGGAAATCCGATGATATTATAATAGTGTCTAGGGTTTTCAAATAAATAAGAAATAGCCGAAATTGTTACATGATTAAATTCCAGCTACTAGCCACAAAAGTGGGTAATACAATCAAAACCGTTGGCACTTATTGGATTTTGGATTCCATACAATGGCAGGGCTACTGGGGTACCGCCCGTCACAGTACGTGGCCTAGATCACCGTACCGAGGATTACTCCCTTCATCCCCTGCAACACAAAGCCGGACCCGTTCCTTACTGAACAGTTCCAAACAAGACAACCCCGTGGTTGTAGCTAGCAACCACCCACACAGCCGAATATAAAGGGACTTCTAGACAGGGATCAATCTTGCTCTCCAGTGGGCGCGACCCACGAAGCTTTGCTGCACCTCCCCTGTTTTAGCCATTCCCGGTTGATGAGGCTTGAGGCTACGATTACCTTTATAGGACATATCACTTAGAATGCTCATCGTCCACCTGACGATGTGCTGAAAGCATTCAATCCATACAAGTTCGTTCCGGGTTCGAACGAAACCGAAGGCATTATCTCGTTACACTCATTTTGGAATCACCCTCAGAGTTAACGACAATAACCCTTGCACTCTAAACCACCATCTCGAATCTATAAGGACTAATTCCGTCAACTCATTACGGAATCACCCACAGAGTTATAATGACTCATAGTCCTTACACCTCGAGTCTTCACAAAGCTCCACTTTGATTCACGACCTAACGTTATTTGGAATCGATGTGGTTTTCAGAATTCCAAATATGGAAACCCGATCCCGGTCTCATCGAAAACCAAAGCGTGTCTTTTAAGGTCCAAGTTGTTTTAAAGGTTTAAAACAATTCAATTACAGTATCTATATACACACAGATAGATAACTTAAAACATAACTGATAATCAACATTATCACATAACAGGTGATCCACATCATCAATATCAAATAGATATACCACATATCAACATCACAATAGATAACCTATATTATCATCACCATACAATCAACATCCATACCACACAATATTATTTATCTCAATACTGTGATCACAAAGCATCCAAGGAAATCAAGTTCAACCATTCATCCATAAGCAAAGATTTACTCATCACCATATAATTAATTTAAAATGAATTAAATTAATCATCTCTATCTCAATTTAAAATGAATTAAATTAATTCCTTCATCTTTAATTAATTTAAAATAAATTAAATTAATTACTTCACAATAAAAATCTTGCTTACTCAATCATTTAATTGATTACAATCAATTAATCAATCATAAATTACTTTAATTAATCACTCTTGATTAATTACCCTTAATTACATTCATGTAATTAATTTCACAAATTAATTATTCACAACCAAACAGTAATTAACTCTTAATTACTCAATTAATTAATTAATTAATTAATCATAATTAATTATCCTAATCCTTAATTAATTACATTAATTTATTACCTTAATCACATATTATTGATTAATAAATCATATTTAATCAACTTTAATTACATCATTAATTAAAATAATTAATTATCTTAATTACTTCTTAAATTAATTACTCTAAGTAATTAACAAACTTAATTACTATATTAACCCAAATTAATTATCCCTAAATTAATTTCTTAATTAATTATTTGATTAATTACTAAATAATTAATCCAAATTACTCATACTTAAACATCTCCACTTAATTACAATCATGTAATTATTAAACAATTACTTAACTGAGTAATTTCCGAACCATTAATTACATAAAGTAATTATTTATAAAGCCCAAATGTTTAAAATTAATTAAACTTAATTAATTAAATTAAACAATCTCATTCAATTAAATTAATTACATTAAGTAATCAATTTCTTAATTACTTTATCAAGTAATTACCCAAACCATTTACAATTGATTATTATTAAATTAATTAATCTAATTAATTATAAAAATTAACTACATTAATTAATTGTTAAATAATCATGGTTAATGACCTTCATTAACCATCCTCAAATTATTTTATAAGGTAATTAACTTAAATTAATTACTATTTAAACTATCTTTATTCATTTATAAATTAAAGTTAATTATAAGATTAATTAACCTTAATTAAAAACTTAATTACATAATTATCATTCATTTATCATTAATTAATAACTTAATTAATGATCTTAATTCCAAATTGATTAATCCTTAATCAATTATTAATTCCAAATTTAATTAATTTATTAAATTAATTAACAAATCTTAATTACCTTGTTAATTAATTCTAGAACAAAATCTTAATCAAATTTTCAAAATAAACATAACTTAAGAAATTTCCTTTCAAATTAAACAATCTTAATTATGTTTAAAACAATATTATCCGAAACAAAGTACTTTTTGAACTTACCCTTAAATTTCAATTTAAATTCAAGTTTAAAATAGGATAATTCTAAATTTATCAAAGTTTTAAATAAATTTAAAACTTAATTAAATTGCAAATCTAACAAATACTATATGAAAATTTTAAAGTTAATTCCATTTCAAACCTTTAATAACCTAAGTTTTCACTTTAATTTAAAACTTCAAATTAAACCTTACTTTAAAATTTAAACCTGAAATCCAAATTTAACTTTTAAATTCCAGATTTAAATTATCCTTAAATCTATTCATATATTTTAAAAAAAACATTATTATTAAAAAGTTTCAATTTTTTTTACCCAAAATAAAATAGTTGATTAAGTTAAATCTTGAAACTTCAATTTTAATTTAAAAACTGGGACTTACATTTGAATCTGAAAGTCAAACTTGCATTTGAATTTACTCTTAAATTTTAATCAAAACCCAAAACTGCAGATTTAAATAGTTCAACCCAGATTTTAAAAAAAACAGAGAACAGTTTTTTTAAAAAAAAAACCTGGAATTGAATTCATTTCAAAAATTCAAACTTGAATTTGAATCTAAAATACAAACTTGAATTTGATTTAAACTCAAACTTTCTTAAAACCTAAAAACTACAGAGTTTACAATTTTTAAAACCCAGATTTACAACAAAACAGTTTTTATCTTAAACCAGGAAACTGCAGAGTTCAACCCGAGTCAAAACCATTTCTACTTCGGGTTTTATGCTCTCCCACTTCGAGTTACTAACCAACTTGCTCCGAGTCAATTCAAATATCTCCCCTGAACATTCCCAAACCCAACATCACCAGAGTTTCACCTGAAAACTCATCGCCGCCACATCTGCCGATCATTCGTGATGATCCAACAACCTCAAAAAACTCAATACCCTAACTACAACACCATGTTGAACAAAAATTCAAGCATTCAAATTTAGCTTGAAAACCCCAAATTTTCAAAACCTGAAAACAACTTACAGGTTTATTCAAAACCTGTAAACTTCCACTTCACGCTGCTCCGACCATCGGACTCCTGCCCCCTTTTGCCACGAACTCCATTACACATCCACTACCCATACCCCAAAACCCAGAACACTCGGTCCATCCTAGCCTTCCCACTGATCCATGCTCACACCCCATTACTAAACTAGGTTTAACTGAAGGAACTTAAAACTACACTAAATTAAATCAGTTTAATCACTTCTCTGATTTTTTTTTTATTTTTTTCCAGAATCTATGATCCATTCTTAATGATACAGAAGAGTTCTAACATTCCTCAAGTTACAGATTGCAAGTATAGGCACAGATTTATATTTTTATTCAAGAACAAACTGTTTCTATTTATACTCACTTAAGTTTAGCTAACCTCAGACAGACAACATTTTATCATATAAATATTATGATTCTAATCTAAAGTAAGCTAACAAATTAAATTTCTTAAAGACAGATAGTAACAAAGGTTTTAACAGATTTTGGTGGATTCATTTAAATGGGAAGATGAACTCAAAGGCAGAGCATATCAACATGCATTCACAAACATATAACCAAACTTTTATGAACACAACATAATTTTCCTTTATCTCAATCATTATATCAAGTAATCTAATATATTTTGAGGTTTCAATGTTCTCACTTTTTGAAAAAAATACAAAGCTCAGTTGAATATGCAGAAAACTCAAAATGCAGGCATTCCATCTCATACACAAACACAGGCATATCCATTATACTCAACAAGCAATAGATTTAAGCAACTATATTTTAATTTAGTTTTTAAAATAAATTGTTACTCACCACTTGATGAATGCAGACCCCAGATCATTTGAATTTGCATACATATGATGTGCAGGTATGCTCCTCTCTGTTTTGAATTTGCAGAAAACAAGCAGGCTTATAGAAATACAGGTGCTTCCTCTGTTGTTTAAAATCTGGGTTGCTCATGCTTTCCATACTCTAATTGCTTGCATGCAGATGCTAGATCAACCAAGGTTTAAAACAGTGCAGACTTGTAAAAATGCAGATGCTTTATTGATTTGAGAGAATGCAGGTTTGAATAGAATTTTGATTATGCAGATTTACTTGAATTGAGGGGTTACAGATTTGTGGATTTTATATGCATTTGTGAATGCAGATTGATGGTGAATAGATGTAGATTTGCATTTTGTGGTGTGTAAATGAAGGATTTGAACATGCAGATTTTGAATCATACAGAGTTATGCTTGAGGAATTTTTGCAGATTTGAATATGAATTTGGGGTATGCAGATTTATCTATTTGATTGTGGAATGCAGATTTGTTTCTAATATGAAGATGATTCAAAATTTGAAGCTTCTCTTTGATGAAGGAAAATAAAAGTGAAATATGAATGAAGTTGTAAACTATGTAGATGTATATTTCAGATTTTATTAAAGAAAAGAAAAAGAAAAACTAAAATTTAACACATGTCAATTTAACAACACTTGTCAAAAGAATACATATAAATTTAACACTTGTATTTTCTTTAGGGAAAGTTAATACTAATTACAAATGAGTGTATGTATTTTAGCTTAAATCAAGTTGTTAGTTTATATGTATAAATTTATAAATGAAAACAAATCATGTTTATAAACTTATACAAATAAAAATTAAAACAAATGAAGATTTATACTTTGAATTTAAATTCAAACAAAAATTCAAAATCAAATATTTTTAAATCAAGTTATAATTATAAATTCAATTTGAACTTAAAATTTCAAATGTTATTTAAAACTTATTTAAAAAGTCATTATATTATTAATATTGCTTTTATAACTCTCTTATTATTAAATTAAAAATCATTTTACAAGAGATTACATTTTTATTAACAAAACATTCATTTTACTAAACCATAAAACATTTTATTGGATTTATTCTAAATTTAAAACAATACCAATCTATTTAAAATATAAACCAAATATTTATATTGAAAATAGAAATCAATTTATTATTTTAAAAAGATAAAATAACCAATTTAAATAATTATTGAAAAGATTATTAAATTCATCTGAATAATTATTACAGAATATCAATATCAATTTAATTTTAACTACAGATTATTAAATTGATATTGTCAAAAATTCCGGGACGTTACAATCCTTCCCCCTTAAAAGAATTTCGTCCTCGAAATTTAAAACAAAGGTAATTTAATAATCTCATTAAATTTTAATTTTGAACACAAGCATACACCAAACATATGCTAACAACCAAACAACCAATTCAACCAATCAAACAAATCTAATTATCCAGACAAAATCTGGATAAAATTCTATCGAGTTTCCCCAGTGTATATATACATCCACCGGGACACTCGCCCTAGAAAATCCAAACAAACAATACTATGAAGCTACAAAGCTCCTAAACAACTATATCTACAACATTAGACAAGATATCAGACTACAAACGAGTCCGACTTAACTATCAAAACTCCAGAACTGCTAGTTCTACAACTCGAGACAGATCAAACACGTACTCTCTCAGAGATACGTGAAACTCATCAAATTCCAGTTATCCAAACTGGCAATTCAATCCTGTAGATCAATCCCTTATTCTTCAAGATCACAGGAAAGATCCAAAACACTACAGAGCTACTTCACAGACTTACCCAAACTTATAGCTCACCTATGATCGGAGAAAACTTATCCAAAATCAAATCTCCGTCTTCAGAGTCCAAATTCCTCCGACTCTTATCCACAAAACTCTCCAAACAATCCTGGCTACCTACAGCCTTCCTGATTAGCTCAACCTTCGCTGATGTCTCTAGAACAAACTAGACCAATCAACTCACCAAAATGATCTCCTCAAGATCAACCAAAATCAAGAACTCAAACTCAACTTCTCAACATCAGAAAACAACAACTCACTTCTGCCCAGAAAAGGAAAAAGCAGGTACACTTCCAAACTGCTTCCGCTGCTCAACTCTGATCCGAAGAAGAGAATGCAGAAGAAGAACACAAGCACAACTCAACAACATACCCTAGAGATATGATTCAACAAATCCTTAAGAATCATTCAGGAGTTCCTCCAAACTCCGAGTTGCTACACCAACTCAATTTCCAGATGCAGACCAAACTCAACTTCCTGAAGACATTCAGAAAACTCAGACAGCCCAAGAGAACATTCAAACAATCGCAAGTCACTTTTGCGATCCACCAAACCAAATCCAAGAAATACTGTTCTTTCTTAACCAAACAGAACAGCTCAATCTCAACTAGCCAACCCATCGAAGAAACGGGTTCACTCAACTACTTCTGAACTCCATTTCAGAAAAACTGCTAAACCAAAAGATCTCTTGCCAACACTGAGAACACTCCAAACTGCACTGCTGCCACAGATGCCAAAGAATTCCAAAACAAAGCTCTCCAAGAAACTCGGACTCAAAGCGATAGAAACTCCAGCTGAACACAGCCACACTACTGAAGCAGACTCACTTCCTAACTTGTTCCAAAGAAAAAAATCTTCGGGAACATTCATAGTCACTGCATCTCATCACGCAGCTACTATTCCTGAGGTATTCAAAATACCATCACTCACTTCTGCCAACCAACAGATCCAAACACTACTCATCCAATTCTCAAAAATGAACTCCGAACCTTAACAGGTTTCCTTCAGAGATCAATGAAGTTCTACATCACTACAGAATTCACTCGAGACGGTATTAGGTCTACAGTCTCAACAGATACACCTCCAACCTCAAAACATTCAAACTCCAACCAATGGTAGTCGTGTTACACACACTACTACCCCATCTACCTTTATAACTCAAATTGAAAAACCTGAACAGGTAACCCAACAGATAGGTAGAAATAAATATATATATGATATATAAAAATTACAAATACGCTCTCTCAAAAAAGACACTACTACAGAGCCTAGGTATTCACTCAACCTAATGCTCCCTAAAGAAAGATACACTTCAGAGCCTAGGTATTCACTCAACCTAATGCTCCCTAAGAAAGATACAATTCAGAGCCTAGGTATTCACTCAACCTAATGCTCTGATACCACAATGTCACGACCCGACTTTCCACTCCCAGAAAATCGCGTCGTGAATTAAGAAAGAAAGGGGTAGAAGAAGAAAAGAAAGAAAAGAAGAAGAAACAACATCAGAATCTAACACAGCGGAACGAATAAATTATATTAATAACATAATTCTTTACATAGTATCATATACATCAGGGATACACAGCATAAACAACTCATACTAGACAGTTATAGACACCTGTCCAGTTATACAACATAATACAATAAACTCTCAAAGAACACACAGCGGAAAACCAGGTATATATCTACTCGCAGAAGCCTCCTGCTCCATTGCTCCTCCACAAGTCGTCAAAGCTAATCCAGAATCCTAACCTGAATCCCTTGACTACTCATAAAAATTTGAGTACCCAAGAGTTTATGAAAAACAAAAATAAACTCCGGGTCAGACATGGGTCTGGTGTGAGTAACAGGTTAAAGTTGCTTAACTTTCAAAAACCTTTGAAAAGAAAGGTATCACGTAAGACTTCCCACACATAAATATGGAAAAGTTTTTACCTTACGCTAACCAAAACATTTGATAGGAAATCCGATGATATTATAATAGTGTCTAGGGTTTTCAAATAAATAAGAAATAGCCGAAATTGTTACATGATTAAATTCCAGCTACTAGCCACAAAAGTGGGTAATACAATCAAAACCGTTGGCACTTATTGGATTTTGGATTCCATACAATGGCAGGGCTACTGGGGTACCGCCCGTCACAGTACGTGGCCTAGATCACCGTACCGAGGATTACTCCCTTCATCCCCTGCAACACAAAGCCGGACCCGTTCCTTACTGAACAGTTCCAAACAAGACAACCCCGTGGTTGTAGCTAGCAACCACCCACACAGCCGAATATAAAGGGACTTCTAGACAGGGATCAATCTTGCTCTCCAGTGGGCGCGACCCACGAAGCTTTGCTGCACCTCCCCTGTTTTAGCCATTCCCGGTTGATGAGGCTTGAGGCTACGATTACCTTTATAGGACATATCACTTAGAATGCTCATCGTCCACCTGACGATGTGCTGAAAGCATTCAATCCATACAAGTTCGTTCCGGGTTCGAACGAAACCGAAGGCATTATCTCGTTACACTCATTTTGGAATCACCCTCAGAGTTAACGACAATAACCCTTGCACTCTAAACCACCATCTCGAATCTATAAGGACTAATTCCGTCAACTCATTACGGAATCACCCACAGAGTTATAATGACTCATAGTCCTTACACCTCGAGTCTTCACAAAGCTCCACTTTGATTCACGACCTAACGTTATTTGGAATCGATGTGGTTTTCAGAATTCCAAATATGGAAACCCGATCCCGGTCTCATCGAAAACCAAAGCGTGTCTTTTAAGGTCCAAGTTGTTTTAAAGGTTTAAAACAATTCAATTACAGTATCTATATACACACAGATAGATAACTTAAAACATAACTGATAATCAACATTATCACATAACAGGTGATCCACATCATCAATATCAAATAGATATACCACATATCAACATCACAATAGATAACCTATATTATCATCACCATACAATCAACATCCATACCACACAATATTATTTATCTCAATACTGTGATCACAAAGCATCCAAGGAAATCAAGTTCAACCATTCATCCATAAGCAAAGATTTACTCATCACCATATAATTAATTTAAAATGAATTAAATTAATCATCTCTATCTCAATTTAAAATGAATTAAATTAATTCCTTCATCTTTAATTAATTTAAAATAAATTAAATTAATTACTTCACAATAAAAATCTTGCTTACTCAATCATTTAATTGATTACAATCAATTAATCAATCATAAATTACTTTAATTAATCACTCTTGATTAATTACCCTTAATTACATTCATGTAATTAATTTCACAAATTAATTATTCACAACCAAACAGTAATTAACTCTTAATTACTCAATTAATTAATTAATTAATTAATCATAATTAATTATCCTAATCCTTAATTAATTACATTAATTTATTACCTTAATCACATATTATTGATTAATAAATCATATTTAATCAACTTTAATTACATCATTAATTAAAATAATTAATTATCTTAATTACTTCTTAAATTAATTACTCTAAGTAATTAACAAACTTAATTACTATATTAACCCAAATTAATTATCCCTAAATTAATTTCTTAATTAATTATTTGATTAATTACTAAATAATTAATCCAAATTACTCATACTTAAACATCTCCACTTAATTACAATCATGTAATTATTAAACAATTACTTAACTGAGTAATTTCCGAACCATTAATTACATAAAGTAATTATTTATAAAGCCCAAATGTTTAAAATTAATTAAACTTAATTAATTAAATTAAACAATCTCATTCAATTAAATTAATTACATTAAGTAATCAATTTCTTAATTACTTTATCAAGTAATTACCCAAACCATTTACAATTGATTATTATTAAATTAATTAATCTAATTAATTATAAAAATTAACTACATTAATTAATTGTTAAATAATCATGGTTAATGACCTTCATTAACCATCCTCAAATTATTTTATAAGGTAATTAACTTAAATTAATTACTATTTAAACTATCTTTATTCATTTATAAATTAAAGTTAATTATAAGATTAATTAACCTTAATTAAAAACTTAATTACATAATTATCATTCATTTATCATTAATTAATAACTTAATTAATGATCTTAATTCCAAATTGATTAATCCTTAATCAATTATTAATTCCAAATTTAATTAATTTATTAAATTAATTAACAAATCTTAATTACCTTGTTAATTAATTCTAGAACAAAATCTTAATCAAATTTTCAAAATAAACATAACTTAAGAAATTTCCTTTCAAATTAAACAATCTTAATTATGTTTAAAACAATATTATCCGAAACAAAGTACTTTTTGAACTTACCCTTAAATTTCAATTTAAATTCAAGTTTAAAATAGGATAATTCTAAATTTATCAAAGTTTTAAATAAATTTAAAACTTAATTAAATTGCAAATCTAACAAATACTATATGAAAATTTTAAAGTTAATTCCATTTCAAACCTTTAATAACCTAAGTTTTCACTTTAATTTAAAACTTCAAATTAAACCTTACTTTAAAATTTAAACCTGAAATCCAAATTTAACTTTTAAATTCCAGATTTAAATTATCCTTAAATCTATTCATATATTTTAAAAAAAACATTATTATTAAAAAGTTTCAATTTTTTTTACCCAAAATAAAATAGTTGATTAAGTTAAATCTTGAAACTTCAATTTTAATTTAAAAACTGGGACTTACATTTGAATCTGAAAGTCAAACTTGCATTTGAATTTACTCTTAAATTTTAATCAAAACCCAAAACTGCAGATTTAAATAGTTCAACCCAGATTTTAAAAAAAACAGAGAACAGTTTTTTTAAAAAAAAAACCTGGAATTGAATTCATTTCAAAAATTCAAACTTGAATTTGAATCTAAAATACAAACTTGAATTTGATTTAAACTCAAACTTTCTTAAAACCTAAAAACTACAGAGTTTACAATTTTTAAAACCCAGATTTACAACAAAACAGTTTTTATCTTAAACCAGGAAACTGCAGAGTTCAACCCGAGTCAAAACCATTTCTACTTCGGGTTTTATGCTCTCCCACTTCGAGTTACTAACCAACTTGCTCCGAGTCAATTCAAATATCTCCCCTGAACATTCCCAAACCCAACATCACCAGAGTTTCACCTGAAAACTCATCGCCGCCACATCTGCCGATCATTCGTGATGATCCAACAACCTCAAAAAACTCAATACCCTAACTACAACACCATGTTGAACAAAAATTCAAGCATTCAAATTTAGCTTGAAAACCCCAAATTTTCAAAACCTGAAAACAACTTACAGGTTTATTCAAAACCTGTAAACTTCCACTTCACGCTGCTCCGACCATCGGACTCCTGCCCCCTTTTGCCACGAACTCCATTACACATCCACTACCCATACCCCAAAACCCAGAACACTCGGTCCATCCTAGCCTTCCCACTGATCCATGCTCACACCCCATTACTAAACTAGGTTTAACTGAAGGAACTTAAAACTACACTAAATTAAATCAGTTTAATCACTTCTCTGATTTTTTTTTTATTTTTTTCCAGAATCTATGATCCATTCTTAATGATACAGAAGAGTTCTAACATTCCTCAAGTTACAGATTGCAAGTATAGGCACAGATTTATATTTTTATTCAAGAACAAACTGTTTCTATTTATACTCACTTAAGTTTAGCTAACCTCAGACAGACAACATTTTATCATATAAATATTATGATTCTAATCTAAAGTAAGCTAACAAATTAAATTTCTTAAAGACAGATAGTAACAAAGGTTTTAACAGATTTTGGTGGATTCATTTAAATGGGAAGATGAACTCAAAGGCAGAGCATATCAACATGCATTCACAAACATATAACCAAACTTTTATGAACACAACATAATTTTCCTTTATCTCAATCATTATATCAAGTAATCTAATATATTTTGAGGTTTCAATGTTCTCACTTTTTGAAAAAAATACAAAGCTCAGTTGAATATGCAGAAAACTCAAAATGCAGGCATTCCATCTCATACACAAACACAGGCATATCCATTATACTCAACAAGCAATAGATTTAAGCAACTATATTTTAATTTAGTTTTTAAAATAAATTGTTACTCACCACTTGATGAATGCAGACCCCAGATCATTTGAATTTGCATACATATGATGTGCAGGTATGCTCCTCTCTGTTTTGAATTTGCAGAAAACAAGCAGGCTTATAGAAATACAGGTGCTTCCTCTGTTGTTTAAAATCTGGGTTGCTCATGCTTTCCATACTCTAATTGCTTGCATGCAGATGCTAGATCAACCAAGGTTTAAAACAGTGCAGACTTGTAAAAATGCAGATGCTTTATTGATTTGAGAGAATGCAGGTTTGAATAGAATTTTGATTATGCAGATTTACTTGAATTGAGGGGTTACAGATTTGTGGATTTTATATGCATTTGTGAATGCAGATTGATGGTGAATAGATGTAGATTTGCATTTTGTGGTGTGTAAATGAAGGATTTGAACATGCAGATTTTGAATCATACAGAGTTATGCTTGAGGAATTTTTGCAGATTTGAATATGAATTTGGGGTATGCAGATTTATCTATTTGATTGTGGAATGCAGATTTGTTTCTAATATGAAGATGATTCAAAATTTGAAGCTTCTCTTTGATGAAGGAAAATAAAAGTGAAATATGAATGAAGTTGTAAACTATGTAGATGTATATTTCAGATTTTATTAAAGAAAAGAAAAAGAAAAACTAAAATTTAACACATGTCAATTTAACAACACTTGTCAAAAGAATACATATAAATTTAACACTTGTATTTTCTTTAGGGAAAGTTAATACTAATTACAAATGAGTGTATGTATTTTAGCTTAAATCAAGTTGTTAGTTTATATGTATAAATTTATAAATGAAAACAAATCATGTTTATAAACTTATACAAATAAAAATTAAAACAAATGAAGATTTATACTTTGAATTTAAATTCAAACAAAAATTCAAAATCAAATATTTTTAAATCAAGTTATAATTATAAATTCAATTTGAACTTAAAATTTCAAATGTTATTTAAAACTTATTTAAAAAGTCATTATATTATTAATATTGCTTTTATAACTCTCTTATTATTAAATTAAAAATCATTTTACAAGAGATTACATTTTTATTAACAAAACATTCATTTTACTAAACCATAAAACATTTTATTGGATTTATTCTAAATTTAAAACAATACCAATCTATTTAAAATATAAACCAAATATTTATATTGAAAATAGAAATCAATTTATTATTTTAAAAAGATAAAATAACCAATTTAAATAATTATTGAAAAGATTATTAAATTCATCTGAATAATTATTACAGAATATCAATATCAATTTAATTTTAACTACAGATTATTAAATTGATATTGTCAAAAATTCCGGGACGTTACAGTTCACTCTAGTTTACGGGGGAATTACGGTACTGTACAAACTATGAGAATATATAAAATGTGTTAAGAGGGATATGTGTAACGACCCGAAATTTTCAATCCCGAAAATTCTAGATAGTTAGAAAAAGAAGAAAAGAGATAGAAGAAGAAACGGAAAACCAAACTTAGAATCTCACATTCGCAGCGGATAAAATATAATATCAAATAATGTTCTTTACACAAAGAAAGCCGTATCGATCAATTACATTTTAATACATTAGAGTTACAACATTCACAAACACTGGACAGATACAATCAACATATCCCAAGTAAACTATAAAATCTCATAGTGGAAATACACTCCATACGTTCCTCCCATCCAGCTCGCCACCTGAACTCCAAAACATCCTTACCTGAAAAGCTGTAATACTCGGTTTGACCCGAGCATTACATCAAAGTAACACCCGGGTCAGGCTGGAAACCAGCGTGAGTAAACCCATTTAATATGAATCACAAAAGCATACAACAACATAAAACTTATATAAAACCTGGGTAACTCATACTTTATTACGAGTTCAAAACTGGTTATTGTCAATACTCAATTCACAAATCGATCCTCAAGTAACTTTACTTAGTTTCAAAGGTCCATATTATTCCATTCCAGCCTTACTGATTTCACATATCAATCTATATAGAATTATTGTAGATTACTAAACGAAGTGGTTTCGGGTATTTACTGATACCCGACCTCGGTCTCTTCGAGTTCAATACCATCTTAACCCAAGTTATTCAAGTGAAATACAATTCAACTTTAATTACCGGATAACACCTTTACACAGTAATTCATAATTGATAGATAATCACATTACCACTGTCCACCTATACATATCATATCACAAAGCAATTCATATCAGAGATATCAACCAACCCAAGGCACTTATCATCATTCAATCATTTATAAGCAAGATTGATCTTCATCAGTTACATTAATTAATGATCCTCTAATTACCTTCATTAGTTAATAATTATTAAATTTCATTTAATAATTAACCTTTAACTAATTACATTCATAAATCAACCTTGATTAATCACGATCAGTAATTAACTTTCCTTAATTACTTTATCAATTAAACCAACTCATTAATTAATTATATTAATTAATCCTTTAATTACACTGAGTAATTATCACTTAATTTCTTCCACAAAGTAATTATCCTTTAATTACTTCCCATCAAGTAATTTCTTTTTTTTATCAATTACACCCAGTAATTATGCATTAATTACTTCACTAAGTAATTACACCTCATTAATTACCATAAGTAATTATACTTAACCCAACATCAAATGATTATCTTTAATTAATTAAACTTAATTAATTAACTAAAATTAACCACATCAACTTAATTAATTATACCGATTAATTAATTCCTTTAATTACCTCATTAAGTAATTATTCATAATATTTCCTTTACATTAAGTAATTAACCTAAAATTACTTAATGCTTAATTATTACTTAACCAATTCTTAATTTAAGTAATCAATTATACTTAATTAATTACACAATTAATTTATCTTAATTTAATTGCCCAAATTAATTATTCTAGTTAATTAAGTAATTATATTTTAATTACTTTAGTTGATAATGCATGATTAAATTAAGATAAATCATTATTTACATTAACCCTTATCTTTCATTTTACATTAAATTAAATTTAAAAGCTTGAATACGATTTATTAAAATCATCTTCTTTGATTCAAGTTAAATATCTTTACTTTAATCACATTTTAATTACCTCAAATAACATTTTTATTTGAAAACATTTAGAGATTTATTACATAATTTAACTAAAGCAATGTTTATAACCAAACTGTTTTTAATCAAAAGTTTAAATTTTAAAAATCCAAATTTTAAAAATAAAATCCTTTCTAAACATTATACTTTAAATCAGTCATTTTATACATTTTAAAAACTAACTAAAAACTTTGTTTTTAAAATTTAGCTTTGCCTTAAAAAATTTGAAATTCATTTTGAAATTTAAAACTGGATAGGACTTGAATTGTGGAAACAAACTTTGTTAAGATAATTTTACTATAAATTTCATTTTAGTTAAAAAAAACAGTACAGGATTTTAAATCCTGGTAACAAAAATCATCCCGTGTCATCATTGCCAAAAACTTGAGATAATCCACAAATTTCTCGAGCATCACTCGCGTGACAATGCCTCGAGTCGTCCCCGCAACCATCACGAGCAAAGCTTCGAGAAGCCCAGGCCAAACTCCTTCTTCCTAAAACAACATCTTCCAGATGCACAGATTCGACCTCGTGCACATGCATAACGTTTTTGGTCGACGACGATCGTCCCTCCGGTCATCATCAACTCGCAATCGACCATGACAACCATCACGACAAAGCAGAACTATGAAATCAATGTCCAAACAGAAATCGAGCAACTCGATCAAAACAAGAACCAATAGCCGGTCATAAAATCGCCCTTCCACATCGATCCTGATCTCGATGATCCTCGCCGTCCTTACCCCAGTTTCATCTTAAACCCCCGCATCCATCACCCCTACTACGATTCGTTCCGATGCGAAGTCGACACCGCGATCATCTCAGTTCCAACGCGGTCACAAACAGTACTTCGAAGCCTACTTCGCCATATACAGATCACCACAGCCATCGATGACATCCACCACCATTTTTCCAGTATTTCCAGACACCACGACCACCTCCATGCCAAACCACCAACGTCCCTTCGACTCCGATCAATGTCAATTGATCAGAAACCCAAATTCGAACAAGACTCGAATTCAATCCAAAATTTAAGTTAAAATTACAAAAAATTATTTTAAAGTTCATGATTCACTCACACGAATTAAGTTCTATAATCCAGAGATGAAATTATTGACATTGAATTTTGACTAAATTTTGACTTTACGGTAAATCTTAAAAGTCACAGAATATTTGTTATATATAAGTACCTAAATTTATTTAAAAAACAAGATTACATTGTTACAAACCATTCCCTTTCAATGATCAAAGTCTAATAGTGATTAATTTGGGAGATATAAATTTCCTAATTATGCTTAAACTAGAAATTTCATAGAGGCTTGTATACTAACAGACACAGGCTTACTTCAGAGTATAGCAGGATTCAAATCAAAATTTGAATTGAAAACATCATGCAACATAATTACATCATCACACAGATATATCAGCATCCAAAAGATTTTACTTAAATGTTTACTCACCAGGCTAATGTGTAAAGAGGAGTTGACGCAGTTTTAATTTGAAACAGAAAAACTTGCTAGAAAATTGAAACATGAGTTGATTAGATGCTTGAAACTGGGGTGATGATGCCCTACAGATCTCCCTCTTGTCTGATTACAATTTTGAAGTAGTTGTTCTTGAACTTGATTTGCTTCTTGCCTTTAAACATTGAATGTTTCAAATTATGGAAAAGAGGAGTGATTTTCTTTTAAATTTTTGTTTTAGTTTTTACTGGAATATGGTTTTACAGACCTTTTTTCTTTAGAATTTTTTTCTTCTTCTTTGTTTTTAGAAAGTGAAGATAGGAAAGGATATGGAGATGAATGATATAAGTTAATATAGGTTTAAATTAGATTTTATAAAAAATAAAAGAGAATTAGATTAAAAATTAACACTTGTCATGTCCCTTAGATTATTAGCTAACACATGTTATTAAAAATGATTACAAGTTAACACATGTTACTTTCATGCAAAATTAGATTTTTAAATGTTTTAAAAAGCTTTTTATAATTGATTTCCTAATTTATAAACACTTATTTTAATTTATATAAATAAATTCCTTTAAAAAGAAAATAATATAAACAGTTTATGTTCTAAATAAAATTAAATAAAATACATTTTAAAACCAAAGTATGATTTAAGATATAAATAACTATCTTTCGAATTTCAATTTAAATATCCAAATTAAAATTAAATTTCAAATTCAATTTAAAAAAAAAATCAATTTGATATATACATGTATTTAAACAAATACAATTTCAACTTGTATAAAATAATTTCCATAAATATATATATATATACACACACACACACACACAACACAATTATTATTGTTTAAAATAACAATTTTATCAATTTTAATTAATTTATTAAAAGAGACTATCACACTTAAATCTGGTTTGAAATTTTGGGATATCACTTTCCTCTCCCCTTAGAATCTTTTCGTCCTCGAAAATGAACGAAGCCAGAATTTGTTAAAATGATTATCGGAAAAATTACTCTTTGATAATTTAAAAACACTTTAAAAATTACTCTTTTTATAACTCGATGTCTCAACCAGTCCATCCTTATTCTCACAGAAATTCGGTCATACGTTGATCAGGCGTAAGACTGAAAATCTATAAGTACTTGGTAAACCCGTTTTTAACATTCAGTGAAAATACTTGAAAAATAATCTTATTGAAAATATAGAAAACATTTTTGAAAATAGAGGAAATATCTTTGGTGAGAATGCTCTGGAAATCATCACCCTCATCCACGGTCGCAGTTAACCCGATGGTTACGTTGCCTTCCCGGCAAAATCCACAGATAACTGTAGGCACTCCGCGCCCCTCGATTACGCCATAAAACCCGCTACAGATCGCAGCTACCATCGGGGTTACGTTGCTGTCACAACAAAAACCCATATAACTTTACGCTTCAGCGCCCTCGACTTCCGCTACCAAAAGAATGAAACTTCTCCATTCCACTCGACCATAGTTCGCAGTCTACCGATGTTACGTTGCCTTCCCGGTAAAATCAAGCGTAGACCGTTGACACTTACCTCCACACTATTTCCGCTATGGTCTATAGTAGATCGCAGCGACATCGAGTTACACTATCGTCACAGCAAAACCCAAATGCCTCTGTAGGCATCAGCACTCTCGTCTTTCGCTACCCAATAATCCTCAGGAACTAGTTTGCCCGGACTCCTCACAGGATCAACTTTAGAGCCTCCCCCTCTTTGAGGCTCAAGGCAGTACCAACCTATGGTACTCTTGAGAAGTTCATTTCAAGGGAGCGCCTTTTTCTCTAGAGCTATTTTCAAAACACTTTATACTATACACATATAGTGTCTTCCGAATCATACACCTAGTATGAAACTCATATAAATCTCCTTTCTCAAAATCGATTATCCCAAAATCGATAATTTTCAACTGGGCTTTTCAAATTTCCAAAAATTATTTTTCTCCAAAAATCAAAAGCCTTTCCAAATCCAGGTTCCAAAAATCTTTTCCAAGATCAATCTCACAGGATCCTTTATTTGAAAATCTTTGGATCACTTCATACTTGTATAAATTCCCTTTTTATACTTCAAATACTTTCAAAACCCTTTTCTTCTGGTAATAGATTCAACAAGGAGAGATTTATCTTATATAACAAAGATATATAACTTTGTTTATTCCAAATCAAATATTCAAATTTGATTACTCTATAAAGTCACTTACCAGTTTACTTACTTCCATAAGTAAATTTCTACCATAGAAATATCCGATTTCTATTCTTTTTCATCATATATTTCGCAAAATATATTTTTCACTTAAAAAACCATTTTACAGTTCCTATCCACAAACTTTCAATATCAATTTCATTCCAATCCGTGCGATGTACACATATCATCCGTACGCAATATCAATCTGATCGCTCACTCGATCACACAATTTCTCTTTCGAACTAGTATCGTCCACCCGACTTCCTAGTGCGGACTCAGATCTGGTTTCTTGATCAGAAACCATCATTCTCCTTGCATAGCCATAACTATGATAGAGAATATCCAGAACCAATCTAAAATCCATATCCGGGTTCGCCGTCGAAAATCGAGTGAAAAATCCCAACTCGGATCGATATACTATCTCGAAATTCCGTGCTCGAATCTGGATCAAATCATTATACGAATAGAATAATATACGTACATCCTACGTATTTATCTCCATTGATTATTAGCTGAATCAATTTCCTTTTCAATTCACATTCACTTAAATTTTCATTCACTTAATCACAATTCTTAAATCCTCATTTGGATTATCACTTTAATTCTTATCTCAAATGGATATTTAATCATAAACAGTTCGAACTCTGTCCAGTTTAAATTTAGAAAATAGCTTGAATTTTTTTAAAATAGTAAGTAGTTGAAAAATAATTGTTAATTTGTAAAATAGCTGTAAAATAGTTAAGCAATTGTAAAATAGTGGGAAAATAGTCAAATGGTTATATAAATTTTTAAATAATTGCAAAATAGTAACTAGTTATAAAATAGTTGAAAGATAGTAATTATTTTATAAAACAGTTGTAAAATAGTTAAATAGTTCCAAAATAATTGTGAAATAAGTGTAAAATAGTTTGGGCTTTTAGAAGAAAGATTATATATAGTAAATAGCTTGGAAAAATAGATTTATATTAAAACAATTTATTTTGAAAATAGTCTAGAGCCAAACTGTTCAACTTTCAAATCTCCATTTTCATCAACTCAATTTAAATTTTCACTTCCATTTAAATTGACTCAATTCCAACTTAAGTAACTTCAATTTCCATTGAAATTGATTTAACCCCAATTCAAGTTGAATTAATCCTCAATTCCCTATTTGAATTTGAACTCATTCAACTTCAATTTCATTTCAAATTAATCCAATTCAAATTTTTCATTTGAATTTTTAAACTTATCCATCTTCAATCACAATTCCAATTAATTCAAATCAAATTCAGTTTGAACTAATTCAATTCAAATTTCAAATTTAAACCATCCCAAATTATATAAATTCGAGTTAAATTTTTAAATGTTGATTTAATCCTTTAAATCAAATCAACTTATAACTTTAAACCATTTAATTCTGAATCCAAATTCCATTTTTAACCTATTTCAAAGTTCAAATAATGATTCAAATCCTTTTTAAACAACTAAATCTTTGAAATTCAATTTATCACCAAATTTCAATTTTGAAACCAAACCTTTGAAGTTTTATATTAAACATTCAAATTTTAAGTCCAAAATGATTCCATTTTATCTTAATAATGGATATATTACCACACCCCATTTCTTTATTCATTTAAACAAATCCAATTTCAGCTTAAAATTATTAATAACAATAGGATGGTATCACTCAATTTATTTTAAAATATCCATCCATTTCCAATTCCGAATCTCAAACCTATTTTGAGATCACACAAATTCCCAATTCAAATTAACCATTTAACTTCCCAAGTTAAATCACAATTTTCATCTTGAAATTTCCAAATCAGGTTGTTCATTCAAACTTACTTAACTTCCTCCAAGTTAAATTAAATTTACTTAATCCAGTCAACTTTACACAATTTGAATTCCCATTCAAATTTTAAACTTCAGGTTAATAATCTTTCCATTTAAGTTTAGAAACTTACTTCACTTTGGGTTTCACATCACATTCCAAGGAAAATTCAAAACTCAACCTTAGAGTTTATTTCCAAATATACTTATTTATTTCCTTTACACACCAAGTTGTCCTTAAATTTTAAATCACCTTTGGTTTTTAATTTCAAAACAAATTCCTTTAAATTTTTAAACAACTCTTGTTTGAAACAAGACCCTTCATTCAAATATATTAAATAACATTATTTATTATTTCTTCATCACTTTGAAACAATTTTCAAATATCTGGACCTAGATTTAAAACTTCACAATTTAGATCGTTTTCAGTTCCAATTTATAAGTCATACTTGCCTAAATGTTTTACTTTTTTAAAACATTTCATTATTAAATACAACAACCATTTATGGTAATAACCAAGATTATCATATCTGGAAACCAATTCATTATTGTCTTATTCTGAAACTCTTCCCCAAATTCAAGATTTTAATTTCAGTTTGAATCCATTTCAAACTTATCTTTATTTAATTTCAATTTGGTTGTATTTTTATCACCACTTAATTTAATTCCAATAATTTAACAACCAATTACCTTAATATTTATTAGAAAGAAATATTACTTTATATATTAAAATATATTCTTATATAAAATCATTTAAAATCTTTATATAAGAAAATACCAAGTACGCTCTCGTATATATATACACACTCAACTCGTTCTAGGGTACCATTGACCCTATCCTTAATGAGTAATCCCTCCAGAGCCAAGGTTCTCGCTTAATCTTCTGCTCTGATACCAAATGTACGGACCCGAAATTTTCGATCCCGAAAATTCCATATAGTTAGAAAAAGAAGAAAAGAGATAGGAGAAGAAGAAACAGAAAACCAAACTCAGAATCTCACATTCGCTGCGGATAAAATATAATATCAAATAATATTCTTACACAAAGAAAGATGTATAAGTCAATTACATTTTAATACATCAGAGTTACAACATTCACAAACACTGGACAGATACAATCAACATATCCAGGTAAACTATAATATCTCACAGTGGAAATACACTCCATACGTTCCTGCCATCCAGCTCGCCACCTGAACTCCAGAACGTCCTTACCTGAAAAGCTGTAATACTCGATCTGACCCGAGCATTACATCAAAGTAACACCCGGGTCAGGCTGGAAACTAGCATGAGTTAACCCATCTAACATGAATTACAAAAGCATACAACAGCATAAAACGTATATAAAACCTGGGTAACTCGTACTTTATTACGAGTTCAAAACTGGTTATTGTCAATATTCAATTCACAAATCGATCCTTAAGTAACTTTACTTAGTTTCAAAGGTCCATATTATTCCATTCCAGCCTTACTGATTTCACATATCAATCTATATAGAATTATTGTAGATTACTAAACGAAGTGGTTTTGGGTATTTACTGATACCCGACCCCGGTCTCTTCGAGTTCAATACCATCATAACCCAAGTTTTTCAAGTGAAATACAATTCAACTTTAATTACCAGATAACACCTTTACACAGCAATTCATAATTGATAGATAGTCATATTACCATTGTCCACCCATACATATCACATCACAAAGCAATTCATATCAGAGATATCAACCAATCCAAGGCACTTATCATCATTCAATCATTCATAAGCAAGATTGATCTCTTTCATTAGTTACATTAATTAATGATCCTCTAATTACTTTCATTAGTTAATTATTCTTAAATTTCATTTAATAATTAACCTTTAACTTGATTACATTCATAAATCAACCTTGATTAATCACAATCAGTAATTAACTTTCCTTAATTACTTTATCAATTAAGCCAACTCATTAATTAATTATATTAATTAATCCTTTAATTACATTAAGTAATTATCACTTAGTTTCTTCCACAAAGTAATTATCCTTTAATTACTTCCCATCATGTAATTTCTTTTTTTATTAATTACACCCAGTAATTATCCATTAATTACTTCACTAAGTAATTACACCTCATTAATTACCTTAAGTAATTATACTTAACCCAGCATCAAATGATTACCATTAATTGATTAAACTTAATTAATTAACTAAAATTAACCACATTAACTTAATTAATTATACTGAGTAATTAATTCCTTTAGTTACTTCATTAAATAATTATCCATAATATTTCCTTTACATTAAGTAATTAACCTAAAATTACTTAGTGCTTAATTATTACTTAATTAATTCTTAATTTAAGTAATCAATTATACTTAATTAATTACACAAATTAATTTATCTTAATTTAATTACCCAAATTAATTATTCTAGTTAATTAAGTAATTATATTTTAATTACTTTAGTTGATAATACATGATTAAATTAAGATAAATCATTATTTACATTAACCCTTATCTTTCATTTTACATTAAATTAAATTTAAAAGCTTGAATACGATTTATTAAAATCATCATCCTTTGATTCAAGTTAAATACCTTTACTTTATCACATTTCAATTACCTCAAACAACATTTTTATTTGAAAACATTTATAGATTTATTACATAATTTAACTAAAGCAATATTTATATTCAAACTATTTTTAATCAAAAGTCTAAATTTTAAAAATCCAAATTTTAAAACTAAAATCCTTCCTAAACATCATACTTTAAATCAATCATTTTATACATTTTAAAAACTAGCTAAAAAATTTGTTTTTAAAATTTAGCTTTGCCTTAAAAATTTTGAAATTCATTTTTAAATTTAAAAATGGACAGGATTTGAATTCTGGAAACAAATTTGTTAAGATAATTTTACTATAAATTTCATTTTAGTTAAAAAAAAGTACAGGATTTTAAATCCTGGTAACAAAAATCGTCCCGAGTCATCATTGCCAAAAACCCGAGATAATCCACAAATTTCTCGAGCATCACTCGCGTGACCAATGCCTCGAGTCGTCCCCGCAACCATCACGAACAAAGCTTCGAGAAACCCAGGCAAAACTCCTTCTTCCCAAAACAACATCTTCTAGATGCACAGATTCGACCTCGTGCATATGCACAACGTTTTTGATCGACGGCGATCATCCCTCCGGTCATCATCAACTCGCAATCGACCACGACAACCATCATGACAAAGTAGAAGTATGAAATCAATGTCCAAACAGAAATCGAGCAACTCGATCAAAACAGGAACCAATAGCCGATCAGAAAATCGCCCTTCCACGTCGATCCTGATCTCGATGAGCCTCGCCGTCCTTACCCCAGCTCCATCTTGAAACCCCGCATCCATCACTCCTACTGCAATTCATTCTGATGCAAAGTCGACACCGTGATCACCTCAGTTCCAACGCAGTCACAAACAGTACTTCGAACCCTACTTCGCGATATACCGATCACCACGGCCATCGATGACATCCACCACCATTTTTCCAGTGTTCCCAGACACCCCGGCCACCTCCATACCAAACCATGAACTTCCCCTCGACTCCGATCAACGTCAATTGATCAAAAACCCAAATTCGAACAAGTCTCGAATGCACTCCAAAAATTAAGTTAAAAATTACAAAATTTATTATAAAATTCGTGATTCACTCACACGAATCAAGTTCTATAATCCAGAGATGAAATTGTTGACATTGAATTTTGAATTAACTGTAATTCTTAAAATTTACAGAATATTTGTTATATATAAACACTTAAATTTATTTTAAAAAAACAAGATTACATTGTTACAAACCATTCCTTTTCAATAACAAAGTCTAACGGTGATTAATTTGGGAGATATAAATTTTCTAATTATGCTTGAACGAGAAATTTCATAGAGGCTTGTATACTAACAAACACAGGCTTACTTCAGAGTATAGCAGGATTTAAATCAAAATTTGAATTGAAAACATTCATGCAACAACATAATTACATCATCACACGGATATGTCATCATCCAAAAGATTTTACTTAAGTGTTTACTCACCAGCCTAATGTGTAGAGAAGGGTTGAAGCAGTTTTAATTTGAAACAGAAAAAATTGCTTGAAAACTGAAACAGGAGTTGATTAGATGCTTGAAACTGGGGTGATGATGCCCTACAGATCTCCCTCTTGTCTGATTACAATTTTGAAGTAGTTGTTCTTGAACTTGATTTGGTTCTTTCCTTTAAACTTTGAATGTTTCAAATTATGGAAAAGAGGAGTGATTTTCTTATAAATGTTTGTTTTAGTTTTTACTGGAATATGGTTTTACAGACCTTTGTTCTTTAGAATTTTTCTTCTTCTTTGTTTTTAGAAAGTGAAGATAGGAAAGGATATGGAGATGAATGATATAAGTTAATATAGGTTTAAATTAGATTTTATAAAAAATAAAAGAGAATTAAATTAAAAATTGACACTTGTCATTTCCCTTAGATTATTAGCTAAACATGTTATTATAAATGATTACAAGTTAACACATGTTACTTTCATGCAAAATTAGATTTTTAAATGTTTTAAAAAGCTTTTTATGATTGATTTCCTAATTTATAAATACTTATTTTAATTTATATAAATAAATTCCTTTAAAAAGAAAATAATATAAACAATTAATGTTATAAATAAAATTAAATAAAATACATTTTAAAACCAAAGTATGATTTAAGATATAAATAACTATCTTTTGAATTTTAATTTAAATATCCAAATTCAAATTAAATTTCAAATTAAATTTAAAAAATAAATCAATTTGATATATACATGTATATAAACAAATACAATTTCAACTTGTATAAAATAATTTCCATATATATATATATATACACACAACACAATTATTATTATTGTTTAAACTAACAATTTTTTATCGATTTTAGTTAATTCATTAAAAGGGACTATCACATTTAAATTTGGTTTGAAATTCCGGGATATCACAATATGGGTAACACCTTAATGCTATTTTATTACTCTACTGTAGACACTATTATAATAGCGTATTGTACTATGTATGTAGATATTTTAACAGATCCTTAAGAGATGGTTATCCCGAACATCTTTTAAGCTATTGCACTCACGTTAAACACTGGATAGGAGATGTCAAAACCCGCAAACACCTCTGACGCTGTTAGACTCATATTTACTCACTGTTGATTTAACTTACATTTGATCTTTTAGTTCTGACTTGAATATTTTGTCTTTTCAATTCGCTTGGGTCAGTTTGAGCTTTTCAGTGTATCAAAGTCTAATTTTTGGAGGACGAAGATGAAGATTTAGTACTATTACTATAATATTTATTATATTCATACCACTCCATTGTGTTATTCTGCTGCATTATTTTATTTATTACTGCTGTATGTACTCTGATTGTGCATTGTAAAAGTGTAACCAAATGTTATTTGTAAAACAACTTCATGAACTGTTTATTTGATTATTATATATTGTCATTCCGCAGTGAGATTCTGTGTTTTGTTTCTTTCTTTCATTGCTTTTCTTATTTACCCCATAACAATCTGCTCTTTTGAATAGTTTGAGTCTGATATGTGTGGTTTATCGTTAATTTAAACCGTCTAAAAAGCCAGGTCGTTACATTTGGTATCAAAGCCAGGTTTAGCGATAACCTTAGCTTTGTGGGGTCTGACTCATATAGATTAGGGTAAGCATGAGTCACTGAGTGTATATATATGAGAGAGCATATTTGTTAGTGTTATTAAAGGGTTTTATATTGTGTTAATTTGTTTTGTTTAGAATTTATAAATTCTGGTCGGTACATAGGACGCTATGACATTGATAGGAATTTACACTTAATAGGACATATCGACACAATATTGTTTTGAAATATAGGTAAATGAAATAATTTTGCCTATTATATATTTTGTATATAAAATAATAAATTTTATAAATGATATAGTTGGATATAATATGTTGTTTATTAGGTAGAGAAATTTTATAAATATTGATTGAAAAATAGTATTTACAAATAAAATAAATATAAGTTGGAAGTTTAGAACTGAAGTTTCGGGATTTCTGAAATTTCTTTCGAAAGATTTTGGATTATAATATTATTATTATGTAGAAGTATTTTCTAATATAAATATTTCTAGATGATTTGAAAGAATTTTTTTAAAAGAAATGTTTTAAAGGAAATAAGTTCTGTATTCCCCTCTCGGTCGTTGGAAAATAATTTCGGTGATGAGTGCACGCATCATCGACGTTCATTTTCAACTTTGAAAGTGGGAAGACCATTGTTGTAATTTTACTGCACATTTTTTTTGATAAATAAATCTTGATTTTGAATCCCTAAATATGATTTGATCTATAAATGATATGAATATATATTATTTTCTAAATGAGTGAAATGAATCCGGGATTTTGTTCTTAAAACTTTTTGATAATTAATAGTTTTCATTTATTGCAATAAATGAAACTTGACTATATTAATAATTGGAAACTTCCGAAATAAAGAAAATGAGAAATTGGAAGCTAAATAATTAATGAAATATATATGAGATGGGAAATTGTGATATGTAAATCAAAGGATAGGGAAATTAAGAAATGTAACCATTGAACGTTTTGCTCGCTTAAATAAATAAGAGAAACTTTTGTAACATTGAATTACATTTTAAAATACATAATGTATAACTTACCAAATATTAGAAGTTGAAATGTTTAATAAGAATATGTAATAGAATATTATATAGGTAAATTAAGATGATGAAGATGTTCAATAGAATTATTCCTATAAATAAGAATAGATGTTACAAAAAAATGTTATAAAATTAAGTTAATAATCTAAAATGCAAGTAATTATAATTAATAAAAACGTGAATACTATAAGTAAATGATTATAAACTTAAGTTAATATTGAAGCCATTTATAATTAAAGTGAGTACAAGTTGAAATGATTACACCTTCAAAAAACATTGAAATGATTTAGGAATAGATTTAATGTTCAATAATACTATGTATGAAAGAATGAATGTGAAAAAGAAATAATCTACTAATGATGAATTATATAGCAAAGAGACTTACATAATAATGGATAATCTAATAATTGAACGGGAAATTACTTATGTAAGCAACGAATGTAAAGTAATGAAAAGAGAAAAACGGCATTGTATAAATGAATGGAAATGAATTTTGTAAGTAGTGAATGTAAATTAGTTAAATAAACTTTGTATGAATGAATGAAAATAGACAAGCAATAAATGATATGAAAGGAAATCAATAAGGAAAACTTACATGACCTTGAGATTATTGTTTGTTTTGGCTTATGGGATGGTTGGGAAAGGATACTTCTAACTGTATAAAGATGTGTAAATAATATATTGAGTTTTATCTAAGACTATTGACTGTGTGGTATACTTGGTAGTTTATTTATCATTTTATACGATTAAAAGTTTCTGAATTGAACAAACCATTTGTTTGGTTGTTATGGATGGATGGTTGATTTCTTTAATTGCCTGTAATGATTGTATGGTTCTGTTTGAAAGTGCTTGTTGTATGTTATGTTGATTTGGTTGTTACTAATTTAAGCAGCATAAATATTTTCTCTTTTACTTAATTATTAACCTCTTTGGATTATATAAGTGAAATGCATGTTTATGGAAACAATTTCTACTGCTTTTGGTTTCATAAAAAAGCGTTTGTTTGCCTGACGAATAGCTACGTTTTCGGATTACGGTTTAATAACGATATTATATTGTTTTCCAGTGGTTTGGAATATATATTTTGAAATCTGTGATATTGTTATTATTGATATTATTGTTTCTCCCAGACCTCTTCGTGCAAAGGAGACTCTATCGAAATTTTCTATGAATTTTGAACTTAGAAAATTTTATAAGATGTTTTTCAAACTTTTATTAACTTAAATGTAAAAAGGATTTAATCGTTTATAAATTGATATATTTTAATTAAATCATTTAATTATGTAAATTAATTTTTTATAAATTTAATATTTGAACAAGATATATTAATTTCTTGATTGCTTCTTTCCCTTTTCGAGGATGAAAAGTTTTGAGTGGAGGAGAGTGTAATGACACGTAATTTTAGATAACTAAAGATAGTTAATATAATAAAATTATGTAATAATGTTGGAAGAAATAAAATTTATGATATATAAATGGGAAAACCAGCTAGAATCAAGTTTAATAATGTAAATTAATGTAATAGATGACTATTTGAATATAATCTCAAATAATTGTAATAATTGTAATTTATAATTGATTATAAATTTAAAATAAGGGATAAATTTAAATGTTATATTAATTGATGAAATAATGTGTGTATTAATTGATAATTGGATTAAAAGATTAATTGATAATTTAAATATTGTATTAATTAATGAAATAGTATGTAATAAATTGTAATTGAATAAAAATTAGTGTTGTGCAAATAATTATAACATTTGTATAGACAATCAACTTATAAATGTGATTAAATTAAGCTAAAGGTGATAATTGTTATTTGTTACCTATTTGTTTAACTTGTTGAAATCAAACTAGAAATAAATTGCATTAAACGTAATTAAATGTTACGTTAATGTGAATTAACGCAATAACCATAGAATATTGAGGTAATAAAATGTAAATTAGTGTTAGTTTTACCCATTTGACAATAAATGATTGAATAAAAGATTGAAATCAAATTTAATCAATTATTGGAATTAAAATATAACTAATTGGATTTAATTACAGTTGAAATTAAACACTTTAATTGGTGTAATATTCAACACTGAACTGGTGTAAGTATCTAAGTAATCAAAAATGATAAAAATTGTTAGTTATTAGATTTGAAATTTAAAAAAGATTTAATCAATTTAATATTAATTTATTAATTAACGCGAAAAAAGCCATTTTGGTCACTATCTCGGATTTCGACGAAAATAGTTTCATCGGATCCGTAATGGTAAATTATAGTAGGATTTCAAGTTTCATAGAAATCGGACTTGTCGTTTGATCGTATGGGCTAGAAACGCGTAGAAATCAATTTAATTGAATTCAATTTGAAATAAGCTGATTTTAAAGCTAACTTCTTTATACGATGGAATTTGGACTTGAAACCTGTTCCATTGGGATCTAGAAATATCGAAACATCCAATTTGATATATGGGATGACCCATTTTCATTTCAGGGTCAAAACGGGCTTCCCGGGTCGCTATCGCCATTCGTACCAATTCAATATGTGTTTATTTTCTTATTGGGCTTTGTTGATATAAATAGATCTCTCCAAATCCCAGCAAACTTTTAACCCTCATTGTAGTTCGTACAATTCTATCCGCTTTTCCCTTCTCAATGGCAGCGAACAATTAAATTACAAACCCTACAATTCAATCTCCAAACCAATTTCTAAATCATACTCCTCCAAACCATATCAAATTATATGCCAACCGAAGTTCTCAACGAGCGCAACCTAGATCTGCAATTCATTTTTCAATTGAGGTCGAACCTCGGCCGTTCTAGGTTTGGACGATCCAACGTTGGATCTTCTCCCGATTGACGATTAGGAAGTGACCTTGGGAAGAGGACTATGAGCAGGTCTCAGTCATTGTGGTCGTCCGTGCTAAAATTCATGGGTTTCGCCAGAATCGGCGTTTGTTGTCAGCGGCGACAGAAGTAGTTTAGAGGAGATGGTCACAGCCGCGTGGTGGCAGGGTGGTCGGCTTGATGTGGGGGACGAGGGCGTGGTCCCTGATCTGGGTGGAGGCGATCGTATGGACGAGATCAGGCGGTCAAACGGCATTCAAAGGCGGCTGAGAGACTCATGCAGATTATGGTTCGAACGCGATGTTTCGCATAAGCGAGGTGGCTTGTAGTAGCATGTTGTTTACGTTTTATTTTATTTTATTTTATTTATTTTAAATTTTAAATCGTGTAACTTCTAACGTACATAACTTTTACATACGAGGTCGGATTCACACGCAGTTTTCTCCGCTGCGATCGTATCGAAATTCAAACAGTTTGGCACTAGTTTGGACGAATTCTGAGATTGTTAGATTTTGGACCTTATTGTGGATTTCAAAACGAAGGTGAGTGTTTTGAACCACTCACAATTACTAAATTACCTTATGTTAGTTAAAATTTATGATGTGATTAGAAATTGATTGGTCGATGTTTGGTATATTTAAATTGTCATGCCTGTTAAATCTGACTTTTATTGATTATTATTGCCATTTAATTTAATATAAAATTTTAATTCATCGGTTTATACTTGTTATTGATAATCAGTTAGCTATTGATGTTTGTTTATTGATTTGGATGATGATTTGGATGGATGTTTGATTGATTGATTATTGGATGACCGGATGTTATATTTTATATTATTGTAACACTGCTAGTTCCCTATGGGTTGAAATGATACATAACCGAACGATCTGATAGATTAGGGAAATCATTATGGGTTGAAATGATAGACTCGGGCGATTTCATGGATTTGTAATTAAATTGAGGATTGTGGGTTGAAATGATATATATCCGTAAATCTAAAATATTTGCGGATTGAAATGATAAATATCCATATCACTTGACCATAGGGTCGAAAATTATATACGGACATCGGATTGTTTAAATCAAATTATTTTAGAACCTAAAAAGTGAATTCAGTTAAATGATATTTTGGAATAAAAATTGATTTATATAACTAAATTATTTTCGAAAATCCAAGCTTTAAATGTTGAAATTGGAATTGGTTGAAATGAATTGTTTAAAGGATTTAAATTGAAATTTTAAAGCTGGACATGGTCCAGATGTGTTGAAATGAAAGAAATGGTCTAGTTTGATATTAATTTCAAATTAATCCGTTTAATATAAATTGTGTAAAGATATATTATTTTAAAAATCCTGATTATAAGGTTTTCAAACTATTAAACTATTTTAATCTATTTTAAACTATTTAATCAAATTAACCATTTTAATTTATTTTAAATCTATTTAACATATTTTTAAATCTATTTAATGTAATTTAATTCTATTTAATCTATTTTAAATCAATTTAATCTATTTGAAATCTGTTTAATCTATTTTTAACCTATTTAATCTATTTTAAATCTATTTAAACTATATTAAATCCACCTAAACTATTTTAATTTATTTTAAAACTATTTTAAAGTATTTAAACTATTTCAATCTAATTTAAACTATTAAAAACTATTTAATCTATTTTTAATCTGTTAAATCTATTTTAAATCCATGTAAACTATTTTAATTTATTTTTTAAACTATTTTAAAGTATTTAAACTATTTTAATCTAAATCAAACTATTAAAAACCATTTAAACTATATTTAAAGTATTTTAACCATTTAATAACTATTTTAGAACTATTAAAACTATTTATGACTATCCAAACTATTTTCTAAAATTCCAAACTGTGTAAAGTTGAAATGTTTATATTTAAATCTTTGTTTTAAAAGCGGATATGGAAAATGATGTTATGTTCTACGTTTTGAACTAAAATGATACTTTCTAGTGAAATTACATATTTTGAGTAAGTATGAATTCGAAAGTGATATGATTTCGAAAGTGAATATGATTTCGAAAGTGAATATGATTTCGAAAGTGATATGATTTGAATATGATATTTTGATACCGATTGTGAAACTGTTTTGGAAATTTAAAAGAACCTTCTGGTTTGAAATAAGCGTTTGGTTGTTAAAAAGATTGGGATCTGATATTGTCATACTCTCTGCCAATACCCAAAACCACTTTAACAACAGTGTATGTGGTGGAGATTCCATAATGAAGTAGGATGGTTTGGCGAATGATTCTATATGAGGTATTTAGGTGACCCCGACTCTCGTGAGTCAGCTTATATTTGACTGAAACAGGAGCTATACCGGGTCAAGTGTGGTCATTCCTCCTATCGGACATATTTCTTCGATACCATATTTTGACTCTATGATTGATTTGGTGGCCAACCCTCGATTTGATTATGGGAGTGTGTTCCGAGGTGGACGGTAGTAGCTGCTATGCGTTACCACCATTCCAGGAGTGCAAATGGTAGAATCCTACCCTTTCATTGCCTCGAGTGCCGTGTTCACATGTCGTATCACGCCTTTTACGAGTTTGGTTTGTACCATACCTATGCAGTGCCCTTTGATATCCCTCTAGTTTACGGAGGAATTATGGTACTGTATAAACTATGTGAATATATAAAATGTGTTAAGGGGGATATGGGTAACGCCTTAACGCTATTTTAATACTTTACTATAGACACTATTATAACAGCGTATTGTACTATGTATGTAGATAATTTAACGGATCCTTAAGAGATGGTAATCCCGAACATCTCTTAAGTTATTGCACTCACGTTAGACACTGGATAGGAGATGTCAAAACCCATAAACACCTCTGGCGCCGTTACACTCATATTTATTTACTATTGCTTTTACTTTCATAAGATCTTTTATTGCTGACTCAAGTGTTTTGTCTTTTCAATTCGCTCGGATCAGTCTGAGCTTTTTAGTGTATCGAAGACTGCTTTCGGGAGGACGAAGACGAAGATTTAGTATTATTACTATACTATTTATTATATTCATACTACTACATCATGTTATTCTGTTGCATTATTTTATTTATTTCTGCTATATGTACTCTGATTCTGTATTGTAAAAGTGTAATAAAATGTTATTTGTAAAACAGCTTCATGAACTGTTTATATGATTATTATATTTTGTCATTCCATTGTGAGATTCCGTGTTTTGTTTCTTTCTTTTGTTGATTTTCTTATTTACTCCATAACAATCTGCCCTTTTGAATGGTTTGAGTCTGACATGTGTGGTCTATCGTCGATTTAAACCGTCCAAAAAAGGCATGTCCTTACATGGACACCAAAATAGGGATCGATACAATCCCTATTGTGGGCCCAATGGGCCTTGAAATTTTTGGGTGGCCTCGTCTTGGTCTCCCGAACCATCTATCAAAATTTCAGCTCGATTCGTGCACGTCTTTCCCTATAAATACAGTAGGCACGGTGTCAGAAAAAAGATCTTCTTTCTGCTTCTCTTTATTTTCAACATAGGCTACATTCTGTCAATTTTATTCTTGGGTTTCAGATTGTTACTGTAAACAATCTTCAGTATAATACATAGGATTATTTGGGAGTGGACGTAGGCTAGAGTTAGCCAAACCACTATAAATCTTATCTTTTTTCACTTACTTTCTGATTGTTTTAATTTCATTCTTTATTTATTTCTCCTTTTATTTCTGTGATTGGATTGGATATTGGATTTTTTGCATAATTGGGTGTTGGTGGTCAATTTTGACGCGAACATTTTGGTTCTTTCACCGAGAAGACTTGCACATGTGGATTTGGAAGCAAGGAGCTTAGATTTGAAGCTTGGATACGTGGATATCGGGAGCAACGTTGAGACAATAAACAAGGAGAGTGCTACCAGAAAGGAGCCACCATGGAGGGAATCAGGAGGCTTCCTCAGGTCCTAGAGCTGATCAAGCATCTATCTACATCACCGGAGATGAAATGGAAACAATGATGGATGTTATATAGGAGAGGATGCTGAAAAGGCAGAAAGAGATGATGCAAAATCTACTCGGAAAAATTGGATAGACTGGAGCCATAGGAGCCGCTGGAATGCAAAACCAAGGTGCTAGAATCATAGGAGCCACTGATGTTATGGACCAAGGAGTTGAGGTGGTAGGAATCGTTGGAAATAAGAATTGGGAACATGGAAACAGAGCCAATGGATGAAGGAGTGGGGTAGGCCAGCCGGAGGTAGTCCCTACCATCCTAGAGGGATCGGTGTTATCCCTTCAAAGGGATCGGTACTGATCCACAAAGGCTAGAGGGCATGCCTCCGGGTCTGTTTGATCATGATGCTAGAGGATCCGTGGTCAATCCTTTAGAGCTTGGTGCAAATCAAAATTTGGATGCTCGTACGGAGAAATATGTTCCAGAATTCCCTCATAGACTCGGGAGGAAACTTGGACATGATAATAGGAAACTGCCACTGGAAGAAAATGATAGGTTTACAGAGATGATCAGGTGAGCTATGCGTGGAGGGTCAGTGAGCAGGGATCTGAAGGACGTGAATAGAAGTCCATTCACTCCTAATATTAGGAATGCTCGGAATCCACCAGAATTCAAACTACCAACACTGGAAGCTTATGATGGAAAGTCGGATCCAACGATACATATGATGAGGTACATATGGAATATGGAAGTAGTGGGTGCAACGATGAAGTCCTGGCATGATATTTCCCCATGTACTTAAAGGATGTAGCTGCGCTATGGTTCTGACAGTTGGAGAGCGGTTCTATTAGCACATGGATGGAATTGGTCAAAAAATTTATGAAGCAATTTCGGGTTCACATCACGAGACCCAAGAATGTGATGACATTGACATCGGTAAAGTAGTGGGAAGGAAAATCACTCAAGAATTTCTTTACCATGTTTAACGCTGCAGTTTGATGGATCGATCAGATCCATCGATGTTTTGATGGTGGAGTGTCAGGAGTGCCAGATCCTTTAGGTTTTAAGATATCACCGATACATGATCCACCGACGGTCTCGGGGAATTCTACCATGAAGCAGAGAGGTTTCTATGACAAGAAGATGCGAAAGCTGATATAAAGGCAATGAAAGTTAATATAGTACGAGGTGGAGAACCACCCGGTGAAAGCTCAGGAAAGGATAAAGGTAGACAGAGCATGGATAATAGCTTTGATAGATCGAAGCGACAAAGGGAAGAACCCAAATTCTCTTCTTACTCTGAATTGAATGAAACCTTAGAACGGATATATCTGGATACTGAGGACGCCTTCCGTATCGATGACTGGCAAGGAGGGAACCCTCCCACACAAACGAACATCAAGTAAGCGCTGCCTATTCCAAGAGCTGGATGGGTACAATACAAATAACTACAGACATTTGAAGGATATCATTGAGAAAATTGTGAGGAATGGTTAGTTAGAACGATACGTAAGGACTTGGGCTGAGATGGTGAAACAGGAGCAACCACTGTCCACCTCGAATGAAAATGGCACTGGATCAAGGCTTCATCGTCAACTTGTCATGAACTGATCGGGATGGCATGTAATAAGTAGAAAACTCCACAGTAAGATGGCTAAGTTATTACACATGTATGGGATCGAGGACAGTCCCTAGGCTTGCTCTGAGATGAGAAACTGTAATGTTAGGGTTTGTGAAGTTTGTTTTTTCCTTTCTTCTTGTTTGCTTTGAAGTCTTGTTTCTTGGTTTTGTTTGAACTCTAGTTTATTGGTTGTATGGACTCTTATTTTATGCACTTAGGAATGCTTAAATTTGGATCAATGTAATGGATAAAATAGGTCGTCAGGTATGGACTATGCCTGGTAAGGTGTAGGTCGCTTCGCTCGAACACGATGGATTGACCTACTCAGGTCGTCGAGTTCGGACTATGCTCGGCAAGGATTCGGAGAGATCAAAGTTGTCAGGCATGAACTACGCCTGGCAAGGAGTGGGTCGCTTCGCTCGAATGTGATGGATTGGCCTACTAAGGTTGCTGAGTATGGATTATGCTCAGCAAGGATCCAGTTAGATCAAGGATTTGGATTAGGGTAACATACCGGAGAGGTTACGGATTTGGATGTCATCTTCGAGCAACTATGGATTAGGATATGGGCCCAGAGTAGTTTGGGATTTAGGTAACGACCCGGTAAGGTCGAGGGTTTGGACAAAACGATATGAAGAGATAACCGATTCGGGAGTGGATAGCGACTCGAAATGGTTATGGATTTCACTAACGATTCGGAGAGATAATGGATTTGGATTGGTAATGGATTAGATGATATAGCTATCGATGGATTATGGACTTTGGATTTATGAAAATTCAAAATACGCCTTGCTATTGCAAGGCATATTTCAGGGGGTAAAGTGTTAACATGCCTTTTAGCAGAGCGATACACATGCGGATTTAACCCAACGAACTTCATGATCATCAAGATGGGTTGCCTGGAGAATAGTTACCAGGTTCAAAGATCGGTTATAAACAAGAGTATGGACGATGGTCAAGTAGATTCGGATTGGATCCCTAATTTTCGTCCCAATCAAGGTGCAGTTGGGATGGAGTGATAAGAAGACCTCATGAGGCTACTTTTCAAATTTCAAGTTGATTGTAGTTCGTATGTAAGAGTTATGGGCAATAGAAGAGGGATCAGTTCATATTCAGCTCAACAGCGCAACTCAACGATGATCGCTCCATAACTTAACTATCACAAGGCGGATTGAAGTGAAACTTTGGAAAAAAAGAAGAGGTGACCCTTGTAAGTCTACTCTAGGGTATCATGGAATTTGGAGGAGATGGAGCGATCAACATCTATCCACCTAGAGTGTTCGGCCCTCTTTCCTCATAGGGATCGCCTATACACAATTTTCTAGCAAACATCGATTAATATCTCAACAGCTAAATATCTAGTTGGCATGAAACATGGAGGCTAAGCGTAATACAACGTGAAGAAGCTCCCTTATGGAGCACATGCAATTTGGAGCAAGGTGGAGGGATCAGTACCCATCCCTCTAGAAGGATTGACAGAAGTCAAAGTATATGCAACCCCACTTCACGGAAAATGCAATATCTCACAAACCAAAAGTCAAATTGCACCAAATTTGGGAAGAAATTAGCTAACATCATGGGGGAACCACTCAAAGGGATTTCACCTCATTAGGACACCAAAATAGGGATCAGTACCGATCCCTATTGTGAGCTTAAAATGGGATTGGTAGAAATCAGAATTCAATCAATACTACTTCATGGAAAATGTGATATCTCACAAATCGTATGTCGAAACTTGATATGCACGTAAATTTGCATAATTTTACCACCATATTGAAACTATTTAAATTGAATAAATGATCATATTGGGTATTTTAACTTGTTTAAACCAAAATTCATATTATTTGAAATTGTCACATATTCATCTTCATCCATGGGCAAAATGGTCATTTTTATGCATATATTAATTGAGAAAATTTAACTGAAAATTTCTATATTATTTTGTAGGAAATTAAACTCAATTACAAGTGGGTTCATGAAGGAATATGCATGCACAAAGAAGATACAAAAGAATGAAGATGGAAATAATTCAAAATGAAGAACATGGAGGACCCCACCCACTTACCTTGATTTTCAATTAGGAGCTAAGGCACATGCTAAAGGCCATTAAAAGCTTCATGTACATTTAAGTGGGGGATTATTAAAGCTAATGATAACTTGGCCACCACATTTCCCACAAGGGCATTTTGGGCATTCTCCAAAAAAATGAATTAGGGTTTAACACTTGTATAAATAACCCATTATGTTTCATGTAGTAGCATCCTTCCTCTTCATTAGTTTTAGGCTCAAAATAAACAAAGCTTTTCTCTTTCTTTTTTCATGGCTACTTAGCCATTCTTATTCTCATGTAATTTCTTTTTTTATGCAATTTAATACATGATCTTTTCCTTTATTTGTTTATTTCCTTTCATGTTGTAGTGTAGATCTCTTTTTCTTTTATGCAAATAGAATAGATCTCTTTTCCATTAGCTTTCATTTTTCTTTCTTTTTGCTTCCATGTTGCATGCTGCTTGTGTTGATATGATAACACAAATGAGAGGCTAATCCCTTCAATTTAGGGGTAATGAAGCCTCTAATCATGTAGCTTCAACATTTTGATGTTTTATACTCTCGTTTTGTGCTTTAATGAGAATGTATGAAGTGGTTAACTTGATGTTTTTGCTTTGAATTTGATAGCCTATATTGTTGACACCAAATAGGCTATACTTAAACAATCACTAAAACAAATTACCTCTTCATCTACATATGATGATGGTAATGAAGTGAATGTTGAGATTAAAATTTGATGGTCTATATTTCTAATTAATAGTTAATAGACCATACTTAAAATAGATTTTTCTTTCAACTCTGTTATCATTTTTCATGTGAGTTAGTAAATGGTTTAAGGGGTGTGCTATAGTTTGATGGCTTATGTTGAGCTAATTAATAGCACAAATAGGCCATACTTATGATAAACACTTCAATTAAGCTAACTAATGACAAAGAAAAGAGAGATCATAACTTCATAATTTGTTGAACTATATGATCTAGAGAGTGGAATTATCTCCAAATTGTCATTTAACTCTCGTATTTTTATCATTTTCTTTTGCTAGTTTTTGTTAGTTTCTTACATTTCTAGCTATTCACTCTCGATTTCGGTATAATTTGATAGAATAGAATTTTAAAATCATCAATTCTCTGCGGATCGACCCTTATTCGCCACGTGCTACATTCGTACACCGTGCGCTTGTGGTTATTTTAATTATAAAATTCGTTCGGCTATTTTCTAGTTCATAGAATTTTAGCCGTCCGAACAAGTTTTTGGCGCCGTTGTCGGGAATTACTTGATTTTGATTTTGTATTCTTCGAATTATTTGTTGTTTGATTTTAGTGTGTTTGCAATTTTTTTTAGATAAAAAAAACGTGTGTTGTGTGATTTTTATTTTGTGTGCTTGTTCCTTGTTTGCTTGTTTGATTTGCATTTTTATTAGTTTTTTAAAAAAACACACATTTCAAAAAAAATAAAATTCATTACATTTTTCTTTCTTCTTTTTACAGCACTTGTACAAAATTTTCAAGTTACATTTACAGTTTCATTTACAAAAAAAGAAGAGAAATTAGCCTCTGCCCTGCACAGACAAAATAAATAAATAAAAAAAAAATCAGCTGTGCCTCTTTCAAACTGTGCACAAACAGTTCCACCTCCTCTACATTTCTACTGCTTCTTCAATCGTCCTTCAAACCACCAGAGCAACTGACAATAGCCTCACCTCAACTGCTCCCTCCCATCTCGACTCACTTTACTGTCTCGACTCACAACAGCATACCATACTTCCCCTGAATCACCACCATCACATACAAACATCCAAACTGCCTTCAATTTCTCCACCCCTGAACTATTCCCTCCACTGCTGACAGCTACCACAAACTTCTGTCACAACCACTGATTCCAGCAACAACTCTACACCCAAACACCATCAACACACCTCCTTCCACCATATCAGTGCACTGTTGTAGTACAAACCACAACCCTTTAAGTCTTCAACATTCACTGTCACTCCTCTAAACCACACAGCAAGCACAAACCATCACTAGACAACAAAACATCCACCACTGTCACCCCATTGCTTCTTCCAGTCTCCCCCACAAAACAATCACCATCCATCCATCAACAGCCTTCTACTACAAGTTCACTCACTGCCCATTAAATAACTACTTCCAGTACATACTTTCCCTACCCAAAACTGCCAAGCCTTGCACACATCATCTCCATCACTTGTCACTGGTAGCCTGCACATAAACTTCACTGGTAGCCTGTACACAAACAATTCCCGCAACCACTTCAAGCTACCTCTCATCTTACCCATACCCACAGCGAAAAAAATCCCTGACATAACTCCACTGTCAACTTTCACTGCTACGATTCTCATCCATCAACCATATCGCAAAACCATCATTAATCACAAACCACAGTTCAAACAGCTGCTGTCCATCCACCATCTTCTTGCTACTGTACACTGTCGACTCCTCAATGATTTCCAACTCAAAACCAAGCTATTTCAAACTCTACCAGACCATCACTTGCCTCTGCCTTCATATTTCACCACCCTGTTCACCAAAACAAAACTCTTTCTTTACTATCCACTGTTCCAACCATTCACTGCCTTGACATCTACCATCATATCTGCACACTGACCATATCCTCCAAACAAGGCTTCGAACACCAAGCGTCGACAAATACCCATACACAGGTGCTATCAGACCACCAATCCATCTTCATCAACCGCAGCTTCCACTATGTCAGTAGCAACAGACGACCACTCACAACTTTTCCGAAACCACCGCTTCCCCTCGTACATCACCTGAACTCCTCCTCTTACTTGTTATCGACCATTGTCAACCAACCCCACCAAACGCGACATCAACTTCTGCCATCAAACTTCAGTGCCTCGACAAACTTATCAAACTCCGCATCCACTTCAATTGCAACTGCGACCTCCTGCATCCCAATCGCCTCACAATTCGATCCACCACATTCGTTTGACCTCTCCACAGCAACTCAGAAACTATAATCAAGTCGATACTTCAACTAGAACTCACCTGAATCTCAATCTCGGAACCGCGACTTCAAACTCAAATCATCCTCTGTCGAGCAACCAAATCATCGACTTCAGCCGCGAACAAATTCAAACCAGTTAGCCGCCGCGATCTAAATCTCCTGAAACCACGACATCGAATCTCCATCGCCACACCCTAATTCGTGGATTTGGTTGTGAAATTAGGACAATTTTAATTTCTTTGGTAGATTGTAGATTCGGTTTGGAAGTTAATGACGAATTTGAGTTGTTCTGACTTTCAATTAGCAGCGTGATTTTAACTTTAAATTGGGTCGGGCTTGTTTGTAGGCTGAGAACATTTTTCTTATTATTTGTTTATATTGTTTTATTTGGTTTTGTTTTAAATTCTTTTTTTTTAAAAGTCCAGCCTTTAAAAAACAATAGTGGTTCTAAATTGTTTTTGTTCAATCTGTTTCTAATTTTGTTTTATTTTATTTTATTTAGAAAAAAAAGTTTTAATGGTTTTGATTTGTTTTTAATTGTTTGTGGCGTTTTCATTTGTTTTGTTCTCCTTCTTCATCTAAAAAAAATAAAAACAAAAACTGGCATATTTCTTGTTTTAATTTCAGGTTGCCAAAGCAGAAAGCAGAAGGAGAAGAATGCTTATCAAAAATAATTGCTTCACTTCGCTTGAAAAAAAAACTGCTTGCTTGGTTTATTGTTTTTATTTATTTTGCATTGTTGTTTGCTTGCATTTGCATAAAAAAATTTCAAAAATACCAAAAACAAAAATTCTATTCGTAGTTGCGTCCATAGATTCACGTTTAATTTCTGCATTGCATTTCATCTTAGATTTGTAATAATAACGGTTAGATAACACTTAATTGTATATTAACAAATTGTTTTCTTTGAACAATTTAATTTCTTGGTGTCTAGGCTACGACAGAGCAATAATCTGTTATAAATATTACGGTGATTCGTAAATATTATACCGAATTGTTTCTCTGAAGGTACTTAAACCTTTGGCTGCATTGCTACGGTGATTCGTGGTGCAACGATAAATCCTGCCCGTTACCTGGCTGAGAACTATCTTGTTTATATAAGACAATATGTGATTATACAATTTTGAGTTAACTTAGGATAAATCATTTGTACTTAACCACCGCATTCATTTAGTTGCATTAGTTCATGCATATTTAAAAAAAACATAAAATTTGTAAACCCAAAACTATAAAAAATTGCAAATATTCCTTTTCCTTTAAAATTTATAAAACCTTTTTCCTTGAAATTTCAAAAATCCAAAAAAAATAGAAAAACAAAAATCCAAAAAAAATTATAAAACTTTTTCAAAAACAAAAAAAAAATTAAAAAAAAAATCAATTTTCCATTTTGAAAAATAAATTCTATTTTTAAATATTTTTTTCCTTTATAAAAAAAACTAAAAACATTCTTGAACATGTCCGAATTTCCATATTCACTTGAATTTTATAATAGTTGTGAAAATCAATATAATCCATATGATTTCACTCCGAATTCGTATGGATATTTCAACGACAACTATTCTTTAAACAATTCGAATTTTGAATAACAAAGATTTCAAAACAATGACCAACCCTCGAATCTCGAAAATAGCATTTCATCTCTACTTGAAATCTCTACACAACAAAATCAATTGGTAAATGAGTTGTGTAATTCATATTTGTGCAGTAGTTCAAGTCAAAATAATCAAAATTTGAATTCACTTCAAAATTCAAATGATTTCGAGTATAACCCATGCCAATTCAATTTCGAGCTTCAAAATGAATTTCAAAATCAAGACGAAAATGTGAACCAATTTTCAAATAATTTTGGCAATGGGAATGGTTTTAATAACGATACGATTGAAAACTTTTGTTATCAACAAATTCAAAATGAAAACGTTCATATTAATAATCATGAATTTGATTTTGTTGACCAAATGGAAAAAGATAACGGTGATTTATTACTTGAAAAATACAAAAATTTTCATTAAAATCATAATCAAATCTCAACTTGTGAAGAATCAAATAATAATATACCGTTTATCGAAATTGACAATTCTTGTTCTCAACGAGTCCAAATCGAAATTTTCAAGTTAATAATTACAAGTTTGACTTTGTTGAGCAAATGAATGAAATTTACGATGATCACACAAATTTATTGTTTGAAACATATGTGAAACAATGTAAAAAACAAAATCAAATCCCAACGTGTGATGAGTCAAATAATAATCCATCTTTTGCCCAAATCGACGATTTTCAAATAATAACTTTTGGAATTGAAAATAACAATCTTAACGAAGTTGTTGAAAACACGGTAATTGAGTTGGATTTCTATTCTTTTAAGGGTGTGGAACCAAATTTAAAATTCGATCTTCCTTTTCTCAATTTCAAAAATTTGAATACAACTTTGAATTTTGAACTTGAAACATGTAATAAAGTTGTTGATAATCCAACAAAGGAAGACGAATTTAATGAACACAATTTTTTTGGACTTTTGTGTGACGTGTTGTTAAATTCCGACGGGAAAGATGAAAATCACCATTTTGATTTTGAAATCAATAGCTCTGAAAATGTTTTCAATTATAAGCTTGAATTTCAAATTGGTGAAAATAAACTTGAACTTCAATCTGTTGTTTTATCGACCCCAAAAATTATCAAAAACAAAACAACTCGTGCGATTTTCAATAAAACGACATTTGTTTTACCAAATCAACACTCAACTTTGAAATCTTTGACGATTTGGTTTTTTGAGCTTAAACTGTGTCTCGCATACTTGACGAGACGAATGAACCGGTCTTTGGAAGACCGTTTCATTTACTTTTTGATGATATACTTTCTGAACTCTTATAAATAATAATCCTTTTGTTTTCACGTAAATATAGGTTTTTGTTTGTTGTTTTATTTTTATTTTTTTGTCCTTTCACTTGGGTTGACTGTGGGGACACAGTCAAAATTAAGTATGGGGGGAGACTCATCTTCTTTTTGATTTTTCAGGATTAATTTTTCATTTTTCTTCCAAAAACAAAAAAAAAGTATAAATTTTTTTAAAAACATAAGAAGATTTTTTTAAGCATTTTGATTTATTTTTAAAGAAACACTATAGGATAAATATATGGTTTTGGCTTATTAAATTGAAATTTTTGAAAGTTTTATTTGTCTTAAAATAAAAATGAAGTTTGATTACATATAATAATGGTTTAACTAGTATATAGGAAGATTCATACGTGTTAATTATGAAGTACATCCTAATTGAAAATCTTTGTTTTAAAAAGTGGTTGATTTAAAGTAAAGGATATAACATTATTTTTGTCTTCTAAGTTAAATGGTGTTAAGATGATTTTGCAAAACTTTCTCTCTCTCTTAAAAAAATATAAAAATAAAAAATAATAATATCCAAGTATTCACTGTCATTTAAAAGTCCTCACGGTTATGCATGGGTGGATTACTTGAAATCTTTGATTATGTGCTTTCATGCTCATTTAAAAGTCCTCATGGTTATGCATGTATGGAACACATGTAAAAAAAAAGAAAAAAAAGAATAGACTTAATAAAAACCACCTACGGTCGATAGGTATATGCACGAAAGTGTGTGCACTCACCATGCTCTGTGCTACCCTCACATAAGCCCGAAAGGCAGTGCATGGTTAGTATATCTGGCCTCAGTTTACCTGAGCTAGATGTGTAATTTTTCTTATAATGAGAGAGCAAACAATTGAAATCCTAGCACTATTTTTACTTATTTGATTTGATTTCTTATTGAAAAGAAATGAAAATACCACTTTGATAACTTTGATAATCAACTAAGGATCTATTTCATAGTTACACCGTGTTATTAACCAAAACAACGAGTTAAACTATAGTCTATTTGTTATGATAACTTAATTTTTATTGGAAATTTTGATGAGTAAATGACATAAATTTTCAAGATAATAACCAAAACATATATTTAACTTATTCGTGTCAATTTAAATAAATCCTTCATTTGTAAAAAAATTTAAAAACCTGCATTCTTCTCTTTGTAAAATAATCTTGCATTTGGTAAATATTTTCATCCTGCATTTGGATTTTGTGGGTAGTATCCGTTGAAAACCCTCACGAGACAACACTCGTCCTACTGGGGACACCAGAGGTTTAACGGCTTGTTGCATACGCTCAATGCAATCATGAAACTGATTTATCTTAGTTTTCTTTATTCGAGGACGAATAAAAAGATAAGTGTGGGGGTATTTGATGTGCACGTAAATTTGCATAATTTTACCACCATATTTAATCTATTTAAATTGAATACATGATCATATTAGGTATTTTAACTTGTTTAAACCAAAATTCATATTATTTGAAATTGTCACATATTCATCTTCATCCATGGGCAAAATGGTCATTTTTATGCATATATTAATTGAGAAAATTTAATTGGAAATTTCTATATTATTTTGTAGGAAATTAAACTCAATTACAAGTGGGTTCATGAAGGAATATGCATGCACAAAGAAGACACCAAAGAATGAAGATGGAAATAATTCAAAGTGAAGAACATGAAGGACCCCATCCACTTACCTTGATTTTCAATTAGGAGCTAAGGCACATGCTAAAGGCCATTAAAAGCTTCATGTACATTTAAGTGGGGGATTATTAAAGCTAATGATAATTTGGCCACCACACTTCCTACAAGGGCATTTTGGGCATTCCCCAAAGAAATGAATTAGGGTTTAACACTTGTATAAATAACCCCTTATGTTTCATGTAGTAGCATCCTTCCTCTTCATTAGTTTTAGGCTCAAAATAAACAAAGCTTTTCTCTTTCTTTTTTCATGGCTACTTAGCCATTCTTATTCTTATGTAATTTCTTTTTTTTATGCAATTTAATACATGATCTTTTCCTTTCTTTTTTTTTGTTTACTTTCATGTTGTAGTGTAGATCTCTTTTTCTTTTATGCAAATAGAATAGATCTCTTTTCCATTAGCTTTAATTTTTTTTCTTTTTGCTTTCATGTTGCATGCTACTTATGTTGATATGATAACACAAATGAGAGGCTAATCCCTTCAATTTAGGGGTAATGAAGCCTCTAATCATGTAGCTTCAAATTTTGATGTTTTATACTCTCTTTTTGTGCTTTAATGAGAATGTATGAAGTGGTTAACTTGATGTTTTTTCTTTGAATTTGATAGCCTATATTATTGACACCAAATAGGCTATACTTAAACAATCACTAACACAAATTACATCTTCATCTACATATGATGATGGTAATGAAGTGAATGTTGAGATTAAAATTTGATGGTCTATATTTCTAATTAATAGTTAATAGGCCATACTTAAAATAGATTTTGCTTTCAACTTTGTTATCATTTTTCATGTGAGTTAGTAAATGGTTTAAGGGGTGTGCTATAGTTTGATGGCTTATGTCGAGCTAATTAATAGCACACATAGGCCATACTTATGATAAACACATCAATTAAGCTAACTAATGACAAAGAAAAGAGAGATCATAACTTCATAATTTGTTGAACTATATGATCTAGAGAGTGCAATTATCTCCAAATTGTCATTTAACTCTCATATTTTTATCATTTTCTTTTGCCAGTTTTTGTTAGTTTCTTACACTTCTAGCTATTCACTCTCGACTTCGGTATAATTTGATTGAATAAAATTTTAAAATCATCAATTCTCTACGGATCGACCCGTATTCGCCATGTGCTACATTCGTACACCGTGCGCTTGCGGTTATTTTAATTATAAAATTCGTTCGGCTATTTTCTAGTTCATATAATTCTAGCCGTCCGAACAGAACTACACGAAATTTTGGAAGCAAGTAGCTAACACCAAGTAGAAGCACCCAGAGGGATCACACCTCAATTGGGCCTCAAGATAGGGATCGGTAACAATCCCTATTGTAGGCTCCAATGGGACTGGAAATTTTTGGGTGGCCTCGTCATGTTCTTTAGAACCTTCTATCAAAATTTCAGCTCGATCCATGCACATCTTCCTTACAAATATGGCAGGCATGGCGTCAGAAAAAGGATCTTCTTTCTACTTCTCTTTATCTTCAACCTAGGCTATACTGTCAATTTTATTCTTGGATTTCGGATTGTAACTGTGAATGATCTTCATTATAATAGAAAAGATTATTTGGGAGTGGATGTATGCTAGAGTTAGCCGAACCATTATAAATCTTGTCTCATTTTACTTGCTTTCTGATTGTTTTAAATTTGTTCTTTATTTATTTCTCTTTATGTTTCTGTGATTGTATTGGATATTGCATTTTTTGCATAATTGGGTGTTGGTGGCCAGTTTTGACGCTAGCAATTTGTGGCTACATCTATATTAAAGAGAAGGTAGCAAGAGCTCTTTACATGAAACATTAGGGGTATTTATACATGCCTAATACCCTAACCCATATTTTAGGTGACTACTCAAAATGCTCCTTAGGAAATACGACCTCCAAGTTATCATTAGCATGTAATTAATCCCCATAACATGCCTTTAATGTTATCCTGCCTTTTGGAAAGGCCGTGAACCAAAGAATTGATTGGAAACTAGAGATAATTGTTCTTGAATATCGGTTATACACAGTTTTTCTATGGATACCGAAAAACTGGGTCCGAGCTCGAATCGAGCTACAATTGGTAAGACATAACAAGCAAAGCTATAGGAGCCGACGTTCTAGATTTCAAGTCAATCGGAGTTTATAATGCACAAGATATGGATCGATCAAGTCTCACATGGAACACATCGGTTTGTATCCATCAGGTATACATTGGTTCGTATCCATCAGGTGTATATCGGTTCATATCCGTTCACATCTCGTTCATATCGCATCATTTCGTATCCATCGTGTCTTCCCCACTTCATATCCATCGTACCGGTTCCACTTCATATCCATCACGTCTACTCTATTTCTTATCCATCATCTAAAGATATTACGTATCGCACACAATTTGTATCGATCTATCATTTACAGAGTTTGTATCGATCAATCAACGATCGATACAAAATGTGCCACCAACGATCGATACGAAACAACACCTAAAAACATCGATAAAAAACCAACTACTCGATGATCGATACGAAGAGAATCAGGCTACGTACATCGATACGAAACGACTCCAAATACCGATTAGAAATGAAACCAATAGCATCGATACGAAATACAGCACTGAACATCGATACGAAAAGCATTGCCTAGATCGATACGAAGAGAACATGTTCAAGTGGAAGACTCAGTCACTCGGCATAAAATGTGGATCGATCCTAAAATGTACCACCACGTCACCTGACCGATGCAAACTAGAAGCGATAGAAATAATCGATACGAATCGTATCGATACGAGCTCGACAATGCACTGCAACCACAAACTTGTATCGATCATAACTCAAAATATACAAGTCCAAATGCCACCAAATTTTTATAGGAGCTTGCGTACTACCTCAAGAATGTTCATTATCGATCTCAGCCTAAAGAGACCAAATTTGGATCGATACGAATTTCATGTGTAATGATCGTGGATCGATCCCAAACATCCAAGGATCGATCACGTGGGCCCACCCACGTGAGAGAAGGATTCTTTCGAAATTTGAGATAGATATTCTCAGCCTGCACCTATAAATAGCAGTCTAAAGCCTTTAGAAAATGGACTTTTGGTTTTTCTACACCGTTACTCTGCTAAACTCCACTATAACTTGTATACTGTCAATTGTACTCCTGTTAATCAGTAGAGAATCATAAATAAAATAACTCTTCAAATTGGACGTAGGCTACAACGCCGAACCGTTATAAATTTTGTCTTTCTACTGCTTTCCTTTTAATTTTTGGAGTGTTCTTCATATTTAATTCTACTGCATACAATCTATCTATGATCTGTGGCTGTGATTTAGTTCTTTCATCTGCAATTGGGTGTTTATGACCAATTTTGGTGCAAACATTTTGGTTCTTTCATTGAGAAGGCTGGCACTCGAGGATTCTATAGTTTGGATTTTGGATCTGAAGGCCTGAAGACTTGGATCTAGAAAGCTATGACGAAGAAATCAACAGGTAGACAGAGAGCGGAAAAGAGTAAGCATAAAAGGAGTTGTGAGGCTTCCTCAAGAGCAAATCAGGCCTATGTTTTCATCACCAGAAATGAGATGGAGATGATGATGGGAGCTATGCATGAAGAATTGTTGAAAAGGCAGAAGGAAATGATGTAGAACATTCTTAGATAGTTTGGACAGGCAAGAACAGCAGAAGCTGTTGGAGTTCAGATCCACGGAGTTGGACAAGAAGGACCCAATAGGAAATCAGATAGGGCAGGACCATCAGGAGCAGCCCCTAAGCTAGGGGGCACTCCCTAGGATCATGTTGATCCAATCTCAGGCAGGATACCAGCTGGGACTGTGCAACATGGTACCGATAGAGGAACGGATCCCCATCCAAGAGAGCAGATTCTAGGATTCCCTCATGAACTCGGGGGGTAGATCAGAGGCAACTAACAAGGATTACAGCTTAGAGACGGTGACAGATTGGCGGAGATGGTCAGACGAGCTATGAGAGGCGGATTAGTGAATATAGATATAGAAGATGTGAACATGAGTCCCTTCGCTTCCACAATTAGGCAGGCCAGTAATGCACCAAAATTCAAGCTACTAGCACTGCGTACAATAGGAGGGCAAATCCTACAGTTCATCTGACAAGGTATATGAGGCACATGGAAGTACTGGGGGAATCGGAGGAGGTCATGGCCCGGTGATTCCCATTGTATTTGACATACATAACAACACCGTGGTTTAGACAATTGGAATGCGGCTTTATTGGAACATAGACAGAGTTGATTGAGAAGTTTATGAGGCAATTCAGAGTTTGCATTTCGAGGTCCAAGAATGTGATGAGCTTGACAACACTAATGCAAAGAACTAGGGAATCTTTAAGAAGTTTTTCTACGTGATTCAATGCAGCGGCAGCATCAGTGGATCGACTAGATCCTTCCATTGTTCTGATGGCAGCTGTATCTAGCATAGCTGATGGCATGGAATTCAAGAATTCATTGACAAGGGACCTACCTATGGATTAGGAGAGTTTTACCATGAGGCAGAAAGGATTCTGTGACAAGAGGATGTAAATGCTGAGAGAGTGGAAAGAGAAGGAGTTGATGTTTATGCAGTCAAAACCGAAAATCCACCCGGAAAAGATTCAGACAAGGATAAAGGGGAATGGAAAGTAGAGGATAGTTGTGATGAGCCAAAGTGGCCGCGAAAGGAACCAAGATTCACCTCTTATACAGAGTTGAACGAGACTTTGGAACGAATCTACCAAGACACTGGGGGCATGTTCCCTACCGAAGGCCAATGACAAGGGTTCCGACTAACTATGAGAAGAAATCAGACAAGTACTTCTTATTCCACGAGCTAAGCAGCCATAGTATGAATGATTGCAGGCACTTGAAGGATGAGATTGAAGGACATATCGGGAATGGTATGCCGTTGTAGTATGTGAAAAGGTGGCATCGATGGTGGAACAAGAGCGACCACCATCTGCATCGAATGAGGGCGGCTCTAGATCGAGGCATCACTTTGTCATCAACTTATTAGAATAATGACGAATAAGTGGAAAACTCCACACTAACACAGTTAAGTCGCTTACACATGTTCAGGATTGCGAACAATCCTTAGGCATGCTCTAAGATGACTATCAACCACATTAGTGTAGGTGTTTGCACTTTGACCTCACTGTTTTGTTTTTGTTTTCTATTTTTTACATATGGACTTGATTTGGTTGGACATTTTTTGTGTAAGACCCATTCGAACGTAAATCTGGTTTTAATGATTCCATAACGGCCAAGCCACTTACACATGCACGGGATCGTGAACTGTCCTCTGGCATGCTCTGGGATGGCAATGAACCGCCATAACAAATGATTTAGAAACTCACTCGAACATGAAATTCAACAATAATGATACTAAGTCCTCCCTGGGCATACATAATTCTCCATGAACGACACCCAACCGTGAATGATCGCAATTCTCCCCGAACAGGACTCGGTCATGAACGATCACAATTCGCCACGAACGATGCCCGACCGCGAACGGTAACAATTTGCCTCGAATGACACTCGACCATGAATGGTCACAACTCATCACGAACGGCACCTGATCGCGAACAGTCACAATTCACCATGAACGACACCTGATGACGTACGGTCACAATTCTCCACGAACGACAGCAGATCATAGACGGTCATAATTCGCCACAAACGGCACCCGACTGCGAATGGTTACAATTCATCGTCACCATTCGCCTCGAATGGCATCCGGCCTCGAACAGTCGCATACTGCCCCGAACAGCATACGATCTCGAACGATCGCTATTCACAATCGGTAAGATTATCAATTTCTTTACAAATCATTAGCAGGATACGAACATCCAGTTTATCGAACTACAAAACACACATTCCTATCGCAAGGCATGTTTTAGGGGGAAAATGTTATCCCGTCTTTTAGCAAAGCTGTAACACCAAGGAATTGATTGGAAATCGGAGACAATACGTCTTGAATATTGGTTATACACAGGTTCGCTATGGATACCGCCAAATTTGGTCCACGCCCGGATCGGGCTACAATTGGTAAGACACGATAAGCAAAGCTATGAGAGCCGAAATTCTTGATTTCAAGTCAATCAGAGTTCATATGCTCAAGTTATGGATCGATAAGTCTCACGTGGAACACATTGGGTCGTATCCATTAGGTGTACATCGGTTTATATCTCATTCATATCCATCCCACAAGCACCATATTGTATCCATCGTGTCCGCCCCACTCCGTATCCATCGTACCGGTTCCACTTCATATCCATCACGTCTGCTCTGTTTCGTATCCATCATCTGAAGATGTTTCGTATCGTTCCACTTGTACATAATTTGTATCGACCTATCATTTACCAAGTTCGTATTGATTAATCAACGATTGATACGAAATGTGCCACCAACGATTAATACGAAATAATACCTAAAAATATTTACACAAAACCAACTACTCGATGATCAATACGAAGAGAGTCAGACTAAATAGATACGAAATGGCTCCAAATATCGATACAAAATGAAACCAATAACATCGATACGAAGTAGAGCACGGAACATCGATACGAAAAGCATTGCATGGATCGATACGTAGAGAGCACGTTTAAGTGGAAGACTCGGTCACTCGGCATGAAAAGCGGATCGATCCTAAAATGTATCACCACGTCACCTGACCAATGCGAACTAGAAGTGATACGAAATGATTGGTACAAATCGTATCGATACGAGTTCGACACTGCACTAAAAGCACAAAATTGTATCATTCATAAATCAAAATATACAAGTCCAAATGCCACAAAATTTTCACAGGAGCTTGCGTACTACCTCAAGAATGTTCATGATCGATCTCGGCCCAAAGATACCAAATTTGGATCAATACGAATTTCATGCATATCGATCATGGATCGATCCCAAACGTCTAGGGATTGATCATGTGGGTCCACCCATGCGAAAGAAGGAGTCTTCCAAAGTTTGAGACAGATATTTTCAGCCTACACCTATAAATAGCAGTCCAAGCCCTTCAGAAAAGGGACTTTTGTCTATTCTATGCCTTTACTCTGCTGAACTCCGTTGTACCTTGGATACGATCAATTGTACTCTTGTAAATTAGTAGGAAATCTTCAATAAAGCATCAAATCTTTAAAGTGGACGTAGGCTACAACGTCGAATCACTATAAATTTTATCTTTCTACTGCTTTCCTTTTAATTTTTGGTGTGTGCTTCATATTTAATTCTACTACATACAATCTATCTATGATCTGTGACTGTGATTTGGTGCTTTCATCTGCAATTGGGTGTTTGTGACCAATTTTGGCATAAACATTTAAACCTTCATGAACATGTGCATGTGCTTTTAATCTCCAGTAGCATTTAATTTTAACCACCCATTTCGTATTGATCTTACTTTAGCATGTTTCGTATCGATCGGCCAATCGATCGATACGAAGTAAGGAGCCAGACATCAATACGAAGCCACAAACCAAGCATCGATATGAAGGCAAAGGTGAAGCAGCAATACGAAGGACTATGTGCTAGATGGATACGAAAGATGTGGTCTAACCAAAGGAAGCGGCCTCTCAGCCTGGAATGTGGATCTCCCTAGGATTCTCACTCTACATCATTGATACGAAATCCATCGATACGCAAGCATCCATACGCATCCATCAGCCAACTTGCAAACTCAATCTTGGATCGATCAAAACTCAAGAATCACAAGTCCAAATGCCACACAGGAGCTTGCATATTAACTCAAGAGCTCCCTGATCGATCGCAACTCAAATGGAGCCAAATTTGATCGATATGAAATGCACTGGGATCGATCGGGATCGATCCAAAATAACTTCAGATCGATATGGTGGGCTTACCTACGTGTGAGAAGAAGTATTCTAAGGTTTGAAGGAGATATTTTCAGATCTACTCCTATATATAGCATCCCTACACCTATTGAAAAAAAGGACCTTTTGGCTCTCTTACGCCGTTACTCTGCTATAACTCTGTTGTATCCTTAGTGTTAGTGATTTGTACTATTGTAATCAGTTGAGAATCATCAGCAAACAACAAACTATTCAAAGTGGATGCAGGCTATAATGCTGAACCATTATAAACTCTTATCTCTTTCTATTTCTGCATACTTTTATTGGTATGATTGTTAGATTAGCCTCATTTCCATTTATTTTATTCATTCTAATCTCTTCAATTATCCGAAAGTGTTGTGCCCAATTTTGGTTCAAACAATGTTATTTCAAATAAAGGCATTGAAGTTGACAAGGCAAAAATCGATGTCATTGCAAATCTACCCATTTCCAAATCTGTTAAAGACATTCGCTCTTTCCTAGGACATTATGGTTTTCATAGACGCTTTGTAAAAAAATTCGATAAAATTGCTCGACCCTTGACTACTCTTCTTGCAAAAGACGTTTCATTAGACTTTAATTCTGATTGTGTTTCTATTTTCGAAAATGTTGAAAACGAACTCATTTCTGCTCCAGTAATTTGCTCACCAAATTGGGTTCTTCAATGTGAAATAATGTGTGACGCTTCGAACTTTACAGTTGGTGCTATCTTAGGACAATGCATCAGCAAGATCCTTCACATTATTCTACTATGTTAGAATGACGTTGACAATGCTCAATTTAATTACACAACCACTGAAAAAGAGCTTCTAGCGGTGTTTCCGCACTTGAAACATTCAGATCATATTTGATAAGCTCATACATTACTGTTTACGCTGACCATTCGGCTCTAAGGTACCTTTTCACCAAAAAGGATGCTAAATCTTACTTAATTTGTTATATCCTTTTACTATGAGAATTTGATCTTACAATCAAAGACAAAAAGGATCCGGCAATGTCATAGTCGATCACTTGTCTCATATTCCCAAAACGCACCATCACCTTTCCCAATCAGTGGAAACTTCCCTAATGATCAAATCCTTTCAATTTCTATCGATCCACGGTATGCTGATATAGTGAACTTGTTAGTCACTAAGGAAACTCCGTCATCTTGGTCCAAATAGGACAAATGCAAATTCCTGTCACAAGTGAAGTATTTCTATCAGGACAACCCATACTTGTTCAAGTATTGTCCAGACCAAATCATTCGACGTTGCATCTTGGATAATGAAATAGGCAGTGCTCTCGTTTTGTTAGGATATAGCAAGCGGCGGATATTTCGGTCCTCAAATAACTGCCAAAATAGTATTTCAATGTGGTTTTTACTGGCTCACTCTTTTCAAAGACTCAATCGAATTTCATAAAACTTTTGATTATTTCCAGTTGTTAGAAAGATTCTCTCGACAGAATATGATGTCTTTGAACCTCATTCTTACGATCAAAATCTTTGATATTTGGGGTAATGACTTTATGGGACCGATTCCCAATTCTTTATATTTTTTTTACTGTTGATTACGTCTTGAAATGGGTAAAATCCATTCCGTGTAAAACCAACGAGCATAGAATTGTTGTGAAATTCCTTAAAGAAAACATCCTTTTGAGTTTGACACACCTCACATAATAATAAGTGATGACAGAACCCATTTTTGCAATCGATCATTTGAAACTCTAATGAAGAAATACTCGATAACCTACAAGTTAACCACTCTATGTCACCCTTAAACTTGTGGTCAAAGTTGAAGCTTCAAATCACCAAATCAAACAAGTTTTTGGAGAAAAACGTTAATTGAGATTGTAAAGATTGGTCACAAAAATTAACGGATACTCTTGGATTTACTGTACCGCTTTTAAAACTAACCTTAGGATGTCCCCATTTTGTTTAGTTTATGAGAAAGCAAGCCATTTACAAGTTGAAATTGAACACAAAGCATTACGGGAAGTGAAGAACTTAAACTTTGATCTTGAAAAAGCTGGTGAAAATAGAAAATTGCAATTCAACGAATTAGAAGAGATTAGGAACGACGCATATGAAAACGAGAAAATTTACAATGAAAGAACAAAAGTTTTCCATGACAAGTCAATCCTAAGAAAATGTTTTCACCAAAACCAAAAAGTTATTTTGAATGACTCTAGACTTCTTTTATTTGTTGGGATATTCAAATTAAGATAGACCGAACCATACATTGTATGAACTGTATTTCCACACGATGCCATAGGAATACTAAACCTTAGGGATGGAACAATTATCAAAGTCAATGGTCATCGTTTGAAACCTTTCTTTCAGTTTCTGTGTGATCATGGTGAAGAGCTCATGATTCTTCATGAGGCATACTACTTCTAGTAAGAAATATTAACCCACTATTGTAAATATGTAAATGTTTTTCCCCGTTACACCCATTGTATCATGCATTGACTGTGGGGACAGAGTCAAAATTAACTGTGGAAGGCAGCCTCATCTTCATTTTTGTTTTTTCATGCTTTATTTTTTCATTTTCTTTCCAAACTAAATTAAAAAACAAATCTCAAAACAAATTTTCTTTTTAACATTTTGATTTATTTTTGAAGAAACACTATAGGATATAAGTATAGGATCTTGGTTATTAAATTGAAATTTTTGAAAATTTATTTGTCTCAACTAAATAAAAATAAAGTTTTATTACAAGTAACGATGGTTTAACTAGTATATAGAAAGATTCATGGGTGTTAATTATGAAGTGTATCCTAATTGTAATCTTTGTTTAAAAGAAATATTAACATTTTAAATCTTCTAAGTTAAGTAGTGCTATAATGATATTGCAATACACTCTCTTTATTGAAAAAATTTAAAAAAAGATTTTTTTTGTATATATGTATATATTTTATTAACACCAACAGTCGATAGATGTACACACTTGTGTGTATCCTTGCCACGCTCTATACCCTTCTTACGAAAGCCCGCAAGACAGTGCATGAACGGTATATCTAATCTCAGTTTTCTGAGTTAGGTGTATGTATATAAAAATTCTTTTAGTAATAATGCCTACAGTCGATAGATGTACAGTATTCTCCTCATGTAAGCCCGCAAGGCAGTGCCTGGGTGGGTATATTTGGCCTTAGTTTTCTGAGTTATGCATATGCAAATATTATTAACATCAATAAAATTTTCAATAAAGAGAGAGAGTAAGCAATTGAAACCTAAGCACCACTTTCACTTATTTAGTTTTACTTGGTTATTTCAAAAAAAATACCACTTTGGAAAAATTTGAAAATCATTTAAGGATCCACTTTATAGTTGCGCTATGTTATCAATCAAAACAACTAGCCGAAGTAGAGTTATTTGTAATGATAACTTAATTTTTGTTTGAAATTTTGACACATAATTGATAATGACCAAACTTTTATTTAACTTATTCATGTCAATTTGAAAGTAAAATTTTAATTTGTAAATATTTTCAAAAACTTGCACTCATATCTAATAAATCTTGCATTTAGAAATTTTTCACGATGCTTTGGATTTTGTGGGTAGTATCCGCTAAAAACACTCACGAGACAACATTCGTCCTACTAGGTACACCTAGAGGTTAACGGCTTGTTGCATATGCTCATTGCGATTGTGTATCCTATGAAAATGGATTTATCTTAGTTTTTCTTTATTCGAGGCTGAATAAAAAGATAAGTGTCTAGGTATTTGATGTGCACGTAATTGCGCATATTTTTACTTCATATTTAATCTACTTTTATTTTAAATAAATGTCATAACTGGGTGTTTTTACATATTTAAAACAAAATTTCAAAAATGCTTTCAGGTCATCATTCATGCATCTTCATAGGGGTAAAATTTTAATTTTGTGTATAATATAATTTGAGAAAATTCGCTTCCACGTTTTATTTTTATTTATTGGAATTTGGATGGAAAATGGAAGATGCTTTCATGTATCTATGCATGCACAAGTGAAGGAAGAAAAAGAATGAAGAAATAAAAGAATTCATGCATCATGGAGGACCCCACCTACCCACTAACCATAAACCAAAATTAAGAGCTAGTGCACATGTTAGTGAGAATTAAAGTCACATGCACATTTAATGGTATTAAGATCTTGCTAATGATTGCTTGGAGGTTACATTTCTTAAAGGGAATTTTGGATAGCTTCTTAAAATATGGATTAGGATTTAGGCATGTATAAATAAACCTCTTATGTTCATGTAATGAAGCTTTTAGTTTTTACATTATCTTATCAAATATGCAAGTTGTAGCCTCAAATCTAATGAGAAATAAAATGGCTTTCAAAGCCTCTTCTTCTTCTTTGCTCTTTCAAGATTGTATGTTATTTCATGCTTACTTTTATTTATATGTTTTCTTCTATTTCATGTTAGTATATTAGCTTTCTTTTCATTGCAATTAATTTTATTTTTATGCAATTACTTTAGTTCTCTTTTATTTTTATCAGCTCTTACATACCTTGTTTTTTAATTTTGCAATCAGATGTGGTGAAATGATAAGAAAATGAATAGTTAAACCCCTTCAATTTAGGGGTAATGAATCTCTCTGATTCATGTAGATTCAACATATTTTATAATTTATGATCTCTTTTTTGCTTCGTCAAAATTTGGATTTTGACGTAAGTTTATTAGAGAATTGATACCCTCTTTTGTGTTTCTGATCATAAATAGGCTATGCTTCATCCAACATAAACACAATTTACATCATCATCTTACTAATTCATTTTGATAATGAAAATAAAGTAGAATCAAAATTTGATGATCTATGTTACTAATAAAAAATAGTAAATAGATTATGCTTAGAATAGATTTTGTTTTAGTTTCATGTTCATTTTAATGACATTTAACAAGTGGTTTTAGTTGTTGTATTAAATTTTGATAGTTTAAGTTGCGTTAACTAATAACACAAATAAACCATACTTATGATAAACACATCAACAATTCTACTTATATTGAAATGAGAGATCATAGAATGATTTTCTGTTGATTTATGTGAAAGTATGAGAGTGGATTTGCCTCTAAATTGTCTCTTATTCTCATATTTTTACTCGCTTGCTTTAGTTAGTTTTTACATTTTTCTTAGCTTAAAAATTTCTCAAGATTTGGTTTAATTTAATTGAGTAGGATTAAAAATTAATTTATTTCCCTGCGGATATACTCGCCACTTGCTAAAATCGTACACCATGCGCTTGCGGTTATTTTTATTACATTTTTAGACGTTTTTCTAACTGATAAAAAAAATCATCTTAACACTCTCCTTCCAAGAAAATCGGGAACCAACGACATCTCATAGCATTAGTATTTCTGCCAGAATCCATATGCCAGTCATATTTCATCAGATGTTGCCTTAGATCCGTTTTCCCGCTGTACTATAGTATCATCGGCATAATAAACCCCCTTCCATATTCCTCATGTAGGATTTCTTTAATGAATGGATTCCAGCTCAAGGAGGAACCACAATCATCATTACTTCGATGATGATTCTCATTTATAAGTCTCCTTACCATACCGGCTAAATTCGGCTCTGTTAGATCTCCTGAACGACGGTAATCATGATCCACCCTGAGTGTTTGTCCCGGCAAACGTTCTCAATTAGTTTCACGAAACCAGGATTTCCCTAACTCTAGGAGAGCTACCAAGCAGTTCTTTGTGCATAGTCCTTTCACGATAGATCCACAACGGGCACCTGATCTTCAACTTCTAGCCATCCACAGCATGACCAAAAGCCAAACCAACACCATCATTCGAAAGTCGACTGCCAAACCAACATTTGATGGTTCGTGTAACACACCCATTTTAAGGCCCAAAACTAACTGCTATGGATGCTGCAGTCATCCATAATTATTAATTCCCGATAACAAAATGTGGCTATGTTAATCATTTCAATAATCAGAAACATAGGAATAAGAAATATTTTCAACATAGTTTGATAACAAATTTTTATATCTCATTTCACCAATGATATTTCGTATTCATTACATAATCTTATTCGTAATCCTACTCCAGAGAAACTATAAAAATACTCCAAGAGAGACATATGATGATGTTCCCTTGAAAGTTAGATACTTGGCAATTATACAACTTTGCCATTACATCCATATAGACAAAACCAAACTACACAGCGGATTGATAAAGCTCATAATAGCCAGATTGCCCCCTGCACGTCTCTGGAAGCTTATTCATCAAACTGGAAACCTGAAAACCTTACTCCCAACCTATTCAAATGAGTATCTGAGTGTTTAAGGGAAAACATGAACTTCGAGTCAGACAACAGTCTAGTGCAAATAATAAACTGCCATCTCGAACCAAATGGATATCCAGTGAGACCACGCCGCCGAGTGAAATGGGTTTTCCCCTCAAGTGTACCTTATCAAAACAGAACAACCATATACCGTGCTTTTGCAATCACAATGATTAGAACATAGAAAATAGCATTTTTATCATGCAACATATTTTGGATTATCCATCCCACTTCATTAGATTATCTATCTTAATTTCAAATGACTAATTGTCACAATTAAAACCGACTATCTGCCTTATAATTATACGGACTACCCATCTCACATTTAAAAATATTCAAAGTTCTGTGGCCTATCCATCTCACATACGATTGTTTCTTGGATTACACATACCCTACCACATTGACTACCCATAAGATATAGTTTAATTATTTAATTATGTAGACTATCCATCACACATATTTCACTTAACTTGAAATGATGTGAAACTATCCATTATATATCGCATAGTTTTCCTAGGATGACTACGAACTCTCCATTATCTACATAGATACTATCCATCTCCAGCATGATGTAGACAATCCATCTCATTTAAAACAACGATGAAGAGATGCGACATCATCAACGTCGACACTAAAGCTTTTATGCATCACGAGAATGCCTTGCCGTCCACAATCGTTTTGCCATCTTGATTGACGTCGAAGAGATTGAAAACACTCCATAGCTAACTAACTAGTTACTGTGCTTCTCATCATTGTCGACGCTCACAGGGGTGATGCTGTATTAGGCACGACGACATTATAGTGGCATGGCGTTATCATAATTCATGCAGAAATTATTTTATTACTACTTAAAGTATAAACTTTTGACCAAATTTTAGTGCTTGTCCAATTTCTATCGGACAAAAAATTAATTTTATAAATCCTTTTCTAGAAATTACTACCGCACTCATATTAAAAGTCCTAAATGCACTTCAAATTAACTAATCAATATCATTAGTTAATTATTCTTTTAAATGCTTACCTAGCATAATGATTACATTGTAAATCAAAATCACTTGGGACAAATCCCAAAAGTTCATACAAATTATGTTAGAACCATAAATATGGTGTTTTGATGATAACAACCATACAATAATGCTATTAATATGTACAGTAAGTTATTTCAGATCAAAATAATTATGGAAATGGTGAAAAATAAATTGGTAAAAAAATATGCAAAGTTGGGACTCGAACCCTAATTGGCTAACAGATAAGCGCATGCTTTTACCACTGAACTAAGCCAGCTTTTGGAAACTATGCTTATTCAGTCGACTGAAATCCTTGCTCAGTCGACTGAACTAGCCTAAGTTGACTAACTTACAAAAAACAGCCGGTTGAATCAAGCCCAAAGTTCTGGACCAAAATTGGCCACTTTCAATCGACTGAATTTGATCTCAATCGACCGAGCTAGTACAAAAATGGCTATTTTCTTGAATTGGTGCCTTCGTGCCTCTTCGCTCCAGAAGTTGCATCTCTTCGCGCCTGTAGGAACTTCTCTTTATCAATGGCGAATTTGAAAGGTTGCACCACTACATTAGAATCCCTACAACAACTATATACAAATCATTCCAGAATCATATACATTGAAACAAAAGTATATGTTTTGAATTCTAAGCTTGTCTCTCAATTCCTAAGCAATACTCCGAATTTCATGAAATTCATGTGATTCAGAGATTTCGACTAGTGTGCTTCATCTCCAAATCACATATTCTAGTCGTATAAAATCCTTACCCCCACTCAATATAGTTTACCGTGGTCGTATGAGTTATTGTACATCAAAGTAACATTCTGTATATCAGGATACGCTGTGTCAGAAAGTAACATTTGTTACACTACTTGTAAGTATTGTTGAAGTCCCGTGTGGTTGTTCAAGCGGAGTTTATAAACTTGTTCCTCCAAGTGAAGTGAGGGTGTTGGTAGTGAAATTCCTAAGAGGTGCTTAGGTACTGAGCGTAGGAGAGGGGCTCCGAACCAGTATAAAATCAATTGTGTGATTTACTTTACTATTTCCGCTGCATTTACATTGTTTACAACTATTGGCCATCTTTGATTCTGTGCATAGCGAATAACAAGTGGTATCAGAGCCTGGAATTCTATCGATTGTCACAACACCATAGAATAATGGCTAGAAAGAGAAGATCCAGTCAAAGTTCAAAGTCAGTCGAAAAAAGCAAGTTTCTGAAAGCAAGCAACAATCAATAGAATCAAGGTACATATATTATAAGGCCAATCTCAGACCAAAATCAGTATGCTTAGATTTTATATATGGTCATCTTTTACAACTGAACGAGAAGTTATTAAAAGATTCTAAAACATCAAAAAGGTCAATTCTATTACTTTAGCCAAATTAGATGATTGTAAGCGTAAAATTAGAATTTTAACGGAAGAAAATAAATTTTTAGTAAAATAAACCGAAGTTTTTGGAAATACATTGGAAGAACTTGTTTCACAAAAAGATTTTCTATTACAGGAAAATGAGCGCTTAAACGATAAAAATACTAATCCTTTAGCGGAAATTGAAGTTTTGCGAAATAAAAATATATTTTTGGAAAATTATATAAATGATTCTAATTCTAAACTTTTGTGTCTTGAAAAAGAGAATAGGACATTAAATGACAAGAATCAAGAATTAATTAAAGAATGTGAACTTTTTAAAATAATGATATGTTTTACAAAAAGAAATTTGTGATTACAAAGATTTTTTTGATAAACTAAATGAGAAAATCACAAATTTTAATGGAGAAAAAAAATGATTTTTCTTCATTAACTGCTACTAGCAAAGCTTACAATAATAAAACTTATTCAGGCCATAAAAAAGATCATCATAGAAAAAGTACTATATATGCATTCTTGTATACACATTTTAATGATAGTACTAAAAGTAGAGATAGTTCTAAAATTAATCCATGTCATGGTAGATCATGCTTAAGAATAGAAAAAAAATCCTTTGAATACTAAATCAATGACAATTAATGTTGATATATGGGTTCCTATTAATCTAACTGATTATAATACACAGTCATACATTGATAATTATTACGACACTGTGATTAGTAGTGGAAATTATATTTTAAAGAGATCAACCACATCCAACCGAATATGGTTTCCTAAGTCGTAAACCTTATATCTATTGTAAAATGAGTATCGTTTTGCTTACATTTGACATCTCCATTGGATACTCATCGCTTTACAATAATGTTAAAAAAATTATTATTTATGACTTCTTTATGATATTCTCCATTTATTTTTAAATTTTCTCATACTTTCTGTTAATTACAAATAGGGATAAATAATGAGCCTATTGATAGCGGGAGTAGATAGTTAAAAGTTAAAGAGAAACATTATATCTAGGAAGAGTTTTTTTATCATATATTGTGCCGATGCTTTTATCCCCTTTTGTTGATGATAAAGTGGGAGAAGAACGTGTGTTTTAAATATTTATATTAGCTTCTATATAAAGTTGAGGGAAACAAACTTATTATACATAACATATATTTAAGGGGGGCTATTATTTTATATTACAAGGTTGTGTGTTTGTCATCATCAAAAAATGGGAGATTATTAGAACCATATATATGGTGTTTTGATGATAATAACCATACAAAAATGCTACTAATATGTTTATTAAGTTATTTTAGGTGAAAATGATTATGGATATGGTGAAACATAAATTGGTTAAAAATATGCAAAGCTGGGACTCAAACACTGGTGGGCTGAGAGATGAGTGCATGCATTTACCACTGAACTAAGCAAGCTTTTGGAAACTATGCATATTCAGTCGATTGAAATCCTTGCTCAGTCGGCTGAATTAGCCTAAGCCGAATAACTTACAAAAAATGCCAACTGAATCAAGCCCGAAGTTCTGGACCAAAATTGACCACTTTCAGTCGACTGAATTTGATCCTTAGTTGACCGAGCTAGTACAAAAATGACTATTTTTTTAATTGGTGCCTTCATGTCTCCTCGCTTTAGAAGTTTCATCTCTTCGCTCTTGCAAGAACTTCTCTTCATTAATGGCGAATTTGGAAGGTTACACCCCAACATTGGCATCCCTACAGCAATGATAGATAATCCCCTAAAAATACCTGAATCATATACATTGAAATAAAACTCTATGCTTTGAATCCTAAGCCTCAAACTTTCTATTCCTAAGCAATACTCCAAGTTCCACGAAATTCATGTGATTCAGAGATTTCGACTAGTGTGCTTCATCTCCACAACACATATTCTAGTCAAATAAACTCCTTAGCCTCTACACCTCCACTTAATATAGTTTGTTCTAGTCATATGAGTTATTGTACATCAAAGTGACATTTTATATATCAAGAAACGATGTGTCAGAAAGTAATATTTGTTACACTACTTGTAACGATTGTTGAAATCATGTTTGGTTGTTTAGGCAGAGTCTGTAAACCTGTTCCTTGGAGTGAAGTGTGGGTGTTGGTAGTGAAATTCCTAAGAGGTTCTTAGGGACTAGACGTAGGAGAGGTGCTCCGAACCCGTATAAAATCCACTATGTGATATATTTTACTATTTCCACTGCATTTACATTGTTTACAACTGTTGGCCATCTTTGATCATGTGCATAGTGACTAAAAAATTGGAGAATATCCTTCTCTTTGCCATAAAAAAATTTCAGATCCAGAAGCCATATTTCATCATTTTAAATAATTAAGACCTGAAAATAAGCTATTTTCTTCATAGTAAATTCATAAAATATTCTATTAAATTTGAAAATTATGAAGTTAAAAACGAACCTTCAAAATAAGGTTCTATACAATATATCGAAAATAAAAGCACTTAGAGATTAAAATCTTAGGTTTTTGCCTTAAAACTTACTTAAACAATTTCATAAAAATTGCAATAATCTTTATTCTATCCAAACAATAATTAAGCTACCATATATTAGCAAAACAAACATCAACCATTTGGGTATTATCTATAATCGAATTTAAAAGAAAAAAATTTAAAGATGGAACACTTTATTCACCTTAGATTTATTGTTGGAGTAGAGATTTGTTGTTGCTTTAGTATCCCTAAGATTCTTCTCCCTTAAATCCCTAGATTTCATTCTCCTTTGCTTGAGTTAAATCCGATCTTGACATTTTTGCTTTTAATTGTTTTTAATTTGTGCAAAATGAGAATGATATAAGGAAGAGAGGGTTTAAAGGGTGAATTTGGATCTACCTAAATTGCCCCTCTCTATTCTCTTATATGTTAAATTTAAAGCAATCTCTCTAAATTGATTAAGTATGAAACGACCTCATTGGTTAACTAAATCTCATTCTCCTTCACCATTTACATTATTCTTATTTAATTTATCCAAGCAAATATCCTGAATAATGTTTAATTAAAAATAATGGTGTTGCAGGCTGTCATCCTTAAAGAATTTAGTCCTCGAAATTCATTAAGGACTACAAAACAAGCATATCAAACGTGCGAACAATGCTAGTATATCCTACAACTACTTATTCAATATAAAATCAAGTATAAAACATACCATCATAATAGCTTGAGATAAGTATCCCTAATTATGTCCTCTATCTCTCAAGTAGAGTTGTTCTCATCACCATTCCATTGGACTTTCACTAATCTAACTATCTTTTCCTTAACTTATTTACTACTCTCGCTACAACTCGAACTGGTTGTATGTTAAATGTCAGATCCGGTTCTACAACTAAATCTTCCAATATAGTTGTAGCGATATTAGTTTCTAGATCATGCACATACTTCCAATGGAAAACATGAAATACATTATGGACAACTGCCAAACTACTTGATAACTTTACTCAACTACGCGAGCTTTCCGATCCTCTCTATAATCGAGAATAGTCCAACATATCTCGCTGCCAGTTTTCCTAAATTTACAAAACATATCACACCCTTCATCAGTGATATTTTAATAAAAATTCTGTTCCCAACTAAGAATTCAATATCTTTACATCACTTATCTGCATAACTTTTCTGCCTAGACCGACCTTCTCTCATACTAAGCCGGATTAACTCAATCTTCGTTGTGGCTTCTCTTACCATATATGGACCAAGGACCAACCTGTCTCCAGTCTCTAACAAATATGCTGGCGGTTTACATAGCCTTTCATACAAAGCTTCAAAAGGTGCAATTCCTATACTAGTTTGATAACTATTATTATAGGAAAACTCAACCAAGTGCAAATGGTCTTCTCATGGCCTACCAAAATCTAGTACATAAGCTCTCAACAAATCCTCGATTACCTTATTGACTCTCTCTGTATGCCTTTTGTCTGAGAGTGATAAGCGGTACTCATCTTAAGCATGATACCTAACACTTCCTATAGACTCTTCTATAGTTCAATAGTGAACAAGGCAACTCTTCTATAGTTCAGTGGTGAACAAGGCAACTTTGTCATACATTACTAGGAGTCCCATACAGTCTAATTGTGTTCTACATAAACAATTTAGCCAATATATACGCCGTCCTGGTTGTCTTAACAGGAATGAAATGGGCACTCTTGGTTAATTTATCCATCACAACCCATTTTCTTTCATTTTCCTTGTTTGACCTTGGTAACCCATCAATAAAATCCATGGATATTCAATCCCATTTTCAAACCGGTATATCCAAAGGCTAAAGCAGTCCACTTGGATTCTGATGTTCGGCTTTCAGTTGTAGACAATTTGCACATAGCTTCACCCATAGGCCTACATCCCTCTTCAACCTTCTTGAAAGAAACTTCTTTTTTCATATCTTGATACATTTTGGTTCTACAAATTGTAAACTTCGATTTATTCCATTCCCTAAGAACTTCCCTCCCTAGGCTTTCTACATCCGAAATACATAAGCGTTCCTTCTCTCTTAACCACCCCCTCTGCTCAAGACTAAAATCTTTTGGATCATCGATCTCATTTCCATTTTCCAGTCTTCTAATATGTTCAGCTAATACTGGATCATCCCTTTGTTTAGAAGCAATCCTTTCAATCAATAATGTTCGGAATTCTAAACTAAAAAACATGGTAATATTTTTACTAGAACTAGCAGGTGCTCTTAGTTGCACATAGTAGTCAATGTCTCCATATTCTTCCATTCTGCTAACATAGCTAACACCATATTCAGATGTTTCATGCTAAGTGCATCTGCAACTTTGTCTCCACACTTTAAATGGGAAATTCACCACATCCTACTCTAATTCATGAGTAGGATATCTAACTTCATATGATTTGAGCTACCGTGAAGCATAGGCAATAACTTTACCCTTTAGGCAATAATTTAACCCTTTTGCACCAACATAGCTCCTAATCCAGCTCCACATGCATCTGTATATAACACCAAATCCTATTTTCAATCTGGAACTAGTCATACGGATGTGTTGGTCAATAAATGCTTCAATTCGAGGAATGCTTCCTCATATCTATCAAACCAAATAAAATTCACGTCCTTTTTGATTAGCTTACTTAAAGGCACTGCTATCCACTACTAGTCCTTGATAAATCTCTGGTAATAACCAGCTAATCCATGAATTTTTTTTATCTTGGCCACCGTCTCAAGCCTCTTTCAATTATTAACTGCTTCGATCTTAGCTGGATTAACTAATAACACTTTTTCTGTGACTACATGGCCAAAAAACCTCACTTTTTTCTTCCAGAATGACACTTCAAAAACTTTGCTTTCAGTTGATGCTGCCTCAAAGTCTCAACCACTATTCTAAGATGAATCTCATGATCTATTTCATCCTTAGAATATATCAAAATGTTGTTAATGAATACTAACATGAACCTATCCAAGTTCTCTCGAAAAATCCAATTCGTCGAATCCACAGAGAAAGCTAGTGCACTAGCTAATCTGAATGGCATCACTAACCACTTGTACGGACACTATCTCGTTCGAAATGCCATCAATGGAATACTGTCCTTTACCACTCTCAATTGATAGAACCCTGTTTTCAATTCCAATTAGGAAAATACATTGGCTCCACTTAGCCGATTAAATAAATCATCAATTCTCGGTAAAGGATAACGATTCTTTATCGTCCTTTCATTCAACTTAGGATAATCGATGCACAATCACCGATTTCTTCATGAGCACTACAACCACTCCCCAAGGCGGTCTGCTTGGTCTCTCTTTCCTTCTAAGTCCACCAGCTACACCTTTAACTCCTTCATCTCTATAGATGTTATTATGTTAGGTGGTCTGCTTGTTTAGCTCCTAGTACAAAATCTATTCAAAACTCAATAGTTCATTTTGGTGGTAGTCCTGTAACCGACTCAAAAACATATGAAAATTCTCTTATAATTAAAATATGATTCAATTAATCTTCCAATTCTATGGCACCCAATGAAGCACAAATTCCTAGGTTCGAATTCTCAACCAAGTACACTATTCAGCCACTACTATTAGGAAGTCTCAGTAATATTTTCCTATCATGTAAAAATATACTAACATCATATCTTCTCAACCAATGCATATCCAAAATAATCCCCAAACCCGTGAAATCAAATATATACAAACTGCATGAAAAATTATAACCTAGCAACTCAAAACTCTATGTGGTACATCTCATCTCCAGAGTTGCGTACTGTAACGACCCACAAATTTATCATTTTGATAAATTATATTTACTTTTGAAAATATTCAATATAAGCTTTTTAACATAGATTATGTTGTCTGGCATAATAAATAATGATGATAATCTTATTTCGAACAAGTATTTACAAAATATGTATTTTGGAAAAATATCGATAAAATGATCGAAAAACGAATATCGATAAACAATTCTATACTTATCATAAATCGCTAACCAAGCTGGACATAAACACTCATTTATCATATAAGCAAGATATGAAATAAAATTTATTTTATTTTTTGGAATAAAATGTATTTATGACATCATCAATAATGGCATCATATTTAATAATTGATTTATGAATTTAAATTGGGATTTAATGATTTAGTAATTATTTTAATCATTCAAATAATTGTTTTTAAATGATAATAATTTATTTTAATTAGTTACGAAGTGATAGTAAATCATTTATAATAGTTTTATAAAGGTATATACTTAATTTGAAAATATAATAAAATTCGATCTCTTTATCAAAATAACATAACTTTTTGTAAACAATTGTTTATTATTAATTTATATGATTTTATATATCAAATGTAATCATTTTAATTATTTAAAAATCATGGAAAATTATTTTTAAAATTTTGATTACATTTATTTGTAAATTGATTTATATTATGAAAATGTGACCAGGAATCGGCTTCCCGATTTTCAATTGTTTAACAAACAGAAGTTGTCCAAAGATGTTGCATTCTTGTTTATATGTCTTGTACACATATATAACATACAAATGCACACCCTAACATGTACATGAACACATATACAACTGAGCTATTATTCCCAAACAAGTTGGGGTCGGCTAGAGATGGAACCAAAAACTAAATGACAAAGTCAATTTAAAAGCCATAACAATAACAATAACAATAACAATAACAATAACAATAACAATAATAGCAACAATAATAAAATAAAGTCAAATAAGTAAATTAATAATAAAAATAAGTAAGTAAAATAAAAATAAAGATTAATATATATAAAGAAAAACGATAATGATAATACTAATAGTAATAAAGGTACTAATAATAATATTGATTGAAGACCAAACACTACGTCTTAGGCTCTTGTTCCCCGGTCCTATAATATAAATCTTATAAAAATCATAGCTCATGGTTCTGGTACGTGGATCGCTAACTTCCACGCGCTCCCGTCCGTCACCACATCTTTAAATTTATTTCAATCCTTCAAATCCCTTTTTACTACTTCCTCCCATGTCGACCTTAGTCGACCTCTACCTTTCTTTTAGCAATTGTCGGCGACCTACAATTCCAATAAGCACAGGTGCCTCGGGCAACCTTCATTGGAGATGTCCAAACCATCTTAAGCGAGGTTGGATTATCTTTTCCTCAATTGGTGCTACTCCAAGTTTATCACGTATATCATTATTTCTAATTTGGTCTCTTCTTGTATGACTGTAGCTTTGTCGCAGCATAGGCATCTCTGCTACACTTATCTTCTGGACATGTTGGCTTTTAGTAGGCCAATATTATGCACCATACAACACTGCATGCCTGATTGCCATTCTTTAGAACTTTCCTTTAAGCTTCTATGATACTTTCCTGCCACAGATAATGCTAGATGCTGTCACCATTTCATTCATCCAGCACAAATTCTAAAACTAACACCTTCATCAGTCTCACCATCATACTTCAACATTGATCCTAAATATCGAAAGGATTTCTGCTTGGGAACCGTTTATCCGATCAGAGTAACATCTTCATCCTATGACCTGACACCGTTGAACTCGCACTTCATATACTTTGTTTTAATTCTACTAAGCCTAAATCCATTTGATTCTAAAGTCTATCTCCATAGCTCCAGTTGTTGATCAACCCCAATCATACTTTCATCAATTAGCATAACATCATTAGCAAAGGGCATACACAAAAAAATCCTACCTTGTATATCCTTTCTAACTTTATCCATTACCAGGGAAAAAAATGTAAGGGCTCAAAGCTAACCCTTGATGTAATCATATGTTAATGGAAAAATTATCTGTTTCACTGTCGCATGCTCTGCACTAGTTAAAACATCCTCATACATATCCTTGATAAGGGTAATGTACTTTGTTGGGACTCTTTACTTTTCAATAGCCCACTACATAACCTTTCACGATACTTTGTCATAAGCTTTCTTCAAATCGAAAAATACATGTGTAGATCCTTCTTTTGCTCCCTAAACCTCTCCATAAGTTGTCTTATCAAGAAAATCGCCTCTGCGATCGACCTCCCAAGCATGAAACGAAATTGATTTTTTCAGACGCTTGTCATTCTTCTTAATCAATGTTCAATGAATCTCTCCAAAGCTTCATTGTATGACTTATAAGCTTAATTCCTCTGTATTTGTGCAATGTTGAATATCTCCTTTATTCTTAAAAGTTGGAACCTCCACTTATCTGGCATCTTGTTTGATTTAAAAATACTATTGAACAATTTAGTTAGTTAAACTATCCCTGCATCTCCACACCTCATTGGGGATGTCATCAGACCCCAATGCTTGCCTAATTTCATCCGTTTTAGTACCTCCTTTACTTTGGATTCTTGGATTCTCCGAAAAAAATGCCTACTGGAGTCATCAGAAGAGTCATGTATCTCGATCGTAGTGCTATCACCTTCTTCACTAAATATCTTATCGAAGTAATCTCTCCGCCTGTTTGTTATCTCATCGTCCTTCACCAAAAGTCTATTATTGTCTTCTTTGATGCATTTAACTTCATTAAAGTCTCTTGTCTTCCTCTCGCGGAGCTTAGCTATCCTATAGAAATTTTTTCACCATCATTCGTACTTAGCTTTTGATATAGGTCTTCATATGCCCGATCTATTGCTTCAACCATCGCTCTCTTCACGTTCTTCTTTAGCACTTTGTACTTTTGGATGTTATCCTCACTCCGATGATGATGTAAGCACTTATAGCATTCCTTCTTCTCTTTGATAGCCTTTACACATCATAGTCACACCACCATGAACCTTTAGGTTTGCGTTTATTTTCTTTCGTTATCCGAAACACCTCAGCAGCCACTTTTCGAATGTGTGTTGCCATCTCATTCCACATGTGATTTGCTTCTCCTTTCATATTATTCCATGCCCCTTCTTACATCACTCTATCCTTAAACACCCGTGAGGCGTCTTCTTTGAGCTTTCACCATTTGGTCCAACTAATCTTGGCTTCTTTATCCTGTTGAATACACATTCAAATACGAAACTAGGATATCAAAAGCTGATGTTATGAGACGACACATTCTCCAGGTATGACTTTGCAATCTACACAAGCTCATTTGTCATCTCTTCTAGTAAGGACAAGGTCAATCTGACTAAAGTGTTGGCTGCTACTAAAAGTAACTAAGTGTGATTTTCTCTTTCTAAAGAATGTATTGGCTATCATGAGGTCATAAGCGATAGCGACATTTAATATTTCTTCTCCTTCTTGGTTCCTATTGCCATATCCAAAATCACCATGCACTCTCACAAACCCCCCACTAGTTTTACCAACATGGCCGTTAAAATCTCCTCCTAATTTTTGTCACTACTTGGCACATCTCTAACCATGACATTTAGCTCTTTCCAGAATTTCCTCTTGATGGCTTCACTTAGGCTTACTTAAGGGGAATAGGCATTAATGATATTCAGAATCATATTTCCCACTACCGGCTTGACTAGTATGATCTTGTCCCTTTGTCTTCTAACGTCGACCACTCCATTTCTAAGATTCTTATCAATTAAGATTCCTACCCTGTTCTTGTTACCTTCTTTTCCTATGTACCATAACTTAAAGCATGTGTTCTCCACCTCCTTCGCCTTCTAGCACATCCATTTGCTCTCCAAACACATAAGATATTTACACGTCTTCTAATCATAGTATCAACTATCTCTCTTACCTTTCCTTTTAATGATCCAACATTCCAACTACTTAACCGAATCTTACTTTCTTCGATTAGCTTTCTTGCCCCCCGCACCAGCCAAGTAAAGTGCAAAGACCCATACTCATTTATCACTGCGTCGGGCCATGGATGTGGCATGCCACTAAGGGAGTGACGACTTAGCCCTTGCATATTTATCACCATACCCGAGCCTCGATATGGAGCACCACTAAGGGAGTGGCAACCCAGCCCTTTCTCAGTTTTCACCATACCCGAGCCTCGATATAGCGTGTCGCTAATAGGTTTACGCCCCAACAAAATATAATTATGTTCCATTTCCATAAGCGGGGCTATGGTTTTTACGTTGGCTCGCCAAGCCTATCACAATCCTCATCCTTTATCCTGGTTTTGGATACGCTACATGCACACGCACGCGCACGCACATACGACAAACAAAAGTCACATACATATTGCGGATGTTATACATGAACACATATAAGCTTCATCCTTAATCAAACAAAGTAAAACTCTTACACACATCAACCCACACATATAGCCACATACATAGGGGGATGTTCAGCCATGCGTAGTGAGGTAGAAAGAGGAGTGGTGGTGAGGCAATGGTGATGTATATACATATACATATCATGAAATTTTGGTTCAAATTTTTTTCTATAAATATCACCATCCATCTTCACTTCACCGCTCATAAATTCCTAAGCTTCTTTATCTTTTATACTCCTCTTTAATGTCTTCTAGTTCACATAAAAAATATAGCAAAAAGATGGAAAAACATTCCAAAATAAAGTAAAATATATACACATGTATATACTGTTAGCACCAAAATTGGTCATTAACACCCTTGAATCGAGTTAAGTAGGGAGATTAATGCAGAAAGTAGATTAAAACAGAGAAATAATGCATTTGAGTGCAAAAAGAACAACAGAAATGAGAACACCAGATTTATAGTGGTTTGACGTAATTGCCTACGTCCACTTTGAATAGAATCTTTATTACTTTCCCAATCACTTGAATGCAAATTCAATGCATAAACGGACCACTTGAATACAAGTTTGATTCGAAAAGAGGAAAGTATAAAAATGGTAGAGTTTCCCTGGAGTTCTTCCAAAAAAGGTCCCTTCAACTGGACCCCTGCCTCTCTATTTATAGACGAAGATAGGATGGTTCCTTTGTATAGGCCCACGACCAAGATAGCTTGGCCCATAGCTAATAAGTTAGGTAGGCCGAACCTTCATAACTGACCCACCTATTGCCGGCGCCCTCTTGCTAATTCGGGATCTTTAAATGTTGACTCGGTGTAACTCTTGTGCTTGCTCGAAGTAATCTGGATCGTGACTCGAAGTAATCCATGTTTATATTTGTGCTGATCCTTTCTTCCGATCTTGAAGCCAACCTATATTAACTGATCCATTTGATCGAACCATCTAGGCCGATCCACATACGACTGACCCACCAAGGCCGATCCCATCACAGTCACCCATCAGCTAATACCGAACCGCCATTCCCATACTCTAATATTGATCCACCTTCAACTTTGATACTTCACAAGTACGTCGACCCAATGTGAAATATGCTGAACCACATATATATGCCGAACCACGTATATATGGAGAACCACACATAAAAATGCCGAACCACGTAAATATGCCAAACCACGAATATATGCTGAACCACGTATATATATGCCGAACCACGTATATATGCCGAACTACACATATTTATGCCGAACCACGTATATGCGTCGAACCACATATATATGATGAACCACATATATATGCCAAACCGCACATGTTTATATGCCAACCCAATCAAGTTACACCAATCCCCTATACTTCCAATCCTTCCTTAGCTCGAGTCCAGTCTAGGTCCAATTATAGCCTCTGCAACTATCAACTCGTAGCCAGACGAGGTAGCCGAGTAACATTTGCCCCCCCAGTGCATTGTGTGAATCAACATTACGCACTTTGAATCAGCGAGTAATTCCCGCTTTCAGAGGCTTGGTCGTCCAGAATGATAATTGACTGTCTCTTTTTCATTGGCCTTTGATGAAGCTTCGTGTCGTCTGAACGTAATAGCTCAACCCCGAAGAGGTTCTTAAAGTCCTATTTTAGCTTTTCAAAAGTTGAATGTATGTAACTTTCTGAACGCTAAATCGCAGTGGGTTTTCTAAACCCACTATTTTCCACTTATCCGGTAGCATCCATCTCTTTATTACATACCATCCTCAATCATCATTATTTGTGTACATATCCAAATATATATGTATATACCTACACACACACACACACACACTCTTTATTATCATCCTTGCTGTCATTTTTTTATTATATACATATATTTTTCATTTATTCATCTTTTCTTTTCCCTTTATTTTTTCTTTTATTATTATTATTATTTTTTATTGAAGGGGTCGGCTTGTTAAGGCCGAACCGTTCGTTCGATTTCCTAGATCGGGTCGGCATATCATCCTGCCGATCCACTAAAGCATGATGACCGGGTCTACAGAAAGATGCCAATTCACCTCCTTTTCACCATATAAAAGCTGTCGTATCTTCTTCTCCTTTTGTTTCACTCCAATATCAGAAGCCTGCTTACTTACTTCCCTCTAAGCCTTGTTTACCGCTCAGTCCTGCCTTCCTTCTTTCAAACCCCGACTATCCACCTTGCAACTCCAACCGCCACTGAACCCGAACAACCCTTAGCTCGACATCCCACAATTTCCATAAGTTTCAAACTTTCTATATAGGTATGAATCTCTCACTCCATTCATCCCCCTAAGTTTGGAGTCTCATGCAAATTTCGAGTACATGGTTAAATGATTTTCAAATAAGAATCAGTAGAAGATGGCGAAGAAGAGAGAGAAGAATTGGAGATATGAGTATGTATTAGGATAGAGGCTCGGCTCGGTCTTGAGGGATTAAAGGACAAGTTACTAGTAGAAGTAGTGATAGCCTTAAATTTGAAGTCGGCATCATGGAGAATAAGAGAGTTCGGTGTCTCTGATAAGGAAGGTCGATAATTTACAGGGTTTGTTGCATAGGCCATAGGCTCTTGCTCGGCATACTGACCAAGGGAGAGGGTTAGTTGGTTTTTGGAGTAGAGCTAGGTTGGTAAACCATCAAATGAAGCACTGACCAGTATTCCTGAGAGAAACTGGGTTGGTACCATTGAGAGAGAGAGAGAGAGTGGGTCGGTATATTTGAGAGAGAGAGTGGGTCGGTATTGAGTGTTGGGGGTCGGCATTGGCAATTAGGACCATCCCAATTTGAACATAGGATACATCAGGACCACACATTCCCATGCCTAAGCATAAAACAATAAAAAATGACAAGGACCAAAGTTTATAGGCTTATGAACTTAATTCAGATTAACAACTCCACAACTTAAGCAATTCTGAATACGAATCTAACCCAACAAAAGCAAGCAACAACCTTCACAATATATGACGCCAATGCCCAACTCCAAGACTACCACTGCCGAACATAGGGCAAGCTGTCGGAGACCGTCAGCGATGATGGTCTTCGAAGATGATAGTTTAAGGCTCAATCATGCTTTACCAATCCTTAAAACTTTAATTCTTTTATATTCATGCTTGAATGGTTGCACTAGTTCACACACCACACAGGGGAATATTTTTTCGTTATATCTAATATCTATTATCTTTCAAGTATAGTTTAAACAGGTAACCGTTCACACCAATTGCTCTTTGGAGATGTCCAAAAAATAAAAATTTGCTACTGTTTCTGACAAGCCCGAGCCAAGTTCTCAGCAGGAGGCAGTAGCGAATCTGAACCAATTGTCAGCCTCCACATCTTGCATTCCGGAACCACCTGTCGCCTTTATAGGCCCGACTCCCGATGTTATAGAAGGGGCCGTCGTTCTGGATGATCCCATCGAATCTAATGCCTCAAAGATCGGTAAATCTTCTCTCCGTCGATTATGTTCTATCCATGGAATCCCTTTCGAGGACGTTCTGGTTTCGTCGGCACAAGATCAGCCTTACTTTCCCTCATCCTGTTATATTACGTGCAACAAATTTATTTGCTGGGTTGGAAGTGTGCCACCTTTCAATTCGTTCATTGTGAAATATTGCAGTATATTGGGATTGGTCTAGCATAACTACACCCTAATAGCCATGCATTTATTCATGGTACATGCGTTCTTTTCATGAGCGTCTTATTCAGACCTCCAACTCTCGAGGATATCCGTTATATTAACCGATTCAAAAGGCATACTGACAGTCCATCTTACATATTCCTTGAGCCATACCCCAAATGCCATATCCTAATGGGTGCATGGAGCAATTTTTCTCAGTATAAACAAGAGTGGTTTTACGTATGCTATCCTCCTGGTTTCACGAGAAGATGGCTAGAAGGGAGTAAGTCTCATTTTTATCCAAGCCCTTGTCCTAAAGCTCGAGGTGCATCTTTTTTGAACTTCTTTCAACTCTTATAGGTATCCACCCATGTCCCGAAGGCACCGAGTATTCTGAGGCAGTCAGTCCATTCGAGCTATTCCCGTGGGAGACCGAGACATTAATATGTAATTACCAACGGACTGCTCTCAATGTTCGGGTTACTGGAAGAGGGGCACCGAACTAGCCTTCCAATTGGTGCCACTATAACAAGAACGGCTGCGGGAACGGGAAAAGAACAAGCTGGATCTTTGGTGCCCCCGCCAAAGTGGCCCTCGATACTCCCGAGGAAGGTGAGATTAAAGAAACCGAGGTGCCATTGATGACCGATAAGAATGTAAGTTCCGACCAAGCGTCAGTAGTTATGCAATCGGTATCGAAGAATCACTGCCTCCTTCGAAGAAGAAAAAAAGTCAAGCTTACAAGCTGAAAAAGAAGACAGTTGGCGAAACTTCAGAGGCTACAATAAATCCAATTAGGAAGAAATCATTTTTCCAAAACCTAGAGGGCTCATTAAAGAGCCTATCCAAACTGACCATTCCCGACAATATACTGAATTATGGTTTCAATAACCCTAAGGCTATGGGATTTTATTCATCCGTGAGAAGTGATGAAGGCGTTCAGGCTCATCATCAAGGAGAGAAAACTCCAATAAGTAAAGCAAAAAACACTGGTCCATCGGAGGAAGGCACTAGGACACACCCAAACACTTACACTCCACCATGAACTTGAATTCCACTCATCGTGTGATTCCAACTAACTCGTCCTCATTTGGTTTTATGTGCAGGTGATGTAGGGAGTACACACGACATTGATCGCCTTTGCGAATCCTCCATCTTCTACCATTCTAGTCAAGATTCAGGATCAAGTAAATGACGAGACATGGACGACAGCGATGATAGAGACTATCGTCCCAGAGAGTTGCCGTCTTCCAGAAAGAGAACTTACAACCATTCTTCATATCCAAACGATCCTCCTCCCCACTCGAATCATAGTAGGTAGAAGTCTGCTCAGAAGGGATCCCAGTCCGAAACTCCTTGCGACCAAATTTCTGGCTCATCGAGTGCTAAGAAATCCCATGAACCTTATAAGAAATCTGTGACTACGATCATGGAGACCCCTCCAGCCTCCGCACACGATCCGTCGACAGTGGAAAAATTAGCTGAGCTCAAGGCTAAATTCCTGAAGATATGCTTCGATGGATTGAAATTTCTCCCCTTGATTCATCCTATCCTCAGACATGTCAAACAGACCACCATTTCTTGCAACAACGATGTTTATTTTCAGCATGATGCGTTCGTACACTTGGTAGAGAAAGTTTTAGAGTTTTATATTGAATGAAACCACGAAATTAATTGCCTCAAACTCGAAGCTATTCATGAAAAAGTAATCATTAAGGGTTAGGATGAAGAGCTATCCTCATACAAATCTCAGCTCAAGACCGCTCACAAAAATTCCTAGGAGACAGCCGAGGCAGTTAGTCGCTTGGAGGCCACTCACAAGAAAGAAATCGATGAGGTAATTCAACGCAGCGGTGCTTGGGCTTTGGAGAAAGACTCTATCCAAAAAGAGAATGACGTTCTTGCTTGATGGGTCAAAGAGCTGGAGGAGTTGCTCTTTAAAGAGAGAGAAGAGAAGATTGTATTGTAGGAAGAGTCAAAAAAAGACTGCAATGAAATTGTTGAGACACGGCTTCTAAAGGCAAAACACGATGAGGAACTTTCCAGGGTTGGAGCACTGAAAGAAGCAGCTCACGAGGAAGGAAAGAAGATGTTGCTTACAGAGGCCTACTCTTATCTTGAGGCACCCACCGAGGTCGGTAGGGAAGAAATCAAGTGTTTATTCGACTCGCTCATCGCGAGTGCAATGCACGAATCCTCATGCATCATGACCTATCTTCTTAGGCGATGGTTATCTCGAATCACTGGCCGAAGCATGGGATACTTCGGTAAAAATTAAAAGAATGGAGCTAGGCACCGAAGAGGTTGATGAAGAGGCTCTCGTGAGGGAATTGCTCCAAGGAAAGGAGCCTTCAGAATTATCTACGGCAAAAGCCCTCTTTGGAAGAGACTTCCCTTCATCAAAGGGTAAAGATGACATCGCTAGGCCGTCCGGCATCGTGTCTCTAATTCCTCCTCCCTTTTAATCGGCCTATAATTCATCACTTTGGCCTCCCGAGCAGCACGTCGGTTATGACCAAGAGAAGCCCAGACTTGGCATTCACATTTTATCTCCAGTCCCTGAGGGTGATACCCCGAGGACCACTGAAAGTCAGTTGGAAGCTGGTAAGTAGCTTCACCTTCTAGGGTTCAGGAAATCATTGCTTTTTGCGAGCAAAAAATGTGTTCTAACATTTGATTTTTATGAATTCATATAGGTTACTCTAGTCCCGAACCGATTCCAAGAAGCGATGTCACCACAGAGTGGGAAGAGAAAGTGGTGGAGGCAATTTACACTGGAGATACCCCTGGTCCCGATGCTCAAGTGATTGGGGGTGCTATATGAGGATAAACTTGAGAATCCCTCGCCTGTAGATGAACACGACGAGGTTGAAATCAAAGGCGCTTCCAAGCATACTTCCAAGCATAGCGTGAAGGAGAAAATCGAGGAGGAGGAGAAAAAGAAAACCAAAGTTAAGATTGAATCTCAAGCGGTGGAACTCGACGACTCCCTAAATAGGCACCTGAAGGTCATTTAGCCCGGTGGTACCGCACCTCTGGAGGTTCCCCTTCCATCCTTGGATACCACATCGCTTAGAAGCAAGGGGTCCAGGAGAAAACCTTTTACTGAGGAGACTTTGGAGAAGCCAAAGAAGGAGAAAAAGTCGAAGAACTAGCTGTCTTCTGATCATGCCTCGCTCTGCTTAAATAAGTCAAAATCAGGTAGTTGTTTCCCTTCTTTTTTTATAGTCATCGTAGATAGACTTTGGCTTCGAACTTCGAAGATGTTGTAATGGAACTCCTTTTTTGATTACTAAATAAAATTTTGTTTCTTTGTATTCCCAGACTATCATCGCTTAGCTTATCATCTAATTTGTAATTGAAATTCAGAGTCTTGTAGGTCACGTAAACTCTTGTCTGCTTTCACAGGAATTGGAGATTTTTGAATTATTTATACTCTAATCCATATTATGGGGACTCAGAATACTCTAGTCCATGTTCCGGGGGACTTAAAGATTTTTTGGATCGTTTATACTCCAGTCCGCACTCCGGGTACTCAGAGTACTCTAGCCCATGCTCCTTGTACTTAGAGATTTTTTGAATCGTTTATACTCTAGTCAATACTCCGAGGACTCAGAGTACTCTAGTCCATGCTCTGGGGACTTAGAGATTTTTTAAATCATTTATACTCTAGTCCACTTAGGGGAATCAAAGTACCCTAGTCCACGCTCTGGGGACATAGGGATTTTTTTGAATCATTTATACTCTAGTATACACACTGGGGACTCAGAGTACTATAGTCCACAGCCCGAGGACATAGATATTTTTTTGAATCGTTTATACTCTAGTCTGCACGTCGGAGACTCAAAGTACTCTAGCCCATGCTCTAGAGAATTAGATATTTTTTGAACCATTTATGCTCTAGTCTGCACTCTGGGAACTCAGAGTACTCTAGTCCACGCTCCAGGCACTTAGAGATTTTTTGAATCGTTTATACTCTAATCCACATCCTGAGGACTCGGAGTACTCTAGTCCACGCTCCGGGCACTTAGAGATTTTTTGAATCGTTTACTAATCGACTTTTAATTTTGTATGTGCATTCATACACTAGATAGATTAATGCAATTTAATTTTTCCATGGAATTATAACACACGAAACATCAATAGTTCATAGAAAACAGCTTCAAGCCTTTATTGATTGTAAAAAATAGGGACAAATTGAATTGTCTTATTACATGTCGAAAACAAAGAACAACAAAAGGAACACATACTAGAAACAATTGCAACTAAAATGCAAAAAAAATGGACTAAGTATAATAACGGTGCAAAAGCTCGCTATTCCATGCTCCAGGGGGTGTCACGCCATCAACAGCTGCTAGCTTGAAGGTTCCTTCTCAATGCTTCCGTTCGATGACGTAGGGACCTTCCCATGTGGGATTCATATGTGTAAGGACCGGAAAAACTCACTTCAAAACTAGGTCGCCCATATCAAAGGTTCTAGGTCGAACTTTTTCATTATAATATCGGGAAACTCGGTGCCGATATGCAGCTGTCCTTAAGTGAGCTTCTTCACGTTTCTCGTCGACAAAGTCCAACGATTCCAGTAAAAGATCTCGATTCGTCCTAGGATCAAAATGAGTCACCCAGTGAGAGGGAACTTCAAGTTCCATGGGTGTAACAGCTTTAGTGCCGTATGCCAAAGCGAATGGAGTGTGTCCAGTAACGGACTTACGGGTGGTTCCATAGGCCCAGAGTGCTATTGGAAGCTCATCCACCCATCTGCCTCTAGCCTGCTTCTAATTTTTTTTCAATATGGACTTGATTATCTTATTTACGACTTCAACTTGCCCATTCGCTTTAGGGTGAGCGACTACTGCAAACCTTTTCTCAATGAGCTATTTTTTACAGAACTCTTTGAATTCTCTACTCTCAAATTGAGTTTCGTTGTCAGTAACGATAGTCCGTGGGAGACCAAAGCAGCATATATTGTTTCGCACAACAAAATTGATGACCTTTTTGGTGGTGATTGTAGATAATGCTCCGCTTCTGCCCACTAGATGAAGTAATCGACATTGACGATTGCATATTTCGAACCACCTTTGGAGATTGGCAAGAAGCCGATTATATCGATCCTCCATATTGCAGACGGCCATGGACTAACCATTTTCATGAGTTTCGTCGGCGATGCTCTTCGAATCTTTGTGTACATTTGAGATTTGTCGCATCTCCTTACATAGTCTGTGGCATCCCAATTCATAGTCGGCCAATAGTATCCATATCAGAGGATACTTTTGGCTAGTGTCTGCCCCCCAGTATGGTCACTACATTCTCCTTCATGGACTTCTTTTAAGACCCGTTTTATCTCATCGTGGGCAATGTGCCTAAGCAAAGGAATGGAGATCCCTTCCGATACATTACTCCATCCTGCATTATATACCCTAAGGCCTTGCGAACGACTTGTCATCTCTCGCTCTTTCTCTCGGGCAAGGTTCCATGTAGCAAGTATTCTTTGAATGGGTTTATCCACGACTCCCTTTCAACATATGTTCCGGACACAAGATCTATCTCCATCTCATTTATACTCAGTGCATGTAAAGTTTCAATGGGAAGCAAGCCCATTTGTTGTGCATCACCAGTACTTGCAAATTTGCCAAGGAGTTGGCTTTCCCATTTTGTTCACGCGGAATGTGCGAAATATCATAGTATTCGAGGCCTTTCAACAATTCTTGAACCCAAGCAAGATATGGGGAAAGCCTTTGCCCCTTTGCTTGATAGTCTCCCCATGCTTGGTACACCACCAAATGTGAGTCACACAAGATTTCAGTCGATTCCACTCCAAGTTCTTTGGTAAGCTTCAGTCCAACGATCAATGCTTCATACTCAGCTTTGTTGTTTGCAGCGGGGAAATCAAGTTTCAAAGTATAACAAATCGATTTGTTCTAAAGAGTTACAAGAACAACACCAGCCCTAGAACAATGGTCGTTGGATGTCCCATCGGTACATAGCTTCCATCGAGCAGTGAGAACCACGTCACTTCCACTTGGCTCGTCTGATATGGTGAACTCTGCAATGAAATCTGTCAGCGCTTGCCCTTGGATAGCCCTCCATGGAAGGTAAGTAATGTCGAACTGACTTAGCTCATTGTTCCATTTAAGTAGCCTTCCATCGATCGTTGGAGCACCTGCTGCATGGGTTAATCCGTATAAATACTGATCAAATGTGCTTGGAAATACAGGTAGAACTTGCGTGATGTGATCACCGAACAGTAGGACAACTTCTTAATCTTAGGATAATTTCTCTCTGGCCCCGTTAAGCGCTTACTAACATAGTAAACTGGATTTTGGATTCGATCCTCCTCATGAACCAGAGCTGCATTGATGGCATGCTGGGATATGACCAAGTAAACATACAACTCTTCATGATCTACGAGCTTTGACAGAACTGGGGCGTCTCCAAGTGTCTGACCAGAGCTCGAAACGCGTCCTCATATTTCGGCGTCGATTCAAAATTTCTTTTCCCTTTCCTTGTCACATCAAAGAAAGGAATACACTTATCGATTGCTCTAGATATAAATCGACTCAATGCGACGACTTTTCCATTCAAGCTTTGTACTTGCTTTATAATTCTGGGTGCTTGTATGTCTCTAATAGCTTGAATCTTTTTTAGGTTGGCTTCGATTCCCCGTGCATTGATAATGAAACCCAAAAACTTCCCCGATGCAACACCAAAGGAACATATCAATGGTTTGATTTTCATTCCGTAAAATATGAGTATGTTAAATATCTCTGCTAAGTCTCGAATGTGGTCATTTGACTGTCCAACTTCACGAGCATATCATCCACATAGACTTCCATCATTCTGCCAATCTGGTCTCTAAACATCCAATTCACCAAACACTGATAAGTTTCCCCTGCGTTTTTCAACCCGAAAGGCATCACTATAATAGTACAGTCTGACGTCCGTGATAAAACCGGTATGCTCCTGATGCAGAATGTGCATCGGTACCTGATTGTATCCCGAATACGCATCCATAAATGACAATAATTCATGTCCTGCTGTTGAGTCGACCAGCTGATCAATTTTGGGCAAAGGAAAATTATCCTTAAGGAAAGCCTTGTTTAGGTCCTCCACTTTCCGTTTGCCTTCCTCACCAGTATGGGATTAGATTCCCATTCAGGAGAGGGTGTCGCAGACGAACCCATTGGCTTTGAGTTTGTCCACCTCCTCTCTAAGAGGAACAGACCTCTCTAGGTCCATGCCTCTCCTCTTTTGTTTCACTGGCACATACATCGGGTCAACGTTCAACATATTAGTTGCGATGGCGGGAGAAATCCTACACATATCAGAGTGGGTCCAAGTGAAAAAAATCTAGTTTCACGGGAGGAAATCGGTAAGATCATCAACCATCGAGGGGTTGAGCTGTGATCCAATCTTAAGCACCTATGACCGGTCATCATGACTGACTGGAATGTCAATTGTCAGTTCAGCCAGTGCCGCCTTGGCTTCCTTAGGTTCTTCATTGTCATCTCTCGGATCTATGCCTCTATAGATCCAACTGGGTTACCCAAGCCAATGCTCAGGCGCTACTTGTTAATTTTTAGAATATGGATGCAAACTGAATTGTCCACACATTTTCCCTTCTCTCTTCGTTGGGCCTCTCTCAGCTCAACCACATAACAAGCATGACCAGTTGCTTAATCGTCATGCACTACACCAACCCCTCTATCCGTTGGGAATTTCAAGGTCAAACACCACGGGGCCAAAGCTGCCCAAAACTCCGCCAGGGCCGATTGGCCCAAAAAAACATTATACGGGGAATCGACATCCAAAACAATGAACGGTAGATCTATACCCTCCTGCGTTCACCTTCTCCTAATTCAGTTGGCAATTCAAGAAAACCTACTACATCAATAGCTTCACTATTAAAGCCATGAATGTGGGCTTTAGATGGTTTCAGATCCTTCGCCTCCATCTTCATTTGGTCATATGCCTTCTTGAAGATAATATTAACATAATTCCCATAATCAATTAATATCCTTCTCACAAGCACTGGTCCAATCGTTGCTGAGATGACCATTATGTCAATGGTAGGTGCCTCCACTTGATTAGCATCCCTGCTCCTGAATACGATATCATCCGTCATCGTTCGCTGCTGCTTTGCTGGAGTCCCATCTTATGTGCTCGAGCAACATTCATAACCCACATGCTTCAAGGAACAAGCATAGCGTTCCATTTCTTGCCAGCTTTTGTATGCCGGATGAGGTCTACCAATTATCGTGTTTATGACTAGCCTTTCCCCGGTCCGAGCGGGCTCCTCAGGTTGATGTGAAGCTTCCCCACGATTGGGGTCGGATGTCCCCTGTCCGCCTTCCTGCGGATTCTTAATGAATTACTATAACTTCTTTTGGCGAATCAGCTTCTCTATAACATCATGGAGGTGTTTACAATCTTTTGTATTATACATATAGTTCTCATGAAACCGACAATACTTTCCAGTCTACTTTTGTTCCTCAGTGGATTCCTTTGGATGCGGCTTTCCATATTGGAATGTATTACAAGTTGATAGATAAATTCTCCAAAGATGTATTCATAGGCGTATATTCGCGATAGGTTGGAATTCTTGGTTTCCAATTTCCTGCTCCCTCTTTCGTCTGGAATTTCCTCCTCTGGATCCTTTAGACTGCTACGGCTTATTTCGAACATTGACTTGAACCTTGCCACAGTTTTCGTCAGATTGCTTTATCGCAATGTTTCTTTGCACCGCTTCCTTGCTGGGGTCTGGCGCACTGCTCCGTCTTGACCACCTGGCCTATTCTCTTCTTATGAATTGGTTCGCTTTTGAATAAAAATGTTCCAGAGTAGTTTTGGTTTTCCTACCAGCTAATCACCAAACTTTGAGTCCCGATCCACTCCTCGCATCATGGCCATAAGGATAACATGGTCATTCGGATTGCTAACTTCGATAGTAGAAATGTGAAATCTTTGCAAATAATCCTTTAACGACTCCCACGGAGCCTAGATCACACCGGATAAAGACATCACGTCCTTTGGACGGGTAGTATGGATCCTAAACTGCTCCATAAATCTTGCCGCTAACTCATCAAAACTGGAGATCGATCGTGGGGGAAGTCTGGTGAACCATATGATAGTGATTCCAGATAGGGTTATTGGAAAGCATCAACATTTGGTTGCATCATTTGCCCTAGCCGAGTCCATCATCCACTCATTTTTCATTATGTGCTGTCGGGAATCGGTCTTCCCTTCATAAGCTGGACTAGTAGGCATGCTGAATTTCTAGGGTACTTAGCTTGTACGATAGTATCTATGAATGGAGTATGGCTCCTAGATATGCCCCAATCATCGTTGGTTAATCCCTGATTCTTCCTCATCGGTTGTCTGACCATAGCTGATAAATCCAGGGTCTGGATGGGAGGTGGCAAGTTGGTGTCCGTCCTGCGCGATTGTTCCGACTGGTGCCTCCACGGTAGATGATCACCTAAGCGCGCATCTTGAGGCTCTACTACACTATGACCCCGGTGAGGTAGTGGACTAGCTACCAAGCATGTTCCAGATCCATTCCCACTCTAAGTTAGGAGCGACACCCTAGGTGTAGATGAGGGGCCATGGTTCCAGGTAGAGAATCTGGACCATTCCTGTTGGTTTGCTCCTGTCGAGTCGTAACCAATTGCTCTATTGCACCATTTTGTGCCATTTCAATCCGATGACACTTACGCCTGGGGTGTTCATCTGATAAAGCAAAACAGTCGGATGACGAGTAGGAAGCGAAGCTTCTTCCAGCGTTCTGACGCTGCTGTTGAGCGATCTGGGTCATCAGGTTAGCGTTTGTTTGAATATGCTCATTAAGTTGTCTCCTACTTTCCATGAGCTCCCTCATCAACTCATTGAACTCTGCCCTGGTGACAACTTATGGTTGATTTGGGATGGTGGCGGGCTCTGCACCTACATTATCTTGTTGATTGTTGGGTCCCACTTGCTTGACGATGGCGGTCTTATTAGCATTCCGTTGTGGGAAGCGGATCTAGTACGTGGTCTTGCCAACCTAAAGTTATCCATAGACACTCTGGGTAGAATCTATGAACTCTTGAAAATGAACTCGGATCTCCTTCATGGGATTTCCTCAATCCAGTAGCAAGAAAGTAGATCCTAACAGCCTAAGAATGCACATTCTCAGTGAAAGCACCAAAATGCCAGCACCAAAATTTGTTTTTAACACCTTGAATAGAGTTATGTAGAGTGATTAATGAAGAAAGTAAATTAAAGTAGAGAAATAACGCAATTGACTGCAAAAAGAACAACAAAACGAGAACACTGGATTTATAGTCAATCACTTGAATATAGATACGATCCGTAAACAAATCATTTGAATACAAGTTTGAATTGAAAAGAGGAGAGTATAAAAATGGCAAAGTTTACTTGGAGTTCTTCAAAAAAGGTCCCTTTAGCTGGACCGTTGTCCCTCTATTTATACACGAAGATAGGCTGGTTCCCCTATGTAGGCCCATGACCAAGATAGCTCGGACCATAGCTGATAAGTTAGGTAGGCCCTACCTTCATGACCGACCCACCTATTGCTGGCGGCCTCTTGCTAATTTGGGATCTTTTGAACGTTGACTCGGTGTAGCTTTCGTGCATGCTCGAATTAATCTAGATCATGACTCGAAGTAATCCATGTTTATGTTTGTGCTGATCCTTTATTCCAATCATAAAGCCTAGCCATACTAACCGATACCATTTGACCAAACCATCAAGGCCGATCCACATATGACCGACCCACCAAGGCCGATCCCATCACAGTCACCCATCACCTAATATCGAACCACCATGCCCAGACTCTTATACTGATCCACCTTCGACTTCGATGCTTCGCAAGTACGCCGACCTAATGTGACATATGTCGAACTACATATATATGCTGAACCAGATATATATGTCGAAATACACATATATCAGCCGAACCACGTATATATGCCGAACCACATATATATGCCGAACCACACATATATATGCCGAACCGCGTATATATGCCGAACCACGTATGTATGCCGAACTCCGTATGTATGCCGAACCACACATATATATGTCGAACCACGTATATATGCCGAACCATGTATGTATGCCGAACCACACATATATATGCCGAACCACACATATATATGCCGAACCACGTATATATGTCGAACCACGTATATATGCCGAACCACGTATATATGCCGAACCTCATTTATTTATGCCGAACCACGTATATATGCCGAACCACACATATTTATATGCCAACCCAATCAAGTTACACCAATCCCCTATACTTCTAATCCATCCTTGGCTTGAGTCCAGTCTAGGTCCAACCATAGCCTCTGTAACTCTCGACTCGTAGCCGGGCCAAGTAGCCGGGCCAAGTAGCCGAGTAATGTATACCATGTCAATCCACGTCCAAAGCAAATTCAAACACCTCCTTTGCACTTTCATAACCCATGGATACCACCTTCTACAACTAAGGCCTAGAGCTTCACCTTTTCAAGCATAGTTTGTGCCCTTCCTAAGGTCCACGACACGATTTCGTAGACTTTAATCCGATCGTAATGAAGCTATAACGAATTTTTGAGAAGTTAGAAACCAATGAAGGTGAGAAACTATATATTAGGTACAATCGCCATGGATGTTTACTATTCTTTGATCATCAAGTTTGGTTATTGTTTAATTATGTAAACAAGTCAAGTTAAATACACGTCGATATTACACAAGAAAATCACTTTTCGAATCAAGTTATAAAGGTGTTGTAGAATCATTATATTCCTTTGAGATGATTTAAAATGGTTTATAGATGTTTTATAAACACTTAAATCCAATTTGATAAAGTTTTGACAAGTTATGAAAATTAAGTCAAAAACAGACGCTTTACGTAAAAAGCAGTTCGTGATTTCGCGCCGTAGAAAGTTAAATCCATTTATACGATGAATTCGAAGTCGAAATTCTTTGTATTAAGAATTTTCCAAGCTCTCATACTCATTGTTTTTAAACAAAATAAAAACATCGAGATTTTTTTAGTATATTTTGAAATATGAGCAAAACATGTTTTCCAAATAGTCGCCCTTTGGTAGTTCCGAAACTGAAGCGGTAAAACCTTTAAAAATGATATTTTTTATTATTTAAAAACATGTAATAAATTCTATAAATATTTTAAAATATTTTATTTTTTATTTATAAAAATGGATTTTCAAATGATATAAAAGTTGTTTTGATCAAATAAGCTTAAAAACACTATTTGCAACACTTTTTTGCAGCACTTTTAATAACTTTTGAAATATAGCTTTAAACATAAATATTGTTTGTGCCAAAATTGGCCACAAACCCCAAATATCATGGAAGCACCAGTATATGAACACAGATCAGCAGTATAGAATCACAGACCTCAGATTCAGATAAAGTAGAGAATAAAAATGAAGAATAATAAACTTAAACTAGAAAGAAATAGACAAAGGCACAAGATTTATAGTGGTACGGCTATCTCCAGCCTACGTCCACTTCAAAAGACAATCCTTTATTGATTTTGCTCGCTGGTTACAGTTGATTACAACAGTAATTTTCGAGTACAACAATGGAGTTTGAATGCAATCGTGATTTTGGCAGAGTCTGGACATCGCAGGATCCAAAAGTCCCTTTTTTGTAGGCATTAGGATGCTATTTATTGACGTAGACTGTAGTATCTTACTCAAACTTCGGGAGATCTCTTCTAACACATGTGTGGGCCCACGCGATTGATCCCATGTAATTTTGACTCGATCCGTGATCAGTGCGAACGTAATTCGTATCGATCAATATTTTGTCCAATGGAGTTGAAATTTGACAGGAACATTCTTTAGCTTGTATGTAAGCTTCTATGAAAATTTCATAGCATTTGGAGTTGTAGATTGTGAATTATGATTGATGCAAGCTCAGGTTTTCGATAGGCTATTTGGTTTGTATAGATACTTTTCGCGTTGATCTCTTTGAACTCGATCTCGGGCACGTATGTGCAAAGTGACGTGGTGCAAGAATCTTGGATCGATCCACTTTTTGTGCCGAACGATCGAGTCTTCCTTGTGCATAAGCCTCATTCGTATCGATCACTTATAAGAGTAGGATTTACTGTTCATATCGATCGATTTCGTATCGTTCTATTGGACTCGATTCACTATGGCTTAGTTCGTGTCGATCGCGGTGGTCTTATTCGTATCGATAGGAATGGTTCTGTTCGCATCGATTTCGGTGGACGGATACGAACAGCACGTGATGGATACGAATAGCGGGACATTTGATGGATACGAACAGAGAGATGCGAAGTGTGGACACGAATAGAAGGATGCGAACATTGTAATTCCAGATGGATGCGAACAGTACCGATTCGAACAGGGCTTCATGATGGATTCGAACGACGTATTTTCCTTAACTCACATCGATCATATCTCGAAATACGAACTCCAATTGACTCGAAATTTGAAGCGTTGGCTTTTGTGACTTTGCTTGTCTTGTCTTGTATATTGTAGCTCGATCCGAACTCGGACTCAGACAAAACTCATCGATATCCATAGTGAACCTGTGCATAATCGATATGTAGGGCGTGCGATCATTGATTTCCAGTTAATTTCTTAATATCTTGGCCTCGCCAAAAGGCAGGATAACAAATATTTTTTCCAAATCTTTTATAAATGTTTCTATATAAATAATTAAGTATTTTAAAGGTAATTTGAAGGTTTTATAATTAATTCTACACAGTTTAAAATAAATGATTTAAAGAAAAGCTGTTATAATTAAGTGATTTAATCTTGGCTCTAAAACCCGATGCGTAGAATGGATTTTTCAATTCATGAGATCCAGATGGGAGGTGCTTAAATTATGGAGATGTTCAGGAGAAACCAGTGCCCTGGCTCACCTGGCCTCTTTCTTGGGCGAGGGGTAGATAAGGTAGAAATGCCGAAAATGAGACAAGTATAAAAGATTAAATTTTTATAATTTATTAATTGTAACTTGGATTGAATAGAGATAATCTTCTTATACTTGGTGTTAAATTCCGAGGAGGGAACCCATACTATTCATGTGAATTTAAATGGTGATTTCACCGTTATTCGATAGATAGTAAAGGTAGAGTACGAAAATTGATGTCGAGTAAAATTAGTATAATTTCTATGAATCCGCTTAACTTGAATACTAACTAATTTGGATTTGCCATCTAAGATAACATGGTTTTACCCAATTAAAAAGATACGTATTGGAAATAAGAACTTATCAAGATTCAAATAAATAATTTAGAATTATTTTAATTCCTATGGACCGTTTTACATAAAAATAATTTTTTCGGGTTTACATAAAACGATGTCTTAAATAACATTATTTTCGACCCATTTAAAATTTATGATTTAGAAATAAGAAATATTCATTAAAGGTTTAAATAAATGATTTGGAAATATTTTTCTAATTAAAGGACGAAATGATTTAGAATTATTCCAAGACTTAAAAGGGTTTTAATTAAACAAAAATTTCATAAAGAAGGTTTAATGATCCCGTATACACTGAAAATAAATGTTTTAAAGATATATATATATCTTGAGAAGATATTTTTGGTAAGTAGAAAAGTAATAAACCAAATGATAAGCACCTATTTACTTAACATCTTTTTATCGATGATTGGTTTAAAGGAACCAGGGTCAGATTTGGGTAATTCTAATCTGAAAACACTTTGTATCAGTTTACAAGTTCAAAAATGAAGACATGTTAAAGACAATGAAATTGAAGGTGGGATCTTCATAACGAAAGGACTGCTTATTCATGATTTCAGAGTAGTTTTCAAGATAAATAAATAGCGCACGTCCTTTCGTTATGCAATCGTCGTATACAAGGACTATTCACTACTAATCCTAGGAGTGATTCCCAACAGGATATAGTAGGAGAGTAACTTCAGTTTGTCCTATTCCTAGACAATTCGTATGTATGGATGTTTAACATTGCATTTCTAAGATCTCTAGATTGATATCTACAAATGTACATCTGTTTGGTGGTGTATGAGTTAACCCTCTTATACTTAATACTATTCTCTAAGACGTACGAGATCAGATGTTGTACTTTGTGGTAATTAATAGTATGTTGTTGGAAATGATAACATGGTATTTTAAGTGAAAGTGTTCTAGGGTAAACTTTACCTCTAGCCTCACACTTGGGGAATTTTGAAAAAGGGGTTGCTTTAAGGCTAAGTGGATCACAACCATTGGGGTAATATATCACCTTTCTAGATTTATTTTGCACCCACTGTGACGTTAGACAAGAAAATACGTGGTGTATGGTATGAAAGTCTTGGATAGGTCAGGAACGAACGAGATGATATTATATTCGATTCTATCATCCACCAAATGGGTCTGTGGGTTGGCCGGTTTTAATTTGTAGAGGTTTGAAGATGTCGGTTCTCGGTACATTCCTCTAGAAATGCAATGTATGGGTAGTCCCTTACCTCACTATTCATTGGAAATCATTCTCCAATAAGTACGTTCGGACTTAGGGTAAACTTATTGTACCATTAAATTTAACCAATGTAACAATTTTTACCATTTGAATATAATTATTTGGAAGGTTTTCAAAAGGAAGTCATTAAAAATAATATCACTGGATTTCACGTATAAATGTTTTGGCTATCATATGGTAAAAACCTGTTCCGTTTTTATATGCGGCGTAGTCTTATGAGATACAATTTATTTTCATGCTCATATTATTTCTCACACCAGCCCATGACTGACCCGGAATTTATTTTGTTTCCCTTAAATTCTGGGTGCCAGATTTTTCTAGGCAGCTTAGTAGTCAGGTTTAGTTTGGAGCATTCTAAAAGAACATGGAGCAAGGATTTAGAAGATTTTTCTGAAGATTGTTATCCATTTCCACCACACTCATGTACTATTATATTCCACATTTGTGAGGGCATATATTTATAACTGTGCATGCTGATGTTAGGTTAAACTTTGACAAATTTATTTAAAATTTCCCACTTTAAAAAATATATGTTAAAATAATATATATTATTCCATTCTTACGAGATTCTGTTTTTTCTTTATTTTCTTTCTACCATTAATGGTTGGGTTTTCTGGCATTTGAATTTGTGGCACGTGAATACTGAGCATGTATTAGTATCGATTTTCAAGGGTCGAAAATCTCGTTCGTCACACATACTCTCCTATTAGATTAGCTATTCTTAAGGAAGTAGCAAGGTACGATGGTTTCAAACATAACTTATCTAGCAAACACTAAGATATAAATGAATGCGATACACCGTTATCAACAATACCCTAACTAGTATGCTATGAATCAAAAGCATACCTTCCATCACAAACTTTCCCTTCTCAGCAGCTATTGGTCTTGATGTAGATTACTTCAAAGTAAACACATTTCTGTTGTTAGCCTTAGTCGCTTCCAGACAATGCCCAACCTAGACGCAATTAAAACATTTTTAAATTTTCTTCTATACAACCACCTTGCCATCTCCAGATCTGTATTCGTTAGCATAGTGTTCCTTGTCACACTTGTAACAAATTATATCATCTTTTCTCCTTTTAGCAGCCCCACCTTTTTGAACTCCCTTCTTCTGAAAGAATTTCATCTCCTTATTCTGAGAATTCTGGTACTCTACTAACTTCTTTTTCCTAAAGGCCGAAAGAATTTCTTCATTCCTGCCTGCCATTTCCACCAACATGTAATGGATTTTTAAGATGTTGCATAGTTGCCCTAGCAATCTCTAGCCTTAAACCATGGATGGACTTCTCATTTCTCTTAATAATCGTGTCAACGGTGGCATATCCATGCTTGGACAGCTCATCAAATTTAGCAGAGTACTCCAACATAGACATTTCCTCCTACTCCAATTCATTAACTTTCTAGCGAAGCGGACTTAGCTACTTCAGCCAAAATTCTTTCCTCGAATCTCCTTTAAAAATCCTCCCAAGTCAACTTCTCCTCGGTCACTCTTATGATAACCCCATTGCCACCAGAACAAAGCAGCTCCTTACAACTATCTGGAAGCCAATCTCCTTTTCTTCTCATCATTCAAACCTAAATCAGCAAAAATCCTTTTATAGTATAACGGCCAGTTTTTCACTTCTATTGGATCCTCAGTCCCCAGAAAAGTCTTCCTACCCAGACTGGTGTAATCTCAGCTTAGCTTAGCATAGTTATTAGTAATTGGTAATACGGATTGGCTCCTCCCGCATTAGCAACCTTCGTTGTTGAGCAAACTCAAGCTAGGGATGTTATGTGTATATTATTAATATATTGAATAGACATGGTAAGATAACCATATGTATTTGTTGAGAAAACTCAAGGTCTGTACTGTACTTAGGCCGTTGCGATATGGTAGGTATGAATGAATAATCTCTTAAGATTTGTTAAGAAAACTCAAGGTTGACATGAGATTAGAACAAGGAAAAATAGGTTAGGAGTTTTATGTGATACAACCGATAAGGAGTTATCAACATGTAACATCCTATACTATGATACCAACTTGTAACATTCTTCATTATGAGGCCCAAAACTAACTGCTACGGACGCCGTAGTTGTCCATAGTTATTGATTCTTGATGAAAAAATGTGGCTATATTAATCATATCAATAATTAGAAGCAATGAAAAATTTCAACACGGTTTGATGATAAATTTTCATATCCCATTTCACAAATGATATTTTATATTCATTATATAATCCTATTCGTAATCCCACATATACAGAACTATAATTATTACAAAATACTCCAAGAGCGACATATGAAGATGCCATCTTGTTTGATTAGAGTCAGATACTTGGCAATTATACAACTTTGCCATTACACGCAAATAGACAAAACCAAACTACATAATGGAAATAAATAAAGCTGCTGATAGCTAGATTGCCTTTTGCACATCTCCAGAATCTTATTTGTCAAACTAGAAACCTAAAAACCCTTACTCTCGACCTACTCAAACGAGTACTTGAGAGTTTAAGGGGAAAAACAAAAACTTCGGATCAGATAATAGCCTGGTGTGAATAACAAACTACCATCTCAAACCAAATGGATATTTAGTGAGACCACGTTGCTGAGCATAATGGGTTTTCCACTCATTAGTACCTTATCAAAACATAACAACCATATACTGTGATTATGTAATCATAATGGTTAGAACAAATAAAATAATATTTATAATCATGCTACATATATTTGATTACCCATCCCAATTCATTAGGTTGTCCATCTCAATTTCAAATGACTACCTGTCACAATTTAAACTTACTATCTGTCTTATAATTATGTGGACTACCTATCTCACATTTAAACGTACTTAAAGTTATGTGGACTACCCATCGCATATACGATTATTGCTTAGATTACTCATCCCTTATCACATTGATTGCCCATGACTTGTGGTTTAATTATTTATAATTGTGTGGACTATCTATAATACCCCTGAATTTTAATTAACATTATTCAGGATATTTATTTGGATAAATTAAATTAAATAACATTAATAATCAGGGAGATGAGATTAATAGATGCAATGGCCGTGTCTTAATGAATGAACTAAAATAAGATTTAACTAAATTAAGAAGGATGAATTTCCTAAGGGGTAAACTTGGAAACGGGGCTACATTTCTCAGTACATATTTCTTCCCCCACCTTAATAAACTTTTACTTTCTCATTATTAGCTCCCCATCAACTTTCGGTCTGCCGTTAAAAGCTTCAGGAAGAATATAAGTTGAAGATAAAGCTAAGGAATTAAAGCTAAGGAATTGTCTTATTCTCCAATCAACTAATTAAGGTGAATAATCGTGTTTACTATCTCATTTTTCTGTTTTTGCATCGGTTATGGGTTATATCCGATTCATGTTTGTGATTTTGGTTAGGAAATAGCCATTTAAACCTTTATTTGGATAAGATACATAGGTTTTTTAAAAGTTAATGGGCTAATTAACACATTTTTAATCGGTTTTGGTTAAATTTCAAGTTATTTTGATCTTCATATGCTTTGAAATTTTAATATGTTAAAGTATTTGATTTATCAGATTTTTGATGATTTTTAAGGATTTTCCTTAGTGATTTACTAAGGTAATTGAATTATTTAAGCCTAAGTGCTAAACTTCAAAATTGCCTTTGAATTAGTCAATTCGAAGGGAAGGCTGCAATTCAAAAATCTATTTGGGAAGAAGAATAGTATTTTAATAAAAAATTTAACTTTTGTATACTTTTTACTATTTGGAAGTACAGGAGAAGGCTCATCAGCCAATCAACTTTAGTAGGCCCAGTTCTGCCTTCGACTCCGACAAGCCCGCCTTTACCCTTTTTATAAAGTCGAAAGGTACATTTCGTCTAAGACCGAAGGTAAACAGTTACTCTCCGCCTAAGTCGAATGGTAGGCACAGTGTTGAAGGGAAGAGCAATGAAGGAATGGGGAGGCCGTAACCTTTGCTTTTGAATAGAAACATAATTGCTTTCGAATAATTTGAAGGGGGATCCTTTGACTCTATCATTTTATAAAAGACTAAAAAAATTATATATTCAAGAAGGGGTTTCGAAGGGGATATTCGAATGTTTAAACCTTAAAGAAAATGGTTTTAAAATGTTTTCTAAAAAGGTGTTTTAATCCTTTCGACTAAGTCGAAGGGATGCCTTTGACAAAGCCAAAGGGAAAGAAGTAGGTGTTACTTCTGAACCTCCCATCGTTTTTAAAGTAAAAGTTTTAATACATTTCAACAAAGTCGAAGGGTAAACCTTTCAACATGGTCAGAAGTATACTTTCGAAGGGTTGGTTCCAATACCAACACTTCATTGTTTTAAATGGTTTCGAAAGGTTTTGGTTTCGAAAGATTTGATTTCAAAAGGTTTTGGTTTCGAATGGTTTGATTTCAAAAGGTTATGGAGGGGTTACCTTTAATGATTGTGAAAGGTTTTGAGTTTGATCACTTTTGAAAGGTTTATAAATGGTTTTATAAAGGGGGGATACCTCAGGCTTTCGATAAAGTCGAAAGGTAGATCCTTTTGACTGGATCGAAAAGAAACCTTCCGATAATGTCGAATGGTAGGACCTTTTTGACAAGGTCGAAAGGTATGATTTTATGATTCTTTCAAAAGGAAGGCTTTCGAAGGGGCTAACTTCGAGGGGTTATTTGCTTTCTAATGGGACTTCATTCGAAGGGTTGTAAAGAGCTGTTTTTGGCCATTTTCCTTGAGTAAAGTTTTGCTAATTCGAAGGGGATATTTCAAAGGGTTACAGCATAAAATACTTATCTTTCTTTGAATTTGTAAGGGGAACCTTATTTAAATTGAATGTTACAAAAATTTAGGAACACTGGGGTGGGTTTAATGTTTTGGATACATAGTGCGGGGTAATAAATAGAAATATGCTTTCGAAAATATACATTAGGGCTATCAATGTGATTTTATTTAATTTAACCTAATTGGGGCTACAGGTGGAAATATGTTAAATAGGTGGTATACCTGGGGAAAATAATTAATCATGGGGATCATGAATTTTTATAAGTAATCATGGGGATTATGATATTTTAATTAGCTAAGTGATGGGTTCTTGGTTAACCTAGGAAAACCATGGAAGTGCGGTGGATAGCCCACATCAAATTTCTAAAGAAAAGAATGTTTTTCCAGAGGTTGTTAGCCTTGGGATTTGGCACCCAAGGGTTCATAGTCATCCTAGGAAAGCTATGGAGTATGCGGTGGATAGCCCAAACTAATTTTTATAAACAATGTACGATGGATAATCTGCATTTATTTTCACGATTTTGGGACAGATAGTCCTATTAAAGTTTTGACGGATAGTCATTTTTAAAGATTTAGAGGGGAACTTTAATAAATTGATTTTAGATGGGAAATCTAATAAATTGCTTTTAGATGGGATATCTAATAAATGGATGGATGGGATATCCAATATATATGATTTATGGATTTATTTCATATTATGTTAAAACTAATCATTTTGGGTGCAGGTGCATAGTAAATGGTTTGCATGTTTTGTTTTGGATATTAGTGAGCGGAAACCTGTTCTGCTAAGCGGCGTGGTCTCACTAGCTATCTACTTATGATAAGAGATGATAGAGGATTATTCGTACTAGACTTATCATCTAACTTGAAGTTTGTGTTTCTCCACAAACTCTGGGGTACTCAAAATTAATTTGAGTAGTCTGAGAGTGGGGGACTTTTAGGTTTTAGGACGAATAAGCTTCCGGAGACATGTAGGAGGTAGTGTTAGCTATATAGGAGCTATTTTGTGTTTTCCGCTGTGATGTACTAGGAACTGTAATGTTCATATTTATTAGTTCTCTGATCATCATAAGAGGACATCTTCATATGTCACTCTTATCATATTTGGTATATGTATATGTGATTTGAACTTGGTTAATGTCTGGGATTATGTAATTAAATCTTAAACTATGATTTTCTTGAAATGAAAATTTTGTTTATTAGAACTTTAATTTTTTTTCATATTCTTGTGTTCCAATGTATCAATATTAATTATGCCGCATTCGGTCGCCAAAAAATTACAACTACGGATGACTAAAACATCGGTAGCAGGTAGTTTTGGGCCTTAGAAGGCGGGATGTTGCAAGATGGTATCAGAGCGAGGTTTATGTACCTAAAAGGAATTTAAACCTTAAAATATTTCTAAAGCACAATCTAATGAATCTAAATTATGGTTGGGCTTATGTAAGCATTATAGTAATGTATGTGTACTTTTTTATAAATACCTAAGTATGTATTCCCCACTTTCTTAGACTGTTCTTTTGTGTCTTACGAAGATTGGATTTTAGGTAGTAGGCAAGTAGGATATAGAGGCAGGAAATGAAAGAGTGATTCAACGTGGGAGACGCACTATAAAAAATGGAAATTTTCGACCTAATACTAGGGGCAACCAAGGTCTATAGGCAAATGCAAACCCAGATGCAAATGCTAATATTGGTGCCGAGATTTCGCCAATTGATATTGGGATAATGTATGAGTTCTTGGTGAATATGATGCAAGATGGAGCAGCTGCGGAAGTGGCCGTAGGGAATGCTGGAGGAGCTGATTCGGCGGCCCTAGTTGGCAATAACTATGCCAAGATGAGCAGGGATTACGCTTGTCTAGGAGGGAAGCCTTTTTTGGGAACCGAGGATACAATAGGAGTGGAAAACTGGCCATTGCATTACGAAAAGATATTTGCAGATCTCGGCTTGACAGATATGTAGAAGAGAAGATTTACTTCAAGACAATTGCAGGGAGCATCATTGTTTTGGTGGAATAGAGTTACCATAGGAGAGCCAAAGGAAGACCTGACTTAGGCTGAATTTCGAAAGAGGTTCGAAGAAAGATTTCTATCTGAGGTTGCCAAATCAGCGTTGCTAAGGAAGTTTGCAGATTTAGTCCAGGAGGATAAATCGGTGATTGAGTATGCTACGAATTTTTATGAGCTATTCCGTTATGGATATGCTACTGTGAATACAGTCATTTGGAGGAATGATAAGTTTATCAGGAGGTTGAATCCTAAGATCGCCAGAGCAACCATCCCAAATCTTCGGGATCCGTGTCATATTGTTGTTGAGATGGCTATTCAGAATGAAGAGACACTTTCTACTTTTGGAAAAGGGAAATCAATTGAGGTTTAGAATTTTCATGGTAAGAAGGGGAAGTTCTTCGAGAAGAAGGGTGCCCAATCGGGGGTAGCAGCTAAGAAGAGCACGACAAATATTGTTTGTTACAAGTGTGACAAGAAGGGGCACTGTGCTAATGAGTTTCGCTCGGGTGATGGAAGAGCAGTTGTAGTGAGGCTGAATATGAAGTGCTACAACTATGGCTAGATGGGGCATTACAAGGACAAGTGTCTTGAGGCTGCTAAGGCTGGAAAAGGAAAGGTCTTTATGTTGGAACCATCATCCTCTAGACCAACGGCTGCTGAGAAAGGAAAAGCTATGATGGAAGGTATGCTTATGATTCATAGTACTCCAGTTAGGATACTAGTTAACACTAGTGCATCGCAGTCATTTATATCTTAGCATTTAGTAGATTGCTTATGTTTGGAACCTTTATACATTATTACTCCCTTAAGGGTTGTGAATCTTATAGAAGGGTACGTAACTTTGGGAATGAGATATGACCAGTTAGAACTTAATTTGTTAGGTCATTTGTTTGCATGCAGTTTATATGTTTTTGATTTCATGGGTTTCGAGATCATATTGGGTATCGATTGGTTAGATAGATATGATGCTAGGATATTTTGCTAGGAAGAGGAAATTTCATTGAAGCACCCCAATAGCCGTAATCGTATTATCTACTCAGCAAGGAGTTCGGACAGAAATGCTTATGCATTATTGTGTGCTATGGGAATAGAAGCAGAGTTGAAGCAAGTTTTTGTTGCAAGAGAGTTTGCAGATGTGTTTGAACCAATTTCGGGCTTGCTGCCGAAAAGGGCAATCGAATTTCGGATAGATCTCTTACCGGGAGCTGAACCTGTAAGTAGACCACCTAGTAGAATGTCACTAACCAAGATAAAGGAATTGAAGGTACGGCAAGTGGAATTGGAAAGAAAGAATTTCATCAGGCCAAGCAGTTTGTCTTGGGGAACGGCTGTGGTATTCGTGAAGAAGCCTGATGGGTCGTTAAGGATGTGTATCGACTATCATATGCTGAACAGGAGGACAATCAAGAATAGGTATCCTTTGCCAAGAATCGACGACTTGTTCGATCAGTTGAGTGGAGCCAAAGCGTTTTCCCAATTGAATTTGGCGATAGGTTTCTATCAGCTAAGAGTGGAAGATGACCTCCTTTGACGGCGTTTAGGACGAGATATAGGTCTTACGAATGGTCGGTTATGCCATTCGGTTACAAATGCGCCATCTTTCTTTGTGGATTTGATGAACCGGGCTTTCCAAGAGCGCTTGGATAGATCCATGTTGATTTTTATTAATGAAAATATTCTAAGAATGAGAAAAATCATGTGGATCATCTTAGAATCGTGTTGGAGACGCTTAGGCAACATCGGCTAAAAGCGAAGTTCTCAAAGTCTCATTTCTGGAAGAAGGAAGTGAAGTTCCTTGGTCATGTAGTTTCTCAGGAAGGTTTAGCAATTGATCCAGATAACATTGAAGCTTTTAATAATTGAAAGACACTAGAGACGATAAATTGAGATTAGAAGTTTTCTTGGTATTGCATGATACTATTGACGGTTCATTAAGGATTTCTCACGGATAGTGGCATCATTGACCATGCTAACTGGGAAGGACATGAAGTTTGTTTGGTCTGACAAATGTGAGGAGGCATTCCTTAAGTTGAAGCATTTATTAACCAATGCGTCCATATTAGTAGTTCTAGATGGGAATTAGGGATTGATAGTTTACGCCGATGCATGTGGTACTGGGTTAGGTGCTATGCTAATGCAGAATTGAATGGTTATTGCCTATGCTTCTTGACAGCTTAGACCGCATGAAGTGAGATACCCTAATCATGATTTGGAGTTGGCAGTGGTAATCTTCACATTGAAGGTGTGGAAACATTATCTTTTGGGAGAAATGTTTGAGCTATTTATGGATCATAAGTCTCTACAGTATTCATTCTCTCAAAAGGAGTTGAACATAAGACAGCAGAGATGGTTGTAGTTTGTGCAGCTTATGATTTTAGCATCGAGTATACACCGAGAAAACGAAATAAGGTGGCAAACGCAATTAGTAGGAAACATCAGAATGTGGTTTTAGCTATGTTGGCGGAATGGAAAGACTTGGAAGCATTGGCTGCTTGCAGTGTGCAGTTGAGGTCAACTGTTGGATCTAGTCGGGATATCACCATGATGTCTTGTTTGGAAGTTCGACCACTTCTGATTAAACGAATTGCTTTTAGGCAGAAAGAGGATCCGGTTTTAGCCGAGAGGATTAGAAGGTTGGAAGCTGAAACTGAGATTGATGATTTAAAGGATTTTATTCTTGACCACATGGGTTGGTTGAAAAAGAAGGAACGGTTATGTGTTATGGATGTTGGAAACCTTAGGAAAGAAGTTCTTAGGGAATGTCATCGATTGAAGTTTACAATTCATCCTGGGGAAACCAAGATGTATTAGAATATGAAGAGAAGTTTCTTTTAGGAAGGAATGAAGAGGGATGTTAGCTTATGGGTAAAACAGTGTTTGAACTGTGAGAAAGTAAAAGCCGAATGTCAGAAGCCAAGTGATTTGCTTAGCCTTTGGATATTCCATTTTGGAAGTGAGACTTGATATCCATGGATTTTATTGGCGGGTTGCCAAGATCAAACTGTGGTAATGAAAGTACATGGATCATAGTGGATAGATTGACCAAGAGTGCCTATTTAATTTCTACAAGGTCAACCAGGACGACACCTATTTTGGCTAAATTGTTCAGGAAGAACATCGTTAGACTACATGGAATTCCTAATGGTATCATCAGTGATAGAGATGCTTTGTTTACTAGTGATTTCTGGAAGAGCTTGTAGAGCGTGTTAGGCATTAAGCTCAAGATGAGTACCGCTTATCATCCTCAGACGGATGGGCAGACAGAGAGAGTAAACAAGGTACTAAAAAATATGTTGAGAGCTTGTGTCCTTGATTTTAGTGGTTCTTGGGAAGATCACTTGCACTTAGTAGAGTTTTCCTATAATAATAGTTATCAGACTACTATAGGAATAACACCTTTTGAAGCTTTGTATGGAAGGCCGTGCAAATCACCAATATGTTGGTTAGAGACTGGAGACAGCTTGGTTCTTGGTCCAGATTTGGTGAGAGAGGCGACGGAAAAGATCGAGTTGATATGGGAAAGAATGAAGGAAGCTCAGTCTAGGAGAAGAGTTACGCAGACAAAAGGTGACCTAACATTCTCAGTTGGAGAAGGTATCGTCGATGAAAGGTGTGGTTCTGTCCGGGAAGACCGGGAAGCTAAAATCGAGATATGTTGGACCATTTCCTATAGCAGAGAGGATTGGGATACTCGTATACCGAGTAGATTTGCCAAGCATTTTGGCCAGGGTCCATAATGTGTTTCATGTTTCTCATCTTCGGAAGTGTGTTTATGATCCATAAACAACTATCACTCTGATGGCACTGGAGGGTTTAGTGGTGTATGAATTTCGTGAGGCAAGCAGTTCGTGTTGTGGCAAAAGATGAGAAGAGGTTAAGAAACAAGACAGTCGGGTTAGTAAAAGTTCAGTGGAGAGACAACGTGAAGGACTGTTCTTGGGAGATAGAAGACAGGATTAGGGCTACTTTTCCGAGGCTATTTTAAATGGTATGTTCTATATAGCATTTATATAGAATTTTGCTGGTAGATTATACTAGCTTTGCTTGCATGGGCTATATGCTTGTTGTTTTGTCCTTACTGAATTTTGAGGACGAAATTCTTTAAGGGGGAGGGTCTGTAGTGCCCCTAAATTTTAGTTAACATTGTTTGGGATATTTAATTGGATAAATTAAATAGAATAATGTGAATAAATAAGGAGATGAGATTAATAAATCCAATGACCATGCCTTAATGAATGAACTAAAATAAGACTTAACTAAATTAAGAAGGAGGAATTTCCTAAGGAGTAAACTTGGAAATGGAGCTACATTTCTTAGTATATATTTCTTCCCCCACCTTAATAAACTTTTACTTTCTCATTCATAACTCCTAACCAACATTCGACCGGCCATTAAAAGCTTTAGGAAGAATATAAATTTAAGATAAAGCTACAGAATTAAAGCTAGGAAATTATCTCATTCTTCAATCAACTAATCAAGATGAATAATCATGTTTATTATCTCATTTTTATATGTTTGGATCGGTTATGGGTTATATCCAATTCATGTTTGTGATTTTGGTTAGGATATAACCATTTAAACCTTTGTTTGGATAAGACATAGGTGTTTTAAATGTTAATAGGATAATTAACACATTTTTTTGGATTTTGTTAAATTCCGGGTTGTTTTGATCTTCATATGCTTTGAAATTTTAATATGTTGAAATATATGATTTATCAGATTTTTGGTGATTTTTTTGATTTCACATAGTGATTTACGAAGGTAATTAAATTATTTAAGTCTAAGGGCTAAACTGTAAAATTGCCTTCGAGTTATTCAATTTGGAGGAAGACTGCAATTTGAAAATTTAATTGGGGAATAAAAATAGCGTTTTGAGAAAAAGGTTAACTTTTGTATATCTTTTACTATTTGGAACTACAGGAGAATGCTCCTCAGCCAGTCAACTTCAATAGGCCCAGTTCTGCCTTCAACTCCAACAACCCTACTTTTACCTTTTTGATGAAGTCGAAAGGTACCTTTGTCTAAGACAGAGGGTAAACAGTTACCCACCGCCTAAGTCGAAAGGAAGGCATGGTGTCAAAAGGAAGAGGGCGAAGGGATATGGAGTTTGCTTCCTTTTCTTTCGAATAGAAACATAATTGATTTTGAATAAGTTGAAGGAGTCCTTCGAATCTATCATTTTATAAAAGATTAATTTTTTTTATATATTCAAGAAAGGGTTCCGAAGGGAATCTTCGAAATTTTTAACCTTAAAGAAAATGGCTTAAAAATGTTTTCTAAAAAGGTGTTTTAATCCTTTCGACTAAGTCGAAGGGATGTCTTTGACAAAGCCGAAGGGGAAGAAGAAGGGGTTACTTTTACACCTCCCATTGTTTTTAAAATAGAAGTTTTAATACCTTTCAACAAAGTCGAAGGTAAATCTTTGACATCGTTTGATTTCGAAAGGTTTTTCTTTCGAAAGGTTAGGGAGAGGTTAACTTCAATGATTATGAAAGGTTTTGAGTTTCATTACTTTCGAAAGATATAAATGGTTTTATAAGGAGGGATACCCAAGGCTTTCGACAAAGTCGAATGTTAGATCCTTTCGACTAGGTCGAAAAGAAACCTTCCTATAATGTCGAATGGTAGGACCTTTTCGACAAGGTTGAAAGGTATGATTTTGTGCTGCTTTCAAAAGGAAGGCTTCCGAAGGGGCTAACTTCAGAGGGTTATTTGGTTTCGAATGGGAGTTCACTCGAAAGGCAGTACAAGGCTGTTCTTAGCCATTTTCCTTGAGTAAAGTTTTGCTAATTCAAAGGGGCAACTTCGAAGGGTTATAACGTAAAATACTTATCTTTGTTTGAATATGTAAGGGGATCCTTATTTAAATTGAATGTTACAAAACCTTGGGGACATCGAGGTAAGTTTAATGTTTTTGATACATAGTTTGGTGTTACAAATATAAATATGCTTTCGAAAATATACATTGGGGCTATCAATGTGCTTTTATTTAATTTAACATAATTAGGGCTACCAATGGAATAGTTTAAACATGTGGTATACCTGGGGAAAATAATTAATCATGGGATCTTGAAATTTTATAAGTGATCGTAAGGATCATGATATTTTAATCGGCCAAGTGATGTGTTCTTGGTCAACCTAGGAAAACCATGCAATGTGCGGTGGATAGCTCATATCAAATTTCTAGCGAACAGAATATTTTGTCAGCGGTGGTTAGCCACGGGATTTGGCACCCAAGGGTTCATAGTCATCCTAGGAAAATTGTGGAGTGTGCAGTGGATAACCCACACCAATTTTTATAAAACAATGTACGATGGATAATCTGTATTTATTTTGATGAATTTGGGATGGATAGTCCTATTAACGGATAATCATTTCTAAGATTTAGAGGGAACTATAATTAATTGATTTTATATGGGAAATTTAATAAATTGCTTTTAGATGGGATATCTAATAAACAGGTGGATAGGATATCCAATATATATTATTTATGCTTTATTTCATATTATATTAAGACTAATCATTTTGGGTGCTAGGGCATAGTAAATGATTTGCATGTTTTGTTTTGGATACTAGTGAGGGGAAAACTTGTTCCACTAAGCGGCATGGTCTCACTAGCTATTTATTTATGATAAGAGATGATAGGGGATTATTCATGCCATATTTATTGTCTGAATCCATGTTTGTGTTTTTTCACAAACTCTCGAGTACTCAAAATTAATTTGAGTAGTCTTAGAGTAGGAGACTTTCAGGTTTTTGGATGAATAAGCTCCGGAGATGTGCAAGAGGTAGCGTTAGCTATATAGGATCTATTTTGCATTTTCCGCTATGATTTACTAAGAACTGTAAAGTTCATATTTATTAGTTCTCTGATCATCATAAGGGGACATCTTTATATGTCACTCTTATCGTATTTTGTACATGTATATGTGATCTGAACTTGGTTAACGCCTGGATGTGTAATTATTCTTAAATTGTGACTTGCTTGAAATGAAAATTTTGTTTATTGGAAGTTTAAATTTTTTCATATTCTTATGTTCCAATGTATCAATATTTACTATGCCGCATTTGGTTGCCAAGAAATAACAGCTACGGATGACTGCGGCATCAGTAGCGATTAGTTTTGGGCCTCAGAAGGTGGGATGTTATACAATCCATCACACATATTCCATTTAACTTAAAATGATGTGGATTATCCATCACACATCCCATAGTTTTCGTAGAATGACCATGAACCCTTCATTATCCTCATAGAGACTATCCTTCCTCAAAATGATGTGGAATATCCATCTTACATCCCATAGTTTTCCTAAGACGACTATGGACCTATCATTTACAATTTAATTAATGTTACCATATGTTTAACCTATTTCTTTTGGTGTCCCTAATTAGGTTATCTTCCTTTACAATCATAATATTTCAAAGTGGCATACACTGGTATCCCAAATGATCAATGTCAAATTCATTTAAGAAGTCTCGTTTATAAAACATTTAGTTTGTGGAAACTAATCAACTTTGGTGTCGATGATAGCGTCGACATCTATAATCGACATAGCACTGGTATCCTTAACGTTAGCATCAAAGTCATAAAACAATAGGCTCGCCGCCCTTATTAGGTCAACAAAGATTAATGTCAAAGTTCATCAATATTGGTATCCCTAATGAAAATGTTCAAGTTTACAATTTAAAGTGGCATTGGTATCTCCAATGACTATGTCGAAATAGAAGCATAAGGCTCTTCGTCTTTAATAAAATAAAACTTATCACATGCGTTATTAAATCATTGTCGACCTCCATCCAAGGTCAAAGACAAAACTTAAATTCTTTTAATCATAAGAAAAATTCACGTCGAAATTGTTTTTGTCGACCTTCCATAACTATAGGCAATCCATCTATTAGAATAAAACTTAAAACCTTTATAAGTTATGTGGCGAACTACCAAAACATAGGGTCGTCAATCTCTAAATCATAGGCCTCTTCGCCCCTTTATAAAACAGTTTTAGTTAATATACAAGAAAGCCACTTCGTATAGAAAAGATGAAGTGCGACATCATGGACATCAGACATGGACTCTAAAACACAGGGTCGTCGATCTTGATGCACATCGACCCCCATGACCCTCGACGTCATCATAAAATTATTACAGTTAAGATACTTTGGCTACTATGCCACTTTTTATATAGTGTGGAAGACATAATAGCGATGTCATTGCCTTGATTTGGAAAACAAACAAAGAGATGAGACATCATTTAAAACCGTGATGAAGACATGTGACATCGTTAATGTTGACACTAAAGCTTTTAAAGTCAATGTCAACACTTAAGTTTTTAAATGCATCATGAGAATGCCTTGCCATCCACAATGGTTCTTCCATTTTGAATGACATCGATGAGGTTGAAAAAAAATCCATGATTAACTAAGTATTTATCATGTGCTTCTTCTTGTTGTTGTCGATACTCAAAGAGAAGATGTTGTATTAGGCGCAGTGACATTAAAGTGGCATGGCGTTATCATAGTTCATGTAAAAACTATTTTATTGTTACAAAAAGCATAAACTTTTCACCAGATCTTAGTACTTTTCCAATTTATATTGGATAAACAAGTTTATTATAAATCCTTTTTAGAAATTACTTCCACAACCAGATTTTAAAGCCTTAAATACACTTCAAATTAATTAATTAATATCCTTAATTAATTAAATTTTTTAAATGCTTATCTAGCATAGTAATTTCATAGTAAATCAAAATAAAATGGGGAAAATCACAAAAATGCATAGAAATTAGAGAATATAATTCTCCTTACCATATAAAAATTTTGGAGCCAGAAACCATATTTCATCATTTTAAATAATTAAAACCTGAAATTAAGCTATTATCTCCTTAGGAAATTTATAAAATATTCTATTAAAGCTGGAAAATTTTGAAATTCAAAACCCATCACCAAAATATTTTTTTATACAAAATATTAGAAAATTAAAGCATTTGGAGATAAAAATCTTAGGTTTTTCCCTTAAAACCCACTTAAACACTTTCATAAAGATTCTAATAACCATTATTCTATCCAAACAATGATTGAGCTACCATATCTTGGAATCAATCATTTGGGAATTATCCATAACCAAATTCAAAAGAAAAAATATAGAGATGGAACACTTATCATTCACCTTAGGTTAATTGTTAGAGTTGAGATTTGTTGTCACTTTAGTGTCCCTAAGTTTTTTCTCCCTTAAATCCCTAGATTTCATTCTCCTTTGCGTGAGTTATGGTCGGCCTTGATGTTTTTGGTTTTGATTCTTTTTTATTAGTGAAAAATGAGAATGATATGAGGGTGAGATGGTTTAAGGAGTGAAAGTTGGATCTGCCTAAATTGCCCCTATCATATTCTCTTATATGTCCAGTTTGAAATAATCTCTCTAAATTGATTAAGTATGGCATGATCTCATGCACTAACCAAATATCATCCTCCTTAACCATTTTCATTATTCATATTTAATCTATCCAACAAATATCCTGAACAATGTTAAACTAAAAATATGGGTGTTACAGTTCGATACGGATCCATCTTGATGGATCAGTACCGATCCATAAATCTATGCAACAATTTTGTTTAGACCTCTATTTCGACATTCCAGCCTTTTTCTAACCATCTTATGCTTTCTATCCCTCTGCCTTCGCTCTAATTATGAGGAACTGTCAAATTCTGAACCAGAAGATGTCAAGTCCCTCTTGCTTCTCCTACGGTTGTTCGTCAGTCAATTCAACTAACCCAAATTCAATTGTGTTTTCCGATTCAACTCATCACAAGTCTCTTGTAGCTTATCATTCATCCGTTGTATCATACGGTCCATCTCGACCTTAGTAATCACATCTGTAAGGTTCTGACCCTCGATGGTAATTGGCTGTGCAACCTCCTCAACGATGTTAGGAATCGACATTCTCAACATCCTCATCAGCTCTTGAAGTGGTGGATCAATCTCTTCGATAGACCATTGTGTATAGTTTCTAGTAGAATTTTTAGAAATTCGAGCTGCTCAAAAGAGCAAAAAGCAAAGAAATTGGATTTATCTTTTTGATTTAAGCAGTCTAATAGTAAATGATGGGTCCAAACCGGCCAGAGAATCATGTTCTCAGTGAAAGCATCAAAATGTTAGTACCAAAAAGTGGCACAAACACCCAATAAATTTAAGTAGATAATTAAATAAAGAAATAGAAAATAAGTAAAAACATGACAACAAACATTTATAGTGGTTCGGCCAATTATTGCCTACGTTCACTTGAGATTTCTATTGCTTATGTTGCTATTTTGCCAGTACAGTTCTTATAGATCGGTAGGGATCCACGAATGATTACAAGGAAATGTGTAAAATTTGCAAGGAAGCAGAAATATCCCTAAAAACTAGTCCCTGGCCTCCTATTTATAGTTGTAGATACCGAGAAATGCCCCACCACATCTTACACCACGATCTTTATGTTCAAGTAGCAGTTAGCCTCGAAGAAATGTGGCCATGTCAGCAATATTAATGAATCGGTATTGATCCATAGGCATGGCTCGGTACCGATCCATGAGATCTTCTTATGGATCAGTTCCAATGCTTTTTAATATGGCAAATTTTTGTTAGCATCATGATTTCCATTTTGTTTGTACCATTATAAGCTTATTTCTGAGCCAATAAGATTAATCGATGGAGGAATGGAGTTGCCGATTTCAAACGCTCTAGGTGTTCGATAGAAAACTACATATGATCGATGTAATGGAGCTTGAAATAATTTGTTGGCATCAACACTTGAGAATAGTAGAAAAATCGGCTATATTGGTGAAGCTTTATTATTCGGTACCGATCCATGGGATGGATCGGAACCTGTCCACCACTAGATCGTTTTTTATTCTGGAATTCTGTGATAGTTTTATTCTATCTTGTGGTCTTGCTTACATCTCGTTTTAGGACTCCATGACTATTTTGTTTCGGCTTCCTGCCTCGATAGATTTCAAGTTTGACTCGTGAATCCCATGTAGATATTGTTTGGTTAAAAAGCAAGATAACATCGGTAATATGTACTATTATCTTGGTTTTAGTTTTAAAGACTAGTACACTTGAAATTCTATCTTATTACATTATATTTGATGATAGTTTTTGCAAAATGTCAAAAGATCTTTATTACATATATATTAAATATAAATTATATTAAACTTTTTAAATTAATTGTTATATATATTTAAATTTATAAAAAAAATTCTAAATATGCGCAATAAATTAAAAAGGCATGTGCCATTTACTGCGCCATGCGCCATGGCTTCAAGGAGGCTTAACTATGTCTAAAACTCTATAGAAAACGACTACATTTCCAATGTTGGCGATCCATCAAGAGTACTCCTCTAGCTTGGTACTCCACTTCACGTGGAGCATGGATCTCAATAAGAGTTGGTATTAACTCATCCTTCTGTAACTTTAAGAATACATGCTTCATAATAAGAAAAATATCGTTTTCAACTCCTATCACATCATGATTAGCTTTAAAATGGATCAAGCGATGTATGAGGAAGCGTATTTATTATATTTTTATTTTCAAAACTATATAGTAGTATATATAATTTGTAAGTCGTATTGCACACACAAGTTCCATTGATGCATTTCTTCTTTATGGGAGATTGATTAATCTTATTATATATTAGGAATGAGTTGGCAAAAGAGAAATGCTACCATGAACTCCATCTCAATATTTGAGGAGTGGGAAGGTTCGGGGACTGTTGACCCTGATCTGCAGAGCGAGTTCGCCAAGATGTGCAAAACATGACTCAGAATGCCTAAGTTGCTCTTAACGCTGATGGTGCTCAAGTGCGAATGCTAGAGTCAACTTTGCCTAGCTATATAAAGAATATGTGAGTCTAGGAAGTAGACCATTCCTTGAAACAAAGTCGATTGTTGAGGTGCAAGACTAAATAGATACTTGTGTGAGGATCTTCAATGGCATGATGTTTTTAACGCTATGAAGTACGGGTTATTATAGAGACTTAGAGAGCTCTAAGTGGAGCATCCACATAGATTTTCCAAAACACCCCTTTGTTTATTTGAAAGTGTAGGAGATGTTACTTAAAGGACTCTGAAGGGGAGGGTCCTAGGGAGGGGAGAGGGACATGAGATGGCTGGCTCTCCAAAAAGGAGTACTTCCAGATTTTTCTCATCTTTGAAGTACGCATAACGTATTTTAGGACCACCATTTTTACAAAGGTAAATTTAGTTCTACTTTTCCAATACCAGTTACTGTAGCGGTGTGAGAATCTCCCAACAACACTTTCTGATCCTCAACAGTAGTGAATGTGCTAAACATAGAACGATCATAGCAGACATGGTGTCATGTACCAATATCTATCCATCAACCATATGATCCTCGAATAAGGTGAATCTCAAAAATCATAGTCGTAAGAGGCTCTTCAGTTAGGTTAGCATGTAGTGCTGAGCTATGCTTGCTACTTTGACACTTGTGTGCCATATGTTCCGCTTTTTCGCAGTTTTAACAAGGAACAACCGTCTAGAGTCACTTTTTTGGGGTGGCTTGTGCCATCCTTTTTTGTTTCTATGTGTGTTCCAATTTTTTTTGTTTGGCTTTAGTTCTTATTCTTAAAGTTTCTAGGATTTGATTTTAGAATCACATGCTTGATCTTTTTAGTGTTATTGTCCATGACAATAAGCACTTCTTCTTTCTGGTCTTATTTGTGAGCATTATCCTCGATACGAAGGTGAGTAATTGGCTTTATGGAAAACCCTTTGTCTTGTGCCTAAACAAGTTTTTAAAATCCTTCCAATCTGAGAGCAGTCTTTCAATAATTACAACGGTTTGAAATTGTTTGTCTAAAACCGTACCTTTGAAGATTATTATATTGGTGATCTTTTAGGATTTTATGTGACTGTGCCTCAACTAACTTATCATCCGTCATCTGATACTTTAAAACCTTTGCATTGAAGCACGTCGACCAAAGTTAGCACCCTTTTGATTTATGAATTTTTTTTGCTCCTTTTAATTTCGTACAAAAAGTCAAATTTTTCGTCTCATTTACTCATTAGTTAAATAGACGAAAAGCCCAGAGAACGTTACTAGGGAAAATGTAAGAGCAAGCGGTATTAAAAAACGAACCTTAAATCTCAAACGAACGTTATAAAGCGTTCTTCAAAATTAAATGACTGTTTTATTACCATTTAGAAATTTATATCAAAAATATAAATGCAATACCGGCTTGGGTTGGTCCGTCGGCGTGCATGTTTGTTGTAATCATGCATGCGCTTTCTTCTAAATACAAAAGCAACATTAGGTGCTCGAAGGGTCCATCTTAGGAGCTAAGAACACCATATAAATATAGGTTTCCCTCACTATTCTCTGTGGTGTATAAATCGAACACAAAGGCGCTTATTCATATTTTTAATAATTCAAAATAAATTCCAACAGAACATAATGAGATCCAACAGTTCAGATCTATCCTGTCACCAACTTAATTTCGTTTTTGTCCAAATAGTCGGTCATACATATACACATATGCATATGTATGTGTGTATGTATGTATGTGCATGTGTGCATCTACACATACACATATATAACTTGGATCAATAGCGCCCTTTATTTAGCACCATTTTGTGACCTTTTGATATTAGCTATAAGTTTCTATTTAAATATTTGTTATTTCTCTCTCTTGTTACATGGATCGAATATAAACTTATGGCTCATACTAGAGGCTGCAAATGGTGCTAAATAAACGATGCCATTGATCGTAGCTCATATACGCATGTTTCTCCATTAAAAAATGCTTTAAAATATGATTATTAATTGATTATTAGTATGTTCTTATCTAAAGGCTATTTGTCATTTTCAAGTTTGTTTCACGATGAAGCATAGTTTATGAAGCAGTAAATTCCAAAAAGTCAGATGTTGTATCTGAACCAAAATCTAATAAGATGACGACTGTCAGAACATAATAAAATGATGATTTTAGAGGAGAAAGAACTATTATTGTAGTAATTAAATGGTCTGTTTCCGTTGGTGACGCATCAGACGCGGCAACAGGCATACCCCCATTTCCAGCCTCGTGGGAAAACTAGGGGAAGACATACTGAAGTCGGATGCCTTAGACATCAATGTACTAACGCCAACTTTCGCCCATTATAGATTATTTAATAATGTTAAAACTAGTTAAATTTACATTCTTATAATTTTCTAAAATTAATCATTTTTGCAAATGATGTCCATTTGAGACGCGATTGTTTCCATTGCGATTACGTCGAAGTGCTCTATGTAATAGAGTTGGTTTTAACCGAATCTGAGCAATTTAAAATTTTACAATTTATTTATTTGAATCTAAAATTGTATTTGTTTACTTCCAATTTATTTTATGTCTAAAATTATTAAAGCATATTAAACAACCAAAAAATAATAATGAAATAACTATAAATCAATTTAAAAAATTACATTTCAAATACTCCGCTAAAATAACCAGATCGCATCATCAAACACATTCCCCGTTCAACCAACTTCCCCGATCAAATTCTCCATTTCCGAACGTTGCAAACGCATCTCCGGCTTCTACTCGTGAACGGGTGCAAATGTCTACTGGATTATGTCCTGGACCTAATATGTTTAGGTTGACCTTAAAACATGCTGGGTTTTGGATATGTTTGAATGTGCACATGATAGCTTCAAATAAAGTCACCCAAAATCTTGTTCCAAAATGGAAAGTTGGCGTCCTTTTTATCCCTTTCACAAGAATGGAGTTAGTTTCTAAAAATATATGGTGTGGAAGAAGATCCATTTGGTATATCTAATGTTTCTAAAGTTTTTGATGTTGTTAATGAAGAACTTGAAGATAACTTTGAACCAGAAGAGTTTGAAGTTGGCAAGATTGCTCATATTCAATATGGTTCTTATGTAGATCAGTCAACAAATAATTTTGAATGCGGATAATGACATTAATATTCGTATTCGAATCATTTTCATATATTGAATATCTGCAACCATGGATGTAACCGGAGATTGGATAATATATTATCGACTAAAGATTGACAAAATCTAAAGACATAATTTTGAAATGTTAGTTTACCATAAAATTTCTTCAGTCCCAATGATGGTATAGAAAACGATAATAAAAATATCCTTGAGCAGTGAAAATGCATTATATCTCTACTGTGAATAAAGAGAATTTGATGAACATAATTTCTCGGTGTACTTTTGAAATTCTGAAAATACCCACATCCATCAATGAAATTTCACCATCTATTTGCAATCTTCATTACCATCCTCTTCTCAATTACCCATCAACATAATTTTACTATTAATTTTCCATTGATACTACCAACAAAACAATCTGAAATAAATGTGTTGTGGCTAACAAAGCTTTTGCACTTACAACGCACATACGTTCACTCAATTTTTAATTAAATAAAAATTAAATATCTCTGGACATTAAATGCACGTACGTAGGTTTAATACTAGTACATGTAATATAAATTATTATCTTGACAATACAATAAATACATATCATACATTATACTAACATGCACATAATATAAACTATAATTTTGAAAAAATCAGATGCATAATTTTCGAATGTGGATATTTTCCTATCCCCATCCATATACATTCTTTCATATATAAGACATTTATTTATTTTTTGGATTCGAATGCGGATGTGGTGGATTTTAGATATTTTCTAGAATCCATTAACATGCTTAATCCTATGTTGAGAAGAGATAACAAAAGGGAACTACAATGTAGGGATTAATGAAAACATTTTAATTTTTAAGATGATGGCATAATGATATAATTCAAGGATCAAGCAATACGTCAGTAAGGAATATAGAGATAATATATTGCTATTACCTGAAAAAATGTACGTACTTTATAGTTGATCAACATTCCACGAAGACAGTTGGTAATTCGTATTTTGAACGTGTACAATTAACTTGATGATGAGAAAAGAAAGCAAATGGCTGTTTATAAGAGTATTAAGAACATTTTATGATTATCTAAAACGTAAATATGTATTAATTGATAACATAGTTGATATGCACAATTTTGTCAAAGGATTTTTGGGAAGATAGGCCCAGGGGCGAATACATAGCTCTACTCGAGAGGGATCAAAACTTGAGGGAGTCAGTTTTAGTACAAGTTTTAGTGAAAATGTGCTTGATACTATGCTAGGTAACCAATAAAACACAAATAGCATATTAATTTTTGAGAGTGGGCAGCTGCTCCTTTTGTAGCATGAGTAGCTTTTGTTAGAACCGAGGAGGAGAGAAGAAACTAATTATATTTCATAAAATATTTCATACAAATTTTCTTGCTTGCAAACGACAAAAAATGATCACATATTTATAGTGGTTTACATACCCTTACAAATAGGCACGATCTTTTAGATAGACACCTCTTCACTCCAATGGATAAGACTCTTCACTCAATAGACATGACTCTTCACCTTATTATTAATTTGAGTTTATTCTTTAACAAATTCCCTCCCTAAACTCAAACATTTTCCATCCTTCATTCCAATCACCATCTTACAATTTTTGAGCTGCACTTTTGGTATCGGCTTTGTAAATATATCCGCCACTTTATCACGACTTGCAACATGACTAATTCGCACGTTGCCTTCCTTCACATATTCCCAAATAAAATCAAAGTGAACATCTATATGCTTGCTCCTTTCATGGTGCACTAGATTCTTTGCCAACTCAATTGCTGATTTATTATCGATTCATATTTCAATTGTTTCGTGCTACTAGAGTTTTAACTCATATAACAAATTTCTCAACCATACAGCATGGCATACACACAAAGATGCTGCCACATACTCTGCCTCACACATTGACAATGTTACCATTGGTTGTTTCTTTGAGAGCCACGTGAAAGAAGTATCTCCCATATAGAAGACATATCCCGATGTGCTTTTTCGATCATCTACATCTTCACACAAATCGCTATCAGAGTAACCCACCAGCTTGTATTCATTTGTCTTAGAGTAGAGTACAAACCGAGTGACTCCGTTGTTCGTATATATCGAAGAATCCTCTTAACAGCCTTCAGATGTGAATATTTTGGCTCCTCCATGAACTGACTTACTATGCCGACACTATGCACATTTTTTGGCCTTGTGCATGTGAGATACCGTAGATATCCAATCAAACTTCAGTATTTTTTTGCATCCACTCGAACTCCTTCATCAAATTTAGAAAGCTTCGTACCAAGTTTCATCGGCGTTGCTACTAGATTGCATTCTTCCATCTTGTTCTTCTTTAAAATGTCTTTTGCATAAGCCTCTTGTGACACAAATATTCCATATCTTCCTTGCCTAACTTCAAGACCAAGAAAGTATTTCATTAACCCTAAATCTGTCATTTCAAACTCTCGAGTCATGTCCTCTTTAAAATCTTTTATCATCTCCACATTATTCCTCATGAATATTGAATCATCAACATAAAGAGCAACAAATATCAAGTTGCATTTTTCTTTCTTCACGTTAGTGCATGTTCGTAGGGACATTATACGAACCCGTTGTCCTTGAAATAGGTGTTAATTCGGGTGTTCCATGCACGAGGCGCTTGCTTTGGCCTATATAGAGCCTTCCTTAACTTCAATACTTTACTATCCTCCCCAGCTTTTATGTACCCTTGGTGGTTGCTTCATGTATACTTCCTCTTCAAGCACATCATTTAAAAATGCTGATTTTACATCCATCTGATAGATCGACCACTTGAATTGTGCTGCTTGTGATATGAGAAGCCTGATTGTTTCCATTCTCACCATCGGGGCAAAGACTTCGTCGTAGTCGATCCCCGCCTTTTGTTTGTGGCCCTTCGTGACTAGGCGTGCCTTATACCTTTCTATCTTACCTTGGGCATTCATCTTTTTCTTATATACCCATTTTACTCCTATGGGTTGATATCCTTCTGGAAAATCCACCAAGTCTTAAGTTTCATTTCTACCGATAGCCTTCATCTCTTTATCCATCGCAGCTTTCCATTTCTTGTCTCTCACTACCTCTTCAAAAGTAATATTCTCAACATATGCCAAGAGACATATCAAGTGTACTTCATCCGTTGACTCGTATAGGCCTTGTAAACTTTGCATCTTTATTTGTCTTGGCTCTTCTTCATCATCAGATATTTGAGATGTTATTGGTGTGCGTATCGATGTAGTAGTTGATGATTCTCCTTTTTCTTCCTTCTGCGTCACTTCCATTTGGTTGTTTCAATCCCACGCACTTTCTTCATTCACCTGCACATCTCGGCTCAACACCATCTTTTTTTCAATTGGGTCGAATAACTTGAAAGCTTTTGTCTTTTCATCATATCCAATGAATACATACTTCTTGCTCTTATCATCTAATTTGGTTCTTCCTTGATCTGGTATACGCGCATATGCCAAACTACCAAATACTTTTAAGTGTGATACAGTTGGATTTTATCCGCTCCAAGCTTTCTGTGGTGTTTAATCTGCCAATATAGCATGTGGACACCGATTTTGCATATACACTGCACATTGTACTGCTTCTGCCCAGAATTCTTTCGGCATGCCTTTACTTCTCAACATTGATTGAACCATGTCAAGAATAGTTCAGTTTTTTCTTTCAGCCACACCGTTTTTTGAGGTAAGTATGGTGCGGTTAAAAATATTTTGATCCCTTGTTCCTCGCAATAGCTTGTGAATGCCGCTGACATGTACTCTCCACCTCTATTTGATCGTAAGGCTTGATATAAAGACCGTTCGTCTTCTCTACTAATACTTTGAATTTCTTGAACATTCCAAGTGGCTTAAATTTTTCTTTCAAAAAATAAACCCAAGTCTTTCTTGTGTAATCGTCAACGAAAGTGATAAAGTACCTCTTCTCGCTGAATGACTTAGGTATGATCGGGCCACATATGTCGGTGTTTATCAACTCTAGAGATCTCCTTGCGCGATAATCAGCCTTCTTTTGAAAAGATTTTCCTGTTTTCTTGCCGAGCACACATCCCTCGTAAAATTTCTTTGTGTAGTCCATGTCTGGTAAACCTTAAACCATATCCTTCTTTGCTAACTTTTTAAACCGTTATAATGTAAGTGTCTGAACTGTAAGTGCCACAGTGAGGCTTTATCCTCCACGTTGACTTGCAAACACTTTTCTTCAACTTTTCGAAATTGAGTTTGAACATTCGATTCTTGGCCATCTCTACATTTGCAAGTAAATAGCCATTTTTGTCTTTCAAATGTAACATCCAGTCTTTCATGAAAACTGAATACCCCTTCTCCACTTGTTGCCTCATGCTAAGGATGTTGCTCTTCAGTTCAGACACATAATAGACATCTTCAATCGACCCTTCTTTACCATCCTTTTGAGAAAAACATATTTTGCCTTGGCCTTTGACTTGAACTTTTGCCGCATCTCCAAATAACATATGACCACCCTTTACCTTTTGCATCTCCACGAAAGGTGTTTTTGTCCGCACACATGATTACTAGCACACGGTGTCGAGATACCACATTATATCGCCGTCAGAAGCATTGTCCTTGTAGGCCATCAAGAGAACGTCATCGTCTCTTGTTTCTTCTTCCGCAACCAGATTCGCGTTTTCTTCCACTTTTTTCTTGGAATAGCGTCTTTTGCATAATGCCCATATTTTCCGCAGTTGTAGCACTCAACATTTGGACGACTTGACCGATCATCTCTTCCATGACCAAGTCCTCGACCACGCCAATTTTGTTGTGTCAGCTGGCCTTTTTCTTCATGATTGTTTCCAAATCCATGGCCTCCATCATGGCCAAAACCACAACCTTCACGACCGCGTTTCCTTCCTCGATTTCGTTGTGCATATATCGCATTGTCTTTCTTAATACTTGCCTTAGCTTGTAAATCCTCTTTGAGTAGCTCTTGTTTCTTTTCCATCCTCCGTTGTTCATGTGCTTCAAGAGAGCCTGCAAGATCATCGATGGTCATTTCTGCCAAATTCTTCGACTCCTCAATTGCGCATATGATGTTCTCGAAATCGTTGGTCAATGGTCGCAAAATCTTCTCCACAATCCTTGCATCGGTTAGGTTTTCTCCATTACGTTTGAATTGGTTAACCACTGTTTGGACACGTGTGATGTAGTCGGATATTCCTTCCGATTCTTTCATTTTCATCGCTTCCAATTTGCCTCGAAGAGTTGGAAGCCGCACTTATTTAACTCGGTCGGCTCCCTTATAGACCTTTTGTAAAATATCCCATGGTTCCTTTTAATTTGCTGCATTGGTAATTTTCTCAAATCCCGGCTCATCCACTGCATGAAACGAGATAGAGAGCGGTCTTGTCTTTCATATGCATTTCTTTTAATGTCTTTAACTGCATCGCAGTCAAGTTCGTAGTATTTTCTGTTTCCGTATAGCTATTTTCTACTACTTCTCATGCATCTTGTGCACCTAGCAATACACGCATCTGAATGTTCCAATTGTCATAATCCAACTCGGTTAGTCGTGGAATCAGTATTTGCCCCAACGATAAACTCTTGAAATTTGTCATAGCTTTGATAAATTTGTAAGAAACGAGGAGGAGAGAAGAAGCTAATTATATTTCATAAAATATTTCATACAAATTTTCTTGCTTGCAAACTACATAAAATAATCACATATTTATAGTGGTTTACATACCCTTACAAATAGGCACGACATTTTAGATAGACACTTTTTCACTCCAATGGACACGACTCTCCACCTTATTATCAATTTGAGTTTATTCTTTAACTGCTTCACCGCTGGATAGGCCGTCAGTTGACTAGTTTTTATGCATTAGCAGGCAAGACTTGGTAGTTGGTATTATATATATATTGGCCCTGAGAAAATATCAACTTTCACAGTATAGAATGAGAGCATCTCCATAGGATGCTAAGCGCGATGAGATATTTTTACCACTTCCCCTTCCATCACATGATAGTAGTTGTTCATGCTGCTTCCCTTGAGGAACCAGAGATCTGTGTCCTTGCGTATGAGAAAGGTTTGGACAGAAAATTAAATAGGGGGATTAATTTAAAGGACAAAGATTTGTATATTTTTTGGCTCAAGAACACGACCTCAATATTTTTACCACAAGAATAAACATCTTTTAAAAATTATTCATAAGGACAAACATTTTCAAAAATTATTCATAAGGACAACAAAACTGCTACCGAGCTAAAATTGATACCTAAAAACTGCTACCGTTAACTACAAACTGATACCTAAAAATTGCTATCATTAACTAAACTGATACCTACAGAAAGTTGTCATTCAGGATAAAATACTGAAGGTCTGTCCTTTAGGCTAAATAGCAGTGAAATTTTGTCATTGACAATAATTTCCCGAATTTAGATACCAGGTGATAGCATTTCTGATCTTATTCAGTTGAAAATGATGAAGACAGAGATGAATTGTCTTATCTAGGATCTTAAAAATATTTTCAGTGTTATATTAGACTTCGATGAGATTCACTTAAGCACAGTTTGGAATGGACATGTTTACGCTGTCTAAACCCATTACCAGAGGGACTGTTCTGAAACTTGATCACTAACAAAGAAACCTTCTCCAAGTGAAATACTACATAATCACTATCATCTTAAATTTAATGAAGATGATTATCAAAGTGTTGTTAGAATAAATGAAATACAAGAGTGCATGTTTCCATCATTTTAAATTTGGTCGGCTTTGAGATGGATAAATACATTCTAAATTTTGTCCATGCCAAGGATCTTGATAAGTAAAACAGAGCTCCAAAATGCTTTGAATTACGATAATATGGGGCAGTATGACATTGGCATGGCCAAACCTGCTACGTACAAGTCCTGGAAGAAAAGAAAAAAAATCCATAGTTCTCTCCAGGATTGAAGATTCTGTAAAGGTGAGTAATTGGTATCACATATAAGTAATACAGGATTATTGTAACACTGTAATGTGTGCAAAAATTACTGGATTCCAAAGATTTTGAGTGTGTATCAGTAATCATTTTGTTATTACACAGGAAACCTGCTTAATATATAACGTAACTCATTTTTCTGAATTGTAGCTACTGATATTAGTTTTCGCTACTGATATTAGTTTTCCAACTCTCTCCTCTTTTTTTTTTCAGAAATGGTGGCAGAAAAATTTGGATATACAACACAAGTTCTGTTACTTATTTACCTCAAACACATAGAGAAGAAAAATCCAGGTTGCTTGCTGGACTCATTTGTTACCAATCATACCAAATATGGTAAGCTTCATGTTTTACCACATACTTAAGGTATTCATATCTGATTTCTGTATTGGAGCTAGAAACTTTTCAGACTAAAATTTAATGTCTTTGATGATATATTTGAAAGCAATAACTTTTTAAGTAATTGATGTAAAATTGCAACATTACTTCAGTATGTGATCGCTAAGTGGAGAGAAATTGTGGGTAAGTTTTGAGGAGGCAGCTGAAGGTATAAAACATGATTAAAAAACATATTAAACATCTGGGGGTAGAGCCGTAGAGGTTTCATTTGCAATATCGAGGCAAATGACTAATTACTGTTTTAATGAACTAAATGTCCAACTATAACTTGATTTACTGTTAGCACACGTCATCTAGTTAACTTTTATTAGGTGCAAACTTGGCATACATGAAAAAAGTAATCTTAAAATCATTTTGTTGCATTAAAACTGTAATGACAGTGGACTATATATATTATTTATGGATTTTTCTCCAATATAGGACTTCAAAATCCGCTAATGGCTTGTTGTGGCTATGGTGGGCCTCCAAGCGTAACAACAAAGACAGTATGACATGCTGGCAACTGAATATCTCACATTGTCCAACAGGGTCAAGATAAACGAGTTGGGATGGAGTACAATATACTAAAGCTGCTAATGAAATGAGTGCAATCATGGTTATGGTTTTTTGACAAATTTTCAAAAGACGTTGGTTTTTCAAACTATTGACATAAATATGCTAGTTTACAACTATTTGCAAATTTAGGTTAGTTTCGGCCAGCCCAGCGATAATCATTTCTAAAATAAAATACGAGACGCATTTGTGAAATGCGTCTCTTATAATTTACACTGACGCATCTACCAAATGTGCCAGGGTAAATTTTTCAATCTAACACAAAAAGAATTGGCAGGACGCATTACGCATGTGCGCCCATGTAATTTTGTACAACCACAATTCCGAAATGCGCCCCGTGCTGTGTATATACAAAGGCAGACAGCCTTACTTCCTCACTTCACTCTGTTCCATCCTTTCATTCAAAATCCCTAAAACCCCAAATTTTCTAAATTCTCAAGCCCAACATCAATTGCAATTATTTCTTCATCAAATCTGCTAAAAAATGGAAGGACCTTCATCATCTTCTCAAGTTAGAGGTATAATCTTCAAATTAGAAGTATACACCTTTGTTTGTATATTGAAATTTTGTTTGTTCAAATTAGAAGTATACACCTTTGTTACAAGTAATTTGTTCAAATATAGGAATTTAGTTTGTACACAGAATTTATGAATTGAATTAAAGTCTCAAATGTTTTTCAAATTTAGTTTGTTTTGATCAAATTTAGTTTTATATCTTTAAAATGAACATTGAAGCAATTACGTTCAATTACATCAAAACAATTACATTCAAGTATGATCTTCATTGGAATTTAGTTTGTTCAAATTTAGTTTGTTACAAATAATTTGTTTAAATTTGTATTCAATTGCATGATATTCACATTTGAACGTTTTTTTCTTATAGAGTTGTTACCCGGTCCCGTGAATGCAAGTATTTTGTATCTTCAAAATGAACATCGAAGCAATAATATGAACTTGATGCAGGTATTTTTTTTAAAACATCTGTGCTACATTAGAATGTTTTTTATTTTTACTAATTCCACTTTTTTTCTTTTTGTTCGTTTTTGAATGTGTAAAGTGATGAGCCACTTGAGTGTCATGATCATTCAAGCAAATTAAAATTCATCAAGTCTAATACTCCAAGAGTTCAACTTGCATTACAAAAATGAAATTTAGGGAAATATCTAGATTGGGCTTTTTCAAAATAGATCATGCGCTAATTACTTCATTGGTAGATAGAAGGAGACCCGAGACTTCAACCTTCCATTTTCCTACTAGTGAAATTACCATCACATTAGCAGATGTTAGTTGTCTTCTAGGTGTTACAGTAGAAGGAAATCCTGTTAGTATTAGACAGCTAAGTAATTACGAAGATATTTGTCAACATTATTTAGGTGTGGTTCCACCTCGAAGTGAGATAAGAGGTGCAACAATTAAGTTGACATGGCTTCGCGATATGTTTGCAGATGAGCCATCACTTGATGCTTCAGATGTAGAAATTGAATACCATGCAAGAGCTGTTATTCTACATTTGATATATTGTCATCTATTTTCCGATCATTCTAAAGGACGAATAAACCTTTTTTGGTTATTGTTTTTGCGAAATTTGGATGAGTGTGCACGATGTTCTTGGGGCAGTGCTATATTGGAAACATTATATAATGAGTTAACAAATGTTACAATCATGAAATCCAGATCGATTGTTGGTTGTCTCTCACTTTTACAGGTATAATATGCATGGATATATTTGTTATATACTCATATATAATATTTAATTCTAATGTATTCAAATTTTTGATTGATTTTACAGCTTTGGGCATGGACACATCTTCCCATTGGTCGTCCAAATGTGACTTCATCCATGCAGATCGACAGAACATTGCCTTATAATGCAAGGTAGTTAATTTCCAACTACATTTACATGTGTGTATTTTTGTACTAATAAAACTCTAATCGTATAACTATTTATATAGATGGTTTGGTTTAAGGAGTTGGGATGAGTCTCCAAAGCAAGTGATCACTTACTATCGCGACCAGCTCGACATGTTAACAGATGAAGCTGTTATATGGAATCTGTATACATAGGATGTGCTAGTCGATTTCTGTAGATATGTCTAAGTGGAATGCATAGTTGGCTTTGTAAGACACCTATAATATGCACGCGAGATGTAGAAATTTATAATCATGATCGAGTGATGCGACAGTTTGGTCTTCAACAACACATATTGATCCATGCGAACCAAAGCCGGATTTGGAGTTTGCTATCATCCAGTGGAACGATAGACATAACCGTATCGTACACCAACAGTTTCATACCATTCCTATTTCGAGATACATGAGTTGATACTTGTTGATTACTTGAAGATTCATTGTTGCATATCACACTTCTCACGAACGAGCATAACCGCTCGTGCACCGCTTGAGCGAGATGTGGTAAATCTTCACATTATCGTGATATTTTTAGTTCGTTCACTTGAATTATGTTTCTAATTTGAATAAATAACTACAACTTGTAGGTCGATGTATTAGAGACGGTAAGAAGAGGTTTGGACGATATCGGACATAGTAGAGTACCCAAACGAGAAGTCCAACCACGGTGTCTTAATTTGAAGAAACTCATTGACACGCTCCTTTTGCAAATCGATTAACACGGCCAAGCTCTTCCGAACAAACTATGGGGACTAGAGAGCGAAGAACTAAAAGAAGGCAGGATACACACCAATCGCTACCCGCTGGACCTTCTCAACCCCCACCTACTCAAGACGATCCAACTCAACCATGAGTATTCCTATTTTTAGTTTACTATTAGTTTGCTTTTGGAAACGAACTATAACTTCTACTTTAATTTGAATGTATTTGAATTTTAATTATGTTATGCTTGAATTTATTTAATGTTAGTTTTATTTGTTGGCTTTTATATAGATAAACATTTTCTATTATTCAAAATTGTGCATTTGGATTTGAATTTTGTGTATTTGGATTTGGATTGTTTGGTGAAGGTTCCTGTCCAGGTTTGGACCTGAGATTTACACTGGCGCATTTGGCAGATGCGCCAGTGTAAATTATAAGAGGTGATTTCATTAATGCGCTCCATTTTTTTTTATTTAGAAATGGCCAGCTCATTGCTGAGCTGGCCAAAAGTAGCCTAAACTTGCAAATAGATTGCAAACTAGCCTATTTATGCCAATAGTTTGAAAAACCAGCCTCTTTTGAAAATTTGTTCCTTTTCAAAATGAGATTTAAATCATAAAGCTTAAAATTAAAATCTAAACTGTACTAAATCATGAATTCACAACAGGGACAGCGGTAGGAATTAATTGAAACTTCAACGCATCTTTGGCCAACTTGATTCGATGGAAAGATAAGCTAGTACATCATTCCATCATAATCGTGCAAGCAAAAATTGATTGGATTGGCATATTTTCTAGTACTATATGTTCAATATGTTGTTTGCTTGATTGCCTCTATATCAGAAAATATTATTACTTTTTTATTTTACCGTGTTAGTAGCAATATAGATTCAATTAATGAATTTATATGCTTATATAGACCCGTTAAAATATGATCCACCTCATCAATCCAACTCATTTGTCCTAATTATAAATGGATTGGGCCAATCCATTTATGACCTTTATTAAATGGGTCATGGGTTCGATTGATCCATTTTTAAATGGGCTATTAATGGGTAATTCATTTACCCATTTATTAAAAATATAAATTTAAAAGCATAAATTTTGAAAATAAGAATGTTGAAATTTTGAAACTTTTCTCTCGGTCATCTTGTGAACATAACCGTAGTTTTTCAATAGTGACTAAAAGTTGTTCTTAGAAAATAATAGGCTACATCCTCATATTTGAACTTGAAGTCGCTGTTTTTTAGACCCAATAACTTCTTCATACTAATTCAGAATTAGGCTGGACTTTGATCGATGAACGCCTATCTAAATTACGAACAATATGCAACACTCGATATTTTATTTTATGAAAGCATGTTGTAGTTCTCCATGGTGACTAACAATTGTACTTTGAAAATAATAGACCACATCCTATATTTGAACTCTACCTAGGTAGAAGTCACTAGCTTTTTTGTTTGGACAACATTAACATCTGCATACTAACTCCGAATCGGATGAGACGTCAAGTGATCAACTCCCGTATAAATTACGGACAGTACAAAACACTTGCATACTTTATCATTTGAACGCACATTATAATTCTTCATGGTGACTAACGGCTGTACTTAGAAATAACAGACCACGTCCCATATATGAACTCGCCTAGGAAGAAGCCGCTATTTTTTGTTCGAATTATAGCAACTTCTGCATACTAACTTGGAATCAAGCGAGACATCAACCGATGAACTTCAACATAAATTACGAACAATATGAAATACTTGAATACTTTATCTTGCGAACGCACACCTTATTTATCTAGGTGACAAACAGTTGTACTTAGAAATAACCTGCTACATCATCATATTTGAACTCCCTCCAAGAAGAAGCCGCTATTTTTTCAGTCGAACTGTAGTAACTTCGGCATACTAAACTCGGAATCGGACGAGATATCGACCGATGAACTCCTATATAAATTACAGATAATGTAGACCACTTGGATACTTTATCATGTGAATGCATACCCTAGTTCTCTATAGTGACTAATGGTTGTACTTAAAAAATAACATGCTATATCCCTATATTTAAACTTCGTCCAGGCAGAAACACTATTTTTTCGCTTGGATTGTAGTAACTTCTTCGTATTAAGTTAGAATCAGGCGAGACTTCAGCCGATGAACTCTCACCTAAATTACAAACAATTTGGAGCGCTCAGATATTTAATTTTGTGAATGCACATTGTAGTTTTCCATGGCGATCAACAATAGTACTTAGAAAATAATAGGCTATATCCTCATATTTGAATTTCGTCTAGGTAGAAGCCACTATTTTTTTTGTCCAGACCGCAACAAATTCTTCACACTAACTCGAAATCAGGCGATACTTTGACAGATCAACTCCCACCTAAATTACGGATAATATGGAACACTCGAAAACTTCATCTTGTAAACGCTTTCTGTAGTTCTTCATGGTGACCAACGTTTGCACTTAGCAGATAACAGACTATGTTCTCATATTTGAATTTTGATAAAAAATTAGGATTAAAATTTTAAATCTTAAATTTTAAAATTTTAATTTTTATCGAAATTCAAAACGCAAAAACAAGAATTAGAATTATTTTAAATCTATTTGTTTTTTATTTGTCAAATCAAATTTAAATATTTAAATGAATAAAATGGACAACCCGCTTATTACATATGTTGTGTTACATCGACCCCCCTATTAAATCCATATATCAGTAACATTCTTCAAAATGTTGAGTCTACCACTTGGGCTTTTGTACTTTGAATATTTGGTCATGAGTATGTATCAGTACCGATTCATTAAAAAGATCATTCCGCCCTTGAAGTTTCAATGTTAAGGCTAAAGTAATTCTAGGGAAATACAGGTGTTGGTCAAAGACCATGGATTGGTACTGATCCATGAATGTATCAATATTGATCCATGATGGCTCGAGATTTGGTCCAAAATCGATCTGGTCTTCCTCCTGTCATTACGGATCATGTTGACTAATTATTTCAAACCGGATCCAATGAGTATTTTGGTTTGGAACAACACAAATCACCTATAAATAGCCATGAGATTTTTGGCACTTTTATCAACTTTGCCAGGGAAGATATTGCCAAATTCAAGAGCTTATCATTGTATTTTGGTATTCTTTATTACTTAGGTAGTTATAGCAAAAAGTAATCAATAAAATAAATAAAGTGGTCATAGGACGGTGATTCGTCGTACCACTATAAAAATTTCGCATGTTCTTTCTTATGTTTCTCTTTGATTTCTTTCGTTTTAATTTTAGCTCGACCTTTTCTATCGATGAGGGTACTAATCTAAACTAAAGGCTAACATTTTATGATACTTTCATTGAGATCTTGAAGATCGAGGCTGGATCTTAGTCGTTACTAGGATTTGAAAAATCTCAAAAATGGGCCTGATAGACGATGAGATCGAAAAGGAGTACTAGTAAGATCGCGATTGATTAAGAACCCGTTGGAGCGAACAATTGAGACAGTGATGGATCAACGTAGTCTCCACCAGATGTGGTGATGAAGCAAGAGTTAGAGATGTAATGGTTGCGATGGAAAAGAAGATGGGAATGATGCAGAAAACAAACATGGAAGAATCACAAAGGCAATTTGCATTTGTAAAGCAACCATAATGAGAAAGATCTTGCCCTAGGGATCATAGAGATAAAAAGAATCTTCATTCGAATCAAGGAAAGGAAGTTTTGCTAATTTGCAAAGACCCATAAGGGAAAAGCTTGAGATGGAGGTGTAGAGAATGGCAGAAAGCAAAATAAATAAATCGAAGTTGAAGAATCGACCCCTCTAAGATCAGTATCGATCCATCAAGAAAGCATGGTGATGATGGAGGTGCTTCTAGAGGCGATGATGTTGATACTGGTTAGGCCGTAAGTCCCGTGGATGGAAAACTGGAAGAAATACTAAAAGAGATGTGAAGTATATGTTTTGTCTGATGATAAAAAATGTGCATTTATATTTGATTTACTTTTATATAGTGTGTTACATATAAAATATCAAAAAAAACATAATTTCATCTTCAATCAACTTGTCATCTATTTTCTTTCATAAGCTTGGTGTACACGTGTCACATATCAAACACATGTGTACTTTACTTGTAAATTATAACATATGTTAGTTATTGTCAAATGTGAGATATTGTGAAACATTGCAATCAAATTCTGTTTGATGTTAATAAATATGTGATTGTATTTAATGTGTTTATTTATTGCTGTGTATTTGTAAAATTATAAGAGCTTTGTTTTTTTGGTTTCAAATTCGGTTAACGAGTCCTAACTTCGTATTTTTATGCAAAAGAAATAGGAAAATTATATTTTAACATGCAAAAATGATAAATAGCCCTTCGAGAAAAAAATGAAAATAAGCTTCTAATTCTACCGAGTTTCCCTTCTCCCAAAAAGCCCATCCACACAAGGCAAGCATGTGGTGCTCTAAAGGGCACCACAGGCACCACGCAGTTGCCCTGCATTGCACCTTTAGGGCGCCACACAATTGTCTTGTGTGTTGCTCTGAATCCACCATGAAGTTTCTCCACATAGTGGAAAAAGAATTTGGGAAAAAATAAAACATAAATTTAAGAAAAAATAATCAAAGGGTCATTTTCTTCCTTAAATTTGGAGGCAATTCAGCATTTTGGCAAATTCGCCAAAGAAATATCCATATACTTCGAATGAAAACACGAAATATTAGTTGCTCATGCAATAAGAGGGCACAACAAATAACGGCTTGTTCGGTTGCTAAACAAGCCACGGAGCAAGCAGGTGTGGCTTGTTCACTTCACCGCGGCTAGTTGGTAGCTAGTTGGAGCTGTTATCGTGGCTGGTTTAGTGAACAAGGATTGGTTTTTATAACGGCAAAGTCTTTGCCATTATAAACTTATAACGACAAAGACTTTTCCTTCATAAAACATAGTCGTTGCACTGCAATGGGTACATTCCAATGCTCCAATTATCTCCTAGATTTTCCTCCACTTTATCTTCTCCTCCTTCCACACAACCTCATCATTTACTTCTTCGTCCTCTAGTACTGAAAATGTCTTCTTCATCCAAACGTTTCGGAAAAAAAATTATTAGTAAGAAACCCACTTGCAATCTGCATTCCACCAGATTTTCCAACCAATGCCCACCATACCAACAGCAAACATTTCGTCCATCACATGAATATGGATATTCGTTGTATTCAAGCTTTTCCTATAGCCAGCCTTACTAACCGCTCACTCCTTCTAACTTTCCTCCCATTTATTCCCTTGCCCCTACAACAATATTACTAACAACATTCTCCATTAGGCGCATACGACGATCATTCGTTGTACATGTCTTTGATGATGCAGAACGATTAAATGCAACATCATTATCTTAATGCGCAACAATCAGAGATTCGTGACCGTGAAGCAATACAGAATCTACAAAGGCAACTTTCTTATGCATACAATGCATCTGCTAATGAAGAAACTATTAATAGTTTGGGGGAGGAGGAAGTTGAAAACCAAGAGGCGGATGCAATAAATACCGAAGAATGTACTGAAGAAGCAACTACGGAGTTTCTTGCGCCGCCGAGCCAGAATATAACAAGAAGAAAAAGAAGTGAAAGTCCTTAAGTGGCATTTTCGATAGACGATGTAGAGGTTCACTTGCAATGGAGACAGAAGCAGGATTAAAAGACATTGAGGAGGAAAATGTCGAAGAGGAAGGAGCGATAGCTAACGGTAGACAAAAAGCAAGTTAACTTTACTTCTGAGCAGTTTGTTTCACTTGCTAAATCATGGACACATATTTCACAAGATAGCATTTTTGGCAATAATATGAAAGGTCGAAAATTTTGGAAAAGTGTTTTGGATTTTTACAACACCCTGGAACCAATAAAGAGAACATGGGGAATGCTCATAGGAGGTTATTGGGTTATGAACTCCACATGCCAAAACTATTTGGCAATACTTAGATTGCATAATAGGTAGCAAAGCGTTGTCACCCCTTATCACATTGTAAGTACAATATTGTTTTAAATTTCTGTGATATTCTAATGTGTTTGACTAGTTTTATATATTCATATACTTCTGGATTTGTCTTATAGATTGAAGATCACATAAGTCCTGTCAGCTACAGTATGGACAACCATTGAAATTTCAAAAGTGCTTTGAGCTTCTATCTAGTTTACAAAAATGGAAGAATCCGAACAACTCATGTTCAAGCAACAAAACAAAGCCAGAAGAATGAACAACTTTGATTCAAGTTCAGGAAGCGATCCAAGTTCACAGGAAAGATCTCCACTATATGGAAGCAGTGATGGACGACACCTCTTGGTAGAAATAACTCAATTCAGTTGGAGCAGCGCAGTGTAGGATTCTCTAGATTTGTAGGAACGTTAGAGACTTATGTTAGAGAAATAAGAGAGCATAGAGCCAACTTTTCATCTCAAAGAACCCACAATGAAGCTGAATTTCAGAAGGCTGTCATGGATGATCGAGAGTTCAGGAGACGAGCCCATAAGGAGAAGAAACCTTTAATGCAAGAGAAGAATTATACCAAACCGATGACTTATGATTTCAGTTCCCCTTACAGCAAGAACTAGTAATCAAGCAGTTGGAAACTTATAAGGAAGTTAGAGGCAGTGGAAGCGGAAGCGAAAGTGGCATATATAGGGATGAGTTTTAAATGTGCAGTTGCATTGTAATGGTTGATGTGTACTTGTGTTGAATCTTTGTAGCTTTTCTAAATATCTTTCGGTGTATATGTATATTGTTTTTGTACTTGATATGATTTTATTATACCATTATGTACTTTGAATTAAGGTCGTACATAATTTTATTAAACAAGTTCCATAATAATAGTACGTAATGGTCAACATACAAATCTTAAAACATAATACAATAAACAAACTTGCAAACATAAAACCTCATCAACATAATATAGTAAACAAACTAGCAAACACAAAACAAACTAGTAATATTGTAGAAATAACCTTTATAATGCATGCCTAAGGGTTCTTACTATTTCTTATTCTGTGTGCACACAAATGGTCCACCAACTAGTCACACAATTAGAAGTGTTCAACTTGATCTTCAATATGTTGTTACCATGGCAACATATTCCTCCATTTAGTTCATGTTTCTATCGGGTCTTTTGTTAGAACCCTGAAACATGTTCGGGTAACTAGTCTTTTGATTTTTATAACCACCTCTTTTCGGCTCTATAATCATATTATGAATCATTTACAAGCATACATAATTTCAAATAGAACTCTTGTGTTATGAAATCGAGCAGGATTTTGTAAAATCTAAAACCTTGCTTGCAAGACACATGTACTTCGATGTCCTTTCTGTAGCTTGCCACTTTTTCAGTGAAATAGCTTTCTTTGTCGTTTGTTGGTACTCTAAAGATATGTGTTAAAGTTCTCCACTTTGGGTAAATTATTGACTAGGTAATACCTGATTTGATGCTCGACATTACCAACTTTATATGTAACGTCTGTTGAAATTCCGTTAGACAGTTCAGAAAATGGGTATGACTGTTTTAAAACATTTATATCGTATAATGAACTTGGACTGCAAAGAAAGCATGCCAAACCCATAAATCATCGGTTGCAACCATTTCAAGGATCATTATCGGCACCTTTTTGTGTCATGTGAACATTGTTTTCCAACTCGCTGGACAGTTTTCCCATTCCCAATGCATGCAATCCAAACGTCCAAGCATACCTGGAAAACCCCTAGGTTCTCCTCTAGCCAGTATCCTGTTTACATCATTTGGTCTCAGTGTTCGTAAGTATTCCTCGCCGAACTATTCAATCACTATTTTACAGAATTCCTTCATGCACTCTATTGTTGTTGATGATGCGATTCTGAAATATTCATCCATATGATCACCATCTATTCCATAGCTTAATATATGTAAAGCAGCCGAGATTTTGATGTGGGGAGAATGTCTAGGTTCTAGTGCTCCATTTAGCGCATAAGTGAACTATGGTTTATTTTCATGAAGTTTAAGATAAATTTTAGAGAAAACATCTAGGCTCATCCAAAATCAATGGCAGAACAAATTTATATCGTATGTTGGATTGTCAATGAGGTATCCTTCATCAGCCTTTCATGTCCATCCTTATAGTTCCTCTTACATAGTCGGTCAATTTGTCCAGGTATATTACCACAACGGTTGCTCGAAGATCCTTCAACGAAAAAGTAAGATTATCCGACCGTTGCTTATTGAATTTGAAACTCTACCATCTTATCATCCATTTCTTGTTCATTGTGATATCTTTGGTTCATGTCTTGGTAGTACTTGTAGTATAGGTTAGGATCCATGGTTATCGAAAAGCAAGTAATTTGAGTTATTAGATGGTTTTAGTTTTCTGCAAAGGTGTGTTGGACTAGATCAAAATGCATGTATATATTACTGTAAGAGGCAATATATATGGATTACATAAAAACAGTATGGAAATGTAACAAAAATGATAGCATATAAAGTGTTGGAAAATAATGCAAGTGTACATGCTACAAAACAAAAAAAGACAGGCTATGATGTAAGGGTACATGCTATAAAACAAAAAATGATAGACTATAATGCAAGTGCACATGCTACAAAACAAAAAATGACAGGCTATAATGCAAGTGTACATGCTACAAAAAAAAAAAAAAAGTGTACAGCCTATAATGCAAGTGTATAGGCTATAAAGTATAAAGTGTGCAAGCTATAAAGTGTACAGGATGTAAATTGCTGACTAAAGGCTATAAAGTGTACATTTGCAGAGGCCATAATGACATGACAGTAATATGAGTGTATATGGCTACAGTGTATAGGCTATAAAGTGTACATTGCTACAGTTTTGGAAATGACATGATAGTAATGGCTACATTGTACATTTTCAAAGGCCATAATGGGCACAGTGTAGCTACAATGTTGGAATTGAAATGACAGTAATGGCTATGGTGTCCCTTTGTAGAGGCAATTGATTGGTTTCAAGTATCCCCATGATTACTACTTATACACTAAGTACTGACATGGGAGGTTCATAGTATTGCAAATGGAAAATCAGATATGGAATTGTTGAATCATGATTTTTCGATTCATGACAAAAATCTTAAACAATCAGTGATGAGACTATACGATCAAGCGACAAAAAGAGAATGAGATATGGTACTAAAACTACAAAGGAGATAAGACTTCAAAACTGAGTATAGTATGTTTATTTATTGAAGCTTTTAGTCTTAGAATTGTTAAAATCTATCCTCAAGTAGTTCACACAAAATCAAAGTTGTTTTAAAATTCAAATTCTTTAAAAAAGGTGTAAACTGTGCAATGACAACTAGGTCAATCGGCCGACCAAATACGACCAATCGACTGAACCTGTTTAGTTGCACAGGTTCACTCTGTTTTACACCATCTTTGATTATTAAGTTGACTGGTCATTTTTGTTCAGTCAACGAACGGTTCTAACAGCTATTTTTTCCAAAGAGACACTTCCATTTTCAAAGAGATACGATTCAATTTGAAGAGATATCGATGCATCTTTTGATCAAAACTCTTCATGAATAGTTGTAGCCGTTTATCTACTATATAAATACATGAGATTCACTTCTCAAATCACCGAATTTTATTTTGTTTTCTGACTGTACTCTCTACTATCTATCTCTGCATTCTACAAGCAATCACAATTTATATATTGCTTGAACCTCTGAAATAATTAACTTTTTCTTCGATTCAAAGCAATATTTTCCTTTCTAATCTTTACACACACAATATATACTTAAGGAAAAGATTACAGGAAGGTTGTACTATCAAAAAAAAATTAGTGTTATCAAGAAAACAAAGTGTCAAAACAATTTTATTGAAACTGTTGAAGTCCTGTAGTTTGTATCAGGCGGAAAAGTCCTTTTCGGTTGTTGTGGCAGAAAAATCATGTTCGGCTGTTCAGGTGTTGTTTACGTATTCCTTCGGGTTAAGTGAGCGGTTATTGAGTGTCTTGGACTGGACATAGAACGGGAAGTTCGAACTAGTATAAAAACTCCTGATGTACTTATTCTTATTTACTTTACTATTGTTATCTGTTTCCTCATTTAGATTATAATACATTCTGTATTACATGATCCTAAGTGTTAACTAGCTAGATAGTAGTCACTTTTATTTGGGATCGAAGCATTTTCATTTGGTACCAGAGCAAGGACATCCTATAATCGTAACACAGTTATTTGATATATATTTTTAATATGGATAATAACACCAATTCTAGCATTAACATTACCTCTAGTTTCACTAAAGGTCGGTCAACTGCTCGACCACCACTATTTAATGGTCTTAACTATAATTACTGGTCGACTAGAATGATAATATATATGCAAGCTAATGGTTTTGAAACCTGGAATATGACCCAAAAGGAATATACCATACCAACAGAGGATCTTTCAACTTGGACTACTACACAAAAAACTAATGCCACTTCAATTGCTAAAGCTATGAACATTTTATGTTGTGCATTAGAAAAAAATGAGTTTAATAGAGTCAGTATATGTACAACTGCTTATGAGACATGGAGAACTCTAAAAGTAACTCATGAAGGAACTTAAAAAGTCAAACAAAGAAAAATCTCTATGTTGAATAATCAGTTCCAAAATTTCAAATGAAATCAAACGGAAGTATAAATGACATGCACTCTAGATTTCAAGATATATATATATCACTCACTATTGGCATATATATATATATATACATATATATATATATATATCACTCACTATTGGCATTAGGAGAATTTTTTTGGACTTTGATATAGTATCAAATATCCTAAACTCTTTAACGGATGAATGGGAAAGAAAGGTCCTAGTCATTGAAGACGCAAACGATCTTTCCACTATGAAACCAGAATAGTTAATAGGAAATCTAATGTCATATGAAGTAAATTTGCAGGCAAAGAAAGTTCAAGCACATGATAAGTAGAATCTAGATTGCAAGTAGAAAAAGATGATTCTGACTCAGATGAAGAGGATATGGAACTTATTGCTAAAAATTTCAAATTTTTTTTGAAATTAAAAGAGAATAACAAGTTTAGGAGTTACAAAAATAACTCTAACAACAACAATAATAGCAATAAACCATCATCTTCTATCATGGAATGTTATGAATGTCATAAAAAGGGTCATACGAAGATAGATTGTCCAGAGAAATAGAAAAATAAATTCAAGAAGGAATATTCAAAAAGAAAGCATTTTCAGTAACATGGAATGATTCAGATTCTTCTTCATCAGAGAGTGTCAGTGACAGTGACACAGAGCAAGCAAATGTATGCATCATGGCTACAAGTGATGATGTAAGTGAACTAAGTTTTGAAGATTTGGTTGAAATTAATTCAGAACTATTGAATTTTGTAAAACAAACTAAAAAGAAAAATAAGGAGTTACAAGGAAAACTAAATAGATCTGAATTAGAAATTAGTATGCTAAGAGATGAAAAGAAAATTCTAGAAGAAGAACTTGAAAAATCTAAAGAATCTAATTCTAATTTAACATCTCATCTTTCTAGGATAACTCAGGAATTAAAAATTTAAAAGAAAAAAAATGATGATTTATCAGTTGAAATTAATGATTTAAAGTCTAACACTAAAGTATTAGAGTTAGAAGAATCTAATCTCAATACTAAGTTAGAAGATATTAATAAAAATATTTCTAACTTTAATAAAGGACGAGGAAATATTTCTAAAATAATGGAAAATTCTCAGTCTACTTCAAATAAAATGAGACTAGGATATAAGAAAATTGAAAATCCAAAGAAATCTGGAAAGTTTAAAAGTAAGTTTAAAAACAAAATTAAGAAAGGTACTAAGAAAACAGTTTCTAAAGATTTTAAAACTATTAAAATATGGATTCCTAAAACAAATAATAAATTAATTAGGAATTAGCATATCAAAAAATTTATGGAACATGTTCATAAAAATAAGGATTATATTTATAAAGGGAATTCTGTACCCTCTTGGGTTTGTTTTTTCCTAAGACCTAACTCTTAGGACCCTAAAAAGAAAAGTAGGTACCAATTTAATCTTTATTTTTTGCAGGTACCACTTAAAAAGAGAGGAAAATGGATTTTAGATAGCGGTCGCTCGAAACACATGACTGGTAGTAAGGACATGTTAACAAACATTGTCTACTCAAACGGAGGATCGGTCACTTTTGGAGATAATTCAAAAGGTTATATCATCGACAAAGGCGATGTGAGCAATAACGGTATCTCTTACTTACCTCTCATTTATGATGTTTTATTAGTTAAAAACTTAAAACATAATTTATTGAGAATAATTCAATTATGTGATAAAGGTTTAAATATATCCTTTTTAGAAAATAAATGTAATATTTCTGATAAAAATCAAAATTTAATTTTTTAAGGTATAAGAGATAGAAATATTTATATTTTAAATATGAATATAAATTATAACACAAGCATGTGTTTAGTAGCTACAGAGAATGATTCTTGGCTATGGCACAAAAGATTTTGCCATATAAATATTAATACTATTAATAAAATGGCTAAAAATAAACTTATTAAAGGACTACCTGATATGAAATTCAAAACTGATAATATTTGTGATGCATGTCAGTTAGGAAAATTAACAAAGTATACTTTTAAATCTAAGAAAATCATATCTACAACACAACCACTTGAACCACTACATATGGATCTCTTTGGACCTACTCAAGTTCAATCTATTAATCACAATAGATATGTGTTTGTCATTGTAGATCACTTTTCAAGATATACATAGACTATTTTCATGAAACACAAAAGTAATACTTTTGATAATTTTAAAATTTTTGCAAAAAGAATTCAAAATATAAAGAATTTGAAACTTAAAAATATTAAAAGCGATCATGGAGGTGAATTTGAAAATGAAGCTTTCAAACATTTTTGTAACAAAAAAGGAATTAATCATAACTTTTCTTTTCCTAGAACACAACAACAAAATGGAGTTGTAGAAAGGAAAAATAGAATATTACAAGAGTGTGCAAGATATTAAATGGGAGCACTCTACCTAAGCATTTCTGGGCAGAAGCTGTTGCAACTACTTGTTATGTTTTGAATCTTGTTTCTATTCAATCACTAATAAAACATACCCCATATGAACTTTTAAATGGCAGAAAACCTAATATATCATATTTCAATGTTTTTGGTTCAAAATGTTTTATACTTAACACTAAAGATCAGTTTGGCAAGTTTGATCCAAAATCCGATGAAGGAATATTCATAGGATATTCGAAAAGAAGCAAAGCTTATCGAGTTTTTAATATAAGAACTAAATTAATCGAAGTAACTCTTCATGTTTCATTCGATGAAAATGTCAAAAATCTCTTCTCAAATTACAAACAAGAAAAATAATTCAAATAAAATTCTGACAAATAATCCAGAAGATGATGATATTATTTTTTAAAATAGTAACATTGATAATACTAGAGAAAATGAAAATATTGTTCATAACGAAAATGTTGTAGTATCTCCTCCAAGAATTCTTAGAGATCACCCTATTCAAAATATACTTAGAGAAGTAAATTCAAATGTAAGAATAAGACATCAATTAAATCAAATGGGCCATATAGCTTTTCTCTCTAATATAGAACCTAAAAAATATTAAGGAAGCCTCCACTGATGACTATTGGATTATAGCTATGCCAGAATAGCTAAATTAATTTGAAAGAAATGAAGTTTGGGAATTAGTTCCTAGACCAAGTGATCAATCCGTCATTGATACAAAATGGGTTTTCAAAAACAAAGCTGATGAACAAGGTAAAATAACTAGAAATAAAGCTAGATTAGTAGCACAAGGATATAATCAAGAAGAGGGAATAGACTATGAAGAAACATTTGCTCCTATCGTGAGATTAGAAGCTATACGTATTCTATTGGCTTTTGCATGTTTTCATAACTTTAAGTTATATCAAATGGATGTTAAAAGTGCTTTTCTAAATGGATATATAAAATAAAATGTCTATGTTGAACAACCTCCTCTTTTTACTCATGAAAAATTTCCAGAACATGTTTATAAACTTAAAAAACATTATATGGTTTAAAACAGGCACCTCGTGCTTGGTACGACCGACTTAAAAGCTATCGAATAGACTATGGTTTTGAAATTGGAAAAGTTGATCAAACTTTATTTATTAAGAAAACTAAACAAGATATTTTAATTATACAAATATATGTCGATGATATTATATTTGGTTCAACAAATGAAAAATTATGTCAGGAATTTTCAACTACTATGACAAATGAATTTGAAATGTCACATATGGGAGAACTATCATACTTTCTTGGACTACAAATCAAACAATTGCAAAATGGCATTTCTATTAATCAAGAGAAAAATTGTAATAATCTAATTAAACGATTTGGTATGGAAAACACTTCTGCCAAACCAACTCCCATGAGTACAACTATACATCTCGACAGAGATGAAAATGGTATGAGTGTCGACCAAAAACTATAGCGTAGCATGATTGGATCATTATCTTACTTAACTGCTAGTCGACCTGACATTATGATGAGTGTTTGTTTATGTGCTCGATTTCAAGTAAATCCTAAAGAATCACATATGCGAGCAGTAAAACGTATAATTCGTTATCTTAGCAAGACCAACAATTTAGGACTGCTTTATCCGTTGAATTAGTATCCTATAGTGATGCCGATTTCGAAGGAAGTCGGATAGATAGAAAAAGTACAAGTGGAACTTGTCATTTCATCGGACGATCCTTAGTATCTTTGTTTAGCAAGAAATAAAACCACGTTTCACTATCGACATGTGAAGCAGAATATATATGTGCAGCTTTAGCATGTGCTTAAGTAATCTACATGCAACAAACATTGCAAGATTTTGATATAAAATTAAGTAAATCTATAATATATTGTGATAACATTAGTGTAATAAATTTATCTAGAAATCCTATCAATTACTTACAAACTAAACATACTGACATTCGTCATCATTTTCTTCGTGGTAATATTGAGAAGGATATAGTAAATTTAGAATTTGTAAATTCTGAAAACTGATATTTTCACTAAATCACTCAATGAATTTTTTTTTATAATACTAAGAAGAGAACTAGGTATAATTTCTTTAAAAGAATTATAAAATTTCTATAATGAATTTTTAAATGTTTTTTCTTTGTTGGTACTTGAACTCAGCACCTTTAGCTTGGAAATCCTATATCTTTACCATTTCACCATTTGTTGTTTCACAACTAATTTTATTATACATTTTCCTTATCTATTTTCACTCTTCTTATGGATAATTCTCAACCGTGAAAATTTTGTTCGTTTTCATCCTCTAATTAATTTCCCGGTTATCCTTTATTCCATCTACCTATTACTATTTTTTATCTTCTTATTATTATAAGTACTTGAACAGTTTTTCCTTATCTCTCCATCATAATCATATATTATTCCATACTAACAACAATGTCCTCCCAAAACAACTCTCCATATGGCTCTGAATATTCCCCTATCGATTTCTCAGCACCTTCTTCTTGATCATCAAATTTACCTACACCTACCCCATATCATGAACCAGCCAGACTATCCAGCTATCATACTGGTCATACTCCAAAAAAAAAAGAATGCACATCGTTTTTTGTTCTTTGGTTCTCCATTAACAAAGCAAAAAATTGATGATTCACATCATTATCAAGGGGAATCAATAGCAATTCAACGTGAAATGTACTACGAACAGAAGATGAATTCAAAAAGATTTAGTTTTCTAGAACAACTTGGATGGAAATTCTATGGGTCATCTTCATCTAATGTTCATCAACCTTTCTTATCATCAGTCACCACAACCTCCTCCCGTGTCTTCAAATTCATGGGAACATGAAAAGTCTGCTTTAAAACCAAACAAAGAAAAGACTAAAGTAGAACCAGAAGATTGCAAGACTCCGCATTCATCCACTTCTTTTTCTTCCTCTAACTTAGTCTTATTTTTAATTATTTCACTCTATTTTGGTATGCTTCATTGTTTAATATATTGAATATATTTTAATCTATTTGTTAACGCATGCAAAAAAATTGATAATGCTGCTAAAAGAGGATTCATTTGACTGACTATATACGACCAATCGACTGAATCTGAAAACTGAGAGTTTCATTATATTGATCATTCGATTGACTTTATTCGACCACTCGACTGAAATTGGAAACAGAATATTTCGGGATATTGATCAGTCGAGTGACCATAAACGACCAGTCGACTGAATGACTAAACTGAACATAGTACTTCTGTTTCACCTACTCTTTACCCTACTAACTTACCATCTTCTTTTTCATTCTTCAGTTTTACTTTCCCTCTTCAGTTTTTCAAAACCCTAGCTCTCAAAATTTTCAAATTCCTTTACTCAGTTATAATTTCAAATGGCTCTAAGACAACCTAAACGATCTAGACAAGCCTCATCCTCTACCTCTGAGCCAATTGGCACCCAAATTGCTCAATGGCTTTATGATGCTACAGCTGTTCAAAGATGGAACCAAATGAAGAAAATTTGTTTTCTCGAAGGACCATTTGTTGTGTTTCCAGAATTTTCTTTATATAGAATTCAAGAGCTTGCAAGAAGAAGTCGTCTAGAATCTCATCTTGACCACAATTAGAACAATCTCAAAATTAATCATACTATAGTAAAACTCCTTGATGTAAATTTAAATTTAGGTTATCAAAATTCCCGAAATCGTGACAATTACGTATGGAGTTTAGTTTATGGTCAACAAATATTCTTATCATTTGATAGAATTTGACACATTCTCCACACACCAACTAATGGTATTCCGTTGGAAGTTATAAATGTTCCTATAGGCAAACGAGATGAAGTAAGTCATAGGTTTTTGGAAGATGACGTGACTGCACTAAAATCTATCACCTTACGCCCTACAGCTCGAATTATGCATCGAGCCTTACTGCGTACAATTCTTCCTCGTACCGGTTCTTATGAGCTTGTATATCCAGAAAATTATAGGGAATTATATGCAATTTGGCGGGATGTCCAAATCAATTGGCCTAAGCTTATTCTTGACGAGTTCTTGTCTTTTAACCAAGGTTGAATGATCATCATCTATTACGGCGAGTATATTATGTAGTTACTTATGAACCTACAGTTCCTATTCTGAAATCCGATACCTCCATTCCTAAAACTCTAAATAGCCGCACAATTAGTCTAATGAAACCTACAGTTCCTATTCCGAAATCCGATACCTCCATTCCTAAAACTCTAAATAGCTGCACAATTAGTCTAATGAAATTGCCTCCTAGACCTCTCACTATCATGTCTTTCCAAGAATGGCAATCATAACCTCGTCAACAAGCTGCTACTCCACAGCAACAAAGAGATGACATTCGTACACCAACACCATCCTAAAGCACCTGAGAATCCATTGATCTACTTGTGCGAAATCAAGTCATTTTGGATTCTTGCATCAAAAATCTCGACAAAAAGATCAACAAGAAGTTTGACAAAATTAAAAGCTTTCTCGGGATTTTATGGGATGCAATCTCTTGTTCCTCTTCCACAACTATGGACACTTCACATCGTGATCTGGGTAAACATTCAGCTCCTTGCTTTACTAGGTTAACATCCAAAGAACACAAAAGTTCTGACATAAGTGGAAATGGGGGTAGCAGACAATTTATGGAAAGTTCTTCAAGAGGCAGAGGACCAATGCAAGTGGAAGAAGAAACAGAATATGACTCTTATGAGTGATATTGATATTTCTTGGTGATAGTTGGTTATTTTTTTTGTGAATGTTGTATTATTAGTTCACAATAATAAAATTATTGTTTATTTCCTTTTTGTCGATGACAAAAGGGGAGAAATTTGTATGACTAACCATTTTTTGCAGGATTAGATATGTCGCCAGATATTCAGGGGGATACATATATAATTTCCGTTGTATATTTCTTAAAATATAGTATCATCTAAAAGAGGTTGTCATCAATCAAAAAGGGGAAGAATGTTGAATCATGAGTTTTTGATTCATGGTAAAAAGCTTAAACAATCAGTGATGAGGCTATGCAATCAATCGACAAAAAGAGAATGAGATATGCTACTAAGCTACAAAGGAGACAAGACTTCAAAACTAGTATAGTATGTTTATTTATTGAAGTTTTTAATCTTAGAATTGTTAAAATCTATCCTCAAGTAGTTTACACAAAATCAAAGTTGTTTTAAAATTCAAATTCTTTAAAAAAGGTGTAAACTATGCACTGACAACTAGGTCGGTCGAATGACGAAATATGACCAGTCGACTGAACCTATTCAGTTGCACAGGTTCACTCTGTTTGACACCATCTTTGATTATTCAGTTGACTTGTCATTTTTGATCAGTCGACTGAACGATTCTAACAGCTATTTTTCCTGAAGAGACACTTCAATTTGCAAAGAGATACGATTCAATTTGAAGAGATATGGCTGCATCTTTTGATCAAAACTCTTCATGAATAGTTGTAGCTGTTTATCTATTATATAAACACATGAGATTCACTTCTCAAATCACCGAATTTTATGTTGTTTTCTGACCATACTCTCTACTAATATCTCTGCATTCTACAAGCAATCATAATTTATATATTGCTCGAATCTCCAAATTAATTAACTTATTCTTCTATTCAAAGCAATATTTTTCTTTCTAATATTTACATACACAATATATACTTGAGGAAAATATTATAGGAAGGTTGCACTATCAAAGACAAATCAGTGTTATCAAAAACACAAAGTGTCAAAACAATTTTATTGAAACTTTTGAAGTCCTGTAGTTTGTATCAGGTGGAAAAATCCTCTTTGGTTGTCGAGGCGGAAAAATCATGTTTAGATGTTGTTTACCTATTCCTCCGGGTTAAGTGATGGGTTATTGAGTGAAATTCCAAAAGGAAGTCTAGGACTAGACGTAGAACAGGAAGTTCGAACCAGTATAAAAACCCCTAGCATGCTTATTCTTATTTACTTTACTATTATTATCTCTTTTCGCATTTAGATTATAATACATTCCATATTACACGATCCTAAGTGTTAACTAGCCACATATTAGTCACTTTTATTTGGTATCAAAGCATTTTCATTTGGTATTAGAGCATTTTCAGGACTCCCCATGATTATTTGGTGTTGATCAAAGCTTATATTCAAGCCGATACAAGGCACATGGAAGAGGAGGTCGATGAAGATTTTTGGATCACCCTCAATGAAGCTTACAACAATCATCCAGAATGTAGGCTAAGAAGATGAAATCTGGATACTAGAAGTACATTCGTTACATTTACTAGAGCTTGCATGAGGTATCAAAGGATTTTAAACGAGGTCTAACGAGACAATGTTTTTCAAACAAACCGATAAACTTTTGACTCCCTGCGTTTTATGGATCATCAAATACACTTTGTTGGTCATGTTGTGTACAAATTGTGGGTAAATTATATGTATGACAGATTGAGCGAGTACTATGTCGACGAATGATGTATGTCTATATGTTTGTCCAACTGTCTAAGTTCTGCTTATGTCCATGAGTATTAGTTTGAGGAACTTTAATTCTATGGTTTTATTGGTTTAATGCATGTCCATCTTTAGTAATATGAGTTTGTGTATGTTCGATGTAATTTGGGGACTAAATTATGTACTTAAATGCACAATAACATACTTGAACATACCGCAACATACAATAAAATCATACTGAAACGAATGATAGACTCGAACATACCACATCATACGACATACTTCAACATACTACAATAGACCACAAAAAACATAAACGTAAAACGTAAACATAATACATACTTCAACGTGTTATTTATGACCACCACCATGCTGAAATTCCAGTGCACGCGGCCTGTCATGTAGCACGGCTAGTTCTTGTTCCAGTTCATTTGCATATTCCACTGCTCGACTAGGGAATGGATCATCAATCCATTCCAATAAACCACAATCAATTGGAAAATTATGGCATCTGTAATGGCGTCGTCCAACGTCGTTACTACTTCGCATGACGGCATATGTAACTAACACTCCACAAACACAATATAGTAATGGAGGAGAGTTAACTTCCTGGTCCATCTGAAACCGTTCATTACAGACTTCCCAGCATTCCTGTGTATTTGTAGGAAGTCTTATCTCTTCTTCATATGGATGAAGCCCAACCTATTGTTTATATGCAGGTTGAATGTCCTCCTGGAGTATAACTTAGCTAAGATCTAGGAACTCGGTTCGAATGTCCTCATAGTGTTGCTTTGATACTCGATAAGCCAATCCTTATCGGTTCGTGTACTTTCCTAAGGCACATAGCCTCCTATATCAGACTTAATAGAAGAAGGCCAGGATAACCTCGGTATGAGATGTAAATGAATGTGAGGAAGATGTAGATAGTAGTGAAGATGGAGTAAATGACTGTGAAGAAGCAGATGTGAACTGGTATGTATATATATAGAAGGGAAGCGGAAAATGGAAAACTGGTATTATAAGAAGAAGAGAGCAAGGGAAATACCAAACTTTAGTACAGAAAAAATGGTAAAAAAAATATATACTCAACTCGAACGTTTTCAACTAACCAATAAAAATAAACTTAAACATTATCTGTCCACTTTCCAAATGGACGGAATAGCTTGTATTAGTTTTCAATAAATATGCGAATCAAGATTAATTATTATAATCCAAAACCTGCCTTTTCGAATCTTTCCATCATTCCTATATAGTCCATTTTGTCCATTTGCTGTATATTGTCTAAATAGATTAACAGTGTTAGTCGAATAACATGGCTTTCAATGGTGTTAGTTCATTTTGAATACAGTTCCAGTGATTCAAATGAACCGATTTCCCTATAAGACAATATCTTGGACAATGATGTACGGTTGCCAACAACGCATAAACATGAAAAATAATGGTTTCAATGCATAAACATAATACAATAGATATATCATATATCACAGCACATGAACAACAACACCAACTACACAGAAACATGAATGATACTAACATCGATACATAAATTAAATACAGTAGGTATATAATACATCAGAACAAAAGAATAAATATAGAAAAAGAACAGAAACAGAAATGAATTAAAATACATAAAATCATCCATCTATATGTCGACGTGTATGACATCGACCTCATCATCATTATCTCCACCACTGCTCGGACCAGCTAAATACTCATAGTACATCTGCATGTCAGCAAATCTCTTATGCTCTTCCTCCAGTTGTGCCCATAGTCGTGCTGCTGCCTCTGCCTGCCAATGTAGCTCACCATCATAGTAGTCTAGGCTACGCATGTGCTCTACATATCATTAATATCTTATCCCCATCTGCATATCATACAGATCCGAGTTGAATATCTGGCTTGGATTCGAGTAACGATTGTGCGCTGGAGGATGATACACGTCAACATAACGGTTTGATCCAATGGTAGGAACTACCATGGTCCTTTTGAAGTGAGAAGTAGCCGCCATGTGATCAGGTGCACGGTAATTTTTACTGGGCTGGGTAAGATCCTCGATAATAGGGGGATGTATGCCGCGTCGTATAGCAGACGGACCGACTAAATCTATCGCCATTGCATGGTAATGGTATCACTGGACTCGCTGTAAAATCTATGCTAGAAGTCAATGTATGATGGATTGACAATAACAAAGCCCTCTGTCGGCCCCCACCTCCCGCCCTGCAAGTCTAGCTGCTCTGATGGGTAAATCATACATCTATAGGTATGAGGGTGTGGATCAATTGGAATAGCATCAAAGTCCGACACCTGTCTCCAACACCTCTCACCAAGATACCAATATGCACCAAACGCCAAGGGATAAGATATGAGTGGAAATATCCTCCCGACAAGCATCCTAACAATCTCTATAAAATCAATGCCAATAGATACACTATCATGAAATGGATGCCATATAATCTGGTGTCTGTACATCCTCAAATCAATTTGGATGTGGGCAACCAAATATACATAACGGGATTCATTATCCTTGGGCCCCCTATTTTTCGTGCACCAAAATGACAGACGGGGGAAAAAGTAGACGCATCAGAAGTTAAAGTGATGAAATGAAAATTCCTAGAATAATTAAAATACCAATACTGTAATATCTCCCAGAAGCTAAATAATGAAACCTATTATAACATCCCTTATTTAGAGGCCCAAAACTAAGCAATACAGATGCTGCAGTCATCTATAGTATTAGCTTTTGACGACTAAATACGGCTATGTTAATGGTATCAATAATATCAGAAGCATTTGAATATGCAACAAAACGCATATTTCAAAACCACATTTACTTCATTACATTTCAAAATCAAATTGTTTCACATTAACCACATAATCCCAAATCATTCCCAAGCACAGACCAAATATAATTATTACAAAATACGCCAAGAGTGGTATATGAAGATACTCCCTTGGATGATCAGAGTCATATGGTCATAATAGACCTAATACAATCATAGCGGAAATACATTAGAACATAAACAAAAATTAGAAGTCCTAAATAGCCATCCGTTTGTCTCTTGCATGCCTCCGGTAGCCTATTCGTTAACATTCTAAAACCTGAAAAAGAACCTTATCCCCTTAGCGTACTCAAATTAATTTTGAGCACTCAAGAGTTTAAGGGGAAAACATAAACTTCTAATTAGACATAAAGCTTAGTATGGATAATATTATACATCCTGGTTTAATTATGCTAAATGAGGACACGTCGCTTTGGAATGGGTTTCCCTCACTAACATCCTTTTAAAATATATCTTTTGCTAAACCTTTCATAAAACCATATGCTATGCACCTGCATCCACAATGGTTAAAACATATATTTATAAAACATTATGGTGATATGCATATTTAAAAACAATTAGGATTTCCTCATCCCCAATTAGAGTTTAATTATATCGAAGAGGGACTACCTATTCCACATTCATTTTTCTTAAGTTGATTCAGACTATCCATCTCTCATCACATGGTTTTCCTAGGATGATTATGAACCTTTTTTTTAATTATATGGAGATTATCCATCCCCAACATGATGTTGACTATCCATCAAACATCTCATAATTATCCCAGGTAGACTATGAACTCATCATTTGCCACTTGATTCACGCTAGCCCCGATGAATCTAATTATCTCATGTTAGCCCCATGATTTTAATTGTCTCATGTTAGCCCCATGATTAACCTATTTCCATCAATGTCCCTAAATTAGGTTATATTCATTTATAGTTTTCATTGGTACCCTCAAAACCCTTGAAAATCAAACCTTTCAAGACCATTGAACTACAAATCTTTCAAAACCATTGAAACTCAACCTTTCGAAACCATTAAAAATCGAAACTTTCGAAACCATTGAAACCATCTCTTTCAAAAGCAATAAAACCTTAGACATCCTATTTTAAAACAAATTGAAATATTGCCTTAGAAAACCTTTGGAAACCCTTCCATTTAAAACCTAACGAAATCGTTTAGAAACAAAACCTTTCTATCTTGTCGGAAGCTACATTTTGACCCCTTCGAAAGGTTATCTTTCGACTCCATCGAAAGCTTTGCTTTCGACCCCTTTTCAACAAACAAATCCTTTCAAAAGTATTAAACCTTCTAAAACACTACCTTTCGAAAAAAATTTGGTTTCAATTTAAAATAAGCGAAAACCTTCTTTTAAAACCTTTTGACCCCATTGGAAGCAATGTTTCGACTAAGTTGAAAGCTTTAAAACATAGTATTTAAAACTATAGGCCTCTGCCTTTAAAATAACTCCTTCGAAAGCTTTGGGTTAGACTTTAGTTATCAATAATATAAATCACCTAAGTCAAAACCCTCCTTTTGAAAGAAATGCGAGAAGCGGCTAGTTTTAAAATAAGTAAACCTTTTGAAATCAATCAAAGTAATCCTTTCATCTTTGTTGGAAGATTCAAAACAAAACGTTTATATAAAGTGGCAGTAACCTTTAGACTATGTCGAAAGGTTTAAAACCTTTCCTTTAAACATTTAACTTGGTTGAAAGCAACCGAGTTGAAAGCTCTAATTCGAAAGAAAAGGTGAAAGCTTTTGGTTTATGAAACAAACATACTTCAACCCCTTCGGCAACAAACCCTTCGACTAAGAACCGTTCGACCTTGTCCAATTCATTACGCACCATGTAACTTGATACGATGTGCATTATTTTGACCTTGTCGAAAGCTACGAACCTCTCACCTTGTCAGAAAGTCTAGGTCGGAAAGTTTACTGCCGTAATAGGCTGAAACATGCTAAAAGTATGGTTTCTTGGTAATCTACTTAAAGGGATAACTTTTCAACTGACTTACCTTTGTTTGTCAAACTCTTATGGTTAACAATTTCTTTTCAGAAGAGTGCAGCTACTAGTTTTAGAAATAAATAATAATTTTATTTTACAAAATGCCCCTTCCACTTACTTAAATTTATAAAAGATTTAAGTCTCATACCTTAAATAATTTTATATATTCATCAAAACACTTAGGAAAAATCCCAAAAAATCTATTTTAATATGTTGCCTAACATATAAAAATTTCAACCCTAAATAATTATTATTTTAGCCGTCCATAATTCATAATCTAATAAACAATTTCCTTCACTAGAAAATTAGTATAAAATCCATCTTAATTTGAAAAATTATGAAAATTGAAGCTTATCTCTTAAACATAATTTCTAACCTATATTTAAATTTCAAGGCATTTGGATGTCATCTAGTAGGGTTTCCATATCAATCATATCATTTAAAATAAGTATGAACGTACATAATTCACCAACAACATACATATACTTTTAATAATCCAAACATGGCAAATACTTGCAAAACATTTCAAATCTTAGTCTTAAAATCGAAAATCAAAAGAATGTGGGATGTAGTTATTATTCACCTTAGCTTTGAGATTATAGATGTGAGATTTGATGTTGATTTAGTTAATTGTTCCCTTCCCTTGAATCCTAAATTCAATCTTCTTCTTGAGAATGATAATGGTGGCCGACCTTAGTATTTTTTGTTTGAGTAAAATGAAATGAACATGAGCATTCTATCTCCTAAGGGTTTAGGGTATAAGCTCCACATATTTCCCATATTGCCCTTCTCATATCCTAACACACTAGCTTAGGTTATCTCATTTTTGTTTACACACTAACATGGCACGACTACCCTTAGCTAAAACAAATCTCAACCCAATAATCTCCACATTATTTTATTTAATTTTTGCTAATTTAATATCCTAAATAATGTTATAAAAATATGGGGTGTTACAGACTCCTTACCTTAAAGAATTTCGTCCTTGAAATTATGATAAGGTACAAATCAAAACAATCAAAGGTAGAACATACCATCAAATAAATCAGGGTAAGGGTTTTTAATCATGCTCTCTGTCTTCCAAGTACAGTTTCTAGCGTCGTCACTCCACTGGGCCTTTACTAACTTGACTGTCTTGTTCCTCAACTTCTTCTCATCTCTAGCCACAATCTGAATCAGCTTTCTAACTAAAGTAAAATCCGGTTCTACTACTAAATCCTCTAACGCTGTAGGTGCTATAATAGTCTCTTGGTCTCTAATACATTTTCTAAGACGAGAAACATGGAAAATATCATAGACTCTAGCCAAACCACATGGTAACTCTACTCTATAAGAGAGTTTCCCGATCCTCCCAACAATACAAAAAGGACCAATGAACCTAATCGCAACTTTCATCGGTGAAACCTTAATAAACACATAGTCTCTAATAGAGAATTCCAAATCTTTCCTTCTTCTATCAGCATAACCTTTCTGCCTAGATTGAGCTTCCTTCATCCTAACTTGGATCAACTCAATCTTCTCTGCAGCTTCCTTAATCAAATCTAGACCAAAAACCAATTTATCCCCGGTCTCTAACCAACACACGGAAGACTTGCATGGTCTTCCATACAAACTTCAAACAGTTCCATCCTAATACTAGTCTGATAGCTATTGTTATACGAGAATTCGACTAGATGAAGATGGTCCTTCCATGATCCCCCGAAATCCAATACACAAGCTCTTAACAAATCCTCTAAGATTTTATTAACTCTTTCCATTTACCCATCAGTCTGTGGATGGTAAGCGGTACTCCTAAAGTTCCATGTAGACTCTTCCAGAACTCACTAGTAAACAAAGAATCTCTATCACTGACGATATTACTAGGAATCCCGTTCAGCCTAACTAAATTCTTCAAAATTAACTTTGCCAAAATAGGTGCCATCCTAATTGACTTACCATAATGAAATGGGCACTCTTAGTCAGTCTATCTACTATGACTAATATGCTTTCATTTCCTCTACTAGACTTTGGCAGTCTATCGATAAAATCAATAGAGATGTAATCCCATTTCCACAACATAACTTCTAATGGTTGAAGCAATCCACTAGGCTTCTGGTGTTTAGCCTTTGCCTGTTGGCAATTCAAGCACTGCTTAACACATACACCAATGTCTCATTTCATACCTTCCCTGAAGAAACTTCTCTTCATGTCCCGATACATCTTCTTTCCTCCAGGATGGATAGTGAGCTTCGAATGATGGCATTCATCCAAAAATTCTTTCCTTAAGTCTCCTACATTCGGAACACACAACTTTCTTTTCTTTCTCAATTACACCTATTGGTCAAGACAGAAATCATTTAATCATCGCACTACATTCCTTCCCTCAACCTTTTGATCCGTTTATCCAAAAAGGGATCCTCCTTATGTTTAGAAGCTATCTTCTCAATCACTACTGGTCGAACTTCCAAACAAGACAACATAACGCTTCTTGCACTTGAACCTACCTCGAATCTAAACTGCACACTACAAGTTGACAATGCTTCTAAATCTTTCCACTCAGCAATCTTTGCCAATACTACATTCTGATGCTTCCTGCTAAGTGCATTTGCCACCTTATTTTCTTTTTCGGGTGTATACTCATTCCAAAATCATAAGCAGCAATAAACTCCAACAACCTCTGCTTTCTCATGTTCAGCTCCTTCTGAGAGAACTAGTACTTCAACGACTTATGATTAGTGCAAAATTCAAATCGCTCTACTAAAAGATAACACCTCCACACCTTCAAAGCAAATATAACGGCAGCTAACTCCAAATCATGCGTAGGATACCTAACTTTATGTGGTCTGAGCTGTCTAGAAGCATAAGAAATCAATTTACCTTTTTGCGTCAACATAGCTCCCAATCCAGTTCCACACGCATCAGCATAAACAACTAAATCTTGATTCCTCTCTGGAACCACTAACACCGGTGCATGGGTCAATAAGTGTTTCAAGCTCTGGAATGCTTCCTTACACTTATCGATCCATACGAACTTCACAACTGTTCGCGTAAGCTTAGTCTTCAGTGCAGCTATCCACGAAAAATCCTTTATAAACCTTCGATAATATCGAACCAATCCAAGAAAGCTCTTTATCTCGGCCACCATCTCATGTCTCTTCTAATTATTCTCCGCTTCAATCTTAGTTGGATCTACAGACAACCCTTTCTCTGAGACAACTTGACTAAGGAACTTCGCTTCCTTCATCCTAAAATGACACTTCAAAACTTAATCTTCAACTGATGCTCCCTCAACGCCTCAACCACAACTCTAAGATGAATTTCATGCTCCTTCTCATCCTTCGAATATATCAGAATGTTGTCTATGAGGACTAACAAAAATCTATCTAAGTGCACACATAAAATTCTATTCATCAGATCCATCAACAATGCCGACGCATTAGTTAGTCCGAACGACATAACTAACCATTCGTACGATCCATACCTTGACCTAAATGATGTTAAATAAATACTATCCTCTGCTACTCTAAGTTGATGAAATCCTATTGCAATTCCAGCCGAGAGAATACCTTGGCTCCACTTAACTGATCAAACAAATCGTCAATTCTCGGCAATGGATATCGATTCCTTATCGTTTTCTCATTCAACTTACGATAATCAATACATAGCCTCAACGATCCATTCAGCTTCTTAGCAAACACTATGGCAGCCCCCCATGGTGAATTACTCGGTCGAATAAAAATCTTGCCTTCCAAATCTACCAAATGCACTTTCATCTCCTTCATCTCAGTATGTGTCAACCTACTTGGCGGCCTACTCAACGGTTCTGCTCCAGGCACCAAATCAATCTGAAGCTCTATGTCTCGTTTCGGTGGCAGTCCAACTATCGGCTCAAATACATTAGCATATTCTCTTACTACAAAAACTCGAAGCAACTCATTTGCTAATACCATAATACACAATAAAGTATTCACTTCGTAACTAAGGTTCCCTACGGTATAAGCTATCTGATCACTACAATTTGGGTGACTAAGGGATATTTGCCTATCATGGAAAAATATCCTAACACCTTATTTACATAACCAATCCATCCCAAGGATAATCCCAAAGCCCACGAAATCTAACACATGCAAACAACAATCAAAAGTATGGCCTAACAAATCAAATTCTAAATGGTCACACCTCATTCCAAGTGTTGCACACCCTCTTATCGGATTACAACCCTTAAGGAAGTAACTAGTATGAGGGTTCTAGGTTAAGCCTATCTACCAAACATCGATAAATAAAACAATGAGATGCTTCATTATGAAACAATACCCTAAGTGGTATGTCATGGATCAAAAGCGTATCTTCCATCATAGACTTTTCTTTCTCAGCACCAGTTGGATTGAGGATGTGGCTCCAAAGCAAAGACCTTTCATTTTCCTGCTTGGTGGCTTTAGGACATTTATTCCTGTAATGTCACATCAGGTTGCAATTATAGCATTTCACATTCTGCTTCCCCACAACCGACTTTCCATCTCCCTAACGACAATCATTAGCATCGTGACCCCTCTTATCACACTTGTAGCAAACTGTATCCGCTTTCCTTTTCTTGGAGGCTCCTTCTCTCAAAGCGCCCTTCCTCTTGCCAAACTTCCTCTTCTTCCCTCGAGGACCATGGAATTCAACTGGCTTCTCCCTAGCCGAAACAACAAGCATTTCCTCACGTGGAATGGCAATTTCCACCACCACATTAGAAGGATCTCGGATATGGGCCATAGTCATTCTCTCTAGCTCTAGTCTCAATCCTCTAATGAATCTCTCATTCCTTCTGACATTCGTGTCAACCAAAACGTAACCATATCGAGATAGCTCATCAAACCTAGCAACATACTCGATCATAGCCACCTGTCCTAGGACAAGATCCATAAACTTCCTCATTAACACCAACTTGGCCACCTCAGATAAGAACATCTTCTCAAACCTCCTCCTGAAGTCAGCCCAAGTCAACTTTTCCTCTAGCACTCCGGCCATAACACTATTCCCCCAATGAAGCACTAACCCTTGCAAGTTTCTCAACGCAAGGCTTCTCTTCTCTCCATCATTCAAACCTAGATCTGTAAAGATTCTTTCACAACTCAACATCCAATTCTCTACTTCAACAGCATCCTCCATTCCAGCAAACAGCTATCCTCCCAAACTGATATAGTGTCTACTCAGTTTGCATAGATATATCCAACTAAAACTACATGATTAGCTCCATCAACATTTCCAACAGCTCCTACTTGCAAAGATTTGCCAACAACTGATACAGGGCTCTCATATCCACTTGGGGAACCGTCACCCACATTTTTAGCTTAAACCTGAACCTCTTCTAGCATTTAGTCGGTCATTTCCATCAGTAGTGGTGCAATCTTCAAGATTTACTCTACCTCTTCTTCCTTCCATATCTATATTCAAACTTCGTGAGATACAAATGAATAACCTAACTAATACAGGAGTCTAGAGATATAGTGTATACTTATATATATAGCAAATACAAGTACGTTGTTATGGCGTTATCCCATACCCCGGTCTTTACTCTAATTACTAAGGATTATATCTTCAAAAAATCATTTTTAGTTAAAGTATTTCATACACCATGCTCTAATACCAAGCTGTAATATCCCCTATCTAGAGGTCCAAAACTAAGCGCTAGAGATGCTGCAATCATCTATAGTATTAGCTTCCAACGACTAAATACGGCTGTGTTAATGGTATCAATAATATCAGAAGCATTTGAACATGAAACAAAACACAGATTCCATAACCATATTTACTTCATTACATTTCAAAAATCAAATTGTTTCACATTCACTACACATAATCCTAAATTGTTCCCAAGCACAGATCAAATATAGTCATTACAAAATACGCCAAGAGCGGTATATAAAGATACCCCATAGATGATCAAAGTAATATGGCCATAATAGACCTAATGCAATCACAGCGGAAATACATTAGAACATAAACAAAAACTACAAGTCCTAAATAGCTATCCATTTGCCTCCTACATGCCTTCGATAGCTTACTCGTTAACATTCTGAAACCTAAAAATGAACCTTAACCCCTCAGCCTACTCAAATTAATTTTGAGCATCCAAGAGTATGAGTGAAAGATATAAACTTCAAATTAGACATAAAGCTTGGCATGTATAATATTATACATCCCGGTTTAATTATGTTAAGTGAGACCACGCCACTTAACGTAATAGGTATCCCCTCACTAACATTCTTTTAAAACATATCTTCTGCTAAACCTTTCATTAAACAATATGTTGTGCACCTGCATCCACAATTATTAAAACATATATTTATAAAACATTATGGTGATATGCATACTTAAAACAATTAGGATTTCCCCATCCCCAATTAGAGTTTAATTATACCGAAGAGTGACTACCTATTCCACATTCATTTTTCTTAATTTGATGCAGACTATCCATCTCTCATCACATAGTTTTCCCAAGATGAACAATATGGAGACTATCTATCCCCAACATGATGCTGACTATCCATCAAACATCTCATAGTTTTCTTAAGATGACTATGAACCCATCAATTTGCAACTTGATTCATCCTAGCCGCCGTGAATATAATTATCTCAAGTTAGCCCCATGATTTTAGTTGTCTAATGTTAACCCCATCACTTTAATTGTCTCATATTAGCCCCATGATTTTAATTGTATCATGTTAGCCCCATGATTAACTTGTTTCCTTTAGTGCCCTTCACTTAAGTTATATTGGTTAACCCGCCTTTTGGAAAGACAACGTACGGGCAAACTTAACCCAAACAACTGTACAAAGCAAAGCATAGTCGATGAACAACAGTGCAAGGCATTTAAGATATGGTTTCGATGAATGTTGAGTCATTTCAAGTTGCCTGGAGTTTTCTCCAAGCCATATTGATGTCTGCTTCGAGTTTTCAGAAGATTTGCTTTGGATCATTAAGAAACAAGCTATTTCGAGTCACCACAGCACCTGCTTCGAGTCACTGATAGGTTTGCTTTGGGTTAAAGAGATGATTGCTTCGAGTCCAAGCCGTGGATTGATTAGCAACTAAAGGCTCCGCCTGGTTCGTACCCATCAAGCACAGATGGCTTGGTTCGTATCGGTCGCCAACCGCATCTTTTCGTATCCATCATGCACCCATCAGATCGTATCCATCATGCCTACTTTAACTCGTATCCATCACCTAGGGGCATTTCGTACTGATACCACTAATACACAACACGTATCGCTCCTCCTGTCAAGAATTAGTATCAATCGGTTAAAGATCAATTCGAAGCATGCATCCCATGAACGATACAAAACGACATTCTTCCATTTGTATGAAATGCTCAAGAATGTATCAATATGAATAGGAATAGGAGTCATCAATACGAAGTCAACCATAGATAGTTTATGTCAATTTCATTTGTACAGTTCATATTGATCGACTTACGATATATACGAATAAGAAACCAAACGATCGATACGAAAAAGCATTGTCCATCGATATGAAATGATACGCACTAGATGGATACGAACAGGTAGCACCTACTAATACGAAAAAAGCCAAAAAGGGCAGAACACAAAATCAACTCGGCATAAAAAATGGGTCTCCCTTGAATTCTCGAGCCACGTCATCGATGCGCCTGGCATGGATACGAAGAATGATGGATGTGCAACTCTTGATCGATACGAACATGATATCCTACCCACAATATCAAACTTGCATCGGTCATAACTCAAAATCTACAATTCCAACTTCTACCAAATTTTTATATGAGCTTACGTATATCTTTAAGAATGTTTGTGATTGATTTTAATTCGATTGGACAAAATATTGATCGATACGAAATTCGTTCATATCTATCGCGGACCGAGTGCAAATGTCATGTGATCGATCGTGAGGGCCCACCCACGTGAGAAAAGAGGCCTTCCGAGATCCGAGTGAGATATTTGCAGCCTATACCAATAAATAGCATCCCAGGACCTACAGAAAATGGAATTTTAGGCTCTCCTACATCTAGACTCTGCCGAAACCCTTGTTGTGCTCGAAGATCACAATTGTACTCTAAATTCACTGTTGTAATTCATTGTAACCAGCAAGCAAAGGTTAATAAAGATCAACCATTTAATAATGGACGTAGGGAACACGCCAAACCAATCTAGACCTGCATGTTTCTGTGTGTTTCCTTTTAAACTTTGATTATTCTTCACATTTATTTTCTTTACATTTCTGCTATGAAATTGTAAATGGGTGCTTTCATCGGCAATTGGGTGTTTACGACCAATTTTGGCGCAAACGATATTCGTTTATAGTTTTCATTAGTACCCTCAAAACCCTTGAAAATCAAACCTTTCGAAACCATTGAAACTCAAAACTTTTTAAACCTTTGAAACTCAAACCTTTCGAAACCATTGAATCATTTCTTTTGAAAGCAATAAAACCTTAGATATCCTATTTTAAAATAATGCCTTATAAAACCTTTGGAAACCCTTCCATTAAAAACCTTCTGAAATCATTTAGAAACAAAACCTTTCAACCTTGTCGGAAGCTATCTTTCGACCACTTCGAAAGGTTACCTTTCGACTCCATCAAAAGCTTTGCTTTCAAACACTTTAAAACCATTCGATAAACAAATCCTTTCGAAAGCATTAAACCTTTTGAAATACAACCTATCTGGAACTTTCTGGGTTCAATTTAATAATAGTGGAAACCTTCTTTTAAAACCTTTCACCTCCATTGGAAGCAACCTTTCGACTAAGTTGAAAGCTCCTCTTTGAAAGCTTTAAAACATAGTATTTAAAAAAATAGGCCCCTTCCTTTAAAATAACTCCTTCGAAAGCTTTGGGTTATACTTCAATTATCAAAAATAAGAATTACCTAAGTCGAAAGCTTCCTTTCGAAAGCAACGGAAGAAGTGGTTAGTTTTAAAACAAGTAAACCTTTCGAAATCAATCAAAGCAAGCCTTTCGACTTTATCAAAAGGTTCAAAACAAAACATTTATATAAAACTGCAGTAACCTTTCAACTATGTCGGAAGGTTTAAAACCTTTCTTTTAAACATTTAACCTAGTTGAAAGCAACCAAGTCGAAAGCTCTAGTTTGAAAGCAAAGGTGAAAACTTTTAGTTGATAAAACAAACATTCTTCAACCCTTTCGGCAACGAACCTTTCGATTAAGAACCCTTCAACCCTGTCTAATTCATTTCATACCATGTAACTTGACACTATATGCATTGTTTTGACCTTGTCGAAAGATATGTACCTTTCAACCTTGTCGAAGGGTTTGGACCAGAAGGTTTACTGTCTTAATAGGCTGAAACATGCTAAAAGTGTGATTTCTTGGTTTTTAACTTAAAAAGGATAGCTATTCAACTAACTTTCCTTTGTTTGTCAAATTCTTATTGGTTAATAATTTCTTTTCAGAAAAGTTCTGCTACTAGCTTCAGAAATAAATAATAATTTTATTTTACAAAATGCCCCTTCTCCTTAATTAAATATATAAAATATTTAAATCCCACACCTTAAATAATTTTATATATTCATCAAAACACTTAGGTAAAACCTAGAAAAATCTATTTCAATATGTTGCCTGACATATAAAAATTTCAACCCTAAATAATAATTATTTTAGCCATAAATAATTTATAAACCAATAAACAATTTCCTTCACTAGAAAATTAGCATAAATTCTATTTGTAACAAAATTGGGTAGAACACTCTTCAGACGTGTTTGAAGAGATTATAGTGAAGATGGTAAATGAAAAATTGGGTTATCCTAATGAACACACCAAAACCAGACAAAAAGAAGTATAGAAACACAAGGATTTAGAGTGGTTCGGCGTTGTCGCCTACACCCACTAGGGAAAGTTGCTGTTTATTGATACTGCTCGTTGGTTACAGATGATTACAACAATACAATCGAGATACAACAATGATTTCTACAGACTCTCAGTGTTTCAAAGTAAAACTCTCTTTCCTAAAGGCCTTGGACTGCTATTTATAGGCGTCGGCTGAAAATATCTGGCACAGATCTCGGAAGACCCCTTCTCTCATGTGGGTAAGCTTACGTGATCGATCCCTGGACATTTGGACTCGATCCACAATCGTTATGTGCTAAATTCGTATCGATTTAAAAATGACATTTTTTTGGTTGAGATTAATCATGGACATTCCTGAGGTAGTACGCAAGCTTCTATGAAAATTTGATGGCATTTGGACTTGTAGATTTTCAGATATGATCGACGCAAGTTTGGATTTTTTATGTGCAAACGCCTTCATATTGATACATTCATATCGCTCCTCTTCGTATCAATGAAATGCACATGGTTGCTAGATGACGTGGCACTATCTTATAGGATCGATCCTTGTTTTATGCCGAGTATTCGATCTTCCTTCTTCGTAAGCCTCATTCGTATCAACTAGTTTATAATCGTTTGTATCCATCTGTGGCATTTTATTTCGTGTCGATTATTGACGATTCGCCTCGTATCGATACAAACGCATGTCTTTCATATCGAGGTATGCCCACGTCCTTCGTATCGATCATTTCCATTCCCCCTTCGTATCGATAGCTGTCACCTCAAAGTATCGATCATGGATACGAACTATCGCTAGTCATGATGGATACAAGGTTGGTTAAGTTTGATGGATATGGAGCTATGCATATTTGATGGATACGAACCAATGGCCTCTGGGTGGATACGAAGGAAGCCTTTTAAAGGAATGAATATGGACTTGCATGGATACGAATGGAGTTGTTTTTCTCAACTTTGATCGACCAATATCTTGTGCATACGACCTCCGATTGACTTGAAATTTGGGACGTGGCTTTGATATCTTTGCTTGTTATACTCTATCGATTGTAGCTCGATCTGGACTCGGAAAATTTTTACCAGCATCCATCATGAACCTGTGTATAACCAATCTTCACGACGGACTATCCATGGCTTCTAGTCACATCCTTGGTGTTACGGCTTTGTGAAAAGGCAGGATAACATTTGCCCCCTAAAGTTATCTAATTCGACGAGTAGTTGTCTTTTTTCCAAAAGATTTAACTTTTGATTGTTTCTCGGTAATATAAATATTGAATTGTTGACTGCCAATGATTGTATAGCGCATTGTTGTAACTGAGAGTTGAGTGTTAGAAACTTGTTGGTCACTGTCGTAATTGTCTCAGGTGAGCACTCAATTCCTGTGAATTTAGAAAGTTGAATATTAATTCATCACACATAAATGTGTGTTAACTTGACTCTCGTTAACGTTTGCATGTTCACGAGTCGTTGTCGGTTTTATTTTGCATTGAATTTCGTATCGATCTTCCCCTAAATCGATGTGAAATTCCGATTGTAACAACGCTTGATTGTTGTCTTAATGTATATCTTCGTATCGATCGTCTCTTGGATCGATGTGAAAAGTTGAAAATTTGTTTTCATATTGTTGGATATGAGTCTCTGTGGTTTTTATGTCAATGGATACGAACAAAGCATTTCGTATCAATGCATTTCAAATGGATTCGAATAGTCCACTCGTTCTTTGCTTTGCAGTTCGTGTCGATTATCTGATGGATATGAATGAGCATTACTCTGGATGGATGGCACATGGATATGAATAGTGCCTTGTATCAGTTGAGGAGGTAGACCGCTTCGACTGGTTAGCTTGTATAGGAAGACGAATGGTCGCTTTACAAGTATATATATCTTGGTACTTAGAATTTTTCCCATTTGTTTTCTTTTCCTCTCTAGCCTTCATATTGCTCTGAACAAAGGAAATCGAAATTGTTTTCACCTTCAAACCAAGTTGATCTCTTAATCCCTCTAATAAGCTGTTAGATCTAGGTAACTAGACTGTGAACTATGTTAAAAACAACGAGGCTTGAGATTCGATGCCATTCCATTCTCCTTTGTTGCCAATTTTGGTGCAGTGGTGGTCTTGGATGGCCGGAATGAAGTCGAGGATGGTGGAGGCGATGCCTGAGTGGGTTCTAAAAAAGAAGTGTGTGGATACGAAGTGTTGGTGGAAGAATTGCTTTGTCTTGAATTTGTATCGATGGGAGAAGGGGGAAGTAGCACATTCTTGTTAATCTGGGAAGAGAGATTCGTATCGATCAGCAACCAAGGGTTGCGAGGTGGGAATTCGTATCGCTTCTGGAGTTATAGAGTTTCGTATCGACCCATAGATGTCATTACAATGCGATGTAAAAATGATTGGTACAAAAATGAATTAGATGATTGTTACGAAACCCGAGAAGGTGATCGATACGAACTGCTTCCACTTCTCATCAATACGAATTGTCCCATCTGGAGATCGATCTAAGTTCGAACTTAATGGAGACGAAATCCTTTGCACACTCGTACATTTGACTTCGACAAGCTTCTGCCTTGCATAATTGGACAACCGTTTCACTGCATATCTGACTGCTTTTCAAAGCTCATCGGTGGAACTATAACTTAAAAAAATTTAACGAACGTTTACTCGAATCGGTCGCTAAAGTTTGGATGGCACGGTTGTGATGGTCAGCGACGACGGTTACTCTAGTTGAATTCTAAAGTATCGTCATTCAAATGCGTTTCAATCTTCATAGAATTTCTTCAATAACATACAACATTACACTATACAACACATTCATGCATTTCACACTAAGGGAAATACGGGTCTATTTGTCATCTAACGATGGTTTTTGCTGAGTTAACTAGTTATGGAACCCGAAAGTTCGCAATAACAAGAGGCTTAGATTTCGCCTCTTCCCATAATAGAGATGGCGGTTATCATAGCCGAAGTTCTAAGTCCTTCATCGGATGAGCTACCAAGAGCAGCCTTAATCGGGAATCCATAAGACTCCACTCCATCTAATATCTCTGAGGAAATGCTAGGTAGGATTGGCACAAGGCATGGATTGTCGAAGGATGTCCTACTAACAGGAGAAGAAGAAATACCCCACTCTCCCCCGAAAGGGTATACCACTTTTAATAGATTCTCATGCAATCCATTCACTCAATACATCCGGGAAGTGTTATCCTACTTAAGGATTGATCCATCAAGATGCATCCAAACAGATATGCTTCACTGAATAGCTTATTTGTCTTCCTGATGGAGCATCTTTTTCGACCCCTGACTCCAGAGAACTGGCGCCTATACAATATAAAGAGCCGAGGTGATAATCCATCTTTTAGCTTCTTAGAGTTAGTTAGGAACTGTCAGGTCATGATTGAAGTGTGGACTAGGCTAAGTTATTTCAAGCCGAATGGTTCTACGTCCGATGCCTACCGGGTATCGCCAGACGATGGCTAGTCGGGCATAAGTACTCCAACATTTATGCCGATTAACTGGATAATCTTATTTGATGTTGAATCTAATACTTCCTTTCTTTCACAGCATCGATTCCTTGACCCAAAGGTGACCGGTTTAAAGAGATTGTAAAGGTTCTTCAAAGAGTACCCATTGAGGATAGAGAAATTAATGAAATTCTAACAGATGAAAACTTGAGTACCGTCGGGTAAATTGGCCGGAGTCAATGCATCGGGCTTGAAGGATCTCTTAGGGAGGTTTCGGTAAGGCAAGTTAGGAGAAGAGTTCCTAGATAGTGGTCACCGAGCAAGGTGATGATGAGGATATGCCCGCTAGAGATGAACCCGCACTCGAGCCTTCTCAAATTCATCGACCTCTGGGTGGATAAGGAAAGGCAAGGTCGCTGCCCACAAAGCTCTAAGATACAAATTAGTTGTTATGTCTTTACCAGCAATAGGTGTGGTAATTTCAGCGGCTTCCTCCTCGCATATGGAAAGCCCTTTCGAAGGACTTGCAGATCTCCCAATTGCGGATGATGTATCTCTTCAACAAGACACCAGGTTAGAAGGGCTTCAAAGTGCCTTAGATTTAGGAGAGCCAACTCCTTCGAGTGTGGCGGCTACAACAGGTTGGTCGGGGAAGGGGAGGGGTTAACACATGCATGCATACAATTTACGACATCACACAACTAATATTCACAAGATGTTCAATCTCTAGAGAAAACTAACTTTGTTTTTCTTTTCACTTTGCAGATCCAATGTCTAAAAAACCATCTATGCTTGGCAGCCTCCATGCCGTACGCCAATCTTCTAGTTCATACGGGGAGTCCCACATGCATAATTCTGACCATGATTGCCTTCATTTCAGACAAGACAGGGTTTACTATGGTAGAGAAAGAGTTAGGGAAAGGAAGAGAGAAAGAGAAAGAGAGAGGAAAAGAGATAGGCGAGATAGGCGCCGCTCCCGATCACGCTTTCCTCCACCCAGGATTTCATTTCCACCCTCTAGTTCTGGAAAACAAACCGTTGGATCCTCGTGCTAGCCAGTGCCTCCACAAGTTCCAAGGCCCGGCGAACATAGCCACATAATTGGAGGCAGACACTTCTACGCTACCCCTTAAGCGGCTGTAGAGATTATAGGGAAGGAGCCGCTCGAATTGAACAATTGAAAAGAAAGTTTCCTAACACCTGTTTCGATGGCTTGCACTTCCCTCCAAATTTGACGGTGGTTCTAGATACGGTAGAGAAAATTGTGCATGACCATGTTTATCATGCCTTTTGCCAATATCGCGAGTGGAAAAAAAACAGCAGAGAAAGCCTCCGCTATGGCATTTGAGTGGCCAAAGACAATTGTGGATCTACAAGGACCTATCAGCTAGAAAGATCGAATAGTCACAGTGCGCACTAATGAAAATGAAACGTTGAGTAATTCTGAAATAGAGGCTCTGAAGAATGTTGATGAGGCCAACAAGGATATAGAGCGGATGAGGAAGGAGCATCTAAAGCTGGTTTAAGATATGGGCCACAGAAATACCATCGTCGCAGCTGAAAGAGACAACATGCTTAAGGAGCTTAAGGCAAAGTACGATGAAGTTGTTCAAGCAAGTGATGAAGCTGTCAGAATTGCTAAGGATGCTTGTGATCGAACGGTGGAGCTCAGGGTTGAGCGAGATGCGGTAGTACTAAAGGTTCGAGGGGCTAAGGCTAGGATTGAATCCAAAGTCGAGGAAGCTAAAGCTAGACTAGAAGGCGATATGGAAGATATTTTAATCACGTATAACGCCAATGCCCTGAAATTCCATGGTCTGAGATGGCTCGACGATTACCCGACCCATTTGCACAAATCCTAGCACCGTTTGGTTACGGATGAAAAGGTGGAACATCATACTGAATCTATGGATGAATTTGACTTAGAGAATCGGATGCTAACTAAAGATGAGAAGAGAGTTCTCAACGAGGCCATAGTTACATTCGAAAAAGAGAAACTCGCCACCCAGCATCCGATGGTCGGAGTGGGTTCTGGTGTTGAGCATCATGACACAAAATTTGGAACTACCATGCCAACCTAGCCTGAACCTACCTCTGTAGTCGATCCTCTACCTGTTCCTGGTTATGATCGATCAACCGCAATTGTCTTCGGTTCGCGAGCACATCTCCGTAGGAGTCCTGGCTCCACCCGTGAGCCAGCCAAAGGAAGGTATTCTGAAAACTTCTCGAATTCATCCAAGGTATAGAGTATTATCAGAAGAAGTCGCTAATATTCTCTCTTATCTTCATTCAAAAGCAGGAGGCAGTCGTGATGGAGGCGACGACTACCACAGCTACTGCATTGACCAAGGAAGTTCTCGTAAGCGCTTTTATCTTCAACGAACGGATGATGGAAGAGCTCCTCGGTCATCAGAGAAATCCACTAATAGATTTGCGTTTTTTCACGAGCAAAGGGATGTTCACAGCAAGTTCTTCGACCCTAACTGCTAGCATCCCGCCAGATGCTCGAGCAGCTCATGATGAGGTGGTAATGGTGGAGATTAGTGCCGAGATGTCAAGTGCCACGCTTGGTAGCGATGTTCGAAGTGGAATGGCAGGTCCCGGCCCGGTTCCCCTACGTATAGTCTCCCTGGGAGGTGCAATCATCATCACTGGGGTACCCCTTGTGTCTCCTTATATAAAAAGTGCCCCATCCCTCTGACTATGCATTCTAAAGCATTCGAATTTCCATGAGTTCGGAGGAAGAGATTACAATTCTTCCCCCGTTCGAGGATAAGCCGGGCAAAGGCAATGGTTCAAAATAGCACCACGGTGGTTGCTCTAGTGGATCGATATCGCGAGGGAAGTAGAAGAAACATAAGGAATAGGCATGTCTCTTTGTGCCTCTTTTTAGTATATAAGTAGGAATTCCTTTTTTGCTTCTGTTTGGTCGTGTATAGATGCAGTTTCGACCTTGCTTGTAGGAACTTTTGGAATAAGCTTTTTTTTGTACTTATTTTGTTTCCGAAGAATAGATGAAATAAAATATCCTTTCGCTTTTAGGCACAACTCTAAGTTTATTTGCCTAAGTATTTCAGTACTTTAGTTTTTATTCAATACACTTGTGCAGCTTTAATATTTTAGATAGGAGTCGCGTTCGGCCATTAAGTCTCAGGTAATGGCTCCAAGCCATAACCAAACGTTAAGTCGAGTCCCAATGTTGTACTATCTCAATCGGTAGTTGGTGCTCGAGTTATGCCCCTAGTACTGGGGACGAGTTGAAGTGGTCGGATAATGATTACTTTTCACCTTCGACACTTTTTAATTTCACTTAATCGAAAATAAGTTTTTGTGAGATGAGTTCAAGTGGTCAGATCACACTCGTTCATGTATTGACAATCGCCTCAACACTTTTGGGATTGAACTCGCATGCTGGCGGTCGATCATGTCTGCTTAATGTTTAAATTTACGTCCGTGCTTCGAGGAATTAAGTTGTTTTTCGGACGGTCAGTTACACCCTTTTTAATAATCGGAATTGCATCCATACTCTGGGGACATAGGTTGATTTATGGGAGGTCTGTCACACCCAATTTGTGTTTATACTCTAGTCCACGCTCTAGGTACGTAGAGTTAGTTATGGGTGGTCAGTCACACCCAATTAATGTTTATAATCCAGTAAGCGCTTTGGGAATCTGGAGTCAGTTAACAGATGGTTGATCACATCTGCTTTGGGTTTGAGATCTCATTCGCATTTTGGGAATGATAAATTGATTAAGATCATAGATGGTCAGATCACATCCATCCTGAATAAACAAGTAGAGTCGTAGATGGACGAATCCATCCTCTTTGAGTTTAGATTGTACATGGAAAAAGTCATGGGTGGATGCAACCACACTCCTCGAGCCCACTTTTGTATTTTGAGTTTATACTCCAGCTCGCACTCTATGAGCCTGAGTTAGTTAGAGGATTGTCGTGTATCAATCCTTTTTGGCTTCAGTGTGACAGCTTGCCCCCGAGCTCGAGTTTCACTTAGCGAGTGACCGGTTGTGTCACAGTCGCTCCCTACTTGAATAAGTCCCATCAAGGGATGAAACTTAGCTCTCCGTTCATTGTGATGATCGCATGACGCGTTTCATAAATCACTACTCTGGCTCAAAGAGATTGCATTTTATTGCTAAATAAGAAAGTATGGCAAAGTCAGCTGCCTTATTACAAGTTCAAATTTCAAAATACATAAACCAACTGCAAATGAAAAGTAGACTAAATGAATAAACAAAGCCTGTTATGTATAGTAGTGGAAAAGAATTTCATTGTTCGAAGCTCTCGACAAATTGAGACCATCAAACGTCGATAATTTGAATGTGCCGTCTCAAAGTCCCCATTCGGTAACATACGGTCCTTCCTATGTTGGCTTCATATGCGAAGGGACCGAATAAATTCTCTTGAGCACGAGATCTCTAAGTTCAAAGGTTCGAGGTCGGACCTTAGCATTGTACAATTTGGCGACTCGACTTTGGTGCATGGCTACCCTTAAGTCAGCCTCTTCACGCTTCTCATCTAATAAGTCCAGAGATTTGGCAAGCATTATAGCATTTGTCTTTGGATCATTGTAAGTCATATGATGAGAAGGTACTTCCAGTTTGACTGGAATGATGGCTTTCGAGCCGTAAGAAAGTGAAAATGTAGTGTGGCCATTCGTGGACTTGTGGGTAGTTCAATATGCCCGTAGGGCCATGGGAAGTTCTTCGACCCATTTTCCTCCGGCCTTTTCCTGTCACTTTTTCAGAATGGTTTGATAACTTTGTTAATAGCTTCGACCTGTCATTCACTTGAGGATGAGCAACTGTTGGCAACTTCTTATGAATGTGGAAACGTTGGTAGAAGTTCTCGAACTCCGCACTATCGAGTTGGCTCCATTGTTAGTGACAATGGTATGTGGGGGGCCATAAAGACAGATTATGTTGAGGACAACAAAGTTGATTACTTTCTTCGTCATGATAGCAGCAAGGGGCTCAGCTTCCGCCCATTTGGTAAAGTTGTCAACTGCAATGATGGCATACTTAGCACCACCTTTAGCTAGAGGTAAAGATCCAATTATATTGATGCCCCAAGTGACGGACGACCATGGACTGACAATTTGAGTAATTTCAGTAGGCGGGGCTCTTGGTATCCGAGCATGTATCTAACATCTATCGCATTTCTTGTCATAGTCTAATGCATCATGATTCGCTGTTAGCTAATAGTATCTGTATCGGAGTATCTTATTGGCAAGAGCTTGCCCTCCAGCGTGATCGCCACATTCCTCCTCGTGCACATCGTGTAACACTTGTTTGATTTCATCGTGGGAGATACACCAAAGTAAAGGAACAGAGTAATCCACTTCTGTACATAACTCCATTCTGAATAATGAACCGTGAAGCCTTTTGGAGAACTTGTCTCTTCTCACTCCTACGCTCGGGCAGGGTTCCATGCTTGAGATAATTTCTGAACGGGGTCATCCACAACTTCGTCTCGGGTACGACTTCATGTGCCCAGTCGATCTCCATTTGTTTAATGCCCGAGGAAGTAAGTGTCTCAACGGGGATGATTCCCATTGCTGTGCTTCACCGGTGTTGGCCAGTTTCACCAAAGAATCGACTTTTTGGTTATGTTCTCGGGATATGCAATATATGGCATAATAATTGAACTGATTCAATATTTCTTGGACTCGAGCAAGGTAAGCGGTCAACCTCTGGTCTATAGCTTGGTATTCTCCCCGAACTTGGCATACAACCAATTATGAATTGCATTAAATATGCACAGCAACAATCCTCAAATCTCTGACGAGTCTGAGTCCGGCAAGTAGAGCCTCGTATTCAGCCTCGTTATTGGTTGCAAGGAAATCAAACTTCAAAGCATAGCATACAAATCGACCTTCTGGGGTTTCAAATGCAACTCCGGTGCTTGAGCAGCGGTCATTCGATGCACCATCGGTATAGAGTTTCTATATATATTTAGGAGATTCATTAGTCTCGGGAAAGTCCCCTGGGATAGTGAATTCAGCAATGAAATTCGCCAGAACTTGTCCTTGTATAGCCCGTCTTGGTGTATAAGCAATATCAAACTGACTCAACTCGATGTTCCACTTTAGCAACCTACCAGATGTCTCAGGCAGCGTAAGGACCTATTGTAATGGCCGATCGTTGTTGACTATGACAGTATGATCCTGAAATTGGGATGGAGCTTTCTCGAGGAAATGACGAGACAGTAGGTTAGCTTTTCCAACTTCAGATAGTTTCACTTTGCTCTGGTCAATTGTTTGCTAATGAAATAGTCTGGTCGTTGGATCCGATCCTCCTCTTGAATTAACGCAGCACCGATTGCATTCTCCGACACTGCCAGATAGATGTATAATCTCACATGATCAATCGGCTTTGATAAAATAAGCGGCATAGCTCGGTGCTGAACTAGTGCTCGGAATTCACCATCACACTCCTCGGTCCATTCAAAGTTCTGCTTTACTTACTTGATCAAATCGAAGAAGGGAATGCACTTGTTTGTGGACTTAGAGATGAACCTGCTTAATGCTACTTCCTTTCCGTTGAGGCTTTGTACTTGCTTTATTGTTCTTAGAGTCTTGAGATTTTGAATCACCCAAATTTTCTTGGGATTGGCTTCGAATCCTTAACCATTAAAAATTAATCCAAGGAACTTTTCGGATGCGACTTCGAAGTGGCACTTCAATGGGTTGAGCTTCATATGATATTCTCGAAGGATGTTGAATGTTGTTTCTAGGTCTTTGATATAATTGATGGGGAGTCACGACTTTACAAGCATATCGTCTATGTACACCTCCATAGTTTTCTTGATCTGGCTAGCAAACATTCAATTGACAAGTCTTTGATAGGTCGCCCCAGCTTTCTTAAGTCCAAATGGCATCACTTTGTAACAATAGAGTCCAAGATCAGTGACAAATCTAGTATGCTCCAGATCGGGTAAGTGCATCGATATCGGATTGTAGCCGGAATACGTAGCCATAAAATACAATAGCTCGTGTCCGACAGTTAAATCTACAAGCTGATCAATTCTAGGAAGCGGAAAGCTATCTTTAGGGCATGACTTATTTAGTTCTGAGTAGTCCACACTAGTCCTCCATTTCCCGTTTGATTTCTTGACAAGCACCGGGTTGGATACCCATTTTGGATATAATGCATCTCAGATAAGCCATTTCTTCTTGAGCTTATCCACCTCTTCCTTTAGGGCGGAAGATCCCTCTGGATCCATACTACGCCTTTTCTTCTTGACTGGGACATGCCGCGGGTCAATATTCAATGTATGGCTCAAGATGTCCGACAAGATCCCATGCACGTTTGAGTGTATCCAGGAAAACACATCGAGGTTTGCCCGTAGAAATTCTACCAATTCCTCTTTCATCTGTTGGCTTAACTGAAACCCGACTTTTATCATTCTGGAGTCATCATCATCATCGATCGAAACATCGATCATCAACTCTGCTGGAGAAGCCTAACTATCTTTGACTTCCTCTTCATTATCATCATCTCTTGGATCAAGATATTTTTGGAATTGTTTATCGTGCCTAGGCATAGGCCCAGGCGTTAGCTGTTAATTATCTATAAAACGGATGTAGTGAGATTCCTCTACGTCCTTACCCTTCTTCTTTGGCTGCGCCTCCCACAGCTCAGCAACAAAACAGGCTCGTCCAACAGCCTGGTCTTTCTGAACAACTCCAACCCCCTTGTCAGTGGGGAATTTCAAAGTTAAATACCAAGAGGCGATAGCTTCCCTGAATTCAATTGGGGCCGATCGGCCCAAGAAAGCATTTTATGACGAATTAATTTCCAACACAATGAACTGCAACATCCAGACTTTAGGCGTTCTCCAACTCCCAACTCCACTAGTAATTCTACCATTTCAATGGGTATAGTCGCACTTCCATTGAAACCATGTATATGAGATTTACATGGCTTCAGGTCCTTTGCTTCCATTTTCATTTGATCGTACGCTCGCTTGAAAAGAATATTCACGGAGCTTCCACTGTGCATTAAGATCCACTTCATCCAAGCAGGACCTATCTGAGTTGATATGACTAGTGGATAGATGGTGGGGGCTTCGACTCTAGCAGCATCTCTGTCTCATAAAACAATATCGTTTGTTATCGTCTTTTATTGTTTAGCCGGAGCCACATCGTTAAGATTACCGCAACACTCGAAGTCCGCATGCCAAATCGAACTGGCATACGACTCCATTTCCTGCCAGCTCCGATTCGCTATCTGAGGACCACCACTAACTGCGTTAATCACCAACCTTCCGCCAGTATGCGTGTGTTCCTCTAGTCTAGCCTAATTCGGTAATTGATTCTGGTTTGATGGTCCCGCATCTCCAGCCTACGGCTCCCGAACAATTTGTTCCAACTTCCTATCTTGGATTAACTTCTCAATGATATCCTGTAAATGGTGACATTCAACGGTATTGTGACCATAGCAATCAGGGAATCTATAGAATTTTCTGGATTGAATCTACTTTTCGGACAACTGCTTCGGAGAAGGTTTCATATATTGGCCAGTATTATAGGTTTGCAAGTACACATTCTCCAAGGATGTATTCAAAGGAATTATAGGTGTCAAACATGGGAGCTCTAAGTAGCTTTCCATGATTTTGATTCTGCTTCTTACCCTGACTTCCATCGCCTTTCTGCTGATTCTGCTTCTTACCCTGACTTCCATCGCCTTTCTGCTGATTCTGCTTGTTTTGACTATTTAACTGCACCTTTCTAGAACTCTCACCAGTTTGTTTCAGAGCGACATTGCTCTGGATTCCTTCCACAATGGGCCCTACATCATCCTTCTTCCTAGATTGTTTCACATCTTCCCTCCTCAAGAACTAGGCTACCTTAGAATAGAAACGGTCCAATGACATGGGGTTTCCAAGCTAACCAGTTGCCAAATTCAGAATCAGAATCGATTCCTTTAGTCAGTGCCATCAATATGGAATTATTATTAGGGTTACTAATCTCCACGCTAGCAGCATGGAATCTTTCCATAATGTCTGAGCGTCTTTCCAAGAGCTTAAGTGATGCTGGATAAGGTGCTAACATCCTTAGGTCATGTGACGTGCATACGAAACAGTTCAATGAATTTTGTACTTAACTGATCAAAGAATGAAACGGACCGCGGTGGTAGGTGAGTAAACCACGTAGTTATAATACCCATAAGGGAGATAGGAAAACTTCTGCATTTGACTGCATCGTCGGCTCGTGCAGCATTCATAAGCCATTCATACTTTAAGATGTGCTGGTTAGGGTCTACACTTCCTTCATAAATAGGTAAAGTTGGCATTCTGAATCGACGAGGCGGTTTAGTATAAAGGATGTCGCCAGTGAAGGGTGTATGACTTTAGGAGATTCCCAGTCGTCATTGGAGAGGTCCTGACTTTCGCGAACCATTTAAAAAATCATGGTTAGGATGTCTAGCATCTGGACATTCTGAGCATGCTGGGCCAAGGTGTGGCTGGGTTCCATAATGCGAGGATGACCCAAGCGCGATTAGCGGGCCATACCTCACCTCCTTAGTTACACGTCTTTGGGCACATATGGTTCAGGAGTACGATCACATTGATGAAGGTTTGGATCTGTTCGATCTCGAATGTTAGCTTCCAAGTCGACGGTAGCGGTAGCAACACAACCATCAGTAATGTGATAAGGAATTGTCCCTCCTCGGGAGGAGTGTCCTCCCTGGTAACTAGCAAATGGACCAGATCCTGCTTGTCCAAGATTCAAAGTGTGCTGATGCCCGGGAGCTTGTATGTAGCTTCCATCCAGTCGTGGACATGTGGATCTGTGATGGTAATCAGAGGAAGCTAAGCTCTCAGTGGATGAGTAGGATGCTTGATCCCTCCTGGATCTCCTTCGTATATTTTTATTTAGTCGGTTGGTTAACTCCGTGTTGGCATAAATCTGCTGGGTAAGCTGCTGGCGACTTTGGGTTAGTTCTTGCATCAATATCTGGAACTCTTCCCTGGTGATAGGGCCTTATGGATCTGAAGGTCTAGCTAAGTTTTGACCAGTAGCTGGTAGCTGCATAGGATTCTATCTATCTCTTCCTTTTTGATCCGCAGCGTTCGAGGCAGTCCTTGTAGTAACCATGGTGAAGGGTGAAGCTCTCTCCTAGACTTGATACAAACCAGAATAGGATGGAAGAAATTCTAGGATTGAGATCTGGATCTTCTCCTTAGATTCTTGCAATGCAATAATGGTGGTAGATTCAAAGAGCAGAAGAAAAGCCAGGTTCTCTCAGTGAAAGCACCAAAGTGTGTGTACCAAAATTGGGCACAACACTCTTCGGGCATGTTTGAAGAGATTAAAGTGAAGATTGTAAATGAAAAATGAGGCTGACCTAACAAACACACCAAAAAAAGGCAAAGAAATATAGAGACACAAGGATTTAGAGTGGTTTGGCATTGTAACCTACGTCCACTATGGAATATTGATATTACTTGCTAGTTATAGATGTTTACAATAGTAAAATCGAGATACAACAATGATTCCGACAGAGTCTCCGCGTTACAGAGTCCAAAGTCCCTTTTCTGAAGACCTTGGACTACTATTTATAGGCGTAGACTGAAAATATCCGGCACAGATCTCGGAATACTCCTTCTCTCAAGTAGGTGGGCCCACATGATCGATCCTCAGACATTTGGACTCGATCCATGATCAATAAGTGCTAAATTCGTATCGATCCAAAAATGACCTTTTGGGTTGATATCGATCATGGACATTCCTGAAGTAGTACGCTAGCTCTTGTGAAAATTTGGTGGCATTTGGACTTGTGGATTTTGAGATATGATCGATGCAAGTTTGGTTTTTTAATGTGTAGCCGCCTTTGTATCGATATACTTGTATCGCTCCTCTTCGATCAATGAAATGCAAGTGGTTGCTAGATAACGTGGCGCTATCTTCTAGGATCAATACTTATTTTATGCCAAGTGATCGAGTCTTCCTTCTTCGTAGGCCTCGTTCGTATCCACCGGTTTATACTCGTTCGTATCCATTTGTGGCATTTTATTTTGGTATCGATTGTTGATGATTCGCCTCGGTACGAACGCATGTCTTACGTATCGAGGTATGTCCAGGTCTTTTGTGTCGATCATTTCCATTCCTCATTCGTGTCGATAGCTACCAACCCAATCCACATTGATGCTTTCTAGGTTGTGTTCTATATCGATTGTTTGTGGTCGATACGAATTGGGTAAGCGATACGAAGGGTTATCATGCAATGGATATGAAACAATGTTTTTTCATGGATACGAACAATCGCCAGCCATGATGGATATGAGGTTGGGTAACTTTGATGAATATGGAGCTATTATATCTGATGGATACGAACCAACGACCTCTGGATGGATACATCCTAAATTTTAGGTCAATCGGAGGTCCTTCTGAAGTGAGAAGCAGCTGCCATGTGCTCATGTGCACGGTAGCCCTAACTGGGCTGGGTAAGATCCTCGACAATAGGGGGATGTATGCCGTGTCGTATAGCAGACGGACCGACTAAATCTATTGCTATTGCATGGTAATAGTATCACTGGACCCACTATAAAACTACGCTAAAAGTCAATGTACGATGGACCGACAATAACAAAGCCCTCCATCGGCCCCAACCTCCTGCCCTCGCAGGTCTAGCTGCTCTGATGGGTAAATCATACAGCGATAGGTATAAGGGTGTGGATCAATTGGAATAGCATCAAATTCATTCACCTGTCTCCAACACCTCTCACCAATATACCAATATGCACCAAACGTCAAGGGATAAGATATGAGTTGAAATCTCCTCCTAGAAAGTATCCTAACAATACCTATAAAATCAACGCCAGTAGAACACTACCATGAAATGGATGCCATATAATCTGGTTTCTGTACATCCTCAAAACAATTTGGTTGTGGGAAATCGAATAAACATAACAAGATTCATTATCCCTAGGCCCTCTATTTTCCGTGCACCAAAATGACAAATGAGGGAAAAAGTAGACGCATAAGAAGTCAAAGTGATGAAATGAAAATTTCTAGAATAATCAAAATACTAGTACTTTAATAACTCCTAGAAGCGAAATAATGAAACCTGTTGTAACATCCCCTATTTAGAGGCCCAAATCTAAGCGCTACAGATGCTGCAGTCATCTATAGTATTAGCTTCCGGTGACTAAGTACGACTATGTTAATGGTATCAATAATATCAAAAGCGTTTGAATATGAAATAAAACACAAAATTCGAAACCATATTTATTTCATTACATTTCAAAATCAATTTTTTTCACATTCACTACATAATCCTAAATCATTCCTAGGCACAGATCAAATATAATTATTACAAAATATTCCAGAGTGGTATGTGAAGATACCCCCTTGGATGATCAGAGTCATATGGTCATATTAAACCTAATACAATCATAGTGGAAATATATAAGAACATAAACAAAACTAAATAGCTATCGGTTTTCCTCGTGCATGCCTCAGGTAGCTTATTCATCAGCATTCTAAACCCTGAAAAAGAACCTTATACCCTCAACCTACTCAAATTAATTTTGTGCACCCGGGAGTTTAAGGGGAAAACATAAACGTCGAGTCAGACATAAAGTCTGGTATGAATAATATTATACATCCCAGTTTAATTATGTAAAGTCAGACCATGTTACTTGCCGAAACGGATTTCCCCTCACTAACATCCTTTTAGAACATATATTTTGCTAAACTTTTCACAAAACCATACGTTGTGCACCTGCATCCAAAATGGTTAAAACATATATTTGTATAACATTATGATGATATGCATATTTGAAAACAATTAGGCTTTCCTCATCCCCAATTAGAGTTTAATTATATCAAAGAGGGCCTACCTATTCCACATTCATTTTGCTTAAGTTAATGCAGACTATACATCTCTCATCACATTGTTTTCCCAGGATGACTATGAACCATTTTTCAATTATGGAGACTATCCATCCAAAACATGATGTTGACTATCCATCAAACGTCTCATAGTTATCCCAGGATGACCATGAACCCATCAATTTGCCACTTGATTCACGCTAGCCGCCATGAATCTAATTATCTCACATTAGCCCCATGATTTAATTGTCTCCTGTTAGCCCCATGATTTTAATTGTCTCATGTTAGCCCCATGATTTTAATTGTATCATGTTAGCCCCATGTTTTTAATTGTCTCATGTCAGCCCCATGATTAACCTATTTCCATCAGTGTCCCTAATATAGGTAATATTCATTTATAGTTTTCATTGGTACCCTCAAAACCCTCGAAAATCAATCCTTTCAAAACTATTGAACTTCAAGCCTTTTAAAACCATTGAAAATCAAACCTTTCTAAACCACTGAAACTCGAACCTTTCGAAACCATTGAAATCATCTTTTTCGAAAGCAATAAAACCTTAGACATCCTATTTTAAAAAAACTTGAAATATTGCCTTAGAAAAACTTTGGAAACCCTTCCATTTAAAACCTTCCAAAATCATTCAGAAACAAAACCTTTCTACCTTGTCGGAAGCTACATTTCAACCCCTTCGAAAGGTTACCTTTCGACTCCATCGAAAGCTTTGCTTTCGACCCCTTTAAAACCATTCAATAAACAAATCCTTTAGAAAGTATTAAACCTCCTAAAACACAACCTTTCGAAAACTTTCTGGTTTCAATTTTAAACAAGTGGAAGCCTTCTTTTAAAGGCTCTCAACTCCATTGGAAGCAATCTTTCGACTATGTTGAAAGCTCCGGTTTGAAAGCTTTAAAACATAGCATTTAAAACAATACGCCTCCGCCTTTAAAATAACTTCTTCGAAAGCTTTGGGTTATACTTCAGTTATCAAAATATTAATCTCCTAAATCGAAAGCTTCATTTCGAAAGAAATGCGAGAAGCGGCTAGTTTTAAAACAAGTAAATCTTTCGAAATCAATCAAAGTAAACCTTTCGACTTTGTTGGAAGGTTCAAAACAAAACATTTATATAAACCGACAGTAACCTTTCGACTATGTTGGAAGTTTTAAAACCTTTCCTTTAAACATTTAACCTGGTTGACAGCAACCAAGTCGAAAGCTCTAATTCGAAATCAAAGGTGAAAGCTTTTGGTTTATAAAACAAACATACTTCAACCCCTTTGGCAACCAACCCTTCGACTAAGAACCCTTTGACCCTGTCCAATTCATTACACACCATGTAACTTGATACCGTATGCATTATTTTGATCTTGTCGAAAATTATGAACCTCTCACCTTGTCAGAAGGTCTGGGTCGGAAGGTTTACTGCCGTAATAGGCTGAAACATGCTAAAAGTATGATTTCTTGGTTTTTAACTTAAAAGGGATAAATTTTCAACTAAACTACCTTTGTTTGTTAAATTCTAATTGGTTAACAATTTCTTTTCAGAAAAGTGCTACTACTTGTTTCAGAAATATATAATAATTTTATTTTACAAGATGCCTCTTCTCCTTAATTAAATTTATAAAACATTTAAGTCTCATACCTTAAATTTTTTATATATTCTTCAAAACACTTAGGAAAAGTCTGAAAAAATCCCATAAAATCAATTTTAATATGTTGCTTAACATGTAAAAATTTCTACCCTAATTAATAATTATTTTAGTTATAAATAATTCATAACCTAATAAATAATTTCCTTCACTAGAAAATTAGTATAAAATCCACCTTATTTCGAAAGATTATAAAAATTGAAACTCATATCTTAAATATCATTTCTGACTTATATTTAAATTTTCAAGGCATTTGGATTTCATCTAGTAGGGTTTTCATGTCAACTATATCATTTAAAACAAGTATGAACATGCATAATTCACCAACAAACATACATATACTTTCAATAATCAAAACAAGGCAAATACTTGCAAAACAATTCATATCTTAGTCTTATAATCGAAAATCAAAAGAATATGGGATGTAGAAATTATTCACCTTAGGTTTGAGATTATAGATGTGAGATTTGATGTTGATTTAGTTGATTGTTTCTCTTCCCTCAAATCTTAGCTTTAATCTTCTTCTTAAGAATGATAATGGTGGTTGGCCTTAGTATTTTTTTGTTTGAGTAGAATGAAATTAACGTGAGCATCCTATCTCCTAAAGGTTTAGGGTATGAGCTCCACCTATCTTCCATATTACCCTTCTTATATCCTAACACGTTAGCTTTGGTTATCTCATTTTAGTTTACACACTAACATGGCAAGGCTACCCTTAGCTTAAACAAATCTCAATCCATTAATCTCCACATTATTTTATTTATTTTTGCTAATTAGATATCCTAAATAATGTTACAAAAATATAGGGTGTTACATCTGTGCGTCTGAAATGGTGCACTGTATGTTGAGGCATCTGTATAAGTACGGAAGAATAGGCGTACCCTAGTTATAAAGGATAGCACCGTTGAAATCCAAATCAGATACGACCTCAATAAACCCGACAGCCAAAAAACTGCTCGATGTGCTGAAAAACAGGTTACCCATGCACAAGCTCCAGATCATCATTAGGAGAATAATGACTGAGTATGATGTCCATGGCAGCACGAATAGTACTGACTCTAATAGCACCTCCGACCTGATATGATGTAGGGGAAGCATCAAATTAAGGTCGAAGATCATAAACATGTTTAGGATCAGCCGTCGAGCATCGTCATACAAAAGTGACAGAAAAGCGGCTACTCCTATGCTAATACCGGCAAGCATATAGAATTCAAGCGGTGTAATTCCTAACTCACTGCAAGGAAAGTGGAACGTGTGGGTAGTTTTATACCACCGTAATGCAATAGCTACGCATAATTGCACATCACCTTTTATAACATTGTTGATTCCTAAAATTGTAGAGTACATAACAAGTTAAAGTACAGAGTGGTAAATTAATTAGTTTTTCAACAAATGGTCCATTAGATTACCTAAGAAATGGTAGAATCCAAGCCCGTGTAATAGTGCTACAACTATCCTTATTTGCCAAATGTGCATGAAAATATCTAAGCGTGTTCGCCAACGAACCCCATGAACGGATATTTCTAGACTATTAAAGTTAAATAAAATCATACTATATATTTAAGCTAACAACGTATTGTAATTATTTAATCATATAAAGAAATACTTACAGCCAAACTTGTTGACGTGCTGGCATGTACTTCGCATTATTGAAATGCGCGATAATTGAAAAGCATAGGAAATTTCACCGCACTAAGGTTCAGATCCTCAAATCCATCAAGCTCGGTAACTACAACGGAAATCTGCCCCATACCTCTGTGGGTCCTACCTACTCGACCACCCCTATGGCGTCTGCAACCGCGGTGACCGCCATCTTCTTTGCCTACGCCCTGATTATCGATATTTTCGGCAGCTTCTATCAGATCTTCTATCCCTTGCTCCTGCCCGTACAATACAATATTCTAGTTTTTACCGCTCCTACCGGCGGCTCGACACCGCTACTACTGCCTTCTCCATACACGAACATTTTGGGCGAATTATTTTAGCAATCTGGACATTTCTTTGAGTGTGTATCTCAAAACGGCCTTTAGTTTGGATAGAAGCTAGCGGATTTGGATGGTTGGAGGTGGTAATTTGTGGTTTTGGTAATGGCTCTTGCTGAAAAATGATGAAAGGAGGAATGACATACAAGTTGTGGCGGTTGGCTTTGGGCTTTTAGGGTTATAAACTTATAACGACAAAGCTTATAATGGTAAAAACTTTATCGTTATAAACTGCTCTCCCACTAGTCGTGGCTAGCCACCATCTTATTTGGTCGCATCGCTCGTTCGCTCAGTTGCCAGTCAGGTAAAAGAATGCAGTAAAAAGAGCGGATTGTTGTTGATGCTCTAACAAACGAAAGTTCTAAGGCTATGTATTCAGCTTTTCATTTTTTCAAGAATTAGGAGGATTGAAAACAAAAATACACACAGCTCTCTTCCCATCATGAATCATCTCACATTTAACAAATCAAACCTATTGTCAATGTGAATACTACAACACATCACAACCAGAACATGGGCACAAACTCGACCAACTTCAACTCAATACCGAAAACTCTATCAGGCAAAGAAAGCCTCATTCACAATCTAAATAAGACCACTGTCCTCAACGTTACCAATCATGGATGCACATAATGATCTCGTTGTAAGGCTCGGAATCATACCAATTCTATTCTCTAGTCGGAAGCAACAATTGACAAGCTTCAATAATTCACCATCCAGACTTCAAGTAAACTTACATGATAATACTAAAAAGGCAGAGGTTGCATAGCATCAGTGTAAACCGCAACAAATGTGACAACACAACGCAAGCAGGAAGCACAGTTTAATATAAGCAACGAATTTTTTATCTCGACTTACCCAAACTTCCCACATACATCATCGAGGCAAGTTATTCGAGGTTGCGATCATCAGATCTAAAGCAATGCTTCATATTTTAGGATTATTGTTCTAAATGCAGACTTATAGGGCTTCGTTTCTCCTAATTCAGGCTTTGACAATGGCTCATGTAGCTGTTTTTCTCCAACGATCACATCTTTAAAACATCTGTCGTAGTATTCTAAATATATTAATTAATTTTTTACTTTAATTATATTAATATAAAATCCCAAAAAAGGTACGTTTTGTTATAATGATTAAGATGTGCCATAATCATGAGCAATTTATCATTGTATAATAACCATATCGCTTTAAATATTCCTAGCCTAAATATATCGAGATTGGAAATCAATAAATATGTTGATACAAGAGTACCTAATTCTCCAATTGTTAGTCAGTGTAATTAGCGTACTTATAGTTATTGGATAAATATGAAATAACTCATTCGATAGTTCTTTGTTGGTTAATATAACTTAGGTCAAACAGAAAATATCGATATGACAATCTTATATAGTTCTCCTGACTCGAGAGTATTATTGAACTTTAATGTGGACAATCCACTTTGATTATAGCCAAATCGTGGCATAATTTCCATCAAACGACTATAGTTGGATCCGAGTTGAAGCATTAGAAGTGAAACACTATTCACTAGAGAATTCATCTTCGAATTCATATGAAGTTAGTATCACAGTCAACTCAAAGTTAATTCAAATTCCAAATTTTTTGGTCAAAGTAGTCGAGTTAATAGTAATTATTATTATTGGACCAAAGATTTATATGTTTGGACTATAGAAGTTTAATGTTGAGGATATTTAAATTTTGACCAATACCAAATTACATAAGTCCTAATGTGATATAGTTTTGACGAAGGAAATTGATGTAAATAATTGTCACTATCATTGACCATTTTAAACAAGTAAAATTGGATTTCAAAAAAAATGTGTAAGCGATAAATTTTTCCAAACTTTCACACAACTAGCTAACGTGATATGTGAATGCTAATATATGAATTGTTCGATATTAATCGCTGGCTGAATTCACATCTAAGAGTAGTACAACTACAATGTTGAATACTACAACTATTACCCGACTTAATTAAATTATAATTATTATAAATTAATTAATATTTATGAAATATTAATAAAATTTTATTTAATTCATGTCGGTCAGTATTGAAAATAGTGCATATATAAAAGTTATATACACAATATCAATATACGATATCAATGTACATTTGAATTTGATTTAAATGTAAATTAAACGATGTAGTTTTCAGTGAAATGGAAGTCCATGGGACCTATGGTTTGGCCTACCAAGAAATAGGGAGAGAAGAGGTGATATACTGATATTTTTTGTTTGAACTGGTTGAGAAAATGATGGATCTAGATCCTCTTTTCTCATTCCTCTCTTTGTTTTTTAACCCATTGCCCTCACATTTTATAATTTACTTGCGGTTCTCCTCTACCTATACCTTTGGATGAAAAAATTTCACCATCCCCTCCTCCATTAATTACATACCAAACACAAATATGAATCAATAAAAGAAAATTGCATAGTTCTCTTTCATTGATAGCGCTTTCTGGAAGAGATTAGATCCAATCCTAGGAGTTCTATTGGTTCAACGGTCGATGTGTTATTACTAGGCTACCATTAAGGTAATACTTTACTACGCCCGCGCACACACATGTACGTATATGTATATTAATAAAATAGTACTTGTTTTCAAAATTTAAAATTTGAATTTACACTTAAAGATATTTTCGTATATAGATCTAATTTTCAAATTTGAAATGAAAATTGGTTTCATACCTATATTTGCATATATAATTTTATGTATATATGCATACATTTATATAATAAAATTACTTTTAACCTTATTATATGTAAATATTTATATTTAATTAAACATAAAATTTATTTTTTATGTACAACAATATATATATGTATGTATATCAGAAAACAAATGTATATGGAGTTCCTTGACCTGGGCATGTTAATCCATGACACTGTATATATTGCACGTTTACATTCATGTGCATTTGTATATAATACACATGTATACGCTGTATATTATATGTAACATCGAATAAAATGCTTTATTATATGATTTTCTATAATATTTATTTAGATCAGATTTAAATCAATTTATGCTTCATAGGCCCGTATGATCTAAAATGATAAAAAAAACTGAAATTCACCCATTTAACTCGCTGCGTGCTGGCCTAGTTTCAACAATCGTATCAGAGTTTAACAGCCTATGCGGCATAAATTAGCAGTATTAAGGAAAGCTAATTAAGCTTACCTAAATGTAGCGTCTAAACTGAGTTTGAAAAATCAAGTACCCTGCACTCCCTAACTACCGGTTTGTCTCGAAAGGTAAAGTGAACCCAAAAGGTTGTCCCTAATATGAAACGCCAAATTTGAATTTGGGTCTTAGCTTTTTAAAATATTATTTGAAACTAGAAATATTTAAATTTAAAAGGTTAAATTTAAAATAGGAAATTATTATAAATGTTAAAATATGAGTTTCAAAATTGTTTTGAAAATTTATATATTAAAATATAAAAAATTAATAATTAATTAGACTAATAAATTAAATAAGTTAATTAAATGATTAATTAAATAAATTACATATAACATATATAATGATATATGTTACAATATCTCGAATTGTTTGAGGTGATGTAAGTATATATGAAATTTTCAAAATTAAAAATAATTAATTAAACTTTATTTAGTTACATTATTTAATTAAATGTTAATTAATTAAACAATACACATACATACATACATGTGTGTGTGTATAAAGATATTTATGTACTTGTGTATAAAAATGAACGTTAGTATACATTTTCAAATTAAAATGTTTAATTGAATATTATAAAATTAATTAAAATGTTAATTAATTAAATTAATTATATAATATTTAATTTATAATATTAGGAAAGGATTATACGTACAACTATAATATAAGTTAATTAAAGTAAAAAGTTATACAATAATTAAAACTTATATAATATGAATGTATAATAAAAGGTGGAACAATAAGACTCCCTAATCGAATTTAAGAAATAAATACCTACGTAGAATACATATAACTTTATTCCAAATGCATCTGGCACTTAAATCGTGACGGTATTTCATAAGAAATATATTGTTACATAAGTCAATATCGTTCAACTAAATATATTAAGGTTATGAATATGTAATATAAAGTTCTTCTTTACCACTTATATATTAATAGATTGCTTGCTCAGTCCTTAGTTGTTGATATTCCTCAAGCTAAAGATGTTATGTGTAGTATCATTAATATATTCAATAGATGATGTAAGACATATATAAGATCCCCTATCTTGAGGTCCAAAGCGAAGTGCTACAGATGCTGCAGTCATCTATAATATTAACTTCCGGCAACAAAATACGGTTGTGTTAATGGTATCCGTAATATCAGAAGCACTTGAATATGAAACAAAACCACATATTTCAAAAAAACGTTTATGATTACATTTCAAAACACATGTTTCATATCCAGATTACATACTCTCAAAACATTTCCTAGTTTCAAATAAAATATAATTATTACATCAATACGCCAAGAGTGACATATAAAGATGCACCTTGGTTGATCAGAGTACTATATAGTCATAACTGACTTAATACAACACAGCGGAAATAAACAGAATAAAATAGCAACTCCTAAATAGCTAGCCGTCAGCCTCCTGTTCATCTCCGGAAGCTTTATTCGCCAACATACTAAAAACCAAAAATCCATAACCCTCAGCTCACTCAATTCAATTTTAAGCACCAAAAATTTTAAGGGGACAAACATAAACTTTGAGACATAAAGCGTGGTGTGAATAATACTGTACATCTCGGTTATTTGAATTAAGTGTGACCACACCGCTTAGTTGAACGGGTTTCCCCTTATTAATATCCTTTTAAAACATATCTTTCCTATAACCAAAATTAGTTAAAAAAATAAAGCATTATCATATATACATACATATCAGGTAATTAATGGGCTATATGTCCGAACACTATAGTTTTTTTTGGCCAACTATTAAGCTTTGGCTGACTCGGGCCTACTAGATAAATAAATAAAATGATCTAACATCAATTAGGTACTCCTCTTCTGGACAGTATGTCTCTAACTTATCTTCTTCCAGTGTCAACAGATCCTAATGGTTTTGCGGGATCACCAGTAACCTATCTATATACAAATATAGTCCTTTCTATGTGTAACCATCATTTAAGTCTTACCTGTGATTGAGCCCTACATATTGGAATTTTAGATTAAGTTAGTTAGGGGCTAATAGCTAATGTATAGGGCGCGACTCTATACCATTCCCATCTGGTATACAAACATCTGAGTCATTTTACTTAGGGTAACCCTTAAAATTTTCCTCAAAAACCTTTTCTTCTCAAACTAAATTAAAACTTTTGAATCATACTTTAAACAAGGACGATATATATGCTTTGTTCAAATCACCTAGCCATGTTATATATACTTTACACAAATCTTTGTTGATGAAAACATTTAAACCTTTGAAAGTACCCTTTCGAATCCATTGAAAGCACCCATTTCGAAACTATGTAAACCGCTTTGATTTATAAACTTAGGCCATAGGCCAAAACAAACCCTTTCGAAACCATTCATAAAACAACTAGCGAACCAGGTTCATCCTGAAAGCTCATTGTAAGAGCACGACCTTCGGGTTTAGTGAAGACGGTTAAATTGTCTGGTTTAGTATCAATCTACGATCGAATCATTAATTGGCTTAAGTTGATAGTTGAAACCAATGAAAAACCTTTCCTTCGGAAGCTTTAGACCTTAGACATCCTACCTTTAAAACACTTTGAACATTACCTTTCGAAAACATTGGAAACCTTCCTTTTAAGCCTTTCGAAACCATTGGGAAACCACCCCTTCGAAACCTTCATTTAAACTTTTCTAAAGCATCAAACCTTTACAAACAACAAACCTTTCGAAAGTATCTGTGTTCAATTAAATCACGTGGAAACCTTTCGAAACCATTTAAACTATCACTTTTGAACCCTTTGGGTTCTATCATTAACGGAACAAAAGGGTCATAAAACATCTAAGTCTAAATCTCTCTTTTGAAAGAAGTTCCAAAGTAAATAAGCGATCGCATCAAAACCAACCCTACGAAAGTATGGGAGAAGTGGCTTTAAAAACAATGAAACCCTTTCGAAACCATTTTCTTCGAAAGGTAAAAAGTGGCAGCTAGGGGTTTCGACCCCTTCGAAAGCATTTACTTAGAACAAAAGGCCTAGACCATTTCGAAACTATTCCTTAAAAAATATGACCCAGTCGAAAGCCAACCAAGTCGAAAGCATACCCTTCGAATGCAAGCATGCACATTTTCATTTAAAAGCAAAGAAATGTTTCGACCCCGTCAGAACCACTTGTCTTGACCCAGCACCTTTCGTCTATGTCTAATTCACTATGTACCAGGTCATTGATGCTATGTTCATTGGTTTTGATCAAGGCCCGGGCGGAAGTACTTAGGCGAAACCAAGGTGCCAAAAGGGGCGGAGCAAGTAAAAAGTAAGTAAAACCTAATTTTAACTATAAAAAGAAATTCTTTTCAATTAGCCTGCCTTATTTGTCAAAATATGTTTGGTTGCAAATTTTCTTTTCTAAACGATCTGCAAAGGTTTCAGAAATAAACAATTTAAATAATTTACAAATATTCCTTCTCCTTTTGTAAATATATAAAATATTCAGGTCCCATACCTTAAATAATTTTATATATTCATTAAAATATTTAGGAAAATTCTACAAAAATCACTGTAAATCATTTTCAACATATTTTCTAACATATATTAATTTCAGATCCAAAGCATATGTTATTTAGCCATAAATAGTTTTAAATCCAAATAATCATTTTCTTGACTTGAAAATTAATATAAAATCCACATTAGTTCAGAAAATTATGAAAATTGAAATACATCTCTAAAATATCATTTTTGATCTAAATCGCATGCATTTGAATACCATTTAATGAGTTTTCACGTCAAAACATATCATAAAATCTATATGAATAAGCACGAATCATCGACAAGCATATATAAACATTTCTTCATTAAAAATATGGAAAAACACTTGCAAGGTAATTCAGATTAACCTTAAAACCAAAAATAATAGAAAACGTGAGATGTAGTCATTATTCCCTTAGCTTTGAGATTAAGGAGTTGAGATTTGAATGGATTTGAATTGATTAATCTTCTTCCTTTGGTTTATCTTACCCTTGCTCTTGCTAATGGTGGTTGGCCTCAATTTTAATTTGATTTTGCAAATGAACAGGTAAAATGTACACGACATATGGTTTAGGGTATTAGAATGTTCTTATTCCAACATTTCCCCTCACCTATTTGCCTAACCTGTTTTATTTTAACTCATGTTAGTTCTTTTTTTTTTGCATGGCATGGCTATCCCTATGTTAATCATAAATCTCAATCTCCTAATCTTCACATTAATTTATTTAATTACTTAATTAAATATCCTAAATAATGTTACTAAAAATTAGGGTCGTTACAGACTCCCCTTCTTAAAAAATTTCATCCTCAAAATTATGATAATGTACACATGAAATGAATCAAAAAGGTAAAACATACCATCAACTAAATCAGGATAAGCGTCTCTAATCTTGCTTTTAGTTTCCCAAGTGCAATCTTCCTCATCGTCGCTCCATTAGAATTTAACTATTTTGACTGTCTTATTCCCAAGCCTCTTCTCATCTCTCGTAACTATACCAATCGGCTTTCTAACTGTATTCAAGTCTGGTTCTACTACTAAATCATCTAACACGGTTGGTGCTATAATAGATTTAGGGTTTCTAATACACTTCCTTAGATAAGAAATATGGAAAACATCATGGACTCCTGCCAACCTATTTGGTAACTTTATTCTATACGCAAGTTTCTCGATCCTCTCTATAATAGGAAATGGTCCTACAAGTCTCGATGCCAACTTTCCCGATTTCTCGAATCGATTCACACCTTACATTGGTGATACCTTGGTAAGCACAAGATCTTCAACAAAGAACTCTAAGTCTTTCCTTCTTATAGCTGCATAACTCTTCTGCCTAGACTGAGCTTCCTTCATCCTAGCTCGAATCTGCTCAACCTTCTTTGTTGCTTCTCTAACTAAATCTGGACCAAGAACCAACCTATCCCCGGTCTCTAACAAAAAAAAGGGAGATATGCATGGCCTTCCATACAAATCTTCAAATGCTGCCATCCCTATACTAACATGATAGCTGTTATTATATGAAAACTCGACTAAGTATAGATGGTCTTCCCATGATCCCTCAAAATCTAACACACAAGGTCGTAACAAATCCTCCAAGACTTTGTTAAATCTTTCTGTTTTCCCATCGATTTGTGGATCTTAAGCAGTACTCATCTTGAGGTGGTTCCTAAAATATCCTATAGACTCTTCCAGAACTCACTAATAAACAAGTTATCTTTATCACTTACAATACGACTAGGAATTCCATGCAGTTTGACCACATTCTTTATAAACAACTTAGCCAAAACAGGTGCCGCCCTAATTTACATAACTGGAATGAAATGGGAACTCTTGATCGGTCTGTCCACTACGACCCATATACTTTCATTTCCTCTACTCAATCTTGGTAACCTATCTAAAAAATCCATTGAAATAGAATCCCACTTCAATACCGAAATATCCAAAGGCTAAAGCAATCTACTCATTTTCAGATGTTCGACTTTTACCTATTGATAGTTCAAACACTACTTCACCCATAAGCCTCTACCCTTCTTCATACCATCCCAGAAGAAACTTCTCTTCATATCCTAATACATCTAATTTCCTCCTGGATGAATAATGAACTTCAAACGATGAAATTCCTTTAAAACTTCTTTTCTAATGTCTCCCACATTCGAAACACATAACCTTCCTTTCTTTCTCAACCTCCGATTTTGGTCAAGACTGAGATCCTTCAAGTCACTGCGCTTCGTTCCATCCCTTAAATTCCTGATTCGTTCAGTTATACTGGATTCTCTTCCTGTTTAGACGCAATATTTTCGGTCATCACCAATCGAACTTCCAAACATGACATAATAGCAGCTTATTTGAAATAGTCTTAGATCTCCATTGCACTTTATATGCCCTCAATGCTTCTACATCTTTCTACTCAGCTATCCTAGCCAATGCTGCATTTTGATGTTTTTTGCTAAGCGTATCTTCAACCTTATTGCATTTCCCTGGTGTGTACTCAATTCCAAAATCATATGCAGCAATAAACTCTAATAATCTTTGCTGTCTCATGTTTAACTCCTTCTAAGAGAACAAATACTTCAAAAACTTATGATCCACATATAACTCTAACCTTTATTCCAAAAGGTAATGTCTCGACACCTTCAATGCAAAAATCACCGCAGCTAATTCCAAATCATGTGTTGGATATCTAACTTCGCGCAGTCTAAGCTGTCGAGAAGCATGGGCAATCACTTTACCTCTCTGCATTAACAAAGCTCCTAAACCAGTTTCACATGCGTCATATACACTATTAAATCTTAATTCCCTTTGGGAACAACTAACATAGTGTAATGGGTCAATAAGCATTTCAAGCTCTGGAATGCTTCCTCACACTTATCGGTCCACATAACCTTCACATCCTTTCACGTTAGTTTGTTCATCGGTGATGTTATTCATGAAAAATACTTTATGAACCTTCGATAATATCCAGCTAGTCCAAGAAAACTCTTTATCTTATTCACTGTCTTGGGTCTCATCCAATTATTAACCGGTTCAATCTTAGTCGAATCTACAAACAACCATTTCTCTGAAGCTACATGACCAAGAAACTTCACTTCCTTCTTCCAAAAATGACACTTCGAAAACTCCGCCTTCAGTCGATTCTACCTCAGTGTCTCAAGCACATCTCTAAGATGAATTTCAAATTCCTTCTCATCCTTAGAGTATATCAGAACATCATCTATGAAAACTGACATAAACCTATCCAAGTGCTCTCACAAAATTTGGTCATCAAATCCACAAAGAATGCATGTGCATTAGTTAGTCTGAACAACATCACTAACCATTTGTACGATCCATATCAGGTTCTAAACGCCATCAAAGGTATACTGTCCTCTGCTACTCTAAGCCGATGGAAACCTATTGCTATATCCAACTGAGAAAATACCTTAGCTCCACTCAACTGATCGAACAAATCGTCAATTCTTGGAAGTGGATATCAATTCTTTATCATTTTCTCATTCAACTTATGATAATGGACACATAACCTCAACGATTCATCCAACTTCTTAACAAACACTATGGATGCTCCCTAAGACGAACTACTTGGTCTAATAAAATTCTTGCCTTCCAAATCCACCAACTGCACTTTCAATTCTCTCATCTCGGTACGTGTCATCCTGCTTGGCGGTCTACTTACTAATTCTGCTCTAGGAACCAAATCTATCTGAACCTCAATGGCTCGTTATGGTGGCAATCCTACTACGGGCTCAAAGTCATCCGCGAATTCTACGACCATGAAAACTCGGTTCAACTCATCATCCAACTCATTAACACCCAACAAAGCATTCACTTCATAGCTATGGTTTTCTATGGTGTATACAATCCGATTGCTAAATTCAAGGTGTCTAAGTGATATTTTCCTATCATGGTAAAATATCCTAGCATCGTACTTACTTAACCAATCCATATCCAAAATAATTCTGAACCCTAAAAATTCAAACACATACAAATAGCAAACAAAGGTATGACCTAACAAACCAAACTCTAAGGGGTCACACTCCGTCCCAAGCGTCGCATAACCTTCTATTGGACTTGCAACCCATAAAGAAGTAACTACGGATGAGGGTTCTAGGTTAAGCTTGTCTACCAAACATCGAGATACAAAAAGAATACGATGCAGCAGTATCAAACATAAAGCTAACAAACATACCATGAATCTGAAGCATACCTCCCAATAATGCCTTTCCTTTTCCTCTATCGTTGGCCTCGAAGTAGAGGGCTCCAATGCAAATAATTTGCTCCTTCCTTCCTTTGTAGGCTCTTTGCACCTGTTCTTATGATGGACAATCTGATCATAGTTGAAGCAGTTGATATTCTTCTTACCGATCACTTCCTTTGCCTTCCTAGAATGACATTCATTAGTGAAATGTCCCTTCTTAACGAACTTGAAGAAAACAACCTCTAACTTTTCTTTCTTTGCGGCTCCACCTTTCTGGGCACCCTTCTTATAAAAGAACTTCCTTTTCTGACTCTTCGTCAACTGGAGCTCCTTCGCCTTATTCTTTTCTAAAAAAGCAAGCATCTCCTCATGTATCAATGCCATCTCAACCACAACATCACAAGGATCCCTAAACGAGTTAATGTAGCCTTGGCCAACTCAGGCTTTAACCCCCTTATGAACTTCTTGTTCCTCTTGATTACAGTATCAACAGTGGCATACCTCTATCTAGCCAACTCCTCAAATCATCTAGCATACTCCAACACAGTTATCTCCCCTTACTCCAACTTAGTAAACTTTTTGAGCAAAGTAGACTGCACCATCACAGACACGAACCATTCCTCGAACCTCCTCTTAAACTCAGCCTATATCATCATTTCTTAATTCACTCCAACAATCACACTATTCCATCAGTATAAAGCAGCCCCTTGAAGCTGTCTCAGAGCAAGCCTTCTTTTTTGCTAATCATTGAGCCCTAAGTCTACAAAGATCCTCTCACAATCTAGTAACCAATTCTCCACTTCAATCAAATCTTCTGTTCCAATAAATGGTTTTCCTCCAAGCCTAGCACAGTCTCTACTAAAAATAGCATAGTTTTTGACCACCGGAGCTTCCTGAACTCCTACTCCAGCATTTCCCCCAACCACTCCAACATCAACAACTTCCTTCATCATGTTGACAAAGAATTGAAACATGGCTTCCATATCCACTTGTAGGACTCCAACACCAACATTCCTAGTTTATGCTTGACCATTGTTCCTTCGAGTATTTGGTCTAGCTTTACCATTTATTGTGGTGCTTCTCCCAAGGTTCACTCTTCCACTTCAAGCATCCATATCCGTATTCAAGCCTCATGAGATACAGAAGAATAGCTTAAGAAAGATAGGAGAATAGAGATATATTGTATACTTATATATAGTAAATACTCCTATAGCATTATCCAATACCCGATCTTATCACTAATTGCTTAGGATTATCTTTCCAAAATAATTATAGTTTAAAGTTTTTCATAAACCTCGCTCTGATACCAAGTTGTAACGTTCCCTATCTAAAGACACAAAGCTAAGCGCTACAGATGCTGGAGTCATTTATAGTATTAACTTCTAGTGACAAAATATGGCTATGTTAATGATGTCCATAATATTGGAAGCACTTGAATATGAAACAAAATCACAGATTTCAAAACAACATTTCTGATTACATTTTAAAACACTGTTTCATATCCAGATTACATAATCCCATAACGTTTCCTAGGTTCAAATAAAATATAATTATTACATAAATATGCCAAGAGCAACATATGAAGATTCCCCTTGGTTGACCAGAGTACTATATAGTTATAACCGACTTAATACAACATATGGAAAATAAATAGAATAAAACATAAACTCCTAAATAGCTATCCATTGGCCTCCTACTCGTCTCTGAAAGTTTTATTCGCCAACATATTAAAAACTGAAAATCCTTATCCCTCAGCCTACTCAAATTAATTTTGAGCACCTGAGAGTTTAAGTGGGAAAACATACACTCAAGTCAGACATAAAGCTTGGTGTGAAAAATACTGTACATCTTCGTTATTTGGTAATAAGTAAGACCACGCCACTTAGCGAAATGAGTTTCCCCTCACTAATATCCTTTTAAAACATATCTTTTGCATATCTTTATCCTGTAACCAAAACTGGTTAAAACAATAAAGCATTGTCATGTATACATGCATATCAAGTAAAAAATGGACTATCTATCGGAACATACTATTGTTTTGTTTGGTTGACTCGGGCTTACCGGACAAAATAAACAAAATGATCTGACATTTGTTAGATACTCCTCTCTTGGATGGTCTATCCCTAACTTATCTTCTCCTAGGATAAGCTGATCCTAATGGTTTTGCAGGCTCACCAATAACCAATCTCTGTAGAAATATATTCCTTTCTGTGTGTAACCATTATGAAAGTTTTCTTTGTGACTAAGCCCTATACACTAGAATTTTAGACTAAATTAGCTAGGGGCTAATACCTAATATATAGAGTATGACCCTATACCAGTCCCATCCAATATACAAATATTCGAGTCATTTAACTTAGGATAATCTTCCTTAAAATTTTCCTTGAAAACCTTTTCTTCACAAATTGATCTAAACCTTTGAATCACAATTTAAACCAAGCAAAATATACATATGCTTTTTTCGAATCACATTTCCATGTTATATGTACTTTACACGAATCTTTATTTATGACAACATTCAAACCTTTGATAGTACCCCTTTCGAATCCAGGGTACTCCTTTTGAAACCAAGTAAACCACTTTGATTTATAACCTTAGGTCGAAGGCCTAAACAAACCCTTTCGAGACTATTCAAATTCATCCTTTCGAAACCATTAAAAAACCTTTCCTTCGAAAGCTTTAGAGCTTAAACTATCTTTAAAACACTTTAAACATTGCCTTTCGAAATTATTGGAAACCTTCCTTTTAAGCCTTTCGAAACCATTGGGGAATGATCCCTTTAAAACCTTCATTTAAATCTTTCTAAAGCATCAAAACATTTATAAACAACAAAACTTTCAAAAGCGTTTGGGTTCAACTAAACTTGTAGAAACCTTTCAAAACCATTTAAAACTATCTCTTTCGAAACCTTTCGGTTCTACCTTCAAAAGAGAAAAAGGGTCATGAAAAATCTAAGTCAAAAGCTCTCTTTTGAAAGAACTTCCTAAGTAAAAAAGTGATGGTGTCAAAACCAACTCTTCGAAAGTATTGGAGAAGCGGCTTGGATTATAAAAACGAAATTACCGTTTTGAAACCACTTGCTTCGAAAGGTAGAAAGGGGTAGCTAGGGGTTTTGACCCCTTTGAAAGCATTTACTTATAACAAAAGGACGCAACCAATTTCAAAACCGTGTCGAAAGCCAACCTAGTCGAAAGCATAATCTTTGAAAGCAAAGCATGTGCATTTTCACTTAAAAGTAAAACAACATTTCAACCCCTTTGGAACCACTTGTTTCGACCCTGTACCTTTCACTTAAGTCTAACTCACTATGTACCAAGCCTATGTGCAGTGGTTTCGATCAAGGCGGAGGCCGAAGTACTCAGGCAAAACCAAGGTGCCAAAAGTGGCCGAACAGGTAAAAAGTAGGTAAAACCTGACTTTAACTTTAATGAAAAATTCTTCTCAACTAACCTGTCTTGTTTGTCAAAATATGAATGGATGCAAAACAAATTTCTAGAGGAAATGCCAAGGTTTCAGAAATAAAAATTTAACTAATTTACAAAATACCTCTTCTCCTTTTATTAATATATAAGACATTTAAGTCACATACCTTAAATAATTATATGTATTCAGTAAAACACTTAGAAAATTATACAAAAATTCCAGTAAATCATTTTCAATATGTTTTCCAACATATATTAATTTCAAACTCAAAACATATGTTGTTAGCCGCAAATAATTATTTTCTTACTAGAAAATTAATATAAAATCCACATTAATTCATAAAATTATGAAAATTGAAAGACGTCTCTAAAATATCATTTCTGATCTAAATCTAAAATCGCAAGGCATTTATATGTCATTTAATAGGATTTTCACATACAAACATATCATAAAATCTATACGAATAAGTATAAATCATCAATTAGAATATATAAACATTTATTCATTCAAAAACATGACAAAACACCTGCAAGATAATTTAGATTAACCTTAAAATGGAAAATCTAAAAAGCATGAGCTGTAATCATTATTCACCTTGGCTTTGAGATTAAAGAGTTGAGATTTGAATGGATTTGAATTGTTTAATCTTGTTCCTTTGGCTTCTCTTCCTCTTGTTCTTGCTAATGGTGCCCGACCTCTATTTTAGTTTGGTTTTGCAAATGAACTTGTAAAATGTACACGGCTTAAGGGTTAGGGTATTAGAATGTTCTTATTACAACTTTGCTCCTTACCTATTTACCTAACTTATTTTATTTTAACTCATTTTAGTTCATTTGTTTACATAGCATGGCTATCCTTATGATAATCACAAATCTCAATTCCCTAATAATCACATTATTTTATTTGAGTTAGCTAATTAAATATCCTTAATTATTTTACCAAAAATTAGGATTGTCAACGTTTGCGTACATATTTGTTGATATTCCTCAAGGTACACACATTTACACTTGGACTGTCACGAAATGGTAATCCTCTCGATTTGTTGATATTAATCAAGGTCGAAATAAGATTAGGTCAAAGAACTGTGGGTTCGAATTGTTTGTGATACAACCGATAATGTGTTATCCATTGTTTGGGGAATATGATTTATTGTAATTCCTCGAGATCAAAATCCCAAGGAAAACGAAACCTAATACCCACTAGTGAAGTCGAGATACTTCGATGTTTCATCTTATGGTTTTTTGAAACATAAATGACTAGTGGGAGCTCATTAGTAAAATGAAATGTAATGTTTAATTTTGCTAATATTCTAAGAATATCCACCATGGATAATATTCTAGTCCACTAAGTTAAAATTTGCAGAAAATGTCTACACCCATGTTGTTTTTTGAAAATGAGATACTCATCGTACCTAACTACATAGACTGGCTAAGATAAAATAAGATAGCACACATATACAAACCTTTATGGTCATTGATAACCGAACCTCAAGGGTTAGACGTGACGAAAATGTAGACTCTGAATTCAAAGTTGCTTATAACAAATAGGCGGCTGATCAAGAAATCGCCTAAGTTTACATGTTGTCTACATTAGACAAACCATTGCAAAGAGAGCATGAAAACATTAGTGTCCTTCAGATCTTCGATATACTCAAAGCTTTGCTTAGGAGAAGGCCTCGTTCCGAAAGGTAAGAACTTATGAAGAAACCGTTCAACACAAAGATGTCGAAGGGCATAAAAGTGGACGATTATGTCTCAATGAATGAAAGGATATATCGATAGACTTGCTTACCTAGACATGACGATAAGCAACAAGCTGCAAGTGGGCTTGATCTTAGGGTCTCTTACTCAGTAGTTTGACCTGTTCATATTAAACTATAATATAAACCTGTTGAATGTAAGCCTCTTGGAGCTGCTCAATATGTTAAGTCAACTAATTCTTCATCCAAGAACCAAAGCATATTTCCCATGGTTAAAAGTAAAGTATTATATGTGAATGGTTCAAAGAAGTGGAAAAGGCTTAATAGAAGAATAAGAAGATTTCCCTAATAGACAATGGTGAATGTCGTCACTGTCATAAGAAGGGATATTAGAAACGAAACTATCCATTGTACTTGAAGATTTATAAAGGGGAGAACCAAATAATTCTACATGTAACCCCATAAAATAAGCTATAATTATTTAAAGTAATTAATTAATTATTAATGCAAAAAACTGAATTTATGTAAACATCAGAACTTGGCTACGGTGTTTGCAACGTTGTATTCGTGGCAACTTTTTGATCAATTTTCATATATAAAGTTTTACAACCTGAGTTTAAATTAAGAAGATATTAATGTTTTGAAAATGTTGAATTAAAATAATTAAATATGTGATTTTTGAAATAAATAATTAATCAACGTTAATTAATGACGTCAACCGAAGCTTAAACGTTAAGTAAGATTAACGTTATAGGATCTAATTAAATATAACAAAATAAAAGAAAAATTCTCAATCCGGGCAAAGAAAAGTGAAGACCCATCAGTCGACACCCTTGTTACGACCGGTCGACCGATATAATTAAGGCGACCAACGGCTGGTTAGAGATGGCATAGGTTCAACCTAGGCTAAGACTACTCGAGTTTAATAAATCTTTATTTAACGGATGAGATCGATTTAAGTGCCTATAAATGTAGGTCTAGACCATCACTTCCCTTCTCATATTTTCTAGGTCACAGAGCAGAGCACTACTATTCACTTTTCTCCACAATTTATGACAATTCTAAAGTGATAAAATAAACACACACACACACACACACACACACACACATAGAGATATATATGGAGAAAAGTGGGGAATAAGAGAAGTGAAGAATATGATTGAGTCACATGCCAAAACAAAGGTAAATCATGAACCTTAACTCAAATCTAAACTTAATTCAATCGTTTTCCTAGATCTGTAACTCTAATAGGTTTGTAATCCTTTTTATATATTTTTGACTTAAAGTAAGAGAGAGTCAAATAAGAGGAAATGGATCCAGATCTAAAGAATTGGAGCTAAAAGGAGGCTAGCGGAAAATTATATATTTTTATATAATATTGGATTTATATCATTGTAGATCTGTTCCGTGTATGCCTAAACATAAATTTTGGAGTTGTAGGCTTAAATATATACGTGTAGTGAAATTGAATACCATGCTTACATATTCCATGAATCTTTAATTTTGATTAAATATTGTATGTACTTGAATTTGAAAAGTGAGGGTGGAAATAGTCCCTAAATTTGTAAGATAATTCTTTAGAAAAATTGTATGGTAATTCCATATTTGTTAGGAAATTCATATGGACTAGTAAACGTAAATTTAAAGTGTTATAAATTGGATAAGGATATAAGTAGTATTTTAATTTATTGGAATGAAGTGTGTAACAACGTAAATTTCTATAAATTATCCAGATCATAAATAAAAGTGTATCGTTAGAAACAACATGGAGCATACCTAAAAGAAAAAGATGTATAAAATATGGACATTTACCATGTTTTGTACTGTCTATTTCAATAACAACAAAAAAGATAATTTTTGTAACAACCTTGATTCCAGAACCATTTTAATAAAATCAATAATGATTTAGATTGGAACTTAAATGAGAAGATTTGATTTCTTAAGTATTGGAATATGTGGAAATTTGAATTTGAGTTCTTTTATAAAAGATAATGGATTCTTTTAAAATGAGATTACTCAATTTAGATAATAATGAAAGAAAATTTGGTTATGGAATGAATATTTTAGGATTATAAAAATATATTTATTAGTGAGGGAAAATAGAGATATTAATTGCTAAATCCTTTGATTATTAAAAATGTAAGTTTAAGAGGTATTTAAAATAATAAGTAATTAATTTTGGAGAGATATTAAAGAATTGAATTAGTTTAGTCTCTTATTTAAATAAAAGGAAATTTCAAAAGGAATAAATTAATTAAACTTAATAACATATTTTTCATTACCATTAAAGCATTGCACTAAAAATGTATTCATTGAAAATCAAATAGAATTAGTGAAATCATGTTTAAAAAAAATATTTGGTTACTTAAGATCTCACCTCTTTGAAATAAATTAAGCAGAAAAGCTTTATTTCTTATATTGATTAAATTTGCAATATTAAAGCCCAATCCTTTAAAATAAATCAAACAAAAGAAGTTGATTACTTCTAATTGGAGATGGGTGTTAAGGTCCAAATAACTAGTGGTTAGTAAGAGAAATAATTGAGAAAAAAGGAGTTTGTATGTTCATTCTTCTCATTCCTCACTTCAACAAACAAAGAACGGAATATCAAAATCTCACCTCTTTTAAACCCTAAGTTCAAACCTCTAAATATTCCTTTTTTTGGACTCTATTCAACTAACTTTCAAAGAAAATTAATTTCAAGTTATAATCTCTAAACTAAGGTACATCTTCTAGGAATTTTTATCTTAATTTTATAGTGTTTGAAATTGGGTTGTTGTATTCTTTTGGCATAAATGGCTTGGGATGGTTGCTGAAAGCAGATAGATTATTAATACTAAGGCGAAAGGTGAGTAACCATCGCAAATCTAGTTTAAATTCCTATGCCTTTTCGATTTTCAAATAAATGGTAGGATTTTGTATAATCTTTGAAAGTTTGGTGCTTGTTGATTATGCTCTATAAGTTCAACCTATTTTTGCTCTAAATTCTTGATCATTGTAATCACCAAACTACATCTCTTCTTATAGTTGTTGTTATATACTATTATTTGATGTGCATGCAAGTAAATTTACGAAATATAGCTGCAAATTTAGGTCCTCATAAGGCGAACAGGTAGAATCGAATTCTGGTGGAGATTTGGGTACTTCTTAGAGCATGCTCCAGGCAGGGGTACCAGTCGACTGGTCCACTAAGACTGGTCGGCCAATCATGGTCTTGGAGCATGCTCCAGGTCGTGCCTCTCCTCCTCTATCCCGCTCTGTTCACTTGCACTTTGCTATGATGTTTACACTACCTTTTGTATTGCTTTAAAGCTTGTTATTCTAATGATCATCTATGCCTATTTATGGGTTTTGAATTCTCTTTTGATGCTTTCATTTTCATGGAGGCCAACTCTATGCATACAGTACCAAACATACCATTTTCATATATTGAATTTCAAATTGTTTTACAAAGTAAATATTTCGATATGAATTGATTTTCTATATATAGACATATATCTATTTTATTAGAAATGATTCTTAGAAAAGTAAATATGTATGTATATGTGTGTGTATACGCATACTATATATATACATACTCATAGTTTTAAATTTTTTGTGAAGCATGACTTTATAAATACATATAATTATAAATAAAGCTACCTTTTTCTACTATTTATTTCTAGTCTTTTTAAACTAGTTTTTAAATTATTAAAATTTCAAAACAAAATTATTTTCTAATAAACGCATGTCCTCAATTGAATAAGAAATCTAACTAAATGGTCTAGTAAACAAGTAATATGAAATTCTTGCGATTACTTTATCAGTTAATTCTCAAACTTGTTCTATTGAACCCCTATTTACATATGAGTGGAGTTTACCGTCTTGTAGTAAATCTTCAAGTAAACCCTTATGGTATGAGATGCATGGTCATATTCGAATGATTAATATTCAAAAGTATATAGCATTTATTTTAATGATATTGTTGGCACTTCTTCTCTGATTCATTTATAGGTGGATCTTATAGGTTTACAAATCCATTTTTTATACTTGTTTACAAGCAAGTTTGGTAGGTTTACAGGCCTATCTTTACATGTTACAGACATGTAAAAGGGTTTACAAGCCCATCTTATCATAACATGTTTACATGCATGTTCGATGAGTTTACAGGCTCATCTTCTATTTGACATATTTACAGGCATGTCCCTTTTTAGTTTTTGGATATTACATTATTGATTTTTGGATTATTATGAGATTTGACTTTTTACGAAAACTTCTTTGAAATGTTCTTATAAACAATTGGTTGATTAATTTTGATTTTTGGTGATTTGATTTCATGAAACATGAAACATTATTTATGGCTCAACACTATACTGGTCGTCTAAACCCTTGTGTATACTAGTTATGGATTATGAAACATTATTTATGATGACCACTAGAATTGGATTAGCCTGGTGCTAGTATATATACATTAGTATACTGGTTTATCTAGACCTATGTGTTAGCAAATTTTGTATGTTGAGATAGAGACTCATTTAGTTGTATATTATTTTGGGTTGTCATGTGTGTATTATATGTATTGTGTGATTCACTTATGACCACCATTTAGTAACCACGCCATGTATCTATATGTGTATTCCCTTTAGCTTATGTGATATGTATATTCTCCTGTTGCGCTCTTTGAATATATGTTTAAGATATTCTACATTGTTCCAATTTTTTTATGCCACATTGATATTGTATTGTGCCTGGATCATACATATTGAATCCACTCTCGTAAAAAACCTACTACCTAATTCGACGTGTCGATACTCTTCCAAAGCAACGTTTATGGATGATCGGTCCTTAACAGCCTTATTATTTGCATTAGTAGATGGTATTACCTAGTAATATCCTTTATTAGTGTGGTTATAGAGTGTTAACCTGTTTTTAACAAAGCGGATTTCAACTAGACTTAGAAGATTCAAACAAGGATAGAACGACCTAAATATTGGCAAAGATATAGAAGAACGAAGGGAAGAGCTCAAGAAAACAGAGAACCCAAAAAATGCTAAGTGCTTAACTCAACCCGGGTCATCCCTTTGACCCAGTACCGAGTTTAAATGCCATATCTTAGCATCCTCATATTTCTGGCAAATGATCCTGAGTCTTCTGTGCATGTTCGTGGAGCTTTGTAGAGTCTTAGAGGAATGACGGCGGACCACTATAAATCCCCGTCTTCTTTCTATTGCTGCTCTTTTCTTGGTGTGATTGTTAGATTAGCCTAAATTTACATTTTACTTCTTCGTTCCAATCTCTTCAATTACATCTGAAGACTGTTATGCCAATTTTTGGTATAAACACATTGGTGCTTTCATTGAGATTACTCTGCTTTTCTCTGATTCTGTGGATCCCCTGCTGCTATAGGATTGCTAATGTCTAAGGAGGAGATCCAGATCCATCTTCCAATGGTTCCCTCTATTCTACTCAAATTGTTCCAGATCTAAGAAGAACTACATTCAACATGGTGCGCACCACCAAAACCACTTCCAACGCCGTTGATCTAGAAGGAAGAGATAGGAAAATCCCGCACGGGTGACTACTATAGGCCAAACACCAGTTGGAGTTCCAAACCCACCCGGTCCAGTAACTAGAGAGCAATCCCAAACCCTTATGCATGAGCACAACTTAAAGCCATCAGGAGCTCACTCAACAGATCCATGCCAACACGGAACTAATAAACCGACTGAATGAAGAAAGGTAGGGGAGATCTAGAAGGGATCATGCCTCTTATTCCATGTTTGGAAGTTCGGGATCATTTGATTTCTATCATAGATATACGCGCCGTTAATTAGATGAGATTTATGAGGAATCCACCAGGCACCCGTATGCTGCAAATCTTGGATAGGCCGGGATAAGTCCTTCCATAAGGCACAAGCAAGACCCTCCTCTCGTGTGGGGACGCTTCCTTACAATACTGCTCGTGAAAATGCAGCTGCTGCTATAGATCTAGATGCCGAGATCTAGAACCAACCACATCCAGCACCTCATTACCTCCCTCATGCCCAAGATCCTCACTTCCATGAAGCTGGGAACCAATGAGGCATGGAACGGACCATAGATAGCGACTAGACCATCCTCGTGACATGGAACCTGACCAAGCCTTGGCCTCGAATCTGTAGATGCCTAATATTTCAACTATGGTACGCCAAATGATAAAATAAAGTCAAGGCTTCACAAATGAAGATTGGGGAATTTCTAGAAGTCATACCCCGTTCACCGATGACATTTTACATGCGGAGCCACCCCATCGATTCAGGATGCCGAACTTACTAGTGCATGAAGGAAATTAGGATGCCAACCAACACATTCTAAAATATGAATGGCTTATGAATGCCTCTCGAGCCGACGATGCGGTTAAGTGCAGAAGCTTCCCTATCTCCTTAAGCTGCATTGCGACTATGTGGTTCACTCATCTATTACCAAGATCTATTTCATTTTTTGACCAGTTAGCTACTAAGTTTGTTGAGCAGTTTCGTATGCATGCTACAAGAACGAAGGATGTTAATACCTTATCTAGGGTCACTCATGCTCCAGGAGAGACTCTTGGGCATTCTCTGAAAGGTTCCATGCTGCTTGTGTCGAAATCTGCAATCCCAACGACAACTCTATTTTGATGGCACTGACTAAAGGGATTGATCCTGACTCCAAATTTGGTGATTGGTTGGTTGGGAAACACCCCGCTTCGCTGGACCATTTCTATGCAATGGTAGCTCAATTTCTTAGGAGAAAAGACGCTGGATAGTCTAGGAAGCAAGTGTTGTGGGTCCCAGTGGTGAAGGTATCCAGAGTAATGTTATAGTGAAGCAGACCAAGGAAAGCTCCGGTAAAGTGTAGTTAAATATTCAGAATAAACAAAGTCAGCAGAAAGGTAATGGAGGTCAAGGAAAGAAGAGAGACCCTCATCATGGGAGACCTAGAGCTCCTGTGTTTTATGATATACTCCCTTGAACACGTTGCTAGAAAATGTTTATCTTTAACCTGTAATATAGGGCAGTATAAGAAGCCAGCCACAAAACCGTCATTGGAGAAACAGATTCATACTGGGAAGTTTTGTGGATTTCATGATTGTTATGGCCATAACACTAATGCGTGTCACCATTTGTAAGATATTATTAAAGGTTGATCAGAGAGAGAAAGTTAAAGCAGTTTGGCCAGACTTTGCAGGATAGTGGAGTAGACCCATCTAACCCCAATTAAGGTTAAGGCCATGCTAGGCCTGAAGAACCTGCACGTACTAGCGGGAGGTTGGTAATTAATACTGTGAGTGATGGTCCTCATCTGGCTGATCAGAGCTGGAAGGAAATGAAGTCATATACTAGTTCGATTCTATATGTGGACTTCGAATGTTCTAGTGGTATCGACGAAGGGGCCTCGGCAAAGCAATAGAGGACGATGACGGATGACATCGTTTTCAGAAACTGTGATGCCGACAAAGTCGTGGCTCCCGTAATTGATCCGTTGGTTATTTCTGCCCAGATAGGTCCTGTTTGGATGAAGAGGTTCTTAGTTGACAGTGGAATTTCTGTAAACATACTTTTTCAAGCGTTTCTATTACCAAATGCTAATGGAAGCGAAGGATCTGAAGCCGTGCTAGACACATATGCATGGTTTTAAAGAAAGTGCAACCATACCAGATAGAATTGTGGAGTTGCCAATTGAGTTGGATGTTGGTGATCGCCAGAGAGTCCGGATATTGCACTTCATTGTGTTGGATATATGTGATATCCCGGAATTTCAAGGAATTTAAAATGTGATAATCTCTTAACTAAATTGTTTAAAATTGATAAATTTTTATTTCAAATATAAATAACCAATAAATTAATAATGAGATGATTATAAAGTATAATTATAGATTAATTTTTAAATAAGAATAATTATTTAATTTGTGTTATTTTATAATTAGATTTTAAATAGACTTATTATTTTCAAATTTAATAAGCGTGTTTATATATATATATATATCTGTGTGTGTATTTAAGTTGATTTTAATATAGGATAATTATTTACAATTTAATAATGTGTATGTTTAAAATTGATATCTATATTTATTTGAATTGATTTTATATTTGGATTTTAAATTTACTTTGAATTTGAATTTAAAAATTGAATTTAAAGGAATATTTATCTTAAAATAAAAATAATAATATAGTTTGGATTTAAATTATATGAATGAGTTTTTATTTAAAAATAAGATTTGTTTATATTATTCTCTTTAAAGAAATTAATTTATAGAAATTTGGAAAAGTATTTATTTAATAGAAATAAATACAAAAGCTTGTGAATTAGCATTTAAAAATGAGTTTAAAATATTATATATGATTTTATTTAAATCATAATTGTTTTATATTCTATTTTCTTTAAAGATTGTATTTATATAAATGTATTTGTTAATTAGGAATTTAATAAGAAAGGCTTTTAAAATCATTTTAAATAATATAAAAAAATGAATTATTACAAGTGTTAAGATCTAAACCACTTAACGTAACATGTGTTAAGAAATTTAGTAAGGTATGAGACAAGTGTCACATTTATTTTAATTTTCTTTTATTTTTATTAAAATCTAAATTAACTTATATAAATATCCATCTTCCTCTTCATTTCCTTTTTTCTATTCTCATTTTTCTAAAAACAAAGAGAAACTCAACCTGCAAAGAAAACTCAGATCAAATTTATAAAATCTGTAAACCTTTTTTTCCAAAGCTTGTAATCAAATTACCAAAGGCTGAAAGCAATCTCCTCAAAACATTTTCAAAACCCTATGATCTTCTCAGTTCAAACAACTTTCAAATTTGGAATTTCTCATCCCTGTAAACCGTTTATGCTCAAAGCCCTGTAATTCATTTCCGAACCAAAATACAAAAGCCTGTAAACATTCTTTTCAAATCAATGCTCAAACCTATAAATCCATTTTCAAGCAAACCAAAACACAAACTCTGTGATTTCCTCAAGAACAAAACATGTAACCTCTTTTGTCAAAGCCTGTAGTTCTGTTCAATTGCAATCTGGAATCAATAAATAATCAAAGTTCAGGCATGCAACCAGTTGTCAAAGTTTGAATCATCTCAATCAAATAACCATTTCAGTTTTAAAGAATCAAGCAAATTCAGCATTCAAAGTTTCCCTATTTTCAAAATTTCCAGAAAATCAAAGCCTCTACTTTTTGAAAAAAAAGGCGAGTAAACTTTTTAATTAAACGTTTAAGTAAGTAAATGATGGTTGCTTATGAAAGTTCTAAGTTAATGGTGCTTGTTTGTGGTATTACTGCATATATATATATGGGTTAATGTGTGCATGTCAGTTTGCATTCCATTTTTGAACTACAAGGTGTAATTTAATTCAAAATCAATTAGTTACTTCTCTGGTTAGTTTTATGTTGAGATGTTTAAAAAAAATTATTTAAAACAACAAGATTTAAATTGTAAAAATATAAAAAGAAAGAATTGATAATAGTATCAATCAGGATATGTATTTTACAGTATAAACTCTGATATAGTCAAAAAAATTGATGTCAACAATTAGATGATTCAAGTATATATCTTGGATCATCTCTGAAAGTTAGGATTTTTATAACAAAAATCATAATTTTTAGTGATGAAATGGATATGGATTTAGGGGATATCTGGAATATGGTTCTTGAGCATTTTCTGTTGGTCAGAGGATTTTGAGCTGTCGAGTGTTCGTATGAAGCAAGACTGATGATCAAGGTGCTTGGAAAAAATAGTGGTTGAGGCGATTGTGGGCCGTAGCGGTGGTAGTTGATCACAAGGGTTTTTAACCCTAGTTTGTGTCTCGGTCGGAAAAGGGATCACTATAACAACTCTGGTGATTCGAGTTGCATGAGACCAGAGGCATTGTTGACATGGAAGACCGGCGAAGCTGGGAACGAGGTTTCTTAACCTCTGGTGGTCGGAATATTATGGTCGAAGAAGTTTGCTGGAGGTGTTTTGGGTTCCAATCCATCTGGGTAACTCGTATTTGTTCGAGAGATTGTGAGTTTGTTTGGATGATCGATATGGGTTGTAGCATCGTAGAGTGATGTGACAGAGAGTATGTCGATGGTCGGAGGTGGCTCTGGTGATGGTGCATGTACACAGGGAGGAGGAGTTGTGTCGGTTGGGTTTAGTGTTAGTCTCGAAGAGATGCTCGGGTGGAATGGTATTGTGCTCGGTGTGGATCTCGAGTAATCTCGTGGAGCTTGTAATGTTTAGCCTGTTAACAGTTTAATGGTTACAGGTATTTAAGATTTAAATTTAAACTAAAATTGTGAAAAATTAAGAAAAGGGAATGGAACTTGATGTGGCTTGAGTTCAGACTGAAGTAGATTGATTTAAAAGAAATTTTCAAAAGTTTTAAAAGGTTTTTATAAAACAAGTTTCAAATTTAAATAAAGGAAGTTTTAAACTTTTGCAATGAATCTTGTTTTTGAATTCTATCCTTTCTAAAAATAAATGTTTCTTTAAACATTTTGATTAAGAAATTGAAGTTTGTTAAATTTAAATCTTGTTAAGTAAATTTAAATTGATTTTAAATTTAAGTTAAGAAATGGAATTTTTAAAGGTTTATATTAAAGCAAGTTTTAAATTCAAATTTGAATCTAGTTTTTAAAACTATTATTTTATAGATGTTTTAAGTATTTTAAAGTTTTGATAACTTTAATTTATCAAGTTAAAATGATCATTTTAAAACTTAGTTATTGATTTAATTGAGTAAAATTAATTATAATGGTTTAAAAAATGAAAATGTTAATAAAGGCATTAATAAGATAATGTTTTATTTAAGATAATTAAAGTTTTATTATCTTGAAATTATTTAAGTTAATTAAAGGAAGTTAAGTATAATGAATTAATTTAATTAATAATGATTAAGAATTAATTAAGGAATTAGTTAAGAGTAATTAATTAATTTAATTAATTTATTTAAAATTAATAATTAAGAATTATAAGTTTATTAATTAGAGGTTAATTAATCTATAATTAAGTATAATTAGAGATTATTAATTAATGATTAAAGATTAATTAATTAAGTAATTAAGGTTAATTAATTGGTAATTAAAAAATACTTAATTTGTAATTAAGTTTTATTTATTAATAATTAGCTTTATTAATTAAAAATTAAGAAATTTTTAATTTATAATTAAAGTTAATTAAGGATTAATGTACTATTATTGGGTTAATTAATTGTTATTAAGGATTGATTAACTAATTAATTAAGGATTAATTAATTTGTTATTAAGTTTTATTAGTTGATAATTAGGTTTTATTAGTTAATAATTAAGGATAATTAATGTGTAACTAAAGATAAATTAATTTATTTAAAGGGGTAGTTAAGGAATGAATTACCCAACGGTAATTAATCAAATGAATGTGATGAATTAATTGATTGATTAATTATAAATAATTTTGATAAGTATGAATACTTAATGAGATTAAATAGTGTAATTACCTAGTGAAGTAATTAATGAATAATTACTGGGATGTAAATAATTTAAGAGAAATTACTTAATGGAAAGTAATTAAAGAATAATTACTTAGTAGAAGTAATTAATGGTTAATTACTTGGTGTAATTAATTAAAGGATTTATATAATTAATTAAGAAGTTAATTAATTAAGTAAATACAGGATGGTAATTATTGTTTATGATTAATTAAAGTTGATTAATGGAAGTAATTAATTAAGGAACATTAATTAATGTAATTAATGAGAGTAATTAAGGATTGATTAATTAAGATTAATTAACCAATAATAAGTGATTATAAGATAATTAATTAATTGTAATTAATTAAGGATTAATGTAATTAATTATTGTTAATGAAGTAATTAACGTTAATTACTTTAATGGTTTGTAGATAATTAATTTGAGTAATTAATTAAGGATTAATTACTTAATGTAATTAATGGATAATTAATCAAGGGTGATTAGTTTAGATGATGATTAATTAATTGGTTTAATTAATGATTAAGTAAGCAAGATTTATTGTGATGAAAGTAATTAATTTAATTCATTTTAAATTAATTAGAGATGAAGTAATTAATTTAATTCATTTTAAATTAATTATAGATGTGTGATTAATAAATCACTGCTTATCGATGGCTGATTGATATTGAATGCGTTGATTGTTTGATATCTCTGATGAGATATGTGTGATATGTCATATGAGATGATTTGGATTGAATTGTGATATGAATTATCTATTTGTGAATATGTGAATTATCTGACTGTGTGAATATAGAAATGATTTGAATTGAATTGTTTTAAACTTTAAAACAACTTAGACCTAAAATATGGCGTTTTGGATTTCGATGAGACCGGGATCGGGTTTTCAGATTTGGATATTCGAAAACCACATCGATCCAAATTAATGATAGGTCGTGAATCTCAAGTGAAGATGAAGATTCAGAGTGCAAGAATTATTGTCATTAACTCTGAGGGTGATTCCAAAAAGAGTGTAACGAGATAATGCCTTCGGTTTCGTTCGAACCTGGGATGAACTTGTATAAATTGAATGCTTTCAGCACATCGTCAGGTGGATGATGAGCATTCTAGGAGATGTGTTCTATAAAGGTAATCGCGGCCTCAAGCCTCATCAACTGAGAATGTCTCGAACAGGGGAGGTGTAGCACGGATAAGTGGGTCATGCCCAAGTAGGACGAGATTTACCCCTGTCTAGAGTCCCTTTATATTCGGCTTTGTGGGCGGTTGCTAGCTACAACCGCGGGGTTGCCTTGTTCGGAACTGTTCAGTAAGGAATGGGTCCGGCTTTGTGTTGCAGGGGATTGGGAGTAATCCTCGGTGCGGTGATCTAGGCCCCGTACTGTGACGGCGGTACCCTGGTAGCCCTTCCATTGATGGAAACCCATTCTTCCTACGTTCCATTACGGTTTGGATTGTATTACCCACTTTTGTGGCCAGTAGCTGGAACTTAATCATGTAACAATTTCAGCTATTTCTTATTTATTTGAAAACCCTAGACCCTATTATAATATCACTAGGTTTCCTATCAAATGTTTTGGTTAGCGTAAGGTAAAAACTTACCCATGTTTATGTGTGGGGAGTCTTACGTGATACCTTTGTTTTCAAAAGGGTTTTTTAAAGTTAAGCAACTTTAACCGTTTACTCACACAAGACCCATGTCTAACCCGGAGTTTATTTCTGTTTTATTAAACTCTTGGGTACTCAAATTTTTACGAGTAGCCAAGGGATTCAGGTTAGCTTTGGCGAATTATGGAGGAGCAATGGAGCAGGAGGCTTCAGCGTTTGTAGATATATATAGATGGTTCCGCTGTATTTGTCTCTGAGTCGTTGTCTATGTTGTACTTGAGTTGTATAAATAGACAGGTGTTTATAACTGTCTAGTATGTATTGTATAAGCTGTGTAACTCTGATGTATATGATAATATGTAATATATATGTGATTAATATAATTTATTCATTTCACTGTTGAGATCTGATGTTGTTCTTTCTTTCTTCTCTATCTTTTCTCTTCTCTATCCCTTTCTTTCTTAAAAATGATGCGTCTTTTTGTGGAGAATAAGACGGGTTGTTTCATTTGGTATCAGAGCATAGGTTAAGCGTGAGTGGTATCTTTTTTGAGAGAGCAAATTTTTAATATATATATATATATATATATATATATTTCTACCTATCTGTTGGGTTACCTGTTCGGGTTTACCAACATAAGTTCTAAAGATAGATGGGGTAGTGGTGTGTGTAACACGGCTACCAATGGTTGGAATTTGAATGTTTGAGGTTGGAAGTGTATCTGTCGAGACTTTAGACACAATACCGTCTCGAGTGAGCTTTGCAGCATGGTGTAAGGATTTCGTTGATCTCTGAAGGAAACCTGTTAAGGTTCGGAGTTCATCTTTGAAGTTGGTTAAGTAGAATTTGGATCTATCGGTTAGGCAGAAGCAAGTGATAGTGTCTTGGAAACCTCAGGAAGTAGCATCTATATGATGAGATGCAGTGACTATGGATTGTGTCTGAAGATGTTTTCTTCGAAACAAATTTAAGGAAGTGTGTTTGCTTCGGTGTTGTGGCTAAGTTCAGCAGGGTTTTTCTGTTTGATTTGAGGTTCGAGTTTCTCGAGGTGCTTTTGGATAGGAATCCTTTAGCATCAGTGGCAGCATTGTAGTTCGGAGTGTTCTGTGTGCCAGCAGGAAGATCTTTTGGCTTAGCAGTTTCCTAGAGGTGGAGTTCACAAGTAGCAAAGTAGACCCTTTTCTTCGATAAATTGGTCAAGTACTAAGTTGTTCTGATTGGTAAAGAGAGAACAATATCCGTGGATATTGGATTGGATTGGATCGCAAAAGTGACTTGCGATAGTTTGAGTGTTATCTTGAGTTATAAAAGTTGTCAGAGATGTTTCCGGATGTCTTCAAGGAAGTCAGAAGTTTGTTTGCATTAGAGATTGAGTTCCGTATCGACTTGGTTCATGGAGCTACCGGTAATTCAACTGAGAAGAAGGGTGGCTTCGAGAGAAAGAGGTTTTGGTACGGCGGTTCATATTTCTTGGAACTTTCGAGTTTTCTCTTTATGGATCTGTTAAACCTTATTTCTGGGATGTGATGTCTAGTCTGTGCTTGTGTTCATCGACGACATTCTCATCTACTCCTGATCAGAGTTATGCAGCGGAAGCAATGTGGCAGCTATTCTAGGATGGAAGCAACCGGAAGTTGTAGTACTTTGACTGAGGATTTCTACAGGAAATTTTTTCAGGATCTGAAGGTCAGATTGGTGAGTGCATCTGTTTTGTCTTTTTCGGAGAGGAGAAGTAAGTTTAGTTTCCTTATTTTTGTGAAGTGGAGTTTGTTCTTAATTTTGGTTGATCTTGGGGAAATCATTCTAAAGGGTTGTTTTTGATCCAGTATGTTTCAAGAAGCATAAGTGAAGGTTGAGCTGATTAGAAAGGATCTGTAGGCATCCCAGGATAAGAGACAGAAGAATTTGGAACTCAAAGTTGGAGACTTCATTATCATTGAGGTTTTCTTTGGTAAAGGGTGCAAAAAGATTGGGTAAGACTAAGAAGTTGGCTCCGATTTTATTAGATTCTTCTGAGTTTTTGTAAGGATAAGTGCTTTGTCTACAAGGTTGAATTGCCAGTTTGGAAGACTGGGATTCAAGGTATTTCACGTATCTCCGAGGGAGTGCGTGTTTGGTCCATCACTGGTTTTGGAACCAGTAGTTCCGAAGGGTTTGGTTGTTGATCAGTCTTGTCTGTGGTCTGATGTCTTGTGCAGATTATAGATCTAGATGAGTAGGAGCTCAGTAGCTTAGTAGTATAGCTAGTTTTGATTTAATAGAGCGAGCATCCCAGTGTCCGTACCTGGGAGACTCGGGGAAATTTTAGGAAGCTTATCCGGATCTATGTCCGGATAGCCAGTGTTGTTTGTTGGATTGAATGTTTGTGTGAATGAAAATGTTTTTTTGGTTGTTTGTGTGTGATTGATATGTATGCTTGAATTGGTTGAAATGAAATAAAAACTTTTTGGATTATCTTTGTTTTAAATTTCGAGGATGAAATTCTTTTAAAGGGGGAGGAATGTGATATCCTGGAATTTCAAGGAATTTAAAATGTGACAATCTCTTAATTAAATTGTTTAAAATTGATAAAATTGTTATTTTCAAATATAAATAACCAATTAATTAATAATGAGATGTTTTTAAAAGTATAATTATAGATTGATTTTTAAATAAGAATAATTAATTAATTTGTGTTATTTTATAATTAGATTTTAAATAGACTTATTATTTTCAAATTTAATAAGTGTGTTTAAATATATGTGTGTGTGTGTGTGTGTGTGTGTGTGTGTTTGTGTGTGTGTGTGTGTTTAAGTTGATTTTAATACAGGATAATTATTTGCAATTTAATAATGTGTTTGTTTAAAATTGATATCTATATTTATTTGAATTGATTTTAAATTTGGATTTTAAATTAACTTTGAATTTGAATAAAAATTGAATTTAAAGGATTATTTATCTTAAAATAAAAATAATAATATAGTTTGGATTTAAATTACATGAATGAGTTTTTATTTAAAAATAAGATTTGTTTTATATTATTCTCTTTAAATAAATTTATCTATAGAAATTTGGAAAAGTAATTATTTAATATAAATAAATACAAAAGCTTGTAAATTAGTATTTAAAAATGAGTTTATAATATTCTATATGATTTTATTTAAATCATAATTGGTTTATGTTCTATTTTCTTTAAAGATTGTATTTATATAAATGTATTTGTTAATTAGGAATTTAATAAGAAAGGCTTTTAAAATCATTTTAAATAATATAAAAAAATGAATTATTACAAGTGTTAAGATCTAAACCACTTAAAGTAACATGTGTTAAGAAATTAAGTAAGGTATGAGACAAGTGTCACATTTATTTTAATTTTCTTTTATTTTTATTAAAATCTAAATTAACTTATATAAATATCCATCTTCCTCTTCATTTCCTTTTTTCTGTTCTTATTTTTCTAAAAACAAAGAGAAACTCAACCTGCAAAGAAAACTCAGATCAAATTTATAAAATCTGTAAACCATTTTTCCAAAGCTGTAATCAAATTACCAAAGCTTGAAAGCAATCTCCTCAAAAAATTTCAAAACCCTGTAATCTTCTCAGTTCAAACAACTTTCAAATCTGGAATTTCTCAACCCTGTAAACCGTTTATGCTCAAAGCCCTGTAATTCATTTCCAAACCAAAATACAAAAGCCTGTAAACATTCTTTTCAAATCAATGCTCAAACTTGTAAATCCATTTTCAAGCAAACCAAAACACAAACCATGTGATTTCCTCAAGAACAAAATCTGTAACCTCTTTTATCAAAGCCGGTAGTTCTGTTCAATTGCAATTTGGAATCAACAAATAATCAAAGTTCAGGCATGCAACCAGTAGTCAAAGTTTGAATCATCTTAATCAACCAAGCATTTCAGTTTTAAAGAATCAAGCAAATTCAACATTCAAAGTTTCCTTGTTTTCAAAATTTCTAGAAAATAAAAGCCTCTACTTTTTGAAAAAAAAGGCGAGTAAACTTTTTAATTAAAGGTTTAAGTAAGTAAATGATGGTTGCTTATGAAAGTTCTAAGTTAATGATGCTTGTTTGTGGTATTACTACATATATATATGCATGTGTTAATGTGTGCATGTCAGTTTTCATTCTTTTTTTGAACTACAGGTTGTAATTTAATTCCAAATCGATTAGTTACTTCTCTGGTTAGTTTTATGTTGAGATGTTTAAACAAAATTTGTTTAAAACAGCAAGATTTAAATTGTAAAAATATAAAAAGCAAGAATTGATAATAGTATCAATCAGGATATGTATTTTACAATATAAACTCTGATATAGTCAAAAAATTGATGTCAACAATTAGATGATTCAAGTATATATCTTGAATCATCTCTGAAAGTTAGGATTTTTATAAAAAAAATCATAATTTTTAGTGATGAAATGGATGTGGATTTGGGGGATATCTGGAATATGGTTCTTGAGCATTTTCTATTGGTCAGAGGATTTTGAGCGGTCGAGTGTTCTTCTGAAGCAAGATTGACGATCATGGTGCTTGGCAAAAATAATGGTTGAGGCGATTGTGGGCCGTAGCGGCGGCAGTTGATCACAAGGGTTTTTAACCCTAGTTTGTGTCTCGGTCGAAAAAGGGATCACCACGACAACTCCGGTGATTCGAGTTGCATAAGACCGGAGGCATTGGTGACGTGGAAGATTGGCGAAGCTGGGAATGAGGTTTCTTAACCTCTGGTGGTCGGAATATTGTGGTTGAATAAGTTTGCTGGAGGTGTTTTTGGGTTCCAGTCCATCTGGGTAACTCGCATTTGTTCGAGAGATTGTGAGTTTGTTTGGATGATTGATATGGGTTGTAACATCGTAGAGTGATGTGACGGAGAGTACGTCGATGGTCGGAGGTTGCTCCGGTGATGGCGCATGTGCACAGGGAGGAGGAGTTGTGTCAGTTGGGTTTAATGTTTGTCTCGAAGAGATGCTCGGGTGGAATGGTATTGTGCTCGGAGTGGATCTCGAGTAATCTCATGGAGCTTGTAATGTTTAGCCTTTTAACAGTTTAATGGTTAAGATTTAAATTTAAAATAAAATTGTGAAAAATTAAGAAAAAGGAATGGAACTTGACGTGGCTCGAGTTCAGACCGAAGTAGATTGATTTAAAAAAAAAATTCAAAAGTTTTAAAAGGTTTTTATCAAACAAGTTTCAAATTTAAATAAAGGAAATTTTAAACTTTTGCAATGAATCTTATTTTTGAATTCTATCCTTTCTAAAAATAAATGTTTCCTTACACATTTTGATTAAGAAATTAAAGTTTGTCAAATTTAAATCTTGTTAAGTAAATTTAAAGTGATTTTAAATTTAAGTTAAGAAATGGAATTTTTAAAGGTTTATATTAAATCAAATTTTAAATTCAAATTTGAATCTAGTTTTTAAAACTATTACTTGATAAATGTTTTAAGTATTTTAAAGTTTTGATAACTTTAATTTGTCAAGTTAAAATGATTATTTTAAAACTTAATTATTGATTTAATTAAGTAAAATTAATTATAATGGTTTAAAAATGAAAATGTTAATAAAGGCATTAATAAGATAATGTTTTATTTTAAGGTAATTAAAGTTTTATTATCTTGAAGTTAATTAAGTTAATTAAAGGAAATTAAGTACAATTAATTAATTTAATTAATAATGATTAAGAATTAAATAAGGAATTAATTAAGAGTAATTAATTAATTTAATTATTTATTTAAATTAATAATTAAGAATTATTAGTTAATTAATTAGATGTTAATTAATTTATAATTAAGTATAATTAATTAGATAATTAGATATTATTAATTAATAATTAAAGATTAATTAATTAAGTAATTAAGGTTAATTAATTAGTAATTAAAAAAGTACTTAATTTTTAATTAAGTTTTATATATTAATAATTAGCTTTATTAATTAATAATTAAGAAATTATTAATCTATAATTAAAGTTAATTAAGGATTAATTAACTATTATTTTAGGGTTAATTAATTATTATTAAGGATTGACTAACTGATTAATTAAGGATTAATAAAATTGTTATTAAGTTTTATTAATTGATAATTAGGTTTTAATAGTTAATAACGACTAAAATAGAATGTCCTGATTTTCATTTTTTTAGAAGATTAGGAGGCTTTCGTTTTAGTAAATGGGTTTTTCTTCCTTCGGTGGGCTTTTTGGGGGGTTTAATGATTGGTTGGAGAGATAACCTCTTTAAATTAATGCAATGTATTCATAAGCAGCACTCTTTACACATTATTTTAATTAATTTAGCCGACAATTCTTTTTTAAATATTTCTAATGTTTATGGGCCTAAATCTAAAATAGATAGACGGATTCTCTGGAATGAATGCCTCGAGTTTAGATCTTTTGCCCCCGGATCTTGGATATTGGGGGGTTATTTTAATGTTACTCGTTTTATTGGGGAGCGTTCTCCCCGGGAAGGTGATTATTCGGCAATGGAGGAATTTGATCAATTTATTACTCATTCTAATTTGATTGAAATTCCTCTATCCAATAGAGATTTCACTTGGAGTAATAATAGGGTTGCTCCCTCTTTTGCTCTTTTAGATAGATTTTTTGTTAGTGATGAAATTGAGGATAAATTTCCTATCTGTAGAGTGTCAGGTTTACCTTATACCCTTTCAGATCATTGTCCCATTATTCTTTCTTGTGATAGTCATAGAATTATTAGTAGAGCTTTTAAATTCGAAAAAATGTGGCTTCTAGAACCAGGGTTTTCTAATTTAATAATTAATAAATGGTCTTCCATGAGTTATTATAGTTTTAAGTATTGTGATAATTCAGCTAAAGTGTTTGTGCTCAAACTTAGAAATCTCAAGATTTTTCTTAAAAACTGGAATAAAAACATTTTTGGTAATATTAAAATTAAAAAAGAGAATATTCTTAATGAGTTGCTTAAGCTTAATAAGATTGAAGAATCTAGACATTTGAGTTTAGGAGAGGAAAATGTTCTTAATAACTTAAAAGAGGAACTTTATTCTATTCTTGAAAAAGAGGAAGTTATATGGAAACAAAGATCTAAAATTCAATGGATTAATGAGAGTGATAACAATACCAAATTTTTTCATAATATAGCTAATAGTAGAAAACGTTGTAACACAATTAATTCCATTTTAGTTAATAACGTGGAATTAGTTGATCAACATGATCTCAATAATGCTTTCACTGATTATTATAAAGATATCTTTGGCAAAAATAATAAGCATAGAGTTAATGTTAGATGGAATGATCTTTACCCATCGGTCTCTAATATTAACCTTTCTGATTTAGATGTTCCTTTTACTGAAGAGGAAATTTGTAAAGCTATCTTTGATTTACCGGGAGATAAATCTCCAGGTCCAGATGGATTTCCTATTCTCTTTTATAAAAAAAATTGGGAGGTTTTAAAATTAGACTTAATTAATATGTTTAATGAATTTTATAATGGAAATCTCCAATTAGGTAGATTTAATTTTTCAAATGTTATTTTATTACATAAAAAAGTAGGTGCTAATACTTTAAAAGATTTTAGACCTATTTCTTTGATTAACTGCTCTGTTAAAATTATTTCTAAAGTTTTAGCTAATAGACTTAGTTTAAAAATGAATGATTTAATTGACTGTTCTCAATCAGCTTTCATTAAAGGTAGAAATATCACTGATGGAGTGGCAGTTGTTCATGAATACATTAATCTTTGTTGTAAAAATAATATTACTTATGCTATTTTAAAATTAGATTTTGCTAAGGCTTTTGACTCGGTTGATTGGGATTTCCTTATTGATATTTTCATTGCCAGAGGCTTTAGTAATAGGTGGATTAACTGGGTCATTAACTTGCTTAAAACTGGTAACTCAAGTATTATGGTTAATGGAATTCTGGGTAATAAAATTCAATCCAAGAGAGGATTGAGGCAAGGGGATCCTTTATCGCCCCTTCTGTTTAATTTAGCTGCTGATGTTTTTTCTAAGATTATCAAGAATGCTGTTAATAATAATCTCTTGGGTTTTATTGGTAATGATATTTCGAGTTTTGGTTTCTCTGTCCTCCAATTTGCAGATGATACTTTGATTTTTTCATCTCATCTTCCTAGGCACATCATTGTTCTTAAGTTTATTCTGTGTAGTTTTGAACTTTTATCTGGTTTAAAAATAAACTTTGATAAAAGTTTGGTTTTAGTTTTAAATGACTTTGACAAAGTTGAAAATTTAGTAGCAAATACTTTAAATTGTAAAACTATGAGTTTTCCTTTTAATTACCTTGGTTTTGTTATTAGACCTTCAAATCTTAAGCATGAAGATTGGTTTTTAATCATTGATAAAATTAAAAATAGGATTACCAATTGGAATGGAAGACTCTTATCCAGAGCTGGTAGACTAGTTTTGACTAACTCTGTTTTATCAGCTCTCTCTATCTATTGGATGCCTATGCACCTCTTTCCTGAATGGGTGATAGACAAAATAGATAAAATTAGAAGAGACTTCCTTTGGTGTGGTGATAATCCAAATAGTAGCATTAAATGTTTAGTTAATTGGGATACTGTCTGTAAGTCTAAAAAAGAGGGTGGTTTAGGTGTCATTAATTTACGTAATATGAACTTGTCTCTTCTTAGTAAATGGTTATGGAAATTCAGAGATACGAGTGATGATGCCATTTGGAAGGAGATTATTTCTAAATATTACTACAGTGGTAGTTATAATCTCTATCAAATTAGTCTTTCAAGTTATTGTAAACTTTCTTATTTTTGGAAATCTATTTTAAAATGTAATGATATCTTCAACTTAGGTGTAAATATTATAGTTCATTCAAGTAATAACACATCTTTTTGGATCGATTGTTGGATTTCCGCTACTCCTCTTAAGGTTGAGTTTAAAGATTTATATGATATTTGTAACTTCAAATTTGCACTTATTTCTTAGGTTTTTAACTCTGATAGTGACCCTCCTTGGATTTTCAATTTTAATAGTATTTTAGTAGGCTCTACTCTTAGACAGCTTTATTTGCTTTATGCTAAGTTAAATCTCTACAATATTGACAATGATAATGATGATATTAGTTGGGTATGGGATAAGAGTAAGAAATATTCTTCGAATTCCTTTTATAAATTTATTAACTTTTCGGGTGTTTCTGATAGTTGTTTTAAATTTATTTGGAAATCTAACGCTCCTCCTAAATCTAAGATTCACATGTGGCTCATTATTCATGGTAAATTGAATACTATTGAACTTTTAAAAAAGAAAAATATTATCTTTGATAATAAATGTTATTTTTGTAATTCATACTCTGAAGATATTAATCATATTTATTTCGATTGTTTGGATACTCATTTTATTCTTATTAAGACCCTTATTATTTTTGAGTTTTATATTAGTTCTAGAGTTTCTGATTGTTTTTTCTATTGGAATTCTTTTAGATTTAAATTCAATAAGGCTAACCGATACTTACTTGATACTATATTTACAATTACTTGTTGGTATATTTGGTTTGAGAGAAATCAAAGGATTTTTAATAATAAAAATAATCACTATTATAATTTGATAATATTAGTTTCATCTTTCTGCTTAAATTGGATTTCAAATCCCAAATATAAATTAGCCAAAAATAATTGCTTTAAGGAATATCTTAGGTTAGATATAATATTAACATATTCAAAACTAATTTTAATAATTTTGTTCACAATAATAATTTTATTAACTCCTATACTAATTTAAATAATGTTCACACGATGCAGTATAATTTTCTTCCTATTTTAGGCCCTTAAAGTTGTTTCTTGTTTTGTTTTTTCTCTGTTTTTTATTTCTTTCTTTTTTGTCCTCTAGTATTATTAGCTTTTGGTTCTTGTTTTTCCTTGCTTTAATTTTCATTTTGGTTTTATTCTCACATATATGTATATAAAATTTATTTGTATACATATATGTGATTCTTTTTAACTTGGTTTCTTAGTCTTGTTTCAGGTTTGGTTTAGACAGGTTGCTAGTTTTCTCATGACTGGTTTTTAGGGCAGCATGCAGCTTTGTACTGGTTGGCAGGATTGCTTTTCATAGGGATTTTGATAGTGTCTTTCTCTCATTGGTGGCTATCAGTGTCTTTAGAGTGGTGTTCTTCTTTTTTGTTCACCCTTTGGTGTTCTTCTTTATGGTTTTTCTTTTATTTGGTGGGTGTTGTATTTTAGTTTTCGCTGATTTTAGATGCCTCTAACTCTCTATTATCGGGCGGTGGCCTTGCCGGAGCTCGATATTAGGGTTTAATGGGCGGTGGCTTTGCCGGAGCTCATTTGAGGGGTTTCTTCTTCTTTATTTTTTATGTTTTCTTTTTGATAGTCTTGTCACCTGTCAGGCATGTTGGCAGCTCCTTTATATTTCTTATATATATAGCTCCATGTGTGCTCTCCTCGTTTTCTAGAGGATCACACATTTCTCTCAAAAAAAAAATCTGTAACTAATGATTGATTAATTTATTTAAAGGGGTAATTAAGGAATGAATTACTCAATGTTACTTAATCAAATGAATGTGATGAATGAATTGATTGATTAATTATAAATAACCTTGATAAGTATGAATACTTAATGAGATTAAATAGTGTAATTACTTAGTGATGTAATTAATGAATAATTACTGGGATGTTATTAATTTAAGGGAAATTACTTAATGGAAAGTAATTAAAGAATAATTACTTAGTAGAAGTAATTAAGGATTAATTACTTAGTGTAATTAATTAAAGGATTTATATAATTAATTAAGGAGTTAATTAATTAGGTAGTTACAGGATGGTAATTTCTGTTTATGATTAATTAAATTTGATTAATGAAAGTAATTAATTAAGGAACATTAATTAATGTAATTAATGAGAGTAATTAAGGATTGATTAATTAAGATTAATTAATCAATAATAAGTGATTATAAGATAATTAATTAATCATAATTAATTAAGGATTAATGTAATTAATTATAGTTAATGAAGTAATTAAGGTTAATTACTTTAATGGTTTGTATATAATTAATTTTAATAATTAATTAAGGATTAATAACTTAATGTAATTAATGGATAATTAATCAAGGGTGGTTAGTTTAGATGATGATTAATTAATTGATTTAATTAATGATTAAGTAAGCAAGATTTATTGTGATGAAAGTAATTAATTTAATTCATTTTAAATTAATTAGAGATGAAATAATTAATTTAATTCATTTTAAATTAATTATAGATGTGTAATTAATAAATCATTGCTTATGGATGGCTGATTGATATTGAATGCCTTGATTATTTGATGTCTCTGATGAGATATGTGTGATATGTGATATGAGATGATTTGGATTGAATTGTGATATGAATTATCTATTTGTGAATATGTGAATTATCTATCTGTGTGAATATAGATAATAATTTGAATTAAATTGTTTTAAACTTTAAAACAACTTGGACCTAAAAGATGGCGTTTTGGATTTCGATGAGACCGGGATCGGGTTTCTAGATTTGGATATCCAAAAACCACATCGATCCAAATTAACGATAGGTCGTGAATATCTAGTGAAGATAAAGATTCCGAGTGCAAGGGTTATTGTCGTTAACTCTGAGGATGATTCCAAAATAAGTGTAACGAGATAATGCCTTCGGTTTCATTTGAACCCGGAACGAACTTGTATAGATTGAATGCTTTCAGCACATCGTCAGGTGGATGATGAGCATTCTAAGAGATGTGTTCTATAAAGGTAATGGTAGCCTTAAGCCTCATCAACCGAGAATGACTAAAACGGGGGAGGTGCTGCAAGGCTAAGTTGGTTATTCCCAAGTAGGACGAGATTTACCCCTGTCTAGAGTCCCTTTATATTCGGCTTCGTGGGCGGTTGTTAGCTATAATCGTGGGTTTGTCTTGTTCGGAACTGTTCAGTAAGGAATGGTTCTGGCTTTGTGTTGCAGGGAATTAGGAGTAATCCTCGGTACGGTGATCTAGGCCTCGTACTATGACCGGCGGTACCCCTGTAGCCCTGCCATTGATGGAAACCCATTCTTCCTACTTTTGTGCCTAGTAGCGGGAATTTAATCATGTAACAATTTCAACTATTTTTATTTATTTGAAAACCCTAGACCTTGTTATAATATCACTAGATTTTCTATCAAATGTTTTGACTAGCGTAAGGTAAAAACTTACCCATGTTTGTGTGGGGAGTCTTACGTGATACCTTTGTTCTCAAAGGGGTTTTTTAAAGTTAAGCAACTTTAACCGTTTACTCACACCAGACCCATGTCTGACCCGGAGTTTATTTCTGTTTTATTAAACTCTTGGGTACTCAAATTTTTGTGAGTAGCTAAGGGATTCAGGTTAGCTTTGACGAATTCTGGAGGAGCAATAGAGCAGGAGGCTTCAGCGTTTGTTGACATATATAGATGGTTCCGCTGTGTTTGTCTCTGAGTCGTTGTCCGAGTTGTACTTGAGTTGTATAACTAGACAGGTGTTTATAACTGTCTAGTATGTGTTGTATAAGCTGTGTAACTCTGATGTATATGATAATATGTAATATATATGTGATTAATATAATTTGTTCGTTCCGCTGTTGAGATTCTGATGTTGTTCTTTCTTTCTTCTCTATCTTTTCTCTTCTCTATCCCTTTCTTTCTTAAAAATGATGCGTCTTTTTATGGAGAATAAGGCGGGTCATTTCAATATACATTCCTTTTACAATGCTTTTTTGGGTCGACCGACCCTTGTGGACTTTAGGGCAGCAATTTCACCTTTGTATTTAATATTGAAGTTCCCCACTAATAATGGAGTTGGGGTGATACATGGTGATCATGCGGATGCGCCTGTTATGTTATGGAACTACGGGATGCACAGCGGAAAGAGAAAGGTAAGGGCGTGAAGGAATCTCTCTACGTCAATTCTTCGGAGGATTGACAAATAATGCCTGGGCCTAGGCTCGGGCGCCTTGACCAGTCTCCTAAGGATCTTGATCCTAGAGACACCGATGATGAAGGGGAAGTCAAATAATACCAAGTTTCCCTAGTAAAGTTGATGATTTATGTTCTGATCAACGATGATGATGATTTCAGAATGGTAAAAGTCGGATCTGAACTCGGCCCCTAGATAAGATAGGAATTGGTTGATTTTCTCCGAGCAAACCTCGATGTGTTTGCCTAGACTCATCAGACATGTGTGGGATCATGCCGAACATCGCAAGCCATGCGTTAAATATTGACCAGTGGCACGTCCTAGTGAAACTGAAAGACATAGTATGGATGCAGAGAGATCAGCCGCCCTGAAGGAAGAGTGGATAAACTCAAGGCTAATGGGTTTATTCATGATGATTTATACTAGGAGTGGGTATCGATTCCAGTTCTTGTCAGAAAGTCAAATGGAAAATGGCGAACGTGTGTGGATTACATGGATCTGAATAAAGCCTGCTCCAAAGACAATTTCCCGCTTCCCCAAATCGATCAACTAGTGGATTCAATAGCCGGGCATGAACTCTTATCTTTCATGGACGCATACTACGGCTACAATCAAATCCCGATTCACCTTCTTAACTAGGAGCATACTAGCTTTATCACTGATCTAAGACTTTATTGCTACAAGGTGATGCCATTTGGACTCAAAAACGCTGAAGCAACTTATCAAAGGCTCGTGAGTCGTATGTTTGCAAACCATACCAAAAAGACTATGGAGGTGTATGTGGATGATATGCTCGTGATGTTGTGGCTATCCAATGACCACATCGGTGATTTGGAGATGATGTTCAACACACTCCGATAGTATGGAATGAAGCTTAATCCATTGAACTGTTATTTTGGAGTTGCATCTGGAAAGTTCCTTGAGAAAAGATAGGTTCTCCGAAAGGATTCACGATTTGTCATCCAAGATAAAGTCCTGTACATAAGAGGATTTTCTATTCCTTTATTCCGATGTATCACCCACGATGAAATCAAGCGAGTGTTGCATGACGTGCATGAAGAAGAATGTAGCGGTAACAATGGGGGGTAAGCCCTTGCAAAGAAGATACTCAGATACTAGTATTGCTGGCCAATCGCAAAACGAGATGCATCGGATTATGCTAAGAGATGTGATAGATTCCAGAAACATGCTAGCATTCGGAGAGCCCCGCCAACCGAGATTACTCAAATGATCAGTCCATAGCCGTTTCGTATAATATGGTCCTTGCCTGTAGCAAAAGGTGGTGCGAAGTACGCCATCATTGCAATGGCTAATTTACAAAATGTGTGAAAGCCGAGCCCCTTGCTGCTATCACGATGAAGAAAGTAATCAACTTTGTTGTTTGCAACATCATCTGTCGCTTTGGCCTCCCACAAACGATTGCAAACTGACAACGAGGCCCAATCGGTAGTGCCGAGTTTAAGAATTTCTACCAACACTATCACATCCAGCAAAAGTTCTCGGTAGTAGCTCACCCCTAAGCGAATGGACAAATCGAAGCTATCAACAAAGTTATTAAGTCCATTTTGAAGAAATGACTAGATAAGGCTGGAGACAAATGGGTCGATGAGATCCCCATGGCCTTATGGACATATCGAACTACCCATAAGTTTGCGACTGGCCACACTCCATTCGCACTTTCCTATGGTTCTAAAGCCGTTATTCTAGTTGAGCTAGAGCTACCTTCTCACAGTGTGACTTATTATGATCCGAAGACGAATGCCATCCTACTCATAGAATCTCTGGATTTACTAGATGAGAAGCATGAAGAGGCTGATTTAAGGGCAAACACACATCGCAACCATGTTGCTCGATTATACAATGCTAAGGTCTGACCTAGAACCTTTGAAATTGGCGATCTCGTATTTAAAAGAATTTTTCTTGTGCCTTCACTCATGAAACTGACATAGGAAGGACCGTATGTCATCGAAAAGAGGCTTGGAGACGGCACATTCAAGCTATTGGTCATTAGTGGTCTCACTCTACTGAGGGCATGGAACAACGAGTGTCTCCATCGCAATAACGTATAACTGGCTTTCATTCATTTAGTATGCTTTCCTTTTTTAGTCTGTTTTTGCAATTCGAGAATTTATACTTATAATATGGCAACTGACTTTGCCGTGATTTCCTATTTCAACAATAAAGCGCAGACTCATCAGGCTAGAGTTACGATTCCTAAATACATCATGGAACCGCCATGATGTATGAAGAGCAAAGTTCCATCTCATAATGGGACTCACTCAAATAGGGGGTGATTGTGATCTGACCGCTCACTCGCTAAATGAAACCCTAGGCCCAAGGGCAAGCAACAATCAATTAAAAGAGATTGAAACATGAAAGTCCTCCAACAAACTCTAGCTCCTAGAGTGCGAGCTGAAGTGCAAACTACAAAATTAGGATGTGAATTTGCCGTCTAGGCTCAAGGAGGATGGATCCGTCCGTCCACGACCTTGCCTTTCCATCCATCCACGACCTCTCCTCTTTCCAGGCTCGAGGAAGATGGATCCATCCATCCATGACCTTGCCTCTTTCGGATCCATTCATAACCTCGCCTCTTTCTAGGCTCGAAGAGGATGGATCCGTCCATCCATGACCTCACCTCTTTCCAAGCTCGAGGAGGATGGATCCGTCCATCCACGGCCTCGCTTTTTTCCAAGCTCGAAGAGGATGAATTCGTCCAACTATGAGTTCGCTTACTAGATCAAGGAGGATGTGACCCGACCATCCACGACCTTAATCAACTCCTTATTCCTGGGTCGTGAATAAGGTCCTATTGTTTAAGCAGATGCGATCTACCGTTTGTCAACTGACTCTAGATTTTTAGAGTGTGAACTAAAGTATAAACATTGAGCGGTTGTGATCACCATCCACAAAATAACTTATGTCCCCAGAGTGTGGACGTAATTCTAAACAATAAGCAAGTGTGATCGACTGCCATCATACAAATATAACCTACAGATTGTGGATGCAAATGCTTTCAAATGAGCGAGTGTGATCCAACCGCCCAAACTCATGCTGCTTTAATTTTGTTCCGACTAAGTTAAATCAAAGTTAGTAAAGGCGAAGGACGATTTCCAACTAACTATTTCAACTATCCCCAGAACTAGGGGCATAACTCAAGTACCAACCGCTGACCGAGACAGCGCAGCGTTGGGTCTTAACTAACGTTTGATTATGACCCGAGGCCATGACCTCAGGATTTAAAAACCAAACTCGAGTCCGACTCAGAGACTAAAAAAGCTTCATGAGTACATTGAATTGAAATGTGAATGCTTAAATACATAAACAACTAAACATAGAGTCGTGCCAGAAACAGAGAAGGAATTTTACTCATACTATTCTTCAAAAAAGAAGTACAAAATCTATCCAAAGAATTCCTATAAGTGAGGGGTTAAGCTCGCATCTATACAAGGCCTACAAAAAGCAAAAGATAGGAAGCTTATTTAACTATCTACAAAAGAGGAAGTCAAAATGTAAATATACGCCTTCGATTTATTTTCCTTCTTAACTTTCTTTGGCATAGATCCGCCTGAGCTACCGCCTGGACATTTTTTGGAGACCTTGCCTCCCTGTCTCGCTTTAGTTAGCTTGTCTGTAACCGAGGGAATCAATGTGGTCTCCCCTTGGGAACCAACGAGGATTGAAGCATCCTTTGTGCATGAAGCTAGTGGAATGGTGGAAATTTTGGTACCAAAAGAATAGGCATGCTAGTCTCAATCATGGTGCCATATGAAGAAATCATGAGAATCGGGATCGGGCCAGGACCCGCTATACCTCCACCGGCTCTAAGACCCTACTTAATCTCAGCCATAATTTCTCTTATTATTTGTTCCTCCCGATCCATGTGCTCGCTCATCGGGATACTACCAGTTGGACCCAAGGAGCCTGTAATAATAACATCTTCATCCACATTAAAGGGAATCTCAATGCTCAGATCTCTTTGGTGGCTAAGATCCGCTTCTATTATTTGGTCATCGAACATACAGCCGCTATCATGCATCTTCCTAGCCGAAGCAGTAATCATCACTGTTGTTGCCTTTTTTGTTAATGCCTCCTGCTCATGATGAACTTCTTGAGTTGTAGGAGGGTTGGCTGATGTGGAATCTAAAGCTGAATAAAGATAGGAGAAAATATTAGTAATACCCTTTGATAATGTTCATACATTTTGAAGAATAGGAGAAGTGTCCAGAATACCTTCCTTAGGTTAGCTCCCAGGTTGAGCCGACATGCCTTCCGAGTTGCGCTCGATGATTGAAGAGATATGTAGCCTATCGAGATCATACCCCGGGATGACTAAGGGGTCGCAGAAGATGTGGGCGCAGTTTGAGATGCTGGGGGCACTTCAGAAGTAGAATCATATTGTTTACCCCTGTATCCTTCTTCGGCCTCTGGGTATTTAGCAGCCAGGGCTTCTCTTTGGAACAAAATAGTTATGCCATGAAGGACTTTTGGTTCGTCTCCAATCAAAACTTGGGCTTTCAATTCAAACTCATCGATAGTTGCAACTTTGTGGATCGCCTTTTCATCTTCAACTAGGCGGTTCCAGGCCTTATATAATTTGAAGGGATAATCCTCACCATGCTAGTTCAGGTTGTGATTCCTTAGGACGTTTGCATTGTAGGTGACCCGGAGGTCCTCGAATTCACTTTTCATCTTGGCCTCGATGGCTTTTATTTCCGTTTCAACCCTAGTATCGGTTTCTTGGGCCTTTTGATTTGCGGTGTCCCTTTATTCTCTAAGCTTCACCGCCTCCTCGCATTCTTCTTGGGCAACCTTATTAGTTTCATCTTTTCTTTGGTGGCCTCAGTTAGCTTTGCCTTTAATTCGGAAATTTTTTATAGCGCGGCATCCCTTTCAGAAATAATCATGTTGTTTCGATGCCCCATCTCTTGCACCAAGTCCATATGAGTCTTTCTCATTTCTTCCATGGACTTCCTAGCTTCCTCGGCTCCCTGGTTGGCCTCTATATCACTCTTTCTTGATGACTCAAGCTCATTAGAGAGCACCTCTATTATCCTTTCCTTATGAGAAAGATCTCCCTCCAATTTCTCGACCGCATTTGATCGATCAAAGGACACAGCCGATACTCGCTCTGCTGTTTTGATCCACTCACGATATTGGCTATATGCATCATGCACATAGTCTTGAACTAGTTTCTCTATGTCATTTGGTATTTTCTTCAAGTTAGGGGGAATGTGGAAACCATCGAAGCACATGTTTGGAAATCTTTCTTCAGTTTAGCAATGCGGATGGCTCCTTCCCCTATTGGCTCTATGACATTTTGTTCTACGACAGCGGAAGCGGCCGTGTCACTTTTGCAGCATTGTTTATTGGTATTTGGAGCATGAGATGGAGATGTCCAGTGTGGAGATTCAGTAAAAGGCCTGTTAGGGCCAAAAGGTTTAGAGGATCCTTTCGGTGGCGGAGATCGTGACCTGGAGTGGTGCCTGCTTTGATGTGATTTTTCTTTTTCACTGGTCCTAGCGCTCATATTCTTGGCTAGAATGGTAGCCACAACTGTAATCTCTCATACTCTCGCGACGATGTGATTTAGAATGTGATTCAGATGAATGGTATGTAGAGTGGAGTTTACAAAGCATAGACCTTGCTTAACCATTGTATCTTCAAAAACAGGAGGAATGAAGTCAGTCATCGTCGGATATTCAGAAGCATATGACGAGATGTCTTGTAGTACCGTGGAGTGCGTGTGTACATGTGCAAACCCCCCAATCGACTAGTTGTAGCAGCTTAGCTTATTAGCATGGACTCCTTTATATCTATTGAGGGTAGGACCGTGCTGGTTCTTGAAGGAGAATGGACTATCTCTAACCCAAGATTAGGGAACGTTGATATCTCCTTTGGGATAGGAATATCCGATAGCCCTTTTAGTGAACTTTCTGTCTATAGGGAAGGGGTCTCTAGACCTGTGGAAGTAATAACAAATTGAGTTACTTTGGTGGTCTTTTGTCTCATGATTTTATAGATAGGATTTTTGCCTTTTCTCTTTGATTCGGTCGTCCAAGGGCCCTGCGGTGGCATGACTATAGGCTCATGACCAGCTTCTGTACCCTCGTCATCATGAAGTTGATTTTTATGCCAGGCGCGATCTGAGCTCCATCGACTGGGGGCATGACAAGAGCCCGTCTTCCGCCTTGTCTTGCTAGGGCTACTCTTGGAATCCCCATTATCCTTATGCTCCGTCCTTTCTCTAAAAGCCTGACGACATTCAAATTATCGTCGGTGAGAACTTCATCTATTTCTCTTAATTCGACAGGCACCGCCTAGAGCATCCTCACCAACTCTTTATACTGCGCTCCTTCAGGCCATGGAATAGAAGCTGTAAATGAAATGTAACAGTGTATTTAGCATCAATTTGTATTATCTAGTTATAATTAAATAACAAAACAAGTGATAACAGTTAAATCTGGCCAGCCATCACCCGGCGAATCCTAGTAGCTATCTCACATAGAACCACACCGTTTTGAAGTAGCTCAACTTGCTCCGTGCACCTACCACCACTTGGTAGTTCCTAATAGCTTCCAGGAAGGAGAACGATGGATTATCCGCCCGACTCTTAATATTGAATAAATACCTGATCTCGTCGACAGTCGAAGGGCGGTGGAGATGTTCCATAAATATTATGTACAAGCTGGTGAGAAGTGTGTATCTGTTCCAATGAAGCTGAGAAGGTGAGATCCTAAGATAAAATAGCACGTCCCTAATGAATTGGTTGTATGGGGGCATTGCCCCTACCCCGTCAATAAATCAGTTGCATGCGGTGAACCCTACCGGGGGATCGTATGCTCTATCTTTCGATCCTGGTAACTGGGTTTCTCTAAAGACAGTCCATATCCAAGACAAATTCTACCTAGCACCTCTTCTTTTATCTTGGACTGGACAAAATGTTCTGGATTCATTATCACCACTGCATCCAATAGTTCATCCGGAGCAAGATTCACTATATCTGCTGGGACATCCGACCTATCTATTCTAGGGAATGGTGGACTTTTAGCTTCTTGCTGCTTTGAGCTTCCAGGATCCATAGCTATTGAACTCAGTAAATACCACTATTAGATGGTAAAAAACCCGTATTCCCCCGATGCAAAGTGAGTGATCATGTTGTGTAGTGAAGTGCTACACAGTACTCTAAATTTCTACAAGATTAAGAGATGGTAAAAGAGACAAGACTTTGAAATTCGACCGAAACAACCATCATCGCTGACCATCTCAACCGTGCCATTCTAACTTCGAATAACGATTAATATTAAAAAATTTGTTACGTTTAACAAGTTACAATTTCATCGATGAACTTTGAAAGATATTCATATAAGAAATTTTATTGTTAAGTCCAAATATGCGAGGCTAAAGCTCGTTGGGGTCAAGTGTTCGAGTATGCAAAAGTCATGAAATTTGTATCCATCATAATTCATTTCGGATCCTTCCCCTGAAGCAAGCTTTCGTATCGATTACACGTCACTCATTCGTATCAATCAATGATTCAGATCAATAACCTTTTCACATGAATCGAACCTTAGGATCGATAACTTGTTCGTATCGATCACTTCACCCACAGCCTTCATCCATATCGATGCTCCCCGTATCCATCATTTCATATCAATAAGTCATCTTCCTTGACTCATTTCCAAAGGCAAGATTTCGTATTGATACGAGAGACATTTTTATTTCATCTTGATCGAGGGGGCAGAACTTCCACTTAGCCAACTCATGTAAATCAATTGATCAATCCACAATTAGTGTCTGTATCTATCGGTACGAGACCAATGCTCACTTATCATCGATAGGAATTTGTGGTTAAAGCCACATGAGCCTAAAGCCAGTGGCTTCGACCCCGATCCTTTCTCCTCCAACCATCTATCCCATGGATCCATCTCATCTCCTTCTTCTCCAAATCTCCGTTAGCAACGCTCTCAACTTCACCTCAGTCACACTTCGGCGCCAACGACCCCAAAGACGATGGTTACGATGAACAAGGGGCATGAAAATCGAGTCTCATCATTGTAGGTGCGATTCTGTAAATCATTTACCTAGGTTTGAAAGATCTGGGTTGGACATGAACGATTTGGCGTTTGGGATACGAAAATTCTGTAGCTTCTTTCTTTTTTCTATATGGATAAGAAATAGCGTGAAAGCAAGGTGAAAAAATATGCTAAGTATAAAAAGTATATATATTCCTTCATATCCAACATAAAAAACGGTTCGTATGCCAGATTTCTCACCGATTGAATCGGTCATAGTTCCCATCGATACAAAACATGCATATGTGCTCTTATTCAAATCGTCATATCCATCGATACGAGGAGAATCTATGTTTCCATGTTTCGTAGCCCTTATTACCAAACGCATTTTAGGTGGCTATCTTTCGTATCCATCGATACGAAATGTGTGTTTGCATAAAAATTCAAACCAATCTGTATCCATCATTATGGGACGCGCCTTTTTGCAACTTCATCTCGTATCGATCAAAATCGACACGAGATCCACTCTATTGCACCCCAGATCGATCTAGGAGAGGATTGATACGAAGAAAGGCATCAAAACAACCATTGATTATTATTGCAACTCATATTTCACATCGATGCAGGAGAGGATCAATATGAAACTCGATCTAAAAAGAAACATCAATCAATGGCAAGAACTTTTCTCACCAAAATCCTTTAAAAAAACATGACAAGGACCCATGAACGTGCAAGCGCAAACAGGAGTCAGGTCCGAAAACATACATGTACCTACACGCTATACTAACATTTGATATTCGAAGTTAATAGGAATTGAATGCTCACCTGGTGACAACTCGAACAATGACAATACTTTGCTATCATTCAATCTTCAACTACAATAGGAACTACATAATCATTAGCAGTCTACAAATCAACATTTATACTACTGGAAATCGACCAGGAGTCACATCTACCAAAGGTTACATCTCTTGATGAAGGGATAACAACTATTCGGTAAATCGGATAGAGCCTTTTCAGAATGAGGATTGAAGCTTTTCAAAGCATATTATGCTCACACAGGACGTACATTGGGGGCAAATGTTATTCCGTCTTTTAGCAAGGCCATGGTACCAAGGATTTGGTTAGAGATGAAGAAAATCCACTCCTAAGATCAATTATATACGAGTTCACGATGAATACAGGAAAACTTGGTTCGAGTGAGGATCGGCCCAAGATCAATATGACATGACAAATAAAGCTATGCAAAGCGACATTCCAAATTTTAGGTCAATCGGAGTTCATACGCTCAAGTTATGGAATGACTAAGAACCATGAGAAACATGCCAATCTCGTATCCATCATTCGTATCCATCATCTCGCATCGATCAGCATCGATACAAAATGAACATAACCCAAGCACTCCGCATCCATCATTTCAAACTCATAATGATGGACTTCGGCACTTCCCAGATTGATTACACTTCACTTAGCCAGCAACTGCACTTTTCGTATCGTTCACCTACTTGATCGATACGAAGAGCAGAGCCCACAATCGATACGAAGGTGGAAGCAAGGCATCGATGCGAAAAGGAAGCAATGGACGGATACGAACGAAGAAAGCCACATATCTAAAGAACTTAACCCGATAGAGGCGGTCTCACCACTATGCATAAATCATGGATCTCCACCAAACATACATGCCACGTGATCGATACAAAGGGATCGATATGAGGGCTTCAGCCAACAATTGCAATCTTGATCGATCAATAACTCCACAACCACAACTCTAAATGCAATGAGATTTTCATATCAAGTTGCAAAACACCTCAAGAACCTTCATGATCGATCACGGCTTGATTGGAGCAGTTTATGATCGATACGAACTCACTATGGATTGATCCCAAATGGCTCCAAATCGATCGTGTGGGCCATCTGGACTTGAAAAAGATTATTCCAAGATTCAAGGCAGATATTTCCCTCTCCACATCTATAAATAACTCCTCCATTGCAACTAAAAAAGGGCTTTTACGCTGCTACTAGAGTAGAACTCCACTGTAATTCAAGTGTTAGCTATTGTACTTGTAATTCAGTCTCTAATCTGCAATAAATATCATTTAAAAGTGGATGTAGGCAATAATGCCGAACCACCATAAATCCCTGTCTTCTTTATGTTGCTGCTCATTTTCTTGGTATGATTGCTACATTAGCCTCATTTTACTTCTCCATTCTAATTTCTTCAATTACATTCGAAGAGTGTTGTGCCCACTTTTGTACAAACAGCAACTATAGGCGATTCTTGGACTTAGAACTTGTCTGACCCCTGTACTTGTGACTCTTTCTCTCATAAATACTTTGTAATTTCCCATAAACAAATCAAACGACTACAAAGTGGACATAGGATTAGGTTACAGCCGAACCACTATAAAAATCTCATTCTCTCTCTGTTATTTCTTTTGCTTTATTAATGTTTTCTATCGTCTTTTCCTTATTCTAATAGGGCTGATGCTTTACATAATATACTAGGGTGTTGACCCAATTTTTATTAGTGCTTTTACTGAAAACAGAGCTAGATCTAAGAACTTGAAGCTTGGATTTATAGAAGATGAAGAGCCTATTACTAGGTCTAAACCATAAACAAATCAACCAAAGCCTGGAGGCAGCCAGAAGGTGTCATCGAACTCTCACTAATACATCTATGTGACTAAGGAAGAGATGGAGAGAATAAGGAAGAAGATGCAGGATGGAGTGATAACCAGATAGCATGAAATTCTTAAAGGATTATTCCAGAGGATGAGACAATACGGAGCAGCTAAAGCTATTGGACTTCTAAACCAAGGACACGAGGCTAATGCGGGAGCATTTAGAGTTAGAGCGGAGCAAACGGGAACAATTCCCCCATAAAAAAATCAATCTGGTACTAAAAGAACTATACTTGGGGCAATGCTGGTGTTAACTAGAAAACTTCTCAACACCCTAAAATTGAATTCAAAGTGTAGATGACTCTTTCAAGACCTTCTTTTAAAAAGATAGAAGTAGTTGACGCCTCTCAATCAGACAAGTTGGCTATAATCCATTCTATCCCCTCATTTTCCCCTTCGAATTGGTTATTATAATTGATACTTCTTTTTACCTTACCTTTCAACTAAAACAAAACACTAAAAATCCTTATTATATTGCCTTTCAAACAATTTGATCTGCTTTAGTATTTTGTAGAAAACCTTATGTCTAATTAGTTGAGATGACCCAAAGGTTGGCTTTAATGAGTATGAGTAGGACGGATTTATTCCAGCTTCTTAGGAAGCTAAATTTCGACAGCTTGAGTATGTGTATTATGGCTTTAAGGAAAGTAGTTAAGCTATAGGTTCCGACTCGCTATAAAGGCGACGTTTTGACCAAGTCGACACAAGAAGATTATAAACCGAATTTATAGAACAATCTAATCAACCGAATATCCCAAACATCCCACAATCTTTCTTTCACTGAACTCAATTAGTATAAACCGATAAAATTCCCAATCTAATTTGAAAATTAGGGTTTACAAATTTAATAAAATACAAGTATGGACTCCAAGAATTCGGATACCCAAAAAACCCCGGGGTCTTATTATTGGCATGGGTTGGCACTTTTCGATTTAGAGCTTTCAACCTGGTCGAAAGGAGGCCTTGTAGACCTTTCATTGCCATCACCGCTTGGGCATTCTTTTGTATTACATCTGAATCGACTTGAGTGCTTTCACCTTTATCGAAAGCGGTAGGTGTGCCTTTCTACCTTATGTTGCTTTGTTATTGCAGGTAAGAAGGGGTGTGATCTTTCGACTCCGTCAACAAGTACATCTTTGGGGTTTCGAAGGTATTGAAATACTCTTGATTTCAACGCGGAAGGTAACTTCCAAAAACATACTTGTGGATTGATGAAGAAACCCTCTTAGTTTTGAAACGCGTCAACCACTTCGAAAGGCTTAGTTATGCTTTCGAAGTGGTTGTTCCAACAAAATATCTTTCTGAGTAATTTAAATGAAGGCGAAACCTTCGGTTTCGAAGGTGCACATGTAAGTGGTTGTTACTTGTTTATTTCGAAAGGAATTCCTTAACTTATTCAAAACATCTTCATGTAGGCGAAAGCATCTATTTCGAAAGTAAGTAATTGAAGTGCAAGGACCCTTTCAACCCCTTCAAAAGCTTGTAATACATATGACCCTTGGCTGTAGCATCCCTTCAACTTCTTCGAAAGGCTTTGTAGATACTATTATGTAACATTCCCTAACTTGAGGCCTACAGCTAAGTGCTATAGATGCTGTAATCATTTATAGTATTAACCTCCGGTGACAAAATTCGGTAATGTTAATGGTATCCATAATATTATAAGCACATGAATATGAAACAAAATCACAGATTCCACAAACAGCAACTTTACAGAATGCATTTCAAAAACATGTTTCATATTCCATTACATGATCCCCAAACGTTTTCTAGGTTTTCATCAGATATAATTATTACAAAATACGCATAGAGCGACACTTGAAGATGCCCTCTTGGATTATCAGAGTACTAAAATAGACGAAACAATATTAATACATCATAGTGGAAATAAAAATAAAAACTCCTAAATAGCTATCCATGCCTCCTGCACGTCTTCAGAAGCTTTGCCCCTCCACCTACTAATCCTGACCATCAATCTACTCAATTTAATTTTGAGCACCTAAGAGTTTAAGGGTAAAACATAAACTTTGAGCCAAATATAAAGCTTGGTGTGGATAATACTATTACTTCTTGGTTTACCGATATTAAGTGAGACCACGCATCTTAGCATGATGGGTTTCTCCTCAATAATATCCCTTTAAAACGTATCCTTTTGCAAATCAAAATCCTGCAATCAAACTAATTAAAACTATAATAGCAATATCATACATGCTTATAAACAGGTACAAATGGGCTACCCGTCCAAACAATATAGTTTTGTTTGGCTAAAAACTAACCGTTGGCCGACTCGGGCCTACCAGACAAAATAAATAATCCGAAAACTATTAGACAAACTCCTGGGTATTCTATCCTTCACTTACTTCCCTAGGGTCGCCTGATCCTAGTGGTTTTTCAGGCTCACCAATAACCTATCCTCCTTCTCTATATGTATTCCTTTTGGTGTGTAAAATCATTTAAGTCTTATTTGTGACTAAGCCCTATACATTGGAATCTTGGACTAAATTAGCTGGGGGCTAAAGATAATATATAGGGTGTGATCCTATACCAGTCTTATTTGGTATTCAAATATCCGATTCATTTACTTAGGGTTAACCACCCTTTAAATTTTCCTTGAAAACCTTTTAAATCTATTTAACCCTTTAAGTCATACATAAACAAGGAAAACATACTATTTGCTTTACTCAAATCTCTTTTCCATGATATATGCTTTACTTAAAACAATGTTGATGAAAATATTCGGAACCTTTATTTTAAATCTTTAAACAATCTCTTTCGAAACCTTTGAAAGTACCCCTTTCAAAACCATTGAAAGTTCCCGTTTGAAACCATTGAAAGTACCCTTTTCGAAACAAGTTAACTATTTTACTTTATAATATTTGGCCGAAAGGCCAAAACATCCCTTTTGAAACCATTTACAATAGACCTTTCAAAAACATTAAAAGTGTCTCTTTCAAAAACTTTATAAAAACTTAGATATCCTCTTTTAAAAACACTTAAAACTTGCATTTCATAAATATTGAAAACATTCCGTACAACTAAAGCTAAACCTTTTGAAAACATTAGGGAATCATCCCTTTGAAATATTTATCATATACCTTTCAAAAATATTAGGGATCACCCCTTTGAAACCTTCATTAGATGCCTCTCGAAGGTATTAAAGTACTTTACTTAAAGCAAACATTTCGAAAGCATTGAGTTCAAGTATAAGTTTGGAGAACATAGCTTTGGAATCATTGAAAATCATTTCTTTCGAAACCTTTGGTTTTGGATTTAAAAATATAAAAAAGCCCTTGAAAAGAACTAGGAAAAAGCAACTCTGTCAAAAGCATTTTCCTAATTAAATGAAGTGGATGGTGTCGATATCAACCCCATTAAAAGCATTGGAGAGGCGACTTCAAGGTTTGAACAAAAAATCCTTTCGAAGGCATTGCTTCGAGTGGTAGAATGCAATAGAAGAGGTTTCGACACCTTCGGAAGCTTCTTTTAAAGACAAAAGTGGCAACCTCTTTCGAAAGATCTTTTCTTAAAAACAATTGACAATTCGAAATCCATCTCATTCGAAAGCATTCTTTTGAAAGCAAAGCAAGCGGCATTTTCATTGAAGTCAAAACAAGGGCTTGACCCCTTCGAAAGCAAACTCTATACCTTTGCCTATCTCCAATCCACTACATGCCAAGACTTTAATATTGTGTGTATTGGTTTCGACTAGGATGGAGGCGGAAGTATGAAGTCGAATGGTAGCTGCCGAAAGTGGCGAAACTGTAATCTTCTACAAAACTAATTTTTAAATTTATAAAGTAATATCTTTCCAACTAACTTGCTTGTCTATCATCATATCATTGGTTGCTAATACTTCTTCAAAATCTTTTCCTAAAGTGCTATCTAATTTCAGAGATTAATAATTTAAAGCATTTTCAAATTGCCCCTTCTTATTTTATAAACATATAAAACATTTAAGTCACATACCTTAAATAATTTTACATACTTACTAAAACACTTAGTAAAATTCTCCAAAAATTCCCATAAATCACTTGTAATATGTTTTTTAACTTATATATGTTTCTAACCCAAAGCTAACACAAAATAGCCGTAATTAATTTTAGACCTAATATAACTATTTTCTTCAATAGAAAATTCATTAAGTTAATTTAGAAAATTATGAAACTTGAAACCCATCTCCAAAATAATATTGCTGGCCTTATACCAAAATCGCAAGGCATTTCGGTTCTTAAAATCAAATCTTATCATAAAATCCATATGAACAAACAAAATTCATCAACAAGCATACATATATATTTAACATTCAAAACATGGCATAATACTTTGCAAAATAGGTTCGGATCTAATCTAGAAACCGAAATCATCAAAAATAGGATGTAATCAATTATTCACCTTAGCTCATTGTTAAGGAGATGAGATGTGCTTCTTGAATGAATTGATAAGTTTCTTCCCCTTGATCTTAGCTATCTTCCTTTTGATTTCTCCTAATGATGGCCGACCTCTCTTGAATTTAGTTTTGTTCGAGAACATGTAAAATTAAAGTGGCATGAGGGTTCACGTTATAAAAATATAACTTATTCCTATTTTTCCATTATTTAGTAGCCTTACTTATTTAATATTAATTCCTTTTAGTTCCTTGTTTAACGAGGGTCGGCTTCCCTCTAACCACACAAATCTCAATCTCTTAACCATTTACATTATTTCATTTAGTTTAACCAATTAAATGTCTTAAATAATGTTATTCAAAATTAGGGTCCTTGTAGACTCCCCTCCTTAAAGATTTTCATCCTCGAGATTACGATAAGGTACTCATCAAATTCAATCATAAAGGTAAAACATACCATGAAACAAGTCAGGATAAGTATCGAGAATCCTACTCTCATTTTCCCAAGTATAGTCTCTCTTCTCGTCACTCCACTAGACTCTGACTAATATGACTGTCTTGTTCCTTAGCCTCTTCTCATCTCTTGCGACTATGCAAACTGGTTTTCTAATTGTAGCCAAATTCGGTTCCATTACTATGTCATCTATCATAGTCGGAGCTATATTAGCCTCTGGATCTCAAATACACTTTCCTAGATGAGAACCGTGAAAAACATTATGGACTCCTACTAAACTGCTTGGTAACTCCACTCTACATGCAAGTTTTTGAATCCTTTCTACAATAGGAAATGGTCCAACTAATCTTGACGTTAATCTTCCTGATTTTCCAAATCGAAATAACACCTTTCATTTGTGATAACTTGACAAAAATATGATCTCCCACCTAGAATTCTAAGTATTTTTGTCTTTTATCAGCATAGCTCCTTTCCCTGGACCGAGCTTCCTTCATTCTGACTCGAATGAACTCTATCTTTATCTAGCTTCTCAAACCAAATCTGGACCAAGAACCAACCTATCTCCAGTCTCTAACCAATAAACGAGAGATTTGCATGGCCTTTCATACAAAGCTTCAAATTGTGTCATCCCTATACTAGTATGATAACTGTGGTTGTATGAAAAATCAACTAAGTGTAGATGGTCTTCCAATGATCCCTCAAAATCTAACACATAAGCTCGTAACAAATCTCTAAGACTTTGTTAACTCTTTCCATTTGTCATATGTCTACGGATGGTAAACGGTACTCATCTTGAGATTGGTATCTAAAGTCTCCTGTAGACTCTTACAGAATTCGCCAGTGAATAAGGAATACCTATCACTTACTATACTACTAGTAACTCCATGCAGTCTAACTACATTCTTCATAAACAACTTAGCCAAAATAGGTGTTGTCCTAGTTGACTTAACTGGAATGAAATGGGCATCCTTGGTCAATCTGTCTACTATGACCCATATACTTTCGTTTCCTCTAATAGATTCTAGCAACCCTTCTGTAAAATCCATAGAAATAGAATCTCATTTCCACACTAGAACATCTAAAGGATAAAGTAACCCACTTGGTTTTTGATGTTCAGCTTTTACTTGTCAAACACCGTTTCACCCAAAAGCCTACCTTGGCCTTCATACCTTCCTAGAAGAAACTTCATTTCATATTCTGATACATCTTAATTCCTCTCAAATAAATAGTGAATTTAGAACGATGACATTCTTCAAGAATTTCCTTTCTAATATTTCGCACATTCGAAATTCACAGCCTCCCTTTCTTTTTTAACCATCCATTTTGGTCAAGACTGAAATCTTTCATGTCATTGCTCTCTGTTCCATCCCTTAATTTTCTAATTTGTTCAACTAATAGTTGATCCTCCTTTTGTTTTAAAGAAATCTTTTCTATCATCATCGATCGAACTTCTAAACATGACAACATAGTAGTTTCCTTACTGGACCTAGCTTTGGATCTCCGTTGTTTCCTGCATGTAGTCAATGCTTCTAAATCTTTCCACTCATCTATCATTGCCAATAATGCATTCTAAAGTTTTCTGCTAAGTGCGCCTGCAACCTTGTTGCCTTTTCCTGGTGTGTACTCAACACCAAAGTCAAAAGCGGCTAAAAACTCTAACCATGCCTACTATCTCATATTCAGCTCCTTTTGAGAGAATAAATACGTAAGCAACTTATGACCCATCTATAATTAAAATCTCTCTCCAATAAGGTAATGTCTTCACACCTTCAATGCAAAAACTACCGCAGCTAATTTCAACTCATGCTTTGGATATCTAACCTCATGCGTTCTGAGCAGTCGAGATGCATACGCAATCACTTTACACTTTTGCATTAACACGACTCCTTATCCTATTCCACATGCATCTGTATACACTACTAAATCATGATACCCTTCCGGATCAAACTAACATAGGTGCATTAGTCAATAAGTGTTTCAATTTATGGAATGCTTCCTCACACTTATCGGTCAAAACAAATATCAAATTCTTTCACGTTAGTATGGTCATCGGTGCCGCTATCTGTGAAAAGTCCTTCATGAATCTTTGACAATACCCATCTAATCCAAGAAAAATCTTTATCTCAGTCACTGTCTCGGGCCTCTTTCAATTATTCACTAATTCAATCTTAGTCGGATCTACAGACAACCTTTTCTCTGAGACTACAAGACCAAAAAACTTCACTTCCTTCTTCCAGAAATGACATTTTGAAAAAATTCGCCTTCAGCTGATGCTACCTCAATGTCTCAAGCATAAATATAAGATGAACTTGTTTCTCTCTTTAATCATTAAAGTATATCAATATATCATCTATGAATACCAACATGAACCTATCCAAGTGCTCTCGGAAAACTAGGTTCATCAAATTTACCAAGAATGCTGGCGCATTAGTTAGTCTGAATGGCATTACTAACCATTCGTATGATCCATTCTAACTCCATCAAAGGAATACTATCCATTGCCACTCTAAGCTGATGGAACCCTGTTGCTGAATCCAATTAGGAAAATACTTTGGCTCCACTCAACAGGTCGATCAGATCGTCAATTCTAGGTAACGGATATCAATTCTTTATCGTATTCTCATTTTACTTACAATAATCGATACACAATCTTAATGATCCATCATGCTTCTTATCAAACACTACGGATGCTCCCCCAAGGTGAACAACTTGGTCTGATAAAATTCTTGCCTTTCAAATCCACCAACTACACCTTCAACTACCACGTCTCGGCAGGTGTCATTCTACTTGGTAGTCTACTTACGGGTTCTGCTCGTGGTACCAAATCTATCTGAAATTCAATAGCTCGTTTCAGCGGCAATCGTACTATGTGTTCAAAGGCATTTACGAATTCTCTAATGATGAAAACTCGATTCAACCCACCTTCTGACTATACAACACCAAACAAAGGATTAACCTCAAAACTAGGGTTTTCTACGGAGTATACAATACGATCGCTACAATCAGGGTGTCTAAGCGTTATTTTTCTATCTTGGCAAAATATCTTAACATTGTGTTTACTTAACCAATTATAATATCTACTATCTAGAGGCCCAAAACTAAGCGTTACAGATGATGCAGCCATCCATAATGTTAGCTTCCGACCACTAAACATGGTTATGTTAATGGTATCAATAATATCAGAAGCGCTTGAATATGAAACAGAATATAGATTTCAAAACCACATTTACTTTTTATTACATTTCAAAACCAAATTGTTTCACTTCACAACACATAATCCAAATCGTTCCCAGGCACAGATAAAATATAATTATTACAAGTTGCGCCAATAGCGGTATATGAAGACACCCCTTTAGATGATCAGAGTTATATGGTCATAAAGACCTAATACAAACAGCACAGCGGAAATCTCATCATAACAAAATAAGAACTGAAAATCGTAAATAGCTATCCATTTGCCTCTTGCAAGCCTCCGGTAGCTTATTCGTCATTCTACTAACTTGAAAAACCTTAGTCTCTCAGTCAACTCAAATTAATTTTGAGCATTGGAGAGTTTAAGGGGAAAACATAAACTTCGAGTTAGACATAAAGCCTGGTATGAATAATACTATACATCCTGATTTAGTATGTTAAATGTGACAATGCCGCTTAGTGGAATGGGTTTCACCACACTAACATCCTTTTAAAATATATCTTTTTCAAAATCCTTTTCCTCCAATCAAAACTAATTAAATACTACAAAGCATCATTATGTAAACATACACAAATATAAGGTAATACTGAACTATCTGTTCAAGGATATACGTTTTGTTTGGGTAACTTTTAACTTTTGGCTTACTCGGGCATATCAGACAATATAATCAATTTAATCTAACACTTGTTTGCTATTCCTCTTTTGGACTATATATTAAATATTTCATTTCCTAAGATGAGATACATGATAAACATCATGGACTCTAGCCAAACTATCTGGTAACTCTACTCCATAAGCGAGTTTCTCGATCCTCTCAACAATACAAAAAGGACCAATGAATCTAGGCGCTAACTTCCCTGACTTCCCAAACTTAATCATGCTCTTTATTGATGAAACCTTAGTAAATACATAGCCTTCGATAGAAAATTCCAAATCTTTCCTTCTTCTATCAGCATAACTTTTCTGTCTAGATTGAGCTTCCTTCATCCTAGCTCGAATCGACTCAATCTTCTCCACAGCTTCCTTCACTAAATCCGGACCAAGAACCAACCTATCCCCGGTCTCTAACCAATATATGGGAGACTTGCATGGTCTTCCATACAAAGCTTTAAATGGTGCCATCTCAATACTAGTTTGATAACTACTATTATACAAGAACTCGACTAGATTAAGATGGTCCTCCCATGATCCCCAAAAATCCAATACATAAGATCTTAACAAATCCTCCAAGACTTTGTTAACCCTTTCCGTTTTCCCACCAGTGTGTGGATGGTAAGCGGTACTTATGTTGAGCTTGGTTCCTAAAGCTTCCTGTAGACTCCTTCAAAACTCACTAGTAAACAAAGAACCTGATAATACTACTAGGAATCCCGTGCAGCCTAACTGCATTCTTCATAAATAACTTCACCAAAATAAGTGCTGTCCTTATTGACTTTACCCCAATGAAATGGACACTCTTGGTTAGTCTTTCTGCTATGACCCATATACTTTCATTTCCTCTACTAGGCCTTGGCAACCCATTAATAAAATCCATAGAAATAGAATCCCATTTCCATGTCAGAACTTCCAACGGTTGAAGAAATCAACCTGGCTTTTGGTGTTCATCCTTTGCTTGTTGGCAATTCAAGCACTGCTTAACACGTACTGCAATATCTCGTCCCATACCCTCCCAGAAGAGACTTATTCTGATACATCTTCGTTCCTCATGAATGGATAGTGAATTTTGAACGATGACACTCATCCAAAACTTCCTTCCTCATTTCTCTTACATTCAGAACTCATAACCTTCCTTTCTTTCTCAACCACCCCTTCTGGTCAAGACTGAAATTCTTTAGGTCACCACTTTCCGTTCCTTCCCTCGACCTTTTGATACGTTCTACCAAAATTGGACCCTCCTCCTATTTAGAAGATATCTTCTCAATCATTACCGGTCGAACTTATAAACAAGGCAACACAACACTACCTATACTTAAACCTACCTCAGATCTAAACTGCACCCTACAAGTGGATAATGCTTACAAATATTTTCGTTCAACAATCGTAGCCAATACTGCATTCTGATGCTTCCAACTGAGTGCATTCGCTACCTTGTTTCCTTTTCCGGGTGTGTACTCATTTTCAAAATCATAAGCATCAATGACTCCAACCACCTTTTCTGTCACATATTCAAATCCTTCTGAGAGAACAAGTACTTCAATGACTTATGATCCGTATAAAGCTCAAATTGCTCTCCTAACAGATAATGCCTCAACACCTTCAAAGCGGATATAATGGCAGCTGACTCCAAATCATGTGTAGGATACCTAACTTCATGTGGTTTGAGCTATCTAGAAGCATAAGCAATCACTTTACCTCTTTTCATCAACATGACTCCTAATCTAGTTCCACATGCACCAGTATAAACAACTAAATCTTGATTCCCCTCCAGAACCACCAACACTAGTGCATGGGTCAATAAGTTTTTCAACTCTGGAATGCTTCCTTACACTTATCAGTATATACGAACTTCACATCTTTTCGCGTAAGCTTAGTCATTGGTGTAGTTATTCGTGAAAAATCCTTAATAAACCTTCGGTGATATCTAGCCAATCCAAGAAAACTCTTAATCTTGGTCACCGTCTCAAGTCTCTTCCAATTATTCACCGTTTCAATCTTATTCGGATCTATAAACAACCATTTATTGAGACGACATGACCAAGGAATCTCACTTTCTTCTTCCAAAAGTGACATTTCGAAAACTTAGCCCTCCTTCAACGTCTCAAGCACAACTCTTAGATGAACTTCATATACCTTCTCATCCTTGGAGTATACCATAATATCATCTATGCAGACCAACACAAACCTACCTTAGTGCTCTCGGAAATCCTATTCATCGGATCCATAAAGAATGTCGGCGCATTAGTTAATCCGAATGGCATAACTATCCATTCATACAATCCATATCTTGTAAACGTCATTAAAGGAACTCTATCCTCTACCACTCAAAGCTGATGAAATCCCGTTGCCAAATCCAGCTAATAGAATACCCTGGCTCTACTTAACTGATCGAATAAATCATCAAATCCATGCAATGGATATCTGTTCTTTATCATCTTCTCATTCAACTTACGATAACCGATACATAGCCTCAACGATCCGTCCGGCTTCTTAGAAAACACCGCAACAGCTCCCCACGATGAACTACTCAATTGAATAAAACTTTTGCCTTCCAGATCTACTAACCGCACCTTCCACTCCTTTATCTCTGTAGGTATCATCCTACTCGACGGCCTACTCACCGGCCCTGCTCCAAGCACTAAATCAATTCGAAACTCAGTAGCTTGTTTCGGTGGTATTCCAGTCACCGACTCAAACATATCCAAAAACTCTCTAACTGCAAAGACTCGATGCAACTCATCCTCCAACTCTATAATACCCAATAAAGCATTCACTTCACAACTAGGGTTCTCTACGGTATAAACTATCCTATCACTACAATTCGGGAGACTAAGTGATATCTTCCTATCAAGGCAAAATATCCTAGCATCATATATACTCAGCCTATCCATCCCAAGGATAATTTCAAATCCCACAATGTCAAACACATGCAAACAATGGTTAAAAGTATGACCTAGCAAGTCAAACTCTAAATGGTCACACCTCATCCCAATTGTTGCATACCTTTCTATATGGATTTGCGACCCTTAAGGAAGAAACTAAATATGAGGGTTCTAGGTTAAGCTTATCTACCAAACATTGGAAAATAAAAGAATGAGATGCTCCAGTATCAAATAGAATGCTAACAGACATACCATGAATCTGCAGTAAGCCTCCCAAGACAGCCTTCCCTTTGTCCTGTACAAATGGCCTTAGAATTACGGGCTCTAGTGTATACATCTGTCCCTTTCCTTCCTTAACAGGTTCTTTGCATTGATTCTTGTAATGGCCGATCTGACCATAATTCACCTCCTTTCCTTTTCCTTCTCTATTCCCAGTGTGTCACTCATTAGCATAGTGTCCCTTCTTATCGCATTTGTAGAAAACCACTTCAGCCTTTCCTTTCTTTTATGCACCCCTTTCTAAGCATTCCTTTTCTAGAAAAATTTCCTTTTCCATCCATGTCCCATCTGGGCCTCTCACATTTTATTTTTCAAGCAAGTCAATGCCTCTTCTTGCCTTAATGCCGTTTCAACCACTACATCACCAGGATCTCTCAACTGGTGTAAAGTAGCACTAATCAATTCCGGCCTCAAGCCTCTTAAAAACTTCTCATTTCTCTTGATCACGGTGTCTACCAAAGCATACCATAACGGGCCAACTCATCAAAATTCTTGAATACTCCAATATGACAATATCTTCTCATTTCACCTTTGCAAACCTCCTCGCCAACGCCGACTGTGCTATAACAGACATAATCTTTCTAAAAAACCTTCTCCTAAACTCATCCCAAGTTATGGTTTCCACATCAACTCTAGCAGTAACGGTACTCCACCAAAATAAAGTAGCTCCCTACAACTGCATCGATGCCAACCTTCTCTACTGTGCATCATCTAACCCTAGGTTAGTAAAAATCCTCTCAATGTATTATCCAATTTTCCACCTCAATTGCATCCGTAGTACTAATAAATGGCTTCCTTCTAAGCCTGGTATAATCCCTACTCAGATTAGCATACTGGATAGCCATCGAAGCTTCTTGAACTCCACCTCCAACACCATTTCCTCCAACGACTCCATCTGCAATCCCTGCTTGCATCATATTTACAGAGAATTGATACATTGCTCCCATGTCTATTTGGGCAACTACATCACCAAAAGTTTCAGCCTAAGCCTGACCAAGACCTCTAATAGTGTTTGATCGAGCATTTCCATTGGTGGTGGTGCTGTCTCCTCCGAGATTTACTCCAGCTCTTCTTCCTTCCATATTCGTATTCAAATCTCGTGAGATATAAACGAATAGCCTAACTAAGATAGGACTCCAGAGATATAGCAACATACATACATACGTACATACATACATATATATATATATAACAAATACAGGTACATTATTATAACATTATCCCATACCTCGATCTTAACTCTAATTCCTAAGGATTGTGTTTAAATTTTTAGTTAAAGTATTTCATAAACCATGCTCTAATACCAAGCTATAACATCCTCGGTCCAAAACTAAGCGCTACAGATGCTACAGTCATCCAATGTGTTATCTATCGGCGACTAAATACGGTTATGTTAATGGTATCAATTATATCAAAAGCACTTGAATATGGAACATAGATTTCAAAACCATATTTGCTTTCCATTACGTTTCAAAACCAAATTGTTTTAAATTCACAACACATAACCTAAATCATTCCCAGGCATAGATAAATATAATTATTACAAGTTATGCCAAGAGCGGTATATGAAGATACCCCCTTGGTTGATCAGAGTTATTTGGTCACAATTGACCTAATACAAACAACACAGTAGAAATCTCATCATAATAAAATAAAAACTGAAAATCCAAAATAGCTATCCATTTGCCTCCTATAAGCCTCAAATAGCTTATTCTTCATTCTACTAACCTAAAAAACCTTAATTTCTCAATCTACTCAAATTAATTTTGAGCACCCGGGAGTTTAAGGGGAAAACATAAACTTCGAGTCAGACATAAAGCCTGCTATGGATAATACCATACATCCCACTTTTGCATGTTAAGTGAGGCTACAGCGCTTGGCGGAACGGGTTTCCCCTTACTAATATCCTTTTAAAATATATCGTTTGTAAAATCCTTTTCCTGCAATCAAAACTAATTAAATACTACGAAGCAGCATTATGTAAACAGACACAAGTATTAGGAAATAATGAACTATCTGTTCAAGAACATAAGTTTTGTTTGGTAACTTTTAACCTTTGGCTGACTCGGGCTTACCAGATGATATAATCAATTTAATCTAACACCTATTAGTTATTCCTCTTTTGGACTATCTATCCGTAATTAACAGTTAAATATTTCATCTCGTGGATGGTTTATCCCTAACTATCTGTTAAATACCTCCCTTCTGGACGATCTGTCCTAAACTTATTCATCTCCCAGGTCTTCCTGATCCTAATAGTTTTTTGGACTCATCAATAACCTATCTGTACACTAACATATATTCCTTTGGTGTGTAAACATAATTTCAGTCTATCTACGACAAAGCGAATTTTGGATAATAAATAGTTGCGGCTGTTAGCTAATGTATACGGAGCGACCCCATGCTAGTCTCATTTGGTATTTTAATATCCGCGTCATTTTCACTTATGGATCCCCTCCCATAATTTTCCTTGAAATATTTACTAAATAATTTAAAACCTTTAAATCAAACTTAAAACAAGGGAAAATATAATTTTATTCTTTACTTAAAATCTTATCACCATGTTATATATATCGTCTTTATTCATTTCTTAGTTGATGAAAGAATATTTTTCAAAACCAAAGACCAAATCTTTCGAAACTAAACCTTTCGAAACATTTAAAGTAAACATTTTGAAATCAATAAAGCTTTGGACATCCTTCTTTAAATCACTTTAAAACGTTGCCTTCTGAAACCTTGGAAAACCTTTCATTTAAACCTTTTGAAATCTTTCAAATCAAACCTTTTGAAGCCATTCAATAAACATTTCAAATTCTCTGACTTAATCCTTTCGAAGTCATTCAGCTAAAACCTTTCGAAATCATTAAACTTAAACTTCTCGAAACCATTAATAAACAAACCCTTCGAAGGCATCAAACCTTTTAGAACATAAACCCTCCAAATGCATATTGGGTTCAATTCAAAATAATTGGAATTCTTTTAAAACCATTCAGCTACATTGAAACAACCTTTCATCTGTATTGAAGACTTTACTTCAAAAACTTGGTTAAACTTCAATTTATAAGACAAAATAATTAACATAAGTCAAAAGCTTCCTTTCGTAAGCAATGGAGAAATAGTCAGCTTTTAAAATAATAAAACCTTTCAAAATCAATCAAAGTAAACTTTCAGCTTTGCTGGAAGGTTCCAAAATATAGTAGTAATACGGTAGCATAAACCTTTCGATTGTGTCGTAAGGTTTAAAACTATTCCTTTAAGCATTTTGATCTGGTCGAAAGCAACTAAGTCGGAAGCAATAATTCGAAAGCAAAACAGGCGAAAGCTTTTGGTTTATAAAACAAACATACCCAACTTCTTTGGCCTTCAATCTTTCGATTTGGGACCCTTCGACTTTATTCAATTCATTACATACCAAGATACTAGATACCTTATGCATTGATTTTGACCTTCCGGGGAGCTAACCTTTCGACGGTGACGGAAGGTCTGGGTCGGTAGGTATATTGCTGTATAGGCTGAAACATGTATAAAGTGTGATTTTTGTGTTTTAATTCTAAAAAGAAACTTTTGAACTAACCTGCCTTTTTTGTAAAATTCTCATTGGTTAATAAATACATTTTAAGAAATATGCAGCCACTATTTAAAATTAAATAATCATTTTATTTTATAAAATGCCCTTTCTCCTTTATTAAATATATAAAACATTTAAGTCCCATACCTTAAATAATTTTATATATTTATCAAAAAACTTAGGAAAAATCTAAAAAAGTCCTAGAAAATATTTTGATATGCTGCTTAACATATTAGAATTTCAAACCCAAATAATTATTATATTAGCCGAAAATAATTTATAACCCCATAAATAATTTTCTTCACTAGAAATTAATATAAAATCCATATTAAATCGAAGAATTATGAAAATCGAAACCCATTTCTAGGATATTATTTCTGATCCATATTAAATTTTCAGGACATATAGATTTCATTAAATAGGGTTTTCATGTCAAATATACCATATGAACAAGTATGAACATGCATAATTTCACCAATAACATAGATATAATTTTAAACATCAAAACATGGCATAAACTAACCAAAATCATTTCGGATCTGTCATAAAACCAAAAACTAAAAGAATATGGGATGTAGTAATTATTACCTTAGCTTTAAGATATAAAACATGAAATTTGATGTTGATTTAGTTGATTTCTTCTTTTAGGTTCTAGCTTTTATCTTCCTCTTAGAAACAAAAATGGTGGCTGGCCTTAGTATTTTTGTTTGAGTGAAATGAGAATGAGAATGAACGTGATTTTCTGTCTCCTAAAGGTTTAGGGTATGAGCTCAACTTATTTCCCACTTTGCCCTCTCACATCCTAACACATTACTTAGGTTATTTCATTTTTTATAACGCTTAATCATGGCACACGGTTACCTTTAAATAAATCAAATCTCAATCCATTAATCTCCACATTATTTTATTTAATTGTGGTTAATTAATTATTCTAAATAATGTTATAAAAATATGGGGTGTTACACCCATCCATACTTAAAATAATTCCAAAGCCTACAAAATAAAATACTTGCAAAGCGCAAACAAAGATATGACCTAACAAATCAAACTCTAACTGGTCATACTTCATCCCAAGTGTCGCATACCCTCCTATCTGATTTGCAACCCTTAAGGAAGTAACTAGGTATGAGGGTTCTAGGTTGAGCTTATCTACTAAACAATGAGATGTGAAAGAATGCAATGCACCCATATCAAATAGAACTCAAATTGATACATCATAAATCAGAAGCGTGCCTCCCAACAAAGCTTTTCTCCTCTCCTCTATTATTAGTATTGAATAGCCGATTCCAATGCAAATATCTTGCCTTTTCCCTCCTTGGTCGGTTCCTTGCACTGGTTGTTATAGTGTCCAATCTGATCGCAGTTGAAACATCTTATTTCTTTCTTCTTAGAAGCTTTCTTTCCTCATCCAGAATTCATGAACATAGTGTCCTTTCTTATCACACTTATAACAAACAACTTCTGCCTTTCCTTTCTTAACAGCTCCACTCGTTTAAACTCCTTTCTTGTGGAAAAACTTCCTCTTTTGACTTTGTCCTCCTTGAGTTTCCTTAGCCTTATTTCTTTCAAGAAAAGCGAGCATCTCTTCCTTCGTTAAAGCCATCTCAAAAACAACATCACAGGGTATAGTTGAATGTTTTGAATATGGATGAATGTTTTGAAACCCATCTTTGGTGATGATGAGAGAAAACAAGGAATTCAACTTTAATTATATTTATGTAATACCAGAAATCCAATGATTGAGAACCAGAAATTGAATTCTGGATCTAATTATCAATTTCTAGAAATTCATCCTTTGGAGATAGTCAATAATAATCATGTAATAAAAGTCTAGAAATTATTGTCCGAAAGTTTGTAGGAAAGGTCCAATGATTGAGAATTGGGCATAAATGAAACATAAAAGTTAGAAAATCTAAAATACTGATTCGGGTATATGTGGATCACAACTAGAAGTTCATAATAATATCTTCTTAATATAGATCTTTTCCCCAGATTTGGGAAGAATGAAGCTCAATAATTAATAGTAGTAGCTCTAAAATCCAGATTTGCATACGATGGAGACCATAAATTAAAACATCTGAAACCCTGATTCAGTATTAATAAGTGAAGTCTCGAAATTTATAACAAAAGACGTGAATCCCAGATTCGGGTTTCAATAAGTGAAGTTCAGAAATTCTTTTTTGATGGTTATTTGGAGGGTGTGGATTCTTATCTAAGCTTTCGGTTCTGTACCGCTGCTTGGGTTTTGCCTCTTTTGACATGTGTTAACCTTTTAGGCCTTCCCTGCTATTGTTTTTTGATTTATGGCTTCTCAAGCTTGGACGTCTTAGTCCATTCCATGCGCCTCTTCTCGAGCTCGGACGTCTTAGTCCGCTGTTTGATATGCCGCTTCTCGTACTCAGATATCTTAGTCTGTTGTTTAATATGCCACTTTTCAGGCTTAGATGTCTTAGTCTGTTGTTTCTGGTGCATTTTATTAGCTTATCCACAAGTAGGACCTACAGACTTATCCAACCTCCCTTCAAGAGGTTCCTTGACCTGGCCATGGTGTGGCGCGATCAAGGGCTTGTTTGGTGCCTTGCCCAGTCCATAGCATGGAGGGCCTAAGGGCTTACTCTGTCTTCCCTCCAGGTGGTGCCTTGACCTGATCATAACATAGTGCGATCAAAGATCTGTTCGATGCCTTGGCGAAGCTATAGCATGGAGGGACCAAGGGCTTACTATGTCCTCCCTCTAGGAGGCACCTTGACCTAGCCATAGCATGGCACGGGAAAGGGCTTGTTGACGCTTTAACCTGGCCATAGCATGAGGCGGATAATGGCTTAATCTAACCTCCCTCCAAGAGGCACTTTGACCTGGCCAACTCGGCGAGGACAGAGGCTTTGAACGTTTAAGGTAGTATCACAAGGCTAGGAGAATTTAACTCCCAACCATGTAAATTTTCCTTAGTAAAGTAGTTCTTTATTGACTTCATCCATGTTCTCTTTACAAACCCATTAATTTTGCCCTGTTTGAAACAGTTGATTATCATTCCTTCGAGTGCTCTGCATTGATTTGTTTCTTGTCCATCCATCATATGGTAGTGGCAATAGGATCCTCCTAGGTTCCTTTTATATGTAGGCTTTCTCTTCGAGGATGGCCAATAATTGAGTTCATCCTTGATTAGCAAGTAAACATTCTCTATAGATGTTAAATTGTATTCTTTAGGGAGTCTTGACTTGAAGTTTGTTTCTCGAGGATGGTTTCTAGATCTTTTGTTACTTGGTTTTGGAGTTTCACCCTTAATGGCTGGTTTTATTTTAAAAACCCTTTGAAGTTCCTATGTAGGCAGTGTCCCACTCATTGCTTGATGCCATTTGTGTGCAAAGGCGCTGTAATCAGCCATCATTCCCTCTTCAAAGATTGTGCCTTTGGTGTAGAATTGAATTGCTTTCTCATTCGATCAAACAAGTTATTACTTCAATTTTTCATTTTTCGTTAAGGAAAAGATAGGGGTTAGGCCAATATGAAAAGGGTTTAAACTCCATTTAACTAGATCATAGGCTTCAACTTCCTTTTTCCTTATAATCTTTAAAGCCTCCATTTCTAACAGTTGTTCATCATGTAAATTTGAATCATTAACCGCTCCATGAGAGAACCCAATTAGATGTGGCTCTGAGTAACATTGCTTGGATCTTTTGACTTTGTTAATCATGATGACGTATGTAGGTAAGCTTGGAATAGAATTTGGTAAGAGGAAAATGGTGTTGGAAGTTTAATAAGAGCGGAGGTTCAGCTCTCCTTCTAGGCCAGAATATTTACAGGAAAACTTGCTAACACTCCATAGTTGAATTCAAAGCATAGATGACTCTTACAACCTTCTTTTAAAAATATAGAAGTAGTCGACACCTCTTAATCAGGTCAAGGTGGCTGTAATCTATTTTATTCTATTCATTTTTCCCTTTAAATTGGTTATTATAGTTGAAATTTCTTCTTATCTTACCTTTCGATTAAGATCAAAACACTAAAAATCCTTTTTATATTGCCTTTTGAACAAGTTGATCTGCTTTAGTATTTTGTCAAAACCCCCATGTCTAATCAGTTGAGATGACCCTAAGGTTGGCTTTAATGAGTTAAGGATGTAGGTTGGATGGATTGGTTCGGACCTCTTAGGAAGCTAATCTTTCGACAGCCTGAGTATAAGTGTTAAGGCTCTAAGGAAATTAGTTAAGCTCTGGGTTCCGACTCACTCTAAAGTTTTCTTTTAACCAAGCCAAGATTTTAAACTGAATCTTACTGAACTATCAAATCAACCAAATATCCCAAAAATTCCATAGTCTTTCTTTTCTTAAACTCAGATAGTACAAACCGATAAAAATCACGATCTAAAATAAAAATTAGAGTTTACAAATTTCAGAAATTACAATTATGGAGTCTAAGAATTAGGATCTCTAAACCAGATCCCTTGTGTATTATTTATAGGTTTGGATTGGCACCTTTCGACTCAGTGCTTTCGACCTGGTCGAAAGGTGGACTTGTAGACCTTTCATTGCCATCATCGTTTGCGCATTCTTTTGTAGGATCGATTCCACCCTAGAGAGACGGTGAATAGGGTGATACTAATGATAATAAAAAATTAATGCAAAAATATATATAATAATTGCAGCATAGATAATAACAGTATAATAAAAGTAGAAATAGAACAACACAGACTTACCCAGCTTTGGCGAAACCCTGCCAACGTGATGCCCTCAAGGTTTCTACTAGAAATTAAGTATTCAGAAGCTTACACACGTAAAATTGCGACACCCTCTATCGATAATCTAACTCTACGCTCAAAACCCTACCACAACTCAGCCACTGAGTTGCGAATTCTCGAACTACACCATCGTAGTTCGTCGTCTAGTCACACGACTAGAATTTCATAAAAGTTTAAAAGAAAAACACAAAATAAAAGCAAACACAAAGCCCTATATAAATTAAAGCCAAATTAAAAATAATAAAGGATGGCCACTTTAGTTTATATCAAAAGAAAAATTATCTCCCTTAATATTTTCTTATGTTCGGCCAATATCCTTTACTTCATGAAAATATCTGCTTCATTTTCCATTGCTCGAAAACGTTCGTTCCTCTTTCAAAAAATTAGGGCTTTGCTTTGAATTGGAGACGCCGCCTGTATTTGATCAATTGCAGTGATTATTTTCTTTGTTTAGCTGGGACAATCGATCCTTTGGCTGTGATATGATTTCGGTCGCTCTAATTTTATCGAGCTCGAATAACACGAAATTGGTATGTGATTTATGCTTTACTGGTTAATTTGCTTGAACTTGATTCGTTGATTTCTGCCGATGATGTTAAGGGAATTTTTATAGGGACCGATCCCCTTGATTTTCATTATTTCATTTGGATTCATCTGCTAATTTTGCTCGACCATTCGATTTTACTTGAATACATGTGATTTGTTTAGATTGGTTCAATTCGAATTTTTTATGATATGCTTTGCTTGATTATCATGGCTTGTTTGGTTTTTTGATTTTTCATTCATCCATACGTGTTGCACCATGACTTTGAATTTGCTTCACTTATTTCGGCCTTGACTTGTTCATTTTACTTGCGATATTAGCTGGACTTGTTCAATTCGTTTATCACCTGGCTTTGATTCTGACGTGCTCGATCTATACCTTGGTCACCACAGCTTTGATTCTTTAGCATTTTTGAATTTTTGTTGACTGATGTTACATTCACTTTTGAATCATGACATTGTTTTGAATGCTTGCTTGCATCTGCAATTGTATCGTGACTCAAGTAACTTGCTTCATTTATTTTAACACTTGTAAAATTGCTTGCTGTTTGTTGGTTGAGTGTAGTTTCCACTACATATATGTGTGTGTGTTCATGCATGTATATATGTATGTTGTGATGCCTTCACTTGTCCTCTTGGAATCTTCACTTGGTTGTTGTATTCCTGCACCTGTTTGCTTGAGTTACATTGATGTTGTGTTCATTTTTTTAGAGCTTTTGTTTCACTGGTGGTTCCACTTGATTTTGGTCTGGAGCTTGTTGCAGTCTTGTTTCATGTGCACATCCCTAGTGCCATTGACATTTGTGTTCATTTGAGTCTACACTTTAATGTACATGGCCTATTGGATCTGGTTCAATTGTTCATGTGTACATAGATTTAATTCATTCATGTTATACTACTTTGGTTGATTGTCTCCATACATATATACATACATATATGTATATATGTGTGTGATTGACTTGATTGCACTTATTCGATTGTTACTTAATCACAATCACTTGCTTGCTTTTGAAAACTGTATGGATGTTGATGTGTTCAAGTTAATCTGTTTCTTTATTGTTAGTTCTATTGCATATTCACTTAAGTCAAATGCTTTGTCATTTGCTTTGTACATGGTTCTCAAACCATGTCTCTGTTCTCTGGCATCACTCTAAGTCTGGTTGTATTGTTTGTCATTGTTATGCTTGCACTGGTTAAATTAAGTTCACCATTGTCCATGTTCATACTTGAGTTTGTCTGGCTGTATGAGTAGTAGTCTTATTGTCATTTTGAATGTTGGTGTCTTGTTCTACACATTGGTCTATACAAGTCTGGGTTGGTTGCTTCATGACTCCATTGTCGAGTCTGTTCTTATGTGTACGCATTGAATTTTTGGTCGAGGCTTGTTTTATCTTGGTTTTGAATCCTTGTTGCATGAGAACTTTTACTCGAAAATTTTGTGATGTTTTTGTATTGCACCTGAGTTGAATCCAGCTTATGGCTCGGGTTTGACCTTGTGCTCACCTGTCCCTACAGTTTTATCAAGTGTATATCGGTGTGCACGGCCTTGTGGCTTGTACAGTGATACATGTACAGTGATACACTGTGCATGTCACAGGTTATTCATGTTGGATGAATTCAAGACGAAAATGATGACGAACAAGCCAAATAACCGAGGAAGATAATATTTTCAAAAACACACATTTTATCTTACACTGCAAAAATATTTCTTTTTCAATTTTACTAAGTCAGTGTTTATTTTACAGATAATTCAGATGCTGGACACAAACTGGAATTGAAGAACAAATATGAGTGAACGAGAGATATGTAGCAAGATGCAAATTTAAATGACAATTATATAGTAAAAAACTATGTTTTAATTTGAAATTGTATTGTAATTGAATTTTTTTATATATAGTGAGATCTCAAATTTTGTACTATTCAAAAATTGAAGTAAAATATTTTTTGAATAAAATATCTTATTTGAACTCAAATTCTGTGTTATTTATTTTATTCAGCAAATATTTATTTAACTATGTGAAAATAAAATAGTATAATAATAAATATATTTAAATGAATATATATATATATTAACTATCATCAAACAAAAATCATATACTAGCATATTCAACCATCTCCTCCCTTTTGATGATAACAAACATATATTTAAGATTTTGAATTTATTAAACGAATTTGGTCATTGAAGAACTCTATTTGATCCCCCTATTTGAAAGCTCGCTCTCTACAACAAAACCCCCCTTCATATATGCATGGAAAAAAAAATGCAAATGAACCTAGAATAAAAAAAATATTTGACCTTTATTTGCCAAAATCTTAACTTTTCTCTCCCCTTTTGTTATCAACAAAATAGTAATAGTGTTAAAAAAATAGAGGTAAAGTGATAGAACATTAATACCTAATCGAGTAAAAATATTAAATTCCAATAAAAAAATCAAACAAAAATCACAAATACTTTGTTAGCCACATACTCCACTTTAGAGTGATAGGGATGATGTCGGCATATAAAACCATATAGTTTTGTCTATTTGTGGTATATTTTTATCAGGAATTTGAATATCTACTAATCATGCATAACCGTTAGGACTTTTAAATGAGATTAGTAGTATTCCCAATTTTTATAAAAATGAATTTCAAGCATCTTCTAACCATGCATAGCTGTGAGGACTTTTAAATGGTATTAGAATCAACGTGTCTATTTAATAATCGATTTTCATATGTGTTCCATACATGGATAACCATGAGGACTTTTAAATGAACATGAAAGCACATATACAAATCGTTCAAGTAACTCATCCATGCATAACCGTGAGGACTTTTAAATGAGAGTGTACACTTTGGATGTTTTATTAGAAAAAAATAAATAAAATAAAAACATATAATTTCCTGTTTAAAATACCACATCTCGACATACTATGTTGGATTTTGATGAGTGATGGTCATTAGAAATATTGTAGAAATATAGATGGTCATGGAATTTTTACCAACAAAAGTTATTATAAATCTTGTTTAAATTTTTAAAGAAATTTACTAAATATACCGTCTGAAGTAATAATATATGATTAATATCAACACTCATCATTTATATTTCAGTCACTACTTATCTTTTGATAATCACCAGGGAGTTAAATTAGTTAACATAGGCATTTAAGATCAAAATAAAAAGTATAGAATCAAATTTCTAAAATTCCTAAACCGAGACGAAGTCGACAAAAACTATTTTCTGGAAGGGGTTTTGTAAAAATGTATGCCACTTGATAATCGATTGAAATAAAATTTATGTATATATTTTCTTTGGAAATATGATCTCTAATGAAATGATGGCTAACATCTATATGTTTTTTCCATGAGTGATGTATAGGATTATTTATGAGATCAATTGCACTTTTGCTATCGTACATTAGTGGTACACGTTTAAAATTTAGACCATAGTCTCGCAAACTTTGTATCATCCATAAAATTTGAGCAAAGCAACCACTTAGAGCAATATACTCTGCCTCAGTGGTGGATAATGCAATACAATTCTGTTTTCTACTTGATCATGCAACTAACGAATGCCTATCATAAAACACGTTCCACTATTACTTTTTCTATCAACTAGACTTCCAGCATAATTTGCATCTGAATATCCTTTTAATTCAAAGTTATCATTAGTTGGATACCAAAGACCAAAACATGGGGTGTGCAACAGATATCTTATAATCCTTTTAACGTCTTTTAAATGAGATTCTTTTGGATTTGATTGAAATCATGCACATAAGCAGGTTGAAAACATGATGTCAAGTCTAGAAGCATTAAGATAAAGAAGTGATCCAATCATACCTCGATATTGCTTTTGATCAACTGCCTTACCTTTTCCATCCTTGTCAAGTTTAATTGTTGTTCTTGTGGGGATTTTTGCAGGTTTAGCATCTTTTGATCCAAATTTGTTGACATGGTTTACACAGTCTTTAAACAAACAAAAGATCATCATTTTCATGCAATAGAAATAGTATGGTGTCTACACAGTCCTTATTGAACCCATTTTCAAAGAGATAAGTGCTAGGACATTCATACCAAGCTCTATGGGCATGTTTTAATCCATATAATGCTTTCTTAAGTTTATGTACATGGTTAGGGTATTCATGACTTTCAAAACCTTCTGGTTGTTCAATAAATATATCTTCTTTCAAAATTTCATTAAGAAAAGCACTTTCGATATTCAATTGTCTTAGTTTAAATCCTTTATAACAAGCAAAAGCTAACAATATCCCAATGGATTCTAGTCTTGCTACTGGTGCAAAAGTTTTATCAAAATCAATTCCTTCAGTCTGATTATAACCTTTAGCAACTAACCTAGCTTTATTCCTAATCACATTTCTAGATTCATCAAATTTATTTTTAAAAATCCATTTTGTTCCTATGATTGGGTAACTATTAGGTCTAGGTGCTAGAGTCCAAACATCATTTCACTCAAATTGATTTAGCTCTTATTGCATAGCCATAAACCAATTTTCATCATTAAGAGCTGTATCTATGTCTTTGGGTTCAATTTGGAAAAAATATCCACTATATAGACACAAATCACACAAACTTCTAAAGGAGGAATGAGTTTGAACATATGTGATAGGATTTCCTATTACCAGTTCTGGAGGATGATCTGCTTTGAATTTCAACCTCTCTGGATCCAAATTTCTTTGGATTTCTTTCATGGTTGTAGTTTCTTTTGATTTTTCATTTTCATCTTTTTCGTTCTTCTCTTCAGTATTGCTTCTAATTGTTTCCTTGTTTTGATCATCAATACCTTCATCAAATTTCACATTGATTGACTCCATGATTGTTCTTGTCTTTTTGTTTTATACTTTATAAGCTTTGCTTCTGGAAGAGTATCCCATGAACATGCCCTCATCAGCTTTTGGTTCAAATTTTTGTAAATTGATCATCTGTATTAAGGATATAACACGGACGCCCAAAAACTTTGAAGTATGCAATGTTTGGTTTATTTTTGAACCATAGAACATAAGGTGTTTCCTTAAGAATTGATCTAACCATAACTCTATTCATTACATATCGGGCTGTATTTACTGCCTCTGCCCAAAAGAGCAAGGGTACTTCATACTCATTTATCATTGATCTAGCCAATTCTTATAATGTTCGATTCTCTCTCTCGACTACCCTATTTTGTTGTGGAGTACTTGGAGAAGAGAATTCATGTTTAAATCCATTTTCACCACAAAAATTTTCAAATTCATAATTTTCAAATACTCCACCATGATCACTTCTTAGCGAAATAATAGAAACTCCATTTTCATTTTGAACCAGTTTTGTGAATTTAGTGAAGTATGAGAAAGTTTCTGATTTTTAGCTAAGAGTATGCCCATGTATATCTCGAATAATCATCAACCAAAAAACATATTTGTTACCACCTAAACTTGCAATATCGTTAGGTCCAAACAGATCGATATGAACTAGTTCAAGAATTCTAGAAGTACTTACAGTGTTCTTTGTATGACAAGATGTTTTTTTTTAAGTTTTCCATAGTACATGCTTTACATAGACTTTCTGTTTCGAAATCATGAGACGGTAAACCTCTTACCAAGTCTTTTCTTTTTAATTTGTTAAACGGATTCATACTAGCATGTCCTAATCGTCTGTGCCATAAGTTTACTTCTACATCCTTAGTTATCAGACATTTTGAAAGAGTGAGATCATCAAAAGTTGGAGAATATATGTTATCTTTCCTTTTTCCTAAAAACAATACTGTTTTGATGATTGATCAACAATTTTGCACAAGTTAGAGTCAAAAATACTTTCATTCCCTTATCACATGGATGGCTGATTGAAATCAAATTGTAGTGCAGATTTTCAACATATAATACGTTATTTAAGGTAAATGTACTGTTACATCCTTTACCTTTACCGGTAATTCTATATTTTTCATTTGTACCCATTGTGACTCTACCAACTTTGTACTTCTCTAGGCTAAGAAACTTTGATTTGTCGCCTGTCATGTGCTTAGAACAGCCAGAATCTAGATACCGTTGTTGTTGTTCCTTAGCCTACAAACATACCTACGTAAGAAAAGAATTTAGTGACCTATTTGTTTTCATTGGTCCATGATTGTTAGTGATAGAAGATTTTGAAAAATATGTTTGTATAGATCCTAGAAAATCTATATTTATTCCTTTTGGCTCCAAATTTGTTTGATTTTAAGGGATTTTATATTCGTGCCTTTTGGAACCCAAATTGGAATGGTTTTCACGTGTTTGGTTATATACCAACAATTATTGTGATTGTGTCCAGTTTTTCCACAAATTGTGCACTTAGAATTGCCCTGATTAATTTCACCTCTAATACGTTCAGATTGATTATACCCAGGTCCTTGTCTAATAGGATTGACAGTTTGTTTCCCTAATAACATATTTAGTGATTTTTCTCCTTTGTACAATTTTCCTAAAGTTGTAGGCAATTGTTAAACTTATGTTTTGAGAGATTCATTTTCATTCAATAAGTGAGTGCACTTTTTAATATAATTTTCTCTCCTAATATTTCAACTCTCTTTCAAAATCAAAATTTCATTTTCAAGTGATTTTATTTTAATTTCTGATTTTTTTTAATTTCTTCTTCAAATCATAGACACTTATCACACTTAGGGATCTTGATTTGATTGTTTTTAACCAATTGATCAAGCTGTTTATTTAATTCTATCAAACTATCTCTTTGTAATTCAACTTTAGCGTACTTTTCCCTAAGTCGTTCAAAACAACCATTTACTTCATGAAATATATAAGTATTTTTGAATGAGTAAGCTTTGATACCTCACTTGGCTCGTCATCGTCACTGTAAGTTATTTCTCCATAAAGACACAGACTTTCTTTTTCACTCTCACTGCTAGTGCTTTCGTTTACATCTTCATCACTTTCATCCCAAGTGGCTGCAAAACTTCTCCTTTTCTTTTTCTTTCCTTGGCTGAGTCGATTCAGAGGACAACTAGGCTTGATATGACCCGATTTATTACACTTGTGGTAGATGATCTCTTGTTTTTCTGAGTTGTCTAGAACTTTGTTGATTCTACTTTTTATTTGATGATTTTTGACTGGATTTCCATATTTGCGGTTCCATTTTTTGAATCTCCTTATTCGTAGTGCCAGTTTAGCTTCACCATCATCATCTTCACTTTTAGATATTCCTTTGAGAGGTATTGATTTCTTTCGTACATCAACTCCATCACGTTATTCCTTGAATTTCATTTATAGCTCATAAGTGGTGAGATTTCCAATGAGTTCTTCAACTTTAACTTGTTTCAAATTTTTTGATTCTTAAATGGCAGTAACTTTTGCTTCAAAATTCAATGGAAGGACTTAGAGGGGACTATTTCCAACTCCGTGTATGATTTTTTGAGAAATTTTGATTTGTATACGAGATTGGAAAGTCATCAGTCATTCTCTTTGACATTTTCATCCTTGACCATTGTGAAGTTCTTGTATTCGCTGCTAAGCATAGCAAGGCGAGATTCTTTGACTTGAGACGTTCCTTCACGAGTCACTTTAAGTGTGCGCCAAATTTCTTGCGTAGTTCAACAATGTGAGGCCAATTAAATTCAGTTTGATCCAATGAACAAATAATAGAATTCATAGCTTTAGCATTAGCATTCAGCGGTTTATTTTCAAGATCTTTCCGTTGATCCATTGGCTTTTCAATTTCTTGATTATCTACCACTAAGTTGGTGTCCCATATCCTATCTCAACAAAATTCCAAGCATCAATGATTTTTAGAAAAAAATTCATTCTATTTTACCAGTAAGCATATTCTCCATTGAACATAGGTGGTTTAAATATGGACTGACCCTAAGCAAAAGCATTATTAAAAGAAGCCATTTAAAAAAAACAATATCTGGTTTTTGAAAAATCAACTTTTTGAAACATAAATTGTTTTTTGTTCCTAACTCTGATACCACTGGTAGGATCGATTTCAACCTAGAGGGGGGTGAATAGGGTGATACTGATAATAATAAAAATTTAATGTAGAATATATAAAATAACTACAGCACGGATAATAGCAGTATAATAAAAGCAGAAATAGAACAACACAGATTTACCCAACTTCGGCAAAATCCTACCCACGTGCTGCCCCAAGGTTTCTACTAGAAATTAAGTAATCAAACGCTTACAAACGTAAACTTGCGACAGCCGCTATCGACTAACCTAACTCTACGCTCAAAACCCTGCCATAGCTCAGCCAATGAGTTGAACTACACCATTATAGTTCGTCGTCTAGTCACACGATTAGAATTTAACAAAAGTTTAAAAGAAAAATACAAAATAAAAACAAATACAAAACCCTCTATAAACATAAAGCCCAATTAAAAATTATAAAGGCTGGCCACTATAGTTTATATCACAAGAAAAATAATCTCCTTTAATATTTTCTTCTGTTTGGCCCGTATCCTTTACTTGGTGAAAATGTCTGCCTCATTTCCCTTTGCTCGAGAACGTTCGTTCCTCTTTCAAAAAATTAGGACTTTGCTTTGAATTGGATAAGCCACATATATTTGATCAATTGCAATGATTATTTGCTTTGTTTGGCTTGGACAATCGATTCTCTGGCTGTGATATGATTTCAGTCGCTTCAATTTTATCGAGTTCGATTAACACAAAATTAGTATGTGATTTATGCCTTTTACTTTACTGGTTAATTTGCTTGAACTCGATCCGATGATTTCTGCCGATGATGCTAAGGGAATTTATATATGGATCGATCCCCTTGATTTTCATTCAAATATTTCATTTCAATTCGTCTGCTAATTTTGCTCGACCATTCAATTTTACTTGAACACAAGTGATTTGTTTAGACTGGTTCAATTCAAATATTTTCTGATGTGCTTTGCTTGATTACCAAGGCTTGTTTGGTTTTCTGATTTTTCGTCCATCCATACGTGACGCACCTTGACTTTGAATTTGCTTCATTTATTTCGGCCTTGACTTGTTCATCGTACTTGCATTATTGTCTGAACTTTTTCAATTTGTGTTATCACCTGGCTTTGATTCTGACTTATTCGAACTCTACCTTGGTCACCATGGCTTTGATTCTTTGGCATTTTGAATTTTTGTTGACTGGTATTACATTCACTTTTGAATCATGACATTGTTTTGACTGCTTGCATGCATCTGTAGTTGTATCGTGACTCAATTAATCTGCTTTATTTTTTAACACTTGGGTCTGGTTTCCACTGCATATATAGATATATGTGTGTTCACGCATGTGTATATATATATGTTTTGATGCCTTCATTTGTTCGTCTTGGAATCTTCACTTGGCTGTTGTATATCTGCAGCTGTTTGCTTGAGTAACATTGATGTTGTGTTTATTTGTTTAGAACTTTTGTTTCACTGGTGGTTCCACTTGATTTTGGTCTGGAGCTTGTTGCAACCTTGTTTCATGTGCACTACCCTAGTGCCATTGACATTGTGTTCATTTGAGTCTACACTGTGATGTACATGGCCTATTGGGTCTAGGTTCAATTGTTCATGTGTACATTGATTTAATTCATTCATGTTATACTACTTTAGTTGATTTTTGCATACATATGTACATACATATATGTATGTATATACGTGTGTGATTGACTTGATTGCACTTGTTCGATTGCTGCTTGATCACTGTCACTTGCTTGCTTTAGAAAACTGTCTGGATGTTGATGTGCTCAAGTTAATATCTTTCTTTGTTGTTGGTTCTGTTGCATATTCACTTAAGTCATATTCTTTGTCATTTGCTTTGTTCATGGTTCTCAAACAATGTCTCTGTTCTCTGGCATCACTCTATGTTGGTTGTATTGTTTATCATTGCTATGCTCGCTCCGGTTCCATTAAGTTCACCATTATCTATGTTCATACTTGAGTTTGTCTAGTTTTATGAGTAGTAGTCCTGTTGTCATTTTGAATGTTGGTGTCTTGTTGTATACATTGGTCTGTACAAGTTTGGGTTGGTTGCTTCATGACTCCATTGCCGCGTCTGTTATTATGTATACACATTTAATTTTTGGTCGAGGCTTGTTTAATGTTGGTTTTGGATTCTTGTTGCATGAGAACTTATACTCAAAAATTTTGTGACGTTTTTGTACTACACCTGAGTTGAATCCAGCTTATGGCTCGGGTTTGACCTTGTGCCCACCTATCCCTACAGTTTTATCAAGTGTATATCGGTGTGCATGGCCTTATGGCATGTACAGTGATATACTGTACATGTTACAGATTGTTCGTGTTTGATGAATTCAAAACGAAAATGATGACGAACAACCTAAATAACTGAGGCAAATATTATTTTCAAAAATACACATTTTATTTTACACTACAAAGATATTTCTTTTTCAATTTTACCATGTCAGTGTTTATTTTGCAGATAATTCAGATACTGGATAAAAAATTAGAATATAGTTGAAGAACAAATATGAGTTAACGAGCGATATGTAGTGAGGTGCAAATGTAAATGACAATTATATAGTGAAAAAACTGTGTTTTAATTTGAAATTGCAGTGTAAATGAAATTTTATATAAATAATGAGAGCTTAAATTTCGTACTATTCGAAAATTGTAATAAAATATTTGTTTGAATAAAATATCTTGTTTTAATTCAAATTTTGTGTTATTTATTTTATTCAGCAACAATTTATTTAATTATGTGAAAATAAAATAGTATAATAACAAATATATTTAAAAGAATATATATGTTTATTATCATCAAGAAAAAATCATATTCTAGTATATTCAACATCTTTTGCATTGTATCTGAATGGGCTTTAGTGCTTTCATCTTCATCGAAAGGGGTAGGTGCGCCTTTCCACTCTATGTTGCTTTTTTGTTGCAAGTAAGAATGGGTATGAGCTTTCGATTCTTTCATTGGTACATCTTTAGGGTTTTGAAGGTATTGATTACGTCTGGTTTCAACATGGAAGGTAACTTCCGAAAACATACTTGCAGATTGATGCGAAACCCCTCTTAGTTTTGAAAGGATTTGATCGGTTCGAAAGGCCTAGTTATGCTTTCGAAGGGGGGTTGTTCCAACAAAGTTTCTTTCTGGGTAATTTGAATGAAGGCAAAACCTTCGGTTTCGAATTGTTTGGCGCGCATGTGAGTGGCTGTTATTTGTTGCTTTCGAAAGGTATTCCTCAACTTATCCATCTTCACGCATGCAAAACATCTGTTTCGAAAGGAAGCAATTGAAGCACAAAGGTGCTTTTGGACCTTTCCATCCCTTTAAAATCTTGTAACACATCCGAATCTTGGCTGTAGCATCCCTTTGACTCCTTCGAAAGACTTATTGGTGCTATTATCTCTTGTACATCCTTCTCTTCTATTCATCTTTGTTTCGACAAGGTTGAAGTGAGAATAGGTGGTAACAGCTGGTGTGATTGCTGGAATGCCAGGAATATATAACGTTGAAGCTAGAAACACAAATTAGAATGTGCGCAAATAACGACTGGAAGAGTACGTGCCAGTGCTACCCCATAGGAATGGAGGACAGTGTGAAACCAGAGGATCAGGACATAATGCTTGCAGCTAGTGGAATACATGCAAGAGTATGTGTGTCGAAACTCCCATACAGGAGCAGGGGCAGAATATCACTTTTGGACGAAGACCTTTATTGGAAAGGGAAAACCAAATTTTTGAATTGATAAGAATAATAATTAGAGGAAGACTCCTAGACCATGGTCTGGAGGATGTGAACAAAAATTCATTCACTTATAATATCCAGAACCCAAGGAATCCTCCCGATTTCAAGCTTTAGATGATGGAGATGTATGATAAAAAGATAGATAATTCTCCCGATGAGATACATCCAACATATGGTGGTATTAGGTGCTTCTAAGCTGGTAATAGGGCGGTGTTTCCTATTATATTTAATAGATTTGGCGACGATATGGCTAAGACAGCTAGAGAATTGGTCCATAAGCACATGGACCAATCTAGTGAGCATGTTTTTGAGATAGTTCAGGGTTCACGTCTCATGATCTATGTATGTATTGATGCTATCAAGCATGAAACAAAGGCCTAGAGAGACCATAAGAAGCTATTTTCCAAGATTCAATGCTGCAACAACTGTAGTGGACATGCGGGATCCATCATTAATCTTAATGGTGGTGGAGTTCGAGTAAGAGTGACTTCAAGGTGTAGTGGAAAGGGGTCCTATATGGATCTTGTGGAATTATACTGTGAAGTTGAGACATATTTGTGATAGGATCACACTAAACCTAAGGATGAGGTCGAGGATACTGACATTAACACTGTGAATGACGAAGGATTTTTCGGAGCAGGAAACAAAAAAGACAAAGAAAAAAGGAGAGCTGATGACAACTTCGAGGAACTGAAACGACAAACAAAGGAGCCAAAATTCATTTACTACAGTGGTTGGATTGAGACCCCGGAGAGGATATATCTAAATACTTAGGTCAATTCCTCTACTAGAGGCTACTAAGAAGAGAACATACTGATCGTGCGAAAATATCTAGAAAGTTTTGCATCTTCCATGAACTAAGCGAACATGAAACGAATGAGCACCGACATCTTCATGATATAATATGGAAATGGTAAGAGCAACCTGCCGCAATAACGCATAAGGAACTAAACTGTAATGGTGTAGTTGGAACAACCATCACCTACAACAAATGCATTAAGGCATAATCAAGGATCCGGTCTGAGGCTCAAAATCCCGATCGGGATGAATGTGAGTAGAATTTGATTCCTACACTCTGTATTTTCATTTCTTTTCTTGTATTTTTATTTTTATATTTAGCAGTAAGGACAATATTAACCTTAGATCGCTTACATGTGTAAGGGATCCTGAATGGTACGAGGCACGCTCTGAGTCGGATGCGTGGGCCGTGGGATGACTATTTAGGATATAATAATCTCAAACCACTGAGACGTGCATAAAACCTATTAGATTGGTCCCTTATCACGCTCCATGTTGGATGTCTAGGATAAAAAAATAGGATTTGTGGTAGTTCGCTTTGATTTGATATAAATATTTGGATTTTGAAAAAACTATTTTGAATTTGAGAAATGATATTGATCATCTTAGAGTCCCGATCGAAGAGACGGAACCAGAGTGCACGGTGCAAGCTCCTCTGCCGAAGAGTGAGCGGACGGGCTTGTACAAAAAGTAAATCCCTTCATTGGAGAGTGAGCGGATGACTTGCTTGGTAGTTGAGTCCCTTTGCCGGAGAGCGAACGGACTCAACAAGGATCCAAAGAGATCGAAACCCTAGATTGGATACTAAACAATCCGAAGAGATCGCCCCTCAATTTAAACAATAAACAATCCAAAGAGATCATCTCCCTTCGATTAAACATTGAATGATCTAGAGAGATCATCCTTTTAACTTAAACAAAAAAAATATCTGAAGAGATCACACATTAAATTAAATGAAACTAGATCTAAAGATATTCAACCCTAGAACAAACGCGGATTTAATAAAAGGATTTAAATGACATGTGATTAGAATAAAACATATAGTCCCAAATGAACACGAGATGATTTTGATATATGATGTGATAACTCTGAACAAAATCATAATGAGATGTAAATCCCGGATGAACATGGGATGATTTTGATATCTGGTGTAATATATGTGATATAGTAACTCTGAATGGAGTCGGAATAATTATGATGTATAAACTACAATTAGGCGGAGTTTAGAGTCTTAGACTATGACAGGTTTGGAACGACCCCAGTTTGACAAGAGAATCTGAAGGAATTGGATGATTCATTAAGATTGAACTAGTTGAAGAGCTTAACTATTGGAGACTAATTACTGGAAGTTATTCTTGAGCAAACGCTCCTTACATTCAAAGGCGTACTTTGGGGGGCAAGTGTTAACCCGATTTTTACCCAAGCAGATTTCAGTTGGACTTAGAAAATTCAAATGGGAACAGAATAACCAAAAACTTTATAAAGATACTTATAAGAACTAAGGGAAGAGCTTAAGAAAATACAGAACCTAAAAATTCTAAGTGCTTAACTCAGCCCGAGTCATCCCTTTGGCTCGACATCGAGGTTAAATGCCACATCTTAGCATCCTCATATTTTTAGCAAGCGTTACCTGAGTCTTCCCATCCATGTTCATGAAGCTTCGTAGAATTCTGGAGGAATGAAGACTTGACTATCAAAACGGCGGCATAGTTCAAGTTAATAATGATTACCAAAACTCGTTGATAACCAACCAAATTACATAGAGGATATCTAGATGAAGAAAGAAATTTAAAACAGGAGAATTTTGTATGTTAAGATAAGCACTCATTTTGTTGTACATTATTTAAGGTTGACATGTGTATATTATTTTATTTGTGATTCACTTATGACTAACATTTTCTAAACCACTCCATGCATTTGTATGCATATTCCCTTCAACTTATGTAATATGTATATTCTTCTGTTGTGCTATGTGATTTTATGTTTTGAAATATTCTACATTGTTCTACATTTTTTAAGCCACAGTGATATTTTTTAGGCTTGTATCATAAATATTAAATCCAATTTCGTAAGAAAAAACTATCACCAAATTCAACGTGTCGATACTCGCCTAAAGCAACGTTTATTAATCGTCGGTCCTAACCAGCCTTATTCTTTGCATTAGCCGACGATGTTACCTAGTTATACCCTTTGTTAGTGTGGTTATGGAGCGTTAACCCGCTTTTTGACAAAGAAAATTTCAACTGGACTTAGAAGATTCAAATAGGAATAGAATGACCTGAAACTTGGCAAAGATACTCAAAAGAAATAAGGGAAGAGCTCAAGAAAATAGAGAACCAAAAAATGCTAAGTGCTTAACTCGTCCCATGTCATCCCTTTGACTCAATACTGAGTTTATATGCCATATTTTGGCATCCACATTTTTCTGGCAAGAGGTCCTTGAGTCTTCCTATGCATGTTCGTGAAGCTTCATAGAGTTCTAGAGGAATGAAGACTAGACAATCCAAATGGCAGGATAATTCGAGTTAAGGAAGAATGATTACCAAAACCGTTGATAACTTACCAAATTACATGGAGAACATCTAGATGAAGCAAGGAACTCAAAACAAGATAATTTAGTCGATTGTTCACTATGACTTGGTATCAAGTTTAATTATTCAACTTGTATCGTCGTGTTATTTTTTATGCTATCTAGGACTAATTCCTAGACTTCTGGAAGCAGGCTTCTAATCCAGTATGTTTGCTATCCCTATAAATACAAACCATGGAGCAACGAAAAACATTGTGGATTCTGCTATCACGACACATGAATACTATCTCTTCTTCAACACTTTCTCTTATACCATAGCCACCGAGGCAACAATCATAGACAATTCTAGGACTTAGTACTTGTCTGATCCTTGTGCTTATGAAACTTTCTCTCTCAAACACTTTGTTAACAACTGAACCATTTTAAGGATTTCCGTTTCTCCCTCTTATTTCTTTTGCTTTATTACTATTATCTATTGTCATTGCCCTATTCTAATAGGGTTGGTGCTTTCACATAATAGACTAGAGCATTGATCCATTTTATGGTTTAACTTATGGGTGGGGTACTACAGCTTGGTATCAAAGATGTATTCAGAATAATATACAATATTTGAGATACAATTTTTGGCCTAGATAGACGTAGAGTCCCGTCCCTTGTGGTATTGGGTAAAGATTTAGAATTTATGTCCTAGTCAAGATGGGAATATAGATGATTATCACGGAATAATAATCGAGAAGTATTTGTGAGATTTTACATCACTACGTAAATTATTATTATGGTTGTGTAATTTAGACCTTAAATGGTTTAGGATTGGAATATTGTGTCCTGATCTCTTAGTGATTAGAGTTACATAGCAATTGCAAATAGACTGCTTTTTGTTGAGCACATTAACTAGTTTATTTTATATATGTATGATTGATTGATTTTTCGATGCATGGTTGTTTAAAAAATATATAATAACAATTTAAAATTTTAGTTAGAGCAGCAATTAGTACATGAGAGTTAGTAACTACTTGATATCAACAATGAACCTTGCGGTGTCTTCATATTAGTAATCACCATAGAAGTTATATATATATATATATATATATAGTTAGCCAATTAGAAATAAAGTTAAATTTTGGTGTTTGATTACTAATGAGTTTTTATAAATTAATCAGCCTTTAGTAAAGCAATCATCTAATTGGATTTTAAAAAAAAATTGGGACAAAGAAAGTACCAATATAGGGTGTTTAAATAAGACTAATGTAAGCAAGCTAATATTTGTAAAAGAAATATTTTAAAAGATGTACGTATATTATATTTACAAGAATTTCTAGAATATATATTTATATTTGTGTTAAATTACACGTCCAGTCCTTTATGAATTTTGATTGAGACATGGGATGCTACGACGTCGATGAGGATTTCTAAAAACTTGAATGAGACAAATTGACATAATATTTTGAGTAATAAAATGTTTCTTTGAGTTATAATGTTTTGAAAGTGTAATATATAGCAATGAAAAAGTAATATATAATAATTGAAGAGGTGATAAAATTTTAAAGTAATTACTATCCAAAAATGAAATGTTGTTTTAGAGACATATGTAAATATAAATACACATGTAAAGATTTTAAGAGAGAAAATGTTTTGAAATTGAAAAATACTATTTGGACAGTTATTTTAGAAAGTAAATTGTGGAAGATGTATATATGAGAATAGTCGTATATAAATTTACGCATTTAAAATTTGACGGTTAGAAAATAATATTAATAAAGACAATAAAAATACACCATATGTGTTAATATTTTGACAATGAGTATAACTATCAATATTAATGATGGTCGTGGTCAATGGCGAGGCGATGTTGATTTTACGATCAACAATGCAGCCAATTGACAAGGCTCACTATAGATGGATGACAAGACAACATCAGTATATTGTTTGGGATATATAAATTTATATATGTTCAATTATAAGATGGATACTAAAATGAATTCATGTAACAATTTAGATAGATTTTTTATATTCTATTATGATCCAAATAAATGATAAAACAGTTATCCTTGTGAGTTCTAAATTAAAGGAAGATGAAGTAAAACCCTAATTCCTTTACTTGGTTAATTTGAGATAATGAATTTGATAATTTTATCATGTGAATAAGAAGCATTTTACAAAAATATGGCTTATAGCACAAATCATTTTTAGGTGATTTGCACATTGTAATTTTTTACCCTCAAAAGTAGAAATTTAGTTCGAAAAATGAAAGTGTCAAACAATAAGAAGTTTGTTGTGTTTTCCGTATTTGATTGAAAGGTAACCCTTATTTCAAATAAAAGATGTAGTGATAGAGCTATCTATAACAAAAAGGATTAAAATATTTACTAAGAGGTCTCTCCATTATTTCACTCCTTGTTAAAGATAAAAAATTGAATATTTTGAATACCTTAAATTATTAGTACTTTGGATCAAAAAATAATTAGTGTTATAATGGATGTAAAGTATTTGTGTAAACAAATTTGGTAAAATTTTAAACTAAGATTATGTAAAAACAATAGCAACTTTGTGTTCTATTGATTTGAATTAAAAGAATAAATTGTATTATCAAGATTAATTTTAATGATGAATAATTTGGGAAGCAGTTATATTATTTGTAATACAAAGTTTCGAATTTGATTGATAAGAAAGCAATTTATCCAGAACGAGATATTAAAAATAAAATTAACAAAAATATTTTGGAACTTCGTTACAAATAGAATTTACAAAAAATGAACCTTGAGAATAAGTCAAAGTGGAAGTAATTTATTTATCTTTATAGTTAATTTTTTCATTAAAAAGGATTTATTGTATAGATTTAACTTTTCGATGAAATTTATTATTCGAGAAAAGAAGATTTAATTTAAGCTACAAATATGGGCAGATGCTATCTAAAGTATATATTGGAAATATAGCTAAGAATGTTTGAGTTTCAACTCAATACAAGATTATTTAAAGGAAAAGTATGGAACTTTGGTAAAAGTAAAATTTATAATGAATAAACCTGAAAATAAATTAGAAATGAAGTAATTCATATAACCTTATAGTGTATTTCTTTAAAACGGTTGAACTCTCCAGTTTTTAACTTTATAAGATTAAAATAAGTTTGTAAGAAAGAAGGGAAGAATTTCAAAATATAATTAGGAGGAAGTTTTATAAAATGAGTATTGTAATAAGGAAAATAAAAATAAATCCTTTAGTATGCCCCAACCTATGAATTTCAAATATGAAAATTTACTTTTGGAAGAAATTAAAAATGAAGTAATAATTAGATCATGTGAATTTTTCGTTTTGTGGAAAATAATTCCTTAAGAAAAGAATTTTTGCAATAATACAAATTTATCTTATGAAATTATGAAAGCCGAACCAGAAGAAACCCTTAAATTGATTTACTTCCTTCTACCAGAATTTAACTAAGTTAAATATGTTAGAACACCCTAAAATGTTGAGTATTTTAATTCCTAAAAGTTGTTTATATAGAGAAGAAATGTGAAAAGTGTGTGTAAACTTATTTTCAGATTAGAAAATAAAAAAATAATGTGCTAATCTTGTAAACGGATAAGCTTATTGGAAAAACATGATTTATGTTAATGAAACCTATTCAAAAATGATGAATGATGATGAATTATACATAAATAAATATATGAAGAAGAATAGAAAACTAAATAAAAATTTATGCTACAAAATTTTAAAGTTGAAAGCAATAATACTAGTTACAAAGTACAAATTTTTAAGAAATCATTTTTGGGAAAAAGATTTGCTAAATGGAGTGTTTCAAATTAAGAAAATACTTTAAAAATATTAATTTTGGAAGGAGTTGGCTTTGATGAAATAAAATTTTGAGATTTAATTTAAGGACCAAGGAACTCCTTTAAGCTCTTAAAATTTGTTTTCGACTAACAAGGACTAAAATTTTTGAATTCTGATTCCATGAAGTAGTCTTGAAACATTAATATTTTTGAAAAATAATAATAATAATTGATAATCAATATTAAGAGGTGAGGTAAGAAGTTAGGCACATGAACTAAAATTCCTAAAGGGTATTTTGGAAAGGAAATAAATTCATAAATTATTATATTCCTAAATTTCCAAAAGTATAGCTTGTAAATCGTAGAATTGTTAATGCAAAGTAATTAAAGAGATTTTCGTAAGATCAAGTACAAACTAATTTTATTGGGAGATTACTCTTATTTGATAATCCGAGAGCTTAATTTGAGGATGTATTTTATATGTAATTAGATAGAGAGCTTTTTAGCTTTTGTGTTATGATTGGGAATAATTTTATAAAATGATTCGCTTTGATAATTGCTGTTGAAATACAATGTAAATATAGTAATATATTTTATTATAGACTTTCCTTCGAAATGGAACTGCAAGGACACAGATTTTTTTTTTGGCGGTTGTAACAACCCTGATTTTGGAACCATTTTAATAAAATCAATAGTGATTTAAATTGGAATTTAAATGAGAAGATTTGATTTCTCAAGTATTGGAGTATGTGAATCTTTGAATTTGAATTCATTATGAAAGATACTGAATTCTTTTGGAATGAAAGTTCTCAATTTATATAACTAGCGTGAACCCATACTTCACACACAGATATGACAAAACATTGTAGTTGCATAAGCCATATCCAAGTGCATAAGACGTTTAATATATATTGGTAAGGAAAAAAATGTTCTTTATGGATTGTGCGTTATTATTTTTCCTTATTTTTCCTGTGTGACAGTTAATTGTTGCATCATCCTTGGGACCAAAACATGCAAAAACACCGTAGATCATTCATTTCGATAAAGGAAAATAATCGGTCAATACTCGGTCCATTGTTAGAACCATATTACTACAACAATGTTGCATTTGGTCTTTAGTTTATGAAATTAAATCCAGTATATATTAAGTTTCATTAAGGTTCAACTATGAGAAGTCTACGAAATCCATATGCCATAACTGTGTGAAATATGTTAGCCAAATTTATGTTAAGAATATTGCTTTTTGTGTCTTGCATCGAAAGATTAGCACTTATTATATTGTGCATTGGTAATTGCCATAAATTTATAAAGTTTGTATCTTTGTGATGATCATGAAATTAGTTAAAGTTGCAACAAACGGTAACCTGACTCTCTTGCTTATATTTTTAATCCAAAATGGATATGGCGTGTAGTATCTATTTCTTTAATATTGTGATCTCAAAAGCCAAGTAAATACTATGTATAAATTTCAAGTTAGATGTAATATAGTTTCATAGGAAGTCATATGTGTTACGGTTGTGTACAACACAGTACACATACAAACCATTAATTCATGAATAGTAAAATATTCATTATCTATTACCAATTTCTACATGGTTCGATGAGAAGATAAAAGCGGTAACTACCCTTTTGAACAGTTAATTCATTTTGCAAAAGCTGGAACTAATTTTGCTCTATCAATAATTATGAAGCTTTGATGGTACAAAGATGCATTGCCGCTCCATCCACCCTAATTTTGTTTGGTATTCCTTAGAAATTTCAAAGAATCTCAAGAACCATAGTAAGCATACATTTGTGTTATATATATCACAAGTATTTATAAAAAATAATCTTATGACTTGAGAGTTAGAGTATTACTTATTAACTATAAGGATTCAAAATACCCAGAATGTATTAACAAACTAATGTCATTTGCGGTAAATGCAAACATAAGTTCTTCATCACACACCCATGTGATTCGTTTACAGATGCCATTTAAATGGGTGATACAACAAAATAATCTAACCTTATGTAGTCTATCCTAGGCAAAGATAAGATGAATTTTATTACATAGCAAAAAAGATGGTGAAATTACATGTATCATCAAGTAGTCTGTTCCTCAGTCCTTATTGTATAGATAAGGACAATCCCAACTGTCTCCCTGTAAAATTACAGAAATAAATAAATAAAATCATGTTAAATAGTAAGGAAACAAAGTGCCATACCGAAGGCGACATGACACTGTTAGAAAAACAGTATAGTGATATCCTTCGTGAATTTGAACACGTTAAACTAATAAAAAATGGTACTCAAAATATACACTATTATTCACTAAATAGAATGAAAAATTTAAAAACCAATGGATAGACGGAAAGTAGGCTATAGTTCTAGAACTGTAAAGTTTTTAGTCCAGCATGTATATTGCATATGATGAGCATGCATGTTCTGTCATGAAACTATTTACATCGAATGTAATTTTGGCTTGGAAATTGTCCTTTAAACTTGTATATCATATAATTTGATAGTCAAAGAAATTAAAAGCGTCACTGTAAGTTCATGTGTACATGAAACATGGATAGACCATTAAAATCATTGACCATAAAAATCTACCGATCTCTAACCAATTAATACTCATATAAAAAAACGTAATAACTATATAATAAGAGAGTAAAATTAAAGGGAAAGTCTGTTTAGATATAAAATGTAAACATAATTTGTGACACAATGGATCTGCACCATTAAATTGCCCCTCGATTTCCACCTTCATACAAGGACAAAAAAAATTTCAACGATCGTGATTTTGTGTGTTCCCGATTTGTTTCTAATTTTGTGTCTAAATAGCCGTCCCCAAAATTAAAAATACACCATGAATATTGCATGTAAGATTGGATCAATAAACTACGATTTAGTTTCACTTACCATGATTTGTGCAATATATCTTGTGAATGAAATAAACCGTTTTAACTTTTGCCCACAAAATACAACAAACTATGCTCTATAGCTTTTGTCTATAATGTTTAATCCACGCTGAACATTTATTTTAAATCAATTTTCCATGTCTACCCTTGGTTAAGATATGAACGTGAAAATAAAAAATAAGTTTGCATTATTTGAAATTGTTAATATTTCTTTTTAAATCATTGTACTTTTAAGAAGTTCATAACAACGAATGGTAGTATTAGAAAAATTACAAAAGAAGCATATAAGCTAAATGCCTTATACTAACATTCAATAATGTAATAACGAAAAATCTGTTACTCTTTATTTTGCCAAATGTAAATGATTTGCAGCCCTCTTTAAGATATTTTCCATCAGCACACCTACAGTTTTTACATAATCTTCTACATTATATATAACGATATACAGAGAGTTAGAAGCCATACATGAGTTACTTTTAGGTCTTAGTTTGAAATTTAACATAGTTACATTTTTTTAAATGAATTAAGTAGTAAACAATTAACTTTTGTGTGGTACATTGACCATTTACAATACTTCATGTACACAAAAAATTTGATCTTATTACTTAGAAATACCATGTTATGTTGCATTTACAATACATGGAATGTTTAAATGTCCTCGTAAAAATATACATCTTTTATGTTTCTAGAAAAAACGAACATTTAATACAAATAATGTGTGATACCTTAAAATTGTACAGAAGTTGCCTTTTTTGTTGTATAGTTAGTTTTTTCTTTTAGCCAAGTGGGAAGCTCTAAAGTTTGCAAATACCAAGGTATAATGTTTTTTTAAACGATCGGACATAACATTTCCAAAAGCCTTTGTAGAAAAACTAAAATAAATGATCTGCAATTGATGTCATATTTTGATAAAAGAGCAGGAACTAAATGACTTAGTGCGATGCATATTTTTATTTGTACTAAATACAACATTATTGAAAACAAATTTATGATTTAGTAAGTAAGCAACAACATCGAAATCACATGTACCTATCTTTTATTAAGTGTGTTAGCTTATTAAACCTTGATCGAATTCAAAATTTTGTTTACATCTAAGTTTATACTCATTGCTATGAGAGCACCCTGCACCTAAACTATCTACCATGATGGCAATCATTGATAAAAAGAGAAAACCAATGAGCACCATAGATCAAATTTTGGTATAAGTTTGTAAAGTACACATATGTACAAATATGTTAGAAATGCAATTATAACAGAGATTTGCTTAAAATTCAGTATGCTACAATCAGGTATAATTTCAAATTCATACATTGTGGTTGCTTTCAGAGAAGGTAAATTACTACTTACAGTGTCTATGTATAACAAAGGAAAACTTGAACCAATATTTTTCCATTTGAACCAAATCTAAAATTAATTTCAAAAGCATACATTTCAATGTTATTTATTGATCCTAAAGCTTTAGCTAATTTCAAACTCATTTTGGATTTTGAAATGAACCAATGGTCTGTTTTCAAAACACTTAACCTTTATGCATTTTACAATAGCAAAAACTTAATTTTCAACCTGAATTATGATTATACCTAGTGTGCGCATCTCATGCTATCATTTTAACCTTCTACTCCAAACTCAACTATATTATGCACATAAACAGTTGCAATTGCAATTCGCTAGTGTTGAGACTTAATTAATTTAATGTTTCAAAGCCATAGTTACTTGACATAATTCAAAACATAAGTTGCATACCAATACAAAATAAAATTGGCCTCAATGAGCCTAAAAAATGTAATAGTGCAATGTTAGACAGATGTAGATTATTGGAATTTATCAAAACCATTATCTCGAAATTAAGAATCTAATCTCGGTAATGTGAAACTAAGATAATATTACAAAATAGCTATGTAGAGGAGGATGAAAATATTAGGCAATGTTACGTATGGAAATGTTCTTCAAAAGTTAAATATTAGGTAAACAAAAATCTAGAAAAGATATCACTTAGTATCCTTTTTTTGGAAACAAATGTCATCTAGTGTTTGACAAAAATAAAGAACTAATACAAATCTCCCTGTTCTAACGACTCGTAAATTTTTAACAATTTTATTTTTTTATTATTATATTTAATTGAATTTTTGTGAAATTATAAATATTTGGATTTTAAAATAAAAATTTAATATCTGCAATACGTCTATTTAAATATAGCAAATTGTAAATTTGCACCGTAGAATATGGAAGTTAATTTTATTATGTAATTTTATTTCAATTCAAATCAGTTAAAAATTGATGATAATAAATTATTTTTCCAAACTTGAATATTTTTATACAATAAATTTGTAAATCATGTTCTGAGTGGGATGTCCAAATTTGAACTGTTATTGCTCCAGTTATCTTATTTTCTGCAACTAGCAGCATTTTCGGTACCGAATATCAACTTTCGGTAGGATGATCGTATCATCGATATTTATGTGCCGTTTTGATCTTCTCGTCATGCTGACCTACACACTAAATTCATTTCTATCTTTCGGTGTCCATTGCACGACGTATCAGTTACAAATTTCAAACTCTTTATTTCCGATGCCTTTTAGTTGTCCACCATGAAACAAATGGCCACGTTATTATATTTCGTGAATTTAAATTTTGGCTCTTTCTGTTCCCCATGGTTGCTTTTATTACCTGAATGTTATTCAATTGGGTATTTCTACTGTTTCAGTTTTGTTTCATTTCAAATCTAAATTAAATACCTATTCGTATACGTTCTTTTTTCCTCTGCCACTATTCTTCTATCCTTGTTTTAAAAGGTATAAAGTAGGCACACTTTCCTTACTTCATCATTTTGCATAAACCATGCAACAGCAAACGGCACGACCTTACCTCTTCGATCGAACTCGTAACACGATTCCTCCTCCTAATTCATCGCCTAACCCCTCCATGCCTTACACCCATCACCGACACCCGTTCCATCTTCCTCCGCTGTTGCCGCCGAGCTTCCCACTCCCATCAAGCCTCGTCAGGCTGTTCATCGCCAGCCAATGTAGAGCAACTCCACCATCTTGTTCCACACCAGCCAGGCCTTCACCACCAAAGCTCCGTCGATCACCGCTATCACAGCATGTAGCCATCCATTCCACTGTGCCCAGCCACCATCTCTTCTCGCACCCAGACCTCGGCCTGCCTTTAACACCAACCAACATCCTAGTTCGAACAACCACCCTCCTCCTTCCCTAGTCAGCAACCAGGCTGTGCCCCACTTCGACGGCCAGCCCATCGCCAAGCAACCGACTCATTTTTCCGAGCCTAAGTCCCTTCTTGCCGTGCATTCTTTCTCCTTCAGCTAGCTTGGGTTTTCATATATAAATTATGAGGTAGATTCTTTATATATATTGTGGTTTATATGTATGAGTATACTGGGAGTGGGTTTAAATAGGTATATGTATATATTTATAATATAATAATATTATATATAAGATAGTTTAAGGATTTCGTATATCACGTGAATAGTAAGAGAAGAGAAGTATGTGCCATATATTAACTAAATATATTTGTTGTTATTTATAAGATCTGCATTAGTTATATATATAAAATTTTGACAGAAGTTTATATTGTTAATATGATTGTTTTACAAATATATATTGTTATATAAAGTATACTTATATTCTGTTTTAACCTGATTGTTTAAGAAGCATACTTATATCTGTTTTTTTATATAGTTGCGCAAGTCATATAATAGGCTGGTCATATATATCTTTATTTTAGAGGATTCATACTCAAGATACATATACATATTTATGTTTAAAGTGTTATTATTGTTTTATTTTAGTCGTACTATTTATATATATACTAGTTGTATATAACTTAGTTACTATAAGAGTCGTGGTCTGCTCCTATTTCAGCTTCTTCCATGAGGGCCTTTTCCCAAAAGCTGAAACGCCTTAAGGCTTGTCTTAAATCCTGGAATTTCCTTGTTTTCAGGAACATTTTCGACCGTGTTAGATCGGCTGACGAGTCTCTTATTCTTGCCGAATCTTTGTTCGACGAGAACCCTTCGGCCGAAAACAGGGGGAAATGGGCGTCGGCCCAATTGGCTTTCTCTTCGGAGCTTCGTATCGAACACTCTTATCTTCGCCAAAAGGCGAGGGTAAAATGGGTGGTTGAAGGGGATACGAACTCCAAATTTTTCCATTCTTCCATTCGTAAGAAAGCCAACCTTCTTTCCATTCGGGAAATTTTGAGACCGGATCATTCTTTGGCGTCCTCTCCGGCTGAAGTTAAGCAGATCATAGTGTCTCATTTTCAATCCTTTTTGGGTTTCCCCTCGGTGGCGGATCAGGATCTGGATCTCCTCGCTTTCATTCCCAGACTCATCACCTCTGAGGAATGTGACGGTTTGGCTGATCCGCCAACTCCGGAGGAAATCCGTGCTTGCGTATTTGCCCTAAGCAAGGATAGTGCTTCCGGTCCGGATGGTTTCAACGGATCTTTCTATCGGAGTGTGTGGCCTATCATTCAATCGGATTTTTGTTTAGCTATCCACCATTTCTTTGCCGGAAGTCTTCTTCCCGTAAGTTGGTCTTCCACCAACTTGGTTTTAATTCCGAAGTGTGATTCCCCTCGGTCGTGCGCGGAATTTCGTCCCATCAGCTTGTGTAATTTCTCTAACAAAGTTATTTCTAAGGTGTTGGCCATTCGTTTGGCTCCGTTCCTTGAGCGCATCATCTCTTCCTCTCAGGCTGGTTTTGTGAAGGGTCGTCTTATCACTGATAACGTCCTGTTAGCCCAGGAACTGATTTCCCAGATTGACAGGAAGGTTAGAGGTTCTAATGTTGTGTTCAAACTTGACATGGAGAAGGCTTATGATCGTATGTCGTGGTTTTTCATCATTAGAGTTCTGCGTGCTTTTGGGCTCCCTGAGTCCCTTATCGATATGGTTTGGCGACTTATCTCTAACTGTTGGTTCTCCGTCCTCATTAACGGATCGGCCAATGGTTACTTTAGGGCTGGTAGGGGTCTCCGTCAGGGTGATCCTCTATCGCCTTTTCTATTCGTGATTGCGGCTGAAGCTTTCATTCGAGGGATCCACACCTTAACGATTTTCGGCCAGGTTCACCGATTTGGTCTTCCGAGTAGGTGCCCGCTCGTTTCATCCTTATCATTTGCGGATGACATTGTCATCTTCACCAATGGTAACAGGACGTCTGTTCGCCGCCTGATTCGCTTTATCCGGCAGTACGAGCGATGTTCGGGCCAGCTCGTTAACTCGTCGAAGAGTTGTTTCGTTCATGCGAAGGATATGGATTCTACCAGGGTTGCCTGGGTCCATTCGTTCACAGGGTTCAGGGAGGCTTCTCTTCCGTTTCCTTACTTGGGTATTGTTCTCTACAGGGGCCGGAAAATTAATGCCCTTTTCGATCCTCTAATGGATAAAGTTAGGGGAAAGATCATTCGGTGGAATGCTTCGCTTCTATCTCGGGCTGGAAGATTGGTTCTTATCAAGTCGGTTTTAGGCTCGATGGGAACTCATGTCTTCGCAGCGATGTCCCCTACCGCTTCTTTTTTCAAGTCCTTCCAATCTTTGGCTTCTTCTTTCTTCTGGGGGTCAAAGGAAGACAACCACCGTCACCACTGGGTCTCGTGGGACGTGGTGTGTCGTCCCAAGGTCGAGGGCGGGCTAGGGTTGCGAAATCCTAAGGATTTGTGCTCGGCTTTTGCTTGTAAACTGTGGTACAGATTTGGGACTAGCGATTCCCTTTGGGCGAAGTTTCTCCGTGCCAAGTACGTGAGTCTGGCCTCCTCCGGTTTTTCTGGTTCTCCTTCCTTCGCCAGTGAAACTTGGAAGCACATGCAATCGGTCAAACCTTTCTCTGACTCCCACGGCGGACAATCCGGTTGGGATGGTGGTTCTTTTTCCATCATCAAAGCTTGGAGCTCGTTTCGTCTTTCTTCCCCCATTCTCCCTTTATTCTCATTCATTTGGGATGCCAGAATCCCTCCTAAAGTGTCTCTGTTCATGTGGCGAACCCTCCATAAGGGATTGCCAGTTGATGAAAGTCTCCAGCGGATTGGTATTCCTTTTTTTTCCCGTTGCAGATGTTGCGGTAATGGGAATTCTGAATCTTTGAATCATTTAATCTTTTCCGGTTTCTCTGCCAATTCCTGCTGGAATTATTTCGGTAATCTTCTAGGAATTAGAGGTACCAACAACTCTTCGGAGGATTTACAGATGACTTGGTGGAACGGGATCAAAGGTAAATCTCTTCGGTCTGTTGTTCTGCGTTTGATTCCTTGTCTTATCTGCTGGCACCTATGGTGTGCGCGGAATAAGGCTATTTTTGAAGAAATTCCCATGGATCCCTTCTCCATTATTCGCCGGGTTAGGAATGATGTTTTTCTAGCTTTTCGTGGGAGACCTTTCAAGGGATCGATTAGTTCTCGTTCTAGTCGTCTCGTAGCTCTGTTATCTATTATCTGCGCTCAGCCTCCCATCAGGACGGGAGTTGGTTGATGTCCGTCTTTAAGCCAGGTTGTTCTGGCTTAACCGTCTTCGCTCCCCCCCCTTTTTTTCTCTGATTTAGTGGCTTCTGGTTGCAGGCTATGGCTTTTTAGGTTTGGTTTGGGGTCTGTTCTGTCTTCTACTTTGCTTGGTTTTGGGCGGTCGCTATTCTGGTTTATGTTTCACCGCTCTCTTGTTCAGATTTTGCTGGATATCTTCCTTTTGTTTGGCTTCCCTTCTGGGAGGAATCTTTGGCTGCTTCCTCCGCCACTTCTGGTTTTTCGACGGCTTCTTCGTCGTTTTTTGGTTTTCGCCTTCTGTTGGCCGCTTTATTAGGTTTTTATTGCTTCTTTTGGTTTTCTCTTGCTCGGCTGTTTCGTCGATTTTGGTTTTATTTTCTGTGGGTTACCTGTCAGGCTTGTTGACAGTTTCTGTTATTTATTTATCTACATTTGTTGGAGAAAAAAAATTGTATAAAAAAAATATATATATATAACTTAGTTACTATATATATAAAGGTGTTGTGTATTGTGACATATTTTTAGTTATAAATTTTATGGCCTATTCCTGGGCTCACAGTATATATATATGTTTATATAAATTTATGTTTGATCTATGATATTGTATATAATTTATAATAAAGTACGTTGTTTGTTGTATATATAAATATAAACTATAAATCTATTTGTTTTATATATGAATTTATGTGTATCTAGAAGTGCATATATATATATATATATATATAACTCTATTCATTTGCATCAGTTATATGTGTGTGTGGCTTTCAAATTGTATGGAGAATTTTTTTTAATATTTGTTTAAATTAAGTATTAAGTTGAATCATATGTTCAAGTTGATTTTTTGAATATATGTGTATATATGTATATAAAGATTTTATTTCGTGTTTTTAATTTAATAGTTGTTTAAGGAAATAATATATAAAATAGTATATATATTTTTGTTTCAGTCTATATCGAGTAGATTCTGATTTATTTCATCGATCCCTGTTATCAGCTTTGTTAGTCCAATTCGCGTTCAATCTTGCCTTATTTGAGATTCGTGCCTGGATTCATAACTCGACTTCATTGTCTGTCTCTCTAGTCTTGAAAGGTGAGCAATCACTCACGATTACATTCTTATATTTATTAAATTTTATTTCAATTGAAACGACAATTGAAATATGATGCTGTTAGTTAATTAAATTGTTATATATGCTATTATCTGTAACTTTTCACCTGAGGGATATGACACCATATCCTATTGTTTATATTATATTGTTATTGATGATATATGTCTGTTATGTTATTATCATATTTGTTATCACTCTACAAGTTCCCTGTTAGTATAGAATTCCCTATGGGTTGAAATGATACATACCCTGTAACGACCCATAAATTTTGACAATTTAATTTGTTTATTTAATAGGATTTTTGTAATTTATTTTAGTAGAAAAAATAAAGAGGATAAATAAATGTTAGAATGAAGTCTAAATTTAATTATGTAAATGGTGACTTAAAACCTATTTATAGAATTTGAATAAAATTCAAATGAATTAGGTAAGAAAAAAAAAAGGATTCTTACCTGGATATAAAAATTTAATAGGAGAAATTTATGAAAGTATTAATTGATTTAATGCAATAAAAGTTTGTAAACGGTAATTGGAATAAATTAAGGAATCAATATTAGTGCAAGTTAATAATTTATGACTTGAATGAGATTCCAATTCAATAAAATCATTTAAATGTTATGATTTGATTTTAATGGAATATGAGAAAAACAAATGTAAGGATTTGATTAATATATATGTTATTTGTTCAGGGTATTGAATAAAATAGGAAATAGATTCAAAGTTATAAATAAGATGTTGAAATAATACAATTTTTTTTTTCAAAACCTCTATTCATATATATATATACAATCAAAAGCTGTCAACAAGCCTGACAGGTAACCAAACCAAGATCAGAAAACAAAAGCGAGAACCACAACAGAAGAACAACGAAGCCACCAACAAAAGAATCCAATAGTCACGAGCGATAAGCTAAGACGTAGGATCTACGCCTCCAGGAACAAAGCACAGCCGAGGAGCTAGGGGAAAACGTCTGCCCTTCCAACATCGTAATCGAGCTCCGGTAAGGCCACCGCCCGATGACAATGTTGGATGACGACCGAGCAAAGAAAAAAAAGCCCTGCAAACGACCCACCAAAAAAGAAGAGAGAAACGGCCAACACCCCGCCAACTGTAAGACCGACTGCTGGGAAAAAGACACGGACTTCCATGAAGCAAACCCCAATCCGAAGAAGCACAGAGAAACAAGGACCACCCCAGAATAGCCTGATCCTGAAAGCAATAGCCACACAATAAGGGAACACAAAAGGGGGAGGGGATGACTGACAAGGCGGAGACTAGTATGCTAGAACCACCAGTCTCCAGAGCGAAAATCATCCAATTCCCGCTCTATATGACGACTGAGAACAGGAGATAGATAAAAGGTTCACAAAGCGGCCCGACCGAATACTGATAGAACCTCGGAAAGGTCGGCCACAAAATGCCAAGTAAACATCATCTCTAACCCGCCGGATAACGGAGAGGGGATCCATAGGGCAATCGTCAAAGATTGCCTTGTTCCGCGCACACCAGATGTGCCAGCAAATCAGACAGGGAATCAAGCGAAAGATGATAGAGCGGAGAGATCTACCAGAACAATGAAGCCACCAAGAGGACAACAAATCAGACGACGAGGAGATGGTGCCCCGGACACCCAATAAATTGCCGAAATAATTTCAGCAGGATCTGGCACACCAGCCGACGAATAGCAAATGATCAACCGATTCTGTTTCCCCGTTGCCGCAACATCTACAACGGGAAACAAATGGAATGCCAATCAGCTGCAGGTTCTCATCAACCGGTAACCCATTATGGAAGGATCGCCACATGAGGAGAGAGACTTTCGCTGGAATCCGAACGTCGCAGATGTGAGAATAAATAGGAAGGATTGGAGAGGGATTCCTAGAAGAGCTCCAGGCCTTAAGAATAGAGAACGGCCCGCCATCCCAACCGGAATGGCCGTTATGAGAATCAACGAGCACTTTGACCGATTGCATATGCTTCCAAGTCTCACTGGCGTAAGAAGGAGACCCGGCATAGCCAGCAGACACCAGTCTCCGGTACTTAGCATGAAGGAACTTCGCCCATAGGGAGTCGTTACTGGCAAACCTATACCACAACTTGCAAGCGAAAGCCGAACAGATGTCCTTCGGATTACGCAAACCTAACCCACCCTCACCCTTTGGCCGGCAGATAACATCCCAAGACACCCAGTGATGTCTACGATTGTCACCCTTCGAACCCCAGAAGAAAGAGGAAGCCAGAGATTGGAACGAGCGAAAAAAGGAGGAAGTAGGGGTCATAGCGGCGAAAATATGAGTACCCATAGAGCTCAGAACCGATTGGATGAGCACTAATCTTCCTGCTTGAGACAGAAGAGACGCATTCCAACGGATAATCTTTCCCCTAACCTTGTCCGAAAGAGGATCGAATATGGCGTTAAGTTTCCTACCCCTGTAGAGAACTATGCCCAAATAAGGAAGGGGAAGGGAAGCTGCCCTGAACCCGGAAAAGGATGCAACCTAAGAGACTCTCGAGAGGTCCATGTCCTTAGCATGGACGAAACAGCTCTTTGCAGAATTGACCAATTGGCCCGAACACCTCTCGTAAAGATGAATGAACCTAAGAAGACGGCGAACAGAGGACCGATTTCCGTTCGAGAAAATGACAATGTCATCCGCAAAGGACAGAGAGGAGACGAGCGGACATCCACTCGGAAGACCAAAACGCTGAATTTGGCCAAAAACCGTTAGAATGTGAATGCCACGAATGAAAGCCTCGGCTGCGATAACGAAAAGAGAGGGAGATAGGGGATCGGCCTGACGGATACCTCTACCCGCTCTGAAAAAACCATTGGCCCATCCGTTAATGATAACAGAAAACCAACAATTGGAAATGAGCCTCCACACCAGATCGATAAGAGTTTCAGGAAAACCGAAGGCACGAAGCACCTTGATGATGAAAAACCAGGACATACGATCGTAGGCCTTTTCCATGTCAAGTTTGAAGATAATGTTAGAACCCCTGACCTTACGGTCAGTCTGAGAAACAAGTTCTTGGGCTAAAAGGACGTTATCAGTGATCAAACGACCTTTTACAAAACCCGCCTGAGAGGAGGAGATAATGCGATCAAGGTATGGAGCCAACCGAGTGGCCAGAACCTTGGAAATCACTTTGTTGGCGAAGTTACAAAGGCTGATGGGACGGAATTCCGAACACGCCCGAGGATTATCACACTTTGGAATAAGGACCAAGTTAGTGGATGACCAACTAATGGGGAGAGCGCCTCCGGAAAAGAAATGTTGAATTGCCATGCATAAATCAGATTGGATGATATGCCAGGTAGAACGAAAGAAGGACCCATTAAAACCATCTGGTCTACAAGCACTATCCTTGCTAAGAGCAAAAACACAGGCACGAATCTCATCGGACGAAGGCGGAGAAGCCAAACCTTCACTACCTTCCGAAGGAACAAGCCGAGGAATGAAGGACAAGATGTCTGAAGCCGGCTCATTCACAGAAGGAGTGCCTAGATAAGATTGGAAATGAGAAACTAAAACCTCTTTGACTTCAGACGGGGTCGAAGCCACAGTTTGGTCCGATCTCATTATCTCACGAATAGAAAGCAAATTAGCTTTCTTACGAATAGAAGAATGAAAGAATTTGGAATTCGTATCACCTTCGACCACCCACTTGACCCTCGCCTTTTGACTGAGGTAGGAGTTTTCAATACGAAGTTCCGAGGAGAAGGCCAACTGAGCGGAAGCCCAGTTCTCTTTGTTTTCGGCAGAGGGGCTCTCGTCGAACAAAGATTCAGCGATGATCAGGGACTCTTCAGCCGCTCGCACACGGTCGAAGATATTCCGAAAAACAAGGGAATTCCACGTCTTTAGACAAGCCTTTAGACGCTTCAGTTTCCGAAAAAATGCCCCCATGGGAGCTGCCACAAGGGGAGAGGACCACGAATCCTCGACCACCTGTAAAAATGTATGGTGAGAGCTCCACATACTAAGGTAGCGGAATGAAGAGGGTCCCGACAAGGATCGCGACGCGCACCGTAAAACCAGTGGTGCGTGATCAGAACAGGAGCGATGAAGATGAGAAATAGAAAAAGTGAAAGGAAGGTCAAACCAATCAGCAGACCCAAAAATCCTATCCAACCTGGAAAGGATCCGATTCGGTCCTTCCTGGTTGTTAGACCATGTGAAAGCTGAGCCAACGAAAGGAATTTCGGATAACCCGGATCTCACAATGAAAGAGTTGAAATCTGATACAGATTGGCGGTTGACGGCCACCCCGCCTAATTTTTCGGCCTGGCTAGCAACAACATTGAAATCACCCCCCACCACAGAAGCCGAGCAACCGATGTCAGCAAGTGACAAAATGTCATCCCATAGAGATAATCTATCAACCCGGTCATATTTGGCGTATAACGTAGAAAGGAGGAACGGAAGCGGGAAAAAAGAAGAGGAGCACAAGATAGATAAAAGTTGCGACGAATCAAAAATAGTTCGAACAACGCATTCTTTGGACCAAAGAATCCAGATCTTACCTGTAACATTCGAAATAGCACCTCCAAAACCGAGCGACAGAACTGCCTTGGTAATCTCACCAGGACCCACAAACGGTTCTAAAATAGCCACCAAGCCAATGGAATGCTTACGGACAATCCTCTTAAGCCTAGAAACAGATGCTTCATTGCCAATACCACGAATATTCCAGAAGAGAAAGTTCGACATGATGACAATGCCAAACAGAGAAGAAGATCCAAGCCAAGAGAGACAACACAGACGCAAATCAGATACGATACAAGGAGGATAGAGCAGATCTCTCGAGCTGCTCAGTCGCCGCTATAGAGCGAGTACGGATAGTACGGGGAACGCTGGAAGCCCCTCGCGACCTACGTCGAGAGGATCTGCGCAAATGCAGACGCAAAGGCTCGGCCAACAAAGAAGCACCTAAGCACTCCGTCGACTCAGACAGAGAAGAAGAAACACTGGCGGGGGCAGAATTCTCGGTCAGGCGGGAGAGCCTCTCATTTATCAACGAAATTTCCTCGACACTTAGCATCGGAATGACGATCGATAAGGCACAAGAAGATGAAGGAAAAGAGCAACGGGGCAAACACCTAATAGGCGAAGAGACAGACGAAGAAGAGACAGATGGAGTGTAACACAAGTATGTAGGGGAACTAAAAATACGCATCCCACGTTGCTGTAGGAACCTTACCCATGCCGGACTGCCACGAGTGAGACAGCCCAAAGCGAGACAGGTGAGGTTCGCAAGGAGTCCCCAACAGAAAATTCACGAGTATAGATTTAAACAATAATTGAGAACCATATCTATGAAATGATAATGAGAATACAGGGTAATAAATGCCAATTAAGGATAATAATTAATAAACTTAATGAAATCCTAATTTCATATAAAATAATTTAAAAGTCAGGTTTGGCTATAATTTAAACATATGTAAATTGAATTTGTAGTATGAAAATATATGCCAAAATTGATTTTTGTAATAAAAGATTTTGTAAGTGAAAAAAAGGTAACGGTAATGTTTATGGTAGGTTGCTTATTCATTTATTTAGATTGTTAGTTGGAACTGGAAATAAGTGTAATAAATGTAAATAAATGATATCTTTATGTGAAATGTAACCAATGTAAATTTCATTTATAATATAGCAAAGGGTGGTTTTAAGAAGTGAAATTGTAGGATTTTTAAGCTAATGAATAATGGACATAATAAAGATGGCAACCCAATCAAATACTTAGGAATCAAATTTATTTGGAAGGTAAGCAAATTTATAAATAAATGGTAAGTAATTAGGATTTAATTCTATATAAATTGAAACTGATTGTAGATTTAGTGTAGTAACGTTAAGGCTAACTAAATTTGCTTTATAGATGGAATTATAATCAAAGTGGATAGGTAACGAACTTAAAAATATAATTAAGAACTAATAGGTGGAAAATTAATATAGTTGTATTGTGTAAGTAAACTTTGGTAAATCAAATTCTATCAATCCAAAGCTAACGTTTTGTTAATTTAGATTTAAGTATAGAAAGCAATATTTATTAATTTAATGAAAGTGTTGCAAAATAACTGAAATTTAACGTTTAAATATTACGTTAATAGAGATTTAACTAAAATTCAAGAATATTAAAAATATAGTTTTTGAAACCAACCTTTGAATCCATCTACTTAAAATTCTAGATGGAATAATCATTGACTATTTAATTTAATAGAAATTTTGGAAACTTAATTTATAATTATTGAATATAATGAAATAGAAGATTTGACACTGCAACTGATAGATGTATCAACTCTAAATTGACATAAAGATTTGTTTAAAACAATTGTAAATGTTGAGAAATATAAAGGTGATAAAATTTACAAATTTTAGAATTGGAATTTAAAATTTGATTTAATCAATAAATTGTAAATGTATTTAAATAATATAAAAATAGCCATTTTGTTCACGGACTCGGATTTCGACGAAACCAGTTTCGTCGGATCCGTATCGGTGAATTATTATAGGGTTTCAAGTTTCGTAGCGATCGGACTTGTTGTTTGATCATACGAACGCGAGACGCCTTGGAATCGATTTAATTGAAATCAATTTGAAATTTTGTTTTCAGCATGGCTTCTCCGTACGATGGAATTTGGACATGCAACTTTTTCCATTGCGTTTATAATATTTTAAAATACCTATTTTGATATATGGGTTTACCCAATTTTGTTTCGGGGTCAGAACGGGCTTTTCAGGCCATAAATTGTTCAGCACGTTTATTTATCTGGTCCATCTACTCTATTTCAACCCTACCTATAAATACCCTGTATAAACCCTAATTTCACCTCATCCTCATTTGTCTATACATACCTTCTTTCTCAACTCCTCATCCTAATGGCAGACAAAACCTAATTCCTAAATTCCAAAAAAATAATTTCAATTTCAAAAAAAAAAAAAAAATTTGCGGATCCGCAACAGCTTCTGGTCGCGCTTCGGGTTTCAGAGGAGAAAACCCTAGAGCAACTTCGGGTCAGGAAGAAAATGACTCGGGTCGCTCCGGGTCGTTTTGGCGAAAACTCCAAGCAAGAACCAGAGAATTGAGGCGGCGCACCGAAGTCGAACCCGAAGTCGACCCAGGACCAGAATTTTCCATTTTTCAAATTTTCATAACTTTTGCATACGAGCTCGGATTCACGCGTGGTTTGTTTTGCTAGGATCGTATCGGAATTTCTGACGTTTTTGCACTGGTTTGATGAATTTGGAGACTGTCCAATTTTTGGGTTTAAATTCAAAAAGGTGAATGTTTTAACCCACTCACAACTTCTAAGATTTCTTATGTTTGTTAAATTCATTTAGGATGTGTTTAGAAATTTATTTATACCTGTTTGGCATATATTTCATCATTATCGCAGTTAATTGCATTCATCGTAATAAATCGTTAGTAAATGTATTCATTGCATTTAAAACTGTCAGTCAATTGTTAATTAATATATTCATTGCATTCAAAACTGTCAGTTAATTGTTAATTTATGTATTCATTGCATTTAAAACTGTCAGTTAATTGTTAATTAATGTATTCATTGCATTTAAACTGCCAGTTAATTGTTAATTTATGTATTCATTGCATTTAAAACTGCCAGTTAATTGTTAATTAATTTATTCATTTCAATTTAAACTGCCAGTTATTTGTTAATTTAAATTATTCATTGCATGTAAACTGTCAGTAATAAGTTGTTATCTATTGACTTTATTATTTTTGAAATTGGATGATGTTTGTTAAATGCTGATGTTGATATGATGGATGAATGGATGCTGTATTTATATTGTATAAACCGCAAGTTATTATGCATTTTCATTCATTCGGGATTGTGGTTTGAAATGATATACAACCGCATTTTTATTTTTAAATTGCGGATTGAAATGATAAATATCCGTATCACTTGACCATAGGATAAAAAATTATATACAGGCACCGCGGTATATATAAAAAAAAAAATTGAAATGGTTTTCTATGGTTTTGGAAAGGAAATACGGTTTAATAAATACTTATTTTGAAGTTATTTAAATGTTACTTTATATATATATAGTTAAATTCTTAAATCTAAGCTATGTATAAAACGGGTTAATAAATGGGTCTAATAAGGAAGTTGATTTCTTTTATATAAGTGGTAAGTATCTATTTAAATTCTATTGTATATATTAAGTTTAAATGACTTAAATGAAATTAAGCTAGAAGGTAAATATGGGATGGATCTTAAATTGAATTATTTCAGAATTTAACTTGAATTAAAGTATTTAAGAATTATCCTCGAAATTGGTTTTAAAATATAAATAAATTAAGATTTAAAAGGTATGATTAATAACTTGATTTTGATTTGAGGATTTAAATGAATATTAGATTGATTGAAAGAATATTTTCAAGTTAATTTAATTGAAAGAATGTCCGGTTATTCCAAGTTTAAATTTTTACGTAATTGATATTTGATCTATCAAGTAAGTATTTCAAAAATAAATAATAGTAAAGTGAATTTAATATATATATATATGAATGAAAAAAATTAGTTTTGAAATGATGGAATATTTAAACTTTGGAATATATGAAATATAAATGGTTTATTTAGGAATTTAAATCTGATTTGGATTTGAGAATTTGTAAGCTAATTTACTTTATTAAGTAATTTATTATTAAACCATTTAAGTATTTAAGATTCATGTTTCGAAGCTATGGGTTTAAGGAATATATATTTGAAAGCACTATGATTTTTTTTGAAGAAAAAGAAGATATACTTGAAATAAAAGTGATATCATATTGATTTGGTTTTAAAAGAAGAAATGATATCAAAATATTATGATTTTGAAAATGGATATTTTATTCTGGTTTTAAAAGTATAAACTATTTTTAAATGACCGCGGTGTTATAATAACGTTTGGTTGTTGAAGAGACCGGGATCGGAAGTTGTCATACTCTCTGCCAACTCCGAAAACCACTTTAACAACCGTGTACGCGGTGGAGGTTCCAGAATGAAGTAGGTTGGCGGCGGCGTTTCCTGTAAGGTAAATACGGGGACCCAACTCCCGTTAGTTGGCATAAGGTGGCTAAAACAGGAGCGATCGACGGGTTAATAAGGTAGCACCTTTGATCGGACACATTCCTTCGATATTATACTTTGACTTTGGTTTGATTCGGTGGCCACTTTTGATTTTTATTTGGGGGTGTGGCTCGAGGTGGGCGGTAGCTGCACGCTACGCGTTACCACCGACCCGGAAGCATAATTGGTATATCTACCCTGGCATTGCCTTGTTGTGCCGTGTCACCTACCCTATCGCGCCTTGTACGAGTTTCTATTTGTGTCGTACCTATGGAGTATCCTCTGGTAGCCTCCCGATCAGGAGGTATTACGGTACTGTATAGACTATTGGCATTATTTGTGTTAAGGGCTATATGGGTAACCCCTTAACGCTATTAAAAAGTAAGTTTATTTTACAATTAGACACTATTATAATAGCGCAATATACTATATAGTAAATAGTTTAACGGATCCTTAGGAGATGTAAATCCCGAGCATCTCTTGAGTTACTGCACTCATACTTATTTCTGTTAATTTAACTCACATAAGATCTTTTAGTTCTAACTCAAGTGTTTTTGTCTTTTCAAATTCGCTCGGGTCAGTCCGAGCGTTTCGGGATTTGAAGATTTAGCTCTGGAGGACGAAGACGAAGATTTGTATTACTATTATCTAGTATATTATTCAACTACACCATTAATTCCGCTGCATTGATTGTTATTGGTATGTGTAAATCTGATATGTATTATGTAAATATATAATCAAAAGGTTTTGTAAAACAGCTTCATGAACTGTATATTTGATTATTATATTTTATCCTTCCGCTGTGAGATTATATTTTGTTTTATTTCTTTCTTGTTTTTTTCTTATTTACCCCATAACAATCCGCTCTTCCGTATAGTTTGAATTGGGTTTAAAGCGTGCGAAAAGGCAGGACGTTACATACCCGAACGATCTGTTGAATAGGAGAAAGTTGTTATGGGCTGAAATGATAGACCCAAGCGATTTTCATTTGAATTGAATTTGGGATTGCAGGTTGAAATGATATACACCCGTATATATTTAAATTACAGGTTGAAATGATATACACCCGTATATATTTAAATTACAGGTTGAAATGATAAATATCTGTATCACTTGATCATAGGATAGAAAATTATATACAGACACCGTTGGTCTATATATAAATATTTTGAAAAATGATTTCTATGGTTTTGGAAAGAAATATATGGTTTAATAAATATTGATTTCGATAATATATAAATATTATTTTATATATAGTTAAATTTTTAAATTTAGGCTCTGTATAAATTTGTTTAATATAAAATAAGTTTCATAATAAAGTTTGATTTTATTAAAATATAATATGGTTAAGTATTTATTAACTTACATTTTAATATAGAGTTTTAAAATGATTTTTAATAAATTAAGGTTGAGAAGATGGATTTTGAAGTTGATTTGAAATTGTATCTAATTAAGAATCATATCTAAATAAAGAAATCAATTTGGAACTTATTGAATTTGAGAAATGTTATGGATATGATTTTATAACTTGAGGTTGGTTTAAAGTGATTAATGAATATTTCAAGTTTGAGTTTTATTTAAAGGATATTAGACTTATTAAGTATATATTTTCAAAGCTAACTTATATTAAAGTGAATTTGAGGTATATATGAAGTTATCAAATTTAGCTTCGAGATGTGGAATATTTAAAGCTTTGGAATATATAGAAATTGAAATGGTTTGCTTATGGTTCAAATCCGTATTTGAAATTTATATAATTTGAAATGGTTTATTTAGAACTGAACTGAATTGAAATTGATGATTTGAGACTTAATTGATTTGTGAGATTTGAAGAAGCTATTTTATTATACGAGTATTTTTAAATTATATTTACAACTATTCATGTATTTTACTTTATAAATTATTTTAATATAAACCATTTTAACTTATAACTCTTTTATATAAACTATTTTACTTTATAAACTTTTGATTATATATAATATTTTAATATCTAAACTATTTAAGTGGTGGAAGTTATGTTTTCAAAGTTATGAATTTCAAAATATTACGTTTGAAAGTGTTATAATTTCAAGTATTTGGTTTCGAAAGTGTTATAACTTTGAGAATACTATGATTTTGGAAATGATATCGTATTTAGTTTTGAAATGGAAATGATATCATATTGATATGGTTTTGAAAGGCAACGATATTTTGATTTTAAAGTATAAATTATTTTGAAATGACCACGGTGTTATAATAACGGTTGGTTGTTAAAGAGATCGGGATCGGAAGTTGTCATACTCTCTGCCAACTCTGAAAACCACTTTGACAACCGTGTACGCGGTGGAGATTCCAGAATGAAGTAGGATGGTAGCGATGTTCTATTAAGGTATATACGTGGACCCGACTCCCATGAGTCGGCATAAGGTGGCTAAAACAGGAGCAATCGACGGGCTAATGAGGTTGCTCCTCTTATCGGACACACTTCTTTGTATGCCATTCTATTACTTTGTGATTGATTGGTGTGCACCTTTGATTTTTGGAGACATGGCTGGAGGTAGGTGGTATCTGCGGCTATGTGTTACCACCGGCCCGGATGTGTAATTGGTATATCTACCATGGCATTGCCTAGTTGTGCTGTGTCACCTACTCTAGTGTGCCTTATACGATTTTGTTTTGTACCATACCTATGGAGTGCCCTTTGATGACGCCCAGTACGGGGGATATTACGATACTGTACAGACTATAGGAATATATAATATGTGTTAAAAGGGATATGTGTAATGCCTTAATGCTCTTTTTAAAATACATTATACCTTACTTTAGACATTATTATAATAGCGTATATTACTACATAGTAGATAGTTTAATGGATCCTTAGAGGATGGTTATCCCAAACATCCTTTGAGTTACTTGTATTTCAGTTGTTATCTCACTTGAGTTGGATTTATTGATATAAGAATGTTAATCCTGACTCGAGTTTTTTGTGTTGTGCTTTACGCTCGGGTTAGACTGAGTGGTTCAGCTTGCGAGATTCATCTTCGAAGTTAGATCTTTGCTTGGAGATCCAGCTATCTATTTAGTTTTTTAGATATTCAGTTGATTCCAGTGATGTATTCTGATCTTGTATTTGACTGTCGTATTTGAAACTTCTATTGTAACTTATTTAAGTCTGATATATATAGTAGCTTCATGAACTACTACTCATTTTGTTTCCGCTGCATATTGTATATTATTCTGTGTCTGTGATTCTGTGATGTATTTATTTACTGTACATGCTAAGTTTTGCCAAATATAAATTAACAATCGAGTTTTTTGAGCAATTCAAATTCAACATGTGTGAATGCGAATGGTTGAAAATATCGGGTTGTTACATTTGGTATCAGAGCTTTGGTTTTAGGCAAAACTCGGCATATAGAGTAGATTTAACTGCAAAATCGCTTTCATTCAAGCTTGAATTCCTTCCTCTTTGACTCGGTTTCCTTTGAATTTTGGAACGTTCCCCTTGGTTTCAAAATCTATTCTTGTCTCCCTCTATTCATGTTTTTTTGATTCTGGAGTATCCTATAATTCCACTCCGAATGATTTCTATAATAAACCGATGGTCTCGTCGATCTTTGAATGATTTGTAAAGGGGTGAAACTCCTTTACGATAGGCATTGATTTACTAAAGATTTTTATATCCTCGGTTTAAGATGCTACCTATCTCCTGCTATGCCTAAATTTTATCTTTTACGATCGAATGTCGATTTGCCTTGGAATTCTGCATCGATCTTATTCTTGAAGTCACGATCGACCCGGTTACGTGATTTATATAAACTTATCCATTTCCCTACTTTATTATTTAATTACCTTATCTTTGTTTCAAACCTATCTTCAAATCAAAATTCTCTTTGATTCGAGTCCATCAAATTTGAATCTCTATCCTTGCTTTGAAATCCATTCTTGTATCGTCGAGCGGGGAAGCGTGTTTGTAAATTTATGTTAAATGTTTTATATATATTGTGTAGTTTGAGTTGTCAATGTTGATTTAGGATTTCGATCGATTCGTTTGATCAAATAGGATTTTTAAAACACTTGAGCAGAGCAAACTGGCATAATATTGTTTCAAATTTTGTAAATGAATAATTTGGTATGATTATTTTATATACATAAGTATAATTTTCTGAAATTGAATAGTTAATGAATTAATTGTTAAAATGATGATATTTGATTTTTCATTTATTGTTTTGTAAAACATTGACTATTGCATGATATAAATAAATAGAATTTATAAACATGGTTATAAACTGATATAGAATTTGAAATGAATTTAAATTAAGAATTTGAGAATTTAATTTTCGTTGATTTCAAACTTTGGTTTTAAAGTTTTAAAATGCCTATTATTTGAAGTATTTTCGAATAGAAACTGTTTCCTAAGAATTTTTGATGTTTAAATCAGTACTCTTCCCTTTATCACTGGAAAATAATTTCGGTGATGACTGCAGCATCATCGACATTCATTTTCGAGTTTCGAAGTGGAGAGACCAACTCGTAGCTTTGCTACACTTTTGTTTTGGAAAATAAATTGATTTAAATTTCCAAAGTTTAAATTGATTTATAATATATATATATATATATATATATATATATATATATATTGGTATCTAAATTTAGATTTGATATATATATATATATATATATCTATGTTGTTCGAAGTTAATCGAAACTAAATTCTTAAATTTGGTTAAAGGATGATTTTCAATTACAAATGAAGCCAAATTTTTTTGAATAAATACTTAACTTGAAATCACTGAATTGTAAAATTTTATTTGTATAACACTCAATTACATTCCCATATAACTTACCTAAATCATTCAGAAGTTGAATATGTAATTGAATAATTTACGATGCAAAATGATGATTAATGATTTTATAAATAAAATTTGTGTGATTATGACAAATGTTATGCACTTAAATTTTAATTGTAAAATGCTAACAGAGATAAAGAGAATAATAAGTTGATAGAATAGTAAATAAGACAAATTAAATAAAATTTGGTTTTGAAAGAAACCTTTTGTATCAAATTTTAATAAATTGAAATTAAAAAATCAACTTAATGAATACCTTCAATTTAAAATCAATTGTTGAGTATTAATTAATTTAAATTTAAATTTTATATGATATTAAATTAATTGTTATTTGAATTTCAGATCTATTTATATTTCTGGGTGTTTCTATTCTCCTACCTCCCTCCTTTTCAGGGATGAAAAGTTTTGAGTGGGCGAGAGTGTAAAGACCCGCAAATTTTTAACAATTTTATTTCTTTTATTAATATATTTAATTGATTTTTTGTGAAATTTTAACTATTTGAATTTTGAAATAAAAATTTAATATTTGGAATACGTCTACTTAAACATAGCAAATTGTAAATTTTTACCAGAGAATATGGAAGTTAATTTTATTGTGTAATTTTATTTCAATTCAAATCAGTTAAAAATTGATGATAATAAATTATTTTCCTAAACTTGAATATTATTATACAATAAATTTGTTATCCCGCCTTTTGGAAAGGCCGTGTTACCAAAAGATTAATTTAAAACCAAAGACAGTTCGTCCCGAAGATTGGTTATACACTGCTTCCTATGGATATCAATGAATTTTGTCCGAGTCCGGATCGGGCCACAATTGACTAGACACGACAATCAAAGCCATAAAAGACAGCGTTTTAAATTTCAGGTCAATCGGAGTTCGTATGAATGAGATATGATCGATACAAGTTAGAAGAAACACATTGTTCGTATCCATAGAGGGAGGTTGAATTTCGAATCGATCAAGTTCGACTCGATCAACAGCATGATAACGATCTGTTCGAATCGATCGGGTTCAAGTTGAACCTTGGCTGTGCTATTCGAATCCATCAGATTCGTATCGATCAGGATGGAGACAGGTGGTGCACTTCGAATCCATGATTTCGTATCGACCACAGGAGCTCGGTTCGAATCCATCGACTCTACAGACCTCTCTCGCATCCATCAGGTAAGGCTTCGTTCGTATCCATCCAATATACTAGCTTTGTATCCATCTGTCGGCCCTTCGTACGTTTTTTCGTATCGATCGGTAATGCCTCCCATATCTTAATTTTGTATCGAACCAACGAAATGATACGAAACACCCTCCTGGCCTTGGTACGAGAAAGGGTATGAATTGCAGGAATGCGAGCAGGTGGGTACGAATGCAAGGTTGCGAAACTATGTAACACGAATGAGTAGGAAATATGGATGTGAGAGAAAGACGTCCATGATCTTAGGAAAGAAGCAGTCAATTCGCCACAGAAATCGTATCGATCCAGGAAACTCGCGCCACGTCACTATGCGCATGTGCTTCTGATCGATGCAAAAAGGATGGATACGAAACCATGGATTCGAACTCAGCAGCATACGAAAATCACAAACTTGCATCGATCATATCTCACAAACCACAGGTCCAAATGCAACGAAATTTTCACAGGAGCTTACGTACAAGCCAAAGAACATTCCTGCCAAGTTTCAGCTCGATTGGATCATTTTATGATCGATACGAAATTGATTCGTATCGATCACAGATCGAGTCGAAACTTGGTGGGGTCGGTCACGTGGGCCCACTCATGTGCCAGAAGAAGTCTCCCGAAGTTTGAGCGCGATATCAGCCTCCTACACCTATAAATAGCCCCCTGAAGCCTATGGAAAAGGGATCTTTTGGCCATTAGACGTCCAGGCTCTGCCGGATTCAATTCTACATCTTACCATCACCAATGTATTCAAACTTCAGAGCTATAATCTACTGTAACCTGCTTTAATAGATTGAAATCATCAAGCGAATCAATAAAGTCATAAACTTCAAAGTGGACGTAGGCCAGATCGCCGAACCACTATAAATTCTGTGTTGTTTACTGCTTTCTTTTGAATTTTCTGAGTGATCTCCATACGTATTATTTATCTGAAATCTGTGATTCTGAATTATCAAATATCGGGTGTTTGTGATCAATTTTGACGCAAACATTTTGGTGCTTTCACTGAGAACTGAACTCAGGACTTCTGTTGAATTTGAAAGTTTATAGATTCAGATCCGAAGAGTCATGACAAGGCAATCAAGTAGAATGCAGAGACCAAAAAGAAGTCAACACGAAGGGAGTCAAGAAGCTTCCTCAGGAGTGAACCAAGCTTCAGTCTTCATCACCAGTGATGAAATGGAGACAATGATGAGAAGGCAAGAGGAAATGATCCAAAATTTGTTTCGACGGATTGGGCAACTTGGAGCGCAAAATCGAGGAGTAGACGGAGTTTAGAATAGAGCAGGACCATCCGGCGTAGCACCGGACTAGGGGGCACACACTTAGAGCATGTTGATCCAATCCTGGGGAGAGAGACAGGGGCATTCGAGCAACCTGATGGTGGTAGAGGGATGAACGCTCAGCCAGGGGGGCAGATTCCTGAAAACTCTCATGAACTCAGGGTGCAGATCGAAGGCAATGAACTAGGACTACATATTGGAGACAATGATAGATTGGCAGATATAGTCAGGCGAGCCATGAGGGGCGGATTAGTAAATAGAGATCTTGAAGACGTGAATAGGAGTCCCTTTTCTCTTGTGATTAGGATGGCTAGGAACCCACCAGAATTCAAGTTACCATCAGTGGAGATGTACGATGGGAGGACGGACCCCGCAGTCCATCTGACAAAGTATATGAGGCACATGGAAGTGCTAGGGGCATCACAGGAAGTCATGGCTCGGTGCTTTCCATTGTATCTGACAGATATCACAGCGCTATGGTTTAGGCAGCTGGAGAGCGGCTCCATAAGAATATGGGCTGATTTAGCCGAGAAATTCATGAGGCAATTCAGGGTTCACATCGCAAGACCCAAGAATGTGATGAGTTTGGCAACTTTAAAGCAGAAAGCTGGGGAGTCTTTGAGGAGTTTTCTGACATGATTCAATGCGACAGCAGCATCGGTGGATCTACCAGATCCATCCATGGTAATGATGGCAGCTGTATCCAGAATAGCTGATGGCACAGAGTTCAAAAATTCGTTAACTAAAGATCCACCTATGGATCTGGGAGAATTATATCGTGAGGCTGAAAAGTTTTTACAATTGGAGGATGCTAGTGCAGAAAGAGAAGAGGGAATCGATGTTTACACTGTCAAGGGTGGAAACCTATATGGAAAAGGTGCAGAGATTGGTAAAAGGAAACGAAAGGCTGAGGATAATGATGACAGGTCAAAGCGGTCGTGGAGGGAGCCGCGATTCACCACTTATTCGGAGCTGAATGAAAGTTTGGAGCGAACCTATCAGGATACCAAAGAGCAAGTTCCTTATTGTAGACCAATGCGAAGGGACCCAACTGTTGACGAGAGGAAATCAGACAAATATTGCTTATTCCATGAACTGAACGGTCATAACACAAACGACCATAGACATCTAAAGGATGAGGTGGAAGGGCATATAAGGAACGGTAGGCTACTTCAGTATGTGAGGAGGCGAGCTCCAGCGGCGGAGCCAGAACGACCACCGTCTACATTAGCTAGGGGTGACCCTGAACCGGGACACCGGATGGTTATCAATTGATTGAAATAACGATGAACAAGTTGTAAATTTCTCACTAACACGGTTAAATCATTTACACATGTACGGTATCGCGAACGATCCACAGGCATGCTCTGAATGACTATTGACCGTATCGTAGTAAGAATTTGCACTTTGACATCCTTGTCTTGCTTCTGTTTAGTTTTGATTTGAACATTTGGATTTGTTTTGTTTGGACATTTCAGTTAGAGAATTCATATGAGCATTAATTTGATATTTGCAATTATGTAAAAGAAGTTACTTGTATATCCGTTGGATCGCGAACTGTAACGACCCGAAATTTTCGATTGCGAAAATTCCAGATAGTTAGGGAAAAGAAGAAGAGATAGAACAAAAGGAAGAAAACAGAAACACCAAAACACAGAAACCTCACATTCGCAGCGGATCAAAATATAATAACAAATAATAACAGTTATACAAAGAAAAAACTGTATTAGTCAAATTTCACTTTAATACATCAGAGTTACAACATATATGAATATACAATCAACTTGACTCGGATATATACAACAATATAATACAAAGGGAACTCTTCATACGTTCCTGTCATCCAGCCCGTCTCCTGAGCTCCAGAACGTCCTTACCTGAAAACCTGTAATATTCTGTCTGACCCGAGCATTACATCAAAGTAACACCCGGGTCAGGCTGGAAACCAGCGTGAGTAAACCCATATAATATGAAATACTATAATAATAAACTTATTTAAAACTTAGGGTAACTCATGCCTGACAACGAGTTCTTAACTTGCCAAAGTCAATTACACACCTTACAATCATATCTAAGTATTATTACTCAGATTTAATGATCAAATTTACGTCATTTATTCCTTTCCAGCCTATTTGTCCCAAATCAAATCCATAAAGAATTATTATAGATTCCAGATCGACGTGGATTCAGGTATTTACTGATACCCGATCCCGGTCTCTTCGAATCCATTGTCATTTCTAACCCAAGATGTTTTTAAGGTTAAACAATTTAATTTAAGACAAAACATTTAGATCCTTATCACAGATAAATAACTTATGTTTGTCACAATTATGTCCAAAGTATTTCACAGTCACAGATCATCATAGATTATCATACCCTAAGTATTAAGCATTTTATTCATTTCATCACCATCTCTAAGCTAGATTAATTTATCACATAATTCTAATTAATTCAATTTAACCAATTAAATTAATTTCTTAACCAAGCTTAATTAACACTAGTTAATTACAAACCTTTTATCATTATTCTTAAATACCTTTATTAATTGACTTTCCCATACTTACTTAATATTCAATTAGTTATACTTAAATCTTAACTTGTTATTTAACTTTAATTAACTCCCTTGATTAATTAACCTTAATTAATAATTAATTAATCTCATTGTTCTTTAATTGTCAATTAACTACTTATTGATTAATTTTTAATTATCAATCAATTCATTAAAGTTAGATTTTTTATCATTATTATTATTTTTAATTATCATTTAAAATCTTATTTAGTAAACCTTGGAATTAAATTATCATTAATCTATCGATTAACTTTAAAGCTTTAAGTTTAAATAATTAAAACACTTTATCTTAATTAAGTAACTACTTAATTACATGATCAATTAAGTTTTAAAAACAACATAAGAATCAACTTAATTAATTAAACTTAAAATAAATTTCTCAACTTTAATTAACAACATTAAAAAAAAATTAAACTTGATAACATTCAAATATTAGCCCGATACAAACCAAGACTTTCTCGAATCAAAATCCGAGCATCTCTTACCTTTCTTAGTTTATATAAAATTACTACTAATCTCAATCTTATATCAAAAGTGAGCAACTGTATACACTCACAGAGGAATAAATATTACAGGCTACTAAAGTACATTCTAAATTTTTATTTCACAAAAACAGTTGCAGCCCCTTTTATTTCTTATACCGGAACCTGTACACAACTTACACAGGTACAATTTGTTATTTCTGCTTCAGGCTACTGAATTAAGAGACTTCTACTTCAGGCTAATGAATTACTTCTACTTCAAGCTACTGAATTAAGAGACTTCTACTTCAGGCTACTAAATTAAGGGAAAAAAACAACCCAACAACTAATTCATGTCACAGAGCCATTAGTGTTTCCTACATCTGCTACTGCAATTGCATTTACAATATTTATCTAGTCCTATTTTGATTAGCAGCGTTTTTTTTCACACATTGTGCTATGACCCAATTAACTCAGCATCTAAATTCATATCTCAGGTTATTGATATTTCTTCTACTTGTATTTCACCCTTTTCAACATGCACAGATTGTCAGATTATATTTAGATGTCTTCTTATTATTTGCTACTCAAATCAAACCAGTTACAAAGCATGCACAGCAAGAAATTATATATGGAAGACATTCGATGCAGAACCTTATCTAATCAGAACATGCTTCAGGGTTATCAAATTCACATCTTATTTAGTTACAGTGTTTACATCCTAAATTGCAAACAATCATAATAAGGAGTTATGTTTTGAATTAATCGGCATTCAGAAATAAATACAGCATATAATAACGTGTAAACATAGCAACCAAATTCTACTTCAAGGTCTAGATCCATATACATAGTTACTAAATTATGTTTTTAGGTAATCTGCATTTTTATTCACTCCAAGCGCAACGTAAAGCGCAAACAACACACACAAAGATAAGCAACTATGCTTCTGAAATCATTGATTAAAATTTATTGGTAGTAAGCAATATGAGCATCTTGCTACCAGTAATAGTTTCTCATTAGACCGCAGTAAATACTTTTACGTGAAAAATATACCAAGCACAAGCATATCATAACACCCCTTTATACCTCTAAATAACCAAGCTACACTAAGTTCCATCATTTCCAACAACACAAAGTAAATTAAATCGAATTTATCCTTACAGGTTTTCTCACTGTTGCTAAGCAAATAATGCAGTGATAAAAAACAAGGAACTACAACGAGTTCAAATTGTAACCAAACTCTTTTATTTAAGTGTATAGTAGAAACTCACTGTATTTTACTTCGGAGCTTTTCATTTGGAGCTTACTTAGTTAAATCAACGTATTTTATTTTCCCAATAAGCTCAAGAACATAATACAATAAATAGGGTTGAATCTATCGAATTACAACCAGATATCAGAAGTACAGATAAATTTACCCATAAAAAAATAAGTTCATCAAATTACTCACCTTATTGTTGAACAACAGCCCATTTCTGAAACTAGACGGTTGTTTGAAAGTTGATTTCGAATTGAACTCGATTTGTTGATTTGAATCTACTGTTAGTTGAGTCTGAATTCGCACTTGTTTTTAGATGATCTTGAATTGCTTCAGTAGTAAGCCAGATAGATGATTAGTTTAGATTTATTTTTATTCCTTAAATTTTTGATTTGGTTCTAAAGGAAGATGTAAGAAAAATATGGATCGAGAAATGAGAATATGGATAAATTTTGAACTCTTTACAGCTTTGATTCCTAAGTTTTTTTTTTATTTTTCAACATATCGCCGCTTGTAATTTTAAAGGCTGGTACAAACTACACATGTTTAATGCATATAAATTTTAACTTACAAATGTTAAATTATATTCCTAAAATTATTACACTTGTTCAATACTTTTTTTATTGTTTTACAAATGTTTAATATCCTTTAAATTGCTTACTCTTGTATTAATTCCATGTTTTTTTTCAAATATTTACATATGCTTATTTACATTAATAAATATTTATATTAAATTTAAAACTTAGTTCTATACTTAAAAATATCTTAAGTGTATTAATATTTAAATTACCCCTTTCTATTCACCAATTTACAATTAAAAAGAAAATGATAAAAATTTCAATTATACTTTTATATTAAATTTTCTATTGAGAAATTTACTTTCCTTAATTTATATAAAATATTTTAAAGAAAATAATATAAACAAATTATATTTTAATGAAATCATATATATATATATATATATTATCCAATTTATTTTAAGATATTTTACTCTTTGAATTTCCAATTCAAATTCAAATTCCAATTTAACATTCGATCTAAAAAACAAATAAACAAACACCAATTCAATTTCTAAATGATTGTTCCATTTAAAATCTATTTATACCTATAAACAACACATTATTATTATAGTTTTAAAAATATCTATTTTGCCAAAATAAGTATACTAGAAAAATTATCAAACCAATACTTATTCAAGTACATATTTATATTACCAGAATTGTTTATTTAACTTATAAATCAGTATTTCTACTGACTAAACCCAGTTAATTTATCAATTACAGATATTCTAAAATCCGGGTTATCACACTCCTCCCCCCTTTGAATCTTTTCTTCCCGAAAAGGAACGAAGCCAGAATTTATTAAAATACTTAATATCGGTTAAATTACTTTTTGATTATTTTTAAAACACTTTTAAAATCCACATAATATTACAAAAATAGTTTTTATAAAAATACCTTTATAACTCGATGTTTCAACAAGTCTATCTTCGTTCTTACAGAAATTTGGTCATACGTTGATCAGGCATAAGACTGAAAATCTATAAGTACTTAGCAGACCCATTTTCAACACCCAGTGAAAATACTTGGAAAATAATTTTATTGAAAATATAGAAATCATTTCTAAAAATAGAGGGAATATTTTTTTGGTGAGAATGCTCTGGAAATCATCACCCCCATCCATGGTCGCAGTTAACCCGATGGTTACGTTGCCATTCCGACAAAATCCATAGATAATTGTAGGCCTCCGCGCCCCTTGATTACACCATGGAACCCGCTACAGATCGCAGCTACAACTGGGGTTACGTTGCTATCATAGCAAAAACCCATATAACTGTAGGCCTCAGCGCCCTCGAATTTCGCTGCCAAAAGAATGAAACTTCTCCACTACACTTGACCATAGATCGCAGCCTACCGATGTTACGTTGCCTTCCCGGCAAAATCAATCGTAGACTGTTGACACTCACCTCCACACGATTTCCGCTATGGTCAACATAGTAGATCGCAGCGACATCGAGTTACACTGTCGTCACAGCATAACCCAAATGCCTTTGTAGGAATCAGCGCCCTCGACTTTCGCTACCCAATAATCCTCAGGAACTAGTTTTGTTCGGACTCCTCACAGGATCAACTTTAGAACCCCCCTTAGAGGCTCAAGGCAGTACCAACCTATGGTACTCCTGAGAAGTTCATTCCAAGGGAGCGCCTTTTTCTTCAGAGCCATTTTCAAAACACTTTATACTATACACATATAGTATCTTCTGAATCATACACCTAGTATGAGTCTCATATAAATCTCCTTTCTCAAAATCGATTATCCCAAAATCGATAATTTTCAAATCTAGGCTTTTCAAATTCCAAAAATTGATTTTTCTCCAAAAATCAAAAAGCCTTTTCCAAATTCATAGGTTCCCAAAACCTTTTTCAAAATCATTCTCATAAGTTCCTTTATACGTGTATATATATATATATATATATATATATATATATATATATATATATATATATCTTCTTAAAACTTTGGATCTCTTCAAACTTGTATAAAACCCCTTTTATACTTCATAAACTTCCAAAAACCCCTTTTTTGGCTATAGATTCAACAAGGGGAGATTTATCTTATATAACAAAGATATATAACTTTGTTTATTTCCAAATCAAATATTCAAATTTGATTATAAAGTCACTTACCAGTTTACGTACTTCTATAAGTAAATTTCTACCATAGAAATATCCAATTTCTATTTTATTTCATTATATATTTCGCAAAATATATTTTTCACTTCAAAAACCATTTTACAGTTCTTATCCTCAACTCCCAGTATCAATTTTATTCAAACCCGTACGATGTACACATATCATTCGTACGCTATACCAATCTGATCGCTCACTCGATCACACAATTTCACTTCCGAACTAGTATTGTCCACCCGACTTCCTAGTGCGGACTCAAATCTGGTTTCTTGATCAGAAACCATCATTCTCCTTGCATAGCCTAGCTATGATAGAGAATATCTAGAACCAATCAACAATCCATATCCAGATTCGCCGTTGAAAATTAAGTGAAAAATCCCAACTCGGATCGACATAATTATCTCGAAATTATGTGCTCGAATCTGGATCAAATCACTAGGCGAATAGAATAATATACGTACATCCTACGTATTTATCTCATTGATCATTAGCCAAATCAATTTCTTTTCTATTCACATTCACTTTAATTTTCATTCACTTATTCACAATTGCTTCAATCCCATTTGGATTGTCACCTCTATTCTTATCTCAATTGGGTATTCAATCATAAACAGTTTAAACTTTGTCCAGTTTAAGTTTGGAAAATAGCTTGAAAAGTTAAAAATAGATAAGTAATTGTAAAATAGTTGGAAAATAGTCAAATAATTATAGCAATTTTAAATAATTGCAAAATAGTTGTAAAATAGTAATTGATTTGTAAAATAGTTGAAAAATAGTAATTAGTTTATAAAATTATTGCAAAATAGTTAAATAATTCCAAAAGTAGTTATAAAATAAGTATAAGATAGCTTTAGGTTTAAAAAGAAAAGTTTTATAGTAAATAGTTTGGAAAAATAGATTTGTACTAAAACAATTTATTTTGAAAATAGTCCAGAGTCAAACTATTCAATTCCCAACCTCCATGTCCAATCAATTCAATTTAAATTTCCACTTTCATTTAAATTGACTTAGTTCCAATATAAATAACTCCAATTTCCATTGAAATTGGTTTAACCCCAATTCAAATTGAATTAACCTCGATTCTTTCCAAATTCAAATCAAATTCCATTTGAATTTAGGCCTATTCCACTTTAATCACTATTCCAAATTATTCAAAGCATTTTGGACTAATTTCAAATTGAACCCTATTTCAATTTCGAATCAATTCCGGTTTGAATTAATCCTAATTTCAAACTCCATTTCCAAATCAAGTTGAATTATTCTTGATTTCCTCCCAAATTCAATTCAAATTCCATTTGAATTTTTAAACCTATCCATCTTCAATCACAATTCTAATTAATTCAAATCAAATTTAATTTGAACTAATTCAATTCAAATTTCAAATTTAAACCATCCCGAATTATATAAATTCGAGTTAAATTTTTAAATATTGATTTAATCCTTTAAATCAAATCAACCTATATCTTTAATCCACTTAATTCTGAATCCAAATTCCATTTTTATCCTATTCCAATGTTCAAATAATAATTCAAATCTTTTTTTTGAACAACTAAATCTTTGAAATTCAATTTATCATCAAATTTAAATTTTGAAACCAAACCTTTGAAGTTTTATCTTAAACAATCAAATCTTAAGTACAAAATGATTCCATTTTACCTTAATAATGGATATATTACCACACCCCATTTCTTTAAACAATTCCAATTCACAGTTTAAAGATTATTTATAACAATAGGGTAATATCATCCAATTATTTTAAAACATCCATCCATTTCCAATTTTCGGACCTCAAACCCAATTTGAGATCACTCAAACTCTCAATTCCAATCAACCATTTTACTTCCCAAGTTAAATCTTAATTTCATCTTGAAATCCCCAAATCAGGTTGATCATTCAAACTTATTTAACTTCTTCCAAGTTAAATTCAATTTACCTAATCCAGTCAAATTTACCCAATCTGAATTCCTATTCAAATTTTAAACTTCAGATTAATATCCTTCCCACTGAAGTTTAAAACCTACTTCACTTTAGGTTTCACATTACATTCTAAGGAAAATTCAAAACTCAACCTTAGAGTTTATTTCCTTACACACTTGGTTACCTTTTAAATTCAAACAAATTCCTTTAAAATTTCAAACAACCCTTGTTTGAAATAAGACCCTTTCATTCGAATATATTAAATAACATTTCTCATTTTAAAGTAAGATCGTATTCAAAATAGTTTGAATAATATTATTTCCTTTAACATTTTGAAACTAATTCAAATGTTTAAATTTAGAATTCAGAACTTCATAATTTGAAACCCACTTTAATTTACATCCTTTCAAATTTACAAGTTACTCTCTTTAAATGGTTACTTCCTTAAAACATTTTATTGTTTATTGGAAAACAATCATCCCATTATTAAACATAATAACCATTCTATTTCTCTAGTTTGAAACCAATTCTAATTCATCTTATTTTGAAATTCTTCCCCAACTTTAAGATTTAATTTCAGTTTGAATCCATTTCAAACTTATCTTTAATTTAATTTCTATTTGGTTGTATTCTATTAATTCCAATATTTTAACAATCAATTACCTTAATATTTATTAGAAAGGAATATTGCTTCATATATCAAAATATATTCTTATATAAAATCATTTAAAATCTTTATATAAGAAAGTAACAAGTACGCTCTCTCTCTCTCTCACACACACACACACATACACACTCTCAACTCATTCTAGGGTACCATTAACCCAATCCTTAATGAGTAATCCCACCAGAGCCAAGGTTCTCGCTTAACCTTTGGCTCTGATACCAAATGTAACGACCCGAAATTTTCGATCGCGAAAATTCCAGATAATTAGGGAAAAGAAGAAGAGATAGAAGAAAAAGAAGAAAATAGAAACACCAAAACACAGAAACCCCACATTCTCAGTGGATCAAAATATAATAACAAATAATAACAGTTATACAAAGAAAAAACTGTATTAGTCAAATTTCACTTAATACATCAGAGTTACAACATATATACATATACAATCAACTTGACTCGGATATATACAACAATATAATACAAAGGGAACTCTTCATACGTTCCTGTCATCCAGCCCGTCTCTTGAGCTCCACAACGTCCTTACCTGAAAACCTGTAATACTCGGTCTGGCCCGAGCATTACATCAAAGTAACACTCGGGTCAGGCTAGAAACCAGCGTGAGTAAACCCATATAATATGAAATACTATAATAATAAACTTATTTAAAAACCTGGGGTAACTCATACCTCACAACGAGTTCTTAACTTTCCAAAGTCAATTACACACCTTACAATCATATCTAAGTATTATTACTCAGATTTAATGACCAAATTTACATCATTTATTCCTTTCCAGCCTATTTGTCCCAAATCAAATCCATAAAGAATTATTATAGATTCCAGATCGACGCGGATTCAGGTATTTACTGATACCCGATCCCGGTCTCTTCGAATCCAAAGTCATTTCTAACCCAAGATGTTTTTAAGGTTAAACAATTTAATTTAAGACAAAACATTTAGATCCTTATCACAGATAAATAACTTATGCTTGTCACAATTATGTCCAAAGTATTTCACAATCACAGATCATCATAGATTATCATACCCTAAGTATTAACCATTTTTTTCATTTCATCACCATCTCTAAACTAGATTAATTTATCACATAATTCTAATTAATTCAATTTAACCAATTAAATTAATTTCTTAACCAAGCTTAATTAACACTAGTTAATTACAAACCTTTTATCATTATTCTTAAATACCTTTATTAATTGACTATCCCATACTTACTTAATATTCAATTAGTTATACTTAAATCTTAACTAGTTATTTAACTTTAATTAACTCCCTTGATTAATTAACCTTAATTAATAATTAATTAATCTCATTGTTCTTTAATTGTCAATTAACTACTTATTGATTAATTTTTAATTATCAATCAATTCATTAAAGTTAGATTTTTTATCATCATTATTATTTTTAATTATCATTTAAAATCTTATTTAGTAAACCTTGGAATTAAATTATCATTAATCTATCGATTAACCTTAAAGCTTTAAGTTTAAATAATTAAAACACTTTATCTTAATTAAGTAACTACTTAATTACATGATCAATTAAGTTTTAAAAAAAACATAAGAATCAACTTAATTAATTAAACTTAAAATAAATTTCTCAACTTTAATTAACAACATTAAAAAAATTAAACTTGATAGCATTCAAATATTAGCCCGATACAAACCAAGACTTTCTCGAATCAAAATCCAAGCATCTCTTACCACTCCTAGTTTATACAAAATTATTACTAATCTCAATCTTATATCAAAAGTGAGCAACTGTATACACTCACAGAGGAATAAATTATACAGGCTACTAAAGTACATTCTAAATTTTTATTTCACACAAGCAGTTGCAACCCCTTTTATTTCTTATACCGGAACTTGTACACAACTTACACAGGCACAATTTGTTATTTCTGCTTTAGGCTACTGAATTAAGAGACTTCTACTTCAGGCTACTGAATTACTTCTACTTCAAGCTACTGAATTAAGAGACTTCTACTTCAGGCTATTGAATTAAGGAAAAAAACAATCCAGCAACTAATTCATGTCACAGAGCCATTAGTGTTTCCTTCACCTGCTACTGCAAATGCATTTACAATATTTATCTAGTCCTTTTTTGATTAGAACCATTTTTTTTCACACATTGTGCTATGACCCAATTAACTTAGCATCTAAATTCATATCTCAGGTTATTGATATTTCTTCTACTTGTATTTCACCCTTTTCAACATGCATAGATTGTTAGATTATATCTAGATGTCTTCTTATTATTTTCTACTCAAATCAAACCAGTTACAAAGCATGCACAGCAAGAAATTATATATGGAAGACATTCGATGCAGAACCTTATCTAGTCAGAACATGCTTCAGGGTTATCAAATTCACATCTTATTTAGTTACAGTGTTTACATCCTAAATTGCAAACAATCATAATAAGGAGTTATGTTTTGAATTAATCGGCATCATAAATAAATACATCATATAATAACATGTAAACATAGTAACCAAAACAAATTCCAGGCAACCAAATTCTACTTCAGGGTCTAGATCCATATACATAGTTACTAAATTATGTTTTCAGGTAATCTGCATTTTTATTCACTCCAAGCGCAACGTAAAGCACAAACAACACACACAAAGATAAGCAACTATGCTTCTGAAATCATTGATTAAAATTTATTGGTAGTAAGCAATATGAGCATCTTGCTACCAGTAATAGTTTCTCATTAGACTGCAGTAAATACTTTTACTTGAAAAATATGCCAAGCACATGCATATCTTAACACCCCTTTATACCTCTAAATAACCAAGCTACACTAAGTTCCATCATTTCCAACAACACAAAGTAAATTAAATCGAATGCTATCAAATAATGCAGTGAAAAAAAAACAAGGAATTACAGCGAGTTCGAATCGTAACCAAACTCTTTTATTTAACTGTACAGTAGAAACTCACTGTACTTTACTTCGGAGCTTTTCATTTGGAGCTTACTTAGTTAAATCAACGTATTTTCTTTTCCCAATAAGCTCAAGAACATAATACAATAAATAGGATTAAATCTATCGAATTACAACCAGATATCAGAAGTACAGATAAATTTACCCATAAAAAAAATAAGTTCATCAAATTACTCACCTTATTGTTGAACAGCAGCCCATTTCCGAAACCAACAGTTGTTTGAAACTTGATTTCGAATTGAACTCGATTTGTTGATTTGAATCTACTGTTAGTTTAGTCTGAATTCGCACTTGTTTTTAGATGATCTTGAATTGCTTCAGTAGTAAGCCAGATAGATGATTAGTTTAGATTTATTTTTATTGCTTAAATTTTTGATTTGGTTCTAAAGGAAGATGAAAGAAAAATATGGATCGAGAAATGAGAATATGGACAAATTTTGAACTGTTTACAGCTTTGATTTCTAAGTTGTTATTTTTTATATTTCAACATATCGCCACTTGTAATTTCCAAGGCTAGTACAAACTACACATGTTTAATGCATATAAATTTTAACTTACCAATGTTAAATTATATTCGTAAAATTCTTACACTTGTTCAATACTTGTTTTATTGTTTTACAAATGTTTAATATCCTTTAAATTGCTTACTCTTGTATTAATTCCATGTTTTTTTTCAAATATTTACATATTCATATTTACATTAATAAATATTTACATTAAATTTAAAACTTAGTTCTATACTTAAAAATATCTTTGTAATTTATTTTGGGTAATCCTCTTACTAGATCAATCTTTGCTAATTTATTTATATGTTAAAAATTCATGTAACAAAAGAATTTTTGCTATAGCCATGGCTTTATTATTTTTAATATTCATATTTAAAACATAAATATTTCGTTTTCTTAATCCTACAAAAATAAAAATTATATTTTGATCAAATATACTACATTTATCTTTTTCAAAATTGATTTTAAATCCTTTATCACATAATTGACTTATACTTAATAAGTTATGTTTTATATTTTTTACTAACAAAACATTAGTAATAAGGGGAGAAGTGGATATATTGATGATGATAATGTCCCCAATGCCGATGACAAATCCTTTTGAGTTATCTCCAACGGCATGGTGCCATCATCGATAAACTTTATCTTAATAACATGTGTGTATTTTCCATCATATGTGAGAGTATCCATTGTCAAGTATTAGCTCTTTTTACTTTTATTTTTGAGTACCTGCAAAATAGTGAAGATATAACTGGTACCCACTTTCTCAATTAGAGTCCTATGTGTTAGTAAGTGAAGGTAGCCATACCCAAGTGGGTTTAGGACCTTTAAAAACATATTTATTATTATAAACAATATTTTTCAAGGATGCATCTATATGTTTTTGCCTAATAAACTATTTATTTGATTTAGGAATCTATATTTTATCACTACTTATTTTAGAAGTGTTAATCTTAATTTTTGAGATAGGTTTCTTGAACTTAGCATGTACTATACTATAGTTTCTATGATTTTGCTTAGTTTTAAATTCTAATCCACTTCGGTTTCCTGATAGTCCTGATATTTTAACCAAATTTTCTAGGTTTTGTTTTTCATTGTAAAATTTTGATACATTATAAGTTATTTTATCTAACTTGTTCTTAAGATGACAAATTTCAATATTGTTGAATCTACACTTGCCTTAAGTTCTAGGTCTTCCTTTTCAAGTTTGGTATTTTCTAAATCATGTAACAGAGTAGCATTTTGAGAAGATAACCTTTTGCATTCTTTTTGAGCTATCTCTAATTCTTCTTCTAATATTGTTTTTCCATCTTTTAAAAGAAATCAATATCTATCCATGCTCTATCTATCTTTTTGTATATTCTTTATTTAATTTCTTGGATTCCCTATATTTATCATCTAATTATATGCTAATATCTAAAATTTCATCGTATGTTAATTCAGGGCATACCTCATCAGTGTTAGCCACAAAATAGACATCAGCTTGTTTTGAATCAATTTCACTATCACTGTTAGAGGAAGAAGAAGAACCGAAGTCATTCCAGGTTACTTGAAAGGATCTTCATTTATTTTTAAAATTCTTTAATTTGCTTCTCTTTCTATCATTATTGAGTTTTAGACAATCTTTCTCTATATAGTCGAACTTGTCACATCCATAACATTTGATTGATGTTTGATTTGATGGGTTTGAATTGCCAACATTTTAAAATTTTGTCATCCTTTTGAATTTCTTGAATTTGTTGCAGCTTCTAGCTGTAAATATGATTTCTTCCTCATCCAATTTGGAGTTGTCATTATTTTCTTAAAAAGGAATATTCTTCTTTTCTTGATTTCGCTCTATTCTTGCCTGCAAGTTAGCTTCATATGACGTCATATTTCCTATTAATTCTTCAACTTTGAGTTGAGAAAGATCGTTTGCTTCTTCGATGGCTAAAACCTTTCTTTCCCATTTGCTAGTCAAAGAGTTTTAGATTCATGTAAATAAATAAAAATTAGTGAATTGGACCCCAAGTTCCATGAGATCATGTTGCATAGTTTTAAATCTAGAATAAATGTCAATGATAGATTCATTTGATTTCATTTTAAATGATGAAAATCGATTTTATAAAATAATGATTTTTATTTGCTTGATTTTTATCATGCCTTCATGAGTAACCTGCAAAGTGTGCCATATATCATATGGAGTAATAGCATAACTCGTCAAAATTCATTTTAATCAAGTGAATAAAATAAAACATTCATTGCTTTGTTATTATTATTTTCCGTTATTTTTGTGCATCGGTCCAAATGCTTATGTCAGTGGTAGTTTCTTCATGTCTAGTCTGAGTTGATTTCCAAATATCTAAACCATTAGGTTCCATAAAAATTTGTGCATGTGTTGATCAATAAGCATAATTAGAAGCAATAAGTAGTAGGTGTAACGACCTAATATTTTCAACCATTGCATCCATTATAAGTGTATAGGTAGACACTCATGCCGGAATTGAATTGCTCAAAATACCGCGTTGTAAATAAAAATTTGGCAAATCTCAAAATATGAAGTAAATAAAAATCACAGATCACAGACACAGGGTAATAATAATGCAGCGGAAGTAAAAGAGATAGTAGTTCATGAAGCTACTATATAAATATATCAGAGTTACATAAGATACAATAGAAGAAATAAAGTACAACAGAAGTTTAAATATGATAACCAAGTACAAGCTGAATAGAACAATCGAACTGAAAAGATGAAACTTGACAAGTAGATAATCTTCAGCGATTCCAATCTACAGAAAGTGGAAATCCAAATCTGTGAATAACTCAGGCTGACCCGAGCGTAAATAAAAATACAAACACTCGAGTCAGGACATACATACTTATGCAATGTAAACCAACTCAAGTGAACTGTAGTAAAAGTACAGGTAACTTAGAAGATGCGTGGGACCGCCCATCCTCTAAGGATCCGTTAAACTATTTACTATGTAGTAATATATGCTATATACAGTAGTGTCTAATCAATAAAGTATAATCATATAGAAAATAGCGTTAAGGGGATGGTGAACCTTAATGCGGTCGAATCTTTAAAACCAAAATCGTAGTGGGCTCGATATAAGGAGATGACACGGCACGCGTGGCAATGCCAAGGTGGATACACCGTTTGCACTCCCGAACCGGTGGTGACGGCAAGCCAGCAGCTTCCGCCCACCTCGAACAATACCCCCGAATCAAAGTGGCGCCACATATCGAATCGCAAAAGTAATAGAATGGTTTTCGATGGAGCATGCTCGATGAAAGGGTGCGACCCTTTGTGTAGCCCGGTATAGCTCCTGTTTTAGTCATTTATGCCAACTCACGGGAGTTGGGTCCGCGTAATATACCTCGAGAACGTCGCCACCATCCTGCTTCATTCTGGAATCTCCACCGCGTACACAGTTGTTAAAGTTGTTTTCGGTATTGGCCGGCTATAAGACAACATCCGATCCCGGTCTCTTTAACAACCAATCGTTATTATAACCCGTAGTTATAACTTTAAAACAATATTTTATACTTCAAAAATAAAAAGTCATTTCAGTCCAAATCTTTATCAAAATAAAGATTAAATCATTTCCAAACCATTTCAATATATCATCATACCATATCTTTCAATTCAAATATTTATCAAAATAAATATCAAGTCATTTCTAACCATTTCAATATTTTAAATTATCATATCCTTTAAAAACTTCGTTTCAAATCATTTTAATACATCAAAATAACATAACCTTTCAAAGCTTCATTTTTCAAATCATTTAATATCAAAATATCATATCTTTTAAAACTTCGTTTCAAATCATTTTAATATATCAAAATATCATATCTTTCAAAACTTCGTTTCAAATCATTTTAATATATCAAAATATCATATCTTTCAGTACCACAATTCAAATCATTTTAATATATCAAAATACATATCTTTTCGAAACCACATTTCAAATCATTATTCATTTTATTCAATTTAAAATACCATTTCAATTCATATTTCAAAACAGTTTATATTCCAAAAAAAATCATTTTTAATCATAAAAATGAAGTTATTATGTTAAAAGTTAAATTATTAAATTTCCAAAATTTTCAACTTCCAAAGTTCATTTATTCACTTACGTTTATCAAAACAGTGAAATTTCACTTTTCGCGGCATTTAGAAAACGCTACGGAAAGCTACATTCAAAACAGTTCAATTTAACAAAAGACAACATTTTAAAATGTTGTAATAGGGTTTACTTAAATTCCAAATAAACTTAGTTAAATTCAAAAATTATAGCACTTACAAAATTGCTATAATAGTTTTTAATTCAATTTAGCTTTTTAGTTCATTATCAACAACTACAACATTTACAAATACTGTAATATCATTTACATTGTAATTAATAGCATTTCAAAAATGCAGTCAATTAACTCCAAATATTCAATATAATTTCTCAACCAATTATATTTTTATTTAAAACATTTTTAACTCATAAAATCATACATTTTCACGTTTATAAACATCATTTAATTTTCCTCAAGTTCATGATTTTATAAAGTTAAATTTCCATTCAAAAATCAAGATTTAATAATAATTCACTTATTAAATTGCAATGTTCAATTTTAAATTCCTTGTATTGAATTTCAACTTAACACTTAAGTTCAAATTCTCAAATATAACTTAGTTTTATTTTTATTTGCTTAACTAAAAGTTCACTTTTAAGTCAATTTCATAAATTTCCAATTTTAGTTATATTTCAAAATTTCAACTTAAATATTCATTCATTTCACATTCAGCTTTATCAAAAATCATTAACTAATTTAAATTCAAAATATCATAAATTTATCATATTTTCAAAGTTAATTTAAATTCCATTAAAAATTAAATCAAAATTTCCAAAATAACTTACATTCATATTTTCTAACTTTTCCATAATTTATTTAACTTATAGATTTCCAGAAAATAAATAATACTTTACAAAAGTTATATTTTTATTAAATTTCAAATCAAATATTATAATAATTAAATTTCTAAAATATTTTAAAATTTTTAGAAAAACATATTTTAACTACGGGCCTGTATATAATTTTCTACGCTAGGTAAAGTGATACGGGTAATATATCATTTCAACCCGTAATTTACAAAGAAAATCCGGGTTTTATCATTTCAAACCCGCAATCTCAAGTTAAAATAAATTAAATAAAAACCGTTCAAGCCTATCATTTCAGCCCATAACGATTTTTCCCTATTCTAAAGTCCGTTCGGGTATGTATCATTTCAACCCATAGTGATTCTAATTTACAGGGAACTTGCAGTGTGATAAACTGATAAAATATACAGAATAGCATGAAATAACAGTAACATATGATATAACAGGTGTTTAACAGGTGTGAACATCATATGATAATAATATAAGCAGTTATAACATGTTAATATAGTTCTACAGATTCGCAGGGTGTCAATTTACTACTTATATAAGTACATAATGTCTGGTGAGAAATACTCACATTTTTATGCTGGAGATATTAATTTGAATGACACAACGGATACAGAAGGCACGACCTTTGATTTTGAGTGGAGAGAAATAGCCAAGATATCATCTTGTAAACAACCCCAAAACAAGACAATATAACTTATGAATATTCAACCAAAACAATATAGAAATAATTGGAAATTTGAAATTAACAAAAAATGATTCAACCTTTCATTAACCATTCAAGTGCTTGGCCATGACATCATTTGGCTCAGCCATGATCAGGTCTAGACCTGAAATGCTCATCCAATGGTCAGCAAAAAGAAGGCAAACAATGGGATGTGAAGAGGTAGGAGTCAAACATGAAGCAGACAAAGAGTCAAGGCCAAAAGGAGTGGTTTTTGGTGCACACTAGGCTCGGCCTAGTCATTGTTTGGGCTTGGCCATGCTTGCTCCAGATCTGGACAGAGGTCAAGTGATGGCCAGAGATCAGGTTATGGTGGTGGTGGAGCAAGGGGAGGTGGCCAAGGTGATAGAAGAAGGATATAAGTGAAGTTATGTGGTCTAGGCATTGTTTTCAAGGATTGCTTTACAAGTTTGAGGGGTTTGCATCATAGGGAGGCCATGATCAGATCTTGGTCAGAGGAGGGGAAGGTAGTGCTACTGTAGATGGTGTTGGTGTGGTCGGTGGTGGTGGTGGAGATGTGGGGCCGAGCAAAGCTATGAGAGGTCATGGCAAAAATCAAGCAAAACAAAGAAGAAGAAGTAGAAAAATGAGAGGAGGAAGAGAGGCCATTGCTTATTTTTCTTTGCTCAGATCTGAAATGGATGTGTATTATTGATGGAATGAGAAACTTTCACGTGAATAAGAAAAAGAAAAGGAACGGCTACAATAAATTGATGCATTGATTGAAAAAGAAACGGTAAAAGAAACGGTGAAACGACTTTACGTTTCTTAGCTTTTAAAACCTTCCATACTTCCTTTTCTTTTAAATCAAGTAAAACAAAATAAACTTCATCAAGTACATCTAAAAACCGAAACAAAGTGAAATAAAATAAATATATATAATTAAATTTAAAGAAAATATAAAAAGAATTAAGGAAATTGCTTGAAAATTGAAAACAGGGTTCAAAAATTACAATTAAAACATCAATAGCTTTGGAAAAATATCTACTTCATTTTAAAAATATTCTAAAGCAAAATTTTGAAATAAAATAATTTATTTATCATTTCTAAAATAAAATAAATAATTAAATTGGAGAAAAATAGAAAAGAACTAAAGAAAATGTTTAAAAATTGAAAACAGGGCATGGAAATTACAAGAAAAATACTACTAGCTCTAGAAAAATTCCTACCTCACTTCAAAAATATTAAAAGACAAAAACATACATAAAATAACATATCAATACATATTACAATAAAATATGACAAAGAAAAATAAAATTTATACTACTTAAAATAATAAAATTGCAGAATAAACAAATTGCACTCAATATTGAAATATACATAACTTTCACAATTTAAATCCGTTTCCAACGAAACAAAAAGCAGTGTTCTTAAAATTTTATGTACTTTCGTAATAAAGATAAAATATGAAATTTCAAAATTTTAAAATTTTAAATTTAAATTCAAAGTTTGACTATTTTGACCAAAAATTCACTTTTTGAAAAATATTCTTTTTAGTCATGCTTTGGAATGATAATTCATATCAAAACTAAAGTTTATCATTCAAAATAAATAAAGTAAGTTTTTTTTTAAATCAAAAATTCAATTAAAGTAATTAAAATATACAAAAAAATAAATCACAAAATTCAGGGTTGTTATAGTAGGGGACAAGCATCTGATTGACTTTCTTGAAATGTGCTTGCCATATTAAAAAGTTTTCAATCATGTGTTACTGTAAATTGAAACAATCGTTCTCTAATTTTAAATGAAAGTCTAGTGGATCATGTCTAACATGATTAGTGTATTAATACGTGAGTGTATACCAATATATGAGCTAAGTGTAGCAATATAACAAAGTATAAAAAAGCAAATTATAAAGATGAACACACCAGAGTTTTTGTACTGGTTCGGACCTTCCGTCCTACGTCCAGTCCCAAAGCTTCCCTTCCGTATTTCACTAAACAATAACCCTCACTTCACTTGAAGGAATAGGCTGATAAAAATAGTATTCCTTTTACAATCTTGTGTTCAGTATAACACAGATACTGACTGCTAGTGCAATTCTTCCTATAATTCCTTTGAAAAATAATGAGTTTGGGTTGCTTGGATTTGTAGGAAATATTTTAATCATAATATATAGATTTATGTTGAAAGTGATTAAGAATATTAATTAATGATAGCACAAGAGAGTATAAATAAAGAAGTTAAAGAATAGTAAATCAAGTTAATTTAAACATCCAGTCGATTGAAGTATTTATAGAATCAAAAAGTTGTATTTAAAAAGTTATGACTTCTTGAAAGATTACTCTTTGATTAATGATTGCAACTACTGAGGAAGAAAGAAATTTGTTCAAAACGAAGGGAAGCATCCTTTAAGAAAATGACAATTGCATTTTGCTATTTATAAGTTGAGACAGTTCACAAACGTATGTCATTTCATCATAGATGTTTTTGGATCTCTAAAAATAATAAACAGAGAATTGTCACAGACGCATGTGACTAAGTGACAGACGTCTGTCATATTGTGGATTATAAAACTAGAATAGTTTGTTATTATAATATGTCAAAATGAAATTATATGTGTTTTGATCACTCAAGGAGACTGTACAACATATATCTATGGCTATATAAAAAAAATGACCTAACTTTTAAATAGTGCAATCTACTTTTCTTATGTGATCCATAATCCTGTTGTGCTCCACAAATCTATATTTCTCTTAACTCCAAATCTCTTCTTAGACCTGTAATTTTAATAGTATGTATATATGTTGATATACGTACTTTTTCGGATTAGCAAGAAAAAGAGGTCAAGTAAAGGAATGGATTAAGATTTTGAAATTCAAAATGCTTTAAAAGGTGAATGGAAAATTATAAAATTTATTTATAACACTGAAATTATATCGTTATATTTTATTTAATTGTTTGCCTGAATAAGATCTGATGAATTGTAGGCTTAAAATAAATATATAGGAATATCGACTACATATCTAATAAAATAGGTAATTAGAATAGGAATAGTATGTACAACTAATCTAGAAATTTGGAGCCAGTCCTTAATATTTATGATCGTAGGATGTTTGTTTATTCCAGATCTATAATTGGGTTATAAATTAGAATTCCCTACTTGACTTGGAATGTGAATTTTTATATTTTGATTTATTTGAAGCAGGTTTCATGTGATTTCCATAAATTATCCACTTCTAAATTATGTATAAAAGCGCGTCGTTTTAATTAACAAAGGATATACTAAAAAGAAAAAGGGATATGTAAGATATGAATATTCTTTTCTATAGTTTTCACTATCTACTTTAATAAAAGAAAAGAAATGATTCTTTTTTATTCCAAATGAAGCAAATATCTCACTTTTAGTTAATTTACGAAAAGTTATAATGGTAATCCTTTTTGTTAAGTCAGCTTTGATAAATTAAAATATGGAAAGGAATATTCTAGTTAGATTAATAGTTAGAATTATAAATAAATAAATAAACACATATAACCACGCTTAACATTCAAAAATTAAAAAAAAGCAATAAATAGCATAATTTCTGACGATATTCGTATTAGTTATTAACAACGTAGTAATTATAGGACTAGGATTTACGGATATAAAATACAGATTTAATTTTAATAAATTTGTAATTAGCAGAGATTTAAAAATGAATTAAATAGGGACTTACTAAGGAATTTAATATGGCATTCATAAGAAAACCAAATAGGCATAATAGATGGATTTTGAAATTGACAGATTAAATGAAATAGATGAGGATTAATTAAAGATTGTCCAATTTTGGTATTAATGACCAATTATTATGGATAATAGGCGTTTATTAGACATTACAAGGATAATAATGTCCAAGCGTATAAATTAGGAGTGATTACATAGTGAACAAGTAATTATTAATACTATTAAATACACCTAGAAGGCAATATAATTTCCATAGTAGGAAATTATATAGCTCTAATTATGCGTTTAGAACAAACATGAATTAGTGGGCTTAGCCCAACACTTAGGCTTTGGTAGATTGGTTCAATTAGCGGGTTGTGATGCGAGGCCAGTAGAGTTACACAATAGAAATCTGCCCTTCGCCTAGTGGCTATCAGTAGTTGTGTATAATTATTGCTGATGTGGGACATCTCCAACCATATGACCTATGGGGAAGGGATATGCATTGGATATAAGACTTGCTTTTAGGATGAAGGTATTAAGTAGCTATCATAGGGTCCAGCTGTCCCTATTTAGGAAGTATTAAATGGTCAGAGTTAGCATTTAGGCATAATAATGGATATCTCAGGATACGTCTGCTTTGGGTTTGAGATATCAAGTAGCTATTATAGGGTCTGTCTCTCCAATACAGAAGTATTAAGTGGCTTAATGAGATTCCATGCTATGTCAACTAGATTGTATCAAAGAGGAGTCCTTCTTAGGATAGGTATTAAATGACGACGACCTGCCTAAAATGTACGTATTAAATGGCCAGAGATTGCCTAGATCCCATTGAAAATGTATCAAGTGGCTTGGGTACTATCTCTAACATTGTTAGGACATGATGGACGATAGTCGCTTGGGACTGGGAAGGTCCTTTGTCCTACAGTTGAGAGTAAGTTGTAGAGATTAGATGCATTGGTAATACGACAATTATTATAAAGCTTTATCTAGGTGTCATCGATCTCTATAGTTAGGATCAATTGATTAGTAGTTATGTTGCGGTGAGCCCGCTTTGGGGACTGAAGTATTAAGTAGCCATTATGGGGTCCCCCTCCTCACCGTTTAAGAAGTATTAAGTGGTTAGGGTTTTGGGAGTAAAATGGTTGGACATATACATGGATTTGCATATACTTATATAGATATACCTTAGAGAAAGTTTGGTTTGACATATCGTACATGCATATAAAATTTAACAAATTGGCCATAAATAATATACATAACACTTAAATGGAAACCAGTCAGTATAAATTAATGGGATGAGTAAAGTATGTAATACTCCATTCACGGGAACATTTTTTTGATCCCCTTCATAGTAAATCACATGGTAGATTTAGAAGGACCGGATACTGGAGCAAGTAAAGAATTGCAGATGGTAAAGTCTTCTTATTCATGCTTGGTGTAGATAAGGTAATCAAATATCCAAGGAATGATATTCCGAGGTTGTAGCCTTTGTTAATGCATATATTGCATTATATTTCTCAATTCTGCTATAAGTTTATATAAATCGCACTTAATACACTTGTGTTTATTAAAGTAACCAAGAACCAACGATTTGTATCCTAACAGACTTCGGTTTCAATTTAGTCAAAATTCATGCCCACTAAGGTGTGGGTTGTTGCATTTGGCATTAGAGCTTAGGTTAATCGATCATAAGAATTATGATAAACCAAGAGAACGTATTTTTATTTTTACCTATAGTTATATATAAGTTATACACCTAACTCGATAAATTTTGACTATAGAAGTAGTTGTGATTCCAAAAGGAGTGAAGCAACCATGAGTTAGAAAAATAAATATAGCTAAATTTATACTCCTACCTCGACTACCCCATGGTGTAGAGCCGTATTGTAACGAGTGAACCGAGAAGTGCATGATCGTGACATATAGAAGCACTCCAGAGGCTGGATGATACTTGGCTCCTTTGTTGGGCCTGGACTACCTTATTATTGTGGATTTTGATGGATTGTCGATTGAAGAAGCACATTTCATCCAAACTAATGAGAGATAAGAACCTATATGTTGAGAGCATCCAAAAGTAAGGAAATAAAGGAATGGAGCAAGACGTGAAGAAGGAGTAAAGCAAGTTCCTTAAAAAGTGTACATTAATCACCATAAGAAGATAACCAGGCGTTTGATGAAGATTAATTAAAGGAGAAGGAAAGTACAAAAGAAACGACAATTAAAGTCCATTTATGTGTCCAACCCCATGTGAAAGAATTGATAAAAAGGTTTACGAGAACTTCATGAAATTTTTTGAATGAGCTTTCAAACGTTTTATTTGAAAGTTGTTGTTTGGAAAAAGCAAGGTAATTTGGAAATTCATAATTTGAAAATATGTTGAGTCAAGAAGTTATGGCTTAATCAATTTCAAATACATTTTTTAGTTTAAAAATTGATTAAGCCAAAATATTTGGATTTAAAGATTTTTGATAAAGGGATATTTCGTTTTTGAAATAAATGTAAAATATAGCGCAGACCGTGGTCGATAATTTTTCCTACTTTATAAATTTGAAATTTCCACTTTAAAATTCTTTTTTTGGGGGGATGAATGGAAATAATAGTTGATTCTAATGGGGTATAGAGAATAGAAGGATAAGAATACCTGACAATTTATATAGGAATAACATTAGGAATATAAAAAAGTATTAGTAACTGGTTAAAATAATGTAGCAGAAAAATAATAAGAATATGATAGGAAGAATGGATAAATTCCATGGATATGTAGTAATTGCACATATATTTTAGATAGAAGCTTAGATAGAAATTGCAAAATGCATATGTTTTAGAAGTCTTCCTCTTATGCTATGAAAATCTACGTTAATGGTAGAAGCGAAGATAACATGAGTAATAGGAAAATAATAGGATGAAAGTTATTCTCGTTTACTCCACTTTTAATTGTTTAAAGTTATAGAAGGCATTTTTGAGAAAAATTATTAGGTAAGATAATTGAGTTTTTGGATGTTTTGAGTTTAAAATCCTAATTTTGAAAGAAGTAAATTTCCATTGTAAAATGTCCTTAAAAGGTTAAAATTGGTCAAAAAAGGGAAATTTTCGTGGTTTCTTTTTGGAACCAATAATTTTTGAGTTCGATAAAATATTTTTTAAATTTATTTTCTTATAGATAAAGGTTTTGGATTAGGCACTTCATGATTGTGAAATTTCAATTTTATAAAAAATGGTGAGAACCAAACAAAATTTTTAATATGGAGTAAATAGGGATCACTGCCTTGGTAAGGCAGGGTGAAAGTTTTTGGCTATGAATAAAATATCTAAGAATGCTCATATGGTATCAATAAGAAATCCCCACTAAATAAAAGGACTGTTGGTATGGACCTGAGAATATTTTACTAGGTATGTGTGGAAGCCATGAGAAGAACATACAAATGAATGGGGTCTGATACCGATGTACAATTTTGTGAGTCTAATGGTATACTTACATGAAGGATCAATGATATAGAGGAGGTAGAAAATACTTTCAAAGGATTATGGTTGAGAGAACATAGTAATATGGTTCTAGAAGAGAATAATAAAATGGAAAACCTATATAAAGAATGTAGGTTGACTCAAGTTAGAGAGGGAAACATAGGTGGTTGGAAAATTATTCCACCAAGCTAATTTTTTAAAGAGTTATTATAAATGAGCATAGTTTATATTTCCTATCCACTGGGGAATGAGAATGCATAATATTTCCAATAGTGAGATGTAATAATTGAAGTAACAAATGGACCACATTTAGTAGAAGTCAAGAAGGAGAGTCAAGAAAGGTGGGTGATAGGGAATGACATACAAGGAATGTCCATCTTATTTTATTAAGAAGTGTCAGAGCCATAACATCATTACACCAGTTGATGATGAATGGCAGCTACCAGCAAAAATTTCTTTTAGTGTCTTTGGGTAGTAGTCACTAGTTGTCTCTCGTAAGTTATTAGAAAATCATATGATATGGCATAAGATATGTTTATGTTTTATCAGTGTGTTGATTTGATGCATGGGATTATACTATATTGTCCGGCCTTTTGGCAAGGCAAGGTTTGGACAGTCTGAATGGATCAAACTTGGAGTTATCAAGGAGAAACCCAGAGTGATAATCCAAGAGTATAGATACTAAGAACAGAAAGAGTCATTGGACCAAGGCCAGAATAACTCGAGACAGCACAACAACGAGATCCCTAAATTGAGGGTTAGTAGTGACTCCCACTTAGGGTTCAATGCCGACACCCAATATAGCTTGGGTGGAACCCATATTCTTCCTACATGGCGATCTTGATGTCCAAAGCCCATTTCTGAAGTCGCCTTGTTGATTGGATGCAATTTTCTATCGATCTCCACGAACAATTGAAACTACAACTTTGTTCTCCCACAACTCCATCATTTTGGTCCAGAAACAAGCTAAAAAAAGTATAAACTACCATGGAATCAAGAATCTAGCTACAAGATAATTCGATATGAGGGATTGAAGATGCCAATTATGGACATCTTGGGATCGGTACCAACTCCCACTTAGAATCGGTACTGACTCCCAACTTCTGCTATGGTGGTGCCCATTATGTTGGGAGAATGAGTCTAATTCAGGTAAAACAGCTAAGAGATATTATATGTAAGATTTTAGGTCCCTTACCTCTATAAATAGGAAGAAATGGCTCATTTTTCAAGATCATTTTGGTTCTAGCTCCATTATTTCTTATATTCTTGTAATTATGAAATTCTAAGTGTTGGAGTTACATTAAGTCCTAAGAACTTTTGTCCCTAAGTCAGAAAAAAGCAATAAAGGATTAAAGTGGAAAGGCCTTTCTTTAGCAAACCATAAACGACCATTTCTTGCTTTTTCCTCATTTTTCACTTATCTTCTTCATGTTTTATTCTCTTCTATAAATTCTAGGTGTTTGTGCCATTTTGGTTCAAACATTTTGATGCTTTCATTGAGAATTGAACTCTGGCAGTTTAGATCCATCGTCTACTATTGGATATCCCGATATCCAAGAGATAGATCCAATTTCCCTACCTTTTAATTCAACAACTTAGATTTCTAACAAATCTACATGAATCTTTCTACGATGGCCCCATCAGGGAAGGAACTCAAATATCAAACCATAACTACCAGAGCTACCACTAGTGATGTTGAAAATTAGAATCCTCATGAAGGGAATGAAACTAACCAGCCAGTGCAAACAGTGATTCAAACTTTAACTGACATCGTCACTAGAGTGGAGATGGATAGGATGATGAAGCAGATGAAAGTAAAATTCCAAGCTACCCAACAGAAGATGAACAACATGATGCAACGGAGCTTGAGGTGGATGAATGAGCTAACTCAAAATAGTCGTAGATGGAGTAAAAGGGATTTCGGCTCAGAATCAGAGCATTCTTCTTCATCCGAGCAAAGACAGAGAGAAGGAAGTTACAAGAAACTCAATACATTGCTGGAACATCTGTATAAGGAAGAGGACCTGCTCCAAGCTCAAATTCAGGGATGGGTATCGACTACCACTTAGGAATTGATACTGACCCCTAAAATGGTGAGCCCAGGGCCCTTCCTCTGGAAGGCGACATGGATGTCATCCTTAGATGCGCTGTTGGAGGTTTGCATCTGTAAAATCGCATTATTACCGATGATGCTATTCGCGGCAATCAAACAAGGCGTAATGTTGGAGGAATGGGCCCCTTGGAGTTTGAGGAGCCTAGGTATCGAACATCTTCCCGTGAGCATTCATCGGGATGAACATTTTTAGCAGGACCTGATTACCGCCATTCAGTCGAAATTTTTGATTCAGACTATTTGGAGGAAATGATTAGGAGTTTGATTAGTGAAAACAGATCCAGGACTAATAATAATTAGTGAACTTATGCTAATAGGAACCTATTTATAGAGGAGATCCTTCACATAAGACACCCTTGGAGATTTGGCATGCCAACGATGCTATTTTACAGAGAAATAACAGATCCTAGGCAACACTTATTGAGATATGAATGACAAATAGAGCCAAGCAGGGCTTCGGTTGCTATGAAGTGTTGTTGTTTCTTAATTTTCTTAGAAGGGTGGCTACGATGTGGTTCACTCGGCTTTCGCCTAGGTCCATATCATCTTTTGCTGAATTGTAACAGAAATTCATGGAATAATTCCGTTTACACACCTTACATCCAAAACATGCGATGTCATTGTCTAATATTTATCAAGCTAAAGGAGAGTCATTGAGGGACTTTTTGAATTGGTTCCCCACGGCTGTGATGGAGATAATATATTCGAAGGAAGATATGGTATTGATGGCGCTTTGTAGGGGAGTTCACCCCAACTCAGATTTTGGGGATTGTAAAGAAAGAAAGCAACTATCCATAAAGGAACCTTTTTACAGAAAAGCTAATGAGTACCTACATCGGGAGGATGTGCATAAGCATCCATGGAAGACTGATGTTGGAAGTTCAAATGAGTCGATTCAAAGTAATATTGCCATAAAGCAATCTGGAGGAAGCTTTAGAAATGTTGATGTGAAAGTTGGTAACTAAAACGTAGAAGGAAAACAAAACAATAATGGTGCAAAGAAGGAAAAGATAGATAACACGATTCGTTTTAGAGGTCCCAAGTATGACAATTACATTGAATTGAACAACTCAATAGAAAAATCTATCTTGCTATTTAGAATACTGAACCATATAGGAAGCTAGCTCCTAGGGAGTCAACTGAGAAGGAGAGGAAGTCGTGCAAGTTTTGCAAATTCCATGAGACTTACGGTCATAATACGAACGAGTGCAGGCACTTGCATAACATGATTGAAGATTTAATAAGGAAAAAAATTACAATAATATTTGAAAGCCTCGCAGTATGGCAGGAAAGGAAATTCTAGAGCCAATGGGTTGTCTTCTCAGCGGGAGTAAGCTAATCCTGGTGGTGATGCATTCAGGCGGCCAGAAAAATGATTAGTGATTAACAAAATCATCGATAGGTCTCATCCTACCAATAAGAGTTTTTCTAAAATGGATGGACACATTGGAGCCTTAGAGCATGCTATGAATAAAAATTGCTATATTGTTGAGCATGGAGCTTCAACAAAACAATCTCGAAACATGATGGATGATATTATTTTTCGGAACAAGGATGCTGATGGAGTGGAGGCCCTGACGATTGGCCCACTCCTGATCTCAGCCATGGTTCGTCCTTCTATTGTATGAAAGGTGCTTTTTGACTATGTAAGTTCAGTCAATATTTTGTTCAAAAAAGCTTACGATCAAATGATGTTGGAGGATAGAAAGTCGAAGCCTTGTATATCTCGTATACGGAGTTCAACGGGATGGCTACCGAAGCCACAAATTTATTGAATTACCGGTATAACTTCGTGGAGGAGACCATAGGCGAGTGTGGGTCTTGTTGTTTTTAGAGTTGGATATTTATTATTCTTATGATGCATTATTGGGATGATCGACCCTAGCTGGATTTAAAACAGACATCGCTCCTTAAAGTTTAACTATGAAATTCCTTATAGATAATTAAGTGGGGATCGTACATGGAGACCATGTGGTTGACCGCAAGTTTTATGTCGTTGAATTGAAGGAAGCAAGGCCTAAGGGGTAAGGAAAGAGTATGGAGGGAGGCCTCTGCATAAAGGCTTTGGATACATAGCAACTATCGCCTGAGCCTCGGCTTGGGTAAACTTGTAGCTCTATGATGACATGGACTGAGGAAATGAGTCGGAGGGCAGACAAACAACTCCTATCGAGTTGATGGTCGATGTTCTGGTCACCAAGGGTAACCCAAGTAGAGTTCTGAAGGTTCGATCTCAGCTCGGTACTAGTGTGATGAGGGAGTTGGTTTTTTATTCGAGCAAACCTGGATGTTTTTTCCTTGACACACTCAGATATGTGTGGGATCTCTCCTGGTATAGCGAGTCATGCATTAAACTTAAATCCCAAACGTGTTCCTATGACAAAGAAATGCCATAGCCTAGGTCCAGGGAGATCCGCTGCACTCAAGGAATAAGTGAATAAGTTAAAGGTTAATGGCTTCGTCCCCGATGTCATATATCTTGATTGGGCATCAAATCTGATTTTGGTGAAGAAAGAAAATGGGAAGTAGAGGACATGAATCAACTCTTTGGACTTCAATAAGGCATGTCTAAAGGAAACCTTCCCATTCTTGAAGATAGATCAATTAGTGGACTTGACCGCAAGACACAAGCTACTCTCTTTTGTGGGTGCATAAATTGGATACAATCAAATCCTGATGCACGTCCAAGATCAGGAACACACCAGCTTCATCACCGACCTTGAACACTACTACTATCTGGTCATGCCCTTTAAATTAAAGAATGCAGGAGCGACTTACCAAAGACTTGTGAACTAGACGTTCAAAAACTAGATGGGATGATCAATGGAAGTTTACATAGAAGATATGCTTATGAAGTAACGGCATTTGAGAAATCACGTTGATGATCTAACAAAGATGTTTAGTACCTCTAATAGTATGGAATGAAACTCAATCTTCTGAAACGCTCTTTTGGTATAGTGTCAGGGAAATTCTTGGTTTCATTGTCAACTCCCATGGGATTGAAGCCAATCCAAAAAAGATCATGGCTTTGAAAGTGATCAAAGCCTCAATGACAATCATGGAGATCCAAAGCTTAAATGGAAAGGTCGTTGCTCTAAGTCGATTCATCTCCAGAGCTACTGACAAATGTATGACTTTCTTCGAGGTAACCAAAAGGGAAAGAGAAATTTTGATGGAATTAGGATGGAAAAGATGCATTCTAGGCTCTAATGAATCATTTGGAGAGGCCTTATATTCTCTCGAAACCAATGGATAATGAGGATTTGTTCTTATATCTGGCAGGATCGGTACATGCCCGAGCATCCTTCTGTATATGAGGAATCTTGTGGCCAGGACTGGTCTATTATAACAGTAAACAATTGACAAGAGCTGAATGGCACTATCCAAGACTAGAAAAGCTCGCTTACTACCTATTGATTGCTTCCAGAAAGCTCCACCCCTACTTCCAAGCTCACCTGATCAATGCCCTTACTAAGCAGCCTTTATGACGAGATATACAATGAACTAAGACATTTGGAAGGCTGTTAAAATGGAACATTGAATTGAATCAATACGTTATCACTTACCATGAACGTAGAGAAATCTAGGGTCAAGCCTTGGCAAATTTCATAGCGAATTCACCGCGCAAGATGATCCGTCGGAGAGCAATGGGGAAAAGGAAGTTGGACGAAAGATGTACACTTATGGTGCATTCAACAGTCAGTGTCCTGGTGCTGGAGTTGTGCTTGTCATTCCCGAACAACACCATCAACTATGCTATGATACTCAATTTTTCTACAACGGACAATGAGGCTGAATACGAGGCCTTGATTGCGGGACTCAAGATCGCCAAGGTATTGGGAATAAAGACTTTACCCATTTTCCACGCCTCCTAGTTAGTGGTATGTTAGGTTTGAAAAGAATATCAGGTGATAAGAGTGAGGATTGCTCCTTATTAAAACTAGATTTTCAAGATGCTCAGCGACTATAAATACTATATGCAGCACAAATTCCCAGGGATCAGAATGAAAAGGCCAATTCATTAGCCAAATTTGCTAGTTCTGGAGAAGCATAGCTCATGAGCCAGGTCCCAGTGGTGGTACTTTAAGCTCCAAGCATCGACCAGAAGGATGTTGATTGGGTCTTAGAGACTAAACCTAAAAAGGTGTCATGGATGACTCTAATTCGAAATTATTTGCAAAGAGGAATCCTTCCAGAGAAAAGGTATGAATGAAGAAAAATCCTTCGACAAGCTTCAAGATATTTCATGCAAGGAATACTACACAGGGAGGGTTTTACTGTCCCAATGCAATGGTGTGTTACTCACGACGAGGCAGATGAGTTCTAAGAGAAGTTCATGAAGGGGCCTGTGGCGACTGCACTAGGAGGCAAACTCTAGCGAAGAAGATCCTTCATTATGGATATTTCTGGCCGACTATCAATCTTGACGTAGCTGACTACGTTCGAAAATGTGACAATCGCTAGAAATTTTCTAAAATTCCTAAGGCCACGTCGATGGAAATTACTCAAATGGTCGGTCCTTGATCGTTTGCAGTTTGGGGTATTGATATCATTGGTGTATTGTTAGTTTTAAAGATGGAGCGAAGTATGCCATCTTGGTGATTGATTACTTTACTAAATGGGCTAAGGCAGAGCCATTGGCCACGATTACTATGAAGAAAGTAATTAAGTTGTTGTTCATATTATTATCTGTCATTTTGGAGTTCCGCAAGAGATTGTTATCGATAACGGGACCCAATTTTATAGTATGGAGTTTAAGGATTTTTGTCGTCGACTTCGCACAAAGAAGAGGTTTACAATGGTGGAACATCCTTAGGGGAATGGATGGGTTAAAGCTGTAAAAAAGATTATCAAGTCCATTCTTAGAAGCGACTGGAGAAGGCCAAATGCAAGTGGGTTGATGAACTCCTACTAACACTTTGGGCTTATTGAACCACCCATAAGTCAGCAAATAGCCACTCTCCATTTGCCTTGGCATATAGATTAGAGGCAATGATCCCGGTCGAACTGGAAGTGCCCTTTCATCGGGTTACTAATTATGATCCATGAACAAACAAATAAATTCTTCTGGAGTTTTTTAATATGATCAATGAGAGGCGGACCGAAGCTGAGTTGAGAGCAGCTGCACACAGACACCAAGTCACTCGATATTATAATACCAAAGTCTAGAGTTGGACCTTTGAAATCGATGACTTGGTGCTTAAAAAAAATCTTCCCTGGCCTTAAGAACATGAGCTTGAGTTGAAAAGGTCCCTATGCAATAAAGGAAAAGCTTGGAGATGGCACTTTCAAGGTGGAAACTGCGGATGGGATTTCGCTCTCGAGGGTATGGAATAGCAAGCACCTACGATGTTATTTCACTTAGAATAAACTTATAATAATGGGATAGAGCCATGTAATAAGACAGGTTCTGTTTTTTTCGTCTTTTATGAAATAAACTGCCTTTTCAGTCCAAAATTCTATCTTCTCGTACTTAAGAGTTATGGCTTGATTAACTCGAATGAATCTGCATATGGTTAATGCAGGTGCATAGATACCTGGGGATAGGTGCCGGCCAAACTTCGATGGCCCATGATCAGGCCCGTGTAGTCCCTCTCGGTGTCCAAAGATCAACATCATCTAACTCTTGCCTTCGGATTAAGGAGAGGAGATAAACATAAGCCCAACACCACACAACTGTCCGCATCTTAACTCTCATTCCTCAAGAAGGAACCGGAGTATACACTTAAACCAGATGCGATACAAGCATCTATGCCCTAATTATCGTTCCCAAAGTAGGAGCTAGAATATAAACTTAAGCTAGATAAAACAGATCATCCACAGGGGCATGAGCATAAACTTAAACCGAATATGACATAATCTTCTATATGCCAAGTCTTACCGATGGATAGAGTGTAGGGGTATAAATAAAAAAAAGCATGATACAACAACACACTCACTTCATCGCCAGACTAGGCCAGACGTATAAATAGAAAGATGCATAACACATCCATCTAATCCTTAACATCTTGTCTGAAGTAAGATGAATGGAAGGCCCATGCTTGCAGTAAAGCAAAATCCAATTATTAAGCCTTCGATATATTCAAGGAGTTTGGCATGTCTAGTGCTAACATCCTTGAGGAGGACATACATATTATGATTCTAAGCAGTTAACTTAAACTCGCGCTGCGAGTGTCATGAATTGGAACTAATTGTTAGTCCGTGAGATGATGGTTTTGATGACAACAACCTTAGAATAGATTATAAAATATAAACACTAACATTATAAGTTTAGATATATATGTATATGCAGGATTTGACCATGTAGGTACCAAGAATGAAGACTGTACAGTATAGAGATTCAAGATATTGAGATAGAAGACTCATGAGTATCAAGATTATCAAAAGTTCAAGATTTCAAGCATAAGTATTTTTATTACGAATTTTTATTACGAATTTTTGTTAAAAAAAAGCACTGGCATCTAAAAATCCAATTTATTCGTGGAATGGAATCCACTTCGAGCCTGTTAAAGGGATGGAACCCTAAGTAGGATGGAACCTAGGAAAATCTAGTGGAACATTGTTTTGTATCCACTAATTTTAATTCAAATGATTTTACAAAATTATCATGTTTTCAAAATGATTTCAAAACTTTCCTTTTTAAAACATCAAAACTCTCTATCCTGATTTTAAATAATTTTAGCCTCAAAATTATCTTTAATTTCAAAGTCAAATTACTCCCGATTTTAAACTATCTGTTTAGATTATAAATTTAACCTTTATACTTAGATTTAAATATAAAATTATAGTTGAAATCTATATATATTATTCTCTATATTTACTTATGAATTTTAACTATAGTCAAGTATATTTGTAAAGTTTAAAATAGTTTTAATATAAGATAAAGGTTATTTTTAAACAAAATCAAATAACCAAAAATTGCTTTGAGATGTCGACATGCCTAGGGTAACCATGTCGACATGGTGTCAGTTGAATTCAAAATTTAAATTTCAAAAGAAGTGTCTATTTGCCATAACTCTCATGAATGAACATAGCTGTTGTTCTTCTATAAATAGGGGTTGGATTCAACAAATTTGAGATCAGATTTTCTTGTTTTTCACTCCTCTTCTTCTTCTTCCACATTTCTTAATACATATTCTTACCATTGCTCTGCCGAAATCAACATTGAATCAAACTCGATTACTTCTAGTTTGATTCTATATCACTATCTCTATAAGGTTCTCAGTGCTATTCAGAGTTATAGACTTCTTTGTAATCTATTAAGAGAGAAAAGGTGTGATAGTAGCCTTGGAAATCAATCAAGAGAGAAAAGGTGTGATTGTAGCCTTGGTAAATCAATTGGGTAAACTTGTGGCCTGGAAATCAAGTATCTCTACCCAGAGGATAGAAATTCTGGAGGGTGTACCTCGTAGCCTTGAAACCGAGGGTGTAATTGTACAATTGCTTTTGAAAGGAAATCCGTACTTGTGTTGCGAGACTGGATGTAGGGTAACTCTGAACCGGTATAAAATCCGGTGTGTTCTTTCCTTTACTGCTTTTATTTTATTTCTACATCTGTGTTTGTTTCAGTGATTAACCCTGTATCTGCAGATTGCATACATTTGTGTCTAAATTAACATAAACTCAAAAAGATTTGGTAATTCTTTATAAACACTATTCATCCCCCCTATAGTGTTAATCCTAGCCTTAAGATCCATAATCCGCATTTCTTTCAATTGGTATCGGAGCAAGGTTTTTAAAGTTTTCATAATCTGAATTTTGAAAAGTTTTTAAAATGGCTATTTTTGGGGATTTTGTTAACACTATTTTCATATGAATACGTCACAGAATCATCATAAATTTTTTGTTTAAAACTATATTTAGTTATTTTGAAAAGTCACTTGATTCTTTACAAGGTGATTTTGTTTTGCATGAGAAGAATTATGTTTAATGACTGTTGGTTAAAAGATATCAGATAATCATTTATTGATCAAGAAGAACAAGTGGATATATATTGGAAATCGACAAAGAAATGGGTACCAGATCAATACAAAACTTTTTATTCTCATCTAAAACTTGATTTGATATTGTACTTCTCTCCATCTGGTTTGCAATGCCACTGGTTTCGTGTGAATCCGTCAAGAAATGACCAAGTTGTGGTCAAATGAAGTTTTGGTGAACAAAGAGAAAAAGAAGACAAAACTGTTAGAGGTATTCTTCAAATTGCATTCAGAGATTTGAGTATTTTGTTCCCACTCCTTTTCTAGATTATCGTCCTTGTTCTCGCGGTCGTTTTGATGGGTGAATCATCAAATTCCGATCAAAATTGAGTGAAATATGACAGTTTGAAGTTGGCTATCCAAAACTGAAAAACTATGTATGGGATCTTGTACATTTCTTCTACATTCGGCCTGTTGCATCACAATACCGTCCAAAATTCGACACCAAACTATTACTAAATCGTATCCCTTGCCTTCCTCTTCGATTTGCCTTTGGTTTCATCCAATTTCGTTAAGAAACGAAGGAGATATTCCCTCTAGAAGTTTGATAGTATATAGAAAAACGGGAAGAAGAGAAAGAAGAAGAGCAATTAAAATGAAAAGTGGTGACCGTTGGGCCTATTTATAGTGGTTGAAGTGTCCATTCATTCAAAATTCAAATTCAAAGTTTTGGCGCCAAGTTAGTCGATCTACTAAATCATCTGTATCTTTCTCATACGGTCTTCAAATTCAGCAAATGAATATACTAGGATGATCAGAAAAACGAGCCCGTCGCAATAGAACAGATCTCGTCGTTAAATTATGAAAGATATGAATGTGTGGTTCATGACAATGGAAGAGCAACAAAGTTAGAAAGATGGAGTGCAAAAATTGGTACATTTTACTATTATTTCATCTTTATTGTTGCATCTAGGAATATATACTTATGCATTTAGTTAGGTATAGAAATTTATCTCTTTTATAAGTTTTGATATTTTGGTCCATATATCGACAAACCATAGTATAAACAACGATATATAAGTCTAATTTTTTTTAAAAAAAAGTGTTTTAAAATGTGTTTTCTTTCAAATAAAATATACAACTAATTTATTACAACTATACTAAGTAGAAAAGCATACCTTCATTCATGATTTCAACTTTTCTAATGTTATTTTTACTTCTCATACTCTATTTCTTTTAAGACACTAGTTTTATATCCGTAAGAAATTAATAGAATGAATTTAGAATGTTAGAATAAGGTTCTATTTATATATTTCTTCAATTAATAAGATTTCACCACATCACATGACCGGAATTTTAGATAGCATTTCTAAAATACTTATTTTCTTCTGTAATGTTTTGTAAGTACTACAAATTCGTTTTTATAGCATTTTTGTGCTTTGAAACGCTGTAGAGTTTCAGAAACTTTACACAACATTTGGTAAAAGCTACAGTTTTAGTTTTATAAAGTTTCGAATATATTTTATTGCAAAATTTTTTTGTAGCATTTTGTAAATGCTGTCTTTTCTGTTTGAGACTTTAGATTATGTAAAAATAATATTTAAATTAAGTATTTTTCTCTATTCTTTTTAGAAATTATTTTCTAACTTATATTAAAGATTTTAATTTCATGTTTAAATTTTTTTTAGTAATTAATTAAATTTTTTAAAGTAAGAGGCCTAAATATAATACATGTTTATTTTAATTTTTCAATCTTTATTATTTTATTTCATTATGATATTTTGTAAATTTAAAATATGTTTAAACATGTTTCTAAATATTTAAACCAATAATAATTTATTTTATTTTAAAAAAAGGAATTAAATAAGGAGGATACTAATCTTTATAAAAGCCATATTTGATCATATATAGTATAAGTCCTTATTCCTTAGCATTTGATTTTAATATTAAGTTTGATTACTACCTTTCACAATTATGTTATAGTTTTAATATCATTTATTACCTTCAAATTCTTACTTTACAACTCTTTCAGTCCCATTCATTAGTTTTCTTAACTTAAATCTAGTAATTGGTATGTTTTACCTTTGTATGGTTGAAGTATAATAAATAGTTTGATATATGTATACATACGTATATAGACACACACTACAGACACACACACACACACACACACACACACACACACATATATATATATGCTTGCCAATTAGATATTACTTATCACTCATGTTTGTCTTATAGTTTGAATATCTCTTACCATAGTATATATATCATCATATCATTCTGCAAATTATTTTACTTTATTGTAATTTTAGTACAAATCATTATGCATCCTATTTCATATCACATTTCATTGCATATTACATCATAAATTACAATGCATATCATAATCATTTGCATCACAAGTTGCACTTCATTTTGCATATTATCTCATGCTACATTGCATATGTCATACATTTCATACTGCATTACATAAGTGTATTTTATTTAGAAGGAGTTTGTAGTATTGTCTTATAATATAGGATTATTAGTTTTTGATTTGTTTGGTATGTTTTGATTGATTTGTAACGACTCGGAATTTTCATCCCGAAAACTCCAGATAGTTATGAAAAAGAAGACAGAGTTAGAAGAAAAAGAAGAAAATAGGAACACCAAAACACAGATTCTCACATTCGCAGCGGATCAAAATATAATATTAAATAAATAACAGTTATACAAAGGAAAACTGTACTGGTCAAATTACACTTTAATATATCAGAGTTACAATATTTACACAACACTGAGCAGTTAATACCATATGTCCCATACAATCTACAATATATACACAGCAGAATACTCTCCAACGTTCCAACCATCCAGCTCGCCTCCTGAGCTCTAGAACGTCCTTACCTGAAAATCTGTAATACTCGGTCTGACCCGAGAATTACATCAAAGTAACACCCGGGTCAGGCTGGAAACCAGCGTGAGTAAACTCATCCAACATGGAATACAAAAGTATACAACTCATATAAACCCGGGTAACTTATATCAATTATCAACTTCACAAACTGTTATAGACATTACTTATTTCACCCATCAATTTCTAATTTCCAACTTAGATTAAATGGTCAAATTTACTTAAATCATTCCATATCAGCCTATTGATTCCACATGTCAATTTTAAAAATAAAAAAATCGAAGTGGTTTCGAGTATTTACTAACACCCGACTCCGGTCTCTTCGAATCCAATATCATCTAAACCCAGGTTATCTAATTAAATACAATTCAACTTTAATTGTCGAATAACACTTTTACACAGTAATTCATAATTGATTGATAATCACATTATCATCGTCCATCCAACATATCAGAGATATCAACCAATTTAAAGCACTCATCATCATTTAATCATTAATAAGAAAGATTGATCACTTCCATTAATTGCATTAATTAATGATCCTCTAATTACTTTCATTAGTTAATTATTTTTTAAATTTCATATAATAATTAACCTTTAACTTAATTACATTCATTAATCAATCTTGATTAATCACCATCAGAAAATAACTTTTCTTAATTTCTTCATCAATTAAACCAACTCCTTGATTAATTATATAAATTAATCCTTCCATTACACTGAGTAATCATTACTTAATTTCTTCCATCAAGTAATCATCCTTTAATTACTACCCATCAAGTAATTTCCTTAAATTAATTACATCCAGTAATTATCCACTAATTACTTCACTAAGTAATTATACCTCATTAATTACGTTAAGTAATTATACCTCATTAATTACGTTAAGTAATTATACTTAACTCGTCATCAAATGATTACTTTTAATTAATTAAACTAAATTAATTTACTAAAATTTACCACCTCAACTTAATTATACTGAGTAATTAATTCCTTTAGTTACCTCATTAAGTAATTATTCATAATAATTCTTTTTCATTAAGTAATAAACCTCTTAATTACTTATCACTTAATTACTCCTAAATTGATTAACCTTGATTAATCAATCCTTAATTGTCACCTTTAAGTACAATAAATAATTAGCCTTTTGTTAATTACACAAATTAATTTAACTATCACCCGTTCACATTTATTACATTTGTCGATGATTAATTACTCAAATTAATTATTCGATAATCATTTACATTGATTAATTATCATTTACTTCCATCATACTCATTATTAACTAACCCATATTAAATTTCCTTAATTAATCAATCCTTTAATTAATTACACTAATTAATTATACTGATTAATTAAATTTTGACTAAACCCCATAAATTTCTTAATCACATTGACTATTTAACTAATGGTTTATCACATTAGTTATCCTTTGGTTGATTTCATCCCACCACCTATTCTTGTCTAAATTTAGTGCCTGAAATCAAACACCAGAGATCTTATAATTGGTTTAAGATTAAATACAATGATCTTACATACTTCTCAATTCCATTATAAAATTTCTTTTGAAAATACTTAGGGATTTTAAATTTAATTGTTTATTCTAAACAAACAAACAATTAATTTCACAACATTTATTAAATTTTGGAAACTTGTAAAAAGAAAGAGAAGAGAAAAAAACAAATCTGCTTGAACCTGTTATAAAAAGCTGATCATCTTTTATATTCTTTAAAACTGAAAAAGCATGTCCTACCCACTCAAATAACTCGAAACCACACTCGAGTCTTCCTCACATCTTCCCCATGCACACCCCGATCAAAACAAAACTCCATCTTTCTCAACATCACAGAACAACTTCAGACACAACCACCCAACCGTGCATATGCACACGGCGTCGGCTCCCCTCCGACCGATGCTACGGCCACCCACACATCGCCTACGCCACCTCCTTTAATCTGGTCGCCCAGAAAACCCGATATCAAACCCAAAACGAAATCGACAATTCCACCCTACCTGGAACAAATGATCCTGCCACAAAACATCAAACTTCGCCATACTCCGACCATCTGCATCCCTGCCTCCATGATCAGAACTTCGTCGAGAACCTACGATGCCTTTCCCCTACCTCCGATCAAGTTTGACTCAGTGATGAAGCCATACTAGCTTCGAATTCATCAACATCACCGACAACGTGTTAAACCCTAAAATCCAATCGACCACCAACCACGATCATCTAGAAATTCCAGCATTATTTTTCTTGTGTTCCCCATGCTCTATTCTTTCTCTACGCCAAAAGTCAGGCCTCCAAATTAACCCAACCACCTGAATTTGCCAACTCACCCAATTCTGATCATCCCACAAATCCCCACTAACCACTAACTTAAAAATTATAATATGATTGCTAAAATTCATGAAATTTCAACACCAATCAGATTACGTATTGAATACGAGAAATTTAGACATTTAAATTTTTTGATTTAAAAGAATTCCACTGTTATTTCTAGATTTTGAGTTAACTACTAAACTGAAATTTTTGAAAACCATTTTAGACTTGATAATACACTGCTGAATTTTTTTTAGAAATTGAAGCCAAAAACACTTGCATAAAGAGGATTTGAATTTGGAAATCAGATTTAAACCTGTAATATTCAGCAGAGGCCAGTTAAACCTGTTGTAGACAAGTACATAGTTACTACCTCACAGATATATATAAAAATCATTTTCCTATCAACATGCATATCGTAATTCATATCATGTTTCAGTGATCATCACACGAAATTTCCAATATATATATATATATATATATATATATATATATATATATCAGAAATTTCAGAGTTCACTCACCTGAAACAAAAAAACAGAGAATAGAGGAGCAGTATAAACCCTTTTTTTCTTTCTTTTGAAATGATCTGGAAATTTGGTTACATGATGCTGGTTATGAATGCACTATGTTTTGAGTTGATTTAGTTGCTAGCTTGATTTTTTTTGAACTTGAATTCATACCGAGTTGAACTTTAAAACTTCTCAGGTTTGTAATATGAACATGTGAAGTTATTGCTGAATTTTAACTGTTGTGATTAACAGAGTTATACATATGTGCATTCAGGCATGCGAATCAGAAATATACCCAGACAACATTATCTTGTCCATACCCATCATAGTTAGGTTGTTGTTATCATAAATTGAGGCACGCATCAGCTATGCAGATGATATAATCTTTAAGAAAAAAAATTAAAGCTTACTCACCTTAAAAAACAGAGGCTTTGAAAGCTAGATTAAAAACTGGATTTGCTTTGATTTCAGGTTGAAGAATACAGGCATTTGATTTTGAAGATGGCTCAGATTTAAAAATGCATGCAGGCCTTTAATAAATCTCAATTTTGAAGAAGATGCTCAGATTTTTTTTGTTTGAACTTGCTTTTGAGTTTTTGAACTTGAAAAGGAATGATTGTTTTAATTTTCCCCTTGATCTTGTTTCTCGTTTGTTACAGGCTTGAAGATGTTATTTTGATTTACAATTCCTCTTTTTTTTTTCTAAAGAGAAGTTAGTTGCCACTTGTTTAATTTTATTAACACTTGTTATGTGTATGATACTATTGTTTTATACATGTCTTAACTATGTATTTTATGTTTAAAGAAATAATTACTAATACTTTCTTAACTTAATATATTTATGTATTATATATACTTAGCTTACACTTGTTTTTATATATGTTAAATTTCCTTACAAGTGTTAAGTTTTATGATAAAATTAACTACTCATGTTAAAGTACATTACATAATTTATACTTGTCTTTAATTTATACATTAATATGTTAATAAAACTTTTATATTAATTTTCTTATGTTTAGTATTAATAAGTTAATGTCTTTATTAATAAATTTTAAAGTCAAAAAGAAAATAATTAAAACAAAAGAAATTATTCCCTAGTTAAATCTTATTTTAAATTTAAGCAATAATATATTTAACAACACATTATTTGTTCTAAAGGAATAATTTGCCAATGAATAAATAATTATTTAATAGATTATCAAATGAATATTTAAAATTCAGCTTCCATTATATTTTCAAATTTATTTATATATCCAAATATACTCTATAATTAGAATTTTTATCCGTTAAATTGAATAAACCAGTTAATTATTCAATTAACAAATATTCAAAAATCCGGGTTATTACATGACTTGTTTGATTTGATTGACTTGATTAACTTGGTTGACTTGATTGACCTGTTTGATTTGATTAACTTGATTGACTTGTTTGACTTGTCTGACTTGATTGATTTGTTTGACTTGTCTGATATGATTGGTTTTGATGAGTGTGTTGAAATATACTTAATAAATAATTTATGTTCTTATATTTGATTTCTAACTATTGTAAGTATTATCATAGATTCTTAGTTGGGATAGTTAGTAATTTAGGATTAAGTTTTAGTTTTTAGAGTTAAGTGTTGATTATTTAAGTTTTAGTTTTTAGAGTTAAGTGTTGATTATTTATGATAACACTATCATTATAATCACATGTCATATAATAATAGATTAAGAGGAAGTTATATAGTTTGGAGTGAGTTTTTGTTGATGACAAAGGGGGAGAAATATAAGATAGGGTAGTTAGGCATAAATTAAGGGGGAGTTATTAGTTTTAGGGGGAGTTAATAGGATAGAAATAATATTTTATAAACAAAGGTTGTCATCATCAAAAAGGGGGAGATTGTTAGTCCGTGAGATGATGGTTTTGTTGACAACAACCTTAGAATGGATTATAAAATATAAATACTAACATTATAAGTTTAGATATATATGTATATGTAGGATTTAACCATGTAGGTACCAAGAATGAAGACTGTACAATATAGAGATTCAAGATATCGAGATAGAATACTCATGAGTATCAAGATTATCAAAAGTTCAAGATTTTAAGCATAAGTATTTTTATTAGGAATTTTTGTTAAAACTCATAGAAAAGCACCAGCATCTTAAAATCCAATTTATTTGTGGAATGGAATCCATTACGAGCCTGTTAAAGGGATGGAACCCTAAATAGGATGGAACCTACGAAAATCTAGTGGAACATTGTTTTGTATCTACTAATTTTAATTCAAATGATTTTACAAAATTATCTTGTTTTCAAAATGATTTCAAAACTTTCCTTTTAAAAACATCAAAACTCTCTATCCTGATTTTAAATAATTTTAGCCTCAAAATTATCTTTAATTTCAAAGTCAAATTACTCCTTATTTTAAACTATCTATTTAAATTATAAATTTAACTTTTATACTTATATTTAAATATAAAATTATAGTTAAAATCTATATATATTATTCTCTATATTTACTTATGAATTTAACTATAGTCAAGTATATTTGTAAAGTTTGAAATAGTTTAATATAAGATAAATGTTATTTTCAAAAAAAATCAAATCACCAAAAATTGCTTTGGGATGTCGACATGCCTAGTGTAACCATGTCGACGTGGTGTCAGTTGAATTCAAAATTTAAATTTCAAAAGAAGTGTCTATTCGCCATAACTCTTCATGAATGGACATGGCTGTTGTTCTTCTATAAATAGGGGTTAGTTTCAACGAATTTGAGATCAGATTTTCTTGTTTTTCACTCCTCTTATTCTTCCACATTTCTTAATAAATATTCTTACCATTTCTCTGCCGAAATCAACATTGAATCAAACTCGATTACTTCTAATTTGATTCTCTATCACTATCTCTGCAAGGTTCTCAGTGCTATTCAGAGTTATACACTTTTTTGTAATCTATTAAGAGAGAAAAGGTGTGATTGTAGCCTTGGTAAATCAATTGGGTAAACTTATGGCCCAAAAATCAAGTATATCTACCCAAAGGATAGAAATTCTGGAGGGTGTACCTCGTAGCCTTGAAACCGAGGGTATAATTGTACAATTGCTTTTGAAAGGAAATCCGTACTTGTGTTGTGGGACTGGATGTAGGGTAACTCCGAACCTGTATAAAATCCGATGTGTTATTTCCTTTACTGCTTTTATTTTATTTCTGCATCTGTGTTTGTTTCTGTGATTGTCCCTGTATCTATAGGTTGCATACATCTATGTCTAAATTAACATAAACCCAAAAGATTTAGTAATTCTTTATAAACACTATTCACCCCTTCCTTCAGTGTTAATCCTAGCCTTAAGATCCGTAATCTGCATTTCTTTCACTTATTATCCTAGGAAATGATAGTCAAGCCACTATTTTAAGTGGTTTACCCCAAGAATTGCTTTATATTCGCTAGAATGATCCAACTTGGCAAATCATAAAATGGTTATGACTTGATCCAAAAATGATCGCTAAAAAAAACTGCAAGTATATTGAATGGATAGCATATTTCTTAATTACATAGAAAAATTTGAACAAAAACTTTATAGAGCAAAAATTATTTGTTATTAACATTAAACCAGGAAAGCTAAGTACAAATGGTTCACACCAAAAACAAAAATTAGAATGGTGACCAAACCCATACAAACCCGTCTAACAAACGAAAGTAGTCTATATAAGGAAAAACAAACTAGCAACTATTTTTTATTTGACTTCTTCTTCTTCTTAGAACCAATGGACAGTGAATTCACTCTAGCTCTCTCCTTGCCTCTTCCATTCTTTTTCTCTACCGCTTTGGCCTTTGGGAGGAGTGCTTTGTGAAGATCCAGGAGGTGCACTTTGACCGCTCCCAGGCGAAGGAATGGAGGTTGGAATGCTTTGTAAAGACATTGTCGTCGTGCTCCGAGCACTTCCAGGTAGACAGATATGTACATGTGTGAAGATGTTCTGGCCTAGCGAGGCTACAGATGTGGAATGGAAAAAACCTCCACTTTCTCCAGCTTAAATTCAATGGCCAACAGACGCTGGCGCTCTATGTCATATAGAGTGCGACTTGATAGAGCTTTGGAAACTCCAATGATTATAACATCTTCATCAACATGGGTCTCTTGAGTCCCGCCAACTCCTTCTTCTAGCATAGCGTCATTCATCTTTCATCAAAGCAAGGTTCATCTTCAACCGGGATAGTTGGAATAGTTGTGGAAGATGCAACAATCATTGATTTTGTTGCAGCTGTTTGTAGTCCCATGAGAACCCTTTTAAGGAAGTGAAGTAATGGTAGGTTGACCTAAAGCTTGAGAATCGCTATTTTAATCAGTGACATGTCGACTTTTTGAAATACTGGAGAAGTCAAAGAGATACTTACTTCAGTCTATATCTCTATATGGGTTAGAGTGCCACTGGAGATTCCTTCTAGAATGGGTGAGAGAATAAAGGATCTCAGGATCTAGGGTTTCTTCGGATCATATCCAGAATCAACGGCGGAATCGGTGGCGTCTTGAGTCTAGGAGTTTCAACAGTTGTAGCATCATGATGCACAGATCTAGAGCCTTCATCTAATTCTTATCAAGTAGTAGTTTCAATTTTCGAAACAATAAGATGCTAATTATCAAGGAGGATTTTGGGCTCATCGCTCATGGAGGATTTTGGGCTCATCGCCCCTTATAACATCTTTCTCCAATAACTCCAAGTTCACCTCACTGCCTTGGAGATGTTCCTTCTCTTCCTCGACAACCCGTTTCCAGGCGTGGGCAAGAATTAATGTTTAGTCGTCTATAAAACACTCCAAGTTTTGAAACTTGAGCATATTTGTGTGGTATTAAGTGATCAGTAGCCCAAATCTCTTCATTATCTACTCTTCTACCTGTTTTTCCACGACTTTAACTTCTCTTTTACCCATGGCTTAGACCTCTCTTTTAACAAGGGCGTCCATGTCCCTGACTTCGTCGACCACTTCATTCCTCTCTATTTTAATAGTGATCCGCTCATTGCATGCATCTTGAGAAATTTTCTTTTTTTCATCTTTTTCCTTGATCTTATTTTGGAGCTTGGTTCTTAATTCAGCTGCATTCCTCCTAACAGCATCCCTATCTATTACAAGCTTGTGCTTCCAATGATGCATTTGCTCGACTTCGTTCAAATGCTTCGATCTTTCGGCTTAGAGTGTTGTAATAGACCCTTAAGTCTTCTTCTCCTTTTAGCTCAAGAATTTCTTGAGTTCTCAATCTCAATGTCCAAAGCGGTTATGATTCTTTTATTCTCAGCTTCAATGAGTTTCTAGTTCTCTATCTCCAACAGCCTATCTCTTGAGACTTTTGAAATCCTTTTGGCTAGGTTTGCCCATTTACTGTATTAATTATGGACATCGATCGTGCAATCAATGGTCCTCTACTGAACTTCATCTAGAATTCTCTTTAAGTTTGGCAAGAAAATAACTCCATCAAAGAAAATATTAGGGAATTCTTTCTTAAGCTCGACCATCCGACTCATAGTGTCTACTTGCTGCTCCTTTGTAATGTTCGGAGCAATAAAACTTTCTTTACCAAGCCTCTAATGGATAGTACTAAAGCCACTTTTGTGATGTCTATGCTCAAAAGACGGGCTGGAATGGGATAATGTTGTAGGCGGTACAAGAATAGAAACAGGAGGAGCAGCCCTAGAGGTGTCATGTAACATCCCATACTTTCGTAACATTATTTTGGATATTTAATAAGTCAAATTAAATAAAATAATGTGGACATTAATAGGTGGCGCTTTGCTATAGCTAAGGGTAGCCATGCCATGTTAGAGTGTTAATTAAAATAAGATAACCTAAACAAAGGTGTTAGGAAATGACAAGGGCAAAATGGAAAATATGAGGGGCTTATACCTTAAACCCTTAGGAAATGAAACTTTAGTTCATTTCATTTCATTTAAACTAAAATCTTCTAAGGCCGGCCGCCATTTTTATTCTCAAGAAAAGACTAAAGCAAGGATATAAGAGAAGGAGAATAATCAACTAAATCAACATCAAATCTCACATCTATAATCTCAAAGCTAAGGTGAATAATTACTACATTCTATATTCTTTGGTTTTTGGTTTTAAGACTAAGATCCAAAAAAATTTGCAATCAATTGCCTTGTTTTGATGATTAAAAGTAATATGTATGTTTGTTGGTGAATACTGCATGTTCATACTTGTTTTAAATGATATGTTTGATATGAAAACCCTACTAGATGATATCCAAATGCCTTGAAAATTTAAATTTAGGTCAGAAATGATATTTTAGAGATGGGTTTCAAATTTCATAATTTTTGAATTAAGGTGGATTTTATATTAATTTTCCAGTGAAGGGAATTTTTATTAAGTTATAAATTATTTGCGGCTAAAATAATTATTATTTAGGGTTGAAATTTTTGTACGTTAGGCAACATATTAAAATAGATATTCTCCAAAAAATTTAGAATTTTCATAAGCATTTTGATGAATATAAAATTATCTAAAGTATGGGACTTAAATGTTCTATATATTTAATTAAGAAGAAGGAGCATTTTGTAAAATAATAGTATTTAATTTTGAAAATAGTGGAAGCACAATTCTGAAAAGAATTTGTTAACCATTGAGAATTTGACAACCAAAGGCAGGTTAATTGAAAAGTTATTCCTTTTAAGTTAAAAACCTAGAAATCATACTTATTGCATGTTTCAGCCTTTACGGCAATACGCCTTCCGACCTAGCCTTCCAACAAGGTCGAGAGGTTCATATTGTTTGCACCAAAATTGGTCACAACACTCTTCGGGAGTCTTTGAAGAGATAATAATGAAGAATATAAATTGAAAATGAGGATTATCTATAAAAAACTCCAAATAACAGTAAAGTAAATGCGTAGACAAGCGATTTATAGTGGTTCGGCGTGTTGCCTACGTCCACAATGAAGTTTTTTGCAGTTTTATTGATTCTCTTTCAATGATTACAAGTTGTTACAGCAATCAACAACAAGTTACAGCTGGAAATTCGAATTCAACAGCAAAAGTATGATGTAGGATGATGGAGATCTCGATCCGGCAGAGTCTACGCGCTTGAGAGTCAAAAGGATCCTTTTTCTGTAGGCTCTGGGGCTCTATTTATAGGCGTAGGAGGCTGAGACTTCGCTCAAATCTCGGGAGACTTTTTTGGCATATGAGTGGGCCCATGCGACCAATCTCAGAAAGTTTCAAGTCGATCTGTGATCGATACGAAATCATTTCGTATCGATCAAGATAATGTCCAATCGAGCTGAAATTTGGTGTGAACACTCCTTGACATGTAGGAAACCTCCTGTGAAAATTTCATTGCATTTGGATCAGTGGATTGGGAGAAAAAGCCGATACGAAATGATGTTCTTCACTAAGCTATTTTGTTCGAATCCATCTTTTCGAATCGATTGCTTCGAATCGATGGTGGCACGCGTCTTCGCGATGACGTGGAGCGCAAACTTTGCCTCGATGCGGTCTTCACTCCGAGTTGACCGCATGGACTCCATATAACTCGGCTTGTTTGTATCGAGGGATGACACGTCACCTTGGCTTGTTTACTCGATGGATACGAATTACTCCGCCCAGATGGATTCGAAGAGTGGCTTCCTCAATGGATACGAAGCGGGGTATCTGGATGGAGACGAATCAAGGCATCTTGATGGATTCGAAGGGATGCTTCTATGATGGATGCGAAGAAGACACTGTTCGATCGTTACGAAGCGCATCATCTGCTGATGGGTACGAAGTTCATCGATACGAACTCGATGGATTCGAACATGGCCAATCCCGATCGATACGAACTCATGGGAGTTGACCGATACGAAGTAGGGAGATGCCAATGGATTCGAATAAGGAGGAGCCGATGGACACGAATTAGATCGAGTCAAAACGAGGCACTTCGATGGATTCGAACTTGGTCAATGCGAACTGCAGCACTTCGATGGATACGAAACCGCTGGATCGATACGAAACCGACCGATACGAAATGAAGCTTGATGATCGATACGAAACCGGAGCTTCTCCCTTCAACTTATATCCATCATAACTTGAGCATACGAACTCGGATTGACTTGAAATTTGAAATACTGGTTCTTATGGCTTTGCTTGTCATGTCCTATCAATTGTAGCCTGATCCGGGCTCAGACAAAATTCAGCGATATCCATAGTGAAGCAAAGTATAACCAATCTTTGAGACGAACTGTCTTTTGTTTTCGATCGATTTTTTGGTATCACGGCTTTGCCAAAAAGCGGGATAATATTTTCCCCCCAAAGTATGTCTTGTGGAAACATGATGTGCTTTGGAAAGCTGCAATTTCTCTCTGAACAATCACTGCTCTCTTTCGTTGAAAGTTGTACTTTGTATTGCTGTAACCTCGCGTTGATATAACTGATTGCTGTATAATAGTGCTTAGTTGTTTATTGTTATAAGTGAGATGAGTATTCGATCCCTGTGAATGTTGAAAATCGAACGTTAGTCTGACATATATACATATATGTTAACTTGACTCTCGTTAGCGTTAGGTGTTCATGAGTCGTTGTCAGTTTTGTTTGTTATTGAATTTCGTATCGATTCTCTCCTGAACCAATTTGAAATTCGAGTTGAAACAACGCTTGATGGTTGTTTTTGACTATCCTCTTGTATCGATCCTCTCCTGAATCGATGTAAAAGGTTGAAAAGTAGTTTTTCATATCGATGCGAGTCGAAATGATGGATACGAAATGATAGTTCGTATCGATGAGCTTGGATGGATACGAAATATCTGTTCGTGTCGATGAGTTTGGATGGATACGAAATATCCGTTCGTATCGATGAGAAATGATGGATAAGAAATTGTTGTTCGTATCGATAGGTTTTGATGGATACGAAATTGTTGTTCGTATCGATATGCAGTGGATGGAGTTGCGAACTTGTTGATGCGAACAGGGGCTTCGAGCCGATGGAGTTCACAATCTTCAGCCGTCCTTGCTGCTTGCTTCGTATCGATGGGTTTACTGTCCATTTCAAATCGATAAAAATTCTAGGTCCGATGGATTCGAATAGGACGTTCAATTCGATTCACGGTTTGACCGGTTGCGACCGGTTGCGACCGGTTAAGTGGATTGGGACGCGAAACGACCCAGTTCCTGCTGGGCTTCATATAAATAGCTGGGACTTAGCCATTTTTCACTTTTTTACTTTTAATGCTACCTTTTGCTTTTGTAACGATAGAGAGTCCAAGAGAAAGAACTGTTTTAGCCTTCGAATCGATTCAGTCCTTCAATCCTTCAAATTTAAACATTAAAATTAGGTAATTAATGGATAGAATCATGTTCAGAACGATGAAACTCGAAATTTCAACCATCCTTCTTGCTTTTACGACCGGTTTCGATGAATTTGAGATCTGGACGAGTGAGAGCAAGATTGGGGATGGAGCATAGCCATGGAGTTGAGGCCTTTTCGGAGAAGAAGGAGTTGTGGATGAACGACTCTGCCTTCGTTTCGTGTCAATCTGTAATAGGAGTTTTCGAATCGATCCAGATTATACGATTTCGTATCGATACGAATACGAGAGCGGCAATCGATGCGAAGCCAGTGTTCTCAGATCGATGCGAAATGGCGTGCCCTCGATCGATACGAAATGTATCGTTTCGAACTGGATCGATACGAAACGTATCAAGTCGAACCTGATTGATACGAATGTATCGATTCGAACACGGTCGATGATACATCTCTGACTCGATACGAATTTGAACTGCAGCGACCGATTCCAAGTTGAAATTAGACGAATTTAGAGAACTTTTGCGCATTAGAATACTTGACTCCGACGAGCTTCTGCCTTGCATGATTGAACATGACCGTAGAACTGCATATCGGACTACCTTTCGAAGCTCGCCGATGGAACCGTAACTTAACAAAAATATAACGAACTTTAACTTGGATCGACCGCTTGCGTCTGGATTGCACGGTTGTCACGGTCAACGATGACTGTCATTTCCGGTCTGATTTTCAGAGTTTTGTCGTTCATACATTTCAGTTTATTCTGTAGAATTTGCTCAAGTAATGCACACCACTACACGATGCATTCATGCACTTTACACCGGGGAATGCACGGGCTCTTTAGCATCTAACGATGATTTCTCGTGAGTTAGCTAGTTATGGAAACTTCAAGTTCACAGCCGCAAGAAACTCAGAGTTCAGGCCGTCCCATGCTTGAAGTACCGGAGATTGAGAATGAAGTTATCGGTCCAGCTCCGGACGAGTTACCTGACGCATCCTTCATTAGTAACCCATCAGACTCTGTTCCGTCCAACATTTTGGAAGACATGCTAGGAAGAATATGTTTAAGGCATGGTTTGTCGATGGACGGCGTATTATTGCCGGGACCAAATGATAGACCGCACAATCCACCAGAGGGATATACCGCATTCAATCGCTACGCGTGCGCAGCTGGGACACTCGCTCCGTTTAACCAGTATATAAGAGAAGTATTGTCATTTTATTTGCCAAGTCTGAAAACCTTGATCACATGTCATGATTGATGAATGAGTTGAACTTCAAACATTGTATTGCTTCGGTTAGTGATTAATACTTAAGCTTTTTGCCTCCAGTTCCGGGGAACAACATTTGTATTTCGGTGGTCGATCGCACCGATTGCAAATCTTGAGCACACGTCCACACTCCGGGGACTTTGGATAATCTGTGATCGATTATCTGGTTCGCGCTCAGGGAATTTGAGAGTTATCGATATTTGTAATACAGTTCGCACTTCCAGGAACTTTGACTTAGTATTTGTGCTCCAATTCACACTTTGGGAATTTGGAGATAGCATGTATGTTTGGGTTCGCACTCCGGGAACCTGGAATTTTATACTCCAATTCACGCTCTGGGAATTTGGAATTAGCATTGATGTTTTGGTTCGCGCTCCGGGAACATGGTATTGATGTTTATACTCCAATTCACGCTCTGGGAATCTGGAGTTAGCCGACAAATGGTCAATCACACCTGTTTGGGCTTTTTAGAAATTCGTTCGCACTCTGGGAACGATGGATTTACCGGGATCGTGGATGGTCAGATCACATCCACCCCGAGTTAACAAGCGAGGTTGTTAGACGGACGGATCCATCCTCCTCAAACTTGGTTAGGATACAGCCAAAGTCGTTAGGCAGACGGGTCCACCCTCTTTGGAACTGCATTTATATGTTTATGCTCCAACTCACGCTCTGGGAGTTTGGAGTTGGCGTTTATGTTCCTGTTCGCGCTCTGGGAACCAAGAGTTGATGTTTATACTCCAATTCACGCTCTAGGAATTCGGAGTCCGTTCACACTCTGGGAACGATGGATTTGATGTTTTATACTCCAATTCGTACTCTGGGAACTTGGAGTCCGTTCACACTCTGGGAACGATGGATTTATACTCTGGTTCGCACTCTGGGAACCTAGAGTTGATGTTTATACTCCAATTCGCACTCTGGAAATTTGGAGTTGGTTGTAGGACTGCCGTGTGTCAGTCCAATTCAGCCTTTGGTGTGATGGCTTGTCCCCGAGCTGAGGTTTCACTTAGTGAGTGGCCGGTCGTATCACAATCACTCGCTATTTGAATAAATTCCATCGTGCGATAGAACTTAGGTCTTCTTGCGTCGTGATTGTTGAATGTCGCATTCGGTGAATCACAGCTCTAGCTTGAAGAGATAGTAATTTATTGCTGGAACGGAAAAACATGGCAAAGTCAGTGCCTTATTACAAATTCAAATTTCAAAACGCAAAGGAAATTGCAAAGTATTCATAAACTAGATAGAGCCTGTCATGTGTAACAGTGACGAAGATCCTCGTCGTTCCAGGCTCCTTGCAAAGTGGGTCCGCCGCTGACGGCGTTTATCACCAATCTCCCGCGGGGACATGTAGAGTCCTCATGTATCGGTCGATTGGGTTCATTGTTTTGATTTGATGGGCCCGCTTCTCCAGGTTGCGGCGCCCGATCAAACTGTTCCAGCTTCCTTTCTCTAATCAATTTTTCTACGAGATCTTGTAAGTGACGACATTCATTCGTATTGTGCCCGTAGCTTTCATGGAACCTGCAAAATTTTTCCGTCTGGATTTTCTTCTCTGACGACGGTTTTGGAGCAGGTTTTTCGTATTGAATTGTACTACAGGTTTGTAAATACAAGTTGTCCAGTGATGTATTCAAAGGGGTATAACTGTCAAACATAGGATTCTTGCGCTGTGGGCCGCGATTTTGATCTCGTTTTATAGTTTGATTCACGCTCTCTCTCCGCTGAGCATGTTTGTTTTTAACGTTCAAATGAACTTTTCCGGAGCTCTGACCGGACTGTTTGATTGCGACATTGCTTTGGATCCCTTCCGTGCTTGGCCTTGCACTAGTCTGCTTCCTAGATTGTTTCGCGTCTCCCCTTCTCAGGAATTGAGCCGCCTTGGCGTGGAAACGGTCCAATGATGCAGGTGGTTTTCCAGCCAACCAGTTACCAAACTCAGAATCGGGGTCAATCCCCTTAGTCAACGCCATAAGGATGGAGTTATCGTTTTGATTGCTGATTTCCACACATGCAGTATGAAATCTCTCTAAGTAGTGTCTGAGCGTCTCTCCAGGAGCTTGGGTGACGCTAGACAGAGTGTTGACGTCTTTCGGTCTTGCGACGTGCATGCCGAATTGCTCAACAAATTTAGTGGCCAATTGGTCAAAGGAGGAAATGGTTCGAGGTGGCAGTCGAGTGAACCATATGGTAGCGATGCCCCTCAAGGATATGGGGAAACTACGACACTTTACTACATCATCAGCTCTGGCAGCGGTCATCGACCATTCATGTTTCAGAATATGTTGGTTGGGGTCGGAGTTTTCCTCGTACATGGGTAGAGTCGGCATCCTGAATCGCCGAGGGGGTTTAGCAGTAAGAATATCGTCCATGAAAGGAGTGTGACTTTGAGAAATCCCCCAGTCGTCATTTGTGAGACCCTGGCTCTCACGGATCATCTGACGTATCATGGTCGGAAGATCCGGCATTTGTATGTTATGTGCGGCTCGTGTCGGAATTTGATTGTGTTCCATATTCTGGGGTTGGACCAGATGCTGTCGACGGTCCAAATCTTGCCTTGTTGGCTCATAATCCCCTGGGACGTATGGTTCAGGGGTACGCCCATGCTAGCGACTGTTCGGGTTTGACTGATTTGGGGCATCGACCCTTGGTTCATCCGCGGCGTTCGTGGTGCGGTATTCTGTGGTGCAGTGAGGAGCGGCACCTCCTCGGGAGAAGGGCCTGGTTTTGAAACTGGCTGATGGACCAACTCTCAGTTGTCCAACAGTCATTGCCGATTGATATTCGACAGCTTGTATGTGACTACCATATAGCCGGGGTCGTGGAGATCGATGATGATAATCATAAGAGGAAGAACTTTCGCTGGAGGAGCGAGAAGCATGACCTCTCCTAGATCTCCTTCGCTTCTGGCGATTCAGCTGATTGGTCAGCTCGGCGTTAGCGCGTAGCTGTTCTGTTAGTTGTTGCCGACTCTGGGTTAGCTCTTGGAGCAGCAGCTAAAACTCTTATCGAGTAACCGGACCTGATGGTTCCGAGTGTCCGGTAGTATCTTTGTTAGAGGGAGGTAGTGACGCAGGATTCTGTCTATCCTGTTCTTCTTGATTGATAGCGTTAGAGGTGGTCCTTGTGCTAACCATCTTGAGAAGTGGAATCCTTTCCCTATATTTTTGCAAATCTGAATAGAATGGAAGGAATTTGAAATTGAAATCTGGATCTCTCTCTTAGATTTATGCAATCCGGTATCGATGACAGATCCAACGAGCGGGAGAAAATCTGGGTTTTCTAGGTGAAAGCTTGCACCAAAATTGGTCACAACACTCTTCGGGAGTCTTTGAAGAGATAATAATGAAGAATATAAATTGAAAACGAGGATTATCTAACAAAAACTCCAAATAACAGTAAAGTAAATGCGTAGACAAGCAATTTATAGTGGTTCGGCGTAATTCCTACGTCCACTGTGAAGTTTTTTGCAGTTTTATTGATTCTCTTTCAATGATTATAAGTTGTTACAGCAATCAACAGCAAGTTACAACTGGAAATTCGAATTCAACAGCAAAAGTATGATGTAGGATGATGAAGATCTCGATCCAGCAGAGTCTGGGCGCTTGAGAGTCAAAAGGATCATTTTTCTGTAGGCTCTGGGGCTCATTTATAGGCGTAGGAGGCTGAGACTTCGCTCAAATCTCGGGAGACTTTTTCTGGCACGTGAGTGGGCCCACGCGACCAACCTCAGAAAGTTTCAAGTTGATCTGTGATCGATACGAAATCATTTCATATCGATCAAGATGATGTCCAATCGAGCTGAAATTGGGTGTGAACACTCCTTGGCATGTAGGCAACCTCCTGTGAAAATTTCATTGCATTTGTATCGGTGGATTGGGAGAAAAAGCCGATATGAAATGATGTTCTTCACTAGGCTGTTTTGTTCGAATCCATCTTTTCGAATCGATTGCTTCGAACCGATGGTGGCACGCGTCTTCGCGATGACGTCGAGCGCAAACTTCGCCTCGATCCGGTCTTCACTCCGAATTGACCGCATCGACTCCATATATCTCGGCTTGTTCGTATCGAGGGATGACACGTCACCTTGGCTTGTTTACTCAATGGATACGAATTACTCTACCCAAATGGATTCGAAGAGTGGCTTCCTCAATGGATACGAAGCAGGGTATCTGGATGGAGACGAATCAAGGCATCTTGATGGATTCGAAGGGATGCTTCTATGATGGATGCGAAGAAGACACTGGTCGATCGTTACGAAGTACATCATCTGCTGATAGGTACGAAGTCCATCGATACGAACTCGATGGGTTCGAACATGGCCAATCCCGATCGATACGAACTCATGGGAGTTGACCGATACGAAGTAGGGAGATGCCAATGGATTCGAATAAGGAGGAGTCGATGGACTCGAATGAGATCGAGTCGAAACGAGGCACTTCGATGGATTCGAACTTGATCAATGCGAACTGTGGCACTTCGATGGATACGAAACCGCTGGATCGATACGAAACCGATCGATACGAAATGGAGCTTGATGATCGATACGAAACCGGAGCTTCTCCCTTCAACTTATATCCATCATAACTTGAGCATACAAACTCGGATTGACTTGAAATTTGAAATGTTGGTTATTATGGCTTTGCATGTCATGTCCTATCAATTGTAGCATGATCCGGGCTCGGACAAAATTCAGCGATATCCATAGTGAAGCAAAGTATAACCAATCTTTGAGACAAACTGTCTTTTGTTTTCGATCGATCTTTTGGTATCACGGCTTTGCCAAAAAGCGGGATAACATATAGCTTTCAAAAAAATCAAACTAAGGCATATGGTATCAAGTTACTTGGTACATAATGAATTAGATATAGTCGAAGGGTTCTTAGTCGACAGGTTAATGACCAAAGAGGTTGGGGAATGTTTGTTTTATAAACCAAAAGCTTTCACCTGCTTTGCTTTCGAATTAGAGCTCTCGACTTGGTTGCTTTTGATTCTTTATTTAAAATTCAAGAGAAACAATTTCCATTCTTTTATATCGTGGCGTCTCTAACGGCTATATCGGATTTCTCCTCTCCTTCTTCTTCTTCCCGTCCTGCTCCTCCATCACTGTCTGGATCTCCTCCTGATATCATTCCTCCCCCTCCTCCCCCTTCCGACCCTCCGGATCCGTCTCTTCAGGCGTCTCTCTCCTCTAAATTGCCTCCCCATTGTTATCCTCCTCCTATTTCTTCAGTTGTGACTTCGTGGTCATCTTTGTTCGCTGCTAAGCCTAAAAATGCTGGGACTTATACTCCGACCGAGTTCAATCTAGATTATCAAGGTTCTCCTCTCACTCCCCCGATATTCTGGAGTCAGAAGGCAAGTCATACTGGGAAGGGTATGTTGTGGGTTTTTTCCTTGGTGTTCCAGTCAACTATATGGCAGTGGTATCCCATATTAAAAAAACGTGGAAGCTGAAAGGATCATACGACATCAAATCTGATGGAGCTAATTATTTTTTCAAGTTTAGTTGTGATGAAGACAAACATATTGTCCATCGCTCAGACCCTACATTCATTCGTGGTCAAATGTTCATCATCACAACATGGAAGCCAGCGTTTGGTTCGGTTCAATCTCTGGTGAGAACTGTACCAATATGGATTCAACTTTATAACATTCCCCATATAGCTTGGACTCTTGTTGGCATTAATTGGATAACATGTCATTTGGGGAAATTGGTGTGTTTCAATGAAGCTACAGAATAACGTGAGAGATTAGAATATGCTAAATGCTTAATTGAAATATCACCTGATAAAGAGCTACCTGAATTTTTGCTGATTGGAGATGGTGAGGATACATGTCAAAAAGTGTATATTGAATATTCTTGGAAGCCACTGATTTGTACGTCTTGTAAAGCTGTTGGTCATTCTACGAAAAACTGTGACCTGGAAAAAAACAGTGTTGAAGAGAAAGTTAGCAACGAAAAAGATAAGTTAGCTAAACAATCTATTCCCACAATTAAAAGCAAGCCTACTGTTTACAGGAAAACTATTGTGGATAATATGAAAAATAAACAACAGAAATGGAAGCCCAAAGTTACTCAATTGGAACACAAAGTAGATGAAACAAATAAAGATGAAATGAATACAGAGAGAGAATTAAATAAGGAGAAAAATTCTACTTCAACTGAAGGACCAAATGAAATACAGTTACAGGGGGTTACACATATTCCAGTTGAAACAAATAATGCTTTTGCTATTCTATCTGACGCTGAAGAAGGAGAATATATAGAAGAGAATATGGTGACAATTGGAAACTTGCTTGATGATACTAGTAATACTGTTCAACAGCAGTGTATAGGCAAATCAACTAATTTAATCAGTACTCAGAATCAACAGCATCCATTTGGGAAATGTGATTACAATCATCAACAGGAAATTAATCAAAATACATACCATAAGAAGGAGGTACCAGTGCATGAGACTACTTCTATTAGTCCTTATGCAAACTTGAAGCCTCCTCAACAAATTCCTCTGTTTACTCCAGAAAATGTTACAAACACTTTATCAGATTCTGAATCCTCAGAAACTGACTTTTGTTCTGATGATGATTTAAATGGAGGACGTGAGTATGAGCAGGAGCAAATATTGGTCAAGATTAATTCTAAGAATTCTAAAAAGGAAAAAAAAAGAAGGGCTCTGCTAAGAAACAGGGACATCAAAGAGTGACAAGGCAATCTGCCAAAAAATCAAAAAAAAAATCAGTGATGATAGATAATATAGGATTTTGGAATATTCGAGGTGGGCATGATGAAGCCAAAATATATGAAATTAGACAGCTCATTAAAGGCAATAAACTGGGAATTATGTGCATCAGTGAAACTAAATATTCTGAAGAGGAAACTAAGACTTTTGCTAAACACATTGCACCGGACTGGGAATTTATTCACAATCATGCTGCAGCCCCGTTTGTTCGTCTTTTAGTTTTGTGGAACTCAAGAGCCTTCAATATTAATGCATTAGATATTCACAGACAATACATCCACTGCTATACTGATCATTTAGCTACTAATATCAAATTTAACATTACCTTTGTATATGCAGATAACAGGAAAGATAATAGGCAGCATTTCCTTGACAAACTTCCTTCTCTGAACTCAACATGTCCATGGATTTGTTTAGGTGATTTTAATTGCATGCAAAGCTCTGCTGATAAGATAGGAGGATTGCCTTTGTCCCTGAGTGATGTTGCTCCTCTTAATAATGCCATCATTCATTCTCAGCTGCATGAAGTACCTAAATCAGGTGTTTTTTATACATGGAATAATTGTAGTAGATCAGGTACTAGAACTTTTTGTAAATTAGACAGATCTTACTTTAATTCCTCTGCTTTCAATGCTTAGCCTTCTCTTACATCCTTTTTCCCTACCCCTTCTCTTTCTGATCATAGCCCAATAATATTGGATTGGGGGGTTACAAATGTCAAAGGTCCTTCCTCTTTTAGTTTTTTGAATAGTTGGATTTCTGATCCAGAATTTTATCCATTGATTTCTCCTATTTGGGCCTCTCCCAAATTTGGCAATCCTATGTATGTCTTGCAATCCAAACTTAAAGATTGTAAAATAGCTATTAAGGAATGGTCTAAAAATAAGTTTGGTTCTGGTAACAAAAGGCCTGCCTCTATTAGCTCTGAACTAAATAATATGCATATTTTGTTGCTGTCAGACCCCAATAATTTAACTCTTTCAGAAAATGTGCATGAACTTACAAAAAATTGAAATTAGCTATCAAATCTGAACTTCTTATGCTTCGTGATAAAAATAAACAAAAATGGGATATTGAAGGTGATAGAAATACTAAAACTTTTCATAATTCCTTAAAAATTAAAAGGACTTCTGCCTTAATTCTTTCTATTAAGGATATGCAGGGTTATGAAATCAACACTCATGCTGGAATACAAAACTCCTTTCTTAATTACTATAAGCATCTTTTTGATCATCCTGAATCTGATGATAATCTTAACCTCCTTAATGATTTGGCATTAAATTCTATCTCCAATGAGCAAGCTAATAATTTAATTAAACTCATTACTCCTGAAGAAATTCATGCTACTGTTTTAAATATGAAAACTTCTAGTTCTCCTGGACCAGTTGGGTTTTCAGCTATGTTCTTCCAAAAATGTTAGCATTTAGTTAATCAAGATTTTTGTAAAGCTATTCAACATTTTTTCAAAACTAACACATTACTGAATGGTATTAATCACACTAAACTTGCCCTTATCCCTAAAGTTAATCTTCCTCAAACTGTCTCTGAATTCAGACCCATTGCTTGTTGCAATGTCATATATAAATGTATTGCTAAAATTATTTCAACTCGTATGAGAATATGCCTCAATGATGTTATATCTCTTAATCAAAATTGTTTCATTCCTGGAAGATCTATCACTGATAATATTCTACTTTCTCAAGAACTCATAAAGGGTTACAATAGAAAAAATAACTCTCCCAGATGCTTTTTGAAACTGGATATACATAAAGCTTACGATTCAGTGAGATGGGAGGCTATCATTTCAATTATGTCCAAGATGAATTTTCCTCTTCCTTTTTTAGCTTGGATATACACTTGTATTTCAACTGTTCATGTGTCTTTATCCCTTAATGGTGAATGCTTTGGATATTTCAAAACACATAAGGGAATTAGACAAGGGGATCCTATCTCTTCTTCACTTTTCATAATAGTTATGGAAGTGCTTACTAAGCTCATTAATATTGAATGCAATAATAAAAATATAGACTTCCATCCTAAATGTCAAAAACTTCTAATCTCTACTTTAATGTTTGCTGATGACCTTCTGCTATTTACAAAACCAAAAAATAAATCTATGACCACAGTTTTCTCCACTTTGCAAAAATTCGAGAAGATGACTGGCCTTTACATAAATAAATCCAAATCTCATATTCGGATTGCTGGGGCTACTGATACCATTTTCCAGAACATTCTTTTGGTTTCTGGCTTGCAGGTCATGGATGAGAACGCCATGTACCTGGGTGCCCCTATGTGCAAGTCCAGAATAACTAAAGCTCAATACCTGCCTTTATTTGAAAAAATAACCACTAGACTTAAAAATTATAATGCAACTAAGATCTCTCAAGCTGGTAGAATTGTTATCCTTAATAGCATTGCCACATCTATGTGTGCTTACTACTTTAGACTTTTTATCATCCCTGTTAAACTTATTGACATGTTAAATAGAGCTTTCAATCACTTTCTATGGCATGGAAATATATATTCAAACAAACTAATTCCCATAGCTTATAAGAAGGTTATACACCCCTTTGATAGGGGGGTTTAGGCATCATTAATCTTAAAAATTGGAATATAGCCACTGCATCTCAACAAGTTAACAAATTACTGGGAAATACTAATGGATTATGGGAAAAGTGGAATAAATTGTACAACCTTAAAACTGGGAACTTCTGGACTATGGAGATTAATAAAGATGCTAATTACTATTGGAAAAGAATTATGAAATTTAGGAATCACTAACTTCCTATAGTGCAATGTAGCACTAACAACTCCTTCTGGTACTCTCCATGGTGTGCTCCAGGTATGATCTTGGCCAATTTGATTGATTACAATCTTTTAATTAACTCTGGTATACCTCAAAAAGCTAATGCTAATACTTTCTTTGTTGGTGAGGAGCTCTTATTGCCTCATGTAAGTTCCCCAGAGTTGAACAACCTCTGGTCTTCTGTTGTGGCCTCATACAAGCTTGTGGAACAACTGAGTTGGAATGGCAAACTTCATAGCACGTCGGTGGTCTAAAAATCTATAATTCAACAGCAACATTCTTATCCATTTCCTTGGCATGCTCGAATCTGGAAAAGCGGGTCGTCTCCCAAGCATAACCTCCTTCTTTGGAAATGCTTAATGAATGCTATACATACTCAAGACAGTCTGGTTAAGAGACAAATCATCAATCAATCGGTGTGCATCTTATGTAATCATGCTCCAGAAAATGTGGGGCATTTGTTTTTCAGTTGCTTATTTTCCTATCAACTGTGGAAAAGAATTCTTCAACATATTGATGAGCAACCTCCAACCAGAGATAACTCTCTCGAATGGGTTCGAATCTTTCAACATACCAGGTGGAAATCTGATTCGACCTCTCGTTTGCTTCGATTTCTCAAGAGGACTATTGCGGTGATTTGGGATGAAAGGAATTCGCGTCGATTCCTTATGTCTTCTAATTCGATTACCGCCCTTTTTTTCAAAATTGTTAACTGAGTTGTCGCTGTGTTAATTATCTTAGTTGTTTAGTTGTTACTGTATTTGCTTTGTTGCTTTGTGTATTGTAATTGCTTTAATTTTAATATAAGTGGACTGTCCACTATAAAAACGGGCTGGCTTTGCCAAAAAAAAGATAGTTGAAAAGGTATTGCTGCTTTATTACTACTTTGTTTCGAAACCTTCCGACATAATTAAAAGGTTACTGCCGCTTTATATAAATGTTTTGTTTTGAACCTTCCAACAAAGTCAAAGGGTTTACTTTGATTGATTTTAAAAGATTTACTTATTTTAAAACTTGCCGCTTCTCCAATTGCTTTTTAAAGGAAGCTTTCGATTTAGGTGATTTATTTTTGTTTTATAATTGAGGTATAACCCAAAGCCTTCAAAGGAATTGTTTTAAAAATGCAGGGGCCTATTATTTTAAATACAATGTTCTAAAGCTTTCGAAGCAGAGCTTTCGACAAAGTCAAAAGGTTGCTTCCAATGGAGTCGAAAGGTTTTACAATAAGGTTTTCCACTTGTTTTAAATTAAACCCAGAAATTTTGAAAGGTTGTCCTTAAAGAGAGTTAATGTTTTCGAAAGGATTTGTTCATTGAATGGTTTTAAAGGGGTCAAAAGGTAAACTTTCGAGGGGTCGAAAGGTAGCCTCTGATGAGGTCGAAAAGGTTTGAGTTTCTGAATGATTTCAGAAGTTTTAAATAGAAGGGTTTCCAAAAAAATTCTAAGGCAATATTTCAAGTTGTTTTAAAATAGGATGTCTAAGGTTTTATTGCTTTCAAAATAGACGATTTCAATGGTTTCGAAAGGTTTGAGTTTCAATGGTTTTGAAAGGTTTGAAGTTCAATGGTTTCGAAAGGATTGATTTTCAAGGGTTTTGAGGGTACCAATGAAAACAATAAATTAAATAACCTAAGTTAGGGGCACCGATGGAAATAGGTTAATCATAGGGCTAGCATAAGAGACTTAGAATCATGGGGCTAACATTAGACAATTAGACTCATGGGGATGGCATGAATCAAGTGGAAAAATTATGGGTTAATAGTCATTTTAGAAAAACTATGGGAAGCTTGGTGGATAGTCAGCATCTAATTGGAGATGGATAGTCTCCATATAATTGAAAAAGGGTGCATAGTCATCTTGGGCAAACTATGAGATGTTTGATGGATAGTCAACTTCATGTTGGGGATGGATGGTCTCCAAATATTTAATGAAGGGTTTATAGTCATTCTGGAAAAACTTTACGATGAGAGATGGATAGTCTACTTCAACTTAAGCAAAATGAATGTGGAGTAGATAGTCCCTCTTTGATATAATTGAACTCTAATTGGGGATGGAGAAATCCTAATTGTTTTCAAATATGCATATCACCAAATGTTTTATAAATATATGTTTTAACCATTGTGGATGCAGGAGCAAAGCATATCGTTTTATGAAAGGTTTAGCAAAAGATATGAAAGGATGTTAGTGAGGGAAAACTCATTCCGCTAAGCGGCATGGTCTCACTTAACATAATTAAACCGGGATGCATAATATTATTCACGTAATGCTTTATGTCTGACTCGAAGCTTATGTTTTCCCCTTAAAGTCTTCGGTGCTCAAAATTAATTTGATTAGGCTAAGGGGTTAAGGTCTTTTCCAAGTTTTAGAATTTTGACGAACAAGCTACCGGAGGCCTACAGGAGGCAACAGATAGCTATTTAGGATTTGTGGTTCTTATTATGTTTTGATGAGTTTTCTGCTGTGTTGTTTGTACTAGGTCTATTATGACCATATGACTCTGATCAACCAAGGGGGTATCTTCATATACTGCTCTTGGCGTAATTTGTAATAATTGTATTTGAAATGTGCCTAGGAACGATTTGGGATTATGTGTTGTAAATGTGAAGCATCTGATTTTGAAATGTAATGAAGTAAAAGTAGTTTTGAAATTTGTGTTACGTTTCGCATTCAAGTGCCTCTGGTATTGTAGATACCATTAACATAGCCGTATTTAGTCGCCGAAAGCTAATATTATAGATAACTGCAGCACTATAGCATTTAGTTTTGGGCCTCTAGATAGGGGATGTTATCGCTTGGTATCAAAGCTTGGTTTATGAAATACTTTAACTAAAAATGATTTTTGAAAATATAACCCTTAGTAATTAGAGTTAAGATCGGGTTATGGGATAACGTTATAGTAACGTACTTTTATTTGCTATATATATATAAGTATGCACTATATCTATGGACTCCTATCTTAGTTACACTATTCATCTGTATCTCACGAGGTCTGAATACAGATATGGAAGGAAGAAGAGGCAGAGTTAATCCTGAAGGAGATAGCACTACCACTAATGGAAATGGCCGACCAAATGCAAGAAGAGGTCCTGCTCAAGCTCAAGATGAAAATATGGGTGTTGGGCTTTCTCAAATGGATATAGGAGCCTTTTATTAGTTGTTGGCAAACCATTTGCAAGCAGGAGCTACTAGAAAGTTTATGGAGAAAATCATGTAGTTCCAGTAGGATATAACTATGTTAAGCTGAGTAGAGACTATATCAGTCTGGGAGGAAAGCCATTTGTTTGAATGGAAGATGTTGTTGAAGAAAGAACTGGAAATTGAACTATGAAAGGATCTTTATAGATCTTGTCTTGAATGATGGAGAGAAGAGAAAGCTAGCCTCGGGACAGTTGCAAGGGTTAGCACTTCATTGGTGGAATATTGTGACGACCGAAGTGCCGGAGGAAGAGTTGTCCTTGGCTGACTTCAGGAGGAGGTTTGAGCAGAGGTTCTTATCAAAGGTGGCCAAATCAGCATTAATGAGAAAGTTTATGGATCTTGTCCAAGGACAGATGTCTATGATCGATTATGTTGCTAGGTTTGAGGAGCTTTGTCGATATGGTTAAGCTTCGATAGACACGGATGTCAGAAGCAATGAGAGATTCATTATAGGATTGAGGCCAGAGCTGGGCAGAATGACTATGGTCCATAACCGAGATCCTTCTAATATGGTAGTGGAAATGTCTATTCACCATGAGGAGATGCTTGCTGTTTCGACTAGGGAGAAGCCATTTGAATTCCATGGTCCTCGGGGGAAGAAGTAGAAGTTCTACAAGAAGAAGGGCGCTAAAAGTGAAGGAGCCACCAAGAAAGGGAAACCAAATATAGTTTGCTACATGTGTGATGAGAAGGGTCACTATGCTAATGAGTGTGGTTCGGGAGATGGAAATCTGATTATGGGGAAGAAGAATGTGCAATGCTATAATTGCAACCAGATAGGGCATTACAAGAATAAATGTCCTGAAGCCGCCAAGGCAAAGAAAGGAAAGGTCTTTTCTTTGGAGCCATCATCCTTCAGACCAACTGCTCCTGTGAAAGGAAAGTTTATGATGGAAGGTACGCTTTTACCCATGGCATACCAGTTAGGATATTGTTTGACACCGAAGTGTCTCATTCTTTTATTTCTCGATGTTTTGTATATAGGCTTAACCTAGAACTCTCATACTTAGTTACTTCCTTAAGGGTTGCAAATCTGATAGGAGGGTATGCAATACTTGGGATGAGGTGTGACCATTTAGAGTTTGATTTGCTAGGCCATATTTTTTATTGTTGTTTGCATAAATTTGACTTTTTGGGATTTGGGATTATCCTTGGGATGGGCTGGTTAAGTAAATATGATGCTAGGATATTTTGCCATGATAGGAAAATTTCACTTAGTCACCCGGATTGTAGTGATCGGATAGTTTTTACGGTAGGGAACCCTAGTTATGAAGTGAATGCTTTATTGGGTATTATGGAATTGGAGGATGAGTTGCATCGAGTCTTTGTAGTTAGAGAATTTTCTGATGTATTTGAGCCGGTAGTTGGACTGCCACCAAAATGCGCCATAGAGTTACGGATTGATTTGGTGCTTGGAGAAGAGCTGGTGAATAGGCCGCCGAGCAGGAATACACCCACTGTGATAAGAGAGTTGAAGGTGCGGTTGGTGGAAATGGAAGGCAAGAGTTTTGCTCGACCAAGTAGTTCACTATGGGGAGCTACAGCAGTGTTTGCTAAGAAGCCAGATGGATCATTGAGGCTATGTATCAATTATGGTAAGTTGAATAAGAAGACGATACAGAGCTAATACCTATTACCGAGAATAGATGATTTATCCGATCAGTTAACTGGAGACAAGGTATTCTCTTAGCTGGATTTGGCTATGCGATTTCATCAGCTTAGAGTGGCAAAGGATTGTATTCCATTGACGACATTTAGGATGAGATATGGATCGTATGAATGGTTAGTTATGCTATTCGAATTAACTAATGCACTGGCATTCTTTGTGGATCATATGAATAGAATTTTCCGAGAGCACTTGGATAGATTTGTGTTAGTATTCATAGATGACATTTTGATACATTCTAAGGATGAGAAGGAGCATGAAGTTCATCTTAGAGTTGTGCTCGAAATGTTGAGGGAGCATCGGTTGAAGGCTAAGTTTTCAAAATTTCATTTTTGGAAAAAGGAAGTGAAGTTCCTTGGTCATGTAGTCTTTGAGAAAGGGTTATCTGTAGATCTGACTAAGATCGAGGCGGTGAATAATTGGAAGAGACCCAAGAAGGTGACCGAGATTAAGAGCTTTCTTAGATTATCCGGATATTGTCGAAGGTTTATAAAGGATTTTTCGTGGATAGTTGCACCGATGACTAAGCTTACGTAAAAAGATGTGAAGTTCGTATGGACAAATAAGTGTAGGAGGAATTCAGAGCTTGAAACACTTATTGACCCATGCATCGGTGTTAGTGGTTCCGGAGGGGAATTAAGATTTAGTTATTTATACTGATGCATGTGGTGCTGGATTGGAAGCTATGGCAACGCAAAGAGGTAAAGTGATTGTTTATGCCTCTAGACAGCTCAAACTATATGTAGCTGGATATCCAACGCATGACATGGAATTAGATGTCGTTATATTTGCTTTGAAGGTGTGGAAGCATTATCTTTGGAAGAGCATTTGATATTTATATAGATCATAAGTCGTTGAAGTACTTGTTCTCTCAAAAGGAGTTGCATATGAGACAACAAATGTGGTTGGACTTTATTGTTGCTTATGATTTTGGAATTGAGTATACACCCGAAAAAGGAAATAAGGTGGCGGATGCATTCAGCCAGAAACATCAGAATGCAATATTGGCTATGATTATTGAGTGGAAGGATTTAGAAACATTGTTAGCTTGTAATGCAGTTTAGATCCAAGATAGGTTCAAGTGCAAGAAGTGCTATATTGTCCTGTTTATAAGTTCGACCAATAATGATTGAGAATATAGCTTCTAAACAGGAGGAGGATCCAGTTTTGGCTGAATGATCAAAAAGCTAAGGGAAAGAATAGAGAGCAATGACTTAAGGATTCTAGTCTTGACTAGAATGGGTGGTTGAGGAAAAAAGGAAGGTTGTGTGTTCCAAATGTAGGATACATGAGGAAATAAGTTTTGGAGGAGTGCCATCGTTCGAAGTTCACTATCCATCTAGGAGGAACGAAGATGTGTCAGGATATGAAGAGAAGTTTCTTCTAGGAAGGTATGAAACGCGACATTGGTTTGTGTTAAGCAGTGCTTGAATTACCAATAGGAAAAGGCTGAACACCAGAAGCCTAGTGGATTGCTTCAATCATTAGAAATTCCACTTTAGAAATGGAGTTCCATCTCTATGGACTTTATTGATGGGTTTGCAAGGTATAGTAGAGGAAAAGAATTCATATGGGTCATAGTAGATAGACTGACTATGAGTGCCCATTTCATTCCGGTAAAGTCAACTAGGACGGTACCTATTTTGGCAATGTTATTTATGAAGAATATAGTTAGACTACACACGATTCCTAGTAGTATTGTCAGCGATAGAGATTTTTCATTTGCTAGTGAAATCTAAAAGAGTTTACAAGAAGCATTAGGAACCAAAATCAACATGAGTGCCACTTACCATTGGCAGACTGATGGGCAAACGGAAAGAGTCAACAAAGTCTTTGAGGATTTGTCAAGAGCTTGTGTATTGTATTTCGGGGAATCATGGGAGGCCATCTTCATCTAGTCAAATTCTCCTATAACAATAGTTAGCAGACTAATATTGGGATGGCACCGTTTGAAGCTTTGTATGGAAGACCATGCAGGTCTTCCATATGTTGGTTAGAGACCGAGATAGATTGGTTCTTGGTCCAGATTTGGTAGAGGAAGCTATGGAGAAGATTGAGTTTATCCGAGTTAGGATGAAGGAAGCTCAATCTAGGCAGAAAAGTTATGCTGATAGAAGAAGGAAAGATTTGTAATTTTCCATCGAAGATTATGTGTTTATTAAGGTTTCGCCGATGAAGGGTGTGATTAGATTTGTAAATTCGGGAAAGTTACCACCTAGGTTTGTTGGACCATTCCATTTTTTAAGAGGATCGGGAAACTCTCTTAAATAATAGAGTTACCTAGTAGTTTGGCTAGAGTCCATGACGTTTTCCATGTTTCTCATCTTAGAAAGTGTGTTAGAAACCCGGAGACTACTATAACACCTACAGTGTTAGAAGATCTAATAGTAGAACCGGATTTGACCATAGCTAGAAAGCCGATTCAGATTGTGGCTGGAGATGAGAAGTTGAGGAACTAGACAATCAAGTTAGTAAAGGTTCCATGGAGTGACGATGCTAGAGACTATACTTGGGAGACGGAGAGCAGGATTCTTACCCTGATTTGTTTGATGGTATGTTTTACATTTGATTGTTTTGTTATGTACCTTATCGAAATTTCGAGGACGAAATTCTTTAAGGTGGAGATTCTATAACACCCTATATTTTCATAACATTATTTAGGACTTTTAATTAGTTAAATTGATTAAAATAATATGGAGATTAATAGGTGGAAATTTGTTATAGCTAAGGGTAGTCGTGCCATGCTAGTGTGTAAATTAAAATAAGATAATCTAAGCAAAAGTATTAGGACATGACAAGCGAAAAATGGGAAATAGGAGGGGCTTATACCTAAGTCCTTTGGAAATGAAACTCATGTTCATTTCATTTCATTCAAACTAAAATTTTGTAAGGCCGGCCACCATTTTTATTCTCAAGAATAGACTAAAGTTAAGATTCAAGAGAAGGAGGATAATCAACTAAATCAACATCAAATCTCACATCTACAATCTCAAAGCTGAGGTGACTAATTACTAAATCCTATATTCTTTTGATTTTTGTTTTTAAGACTAAGATTCGAAATGTTTTTGCAAGTAATTGCCATGGTTTGATGATTAAAAGATATATGTATGTTTGTTGGTGAATTATGCATGACCATACTTGTTTTAAATGATATGTTTGATATGGAAACCCTAATAGCGATATCCGAATGCCTTGAAAATTCAAATTTAGGTCAGAAATTATATTTTAGAGATAGGTTTCTATTTTCATAATTTTCCAAATTACGGTGGATTTTATATTAATTTTCTAGTGAAGGAAATTGTTTAGTGAGTTACAAATTATTTACGGCTAGAATAAATATTATTTGGGGTTGAAATTTTTATATGTTAGGCAACATATTAAAATAGATTTTCTGGCATTTCAGAATTTTCCTAAGTGTTTTGATGTATATATAAAATTATATAAGGTATGAAATTAAATATTTTATATATTTAATTAAGGAGAAGGGGCATTTTGTAAAATAAAATGATTATTTAATTTTAAAAATAATGGCAGCACATTTTTGAAAATAAATTGTTAAACAATGATAATTTGACAAACAAAGACATGTTAGTGGAAAATTTATACTTTTTAAGTTAAAAACCAAGAAATCATACTTTTTGCATGTTTTAGTCTTTACGGCAATAAACCTTCCGGTCTAGACCTTCCAACAAGGTCGAGAGGTTCATAGCTTTCGACAAGGTCAAACCAAGGCATATAGTATCAAGTTACTTGGTACGTAATGAATTGGACATAGTCTAAGGTTCTTAGTCGATTGGTTGATGACCAAAAAGGTTGGGGTATGTTAGTTTTATAAACCAAAAGCTTTCACCTGCTTTGCTTCAAAATTAGAGCTTTCAACCAAGCCAAAATGTTTAAAAGAAAGGTTTTAAACCTTTCGACGCAGTCCAAAGGTTATTGCTGCTTTATTACTACTTTTTTTTTGAAACCTTCCGACATAATCGAAAGGTTACTGCCACTTTATATAAATGTTTTGTTTTGAACCTTCCGACAAAGTCGAAGGGTTTACATTGATTGATTTTGAAACGTTGACTTGTTTTAAAACCATCCGCTTCTCCTATTGCTTTCAAATGGAAGCTTTCAATTTATGTGATTTATTTCTATTGTATAATTGAGATATACTCCAAAGACTTCTAAGGAGTTGTTTCAAAAAGGCAGGGGCCTACTGTTTTAAATACTATATGTTAAAGCTTTCGAAGCAAAGCTTTCGACAAAGTTGAAACATTGCTTCCAATGGAGTCGAAAGGTATTAAAAGAAGGTTTTCAACTTATTTTAAACTGAACCCAAATTTTTTCAAAAGGTTGTGTTTAAAAAGGGTTAATGCTTTCGAAAGGATTTGTTTATCGAATGGTTTTAAAGTGGTCGAAAGCAAAGCTTTCGATGGAGCTGAAAGGTAACCTTTCGAAGAGGTCGAAAGGTAGCTTCCTACGAGGTTGAAAATTTTTGAGTTTCTGAATGATTTTGGAAGGTTTTAAATGGAGGAGTTTCCAAAGGTTTTCTAAGGCAATATTTCAAGTTGTTTTAAAATAGGATGTCTAAGCTTTTATTACGTTCGAAAAAGATGATTTCAATGGTTTCGAAAGGTTTAAAGTTCAACGGTTTTGAAAGGTTTGATTTTCAAGGGTTTTGAGGGTACCAATGAAAATTATAAATGAAATAACCTAAGGTAGGGACACTGATGGAAATAGGTTAATCATGGGGATGATGTGAGACACTTAGAATCATGGGGCTAACATTAGACAATTAGATTCATGGGGCTAGCATGAATCAAGTGGCAAAATGATGGGTTAACAGTCATCCTAGGAAAATTATGGGAAGCTTGGTGGATGGTCAGCATCCAATAGGAGATGGATAGTCTCCATATAATTTAAAAAGAGTTCACAGTCATCCTAGAAAAAACTATGAGATTTTTGATGGATAGTCAACATTATGTTGGGGATGGATGGTCTCCAAATATTTAATGAAGGATTTATAGACATCCTGGGAAAACTATGCGATGAGAGATGGATTGTTTGCATCAACTTAAGCAAAATGAATGTGGAATAGGTAGTCCCTCTTTGATATAATTAAAATCTAATTGGGGATGGGAAAATCCTAATTATTTTCAAGTATGTAGATCGCCAAAATGTTTTATTAGTATATGTTTTAACCATTGTGGATGCAGGAGCATAGCATATGGTTTTATGAAAGGTTTAGCAAAAATATATTATAAAAGGATGTTAATGAAAGGAAACTCGTTCCGCTAAGCGGCATAGTCTCACTTAACATAATTAAATCGGGATGAATAATATTATTCACACCAGGCTTTATGTCTGACTCAAAGTTTATGTTTTACCTTTAAAATCTCATGGGCTCAAAATTAATTTGAGTTGGTTGAGGGGTTAAAGTCTTTTTTACGTTTTAGAATGTTGGCGAATAAGCTACCGGAGGAATGCAAGAGGCAATAGATAGCAATTTTGGATTGCAGTTCTTGTTATGTCTTGATGAATTTCTGCTTTATTATTTGTATTAGGTCTATTATGATCATATGACTCTAATCAACCAAGGGGGTATCTTCATATACCGCTCTTGGCATAATTTGCAATAATTATATTTTTGTTGCGCCTGGAAACTATTTGAGGTTATGTGTTACAATTGTGAAACATCTGATTTTGAAATGTAATGAAGTATAAGTTGTTCTAAAATCTGTGTTTTGCTACACATTCAAGTGCCTCTGATATTGTAGATACCATTAACATAGCAGTATTTAGTCGTTGGAAGCTAATACTATAGATGACTGCAGCATCTGTAGCGCTTAGTTTTGGGTCTCTAGATAGAGGATGTTACATGTCAACCATGGAATTTCATCATGGCAACTAATTTACTAAGCTAAAACTTTAGTTTGAGGTGATCTAGATCTGGGTCGTTGCCTAGAAGAAAAATCATGTGAATTATGATCCTTATCATAACTATCACTGTCTCGATCATCTCCATCGCAACTAGAGTGATGGCTTAAGTCATAATCTTGGCCACTCCCTTGATGGTACGAGTCGATTGATGCCATTGAATGTGACATGCTTTCTCTTCTTTGGATCAGAATGAATGTATTCTCTTATCTATAGAACCTGCAAAGAAAATAGGAAAGAGTTGATCGAGTGCACTAGGATACCTATCAAGTACGAGTGTCATGTAGTGCACGTGTATGTGTCTCCTATATTCCCCCAGCGGACCATGTACTTGAACTTTACTCATGGGAGTCTTTCTAATAGCATAAGGCAAGGCCTCGAATCAGTTGCAAGTGAATAAGTAGAAGTCGAAGTAAAAACGAAATGGAATATATAATGTCTCGAGCCTGAGATTCTCACAGCCAAAGACTTGGGAATCTATTAAAGTGTGGAGTCGTTATTGACTCCCAGCTCAGGATTGGTACTGATCTCCGAATGTGTAAAAAATACTCACGTATATACGTAAATTTTTGTGTATACATAGAGTTGTGCTAAAGCATGCACATGTGATTAACCATGTATATGTACTCCTTTCAACCCAAGATCGTGCACTTAAGCATGTGTATGTATAGATATCCAATACTTGACGACTAATATCAAAGTAAAATCAGATGCCAACGTAAGTAATCCATGAATGAAATCAGTTTAAAATTATTGGGCCTGGAATGGCAGATCTCGAGATCACTTTCTAAATTTATAGTCTTAATCGTTGGCGAAACATCGCGGTGGATAATTACAGATATAACATTTCTTGGATCAGTTAATGAAAGGATAAAGACAATTTAGAATACAGAATGCAATCCTTCGTAGAAATCCAAACTTCACTCGATTCAAAGAACATCACGTTTGAAATGAGATGCACTTTGGGGGGCAAGTATTATCCAGCCTTTTGACCAGGTAATGTTTGGACAGACTGCACTGATCGAACTTGGAGTTATCGAGGAAAAAAGACCAAAGTGATAATCCAGGAGTCTAGAAACCAAGCACAGATAGAGTCAATGGAACAAGGCCAAAATAACCCAAGAAAACACAACAACGGGATCTCCTAAGTTAGGGATCGATACTGACTCCTACTTAGGGTTCAGTACTTATCCCCAAAGAAGGCCTAGGTGGATCCATCTTCTTCCTACATGATGACCTTGATGTCAAGGGCCCATTTTTAAAGTCTCCTTATTGATTCGATGCAATTTTTCATCGATCTCCATGAATGTTGAAACGATGACTTTGTTCTCCCACAACTCCATTATTTGGTCCCAGAAATAAGTTAAAATAAGTAAAATATTTATGGAATCAAGAAGCTAATTACATGATGATTCAAGGTGAGGGATGAAGATGTCAAAAGTGTAAATCTTAGGGATTGGTATCGACTTCCACTTAGGAAATCGTACAGACTCCCAGCTTATGCTGAAGTAGTGCCTATTATATTGGAAGAATGATTCCAATTTGGGTACAATAGCTAAGAGATATAGTATATGATATTTTTAGGCGCCTATCTCTATAAATAGGAAGATATGGCTCATTTTTCAGAATCTTTATGGCACTAGCTCCATTATTTCTTATATTCTTGTACTTTTCAAATTCCAAGTGTTGGAGATGAACCGGGTCCTAGGAACCTCTGTCCCCAAGCTAGAAAAAAGCAATAAAGGATTAAGGTGGACACAGGCCTTGCTTTTCCTAACCACTATAAATGATTGTGTTTTGATTTTTTTTTTCTCATTTTTTTTTATTTTCTTCTATAACTTCTGGGTGTTTGTACCTTTTTGGTTCAAATGGTTATATAAATATAAATTTATATATCAGAAAATAGTGCTAATAAGGAGATCTCATAAGGAAACTTAACTAGCGATAAAATATAGGTAAAACTGTAAGTTTACAAAATAAACTAGGAAATTAAGTTAGCAGCTAGAAATTAAAAATGCTTCAATCCCAAAATCTTTAGGATTTTAGGAAAAATAAATTCTAGCGAGTAGAGGACAAAGAAAGGTTGTTGTGAAAGCACGGGTAACTATACCTATACCTAAAAATTTAAAATTTATAAATATGCTTATAGGTAGTTTGCTGTTTTAGAATAGAGAAAGGGATTCCCCAAATCTAAAACTAACTGCATAATATTAGGGCTCGGGATTTTGAATGTTAATTAAATGCTTTTAAAAATAGAATTGTGACGTATCCTTAATTTTTGATATTACTTGTAAACTCTGCTTATTATTAATAAAAAAGTTTGTTTCTCATACGTTAATTTTTGTCTTCTTTATTCTTAATAGGAGACTCAATTAGTGCTTGAATCTAATTCTTTGGATGCTTCATGAATTATTAAAATTAAGGATAAGCTACTTGCATACGCAGAAGAAAATGATCACCTCGAGATGACTCAACCGTGCGATTCCTTGATAATCCTATAGTGTAAGAGTGGCATAGGAATTACTTTATATTGAAATCGACGTTTAGGACTTATAAGGAAATGACTGCTCGTATTAAGGAGCAGCCTAAATAAAGGGAGAAAGAGCTTCAAAAGAGTGAATTAACTCAGTTTGAGATCCTGATCCCTTATTCAAAGCAAGCAGTGATAGCCAAATTATATCAGAGAATAAACAATCTTGAGGTGGACTTCATAAGAGTCAAGTTCATGATCAATCATTAAAGCATATTGCAAGTGAGGGCGAAGCCAATCTTCCTACTCCTACTTCTAGAAGAATTATTTGAACTCATTCTTCGACGAGTAAAGAATTCCTTACTTAGCTAAACCCGCCTCTAGGTTTAAGCATTGAAACAATCTCGCCATGGAGAAAAAAGGTCAAATTCAAGATCATACAAAATTTTGGTAAAAAATAGGATGAAAAAGTTTCTCAATACATGAGTGAATGTGAAAGCAAAGTTTAAAGGATTGAGCGTGAGAGATATACTTTCAAACAAAAAAATCAAAGAGTTGAATAACACGTTCAAAACTTTACGAGAAGCCAATAAGACTCTCCAGTGTGCTATGAATATCCAGATCACATCAATTGACAATGTAGATATTGTTCAAAAAAAGGAAAGGAAATTCAAAGAACTCCTAAACATTTCTATTCGCGATGTTGTTGACCCATGATTGCCTAGGATCTAGAGAAGACTGCACAAAACCTTGAGCTTTAGTTATGATTTGCTAGCTTCTTTTTCTGTTTGACTTTGTACCTGCCACTTTGTAGATAATGTATTAGTTAAATAAATTTACAATTGAATAAAGGTTACCTCAAATATAGGGTATATAATTGTGATATGAATTCAAATTTTAATCTGAAATCGCATTCACTTTTCCATATTTGAGCTTTCTGATGTGTAGGTCAACTTTCTACTTGCTTTAAAAATAAAGAACTTCGCTGATTGAGCTTTATTTAAACATTCGGTAGTTTTCTTTAGCAATGGAGATTCCTGCTAAATTTTGAGTTGAAAACTGACTTAAAGAAGCCCTAAAACATAATCAGGAATTTGAAGAAGACTAAAAATTCTAACTTGACATTAATAATACTAAACCAGAAATCTATATCCAAAAGAAGACCAAAATCCATATCTAGCAGAATCCATAAATCCATATCTGGAATTAATAATAGAAGTCTAGAATCCATATTAGGAAATAGAAGACTAGAAATCCACATCTGGAAATTATAGAAGAAGACCAGAATCTCTTGTCTGGTGGTTAAGAATTGCATTTGCTAGGAGACATAAATAACCCATATTTGATGAATCTTCCTTTAGAAAATATGATTCAAATAGCTACTTTTCTCAAATTTTGATCGACTTGGGAGCAATATTTGGTTGTGATTTTGATTGATCTTTCTTTTGAAGGTTTCGATGCTTTAATAAGGCATTTGATGTAGGCACTAAAAGCTTACTCCATCTCCCTCCAAGAGGCACTTTAACATTGCCATGTAGGCAGGGCTAAAGGCTTTTCCCAGTGCTTTGGTGAGGCCTTTGATGATGGCACTAAAGGCCTACCCGACCTCCTTTAAGGAGGAGTTTCAGCGATGCCTTTGATGACGGTGCTGAAGGCTTTCTCGATGCTTTAGTGAGGCCATATGATGGCAAGCACTAAAAGCTTACCGGACCTCCCTCTAGAAGGTTCTTTAATGAAGCCTTTGATGGCTGGTACTGAAGGCATAATGCCTTTGACGGCCGGGACCTCTTCTGGTTAAGCCTTTGATGGTTGAGGACTTTGATGGGCGGGAACTCTTGTGGTCATGAGCCTTTAATACACTAATTTATTTAGAAAACGTTATTAGTTGTTGGCTTAACATCTTTGTATAAATTGATTGAGTTTTCCTTACCTTAGAAACTAATGTTCATTAATTCGAAGCTCCAACATTGATTGGTATAATGTCCATTTGCAAGATGATAGTGTCAATATGACTTTTCATGATTTCTTTCGAATTTGGGGCTCTTTTTTTAGGAGGGCCAATAGCAAGCTCATCCTTAGTTAGGAAATAGATGTTCTTAAGTGAAATGGTGAGAATGCAATCTTTTAGAAGCCGTGCCTTAGAGATTATCCCTCTTAGCTGATGCATAGCACTTTTATTGCTCACTTTAGGTTCCTTATAAGGGGTGAACTTCTTTTTAGAAAGGTTTGTGCTTCATTTGTCTTGTAAAATTGATCGAGCATAGTTTCCCACATTTTAGTGAAATGATAAAAGTTCCTTCTTATCTCATTTTCAAGATAGTTTCTTGAGATTTAAGCTGGTTCCTTTGTTGGTTTCGATAAGGTACGATCCTCTTTGCGTTGTTTTTTTTATGGCAAAGAATGGTGTTGGTCCTAAAAGGAATGGATTCAGACTCCATTTTTCAGGATCGTAAAGAGTTATTTGCCTTTTCTTTTCTTACATAACTTGTAATGCTACAAACCTTAGTACTTGCTCTTTATGAAACGAAGATCACTAATTTCTTGATAGATTGGCTTAGTCATTTGAGGCTTGGAAGATCCTTATTGGGAGAACATAGCATGATTAGCTACCATGGGTAAGCAAAACTAATTTATGCAATTACTAGTGTTGGGAATTAAGGGTAGGTTGGTTTTGAATGGGATATTCTTGGTAGGGTCAATTTTGCTAAATCTAAATATGCAAGCTATGGTACTTCCACTGGGTGTTTTAGCAAAGTCAGAGGTTCGAACCCTCCTTCTTGTGCCAAAAATTTTAATAGGCAAATTTGTTAACCCCAAAAATATTTGACGAATAAGACAACTTTAAAGTGAGGCTGTATCGAGGCTAACAAAGTCATCGAATCGAAGTATAAATCCATGTTGGCTTCTAGTTTATTCATCGTTTTCATAGAGGTCTCGATGCAATATGAAGGTCGACATTTGAGTCAATATGCATGTTAAAAGCCAAATCACAAGTTTAAGGGAATTCAATACGTTATGCAAGTCACCAGTCCAAGTCAATCAACCTACAATGTCAAATAAATATGTAAATCATAGTCCAAATCAATTCAGAACGGCTATGCCTTGTTTAATTTCCTAAATCCTTATGAGTTCAATTGTTTAAGTGCTACAATTGGCAAAATCTCCAATTCGATTTAGAGTTTACAAAGTTCAGAAATGAAAAGAGAGAAATTGGCCACATTCACGAAGCCCCTGTAACACCACATATTTTTTATAACATTGTTTAGGAGATCTAATTAGATAAATTAAATTAAATAATGTGTTGATTAAGAGATTAAGATTTGAATTATAATTAAGGTGTAGCCATGCCATTTAAAATTAAAAGAAGAGTTAACATGAAACATAGGTGGTGTAAAATAGGAAGGAGACCATTTCTATATCCTTAAAACTCTTGGTTGTGTATCTCATACATGTTCATTTTCAAAATTTTAAAAGCTAAGGCTAGCCACCATTAACAAGAGCTAGAGAAAGAAAGAGAAAGGGGAAGCTTAATCAACATCAAATTCATTCAAATCTTATATTCTTAATCTTTAAACCTAAGGTGAATAATGTTTACATCTCTCATTTGATTTGTTTTTTGTTTTAAGGAGAAATCTGAAATGTTTTACCATGTTTTTGAATGATGGAATGATTATATATTATTGTTGATGATTTATACATGTTCATATTGATTTATGATATGTTTTAAGATAAAAACCCTTTTAAATGACTTCTAAATGCCTTGCGAATTATTACATAGATTAGAAATTATATTTCGAAGATTGGTTTCAATTTTCAGAATTTATAATTTTTGTGGATTTTATATGAATTTTCTAGTAAAGAAAATGTTATTTTGGATTATAAATTATTTATGGTTAAATAATAAAATATTTGGGTCTGAAATTTTTATGTGTTAAAAACATATTAAAAGAGATTTTCTAGAATTTTTGTATAATTTTCTTAAGTGTTTTAATGGATATATAAAATTATTTAAAATATGGGACTTAACTATTTTATATATTTTAAAAGTTAGAAGGGGCTCTTTGGAAATAAATCAAATTTGTTATTTCTGGAAATTGGCAGCATTTTGGAGAAACTAAAATGGCAACCAATCAGATTTAGACAAACAAGGCAGATTAGGTATAAAAAAAATAGTTTAAAAGGACAAATAAACATGTTTTTCACTGTTTCGATGCTTTCGACACCAGGTTCCGCCTCTCTATCTTCGCTTCCTGCACAGTCGAAACCAATGCACATGGTATAAAGGAACTAGTACATAGTGAATTGGTTGTGGGTGGAAGGTATAGGGTTAAAACTAGAGGTTCCAAAGGGGTTGAGACTTTGCTTTGATTTTAAAGGAAAATGCACCTTCTCGCTTTTGATTTGATTAGCTTTTGACTAGTTCAAATGATTTTAAAGGAAATGGTATCGATTGGTTTGCGCCCTTCCTTTTAAATGATTGTTTTCGATTAAGTCGAAACCTTTTGCTGTCTCCTTTATACCTTTCGACCAGAGGGTTTCGAAGGGGTTATTTTGTTTTCTGAAAACTTGGCCACTTCTCCAATGCTTTCGAAGGGATTGTTTTGACACCAACACGTCTTTACTTAGGAATGTTTTAGAAAGATAGGCTTTTGACTTAAATGGTTTTAATGACCCTTTTACTCAATTGAAGTATAACCTGAATGGTTTCAAAATAGTAGGTTTTGAATGTTTTCGAAAGTTGTTTTTCCATGTGTTTTAAATTGAAGTTAAATTCTTTCGAATAGTTTATGTTTATCAAGATTTTATGCTTTTGAAAGGTTTTAAAGGAAGGTTTCAAAGGGGTGGCTCCCTAATGGTTTCGAATGAGTCAAAAGGTTTTGTTTTTCTGGTTATTTCGAAAGGATTGAAGGAAATAGTTTTTCCAAGGGTTTCGAAAGGTGATGTTTAAAGGTTTCAAAAAGAAGGATGTCAAAGTTTTTAAAGCTTTTGAAAAGAAGGTTTTCCAATGATTTTGAAAGGGTTTTGAGAATGGTTTCGAAATAAAGCTTTTGGCCATTCGACCTAGATAAAAGAAAGGGCTTCACTTAGTTTAGAAAGTGGTATGTTCAATGGTTTCGAAGGGGTACTTTCAATAGATTCAAAAGGAGGACTTTCAAATATTCAAATGTTTTCATCAACTAAGATTTGAGTAAGGTATACATAACATGGCAAGATGACTTTGAAAAAAGTAAAGAGATTGTATAGTTTCCTTATTTGAGTTTGATTAAAGGTTTTAAATCATTTTGAAAAGGCTTTCAAAGAAAATTTTGGGAATGCAAGTAAAATGACTCAGATGTTATAATACGAAAATGAGACTGGTATAGGTTCGCACCCTATACATTAGCTATTACCTAAGCTAATTTTTTCCAAAAATTCCAATATGTAGGGCTTTGTCATAGGTAAGAATAAAATTATGAATACACACATAAAGGAAAATATCTTTGTATATAGATAGTTATTGGTGAGCCCGCAAAACCATTAGGATCAGATGACCTTGGGAGATGATAAGCTACGGATATATCGTCCAGAAGAAGTATTTCACAGATAGTTATAGACTGGTCGTCCAAAAGAGGAGTGTCTAACGGATGTTAAATAAAATTTTGATACTGTTTGGTAGACCCGAGTCAGCCAAAGGTAATAATTAGCCAAACAAAACTAAAGCGTATGAACAGATAATTCTACCTAATATATATGTTTACATAACGATGCTTACATATTTTAACCAATTTTGGTTGTAGGAAAAGATTTACAAAAAATATGTTCTTCCACAATTTTGGTTGATACAAGAGGAGATGCTCGTTTATCATGAGTAGAATACGGCTAAGGAGGTCCAGGTTGGGCAAGACCAAAAGAGGAAGTTCTTCCACAAGAAAGGTGCTCAGAAGAGTGAAGCAGCCAAGAAGGGGAAATCTGAAGTGGTTTGTTTTAAGTACGACAAGAAGGGTCATTTTGCTAATGAGTGTCGTACTAAGAAGTCCAAGGAAGTGATCGGGAAGAAAAACATCTGGTGCTTCAAATACCATCAAATAGGCTGTTATAAGAATCAACGCAAGGAGCCAGCCAAGGATGGAAAAGGCAAGTTGTGTGCATAGGAGCCTGTTGAGCCGACAACTCAGGAGTAAGGAAAGACGGTTTTGAGAGGTATTCTTTAGATCCATGGTATGTCTTTTAGCATTCTATTTGATGATAATGCATCGCATTCTTTTATATCTAGATGTTGATAGATAATCTTAACCTATAACCCACATATTTAGTAACCTCCTTACGGGTTGCGAATCCAATAGGAGGGTATGCAACTCTAGGGTTGATATATGACTAATTAGAGTTTGACCTATTAGGTCACACTTTTTTTGCAGTTTTAATGTGTTTGATTTTGTAGGGTTTGGAATTATTCTTGGGATGGATTGGTTAAGTGAGTACGATGCTAGAATACTTTGTCAGGATAGGAAAATATCTCTTGGACATCCCGATTGTAGTGATTGGATAGTTTATATCGTAGAAGGCTCTAGTGGTGAGGTGAATGCTTTGTGATGTGTTATGGAATTGGATGATGAGTTGAGTCGAGTTTTCGTGGTTAGAGAATTAGTGGATTTTTTGAGCCTGTGGTAGGATTGCCACTGAAACAAGCCAATGAGTTTCGGTTAGATTTGGTTTTGAGAGCAGAACCTGTGAGTGGACCACCAAGCTGGATGACCCCCAAAGAGATGAGGGAGTTGAAGGTGCAGTTGGTGGGTTTAGAAGGTAAGAGTTTTATCAGGCGAAGTAGTTCGCCTTAGGGAGTAGCAATAGTGTTCGCTAAGAAGCCGAATGGATCATTGAGTCTCTACATCAATTATGTATGTTGAATGAGATAACGATAAAGAATCGATACCCATTGTCGATTTGTTCGACCAGTTGAGTGGAACCAAGGTATTTTCCCAGTTGGATTGGCAACAGGTTTCCATTAGCTCAAAGTAGCAGGGTATATTAAATCTTTGATTGCACTTTGGACCAGATATGGTGTGACGACCCAAACTCGATGCTCGACAAACGACATCGAAATCCGTATCGCCAGAGCTTGCAACAACAATAGATGATAAACAACACAGCGGAAACAAAAGATGATAAAATTGATATATAACATAGATACAATGACAGATACATCATCATACAACAATCCAACACCAACATAGAATGTATACAAGACAACACCACAGCGGAAATATATCGACATTAGCAAAGCCTTCAAGAGAATCCAATACTGCAACTACAAAGCCAAAGCTCTAAACTTCAAGCTCGAACCACCATCAAGCTGGACTTGTAGCAAATGCGATCCCAAACACGATTGCCAACCAAAACTTCAAAGATCCAAAAGCTGAAGAAGATTTTCAAATGCTACCAAACCAAAGACTTCGAAGGCTACCGAATCTATACCTATTATTGGATTATCTGAAAAACCCAACTCTAGACTGCCGGTGTGTAAAATTATGGTCACCTAGAGTTTAGGAAAGGAATAATAAACTCCGGGTCAGTCATGGGACTGGTATGAGCAAACGAAAACATTTTTCTTTAAAACAAACAACAAAAGAATTTAAAATTTAAATCCGCAATGCTTTTTGGAAAATGAAACAACCATAAGGCCTCCTCACACACACAATGCAAGCGCACAGTTGGTGGAGATTTCTCCTAATGATAGTCAAAAATGCTTGACATACGAAAACCATTTGATATTATTATTAGTGCATAGTGCAGAAAACCTTTCGAAAGTATAATATTAATCTTAGCCAGCATAGGTACCATTATATTATGTCAACTATAGATACCATGTTAAATGGAAGGTTCTACAACTAAAACCATACAAGGGACGTATTGGATGATTGGGTTTCCAACAAATGGTCGGGCTAAGGAACTTCTATTGCCACATGGGAACGCCTCTGGAGGGACGCCCCGAGAACCTACGCGGATCTGTGCCAACACAAGACTGGTTTACTCCCTGTCCAGGAGTACCATCCCTGGTCGTTTGCGACCTTTATCCGAGGATCCTCAACCACAAAGCAACATCACACAATAATAAATTCACAGTGTCTACATGAGTTAAGTATCTGGGCTCCATACCACGATACCACCATTTTCCAAAAGAAATGGACATACCCTAGGGGCGCGACCTCTGCAACCTTGCTGCATCTTTCCTATTTCGACCATTTCCGAGGTGAAAGGTCCCGATGCAGTCTCTTCCACAAAGCTACGCTTTTCACAAAAGCCATGCTTTGATCAACAAATGATCAGCAACACTTCGTATGCCACATTACCAAATTGGGAATGTATCACTAGTAACCATCAACTACATAACCCTGAGCTCGTACGTCTCAAAGAAGGGTGTTAAGCTAAGATAATAAATCTCCGCCACCAAACAGAAATGTATGTGATAGAAATCAAATTTACATCTCAAAGTGTAACGTCAGACACACATCCATACAAGTTTGTTCTGGGTTCGAACAGAACCGAAGTCACTTCCAAAGAAGCCCTTGCAATCCGGGTATTCACAATCCCGATCGGACTCCCCATCACATATGGAGATCTCTAACCGTAGCTACTCAATGCAGAGTCATTCCATGGGTTATCCTTTCGTTTTCGAAAATACCCAGTCTTCACCACCGGTCTTCAAATGTTATCCATAATGTCGTATCATTATTCGGAATGGGTTATATGACACAAGGTCTTCTTCCAGCTAAACCGAATAATGAGCGCAATATTTAAAAACATATGGATATTGGGATTTCAGTTAAGTCGCAACTTTAAAACCGAAAACTTTCTTCTCAAATGGTTTAAATAAATTACCATTTTCAAATCTTTTAAACAAAAGATTCACTTCACAAAGTTTGCCCATTTTTCACAAAGATTCATAAACAAATTTCAAAACAATTTCCATTTCAAATTTGATTAACCTATCCAATCTTTAAATCAAATATTTAATTCATAGCTTTCAAAACTATTTCCAAAGATTCATTCATAACTCGAAAAACCATTTCATTTCAAACTTGAAATCCTTTCAACGCAAATTGGAAATTCTTTCCTTATATGGAAGCTTTTATTATTTGAAAACAAATAGTTTTCGTTTCGGAAAAATCCGATTTCATTTGTACAAGTTAAAGCCCTTGGGTTAAATTCAAATTCTCAAAACAATACTTTTAAAATGGTTTAAACCTATATAAACACATTTATAACTTGTATAACATTTTTAAATCATATTTTTTAAACATAGAATTCAATTTCAAATTTTTTTTGAATTCAAATTCAAATCAAATTATTTAAATTTCAAAACTTAAAAGTAATTCAAAATAACTTTTATCTTAAAAACTCCTTTTCAAAATTTCATATTTAACCCAAATCCATTTCCAAAATCTTTTGGATTCAAAATTTAACTTTAAAATCATTTCAAAATCTGTGACTTAACTAATTTCCTCGTGCAGTCCATATTTGTGTGCGTAGGTGTAGTCCAGGGGTTTCACACAATAGTGCAACATCATTGATCAACACTGATTCAAGCATATCAATAACGATAAGCGATATAATCCTATAACGCTTATCTATATACACAGCATCATAGACAAATAATATACATTTATTACAGATAAAATAAATTGCATTCAACACAGCTTGAATTAAAACAATTCATATCACAAAGCATCACACAGCAGAGATATCAAACAATTCACAGCATTCAATAGAATATAGTCATCCATAAGGAAGATAAATTGGTCACCTGATTAATTGAAACCAGATTAATCACTAATCCAAGTTAATTAATCAATTATAAATTAATTAACTTTAAATTATTAATTAATCAACCTTAATTAATAAATGAGTAAATCTTCAATCATTAAATAATTAATCCTTGATTATTTAATTATTCTTTAATTAATTATCCTTAATTAATTACATTAATTAATTAGTCCTTAATTAATTATCCTTTAATTAATAAATAAATTAAACTAACCCTTAATTAATTACCATTTAATTAATCTTAATTAATTAGTGATATTCCTTTAATCACTTGATTGGTCAATTCCTAATCAAAGTAGTTATCTTGAATTAATAACATTAATTAATTAATCAACCTTTAATCACATTAATAAATCACTTTGATAAATTATCCTTTAATTTATCACTTTAATTGATTAACATTTAATTAATTATTTTTTAATTAATTACCTTAATAAACAAATATATTAAGTAATTAATTACATCATTAAATCACCTTTTTAAAATATTTAGAAATTAACTTATGTAAAGTTACTTTTAAACGGAACAATTTAAAATTTTAACTTTAACATTTTTAAACCTCGGAAAGCCTGTTAAAAGCGTGTTAGCATCAACATTAGAAAATATTTTTAACATTTGCTTTGAAAACTTCATTCATTTTTAATTAATTTTGAAAAAATTGCTAAAACCTTCTTCTAAACTTTTAAGGTTCTAAAAAATCCGGGTCATTTCTTAGTTTCCCCAAGCAAAGCTTCGAGCTTCCCCCATACTTCATCTGCTTCGAGTTGTTCTTGCGAGAGACTCGAGCATGAACCCGAGCGTTTGTTTTCTTCCCCAATGTTTCAACCATCCAGACACAATCATGACTGCGTGCACGTGCACGACCACCAAATTGATGATCGATCATCACCGACCCCCTCACCAATTCACTGACGACGTCGTTGTCCCTTCCAAACACCCAAATCATCGGAATATATTGAGAATCAAAATCGAACAAAATCGAGCTTCCACTGGAATCAACTCGATCACCTAAAACCCCTTCGTTTCACCGCCTCTGGCCGCCGTAGACCACGACCACAGATTCGCCAAAACCCCCTCTCCTTATTCCATGACTAACCTTACTTAATACAACGTGATAGGGGGTTCTCGCTTCGCGTTTGGTGGCAAACGGGAGACTCTTACCCTTACATGTCCCCGAGGAGGGGTTGGCTAACCGGTTGGTTGAGTGTCGAAAGGCTGGCCGTAAAAGCAAGGTCAGGGTACCAATGTGAGCTACGGGAGGGCTGGGATGGTTGAAAAGCCTACCAGTAGAGAGTGGCCGCTGTTGATGGTTGAAAAGCCTAGACCATCATATATGGATCGGAAGAATGGTTAGTTATGCTGTTTGGACTGACTAATGTGCTAGCTTTCTTTGTGCATTTGATGAACTGAGTTGTTTGAGAGCACTTAGATAGGTTCGTATTGGTTTTCATAGATGATATTTTGATATACTCTAAGGATGAAATAAAGAATGAAGTTCATCTTAATGTGGTGCATGAGACATTGAGGCAACATCAGCTGAAGGTGAAGTTTTCGAAGTGTCATTTTTGGAAGAAGGAAGTGAAGTTTCTTGGTCATGTAGTCTCAGAGAAAGGGTTGTTTGTATTTCCGAATAAGATTAAAGCAGTGAACAATTGGAAGGGACCTGAGACAGTAACCAAGATAAAGATTTTCCTTAGAATAACTGGATACTAATGGAGATTCATTAAGGATTTCTCATGGATAGCAGCATCAATGACCAAGCTAATGAGAAAGGATGCGAAATTTATGTGGACCGATAAGTGTAAGGAAGCATTCTAGAGTTTGAAATACTTATTGACCCATTTACCTGTTTTGGTTGTTCCATATGGTAATCAGGATTTGGTGGTTTATATAGATGCTTGTGGAATAAGATTAGGAGCTGTGCTGATGCAGGGTGGTAAACTGATTGCCTATGCTTCTAAATAGCTTGACTACATAAGGTCAGATATTTGATGCATTATTTGGAGTTGGCTGTAGAGATTTTTGTATTGAAGGTGTGTAGACATTACCTTTTGGGAGAGAGGTTTGAGTTATATACATATCATAAGCCATTGAAGTATGTGTTCTCTTAGGAGTTGAACATGAGACATCAGAGGTGGTTAGAGTTTATAGTCGCTTATCATTTTGGGATTGAGTACACACCAGGGAAAGGCAACAAGGTTGCAAATGCACTTAGTAGGAAACATCAGAATGCGGTGTTAGAAATGATAGCCGAGTGGAAAGATTTAGAAGCATTGTTAGATTGTAGAGTGCGGTGGAGATCTGCAGCAGGGACTACCAGAGAAACCATAGTGTTATCTTGTTTGGAAGTTCGACCAGTGAGATCGAAAGGATAGCTTCTAAATGGGAGGAGGATCATGTATTAGCTGAACGGATCAGGAAGTTGAGAAATGGAAATGATAGCAATGACTTGAAGGACTTTAGTCTTGATCAAAATAGTGGTTGAGAAAGAAAGGAAGATTATGTGTTTCGACTGTAGGAAACATAAAGAAGTTTTAAAGGAATGCCATTGTTCGAAGTTCACTATTCATCCGAAAGGAAATAAGATGTATCAGAATATGAAGAGAAGTTTCTTCTGGGAATGTATGAAGTGAGATATTGGCTTATGTGTAAAGGAGTGCTTGAATTGCCAACAGAAGCGAAGTGGATTGCTTCGGTTGTTAGACATTCTAGTATGGAAATATTATTCTATTTCTATGGACTTTATAGACGAGTTGCCAATGTCAAACAGAGGAAATGAAAGTATATAGGTCATAGTGGACAGATTAACCAAGAGTGCACATTTCATTCTAGTTAAATCAACCGGCATGGCACTTGTTTTAGTGAAGTTGTTCATGAAGAATGTGGTTAGACAGCAAGGAATTCCTAGTAGTATAGTAAATGACGGAGATTTCTTTTTCACTAGAGAGTTATGGAAGAGTCTATAAAAAGTTTTGGAAACCAAGCTCAAGATGAGTACTGCTTACCATTCCCAGATAGATGGGCAAATGAAAAGAGTTGACAAAATCTTGGAGGATTTGTGAAGAGCTTATGTTCTAGATTTCGGGGGATCATGAGAAGGCCATCAGCATTTAGTCGACTTTTTGTACAACAACAATTACCAGACTAATGATGATAAATGGCACCATTTGAAGCTTTGTATGAAAGGCCAAGCCAATCTCTCATTTGTTGGTTAGAGACCGGGGATAGGTTGGTTCTTGGTCCAGATTTAGCTAGAGAAGTTGCAGAAAAGATTGAGGTCATTCGGGCTAGAATGAAGAAGGCAAAGTCTAGGCAGAAGAGATATATAGATAAGAGATGGAAATGTTAAAATTCTCAGTTGAAGATCAGTTATTTACTAAGATGTCGCCGATGAAGGGTGTGATTAGATTAGGAAGATTAAGGAAGTTGGCATCGAGGTTCATTGAACCTTTTCCTATTGTGGAGAGGATCGAGAAACTCGCATATAGTGTTGAGTTACCGAGCAGTTTGGCAGGAGTCCGCAATGTTTTTCATGCTTCTTATCTTAGAAAGTGCGTTAGAGATCCGAAAACCGCTATTGCACCGACTGTGCTAGATGACTTACTAGTAGAACCAGACTTGACTACAGTTAGAAAGCCAGTTTGTATAGTTCCAAGAGATGAAAAGAGGCTTAGAACCAAGACGGTCAAATTAGTCAAGGTCCAATGGAGTGACGATGACAATGACTATGCTTGGGAGGTTGAGAGCAGGATTAGAGATGCTTATCCTGACTTGTTTGATGGTATGTTTTACTTCTTTGTTTGATTTGTGTGTACCTTATCGCAATTTCGAGGTCCAAATTCTTTAAGGAGGGGAGTCTGTAACATCCCATATTTTTTATAATATTATTTAGGTGATTTAATTAGATAGATTAAATAAAATAATGTGTTGATAAAGATTGAGATTGAATTATAATTAAGGGGTAGTTGTGCCTTTTAAAATTAAAAGAAGAGTTAACATGATACTTATGAGGGGTAAAATAGGAAAGAGACCATTCCTATATCCTTAAACACTCTTGGTCGTGTATCTCATATGCGTTCATATTCATTTTTAATATTTTAAAACCAAAGGTCGGCCACCATTAACAAGAGCTAGAGAAAGAAAGAGAAAGGGGAAGCTTAATCAACATCATATTCATTGAGATCTCATATCCTTAATCTCTAACGCTAAGATGAATAATGTTTACATCTCTCATTTGATTTTTTTTCCATTTTAAGGAGAAATCCAAAATGTTTTTCCATGTTTTTGAATGATGGAATGATTATATATATTTGTTAATGATTTAATACATCTTCATATTGATTTTATGATATGTTTTAAGGTAAAAACCTATTAAATGACATCTAAATGCCTTGCGAATTTTTATATAGACCAAAAATTATATTTGGAGATGGGTTTCAATTTTCTGAATTTTCATGGGTTTTATATGAATTTTCGAGTAAAGAAAATGTTACTTTAGGTTATAAATTATTTATGGTTAAATAATAAAAGGTTTGGGTCTGAAATTTTTATAGGTTAGAAACATATTAAAAGAGATATTCTAGAATTTATGTAGAATTTTCCTAAGTGTTTTAGTTGATATATAAAATAATTTAAGGTATGAGACTTAAATGTTTTATATATTTTAAAAGGAGAAAGGGCCCTTTGCAAATAAATCAAATTTGTTATTTCTGAAAATTGGCAGTACTTTTGAAAAGATAAAATGGCAACCAATCAAATTTAGACAAACAAGGCAGGTTAGGCACAAAAGAAATAGTTTAAAAGGACAAATAAACAGGTTTTTCACCGTTTCAATGCTTTTGGCACTAGGTTTTACCTCTCTACCTTCACCTCCGATGCAGTCGACACCAATGCACATAGTATCAGGGAACAAGTATGTAGTGAATTGGATGTGGGCAGAAGGTATAGGGTCAAAACAAGGGGTTCCGCAGGGGTTGAGGCTTTGCTTTGATTTTAAAGGAAAATACGCATGCTTGCTTTCGACTAAGAGGCATTCAACTTGATTAGCTTTAGACTAGGTCAAATGGTTTTATAGGAAATGGTTTTGATTGGGTTACACCCTTGTTTTTAAATGATTTTTTTCGACTAAGTCGAAACCTTTTGCTGCTGCCTTTGTACCTTTCAACCCAAAGGGTTTCAGAGGGGCTGTTTTGTTTTCTAAAAACTTTACCACTTCTCCAATGCTTTTGAAGGAATGGTTTCGACATCACCATTTCTTTACTTACGAATGTTTTCGAAATGTAGGATTTCGATTTAAATGGTTCAATTAACCATTTTACTCAATTGAAGTATAACCCAAATGGTTTTGAAAGAGTGGTTTATGAATGATTTCAAATGGTGTTTTTCACATGCTCTAAATTGAACCTAAGTGCTTTCGAAAGGTTTATGTTTATCAATGTTTGATGATTTCAAAAAGTTTTAAGGAAGATTTTGAAGGGGTGGTTCCCCAATGGTTTCGAAGGAGTTGAAAGTTTTTTTTTGTTTCGAAAGGATTAAAGGAAAAAAATTCCAAGGTTTTTGAAAGGTAATGTTTGAAGGTTTAAAAAAGAAGGACGCCTAAGGTTTTAAAGCTTTTGAAAGGAAGGTTTTCCAATGATTTCAAAAGGGTTTTGAGAATAGTCGAATGGAAGGTTTTGGCTTTTCGGCCTAGATAAAAGAAAGGGTTTTACTTGGATTAGAAAGGGGTACTTTCAACGATTTCGAAAGGGTACTTTCAATATATTCAAAAGAGGGGCTTCCAAAGATTTAAAGGTTTTCATCAACTAAGATTAGAGTAAAGTATATATAACATGGCAAGATGACTTTGGATAAAGAAAAGGGATTATATATTTTCTTTATTTGGATTTGATTTAAAGGTTTTAAATCATTTTAAAAAGGCTTTCAAGGAAAATTTTGGTAATGGATCCCAGAGTAAATGACCCAGATATTATAATGCCAGATGAGACTGGTATAAGGTCGCGCCCTATGCATCAGCTATTAGCCCGAGCTAATTTTGTTCAAAAATTCCAGTATGTAGGGCTTTGTCACATGTAAGTCTAGAGTCTAAAATTATGAATACACGTAGAAAGGAATATATGTTTGTATATAGATAGTTATTGGTGAGCCTGCAAAAACCATTAGGGACAGGTGACCTTGGGAGATGATAAGTTATGGACAGAGCACCAAGAAAAGAAGTATTTAACAGATAGTTATGGATAGGCCGTCCAAAATAGGAGTGTCTGACAAATGTTAGATAAAATTTGATATTGTCTAGTAGGCCCGAGTCAGCATAAGGTTAATAGTTAGCCAAACAAAACTAAAGCGTATGAATAGATAGTTCATTTATTTCCTGATATATATATATATATATATATATATATATATATATATATATTTGCATAATGATGCTTTATAGATTTTAACCAGTTTTTGTTGCAGAAAAAGATCCGCAAAAGATATATTTTAAAGGAATATTAGTGAGGGGAAACCCATTTCGCTAAGCGGCATGGTCTCACTTAACGTAAAATAGTAGAGATGAACAGTATTATTCACACTAGGATTTATGTCTGACTCAAAGTTTTTGTTTCTCCTTAAAATCTCGGGTGCTGAAAATTGATTTGAGTAGGCTGAGGGTTGAGGTTTTTAGGGTTTTTTTGGCGAACAATGCTTCTGGAGACGAGCAGGTGGCTGTCGGATTGCTAATTAGGAGTTGATGTTTATTTTGTTTATTTGATTTTGTATTAGGTCAGATATAACTATATTTCTCGGATCAACTAAGGGGGCATCGTCGCTTTTGGCGTATTATTGTATAATTATAATTAATCATCGCCTATGAAATGATTATAGGATTATGTAACATGGTTATGAATTATTGTTTTGAAATGTAATCAGCAAAATAATGTTCTAAAATCTGTGATTTGTTCATATTCATGTGCTTCTTATATTATGGATACAATTAACATTACTGTATTTTGCCACTAGAAGTTAATACTATAGAGGACTACACTATCTATAGCGCTTAGCTTTTGACCTCCCGATACTGGATGTTACAGCTCCTAGGTCCATATTAATAGGGCTCGGCAAGTGATAGGCCTCGACGCCCATTAGCTTCGGCATTAGCAGCATCATTAGTCATCAACGTTGATAGTCTATCAGCTTTGACATTAACAACGTCGTCGAACAGCAAAGCCGAAATTCTTGTATTCACATAGCTAAACTTCAGCACTGATGCAATAAGGTCGACTCTCGACATCTCTAAACTCAGCGTTGATAGTTCCTTCTTCAACAATCAACTTTTATTAACATCGATGAAAGGTGGCATTAGACGGCAGTGACGTTGATGACCCACAACACTAATGCATACTAAATGCAGTATTAACTACTATTGTGGATATTGATGACGATAGTCGTTAACATTGCATATGTAGATGCATGGTGTCTACCAAGCATGTTCGTAAGAGTCGATGTTGTACTAGAATTGATCCTCATCAACATTTATAACTTGTATTTCTCTTTACAAGGCAGTTTCGATAAGCAGCGATGTTGGGATGGAGAACACCATCGGTACTTAACAACTCTGATCAATAGTATCATTAAGAATGGTTAACTTTGGCAACGTCGGCATTGATAAGATATGACTTCGTTCAGCATGGCTTCGGAAATCATGAGTCTCGATGTCAATAATAACATTATTTGCCAGTTGTCATGACTCATGGAAGACGACATTCACACTTCATAGTTCTAGGCTTTATCGAATATCTTTGATACTATTATCTTGAATATCTTCGACAATGATGATTGTAGAATTAGGTTAATGAGACTCCACTAGAATTATGGGCTTATAGGATGGCATATAATTCTGCAGTTGAGCGCTTACCCTCCGGATTGGCATACTAATCAGAGGGATAATCCAAATAGAACTAAAAGTCCCTTCTTATCGTAAAGGCATTTCGAACCAAAGGTGAACGAAGATCTCATGCTTGAATCTCTCGACTTGGTTGATGAAAAAAGTGAAGAAATCGAATTAAAAGTTGCTACCTACCAAGAAAAGGTAGTGTGATACCTTAATGCCATGGTTTGCAACTGTAATTTTGTGATAGGGGATCTCATTCTTAATTGAGTTCTTCCAACTATGGGGGCACTTGGTCTAAACTAGGAAGGATCCTATGCAATTGATCAAAAGCTTGGAGACAGAACTTTCAAGATATTAACCGTTGATGGAATCTTGATCCTGCATGCTTTGAACATTGACCTACTCCGACACTACTACACTTAGTTTCTCTTCATTTGCTTTTACAAATAAGCCACCGAAGGATACCGGAGCCTTGTAAAGAGGTAGGAATTGATAATTGTTTTATTCATGAATAAAGTCGGCTTCTTGAACCAATGAAATCGTAATCTTTTAAGCAATAATTATGTGTGCAAGTAACAGTACAGTTGAGAAAATACAACTTCATCCACGAATAGTGGACGGAGAATGTGGACTCAACCGTCAGGTCGATAAGGAAAATCAATCCCCAAATTTTGAGGATCGTCATTGCATGGAGATAGTGTGATATCCCGGAATTTCGAGGAATTTAAAATGTGATAATCTTCTTAATAAATTAATTTAAAATTGATAAAATTGTTATTTTCAAATATAAATAACCAAAAAAATTAATAACAAGATAATTTTAAATAAGTTACAAATGGATTCTTAATAGAATAATTATTTGCAAATTTAATTGATAATGTTTTATAAATAGATTTTTAAATGAAATAATTATTTTCAAATATATTTGGTGTTGATTTATAAATGAATTCTAAAATAGAATTATTATTTTTGAGTTAATAAGGAGTTTATATATATAATTAAGATTAATTTTAAAATAGATTTTTTTAAATAAAGTTATTATCTTTCAAAAGTAATAATGTGTTTGTTTATAATTAAAATATATATATTTGAATTGATTTTGAATTTGAGTTGCATTTAGATTTAAATATGTATTTAAAAGTGTATATATATCTTGAAATTATTTTGATATAAAATATATGAATAAGTTTTATTTAAAATAAGATTTATTTCCTTAAAAAGAATTTATTAAGAAAGGTTTATTAAATTGTAAAATAAATACAAAAAGGTTTATGTTAACATTTTAAAATGGATTAAAAATATTTTATATGATTTTATTTAAAATATAATTGGTTTATACTTTATTTTCTTTTAAAGAATTTATTTATATAAATTTTAGAAGCATTTATTAATTTACAAATGTATTTATTTACTAGGAAAATTAATTTAAAAAGCTTTTTAAAATCTTTTAAAGATAAATAAAAATGAAGTATTACAAGTGTTAGGATAATAAAGCTTACAAAAAAACTTGTAAGATAATTAAAATTGGTAATGACAAGTGTTAATAATTGAGACAAGTGGCAAAATTAATTTTTATTTTCCTTAATTTCAAATAAATCCTAAATCCACATTATATAAACTCATCTCTTCTTTTTCTCATATCTTTTTCTTATTTCATTTCTAAGAAACTCAACCATGTTCAACTCTTCACAAATCTGAAAACTATTTTTTCCAAACCAGAAATTCTTTTGCATTAAAACCTGAAACTAAACCAAAGCACTGAAAAAGGCCTCCCCAAACAAATCAGTAAATCACTCCCTCAAACCAAAATTAAATCCTATGAACTGCTACATTTTCAAAGATACAATCTGGAATCAATGCAAGCTCTAGTTCAAAAACCTTTTTCTCAAATCTACAGCCTTCTCAAACCAAAACAAATGCAATCCTGTAATCACCTCCTCAAAACAAATCAAGACTGTAACATTTCCAAACTCTGTAAACTGTTTTGTAAAACTGTTTGCAAAACTATTCAAGAATCTGTAAAACTGTTTTATCCTTAAGCAAACTCAGTAAACTTTCTTTTTAAATCTGTAAGAAAAGATCTTCAAATACAAACCTATAAACTCCTCAAACTCAAGCATCAAAATAGTAAGCAAGCCTGTAGTAGATTTTTAAATGCAGCCAGAAAGTTCAATGATAAGCAATCCTCTCAAGCAAAATTATGAAGTTACAGGGTTTAAATCAAAAGCTTTTCAGTTATAAAAAGAGATTAGCAAATTCAGTGCTCAAAGCTTTCCAGCTTCAAAGAAAATCCAAGCAATTCTAAGCATTCAGGTCTCTGCTTTTAAAATCTGGTGAGTAAACAAATTGAATTAAAATCTAAGTAAATTTATATCTGATTGCTTGTGAAGTTTGAGATAAATTATGCTCGATTGTGCATATATATGAGTTATCTTTGTGATTTGAATGTTGTGACCGTGCATGTCTGTTGCATTTAAAAGTATCTCTGTTATTGATTCAGAAAGTAAAGTTTGATAAAAAAATCCAAATCTTATCATCTAATCTGTTAGGGTTAGAGATCCAAACATTTTATGTTTGTTAAATCATGAGTTTAAGTTTAAAATTTACTTAAAGCAATATAGGTTTGAATTTTACCTGGAACCAAGAAATGCAGTGGCAAATTCTAAAATGCATGATAAATCAAATGTTATAATTTGATAATCTAATCTCATAACTTGGATCTATTTAGAAAATGAAGATTTTTAAAACAAAAATTCAGATTTTTAGTAATAGGATATAAGAGCATTTCAATGTTGATTGGATTTGAGTTTCTGAGTAATTTTTGATGGCCTAATGGTCTAGGGTGGTCGGGGCTTTGTCAGGTGGTGAAGGACTGTGCAGTGAGGTGAGGAAAAATGAAAGATGGGGTGTTTGATCATTGGGGTGTCGGTGGCAAAGCAAATGGGTTTCTAAACCTAGTTTTGGTCGTGCTGGAAGATTGGGTTTCTTCATTTTCTTTGGTGCATCGAGAGGCTTGGAATTTTAGGAAGTGGTAGCTTGTGGTGTCGACATGGCGTAGCCGGAGGGGTAGCAACTCCGATGATCGGAGTAGTGGTTGCGTGAAAATTTCCTAGCAGTGTTACTTGTTGCGGTTTCATCTTCCATGCTCGATTTTGATTTGAGAATCGTGAGTGTGTTTGGATGATCGAGCGTTGATGTTGAGGTGATGGATGGTGTGTCGACGTCACCGGAGGTGATCATCGGCGTCGGTGTTGATTGTGCAGGTGCACAGGGGAGATTTTGGTTGTCTGTTGTTTAGATTGGTTTTTGCTCGAAGGAGATACTGAGTGTTGGGGAAGGGACTCGGGTTCATACTCGAATGATTTTTAGGGGTTTTGCCTGTAAGTTTTAAAACTTAAATTTAAACTGTTTAAATAAAATAAAAATGGGAGGAAGGGGATTTACTCGGGGGTAGACCCGAGTGATTTTCGAGTGTGACTTGAAGCAGTAGAGTGATAAGCAGTTTTAAAAAAAGTTCGAATCAAATTGTTTTCGAAATTTAAATTTAAATCTAGTTTAAAGCTTCTTGTTTAAAACTTTCCCTTTTCTAAATTGTTTTCTTTAACTATTAATTAAGAAGTTTTGAAAACTGGATTGATTTAAATTTTGTGAAATCTAAAGTGATTTTAAAACATTAATTTAAAGTGAAAAGTTTAAGATTTTACAAAAGTAAGTTTTAAAAATACAAACAAGCAAGTTAAGTTTTGTTAACTTTAAAATTTTCAAGTTAAATGATTATTTGTTCTAAAAACTTAATTAACAATGTAATTAAGTAAAGGTAATTATAATGTTTTAGAAATGTTAATTGTAATTATGGAATTTATAAGATAATGTTTTATCTTAAAATGATATGGTTAAATGTCTTGAAATTAATTATTTTAATAAGAGAATTAGTTATAATTAATCAATTTGATTTATTAATTATAAAGGATTAATTAAGTAATTAACTAAGAATAATTAATTGGTTTAATTAATAATTAAATAAAGGTTATTATTTAATTAATTAAGTTTAATTAATTGTAATTAAGAATTATTAATTAAAGGTTGTTAATTAATGATCAAAGATTAATTAATTGAGTAATTAAGTAATTAAGAATGAATTAATCAAGTGATTAAGATTTAATCAATTTGTAATTAGAGAGTTGTTAATTAAGTAATTAGAGGTTACTTAATTAATATTTAAGATGTACTTAATTTGTAATTAAGTTTTAATAATTAATAATTAAGTTTTATTAATTAATACTTAAAGGATGATTAATCTATAATTAAATATTGATAATTGATTAATCAAAAAGTTGATTAAGGATTAATCAGAGGGTAATTAAGGATTTATCAAAGGTGACTAAGGATTAATCAAAGGTATTTAAATATTAATCAATGTTAATTAAGGAATGATTAATTGATAATTATGGATTAATTAATTTGTAATTAAGGTTGTTAATTAATAATTAAGTTTATTAATTAATAATTAAGGGATAATTAATTAGTTATCAATGATTAATTAATTATAAGATTCATTATGGATTACTTAATTTGTATTAAGAGATATTGATTAATAATTAAGGTTATTAATTAATAGTTAATGGGTAATTAATCAGTTAATTAAAGGTTAACTAATTGATTGTAAAGGTAATTAATAATTAATTACTTTGTATTGAAGGAGATTAATTAATAATTAAGGATTATTAATCGATAATTAAAAGATAATTAATCTATGATCAGAGATTAATTGATTTATGGATAAAGTAATTAAGGATAATTAATCAAGGGTGATTAATTAAGAGGATGATTGATTTAAGTGATGATAAATTAATTTGATTTAGTTAATTAATAATTGTTTGAACAGGATTAGGTGATTAATTCTTAAGTAATTAATTTAAGGTGATTAAATTAATTATAACATGGATTAATAATTCATGTTTATGGATGATTGTTTGTGTAGAATATCTGTATTGGATGATATCTATTGGATTATATGTTGTGATATTCTGTGATATGATATTGGATATATCAGTGATAAATGTGTGATATTTATATATGTTAAATGCTATGTGAATTCAAGTATTGAATTGAATTGAAATGAATGGTTTTAAACTTTAAAACAACTTGGCCCTAAAAGATGGCATTTTGGATTTCGATGAGACCGGGATCGGGTTTCCAAATTTGGATATCCGAAAACCACATCGATCCAAATTAAGCATTAGGTCGTGAATCTCAAGTGAAGATGAGGATTCAGAGTGCAAGGGTTATCGTAGTTAACTCTGAGGGTGATTCCAAAATGAGTGTAACGAGATAATGCCTTCGGTTTCGTTTGAACCCGGAACGAACTTGTATGGACTGAATGCTTTCAAAACATCATCAGGTGGACGATGAGCATTCTAAGATAGATGTGTTCTATAAAGGTAATCGTAGCCTCAAGTCGCATCAACCGGGAATGGCTAAAACAGGGGAGGTGCAGCAAGGCTAAGTGGGTCATGCCCAAGTAGGATGAGATTTACCCCTGTCTAGATGTCCCTTTTTATTCGGCTGTGTGGGCATTTGGATCTGCAGCCAACTGCGGGGTTGTCTTGTTCGGAACTATTCAGTAAGGAATGGTTCCGGCCTTGTGTTGCAGGGGATTTAGGGTGGATCCTCGGTACGTTGATCTAGGCCACGTACTGTGACGGGCGATACCCCAGTAGCCCTGCCATTGATGGAAACCCATTTTCCCTACGAGACCCTACGGATTTGATTGTATTACCCACTTTTGTGGCTAGTAGCAGGAATTTAATAGATGTAACAATTTCGGTTATTTTCTATTTACTTGAAAACCCTAGACCTATTATAATATCACTGGATTTCCTATCAAATGTTTTGGTTAGCGTAAGGTAAAAACTTACCCATGTTTATGTGTAGGAAGTCTGACGTGGTACCTTTTGTTTTCAAAGGTTTTTCAAAGTTAAGCAACCTTAACCTATTACTCACACCAGACCCATGTCTGACCTAGAGTTTATTTCTGTTTTTCTTAAACTCTTGGGTACTCAAATTTTTACGACTAGCCAAGGGATTCAGGTTAGCTTTGTCGAATTATGGAGGAGCAATGGAGCAGGAGGCTTCAGCGTTGTAGATATTAATAGTAGTTCGCTGTGTTGATATCTGTATTGTGTATTGAGTCGTATAACTAGATAGGCATTTATTACTGTCTAGTATGTGATGTATAATCTGTGTAACTCTGATAATTGTTGTATATTATGTAATACTTACGTTATAAATATAATTTATTCGTTCCGCTGTTGAGATTCTGATGTTGTTGTTCTTACTTCTCTTTCTTTTTCTTCTTCTATCCTCTTTCTTTCTTATTGATGATGCATCTTTCTGTGGAATGAAAGGACGGGTCGTCACAGATAGGCAACGTTGAGAAGGTCTAGCCATCGAGTCAACAAGGAAAATCGATTCAAACCGTGGGGTCGACAGGGAAAATCAACCCTTGACCTTTTGAGAATCGACTGTTCCCAGATGTATGCAATATTGGGAAGGTCTAAACCGCCAAGCAGACGGGGGAAAATAGACTCAAACCATCAGGTCGATAGGGAAAATTAACCCTAACCTTTTGAGAACCAGCATTATTCGGATATAAGCAACAAAGCCATTGGGTCGACGAGGAAAATCGAGTCAAACCACCGGATTAAGAGAAAAATGAATCAAACTACTGGGCCGACAGGTTAAATCAACCCAAGCCTTTTAAATTCAGTGTTGTTTGGAGGTAAACGAAGTCAAGAAGGCTTACTCACTCCTAGGTCGATCAGATAATTTTACCACCTTATTGAGGAATCGGGTATTACCCGGAGGTAGGCAACATTAAAGGAGTAATTCTTGGAATTAAACCACTATGTGCTGGTTTTTCAGAAGTAGAAACTAGTAAACAATCGGATTTCCAACTATGAACTTAGAAAAATTCAAACGCAGCCTGGAATTAGGCAGCATCAAGAAAATAATACTTTGAATCAAGTCATAAAATCACCGGTTCCTAGAGGTAAGAGCTGGTACATGAATGGGATTTTTGACGACAACAATAGCAATAAGGAGGGACATGCTTGGCTGAGGATAAGTAAGCATGGTCATAAAGGCTCGAAAACTAGAATTTATCAAGGTTTCTCGATCCAGGGGTAGGATTGGAAAAGTGAGCTTGAATTTGGGGCAATTGAAAGTTTTACCCAATGCTATTAACTTATAAATACCCAGAGTCTGGCATTTGGAGTAATAAATCCCATGAACAGAGATATGTACACACAAAACTGGTCGAAAGGAACACGATTAGGCACTGACAGGAATAACCACATTGTTGGTTAAATGACAGTTCTGTTTTGCTGAATTAAGAATTTGGTAAACAACGCTACATAATAGGATATGACTGAAGCAATTGTAGGAATACTATATATGCATAAAATTGAAGAAAATAAGCACATTGCAAGAAACATATGTGTATATGTGTGTATAATTGCAATGCAAGCAATTATATTATATACATAGGTAGAAATATATTGGCAAGCACAGTACAATACATAAAGGTGTGGAAAAGTAAACAAGAGAAAGATTACAAGACAAAAGTCAATCTTTATTTACCATAACTTTTATATACATCATGCTGCAGGGGCCGCTCCCGCACAAACATAGCTTATTTGACACGAAGAAAAACAAAATATAGACCAGACAACATAAAAACAAAAACAACATACCACATTGACAATTTCCAAGCATCTTTTACTTCTTCCCTCTCCTGCTTCCTCTACCACCGAAACTGCCAGGGCGCTATTTGCATTTCTTTTAATCTTTAATCACCCTTCTTGGGGAAGTGCTTCCCTTTGAATGGGTAGACTTTTCATGGGTAGAATCTTCACTAGTTGCGGTATGTGGGACGTCATACTTAACGACATGAGATTTATTGGGCTTGGTCTTAGGAGGACTAATCTTAAGTACATGAAGCTTAGAGGTAGGGCTTGTCGGGGTAGAACTGGTGGGCTTCGTGGTGCGAGGCTCAATTTTCACCTTGACCTTATCGAAATCAGCCCTTCACCTCTCTTTCATAATGATAGGGTCAGTCGAGGCTGAAGCATTGACAATCTTGACTTCATCTTCTTGGGACATGAAAATGTCTTCCAGTCCTTTCAAGTCTGCAATCTTCTAGGAATCAAAACCAGACCTAGAGCTGGAGAGTGGGACTGGAGCTACAAGTCCTATGGAAACAAAAGTCGACGCGGTGAAGATTGCCTTAATACCTGGGCCTGAGTTGGTGGTTGTGGAGGAGGAAGGTGCAGTTGACCTACAAGTTGGAAAAATAAAGGATAAATTTTAATGACAAATTCACGAGTAAACTAAAGCTTCTCAAAGACTAGTGAAGCAAGAGATATACCTGAGCTCAAGCTTTGATCCTTGAAAGAAATCATGAATTCTCCCTCTTTAGTCCCATGCTCCTCCGTTGGACTAATGGAGGAAGGAATATAAGGCTCGTGGGAAGCAATTGCAATAGAAATTGAAGTCACATTGGCAGTTTCGGAGCTAACCCCCATGGAAGTAGGAATAATTATCTTCGACTCACCAGATTTTGGAGTGGACACTACATGCTGACCCGTTGAGCTTAGGCCAGTAGGAGCCTTAGTGGAGGCAGTGGCATCTTTTCAATAAGTAGTTCCTTCCTTATAGCAAGTGATTCTATGTCCTCGGCATCAAGGTATATAGCCATAAATTCTTCCTCCGAACGATTATTTCCACTCCACGAGGCGCGGCATAACACTTCTGCCCAAGCACAGATGAGAGTTTCAAGACAGTCATTGCCCAACCACTATATATTTTTATTCATGATGGCTCTAACATAAAAGTGTAGGAGATTGTCATTCAGCTCGTCTCTCTCAATGGCCATTGCCTCTTGAAATTCTTTATGCTCATGTTGAGAAACTGCAAGCTCAATATCGTTGGTAGTTTTTCACTTAATATGTGCTCCAAATCATCGGCCAACCTCTACTTCTCTTCGCGGAGCTTAATATTTCCCTCTTGAATCCTTTCAAGCTTGGCTGCTTATTTTGAAATAGTCTGATCCCTGACTTGTTTAATTTCATCCCTTTAAGTAAGACTAAGGCCATTCTCTTTAACTTGCTTCTTCAATTCAACCCCATCTTCATGGGCAATCTTCAAGTTATTTTACGTCGTTATTTCTGCAGATCATGATCCGGTTTCATTTCTTCCCTCAAGCTGTCAGAATTGGCTTTTGCTTGAAGGGCTATGTCCTTCTCTCTTGTCCCCCTTATTGGGTCCTTCCTCGTCCCTTTAAGATCCTATCATATGTCGCCTTCATAGAATCGAAAGACTGAATAATATAGTTTATTCTTCACATTAGGGAGGACTTGGCATAGTTTTTTCCACTTGTAACCTTGATTGATGTGCTTTTGGACATAATGAACATCTTGATCCCCCACTTCCTTTAAAACATCATCGATGTCCTGATCAAACTTCATGTTGTGCAAAATGAGCTTAGCAAATGCAGCATGTAAGTATGGAGGACTAGCTGGAAGGGTAAATGATTGAGTAGAGCCCTTCTTGGAAATAAGTTGAATTGTTGTAGTTAGAGAGTGCGAAGAGGAACTTGTTGTTGTGAAGAAGTTTGAGCTTCGAAATGGGGTAGAATAGCACCAGAGAAAGGCCACAATGACCAGAAGATTGTCTTTGGCGTTTGGCAGGTTTAGAGGACAAATTGTCTTCCATCTCTCTTCTTTCTTTCCTTTTCTTTTTCTTTCTCCCCCTCTCTGTCGGCCTTGAGGGAATCGGCAGCTTCATGCCCCTTCCTTCTATGCCATTTTTCGTCAGTCTCAGAATGACTTTCATATCTAGAGCGAGGTGTATATAGATTAGGGGCCTGGCTACAATACTCACTAGCATTGCATGAGAGCCTTTGATATAGATCGTGACACATGGAACCTTAAACAAAGGGAAAATGGTATAACTGTCAGAAATTTAGAACACAAATGAATTCAAGAATGCTTGTCCATAATTCTAGTAATGTGTGTGGTCTCAATGACTCCCTTAAAAACTCCACAGACCATATCGGCAAGGAATTAAATATAGGATTTTGCTAACTTCATCTATGAGTCCCATGATGGGAGGCTAAAGTTGGAACCTGCTTCATCGAGAAGAGAATCAATAGAGATATCAAAGTCACTTAGTCCGGTGAATACATAACTAAAAAGAAGGATAGAGGTATTATCTCTTTTGGGGGCCAATGTATTTTGTTCTCTATCCCTTTCAAAAGTTTTAATAGCAACATGCTCTTGATGGGGAAAGCTTGAAAGTTCAGGACTTTTGAAAGGTGTCTTACCGAATGAGTCTCCATCCTCTACACTAGCATGACGGTCGCTATGGCTATCACTATCACTGGAACCTTCATTCTCCTTTTCAACCATTGGTTCTTTACCCTTTCTTCTGACTCACTCGCTTTCTTCAGGGATCGACGCCATTCTGATTCCTTTGTTCCCTTCCCTCAGGAATCACCAATGGTAGGTCTATCAACTCCAATCTCAACAAGCTCCTGCACATGTAATGCACCCGAAGGACCTTCAACCTCACCCTATAAATTCTCATAAGAGCTACGAGTAGTACACATGGTTTGAGTAGGCATTCTGGACTTATTCGAAGAGTTTGAATCGGTAATGGCCATCCAACGTGGGGATAGCAAATCAAACCATAAGATATTCTTATTAGTTATGAGATAGAAAGTGGTGCACTGTTTGAATGCAACCTCTCCTAAACTTTTCAATGTATTAGCATGTTCGCTATGGAAATCTCGAGCAGGAAAGCTTGTGAAGAAAAAAATAGAAGTTAAAAGCTTGGAAAGAGAAAACCTAAGCATGGGAAAAAGTAAACGAAAGAGGCATACTTCCAAATAGTCAATGCCCGTTAAAGCTATATGGGCATCGGACAAAGAAGTACTCATTTTTAAAAGATGAGCAATTGTTATGAAGAGACTCAATGATTTTGCACCTAAACTAAGCCGCGATGATCATATAGCAAGGTGACTGCTGCCTTTGCTTGAAATGAAGGAGGTAGGAAAGTCCCTAGAAAGTTAGGGCCCAATTTAAGCGATTCATGAAGAAATTGTATAAAGAGCCCAGGAGAGCATAACCATTCGGATGAACTTGAGCCGGAGCTAACTCGAGCTCTCGTAAAACCATGCAAAGAAAATAGTTAAAAGGAGTCATGGCACCACCAAGGCACATATATTTGTTGCAAGCAGCGTATGTGCTCATTTGTCTATAGTAGAATACATTACCCTCAGAAATTCCATGTTGGTAACAGATATTCTGAAGCATTTTCAAGGAAAGGATGGACAACATTTGGTCGAGCAGATCGTTCAAAACCCTTTGTCTAATATACTCATTCAAAGGGGAGGTTGATTTTTTGGTGGAACCACTAGAATAATTACGCCTTGTAACTCAGCAGTAATCGAATTTCCGGGTCTAACAGGGATAAAGGGTGAAGTCTGAGCTATGAAGAACCTAGTTTTAGGAGCAGTAGACGTGCCCTCATTGAACTTGAAGTGCGGCAATTGACGAGTCATTCTAAACAATTAAACTTGATGTTAAACACAATTAGGTATGTTTTATTTTAAATAGTGAACCAGTGTGGCCAACGAGTATAATCAAAAGGTTGTCGACGTGTATTGACTATCGAATTTCGATCGTTGACCTTGGTAGGTGAAAATTTTAATCAATATAGTATGAGCCCAATGTCCGATATACTACAAATGAATTACCTTAGGTAGATAGCTCGCTTATGCTAGAAAACAAGCCACGTTGTACAATGAAACTATATATATAAACTTGTCCATTATCGTTGAATAACAAATAACAGGATCGCTATCCAAAACGACATGGAAGCTTTTCTTTATAGGAACATTGGAAGTGCAGCAATAGGGATGGTATAATGATGGAGTCATCTAGTATGACCATTCTCGAATGAGAACCATCATACCAGAATCCAAACAACAATATAGGGTAAGTTATCCATTAACAGGAGTTAGACAAAGATGAAGAGCCGAACTTACCATCAAAATGAGGTTTACATGACCTAGGCTAAACGCGAGCTCACTCTAGACTAAGAAAGCCCTAACTTTAACTATATCCCACCAAACAATAGTCGGCTGCACCATCATCACCATCACAATGCTAAGCATTGATCACCGACCTTAGTTTAATTCAAATCCTGAATTCAGTCGATGGATGACGCTTGAAAGGATCGGGTGTTGAGTGTTTGGAGATTCACTAGATTGATGACGATTCTAGTGTCTGGTGATGGTAACCTAGAGACGGTTGTGGCCAATTTGAGATCGATGGCGATGAATTCGATAGGTCAACGATGGTAATCGATGATAAGATACTGAAAGGTTTCGGTAAAGGATGCTCTCGGTAGGAAGGACTTGGTACGAGGAAAAAGGCTGAAGTGAAAAATGAAGGAGAAAATTTTCTCTAAGTCCAACTTTTATAACATTTAAGGAGGACGAAAGGTCTTGATTCAAGAGGTACCTCTCAATATTGAGAGGTATTTTCCCTTTAGAAACTTGCAGAAAGCACAACAAATAAGGATCATGTTCATCTAATATGTAGGATGATCTCCAAAGCATAGATCTTGCCCTTAGCACGAGGGAATAGAATTATGTCTATGCGAAGCAGTTAAAGGAAAATTCACCAAATAAAAGAAATGTTTTAAGGAAATACCTAGATGACCAATTGGATTCACTAGGTAGCAAATCAAAACTCATCTCGACCTAGAGCACTTTATTTTCAGCTAAACTATACTGTGGGGGAAAGTGTTAACCGAATTTTTAACCAAGCAGAATTCAATCAAAAGTAAAATGTCAAAACGAAGACGAAATGACTCAAGAACTTAGAAAAACAATCAGAACAAGAAAAGAATAGGACTTGAGAAATTACATTAGTTTTGGTGCTTTCTCTTGTCTGAGCCTTTATCAACTCCATAAACTTCATATACTCATCCAACTAGTCGTCATCAAGTGCTTTTCTCAGAGAATGGATAAGCAATTCCAAGAACAGATGAGAAGAAAGCAAAGAAAGTAGGATAATATAAGTGTTATCAAAGGAATCATCATAGTCGGCTCAAACTCTATGAAAAAAGGATGGGATACAAAGAATCAAATATAGGAGAGTAAAGTAAATAAGAAGGGGAAGAATTAACAAGTACAAACCTCTCATCATCGAAAGGTCCATATCAATTATTGGGGGCATGCACTCCTGTGGGCTCATAGGCTAGCATCTGAACCTTGTTTAACTTGACCCTATAGATCTGGAGAGTTGTTTCTATATAAATACAAGCAATATAGCAACTAAAAATGGGGCATGGACTCTGCTCCTTCTTCATCCCCTATTTCTCCCTTACGATAGTCACCAGGTAGATACTTTTAGTAGTTCCAAGCTTAGGAGCCTGTCAATCCCATGTACTAGTGATTTTGATTCTCTTCAAATCCATAATCAATAAAATTATAAAGTGAACGTAGGCCAGAGATTACCGAACCACTATAAAAACCTAGTGTCCTCTACTTTTTTATGCTTTTCCGCTGCTTCTCCTAGATTTAATCCTATAACAGGTCATATTTGGGTGTTGTGCCATTTTTGGCATCAATATATGAGTTATTATATAGTCGGGGCACACTAAGTGGTATTGAAGATTGTCTGATGGGTGTCATGTTAGGTTTGGCTATTTTCTAATAGGTAGTCACTCTAGCGATGTTTTTATGTAGGTATTGTGGATGTGGATACTTGGACACCCATCGTTGTACTTAGAATGTAGTACACATTTATGATAATAGTAGAGTGGCATATTATGTTCGTTGTGTGCTAACTCATTTAGTTATAGGGGCAGATTAGGTTTAATTCATAACCCTTGTTCCTTACTATTTTCACTTGTATAGCATTTTGAGATTTCTTATCACTTGCATCATACTATTGTCTGGCTTAAGGTTTTATGCTTTTCTTTTTATTATCTCGGGTATTCTTAGATGAGTAGACAAGATGACGGGTCAAAGTGCTACAGGGTGGTAGTGTAGAGGATGAGAGGATGGAGCTTTTTCTTATTATATATGGATACATAAGCTTATTCTATTAGGTGACATGGTGGAGCCTAGGCAGTGTTCATCTATTATGTGTATAGAGACAGTTTAAGTTTATTGTCAGCTGTATAAACTTGATTATCATTTTGTATAACTTTATGAACCAATACACTCTGATATTGTGGTTCATTTTAGTTGTTACTATCTCATTTGCATTATATCTATTATGTATATTATATTTCATTCGATGCACTGTGAGATATACAATAGGTTCTATGATTATTTCTACTTTTTTCCTCCTTTGACAATCATCCCACATCATTTGTGCACCGTAGTAGTGCAATTATATATGTATAATGGTGATCGTTGGTGTGGAGTAGTCGTCACGTTTGGTACAAAATCTTAGGGTACATGACTAACCTAAGTTAATACTATGGCCTAGTAGAGATAAGGAGTTATCTCTTAAACTAAATCGAGAGTGTACATATATATCAGAGGGAGCGTATTTGTTATATTTTCATTTTCAAAGTATATAGTGGTATATATAGTTCATAAGTCGCATGCATACACGAGTACCATTAATGCAATTTTCTTTTTGAGAGACTGATAAAGAATGTGTTGGCACACAAAAAAAACTGTAAGGAACTCCATCTTTGGAATTGAAGAAGGAGTGGGTTCGGGAATTGCTAACCCCAACTTGCAAGCTATGTTCAATGCGATGATCGCAAATATAATGTAGAATTCCCAACCGGCTGGTCCAAGTGTTATTGGTGATGGTGCTCAAGTGCTGGCGCCCAGAGTTGATTTCACTAAGCTAAATAAGGACATTGCCAGTATTGGTGGCAAACCATTCCAAGGAATAAAATCAGCTATGGAAGTATATGGCTGGTTGGATACCTGCAAAAGGATTTTTAATGACCATGAATGGGATGATGCTATGAGAAAGAAGTTGGCTCCCCGACAGCTTCAAGGAAGGGCCATGAACTGATGGAATGCTAATTGCTAATCCCATGAATCACTTTACTTATGACTAGTTCAAAACCCTATTCTAGGAGAATTTTATCTTGGCTAATCAGAAGTAAGCATTGTTCAGAAAATTTACTTATTTGAAGTAGAGGGACATGTCTGTTTTCAATTATATTGCTGAGCGCGGTGCCTTGTCAAAATATCAGATGCCTTTCTTAGACATTCACTTAAAGAAGAATGAGAAGTTAATTATGGTTTAGATATCTACTTGGGTAAGAAGCTTGTAGGGATATCAAAGAGTCGTTTGAGAAGGTAATTGAGAAAGCCCTTCGACTTGAGAGCTTGTACCCTAAACCCAAATCTACTGTTATTGTTAAGGAAGTCCATTACCACAACAAGGTGGTAGAGGCAAGAAGAAATGGAATAATAAAAGGAAGCGATTTCAAGGAAAGGATGCCCAAAAGAGGCAACGTAGGATCCTATCTACTATGGTAGTGGCGATAATGGACACTTTATTAGAGACTGCAAAGATGGTGGAAAGACGATGTACTATAATTATGAAAAATTTGGAAAAATGTAGAAGAGTTGCTCAAAACCAAGGCAGTAGATCAGGAGGTGAAGGCATATGCTTTGGATGCTGTCCCGACTTCCTCGAGTGAAAGGAGAAGGGGAAGTGCATCACAATTCAATTATGCTTTATATTTATGGTATTTTCATACGTTTTGTTCAATACCAGGGATCCATTTTCCTTTATCTAGTAACCTGGTAAAGAGATTAGGATTGAGACCCAAAATAGTCGAAAAACCTTTGGTAGTGATGAACCCTGTTAGAGGCCCCTCTAGTCTTTGTATAGGTTTCTGTAGTCTAGTCTTATCGAGTCATGGATGCTCTTTTGTTTGTGATTACTTTGTTTTGAACTTCACTGGGTTCGAGATTACCTTGGGGATGGACTGATTGAGGAATTATATGGTAGTAAAGGATTGCGAGAAGTTATTAGTGACAATTAGTGGCAAGGAAGGCAAAAGGTGGTGATTGGCTTCCCACCAGGGGATGGTTTATGGTTATCTTTCTGTATTCACTTGATGTCCCATAAGATGAGTTGTCATCTATACCTATCATTAGAGAGTATCCGGATATGAAGAGTATCTAGATTACTGCCACATTAAGAGATAAAGTTCCATATAGACTTAGTAAAGGATGTCAGACCTATAGTTATTCTCTTGAGGCAAATGAAACCTAGGAAGTAGAAGGAGTTAGCGGTACAAGTGAATGACCTATTGAGGAGAGGGATCATTCGAAGGAGCATATCTAAATGGGGTTCACCTCTAGTATTCGCCACTACGGCGGATGCTCTCTAAGATTGTGTAGATTACCATGGGTTGAGTAAGGTATAAGGAAGAACAAGTGTCCACTCCTGCGTATAGATGACATGTTTGATCATCTCTATGGTGTGAAGGTGTTCTCCCAGTTGGATTTGATGCCAGGACTTCATCGACTGAGAGTGGTGAAGGAGAGTGTGTCTATTGCTGCATTTTGTATGTCATTTGGTCTTTATGAGAGGTTTGTTATTTTGTTTGGACTAACCAATGCGCCAGCATACTTTGTTGATATTACGAACAATGTCTTCAAGGATCAGCTGAATAAGTTTTTGTTTGTGTTCGTGGATGATATTCTGGTTTATTCTTGGATGGAGAAGGAACACATGACGCACTTGAATATTGTGCTTGAAAAGTTGAGGAAGCACGAGTTGAAAGCAAAGTTCTCGAAGTGTCTAGGAAGTGAGATTCTTAGGTCATGCCATCTCCGAGCAGAGCATCTGATAGACCTTGCAAAGGTGAAAGTGGATAAGGATTGGAACTAACCCAAGGATGCCACTTATGTGAGAAGCTTCATAGGATTGGCAGGATGTTATAAACATTTTATCAAGGACTTCTTGAAAGCAGCAGTGCCATTGACCAATTTGGCGAAGAATAATCAGACTTTTATTTAGGCCATGAGGTGTGACAGGAGTTCGTAAGTCTGAAAGAGAGGTTAACAAGTGAACCGGTATTGACCATTCCATGCAAGAATGAGGAGATGACAGTATACACCAATGCTTGTGGTACTGGGTTGGATATGGTACTGATGCAAGGAGGTATGGTTGTCTCCTATGCTAGTTAGTAGTTGAAACCTTATGAGAAAAGGTATCTGAACCATAATTTGAAATTGGTCGCGGTAGTTATTGCTTTGAAGATTTGGAGGCACTATCTATTAGGAGAAAGGCTCGAGCTTCTCATGGATCACAAATCACTAAAGTACCTTTCCCCCAAAAGGATCCTAACCTTCATCGGCTGTAATGGTTGGAGTTCTTAGAATCATATAACTTTAGAATTTTTTATACGTCGAGTAAAGGAAATTCAATCACCGATGTATTAAGCAGACAGCTTGTCGTCTTAGGGACGATGTTCCTAGAGTGGAAGTAGTTGAAGTATTTTACTAGCTATGATTTTAGACCTCCTTACAGGTTAGAGCTAGACATGTTGGCAAGTTCGACCATCATGGAAGTCTGTAGGATCTTTTTAAATAATGCAGCTTATATGTATAGGTGTGAGAACATATATTACTAACCGTACTATGCAGAGAACAATAATTAAATATAAATAAGATAAATAATAAAAGAGATCACACAAGATATTTTATACTGGTTCGGACCTCACGTTTTACGTCCAGTTTCGAAGCTCCCTTTCGGTATTTCCTTTAACCAACTAACCCTAGCTTCGCCCGATAGAATAGGCAAATACAAAAGTATATCTATGAAAATCTTGAGTTCCAAATAACATGGATTTTGACTAATAGCAAAAATCTTCCTATGATCTCCTTTGAATATGTGAATGTGAATGCTTTTAGTTGTAGGAAGTGGTTTAACCAAAATTATATATTGGTTATGAAAGATTGAGAGTATGTAAGCAATTGTATGCACAAGAGAGTAATAAGAAATCAAGAGAGAATAGATTCGATTTAATTCAAAATTTACTGATCTCAATCACGGTAGTATTTATATATTCAAAAAGACGCAGATAAAGAATTATTACTATTAGACAAGGTATGCTCCTTTTAATGGCTGCAGACTTTCAATAAAAGTTGATTTCTATTCATTTAAAGAAGTGTCAATTCAGAATTTTGCAGTTTTTCAAACAACAGATGTCTACGGGGAAAAACTCAGACGTTCGTGCCTTCAGGAAATAATTTTCTCGAGTATTATCGTAGATGTCCGTGGTATTTCGTCAGACATCTATCGCTGATAAATATAATTTTCCAATTTGTGTTAGTGTATATGAAATCGTGTGTGCATATACATAGTCAATGAGACGGTATAATGTTTTGTCTAAGACTCTTAATACACTAGAATAACCTTACTAATCATGGCATGCTCCACGGATCTTTGTTTCTCTTCGAGTCCCAATATCTTCGAGCATAATATTCTCTTATAGTATATACTTGTAAGCTTGATAAGATGTATAATATATATGATTGTACAGTTGTTGTCATTGAAACATGGAACAGAGGTTCTAACATTCTTCCTCTTTTTGCTGATGACAACCATAAATCAAAATAGAAGAAATATTATAGTCATTCATAGTAAAAAACAAAGAATGTTCTCATAAGGTTGGTTTTGTTCCCCCTATGTATATACATAAATTTCTACTATTTTTCATTATCAAAATAGAAGAAAAGACAGTATGTATGCATTCTCATAGCATGTGTAAAATACTAGTGTGTTATGGATATGGATATAAATAATTGGAAATAAATACGGATGAGTAATGCTAAGTTGAAATAGTGACCAAAGTATTGTAGCAGGAGTAAATAACAAGGTGCGGTAAAAAGAAACAAGCATAAACATAAATGCTAAATAAAATAGTTAAAAATAGTTGAGAGAAAAATAAAGAGGCTAGTTGTACTTATTGGAAGGGTAAGAAAGCCCGCAATAATTTTCAAAGTACTTCAAATAAGATGAAGGATCTTGGTCATATGTTCTAGACCAGTTGGTTTGATCGTTCTATTCCTCATCTTCTTGAATAGAAAGTCCTTGGAAAGCCATGTACGGTTGATGCTGAAATTGCTGAGGATCAGAAAAGTACATATCATCACTATCTTCTTCCTCCTTCTTGGGTTGTTCTTGCACAATAGTTTTTCCCTCTATCATGAGATGTTCCTTCGGGAGAAGTATGAGACCGATAAGCTGGTGTTTGTGCTCGAGGAGGAAGCGTAGGTGAAGGCGAGGATGAAGAGTGAGAAGACAACCTACCATGGACTTTTCCCATACCTTTTTCTAAAGTGAAAACAACCTTTTCTAAAAGTCTTCTCCATTTAGTCATCCACGTCGAAAATGTAAATTCCAAACCTGTTTTTATTCAAAACTCGCTGGATGACCGTGATTAGCTTTCGATTTTTAAGTGCTAAATCACGAAGTGATTTGTTTTGCAACAGTTCAATACGAGCTCCTTGAACTTTCGAATCCAAATAATATTTGGTAGCATGACTGAAGGGGCCAGGTTGTTGTGAAGGACGAGGTGAACAAGTATGTTGAGGAGCAGGAGTGGGTGGAGGACCATGATGCACTTATTGTTTCTGCCATTGCTCTAGGGAGATAATTGGGGGTGGTCATTGGGGAAGGTGCATTAAAGATAATAATCTTATTCCACTCTCTTCATCTGGTATTTCTTCAAAGAGAGAGATATAAGAGGGTACCCCAAGCCATATAAAAGACGCATAAAATATGGAGCATATATAATTGTGCGTCGATGATGAGATCAAAAGCTTTTTTCTTTGTTATGAATGAACTTAGCCCATTTTTTGCATTCCACCAAAAATAGCATAAAGGGCTTTGTGATTGTTGTCATAGATTTTTTCATGACTTCCTAGGCATGGAATTATCGTATTAATAATCATATGGTTTAATAATCTAGCTATTAGACGTAAGTAGATAGATTTCAACGTTGTTTACGCTAATCTTTAAAACACGTTCGTAAATACTCATTCATAACCAATCATCATTGTCAAGGGTCCAAATATCACTACTACACAAATTTTTGTAAAAAAGAAAGATTGCTAATTGATCTATGCGCACCTCATTTTCATCGAAATTGATTTAGATCCCGACATTCGAAGGCGACAGTAAGTTCTTGAATTTCACATTTACCTAACTTGCATAATCGATTGGATGTCCCGGAATGAAGCTTATTTTGTTTAAGCTCAGTAAATCGGTTATTAGCAATCATGCTATTGCAAAGCCATTCTTGAATGAGAACATCGGTGACTATGGGGTTGTGAGAAGAAGACGATTGACCTTTCATGGAGCATTTGCTAACTGGGGTATTTAGTTTGGGAGCCATTAGTGGGCAATTTAAAATTTCAAAAACTAGGGTTTGTATATGAGAATAGGTTGGTGAAAAATTAATAAAGGGGATATATATATAGAGATTTTGCGAATGGGAAGTTCGGAGCAGTGATAGACATATGTAAAGGGTGCCATGGACGTTTGTAGTTTCAGTAAAAAATAATCTGAAACATATGAAAGTTGTTGTGGTTTCAGTAAAAAACAATCTGAAACATATTACAGACTTCTATAAGTTTCCACAGACGTCTGTGGTCTTAAGAATTAGTTTCCTAAAACCTATGATAGATGTCTGTAGGACATCACAGACGCTTGAGGTTTTTGAAAAATGTTTTCCTAAATCCTTCGACAGAGGTCTATGATATTGTCACAGACGTCTGTGGTCTGTTTTCTTAGAAATTCCGACTAAAAGTTTAAATATCAATCCTTTATTTATTATAATATCAAGAGAATAAAACAATAAATATTAAAAATTACAAAAGAAAATCATTTTGACAAAATGCTTAGCATAAATTTAGCTTTTGTCAAAGAGATTAGATTTTTTAATTTGTTGTATATCCCATGAATTTGCTTCAACCTTTATGTCATCAATTAACTGCTTTAGTGGAGACCAATTAGGAAGTGTTGGAGTGCCAATCCAACCTTGGTTTGATGGTCCTGCCTTGCATAGATTTCTTGGAGTAATGTTATACGGTGTTATAGGAGTTTCTTGCAATCGAAGAGATTTTTGATATATGCAATTTTTCATTGATGAATGACCATAAATTACCAGAATACATTTTTCAAAAAAATTTAGATGGGATCCTTGATGTAGTTGCTTGTAATGCATTTCACGTTGAACACACATCATTTTTTGTTGATAGCGATAGATTTTATCAATGTTGTCGGTGAGAGATTTTGATCGTAGATCAATAGACTTTTTGGCTTTTTTTCCTTACGATAAAAGCCAGTTGAAAAAAAAGCTAGTGTGTTGCGTAGGTAATGTAATAATGTTCAGAGAGGCTGAGAAATTTGATGGAGATGTGGACTTAGTTGGTGAAACATAGGTTCTATTTGATTAAGGGGATTTATAGTCGACGGTTGAATAAGTGGTCATGATCGAAAGACATTTTCGAGTAAAAATGGTCTCAAAAAAATTATTTATATTTAGTTAGGAGAAAAACTAATTTATTTATAAGAGTGGGTTTTACTATACGTAAAAGTTTGTTAGAATAATAATTTTAACCATATAAAATGAACAGAAGGTAGTTAATTTTTATGTGGTTAAAACTATTTTATGATTAAGCGTATAAATCTTATTTTTTGTAGTTTATATGAGTTAAAAAATTTAAGTGTGCAAATCTAATTTTATAGATTTAATTTATCAATTCATTGTAAGAACATATTCCTAGATCTAATTTTAATTTAATAAAAGTTAGTTCACTTAGGTTTTTATGTAGCATCCCCTATGTGGAGGCCAAAAGCTAAGCACTACAGACGATGCAGTCGTCTACGGTATTAACTTTTGGTGACTAAATACGGTAATGCTAATGTTATCCATATATCATAAGCACTTGAATATGAACAAAATCACATATTTCCAAAAACAATATTTTACCGATTACATTTCAAAATGATAATTCATATCCAAGTTACATAATCTCATAACGTCACCCAGGTATTAAATATAATCATTATAATAATACGTCAAAAGTGACATATGATGATGCCCCTTGGTTGATCAGAGTAAATATAGTCATATCTAACTTAATACTCACAGCGAGAATAAACAAAATAAATTTTAACTCCTAAATAGCTATCCGTCAGTCACATGCTCGTCTCTGGAAGCTTTATTCGCTAAAATTACTAAAACCTGAAAACCTTAACCCTCAGCCTACTCAAATCAGTTTTAAGCACCCGAGAGTTTAAGGGGAAACAAAAACTTCAATTCAGACATAAAGCCTGGTGTGAATAAAATTAGTACATCTCGGTTTACTGATATTGAGTGAGACCGTGCCGCTGATTATAATAATAATAGCAATATATGTTATGCTAAATAAGGTAATAAATGGACTATCTTTCCGAAAACTAGGCTAGTTGACGGCAAACTAGACAAACTGTCCATTTGGCTGTCTCGGGCATACGAGATAAAATATCAAATGTCTAAACATCCGTTAGGCAAAACTTTTGGATAGTTTGTCCTTAACTTACTTCTTAAAGGGTCAATTGATCCTAACGGTTTTGCGGACTAACCAATAACCTACCTCTGTACATAAATATTCCTTTGTGTGTGTAACTATCATTTTAGTCTTACTTGTAACTAAGCCCCACACACTGGAATTTTGGACTAAATTAGCTAGGGGATAACAGCTAATGAGTATAGGTTGCGACCCTATACAAGTCCTATTTGTTCTTCTATCTGAGTCATTTTTAAAGGTTTAACTACCCTTCATCTTTTTCCATGAAAACCTTTTCAAAATGATTTAACCTTGTAAATCATGCTTATACAAGGAAAATGTATTCTTAGCTTTACTATAAGCTATTTCGCCATGTTATATATATTTTACTCAAAATAATATTAATGAGGATTACCTATCCTCTCAAAATAAGTTAAAACCATTTTTAACTTGAAAACACTTAGGCTATGCTGCCTAGTTAATACATTCGAAACCTTTGTTTAAAACCCTAAAATAACTCTTTCAAAACCATTGAAAGTACATCATTCAAAACCAAGTAAAACCCTTTACTTAACTTAGACCAAAAGGTCGAATCCTTCCTTTCAAAACCATTTAAATTCTTCCTTTCGAAAGCATAAAAACTTTCCTTTCGAAAGCTTCAAAATCTTAGACATCCTTCTTTAAAACCTTTAAATATTGCTTTTCAGAAACATTGGAAAAACCTTTCCTTTCAACCCTTTCGAAACCCTTAGGAACTACCCATTCGAAACCATTTATTAAAATCTTTCGAAAACATCAAAACTCAGTTCTTTCGAAAACATTTGGATTCAACTTAAAACATATTGAAATACCTTTCGAAACCAATAAAGCTGTCTCTTTCGAAACCATTTGGATGATACTTCAATTCATAGAAAAAGGGCATTAAATCATTTAAGTTGAAAGCATCTGTTTCGAAACCATTTCATAAGTAAAGAAGTGATGGTGTCGAAACCATCCCTTTGAAAGCATTGGAGAAGTTGCCAAATTTAGAAAACAAAGTAACCCTTTCGAAATCATCTAGGTCGAAAGAAAGAAAGCGGTAGCTAATTTCAAATTAGTCGAAAGTGGTCATTTAAAATAAAAGCACAACCCTATCGAAACCATTCTTTTAAAACCAATTGACTTGGTCGAAAGCCGACCAAGTCGACAGCTATTCAATCGAAAGCAATCAGGCACATTTCCATTTAAAAGCAAGGTAGTACTTTAACCCCTTCGAAACCCTTGGTTTGAACTTTACACCTTCCGCCTGCTTCAAATTCACTATGTACCAGTTCTATGATACCATGTGCATTGGTTTCGATGGAGTAGAAGGCGAAGCTATGGAGTCGGAACCTAGTGCCGAAAGCATCGAAACTGTATTAACCGTGTAGATTATTCCTTTTTAAACTATTTCATTGTACCTAACCTACCTTGTTTGTCAAAATCTAATTGGTTGTAAATTTTTCTTTTCAAAAGCACTGCCGAATTTTGAAATAAAAATTTGAATATTTTAAAAAATGCCTTTTCTCCGTTCAAAAATATATAAAACATTCAAATCCCATACCTTAAATAATTTTATATATCCAGTAAAACACTTAGGAAAATTCTACAAAAATTCCAGAAAATCACCTTTATGATGTTTCTAACATAAATTAATTTCAAATCCAAACTATACTTACTAACTGTAAATAATTTCCCAAAATAACATTTTCTTTACTAGAAAATTCATATAAAATCCACATAAATTTTGAAAATTGAAACCCATCTTTAAAATATCATTTCTGATCTTCATAAAATTCGCAAGGTACTTAGATGTCATTTAATCGGGTTTTCATGTCAAAATATGTCATAAAACCTATATGAACAAACATAAATCATCAACAAGTATATATAATCGTTCCAACGTTCAAAAATATGGCAAATCATTGCAAATAGGTTCACTTTTCAACTTAAAACCGGAAACAAATCAAATGAGAGATGTAAACATTATTCACCTTAAGATAAGGAGTTTGAGATTTTGATGGATCTGATTTGATTTAGCTTCTTCCTTAGCTTTTCTTAGCTTCCTCTTTATCTTGTTAATGGTGGCCGGCCTTAAGTTTGAAATTTTTTGATAAATGAAAATGAACATGTATAGGGATACACGGCTAAGGGTTATGGATATAGGAATGACCTCTTTCATATTCTACCCCTCCTCTATTTCGTTTTAACTCTTATTTTAGTTCATTGTTTAAATGGAATGGCTACCCCTTAATTAAATCAAATCTCAATCCCCTAATCAACACAATACTTTATTTTATTTAGGTAATTAAATATCCTAAATAATGTTACCAAAAATATGGAGTGTTATAGTTTAGTAAAAATATCAACTATTTAAATTTCGTCATTTAAAAATTCGAGTGATATAATTCCTTTTTCCACATTATCTCGTAGAAAATGGTGATGCATATCAATATATTTTTATCGAGAATGGTTAATAGGATTTTTTGAAAAATTCATGGCACTAGTATTATCACAATATAGGAGATTTTGTTATGATTTACCAGAATCTAGAAGAGTTTGTTTCATATAGGTTACTTGTGCACATGCTAAAGCTACTGAGATGTATTCGGCCTCACATATTAAGAGCGAAACACAATTTTGTTTTTTTTACTAAACCATGAAACTAAAGACTGATTAATAAAATTATATATGCCACTTGTTCTTTTTCTATCCATTTTACAACCCCCAAAATCAGCATCACTTTATGATAGGAGTTCGAACGAGCTTCCTTTTAGGTAGAAAAGTCCGTAATTTTTTGTGTTTGTTAAATATCTTAAGATTCGTTTTACTGCTCGATAATGTGATTCTTTTGGTTGTGCTTGAAATCGAGCACAGAAATGTAAACTCATTATAATATCTGGTCCACTATCTGTTAAATATAACAGAGATCCTATCATACATCGATATAATTTTTAGCCAAAATCTTTTCCATTTTCATCTTTATCTAAATGTAGAGTAGTACTTATTAGAGTCAGTTTGCTTAAAATATTTCCATTCCAAAATGTTTTAATAAGTCTTGACACTATTTTTCTTGATTTATAAAAATTTCATTTTCTAGTTGTTTATTTGCAAACCCAAGAAATAGCTTAATCCACCCATATATGACATTTCAAATTCACTTTTGTTATGTTAGTAAATTTAGTACATAATTTTTTTTCAATGGTTTCATGCATAATTCCATGAACATATATTTGTACGGCAAAAATATTATTATTTTCTTGTTTTATGAATAAAATGGAGTCAATTTTACCAATTTGAAAATCAAAATTTTGTAAATGAGTTTTTAATCTTTCATACCAAGCACGAAGTGCTTGTTTTAATCTATAAAGACCTTTTTGACTTTAAATACATGATCGAGATATTTCTCGTGAACGAATAAAGGAGGTTGTTAACACTTTTTATTTTATAAATCCGTTTAAAAATGCACTTTTTATATCCGTTTGAAAATTTGTAAAATTATGATGATATGCAAAAGCCAGTACTGTTTGTACCGCTTCGAGACGTGTTACGAGAGCAAATGTTTCATCATAATCAATTCCTTCTTCTTGATTATATCCTTGAGCTGTTGACTTTGCTTTATTTTGTACAATATTTCCATTTTCATCCGCTTTATTTTTAAAAGCCATTTCGTTCCAATTATAGATTGATTGTTTAGTCTCGATACAAGTTCTCAAGTATCATTTCTTTCAAAACTATTAAGCTCTTCTTGCGTTGCAATATCCAGAAATCATTTTGTAGTGCTTTTTTATAATTTTTGGGTTAATAATTTGGTATAAATGCAACATAACCCATTCGATTTAACCATTTTCTAGTTGATACTTTCGTATTCAAATCCCCAATAATATCATTAATAGGATGGTCTCTTAATATTCTAGGTGATGACGTTATCACATTATCATTATTGTTATTGACATTATTATTATTGTTATTTTCATGTATAGGTATACTAGTTTTATTTATAATTTCTTCATTATCGTCATTTTTATTATCTATAAAGTTTTCAACAAATGAAACATAAAGACTTTCTTCTATAATATTTGTTCATTTATTAAAGATGTTATATGCTTTACTTCGATCCTAATAACCAACAAAAATTTCTTCATCAACTTTAGAATCAAATTTTCTTAGATAATCTTTAGTGTTTAAAATGAAGCATTTTGATTTAAATACATTAAAATATGATACTTTTGGTTTCTTGTCAAAAATTATTTCATAGCATGTATTTTTAGTCATTGGTCTAAGTATTACACGATTTAATACATAACAAGCAGTAGCAATGGCTTCGGCACAAAAAAAATTGTAGGCTACTACTATTTAGTAGAGTTCGTGCACATTCTTGTAAAGTTTGGTTTTTCTTTTCTACGGCACCATTTTGTTGTGATGCTCGTGGAAATGAAAAATTATGAATAATTTCCTTTTTGTTACAAAAATTTGTAAACAATTCATTTTCAAATTCACCTCCGTGATCACTTCGTATACTTTTACTTTTTAAATTAATTAAAGTTTTTGTTCATTTAGGAAAAAAATTGAAAATTCAAAAGTGTCACTTTTATGTTTTTATAAATAATATTCAAGTATATCTTGAAAAATCAACAATAATTACAAAAACGTATTTGTTATGATTTATTGAACATACTTGAGTTGGTTCGAATAAATCCGGATGGAGTAATTCGAGAGGTTGCTTTGTGGAAATTTCCTTTTTAGATTTAAAGGAACTTTTCTTTAATTCACCAAATCGACAAGCGTCACACAGTTCTTAACCTTCCAGTTGATTTTTGTTAATCCTCTAACTAATTTAATTTTAGCTAGTTTGTTGATAATCTTAAAATTTATATGACAAAAACATTTTTTTCCATAACATGGATCATCATGATTCGCGACTAAACATAGACTAGTATTGTTTTTAACATTCATATTTAAAACATACATGTTTCGATTTCCTAATGTTAGAACCTCTATTCTATATTTTAATGACAACAAGTATACAATCATATATATTGTACATCTTACAGGCTTATAGATATACTTCAAGAGAACATCATGCTCAAAGATATTAGGACTCGAAGATAAATAAAGATCTATGTACCATGCTATCATTGGTAAGGTTATTCTGGTGTACTAAGAGTCTTAGATAAAATATTGTAAGGTCTCCTTGAGTGTGTGTGTGTCTATATATTTATATATGTGTGTGTGTGTGTACATACTATTTCAAATACACTAACATAAATTGGAAAATTGGATTTATCAGCCACAGATTCCAAGGAAATACTGCAGAGTTCTATGACAGTACTTGGGAAAATTATTTCCTAAAGGAACAGATGTCTACTGTTTCCCCACAGATGTCTGTCATTTGAAAAATTGTAGAACTTTAAATAGAATGGACAGAAATTGACTTTCCGTTGAAAGATTGCAACCACTAAAATATATAGACCTTATCTAACAGTAACGACTCTTCATCTGCATCTCTTTGATTCAACAAATGCTACTATGTCTAAGATTTAGAGATTAATAAAAATTGATTGAATATATTCTCTCTTTATTTCTTATTACTCTCTTGCGCATACAATTGCTTACATATATGAGAAATGCGGATTACAGATCTTAAGGCTGGAATAACACTAGAGGGGGGCGAATAGTATTTTATGGATTTTCTAAATCTTTTTGAAACTTATGTAATTTAATCGCCAACAAATGCAATTCACAGACACAGTGATATCACAGGATCAGACACAAATGCAAATACTAAATAAAAGTAGTAAAGGAAAGAACACACCAAGATTTTATACTGGTTCGAAGTTATCCTACATCCAGTCCCGTACAATCGTACGGATTTCTTATCAAAATAATCTCCCAGATTATACCCTCGGTTTCAAGGCTATAAGGTACACCCACTTGTATTCGAGTCCAGGGCAAACTCTCTTGATCTAACCAAGCTACAAGATCACCTAATTGATTTCCGTGGCCACAATCACACCCAATTGATTTTAAGGCTCAACCGCACCTTTTACATAATAATTTGATTTACAAAAGATTCTATAACTCTGAATAACACTGAGATCTTATGGAGAGAGTGACAGAGAATTAAACAAGAGATAATCAAGTTTGATTCACTTGGTATTTCGGTAGAGTATAGTTTAGGATTCTTTAGAATAAATGCGGAAGGTGAAGAGGAACAGGACAAGAATCTCCACAATCCGACAAATGCAATGTCAGACAAATGTCCATACAAGTTGTCCAGGAACAGGACAAGAAGGTACTCTCCTACTACCACTAGTAGTGAGTAGTCCTTGCAATCCGAAAAATCTCCACAATGAGGAACCAATGTTGTATATAACTCTATAATGGGTGCGACCCCGAGAAAATCAACAAGTGGTCCTCACGCTATGAAGATCCACGATCTTAAATAATCATCATCTTCAACATGTCTTCATGTTCGAACGTATACATTGGTTCAAAGTGGTTTTCATATAGGAATTACCCAAATCCGACCCTGGTTCATTCGAAATTATTGATAAATAAGTGAATATGAATATATATGATTTATTAAGTCACTTTTCAATTTAATTCTTTTCAGCTGATTTCGAAATCTCTTTATTTTGACTTAGAATAATTCTAAGTAATTCATTCTTTTTCTTTGGAAAATATCTCAAATATCCTCACTTAACTTCTCGATCCAAATTCCTTAACTTTTAGGCGGGTCAAAAACAATGTTATTTAAGACATCGTTTACAATAAACCCTAAATCAATTTGAGCAAAAAAATTTGAGTAAACAGGATCATAGAAATCATTCATTCAGGAGATTGCTTAAATTTTTGATAATACCCGTCTTCTTTTATTCTGAAAGACTTAACATAATCTTTTTATTTAAGAGCATCCGGGATTTCCTTTCGATCTATTCCACCCCTCGCCTAAGAAAAGAAACTATAGGGCAGGAAAGTTCAAGGCAATGGTTTCTCCATCCTAACCTTGGTTAAACACCTTGTTTTATCTTTCCAGATCTCACAGGCGGGACAAATGTACTAGTCATTTTCACATACTCAGTTATCGACTTTATTTTGGAATTGATTATAAAGATTCCAAATTATCTTTTAAACACTTAGTTTTCCTTTTAAAAACAATCACAATTGATTTTAGGAAAAATCGTAATATTTAAACTCATATTCAAAAAGTCATACCATTTGCAGCATAAAAGTGCTGCAGAAAGTGCTATATAAGCTTATTTGATTTAAAACACTTTTTAATATTTGAAAATTCTTATTTTTCACTTCAAATCTCTTTTAAACTATTTATATAGATTTATAAAATTTATTCCGTATTTTTCCATAATTAAAAAAGTTCATTTAACCAAATTTCCTGTTATGGTCACTTAACTGCACTAGCGCGATTTTTCTAGAAAATTGATTTGGTCCTAATTCAAAATCTACAAGATGAAATATTGATTTTCTTTCTTTATTACAAAGATATGGATATAATAGTCCGGAATTTTCTTATCTCGAAAAATTCCGAGCTATATTCTACTCTACACATTCATTTGAACTTTTCGGCGCGAAATCGCGAACTACCGTTGCGCGACGCACCTAGTTTTAACTTATTTTTCAGTACTTAAAATAATCAATTCAAATTGGATTTTATCGCTTATAAAATCGTTACGAATCATTTTAAATCAAGATTTTCACTTTTTAAAGCTTTTAAAATGTATTTTCACTAATCTCATATTCTGATATTATTTTATTCCTATTATTTTAATATTAAATTTTACTTTTCAATTTCAATTCAAATTCAATTCTAACTCAAATTAAACACATTTAAAACTTAAATTTCAAATCTAATTTCAATTTAAACTTCAATTCATCCTTAATCTCAAATTCAATTTTCAAAATCGATTTTAATTTCAATTTCACTATTCATCTCAATTTCAATTTAACTATCCTTTTTAAACCCATTTCACTTTATATTTCAAATTCTCTTTTATTTTAACTTTAATTTCACTTATAATTGAAAAGAGACTTATTTTTTAAAATATCTCATATCGCTAAAACATGGTCTTATTAGTAAAGGGATTATTAAATCAAAATGAACATAACCAATATCCATATTCATCACTAACATAACATCCATTCAACTAATCAAATAACATATGATTTCAAATCCAACATTCACTATTAATACCATAACGGGATATATTATCACGATTCAGTTATCTAACCAACTATCAAATCATCCATACAAACAGTCAATTTCGTATAAACATTCATAGGTCATAAGCGTATAAATATAATTGTTTTAACATAACTAAAAAATAAATTCAAAAGCGATGAGAATTACTCACCTTTATATCCACTCCATCAATCTTTAGGCGATTTTGCGTGCTTATGACTAACGAACTAACATGCTATTTTCCGAGCGTCTTGATTCTTGTTGTTTCCTTTTTTCTCTCTTTTTTCTTTCTTTTCGTTTTCTTTTCTTTTTTCTCTTTATAAGAGAGGAGGGTATATGGCTTGGCTAGGGGGTGCATGGCCTAGGGAGGAGGGTACGACCTAGGTGGAAGTGAGTAGATGGTGTGTGTGCTCGGGTTTGGGTAGTGGAGCTTGGCCGTGGGTTTTAGGAAGTGGGTATGGGTTGTTGGAGGCGCGTAGGGTAGTTTTGGCCGAGGGTGGAGAAGGTTTTGGCATTTTGGAGGAGGAGTACAGGTGGTAGAAGGTGAATGGCTTAGAGTTGGTAGAGAATGGAGAGATGGGAAGCCATGGAAATGGAGGTGAAGAAGAAGGAGAAATGAAGAAGAAGGAAAGAATGAAATGTGAAAAGGTGGAAGGTATGGATGCTTATTTATATTTGTAGTTTCTTACCAAATGACTATAATACCCTTTTCTACTTTTTTGACTTTTGAACCATACTTAAACACTTTATTTCAAGATGAGAATGGATGTGCATTAATGTGAAGAGAATGTTGGATGTGATATTAAGTCCTTAAGTAATGATTTTGTCCTTTTACTTTATTTTTTAAATTACATAATTACTCTTTTGCTCATTTTCCATGCATACACATAGCATCCCATTAATGAGACATGACATATGTGTAATGATGTTGTTTATAAAGATTTAAAATAAAATTTAATTAGTCAAATCATGTCTTTTCACTTTTTGTACTCTTTTACGTAAACTTTTAAAAAGTAAATTCTTTTTGTCTTTTAGTGCTAAATATAAAGTGTTTAAAAGTTTGTAAAATTGTATTTATGCATATGTGTATGTCAGAAAACGTATAAAATTGCAACAACTTGATGACAACTTGTTTCGGTTGAAAACGGTGTTTTTGTCGACAAACTTTACAGTCAAAATTTGACGTTTTTGTTAAGTTATATATTGAAGTAAACAAAACTTTAAAACGAAATTTTTACAACTTTAAATAAATCAAAACATGTCTCTTTATATTTAAAAATCATAATTAATTAGTATCAAAATCTCTAATTTTACAGTGTATGCAAAACTGACAAAATGCGACAAATTTTGGTTATTTTTGTAAAACGATTATTAACACACTTTTAAATCTTTTAATATACTTTTATTATCTTTATTAGATGTGTTAAATAAGATTTATCTTTTTAAATAAATATTAAAATCCATTTACTTACACCTTTATTTATTTTTAACAAAACTTAACTTTTGTCGATTTGTTCTAAAATCCAAATTTATACTTTTTAATTTACTAACTAGAAGAATAGATAATTATTTATTATATGTAACATATTTATTTAAGTTTTAAATTCCTTTTAAATTTAAAATAAACAAAATATCTCATTTTCGAAGTAGCGAATTATGGATCGTTACAGCGCCAATATTCGTAGGTCCTTTTCTGGTAGTAGAAAGGATTGGAAACCTAATATATAGGGTCGACTTGCTTTCAAAGATGGCGAGCGTGTACAATGCATTCCACGTCTCTCACTTGGGGGAATTTATGTCTAGCTTAAGTGTGATGATTGCACCAGATCAACTTGAGGATATCGAGATTGAATCAAAAGCACATGACCTGTAGGTCAATTCGTATTGACGAACGTTATGCAAAGCAGCTTAGAAGGAAGACAGTGGAGTTAGTGAAGGTTTAGTGGGGTGAAAGTGAAAGTGATTGCATGTGAGGAAACCAAAGAGAGCATGAGGGTAGCACATACGGAGCTCTTTGCATGGTAAGTCCTATCGTCAATTGTATTTACGTTCACTTTTGATATCATATGAGATAATTTAGTATATCGCATGCTAGGATGAGTTTAAATGTTAGGCATGCAAGGTAACTATGGTTGACTACTCCTTGATTTATGTAGGTGGGAGAGTGTAACGACTTGTATTTTACGTATCGAATGATCATAAAATATTACTATTTAATTCTTACAAGGTCTTATGACTCTATAACTTTAAGAAATGAATACTGAAGACATTTTCCATACATTAAATTTTTATTGAACAGTTTGGATCCATAAATTCTTGTAAACCATATAACATTAATAGAAGCATAATTTGGATCTGAAACCACTTTCATTAGATTGGGCTTATGGTTTCTCTTTCCGTAGAGTGGTCATAGTAGAAAAATGGACTTACCACTCGGGAGATATGGCCATTTTTAGTTACTTCCTACTAGATAGATTAGTGGGCATTAAACTAAGCCCATATTTAGGCCCATTAAGTAATTTCAAGAATTATGCCCGGTTAGGGGTGATGTGACGGATCTAAATTATTTTCCACTTTTCCAAAACAATTCTGAACCTCCACTAACCCTTAATCATCAAAATACCTCTCTGTTTGTTACAATTTTAGCCAAATGCATTATTAGAAAAATAATTAGAGAAAAGGATCATAGATATATCATCTTGGTGCTTGGAAATTCGTGCTCTTGGCTATTCATCTCATATTTAGGCATTTAATTGGTTTTTTAGGTATTAGGTGAGTGGTTATTAATCTCTCATCATCCCATGCTTGTCCATATAGTTAAATTTGATGTTTTTAATATGATTTCCATGTTAAAATGATTTAAAATTTTAATTTAACATCTAAAAATGTTTATGGCCAAATTTAAATAGATTAAAATGTATTTTATATGGTTTTGTGACCCGGTTTGATTATATTTTCATTTTAGTGTAAAACTAGATCTAGGCTAAATCTTGTACGTTCATGATATTTGAATTCATTGTTTTTGTTAGATGGATGCCTATGAATGATACATATGTTGGATAAATTATTTCTATATGATTTGCTAATTTTTTTGCGTAGTTTGGAAAGATGTCGTCGATTTGGGAAAAATAAAGGTAAAAGTGCTTGAAATTGGATGAAATTCGGGGGATGGGCTTTGGAGGAGGGGAGGAGCCTATGATTCTTATCGCAAGTTGTTTAGAGTTGGTTTGGATGATCAAGTAGATGTTGGTGAATTTTTTTTCGGTGCGGGAAGTTCCAATTCTAATCAGTAAAGGGAGGTTGACTTAGGGAAAAAAGCCAAGGAACTTTAGGGCAAGCTTCGAGTTAGTGCGTAGATGGATTTTAGGAATACAAGACTCAAAATGTAGCTAAGTGCACAGGTCGGTACCGATCACATTTGATCAGTACAGTGTTCTTTCTGGTCATGGGGTTGGTGCTAGGGACTTAAACGCTTGGGAATAAAGCAAGCGGTCCTTGAGCAGACAAATGGAGAAGAGATCGGGGAGGAAAGTACTTAGCAAAGCTTTGGCTAAGTATAAGCTAAGGAATTCATATCAATATTGACCCCTTTTGATTCATACCAACATTAATAAATAATGCTAGAGTAAGGGAAACTTCAAAGGGAGAATGTAGGAACTCTAAAGGTCATGCTGAAGGTGTTTGCTTGTTCGCTTAGTGTTCGACGGCAATGTAGTAGCATGATAAAGGATATAACTTTAAGTCTTCGATGATGGTAACTCAATGGTGAATGAAATTATGTTTCGAGGATGACAACCCGTCATTGAATGGAGTTGTGATGATGAATATTATTAAAGAGATGGTTCTATAAAGGGTGACCAATGAATGGAATGTTGAATGGTTCTATCGTGGAAAGAAATGAATGTAGAATGGTACCTTGAAGATGAATGGGAACTAAATGGATTAAGGAAATGGATTGGATATGCCTGCTTAGAGATCATTGACACTCGAATTTGCATTGTACTTGAAAGCATGGGTACTGTGAGGATGCTCATTGGGTACTTGGAATGGCTACCCAAGATCAGTGGAATGGATTTGTACATCTTAAAGTAGTGAAATGGGTCTAGAATCGACTTTGGGCTATGAGAGGGTATACTAAAAACTGGAATGTTTCCATTAGTCCCTGGTAGAGGAATGGTCATATGAGTTATCATACATCCGGGACACATTGAATAGCAGCGAGGATTGTTTGATGGATGTCGTGGTTGGTTCGGTTGCTTTTCTACGAGACTGTCACTCTAGGGATGTCATATGATGTATGTATTGTGGATATGGATTCTTGGGCACCAATCATTGTACTTAGAACGTAGTATAGCATTTTAATGTAGTGGAGTAGCATATTATGTTTGTTGTGTGCTAACTTTTTGGCAGCAGGGACAGGTCAGTTATGATTTGTATACCTATATTCCTTAGTATATCAACTTGTATAGCATTATAAGATTTCTTGTCGCTTACACCAGACTATTATCTGACTTAGAGTTTTATGATTTTCTCCTTATTATCTCGGGTACTCTTAAATGAGTAGACTAGATAGCAGGTCTTGGTGATGTATAGTGGCACTACAGAGGATGGAAAGGATGGTGCTTTCTCTTTTTATATATGGATACTTATGCTTATTACACTGTGTAAGACTGTGAAGCCTAGGAAATGTTCATCTATTATGTGCATAGAAACAGTATGAGTTTCTATTAGTTGTACAAACTCGATTATCATTTTATATAACGTTATGAACATGTATAATTTGATATTATGGTTCATTTTAGTTATTAATGTCTCGCATATTTTATATCTATGATGTATGTTACATTTTATTCGATGTACTATGAGATATACGACATGTACTATAATTATTTCCATTCTTCTCTCCTTTGAAAATCGTCCTACATCGGTTGTACACCGCAGCAGCACACTTATATATGCATACCGAGCGCCGATGGTGTAGGGCGATCGTCACATTTAGTTTCTGGTGGGTTACAGAAAAAAGGCTAGGATGAAGCTTGTTTTTGAATCTGGTAAAGTGGTAATAACTAAAAATGGGGTATTTATTAGAATTAAATATCAGCTGTTTGTGTTAAACATGTAATTTTTACTAATGAAAATACTTCTACTTTTGCTTATGTGACCGACTCTATTGACCAACGACATAATAGATTGGGAAATGTGAATGTAGACTCCATTATAGACTTCAAAAATGAATATTAAAAATATGAAAAAGGACACTTTATCTTCCAAATGTCCTACATGTTTTAATGTCAAACATGCTAAAAAACCTTCTAAATTAGTTACTAAGAGAAGTAATAAATTAACAGAATTAATACACTCAAGTGTGGTAGCTTTTAAGAACTTAATCAACAATGGAGGTATATGCTACTATGTAAACTTCATAGATGATTTTTATAAATACCCCCAAAATCTATCGTTTTAGTTCTACAGATGAATCTGCAGAGATGTTGTTAAAATTTAAATCTAAAGTTAAAAACCAACTAGACAGAAAATTCAAAAGGCTTAGATCTACTAAGGGTGGTGAGCATTGTACTGACTTTCTAAAAAGTTTTTATGACAAAAATGGAATTATCCATGAAAATAATGCTCCTTACAACCCTAAAAAAAGGGATAGTTGAAAGAAAAAAATAGGAATTTATGAATACGGGGAACGTAATGCTTTTAAGTTCTGGTATGACTGACAATGTGTAGGGGGAAGTTGTTTTGTCCGCATGTTATATACTTAATAGAGCGCCTCATAAAAGGTTGGATAAATCCCCTTATGAATTGTGGAGAATTTTTCCTCAAAACCTAATTTGTTTAAAAATGTGAGGATGCTTAGCTAAAGTGAGCTTAGCAGACTTTAGAAAAACTAATGTAGAACCTAAGATATTTGATTGTATGTTCATTAACTATGCTTCTAATAGTGCTACACATAGATTTTTGTCTTTGAACGATCGAACTATTTGTGAAGCTTGAGATACTATATTATTTGAAAATGTATTTCCTTTAAAGAGCTGTAATAATGGAGCTCTTCTGGCTCTTCCGTTGCCTCTATGGATCATTGTCTTTCCTAATGCTACCACATGTTGCCAATAAATCTAACAATGAACATAGAAGAAGTAAAAGGCAACACGCACACACACATACACATATATACATTAACTTTAGACCAGACTTCCTTACAGCCTTTTTGGTAGAAAACAAAATTTTGAAAGGATTAGTACTGATACCGTTATTCTAATACTTTTAGTAGAAGAAGATCTAAAATCATATAAAGAGGCAATTAACTCTAGGGATGGTAATTCTTGGACATAATTGACCTTCCTAAGGGTTGCAAACCAATTTGGACTGAGTGGATTTTTGAAAAGCAGTTGAAAATTAATGGATTTATGGATAAATTCAAAGCTAGATCAATAACCGTTGACTTCATACAAAAGAAAGACAATAATTGTTTCGAAACTTTTTCCTCTTTGACCAAAATGGGTATTATTAGACCTCTATTTCCTTTGCTGTTATTCATAATCAAATAGTACACCAAATGGATGTAAAAACTACTTTTCTTAATCGTGACTTAGAATAAGAAATTTATGGAATAACCTATTGGTTGCATAAGACATAATTAGGAGAATAAGGTTTGCAAGTTAAGGTAATATCTTTATGGTCTAAAATAAACTCCTAAACTATGGTATGAAATTTTTTATAGAACCCTGGTAAATAATGGTTATGTAGTGCATGCCTCTGATTCTTGTGTATACTCAAAGATGTTTATTCCTTATTATATGATTATATGCCTTTATGTTGATGACTTGTTGATATTTGGCACAGATTTGGTTATAGTAAATGATGCCAAAACTTTCTTATTCTCCAAATTTAAGATGAATGATTCAGGAGAGGCAAATGTGAAACTAGGAATTAAAATGAAAGAACTGCACTTCTGAACTATAAATTATAAAGTTGGTAATAGAACTTCTCACAACCAGTTTCTCGCTAAGCTAGGCTCACCACATAGAAATTCTTAAAAAGAATTAATTATTTTGGTGTGGCTTCTGTATGGTCTTCATACGATACTAGTATGCATCTTGAGAAGAACAAGGGACTAAGTATGCCAAAAGAAGAATATGCCAAAATTATTGAAAGAGGAATGTCTCTTACAACTTATACTACCTAATATAGCATATTTCTTGAGTCATTTGAGTAGATACACTCACAACCTCAATAATGAACACTAGAATGCTCTTCATCATTTGATGAGGTACCTTAAGGGTACAATTGAATGGTGTTTGCACTTTAACAAATATCATGTTTCTTTAGAGGCGTTTTGTGAAGAAAAACGGATTATTGATAATGATGAAGTGAGCTTTACTAGTGACTATGTGTTCTCTTTGGGTGGAGGTGCTATATTACGGAAGTTCTCTAAACAGACGTGCATAGCACGATCTACTATAGAATTTGAGTTTACTACTCTTGAGTTGGCAGGTTAAGAAACAGAATTGTTGAAAGATTTTTTGGAATAGCAAAAAATAGTTTGTATAATGGAAAACGAAGGCATAACCGTGTCATAAATAAAGAGGTCAAGAAACTTTTGAAGGAATAATTGATTTCAATGGAATACATAAGCTCATAAAAGAACTTAGCGGACCACTCACGAAAGAATTTTAAATATATTTTTAATAATTATTTATCTATCTTCAAAGTAAAGGGTTTTAAAGTATAAAACATGTTTTTCATCAAATTATCAATTAGTTATTTTCAAGTAATATTTTACATAGATATTTAAAAATTATTTACAATTATTTTTAAAGCATTTATATATATATATAAGTTTTGAAAAAGGCAGTTAACTATGTTTAACACTAAACCGACGATGTAGACATCTCTATTTGTAAGGTTTAAGATTGATGTTCGAGTAGGGATATGAGTGTTAGAGCACTAACTATCGATTCCCTCTTGGCTGAGGAATGGTTAAGTTGGAATGTCAGAAATGTGTTAATCTTGTTGTTTACTCATTTGTTTGAAAAGTAATCAACTTTGCTTAATGCTAAAATCCGATGAAGTAGGCTTGTCCATTTGTGAAAGTAAAGATTGATGTTCGAGTAATATGAGCAATTAAGGTCTAGCATACTGGCTTCCCTCTTAATCGAGGAATAATTAAGCCAAGAATGTTTGAAAACACACTAATCATATTGATTTGTTACTCATTTATGAAGATCTTTAATATTATGCTTAACATAAAAGCCGACGAGGTAAAGTTATCTATTTATGAGATTCAAGAACAAAGTGTCAAGGAACCAGTGCTCTAATTTAGCTGGCTTCACTTTTGAATGAGGGATAGTATACATTGGATTGTTGAAAACGAGTTTAGTATATGAAACATGATTTCTATAAACGATCGTTTTTAACGGATAGTCGACTATCGAACTTAACCAAATATTAACTTAGATATTTAAACAAATGTTTTCAAAGATAATATAAGTATGTAATGATTTTGGGTTTGTTGTTATAATGTGTTAATAACATTCATCTTTAACCTTTTTTTATTATACTTATGAATGTAAATAGTCTTTAAAAGAATGTTTTAAAGATAAACATAAGTGAAATGATTTTGGGTTTACAGTAATATTAGTCTTAAACCTTTTGAATGGATATGTGAAAGTACTTAGATCCTAAAATGGATATTTTGAAGGAAATTATAACTATGAAATCTTTTGGAAAAGGATAGAAAAGGTAAAGGTTTAAAGTAAGAAATCATGTTAAACAATTGTGAATATACTTATTGCATTTGAGATAAAAGAAGTTTTACTGATAAAAGTGGTTTAATTAATATCAGTATTAATTAAACAAAAAGGCATTAGAAGACGTTTATGTGAATTGGTTGCGCTTTGTGTGTATTGATTATGCTTTGTGTGTTACTTGTTTATGAAAAGTATTTAGTCATGCACTTAGCACTTAAGCCGAATAAGTAGACTTGTTTCTATCTTTGAGAGTTAATATTGATGATTCGAATATGGTGTAGAAGCAATAGCGCTCTAACCTACCAGGCCTCACTCTTAATCGAGAGATAGCAGAAGTTGAGAAGTTCGAATATGTGATAAGTATATAAGACTTGGTTTCCATATGTTATCGTTCTCGGTATCGTTGAACATGACCAAATTCGTCGATTCAATCTTGAAGAGACCAGGAATGGAAAGTATTTACTTATTGAAAATCACTCCAAGACTAAGATGCATGTTCTATCTCTTGAAAATGGAAATGTTCGAGATACTGGAATACATGTGTTGTTTTGAGATTTGTTCGAGATATGGGAATCCAATTGAGGATTCGTGTTTTGTTCGAGTGATTAAGACACGGTCAAAGATTCCAATGTGACCTCGACATTGGAAATGGCTAAAGACAGAGTAGGCTGCACAACCTAAGGTTTAGCTGACCCGCGTCAGGGTATTATCAACTCCATATTTAAAGATACTTACCGATTGTTGGCTAACGAGAGTTAATGATATTTGGTTCACGTTGTTCATGTTTATGTTCGGATGATGAACCGCTTTTGTTTACATTATGGTATATTGTATCATGAGATATATGACATTTGGAGGTGTTTTCTGATCCTTGTGTTTTCACTCTAGTTTATTAAAGCCATCTCCGTGGAAAATCCAAATATGCGAACGTACCTTAGCGGTTTTGATTGTACCTCTAATATGTTGTTGAATGTAACTAATGTAACCATTCCAGCTATTTTTTTGATTCATATTCTTTACTTTAGACATTATTTATTATACACCTTATGTACATATTGGATGGTTGTACTTTTGAGGGGATAACCATTATGGCATTCGATGCGATCTCAAAAGTACTATTATATGTCAACTACATATTTCTTGAATTTCTCACACCACACTTATGTTTGACACTTATTTTTTGTTTTCTCTAAATTCCTTGCATACTCTTTCGAATAGTTAAAGAAGGGCATGTTTTCATTGGTGTTCATTGGAGCTCGAGGAGACAAGCTAGATATTTCACTTACCGTAATATTCTTATTTCCACCATATTACTGTATTGTATGCATCAATATTTGTGAGGGCAAGTTGTTATAAATGTCTAGGGTGATGATAGTATTTAAAATTGTAACTCTGAAATCCTATGTATCTTAGAGTGACAGTCTTATTGTTGTCTTTGATAATATGTGTTATCGCTCTACTGTGAGATTTTGATATTGTGTTGCTTCTTTCTTGTTCTATTTCATTTTATTTTCATCTTACCCTAACAATTCGTCGTTCCAGCACTAGGTGTTTGGAACACGATTACCGTGGATGTATTAATGTCGACATTTGAGGGTTGAAAAGACTGGTTGTTACAGTTGGTATCTAAGCTGAAGGTCAAAGGAGAACCATGACTTTGGTGGGGTATAGCCCACTGAAAGATAGGGTAATGGAATGCCCTAACATGACTTGAGTGTATTATACATATGAGAGTATATTTTATTTGTTACAGTGTATGCCTTAAAGGTAATTAAAACAACAAAGATCAAGGAACCTATATAAAATAACTTATATAAGTATGAATTATCAAAATATAGTTTAATTAATGTAGGGATGAATGATGTTCATTCGTTGCCCCTTATTAATAGTTTACCCATGCTTAGCTAGTTTATGGGAATTGCTTTCTTTTTTAGAATGATTTGACATGCTTAGCATTATTATCGTTTATAGAATGTGTAAAACCTTGTATTTTGTGATTATTTTAAATGTATATTTTAATTTTTTTTAATTGAATTTCTGATTTAAAAGCTTTATTTTATTTATTTGCAATGGATGAATTTTGTTATTTTAAAATATAAACTTTGATTGTGACATGAATTATCATTCCAAAACATGACTAAAAAGAATATTTTCCAAAAAGTGAATTTTGGTCAATATGGTCAAACTTTGACTTTTAAATTTAAAATTTAAAAGTTTGAAAATTTGAATTTTATTTTTTATTATGAAAGTAAATAAAATTTTAAGAACACTACTTTTCGTTTGTTGAAATCTGATTTATAATGTGAAAGTTATGCCTTTTTAACTATTGTGTGAAATTTCCTATATTTAACAAAATGTTTATTTCAATTTATATAAATAATATTTTATTGGTCTTGTAATGTTCTAATTATGTCTTAGTGTGTAAAATAACATGTTACGTATATATTTTGGTTTTAAAACATTTTTAGAAGTGCAATTGACATTTTCAAATGTCAGTTGTATTCTGTTGTAACTTTTAATTCCAAGTTTCAATTAATTAAAGTAATTATTTATTTATCTTTATAATTTTCTTAAGAACTTATTTTATTCTCATTCCCACTTTATTTTGTTCCTCATTTGTGACCTTTTTATTTGTTTTAAAGTGAAATAGAAATTTTCTAAGGCTAGTGATATTTCAATTGTAAGTTTTAAGTCCTGTTTCAAATCTTTAAATAATTTCTTTAGTTCCTTTTCTATTTTCTCTAATTTAAATTATTTATTTCATTTCAGAAATGATAAATGAAGTATTTTATTTCAAAATTTTGTTTTATAATATTTTTAAAATGAAATAAAAAAAATTCTAAAGTTTGTGATGATTTAATTGTAAATTTTGAACCCTGTTTTGAATTTTTAAGCAATTTCTTTTATTCTTTTTCTATTTTCTTTAAATTTTATTATTTATTGTCATTTTATTTCACTTTGTTTCAAGTTTTAAAAAGTATTTGCTGAATTATATTTTGTTTTATTTGAATTTAAGAAATGGAAAATTAAAGAGACTTAGACCTTTCATTTTCTAGTCTCTTCATTTCCAAAACTCTTCATTTTTCCATAACTTTTCATTCATTCTTGTTTGGCCATGTATTTTTTTTGCTTGTCCAAGAATTCTATTTCCCATTTCACGTGAAAAAATTACTCCATCTCATCTTCCATTCACGGCTAAGAAAATTTCCTTGGTAATATCTTCTTCTTTCTCCTACTTTCTTTTCAATTTTCATATGTTTTTGCCTTGTTTTCTTGCTTGTTTTGCTCGGCCACCACTAGCTAATCTTGGCCATCACCTCCACTACCTCCTCCTCATCTCAATCAACCACCTACCCCTCTGATGTGACCAGGCCGCACCACCCATATGACCAAAACTCCTCAAAAATGCAACAAATCCCTTGAAAACATGCATAACCAAGCCACTTTTGCTTCCACACCTTCAACCACCACCTTGACCACCACCTCTAGTTGCCACCACCACCTTGATACCACCCCTACACATCATCCTAGCCTCTGTCCATATCTGAAGCCTGAAGGCCGAGCACATTCCTCCCTTGGCCGAACCAATATATTGATCTAAACTCCACTTTAAAGCCTTGCCTCCTTGCCTTCTTGTGTTATAACTCCTACCACCTCCTATTCTCCATGCTAGCCGTGAGTTATGATTCAAACCTGATACATATCAACCTGAAAGCATGTGTGGCCGAGCCTACACCATGTTGTGGACAAGCATATGTGAGCTATGGTCAAGCAAAATTGGTTTGAAAGCTAGGTGATGCTCTTTGTTGCTTTGATTCCCACTTTGTTTCAATAACTTTGGTATTGAATTTATATTAATATTTGGTTTTGTTTATGGATTGTGACAAGAACAATAGCTTGGTTCTCATCCACTTGAGTCTATTGTTGTGTCATCGTGCCTTCTGGAAATCCATTTGTGTCATTTGTATTGCAATCTCCAACTATAGAGGTGAGTAAATCTCACACGACATTTTATACTTATGCAATTGTGAAGCGACAACAACTGAATGTGTAGAATTATATGTGATGTTATAACTACCTGTGAATATTTATATATGATGTTGCACCTGTTAATTTACATGTCATCGCATCTGTTACTGTTGTATGTTGTTAACAGTTCATTTATATCTGTTTATCACACTGCAAGTTTCCTGTAGATTAGGTCCACTATGGGTTGAAATGATACATACCCGAACGGACTTTAGAATAGGGAAAAACGTTATGGGTTGAAATGATAGGCTTGAACAATTTTTTTTAACTTGGGATTGCGGGTTTGAAATGATAGAATCCGGATTTTTTAAATTGCGGATTGAAATGATGTATATCTGTATCACTTGACCTAGGGTAGAAAACTATATACAGGTCCGTGGTTATTTTATAAAGTATTTTAAATATTTTAAATATTTTAAAAGTGTAAAATTATGAAAATTTGATTTAAAATAGATTGTATATGTTTTAAATAAAGAAATTATGATTTTCCAAAAGAAAAAATGTAATTTAAATGAATGGTAAAAGTAAATTTTGAATTTTAACTTAAGTTTAGAATTTGGAATTTTGGTTTTAAAATGATATTTAAGTTATAATGGAAATTTAATTATATTTGGAAAATGGTAAATATGATAACTTGATTTAAATTTGAATTTAAGTGCTTTAATAAAGTATTATTGATTTTTCTATGAATTAAAATGGTTAAATAAATGAATGCTTAAAAGCGAAATTTTAAATTATAACTTGACTTGGAAATGTGAAATTTGGGTTTTAAATTAAAGATTTAAGTTAATTAAATAAATTGGAAATTTAGTTAAATTTGTGAAATGGCAATTTAAAATTTAAATGTTAAGTTGTTTATTTAAAAATGTGAAGAATTGGAAACTTTTACACTTGAATTTATTAAGTAATTTGTTGAAATTGGATTTGATTATAAGAAATTTATTTTATAAAAATAATATGTTAAAAGATATGTTAATAAAAAATTTGAATGTTAAAATATGATTTTTATAATGTTTAAAGGGTTTAAAATGAAATTTATTATTTGCTGGAAATACACTAAAATCTGAAAAATACTTTTAATAGCATTTAGAAATGCTATGGTTTCTGTAAATGAACTAAAAACCTAATAAAAAGGCTATTACAGCAGTTCTGAAATGCTGTAGTTGCTGAAGTAAACTAAAAGGCTAAAAACTTGATAAAGGCTTATTACTGCAGTTCTGTAAATGTTGTAGTGGTCTGCTGTCTTTGCTGAAATTGATAAAAACCTTTAATTTGAAACCTGAGCTATTAAGCATTTCTGGAAATGCTGTCTTTGCTGAATTTAACTAAAATTTTAACTAAAACTGAGTTTTAACAGCAGTTTTTATGGTTTGAAACTTTGGAAATTGAATACTTGACTTGAAATAATAATAACTTCACTTTTAAATGAATAAATTTAATTAGAAAATAAATCATTTTAAAGGTGATTTGAAAGGATAATAAATGAATGTTATCTTGAATTTAGAAGGTATTTAAAGTTGAATATTTGGATTTGAACTTATATGATGTTTTGAAAATAAAGTTTTTGAAAGCTATGAAATTTTGATATTAAAATGATTTGAAAAATGAAGTTCTGAAAGATATGATATTTTGATATTAAAATGATTTGAAATGAAGCTTTGAAAGGATATGATATTTTAATGTATTAAAATGATTTGAAAGGAAGTTTTGAAAGGATATGATAATTTATATATTGAAATGGTTGGAAATGACTTGATATTTATTTTGATAAATATTTGAATTTGAAAGATATGGTATGTTGATATATTGAAATGGTTTGGAAATGATTTAATCTTTATTTTGATAAAGATTTGGATTGAAATGATATTTTATTTCGAAGTATAAAATATTATTTTAAAGTTATAACCACGGGTTATAATAACGATTGGTTGGCAAAGAGACCGGGATCAGATATGGGCATACTCTCTATCGATACCGAAAACCACTTTGACAACCGTGTACGTGGTGGAGATTTCAGAATGAAGTAGGATGGTGGCGACGTTCTTGAGGTATGTTACATGGACCCAACTCCCGTGAGTTGGCATAAGGTGGCTAAAACAGAAGCGATCTCGGGCCAAAAGGGGTAGCTCCTCTGGTCGGACACATTTCTTCGATACCATTCTATTGATTTTGTGATTGTTTGGGCGCCCCTCCGATTTTGGGAATGTGTTCCGAGGTGGGCGTATGTGGCTGTTGCGTTTCCACCAGCTCGTGTGCGTAATTGGTATATCTACCCTGGCATTGCCTTGTGTGCCGTGTCACCTACCCTATCGAGCCTTTACTACGAGTTTGGTTTTCTCCCGTAGCTCATGTGTATCTTCTCGTAGTCTCCCGATCAGGAGATATGCAGATATTGGATGGACTACTGGGACTATTACGTGTCTTGGGCTATATGGGTAACCCCGTGATGCTATTTAAAAGTAAGTTTATTTTACTATTAGACATTATTATAATAGCGTAATATTACTACATAGTAAATAGTTTAACGGATCCTTAGAGGATGGGCGGTCCCAAGCATCCTTTAAGTTACTTGTACCTTTACTACAGTTCACTTGAGTTGGTTTACATTGTGTAAGAATGTATGTCCTGACTCGAGTGTTTGTATTTTATTTACGTTCGGGTCAGCCTGAGTATTCACAGATTTGGATTTCCACTTTCTGGAGATTTGGAATCGTTGGAGATTATCTTCTTGTCTAGTTTTATCTTTTTCAGTCTGTTGTTCCTTTTCAGCTCTTGTATTAGTAGACTTCTATGTATTGATACTTCTGTTGTACTTTATTTCTTCTGTTGTATCTTATGTAACTCTAATATATTTATATAGTAGCTTTATGAACTACTATTTCTTTTACTTCTGCTGCATTATTAAATACTCTGTGTCTGTGATCCGTGATTATTTATTTACCATATATTCTGAGATTTGCCAAATTTTTATTTACAACAAGGTATTTTGAGCAATTCAAGTCCGACATGTGCGGATGCGAATGGTTGAAAATAGTGGGTGTTACACAATGATTAGCTTAATATTTCTCAGCCAGTTTATGAGCATTGTTATCTTTTGTTGATCGATTAGTTATGCTCGACCAATTTGTGAGCATTGATTATTGGTTGTTGATCGTTGATTTATGCTCGACCAGTTTATAAGCAGTTTTACCATTCTACTGCATGGGTTAGGTAGACATTAGCTGTGGGTACATTGATACGAATACCTTATGAATTAAGTTTCACGGTTTTACAATAAGGCGTTCGACTATGTTTGAGCTAAGCTTGGATATTGAAGTTTTCTTTCATTTCTCGATGGTTAAGTAAGACCAAGCTCGTGAGCTTATTATCCTAGGTCGGAAAAAGTTGGTAGGATCCCATTTTTTACGTCCCCATGCCGCCACATGAGAGGGACATAGGGCACAAAAGTGAAAGAGAGGGATGGGGCTTCTCTTTCTTTTGGCATAGCAGGCCTCCCACTTGTTGGATTAAAAGTTGAATTTAATAAAAGATGATTATTTTAATCTAAGGAAAGATAAGATATTTTGTAAATAAGCATTTATGAAAATATTTTATATAAGTAAGTGATTTTATATGGTATGGTTTATAAAACATGACTTATAAATGAAAGGAGGATTTAAATTGATATTTTGAGAACTTATATCCCGGTGTTTTTGAAAATATTTTCACTATTTTGAGAAAATATTAATAATGTTATTTGAAAGTATATATCTGAGAAATCAGTTTATGAGATTGAGATCATGGTAGTTAGTGATATTTACAAAGAATTTGATATTGCTTTGGAAATGATTTTGGTTATGTCTAAAAGATATGGTTGGATGCACTAAACTCACTTATGTTGCTTGAAAATAATTCTGGTAATGATTGCAGCATCGTCGACATTAATTTTGGGTTTTCTAAGGGCGGGATGCAATAATAGCAGCTTTTTACAAAGTTGTTTTTGTAAAACATATTTTGATTTAGTTCCAAAACTATGATTTGATATGCAAAAGATATATGTATATATTATTATTTCAAAATGATTTGAAATAAAACCCGGTGTTTAGTTTTAAAGTATTTCTTTAAAAAAAGTTGATATGAACTTTTTGCATATATACGTTTTAGATGTATACTATGTAAGATGTCCGAGTGGTAGTGGCATAGCCCAGAATAAATGTTGGAACTTTTCATGTTTCCCTTTTCTAGTAAAGTGTATTGAATAAATAATTGAAACTTTGTTAAGTTATTACATGGACACTTGTATCCTATACATTAGAAGTATGGTATGTGCATCATATTATGGTATGTTATTAGGTAGGTATCATTTGTTATGGTATTGAATGTGCATCATGTTATGATATATTTTGGACAATCGGAAAACTTTTAAATCATTATAAAACTTGTAATTAAGTGATTTTAAAAATTAAAAGTTGAGTTTATATAACACTTGAATTAAAAAGGTAGTAAGTAAAACAAGTTTAATTTGTTGAATGTACTTGTTAATTAAAATGAATTTGATGTTTTGCATATACTCTTAGCATATAAATACTGCAAGAAAATTTATTTTTGGTGGCACACAAAAAATGCTTCCAAAACTTATGGTAGCGTTTTGATAAACGCCGTGATAAAGCCTGCAACTAAAAATCCATGGTTTTTAGTTGCATTTATTTCAACGCCACTATAAATCCTTTTATTGTAGCATTTCTTAAACGCCACCAAAAATCTTTTTGTAACATTTTAAAAACGCCACCAAAAGGTTTTTTGGTGCTAGCAATAGAGTTTCCAACTTTACCCCTACTTTACGGTTGCGTTTACTCAACGCCACTATATGTATTTCAGTAGTGTTTTTGAAACGCTACTAAAAGTTGTTGATCATTTTTCACCATTTTTTCATGCTATTATTTCCGGTTCGTGGTCTATTCTTTTATATCAATCAACAATCACTCACATAATCATCATATTCAAACAATTAAAAAAACATATTAATCATATAATCAAATAAGATATCCGTAACCATTCTAATATAATAGTTTTTGATAAAATGACCAAACTCACATACAATAACCATTCGTATACAAATTTACACACCTGGTACTAATAAAAAGTTATACCAAACTGGTGCTAACAAAATGCTTGATTACCCATAATTCTTTATCACATGCACAAGTGAAAGCTAGCACCATAAAAGTTCAATTTTGCTCTCTTCGGAAATCCAATGTCTGCATAAGTGAAAGCACAACATATAGTCAAACAATTATGTTAATTCGTAGGACTTCAAATCTAATATCAAACATCTACAACATTGTATGAGTATATCATATTATAAATAATGTCATATAAATAATCAAAGTTATAAATGAAATGAAATAAATAAAGTCCAATCTTATAGTTATATATAAAATGTTGTTGAATTAGTTATATTATTATTATTTATAAAATTTAGTTAACTTAAACTTAGTTAATTTTATAAAACTTGTTTAATTTTAACAAAGCCTAGTTAATTTTTATTAACTTGGTTAACTTAATTTATTATTATTATTATCATTCAAACTCAATTAACTTAATTACATTATTATTATTATAAACTTAGTTAAATTTTATAAACTAAGTTAATTTATCATCACCATTGTTATTTATAAATCTTTGTTAAATTAGTTATATTATTATTATTTATAAAATTTAGTTAACTTAAACTTAGTTAATTTTATTAACTTGGTTAACTTAGTAAATATATTATTATTATTACTAAAACTTGGTTAATTTAATTATATTATTGTTATTATAAACTTAGTTAATTATTATAAATATAGTTAATTCACCCACAACCAGTGCTTCACCATCTTGTCGCCATTAACATACCATTCATATCACTATCTTTGCTTGACTTCCATTTGCATAACAACTCACTCCAAAACCAACATCCATTCTCTGACCACATACTGCTATTCACTACCACAACCACCAATTCACCAGTCCTTCACCAAAATTGATCCCCTGGCCTGCATATCATTCACTGTCATAGCAATACGCTTATCCCTGACCTCCATATATACATACATCAAACTGCAATACATATCAGTTTTCTCAAACTGCACTCCTCCATACATTCTTCACTCACATACATCCAACAGTGCAACCTTGCCTACCTCTATCTAAAACATACCTTTTTCTGAAACATCAAACTGTATTTCACTTCTATAGTCTCCAGGCAGTCACACCCACTACCATACATTACATATTTCAAACAATACAAACCATTTCCCTGCAACCACATCACCCATACTGCACAACCATCTACAACTGTACCATTTCACTACCCACACTTCCCTGTCACAACTGTGCACTTTTGTTTCAACCCCGACATATCATCCACTTCACCATTCACAAACCAATATCGCAACATTCACATATAAATACTTCAACAATCCTAACCATAGCCATATTTCAACGTACCCAATACTTCAACCAGCCCTCTGTCTTATCACAAAAGCACGACATACTTGCCTTAACACTGCCCTTCTCGCCTGCATACCACCACAACTTTACATTCAACAAAACTATCACCCTGCCCATACTTCATAACCTCTACATACATTGTCATCATTTCAGTCATTCATTTCTACAACATCACAACTACCTTCACTCATTAATCAAAATGCAACCATACCCACTCCTCTGCCACAAACCACCAGCAACACTTCCACCATTTTACTACTACCCACTGCTACCCCGGATTCAACAATCCAACAACTTTACCACTTTCATTGCAGTGCCATGCCATAATTACACCAACCACTCCTCTGTCATCCTTACCATAGTCGTTCCACCAGTCACCAACTCCACCAGTACAAACCGTTGTTGCTCCTACAACTTCACTCATCTACATTCCATCCACTTCAATACACCGTGCTACCGCAAATACCCCCTCTAACTGCCACTGTCATTCATACGCGTAAGTAATCAAAAAGGAAATATTAAATCCAAATAACAATAAACTTACAACTATGTTCAATAACGATGGATATAGTTATCAATTTAATTATATTTTAATCATGTGTAGTGCAGTTGGTTGAGGAGGTCGGCTCCCACCGATGCAAGGTGGAGGGTTTGATCCTCACTTACGGCACTAATCATGTGAGCTAATCTGAGATTAGTTGTAATTATTATCCCTGATTCTAACCCTGACCATTTTATAGCTTCTGGTCCTACCCATTGACAAGCTTGTCTTTTTCTTTTTTAGTTAAACAAGCAATGGCAAGTAGTATTTAAACAAAGTCATGTTAATTTGCAATCACAATTGACCAGGCTATATATCATTTATAACAATGAGGTTGTGGTTGCACATTATTAAGAAGAATTATGACTGGGCCACGGTTCATGGAACACATTAAAGGTATTATTAACTACTGGCAACTAATTTCTCAGTACTCTATATGGAGCCATGATACTGAAAAAAATAAAAATTCATTAAATTTCTTACAGGATTTTATTATTATCGGTATACTCAACAACTTATGCAAAATCACCTCCATCAATGGTTTCTTCCCTTAGTTTCTGTAAAATATAAATTACATGAAGTTAAGTATAGATACTCTACTTGAAATTTGAAGGCAGAAGTAAGGTATGTTACATTAGAGATGAAGTTTCTAAAATCTTTGTTGAAGTTACATCAAGATAATTCCTAGGTAATGTTTCATCCCTTTTATTATATATATTAATAAAATAATAATAATAAAATACACTCAACGCTATGAAGTAGATTTAAACAATAAAAAGTTAATCAATTGGCAACTATATTATTGTGAAATAGGAATAAACCAAACAAGTACACTTGTTACAAAAAGATGCTTCTAAGGAAATAAAATCATACCAAGTGGACTGATTTCATCTAATCCCTCTGAATGCACTATCAACGCTCTTTTCATCCCGAATCCCTGCATTGCTTTTGCCATCTTCTCTACCTATATTTCCAATTGTGATTAGTAACCTAGTAAAATACTCTTGCTTATTGCCATAAGGTTATCAGTTACGTATGAACTTTGCTAGTTGGAAAATACAGGATATTCTACAACCACGGTGTAAACCTATTATGATTTCAAAGAAATATGAAGTTGGGTAATAAACATTTTGACTGATTCTCAATAAAAACAGGTTAGCTAGTATTTGATACCTTCAAAGTTGTATCTTTGGCCAGCTTCTCAACCTACAAATATAGTCAAAATTAGTAAATAAGAGTAAAGCGCGTGTAAGGAAGAGACTCGTTATCGGTAATTAGAAAATTACTTAACAGTAAGTTGACTACTATCAAGTTCAAGCAATAAGAATATACCTTTTGTGCAGTAGCTTCATTAAGTAGTGGACCTTGTAAAATGAAACCATAAAAGCCCATAATTAAGAAAATAGAACTCATAAATAAGTTCCATCCTTGTAGAAGGTTGTATAATATTTACCTGAACTGTGCCATCAGTAAGACCATTGCCAACTTTCAACAGCTTTTGCAAAGGCATTCACAAATTTTTTCATAGACGCCAAGCAGTAAATAAGCAAGAAGTTACTTTATTTCAATACATGAGTATCATATTAGAACTAGGTTATTATGTATACTAAGCTGCGTATAACATTTCAAATACATGGCAAAGTTAATGAAAGCACGTAAAAGAGAATTCATAAACTTGAAATAGATTAGAACAGTGTTATCATGGTAGCATTAATATAGTATTAGGGAAATGTAACTACATGCACTTGTATGTATTAGCTACAACTTCCATTTTTTTAAATCCATATGTAATTTCATTCTTGCATTATGAAAATAGTAATAAATAAAACAAAGAGTAATATTATTCTTTTAGATAGTTCTTCACTTTTATTGAATTGGCTCAGGAAACTAGGACATAAAATAGAAAATTCAAAGCTCTTTCTCTATCACATTGTTTCCCTTTACATTGTAATGTTACGATTTTGGAATTAACAGAAAGTTAGTAAATAAGAATTTAATACATGTTAAAAAAAAAGGAAAAGAGAAGGTGATGAAAGCGAATAGGAAACTAGAGGGTAGAAGAGGTGATGGGCTACGCCATTAGCGCCCCAGCCACCGTTGTGGTGGTAGCAGCCTCTACTGCCATAAGGCAGCAGATTAGACGGTTGCTGTAAAAAGCAGCAGTAGCAAACTGCTGTCAATAGGAGCCAGGCCGTCGGACTGACCACCCATCTGGTTACCTCGGTCCAGGGGCTGGTGCATACCCAGATCGGGGTTGGTCAATCAAGACAAGGATTGTATGGGAGGGGAGAAGATCAAAGAAGAATTTGGTTAGGCTTTTCTATTTTTGGGCAAAGTTTAACAAAAATTATTAGGTAATGAGATAAGAAAGCCGAGGATATGAAAAGATGAAAAAAAAGAGAGGATATAAACGGCCTGGAAAAAATTTCAACAAATTTTTTCTGAATTCTTAGCGGGATCGTTAGCCAGCATTTCATTCTTTACTTTTACTGTAAAAAATGGCTAATTGTTGCATTTAATATCCAAACGCTGGTAAAATATGCTACCAATAAAAGATTTTCTTGTAGCGAACATAACAGACTTAACAGAGCGTGTGTTAGATAATCTGAGGAAGATCAAAGTAAATCAAAGAAAGGATCAAAATTACGACAAGAAAGATAAGTGCATACCATGAAGATGAGATTCAACACTTCCATTCCAAACAAGTTCATAAACCAAGCAATGCCTATCTTTTTCAATGAAAACACCAATCAACTTTACAAGATTCTAATGACGCAATCTGCTTAGGATTTCTACTTCTAAATAAACTCAGGCTCTCTATCCCTATCTTGATCTACTCTTTTAAGAAATTTCACAACAACATCACTTCTATCTTCCAACATACCATGAAAAACAAAACCAAAACCACCTTCACCTATTTTTTTTACTAGCATTCAAACCATATGTAGCCTTGTCAAGCTCAACTAATGTGAAAATCTTCACAAGGGGTGGGCAGGCAAAGGTATTTGGAAGAAAGGATGCAGATGTCGAACTTGCAATGCTACTTGTATCGTAGTTTTGGCTCCTGCATCACCGGATAAACGAAATCAAAATTTCAAAGTGTGGATTTTTTGTTATTTTTGATCTTATAAATACATGATGTCATAAATTTCTAGCAAGGTCTTTTAATTGACTATTTTTCACTTGTATATTACTTTTAGAAGTATGGACGGAGATCTATAAATCACCATTCCAATGGATATAATAGAATTATAAGCACCCATAGCAACTCTAATCTTTCAAATATTACATGATCATCGTTACATAGAGTCATAGGCAGATCTAACTTATATTTCCATATTCGAAAGCTTATTAACACTCAAACTGGGAGAAATGGTTATTTTAACAAGTGTTGCTTACATGATGTACTTGTGCACTCTCTAAAATTTTGCAAGCATAACATACAGCTTACGTTGGGTGATAAATAAAAAAAGGGCCCTAGTATTTTATAGCACTCGCTAATGGTGGGTGAGAATTATGTTCTCATTGTATGTGCACAAAATCATACCATTGATCCATGTAACTACATATCTAATGCAGATCATGTTATACTTATAACTAAAATTTTGTGTTGCCCACAAATGTACATGCTTACCATCACTGTTATCAACTGAGACAATTTTAATGTATTTTGGACTTTATGACACATTGAAATATTTGAGCCTGTTGTGGAAGTAATTAAAATATAATGCTTTAGTTATTCAATTATAAGTTAAAGATATGCCTAGTCCATGTTGAGCGAAGTAGTCAATATAGCAAATGCAATACAATATCAATTTTCTCCTATGAATGAAAAAAATAAGGGGAAAAAGAGACAGCTATTAAAGAAATACAAACTGTTGTACCCACTTGCAAGAAATCTGGCCAACGAACTGATGATCAAGTAAGACGTAAATGTTTGGATCATATAGTTAAAAAGATCGGCGACGTCACCTTCAGTCTCAACCACCCACATCGCTCCCCTTTACCTAACATCGGCAGCCACTTCATACCCAAACAGCAACCACGCAGACAAACAGACAACCACCCACCACGCCGACATCCCTAAACTCCCGCAACCCTAGATCCATTCACTGCCACACCCTCCACCACCAAATCGCCAACCGACTCCCAAACATCTCAACGCAACCCGACTTCACGGTTCCAAATCTCCATCCAAGAGCTTGACCCCTAAATCCCCACAACAAGCTATGGCCTCCTCCCACACCTAAAGCAAACAATAGAAGAAAATGGGGAAAAAGATGAAGAATGATTGAATTTAGCTGTGATAACAAAAGAAGATTTAAGGTCAAATTTATTTGGTAGTGGGGACGATTTCTATACAATGGATGTTTTAGAGATTTGAGAAGAAGAGTTAGGCTTGGATAAATTTTACGTTTTTATTTTGTTTTGGCGCCAGCAACGAAATGAAAGAGAACAAAAATTAGATGGAACGACAAGCAGGAACGAAAAAAACAAAGCCCGCCCAGAACCTATCCAAAGCTAAAACGCTGCCATTACCGTGGGGTTTAAGAAACAGTAGCATTTAGCATTCAAACGCTGCTATATAGTGCAAACCAAAGCATAATTTTTTATAGTGTAATAGAGTATTATACGAATATAAACTTAAGTTATATATGTTTATAAACTTGAAGTTATGTTTTATGAAATGTTTCATAAATCATTTTAGTATGAAAGGAATATATTATTAATGTGGATGAATGTAATAAAAAAATTGGTAGAGTTAAAGAAACCAGTAGGATAAACACGTAAGTTGTATGTAGATCATTTTAATCACATGGCCATACTTGATCCAATATTCGAGTACATGATTTCGAAGTGGTTTCCACCAGTCCGAACAAAGAATTTTCACTAGATTCTTGATGATGAATACTTGATATAGATTCTTGATATGATCCTAAATTTTTTTATTATACTATATGGCTATGAATGGAGGATGGAGGTTTAATCAAGGAACCTGATTGGAGTCCACCCTAGAGAGGTCAAGAGATCTATACAAGTTTGGAAGTGAACTCTATATGGTCGAGCAAGTGAATGTATTTAATATTGCATACAGATGGTCCATACACATCGTACATGCTTTAATATAATTGCATACTAATTTTATTGGCTTATGGAGAGTTTAGGTGATGGCTCTTCGATTAGTTATGAGGTAGCATGAATAATTGACTAAGTAATAACCTGAAGCTATTAAGTATAAGGTATGCATAGTAGACTGCTTATCGTCCTTATGTGATGAAAAGGTTTTTGAACCTAGACAATCTGAGAGCTATATTTGCCGGTGATCGAATACTACTAAGTATTACTTTGTTATTATTTCTTTTTGTTACCCGTGTTGGAATTTTGAGGATGAAATATTTTAAGTGGAGGCGAATGTAACGACCATAATTTCAGACATTTCGTATTTAAAATTTTAATTATTTAAATATTTGAATTTTGACTAAATGTTATTAAATCAATTTAAAAGCTTGTTAACTACCTTCTAAATCATAACTAATAGTGAAAATGTAACATCCTGTATCTAGAGGCCAAAATCTAAGTGCTACAAATGTTGCAGTCATCTATAGTATTGACTTCCGGTGATAAAATATCGGTAATGCTAATGGTATCCATAATATCAGAGACACTTGAATATGAAAAAAAATCACAGATTTCTCAAAATAATGACATCTTTAATTAAATTTTCAAACATGTTCCATATTCAAAATTACATAATCCCATGATCGTTTCCCAGGTAAAGATCAAATACAATCATTACAAAAATACACTAAGAGCGACATATGACGATGCCCCTTGGTTGACCAGAGTATTGTCTAATACAACACAATGGAATAAAAGCAAAATAGCGACTCCTATTTAGCTATCCATCAGCCACTTGCTCGCTTCAGGAGCTTTATACGCCAACTTACTAAAACTTGAAATCTCAACCCTTAGCCTACCCAAATCAATTTTGAGCACCCGAGAGTTCAAGGGGAAAACGGAAACTTCAAGTCAGACGTAAAGCCTGGTGTGAATAATACTTTACATCTCGGTTTACTGATATTAAGTGATACCACACAGCTTAGCGAAATGGTTTTCCCTCTACTAATATCATTTTCAAAACATATATTTTGCAAATCAAATTCTTGCAACCAAACTGGTTAATCAAACTGATTATATCAATAATAGTAATATCCTTTATGCCAATAAAACTGGTAATAAATAAACTATCTGTCCATTGGCAATAATGGACTGTCTGTCCGAAAAATGGACTATCTGTCCGACAGCTGGACTACCTGTCTGAAAACTGGACCATCTTTCTGAAAACTGGACTATCTGTCCGAAAATTGGACTACCTATTCGAAAACTGTAGTTTTGTTTGGCTAACTGCTAACCTTTGGCTGTTTCTTAGGGTTAATTACCCTTCTCCTTTTTCCTTGAAAACCTTTTCAAAATAATTTAATCTCTTAAACCATACTTATACATTCTTAGCTTTACTCTAAGCTTTCTGCCATGTTAAATGTACTTCACCCAAAATAATATTGATGGAATTTATTAAGGATTACCTATCCCCCAAAAATAAGTTAAAACACTTTTAACTTGAAAACACTTGGGCTATACGGTCTATTTAACACACTCGAAACCTTTATTTAAAACCTTTAAACAAACCTTTCGAAACAATTGAAAGTACCCCTTTTGAAACCATTTAAAGTACCCATTTTAAAACAATTGAAATTACCCCTTTCAAAACCATTAAAAGTACCGCTTTCCAAACCAAGTGAAACCTTTTTTATAACTTAGGCTGAAAGGCCAAAACAAACCCTTTCGAAAGATTTAAAACCTTAGACATCACATCTTTAAATACTTTCAAACTGCCTTTTGAAACTCTTATAAAACCTTTCCTTTTAGACCTTTCGAAACCACTAGGGAACCACCACTCCAAAACCTTCATATAAACCTTTCAAAAGCATGAAACATCAAACCATTCTAAATCATTTGGGTTCGATTTGAAACATGCGGAAACATCTTTCGAAACCAATTAAAACTATCTCATTTGAAACCATTTGGGTTATACTTCAATCAGAGAAAAATGGTCATTAAAATCATTTAAATCGATAACATCTCTTTCCAAAGCATTTCCTAAGTAAAGAAGTGGTGGTGTCGAAACCATCCTTTAAAAGCTTTGAAGAGGTGTCCAAGTTTTAAAAAGCAAAATAGCCCTTTCGAAACCAATATGGGTCGAAAGATAAAATGTGGCAGTTAGGGTTCGATCTAGTCGAAAGCAGTTATTTAAAAACAAAGGCGCAACCCAATCAAAACCTTTTCTTTAAAACCATTTGACCTGGTCGAAAGCCAACCAAGTCGAAAGCAATTCAGTTGAAAGCAAGCAGGCGAATTTTCATTTAAAAGCAAAATAGCGCTTCAACCCCATTAGAACCCATGGTTTCGACCTGATACCTTCCACCTTTGTCCAATTCACTACGCACCAGTTACCTGATACCATGTGCATTGGTTTCGATGGAATTGGATGCAGAGGTAAGGAGTCGAAAGCCTGGTGCCGAAAGCATCGAAATAGGAAAAATAATGTAGATTTGAGTTTTTAAACTATTCTTTTGTACCCAGCCTGCCTTGTTTGTCATATTGTGATTGGTTGAAAATTCTTCTTCCCTAAAAGTACTGCCGATTTTCCAGAAATAAAATTTTTATTTACTTACAAGAAACCCCTTCACCTTTCATAAATATATAAAAAAATTAAGTTTCATATCTTAAATAATTTTATATACTCATTAAAACACTTAGGAAAATTTTACAAAAATTCCAGAAAATTACTTTTAATATGTTTTCCAACATATATAAATTTCAGAAGTTAAGCCAATATAATTTGGCCACAATTAATTTTTAATCCAAAATAACATTTTCTTCACTAGAAAATTCATATAAAATCCACATAAATTCAGAAAATTTAAACATACCTCCAAATTATCATTTTTGGTCTAAAAAGAAATTCACAAGGCATTTTAATTTCATTTAATAGGGTTTTCACTTTAAAACATATCATAAGATCTATATGAACAAGCATAAATCTTCAAACAATATATATAATCATTCCATCATTCAAAAACATGGAAAAATATTGCAGATATGTTCAGATTTATCTCGCAACCAAAAACAAATAGAAATACGAGATGCGATCATTATTCACATTAGTTTTAGAGATTAAAGAGCTTGAGATTTGAATGGATTTGATTTGATTAAGCTTCTTCTTTATCTTTTTTCCTCTTGTTTTTGTTAATGGCGTCCGACCTCAAGTTTGAAAAAAAATTTAATAAATGAAAAACGAACGTGTATAGGATACGCGGCCAAGGGTTAAGGGTATAAGAATGGTCTATTTCTGTTTTACCCCTCCTTTATTTCATTTTAACTCTTCTTCTAATTCATTGGTTAAATGGCACGGCTGCCCCTTAATAAAACCAAATCTCAAGACCTTAACAACACATTATTTTATTTTATTTAGCTAATTAAATATTCTAAATAATGTTAACAAAAATATCAGTTGTTATAGACTCCCCTCCTTAAAGAATTTCATCCTCGAAATTACGATAAGGTACACAACAATTCAATAAAAAGGTTAAAATATACCATCAAAAAAGTTAGGATAAATATCTTTAATCATGCTATCAATCTTTCGAGTATCGTCCCTATCAACGTTGCTCTACTTGACTTTACCTAATCTGACTGTCTTAGTTCCAAGCCTCTTCTTGTCTCTCGCAACATGCTTTCTCACTATAGTTATGTCCGGTTCTACAACTAAGTCACCTAGCACAGTCGGTGCAATAGTAGTCTCTGAATTTCGAACACATTTTTCGAGATGAGAAACATGGACATCATGGACTCCTGTCAAACTGTCGATAACTCTATTTTATACACGAGTTTCCCAATCCTCTCAACAATAGGAAAAGGTCCAACGAATCTCGGTGCTAACTTCCCTGATCTTCCGAATCTGATTACACCCTTCATCGGTGACACCTTGATAAAAACTTGATCTCCAACTGAGAATTCTAAATCTTTCCATCTTTTATCTACATAACTCTTCTGCCTAGATCAAGCCTCCTTCATTCTAGCTCGAATGACCTTAATCTTTTCTGCAGCTTCTCTAATCAAATCTGGACCAAGAATCAACTAATCCCTAGTCTCTAACCAACAAATGGGAGATTTGCATGGCCTTCCACACAAAGCTTTAAATGGTGCCATCCCAATACTAGTCTGATAACTATTGTTATACGAAAACATGACTAAATGTAGAAGGTCTTCCCATGATCCCCCAAAATCTAGTACACAAACTCTTAATAACCTTTCAAGACTTTGTTAACACTTTCTTTTTGTCGATCTGTGTTTGGATGGTAAGCGGTACTCAACTTGAGCTTGGTTCCTAAAAATTCCTGTAGACTCTTTCAGAACTCGCAAGTGAATAAGAAATCTCTATCACTTACTGTACTGCTAGGAATTCCGTGCTGAAACGTCCCGCAAACCCGTACCCCTTAAGTCAACGCTATTTTCCAACATATCTACTCAAGGTGAATGGAAATATATTAGGGTTAAAGAAGAAGGAGGTAGAAGAAGAAAATAGAAAAACAACATTAGAATCTAACCATCACAGCGGAATAAAATATAATAGATAATAAACGATCTTTACACAAAAACAAATCTGTTTATATATTACATCATCAGAGTATACATAACACACAGCTGGACAGTAATCATAACCTATCCTCACAAAACTGAATGCACAACTAATCAACACAAGGGAATATTTCATACAAATACGGAAGTACGTATCGCCGTCCAGCCAGCCTCCTGAGCTCCACCGCATCCTTCCCTGTATTCTATAATACTTGGTCTGACCCGAGCATTATAGTGAAATAACACCAGAGTCGGTCTGGAATACCAGCGTGAGAAAATCACACTCAAGTTGATTATTAAAGTTTCAAAATCCTTTGAAAACAAAAGCATCTCGTAAGACCATGCCACAAATAAACATGTCGGGTTTTTACCTTACGATAGCCAAAACACTTTTTATCAAATCCGTCTGATATTATAATACTGTCTATAGGAAGTAAAATAGAATCTAGCTGAAATGCTTGCATCTCACGTTTCAGTAATAGTTGGACACAATCAAAACTGTGAAGGCGCGTAGGGCGAATGGATTTCCAACTAATGACTAGGCACTGGGGTACCACCTGTCACAATATGTGGCCTAGATCACCGTACCGAGGATCCCTCCCGATCCCCTGCAACATAAGACTGGGACTACCCCTTACTGGATAATCCCGAATAAGATCACCCTGCGGTTGGGATTAGCAACCGCCCACACAGCCGAAATAAAAAGGGACATTTAGACAGGGATGACCTTACCCTAATGGGTGCTACCCACTTAGCCTTGCTACATATCCCTTGATTTTTAGTCATTCCCGGTTGATGAGGCTTGAGGCTAAGCATTACCTTTTTAAATCATATCACTTAGAATGCTCATCGTCCTCCTGACGATGTTCTGAAAGCATTCGTCCATACAAGTCCGTTCCGGGTTCGAACGGAACCTAAGGCACTACTCCTACTACATCCATTTTGGAATCACCTCAGGACTAGTAGCGACTAGCCCTTGCACTTCACTGCTCCACCTTCGAATCCAAACTCTGGTTTTCCATATGAAAACGTTCAAACCGGATCGAAGTGGTTTTCAGGAAATAAATCCCGATCCCAGTCTCTTCGAAATGATCAGCGCATTGGCCAATATTGATAGTCGGTTATTTAACTATCAAATAACACTCACAAACAACCATCAAACATAAATAATTCCACCAAATTATTTATTAATCTCAAAATATATTCACAAGATATATTTCCACTTTTCAACCCTTTAAAAACAGTTTTCAAACCACTCTCTTCTCACGGAATGAATTCCCAAATATTTATTTCCACTAGAAACAACAAGTACAATACTTTAGATTTTTAAAATAATTTAAAACACTTTATTATAAATTATACTTTAAAACATTTAAAATACAAACTACTTTAATACCTTATTCAAAAATATATACTTTAAGAATATTTAAAATAAAGCTACTTTATAAAATATAAAACTAAATTTTTCTCTTTTAGAAACATAGTACCTAGCCACCTTTAAATAATTACTACTACAATAAATTTGGAAAAAGACTTACTTTAAAATTTAAACATTTAAAAATAATAAATTTTCTAAAACGTACTTTTTTTAAAACAACTTTTAACTTATACTTATAAATTTGTTTTGAAAACGTACTTGGCTATCCAGAGAAATACGCTTCTCTTTCACAGCTTTTAAAAATAAACCACTATTTATTTTTAAACAAATTTATCCATTCCTTTAATAAATTCCCACCGTGAATTTATTCTCCAAAATATCCACTGATAATTGCTTTACTTTTATAAACCCAGTTTATAAGTTTCATAGACTCAACTTCCTTTAAAATTTCGATTCCAAACACTTAGATCAATTTCCAAATTGATTCACAACTTACTCCATTTTGAAATAAATTTCTTTACTTACTCAATCTATTTCAAAATCCATTAACTTTAGATTTTATTCCTTAATTATGATTTAAAATCTTTTTAACTGAAAACACCAATTTCAGATTTCCCAAATTCCTTCTTTATCCTTTTAAATAAATTCAAACCTTGAATTGTTTAAAATGAATTCTTCATTCCTTTACATAATATCACTTAATTTTAAAAAAAATCACTTATTCGAAAAAAAAATCATTTCTCTATACTTGGAATTTTATTTATTAGAATTCAAAAATCAACTTTTATTCTTTTCTAATTCATTCTTTAATTTATTCAAATTCCTATAATTGTTTACTTAAAATTCTCTCTTTTATTTTATTTTCAAAAATCCAATTCTATATATATTTTGATAACTCAGTGTACCGAAATATATTCAAGCAAACCATGGCTATTCCAATTGTCAATATAATTCATCATAGAATATCAAATATTCATAACACAGAATATTAAACAATCTAAACAATTTTGAGGAATCCATTTGGATCCCTCCAACCTGTTCCCCTGCATCCACAGATGTTAGCACAACATAAAATACCAATTCCACTTCGAGGTGGAATATCGCGTTATATGGGTTTTATATAATATCATCCGCTATTATGCGGCGCATAGGGTCTCATCCGCTATATAATACGGGAAATCAATCACTCCAATATATACTATATACTACTATATATAATATAGCACATCAAACCAATTCAATCATTCAACCAATTATTTAAATTTAACCATTTAAATTTAAATAAAACCCAGATGAGTGAGATTAACTCACCTTTGCCCCTTAATTTGCAAATCCACTTCATTCTCGATTTGGTACCATGATTATTGACCTTGAATGACATTATATAATATATTAATAATTGAAATAAATCGAACCATTTATCCAATTTTATAAATTACTTAACTAAGGATTTTCTTTTAACTACTTCCCTTTATAAAAAATCTTTTAGTAACTAAAATAATTAATATAAGTAAATTAAACAATTAATCACTCAATCCAAAAATAATATTTAAAATATGTACACTTATTTTATTTATGAAACTACATATACACTAATTTTTTTATTGATTTTCAAAATCTACTTTTATAAATTCCTATTCCTTTCAAATCTCATCTATACATCTAATTATTTATGTTTACTGTTTATCTAAAAAATCTTAACCCTTACTATGAAAATAAATTTCAATTTGACTATACAATTCGTATACAAATTGTTTAAATTAAAATAACATCAAAATACTTTACTGTAAATTATAAATACATTTCCTTTAAATATTCACATATAAAATTTGCTGCTAAATTTTAAGCTTGCTAAATAAAATTTCTATTCATAAACATCCTGTCTAAATTTTAAAAAAAAAACAGAAAAACGGAAGAATTACCCATTCGAGAAAATTGAAATCACACGAACCCCAAAGCACAACACCACACAAGACGATGTCCCATCGCGACAGCCCACCATCGAGTGCTGCCGCACTACCTATGCGCACCACTGCACCTCGTCAAAGCCGCCTCCATCGCGAAACAACCCTACAGCCACGCAAGCTCCTTCCACCCAGTCTCGCTCCCCCTTACGCGGCCCACGCCCCCACGTAGCAGCGCACGGGATCGCTACCCTCCGCAAGATCCCCATACCCAATCACTGCACCTCATCTTGCAGCGCCGGATCTTCGAACTCGACTCGATTCGAGTTGATTCGAAACGCGCGACCAAACAAACCACGAACAAACAGTCGCAGCATCTCGAAGCTGCGTACCTCTCCCCTTCACAATTCAAGCCTCTCGATTATCGATCGAGAAACAAGGCTAGTGCTCGCGCGCCAATGGACTTTCCCTCTCCATTGATTCAAAAAGGAGATCGCGATTTAGTTCTGCCATTACGAATTTTTTTTTATGATTGTTGAACAGATTATGGGAAGAGGAGCGATTACATCTCGACTGATGTGGATACGAATTTGAAATTAAAAAGAGGAAAGGGAAAAAGGGTATCGGCCATTATTTCTTTAAAGCTTTTCATCGTTTAAAATTTTATCTGATGTGTGCGTTATTTTAAAAAGGAGATGGGGGGACAAGAAGCGATGTTGGCGTGGAGTAGAAGGCTGCAGTGATTTGAAATAAAGGAAAGCTATTGAGGGAAAAGTTTTGACGATGAAAGAATTTCAACTGATGGAAAGAAAAAGTTAATGGGAAGAATTTGACCAGTCAAACAAAACATATATATTCTACATCTAAATTTTCAAAATTTAAATTTAAATTGACTTGAATCCACAACTTAAAATCATGTCTTCCTATCATGATGTGCCGCTAGGCGTTCATAATGTTATACCCCTATTCCGAACGCAATGGAAAAAGTTTCGAGTCCTAATTCGATCGTATGGGGAAGATAGCTTTTTGGACCTAGTTATTATATTAAATTTCCGATATAAATTCAGCGCGTTTAATTACAGTACGCCCTTACGATAACTCCAAACACTACGAAATTGAAATCCGATAATAATACAATATTATAGATCTATTGAAACTGGTTTTGTCGAAATCCGAGACTGTGCCTCGGAAGGCTATTTTTAAATATCAATTTAAATGATATATTTTTAAAACCGAACGAATCACTTTCAATTTCAATTTAAAAGTTTTATTATCTTCAGAACTATCAATATAAATTTTATAAGCCTTTAAATTATTTTTAACAAGCTTGAAACTCAAGATTAAATATTTTACTCAATCTTCAATTATTGAATTGAATAATTATATTATTCAACAAATTGCTGTATCGACATTCTGAATAGATAAATCCAAGTTTTCCATATTCCAGACCAATTTATAATTCAATTTCTATATTTAAAACCACTTAAATATTCCAAATTCAACTCTGAAAAGTCCGGGTCGTTGCATTCCTTCCCCCTTAAAAGAATTTCATCCTCGAAATTGCTAAGGCAGACGAATGCCTCGACCCATTAACATGCTAAAACCCATTTAGTGAAAATCCCTTATTCAATTTTCTAATCCTTTAGTTCCAACTAAACAATTAGATTAAATTTCTATTTTCAAAATCCCTTATTTCAATTTCAATTTGAAATCGTTTTGTCTCTAACAAAAAAAATTTCCAAAAATTTTCTAATTCCCAAAAATTTCGAAATTTTTTGGCAGAGTCTCCTTTGTACGGAGGAGCTTTTGTAATTTGACAAGAGATAAAAATATATATACATCGACCCACACAGTCGAAAAAACAAAAAAACAAACAATAGTTCATATTTCCTAACTTTTATTGCGTAGGCGTACCTCTATTTAGCATTTTTAAGCAAGCGGCTTATTATTTTAGCAATTAGCGTAACCAAATCCAGTCACACGGCTCCATTGTACATGTACTTACTCAATTTAAATATGTAAGTGCCATACATATGAAATTCATTATCATTTCACTCTTTTAAACAACTACAACTCATGAATACTAAAAGCAATGCACACTAAACAATTTTCATAAGCAATTTCAATGTTACTACATTAATTTTAATTGCTTACAACCAACCACACATCGTTTTACTTAATCCAAATGGTTAACAACTCATATGCTTACATTCAATTTATTTTTAATCAAAACAAACTCATATTCAATTCAATTGATCTCAAAATCAATTTATTTAACCTCCATCAACTCATAGAATTTTAATTACCTTCGTTTACGTCAAACGATAATTCATTCTATGCAATTTGATGATATCCATGTGGATAAATAATTACTTAAGTTTTATAAACAATTTAAATTGATTCCGACTCAATTTATATTTAATTCCATTCCATTTTTAAATTTATTCACAATCATTCGCTTCCATTTCATATTCGCATAGGTTTCATTCAAAACCATTTATGGGACTTGAAAACATACCATGTTATTCAATTAAATAACCTTTCACACTTACTTAAGTTATTTCAACCCATAATAATTCCATTTCATTATTCATACAGGTTCCATTCAAAACCATTTCATAAAGCTCACTAACAACCATTTAACAATTTACTTAAGTTAACAACTTAAGTTCATCTCCATTTCCAATTAAATTCCATTCTATCAAATTCAATTAGTGTACTCATTCAATCTATTTTAAACTTTGTTTCACATTTTCAATTTACTTCCAACTTATTTTATTAATAACAAGACCATTTCAATTTTATTTCTACTCATTTGGATTTATTTACAATTCAAACCATCATTATTATAATCCAATTCCATTATTCATTTACACTTTCAACTTTTTCATTACCAAATTTAAATCCCATTAATATATTCAATTAACTAGTTTATTCCAAACTAGTACACTCCCATTTTACCATTCAATATTTGATTTTTATCTTCAAAAATCACTTTAGTAAATTTTCTCGAGTTTAAGCTATTTTATAATTCATGTTTGGAATTTAATTTCATTCCGAAATACCAAACAATTTATTTTGGTCCTTATTTCACTATTCAAATTCTTATAGGTCATGCGCTTATATTTCATACTTCCATTCATTTATAATTAAGCACATCCCCATTTCATTTTAACTCGAGATCCTTACTTATCCCAAGCATATTTTTATTTATTCCAATCCAATTCAACTTACTTCCATTTATTTAAGTAAGAATTTTATTTCATTCTATATTACCAATAACTCCCTGAATTCATTTTAATTCAATCTCATTCCAACTTTATTCAAATACAACTAGATTTTAATTCAAATCCAACTCAATATTAAACTTAGCTTAAGTTTATTCATTTCAACTTAATTTTATTCCTCCATCCAATTCAATTCCAATTTATATCCAAAAATTTTAATCCATTTACTTTGCTAAAAAATTTATTCAAGCTGCCATCAGTTAAACTTTCAACAATTTAATTCCTTCAGCATTAACCAAGTTAAATTTATTTTAACGCTCTCTTCTTTTTTTCACTTTAAATTTTGATTACAACATTCACATCTCCTATTTTCCTTCCTTATTTAAAAAAAATCATCTCAATTTATAAGCTTATAACTTATCTCATCGGGATTTTTAATTCAAATAAGGATTCAGGATTTTAAACACCCGGCTTTTGGTTTTCAAATCATTTTGAAATCACCACTATCTCAAAATCACACTTCTCAAATTTTTAAACCAATCCTGGTTTTTATTCCCAACAAATTTCCTTTAAAATTTCGAAAACAAAAATAGTTCTTCTAAATAAATCAATCTGGCAGCAATCCGTCACTTAGAAACATGAAAATGAATACCGATGATGCTGCGCAGTCATCACCAGGATTATTTTCCAATGACTGAAGTGAGCTCAATGCTATATCCCCTCCCGAAATTTATTTGAAACAATTTCCTTTCAGAAATACTTCCAAAATAATAATGTTATTATTTATCTTAAAAACACTTTGAAAAACACTTCCAAAATCTCCGGGAATTTAAATTTACAGATTTTATTTAAATCAAATTTTAACTATAATTCATTTGTATAATTTATGCTCATACAAATTTCCATTTGATTATACAAGCCATTCCAAAAATTTTTATAATCGTATTTATTTAAAATATTATAATCCAAACATCCAAGTTATATAACAATTTAAGAAAATATTTCTTTTATATCAAATATATTTTTGGGTAAAATTATTTCATTTACCCGCTTTCGAAAACAATATTGTGTCGAATTGTTCTATTCAAGAGTTTAGAAACCCCTTCGATACAGTTGTCCAGACTGTGCCGACGAAGGTTCATATGCCACTCAACACAATATAAAACCATTTTTATATCCACTAACAAATACGCGCTCATAACTATTAATACGCTCAAACTCATTCTAGAGTACTACTGACTCTATCGCTAATGAGTAATCCCCACCAAAGCCAAGGTTCTCGTTTAACCTTTCAGCTCTGATACCAAGTGAAACGTCCTGCAACCCATACCCCTTAAGTCAACGCTATTTTCCAACATATCAACTCAAGATGAACAGAAATACGAACCGTTAGGGTTAAAGAAGAAGGAGGTAGAAGAAGAAAATAGAAAAACAACATTAGAATCTAACCATCGCAGCGGAATAAAATATGATAGATAATAAATGATCTTTACACAAAAAAAATCTGTTTATATATTACATCATCAGAGTATACATAACACACAGCTGGACAGTAATCATAACCTGTCCTCACAAAACTGAATGCACAGCTAATTAACACAGCGGAATATTTCATACAAGTATGGAAGTACGTATCGCCATCCAGCCTGCCTCCTAAGTTTCACCGCATCCTTCCCTATATTCTATAATACTCGGTCTGACCCGAGCATTATAGTGAAATAACACCCGAGTCAGTCTGGAATAACAGCGTGAGAAAATCACACTCAAGTTGATTATTAAAGTTTTAAAATCCTTTAAAAACAAAAGCATCTCGTAAGACCACGCCACAAATAAACATTTCGAGTTTTTACCTTACGATAGCCAAAACACTTTTTATCAAATTCGTCTGATATTATAATAGTGTCTATAGAAAGTAAAATAGAATCTAGCTGAAATGCATGCATCTCACGTGTGACGCCCCACCTCTATACCCACGTTAGCCAAGAACACTACTGTGAATGCTGTCAACTAGCACGGAGAATAAGGCTGTTGAGGAGCGACCATCTGTATAATTGCTTTGTGCGAGTACCGATATACCGGATAAAATTATAACTTTTCATCTCAAGAGGAAATCCGACATACCGACACAAACTCAAAGCTGCTACACGGTGGCTATAAAGGTCTTCGGAAACAAATATAGAAATAAACATAACATAAATCAGTCACAGACAATTCATATCACAAAGGCGGAAATAGATATGAATATTACACTTGCAAGTGTATATCAGAGTAGCGGTCTAAAAAGATCCACAATATCACAAAAGAATAGATACAAGTGCAAGCCAAACGAATATGTGTACATCAAGGAGTCAATAACTTAGATGTATACAACAAGAACTACCCAACTAAAGTAGTTAGCTAAAAGATCATATGATGGTCCGATAAGGTGGCAAGCAGAAGCACCTGTAAAATCTCAGTCTGACCCGAGTATTATTTATAAGAAGAAAATAATAAACGGATCAGTCTAGCTATAGATATCAGATGAAATGATATAGAATAAGAGATATGACTAAACGTATAATAATCACAATGCCAAGCTGTGATAAATAAATAATTGAAAAATCAATAAGAGATTAATCAATATCGCAAAGATCTTCTCAAAGATAAAAAGGAATGTCATACTCCTAATTTCCTTCACCGAGCCACAATAAATGACATATATATCAATGCCAATCGTAAAAGTTGGTGAAACATAAATTCCAGAAATCAACACAAGAAATCCAGAAATCAAATAATTCGGAGCATCGACGTCGTACAGCGTGACATCCGATGAACCAAATCACAATCAAAGGGAACAACGACGTCGTACAGCGTGACATTCGATGAACCAAATCACAAAGAAGTATGTGTGAGTGGAATCACACAAGTGGTGTCTAGGCTAACCAAAAAAAAGTATGTGTGAATGGAATCACACAAGTGGTGTCTAGCCTAACCTCGCAAACAAAGAGACATCGCACATTGCTAGTCTAAATCACAAAGATGATCGTCATGATCAACGAGAAGTGTCAATTACACTAAGCTAGTAAATATAAAAGTTTAGCTTCATGTCCCATAACCACTTACTTAACTTAAACATTTACGAACAAACTGTAAATATCCACTAGAAAATTGTCACAAGAGATTCAATTGAACAAGTCCAAGAATTAACCGACGAAGTAAACGCAAGCGTTTCATACCACTTGTTTTACTAAGCCGTTTAATTAGATTTCTCATACGAGTGAGGTAAAGGTTTGTATATACTAATAGATAGGGAAACGGTTTTAAGAAACGAGCTTTGTAATAAAATATTGTTAAAATCATTTGAAGAAAAAGTTTTGATATTTACTACTAGTATAGAAAACCTTTATATTTTAAAGTGACAAATCACAAAGAAGATTGTAAGAACAACCAATTACTAAATTCACATTCGAAGACGTGAATAAAATCCAAAGAAATCGATACCAAATCCATAGAAATGGATATTTCCAAAAAGATCCATGAAAAGAAGTCATCAAAGTCGACGATAAGTGATAACGATTAATAGGATCGCTAAAATCGATAAACAATGGAAATTCACACAAAACAGCCTGAATAGGAAAAAATAAACATCTCCAGACGTTTGATTTTGGAATCCAGACGTCTGGATCTGTTCTCTGGAAATAACCTAGAGAACACTCAGACGTCTGAAACCTCAAGTCAGACGTCTGAGACCAATCCAGACGTCTGGTTTGATGGTTCAGACGTCTGAAAATAGTCTCTGGCTTTTTTTTATAATATGCGTGCATACATATTTACTTTCCAGGTCCAAACCAGACGTCTGGACTTGGTCACCAGACGTCTGGTCACCTGGTCTAGGCAACAATTTGCCTAGGCCAAAGTGGCCAAAACGTATCGGGAGCGATCGAACGAGCAACGACGACTAAGGATTTATGCCTAGCGACAACCCGGTCTTATAGGCTCTCCGAAACACCTCTTAAAGCATGATCAAACATCAAAGTTATGATTTTTAGAGAATTGGCTTCAAACACCAAAAATGGAAATATTCACAAAACCAATCCAAATCAAAAGCAATTGCACATGAATAAATGTTAGGGATTCATACCTAACAATAAAGATAGATATAGACATAGATGTGAGATTAAAAATCTCACCTTTGAACCCAAATTAATGAAGAAGATGCTATGAAGCAATGGCAAGAACAAGCACTCTTCAATTCCAACTCAACAAGCTTGAATCTAAGCTTAAAAGAGAAACATTCCCTAAATTAGGTTTAGGAAATTTCTGAAATTGAATGGAGAAAGAGTTGGAGAAGATGAAGGAGATGCTTACCAAGGGGTTCTCTTTGATTTTGGAGCAAGAACTTGAGCTAGCAAGAGGAGCTAGGGCTTGGAGTTTCTAATTCCCTTTCCTCTCCACCATTTTCAGTTGGAGCTTGAGTTTGAGGAGTTGGAATGAAGTAATGAAGAGGAGAGGTGGATTGGGACTGAGTTAGTAAGTGGTTAATTGGCTCAGCCCAAACCAAAGCCCTAAATGAAAAAGTGGTAAAAATCAACTTTCTCCAAACATATCGAAGCTTATACTCAAAAAGGTCGCAAACGACATTTTGAACTCAATGGAGGTGGTCTCGAGTCCTAATTCGACCGTATGCAAAAAGTAGGTTTTCGGACTAAAATCCGACTAACGATAAAGTATTTAAATAAAATATTTAAATATAAAATCGATAAATATGCGGGTTGTTACAGACTCTCCTCCTTAAAGAAATTGCGTCCTCGCAATAATTAAGAAGGAAATATAAGAAGTAACAACCATAGAAGCATATTAACACAAAAGAAAATTTGAATCAAGAAGTTCACCATAAAGAGCACGAAGGAATAAATCCAAAAGTTTTCGTTCGATGAATTCTCAAGATTTCACATGAGCAATCCTTAGGAGTTGAGAACCATTGAACCTCTATCAAAAAGAATATCTTTATATCGAAGGCGCTCAACCTCCGAAGCAATGATGCGAATAGAATGGTGCTCAAAAGTCAAATTTGGTGAAACTTCAATCTCCACAATATCACCGGGCTCAAGAATGAAAACCGAAATCCCTAAGGCATTTCCGTAGGTAAAAGACGTGGGGAACGTCAAGAATAGCAGAAAATTGAGCCGGTGCAATGGCGTAGTACAAAAACGGTACGCCCGAGGGACTAGAAACTCGAATAATTTGGAACACCGACGTGGTACAAAGGCGGTACGTCCAATGAATCAAAAAGCGAAGACATTGATGTACTACAAACGGTACATCCAATGAATCAAAGACACTGATGTAGTACAAATGGTACATCCAATGTATCCAAAAAGAAAAGACATTGATGTAGTACAAACGGTACATCCAATGAATCAAAGACACTGATGTAGTACAAACGGTACATCCAATGAATCAAATAGCAAAGTCATTGATGTAGTACAAACGGTACATCCAACGAATCAAATAGCAAAGTCATTGATGTAGTACAAACGGTACATCCAATGAATCAAATAGCAAAGTCATTGATGTAGTACAAACGGTACATCCAATGAATCAAAGAGCAAAGTCATTGATGTAGCGCAAACGGTACATCCAATGAATCAAAGACACTGATGTAGTACAAACGGTACATCCAATGAATCAAATAGCAAAGTCATTGATGTAGTACAAACGGTACATCCAATGAATCAAATAGCAAAGTCATTGATGTAGTTCAAACGGTACATCCAATGAATCAAAAACACTGATGTAGTACAAACGGTACATCCAATGTATCAAAAGCAAAGACATCGATGTAGTACAAACGGTACATCCGATGAATCAAAAGCAAAGACATCGATGTAGTACAAACGGTACATCCAATGAATCCAAAATGAAAAGACATTGATGTAGTACAAACGGTACATCCAATGAATCAAATAGCAAAGTCATTGATGTAGTACAAACGGTACATCCAATGAATCAAAGAGCAAAGTCATTGATGTAGTACAAACGGTACATCCAATGAATCAAAAGCAAAGACATCGATGTAGTACAAACGGTACATCCAATGAATCCAAAAAGAAAAGACATTGATGTAGTACAAACGGTACATCCAATGAATCAAAACCCAAATAATTCGGAACACTAACGCAGTACAAAAACGGTACGTCCAATGAACCGAAGCCCGAATGATTTTCGGAACACCGACGTAGTACAAAAACGGTACGTCCAATGAACCGAACACAATAAAAGAACATCGGACGCAAGTTCATAAAAGAAATGAGATGAAACTCAATAAAACGAAGTATATCAAAACGCCCGATGAACTTGATAAAAAGATAATTTCAAAGATTTATGATCGAGGTAGAGAACAAATTTCTCATCCAAATATGATGATGCCAAATTCCAAAAGCAAAAACAATAGCCATGAACACTAGATCATGAGTGGCATATCTAGTCTCGATAAGCTATAATGATTTAGAAGCACAAGTGATAGCACGTTCTCCTTTGCAAGAGAATGGCATTCCAAACCAATACGACTAGTATTGGTACAAATAGCAAAGTCTTGGTTCCCCTTCAGGAATCACAAGAATAAGAGTATCGAAAGGAAGGGTTCTTTTAAATAATCCTCTTTCCCGAAAAATTAAAACTTTCAAAATTACATTTATTTCAATGTAAAAATTATATCTAGAAGAATTTACATTTTACAAGTTAATATATCGTGTCTGATTGTCACATCAAAGCGTTTAGGAAATTCCTATCGATTACATTGATCAAGCGCATCGACCAAAATTCTTAAAGCACTCAACGGGCAATACAATCAAAAAATCATCTTTTATAGGATAATTAAATCTCTTTAAAAGTTTTAAGAATATTCTTTGTTCGTTTCAAGAACAAAATCCAGTTTTACTTATAAATAAATCTTATGAAAAAGATTTTCAAAATTTTAAATTTCTATTTTCATCCAAAATCAATAAATACAAGAATAGTCTCATCGAAATATTCATAGAATATTCGATTTATAAAATGGATGAAATAAGCTGGACACTTTGAATGACATAATAAGTCATTCATAAGAATCATAACGAGTGCGGAATGCGGTAAGTGGAATGCTAATTTCCGCAACTCGTAGCAAACGAAAACCGGTGGTAAAGTCAAATTGAAAAGACCTTAACACCACACAAAAGATTACTTAGGTGATAATCCTAAGACAAGCTCAAAAATACCGGAAAATTTCTCAAACTACATGAATGAGAGAAATAACATTTTCCTTATAAGTGGGCTTAAGGAATAAAATGATGTCATCGAGTTGGAATCAAAATCATAAAGGAAAAATAGAAATCTGCTTAACAGATTGAAAAATGTCGAAGATGAATAATCCACTCGGAAAAATAGGATATGGGCTTCACAATGATTAAGCCAATCCTTACAGAAAAAGTCAATTCCGAAGCCAAAGTAAAAATATCGGCTCGGAAAGAAAAGTCACATAAAACAATCTCGACATCTAACCAAAAGCAAATTGAGTGTTGCGGATCTACCATCCGGATTCACAATCCTCAAAGAAGTCAACAAGCCCAAATATTTAAAGAAAAAGAATTAACAAGTCCTTTTGATACAAAATAATGAGATGGACTCATATCAACAAGAACTTGAAAAGAATATTCACGAGACAAATAAAACCAAGGATTGAAGGAGAAATACCTTGATCAAGAGAAGAGTTTCTAGGGGCTTACACAATATTTAGCTTTCTCATGTCCTTGTTCAAAAGTTTGGGACATGCAGATAAAAGATGACCCGGTTTCTTGCAATAGCGACAAGAATGGAGTTTTGGACACATATTTGCATAGTGTTCCTTAGAATTACAATTGTAGCATCCTCCACGATTAGGGATTGGAGTCTTTGCTGCAAAAGTAGTTTGCTTCACTCTCTTATTGGGATTAAGGCTCTTGAACTTAATATGCCTCTTCTTGGAAGTCCCAATATCACAAGCACTTCCTTTACCAACCTCTCCATGAAGAAGAGTAATATCCACAAGCTGATTGAAAGAAACTTCAAGTTTCAAAGGTAGAACCATTTCGGGGTTCTTACTCAAAGCATAGATAAACTCTTGATTCTTTACAAGATCCAAAAGTTATTGGGCAGACATAAAAACTCCATCTAGGGGTGTAGCACTAGATTGACCGGCGCTGGGACGGCCTGGTCTAACCATTTCTCTTCTTTAAGAAAGAAAGAAAGAAGAGGAAAAAGTTATTCTCAAAATAAATATCAAGCAATCTTGATAGATAAAACAAGGAATCATAAAAGAAAATAGGATAGGACGGTACGAAGACCCGAATAAAATCCTAAAGCACAACTCCTAAGAAAGACTTAGGACATGATCCTTGCTAAATTATTCTATATTGTTCCGAAGTTTGGCTCTGATACCAAGCTATGACGCCCCACCTCTATACCCACGCTAGCCAAGAACACTACTGTGAATGCTGTCAACTAGCACGAAGAATAAGGCTGTTGAGGAGCGACCATCTGTATAATTGCTTTGTGCGAGTACCGATATACCGGATAAAATTATAACTTTTCATCTCAAGAGGAAATCCGACATACCGACACAAACTCAAAGCTGCTACACGGTGGCTATAAAGGTCTTCGGAAACAAATATAGAAATAAACATAACATAAATCAGTCACAGACAATTCATATCACAAAGGCGGAAATAGATATGAATATTACACTTGCAAGTGTATATCAGAGTAGCGGTCTAAAAAGATCCACAATATCACAAAAAAATAGATACAAGTGCAAGCCAAACGAATATGTGTACATCAAGGAGTCAATAACTTAGATGTATACAACAAGAACAACCCAACTAAAGTAGTTAGCTAAAAGATCATATGATGGTCCGATAAGGTGGCAAGCAGAAGCACCGGTAAAATCTCAGTCTGACCCGAGTATTATTTATAAGAAGAAAATAATAAACGGATCAGTCTAGCTATAGATATCAGATGAAATGATATAGAATAAGAGATATGACTAAACGTATAATAATCACAATGCCAAGCTGTGATAAATAAATAATTGAAAAATCAATAAGAGATTAATCAATATCGCAAAGATCTTCTCAAAGATAAAAAGGAATGTCATACTCCTAATTTCCTTCACCGAGCCACAATAAATGACATATATATCAATGCCAATCGTAAAAGTTGGTGAAACATAAATTCTAGAATCAACACAAGAAATCCAGAAATCAAATAATTCGGAGAATCGACGTCGTACAGCGTGACATCCGATGAACCAAATCACAATCAAAGGGAACAACGACGTCGTACAGCGTGACATCCGATGAACCAAATCACAAAGAAGTATGTGTGAGTGGAATCACACAAGTGGTGTCTAGGCTAACCAAAAAAAAGTATGTGTAAATGGAATCACACAAGTGGTGTCTAGCCTAACCTCGCAAACAAAGAGACATCGCACATTGCTAGTCTAAATCACAAAGATGATCGTCATGATCAACGAGAAGTGTCAATTACACTAAGCTAGTAAATATAAAAGTTTAGCTTCATGTCCCATAACCACTTACTTAACTTAAACATTTACGAACAAACTGTAAATCTCCAGTAGAAAATTGTCACAAGAGATTCAATCGAACAAGTCCAAGAATTAACCGACGAAGTAAACGCAAGCGTTTCATACCACTTGTTTTACTAAGCCGTTTAATTAGATTTCTCATACGAGTGAGGTAAAGGTTTGTATATACTAATAGATAGGAAAACGGTTTTAAGAAATGAGCTTTGTAATAAAATATTGTTAAAATCATTTGAAGAAAAAGTTTTGATATTTACTACTAGTATAGAAAACCTTTATATTTTAAAGTGACAAATCACAAAGAAGATTGTAAGAACAACCAATTACTAAATTCACATTCGAAGACGTGAATAAAATCCAAAGAAATCGATACCAAATCCATAGAAATGGATATTTCCAAAAAGATCCATGAAAAGAAGCCATCAAAGTCGACGATAAGTGATAACGATTAATAGGATCGCTAAAATCGATAAACAATGGAAATTCACACAAAATAGCCTGAATAGGCAAAAATAAACATCTCCAGACGTCTGATTTGGAATCCAGACGTCTGGATCTGTTCTCTGGAAATAACCCAGAGAACACTCAGACGTCTGAAACCTCAAGTCAGACGTCTGAGACCTATCCAGACGTCTGGTTTGATGGTTCAGACGTCTGAAAATAGTCTCTGGCTTTTTTTTATAATATGCGTGCATACATATTTACTTTCCAGGTCCAAACCAGACGTCTGGACTTGGTCACCAGACGTCTGGTCACCTGGTCTAGGCAACAATTTGCCTAGGCCAAAGTGGCCAAAACGTATCGGGAGCGATCGGACGAGCAACGACGACTAAGGATTTATGCCTAGCGACAACCCGGTCTTATAGGCTCTCCGAAACACCTCTTAAAGCATGATCAAACATCAAAGTTATGATTTTTAGAGAATTGGCTTCAAACACCAAAAATGGAAATATTCACAAAACCAATCCAAATCAAAAGCAATTGCACATGAATAAATGTTAGGGATTCATACCTAACAACAAAGATAGATATAGACATAGATGTGAGATTAAAAATCTCACCTTTGAACCCAAATTAATGAAGAAGATGCTATGAAGCAATGGCAAGAACAAGCACTCTTCAATTCCAACTCAACAAGCTTGAATCTAAGCTTAAAAGAGAAACATTCCCTAAATTAGGTTTAGGAAATTTCTGAAATTGAATGGAGAAAGAGTTGGAGAAGATGAAGGAGATGCTTACCAAGGGGTTCTCTTTGATTTTGGAGCAAGAACTTGAGCTAGCAAGAGGAGCTAGGGCTTGGAGTTTCTAATTCCCTTTTCTCTCCACCATTTTCAGTTGGAGCTTAAGTTTGAGGAGTTGGAATGAAGTAATGAAGAGGAGAGGGGGATTGGGACTGAGTTAGTAAGTGGTTAATTGGCTCAGCCCAAACCAAAGCCCTAAATGAAAAAGAGGTAAAAATCAACTTTCTCCAAACATATCGAAGCTTATACTCAAAAAGGTCGCAAACGGCATTTTGAACTCAATGGAGGTGGTCTCGAGTCCTAATTCGACCGTATGCAAAAAGTAGGTTTTCGGACTAAAATCCGACTAACGATAAAATATTTAAATAAAATATTTAAATATAAAATCGATAAATATGCGGGTTGTTACATCACGTTTCAGCAATAGTTGGGCACAATCAAAACCGTAAAGGCACGTAGGGAGAATGGATTTCCAACTAATGACTACGCACTGGGCACCACCTCTAACACTACGTGGCCTAGATCACCGTACCGATGATCCCTCCCGATCCCATGCAACACAAGACCGGGACTACCCCTTACTGGATAATCTCGAGTAAGATCACCCCGCGGTTGGGATCAGCAACCGCCCACACAGCCGAAATAAAAAGGGACATCTAGACAGGGATGACCATACCCTAATAGGTGCTACTCACTTAGCCTTGCTGCATATCCCCTGATTTTCAGTCATTCCCGGTTGATGAGGCTCGAGGCTAAGCGTTACATTTTTGGATCATATCACTTAGAATGCTCATCGTCCTCCTGACGATGTTCTGAAAGCATTCATCCATACAAGTCCATTCTGGGTTTGAACGGAACCGAAGGCACTACTCCAACTACATCCATTTTGGAATCACCTAAGGATTAGTAGCGACTAGCCCTTGCACTTCACTGCTCCACCTTCGAATCCAAACTCTGGTTTTCCACATGAAAACGTTCAAACCGGATGAAGTGGTTTTCAGGAAATAAATCCCGATCCTGGTCTCTTCGAAACGATCAGCGCATTGGCCAATATTAATAGTCGGTTATTTAACTATCAAATAACATTCACAAACAACCATCAAACATAAACAATTCCATCAAATTATTTATTAATCTCAAAATATCTTCACAAGATATATTTCCACTTTTCAACCCTTTGAAAACAGTTTCCAAACCACACTCTTCTCATGGAATGAATTCCTAAATATTTATTTCCACTGGAAACACCAAGTACAATACTTTATATTTTAAAATAATTTAAAACACTTTATTATAAATTATACCTTAAAACATTTAAAATAAAAACTACTTTAATACCTTATTCAAAAATATATACTTTCAGAATATTTAAAATAAAGCTACTTTATAAAATATAAAACTAAATTTTTCTCTTTTAGAAACATAGTACCAAGCCACCTTTAAATAATTACTACTATAATAAATATGGAAAAAGACTTACTTTAAAATTTAAACATTTAAAAATAACAAATTTCTAAAACATACTTTTTAAAAACAACTTTTAAATTATACTTATAAATTTGTTTTGAAAACGTACTTGGCTATCCAGAGAAATACGCTTCTCTTTCACAGCTTTTAAAAATAAACCACTATTTATTTTTAAACAAATTTACCCATTCCTTTAATAAATTCCCACCGTGAATTTATTCTTCTAAATATCCACTGATATATTGCTTTACTTTTATAAACCCAGTTTATAAGTTTCTTAGACTCAACTTCCTTTAAAATTTCGATTCTAAACACTTAGATCAATTTCCAAATTGACTCCCAACTTACTCCATTTTGAAATAAATTTCTTTACTTACTCAATTTATTTCAAAATCCATTAACTTCAGATTTTATTCCTTAATTATGATTTAAAATCTTTTTAACTGAAAACACCAATTTTAGATTTTCCAAATTCCTTCTTTATCCTTTTAAATAAATTCAAACCTTGAATTGTTTAAAATAAATCATTCATTCCTGTACATAATATCACTTAAGTTTTTTTTTAAATCACTTATTCGGAAAAAAAAATCATTTCTCTATACTTGGAATTTTATTTATTAGAATTCAAAAATCAACTTTTATTCTTTTCTAATTCATTCTTTAATTTATTCAAATTCCTATAATTGTTTACTTAAAATTCTCTCTTTTATTTTATTTTCAAAAATCCAATTCTATATATATTTTGATAACTCAGTGTACCGAAATATATTCAAGCAAACCATAGAATTCAATATTCCAATTATCAATATAATTCATCACAGAATATCAAATATCCATAACGTAGAATATTAAACAATCTAAATAATTTTGAAGAATCCAGTTGGATCCCTCCAACCTGTTTCCCTACATCCACAGATGTTAGCACAACATAAAATACCAATTCCACTTCGAGGTGGAATATCGTGGTATATGGATTTTATATAATATCATCCGCTATTATGCGGCGCATAGGGTCTCATCCCCTATATAATGTGGGAAATCAATCACTCCAATATATATTATATACTACTATATATAATATAGCACATCAAACCAATTCAATCATTCAAGCAATTATTTAAATTTAACCATTTAAATTTAAATAAAACCCAGATGAGTGAGATTAACTCACCTTTGCCCCTTAATTTGCAAATCCACTTCATTCTCGATTTAGTACCACGATTATTGACCTTAAATAACATTATATAATTTATTAATAATTGAAATAAATCGGACTATTTATCTTATTTTATAAATTACTTAACTAAGGATTTTATTTTAACTACTTTCCTTTTCAAAAAATCTTTTAGTAACTAAAATAATTAATATAAGTAAATTAAATAATTAATCACTCAATCCATAAAATAATATTTAAAATATGTACACTTATTTTATTTATGAAACTACATATACACTTAAAAAATTATTGATTTTTAAAATCTACTTTTAAAAATTCCTATTCCTTTCAAAACTTATCTATACATCTAATTATTTCTGTTTACTGTTTATCTAAAAAAAAATCTTAACCCATACTATGAAAATAAATTTCTATTTGACTATACAATTCGTATATGAATTATTTAAATTAAAATAACATCAAAATACTTTACTGTAAATTATACATACATTTCTTTTAAATATTCACATATAAAATTTGCTGCTAAATTTTAAGCTTGCTAAATAAAATTTCTATTCATAAACATCCTGTCTAAATATTTTTTTTAAAAATAAATAAATAAAACAGAAAAACAGAAGAATTACCCATTCGAGAAAATTGACATCACACGAACCCCAAAGCACAACACCACACAAGACGATGTCCGATCGCGACTGCCCACCATCGAGTGCCACCGCACTGCCTATGCGCACCACTGTACCTCGCCAAAGCCGCCTCCATCGCGAAACAACCCTACAGCCATGCGAGCTCCTTCCACCCAGTCTCGCTCCTCCTTACGCAGCCCACGCCCCCACGTAGCAGTGCACGGGATCGCTACCCTCCGCAAGATCCCCATACCCAATCGCTGCACCTCATGTTGCAGCCTCAGATCTTCAAACTCAATTCGAGTTGATTTGAAACACGCGACCAAACAAACCACGAATGAATAGTCGCGCCATCTCGAAGCTGCGTACCTCTTCCCTTCACAATTCAAGCCTCTCGATTCTCGATCGAGAAACAAGGCTGGTGCTCGCGTGCCAATGAACTTTTCCCCTCAATTGATTCGAAAAGGAGATCACGATTTAGTTTTTCCATTATGAAATTTTTTTTTATGATTGTTGAATAGATTGTAGGAAGAGGAGCGATTACATCTCGACTGATGTGGATACGAATTTGAAATTGAAAAGAGGGAAGGGAAAAAGGGTATCGGCCATTATTTCTTTAAAGCTTTTCATCGTTTAAAATTTTATTTGATGCGTGCGTTATTTTAAAAAGGAGATGGGGGAGACAAGAAGCGATGTTGGCGTGGAGTAGTAGGCTACAGTGATTTGAAATAAAGTAAAAGCCGTTGAGGGAAAAGTTTTGACGGTGAAAGAAGTTCAACTGATGGAAAGAAAAAGTTAATGGGAAGAATTTAACTAGTCAAACAAAACATATATATATATTCTACATTTAAATTTTCAAAATTTAAATTTAAATTGACTTGAATCCACAACTTAAAATCTTGTCTTCCTATCGAGGTATGCCGCTAGACGTTCATAATGTTATACCTCTATTCCGAACGCAATGGAAAATGTTTCGAGTCCTAATTCGATCGTATGGGGAAGATAGCTTTTTGGACCAAGTTATTATACTAAATTTTCGATATAAATTCAGCGCGTTTACTTACAGTACGCCCTTACGATAACTCCAAACACTACGAAAATGAAATCCGATAATAATACAATATTACGGATCCAATGAAACTGGTTTCGTCGAAATCTTAGACTGTGCCTTGGAAGGCTATTTTTAAATATCAATTTAAACGATATATTTTTAAAACCGAACGAATCACTTTCAATTTCAATTTAAAAGCTTTTATTATCTTTAGAACTATCAATATAAATTTTACAAGCCTTTAAATTATTTTTAACAAGCTTGAAACTCAAGATTAAATATTTTACTCAATCTTCAATTATTGAATTGAATAATATATTATTCAACAAATTGTCGTATCTACTTTCTGAATAGATAATCCAAGTTTTCCATATCCAAAACCAATTTATAATTTAATTTCTATATTTAAAACCACTTAAATATTCCAGATTCAACGCTGAAAAATCCAGGTCGTTACACGTGTAGTCTAACCACAACTTTCATAAATAACTTCGCTAAAACCGGTGTCGTTTTGGTTAACTTAACTGGAATGAAATGGGCAACCTCGGTCAATCTGTCCACTATGACCCATATACTTTCATTTCCACTTGACTTTGGCAACCCATCAATAAAATCCATAGACATAGAATCCTATTTCCATACCAGAATATTTAATGGCTATAGCAACCCAATCGGCTTCTGATGTTCGGCTTTTACCTATTGCCAGTTCAAACACTTCTTCATCCATAATCCCACATCCTGCTCATACCCTCCCAGAAGAAACTTCTCTTCATATCCTGATACATCTTAGCTCCTCCCGAATGAATGGTGAACTTCGGACGATGGCTTTCCTCCAAGACTTCTTTCCTCATGTTTCCTACACTTGGAACACATAATCTACCTTTCTTTCCCAACTACCCATTATGGTCAAGAGTGAAATCCTTTAAGTCATCGCTCTCGGTTCCATCCCTTAACTTCCTGATCCGTCCATCTACACTAGATCTTCCTCCTATTTAGAAGCAATCTTTTTTATCATCACTGTTTGAACTTTCAAAAATGATAATACAACAGTTTCTCCACTAGACCTAGCCTCAAATCTCCAATGCACTCTACAAGTTGATAAGGCTTCCGAATCTTTCCAATCAGCAATCGTCGCCAATACGGCATGTTGATGTTTCCTACTAAGTGCATCTGCAACATTGTTGTCTTTCCCCAGTGTGTACTCAATCCCAAAATCATAAGCCGCAATAAATTCTAACCACCTCTGTTGTCTCATATTCAACTCCTTCTAAGAGAACAAATACATTAACGACTTATGATTTGTATATAACTCAAACATTTCTCCCAAAAGGTAATGTCTCCACACCTTTACTGCAAAAATCACTGCATCCAATTTCAATTCATGCGTCAAATATCTGACCTTATGCGGTCTAAGATCTCTAGAAGTATATGCAATCACTTTACCCATTTGCATCAGCACAGCTCCAAATCTTGTCCCATGCACATCTGTATAAACCACCAAATCCTGATTCCCTTTTGGAACAACCAACATAGGCGCATGGGTCAATAAGTGTTTCAAACTATTGAATGCTTCCTCACACTTATCGATCCACATAAACTTCACATCCTTTCTCGTTAGCTTGGTCATTGGTGATGCTATATGCAAGAAATACTTAATGAATTTTCAATAATAACCTGCTAATCCAAGGAAACTCTTTATCTCGGTCACCGTCTCGGGTCTCTTTCAACTATTCACTGCTTTAATCTTAGTCGGATTTACTGACAACCCTTTCCCTGATACTACATGACCAAGAAACTTCACTTCCTTCTTATAGAAATGACACTTCGAAGACTTCGCCTTCAGTTGTCAACATCTCAAGCACTAGTCTAAGATGAACATCATGCCCTCTTTCATCCTTAGAGTATATCAAGATATCATATATGAAAACCAACATAAACCTATCAGTTTCTCTCAGAAAACACGGTTCATCAAATCCAAAAAGAATTTCGGTGCATTAGTCAATCCGAACGGCATAAGTAACCATTTGTACGATCTGTATCTCGTCCTAAACGCCGTCAAAGGTATGTTATCCTCTGCTACTCTGAGCTGACGGTAACATGTTGCCAAATCCAACAAGGAAAATACCTTGGCTCCATAAAACTGATTGAACAAATCATCAGTTCTCGGCAGTGGAAATCGATTCTTTATCGTCCTCTCATTCAACTTACGATAATCGACACATAGCCTTAACAATCCGTCCGGCTTCTTAGCAAACACTACGACTGCTCCCCAAGCTAAACTACTCGGCATGATAAAGCTCTTGCTTTCTAAATCCACCAACCACACCTTCAATCCCCTCATCTCTGTAGCGGTCATCCTGCTTGGTGGCCTACTCACTGGTTCTGCTCTAGGAACCAAATCTACCCGAAATTCAATGGCTCGTTTCGGTAGCAATCCAACTACAGGTTCAAAATGTCTGCAAATTCTCTAACCACGAAAACTCGAATCATCTCATCTTCCAACTCCATAACACCCAACAAGGCATACACCTTACCAGAGGACCTTCTACGGTATAAAAAATCTTGTCGCTGTAATCAGGGTGCCTAAGTGATATTTTTCTATCATGGAAAAATATCCTAGCATTGTACTCACTTAACGAATCCATACCAAGAATAATTCCAAATCCCGTAAAATCAAACACATGCAAATTGCAAACAAAAGTATAACCTAGCAAGTCAAGCTCTAACTGGTCACATTTCAACCCTAAAGTTGCATACCTTCCTATTAGATTCACAACCCTTAAGGAAGTAACTTATTATGTGGGTTCTAGGTTAAGATTATCTATGAAATATCTAGATATAAAAGAGTGTGATGCAACAGTATCAAATAGAACGCTAACATACATACCATGGATCTGAAGCATACCTTCCAAAACTATCTTTCCTTTCTCCTGAGCTGTTGGCTTTGACGTAGCTGGCTCCAATGCATACACCTTTTCCTTTCCATCCTTAGTGGGCTCCTTGCATTGATTATTGTAGTGACCAATCTAATCGCAGTTGAAGCACCTGATATTCCTCTTCCTGGTCACCTCCTTTGTCTTTCCATCATGACACTCATTAGCAAAATGCCCCTTCTTGTTGCACTTAAAGCAAACAATCTCAGACCTTCCTTTCTTAGCTGCTCCACCTTCTAGGCATCCTTCTTAGGTAAGAATTTCCTCTTCGAACTCTGCCTCACTTGGGCCTCCTTATCCTTACTCTTCTCCAAGGAATCAAGCATCTCCCTCATGCCTTATGGTCATCTCTACCATAACATCAGAATGGTCTCTAATATGAGGTAACATAGCCCATGCTAACTCAGGCTCCAACCCCCTGATAAACTTCTCATTCCTCTTCATCACGGTATCCACCGAACATATCCATATATGAGCAACTCCTCAAACCTTCTTACATACTCCAGAATAGACATCTCTTCCTGCTCCAACTCAGCAAACTTTCTAATCAATGTAGACTATGCCATCATAGACATGAACCTCTCCTGGAACCTCCTCTTGAAATCTACCCATGTCAGTGTTTCGTCATCCACACCAGCCGTCACACTATTCCACTAGAATAAAGCTGCTCTCTAAAGCTGTCTTGAAGAAAGCCTCCACTTCCGCTCATCATTGGGGCCCAATTAGCAAATATCTTTTCATAGTGCAACAACCAACTCTCTCTTCTATAACATCCTCTGTTCCAAGAAATGGCTTCCTTCCAAGCTTAGCGTAATCTCCACTCAACACAGCATAATGCTTGACCATCGGAGCTCCTACTCCAGCATTTCCTAATATCGCTCCAGCGGCAATTCCAGCTTACATCATATTCACAAAAAACTGATACATAGCTCCTATGTCCATGTGCAGGGCTCCAGCACCCACATTCTCTGCTTATGCCTGACCTTGGCTTCTCCTTGTATTAGGCTTGGCATTCACATCGGTGCCTTCCCTTCCTAGGTTAAACCTTCCTCTTCTAGCATCCATATTTGTATTCAAACCTCATGAGACATAGAAGAATAATATAACAAAGATAGGAGACTTTAGATAAAGCGTATACTTATATATAACAAAGACAAGTAAGTTTCCGTAGCGTTATCCCATACCTCGATTTTTAGTTTAAATTTATTTATCCATAAACTTGTGCTCCGATACGAAGTTGTAACATCCCCTACCTAGAGGCCAAAAGCTAAGCGCTACAGATGTTGCAGTCATCTATAGTATTAACTTTTGATGACAAACTACGGTAATGCTAATGGTATCCATAATACCAGAGACACTTGAATATGAAATAAAATCACAAATTTCTCAAAATAAAAACATTTCTGATTACATTTTCAAAACATGACCCATATTCAAAATTACATAATCCCATAACCGTTTTCCAAATAAAAATCAAATACAATCATTAGAATAATACTCTAAGAGCGACATATGAAGATGCTCCCTTGGTTGACCAAAGTCGATATTGTCATATCCGACTTAATACAACACAACGAAATAAAGGCAAAATAGCGACTCCTAATTAGCTATCCATCAGCCACCTGCTCAACTCCGGGAGTTTTATTCTCCAACCTACTAAAACCTGAAAACCTCAACCGGTAGCCTATCCAAATCAATTTTGAGCACCCGAGAGTTTAGGAGGAAAATAAAAACTTCAAGTCGGACATAAAGCCTGGTGTGAATAATATTATACATCTTGGTTTAATGATATTAAGTGAGACCACACTGCTTAGCGAAATGAGTTTCCCCTCACTAATATCCTTTACAAAATATATATTTTGCAAATCAAAATCTTGCAACCAACTGGTTAATCAAACTGATTATATCAATAATAGCAATATCCTTTATGCCAATAAAACTAGTAATAAATGAACTATCTGTCCATTGGTAATAAATGGACTATCTGTCCGAAAACTGGACTATCTGTCCGAAAACTGGACTATCTGTCCGAAAACTAGACTATCTGTCCGAAAACTGGACCATCTTTCTGAAAACTAGACTATCTGTCCGAAAATTGGACTACCTATCCGAAAACTGTAGTTTCGTTTGGCTAACTACTAACCTTTGGCTGTTTCTTAGGGTTAATTATCCTTCTCCTTTTTCCTTGAAAACCTATTCAAAATGATTTAATCTCTTAAACCATACTTATACATTCTTAGCTTTACTCTAAGTTATCTGCCATGTTATATATACTTCAGCCAAAGTAATGTTGATGAAATTTATTAAGGATTACTTATCCCCCAAAAATAAGTTAAAATACTTTTAACTTGAAAACACTTGGGCTATACGGTCTACTTAACACATTCAAAACCTTTAAACAAACCTTTCGAAACCATTGAAAGTACCCCTTTCGAAACCATTTAAAGTATCCATTTCGAAACAATTGAAATTACCCCTTTCGAAACCATTGAAAGTACCCCTTTCCAAACCAAGTGAAACCTTTTTTCTAACTTAGGCCGAAAGGCCAAAACAAACCCTTTCGAAAGATTTAAAACCTTAGACATCCCATCTTTAAATACTTTAAAACTACCTTTTGAAACTCTTATAAAACCTTTCCTTTTAGACCTTTCGAAACCATTAGGGAACCACCACCTTGAAACCTTCATATAAACATTTTAAAAGCATAAAACATCAAACCTTTCAAAAGCATAAATGGAATATCTGTCCGAAAACTGGGCTATCTGTCCGACAGTTGGACTATCTGTCCGAAAATTGGACTATCTATCCGAAAACTGGACCATCTTTCTGAAAACTGGACTATCTATCTGAAAATTGGACTACCTATCCGAAAACTGCAGTTTTGTTTGGCTAACTACTAACCTTTGCCTGTTTCTTAGGGTTTATTACCCTTCACCTTTTTCCTTGAAAACCTCTTCAAAATGATTTATTCTTTCAAATCATACTTATACATTCTTAGCTTTAGTCTAAGCTATTTGCCGTATTATATATACTTTACCCAAAATAATGTTGATGAAATTTATTGAGGATTACCTATCCCCCCAAAATAAGTTAAAACCCTTTTTAACTTGCAAACACTTGGGCTATATAGTTTAGTTAATACATTCAAAACCTTTGTTTAAAACCTTTAAACATCTCTTTCGAAACCACTGAAAGTACCCTTTCGTAACCACTTAAAGTACCCCCTTCGAAACCAAGCGAAACCCTTTTTCAAAATTAGGCCAAAAGGCCAAAACAAACCCTTTCGAAAGATTTAAAACCTTTGACATCCCATCTTTAAATACTATTTAAATTGTCTTTCGAAACCCTTGGAAAACCTTTCCTTTTAGACCTTTCGAAAAAATTGGGGAACCACCCCTTCGAAACCTTCATATAAACCTTTCAAAAGCGTAAAACATCAAACGTTTAGAAAGCATTTTGGTTCAATTTGAAACATGTGGAAACACCTTTTGAAACCAATTAAAACCATCACTTTTGAAACAATTTGGATTATACTTCGATAAGAAAAAAAGGGCCATTAAATCCATTTGACTCAAAAGCATTTCTTTCGAAAGCACTTCCTAAGTAAAGAAGTGATAGTGTCAAAACCATCCCTTCGAAAGCTTTGGAGAAGCGGCCGAGTTTTAAAAAGTAAAGTAACCCTTTCGAAACCAATCTGGGTCAAAAGGTAAAATGCGGCAGTTAGGGATTTCGACCTAGTTGAAAGTAGTTATTTAAAAACAAAAGCACAACCCAATCGAAACCTTTTCTTTAAAACCATTTGACCTGGTCTGAAGCCAACCAAGTCGAAAGCAATTTAGTCAAAAGCAAGCAGACCATTTTCATTTAAAAGCAAAATAGCACTTCAACCCCTTCGAAACCCCTAGTTTCGACCTTATACCTTTCGCTTTTGTCCAATTCACTACATACTAAATATCTGATACCATGTGCACTCGTTTCGATGGAATCGGAGGTATGGCTAAGGAGTCGAAAGCCTGGTGCTGAAAGCATCAAAACAGGAAAAACCACGTAGATTTGACTTTTTAAACTACTCATATGTACCTAACCTACCTTTTTGTCAAATTGTGATTGATTGTAAATTCTTCTTTTTCAAAAGTACTACAGATTTTTCCTAAAATGACAATTTTATTTATTTACAAAAAGCCCCTTCTCCTTTCATAAATATAAAAGGCATTTAAGTCTCATGCCTTAAATAATTTTATATACCCATTAAAATACTTTGGAAAATTCTACACGAATTCTAGTAAATTACTTTTAATATGTTTTCAAATATATATAAATTTCAGATCGTAAGCCAATATAATTTGACCGTAATTAATTTTTAACCCAAAATAACATTTTCTTCACTAGAAAATTCATATAAATTCCACATAAATTCAAAAATTTTAAAAGTTGAAATCCATTTCCAAAATATCATTTCTGGTCTAAATAAAAATTCATAAGGCATTTGGATGTCATTTAATAGGGTTTTCACCTTTAAAACATATCATAAAATCTACGTGAACAAGCACAAATCATCAATAAGTATATATAATCATTCCATCATTCAAAAAACATGGCAAAACATTTCAAATAAATTCAGATTTATCTCAAAACCAAAAAAAGAGAACTATGAGAGGTAGTCATTTTTCATCATAGCTTTAGATATTAAAGAACTTGATATTAGAATGGATTCGATTTGATTAAGCATCTTTCTTAGCTTTTCTTTATCTTCTTCTATTTCTCTTGTTAATGGTGGTCGGCCACAAGTTTGAAAAATTTTAACAAATTAAAAAATGAATGTGTATGGAATACACGACCAAGGGTTAAGGGTATAGGAATTGCCTCTTTTCTATTTTACTACTCCTCTATTTCATTTTAACTCTTCTTTTAGTTCATTGGTTAAATGGCACGGCTACCCCTTAATAAAATCAAATCTCAATCACCTAATTAACAAATTATTTTAATCAATTTAGCTAATTAAATATTCTAAATATGTTACCAAAAAAATGGGGTGTTACAATAAACTTGTTTTAGACAAATGTTTACAAAAATTAAATATTTAAAGAAAAATCGATAATGCAACCTAAAATCGTTTTATCGATAAAAGTTTTTTAACCATCAGAAGTTGTTCAGATTTTTTCACACGCTTATTTACTTAAGAGAACATTGATTTGAAATAAAAAATATTTTGCATTAAAATCCTAGGAAGCTTTTTAAAGCTAACAAGTTAGGTGTGCAAGAGAAGAGAAGAGAAGATATTTTGAAAATAAGCTTTAAAGGAAAATCTTAAGTATTAAGCAAGAGATGTAAATGGGTAAAGGTAGCACATGAGTGGGGAGGCTCCTTTATGACCTTTCATAGAAGGTAAAAGGTGATAATGACCTCTTGTACAACCCTATAAATACACCCTTAAGGGTTTTATAATTCACAAAATCTTGAAATGTAATAAAAACTTGAAAATGGTGAAAGTGGATTAGCACTTAACCACTTTACTTTTCACTTTCTCTAATTAACTCAAATCTTCTCCAAATTCTAGCGAACTTTCACCAATACCTTAGAACACCTTAGGAAGCTTAGATCTAAAGTCAGAATTTAAAGAAATTAGAGGAGCATGGTGAGGCCGTGAGCAACGGAAGAGAAGGGGAGGTGTTGTCTTGGTTTAAAAGTGCTAAAGGTTGGATCTTTAGGAGTTTGGCGATGATAGGAAGTGTTTTTTGAGTTTGGTTGTGCTTGAGCATGTGTTTGGCTTGGATCTGAGTGAGTTATCCCACTATGTTGCAAGTATATATTGTGTTTATAGTTAACCTTTTGGCAAAGTAGATTTCAATTAGACTCAAAAGGTTCAACGAGGATGAGATAGTTCAAAATATAAAAGGTGCACTTAAATGAGCTAAGGAAATAGCTCGGCAAAATTCCAGCCAAAAATATGATAAGTCCATAACTCGGTGCCAATTTATCATTATAGGTTGGTACCGAGTTATCAACAAAGCAGCTTTAACCGAGCTTAGAAAATTGATAAGGAATCGGAATGAATTGAAACTTGGCAAGGGCATTTAGACATGGAAAAAGAAGGACTTGGAAAATTTTCATCATGATTGGGTCAAGCACCTTAGCTCAGCGCTGAGTTAAGGCCATAGGTCATGTTTGACTTATGGGTGCTCCCCCCTTACTTTCACAACCCACACACAACTCATACAACTCTATTGACTCATGGTTAAGCGATTATGTAAGGATTTAACACTCTTTAAGGATTGGATGGAATGAAGAAAAGGAAAGTGGATATCTAAGACTTGACTCGAAGATGATGGAAAAGAGGATCAAACAACTCAATAAGAGGAAGGAAAAAGCATGAAGTGGCTTTGGTGAAAATTGCACCAAGTATTATAAATCGGCACCAAGTTATCTTTAATAATTCGGCCTTGAGTTATCATTTTAACTTGGATTGGCTTGGTTCTCCTAGTGTGACTCCAAGCTATCTCCTGGACTTCATTGCTTTTGGGCCTCTAGCTCTATGGTGACCAATTCCTCTATAAATACTAACCTAGCTACAACCAAAAGGCAAGCTGAATTCCCAGACGACAATGACTCTGCTATTTCTTCACCTCTAACCTTTCCTCCATTAAAGTCACCTAAGAAATAACTATTTGATGTTTTCAAACTTAGATTAGAAAATCCTTAATACTAGTGACTTATAAATAACTTAGAAACTCCACTGTAAGTCTAAAATCCATAAAATTATGGTCAGATCTAAAAAAACTAGTTGTAATCCAAAGAGAGAACAACTAATAAAAGATCAAAGTGAATATAGTCCAAAGATTACGCTGAACCACTATAAAAATCCTATGTGCACTTATCTACTTTCTACTTTTTCTTTTACTTTTATCTTAATTGGTGCTTTCACTTGATTTTCGGGTAATGATCCATTTTTTATGTTAACATTTTGTTGCTTTCACTGATAATAAGTTAGATCTGAAAACTTGAAGCTTGAATATGAGATTTGGAGAAGATGAAGAGGCCTAATACCAGACCTAAAATTGGAGCAAGTCAACTAAAGCCTGGGGAAGATGTTCTCAAATTCTCATCAACCCATCTACTTGACAAGAGAAAAGATAGAGAGAATGATGAAGGTGATGTAGGATGGAGCGATAACTAGATAATAGGAAATGCTTGAAGTATTCTTCCAAAGGATGGAACAATAAGGAATAGCTAGAGTCGTTGGAATTCAGAACCAAGGACAAGAAACCAATGATGGAGCAATTGGAGTTGGAGCAAAACAAATTAGAATGATGCCCCATCAACTGAACAGCTTGGTACCAACCCAAATCAATTCGATACCAAGAGAACCATACTCGGCGCCAATGTTGGTGTGAGCTTGGGATATGCTGGAATGCCTAGAACAAATGATGTTGGAGTTAGAAACGTGAATCAGTTTGCAAATGCACAAAAATTGGAGGAGTATGTGCTAGAGCTATCCCATAGGAATGGAGGACAAAATAAAAATAGAGAAGTAGGACAGAACACTGATGTGTGGCCGGTGGAGTACATGGAAGAGTATGCGCCAAAATTTCCTATAGGAGCAGGGGGAAGAATATCATTTTTTGACAAAGATCTTCATTGGATGGTGAAAACCAGATTGCTGAGTTGGTAAGAAGAATAGTTAGATAAGGACCCCTAGATTAGGGTTTGGAGAATATGAGTAGAAATCCATTCACTTCTAATATCCGAAATGCAAGAAATCCTCCCGATTTCAACTTTAGATGAAGGAAATGTATGATGGAAAGACAAATCTGACGGTTCATCTGATAAGATACATCCGGCATACAGAGGCATTGGGTTCTTTTAAAGAGGTAACAGAGTAGTATTTCCCATTATACTTAACAACCTTGGCGACAATGTAGTTTAGACAACTGAAGAATGGTTCCATTAGCACATGGCTAAATTGGTAAGAAAATTCTCAAGACAGTTCAGAGTTCACATATCGCAACCAAAGAATATGATGACACTTCCATGCATAAATCAAAGGCCAGAAGAGATCCTAAGATGCTATCTGACAAGATTCAATGCAGTAGATGATGCATTGGATCCATTATTAATCCTGATGGCGGAAGTATCTGGAGTTGCAAGAAAAACTGACCTCAAAGTTTCGCTGCAAAAGGATCCACCTATGGATCTTACGGAATTCTACTACGAAGCTGAGAGATATCTGCGTTAGAAAAACGCTGAAGTCGAGGATAAAATTGAGGATGTTGAAATTAATGTTGTGGATAACTAGGAACTGTCCTAAGTAGGAATAGGAAAAGATAAAGGGAAAGGAAGAATTGATGATGACTAGGAGAACCAGAACGACAAGGGAGAGATGAAATTATCTTCCTGCACTATTTTAACTTAGACCCGGAGAGGGTATACCTAGATAGTAGGGGGAAAGTCCCCTATCGGAAGCCTGCAAGAAGAGAAACTATTGATCAAGAGAAAAGATCTGGAATTTTTTTGCATTTTCCATAATCCAGATAGACATGAAGTGAACGAGTGCCAACACCTTCGTGACCTGATAGAAGAAGTGGTTTGAAGCAACCAAATGAATTAAGGGAATAGCTCGAGAAAATTCCAGCCAAAAACATGCTAAGTTCATAACTTGATGCCGAGTTATCACCATAGGTTGGTACCAAGCAAAGCAGCTTTAGCTGGGCTTAGAAAATTGAGATGAATCAGAATGACTTGAAACTTGGCAAGGGCACTTAGAAAAGGCAAAAGAAGGACTTGGAAAATTTTCATCATGATTGGGTTAAGCACCTTAATTCGGCCTCGAGTTAAGGCTATAGGTCAGTTTCGACTTATGGATGATCGCCTTTCACTTTCACAACCCCGCATAGGACTCATACTAATCTGCTGACTCATGGCTAAGAGATTGTGCAAGGATTTGATGATCTATTCTAAGGATTTGTTGTAATGAAACAAAGGAAAGTGGATATCTACAAGATTGGCTAAGCGATTGTGCAAGGATTTGATGATCTATTCTAAGGATTTGCTGTAATGAAGCAAAGGAAAGTGGATATCTACAAGATTGTAAGACTTGACTCAAAGATGACAGAAAAGAGGATCAAACAACTCAACCGGAAGAAGTGAAAAGCATGCAAGTGGCTTGGTGCAAATTGCACCAAGTATTATTACTCAACACTGAGTTACCATTGATAATTTGGCCTCGAGTTATCATTTTAACTAGGATTAGCTTGGTTCTTCTAATGTAACTATGATCTATCTCCTGGACTTCATTACTATTAGGCCTCTAACTCTATGCTGTCCAATTCCTCTATAAATACCAACCTAGGTGCATTCAGAAGGGGGGCAGAATTCTCTTACCACGGAGACCCTACTTCTTCTCTAACATTTCCTCCATTAAAGTCAACTTAAAAACAACTATTTTCTATTTTAAGATATAGATTGGTAAATCCTTGGTACTAATGACTCATAAACAACTAAGGGACTTCATTGTAAGTCTGAGATCCATAAGATTATGGTCAGATCTAAGAAAACTAGTTGTAATCCAAAGAGAGAACAACTAATAAAAGATTAAAGTGGACGTAGGCTGGAGATATGTTGAACCATTATAAAAACTTCTATGTTTTCATATCTACTTTCTGCCTTTTCTTTTACTTTTATCTAAACTGGTGCTTTCATTTGATTTCTGGGTGCTAATCCATTTTTTGGGTTAGCAAACACTTGAAATAAACAGTTAAAGTGAACATTAACTAATTAAAGTTGTAACTTTGGACCCTCTTTCTTTTGAAAGAAAATGACAACTTTATATTATATAGCATTACTTATATTACCCTCTTAAACATGAGGCTTGGCCTTATTTATAAGGCTATTTGGATTATATGTTGAACTGAAGTACGTTTCAAAGTATTTAAAGCGAGAATAGTCGTTATAAGTGCACTTCGATCTCCCTTAACTTTAACTTGTGTAAATGAAAGTTTCATGAATTTAACTTGGGATAAATTGATTTCGTGGTTCACTACACATATTTTGGTATATTGGACCGTAAAGAAATGGTTTTGAAAAGTTATAGAAATTGTGAAACAAAATGGCTAAAGGTGAAGCAAAAATGTGTTTATATATACACTTCGTAAATATATCTTATTTTCGATAATTTTTATAAATAACTTAATAAATACCCTTAGGGATTTTTTCCATGTTGTTAAGTACCCTGAGGTTATTACTTATTGTAAAAATTTCAAGTATTAAATTATTTGTTTAATTGGTTAACGCTGGTCGCAAAGATCGTGCTTTTCTATGTGCTTTTCAACAAGGACTTTTAAAAGCATTCATAAATCCTATAGTAAGTTTTAAGGTTTTAAGTGTTTAAAAATGGCATTTAAATTTGGTAATTTTCCCTTATCTTTTTACGGATGTTTGTTAAATGTTTTGAAGTATTTTAAAGTTTATTTAAAGTTTAAATATGTTTTTAATAATTATTTATGTATTTTCAAACTAAAAGGTTTTGAATTACAAAACATGTTTTTCATCAAATTATTAATTAGTTATTTTCAAGTAATAGTTTACATAGATATTTGAAACCTATTTACAACTATTTTTTAATGTATTTATATATATAGGTTTGAAAAAGGTAATTAACTATGGCTTACACTAAAAGCCGACGAGGTAGACTTCTCTATTTGTGAAAGTTAAGATCGATGTTCGAATAGGGATATGAGCAATAGCGCTTTAGCTACCGACTTCCTTCTTGATCGAGGAATAGTTTAGTTGGAATGTTAGAAGCGTGTTAATCTTGTTGTTTACTTATTAGTTTGAAATGTATTTAACTTTATTTAATGCTAAAAGCCAACGAAGTAGGCTTATTATTTGTGAGAGTTAAGATTGATGTTCGAGTAGGGATATGTTTGCAACAGAGCTCTAACCTATCGGCTTTCTTCTTGACCGAGCAATAGTTAAGTCGGGAATGTCAAAAATATGCTAATTGTGTTGATTACTTACTTGTTAATGAAAGTCATTAATATTATACTTAACACTAAAAGACAACAACGTAGACTTATCTACTCGTGAGATTTAAGAGTGAAGTGTGTAGGTAAGGCTTTGATATGCAACCAGTGCTCCAACTTATCTAACTTCACTCTTGAACGAAGGATAATATAAGTTGGAATATCAAAAATGTGTTAAGTATATAAAATGTGATTTCTACAAGCGATCGTTTTTTAACTGGATAATTGACTATCAAACTTAACCAAATATTAACTTGGATCTTTAAAAAATGTTTTTTAGAGATAATATAAGTATGGAATGGTTCTGGGTTTGTTATGACAATGTGTTAATAACATTCCTCTTTAACCTTTTATTTTATTATATTTATGAATGTAAATAGATCTTTAAAAATATGTTTTAAAGATAAACATAAGCGAAATGGTTTTGGGTTTGCAGTGGCAATGTTTAAGTGATAGTAGTATTACATATTTTGAATGGGCTTGTAAAAGTACTTAGACTCTAGAATAGATATTTTGAAGGAAATTATAAGTATGGAATCTTTTTGGAAAAAAATAGAAAAAGTAAATGTTTAAAGTAAGAAATCTTGTTAATAGTTTGTGAATATACTTATATCATTTGAGATAAGTTTACGAAAACTTTTTGAAGTATTGAAAGAGTACAAATGAGTAGTGGAGTTTATTAGATAAAAGAAGTTTTACTAATAAAAGAGGTTTTGATTAATAAAATATTAATTAAATAAAAAGGGATTAGAAGTCGCTTGTGTAACTTGATTACGCTTTATGTGTATCGATCGTGCTTTGTGTGTGTTGATCGTACTTTGTGTGTTACTTTTTTATGTAAAGTATTTAATCATGTACTTAGCACTTAACCCGACTAAGTAGACCTGTTTCTGTCTTTGAGAGTTAAGATTGATGATTCGAGTAGGGTGTAGAAGCAATAGTGCTCTAACCTATCAGACCTGTGACCAAGAGATGGTGGAATTTGAGAAGTTCGAAAATGTGATAAGTATACGAGACTTAGTTTCCATATGCGATCGTTCTCATTATTGTTGAACATGATCAAATTCGTTGATTCATCCGTGAAGAGATCAGGAACGGCAAGTGTTTTACTTATTGAAACCACCTCAAGACTGAGATACGTGTTATATCCACTGAAAGTGGATCTGTTCGAGATATTGGAATCCATGCGTGCTTCGAGATGTGGGAATCCAATTGAGGATTCTTATTTTGTTGAGTGATGAAGACTCGTGTGAAAGATGCCGAATGTGAATTCGACATTGGAAATGGCTAAAGATGGAGTAGGCTATACAACCTGGAGTTTAGCTGACCTACGTCAGGGTATTATTAACTCCATATCTAAACTTATCGATTATTACCGATGAGAGTTGATGATATTTAGTTCATGTTGTTCATGTTTATGTTCGGACGACGAGTCGCTTGTGTTTACCTTATGGTATATTTGTATCTAAAGATATATGGCGCCCGAAAGGTGTTTTCCGATTCTTGTGCACGAAGATCTGCTCTAGTTTACTTGAAGCGTCACTGTGGAAAATCCAATATGTGAACGTACCTTAGTGGTTTTTGATTGTACTCCTAATATGCTATTGAATGCAACCACCATAACCATTCTGGCTATATACTGATTTATATTCTTCACTCTGGACATTATCTATTATATTATATTATGTGCTTACTAAATGGTGGTTCTTTTAAGGAGATAACCGCTATGACATTCCATATAGTCTTAAAAGTAATGTTATATATTAACTACATATTTCTTCAGTCTCATATACCAGACTTATATTTGATGCTTGGTTTTTATTTTCCCTAAATTCCCTATGTGCTCTTTCAATAGTTTGAGAAAGACAGATTTTCGTTGATGTTCATTAGAGCTCGAGGAGATGAGTTGGATGTTTCACTTATCATAGTATTCTTATTTCCGCTGCATTACTATATTGTATATATCGACAATTGCGAGGACAGACTGTTATAACTATCCAGTTATAACTATCCAGACTGATGATAGTATTTAGAATTGTAACCACGAAGTGCTATGCATCTTAGAGTGGCAGCCTTGTCACTGTCTTTTAATATTATATATTATCGTTTCGCCGTGAGATTCTGATGTTGTATTCACTCTTTCTTATTTTATTTCCTTTCCTTTTTATTTTACCCTAATAATTCGTCTTTTCGACACTTGAGTGTTCAACATATGAATACTATTGATATATTAATGTTGACATTTGGTAGTATAAAAGGCTGCTCGTTACAATGCTCTAAGTGAATCCATAGCCAAATGTGGTAGTTTAGGGGACACCTAATGGACTTGCATACTTGAGTGCAAAGGTGGGGTTGCCTTCTATGGGATATTTTAGTTGATCTCCCTAAAACACTCATGAGTTCCCAGTCCCAAGGTAAGCAAAAGGCCACAAAAAGCGCATGGAGAAGTGTAGATATCAAAATTGTAGTATGAGTTGTGAGGTTTCAATCAAATCTCACAGTTTAAGAAAAATTCACTACATAGACTAAGTTCTAGTATCGCTTCTTATGTATCAATTCAAATCGAAAGATATTGATCTATGAAACTTTTCTTTTACTCGGGTTATTTCTCTTTCTTCTATTTAGAGTTTCTTATAGTTAGTCTGAAATTATTAGATAACTATAAAAAAACTTTAGTCCCCCATCATCTGATATTTGGTTACTCTACTCCTTATATATCTTAAATTCTACTAATAATTAATTAGGCAAGGTAATATGAATTGCTAGGCAAGGTCGCACATGCATGCGAACGTGGGGCATGGGCGAATAGGCACATATGGCTTATTAATATCACATTTGGCACTACGACGGAATAGAACAGAATGAGTTTTGTTCTCCGTTACTCTTCATTCTCTCTTTTTCTATTATTCTTTCAGTTGTCAAAACTGAAATGACAGATATTTTTATCTGCTTATCAGTTGTAATTATGGTTAGCATAACTTATGAATATATTAAAAGAATTATCTTTTCATTACCTCCGAGTGTTCAGATTTGTCACCTTTTGAGTTCCGCACTGCAGTTTTGCACATATTCCAAGTTCTTCAATTTTGAGTGCACAAGTTTGAACATTGTTGTATGAACTTAGGAAGCCAAACGATTGTACTTTAGTCGTATCGAAATTCATTTCAAGGCAGTGGCCTTTCCACACGACCACAATTTCTTACACTTTATTGTCTATCTTTTTTTACATTTAGATTCATGAATCAAAACTATATATAAAAAGAAAATGTACTTTATTGTTATATCAAACCAGCATTTAAATGGTTTTCTTCGGATGTTGTTTAAACTCATGATTCTAATGTTTTTTTCTAGCCATATAAACTTTGTTGTCAAAACTCAAAAGAAAATTACAAATTTTGCTTATTACTTTAGTTCTCCGCAATGTCAAATGTATTAAAAGATGATCAACGTATGTAGTATGAGTTCTTGCATATTAGAGATTCTCAAACATCAATGCCAATTGGAACAACCTCATTTAATTTAACATTTTGGTTTTTTTTTAAATTCTTTTTATCTTTTCAATATGAAATTAAGTTTATTCGTATCTTTTTAATGCTAAATACTAATATCTTCCTCTCTCATATCAAAATTAAAACTCTTTGTTCATAGTGTATGGAGGTTTCTTTTTCCAAAGAAAAACATGCCTTATTTTTTCTTTACCTAATTTTTTTTGATTTATTTGTTTACTAAAATTTCTTATAGCTTATTATTAAATTAAATGATGGATAATGACAAATGATATCAATTATTAAGTTCTCAAATGCATATATTTTTTAAACTATTTTGCCTTCGTTTTACCGTGCAAGTTACATGAAACTTTTGCAATCATTTGTTTTGTAGAAAATAGATCTGCACTATGTAATAAAAATAACCATGTTAAATGAAGATAAATATTTATAAATCGGAAAGTGTTACGTTAACGCAGTTTTATGCAATTTTAAATGTTTTTATTATACATTGCGGTTTTTAACATCATAACTTATATGTTTTTGTTTAGTTTATTGCACCAGTACAACATAAGTTACATAAATATTTTAAATAACTTGAATTATATTTATAGAAATAATATATTTCATGCATTTAAATGATATGGACGTACCAAATATTTAAAATACTATCAGGTACGGTAATTTTATTTGTTTCATTATCATATCTAGCTTTAGATCTCCTAATCGATGCATCTATGACATTAAATTAGTAAATGTCATAAATGGTACATGGAAGGTGGATTTGAAGGAGGATCTACAAGTGGATAATATTGTGAATTTTGAGATGCACCGATTTCAAAATATTAATTTGAGCAGTACAATGATACTGATAACAGGTTTCATAATTTGCTGAAATAAAAAAATATCATTCTTTCCTCACTTCCTTGAGCGTCGGGGTAGAAAACGCCCGATCAGCAACAACGAAAGCGGGGGTATGATTATTTTATGTTCATTTTCTGTACGTTCTACTTGATTTCTGCTCTCTTCATTTTTTTTTTGTTTTTTTTTTGGGGTTTGGTTTTGTTTTCCATCTCGAGGGACCCTTTGGATTTTCTTGGTCAATTTTTGTGTTCAACGTAGGATCCTCGTCATAATCAGAAAGTTTGTCTTGTATTCTCGTTTTCACTTCTGCCTCCAAAGCCCATGCGCAAGCCAGCCTCCAGCTCAAACCAAGGGTACAGCGACAGTGCGACTCAATTCAAAATTCACGCTTCTTGAGTTGAAAGCGTTAGGAACTAAGGGTACAGCGACAGTGCGACTGCGATTGCTGTTGTGGATCCCTCCTGCTCGATCTTTCCCAGCGCCTGCTTCTGCGCCTGCGACTCTGCAAGGTGATTTGGCAAGATGATTAACTTGTTTTATCACTTAATAGTTGATTAAAATTGACAAATTGATGTGTTATGTTATTAGTGGGTTAGTTCAGTAAACTGATTTATTAGTTGAGTAACTTGATTTATTAGTTGATTCGTTGATTTATATGTTGATTTGATAAGTCATTACTAGGCGATTTATTTAGGAAATAGTTTTATTTTAAATGGCTTTGTGATTAAAATAGCTGGATTTTAACCAATTTTCTTAAACCTTAAATAACATATTTATACTTATTGAGATTAAATGGAAAATAAAATTTGTGAATTTTGATTTAATTCAATTTTGAAATTAAAATTAATAAGTTTGATAACGAGAAATAAAAATACTACAGTCTTTTAGTGAATTTTGATTTAATTCAATTTTGAAATTTTCTAATATTTTCTACGGGGATGAATTAGAAGATAATGGAAGATTAGTGATGTATTTTTGCAGTAAATGTTATTTATTAAGCACGGTGTATACTAGTTTGTTTAACCTTTTGATGTATGTTAAACAAATATTGATGTATGAATATGATTTGCCATATGTAATAGTGAGAACAAACTATTTCTTTCAAAACCTTAAGCCATCAAATATTCATATCCTACACGTGAAATATGTTAAAAAAATATGGAATTAAAAATTTAATGTATAAAATATTACTCACTAAATTCATAATCTTCATCACTGTTGGGAAGATGGAATTTTATTATGATGCATCAATTCAAAAGTCAAATGCTGCAATTTGAATAATTTTTGAATTATCCGTTCTTGATCTGCACTTTTCAACATTCAATTTGAATTTATATTTGTTGGTAACTTGGACACGATAAGTTACTGTTTAATTTTTATAACAAATATATGAACATGATATTTCACAAACAAACCGAGAAGAAAATTTCTAAGGTTTTGTAGCATGAAATAATTTGATGGACTGGCTTGAAGAGTGAGATGATCTGATGGAATGACTTGATCGATACCGGCTCATAGTAGGTGGAAAAATAATATCAGGGGTACTAGTGTGTAATTTGTGCGTGACATATGATAATATTAGTAAAATAGTATTTATATTATAATTATTGTTAAAAACATAATTTTACAATGCAGTATATAAGGTAGTTAATAGCAAATAGTGCATGGCTTGCTCTATGCTTATCGCGCTCGCTATTTTGTTCACTTTTGTAAAATTACTTTTTTTTATAAATACTAAATGGGACTAAAGTAGTCGTGGTCCATGTTTACATAAATATCAAATCACTCATTTTAAATAATTTACACTATTGTTTTATTAAATTTTACACCCAAAATGAATTAGTCTATAAGGTCATTTTCAAAGTATTTGTCAAGTAGCACTTTTGGTGCATGCGAGATTGAATTTATAATGTTTTTCTCAAATGAAGGAACTTTGCTTTTAAGAGTTTATTCAAAAGAATTTAAAAGAAAATGATGTTTGGCCTTCAATTTTTTGCCTTTTTAATATTAAAAACGATGTCAATAGCAAAGTCCAATATTGCAAACTATTAAATTCTATAATTAAATAAGTCAAACAAAAATATATTAAATGGGGTATATAACATCATTATTAAATTTGAAATGAATATTTAAAGCTATAAAGTTTATACCTATTAAAGCTATAGAAAAACAAAGTATTAACTTTTCCGTGTAGAGATTTTGAGCATGATACATCTAACAAACATTTGTACTTAATTTTATTTGAAGGAATCATGGTCATTTTTTGATAAACAATTTTGATTTATTATTGAGGATATATGATTAATTAGTGTATCCATATTCTAGTTTGAGTCATTCGATTTTATTTAGGGTTTTTCAACACAAACACATAGAATAAACAAACAAACAAATAACGTGCTATTTTGGGCTATTTGTTATTTTACACTTTGATAAAACAACGCGCTATTTAGCGTTATAGATGACACATGTGCTTTTGTAGGTTAACTAGCGTACACATTATGATATGGGCAATTTTGCGCTATAGCGTATTATAGCGCACACTTTGATAACTTTGGCAGTATTGATAAATTTATTGAGATAACAAATTGTAAATCAAAATGACATGCAACACGTAGATTTAAGTTAGATGATTTAATCCTCGCTAACTACATATCCCTTTGACAGTTAATGTCATACCTTAAAAAATAAAAAAATAAAGTTAAAATTGGTTATGGAAATGGTTGATGTTATGTGATATGTGTATTATGCACACACATATACATGAATGAAAAAAATAACTTTACCATTGAAGTTAGTATCATGTTGAGTGTGAGTGCTTGTGTGTGAATTGTCGTTTTTAAAAATTTATAAATGAACATTACATAAATGAATTTATTTAAACCAGTACGTTAAGCACTTCCGTTGGAAGTGTATAGAAAAACCTATGAGCAAATTTATTTATTGTGTTATAATTTTCATATGCATAGAAATATTTTGCACAAATAAACATGTGAGCCAACTTCTTTTTATTGTGAAATAAATATGCAACAGAACTTGGTGCTATATTTTTGGACATCAATTAGGTTTTATGCAAATATCGAAATTATATGGATTTTCATAAAATAAAAGCTATATATGGTACAATATAATCTCACACTTTTATTTTGGTCATGATAAATTTATTTTTCTTTGGTTGGATGAAAAGAATATATGGAGGTATCATGTAAACGGTCAGCAGCACGTAGAAAAATCAGCCGAACCGGAGCTTGACTAAAGGTGCTGTGCGTGATTGGCGAATGGATAAACCCATATTATTTTTTCCACTTCTCATTTTTACCCTTTATCCAAAAGTCCAAAATTATCAACTCAATCCTTTTAATATAATATTCAAACAATTGGTTCACTTCATAAAAAGTTAACTGAAAATTTAATGTAATCATGCAAACTAGAAATCCATTGCATGCAAAAAGCCTTAATCATAAGCATAAGAATAAATAGCTTATAGAAAGGCTTGAAACTCGCATGACTATTTATAAAATAGCAGTATTAAATAACATATCACTTTTCTAATGAATGTCAAATACGAGATAGTAATTTTTTTATACACGATGGATGAATATAGAGCACATCTTCTTTAGAATTCATTGCACATGGTATTTAATGTTGTTCAATACATATAAAACCAATAGAGAAATGAAACATTGGTGTAGTATTTTGGTTTAACACTTACACACGTAATGTGTTGAAATAAAACCATCTCACTATATTTTGCAATAGTAATCATATGATTTGATTTGTTATTTGATTAACAAAAATATTCATACTAACTTTGATGTAACGAAGATATTGATGGATTTAAAATGATTTTTCTATTAATAACAAAATTGTATTGATTATGAAGAAAAATAGTCTATATATGTTTTTATTAACAAACGTATGATACATATTTTGTATTTTAAAATTATATTCATGTCCAAGCATCACCATTAACTTACTTTGTGATGACAACTAAATCACGTTTATGATTTTTTTTTTTTTAGAATGGAAAGATATGGTATAGTGCAGTAGGACAGACTACATTGTAATAATTATGACATTTGAAGCTTACTTGCCATACTGTATAAAAATTCTGTGATACAGGCAGTACCTTTTAAAGTTGAAAATCAAACCGTTTTAAAAAAAAATATTCAAACGTTTATCCTTTTTTGAATTACCTAAAGAGCCAAGCTTCGCTTGTAAACTCCAGGATAGTATGTGTCTGCCAAACACATATTTCAGGTATTTGTTACAGGGTTATCAGTTTCGGGGCTCGAACTTGTGATCTTCGGTCTCACAGTCCGGACCATCAACCAATTGCCAACCCTGTTGGCTACAATTATCCTAATTTTCCTTTCAAGTGGAAATCTATTTTAGGCAGACAAGCCAACTAACTCTATCTGCATATAAAAATAAATACATCAATATTTTCTAAAAATACAATAGGAATTGAATATAATCTATCTACATGGTTTAATGATAATTCACGTAGGTTTCCATCTTAGGCATAAATAAATATTTCAAAAGAAATATATACAATGTTATACCTAAAGCACATATACGTAGAGAAAATTTCAAAATTATGAAAGCTAAAGATGTAGTATCGTATGCATAAGAACACAAGTCTCCATAAAATTTGCTAATCTAATATTTTACATTATTTACGTAAATATACAAACATCGAAAAGGAAAAGAAGAATATATATCCATAATGTGATGCATCATATATGATTATCACATTAAGCAACTTATCATGTGTAAATAAAATCCACATGCATAAATAAATATCTCATGCCTGATTGAGGATAAATTATTGCTTTTCATGAGTTAACAATCGCATGAATATTCTATAATATTTAAGACAGTAAACTAATCAATTTATAAATCCGATAGTCCTTAATTACTATATTTTACTTGTACAAAGCATCACAGGAAAAAAACCAAACATTATATATATATATATATATATATTATTAGTAATTACCAGTTATCAATACTGTGGGAATTTAATAATATGTATTTTCGCTTTTGTGTTCAGTTCGTATACTATAATATAGGATAAAACTAAAAAAAGGGAGAACTTACGAATTATTGATTCTTTTATTTTAGTTTGTATTTTATCTAAATGACATTAAAGCAATGAAGGGTACATTAATCTACCAACATTTATTTGAATTAAAAAACATGAAGCTTGCAGACGTGGAATCAAAAGTTGAATGAAACGAACAAATGTTCAGTTCTCAAAGCAGTAACCTAGTTATTTATCACTCTACTAAACCTACATGATCATTTATGCAAACTCACCACCATGAAATTCTTTTGTTCATGCATTTTATGGTTGCAATTAGAATATGCTAAGCTATCCAGTTGCAAGAACAAATAAAAAAACATTCTTGATTAACAAAAAAATATTAGTATTTTGAAATACCCTTCAAAGGAAAAAAACATCATAATTCATGGTAAGGAATACAAGAAATGGCAAAATAAAAGAAATTATGGAAGCATGCTTTTGTGCCTTTGGAAAATAAGGCACATGATAGAGTTTAGAATGATATATAAGATATGCATTTAGATATACTGCATAGAAAGCATGTCGTAGTGCAAGTCCTTACTATTGGGGTCAATAGTTTGCAAAGGAAACAGTGAGATTTTACTTCTTTTGTTATGCTAATTTCAAGTGGAAAAATTAATGAATTTTCCTTACACATGGAAATGTTACACAATACTAATATATTCAAATGTAATTTTAATAGAATGCTCTCACCGTAAATATTAAAAATAGATTGATCAATTTTTATTTGATTAAACAGACAGCTTAAGTTAACAATAATGCTTCTAAAAGGTAATGAATGTTGTCAAATAATTAACTTGATTGAATATGGGTGTACATATTAGTCGAACCGAAAGTATTATTGCTCATAATAGAGAAGTTGAATCTGCAATGTCAAGCAAAGTTTAAAGTGCTACACAAAGCAAAAAATAACTTTCTTCTCCATGCACATCACAACATAGTTTTAAAATTTTCCACTACCAATCTCGTAAAGAATTAAGCTACAACATCACTTACATGATTACAAGTACTTGATCGTAAACATGTAATGTAATTTAGATCATGCTTTGTTAATGATATCTCAGTTTTTGTCAGTCAAAACAATACATCCTTGACAATTAAGTAAGCTTAAGTCATTTACAATGAACAATCAACATTACTGCTAGATACATATCAAAATATGGTTTTATGTTATAGTTTTCAAACCTCCAACCGTGCCTTCAAATTCCTGTAGGTTCCATCTGAAGAAGATAAAATTTATTTGATGGCCATTCTAGAGTCAGAATATGAATACCCAACTTTTGAGTCACATGAAAATAATGCATCATTCGCTTCAACATGCATGCATCAATTTTGGCAAAGTTTGATTATTTATTTATTGTAGTAAAATTTATAGCTTAATGGATTTTCTTAAAAAAAGCAGTCTCAATCAAAAATATTCAATGAAACTTCACAGAACCACTAAATACATTCAGTGACTTATCTTTCCATTTTTATGCATAAATTACTGAAACATACATTATATATGAAATTCTGAGCTCTAGTAATAGGTTTTCGTACATAAGATGCAGAGACTTTATTTATGCATGTGTACACATACACAAATGTACACATTTTATTTTTCCCTTGATTCAATTGTTAATATATAAATCTCACAATGTCAGATTACTACAAATTCAGCACACCTTATGCAAAATGGAAGTAAATCTGAGGATAATTGTTCAAATGAATGTATCGTAAAACATCATACCATTAAACTCAAACAGAATATGCATATCAGTAATAGTTAAAAGCAAATGACTATCCAAATAAGTATATTCAAAACTTCTTACATACCTATTATTCAGCCCACCAATATGTATTTTGTGTCCAAGTAGCAGTTGGACATAGGTTTTGATTCCTGCCACTGTGCTTCTTATAATATTAAAAAGTTATAGAATTAGAGAATGAAAATAAATTAAATCACCAATTTGAAAAACATAAACAAATATGTAACTCTATAAAAAAGAGGCGTGATGCAATGAAGCAAGTAGCAAACATGTTCATATTTTTCATTATGATGCTTGAAACACAATTTATTAAACAGAGAATGTACATTATCAAAATTAAAAAACAACAAACTTTTCAGAATTATTGCAAACATCTACAAAAGAAAAGACTATGGTATCTGAAAATTCCATTTTCGATCTAAAAGGTACTTAATTTTGTTTGACGTCAAAAGTACTAAATGAAGATCCAATATCAAAGTACTAACCTATCAGGAAATAAATGAAAATTGGAAAAATAGGAACAATGATGTACGACTTACAGAAGAGAGGCAATTATATTTGAAGTGCATTTCATCTTTTAATATGCATGTTTCAATTTTTACTCACAAAAGAGTAAAAAATTCATTTAATATAAAATCAAACAGATAAAATACACTTCTCACTATATGATATGAATATACTTTTACATAAAAAACAGAATAAGTTCCAACAATTAAGTGATAATAGAGCATGAAAACTAACCAATAAATCTTAAATCGCACATCTTTCCTCTCAAGTCGCTCACGTTGTTTACTTTCCACTGAGAAGTTTGGAAGTTCAAAATAGAAAATAGATAAATGAAAAGGTATAAAATGAAATGTTGGGAACAAGAAAGGTAGGAGTGATTTTCGTTCATGAAAACATGAGCTGGTATATGTCAAAAATATTTGAAATTAAATTATTATATGTGGATATATCATCAATGAAGTCAACAATACATAACGTAGATTATATAAACTATCAACAATGTCAAAATCTTTTATTTCAGTGTAGGCTAAGTAAATCAAAAACGGCAACTGTATTTTTTGTCAAAAGTTCACGTATTCTTTTGAATTAGCCTTAATAATCACCCACATTTTCGGCTAAAGTGCCTTGGTCCAACATGACATGATATTGCCCAAAATTGCCTAAGTGGAAAATATATCATCTTAAGTAAGAAAATGGTAAAGTGTAAAAAACCAAGATGAAATAAAACGCAAAATTATTAAGCTTGGTTCCTGGATAGGCTCTAAAATTAAATTATGAATTATGTTTCAATTGCTTTCCTTTAAAAAATGATGTAACGATAGTTAATATATATAGTCTTAATACTGAACAAACCTAAGTAATTAAAAGTAAAGCTATGTGAGGAATTGTATCAAACAACATATATTAGAAAACCAAGATTGAATTAAACACAAAATTATTAAGATTACTTCTGTAAAGACTTTGAAATTACATTATAAATTGTGTTTCAATCGCTTTCCATTCAAAAAGTCAATAAAATGATGTAATAATAGTTAATTTATCACCTTAATACCGAATGAGGAACTGTATCAAACATTATATATGGAATACGACAATACAAATTGATATTTCATACTCCACCTTACCAAGAAATTAATCAATAATATGGTATTGGAAATTTCACAATAGTACGCTAAATTAAAATTTGAAACAAAGCACTATGGGTAGCAAAAATTCATAAAATCGAACTTGCGGAACACAATGAAAGTTGCAACACATCCAACAAAGCAGAGACGAATCATTGAAGCCATAGTAGCTCTTTTCCATGCCCAAGCACCATACATGTAAAAGCCTAAGGATATTGTTTTTTCATCTGTTGCCTAAGAAGTTCCCACAACCTTCTCCAGCTGGTGGTGGTTGCTAGGGAAGATTCTCGAGGACCCATAGTGGTCGGAAAGGTCATATCAATAGTTGGAAAGTTGTTTGCGAATGAGATTTTCTTTCGCCATTTATTATCATTTCTTCTAGACGAGGCATCTTTATCGGATTTAATAATCTGAGCTACAGGGGGTTGGAGGGGTTGGATGGTTGCAACGTTAGATGGAAAATGTATAAATGGAAGCGTTAAAATGGAAATGAAGAAAAAAAATTGATATGCATGCCGCTGTTCTATATGGAGGGTATATGGGTAACTTCAAAAGCTTTAAAATGAACTATTCCCGTTATAGATTATAAATAATTTAAATTAATGATTAACTTAGCTAATTAAATATAAGGAGTTGAATGTAAAAAGATTGAAGAAAATTGAGTAGAACTTTGTATGTAATTATAGTTAAGAAGCGCATCTTATGACTAGCTTAACTACACATGATTTGAATTTGAATTATTTAATCATTTTAGCTTTGCAGTTAACCATAGATATCTTATTATCCTAATTATGTTTACATCTTTGATAATTTAGCATTTGGTCGAGTAATGAGCTGGGCAAGGTTTAACATCATGTTGACAATGAGATTGTTTATATTGTTGGGGAAATTTGGATTAACGTCCCAAACGCAGATGAAACGATATGATCGTGTTGATGGCGGGGTAGAACAAACAGAAACTAATATTTCAAAATAAGCAATCACAGATGCACAAACAAAAAAGAAAATCACACATGATTTATAGTGATTTTACTATCGCAAGATGATATACATCCAGTTTGAGAAGAGAAAATTTTATTATTTTCTGAGAGAAGAAAATTACAAGATTGATAATGGATGCTAAAAAGAAGAAATATAAAGAAATACAACTTGAGAGAATGACGTTAATCTCTAAACAATGTAGATCATATAGCGATTTTACTTATGGCTGAAGTAATTTATTTATGGAAATAAATCAATGCATCATCAATTTTCTATTCATATGGGAAATGTTTATCGATTTAATCTTTCCAGTTTCCTCGCGTACACCTGATAAAATACTTTTTTGATCAGCTAGTTAGGGAATTGATTACTTCAATCTTTTAAAATAACCTCTCATTTATATAATTCAATGTCTTCTTTAATGCATTAAAAGAGGCAATAATTCGAGTCGCGCATCAACTCAAATGTCTCACAAATCTTCTTCAATGTGAAAATGTTGTATCATTGAAACCTAACAATCTTTACCTTGTCGCTATATTTCCATGCTTGCCAACAAAGTGTTGAGAGTACCATCTCTAACTGAAAACATTATTAAACAGTCATCCCCTATTGTTAATTTTAATGTCATTCTTAACAAAAATAAATTTTATCAATGATTTAGAATCCATTTGACGTAGCAATTTTAAAAAGAATAAATATTGTATATGTTTGTAATATTTTATCTAATCTAGAAAGAAAATTTTGTGCGTACGTTTATTTGTAATTTTTATTACCGACTATAGAGATGAAAAAAATTATGTACGTGTTTCTTTATAATAGAATACTAATTTTACAAAGAAATAAATTACGTGAATTTTAATTTAATGTAGAAAAATATAAGAGAATCAAAGATAATTGTGTATAATTGTAATTTTTTAATTATATAGACTTGAATGGAAAATTAATTTTACCCTTTTATAAATATAAATGTGGTATATATTACATTGAATTGTCATTTTTTGGAATTATTAAACCAAATAACATATATTAGTTAATTGTATTTATTTAAAAAGTTTAAGTTAAGATCACATAATTAATTTAAATACATGTGGACTTGAATCTAAAAAACATGATATGACTTGGGAGAATTTTGTAAATAATTGTAAAAATTATTAAATGTTGGTATCCAAATATAAAATGGTACAATAGAGAATTAGTAGAACATTATAGCAATAATAATAATAAATTGAACTTATTATTTTTCTAGGTACGTAATTTTTGTATGTGGTTTATGTACTTTTGAACAAAAATTAAATTGTCATTTTTGTTTATATGAATGTCATATATTGATTTATCATTTTTCAAGATTTAATATTTGTAAGTAAAAGTTAGTAATTTTGAAGTTAATGTTTTATAGAGTTTATAATAAATATTTGTATGGAATCATAGATTTGAAACTAAATTTTAGCTTTTTGTATATTTGTTCAAAATATAAATGATATATAGATTGAATTTCCAATATTATTTTGAAGAACGACGAATATGCCTAAAAATTGACTTGTGATAGTAACAAATCAATATATTTTTATGTGGACAAGTTTCTTGTAGCAAATATCAAAATGTTTATAAAAAATAAGTGTGATATTATCAAAGTAATAAACAAAATATTTGTTTAGCTAAGAAATGTAAAGTGAAAATAACATCTGAAACGTTACAAAACAGTATCATCATTATTTTGTTAAAAAAAGACTTTAATCCACGGTTTCATACCTCAATAATTTTAATTTATAATAAAAAAAATTCAAAATATTAGCATTTACCTCACAATAAAATACAAAAGAAAATTATTTCAAATCAAAATATTATATGTTTTCATCCGTTAGTTAACATAAATTATGAATACAAATAATTAAAATTTAATATTTTAACATAACATATTAATTGAAAATATACTCATTGAGAACATAATTGAAAATATTTTTTATTTTTCAAAATTATAGAATACAAATATTTATCACTTGTCATCACCTTGAATGTCATTCTTAATAAAATTAAATTTTATTAATGATGAATCTATTTGACGTACTCGTTATGTAAAGAAAAAATATTATATATATATATATATTTGTAAATATTATATATATATATATATTTGTAATGATATACCAATTTGGGAAAGAACAAATTATGTGTATGTTTTTTGTAAGGAATTACCAAATTTAGAAAGAAAATATCTCTTTGTAGTAAATACTGATTTTCTAAAGAAATAAATTTTATGAATTTGAATAAAATAATGCAAAAGATAATTTTGTATATAATTGTCGAAAATTTAGACTATATGGACTTGAATGAAAAATTGGTCTTACCATTTTAGTCAGTATGAATGTAGTATACACATGAATTGTCATTTTTTGGATTTATTAAAGGCGCTTTAGGCTTAGGGAAAAAGTCGGAGAAAAGTTTAGTTTCAGGGACAAGAAGTTTGTTTTTTAGGCTGAAAGGCACTTTTTAGTGTAAATCACAGAATAATAGTTGTAACTATCATTTTCTGTTCACATTAAAAAGTGTCATTCAAACTAAAAAACGAACTTATTGTCCCGAGACTAAATATTTTTGCAACCTTTTCTCTATGGCTGTTTTCCTGTTTATTAAATTAACCAATAAATATTTGTTAATTGAATTTATTTAAAGTGTCTTAATTAATTTAAATATATGGACTTAAATGTCAAACGATAGAAGAAAATGTGAGAGAATATTTATAAATAATTGTAAAAGTTATTAATTGTTGGTATTTAAAGATAAAACATTGTGAGGGAAAATTTGTGAAACATTGTAATAATTATAATAAAATAATGATAAATTGTAGGATCTCAAAATAAATTATCTGGAGAGAATTAAGTGGAGTAAAGAAATTCCTAGAATTAATAAGAAGGCAGAAAATTCTTCCGCTTTAATATTATTTTATAGATTTATGATTAAATTATTATCTATATTTATGCAATTTATTTGTTGAATTGTAACTCGAATATATGTTAGAGAATATAAATTTTCTTTAATTGCATTAAGAAAAGCAAATAATTATTTACATGAAAAGAGATGAATTTTAGAGATGGATGTAATTAATCAACTGATTAATAAAGGCATGCTATAAGGACATGCGTATTGATGGAATCTTAAAACTAGGTTGTTACGGTAATGATAACCGTTACCAATACGGGAAAATCGTTACCATATCGATAATATTGGTAAATTAAAAGAACTACCGATATTTTATCATTACCATAATATTTTGTTGTTGTTTCCAATTTCATTAATGTTTATATAAATATTTTGACTTATTTTAGTTGACATGGACAATTTTCTAGATTGACCACAAATTATTTACAATAACGTGATATAATAATTTGGTTGATCTTAAACTTTGAAGTTAATAAAGCCAAAACAAAATATCATTATAAATAATACAACAAGCATCTGCTTAAAATCTAAAAACCTCCATAGGTTATGTGGTTAGGATTAATTAAAATAGCTCAAACAATAAAATTAATATGATCGGTAAATTTATCGTTAGCACTGATTTTGACATTTTCTTACGCTATATTTATCGTTAATACTGGTAAATTTACCATTGTCATACTGATAACATTGATATATTGATGTAGTTCAATATTAGTTACTAATTGCTTGATATTGGTATGGTTTGGTAAATGCACCACTACCATAACAGTCCTACTTAAAACTGTAAAATGTATGCATTTGAACATTTCCATATGAATTGATGAATTATATGGTATTTGATTTTATTAACATAAATCAAGCATCTCAACTCCAACTATCACTATTTATATAAATGCAGTCATTAATTAGAGATCATCATCATTTCAAGTCCTAATTCTTCTCTATTCTTGTATTAAACATCCATTGAAATAGATATATCAATTTCATGTATTCCTCTATGAAGTTATTAGTAAATTCCTCTTTTCAAAGTGGATATGCACTATCGCGTCGATAGTGAAACCACGATAAATCCGTGTCCTGTTTACTTTCTGTTTATTTCATTTTGCATGTGTATGATCGTGGATAGCTGAATTAAGTTTGATTATTTGACTTATTTGTCTTATATCACTTATAGCTGATTCTATATAGGCTTATGCTGAGATTTGGTGTAAATTATGCAGGATTCATCAAACTTCAACTTCATTGTATGCCACATGGAATGATTTAGAACATATGTTCACATAATTTGGATCAGTTTAGATCGTATTATTTAAACTTTGAAGGCATAAAATTTGTTGACATGACTTTTGAATTTTATAAATTAAGTCGACTGTTAGTTTTCTCTTATTTGTATATAGCTTTGATCATGTCTCACAACATATCAGATCAAATATTCAGATAATATCGTACAAACAAATTTTGAAGAATTTTTTTTTCTAGGATAGTTTGAATAGATTAGTCAATGAAAATATATATAAGAGATAAAAATGGATCAAACATATGTTGAATGTATATTTCATGGGCTTCAGTATATGTTTGTTCTTTTCATCTTCATGCTTAATATAAGAATATTTTCCAAATCAATGCTGCTTCTCTGTAACTTTAATTTGATGCATGTTCTTGCCTTTGTTAACACTAAGTAGACTACAATTTAAGCTCCTATTGATTCAGGTTAGGATCATTTTCTCTATTTACAAAAAGGTTTCAAATCTTAGAATTCAAATGAGATCTCAAACCGACATCTCAATCTATATCTCAGGTTGAAATTTTAATATCTTGGGCGAGATGAGTGTTAACATAAATAAATTTATTTTTGTTTTGTCTTCGCCCATATGTAAAAATTGAGAACTTGAGGGAGATGTTGGACGAGATAAAGGAGATTCAAAACTCTAAAAATGTTAATTTATAGAATAAAAATGAGATGCAGTGATTGGAGCAATGCAAAGTTTATCTCTAAACCATACGAGTTGATCTGATTATAAGGCATTTACCTACGTCAAATCTAGAGAATCAACTTTAACACTATGAATATTGTATACATACTTCTAAGTTTGTTAAGGACATAATTGGATATTTGATGAATAATTGACAACTAAGATGTCATTTGATGTTACAAGCCACCATGAGCTAATTCTAGCTTTAGACCGGCCCTTGATGGAATATCTTGAGAGTAGTGGTTTAAATTTTGTATCATCCGATGTCGGCTCAAGTCCGAGGTTGAAAAATGCATGTTCATCTCCATTCGATTTTCATTTAGGACACGAAATAGAATTTAAAAAAAAATATATAAAATCACGTTCGTTCGAGTTATTCGATGATTTTTCATGTCCATCCTTTTGCCTGGCCTGATCAAAAGAGTGTATGCACTTAAATCTCGTTTGATCTGCATCTGTTTGAGTTTTTTTATAGGACAGAAATTGAACACACATATGTTTGGTCCGACCCAACTTGAGAGTCATTACCAAATAAATTTACCATGTTGCATGTTACGAATAACACACATACCAAATCTATTTACCATGTTGCCTCATAAGATCATCATCGGAGACAATGCCATCATTATCTCTGAACTCCTCACCACCTACACAATCCCATTTAGCTTTGCATCAAACTTCATCAAATGAGTTGAGAAGAAGTGGTACGTCTTAAATAGCTTTTCTCATGCCAAGACTCCAAGTGGTACCTTACTATGTTTGACAATATAGGTGAAGTGCATAGGTTCCAATCCAAGATAGAGTCCCCTTCTTCCCCATCATTGATCGAAATTGAGTGGTAAAATTAAACGATAGAGTGATATGATGATAAATAACATACAAATTGATGACAAATTTGATAACACTACCATTTTTTGTCAGCTTGCATATTTGTACTTGTAAATCTAAACATTCATCTTGGGTAATGAATATTTATTATGTAATATGTGTTATTTGTGGGTAGATTTGGATTTATAACTCTAATACACTACACACTAACAAACTCAATGTGCACTCCCAGTTTCATGTTTTCTTTTATTTCTACGACGGCGGGCCTTCAAATTATATGAAAAATTGCAAATAAAAATTGAGGATCCAAACGGGTACAAAGTGCATGCAAGTCAGAATAATCAGTATAAGCGGTACATGCCTCATGTATGAAAAAGTAAATAATTAGTACAAATGACAACGTGCTGCATGGGTAAAAGATAGACAATAGTTACAAGTGACACGCTTTCACACATGGAAGTCGAAGTGTGAAATTCAATGTTCAAATGTTAGTTACTACCATCATGACATCGTTTCAGTGTTACTTTGAAACGTGCGCATAAAAATATTTTCGAAAGAAACATACCTTGAATTCAAATAACCATGACTTATTTTGTATGTAGTATTGACCATTTTTTGATTAATAAAAAGCTATCATATAAACAATATGTCTAGTTAGGTGTGATCTTTGAAATATTATGTTTCACAAATGTAAAACCAAATATTACGTTCCTTAGTTAAATTATCAACTTTTTACTTGTACAAAACATGAGTACATAACTTTGAAATAGAAAAATATGAACTAAGTATAAGAAGTTATTATTTTATGAAATCAGTTTGATTTATGATTTTTAATGTGTTCAAATATTAAATAAACAACCGTTCTAAAATATAAATAAAGTTAAGGTAGAAGCCTACATAAAGTGTTCGTTATATCTAGAAAGTATTAGAATATTGTAAAGTGTATATTGAGCTAAAATAATCTTCTTCCTTTTTTGCATCTGTTAATATTGATTATTTTTTATTTTATAATAACAATGATATAAGAGATACATAGGTAAAAGCAACTTCGTAAGTCAATTTTTTCACGAAAGATATCTGTAAACAATTTCAAGATGTGAAAATCCAATTTCTCATTGAATATTTGATATAAAAGAAAGAGTAGAATAATGATACGGCAAGGATATGTAGTTTGAACTTTGAAGTTACTTTTGATCTTTCTACTTCTATAAATAAAATAATATGCATAATATTGAAGTTATAAAATTATGTCATAAAATTTGAAGTTTAGGAGATCAAGTAGCCATAAATAGTTTATAAAAGAATTATTGTTCATGAAGATAATGGGGTAAATAAGTAGAATACTGTATATGAATCTAAAGCAAAACCGTGAAAAATAATTATTTGAAAATAGCTATGTAATTATACTGAGAATATAGAAAACACAAGTAAATTGAAATCATGTAGAAAAAGGTATACAGCTATCGTTTGAGGTGGGAATTGAACCCATGACATCATTTATATATCAAACTTTTAATAAAAATTAGAGGATTTTTTGTCAAGACTGAAAATCGTACCTGAGACAAAACTCAGAAGCATTTGGAAAGCTCGCGTTTACATCAATAACTGTAACACCAAACATTTGCAACTGTCATTAAAGATTTACTTCTCCTAACCCCTTTTTATACAAGTGTGAGGCCCCTTTAACATCTGCGTTATCGTATGATTTTGAAAAGAAAAAAAGAAAAAAAAACTCAATTATTAAAGGGCTTGGACAAAGAAGACAGCAATACCTATGAGATCCCTTCTTCAACTAGGCCTGTAAACGGATGCTTTCAGATGATGATAGTGTCATATCCTCATCAACATCCGAAATTATTTTCGGATATCCACATCCACGAATACGGATGGATATTTGATAACTATCTTATCCGCTGACGATTGATAAATCAAGAAACATAAATAGAAATTTTTTGTTTAACATGGTTATTTTTTTATCACATTGATTATCAAAATATGCAAAATCAACAAATATAATGATAATAAGTAATTTTGAGCAGTTAACATGCATTGAATGCATATAATAAAAACTATTAACTTAATAAAACGAAAAAATACAGATCTTTCATTGGTGTTAAAATACACGCAAAATAAGCTAAAATCTTTACAAAAACCGGATGAATAATTTTTGGATGCGGATGCCTTCGTATCTCCATATCCGCTTTTCTGTATATTAGATATTTATCTGCTTTTCGGATATGGACGTGGATGGATTTTGGATTTTTTAGGTATTCATTGACAGCCTTACCTTCAACCGTCTTCTTTATATTTATTCTATCTGATCCCGCAACCGATGACAAACAATTCTACTTCTGTTATCTTATACTCAGTATTTGATTGTTATCTCAGATATCCTTCCTGAATGATTAGGTTTCTTTAATTATCGTTCATTTGCTTTTAGTTATTGATTTATTTCGACAATTATTTAACTTGTGTTTGTATCGAATCATGTAGTTGTCATTGTAAGTTTAGCACTAGTTTGCTACATTGGTTGTAGTTTACTCCTTTGCTGAAGTATATGACAGACCGATCCATATGCCACTTCCGTATTCTGTGAAGCGGAGCTTGACAAATGATATTATATTAGTGTATTGCCATTTTAACAAATTTTCTACTAACATCAAGAAAAATAACATTTTCTGCTCCAACTATAAAATTCATGTTTTCTACTCGAGGCCAATAACTCTATTTATTATCATCACTCATTGTTTAATTTTTAACTCTGGAGTTTATCATCTTTGCAGGATTTTTGGAGCTCTCAGCAAATTTTGAGAGCTTATTTAATGGTATTACTGTAAATTTAATATTGATAATGCTTAAAGCATCTTTGATTTCGTCTTCTTACCTCCAAAATTTTGTAGGCAAAAGCTGAAAGTTATGAGACTAGTGGTACTTCCGATGATTGTGTTTCGTATGATATCGCGTCTTCAAGAACAAGACGATCTTCAGCTGCAGTTCTCGGAAAAGCAGTACATATTATTTTGGGCTTAATTTTAATCACTCTTCTTTTTATAAGTTGAGAGAACAAATACATCCATTTACTTCAGGTGAAAGTAGAAGGTGAAAGCTCATTTAGACGCGATGGGTCTTCAACTTGTAATAATATATTGTCTGAACCAGTCCAAGATGAAGAGGTAGTCGATTATTTTCTATCATCGATTATCATATTTTTCTTTACTACGGCAAAACAACGCAACCATAACTGCGCCATTATACTTGACCCTTCTGATTGCGACAATTTAATCTGCTGTCAACCCTTCACCTATTAATTCATTATAAACTTTTTGTAGGAAAACTTTTCAGGTTTGTCTTCTGACGGCTTGAAGACAAATTTGATGGGAATGGGATTCCCATTGGCTCTTGTAGAAAGAGTCATTAAGGAACATGGTAATTGGTTTAAAATAGAAAATTTTAATTTATGCAGTTTAAGTTACACTTGTACACTACTCTATACTTGAAATATCATGGTAGGCAATCTTTGTCAACCTATACTAGCTGAGTTACTACAGTCCAATGTGATCTAATTTTTGTACTTTGTAGGCGGAGCTGATGAGAACGTGTTAGTTGAAGCTTTGTTCAATTATTCCGTAAGTTTCATAACTGCTTACTTCAGATTTTTGATCCTAAATAAGAATAAACTTAAAATAACCGTGCTGTTTTTCTTATATTCTTGTTTGTGTATAGTTTTGTTCTCTCGTATTAGTTCAAACTTCAAAGGCTATATCATACTGAATACTTAAATTAAAACTGCTTACAGAAAGAGAATCTTGAAGTTTCATATTCGTGGGATAACAGTGAGAATGAAGAAGAGAATCATGCCAATCAACCAACCTCAAATATTAGACATGAAATAGAGGTTATTTTTTGATTCACTTACGTTATCCTGGAAATTGAATATTCCTGTAACCGAATTCTTAATGCATTTTATCACCCTGTTTCCACTTAGTCATCTATTGTGCTTAAGTACTTCATCAAATATTCATCGAAGTGCCTCAGTAATCTTGCTGGTCTAGTATTTTTCCTTCCTAAATAATGTAGACTTTCCTTATGACAATGGGCGGAGTTGTTAAAATATCATTTTCAGGCTACGTCTCTTAAGATATAGATGAAATTCGTTTGTGGGTTCTTTGTCATGCATAAGATTTTCGTTTTTATAGTCTTATATAAAGAGCAGAAATTTCCTGTAGCTATGTGTCTACTAAATCATGTCCTTCATTCTTTAATTAAATAAAATTATTGAGAATGAACATTGTAAGATGAGCAGATAAAATGTATCACATGGGGTAATGCTGAATTGGTGGCTGGTGACATCATATGTGCATGACAAAGAATCCACACTTTCTTCTAAAATGTTCAAGTAACGAATTTAAATTTCCTAGTCATTCTGTTAATGTACACAGGTTATTAAAAGCAACAATTTTAGATGCTTTTATTACATATCTTAAACTGGCTGAACTTCGCTAGATTTGGTTTCTTTTCATCATGCAATTTTTTGCATATAAGCTGTCTCCTTCAGTCAGAACTACGGTTTATGTCATTGTTATTATAGTTGCTGATTCATAGTTATTGTGGTGACCTCTGCAGTCAAATAACTCTTCAAATGCCAACTTGGACAAGAAATCTCAACTATTAATGATGGATTTTTCAGAGAAAGAAATTGATATGGCATTAAGCAGGCTTGGTATGCATTGCTTTTCTCTTGTATATGTCTTCTTTATTTCAATCCAATGTACTAGTGTACTTTGTTAATTAGTGGTTATAAAGAAATAGTGGTTGGATGTTTAGTTTGTCTTGGGTTATTGTATTACACATTCATAGCAGTCTAGTAGACTTTTGAAGTTTGAACTACATAGCAATATGAACTTCAATGGCTTTTTTGTGTTTTTATTATTATCTATTGTCATTAATTGCTCTCTCCGTCTGTCGATGAATGACTTATTGGAGCCTTTTTTGTCTCAAATAGATGACATTTCAAAAATATAAGATTAAAAATTAATTTGGAATGGTTGTTATTTTTTTGGAAGTGGTGTTACTTAGAACCTGTTTAAAGATCTACAATGACTTGCCTCGAGGGACACAGGAAGTATAATCTATTACACTATTTCTCACTTACTTCCATTTAGCCTGGATACACAATGATGAAAAACCTTTGATATAGTTTCACTGGGAGGTGTTTAAATAGCATGTGATCATATAAACCGATCACATTAACTGCAAACATATGCTAGTAAAAATAAATATTTATTTAATTCGTGCCATAGACAGTGTATTGCTTTTTTTCTAAAACTATTTTCTTGGTTTTCAAGTTTATTGCAATAAAGACTGAGTTATCCTTTTACAATACCTAAGCTGTTACATTCGCAAACAGGAAAAGATGCTTCTCTACCCGACCTTGTTGATTTCATCTTTGCCGCTCAGGCAGCCGCTTCTTTTGGAGATAGTAACATGAATGATAATGTTGATTGTCACTCTGTAAAAACTGAGGTACTTCTGTCTTTCTTTAATTCAGTCCACTGATATCTATATATATATATATATATATATATATATATATATATATATATATATATTATTTTTGTTAATTTTTTTTTTGAATCTTTGCCTGGACTTGAAATTGTTGGGTTTTATTTTTATTTTTTATCATCGTGCTTTATCTATTGTTTAGACCGTTAAATCATTGTAAACCTTGCATGTCAATCATCCATAATAACCAAGAGAAACTCATCTTAATCGTCTCAAATCTCAATCACTATAAAGCACTTGTTGTTATGGACTTCTGGGGTTTCTAAGCAAGAGATGGTACACTGAGTTTATATAGACATCTAAACTCATCTCAATCGTCCATAATAGCCAAGAGAATATCTATGCATCAAAATAGCAAATGTCCAGAAGCTCAAAAACAAGCTTGAAAAATACCAGCTTTGATTTCCCAACGATTGAACGATTAAGGGGCAACATGTTGATTGATTGATTGGATGTCCCGATTTAACGCTTCAACAGTCCACCATTGGAGCTTGAGTGGTCTTTTGCTCAAGGCTCTAACTCAATTGTGCAACAATAGTATAGCCATCGATTGATCGGTGATTGGCTAGCAGTCTAGCAGTCGATTGGTTGGCATCTGAAGCTGACTTTTGCTGCTCTGCTCCAATTTGCACACCAGTTATTCTTTCGGTCATATCTTCCAAATCATAATGCCAAATGGAGCTATCTTCGTTGTTGCGATCCTGACAAAATTCACTTTGCTTTTGTATATTGTATCACATATTTCAATATGGATATGAAATTTGAATAGGTAACTATGCTAGATAGTAATATAAAACCACATTTCTAATTTAAACAACATGCAACATGTAGTTTTAAAAACAATTTTGTCAAAATGTTTATCATTTTTATCTGAATAACAAACACGTACATGATACTTGTAGGATATATGGGATGAATATGAAGATGCGAAACCATTCAAAAAAGCTAAGCCCATGTATATAAATAAGGGTATAGCTTCATGCAGCAGTCATGTGCGTCAACAAGTTAAACAAGAAAAGCAGGACCATTTTTCTGATACCAAGCCAGACATACGACATATGCACGTTGAAGAAACACAAATCCCCAGAACTCATAACTTGTGTTCAAATGGTAATAGTCGCTTAAACCACAAACCATATTTCTTTTATGGAAACGTTGTGGATCTTCCCCAAGAAACTTGGAAGAAAATGTCTAAATATATATACGAAACCGATCCAGAATTTGTGAATACTCAATTCTTCTCAGCTCTTATTAGGAAGGAGGGATATATACATAACCTTCCTCCTAACTGTAGATTTCACATAATTCCAAAACCACCCATGAATATAGAAGACGCGCTACCCAACACGAGAAAATGGTGGCCTTCTTGGGATATTAGAAAACAAATAAATTCTATTTCTTCAGACACTTTAGGAGTGAATCAGGTATGCGAGAGATTGAGTAAGATGATGATGGAAAGTAAAGGATTCATATCAAGAGAGCAACAATTGGACTTCATCCATCAATGCAAATGTTCAAATTTGATATGGGTGGGCCCAAATAGATTGAAACCCATGGAGCCGGAGCAAGTGGAGACCATTTTAGGTTATCCCAATCAACATACTGAATTGCACGGCTTGCAGACATCCGATAGATTAGCGTTGTTGAAATACTCCTTTCAAATCGACACGCTAGCATATCATCTTTCGGTTTTGAAAAATTTGTACCCAGATGGAATAAGAGTTCTTTCGGTTTTTAGTGGAACGGGCGGAGCGGAGATTGCTTTACATAGACTTGGAATACACCTTAAGTTTGTTTTGTCTGTAGAACCATCGGAATTCAAAAGGGATATCCTGAAAAGGTGGTGGCAAAGAAGTGGACAAACTGGAGTATTGAAGCAAATAGGAGGAATAGAGAAGCTAACTAGTCAGATGCTCCACAATTTCATGAGCAACGGTGGTTTTGATATTGTTATTGGTTCCAACCCCGGTGTACATTGCAAAGGATCTGTCAAAAACAGCTCTGTTGATTTGGATTTTTCTCTTTATTATGAATTTATTAGGGTTTATCAAAGGGTAAAAAGTATGACTGCCCAAAGAAGCTAGCGGGCAAGGTATTTTTCCCTGAAATAAAGGCTTGTAATAATATGATGTTTGATTGAAACTTGGTGAATTTTAAATTATGTATAAGGTACCTTGCAAACGTAAATTTATTTGCTATATTGAGCATGATATCATGTAAAATCATGGCCGGAATGATGTAATTTTCGTTCCGTTCTTTTTTCTTTTATTTATTTATTTTGGAATTGATAGCAGATTGTTCATTTAGAAATAGATTTTTGATATGAACTGTCATTTTTTTTGGGTATATGCACTTGATATGTATTTTGCTTGAATGATTTCAGAGATATATTTTGATTTAAAGCAAGAGAAGACTCATTTTTGACAAGTTACTTCAAAAAAACATGCATTAGAATGGTATGTACTTTCTACTCTGTAGCTTGCGTGGTTTGGAGCTATAATTTTCAGTTTTCTATTCGTTCACCATCTTCTTGTTAAGTAAATAAAACGAAAAAGTCCATTCCCATGATATTCATTTAAGCAAAGCTTCTCAGTATGCTAAAAGCCTCAGAAGAAACTTCATCACCTCAGATCGTATGTTAAATCATGATAATTAGATGATTCATTTTGCTCATACTGATACTAACGATAAAAAGAAAAGAAAATTCAAGATCCTATTCACAATATTCATTTCATCATGATAATTGGATGGCAACGACCACTCTAGAATGTGACTGTGTCGAAAGAGGAGTTTACAAAACAATTCCAATCTTCACATACAACTTATTATATAATATAATATAAGCATTTTAATCACTAGCTACCGTCCTCCCTCTATCTTTTGCGCCTATGGTTTAGAGTTAAATAATTTCTTAAAATTATGTACACGTTCCTCTTTCTAAAGCATATCTTTCCTTCTCATAAACTATTTTATACCTCATCTTTTTTTAATTTCTTTCTTTTACGCTTCTCTTGTTTTTAAATTGGATAAATTTTCTACATAGGTCAGATTTCAAAACAAATAACAATATTAAACCAGTTCCAAAACTTATTACACAAATATATCAGTATTAACCCCATTGGACGCAACCTGTGCAGACGTCATCTCAAATGCTGCTAGTACAAGTGTAATATGTAAAACAACACTGGCGGCATTTGAAATGCCGCCAGTCAACGGCATTTGAGATGTCGTCAGTATACGGCATCACAAATGATTCCTATTTCTTTGCTCTCTGTAAATTTGCAGCCCATTCATTCATACACTCCCACTCTCCCTTCTCTCAATCTCTCTTCACAGAAAATCCGAACCCGCTCTCTCAATTCAGCAAAAACCAAATTTTCAAATTAAAAAACTACTTAAATCTAGCTAGAATTTGAACTATGTCTTCCTCATTGTCTCAAGCACATCCTATAGGTATGAAATCTATCGATTTTATCTCAAATTGTCATTTTTTTCAATTTATGGTTTAGGGCTAAAATTGTTCTATAATTGCAAATCTATGGTTGTATGCTACAATGAAGTTGAGTAGTCACTCAGAGCACATGTTTAATTATTTCTTGAGCTGATATAATGATATATTATGGTATGACTATGATTATGTAATATTATTGTGGTAGAATATGACGAAATAGCGCCCAGACCGGTCGATCCTAGTGTGTTTTACCTCCAACCTCAACACTGTACAAACAACATCGATATGATGGAGGTATAAGCTCATATAATTTGTCATTACTTTTGCAAAGTGTTGATAATTACCATACATTTGTTATTATTTATTGACGGGGGTTGAGCCGGACGGCTTCATTGACCATTCATCCACTTTAAAGCTCGTCACATCAGCGCATTCAAGCGTGTTGGAACTGTTAGACAAAGCTGGATTTAGGGTTGTCAATAAGTTGGGGTATACATAGCTCGACCAGAATCTTTTAACGGCTTTTATCGATAGATGACGATCGGAGACGTATATATTTCATCTCAGAGTAGGTGAGATGACAATCACTTTGAAAGACGTAATTGTATTTCTCGGATTGTCAATTAACGGGGATCCCATCCTGAAATCGGATTTCGTAAGAAATTGTATGGAATTGTGTAAGCCCTTGCTCGGATTGTCTCCTCCAGAAGACATGAGGTGGGGAAATGAGTCGATAGTGGCCACGTGGTTTAGGGAGCAATTGACCGGTGATATTCCCCGTCGTGCCTCTCCTTTGCAGATTGCCAAGTGCATCTGTGTTATTATGTTGCACATGATCACGCAACGTCTTTTTTGCGACCGATTGAAGACAAGAATGACCCTTCAATGGGTTCCATTGTTAGAAGACTTCGATTCATGTCGACAATATTCATGGGGTAGTGCGGTGCTAGCTTTCACCTATACGAAGCTTACGAGAGTTGTTTTGGTCCAACAACGGTCCGTTGGAAGGTGTATGACTCTACTTCAGGTACAGACATAGTCAATCATTGTTGCATATTTGAGATTGTTGTAAAACCGTAACTAAAAATAAATTTCATACTTGTAGCTTTGGTCATGGACCTACCTTGCGGTTGGTCGTATTTCTATGAAGACGCAAATAATTGACAATTCAAAGCCATATGGAGCGAGATAAAACAGTGTTGTTGTATCGACACAATAAATTTGAATACTTCCTATAACTTGTTGGTATTACAGGTGGATTGGCCCGATGAATACAAAAATGACCCCCAGACGCAATCTAGCCTTCTACTGGAACGTGTTTGATGTCTTAGATTACAAAGCAGTGACATGGAATTTGTATTCCGAGGCAGACCTTCAGGCTTTTCCATCTCTTTGTACAGTGGAAAGGCCGTTATGGCGGGCAAAACTTATGATTTTTGTTGTGGAGATTTAGCATACTATCTGCCGGATAGAGTTATAAGACAGTTTGGTCTTCGACGGCACTTACCGTATCCTGCTCTATCTTACACGCTTCCATACGGCGAAGATGAGTTTGAAACGATGATTGAGTTATGGAACATTCGTTTCATAGCTGGGGAAGACGAGCACGAGGTCACTCTGACCGATGAGGAGTATCTTAACTGGTATTGGAATATCGCTCGTCGTTATGTGCTACGAAGACGAGCGGAAGAACCTGAGCAAGAGGTGGCACTTTACACTCCACAAGCTGCGTTGGAACGAAATATTGTACACATTAATATTGATAACTTGTATAGTACTTAATGAAACTCATAATGGTTTATGTTATATGCAGACAGATGGTATGTATCATGTGTTGGACATAGTAGACGAGCTTGCGGAGGAGGTTCCTGAAAAGAACAATGCGAAATGCTTCTCTATCAAATAAATTCTACTATCTTGTTTGTCGAAGAACAAGATGTCAAGGCCCATCCCACCTCTGCCTCCTCCTCCTCCTACCGTGCACCACTTATCGAGGATATTGGCCCTTCCACGTCGTGTGAGAACATAGCTGCAGTCCCACCAGCTCCCTCACCGAAGGAAAGTATAGAAGAATGAAGAAAATTGAGGGTGAGAGTTCCGAAGCGATATCGTCTAGCATACACAACCCGTCGGGCTATCGCAACCCCCAACAGAAGGGACGCAAGAGGAGGGTAGTGAAGAAATGTCACTAGAAGAGAAGGAATTCATGCTCAAGCCAAGAAGATCGAAGAAGAAAATTCCTCGGAAATTAAAAAATTTGAGATGAAATTTTTGACTAATCGTAGTGTACCATGATTTCTATTTGTTGACCATAGTATCAATTGATTGTAGTGTTGATTAATCGTTTGTGTGGGATGTTGACTGTACTGTTGATTAATCATGGTTTCTATTTGTTCGTTTGGGATGTTTGGTTGTTAATTAATGTAGACTATTGTTTGTCGCTGTGATTGTAGTAGTGACTCTAGTATTTCGATGTTGGTGTGAATGTTATTGATTGAAGACTTGTATTTGTTGATGGTGAATGTAGTCATGAGCTCGGAAATTTATAGTAGTCAATGTTCAAAAATTTATTTACATTGATGTCAAAATATTGATGTCGTATTGTCCCGATTTGCAGTTTTTCTGAGCAAGTAACAGAGCGGCATTTGAAATGTCGCCACCTGTGGCATTTTGGATAGCGTGCTTTGGTTTTTCCCACGTGAAGTTTGAGATGCCACAGTGTGGTGTGCATCTGTTGTAGGTTTGGCAAGCATGTAAACCGACTTCTCAAAACAACAGAGTTCAACTAAGCATAACATACTTCGAACATATAAATATTATTTCAAATAATGCTTTAATAAGTTAGCGCAATTGTTTAAGTTATTTATTCATCACACAACAAGTATCTAATATCATTACGTTACATTTCAATTATCATTCAACGATCTACGTGGCCACAACGTCGAATACTTGTACCTGTGAACCAACAATTCGTTTTGGTATTCAAGGTTCAAATTTTCCAAACGGCTAACCTCCACTTGCTTCTCTAAAGCATATTCCACTCCTCTAGGAGACACTGGTGAATCGAGCCACTTAAAAAAATTATAGCATTCAACCTGATGTAACCGAATCTTGTGATCGTTGTTTCCAGCACAGTGGTAGAAATGACGTCCAACGTTCCTATTGTTTCTACAAACGACTACTTCGCATTCCTCTCCACAGTCACAAACTGCACATGGAGCATGGAAGCTTGAGCTTGCATGATTTTTCCAACCAAGAACACCTAAAAGACGTGCATGGAGCGATTGTTGGATTGGTCTATCAACCACGGCTTCTCCGCATGATGTTCCACTATCCACAATCGGGGGTTCTTCTTCGAATTATGTATCTGGTACAAAATCAACTTCAAGGTCGCCGCCACTTGAGATCCCCTTTTCTCTATTCTATTCGAATTCATCATACATCTTCATCATTGTTTAGTCATTAATTTATCAATCGTCCATTATATACCTATGAATACAATCAAATAATACATCGACAAAACAATTGTTGAAATCGAACCAGAATAGTATAATACTTATCTTTAAGCCGCCACGTTGAATTGAAATATGGGATGGGGTAGTTTAAAATTGTTGAAATTGAACGAGAATAGTATAGTAATATGAAACCTGGAGCTTTTGATGAAATGGATTTGGTAAAGTTAGGGTATGGATGGGGGTAGTTGCAAAAACTTAGCAAAAATATAGGCAACATAGCAACTTTTTCAATACCGTCAATGTGTGCATCTCAATGGCGTTCAAAGCGGCATTACAAATGCCACCCATGCGGCATTTCAAATAACGCACATAAGCGGCATTAGAAATGTCGCTTTGTTAATTACCTACCGATTTATTCAAATTTCTGAACAAGTCCACAATAAACATTGAATACACTCTGCGTTAGAATGTTAACGACAAATAAATAAGTGTCTAATAAACTTTGCGTACAACATTAGATTACATAAACAATTGTTCTCGGATAAACTAGAATGTATTCGAATTAGGATTACGAACAAAATAAAACAAAAACATTAAGTTGTCGTAGTACAATAATTTTTTTAATGACCAAGAACGCCACATTTGCTGCATCTATTTCCTTTAGGGGTCTGCATCTCGTCCATTGTACCTTTAATTCTAGTTGAACGTGGATGTCCCGGTCGTCTTTTAGCAACCGGAGATAGGACCAATTGACTGTCACTTGAACTCCAATAGCGTTTATCTCGGACCGGGTGAAACTCGGGGGTGTAAGCGGGCAGGTATTTCGCTGCCCAATACCATGTTGAGGCGAAGTCATGATGGGCTCTACTTTCTCCATTGGAAACCGTTGAGCAGTGTCACGACCTATTTTTCCATACCGATATAAACTGATATTAAACCACACTTGTCAGCCAAATCGCACGGGAAGATGGATAGTGAAAGAAAGAAAGAAGGTAGAAGATAGAAAGAAGATAGAAGAAAAGAGAACAATCAGAATCTCACAGTGGAACGAATAAACTATAATATAAACAAATCTTTACATGAAACCAAAACTGTTACTTTAATAACAGATACAGACTTTAATCAGAGTACATCCATTCAACTCGGACGGTTTATAACAACCTGTCCTTGCAACTAGTTGACACACATCCAAATACATACTGAATATAAGCATCTACGTGAATACATCTTCTGATTCCAGCTCCTCTCCTGAAGCTTTCAGTCTTCCAGATAAACCTGGATATATGCTCGGTCTGACCCGAGCATATAGGAAAAACACCAAGCCCGGGTCAGTCTGGTAAACCGGCGTGAGAAACACACTCAACTTGATTAATTAAAGTTTAAAAATCCTTTTTGAAATCAAGGTATCTCGTAAGACCACGCCACAAATAAACATGTCGGGTTTTTACCTTACGATAACCAAACATTTCTTATAAAATCCTCTGACATTATAGTAGTGTCTATATACAAATACTTATTCAAATAACCGAAATTGTTACATTATTAAATTCCAGCATACATAGGTATACAACCAAAACCGTAAAGGCACGTAGGAAGAATGGATTTCCAACGAATGACTAGGCACTGGGGTACCACCTATCACAATACCTTGTCTAAATCAACATACCAAGGACCCCCTCCCCCATTCCCCTGTAACACAAGACCGGACTACCCCTTACTGGATAGCCCGGGTAAGATCACCCCCCGGTTGGGATCAACAACGGCCCACACAGCCGAAAAATAAAAAGGGACCTCTAGACAGGGATGACATTATCCTAATTGGGTGCTACCCACTTAGCTTTGCTGCATATCCGTTGATCTTCAGTCATTCCCTATTGATGAGGTTCGAGGCTCAGCGTTACCTTTTAGAACATTTCACTTAGAATACTCACCGTCCTCTTGACGATATTCTGAAAGCATTCATCCATACAAGTCCGTTTCGGGTTCAAATGGAACCCAACACACTATTTCTACTACATCCATTTTGGAATCACCCTTAGGATTAGTAGCGATTAGCCCTTGCACTTCACTGCTCCATCTTCGACTCCAAGCTCTTGTCTTCATCACAAAAACATACTCGTTGGATCGAAGTGGTTTTCGGATTATAAATCTGATCCCGGTCTCTTCAAACAATGTTTGCCATTTCCCGGTAAACTCAACCCCGGTTCTTTAGGAAATACACAGATGAAATATAAGATCGGAGTTCACCTCCTAACCTTTAGCGAACAGGTTTCCTTATAATTCATCCTAGAGAATAAACGAGTTTATACGTACGGTATAGCACCTCGAACGGTAACCGTACCATATAATTTCCCGAGTTTCCTCTAGATATTTCCAAAGTTAAGTTTTTGTCCAGATTTGATAATTGGTTATTTAACTATCAAAATAATCAATCCATTCAACCAAGTTATTTCCTATTGCAACTATTATGCCTTGTTCACATTTAAAATCCAAACAGATTAAAATTTACTAAGTAAGCTTATTTCATTGGGTAAATATATATTTTAAACAACTTCTTTCCAAATCATATTTGTAAAAATTTCCAAATACATTTCTCAAGTTTATTAAATAAAAATACTCTTTATAAAAGTTTACTATACAATATCATTTTAAAAACACTTATTTAATAGACTATATTGAAGAAAATATACTTAAATACCAAAAATTAATCTTTAAATGACCATTACAAAAATAGTTTTATACCTGAAATAGTTTAAATAACTCATCACTTATAAATAAATTATACCTTAACAAAGATTTCCAAAATAATAATTTAACTTCCTTTTGTCATTTCCAAAATATTTATCAATTCTTTTTAAAACATCATTAAAATAATATTCATTTTTAAAACAAAACTAGGTTCAAAAATCAAGCCAAACAAAATAAGGTTACCCGTCTCAACGATACTTATCAAGCTACAATTCACAGTCAATATAGATATTCAATAGAAATCAGCTTCCATAGATCGATTCACTTTATATACTCAAATATAACTAACAGACAAATAAACAGATATATGCATGAATAAACAGATCGGAGATTTATCATTGCTATAAATAATTACACAGAAAAATCAGATTTGATGGCTTGAATTATCCACAGAATTTAAATTAACTATTTTAGCGGAATGGTGTCAGTTTCCGCTGACCAGATGTCAAACAGTTTGAATAATCTACAATAAACACATCTATTTAGTTTGGAAACAACTTAACAGATAGGCCGCAAAAATTATACAACAGTATTCATTACCAAACGGTAATTTAATTCTCTCTGTAAAAGCTTGTAAAATTTCACTTATTTAATTTCACAATGGATCGTACAACGGCGTAACATCCGTTGATGCAAACCAACTTCTTAATAACTCTTTATTATATGTGAAGTTAAATAATAAATATAAAATCACTTAAGAACTTGAGTAAATTCAAAAGTATAAACATTTTATTTTCCCTTAATTAATTTATTCAAATAAAACTCAAGAATTAATAATAAATTATTTTTAAAAGCTTGACTATTTTATAATAAAAATAATTTATTTATATGACTTTAATTATGTAGTCTTAAAGTAAAACAAATTTATCGTTTTAAATTTCTTTAAAACTTAAATAAACAATTTAATATAAAAAGGATTGATTCAGCACATAAACTTAATCACTTGCTTATTACATTGCTTGGGAGTATAATTTATTAAGGATTTCTTTTACATTATAACTCTTTCCTTTATTTATTTGAATCCAGTTTTTAAAATAATCCCAGACCAAACGGGCTGGAGCCCAACCCAAAAGCAAAACCGAAAACCCCTTTTTTTAAACATAACACAAAGCAAACGGGCCGAAGCCCAAACCCAAATCGAAGAAAACAAACCAAAGGCCTTCCCACCTTCTTCCCTCTCCAACCCTCTCTGCTTCCAGACTAACAACCTCCCACCCAAAACAATTGAATCCCGATGCCTCGAACGGGAAGATCATCTCCGATCAACTCAAACATTACATGCGGACATCAACTTGCTTTCGAACACGACACATCCCAGATCAAATCCCAAATCGCCTCGCTCAATTCACCCAGCCAATGTGCACACTGTGCATGTGCACACCCTCGCCACTGATCAACACATCGATGCGACGCCTTATCCAAGTCTCCATCCGTATTCCGATCGAAAATGCCAATGCGACGATGTCCCACAACCTTCTGATCGAAAAGTTGATTAGCTCTCAACCCTCCAGAACCTAGAAAACCAACCTGCCCACACCAATCGACCCACCTCAGCGTCGATCAACCACTTCTTCGCACGCCACCTACCTCAATCGAAAGCTCACCCATGCAGCCACCTTCGAGCCGAAACCCCATGAACTTCGGTCGCACAAGCTCTCCCCGAAATCATCGTGATTCCACCATAACGAAGCTGCTCTAAAACCCTAAAATTGAACGCTCCACACAAACCAAGTCTCAATTCAAAATTTGGCCACGGCCGACACCTTCCTTAGGTCCACCTGTCCCCTCCAGACCAGGCCACACCACCTCATGATGACTAGATCATCAAAAAAAGATTTTTGAACGAAAACCGTTCATCTACCTATTTCTCGAGTTATAGATCACTAAAAAAATACAATCTTACCACTAAAATTCATATTTCAACACCAGGAAACCAATTGCAGGCTCGAACCCTTGAATTAAAAACATTAAATTTTCACTAAAATATGATACTTACTGTAAAACCTGACATTAATGAACTATACAGAAAAATTCATTCCCAAACTATTTTTAACCTAAACTATACTAGAAAATAAATAAAATCTTAGTTTACATCATCATCAGATTTGAACTAGATTAAGGGATCTAGATTTTTGAAGTGTAAATGAATTAAAGGTTCGCCGTCAACAGAGCAGAGATGAATTTATTTTCAAATTTAAAATAAATGTTTCTCACCTTAGACATTTTGGTTCTAGAAGCCTTTAAATTTGAAGTTGAAATCTTTAATCTGAATTCTTCAACTAGCTTTTTAATCCTTGCTCAGTTTCTTGCTTGAATGTAAACAGAGAATGCTTCTTAAATTTCCAGACTAGTACAGAGTTACTACTTTTTCTCTTCTTCTTTTTTAAATTTTTGTTTGCTGTTGCCTACAAATTTTGAACAGGGATAGATTTTTCTTAACTTACAGTTTTTAAATTTAAAACAACACAAATCTAAAATCTATATATATACACAAACTTGCAATATCCTGCTTAGATTTGCAAAGAGTCTGCTGGAGGCTAAGCAGACGATATTGTCTCTGCTGAGTGAAATTTAAAAAAAAAAATTATTACAATGTTTTATCTGTTGTTTTACTGCCAAATGTAAATATTTTTTTTCTGATTAAAGATTTATCACTTATTACCCATAGTTTTTACTAGATTTAAAACAGTTTTGTTTCTTGTTTTTATTAACCTGTCTCCTTTAACAGCAAATGATTTTGAGGTCTTTTATTTATTATACAGTTTATATAAACCATAGGATACTTAAAATATATATAAGTATGCTCAAGAAATTAGACAGCCCAGTTATTATTACTTTGTCAAAGTAGTGTTTGCATTTGTTTCTCATACACCTTATACATTTTAAAATAAAAATGAGAAACTAGATTAAAATAATACTTAAGGTATTTACTCTTATACATTTTAAAATAAAGGTGAGAAACTAATCAATTAAAATAACACTCTTCTTGATTAATATACTTATATATATATATATATATATATAGTTGCTTAATGAAATAAATAACATTCAATATTAAACACCCTATATTCATATGTATTATAAGGGCTATAAGATGTTAAAAACTATTTTTAAGCCTTCATGTGTATATATGTATCCATATATACATCTTTTAATTTATAATATAGAAATATATTATTTTCAAATAAACTAAATTCATTAGTTATCTATGTATATATATAGTTTTCTCTTATTTATACTTAAGTGATTCCTATACACATCAATTTATTTATAACTTTTTTACCAATTTAAATACTATAAATTTTCCTTTTCAACCTATCATCACATATATATATATATATAACCTTTCTTATTAAAGATGTGTATATATTATTATTTTTAGAAGCTTTCAACTTAAACTCTTTTTATTTAATACAAACAACATTGTTTATATACCCAAAATTAAAAATATTCTTTTTTACTTTATTATGAATTTCTATCCAAATTATATATATAAATTCTATTATCCTTAAATGTAAATATATAAGCATATGATTTTTCAATTAATTTGATTATCTATTATATCTTATCTTTAAAATATACATATTTTATACACATATTTTATCTAAAACAAAATATACATATTTTACCTTTAAAACAAAATACACATATATAAGAAATTCCATTAAAGTAATCCGTATTTTAATATAGATCTGAAAATTCAAATTATATTGGTTTTGGAAAATTATATACAATTATTAATCATTGATTATTGGGAATATTGTATATTAAAATACAATATTATTGAATATTATAAATTTATATTCACAACTCGGGTTGTGAAAAATCCCAGGTCGTTACAAGCATGCTGCCATAACATGCATACATGATAGGTGCTCTAAAAGTGGGATGTTGCACATACAAGAGAAACTATTACCGTTGATTATACTTTGAACTCATCACCGAAATAGTGTATAACCTGCCACTCGGATTGAGTAAATCGAATAATTTTTCTACGCCTAGCTTCGTGAGCTCCTTCGGCAATCTTGGCTTTCCACTTTGGAGTAAGACGGGAAGTCGGTTTTACTACCGCTTCTCTTCGTTGACAAAAATAATCAACCGACCTGAAAAAGGTGCGTGCAACTAAAGCTTTGACAGGTAAAAATCTAGCTCCTTTAAGAACACCGTTGAAACTTTCTGCGCAGTCAGTGGTCATGACATGAAATGGATTCCCATCATCTTTACACAATGCCCAATCCTCGTGCGCTCCCAAATTCCTTTCTATCAAATTGTGAGTCCTGATTTCTTCACATATTCTGATGTACTCGGCTTCTTCCACAACACAAGTTGCAGCATAAAAAAGTCTGGTTAATCGTTTTACTCTAAACCCTACAGCTTGAAAATTAGTTTTAAGATGTCTAGCACAAAATCTGTGTTTTTGTGGCGAACACCATTTCAATTCCAAGGTTAATGGTATTCCTTTCACTCGATCTGAATTGAAGGTAATTCGTCGATTGTTAACACTATGAATAAACCGCTGCATGCAGGCAAAAAACTACCCCCAACTATCTCCAAATCCGAACTCTACAATTACGTACGCTAAAGGGTATAAGTGATCATTTGCATCAACAGCAGCGGCCACAAGTAGTGTCCCTTTATATTTTCCATACAAATGTATCCCGTCAATACATAATAACGGACGACAATGAACAAATCCTTCAATACAAGGTCTAAAGACCCAAAAAGCTCGATTGAAGACTCCATAATCATCAATCGTAACGTGTCCAACACTTTTCGGGTTCAATCTAGTTATTTTGGCAAAATATTACCTCAAACTACTATATGAATCCTCCCAAATGCCATAAATTATTTCCACCACCTTACTCAAAGCTCTCCAAGCGTTAATATAACTAATTTTCAAGAACAAATGTTCTTCCACCAATACTTGTACCGTCCGACTGTAATATTCTGATCAGCTTTCACAAAATGTAATATTTTTGTCACTACAAAATTGGACTTTGCGTGCTTATGAGTGGAATTCACCGTTGAGTTAACACAATTGTGTTCACTAGGATATTTCCTTACAATCCACCAGTTCTACTCTGATTTTTTGAGACAATAGCATGATTTTCCATGCACACTTTGCATCTACATTACAAACGACGGTGTATTTGGTTTTATTTGATTTTATTGCTTTAAAATAAATGGCATGCAAAATCTACCATTCGCTCAATTGTTGTACCAAATTGGCTTTCGTCTCGAAAATCAAACCAACTTTGAATCCATTCTGAACGCTTACGGTTGAAAACAACTCATTGTTGAACTCAAGATTTGCAACATTGACCTTGCCATAATTTATGCATTGCACAAATCGTCAGCCAAATGTACTTCCATTTCATCATTGTCTTCGAAAATATTGTCTTCAACCGAAAAATCATAGTTCAAATGATCATTATTCACTTGCATACTACCAATCCACGACATGTCGTTCTCTGCCATATTCACTAAATTCATACTATTACATGGGGCTCGTCATTGACATCTTCACCTTCATCCTTGTCCATTTCAATATCAACATCTTCGTTTTTTGCGTTTACGTTTACATTCTCCAAATCAGCATTAGATTGCATAGCAATATCATGCGTGGGGTATCTGCTATTCAAACGTACATATTACTTTAAAATCGGTACCGTAATTACTACCTACCAAATTTTAATTCTTCATGATACATACCTCTGACAAAGATTTTATAACTCGGTCGGAGTTGGATACATAAATTGAGACATACGGCAGTCTGATGGTCCATCAGGACTAGGCAGTTTTAGTCGACAAGAAAAATAACTGCATATACAACGAAAAAACTGTTAAGTAGCGCACAATTTCATAAATAACGTTTCACCTTTCAAGCAAATACGTAAAGCTGCCTTGACTTGGATAGGAATACGTATACTGAACGCCCCATGGATAAGTCATACATAGAAGATATCTATACAAGCTTTGTTGTTGACCGTACATCGCTTTGTCATGGTCGGATCAATGAAACTTGGAGACAAGTTTCCGCAATTGATACTTACTGCCTCAACCGTTTTGGTGCTCCTCAATAACATTGTTAACTTCTTGTTCTTGTACGAGTTCTTCTGCTTACAAGTGCCTAATTTTTTCAACAAACAGCTCAATTATTTTCGATGTCGCTGAAAACATTAGCTCCACATCGTCACCATCAGCTATTTTAATGACTTTTGATCCTGAGTCCGTCGGCCAGTTACACACTAATTCTATGTCAAATTCTTCACATTTTATCTTGGTTGCTTTATAAATCAATTCTTTCAGTTGCACCAAATTACTTTCAACACTTTAGCCAGTTTACACGTTCCACCGACATATTTTCCACAATTAAGTTCGTCAACAACCAATTCACCATCGAAATAACAGATCGTTGATACACACTTGGGAGTCATTCTGCAATTCATTTATTCAACTCGTTGTCTATTATCATTTGTTACCAAACAAAAAAATGAGAAACAAAACTTAATTAAACTAGGGTTCCCAACAAAGCATACCTTTGTAACTAATTTTTTATTTAAGAAGAAGAATTAGATGTTGCTCCTCGTCTATCTCTAAATCCAATCAAGATTACACTAGAATTCCCAAATGTTTTCGTAGTTTGGAGTATATGAATTTTGTAGGTCTAAGAAAACTTTGGAAAAAGGCAAATATAAAAGGATGGCTGCCTAATAAAGCAGCAGATACCGTGGCATTTGTGATAGCCTTTACTGGTGGCATCTCAAATGTTGCCAGTATATTTTTACAAATTATACGTATACTGGCGGCATTTGAAATGCCGCCAGTACTCATGGCATTTGAAATGCTGCCAGAAGTGGCCTGCTATTGTAATTATTTTAGAATTTGGCTTAAACTTGTAATTTGTTTGCAAATTTGGCCCGAATCAAAAATTTATCCTAATTTTTAAATGATCTTTAAAACGTGTATTGCGAGCGATTATAAGCTATGGACATATATCCTAAGAAAAGATGTTAAATTTAGTAAAATGATCCAAATACCTCTCTCGGCTTTTTTATATTGAAAATAGGGAGGCACTTAAAATTTGAAAGAGAGTTAAAACCTATTTTTTATAATTATAATAATATATATGTAATAGATTGAACTGGGAAGGAATAGAGTAGATTAGAAAAACTTTATAATTATAATTAAGTCAACCACTGATTAAAATAATAGTGCAAGAGGGAACGACTATGTGACACACACACATACATATACACACACACATATACATAAACACACACACACACTTATATGTATGTATGTATGTATGTATGTATGTATCCGTGTGTGTAAGAGCGTTCAATCGTACCCCAAATAGTGAAACACTTCAGTAACTCCCTGATTTTCACCACAAACTTCTAATTAAATAACATGAGTAGTGGAAAGAGAGAAAATTAAATAATATGTATTTATGTATTTATATGTTACACCATTTTGTAACATCCTTTAACACTCATATTTTCCATTAAGTGCTTATGTTTAATTATTGGTTGTCAAACTCTGTTCCACGTCATTCTGTTATTTGCGTTAAAACTTATGATGGAAAGTAGTGTGAAGACTGTATGTGCGGTGGATCGTGTTATATGGATCTAAGTAGTGTGGAAATGTACGAACTGATAAAAGATAGTAGTAAAGTAAATGAATAAAATAAGAATAAGCATACCAGGAATTTTATACTAGTTCAAACTTCCCGTTCTACATCCAGTTCTAGAATACACTCGAGATTTAACTCTGTCTATAAAACCCTCACTTAATCCCGAGGAATAGGTACACAAACACCTGAGCAGCCGAACAAGATTTTCGCCCCAGCAGCCGAAGAGAACTTTCTACCTTAGCAACTGAACATGACTTCTACTTGATACAGAAAAAATTTATTGACAAGTATGTTCTTGATACCACAGATATGTCGTGAAGTACACCCTTCCTATAATCAAATCTTCAAGTATTTGAAATCTATGTGAGAATAAGAAAGGAAGATATTGCTTAGAACCAAGGAATATGTAAGTAATTCAGAGGTTCAAAGCAATTAGATATAGAATGCAGTTAGAATGCAAGAATATGAGAGCACATGAGTAATAGAGAGTAGTTAGAATGATTTCGATGATTGTAGAATGTTTGGAAACAAGTATATATAGAAAACAGAGGGTTGCTGCCATTGATGAAGAGTTCCGACGAAGAGAAGCAACTATTCCCGTTCAGAAATCGATCGCAACCCTTCGTAGAGAAAACGTGTATTTTGAAAATATGACAGTTAGATTCAGGTCAGTCGACTGGTCGAAAATGGTCAGTCGACTGGAAAAAATATATTAATGCACAGATGTGCATGTATGTGAAGCATATTGCAGAACCAGTCGACTGGGAAAAACTGCCAGTCGACTGGCTGTATGTTTGCAGCACATACAAGACATTTTTCGAAGAATCGAGATGTGTTTTGTTGTGTTTTCTTGAGGATAAGATTTTACAAAATTTCTAAGACACAAAAACAAATACACATATAGAAATGAGGAGTTCAATATCATCATTGTTATTGCCTCTCTTTTTGTCGCATGATGTCATACTTGAGTATTGTCTTGCATACGTGAGCGTTGCCTTGTCATGAATCAAAACTATGTGATTTAACAAGTAGGAGTGGTAAAGGGTGTTACAAAAAAGTGGTGTCACTGAACATATTTATAAAGAAAGAGAAAAAAAAAGAAATCTATTTGAACATAAATAAAGGACATAAGTGAGAACACAATAGATGTTAATTATTAAAAGATCTCTCTAAATTCAACCACTAGCGAGATTCAATGAAAACATCTTTTGTGTCTTCATTTTATGTTTTAGTTTGTGTCTGTATGTATGTATCCTATCTTTTTTATGAAAAATTTGTGCATATTTCCTTGCAGCAAAACATGTTTTGTAGATGCGTTATACTTGTCAACAAGAAAATTTATGTAAAATTTGGAATTGTCATGAGATTCATGTATCTTTTAAAACTACATTTCAAATGAATACTAAAAGAAACATATTCAATGATTCCTGTGGTTTGCATTTATAACAAAGTTTGTGAAGGCAAGGACAATTGGAATCGAGAGCCGCCATCCAAATGAAACCGACATAACAACACAAAGAATTAGTCATAATTCAACGTGTCTTGAATTAAATCTAAAGTATGAAAAAATATTACACAAAAAACCCAATCAAAACCGATCCATTTTCAAATATTTAATCAAAAAATTATAATGATATACCAATTTATAGTGTTATTAACCAACATATCCAAACTAAAAATATATGCGCATACACACACATTTATAGCGTTATTAACCAACTAGCTAGATCTAAACCGATTTGAATTTAACCTTGGATTAGGTTGGGTTTAAGTTTTAGAATGCTTAGGCTGGACTTGATAAAACCTGACCCAGCTAGACGTAAGACCCTTTGATAGTAATTAATCTTTTATTCATTAGTTCAATGTTATTGATATTATTTTATATATGATATTTATGTAACATTGTACGTTTTTCTTTTACATATATAAAACAATAAAAATAAATAATAAAATTTTACAATTTTGACAATGCGAGAGGGCATCAAGATTCCTTGGGCCACTACAAGAATTACTGTTTATAGCAACGGGCAGGGGCAACGGCCTCCAACGGCTAGCAACGACAAGCTTTTTCCTGTAATTTTTTAATAACAAAGAACACTTGTCGTTGGAAGCCGTTGGAAATATACCGTTGGCGGCCGTTGCAAGCCGTTGGAAAACCGAGACTAACCTGCAGCTCGATCTTCTTCCTCCTCATTCCTCTTTCACCCGAAATCAAATCCAAAAACCCCCATTTTCCCCCTAAAACATTTCCAACCCCATTTTATCCCCTTCTACACGTTCTAGCATCCCCATCTTCGTTTGCACGCTTCACAACCTCCAAAATCAGGTATTATTTGCTAAAACCCTAATTTTGTTAATTTTTTATTTTAGGTTAAATTGGTAATTTTAGTATATGTATTGTGCTATTGTTCGTGTATTGTAGTGTATTGGACCTTAATTACTGTTATTAAACTAATTATTGCATGTTTAACTATGATTTGTTAAATTATGTTTATTATTAAATTAGTTTCAAACTTAATAATTGTCACTAACCTAAGCATGAACCTCACTTGTTATTATATTGGTGATTGAATTGCGTAAAAACGTACGTAGAAATTAAGTGATTATATTGACATATAAATTGTTCACTTTTGACATGTTATGATACGATATATACGTGATACAGTTTGTGCATGACTGAATGTGATTTGTGATGCGATTATATGTATAACATTGTTCGTTTATTTTATACGTTGCGCGCACACACTGGATTTTTTTTGTTTTAGGAAAAAATTATTATATATGCGTATATTCAAAAATTTGTTTATTGATATAAAAGTTTAAATTTTATGAAAATAAAATTTAAACTTTTATATCGCTAATTTAAAAATTTAAACCCTTAGAGTGTTTTTGGCCCCGTCTGATAAGTATTGTATATGATCGTTGTGTGGATATTCGTTTTTTAACAGAACGGACATCTATATTCATCGTATACAGTATTTGTTGGATTTGTCCCTGTATTGGACAAGTTACAAAACCAATAACGTAATTAAATCTCGTAAATCATTTCAGTTTAAACGGTTCGCAAAATTTCAACAACGCTTCTATTTATGTTCCCTGTGTACACGCAATTGTGTACTGTTCAGGGAACTAAAACGAAGTGCTGTCGAAATTTTGTTGGATCATTTAAATTGAAATGATTTATGCGATTTAATTACGTTATTTATTTGTAATGGGAGGTAGGATGACCCATCAGCAAAGTGTCAATGATCAAATAATATCAAATTGGCTAATAAAATTGTTTAAATAGAATATAATGTTCATTTCAAAATAAGCTTTAAGTATTATTTTAACAGATATAACAAAAACAAGAAGAATGTTTATAAAATTGATTTAATAAAAAATATCAACGCAAAATTATATCGTACTTTTTAATTATATGCGTAGGTAAATGGACAATTATTTTACTGATTGGAGCTGGATGTACAAAAAACGAAGGGTCGATACTGAAGGCTCAACAAATGAACATTTTAATAATGGTGTTATCGTATTTATGGATTTTGCTTTACGTAATAACGGAAACTACAAAGAAATCCGTTGTCCATGTAGTAAATGCAAACTGCTAAAGCATTTGATACCACAAATGGTTAGAGTTCATTTGCGTCAGTACGGTTTCGTATCGAACTATTTGATTTGGGATCGTCATGGGGAACAGTTAGCATCTAATCATGTACAAGATGAGGAGGTGGTGAGTAATGAAACTGGTACGACAAATCTTATAGAACATATGGTTGAAGATGCTGCACGTTCAATGTTTCCTGTTCCTCAATTAACTGATGACGATGGTAATGCTGAAGAAGAACCAAATATTGGGGCCAAAAAAAATATGATTTGTTAGATGCCGCGAAAAAACCCCTTTGGGAAGGCTGCACAAGCGGAACCCAGTTATCAGTAACTGCTGAATACATTGCGATGAAGTCCAAATACAACCTCACAGAATCTGGATTTACGGCTGTTGTACAAGTTGCGAAACGACATATGCCTCCTAATAATCTAATGTGCGAAAATCATTACGAAGTAAAAAAACTGATGTCGGCTTTCGGTTTACCGTATCAAAAAATAGATACGTGTCTAAAGGGTTGCATGTTGTTTTGGAAGGAAGATATCAACCTTAGAAATTGTAAAATATGTAATCAGGAAAGATACAAACCAAGAAAGAAAAAGGGAAAGGAAGTCCCGTATAAGCGTATGCATTATTTACCAATTACTCCTAGACTTCAAAGGTTATATGCATCTTCTGTAACTGCGCAACATATGAGATGGCAAGGTGTGAGAACACAGGAAGTAGGTACGTTAACACATCCAGCTGATGGGGAAGCATGGAAGCATTTTGACCAGAAATATCCCGATTTTGCGTCCGAAATTCGTAATGTTAGACTTGGTTTATGTACAGATGGATTTTCCTCATTCTCTCAATTTGGTTCGAAATATTCGCCTTGGCCTATAATTGTCACACCTTATAATTTACCTCCTTGGATGTGTATGAAAACTCCATATATGTTTCTTACAGTTGTTGTCCCTGGTCCCGATGATCCGACACAAGGAATCGATGTTTATTTACAACCATTAATTGATGAATTAAAAAAATTGTGGTACGAGGGAGTAGAGACATATGATATTTTTCAAAAAAAGAACTTTCGCATGTATGCTTCTTTATTGTGGACAATCAACGATTTTCCTGTATATGCAATGCTTTCAGGTTGGAGTACGGCCGGTCATCTAGCTTGTCCTTATTGCATGGAAGAAACACGAGCAATTTTTTTACCTCATGGAAAGAAAGTTTCGTGGTTTGACTGTCATCGATGTTTTCTTCATATTAATCATCCTTCTAGAAGAGATAAAAAAAAACTTTACAGCTAATAGACATGAAACTTTGAGACCACCTACGGTTTGGTCAAGCGAAGAAATTTATGAACTTGTAAAGGATTATCCAAAGATACATGAAACCGGAGAACAAATTGAAATTCAGGGTAAATCATCGATACATAACTGGTGCAAACAGAGCATATTTTGGGAATTGCCTTATTGGAAAAATCTCTTTATTCGTCATAACATTGACGTGATGCATAATGAGAAAAACGTGTTTGATAATCTGTTTAATACAATTTTGAATGTTAAAGGGAAGACGAAAGATGATTTGAAATCAAGACGTGATATCGAAGTAATATGTAATCGTCCTGAGCTTCATATAAAACCAAATGACACAAAAAAGCCAAAAGCTTGCTATGAGCTAGACAATAATCAAGTTAAATTACTTTTAAAATGGGTGGAAGGATTATGATTCCCAGATGGCATATCTTCTAATCTTCGTAGATGTGTTGACTATAAGAACAATAAACTTGACGGGATGAAAAGTCATGATTGTCATGTTATGATGGAAAATTTGTTACCCGTCGCTTTTAAAGAACCGTTGCCCGTAAAAGTTTGGACTGTTGTAACAGAACTTAGTCTGTTTTATAAAGAGATTTGTTCAACTACATTAAAAGTTGATCGTCTACGTAAACTTGAGGAAGAAATCCCGATATTGCTTTGCAAACTGGAAAAAATATTTCCTCCACGTTTTTTCAATGTTATGGGGCATTTACCAATTCATCTTCCACTTGAAGCACGTCTTCGAGGGCCTGTGCAATATGTACGGATGTATCCATTTGAAAGGTATATTACTATTTAGTTTATTACATATTGGTTTAATTAAATGTATACAAAATTGAATTAAAATAATTTTTGCTAGGTATTTAAATCATCTAAAGAAAAAAGTGAGACAGAAAGCTCGAGTTGAAGGTTCGATTTGCAAATCGTACATCGGAGAAGAAGCTTCGTTTTTTTCTCTCACTATTTCAGCGACCATGCGAACATATCATTTGAAAGTGCTACGCGTAATGATGAAGGCATTGATGAAGATGATTGTCAAGCGACTTTATCTATTTTTAAAAAAACTGGTCGGCCTGCTGGTAAATGTGTGGAAGTATGGTTGGATGATAGAGATTATCAAGTAGCACACACGTACATTCTTCTCAACTGTGCCGAAGTTGCACCATTTATTAGGTAATATATATACACATACGTCTACACATATGTACACACAAATATATATGCACACATGTATTTTAATCATAATGCAACATTTGTCCGTTAATTGCAGTATTTACGAATCACAACATCCAAACGACGATATCGGTAAAGAATTTGCTGCTTGGTTTTCTAACTACGTTTTTGATACAACAAATTGTGTTGTAGATGAAAGATTGAAACATTTAGCTATGGGACCAAAAAGGATAGTCAAGACATATCCAATATTCTTTGTCAACGGATATAAATTTAATACCAAAGAATACGGTGCCGAAAAATCAACTAACAATACTGGTGTATTTGTCAAAGGTAGTGATGATCCAAATGATCACATAAATGACTTTTATGGCGTGCTGACCCAGATTTTGCAGTTGACATATTTCACTCGACCCGCGAAAGAAGTATTTTTGTTTAAATGCAACTGGTTCAACAACGTTCCAGGTTCTGGAATAAACGTGGATCCAAAATATAATCTTATAGAAATAAAACATACTTCGAGGTATTATAAGTACGATCCTTTTGTACTTGCCAAACAAGCTCTTCAAGTTTATTATGCTCCTTACCCATCTTTAAGAAGAGATAAAATAGATTGGTCGGCTGTTTTTAAAACCAAACCAAGGTTTACATTTGATGGACGAAATGTTCCTGAACAGCAAGCTTACGAAGCAGATATCGAGGAAAATAGAGGAATAATATTAACCGACGATCAAATAGATTGGACCTCTAAACGATGAATCAAATGCATTAATTGAAGCATTTGAGAGTATAGAGGAACAAAATATAGAGTGCGAATAAGAGTCAGAATCCGAAAGCGATGTGGATTGACCACTAATCAATATTTTGAGAAGGTATTTTTTTTTTCATTTTTCTATTTCCAAAGTAATTTTATATGATATGTATCACAAAGTCTCTTTTATGTTACGCCATAATATATGTTACGCCATGTTCATTATTCTGACACCATTTGCATATTAAATTAATCAATGTTACCCTTGCTTTTCTTTATAATATGATTTCATATAGGTATGTCGGGACGCAGACGTTCACGCTCCGGATCTTCCAGCTCACAGAGAGGTGATGATGCTGGTCCTTCACAGCCGGGTGTTCGGCCTATGGTATGGCTGAAACCCAAAGCCGATGGCAGGTAAGTATAAAGTTTCAAAATTGAATTTTATTCCATACAATCTTTTATCAAATATATATAGTAGTAACGGAATATTAAATGTTTTTTTCTGTTTTTACACAGCGATGGGTTTTCGTTGGAGCCTTCCAACATAGTACTCACGATCTCGCGACGGGCGTATATGGCTCGTATGACCTCGTGTTGGTCGAGGTGGACTGCGATACCAGAGGGGGTGCGGGAGGCTATCTGGCAGGACTTTTTGGTATGTGTGGTATAGCAATTATTGCATTATGTAGTCATGTACATTATGTCAATTCATGTTTACACTATTTATAGCAACTGTATAACTCATATTTTTTCAAACGTGCAGAGGGAAGTGGACTTGGCCGATTCTGATGTTTCAGTTGTCTGTCGCCATTGGAGCAGCAAAATTGCAAAAAACTATCGCGAAACGATTAACAACATCAAAACATCGGGAAAGAGGCCTCATTGGATGAGTGAAGCTGTTTTTGATGAGTTCGCCACCTGGTGGAGCAACGAGGATTTTGTGGTAAATCTCTATCATATATTTAATTTAAATTATTTGAGGCAAATAATATATAAATAATTAAAACTGTCAAAACAATTTTTGTTTTCAATTTAAATTTGCAGAGGCAGTCCGAGAGGAATTCTGCAAACAGGAGCAGGAAGCCCGTTACACATCGCGGTGGTTCCGAGTCTTTCCAGCATCACCGGGAAGATTTGGTATAATTATTAAATAAGGCAAATAGTTAATTATTTTAAGTTTTAATTTGTTAAATTATAAATAATGTATATTTATATGTGCATATTTCAGGAGAGACAACGCGGGGGGCCTGTTAGTTATTGGGATATGTTTACCCATATACATGCATTGACTCAGGTCGATGATTCCGGCGTAGTTTCTTACTCTTGGGACCACGATGACAAAGCGCGTGCTGCCTATGTAAGTATAACATAAGTAACTAAAACTTACAAGTTAATTGAAATAACGTAATTAACTAAATTCAATTATATTTTGCATGACAGCAAAAGTTTCAGGAAGCGCGGACAGCCTTACTTGAGAGTACGGGACGAGCTCGCTTGACCTCCGATGAGGAGGATGCCATTTTTGAGTCCGTCATGGATCCAGTAACCCGCGGCAGACGCTACGGATATGGAAGCCAATCGGTTAGTTAATTTGCAATTATTTTAATACTAATTTTTTAGTGCAGTTGATAATTTAAATTTGTTTACAGGTTCAGACAGCCCAGAAAGAATATCAAAGGGCTCAAGATAAAGAAGAGATTGCGCAGTTACGAGCCGAACTTGCTGAGATGCGGGAACGCAATTTGCTGCATGAAGCGAGGACGGAGGAGTTGAACCGGCGTATGACGGAGTTCATCGCACAATATGGACAGCCTCCTTCATCTGGTGGTTCTGGTGCTGAGTGATTTAGGTATGTTTTGTTATTGGCATGTATATGTTGGAGTTGGTGAGAATTTGATACATTTTGATGTGATGGTTTGTGTATATTTGAATTTCATACATTCTGATGGTTTGGTTGTGGATGTTGGTTTGGATTTGTTGATGTTTGTTTGGATTTTTTAATGATGGTTATGTTGTGTTTTGTTTGGTTGTTGGTTTATGTTGAAATATATGTAAGATTTGGTTATATATATATATATATATATATGTTTGGATATAGTTGTTATATGTATATGCTCGAAATGGAGCTGTTTTGATATAATTGTGGTTATGTGTGGCTGGAAGCAAGCACCGCTGCTTTTATATAAAAAATAATACCCAGATTTGCAACGGCTTCCAACAGCTACCAACGGCCAATTGGCCATTTAACTCCAACGGCTTCCAACGGCGTCCAACGACATATTCCAACGATTTCCAACGGCATGTTGGTCAACAGGCTTTGCCACGTTGGCAAATTTGCCGTTGGAAGCCGTTGGAATATCCACGGCGAATGGCCGTTGGAAACCGTTGAAGTGTGTGTCAACGGCAATTCCAACGGCCTCCAACGGCTTTCCAACGGCCTTCAACGGCCATTCGCCGTTGGAAATAACCGTTTCTCTTGTAGTGGGCGGTAGTGGAAGACATTGTCCCCACGACCAGTGTTATTTGACATATTCACAAAATGTAATTAATCACTAATTTAAAAATTGTGTATGTTTTTGGTGTTGCTAATCATTTTAAAAAAAAAGTAATTATTCTTACACATTAAAAGTATTAGTCATTGTCTAAAATATACGCAAACTACTACTATTCATTATTTTAATAATATTTTAAACAAATACTAATTAACGATATTATCCACCGTGTTCTTTACATTTGCATCATCCCTTCACTGCAATAGGGTTCGAGCTTGAATATAGTTTGATCCATGTCCATTTGAAATTCATTTAGAACAACACAAGAACGTTTGTCCGATTAATTAATTAATTCTTTTAGGATAGTTCAATCATTTTTTATGTTGCATGGTCTGTGCATGCTTGTCCTTAAAAATTTGGATATAATATTGACTATAGCTTTTATGCTTTTTTTGCGTGATAATGAGATAAGACTAAGCAGTGGTCACATATTGTAAAAAAATTGATCTTCTGTATAAGAAAATATTTTCTATCCTCTTGCTTTCCGTTCTATGTTTGGTTTTTGGATTCGGTCATTTTGAATAGGGAAAAGGTTATATTATTTTTTAGAAAAAGGACATGCATATGTTATACACTTGAACCAATATTTATATTTATTGCGATTTTATAGTATCTAGTTTAAAAATATTCTAGTTACTCAGATACATATTCCTCTTATTTTTCCCCTCTTTCATGACATTTAATCACAATCTACTAATCCAAAATTGATGGTGATCAATATTTGAAACCATTGGTATTTCTTTATTTATAGACTTAGGTGTAAACAAAAAGTCAAGTAAATAATGGCCAGAACATGGTTCATCTAACTTAGGATGCCCTTTATTTTATCCCTCCACACCCAAAAAGGCAACGCACAAATGGAATTGGACGGTTATCCACCATCAAAATTACTCCACATTCGTCATATATATCATATAAATGCATGATATATAAACAACTTATATATACAACAAATAAGAGAGACACCAGAAGAAGAAGAACCACATATTGAACGCCTCCCCACTATCTCATTCTTTACTATAAAATCTCATTCCCGGACTCGTCTCCCCTTATCATTAATACATATTCTCTGCATCCAAAATCCTACTCTCCATACACTACAACAAAAGCTATTCACCAAAAAAGAAGTGTTATTCTTTCGCTTATATTCTTTTGTATTCACAACTCAACGACACATTTCATCTATTATTCCTGTCAAATTCCCTTAAACATGAAACTCTTGTTTCTAATATTGAGTTTATCATCAAGCCTATATTTCATATGTGGTACAAGCATCAACCACCACCATCGCCATCATAACCGTAATCATCATATCCACCATTATAATTCAAGCATCGCTTTGCCTCCTCATGCAGATTCCCCCTCTTCATCTCCTACAGTACCTATCACTAAAAACTCTACTATAGCACTTTCTCCTTCTCCGTATGTAGCCACCACACCCGTCTCTAGAAACTTTACAAACTTCACTTCTACTCCTCCTACTTATAGTTCATCTACAGCACCCATTCCTTCTCCTTATGTTCCTAAAAACTCAACAAACTTCACTTCTAGTTCTACTCCTCCAAGTTATAGGACTAACATAGCACCCATTCCTTCTCCTTATGTACCTGCAAACTCAACAAATTTCAATTCTACTCCTCCATCTTATAGAATTAGAATAGCACCCGCTCCTTCTCATTATGTATCACCCGTACCAATCCCAAAAAACTTGACAAATTCCACTTCTACTCCTCCAACTTATAGCAGAAGGAGTATGGCACCTGCTCCTTCTCCAAATAGCAACAATATTGAGGTGTATAATGTAAGATCATTTGGAGCAATTGGTGATGGAGTAGCTGATGATACAGAAGCATTCAAGAGTGCTTGGGACTCTGCATGTCATTCCGATTCTTCCATCCTTCTTGTGCCTAGAGCCTACAAATTCGTGATCAAGTCCTCTATTTTTGTTGGCCCTTGTCAAAATGGTGTCCTTCTTCAGGTACATTAGTCCTTAACTTCACTGTATATGAATTTCTGAAGGATGGTGTCATAAAGTTTTCACTGTACTTTTAAAGCTATTGGCAAATTGATTTTTTTTCTGATAATTTGTATGACAATGATTTTGTAGATCGAGGGCACGATAATGCCACCGGATGGACCAGATTCATGGCCAGCGAATAACAGCAAAAGACAATGGCTTGTGTTTTACAGAGTGGAAGGATTGACGATGCAAGGAGGAGGACTTATTGATGGCAAAGGCCAAAAATGGTGGGATTTACCCTGCAAGCCTCACAAGGTAATAATTTCCCACTTATTTCTAATGCCTACTTATGATATGCAAAGTCTTGTGTATATATGTTTCAGATAATTTACAACGTAATTTATGTTGTAACAGTGGGTGAATGGAACGACTAAGCCTGGGCCCTGTGACAGCCCTGTTGTAAGTTTCAGACCCAGTTTCGGTTTTATTTTAACTGCAATAACCATCCTTTTGTTAACTGAATTTCTTTATAATTTGCAGGCTTTAAGATTTTTTATGAGCTCAAATATTACAGTTCATGGACTGAGAATTCAAAACAGTCCTCAGTTCCATTTTCGATTTGACAGTTGCCATAATGTCACCGTTGACAGCATTTCGATCAGTTCGCCGGCTCTGAGCCCAAACACCGATGGAATTCATGTAGAAAACAGCAACAACGTTGGGATTTACAATTCCGTTATATCCAACGGCAAGTCAATAGACTATCATATTAAAACATTTGTATACATGTTAATTATAGCACGTGTATGATCAAAATTACAATCATAAACAGGAGATGACTGCGTATCAATCGGAGCTGGAACCCTCAACGTCGACATCCGCAACGTAACATGCGGACCAAGTCACGGCATCAGGTAGCATACATCACTTAGCCAGAGTCACGTTGAATTATCCAATACATTTAAGCGGAACAGGTGTATTTTGGCAATACGGTACATTTTAGCAAAATATAAGTATGGCAAAATGCACCCTTTTTCTAGTGATTCCAAAACAATGGTATTTTGATATGAAAGCAGAGTAAATGATCTAATTTTTTGGTGATACAAACAAGAATGGTACTTGTCTCATTATTGCAACACACTTTATACATATGAAATTAATGTCATCTCATAACATATAGATCCTACGTGTTATTCATTTGACAGATGTAGCATTGTTTTTAACAAATTAATTTCATTGGGTAAACTGCAGCATAGGAAGCCTAGGAAAATCAAACTCAAGAGCATGCGTGACAAACATAACAGTAACAAACGCAATAATAAAAAACTCAGACAACGGACTGAGGATCAAGACATGGCAAGGGGGATCCGGCTCGGTATCATCCATATCATTCAACAACATAAAAATGGAGAACGTGAGAAATCCGATAATAATAGATCAGTACTACTGTCTATCAAAACCATGCGAGAACCAAACGTCGAACGTATTCATATCGGACGTGAGGTATACTGGCGTAAAGGGCACGTACGACGTGCGCAGCCCGCCCGTTCACTTGGGCTGCAGCGACTCCGTTCCATGCACAAACATCACCTTCACCGACATCGAGCTTTTCCCTTCTTTGGGAGATGTCATAGCCGACCCTTACTGCTGGAACGCTTATGGAGGTTCCGGTACCTTGACCATACCCCCTCTTGCTTGCTTGCTCGAGGGCCTGCCTAGGCTTATTACGGACTATGGTTCTGAAAAATGTTACTAATTAGTTGCCATTTACAAGTGTGTATAATTAATGTGTGTTGTTTTTTGTTTGAATTCTGTAGCTTTTGAAGTGGGAAAGGGCTAAACTAATCAATTTTACAGGTAGCTAAAGCCCCCCTCGAAGCTATGTATAATGTAACCGTAACTGTAAACATATAGAATTTTGAATATTAAAGTATATCCACAAGTATTTCAATTTCGCAGTAGTCTGTTTGTGTTGCTTTGTACTTTATTCGCTCTTTTCTACTTAAAAGGTATGATAGTGCTTTCACTTTTTTTGAACTGTAGAATCATTTTTATATATAAAAGAGTCATCTTGGTTTTGAGTCTGAGTCAGTTAAGGAAGGAATATTTACTCTATGTTGCAGTAAAAGAATATTTGAGGAGATAGATGGTATGAAAGCAATGAAAGGAAATCAACCGAAGCTAGTTTTATTTATTTAAAAGTGATCTTTGAGGAGATAGATGGTATGATTGATTGGAAATAAACTAGTGAAAGCCAAGCCTAATACAAACAAAATACAGAATTAAGAAGCATGCCTACATGTAAGTAAAGTATGGTAAGGAAAGGTATGTGCATTGACAATAAACTAAAAGCTTACAAAATTGCGCATGCATCGGCCAGTTACTATCATGGCCAAGGCAAGAATCAATAAAGAGCATTGGAATTTCTACTCTTAACACTTGGTGAAGGATCTAGAAAGAGAGTATTAGGATTTCTGCTCCAACCCTTTGGTGGTTGCCATCCGTACAACATGGATTCATTTTGCAAAATTACGAATGTATGTGATTTTCATTAAATGTTCAGACAGCTATGTATCCAATGGAATTATGGAACTCTGAAAGCTGGACATCCAAGACCCAACTTCCAACTTTGAAGAAGGATCCATCATACATACTGGTTTGTATTAGCTCTATGAATAATGCAGTACTAACTAACTAGGTCCGACCTAGACCCGATCCAATTCCGGATCAGATACGGTTTCATCACCACCTGATCCGGTTTGGTTTCGATTCGATTATTAATTTTCCATATCACCCCAGATTAAACATGAGGGTGAGGGTGTGAATAGCAGGCTAGAAGATCTTGAAAGAGTTGGAAGTTTTGCTTCAGCACTTTGGTGGTTGTCATCTATACCAAACTCATTCATTTTGCAAAATGAAAAAAATAAAATATAAGATTATATATATATATATATATATATATATGTATGTATGTATGTATGTATGTATGTAAGGACATAATGTTAAAAAAAGAACAGGCAGCTATGTATTGCGGTAGTTAAATTCTATAATGGAAATATGTCACTTTCATACGGTGCATGTGCACAATATTATATTATGAAATTTCTAATTAATGCACAAGCATAAGATGCTACGTCGCTTCTAAAACCAGGATTGGTTCTTCGACTGGACCAGTTGAGCGACGGTCCATAACCCAATTTGATGAGGTGTCATTTTCCAAATACACATTATACGTCTAGTATACCAAAACAGAGACGAATCAATAATAAACTTGTATCACAAGTTTACAACTCAGATTTCCACTACTCTAAAATTCTGTATTACTTATTTTAACACTAAGTATGTTGTAATTAATTGCAATAACAAAGTAACAACTATAGCAATAATAACTATAGTGCTAAATCAAACGTTATACTATTTAAAGAAATAGTACAACACAGAAAGAAAACGATATATATACCAACTAGAAATCTAACCGGTTGAAGAAGCAAATTACATCCGAGGCTTGTCGTAACAATTTCCTTAAGACTTTATTCAAAGTCGTCTAAGACACAACAGACGTAATCCGCTCGAGATTGTGATGTGTGTGATCTTCTGTGTGATATTCAAAAGCGCACGGATTGTAGATATTAAGAAACGAAGAGGAAGAAGAGAAAATTCAAAATTAATTGAGTGAGGAAAGTGATCAGGTTTCCTCTTTATTTATAACCGAATTCCCAACGGCTACATCTGTTGAGAAAAGTAGCATCTCTTCATTTGCAACGCCAAAAAGGCACCTCTCCGTTTGCAACGGCCGAAAACTGTTGCTGTTCGCAACAGTCGCGCCTCTTCTTTTGCAACAGCCGAAAACTGTTATTGTTCGCAGCAGTCGCGTCTCTTCGTTTGCATTGGCCAGAATCGCGACAGTCGCGTCTCTTCGTTTGCAACGCCCAGAAACTGTTGCGGTTCGCAACGGTTGCATCTCTTCGTTTCCAACGGCCAGAAATTATTGCGGTTTGCAACAGTCGCGTCCAATCCAGTAGTCGCTTCTTTTTGAATTTAAACAGTAGAAAACCGTTCACTTCTATACAGCAAAAATATAACACGGTCCACTCTTATTGGACCCGCACCCGGTCCGGTCCGGTTGGTCGGACGGACGGGCGGTGACGCGCGTGCATGTGTTATTCCATGGCCATATAGGTCCTCCCTCTCGCACAAAATTACCTGACCCTAAGGGCCAATATAGGGATTGAGAGTATACAATATAAACCAGAAAATTAACATATTTTTGGCGATGTGGGACATATCTCATTCACCAATTTTTGAGAATTCTAACAATCTCCCACATGAATGACAATATATGTCTCTCCCACACAAAGTGTAATATCACACAGTTCATATGAAAATAATGCTATATCGAGGATAAGTAGATATTTCACTTTGAACTTTCCTTATGGATAATCGATGAATTATTTCATTTCGAACCGTCAACCATTATTGTATAACCAGACAATAAGCTTTATAAAACATTATTTCCCTTCACATCCAATCTCTTGGTTGTGTTCATTTTGGTCCTGAACAATTTTTGGTTCTGCAAGTGTTTTTAGAGAAAAAAAGCCTTTAATATTCTCATAGAGCCGATCCAGCTCACACTAATATAGGTGATCGCAACCATTAAGAGTATCCAACATATACTCCACTTGTTATATTCAAGATATGCTCATCATTAAAAAACATAGTTTTAACCTTTAAATACTTCCGTAGGCATGCATTTATAATGTGCACCATAGGAATGGAGTTGGACTATGTCCAAGCAAATGCATTACGTCTTGAGTTACTTAGAACTGGTTTGCCTATTGATCATAGTCCATAGGATCTTCAGTCGCTAGGATAGGTTTCCGTATAAAATAACTCTTGGTGGTTTAGGCTTCTAAACCCATTTTCCCTCGATGCGCGGTCAATTTTCTCTCTTCATAAACCTTTAATAAATGAATCCGCTAGGTTATCATTTGTTCTCACATAATCTATGGAAATAGTCACATTTGAGAGTAACTGCATAACTGTGTTATGGCGTCGATGAATGTGTCGTGACTTTCCATTATATACAAAGTTGTGTGCTCTGCTTAGCGTAACTTGGTTATCACAGTGTATGCATATGGTCGGTACAGGTTTAGCTAAAATGGAATATCTTCTAAAAATTGACGAAGTCATTCTGCTTCTTCGTCTGCTTTATCTAAAGCGATGAACTTCGATTCCATAGTGGATCGAGCTATGCATGTTTGTTTAGTAGATTTCCATGACACTGCTGCCCCTGCTAAGGTAAATACATAAGCACTCGTTGATTTTGATTCCTCTGAATCAGTAATCCAGTTTGCATCACTATACCCTTCTAAGATGGCAGGATATTTTCCATAATGTAAGGAATAATTTGTTGTATTTTTTAAATATCCAAGCCTCTCATTAGTGCTTTCCAATGTTCCTTTCCTGTATTGCTTGTATACTTGCTCAGTCGACTTACTCCACAAGCTATATCTTGTCTTGTGCAATTCATGAGATACATGAGACATCCTATTACACGAGAGTATTCAGTTGCATTACACTCTCATTAGTGTTTTTATGCAGTACTTCTGATGGATTAAAAGGTGTTCTTACTCCTTTAATTCCAAAATTTTAAAAAATTTCAATCACTTTGTCTACTAGTGTGACTAAGATAATTCAATTCCATTAGGTGTTCTTATTATTTTGATTCCCAAAATAACATCTGCAACTCCTAAGTCTTTCATATCGAAATTGCTAAACATCTTCTTTATGGCCTCTATTACCTGAGTATTTGGACCAAATATTAACATATCGTCTACATATAAACAAATCATAACATATGATTGTCCTATTTGTTTCCACTTATCGCATTCATTTATACGAAAACCATTTTTCATTATGACACTATCATATTTTGCGTGCCATTGTTTTGGAGCTTGTTTTAGTCCGTATAATGATTTTACTAATCTACAGACTTTGTTTTCATTTCCTTTGGAAACAAAACCTTCAGGTTGCTCCATGTAGATCTTCTCATCGAGATCTCCATTTAAGAATGTTGTCTTTACATCAATTTGATGAATTTCTAGATTATACATCGATGCAATTGCTATTAGCATTCTTATAGAGGTTATTCGTGTTACCGACGAATATGTATCAAAGAAGTCTATTCCTTCTTTTTGACGATATCCTTTGGCTACTAACCTGGCTTTATACTTGTCGATAGAGCCATCCGCTTTCATTTTCTTCTTGAAAATCCATTTACAGCCAATAGGTTTTATTTCAGGTGGAATATCAACAATTTCTCAAGTTTTATTACTTAGAATTGAATCAATTTCACTTTGGATTGCTTCTTTGCAACATGAAGATTCAGAAGATGACATTGCTTCCTTGTACGTTTCAGGTTCATGTTCTAACACATATGTGAAAAAATCCAAACCAAATGTCTTGGAAGTCCTTGCCCTTACGCTTCTTCTTGGTTCAACTTCCTCAATCTCATGATGAGTTTCATCTTCACATGAATTGCTTGATTCTTCTCTTGTCCTTTTAGGAACATTATTCCCTTCATTCCTTTTGTGCAGAAACACGTCTTCAAAGAATGATGCATCTCTAGATTCCATGATTGTATTTACATGAATATCAGCTATATCAGACTTGAATACAAAAAATCTGTAGGCACTACTATTTTTGGCTGGCCCTAGATAGTAACAATCTATTATTTTTGGTCCAAGTTTGACTCTCTTGGGAGGCGGAACTGGAACTTTTGCCAAGCACCCCCATACTTTAAGGTATTTAAAGCATGGGTTGTGTCCTTTCCAAATCTCATATGAAATTTTTTCTATTTTATTGTGAGGGACTTTGTTTAATATGTGATTAGACATATTTAAGGCTTTCCCCCACAAGTTCGTCGGTAGACCAGAGGTTAAAAGCATGGCATTAATCATGTCTTTTAACGTTCTGTTCTTCCTCTCGGCTACACCATTTTGTTGTGGTGAATATGGAGCTGTTGTTTGATGAATTATACCATTTTCGGCATAGAACTGTTCAAATGGTGCTTCATATTCTCCACCTCGATCAGATCTCAATATCTTGATATTTTTATTTAACTGACTTTCAACATCAGCCTTGTATATTATAAATGATGTAATTGATTCATCTTTACTATTCAAAAGATATACATAGCAATATCGCATATAATCATCAATAAACATGATAAAGTACCGTTTCCCACCTATTGTAGGTAACGATTTAAAGTCACATAAATCTGTATGAACCAAATCTAGTGGTTCGGTCCTTCTATCAATAGATTGAAATGGTTTTATAACCATTTTTGCTTCTACACATGTCTCACATTTGTAGTTCTTATCTACCTGGAATTTCGAAATTAATCCCAAGTTTGATAATGTTTTCATTTTTCGGATATTTATGTGTCCCAATCTATCATGACATAGCAAAATTTCGTACTCAAGCAAGTAAGAAACTTCAATTTTATTAATAGCACAATCAGAATACATAGTTTTATTACCGATAACGGCTACATTTGCCTTAAATATGCCATCACATAAATATCCCCTTCCGATATACATTCCAGCTTTGGACAGAACTATCTTATCTGACTCGAACAACATTTTGAATCCTTTCTTCGATAGTACTACACCAGAGATGAGATTTTTGCGTATGTCTGAAAATGGAGCACGTCATTCAACTTGACAGTTTTTTCAGAAGTAAACTTGAGGATTACTGTGCCACTGCCTTCGATCATGGATACTGCAGAATTACCCATATAGAGTTTTTCTTCGTGATCGAATTTTTGGTATGTAGAAAACATGGATTTGTCAGAGCAGACATGACGAGTAGCGCTTGTGTCTACCCACCATTGGATAGGATTCTGAACCAAATTGCATTCAGAAACAACTGCCAAAAAGTTGGACTCGTCTACTTCCATGTTGTCTACAATATTGGATTTACAATTCAGAATATAGTTTCTGCATAAAAAATCGGAATGCTTCTACATATCAACATCCGATTCCTTGCCTGGTGCAAGAATCAGTTCCTCCTCCTCGAAATACCGTTGCAGACCGAGAGTGGTGAGATAAAATAGCATTTGATTTTTCCATGTTATGAAGTCATCACCATCTCCTTTGAACGGATCAGGCCTGCTGTGAGTAGTAGCCTTTGTTAATAGTTCAACTATTGCCATCTCTGTTCTAGCGAAAACAGAAAAGTCTTAAGATGTTACACGTCTAGTATACCAAAACAGAGACGAATCAATAATAAACTTGTCTCACAAGTTTACAACTCAGATTTCCACTACTCTGTAATTCTGTATTATTTATTTTAACACTAAGTATGTTGTAATTAATTACAACAACAAAGCAACAACTATAGCAATAATAACTACAGTGCTAAATCAAACGTTATACTATTTAAAGAAATAGTACAACACAGAAAGAAAACGATATATATATATATATATATCAACTAGAAATCTAACCGGTTGAAGAAGGAAATTATGTCTGAGGCTTGTCGTAACAATTTCCTTAAGACTTTATTCAAAGTCTCCCAAGACACAACATATGTGATCCGCTCGAGATTGTGATGTGTATGATCTTCTGTGTGATATGCAAAAACGCATGGATTGTAGATATTAAGAAACGAAGAGGAAGAAGAGAAAATTCAAAATTAACTGAGTGAGGAAAGTGATCAGGTTTCTTTCTTATTTATAGTTGAATTTCCAATGGCTACACCCGTTGAGAAAAGTAGCATCCCTTCATTTGCAATGCCAAAACGGCGCCTCTTCGTTTGCAACGACCGAAAACTGTTGCTATTCGCAACAGTCGCGCCTTTTTGTTTGCAACGGTAGAAAACTGTAGCTGTTCGCAACAGTCACGTCTCTTCGTTTGCAACGGCCAGAATCGCAACAGTCGTGTCTCTTCGTTTGCAATGGCCAGAAAATATTACGGTTCGCAACAGTCGCGTCTCTTCGTTTGTAACAGCTAGAAATTGTTGCGGTTTGCAACAGTCGTGTCCAATCCAGTAGTCGCTTCTTTTTGAATTTAAACAGTAGAAAATCTTCACTTTTGTATAACAAAAATATAACACGGTCCACTCTTATTCGAACCTTACCCGATCCAGCCCGGTTCGGTCGGTCGGAAGGGCGGGCGGCGGCGCGCGCGTGTGTTAGTACACGGCCATATAGGTCCTCCCAGTCGTACAAAATTACCTGACCCTAAGGGCCAATATAGGGATTGAGAGTATACTATATAAACCAGAAAATTAACATATTTTTGGCGATGTGGGGCATATTTCATTCACCAATTTTTGAGAATTCTAACAAAATGTTTGTTGCTCAATTGTTTTGAATGCTGCCTAGCCTTTATTCTGGTGTCATGGGTTTAAATTTTGTTGCATTTATGTTTCTTATTATACTAGTGTGTAACTCGTGTGTTGCACACGATAATGTTGTTAAAAACTAATATTTATATTTTAGTTATTGTAAATTATATTTTATTATGCAATATATGATTCATTTACTGTGATTATTAATCATAAACTAAAATGACCTAAAATGTCAGATATAAGATTAATGATTTACTACTCGCTAACTACATATCTCTGTAAAAATTAATGTCCCAACTCAAAACGAAAAAAAATTAAAATTGTTAAGCTGTATATGTAAATTGTTAATAATTTTTCGAGATTCCTACACTATTAGATTTAGAAGAAAAAGTAGCGAAGAAGGCAAAAAAAATTCAAAAAATTCCCCCAAAAACAATTTTTTTATCGATTTAATCAAGAAAATACAAAAGAGACCTAAAATTGAGAAGAAATCTCAATGCCGAACACTCTACAAAATACACTTTTCCACCCACCTTATGAACCCTGGACATGTCTATTTATAATAGACTTGATAAAATATCTTATTTAAGAAGCTATTGAATACCTTCATAAATCTTTCTCAGGTAGATAATTTATTGCCTTCTTTAATGCAATAAAAGAGGCAACTAATCTCTCTACCAATACACAAAATCTGCAAAAAATGCAATCAATCACATTCCAAAATCTACCAGATTTATAAAATAGGTAATGAATTTGAGTCATAATTGCACACAGACTCAAATATCTCCAAGCTCTACTTATATATGAAATATTGTACCACCAAAATCTAACAATTTCCACCTTGAAACAATATTCCATAAATGTTATCCAAGCTCCTCCTAAAACCTCAAAGTCCAACAATTTATCCAAGGAAATAAATATCTCCACCACAAAGCTAAACCTCTCTCCAAACTATGCATGCCCGCCAATCGAACATGTACATTATCAATAGATCGGAATTTCTTGTAATACCACAAAGGCCTCCAAGTAGGCTATATGGTTTTCCGTTGTTGGCTCCACCTTGATTCAGACAGATTTGTCTCTCCAACTTTACTTGTATAATAATTTGCAATCTTTAAGGTTTTTCCAAGCAATTAATAAATATTATTGTTTTTCCTCTTCACGCGCAGCACCTCCATGTTACCCTTTAAAACCCTAGTTACTCCACCTCGAGTCGAGAAGTTACAACTTTTCCCTTCCAGCTGTCCAACAGAGACAATATTCCTTTTAATTTCTGGGATGTGCCTAACCCCTATAAGCATCACCAACATTCTAGTATCCATCTTCAATATGACAAGACCCGTGCCTTGAACTTGTAGATCTCCACCATTAGCGGACTCCACCTTGCTTGCTTCCTCCTTATAATCAGTGGATGCTTCCCTTTGATTGCAAATGTGGAAACATGCAGAAGAATCTAGCACCCACTCTCCTTCCATACTCATATCAACACAAAGAACATCATTGCTAATGCTGAAGTTCACCTCCTCATCACGGTCTACCTCCAACTTATTTTTGCTTCCTTCTTAAGTTTTCATCCTTTCTTAATTGATTGCAAAATTTCAACCGATGGACTGGTTTTTCACAGCAATAGCAAATAAAGTCTCGATCCGTATTTGGTTTGAATGAGCGTCTTTCTCTCTTTGCAAAGTGGACCTCTGCCAATGGATTTGCAGTTTCCTTTTCTTCATTGGCCTTTCCTTCCGATGAATTTATCCTCCACATCTCCTTATTAAGAAGGCAACTAATCACAGTCTCCATGGAAACAACACCACTAGAATTTGAATTGTTCAATGCGACTACTAGAGTTTTCCAACTTTCAGGCAATGAGCTCATTAATATTAAAACTTGAGTTTCGTCATCAAATTTGAAGCTTATCTCCGCCAATTGGTTCACAATTGCTTGAAAGCTGTTGAGATGTTTTCTAATCTATTCGCCTTTCTTTATTTTTAGATTGACCAACTTTCTCTTAGGAATGCCTTATCCATCATAGAATTTTTTGCATAAATTTCTTCCAATTTCTTCCATATGCCAAAAGAAGAAGTTTCACAAGCAACGATATGAAACACAGAATTCTCCATAAAACACCGAATTGCTGCAGCTGCCTTCCTATCCAAAATTTCTCACTTTGCCTCAGTTATGCCATTTGGCTTTTCCCCTTTGTTTTCCAAAGATTGGTGAAGATCGTTAAGATAGGGATAATCTTCCATCTTCGCCTTCCATAACCCCCAATTTCTTCCATTAAGCTTTTCAACACTTATGTTCTCCATAGCCAAAGGCTCTTCCAAAAATTTGTGTAGTTGGTTCTGATACCAAATGTTAAGATTTTTCCAAGATCGCTACACAAATAGATTTAGAAGAAAAAGTAGTGAAGAAAGCAAAAAAAAATATTCCCCCAAAAACAAAACTTTTATCGATTAAACTAAGAAAATACAAAAGAGACCTAAAATTGAGAAGAAATCTCAATCCCAAACACTCTACAAAATACACTTTTTCCACCCACCTTATGAACCCTGGACATGCCTATTTATAATAGACTTGATAAAATATCTTATTTAAGAAGCTATTGAATACCTTCATGAATCTTTCTTAGGTAGATAATTTGTTGCCTTCTTTAATGCAATAAAAGAGGCAACTAATCTCTCTACCAAGTACGCAATGTAAAAGATGCAATTAATCACATTCCAAAATCTACCAGATTTATAAAATAGGTAATGAATTTGAGTCATAATTACACATAGACTCAAATATCCCCAAGATCTACTTATATATGAAATATTATACCAACAAAATCTAACATAAATAATTTATGTTATATGATTTTTTTATATGTATGAGTAAATAGTAACTTCATCATTTTGTTAATATGATTGTGGTATATATATTGAATTGTCATTTTTACTTAAAGGATTTATAAATGGATTAATGAACATTAAATAATTGAATTTTTTTAAATAATTTGAATCAATTACCAACGTAAATAATTAAAAATAAGAAGTTAAATGTAAAAAAAGTTTAAATTGAGAAGAGTTTTGTACAAATTTGTAATTGAAAAGCGCATAGATCTTATTTAGCTTATGTGCCTGTGAAATTGTTTTATGAATTAGATATGTGAACTTTTATTCATTATTAAGTTTTCATTTTTAAACAATTTTATCCTTATAGTTAACTATAAATTTCATGTTCTTGTAGGAATGTCATAGTTACAACTTTGATTTTGTAAAATAATATTATGTAGCATTTAATTTAGTTATGAGTTGTGTATGGTTTGATAACATGTTGAAAGTGAGAATATTAATATAATCTAATTTTTATTGGCGTACTCTTGTTTACACCGTAATTTTGTAAAATATAAATTTATCTTTTAGAAGTTATTAAAAATGAAATTATATTATGTAATGTACGATAATATTTTTTTAAAAATAAATAAAGTAGAAATTAAAGGAGAATGCTTGTATACATTTTATGTTATGTGATTGAAATATTTTCTCATATATATGAATATTGTATATATTGAAATCTTCGTAAGTTTAGGGTTTATTAGGTAGATTAATAAATATTGGTTTATCATATTTATTTAGATGGTTTAAATTTAAGATTACACAATTAGCTAGATATATGAACTTAAATGTAAAATATTAGAAGATAACTGAGAAGGGTTTCTAAGTAATTGTAAAAAAAATTGAAATTTTATAGTGCAATGTGTGATAAATTCATTTAGTAAATAAATTATAAATAAATTTTTTATTGTCATTAATGTATATAATCTATGTTATGTGATATATATATATATATATATATATATAAATGAATGAATTTTTATAACCAATTTGTTGCACTTGTAATATACATTTTGAAATTTTCATTTTTTTAGGATTTACTAATAAATATTAGTTACTATTAAATAAACTAATTTAAATTTTGGATTATATAATTAATTTAAATGTGTGGACTATAATGTAAAATTTTGAGAGAGAACTGTGAAAGATTTGTAATTAATTATAGATTCTTTTTAAAGTAGGTATTTGAATGTAAAATAGTATGAAAAGTTTAGTAGAAAAATGATAAAATAATAAGTTATAGGATTTTGAAAATAAAATATCCACTTAAATAGAATTAAGGAGAATAGATATAACTCCTAGAATTAATCATTGAGCTTTAAATTCTTTTTCTTTACGATTATTTAATAGATTGTTGTTTGTGTCTGTTACAGCAAGATTAAAATTTGGTCAATACAACATATTGTCCATGGTTCATAGTCATCTTGAGCCGAGCTTGTTGGAAATTTTATCACTAAAAGTACTTTATCTTATTAGTAAATAAATTTTAGATGCTATAATCGTTTAATCCTATATATTATATGAATTGAAGTAATAAAATATAAAATATTCAATGCAATGTCCACTACAAAAAAAACAGTATTTCCGATGGCTACGATGACCTATCGTGTATACGTGGAAGAATACAGCTTGTCCAAAATATTGTTAGAAGCCGTTGAAAACCATCGGAATGCCCGCAAGATAAGCCATCGAAAGCCATCGATAAGTTTTACCAAAAGACCGTCGAGAGTCATCGAAAATCTGGAAGTTTATTTATTTATTTCAACAGCCTTTCGATCCCCAAACAATATACACACACATCAACATATATCGTAGCTCAATTCCACACGTATAAATCATATATAGCAAAGCCCAAATCACATTTATAACATTAATAATAATAAAAAATCAATATTTACAATAAATCAAACTCAAGCAACCCATAATATATTCAAACATCCAACAACGTTTCAAAATGCATCCCAAAATGTATCAAACATATTCGACAGCATCTCAAAACAACTCAAATCAAGCTCATATATATCCTGCATCTCAAAATATATCAAACAACTCGAATCAACCTCACTCATCTCAAACATATCCAAATATATCAAACATTTCCAACTTTCAAACACCATAGCAACAAAGTCAAAGTACCTCACCTATCTCAAGTGCATTTATGTCATTGTTTGAGGTTCTGGCCGGAACCACGAGACTCTGATGAACTTGTACCAGTTTCGGTAGATGGCGGGATGAGAATATGGCAAAATCTTGTCCCGTTCAAGACAGCAAAAGAAAAAAAAATCGGAATTGCATAATTAGAAGAAGAAGAGGAGATCGACAATAAGCGACAACTAATAACACATGGAATCAATTAATCGAAAAAGCAAACTAAAAAAGCCCTAAAGTCTACGAACATGCTTGAACAGGAAGAAAAGAGTCAAAATTTTGCTTATAAATACATAAGTTGAAAACATAAATTACTACAATCGATGTTGAATAATATTCTCAAATTTGAGCGGCGTTGTTTATACCGAGGAAGAGCAAATTCGGCAAGCTTCACAGATGAGTTTGACCAAATTCAAAAGTATACCAAAGCATCGACGTCGTCAATCGACTTCAACGCAGGTTTTCCCTTTCAGCCTTCATATGTTTTTGCCTTTTTTTCATCTTTCCAAATGTTGTTGTTTTGTATATGAGATTGAATTATGAGAGATAGTAAGGGTTGCGTGTGGGCTAGGCTTTAGGCTAAGGGGGATTTGAATAATCGAAATAGATTGTCTTGAATAATGAAAATAGAATGACCCGAATGTCTATTTTCTTTTCTATTTTTAATATGGACTGAACAGAATATTGAACAGACTTGAATAAATTGAACTGACCTGTATATGCTAAACTAATCTGAAAGTTGGACATGAATATGCTGATTTGAATATAGACTTGAATATGTTGGACTTAGAACATGCACTTGAATATGGACTTGATTATTGAACTTGAATATGTTAGATTTGAATATGGTCTTGAATACCGAACATGAACATTGAACTTGACTCGAAATTTTGGACTTGAACATTGAACTTTGACGACTTCGATTAATGTTTTTATTCCTTTTTATTTCATTTTTGATTCGGACTATTAAATTGTTTAGGATTGACTTTAGCTTAATTATAAATTCTTATATTGTATCGTTTAATTATAATCTCATGTACATTATAGCAAATCCAACAATTGGTTGGAATTATGGTACTACGATCGATGACAATCTTCGGAAAACAAAATATAATTTTTGCAATGGACTAATTAATGGCGGTGGTATGACACATTTGAAAGAACATCTGGAAGGAGTGGGCGGCGACGTATTAGCATGTCTAATTGTTCCTAAAGAAGTTAAACAACTTGTACGATCACTTATCGTTTAAAAGAGAAATGAACGAAACAATGGAAAACTAGACAAGCAATGCTTATAAGAGGAATTAGTGAGCAAACTACAACAAGTATCAAACAATGAAAATGAAGATGATGAAGAACTTCAACGTGTCATGCGGTAGAGTGGAGTTGCATTTAGAGACGAAGAGATGCACAAATCATGTGGTGGTTCAAGTCAAACATTGCACAGATCTCATACTCATGGACGATTGGGTGGTGGTTCAAGTCAATATTGCAAACATCTCATACTTTTGAAAATTCTACCAGAGTAGATGACGATTTTGCGCTGGACGAATCGAGTCATATATGCAAAAACGAGGAGGTAGAACTCAACCTTCTATTACATCTGCAATAAAAGGTATTAAGGATGGCAAAAGACATATAGGTCATGCAATTTCTGAGTTCTTTTTTCAACCATATTGCACATAATGTTGCTAATAGTCCATATTATACAACAATGGTTGATGCGTTTGCAGAATGTGGTCGTGAAATTACTCCAACAACTACATATGAAATATCACAATTGTACCTTGAAATGGGAATAGAAGAAGTTAGACAATATATTAAAACATTACACAATTTTTGAAATGGATATGGTTGCATACTAATGTGTAATGGCTGGAGTACACATAACCGATGAAAAATAATAATGTCAATCGTGTACTCTACTCATTGAACGATATTTATCAAACCTATGGATGCCACAGATGAATTCCAAAGTTGAGAATATATTTATGGATTAATGGATGATGTCATTAAAACAATATACGAAAATAGGATAGTGCAAGTTGTTACAGATAATGGAGCAAATTACAAAGCAGTCGGTCAATTATTGATGCAGAAAAGAAGGCATTTATACAAGACACCATGTGTAGCACACTACGTTGATTTGCAGAGGAAATAGCTATTATCACAAATTGTCAATTAATAACAACATTTATATACAATCATGGTTGGTTACATTACATCATGAGAAAAGAGACCAATAATAAATAATTGATTAGATCTACATTAACACGATTTGCAACATATTTCTTCACACTATACTTTATTCATAAACATAAAGATGGCATGAGAAGGATGATTGCTTCGATAGAGCGGACATCAAGAGTTCCTAGACTTAATACTAAAGACAAAAGAACATCAAATATTATCTACGCTAATTTACAACAACGCTTTTTGAACTGATGCTGCTTCCATCATCTTGTTTTTGAGCCACTGATGAAGGTTTTATGAATGGTAGATAGTATAACAAAGCAGATATGAGATATCTTTATGAGGCGATGGATTGAGCAAAAGAATCAATAAGACAAAACATTGGTGGAAGGCAATATCAAAAATGGTGGGATATAATAGACATAAGATGGGAAAGACAATTGCATCGACCTCTTCATGTGGTAGGTAATTTGTTTTATCTTATCGTCATACAAATAGTGAAATACATAATATCTAAATAAATGTGTTAGCACCAAAATTGGTCACTAACACCCTTGAGTAGAGTTATGTAGAGGGATTGATGAAGAGAGTAAATTAGAATAGAAGAATAGTGTAATTCAATGCCAAAAGAACAACAAAAACGAGAACACCAGATTTATAGTGGTTCGGCATAGTTGCGTACGTCCACTTTGAGTTTAATCTTTATTGCTTTCTCAATTACTTGAATACAGATACAATCCGTAAATCAATTACTTGAATACAAGTTTGAATTAATAAGAGGAGAGTATAGAAAATGGCAGAGTCTCCCCAGTGTTTCCGAAAAAAGGTCCCTTTTCAGTGTGCCCCTGCCCTTCTATTTGTAGACGAAGATGGGTTGGACTTCCTTCACGGGCTCAAGGCCAAGGTGACTTGGCCCATATAGGGCGATCTCAAACTAGTTGGTCTATTCTTGCCGAATCGTACCTAAATGCCAAGACATGTCTACTGCATCAAACATGTATATCCTCAGGCTCTTCTTGGTCAGAATCTTGTCTAGTGCTAATGATAATTTCTTCAACTATCGTATTGCAGCTGAGCCAAGGTGTCGGTTAACACTTGCCCCCCAAAGTGTGTCGTGTGAGGCAACATGACATGCTTTGAATCAGCGAGTATTCCTTGTCTCTAGAAAGAAATCCATCGTGTTCCTTGAACAGTCATTATCCTTTAATATTATCCTCCCAAGGAGTCGTGTCCTTCTTTGGTCATCATGATGCTTGGTCGATTCCCAATGTTATAAATCCAGGGTTGTAGTTCATCAATGGTCATCCGTGTCTGATTCTATAGTGCTAGTAAGCTTCGGCTATCTGATCTAGTCTTTTCTTAATTACCCTAAGCAAGAATTCAACTTATGTTGATTCAAGAAGTCGAACTTTTTTGGATGTACACATGCATGTTCGGGTACATGTTCTTGCCATTGGCTCTCGGATGCGTTTTATATGCTCATAAGTAGTTGCCAATTCCATCTAGTTTAATAGCAATTCAATTGTGATTCCTTATTTGTATTTTATATGAAATCAGGGTTGTAATCAGCCACTTGACGAGAGAGGACTTCAAGTTTTACATGGATAACGATCTCAGAACAGTAAGAAAGGGTGAATGGAGTACGGCCAGTCACGGACCCATGGGTAGTTCTATAAGCCCATAATGCTGTTGGGAGTTCATCCACCCATTTACCTCTAGCCTTTTCCAAATTTTTCATCAGAACAGGCTTTATGATTTTGTTCACATCTTCAACCTGTCCATTTACAATAATAATATATCATAGAAGATCATAAGGACAGATGACGTTACAGACAGTAAGGTTGATTATTTTTTCTTGGTTGTGGCTAAAAGTTATTTTTCTGCCTGTTTGGCGAAGTAAACAACTGCCATGATGGTGTATTTCGCACCACCTTTGGGATCAGCAAGAAGATGATTTCAATGCCCCAAAGTGGCAAATGGCTATAGACTAGCCATTTGAGTAATTTCCATTAGCGGGGTTCTTGGATTTTTTGCAAACATCATGCACTCGTCGCATTGTCTAGCATGATCAACAACATCTGGATTGATAGTTGGCCAGTAATACTTGTAGCAGAGTATTTTCTTTATCGTGGTTTCCCCCTGATGCTATTGCCGCATTCTTCTTCATAGACTTCCTTCAGGACTCGTTTTATCTCATCATGGGCTATGCACCGGAGTAAGGGGGTCGAGAATCCCCTTCGATACATTATTCCGCTCTCCATTACATATCGCGAAGCCTTACAAATGACTTGTCGTCTTTTGCTCCTTCTTTCGGGTAAGATCCCATGTAGTAACTATTGCTTAAATGGGTCATCCATGATTCCTTATCGATTTCGGTTTCTAACACGAAATTTACCTCCATCATATTTATACTCGGAGTATGTAAGGTTTCAACGGGAAACAATCCCATCTGATGTTCATCGCCAGTGATTGCAAATTTTGCCAATGAGTCGGCTGCTCTGTTTTGCTCACGCGGGACATGTGGAATATCATAATACTTGAGATTCGCTAGCAGCTCCTGAACTCGGACCAAATACGGGGCAAGTCTCTGCCTCCTTGCTTGGCAGTCTCCCCGCACTTGGTACACCGCCAATTGCGAGTCGCAAAAGATTTCAACCGATCTTACTCCCAGTTCTTTGATGAGTCTTAAGCCGGCAATCAATGTTTCGTACTTGGCATTGTTATTTGTTGCTGGGAATTCAAGCTTCAAAGCATAACAAACTGATCGGTTTTCAAGAGTCACAAGAACTATGCCATCCCCCGAACAACGGTCGTTAGATGCTCCATCGGTATTCATCTTCCATCGAACGGGTGGTATGACATTGTGGCCGTTTAAGTCGTCTGACACAGTGAATTCAGCAATGAAGTCTGCTAGTGTTTGGCCCTGTATGGCCCTTCATGGCAAGAGGTAATATCGAACCGACTCAACTCTATATTCCATTTTAACATCCTTCCAGAAGTTTCCGGTCGTTGGAGTACCTGTCGCAAGGGTTGATCAGTGTAAACACTGATTGAGTGTGCCTGAAAATATGGGCGAAGCTTGCGTGATGCAATCAACAAGCAATAGGCTAATTTCTCGATCTTGAGCTAATTTCTTTCTTTCGCCGTCAGACGTTTACTAACATGGTAAACTGGCTTTTGAACTCGGTCCTCTTCGTGTACCAAGGCCGTACTGATAGCATGTTGGGATACTGCCAAGTACACATACAACATTTCGTGGTCTATTGGTTTCGATAGCACCAGGGGACTTTCCAAATGCCTTACCAGAGCTCGGAATGCTTCCTCACAATTGGATGTCCACTCGACATTCCTCTTTCCTTTATTTATCACATCAAGGAAAGGAATACACTTGTCTGTAGTTTTGGATATGAATCGACTCGGCGCAGCCACCTTTCCATTCAAGCTTTGTACAGCTTCATAATTCTGGGCACTTGTATGTCTCGAATAGCTTGAATCTTCTCCGGGTTAGCTTCGGTTCCCTGGGCATTCACAATGAAACCCTAAAACTTTCCCGACGTTATGCCAAATGAATACTTCAAAGGATTGATTTTCATTTCATAATGCCTGAGTATATGAAACATCTCCGCTAGGTCTCAGATGTGGTCGTTTGACTGTCGTGTCTTCACGAGCATGTCGTCCACATAGACTTCCATCGTTCCACCATTCTGGTCTTTAAACATTCGATTCACTAGACGCAGATAAGCTGCTCCCACGTTTTTTGATCCAAAAGGCATTACTTCATAGTAATATAGCCCCACATCTGTAACAAAACTTGTGTGTTCATGGTCTGGAATGTGCATCGAGATGTGATTGTATCCCGAATACGCATCCATAAAAGACAATAATTCGTGTCCGGCCGTAGAGTCGACGAGCTGGTCGATTCTAGGTAAAGGGAAACTATCCGTCGGGCATGATTTATTAAGATCAGAGTAATCAACACAAGTTCTATACTTCCCTTTTGCTTTTCTCACAAGCACAGGGTTAGAAACCCATTCAGGGTAGAGGGCATCGCGGACGAACCCATTGGCTTTGAGTTTGTCCACCTCCTCTCGGAGTGCAGCGGACCTCTCCGGGTCTATGCCTCTCCTTTTTTGTTTTATAGCGACGTATTTCGAGTCTATGTTCAACATATGACTTGCAATAGCGGGAGAAATCCCGTACATATCAGAATGTGTCCAAGCGAAAACGTCTAGGTACGCTCGAAGGAAATCAGTAAGATCTTCGGCCAATGATGGGTCGAGTTGCGATCCAATCTTAAGAACTCGTGACGGGTCATCCCGGCTGACTGGTATGTCAATCGTCAGCTCAGTTGGTGCTGCATTCGTTTCCCTAAGTCCCCCATCATCGTCTCTCGGATCTATGTCTCTATAGATCCAAGAATGCTGCCCGAGCCAGGGCTCGGGCACTACTTGCCAATTGTCAGTGTTTTGGATGCGGACGGAGCTATCTCCCTTGTCTGCATCTCGACTTCTAAACACTACATCATCTGTCATCATGCGTTGTTGTTTTGCAGGGGTTCCATCTTCGACACTCGAGCAACATTCATGATCCGCATGCCTCGAGTTGGAGTGAGAGTTAGTTGTCTACTAGCTTAGGTATCTATTTATTGATTCTATCCCTAGGCATTCTTTTGGTCGTAGCCTTGAGTAGTTGTAAACATTATATATAAGTTTCAATATTGAGCTATCGCAGTCAGTCTTTGGATGACCACGTGTCTGCTCCCAGTCACGGGTTGATAAATGTACTGCATGGACGGTTGAGTCTCGTCCTAGCTATGTTTATATCCCCACCTAAACTTTGAAAACATAGAGTTGATCGATGAATGGTCGGTTCACATTCATGTTGCTTCTAGCTCATGCCCCCAGGTCTGGGGCATATATACCAATAAGTAGGAAGGTCAGCCATGCCCACTTTAGCATTACTCTCTTTCCTGTTGAATCGGGGATCAGGTCAGTCGATAGGAGATGGGGTCTCGCCTATCTTGGATTCTATCGTGGTTTTTCATTGTAAGAGGAAAACTTCGATGCCTCGTCAATTTTAGGGCGTAATTTAGACACTGGACGGTCATCCACGTCCACATTGGTTCATGTTCTGTAATCAGATCTTGAGGTAAAGTTGGCTACAAATGCAGTCAGGTCATGCCCATCCAGTTTCATACTCCTCCTAATAGATCGAAGGAGGGTGCTGGAGAAATTTTGACCAAGTCTTCATGGTTTACTCTCCTTTCCACACTATGGAGGTTATATTTTTTCAAGGAGCATCGCAGTCACATTCGTATGTGCTTAGTGCGGATTGGTATTGACCCTCGATCTGAGGTATAATATAGTCGGTTGCTCGTAGCTTTGGATGCCGTTTCGATTAGTTCTGTATTGAGGCCTCCATGTAGTCATTGCCTTAAGTTATAAAGAACGTCACGCTAGAGCTATAGTAAGCCGTCGTATTCATCTTTTTAGTGATTTGTACCCCTGCTCCCAGCATTGATTTAGCCAGGCTACTAGTTGGATGGTCGAACTCCATCCTTAGTGGGTTAATAATCCTCCTGTCAATTCCAGGCCGAAGTTTGCGGAATAGAGAATGGTCGGAATCCACTCGTCTATTTATCGATGTTTATACACCACTCTACATTCTGGTGACTTAATATTATTCTCCCCCCGGTTGACTCGCGCTCAATTTGTTTTCCTGCTTCGGTCCACGCTCCGAGGACTTAGAGATTTGTCGAACGGTTTATGTTTTAGTCCACAGTTCGAGACGTAGAGATTTTCGTCAACTCGTTTATACTCCAGTCCGCACTCTGGGAACTTAGAGTAATCTAGTCCGCTTCTGGGATTTAGAGATTTTTCTCAAGTCGTCTATAATCTAGTCCGTGCTCTGGGGACTGAGAGTACGGTAGTCCGCACTCTGGGGGACGTAGAGGTTTTTTAAGCCGTTTATACTTTAGTCTGCACTCAGGGGACTTACAGCACTCTAGTCCGCCCTCTGGGGACGTAGAGGTTCTTAGGTCGTTTATACTCTAGTTCGCACTCTGGGGACTGAGAGTACTCCAGTCCGCACTACGAGGACTTGGAGATTTTGAGTCGTTTATACTCTTGTCCGCACTCTGGGGACTGAGAGTACTCCAGTCCGCACTCCGAGGACTTGGAGATTTTGGTCGTTTATACTCTGGTCTGCACTCTGGGGACTCAGAGTACTCCTGTCCACACTCTGTGGACTTAGGGATTTAAGTCGTTTACACTCTGGTCCACACTCTAGGGACTCAGAGTACTCCAGTCCACACTCCGGGGACTTGGAGATTTAAGTCATTTATACTCTGGTCCACACTCTGGGGACTTAGAGTACTCTAGTCCGCACTCCGGGAACTTGGAGGTTTGAGTCGTTTATACTCGAGTCCGCACTCTGGGGGCTTAGAGTACTCTAGTCCGTGCTCTGGGGACTTGGAGGTTTAAGTCATTTATACTCGAGTCCGCACTCTGGGGACTTAGAGTACTCCAGTCCACGCTCTGGGGACTTGGAGGTTTAAGTCGTTTATACTCGAGTCCGCACTCTGGAGACTTAGACTACTCCAGTCCGCACTCTGGGGACTTGGAGGTTTAAGTCGTTTATACTCGAGTCCACACTCTGGGGACTTAGAGTACTCCAGTCGTTTATACTCGAGTCCGCACTCTGCGTACTTAGAGTACTCCAGTCCGCGCTCTAGGGACTTGGAGGTTTAAATCGTTTATACTCGAGTCTGCGCTCTGGGAATTAAGGTACTCCAGTCCGCGCTTTAGGGACTTGGAGGTTCAAGTCGTTTATACTCGAGTCCGCACTCTGGGAACTTAGAGTACTCCAGTCCGCACTCCGGAGACTTGGAGGTTTGAGTCATTTATACTCGAGTCCGCACTCTAGGGACTTAGAGTACTCCAGTCCGCACTCCGGTGACTTGGATGTTTGAGTCGTTTATACTCGAGTCCGCACTCTGGGGACTTAGAGTACTCCAGTCCATGCGCTGGGGACTTGGAGTTTCAAGTTGTTTATACTCGATTCCGCACTCTGTGGACTTAGAGTACTCCAGTCCGCACTCTGGGGACTTGGAGGTTTAAGTCGTTTATACTCGAGTCCGCACTCTGGGGACTTAGAGGTTTTTATTGAGAGTAGCCGTATTTCCACCCTTTAATTTATATTTCATCTACCGTATCGAGGATAATGTTGTTGAAAGAACAATCGAACCACGTTTGTTCATGGGATGGGATTCTGCCCCTAGCATGAGGGACGAAACTTGAAAAATGGACGATCGATTCTCGTCCGCTTGGTGATTATAGCTCTTCCAATCAAGTCAAGGAAGGAGGTATATGACAGATGGTTGGATTACATCATTATTGTGTTAGATAGCCAAATCTCATACAATTTTCTCCGTATCTCTTTCTAGAAAATAAAGATAATAGATTGCTGAGTAGACAAAATAAGTTGCATATGTTCCAAGGTGCAGTCGTGCCTATGTATTGAGAGTGATGGTTAATGAGTAGGCAGTCCACCACAACTACTTCAAGTTGGGCTTTCGAATAACCTTTTGTGTTCAAGGTAGGATTTGATGTGTAGATGATCAAATCACGTCCACTCTAGACAGATCCTAGCGTCACTAAACTTCAGGAGAGGCATCTGTATTTTGTCGAACTTTGTTCTATGACTTGATTCGAGTGGACGATCGGGCCCTACTCATTCCAAGCCTTGTTCAGGTCTCCAAGTCAAATGTGTAGGTCGATGAATGGATGGTTGGTCATGTTGATTTTGTATTGGGCTCAGATCGTGATGAACTTTTCAATATCTAGTCCATTGCCCTAAATCAAAGGCATATGGTTGATGATGAGCGATTGAATTATGCTCGTCAAGATGTAACTCCACACGTCCGGTCATCGTCTGCGTAGATTGGTTGGCAACCAAATCCGAGTACGTGGTCACCTGCATCGTTTTGAAAGTAGTTTAGTTCAAGCTAGTCGTAGTTCATAGAACAATTAAAATAGAAATAGATTTGAAAATAATTCAAAGAAGATTAGGATAAATCTCATTGATAAGTGAAGCAACATCGTGTGCTCGCTATTCGACTTCGCCCCTGGCTCCTTTCAAAGGGATGTCGGCCGTCAGCAGTCCAATTGATAATCATAGCCCTTTATTAATAGGCATCGAATATTCGTTGCCCGCCATTCTACAGGACTTGTACATACTATTGAAGCTTTCCTTTCCAGATCAGCTTTTCGATCACACCTCGGAGGTGTTTGTAATCGCCCGTGTTAGATCGGCCAAGAGTGGCTCGGTCAAGTTGGATCGGCCAAGGTGGATCGGCCAAGGTTGTTCGGCCAAGGTGGATCGGCCAAGGTGGATTGGCCAAGGTTGTTCGGCCAAGGTGGATCGGCCAAGGTTGCTTGGCCAAGGTAGGTCGGCCAAGATGGATCGGCCAAGAGTGGCTCGGCCAAGGCGGATCGGCATACACTTTTTCTGTAGCGGTCAGCATAGACCTTTTCTGGAGCGATTGGCACATGCCTTTCTAAAGCGGTCGGCATAGACTTTTACTGAAGCGGTCGACATATGCCTTTTCTAGGGCGATTGGCATACGCCTTTTCTGGGGCGGTCGGCTGAATTGCCTTCAGAGGAGGGTCGGCCTTCATTCAACTAGAGTACAAACTTCAACATCCAATCACCAAATCTTGTATACATCAGTGAATCAATCTACGGCTATCAGCTTCCTTTAGATTACTTACAAATGTGAGTAGAAAAGGAAGTTTTCTAGTAGACAACTGGATCTATCTCATGAATATGGAAATCCACTAGTAGACGATGAGATCCAATCAAGCTGAGAATTCAATTCTCAGTGAAAGCACCAAAATGTTAGTACCAAAATTGGTCACTAACACCCTTGAGTAGAGTTATGTAGAGGGATTAAAGAAGAGAGTAAATTAGAACAGAAGAATAGTGTAATTCAATGTCAAAAGAACAACAAAAACGAGAACACCAGATTTATAGTGGTTCGGCATAATTGCCTACGTCCACTTTGAGTTTAATCTTTATTGCTTTCTCAATTACTTGAATACAGATACAATCCGTAAATCAATTACTTGAATAAAAGTTTGAATTAATAAGAGGAGAGTATAGAAAATGGCAGAGTCTCTCCAGTGTTCCCGGAAAAAGGTCCTTTTTTAGTGTGCCCCTGCCCTTCTATTTATAGACGAAGATGGGTTGGACTTCCTTCACGGGCTCAAGGCCAAGGTGACTTGGCCCATATAGGGCGATCTCAAGCTAGTTGGTCTATTCTTGCCGTACCGTACCTAAATGCCAAAACATGTCTACTGCATCAAAGCTGTATATCCTCAGGCTCTTCTTGGTCAGAATCTTGTCTAGTGCTAACGATAATTTCTTCAACTGTCGTCTTGTAGCCGGGCCAAGGTGTTGGTTAACAAAATGTTTCACTTTTTTCATATAAGTTATTTTCTTAATCCCATCATTCAATATTGGGATGCAACAAATGATTGAGAAGTATTAAATGGATTTAATAACGTCATTGAAAGAATGATGTCGGATATTGTAACACAAATTAAAATTGGAAAAGAGGTAAAACTAACATATATTAACTCTGATAAACATTTAACATTTAAGATATGTTAAATATTTGACTTACAAATCAATAGGTAGAAAGATATAGAATAAAAATTTATGCATTTGGTTCTACAAAAGCATACGCGGCCGTGAAGACATGTTACCCCGATTAATGGTGGTCAATATTTGGAAGAGATGATGCTCCAAATTTAACACATTTAGCAATGCACATTTTAAGCCAAACAGTTTCATCTTCGAATTGCAAAAGAAACTGGACTATATTTTCAATTATCCATACAAAATTATGAAATAGAATAAAAATGAAAAATCTAAAAAAATTGATATATGTGCATTACAACATGAGATAAGAGAAAATAATTCAATACGCCACGATACTGAAAATCAGTTGATCGATCTGAAATGTATATTCCATGAAAAAGATCCATTAGCAAAATGAACAACTAAGTTAAACCACCTTTATTGGATAACGACCCTTGGATGATCAATACATTGAATGATGCAATCGCTGTTGTTGATGGTATACCTGCACGACAAACAAAGAGTCAAGGCAAAGAAAATAGTAGTAGCTCGTCAAACCTGGTAATGCTGGTGGAAGTGATGTTGGTTTAACACGTAATTATGTTATTGATTCTAGTGATGGTGGTGAATTATATAGACCAACTCAAACATATTCAAGAAGAAGAGGTGCAAGCAGCAATCCTAACCAAAGAGATAGTAATGTAAATGTTGAATACGGAAATCAACATGATTACGAGCACCACAATCCACATACTTCAATAGATCTACCAACCTATAGGCATTCTACTTCTGACTATACAGGTGGTAACTCATATTATGGAACAAACGGAACATATAATGATATCTCGAGTGATCAAAATAGTCAAGCTACGTATACAACACAAAATGATGAACCACGGTCTTTTGATAATATAATGGCAACATTTATGGGTCCCGAACAAATGCAATATGGCTGTCCATCGTATTATAAAAAACAAGATGATGAAGAAAATTATGAAAACAATCCATATGTAGCTCCTAGAAATAGTTATAGATGTAGTAGTGTTGTATGTAGCATTATTATTTTGTCATATACTATATTTATATATAACATTGCATCATTTATCGTTACTTTTTTTTATTAAAAATACAGAAATCTAATATCAGGACCGAAACCGAAATAAGAACTGAAACAAGAGAATTTTTTGAAATTGACTTAAACCAACAAAATTTCAAATGATCGAAACCGAGTTCTCGAACCTTGATATATGTACAATGTTCTAACACAAACAGAAAAAATCATACCTGTCAATTCTGATCATCGATTTTGGATCCACCTGATGAGAGAAATGTTTCATGCTCCTACACATATGCAGCAAGGCCCTCATCCAACTTGGCCAGCTCCGCTGTCCGAGTCCTGTCTCCTTCCTCCAGCTCAACAATCCTAGCTCTCAACTCTTAAATCTTCGCGTTATCCTGGGCTTTTTTGTAGTCACTTTGTCTACATCTAGCCTGTAACATTAATTAACAATATGAGTTTTATATAGTACGATTAATAAAATCAATATGTTATACATTATTCAAAAATATAAAATAAATAAACATTACCTCTTGATTTCCAAAACCATAACGCATATTCCATGATAGCGGCTTCATGACTGCGTCAAAGATATGGTCCTCATCATCAGTAGTCAGCTCTTCCCATCTCGATCCCTCAAGCACTTTCTCCCGTTCTCCCATGAATTTTCCTACGATTCCAAATAAAATTTCAATTAAAATTCATACTTCAATTATTTATAACTTATTTTGTAAAATGATTATTAATAACTTATAATTTAAAATATGCTTACCATGGTCCGTTGTGATTTCGAGTCATGTCATGTGTATGTTATATGCCATCTTCATTTTCATGCTCGATGGCATAAATATGAGAAAACACATCTATGTACGAAACGGGTTGACCACGCACTCTTTCCTGCAATAACTATTATGTATTGTTATTATATATATAATAATACAATGCAATAACTATTTATAATCGTAATTAATAAATTTACCAGCTCTTGACAGTTAGTTGGAATGATTTCGAACCCCATGATGTGTGCCTGAATTTTTATTTCTATTTGAAGAGTTCCTCTGCGACCCTGCGTGTGAATTTAAAATGAACATTATATTTGACATTTGTAAATTAATACAAATTATTATACTAATTCTACTAAATTTTTAATAAATATACAAGACTATTAAACTTACCTTTGCTTTGTCGCTATCCCATAAAGCAACCTAAGCTCGCCAGATGCTTCCACCTATCCACTTAGGCTTTTCCCCCTCTTTTTATGCTCTACATCATATCACGGTAGTTTTTCTGCATTTTATTCATCCAATAATTTCTTCAAAGGAGAAGGCTAGGTTCCTGTAACTCTGTCGCCCTCTGCACGTTGAAAAAAAAAATAAGTTTTACATTTATACTGAGTTAACAAATTGTAAAATGATTATATATAAAATGAAATACAAATTTACACTTGCGATGAAATCCTACCATATATACACTTTGATGTGAAGTAGAGTACTATCCCACCTAGGCTAGCACCCAGTCATTCTGCTCTTAAAAGTAGCCTTGGAAATATCCAAAATAACCTATGAGGGCTCCAGCTCAAAGCCTCTGTATTAATTATGATATGGACCTTTAATAAATCATTAATAATATATCATAGAAAAAAATATTTATGATGTTGCAATAAATTTGATACTTACCCACTCGCTTTAACCATTAATGTTACTATGGGATGCTCTGTCTGCTGTGATGGGCTACCGCCATCGCCTCCCCCGTTGGTCCCTCTTTGACTAGAAGAGGGGGAACTTGATGACTATGAAGATCTTCAATGACGAAACATAATATCTGTCATAGACATTTCATTTTATTAAGCAAGAATATATCATTTAACTATAGGAAAACATATCATTTTTTTAAGAAAAATATTATTAATGATCAAATAAATTACCTTCTATCAAAATGCACATTAATAATCAGTCTTCATCATTTTCTGATTCAGACCCGGTCTCGTACTCTATATCATTTCCTCTGTAGTATCAAATGCTTCGACTAAACATTTGATTCATCATTTAGAGTCCCAAAATCAGTATGATCGTCGGTTATTATTATTATTATTTCATTATTTTGCTGGAGATCTACCTGATAAGCTTGTTCGTTTGGAATATTCTTTTCATCAGTCGTAAATCTTTCCTTTGGTTTATAAACCACCGACCAATTTGCTTTATCTTTTTTTAAAGATGGATTTAGAGCATAATAAACTTGTAGAGCTTGTTTGGCTAGTACAAAAGGATCATACTAATGTAATACGAGTTATGTTTTATTTCATTAAGATTATGATCTTTGTGTACGCTGATTCCAAAACTTGGAACATTCATGAACTAGTTGCATTTAAATAAAAAACTTTCTTTATAGGTCATATGAAATATGTTAATTCCAAAACCTATGTTAACACACAACAAAAATCATTTATATGATTATCTGAATCATCACTGCCTTTAACAAATACACTGCTATTATTAGTTAATTTTTCAGCACCATATTCTTTGGTGTTGAATTTAAATCTATTAACCAAGAATATTGGATATATATTGACATTTCTTTGTGGTCCGAACGCAAGATGTTTCAATCTTTCGTCGACTACATAATATCGCGAATCATAAATGTACTTTGAAAATCAATCAATGAATTCTTTACTTAGGTCGCCACATGGATGCTGTGATTCGTAAATACTGCAGATATATTTAATAAATTGCATTATAATCTATAAGTATAATTGAAATAAATATGAATTTGGAAATTCATATATCTTGAATTATTATTTAATATTACCTAACAAATGGTGCAACTTTAGCAAAATTAAGAAGAATATATATGTGTGCTACATGGTAATCTATATCATCTATCTATAGTTCCATACATTTTTTAACAGGCGGCCATTTTGTCTAAAAATAGATAACATTCCTTCAAAAGAATCTTGTTCAACGTTTTCATCATTATGTTGAACAGTTTCATACATAAGTTCACACGATCACTGAAATAATGAGAGAGAAAAAATAAATCTTCTTCTTTGATATATAATTTGCAAATTGAACCTTCAACTCATGCTTTTTGTCAAAAAAATTCTTCATATAATTTAAGTACTATTAAAAAATTATTTCAAATTAAATTTTACTTATGTAATCAAATTAGTATTTAACATACTTAATATTATTACCTCTCAAATGGATACATCCATCCATATTGTATAGAACCTTGATGATGTGTTTCAGATGGAAGATGAACAGATAAATGCTACATTATATTGAAGAAACATGGAGGGAATATTTGCTCTCGTTTCCAAAGTTGTGTAGGGATATCTACTTCAAGTCTAAGTAGATGTTCAACTTTTAACGTAGTCGAACGAAGATCTTTATAAAACGAATAAGTTCCATCGTAACCATCCAAACTTCTATGGGTAACGCTTCTTTGAAAAAGACAGGTAATAAATATTCCATCAGTGCATGGCAATCATAACTTTTCATCCACTCAGTTTACTATTTTTAAAGTCAACACATCTACGAAGATTAGAAGAAATTCCATCAAAAGATCTTAATCCTTCCAATCATTTTAATACAAATATTACTTGGTTATTGTCTAACTCACAGTATGCATTGGTTTTTTTAGTGTCATTTGGCTTGATATAAAGCTCGAGATGCTTACATAATTCTACTATATCATGTCTTTATTTCAAATCGTCCTTAGTCCTCCCCTTAACATTCAAAATTGTATTAAACACATTATCAAAGATGATTTTCTCATCATGCTTCATGTCAATATTCCGGCAAAGTAAGAGATCTTTTTAATAAGGTAACTCCAAAATATACTTTGTTTGCACCAATTATGAATCGTCGATTTACCCAGAATTTCAATTTGTGCTCCAATTTCATGTATCTTTGGATGTTCCTTTACAAGTTCATATATTTCTTGGTTGCACAGTCTCCGCTCTATTAGCTGTAAAAAAAAATTATTTCTTTTAAAAGTATAATTAACATGTAGAAAACACCAACAATAATTAAACCATGAAATTTTCTTCCCATGTAGTAAAGAAAATGCTCGTGTTTTTTCCATGCAATAAGGACAAGCTATAGAACTGAGCATACTCCAACCTGAAAGCATTGCATACGCTAGAAAATCACTAATAGTCCGTAATAAAGAAGCAGACATAAGAAAATTCATTTTTTTTCAAATGTCGCATGTTTCAATTCCTTCATACCATAATGTTTTTAACTTTTCAATCAATGGTCGTAAATAAGCATCGATTCATTGTGTCAGATCATCAGGGCAAGGGATGGTAATAGTGAGAAACATATATGGAGTTTTTGTACACAATCCATGGAGGTAAATTATAAGGTGTAATGATAATAGAAAAAAATGAATATTTTAGAACCAAATTGAGAGAATGACGAAAATCCATCCGTACACAAACCAAATCTAACATTACGGCTCTCTACTAAAAAAGTGAAATAGGTCTTATCAAAATGTTTTTGTGCTGCACCATCAATTGGGTGTGTTAAGGTACCTTCTTCTTGTGTTGTCACACTGTGTCGTCTTATATGAGGTACGGTTGCAGAAGATGTATATAACCTTTAAATTCTAGGAATGATAGGTAAGTAATGCATTCTTTTGTATGGAACTTCCTTTCTCTTCTTTTTTCTTGGTATGTATCTTTCATCGTTACATATTCTACACTTCCTATGATTGATGTCCTCTTTTCTAAACAACATGCAACCATTTAAACATGTACCTATCTTTTGGTATGGCAAAACGAAAGCTGGCATTAGAGTTTTCACTTCATAATAATTTTCAAAAATTAAATTATTGGGTAGCATATGTCGTTTTGCAGCTTGTACAACAACTATAAATGCAGCATCTTTGAAGTTGAATTTAGATTTCATAGGAATGCATTTTGCTGTTACTAATAATTAGATACCGCTTTTACAACCATCTTAAAGGTGTTTCTTAGCAGCATCTAATAAATCGTAGATTCTATTGCTCTAATATTTGGTTCTTCTTTGACATTTACATTGTCATCATCAACTTCAACCGTAGCGAACATTGATGGTGCTGCATCTTCAATCAGATCTTCTATAGGATTCGCCGTAACATTGTCATTACCCACCTCCTCTGTGACACTACAGGATCAGGTGCAGTAAATTCTCTATGATGGTCCCACACGAAAATAATCTGGCATGAAATTGTTTGACACAAATGGAATTTAACCATATTCGGTTTCAAATATTTCAAATGTATGTAGTTACTACGTAGGCAACGAATTTCTTCGTTGTTTCCATTATTACTTGAAGAAAATTCAATAAATACGTGACTCCATTAGAAAAATGTTCCTTTATTGAGCCTCTTATTCCCTTTTGTTGATACATCTAGCTCCTTCGATCAACAAAATAATTTACCGTTTTTTCCTATTTCAAAAAATATGATAGAAATTCAAAAGGTTATTGATTATTTTATGCATTGACATTTAATTTTTCAATTCAGTTGTACATTTTAATGTTTTATCAATTACATAATATTTTATCATTATGCACTAATTTGTTTATATTTTAATGTTTTATTATATATATAATATTTGGTTATTTAACTTTTTTTATAAAATCGTATATATTTTCAACTTTAACAAATTATAAATATAATATTATATTTTCACTTTATTGTTTTCAACATTGATGGTTGGTCATCCTACTTTCCATTACAAACACAATAATAATTACATTTCGTAAATCATTTTATTTAAATAATTCAATAAAATTTCGACAGCGCTTCTCATTTGTTCCTTGTATTGTACATAAATGCATGTACACAAGGAGAGGAAATGATTTACAAAATGTAAATACTTTATTATGTTTGTAACTTGTCCAATACAGGGACGAATTTGGAAAATATTGTATCGAATGAATATTGATGTCCGATTTGTAATAAAAATGAATATCTGTATAACGATTATATACAATACTTGTTACACGGGGCCAAAAACTCTCTAAGAGATTTAAAGAATAAAGTACATTATAAACTAATATTTTTTATATTAGCAATAACACTATTCATTATTTAAAAACTAATGTAAACTTGTTTTTTAACATATTTTAGCTAACACTGATTTCAATTTATAACACAGTAATAAAAAATTAAATTTATACACTAATTTGGTTATATGTATTACCACATACATGTAAACTAAATTTATATATATTATTAAAAAATATACAAACTAATGAAGGGATTATGTAAATAAATTATTTTCGTCGATTCTAGATAATACATACAATAATTAACAATGAATTAAGCTACAATAACACACGAATACACTAATCAACTCAAATTAGCCCAAATTATACATTAATTATCAGATTTAAACAACAATAACCCTAATTAACATTTCATAATCAACCAATACACATAATTATAACCAACCAATGAGCTATTATCAACAAATATACGCACAAAATAACACTAATTTTATCATAATTCGAATCAATTAATTTATGACAAAAATATACCTGATTTTTGATGAATTGAAGAAAACGGTTTGAGATTGCAAATTGATGAAGAATTTTACGACCTGTGGTGGCTAGGGACAAATTTGGTTAGATTTGTGGTTTAGGTTTTGTAACGACACACAAATTTATTAATTTGATAAATTATATTTGTTTTTAAATATTCAAATATAAGCTTTTTAAAACATAGATTATGATATTTTGAACAAAAATGATGGTAATCTTATTTTTGAAAAAGTAATTACAAAAATATGAACTTCGAAGGAATATCGATAAAATGGTAGAAAATTGTTTTATCAATAAACCGCTCTATAATTATCAAAATCATGCATGGAGCTCGATACATGCACTTATTTATCCATTTAAATAAGAATATGAAATAAAATTATTTATTTTATTTTTGAGAAATAAAATGTATTTATGACATCATCAATAAAGGCATCATATTTAATAATTGATTTATGAATTTAAATTGAGATTTAATGATTTAATAATTATTATAATTATTCAAATACTTTTATAAATGATAATATTTCATTTTAATTAGTTATAAAGTGATAATAAATCATTTATAATAGTTTCATGAAGATATTTATATGATTTAATATTAATTTTTGAAAACAATTGTTTAATATTAATTTATATGATTTTACAAATAAAATGTGATTATTTTAATTAATTAAAAATGATGAGAAATTAGTTTCCAAATTTGTTTACATTTATATGTAAATTAATTTATAAGTGAAAATGTGACAGGGAATCGGCTTCTCGAATTTCAATGGTTTGACAAAAGGAAGTTGTTCGAAGTTGTTGCAGCCTTGTTTATATGTCTTGTGCACATATATAACATACACATGCACACTCTAAGATATAGATGAACACATATATACATACAAATATACATATACACTTATATATATTACAAAAAATCTAAGATATTTTTACATAAACTTCATCCTTAAGCAAACCAAAGTCAAACTCTTACACACATCAACACACACACATGGAGGCACAAGAGGAGCTAGCATTGCCGTGCACCTTAATGTGGTGGGGGGTGTGGGCAAGGGCATTTTGCTCTGTGCACATTTGGATATATATTTCCAAATTTTTTCCTATAAATACTCATCTAGTCTTTCATAATTTTAACATTATTATTCATCATCTTCTTCCTCTTTCTCAAGCCATTTTAACGGCTTCTCTACTTAGGAAAGTAATGAAGAAAAATTAGCAAAAAGAAAATAAATTTATATAAGTATATATACATTTTTAATCCACTTCAAAACATGCTCAAATCACTCCTTCTTTCACTCAAAATCCCACGGCCACCATACCACCCAAGGCCGAACCCATCCCTACTTACAAGCTTAGGCCTAGCTCATTCAAAGGTCTAAGGCTTGATTCCATAGGCTTTGATTCGATCGTAGCGAAGCTGAACTTTTGTAAAGTTGAAAACCAATAAAGGTGAAGAACTCTATTTATATTATGATATATTAGATTATAAATGTGTTTGGTTGTGATGATTATGAACCGTGTTGAATATGATAATATGTTTGTTTGGATGTATAAATGATTCACGTTTAATACATGTTGAATATCACAAAGGAAATCACTTTCCTTTAATAAATGGTGTATATGAGATTGTTAAACCTCTTTAAAATGTTTTATAAATGTTTAACAAACACTAAAACCCAATTTGTTGAAGTTTTGACAAGTTATGAAAATTGAGTCAAAAATAGGTGTGTCGTGTAATAGTAGTTCACAATTTCGTGCCGTAGAAAGTTCAATACATCTATACAATGGATTTGGAATCTGAATTCTCTGTAATAAGAATTTTCTAAACTCTTATAATCATAGTTTTCAAATGAAAGAAAATGATCAAGATTTCATTTAGTAGATTTTGTAATATGAGCAAAACGAGTTTTCAAAATAGTCGGGGTTTGGCAGTTCAGAAATCAAAGCGATAAATTCTTTATAAATAATATTTTTAATTCATTAAGAATATGGCATAAATTCTATAAATATTTTAAAATGTTTTAAAGGAGATTTGAGTTATAAAAAAGGATTTCTAAATGACAGAAAAGTTGTTTTGATCAAGCAAGCTTTAAAAAAACTATTCATAGCACTATTATCAAGTGATTTAATCTTAGCTCTAAAAGCCAATGAGTAGACTGGATTTTTCAATTCGTGAGAATTGGATGTAACATGCTTAAACTAAGGAGATGTTTAGGAGCAACCCGTGCCCTGACTAACCTGACCTCTTTTCTATGTGAGGAATAGATAAGGTCGAAGTATCAGAAAAGAGACAAGTATAAAAGATTTAAATTTAATTTAATACAACTTAGATTGTATAATAATAACCTTATTATACTTAGTATTAAATTTTAAGGAGGGAACCCGTACTATCCGTATGAATTTAAAAGGTGATTTCCCCGTTATTCGACGGATAGTAAAGGTTGAATGCAGAAATTGATGTTAATTAGAATTAGTATAATTTCTATCAACCCTTTTTGCTCAATAAGATTTTGCAATGTGATTTATGAGGAATGATTTTAATTTGGTATTTTCAAAATTAAAGAGAGGTTTAACGATTCCGTATATACTGAAAATGAATATGATCTTAAGATTTATATATCTATAGGAGATATTTTACTTTATAAAAGATATTAGTGAATGAAATGATAATCACCATCAAACTTAACATCTTTTCGTCGATAATTGGTTCGAAGTAATCGAAATCATATTTGAGTGATTCTTATCAGCAAACCACTTCGAACCGATTTATGTGTTCGAAGTGAAGACATGGAATGATAATAAATAGAATGAAGGACTGCTTGTCACTGATCCTCGGAGGAAATTTCCCATGTCATGTATATGTGGCAGTGGTATCTTCATTTAATCTTCGATGCATGGGCTACTCGCTACTAATCTTAGGGGTGATTCCCGAGAAGATGTAGTGGGAGAGTTCCTTCAGATTATCCTATTCCTAGACAGCTTATATGGACAAATGTCTGACATTACATTTCTAAAATGCACGTACATTGATCTTCACAAACGTACATCTATTTGGTGGTGTAGGAGGTAACTCTCCTATACTTAACACCCTTCTCTGAGATGTATGAGCTCGGAGGTTGTACATTTGTGGAAATCAATAGTGTGTGATGGAACTGGCAATGTGGCATTCAAGTGAAATGTGTGCTATGAGAATGGTAATCATTACCTCGAGCCTCCTCACCCGGGAATGAAAAAAACAGGGTAAATGCGACATGACTAAGTGGGTCACTCGCATTAGGATATGATCATCACCTTTTCAAATCACCCTCTATGTATCGGGTATGTTGTGTATGCTATGAGTGCTCTCAAATAGGTCGGGAATGATCGAGGTGATGTCATATTTGTTACCATCTTTGGTAAAGGTGGGTTGTTTTTGTGTTGGTAGAGATTCGAGCCTCAGGTGCATCTCTCTAGAGATGTACTATCGGAAGGTAGTCCCTTACCTTGTCATTGTGTGGAATCCACTCCAATAAGCGCCTTTACATTTTAGTTGTAAACCTATTATGCTATCGGATTTAACAAATGTAACAATTCCAGCTATGATAAATATGTTACTTGAAAAATGATTTCAAAAGAATGTCATTAAAGGCAATATCTCTTATTTTGCTTAGCAAATGTTTTGGTTATTATAAGGTAAAAACCTATTCTGTGTTTATGTATGGCATGGTCTTACGGGATACCCTTTGTTTTCAAATATCCTTATTTTGAGTTTCTTACACCAGTTCATGACCGACCCAGGTTTTTTTCCTTTAAACTCTGGATGCTCAATTTTTCTGGCAGCCAAGTAGTCAGGTTTAACTTGGATCATTGTGGTTTAACTCAGAGCATTGTAATGGAGCTTGAAGTCTGGAGCTGAAGATGTTCTTGCATATAGTTCTCCATTTCTTTTCCACTGCATTAGTTTACTGATTGTATTCAGCATTTATAAGGACAGAGATTTATAACCATCCAGCTTGATTTATAAGATAGACTCTGGTAAATGTACTTAAAATTTTCGCTGTCACATTTGTTATTAGAGCTTAGGTCAATCGAACACTTGAGCCTGATAGGGGTAAAGCCTCATCAGAGATAGGGTTAGTAATACCCTAGCATGAGTAACTCATTAGAGATAAGGTAAATAACACCCTAGAATGAGCTGAGCGTATTATATAAGAGTGTGTATTTGTTAATGATATATGTGTGTGTGTGTGTGTATTTGAAAAATATCAGAAAGTGAAATAATTTTACCTTGGATTATACTTTGAATATAAATATCATTCAAATGATATAGTTATTTGATTCAGTTATTATTATTGGTTGTTGAACTTGAAAGTTTAAATATGAACAATTCGTGAATTTAGTTTCAAATTTTGAAAATGTAACATTCGATAAATAATAAGGTTTTTTAAGATAAAAGGAATTTATCTAAGATAAATAAACTTTATGAATGTGTTTTATATAAGTAATTTTTTAAATTGGATTTATAAAATGTGTTTTATAAAAGGATTTTGAAGGATTTAAATCCCAATAATTTTAAAAAGAATCTTAGGATTGACTAGTTTGAGTGGCTCAAAAGTAACTAAAAAATAGGAATGGGATGTGTTTGAATGATAAAAACTCTCTTAAGTATTACTCTTCTTGTTAAGGGAATATACGACACTATTGGTAGTGCCTAGCTCCTTGGTATCGTTTTTGAGTTACTCGATATATAATTTTGTAATAAATTAGTTAGTAGTTGTTAATATGATTCATTAATGGAAAACTAGTTGGTGGTTGTTAATGTTTATCAAAGTATATTGCCTTAATTGATAAGCATGGGTATGCTTTGATCCTTAAAATAAGTGGTTAAAGTTATTAATGGATAAGTAAATTGTTTTGGGGTTGGTAGTAAACAATGTTTTAACAACATTGTCTTTGAACCCTTGAATTTGCATTTTGGAAGAAATCTTATAAATATATTTAGATCCTTAATAATGGAATTTTAACGATAGAAACAATTATTGGAATCTTTTATAAAAAATATAGAAAATGTTATCAAAGAAAAGGAGTTCATTATAATAATGTTTTGATTGTAATTATTTTCTTCTCTTTGATTATATTTTAAAATTAAGTAAAATTTGTTAAGAATTTTTTTTGTGAGTATACTTATAACATTTGAATAAGTTTTTAGTATTGAAATGGGTATAAATGAATATATATGTATATAAATAAAAGGAGTATTAATTAATATAGTAAGTTTGACTATAAAAGAAGTTTTATTAGATACAAAGGTGTTTGCATTTAATATTGGTTAAAGAGAGTATATTATGATATAAGGTGTTTATTATAATTTTAGAAATAAAAGATAGTTTATCAGTTTAATGAATTATTCTAAAAATGGGTTTTTCTAGAAACTACTATGATATGTTTATAGAAAAATATATTTACAAATAGATTTTGAAACATCTGTTAAGGAAATGTATTATAATTAAAGATGTTTATCATAATTTTAATGGAAAAAATATTTTATCTTTTGGTATAAAATGTTTCTTTAAGAAGAAATATTTGGAAATAAATTTTTAAAATGATTATCTTTATAAAAATGTTTGAATAAAGGATAATAGTTTAATGAGATAGTAAAGGATAATAAGTATGTATGAGGTACATGGATTATTTCATTGCACGACCTGATCTTAGATTCGAGTGCAGAACTTTGAAGTGTTTACACCAGTCCGAAAAAAGATTTGTCACTTGATTTCTACCGACGAACATTGATGAGGGTTTTTGGTTGGATACTTGAGTTTTCTATTGCAGTTGAGAGCTATGCAAGGAAAACCAAAATTTTGATCGAAAAGCCTATTCGGAGTCCGCACTAGAGGATTGGGGGATTGATACTAGTTTGGAAATAAAGTTGTGAATTCGAATAGTAGGTCAAATCAGATATTATGTATGGATGATCTATATACATCGTATGGATGTAAGTTTTAAAAATAATATTTTGGGCAAATACCTATGGGTTTTGCGTTGTAAGTTTGATGACGAAATTCTTATAAGGGGAAATATGTAACGACACACAAATTTATCAGTTTGATGAATAATATTTATTTTAAAATATTCAAATATAAGATTTATAAAACATATATTATGATGTTTTGAAAAAGAATGGCGGTAATCTTATTTTAGAATAAGTATTTACAAAATATAAACTTTAAAGGAATATCGATAAAACCGTCGAAAATCATTTTATTAATAAATAACTCTATAATTATCAGAAGGCGTGCACGCAGCTAGATACATAAACTTATTTATCCATTTAAACAAGAATATGAAATTAAATTATTTATTTTATTTTTGGAAAATAAAATGTATTTATGACATCATCATTAATAGCATCATATTTAATAATTGATTTATGAATTTAAATTGAATTTAACGATTTAATAATTATTATAAATTTTCAAATAGTTGTTTTAAATGATAATAAATCATTTTAATTAGTTATGAAGTGATAATAAATCATTTATAATAGTTTTATAAAGATATATACTTGATTTGAAAATATAAGAAAATTCGTATCGCTTTATCGATATAACAACACTTTTTGTAAACAATGGTTTAATATTAATTTATATGGTTTTAGAAATCAAATGTGATAATTTTAATTAGTTAAAAATGATAAGAAATTAGTTTTTTCAATTTCTTTTACATTTATGTGTAAATTAATTTATAAGTTAAAATGCGACCGATAATCGGCTTCTCGATTTTCAACAGCTTGACAAATGGAAGTTGTTCAAAGTTGTTGCAACCATTTTTATATGTCTCGTGCACATATATAACATAGGCATGCACACCCTAACATGTACTTGAAGATATATATATATATATATACACACACACATACAAATATACATATACACTTGTGTGTGTGTATATATATATATATATATACACACACACATTACAAAAATTCTAAGATATGTTTACATAAACTTCATCCTTAAGCAAACCAAAGTCAAACTCTTACACACATCAACTCACACACATGGAGGCACAAGGGGGTGGCATTACCGTGCGCCTTGAGGTGATGGGTGGTGTAGGCAAGGGCATTTTGGTCCATGCACATTTGGATATTTGTTTTCAAAATTTTTCCTATAAATACCCGTCCATTCTTTCATAATTTTAACACTTTTATTCATCTTCTTCTTCCACTTTTTCAAGCTGTTTTAATGGCTTCTCTACTTAGAAAAATTATGAAGAAAAATTAACAAAAAGAAAATAAATTTACATAAGTATATATACATTAACAATCCACTTCAAAACAAGCTCAAATCACTCCTTCATCCACTCAAAAATCCTCGGCCACCACCTCCTACCACCCAAAGTAGAGTCCATCCCCACTTGCAAGTTTAGGCCAAGCCTATTTTGTTACACCTCGTAATTTTACATTAGTTATTTAATTACTTAGTTAGTTCATTAATTATGCTCCGAAAATGGAATTTGTGCAAACAATAAAATTTGACTATGAAACATGCATTATTGCATTCATGGTGAAATTCTGAGCAACTTTCATGTTTGGAGTTTTGCGATCGGAGTCCAAATGAAGAAATTACGGACGAAAAACGAGTTGGAAACTAAAATAAATAAATAAGAAGAAATTAACATTTTTATACTAATTACCTAGATCGACGAGCCATTCTATTATTAGGGACGGTTAGCCCCTAGTGGTCGACCGGTCACCCAAGGGCGGTCGACCAGTGGCTACCTGGCGGCTCTCATAAATGTAGGCCGCAACGACCCAGCCTAGTGCATATAATATTCAGACCTAGCATTCCCTTCTCTTCTCATATTTTTATAGAGGCAGTAGCAAAGTTCTGACATTTCTTCTTTTCCACTTTCTTTCTAAATTATAAAGATAAGGTTTTTGCATCTATATTCATACAAATCAAAGAAGATTAGAAATATAATAAAAAGGAGAAGAGAATAAACCATACGAGTATTTGAGGTAATTTATATATTCATATATATATATATATATATATATATCTATTTTCTCTCCTAATATCAAATCTCTTCTCAGATCTGTAATTCAAATTTATGCATTTACCCTTTTATACACATCTCTTGGATTATAATAGATTTCGAGATGAATCAAAGGTTCTACTTTAGATCTGGAGATTTGGATCGCTTTTAAAAGATGAGTGGGAATTTTTATAGATTGTTATAATATTTAAATTATCCCATTGGTGTTTTTTTGATTTTTATGCCTAATTGGATAATTGTATATGAGTTGTAGGAAATGGATTGAATACGATCTAAATATAATAAATATCGCCTACATATTCTTATTTATGAATTGATTTAGCATTGTGCACAACCGATCTGGAAATCAGTCCCAAAGGTAATGGAATTTATTCCAGATCTGAAAGAGGTTGTATAATAATGTTATTAATTCGGATTATTATCCTAATCTTGTTAGAATATAAATTTTTATATATATGGAATAGTTGGGATTTAGATCCGTTTAATATTTTCAAATTAGTTTGATTTCTTTTCCTTTTAGAAAGATAAAACGTTTGGTCTAACGATGAATAAATGCAAATAGAAGGGAAAGAGACGTGTAAAGTATGAATTCATTGTAGTTTACACTGTTTATTCCACTGATAAAAAGAAATGATTATTCCTTGTAATTTCAAACGTGCAAACTTTTATATTTTAAAATTAAATCTTTTGTTTCGGATTAATATTGAAATTATAGCGAATAATCTTTTTAGATACTATTCCAACAATTTAACATGGAAAAATATATTCTAGTGAAGATATATAACTATAACATATTTAATAAAAGTAGATATTTCTATGTAATTACTGCACTTATAATAATTAAATAAAAAGCTAATAACGACGCTCGCACGTAGTATTATCGTTTAGGATAATTAACTAATGAGAGAAGAATTTAAAAGGTTGTAACACTAATAAATGGTAATAAATATAGGAGTTGCAATAAATTGATAGTGTGAATGGATTAATGGGACCGATAAAAATGGAATAGATATAAAAGGTTACAACTCTGAAATTAGTATTCATACATAAGTACCTTAGGAAATATCTGTTAGGATTTTATGGACAAATCGACATTTATGAACATTTAATGAGGATTTATCGGTAGATAAACATTTAAGGTAAATCTTATTGCCTTAAATAAAAAGGGAATTAGTAAGCTAAGTCCAAGGTCAATGTAAGATGGTATAAATAAAGATTTAGTATTATTAACTACATTTAGTAGATTAGTGATGCGAGGTCAGTAGAGTCGACGAAGACTGCCATTCACTTCGAGATTACCACTAGTCGGGTGTACTTACTACTGATGTGAGATATCACTAATTGTAGGACCAGTGATGGCGTGAGTGATTGGGTATGCTAACTTAATTAGAAAGTAATAAATGGTCTAGATTTGGAATTAGGAGCAGTGAGGGATATCTCCATAGGGGTTTGCTTCTGGTTTGAGGTCTTAAGTGGCTGAAGGGTATGCCTCTCTCCTAAATGGAAGTATTAAGTAACCTAGTGAGATTCCAAATAAATAAATAAAGGATGTCTCTAAAAAGGATTTACTTCAGTGTTGAGATCTTAAGTGGCTAAAGGGTCCACTTTCCTACCGAAAGAAGTAACCTAATGATATGATATATTTATAATTAAAGAGTGAGAGTGGATATCTCAAGAAGGGTTCGCTTCAGATTTTGGATCTTAAGTGACAATAAAGTCCTCCTTTTTCCTTTAATAGAAGTATTATGTAACACAATAAGATTTCCAAGCAATGACAGCTTGATAGTATCTTTGGGGAGCATGTTTTTGGAAGTAGGTCTTAAATGACGAGGTCTACCTATTTTCCACTGGGAAGTATTAAGTGGCGTGGGTGTAGTCTCCTACATTGCTAAAGCCATATAATAATAGTACCATTTAGGAGAACGCCATGATGATAGGTCTTAAATGATGGGGTCTACCTTAGTTAACGTCTTAAATGACTAAAGTCTGCTTATTTTCTAATAAAATGGTATCAAGTGGCTTAGGTACTGTTTATTACATAACTACGATTTTATCAGCGATAGATGCGGTAATAGTTGGACGTTAAATGTAAAAAGCCTTAAATAGTTGTAAGAGGTCTTGTAGCTAGGACCCACCGACTATTGACAACATTAATACGAAACCACCTTAGGAATAGATAATAATTGAAAGGGTCTACCTCAATTAAGGTCGTAAATAATAAAGTCTACCTATTTCTCTTTTAAATGTATTATAGAAGCCCGCTTCATATTTAGAAGTACTAAGTGGCTAATGGATTTGGAAGTATTGGGTGGTTGATATGGCTTCATTAGTATTTCATACTTTGAAAAGGGGTAAGTAAGTAATCATGTTTGAAATACAAGTTTAGATTATAATTGCTAACCTTAATGGACATAACAATTAAATGGAAACCTATCTCTATAAGTTTATGTTATGGATTGTTATATTTTTTCCAGTCGCCGAAACATTATTCTAACCCTCTTCTCATTACAACCCATAGAATGAATTTATAGGAACATGTCATTAGAGGTAGATGTGTTTTGTTGGTGGAAAGTCTTTTTTCTCTCGTGTTCGATGCTGATGTGACAATCTGCTATCCAAGGAATACCCTTAGTTCCAAGGTAGTAGTCATAGTCAGTATTCTTATCTTCTCATTGTTTCCATTGTGAGTTTGGATTTTTATCAATATCTAATAATGCTCACACTTATATGCTGTTACCAGATCCCATGATCTGTGCTTTGATGGACTTGGGTTTCATTTTTTCTCGAAATTTAAGCCTATTACAGTGCGGTTTGTTACACTTGGCATCAGAGCACTAGGTTAGTAGATCACATGAATTAGGATAAACTGAGAGAACATATTCGTACTTTCCTATCTAGTAATATTATATTTCTGCGCTAGATTCCAGGAGTTCCAACTATAGAAGTAGTTGTAGTTCCAGTCTGAAGGAATTGGCAAAGCAAACATGAGCTAGAAACATCTTACAGCTAAGATTTTCACGTTGTTTTCAAAGTACCGCATGGATTATTGGCGATGCATAAAGCGCTGTTGATTATGTAACGACCCTGAATTTCCGACCCAATTTAAAATTTTGAATCAATTATTTTAGTATAAAATTTGAAATTTATATACATTCTCAGTTAACATGCAAACTTCGAATATAAAATGCGTCTATTTAGTTATGGATACAGGAAAAGTTTCATGGCAAAATATCGAAGTAAAATTTGATCACATTTTATTGCATATCGGTCCATTTTAAAGTGCGTAATTTTTATCTTTCGAATCTTGATATTTTTATACAGTAAGGTTATAGGAAATATTTGATTGAGACGTCGCATTCTGTTTCGTCTAATTTCGTTGTCGTCCGCTTTAATTAAATTGTTTTATCAAATGAATAATTTAATCGACATAAAATTTTGAGTTTTGATAGAACTATCGTATCATCAATATCTGTGTACCGTTGTAACCGCCTCGTCGCGCCAATCAGAATGGTATATTCATTTGTACAAATCAAAGTTCGGCGTAAATCGTCTCACTAATTTAATCATTCCAAAAGGACCAGTTAAATGAATATTCATTCCATTTTCTGCCCACTCCAATTCACCTGATTGTACCCATTTATTTCTGAATTAAAACAAAGTCTATTTCAGCCCAAATTTGTCAGCCCATTTGCATTCAAAATCTTTGGCTAAATTTAATCGATGATAGTGGTTGGTAAGCTGATTTAATGGGCATAAAAAATGTAATAACATCTAAATCAGGGCATGGGAAATATACAACACCTCGTTACTCACCACAATTGAAAATCTCTGTCCATTGGTTCCATTCACCCCTTCGAATCCCGGCCTTTACATAAATCAATCCGTCTGCATCTATACTTTCGTTTGCATCACATTTCCAATGAGGTAAAGAAACATACTTCTCTGACACCTCTCTTTCTCTCTCTCTCTCTCTCTTTTTCTCTTTGTATTTTCTTGCTTTTCCTCTGTCGTATTTCAAGGAAAATTTTTAAACCTCCTCACCACATCCTCCCACTTCGTCTGCGCCATCTCCACCCCCGCGTCGCCATCCACCTCGACCGCGACCGCGTCACCACCCCCCTCTTTGCCATTTCCGCCACCTTGCCCCTCATTCTCGCCTCTGCCACCATGCCTCACCGTGTCGTTCGCCCTTCCCCTCGCCTACGCCGCCCACCCCACCGAGCCACCGCATACCCCACCGCGTGTTCCCCTACCCCTTGACTTCGCCCTCCAGCTACCGAAGCCCATCACCTGAGACCGAACCCACTCCAGATCCAAATCCAAACCACCACTCCTCCCTGCCTCTTCCTCCCGACTGACTGCGCCACCATCCCCTGCTGCCCTGTCGACGCCATCAAACCCGAAGACACCCCAGTGCCCAGCCGAGCCTGTGCTCCCTGTTCCATGCCCGAGAATGTTTTGCAAAATGCATGTATACATATAGGTCATATATATATACACATATTTTTGAAACAGTTTTCTACTTTGTTTAAAAAAAGAAATGTTTTACTGTTGCTTTCATAAAACCCTATATCTCTACTGTTGCATATATATACAGTTGTGTATATATGTTTGTAGTATGTTGTAAAGGGTAGTAACAATTTTATTCTTCTCTGATTTTGTACAGCAACTATCTGAAGCTTTCCACCTTGCAGCAGCACTCTCTCTTAGCTTCTTTTCTCTTTCTTTATTGATTGGTAATTATGTGTAGATATATACGATTATATTTACATATATATACAAATGTTATATTGGCAGTTGACGCGATATTATTTTTCTGTCAATGGTTGCAGCTTGTTTGATTGTTCGTGTTTGTGTTGCGTTCGAGTCAAGTCTTTCGTGCCTCTTTGTGCTTCTTCGTTCATTCTCTTTAACCACTAAAGGTGAATAAATTTCATGACTTATATTATTATACAATGATAGTCAAGTTTGGTTGATGATGTTGATGATTGTTGATGTTAATATTGAATGTTAATTTTTAATACATGAAGTGACAAGTAATGTACACTTGAACTGGACGTATGGTAGTGAACATTTAAAATTTGACATGTATATACTTGATTTGATCAAATTAAAATTTTCATGGTATAATCTTTGAAATGTCTAATTTAGTCGACAAGTAGAAAATATAGTTAGCGACACTTTGAAATAATGTAAACCAAATTTCATATCATGTAAATTATGATGAAGTATGGACTTGAATTAAGTAGATAACAAGTGTAGAATCGCATGAAATAGTAGCGTGATTTACATGGAACAATCTTTAATCTACATGTAATGATAGTGTAGATTCTAGAAATAATTGTATTACTTTACATGAAATAATAATGTAAAATTTATACGATTATTTTGGGATTATTTAAATTAATTATTGTGTTGTTGTTGATGGCTGTTATTACTTGTTTATTTACTTTGACATCATCCCAGTTATCACTCTGCAAGTTCCATTTACCATGTCTCTGATTTTAAATTGAAATGTAATCGGGTTGAAATGATAAATACCCAAATAAATCACTTGTCCTAAGATAGAGAACTAAATAAGAAACCCGATTGGTTTAACGATTTGATTTGATTTGAAAAAAATAAAGATTTGAATTAAAAAGAAATGAAGGGATTTAATTAAACTTGGAAGTTTAAATTCTAGTGAAATTTAAAGGTTAAATATTTGATAAATTGAAACAAATGTTAACAACTGTTTGACGAAAGTTATGTTGTTTAAATTTAATAAATTGTTGAATTAAGTTTTGTAAACTTATTTAATAACGAAACAAATTTGAAACTTGTTCACGTAAGAAATTTAATTTGTGACTATTTAATTAAATGAGTAAATAAGTGAAATTAAATTTCTTTATTAAGAAACAAAAATTGATTTATTAAATGAATTGGATATAACTTTGATTTAAGAATTTAATTTGGTGAATTTAATTTAATTCAACTTATGAGTTTGGATTGAAATTTAGGTCAACTTAAGTGAATGATTTAATCAATTAGAAATTAAATCGAATTTGATTTGAATGTTAAATTAACTTAATTTAAATGATTATTGAATAGAAACCGTATATGAATTTAAATCAATATTTGGATTGTTTTAAAAATTGAATTGAAATATGAAACCAAGTAGAAATTAGAAATTGGAAATTAGAAACTTTTGAAACTTAAATTATGGAAATTGATATAGAAAGTCAAATGGAATATTGACTTTTGAATTCTAAGTGAAATTGATTTTGGTTTTGAAAGTTATTAAATGACCAATCGGTGTAATAATTATGCAGTTATTAAAGAGTCTGGGATCGGTTAGGGACATACTCTCTGTCTAAACCGAATACCACTTTAATAGCTATTGTACATGGAGTATGATCCAGAATGAAGTGGTTGGAATGATGTACGTTGATGATTGAAGAAAGAGAACGATAATGGATGACCTTGACACTTGTTTCAAATTGGAAATGACTTAAACAGGAGCCATGCTGGGCCAATGAGATTAGCTACCTCCAGCGAACACACTTCGTAAACTACTCATTACTTATTTTTGATTGGTGCGCACCCTTGAATTTGGAGTGTTGTTTCGCAGTGTTGCAATCGTTGCGGCGATGCGTTCTCACCAGTCCGGATCAGGCAAACGGTAGTTTCACTACCTTGGGTATTGCCTCATATGCCTTGTCATACTTGTATCCCTGTGCGCGACCACTACAATTTGTTTTGTATTATACCTATGGAGCACTCTCTGACATCCCACTAGTTTACGGTGGAGTTTACAGTGTTGTATAGACTATGATGCTATAAAAATGCGTTAAGGGGAATAATGGCAATGCCTTAACGCTATTTTGATACTTCATATTATTGTTAGATATTATCTACTTAGCGTACACTACTATATATAGATAGTTTAATGGATCTTGAAAGATGTTCATTCCATTCATCTTTGAGTTATTATTATTTCAAAATTTGTGCCATATTATCTTGTATAAGAATATATGTCCTGACTCGAGTGTTTGTTGGTGCTTATGCTCGGGTCAGTCTGAGGATTCCTATTGCCATGCTGTTTGGGAGTTGAAGACTTTGAAGACTGTCATTTGTCTTTATCAGTATTGCTCTATTCTATTATGATACTTGTATCGGACATCTATGTATTTCTATTTCACCATTTGCTTGAGACATTGTTGTATTTATTTAGTAGCTTCATGAACTACTATTATGACCTTGTTGTAATTCTGCTGCGTTATTCTGTTATGTTGTATCTGTCTGTGATTCTGTGATGATTCTCCTTTATATACATATAACCCATTAATGATTCGTGTTTTGTACTATTTAAGTTGACATATGTAGATCATTGTCAATTTAAATGGTCCAAATATACGAGTTATTACAGATTAAGAGCATGAGTACGACATATGGATGAATCCCGAAGACTAGAGGTGTTTGACTTGACGATTGAGATTCTAGTTACCCTTTGATTTTGGATTTTGAGTTCCATTAGGAGACATACAATTATTCCATATGGATGGGAAATTAGATTATGTATGGTGCAATTATTCGAAAGCAGGTTTTGCTAGGGTGCATTAGTTGATCACCTCTTTGATGACAAACCGGATTTTTATTTGGATAATTAGTATCGATTTATTAGTCTAACACATATGGGAGAATTTTTTTTAAAGTATATTTTGAAAATGCCTTAGAATTTTGAAAAATGGTTTCCAAAGGATTTCTTTTCCCAAGAACTTATTTTGAAAATTTTGTTTTGGGAAATTTTTTGAAATTTTAATTTTCAAAGAAACACGTATACCACTAGATTGGCCGTAACAATAAAATTTTGGTTTATAAAAGATTAATTCTTAAAATCCTTAAATATTTAAATGTATATACTAGTAAAGGCTTGATATTGATTTTTGGCAAGAAAGTAGTTTTCCAATTTGAGAAATTTGTATTTTAAAATGTTTTTGGAAACCCTGAAATATTCATATATATATATATATATATATATATATATATATATATATAAGTTTGACTTTTAAGGGAAGTTTTGGTATGAAATGGTTTCTATTACATAGAAACAAGTACAAAGGAGCGTATACTAAGCTCAGTGATCTTTCGGTTTATAAAATAGAGGGTTTTTGTATTTTCTCTCTTTAAGGTATAAACAAAATATGAATGATATTCAATTTTATTTGGGTATGTGCTTTGAAGTGTTGTTAAGCCCACCAACTATTGGAAGAAATATTTCCAAGCGATGTAGGGATGAAATAGTAGCTGGAATATTTTTGGGTTTTTGGAAGTGTTGTTGGTCGTAACAATGTTGCTAAGGCTATCACAATCTTACCAAGAAAGGATCTACACAGTAAGGTGGATACCGTCATGTGGAAGGTAGAAATTTTATAGATAGGTTAAGCGGAAGATGGTGTATGGAACGGGCATTAGAATACTAATTAAATTAACCGGCCCTATAGTGTCTAGGTTCAGGCTGCGTCCAAATCTGGGCTTGTGGTCGACCAAGCGATCGACCATAGTGGTCGATCGGTTGACCTAATAACGGTCAACTGCTAGGTGGACTTGGGCCAAACCCGAACCTGGAATGCGGCTATAAGTCTCGTCTAAGTTGCATCCAAACCGTCAACCGTGGCACCCCTCACCTCTTCCTCCTCTTCAATTTTTTTAACCGAACCCAATTCCACCTCCTCCTTCCTCAGCTTGACAAAAGCTTCTCTCCTCCACTGACCGACGCCAAAATCCTTGCGCATCGGATCTTACCCCACCATCACTTTGGATCTAAACCCTTTCTCTCTTTTCTAGCCGCCCCTCAGCCCATGGCGCCATCACGCACCGGCGGCTCTTCCTCTTGTCACCCTGGCCTCACTTTACGAGAAGCCACTTGGCTTGACCGGAGCGATCGAAAGATGCCACCGATCTTGGAATGGCAGACTTTGATTTCCTTTATGGAAGACCTGTGAAGTTCGGAGATTTCACCGCTCTTTGACTTGAAGAGCTTTTCGTCGCGGTAGTATTTGCACCGATCCTCCATTTTGAGACTTATAAGCAGGAATATTACCCGCGCTGCTTCCATCCTTTCGATGCACAGATGGCGCAAAATTACGATGATGGCAACAACTACATTGAGCCCGAGGTGAAGGGACCTCGGATTGAGATGTCATATGATGATATCGCTGGAATTTTGGAGATATCTACGGTAGGCACAAAGTTGGACGACATAGAGATGGCTGATCCTAAGATTCTACAACAGATATCTTCTGGGAATGTGGTTGACTGGATGACCGACAATTTACGACCGGTGGCCCATCTCATCATGCACATCATTCAACACAACATCGTTCTAAAGACGGAGAGCCTTGAACAGATCTACACCTCGGTGTGAAAGGCTGCATGTGTTATAATTGGCGGCGTAGCTGCTAATCGGGCTCGTGTTTTGATGCTCTATATAGCCGATCAGGGAGTTGGTACCCCAAGTCTCACTTTCCATATTGCCACTTGCTCACTCGAGTGTTTAGGCATTATGGGGTAAATTTGAACGGAGAGCTAGCAGTGAGGAAGGTCACTCATGCCATCGACCGAACCATCATTAAGAGGATGAAAATTCCTTTGCCACCTGCAACACCACTTGTACCACCACCAGAGTCGTAGCACTAGTGGAAGGGGATAGCATAGGACACCGAGGGATACATAAGTCCTGAGATTGTTGTAATCTGTCAAGTTCAGGAAGAGCTCTGAGTGATTAGGACGGAGCAGTAGCGTCAAAGGCATGATATTGGATGCATAACCGCCATGTTACGACCATTCCGCGGTCGCGGCAATGGCTCGAACTCCAGCTACGGAGCAAGACCTTCTCATAGTTATTTGGCGGTGGTTTATTTAGGAATGTTGTATCCTTTTATTTCCAGCATTTATTCTTTTCTTTTAGGTTATTGGGTTGTAAAACTATTAGTTGTCTCTTATAAAAGGCACGCATGATATTATGAGTTTCTATTTATTTTCTATGTTATTGTTTATAGGTATATGAACCGCTCATATGTATACACATAGTAGGGAAACAACATAAATATGGAAATCTCATAATGACACTTAACTAACAATAAGTGCGATATAAGACTGGAAATTTGGAATAGTAGGAAATTTTAGCGAAGGTCATGACAAAGTTGTTTCGATATCGCGGGTCATTACTCATATTCCTTAAAAGCAAAAAAAAAATTGTATAGTAGATGTGTTGACATTTTAAAATAAAAAGTCAAATTTTTAGGTAAAGGTTATTTGTAGAATTTGAAATTTGGTTTATGCACTAAGTGTATAACCGACTTTCAATTACACTGAAAGTGTAGCTTGATTTACCAAAATTTTTAAGAAGGAAAATACTTCGAAAAAAATTTCCTCTTGATTTGAAAAGTTTACTTTAAGAAAAGTTGTGTTTTATTTATTTTTGGCTCTTAAATTAGTTTTAGAGTTTTGTTCAAAATTTTATTTCAAGGGAAAATATGCATTTAAATATTTTGGGATTTTATTTTACAAATAACATACAAATTTGAAAAGTGAGAAAGATTTTTATGAAAACTTTGATTTTTAAGGCGACATGTTAGGTGTAGGGAAGGCAAATAGAGTTAAAATTTGCGAATTTAGAGATGCATTAGAGCGACGATGCGATAAATGCAATCGATAACAAGGGAAAAGCTATTCTAGCCTTTGAATTTCTATTTTCATACCTTGTCAACGACGCAAGCAAGTCTATTTTTAAACCTACTTGTGTTTTAGAGCTTGAAATAAGCCTCCTTATGCGTGGAAAATTTGGAGTAAATTTGGAGCAGCGAACAAATTTCCACTGTACTACGGGAATATGAAGATTATTGTGTGGTAAGGATGTTGAATTCTCTGCCTAAATTCTTTTTTTGACATAGGAGTAAAGTTTAGGAAGCAAGTTTTCAATGCGTTAGATAATTAGATGATAGGAAGTAGATGAAAATTGGTTGCTTCATACATCTATTTGTAAGAGTATGGAGGTTTTCGTTGAAAAGAATTTTCAAAAATCTGCATACATGTAATACTGCCAGTATATATATATATATATATGTTGTTTTCATCATGTCTTCAAAAATGTTTACAAAAAAATGCATTCATATGGGAGGATCCGATTTAGAATCATTCTGCATAAGTATTTTCAGTATGCTGAACTATCTGAACGTTTGACTTGAATACGCTGATTTGAATACGGATTTGAATATGTTGGACTTAGAATATGTTAAAATTGAATATGGACTTGATTATTGAACTTGAATATGTTAGACTTGAACATGGTCTTGAATATCGAACATGAGCATTGAACTTGACTCGAAATATTGGACTTGAACATTGAACTTTGACAACTTCGATTAACGTTTTTCTATTCATTTTTATTTTATTTTTGATTTGGACTATTAGATTGTTTAGAATTGACTTTTACTTAATTATAAATGCTTATATTATATCGTTTAATTACAGTCTCATGCAGGTTATGGAAAATCCAACTGAAATTGGTTGGAATTAGGGTACTACAATCGATGGCAATCTTCGAAAAATATAATATAATTTTTGCAGTGGACTAATAAATGGCGGTGGTGTGACACATTTGAAAAAACATCTGGCAGGAATGGGCGGCGACGTATTAGCATGTTTAATTATTTCTAAAGAAGTTAAACAACTTATACAATCACATATCATTCAAAAGAGAAATGAACGAAACAATGGAAAACTAGACAGGCAAAGCTCACAATAGGAATTAATGAACAGAATGCAACAAGTACCAGACAACGAAAATGAAGATGATGGAGAACTTCAGTGTATTATGCGGTAGAGTAGAGATGCATTTAGAGGCGAAGAGAGGCACAGATCATGTGGTGGTTCAAGTCAAACATTGCACAGATCTCATACTATTGGACAATTGGGTGGTATTTCAAGTAAAACATTGCAAAGATATCATACTTTTTGAAAATCTATCAGAGTAGATGACGATTTTGACACTCATGTTGCTGGACGAATCGACTCATATATGTAAAAATAAGGAGGTAGAACTCTACCTTCTATTTAATCTATAATGAAAGGTTTTAAAGATAACAAAAAACATATAGTCAAGCAATTTCAAAGTTCTTTTTTTCAACCATATTCCATATAATATTGCTAATAATCTATATTATACAACAATGGTTGATGCGATTGCAGAATGCGGTCGTGGAATTGATCCACCAGCTGCATATGAAATATCACACTTGTACCTTGAAATCGAAATAGAGGAAGTTAGACAATATATTAAAATATTACACAATTTTTGAAATGAATATGGTTGCATACCAATGTGTGATGGTTGGAGTATATAGAACCGACGAAAAATAATAATGTTTATCGTGTACTCTACCCATGGAACGGTATTTATCAAACCTATGGATGCCACAGATGAATTCCAAAGTGGAGAATATATTTGTGGATTAACGGATGATGTTGTCGAAACAATCAGCGAAAATAGGATAACGCAGTTGTTACAGATAATGGAGCAAACTACAAAGCCGTCGGTCAATTTTTGATGCAGAAAAGAAGGCATTTATACTAAACACCATATGCGGCACACTTCATTGATTTGATTTTGGAAGGTATTTCTAAAGGGCCAGAGGTAACAGCATTATCATAAATTGTCAATTAATAACAACATTTATATACAATCATGGTTGGCTACTTTCCATCATGAGAAAAGAGACCAACAATAAATAATTGATTAGACCGGCAGTAATGCGGTTTGCAACACATTTCATCAACTAGACTCTATTAATAAACTAAAGGTGACCTGAGAAGGATGATTTCTTCGAGAGAGTGGACATCAAGAGTTCCTAGACTTAATATTAAAGACATAAGAACATCAAATATTGCCTCTACACTAATTTACAACAATGCTTTTTAGACTGGTGTTGTTTCTATCATCTTGTTTTTGAGCCACTGGTGAAGGTTTTATGAATGGTAGATAGTAATGACAAAGCAGATATGGGATATCTTTATGAGGCGATGGATCGAGCAAAAGAATCAGTAAAAAAAACATTGGTGGAAGGCAATACCAAAAAGGTAGGATATAATAGACATAAGATGGGAAAGACAATTACATCGACCTCTTCATGCGGCAGGTAATTTTTTATCTTATCGTCATACAAATAGTGTAAGACATAATATTTCAATAATATGTTACACTTTTACCATATATGTTATTTTCTTAGTCCCATCATTTAATATTAGGATACAACAAATGATGGAGAAGTATTAAATGGATTTAACAACGTTATTGGAAGAATGGTGCTAGATATTGTAACACAAATTGAAATTGAAAAAGAGGTAAAACTAACATATATAATAATTATGATAAACATTTAACATTGAAGATAAATTATATGTTTAATGTAACGACCCACTATTTTGGACCATTCAAATCGACACTAAAACCGTACATGTCCGACTTGAATAATTCAAAATACCGAATTGTTAATTTAATTTGGCAAAACTTAAAATATACAGTAAATAAATCAAACACAGATCACAGCCACAGAGTAATATAATGCAGCGGAATAGAAAAATAGTAGTTCATGAAGCTACTATATACATCAGAGTTTAAAGTAAAATACATCAGAATATCTCGAATACAGTGAAGTCTTCAGTACGAGCCGATGACTTCTCTGAACCAATCAACTAGAAAAACTGAAAACTGAATCGATAGTTGGATCTCCAAATGAAGCTCCAATCTCCAAAGGTGAGTCTCAAATGCTGTATTACTCAGTCTGACCCAAGCGTAAAGCAAAACACAAAACACTCGAGTCAGGATTAACATTCTTATATCAATAAATTCAACTCAAATGAAATATCAACTGAAATACCATATAACTTAAAGGATGTTTGGGATGTCCATCCTCTAAGGGTCCATAGAACTATCTACAGGGTAGAAATATACACTATTACACTGTGGTCATTCACTTAATTTATACTTCAAACCCAAATGTCAATTTCACTTCGAATAATTATATTTTCCCAAAATAGTATTTATATATATTAAATGTTGTATACGGTAAAGCACTTCCAATTTTTCCAACTTAACAAATCATTTCACATCAACCCGACCTTCCCATTCACATTAAATTCAATCTTATTTTATCGATTTAAATTTCCTAAAATAACCACTTCAAATTTATAATCTCAAATTTTGATTTGATATCCCAATTTCCCCTTTTATTTCAATATGTTTCCATACTTTAAGTATTCAACATTTCAACTAAATTTTTCCCAATCTAGTTTCTAAATAAAAATTTCCAATTTAGTCCATCCTCAATTTATATCTAATTCAATTCGTTATCTAAATAACAAATTCAACTATCTTGGTTCCAAATACATATCCAAATTTCTATCCCATATTATTACAATATAGTTCATAGCGTAATATAACAATTTAAATTTAACCGTTTCATATAGATTCTCGATTTTTTTTTTTTACATCATTATTATTTAGTCTTGAACACTCCCTTATTTGATTCAATATCATTTTAGTGACCTCACATTACATTTTACTCAATATTTCTTAAATTTTATTTAATCTGAAATATCTCGTTCGGTAAATTTCAAATTGATTTAAATAAATAAATCCTTATCTAAATACCATAACCCAAATTTATCTCCCAATCTTAATTGTTCAATATTATTGCAAAATTTATCCGAACTAAAACTTACATAAATATTTACCCTAATTTATGTATTTAATCAAATCTTGATTAAACTAGATATAATTAACTCTATATTTATCATTACCCTTTATATATGTATTTAAGAATTTACATTTTATAAGACCATATATTTCTTATCATACGGTCAAGCGTTACGGATATTATCATTTCAATCCGTACACTAAATGTATACGGGTGGATAGCATTTCAACCTATGATCCCAAATTTAATTAAATGGAAACTGCTTGGGTCTATCATTTCAACCCATTTCAATTCAAAACAAACATAACAAAGGGAACTTGCAGAGTGATGACTGGGATGGTGTCAAAGTAAATAAACAAGCAATAACACAATCAATAACAATTCAATAGATTAATCAAATAACCCCGAAATAATCGTATTAATTCGCATTGTTGTTTCTATAATTATTTCTAGAATCTACATTATCATTTCATGTAGATTAAAGATTATTACATTTCAGTTTTTCACTTGTCGTTCCTTTTAAATTTCAGTTTAAAAACTACAACAATTAATCCAAACTACGTTCAAAGATTTAAAGTATAATTTATCAATTTCTACGACAATTAATGGGTCAAATTTAACACATCAAATTTACATATGGTGGGGTCCGTCATATATAATCCGTTTAAAATTTGTAAACTATACTGCCCCAAATTTAACTAGCAAACTAGTTATCCCTTAACAATAGTAATTAACATCCAATCTAAACAACAATCAATCACACAATCAATTATCAACCAATCTGTATTATTATCACATAAATAATTAACCGATAACGGTGTCAGGTGTCATAGGTGAACAGATACAGATAATAGCAGTCATGCAGTAAAACAACTAATCAGCAGCATATTTCAATTGACGTTTCAATTGAAATCAAATTTAATAAATAAAGAACGTTAATCGTGAGTGATTGCTCACCTTTCGAGGCTAGAGAGATAGACAACGAAGCTAGGTTGAGTTACGAATCAAAGCGAAGAAAGATCGGCACGAATCCGACGATCAAAGCTGATAACGAGAAATTGATGAAATCAAATCAGAATTCGGTCGATGATGATAAATTTGAATGAATAGTATATTATATTATTATCTGATTATTTCCTTCCAAAAAATCAATGTTCAAATCGGGACATGCAGTTTAAAATGAATCATATGTACATTTGAACATAAATTTTAAACACATACATTAGAAATCAAACTCTACATTTGTCATATGTACATCTCAAAACCAAATTTTTAAATGAATCATATGCATACTGTAAATAGTATTATATATATATATATATATATATATATAGAGAGAGAGAGAGAGAGAGAGAGAAAATCACATAGTTTTAACCAAATGCAGACAATATAATATATATGAGAACACTAGAGAAAGTGTACATCCAAATATGCTTCAGGCTATATGTACCCAATGTAGACTGTAACCAACAAATCTAGAGTCTATAGACTAATATAAAGCAGTACATCTTAGTTCTTATTTACTAACAGTCAAGTGTCATTGACGATTACTGTGAAATCATAACTCCTACCAGGAAAATGCTAACATCTGCCGTAAGGGCGCGTGTGATTGTTAAAATGTTCAAATAACTTTGCTGAGTCCTACTGTAAAGATAAAATATGTAGTTAGAATGAATATTTGTCCAATATAATTACAATTATTAAGGTGTGGTTAATAGAAGAAAATACCTACTTTACAACAAATTTGGCGTGCCATGAAAGCATGTTTTCATTAGTTCAGAAATGTAATTAAATTTCTTTCAAAGTTAGAACCACTTCTGAAAGATGTGCAGACCCAACTCAATTTAAATTTATACTACACAACCATATCACATACTTGAATAAATTAAAATAGACACCAACTTGAATCCAGTAACTTATATAAAAATAGGCTAAAAAAATATATACAACACAGCAGCTTTATACGACTTTGGAAACATATGTATATTATATATTTACTCTAAATAAACTTACAATTCTATCTTAAAATTCTTTACACACCTTAAAATCAAAGTATATGTATGCCTCACATTCCAAAACCGATACTCAAAAATGTTTAAGATTCAAAGTCGAATACTTACTAAATATGCAATCATACATACCGCAATACTGTAACCAAGGTCAATACATATATAAGCTTATATATCGAAATATATATGATACTTAAATTTTACACAAACATATGCATGCTATAGTATAAACACAAAGACACACGTAACCCATAACTAACAGTACAAAGAAAACTACCACATAAACCATATGAAATTTTTATATTTGAAACAGAATATAAGATATACTATAATAAAATGTAATATAACCAAATATATAATATACCTTATCTTATATGAAGAGAAGCAAAACATCAGCAAGGCACGAGAGAGGAGAGGACATTGGGTCAGGGGCGAGGTCGGCAACGTGGGACCTGGAGCAAGGTGGATCTCGGCCTGGGTTGCTGGGAGAGTCTGCTCACGGTAGTTGGATGGCCAAGGTCTTAGGGAAGAGTGAGGCAGATGCACGGGTGAGAGGGGGTGTAAAATTGGGTTTGGTGACCGGCGAGGCTGGGTGCTGATTCGATATTGGTCGGGAGGAGCTGATGGAAGCGGGCTGAGGAGCGGTCAGAGGGAGGGCGGACCTTGGGTAGAGGCGGAGGAGAGGGTGTGGCGGTGATGGACGTTTTGGTGGAGTGCCATGAGGCGTTGAGGAGGAAGAGGCGGAGGGCTGCCGCGATGCTTGCTGGGTGCTCGAGCGCTGGGAGGAGAGGGGTGTGGTTCGCGGAAGAGGGTCGGGAGGCCGATGTGGTGATGGGATGTGGTGAGGCCGAGCAACATCTGCTGTTTTGTGGGGGAAAGAGTGGTGGCAAAGGATGGAGGGGCTGATGTTAAAGTCTGGAAGGAAAAGAAAAATAAAAAGGAAGAGAAGAGGAGTGGCTTCAGAGAGGACAAGTGAACAGAAATATAAAAGAAAACGGCAAAGCAAAAGATGAGATGGAGGAAAAGGATGGCCGAAAAACTAAAGTAACGTACATTTATTCTCAAGTACGAAAATAAGACGTTTGAAAAGCTAACATAAATTTAGGAATAAAAAGTGCTTCAGTTTGAATTGTGAGAAATAAAAAGGCTAACGGGTATTGAAAACTAAACGGTGGAATATGAAGGAGACGTTGGAAACTAAAAGCTAGGATTCGGTACCGGTACGGTCACCATTTACATGAATTCCGCTGTGTACCGGATCTCAAAACACAAAAATAAATACACCGCTGAGATCAGCACAACGATACGATCAAAACGGTATACAGATACGGATGGTACGACTATCCGATCAAAAGTCGAAAATCGGTACAAAAAAAAATGCTGCTAATTTGCAGAAAATAAGGTAAACGGAGCAGTAGACGTCCGAATTTGGAAAAACAAGGGATGACGTCTCACTCAGAATAGGATTTAGAAATTTTCCATAGAAAAATATCCAGGCCCGAAAATAAATTTATTACCAGCAATTTTTAGCTAGCTTGAATTAAATCGAATTTCACAGCGAAATAGACTTTCATAAATAAATTGAAAAATTGAAGTCTGCTATATTTAAATATACGTATTCTAAATATATAAACATTTTATTTTAAAAATCCAATTATTATAAAATTTTACAATTATTCAATTAAATACGTTATAAAATCAATTAAAAATCTTTAAAATTTTCCGGGTCGTTACATTTAACTTATACAACAATAGGTAGAAAGATTAGAATAAAAATTGATGCATTTGGTTTTGCAAAAGCATGCGCAGTCGTGAAGACATGTTACCCCGTTCAATGGTGGTCAATAATCGGAAGAGACGATTCTCCAAATTTAACACATTTAGCAATGCACATTTTAAGCCAAACAGTTTCATCTTCCAATTGTAAGAGAAACTGGACTACATTTTCAATGATCCATACAAAATTACGAAATAGAATAAAAATGAAAAATCTAGAAAAAATGGTATATGTGCATTGCAACATGAGACTAAGAGAAAACAATTCAAGATGCCGCGATACTAAAAATCAGTTGATCGATTTGGACTATATATTCCATGAAGAAGATCCATTAGTAGAATGGACTATAAAGTTAAACTACCCTTGTTGCACAACGACCCTTGGATGATCAATACACTGAATGATGTGTTGATACCCTAGGTATTGATTTTGATGATGACAACCACATAAATATTAATACTATCGTATCTCCAAGTTATGCAGTGATATCAGATATATTATGGAGACATTTACAAATGTAAACAAGAATATAGTGGAAGCAAATGAATTATAGAAAAAGGTTAATCAGAGCAGTTGAAGAACAAAACCCAAATAGAGAAGAATGCTGAAGGATAAAGGTGTTTGAGGTGATGAGGGGTTGGTTGAACCTTAAAATACCTTGTTAGAGATCTCATGGCAATTATACTTGAAGATCATTAACCATTGAACTCAACCGAATCACAAAAAATCATAAATATAAGGTAATTTGAAATGCTGAAAATTTGCAACACTTATTAGTGTTGCCGTTCATTTTGCAAACACACCGATGTCAACATAGGGGTACTTAGGATGTCGACATGCTAGTCGTTTTTTAGAATTTCAAATTTTAAATGAAGAGACGCTTCCCTCCACCTCTTCATCAAAAGACACGTCTATTCAATCACTACATAAAGGCCTCTAAAAACGAATTTTAACAACAAGAATTCTCCTTTTCTCTTGCTTCTTCTTCTCTAAACATTTGCAAAAGAAATCCATTGCATACTCTTCAAATCTCCTTACAAATCGATACCGTTTCACTCCAATACTTCACCGATTTACAAACCACACAATATCAAAGAGTTGTACTTGAATTCACCTCAATTTCTCTTTGGTTTCATCCTATTCCTCAAAGAATTCGAAGATATATTGACAATGGAGGTCTATAGGATCATTATACCGAATCTGCAAGATCTTTATTGAAGATACGACTACTTGCCATAGTTTGTTGTTGGTGATAAGGAGAAGGTGTTGTTGTAGCCTGTAAAATCAAGAGGGTGTGTCTTGTAGCCTGTGAAACCATGATTGTAGAGGTGTTCTTACCACCCGTGGAATGCAAGCGATTATAGTGGAATTCTGCACGATAGAGTGCAAGACTGGATGTTGTACTGGTTAATCCGAATCAGTATAAAAATACAGGTGTTATTCACATTACCGCATTTTACTTTGTTACTTACTTATTCTCTGATTACTTCTTTCTGTTTGCAATTTGAGTAAATACGGTTTTATATTCATAAGTAAGTAGTTAATACACATTTCACCACTTCTAGTGTCTAAATAGCCTTAAGATCCAACATTATGTTTTAGACGCTCCAGTTTCCAACATGATGCAATTGCTGCTGTCGATGGTATACCTGCACGACAAACAAAGAGTGAAAGTAATGAAAATAGTAGCAGCTCGTCAAATGATGATCATGGTAATGCTGGTGGAAGTAGTGTTGATTTAACAAGTGATATGGTATTGGTTCTAGTGATGGTGGTGAATTATATAGACCAACTCAAACATATTTTAAAAGAAGGGATGCGAGTAGCAATCCTAACCAAAGAAATATTAATGTAAATGTTGAATACGGACATCAACATGATTACGAGCACCACATCCATGTACTTCAACAGATCCACCAACCTATAGGCATTCTACTTCTGATTATATAGGTGGTAACTAATATTATGGAACAAACAAAATATATAATGATATCTCGAGTGATCAAAATAGTCAAGCTACGTATACAATACAAAATGATGAACCATCATTTTTAGATAATATGATGGCGACATTTATGGGTCCAGGACAAATGCAATATGGTTATCCATCATATTATATAACACAAGATGATGAAGAAAATTATGAAAAAAATCCATATGTAGCTCCAAAAAGGAGTTTATGGATGTAGTAGTGTTGTATGTAGCATTATTATTTTGTCGTAATACTATATTGCTATATAAATTCGCATCGTTTATCGTTACTTTTTTATTAAAAATACAGAAATCCAATATCAGGATCGAAACCAAAATAAAAACCAAAACAAGTGAATTTTTTAAAATTGACTTAAACCAACAAAACTTCAAATAATCGAAACTGAGACCAAAACCGAGCTCTCGAACCTTGATATATGTACAATGTTCCAACAAAAGCAGAAAAAATCATACCTGTCAATTCTGATCATCGCTTTAGTATCCACCTGATGGGGGAAATGTGCCATGCTCCTGCATATATGCAGCAAGGCGCTTGTCCAACTTGGCCAACTCCGCATTCTAACTCATGTCTCGTTTCTCCAGCTTAGCAATCCTAGCTCTCAACTCTTAAATCTCCACGTTTTCCTGGTCTATTTTGTAGTCGCTTTGCCTGCGTCTAGCCTGTAACATTAATTAACAAAGTGTATGAGTTTCGTATAATGTGATTAATAAAATCAATATGTTATACATTATTTAGAAATATAAAATAAATAAACATTACCTCTTGATTTTCAAAACCATAATGCATATTATGTGATAGCGGCTTCATGAATACATCAAAGATATGGTCCTCCTCATCAGCATTCAACTCTTCCCATCTCGATCCCTCAACCACTTTCTCCCGTTCTCCCATGAATTTTCCAGCGATTCCAAATAAAATTACAATTAGAATTCATACTTCAATTATTTATAACTTATTATTTAAAGTGATTATTAATAACTTATAATTTAAAATATGCTTACCATGGCCTGTTGTGATTTCGTGTCATGTCATGTGTATGTTATGTGCCATCTTCATTTTTATGCTCGATGGCATGAGTATGAGCAAACATATCTATATACGAAATAGAATGACCATGCACTCTTTCCTGTAATAATTATTATGTATTATTATTATATATATATATATAATTATACAATGTAATAACTATTTATAATCAGAATTAATAAATTTACCAGCTCTTGATAGTAAGTTAGAAGATTTCGAACCCCCACGATGTGTGGCTGGATTTTTATTTCTATTTACAGAGTTCCTCTACGACTATGCGTGTGAATTTAAAATGAACTTTTTGTTCGACATTTGTGAATTGGCACAATTATTATACTAACTCTACTAAATTTTTAATAAATATAAATGGCTAGTAAATTTACATTTGCGTTGTCGCTATCTCATGAAGCAATCCAAGCTTGCCAGATGCTTTCTGTGACGACTCGCAAAACCGTACCCTTTGAATCGACAATAAACCACACATATCCGACCGAAATAGTATAGAATGACAGAAGGTCTAGGAAAAGAAGAGAGAGGGTGAGAAGAAAGAAGAAGAAATAGAAGAAAACAGAAACAACACATAGAATCTCACTATCGCAGCGAAATAACTTATAATAAATAATAACGGATTTTTATACAAAAGAACTTGTTGCTGTTAATATACACACAATGATCAGAGTACAACAATCAACAATCAATCTGGACAGTTATAATAATTTGTCCTCATAAATACTGGATATACAGGATGACTCACACAGCGAAAATAACCAAGTACATATAGAACGCCTAAGAATCCTCCATCTCGTCTTTTAAGCTCCATAGCACCCTAAGCTGAATGTATAATACTTATCTGTCCTGAGAATTTTAATAAAATAACATCCGAGTCAGTCTGGAAAACCAGCGTGAGAAAATACACTCAATTTGAATTATTACTGTTATCAAAATCCTATAAAAAGATATCTCGTAAGACCACACCACACATAAATACGACTGGCTTTTACCTTACGATAACCAAAACATTTTATATCAAATCATCTGATATTATAACAGTGTCTATAGAAAATAAACTAGAAAATAGCTGAATTGCTTACATATCACGTTTCATCATAGTTGGGCATATCTAAACCATACAGCGCTTATTGGAACTGCAGTACATCACGGTGCATCTCTAGATAAAATAACACCGAGGACCTCGCCTAGATACCCTGCCAACACAGGACCGGCCTAACCCATGCAGGATAGTACTGAATATGATCACCCCTCCATCAGTGGGCCCCGAGTATACAAATGAGAGATAATAGCGACTCTAGATAAGGATGATCATACCCTACTTGGGAGCGACCCATTTAGTCCTGCTGCATCTCCCTTGTTTTATTCATTCCTGGTTGACGAGGCTTGAGGCCATGGTTACCTTTCAAGAACATTTACACTTAGAATGCTCATTGCCCTCTGATGAAAATGTGTTGATAGCATTCATCCATACAATTTGTCCTGGGTCTGGACAAACCGAATCTCCAAGAACTCCATCTACATTTGTCTTCATGATACCACAGTTCGTAACGCGCAAATCAGATCGAAGTGGTTTTCGGATAATTAAACATAATCCCGGTCTCTTCGAAACGATCAACGAAATTGGCCAGATTTGGTAGTCGGTTATTTAACTACCGAATTACACACATAAGCAGTCACTGGCCTAATTTTATAAATATTTCAAAACATTCATTTCAAAACTATCTTTAAAAAGATATATATATATATATATATATATATATATATATATATATAACTTTCTTTCAGTATTCCAACATTTGAAAAACAATTTCGAAAACTTATCCATAATAGGATATTTTAAACCATTTCAACACTTAGAAATATTTCCGAATTTAATTTATAACACTTAGCAAAATATTTCTATATAATTCATTTCACACATAAAATATTTCCAAAACCCTCTTTTCAATACTTAGGAAACTATTTATAAACATATTCTCCAAAATCATTTAATATCAACTTAGGAAATATTTCATAACTTATCTCATAAATCTTCGAAATTAATATTAATTCCTTTTATAGTTTTCAAAATCGATTATACTCACTTTTAATCTCGTCTAACCATTTATAACTTCTTTATGAATTCAGATTCATCCTTGAAGTTCTTGTTTCTAACATTTTGAAAATTTCCTTAAGTTTTCAAAATTCCGTTATAAGATTTCTCTTATAAAATCACATCTATTCAATAAAATTTGGTTCCAAATTTCGAGAGTACTTATAAATAAAAATCTAGTCACTTACTTTTAAATTCTTTATATATATATATATTATAATAATATTAATAAGTATTTTTAAAGAATAATAATTTATTTCAAAACACGTTTAAGTAATCAAATCACTTTAAAATAAACCACAATAACTAATTTCCAAATTCATTTTAAAAAATGCTAATCGATTTACAAAAGCTTGTTAAAAGAAAACTTAGGTTTAATTTCAACAAATTTAAACATTTTAAATAACCAACTTCTGAAATATTTTAATCCAAATAATATCTTTCAACTACATGGTTTAATAAATAAAAATCCTTACTTAACTTCTCGATAACAATTTATTTTTAAAATTTAACACAAATTTTTATATATTTATAAATCTCCTTCGATTTATCACAAATCGATTTTCATTTCCAATATTCATATTATTTCCAAGTTCCAAAATAGAATCAACTATTTCTTTCTAACCTGATTTCCATATCTCTTTTTAAATTCACATGGTGAATTTATATTCTCAATTTATCAAACGATAATCATTTTACTTTATTTATTAACATTGTTTATAAATTTTATAAACTCATTTCCAGTTTATAATAGATTTATATCACTAAAATCCAATTATAAATCGCTTTCTATTAAAAATTCTATTCGGAAATCTATTTCTTTAATAATCCTGACTATATTCCAAAACCATTCAAATCCTGATTTCATCTTCCACTTCATATTTAAAGAAATCTCTTTTAATAATCCATCATTTTAAAAAAATACTCAGTTTAAAATTTTCTATTTGAAATTGTTTTATGAAATAGCTAATTAAATAACCAAAATGAAATTATTTATTTCATCAAATCAATTCCTTTTTAAAAACCCCAGAATTCTACATAAATATTTTCATTTCAAAATCGCCTATGAATTTCTTTCTTTAAAATTCAAAAATAATATTTATGGTATTTATAATACTAAAATTAGTGCCAGTGCTACTATGGCATCCAATGAATCACATCATAATCTATAACAGATTATTCAATCACATAATATATCACGATATATGAAAATGAAATCAACCGTTTTGAGGAATCCATTTGGATCCCTCCAATCTGTTTCCCTGCAACCACATATGTTATATAACATAAAAAATAAATCCTACTTCGAGGCGGGATATCGTGGTAATATAAGGTCATTCGCTATTATACAAGGTGCATAGTGTCTCACCCGCTCCATACCCGACTACTAACACACACACACACTACCATAAATAATATAACATCCAACAAATAAATTATGATCAATTCGTCCAATCAACAAATAAAAATAATTTTTTTAACATTATAAATTAAACCAGTAATCCAAGATGAGTGAGATTTACTTACTTTGGTTTTTAATTAGCAAAGCGATCCTAAATTTTAAATTAAATTAAACTACGTTCAGTTTAATCTAAAATCTCAGTTGACTCCAAAAATCTTCGAAATAATATTGTTGCGTAACACTTGTCAATACGAATCCGTTGCGGCTTGTTCCATTTGATTTCGACCTCATATGACGGAGTTACATAATTTATAAATTAATGATTTATATAATAAAATTGATAACATCATTAACGAATTAATTAACATAATTATCTAACCTTAATCATCGTCCCATCGCGCATGACACTCTAGTTGAACACACGACTTCACTCGATCGTCATTGCCCCTCCATGACAACAACGACCATCGCTGCCCCTATCCTCGCACGTCGTCTCCGACCTGGCCACACCTACCTCACGCGTGCGAGAACGTGCCTAGATCCCCTTTTTCTATGACATCGATCACCCACCATTTCATCGCGAATGCCTCCATCACCTCGCGCTCCGCGTAGCCATCGCGCGCGTATCTCTTCCTCCAAACGCGACTTTGCTGCTTCCACTTGCTATTTATTTCGATCGTTTTGTGTGTGTGTGTATTTCTCTGAATCGATTTCATTTATGGAGAAGTGATATGTCGCTTTAAATCTGAAGAGGGAGGTGCATTTTAGATGGTAGAGCAGCCCATGTACGGATTTAGGGTGGTTGGAGATATAGGGTTTGACTTTTAAAATTTTATAATATTATTTAATTTCAAAATATCTCACTTAGCATATCTCGAAATCCCAAACTCCTATTAAGGCATGCCGCCTGGCGTTCCTAATGTTATACCCTATTCCGAACGAAATGAAACAATTTCTGGTACCTAATTCGATCGTATGGAGAAGATAGCTTTTTGAACCCAATTATAATATTAAATTTTCGATATAAATTTCAACGGGTTTTTATCCCGTACGACCAAACGGTAACTCCAAACGCTACGAAATTTGAAATCCAAAAATAATACACTATTATGCATCCAATGGAACTGGTTTTGTTGAATTTCGAGACTGTACCCCGGATCGCTATTTTGACGCATCGATTAAATCGATGATTTTCAAAATCGACGAAATTGCTTGAAATTTCAGTTTTAAAAACTTACTATCTAACATCTAATTCAAATAGAACTTATAACAACATTAGAAATCATTTCAATTCGTATTCAATTCAAATTCAAATTACTCACCGTTTCTTATTACGATAAATCACTATATTGGAAATTTAAACTCCATTTCTAAAATTCAACCAATAATTTCAAAATCAACTTATATTCCAAATTCAATATGTAAAACCATTTAAATATTCAAAATCAAACTATGGAAAATCCGGTCATTCCACTTCCACTCCTCCACTTAGGCTTTTCCCCTCTTTTAATGCTCGACATCGTATCACGGTAGTTTTTCTGCATTTTCTTCATCCAATAATTTCTGCAAAGGAGAAGGCCAAGTTCCTGTAACTTTGTTGCCCTCTTCATGTTGATTTTTTTTTACATATACTTAGTCAACAAATTGTAAAATGATTATATATGAAATGAAATACAAATTTACACTTGCGTCGAAATCCTACCATATACACACTTTGATGTGGGGTAGAGTACTATCCCACCAAGGTCAGCACCCGGTCATTCTACTCTTATAAGCAACCTTGGAAATATCCAAAACAACTTTCAAGGGCTCCAGCTCAAAGCCTTTGTATTAAATATGATATAGACCTTTAATAAATAATTAATAATATATCATACAAAAAATATTTATGATGTTGCAATGAATTTGATGCTTACCAACTCACTTTAACTATTAATGTTACTATAGGATGCTCTGTCTGCTATGATGGGCTATCGCCATCGCCTCCCACATTGGTCCCTCTTTGACTAGAAGAGGGGGAACTTGATGACTGTGAAGATCTTTAACGACGAAACATAATATCTGTTACAGACATTTCATTTTATTAAGCAAGAACATATCATTTAATTATAGGAAAACATATCATTATTTTGACAAAAATATAACATTAATAATAAATTACCTTCTATCAAAATGTACATTAATAATCAGTCTTCATCGTTTTTTGATTCAAATCCGGTCTCGTACTCTATACCATTTTCTCCGTAGTCTCAAATGCTTCTACTAAAACATTTGATTCATCATTTAGAGTCCCAAAATTAGTATGATCGTCAGTTGTTATTATTATTTCATTATTCTGCTTGAGATCTACTTGGTAAGCTTGTTTATTTGGAATATTCTTTCCATCGGTCGTAAATCTTGCCTTTGTTTTAAAAACCGCCGACCAATCTACTTTAACTTTTTTTAAAGATGGATTCAGAGCATAATAAACTTGTAGTGCTTGTTTGCCTAGTACAAAAGTATCATACTAATGGTAATACGAGTTATGTTTTATTTCATTAAGATTATGATCCTTGTGTACGTTGATTCCAGTACTTGTAACATTTCTGAACCAATTGCATCTAAATAAAAAAAACTTTCTTCATAGGTCATGTGAAATATATCAATTCCAAAACCTATGTTAACTGTGACGACCCGGAATTTTTAAGCTTTTAAAATCAGAATATTTAATTGACTTAAATATTCAATGGAATAATTTTAACTCGAATTCCAAATATCACTAATTTATTGTTAATTAAATTATTGAATTTAATAATTTAAAATTGGGTAAAATATGAAATCTGGGATTGTAAGCCTGTTAAAAACAATTTGAAGGCTTGTAAAATTTATATTGATAATACTGAAGATAATAGAAATTGTAAAATTTAAATTTATAGTGGTTTGTTCAGTTTAAAATTTTATTGTTTAAATTAAATTTAAAAATAGCCTTCCGAGGCACAGTCTCGGGATTCGACGAAACCAGTTTCATTGGATCCGTAATATTGTATTATAATCGGATTTCAAATTTCGTAGTGATTGGAGTTGCGGAGTGAGTATACGGTATATAAACGCATGGAAATTTACTGAGACAAAATAAATCTAAATAAATTATATTTACTGTTCTTTAATCCGACAAGAAGTACTACACGCCACCCTCTCTGTCTCCTTCGTACCCTCTTTTTCTTTTCTTCCCCTCTACACAGAAATCGCGGTTCGAAAGAAACAAATTTAATTAAAAATCAATGGCCGAACTAATTTTAGATTCCTCTATTCAAAGCCGTTGCTACTACTTCCCTTCACCCTCAAATCATTTCCCTAAAAAGAAACCAAACGCGAATCCTCTTCTATTTCTTCAAACTGAAAAAAAAAGAATTCACCGCTGCCTTGTGAATTTGCGAACGAAGGAAGCTTATAATCGAATCGAAATCGATTGCGCCCTTCGAATTTTTTTCGTATTAGGGTTCACTCGTGGCATGTGCTCGGCCGTAGCGCCTAGGGTTTAGGGAGGATCGAACCTGAGTTCGATTGCGAGGCGTGCAGATGGGGGTGAAGTCGAGGCACGAGGTAGCGTAGTGATTTGTGATGTGAGGCCGATGCTGTTCGTGGCTAGGTAGGGTTCGAATCATGGGTGAGGTAGCGACGAGACAGTGGGAGGAGAGCGAACGCATAGGGCCGGGAGAGTATGCTTCGAGTTGCTGCCGTTCGGCTAGGGTTTCGATATTGGTTTGGGTCGGGGGATCTTAAGGTATCGATTTCGATTGTTCTTTGGGAAGTAGAGGAGATCCGATCGGATTCAGAAACGGTAAGATAGTTTGCTTTTTATTTTTTCTAATTTAACTTAACCTGAATATGTGTGTGTGTGTGTGTATATATTAGGATAATTTTTATCTCAGTCTAATTTAAACAGAAAGAAATTATATATATGTATATATATTTCAGTGAACCCATTCTGTTCTGGTTTAATAGGTATATAAATTAGAAGGACGTTTTATTTTCCTTCGGGATTAAATTTTATGAAAACAAGAATGTATGTATATATATACACCCATATATAGGATTATGAGATAACGGAAAAATTATATTTTTTTTATAACTTAAGTTTGAAACAGATAAGAATTTTAAATGCCGAAAGAAACTATATAAATTAGATTTTATGGGATGTATATAGATCATTTTTATATGTATATATATATATATATAATTTCAAAATGGAAATTTCTACTTTGAAATAAATCATGGGTTAATTAAATTGTTAAATTGGGAATTAATTGTAAGACTGATTCAGATATTAATAATTAAATTGTATAATGATTATACAAGGTTTAAAAGCAAGGAAACAAGCTGGATTGGAAATGGGATGCTAACAAAATTAAAAGTGAGTTAATCTCACTCAGTTAATTTAAATTTAAATTTAAATGATTAAATTTATATAAATGTTTGAATGAATGAATTGATTGATGCGCTGTATAGTATAGTATATATTTGAAATTGGTATTATATATTGTGCTAACATCTATGGGTGCAGGGAAACAAGTTGGAGGGATCCAACTGGATTCCTCAAATTTATTTAGATTCATTTAATATTCTGTGTTACGATTATCTGATATCCTGTGATGATTTTATTGGTAATTGAAATATTGGACGATATGGTTGAATTGAATATCTCAATGTAATGAGTTATCAAAATCTATAGAATTGGATTTGTGAAAAGAAATAAAAGAATAAAATTTTAAGTAAAATAAATTCTTGGGAATTTGAATAAATTTAATAATGAATTGAAAAATAAAATAAAGTAAAAGCAATTTCAAAATTCTAATAAATATGGAAAAAAAGAGGGAATTTTGAATTGACAGGGAAATAATAAAGTTTAAACTTAAGTGATAGTTTAAAGATTAAAGAAGTCATTTTTTTAAATTAAAGGTTAAATTTAAGCAAAGGATAAGAAGGAATTTCGGAAATTTGAAATTGGTATTTTTGAAAAGGGTTTTAACTCATAATAAAGAAGTAAAAATCTTAAAGTTAATGGAATGTAAAATAAATAAAGTAAGTGAGGGAATTTATTTCAAAGTGAAGTAAATTAGAATTTAATTGTAAATTTTATTTAAGTGTCTGGAATTGAAATTAAAGAAAAGTGAGATTTTGAATTTTATAATCGGGGTTTATAAAGGTGAAGTGGATTTGGAAGTATAAATTCAAGGTGTGAATTTATTAAAGAAATGGTAAGTTTGTTTAAAAAAAGAATTGGAGATTTATTTTTAAAGGATGTGAAAGAGAAGAGTATTTCTCGGGATAGCTAAGTATGGTTTTCAAAGCAATTTTAAATATAAGTAAAGTTTTAACAATGGTTTTAAAAAGCATGTTTAGAAAAATTTATTATCTCTAATGTTTAACTTTTAAAGCTAGTGTTTTCAAATCTATTAATGTAGTAATTATATAAGGAGACTTGGTATTATGTTTTGAAAGAAAAATTAGTTTACATTTATAAAGAGGTTTTCTTTAAAATATTCTTAAAGTATATATATTTTAACAAAATATTAAAGTAGTTTTGATTTTAAAGTTATAAAGTATGTTCTATAATAAAGTGCTTTTAAAATTTATTTTAAAATCTAAAAGTATATTTGAACTTGGTGTCCCAAAGGAAATAAATATCAGGGTAATGTATTCCGTGAGCGGAAACTAGGTTGGAACTTTTTTTAAAAGGATTGAAAATCTGAAATATATCTTGTAAAGGTATGTTGGATAAATAAATAATTTGGAAAATTATTTATTGGTTGATGGTTGTTTGTGAATATTAATTGATAGTTAAATCACCGACTATCAATATTGGACAAATACGTTGATCGTTTCGAAGAGACCGGGATCGAGATTTATTTCTCGAAAACCACTTCGATCCGGTTTGTACGTTTCGTGAAACGTGTTCGGAGTCGAAGATAGAGTAGTGAAGTGCAAGGGCTAGTCGCTACTAATCCTGAGGATATTTTCAAAATGGATGTAGTAGGAATAGTGCCTTCGGTTCCGTTCGAACCCGGGACGGACTTGTATGGATGAATGCTTGCGAAACATCGTCAGGTGGACGATGGGCATTCTAAGGGATATGTTCTATAAAGGTAACGCTTAGCCTCAAGCCTCATCAAATGGGAATGACTGAAAATCAGGGGTTATGCAGCAAGGCTAGGTGGGTAGCACCCAAACAGGGTGAGGTCATTCCAGTCTAGATGTCCCTTTTTATTTCGGCTTAGTGGGCGGTTGCTGATCCCAACTGCGGGGTGATCTCACTCGGGATTATCCAGTAAGGGGTAGTCCCGACCTTGTGTTGCAGTGGAGCGGGCGTACTCCTCGGTACGGTGATCTAGGCCCCGTACTGTGACAGGTGGTACCCCAGTGCCTAGTCATTAGTTGGAAATCCATTCTCCCTACGAGCCTTGTACGAGTTTTGTTTGTATTACCCACTTTGTGGCTAGTAGCTGGAATTTAATAATGTAACAATTTCGGCTATTTTATAAGTATTTGTATATAGACCCTATTATAATATCATAGGATTTCTATAGAATTGTTTTAGCTGTCGTAAGGTAAAAACCCGACATGTTTATTTGTGGCGTGGTCTTACGAGATGCTTTTGTTTTCAAAAAGGATTTTTGAAACTTTAATAATCAATTGAGTATGATTTTCTCACGCTAGTATTCCAGAATGACTCGGGTATTATTTAGCTGTAATGCTCGGGTCAGACCGAGTATTATAGGATACAGGAGATGCTGTGAAGCTCAGGAGACGAGCTGGATGATGATACGTACTCTCATACTTATATATATATATATATATATATATATATTTCCGCTGTGTTGAGTTGTTGTGTATCCATTTGTATGACATTGATGTTGAGCTGTGATTGATGTACTCTGATGATGTAATATATAAACAGAGACATTTGATGTTGAGTAAAGATTATATATTATCTATTATATTTTATTCCGCTGCGATGGTTAGATTCTGATGTTGTTTTCTATTTTCTTCTTTTACCTCTTCTTCTTTAACCCAAATGGTTCGTATTTCTGCGCAACTTGAGTTGATTGTTGTTGGATAGTGTTGACTCAAGGGGTACGGATTTGCAGGCTGTTACAGTTGGTATCAGAGCCAGGTTTGGTGATAACCTTGGCTCTGGTGGGAATTACTCATTTAAAATAGAGTCCGTAGTACTCTATAATGAGTTTGAGGGTATTAATAGATATGAGCGCGTATTTGTTAGTGAATAAATTATTTTAATATTGTGTTAATTGGTTTATAAAGTGGCATATGAACCATCGTCGACACAGTCTGCGCAACTGTGTCGAAGGGGTTTCTAAACACTTGAATAGAACAATTGACACGGTATTGTTTTAAATGTGGGTAAATGAAATATTTTTACTCAAAATATATTTTGATATAAAGAAAAGTTTTTGTAAACTATTTTAGCTAATATATGGTTGCTTGGATGTTAGAAATGATAATATTAAATTATTATCATCATTGTGTAAAAATTTAACTAGAAATTTAAAACATAACTAAAGGTTAAGGGAATAAATTCATTATAAGATGAAATTTATAAATATGAATTATAAATGTAATTTATAAATTGGAATATAATCAAATGAGAATTTGTATGAGAATAAGCTGTGCAAATGAATTATAGTTGAAATTTGAATTTGAAATAGAATTTGAAACTTTAAAACCCCGGGATTTGGAAGTATTTTGAAGATACATACTAGCATTATTGTTTTGGAGATATTTCTGAATGGAAATCAGTTTTAAATGAATTTTGGAAGTGGTATAGCATTGAAATCACTTGGATTATTGGAAAATAATTCTGATAATGACGGCCGCATCATCAGTATTCATTTTCGAATTTCTAGATGATAGATTGCTGCCAAAAATTTGATTTGCTCAGAAGAGCTAGTTGTTTTGAAAATTTTAAAAGAAATATGCTGGGAATAAAGCCAGGATTGGTTAAAATTTTTGAGAAATGAGATTTGGGATGTTGAAGATTTCAAAATGATTTGAAACCAAAGCCGGGAGTTAAAAAAAAAAATCCTGATGAGATAGGTTGAAGCTTATAAATTGTAAGCTTATAAATTGAGAAGAGTTTTAAATCAGGAAGGAAATATAAGCTTTGAATGTTGGAATTCAAATTTAAAGGGAAATAAGAAAATTTAACTGGATTGAAAATTAATTTAAATAGGCTGGGATAATATCCAGTTGTATTCGAATTAAGTTGAAATTAAATTGAGTTAAATAAAACCGAGTTAAAATAAAATTGAGTTGGAATAAGAATTCAATTGAATTATTGAATGAAATTAGATTCTTACTTGAATTAATGGAAAATGAGTTGGATAAGGATTGCATTGAAATAAATAAATCAGAATAACTTATAAGAGGAATTAAAAATCCATAGGAATAAAAATATGCTTGGTTTATAAATAAGCATAAGGCTTGAGTTAAAAATAAAAGAATAATATATTCAAGCCTATGAGGAATGGAATTGTGTAAATAATAAGTTGTGACTTATTAAATTTGAAAAGTGAGATACAAAACTCCAAAATAAATATTATTGATGAATTGGAGAATAAAATAAAAATCAAAACTTGAATTATAAAATAAATTTGAACTTAAGAAAATTAAATGGAGTGATATTTGGAATTGAAATTCAAGTGTTGGATTATAAATAAGGGAAGAACTAATTGATAATAAATTAGTTAATGAAATGTGTAAATGGAGTTCAATGTAGTCAAATAGAAGCTGAATTGTAAGCTAATAATGAAGATTGAAATAGAATCAAGTTAAATTGAAAAGAGAACTTGTTTGCAAAATGAGAATGATCTTAAGTATGAAATTTGAATAAATTGAAGTAAATTGACTTAAGCCAAATGAATGGAGAAGAGTTGAATTGAATTCAACTTAAACAAAGTTTAATAATATTGGATTGGTTTGAAATCAAATGAAATAAATTTTAATCGAAATAAAATTCGGTGAGTTACAGGTAATATTTAATGGAATGAAAATTATTAAATAAATATTGTAAACCATTCAAATTATTAAGGGATTGAAATAACTTGAAACAATAAAGAGAATAGAATGTTTCAAGTTTTCTAGAATGGTTTAAGTGAATGTGGATAAACTAATTATATTGAATAAATAAAGGGATGAGATAAATAAGAATCAAATGGAAGTGAACTTAAGTTTGAAGTGAAATAAATTGAGTAAATTAACTTAAGTTAAGAATAATTAGAAGCTCGACTAAGAGTAAAATTGGAAGACCTTTAAATTGAAGATTAGTTTGAATTAATTCGGGAATGGTTAGTAATGTGTAAGCTTGGAATGGGTTGAACTAAATAAATGGTCGTGAATGAATTAAAATAAAAAGAAAATTTAATTGGTATTGAAGATGAACCTAAATTGTTAATGGTTTTGAATGAACTAGTTTGGTTAGTAAAATGAAATGCAAGTGAATGGATTTAAATCTGAAATGCAATGAAAATGAGAATATATGGATTGTGAATAAATTGAAAATGGAATAGAATTAGGTATAAATTGAGTTGAAATCAATTTAAATTTGTTATAAACATAAATACTTATTTATTCACATAAATCTCGTCAAATTGCATAGAATAAATTGTCATTGGACGTAAGTGGAAGTAATTAAAATTCTATGAATTGATAGAAGTAAAATGAATTGATTTTGAGAATAGTTGAACTAAATATGAGTTCAGTTTGCTTAAAAATAAATTAAATGTAACCGATTGAGTTTTAAACCATTTAAATTGATGAAGTTGTATACGAATTGATTGAAAACCATTCAAATTAAATGAAAATGGTTTACGAATTAATTGAAACAGTTGAATTAGCATGGAAATTATATAAATTGCTTACGGAAAAATGTTTGGTGTGAATTTCTTTTAGAATTCATGTGTTTAACTATTGCAACTAAGTGAAATATTGTTAAACTTCATATATTTGGCACTTACATGTTTAAATCGAGTAAGTACAGGTACCTGGGAGCCGTGTGGCTGGATTTGGTTATGCTATTTGCTAAAAATAATAAGCTACTTGCTTAAAATGCTAAATAAGGTACGCCTACGCAATACAAATAGGAAATATGAATTGTTTTTCTGTTTTCCGACCGTGTGGGTCGATGTATATATATTTATATCTCTTGGAAAATTGCAAAAGCTCCTCCGTACAAAGGAGGCTCTGCCAAAAAAATTCGAAAATTTTGGGAGTTAGAAATTTTTTGAATCTTTTGAAAATTTTCACTAACGACAAATGATTTAATTTGTTAAGCAAATAAAATTAAAACTAGATATTGAAATCTAATTCAAATGTGAGTGTAGGATAAGGTGAAATTGAAGGAATTAAAGAAAGCGAAGTTTGCAAATAAACTTTTATTTGAGATTTTAATTAATTAGTAAGTGAAACTAATTCGATATTCAAAGTGGAAGTCAAATTGAATTTAAATGGAATTGTAAGGACAAAGCGAATGGTAATGAATATAAACTTCAATGATAAAGTGAAAATGAATGTAAAAAGTATGTAAAATATTTATATTGAACTTAAAAAAAATGAAAAATGAAACTCTTAAGTAAATGTGGTGTTGAGGAAATTATTCCAAGTGAATAATTGAATGAAAATTTAACTGAAGTTGCGACAAGGGAAGTGAGAGTAAGTGTATAACAATCAAAATAAATATGAATAAAAAGGAAGTTGATATAATTGATAATCAATTGGAATGTATACGTAGGATGTACGTATATTATTTTATTCGCATAGCTATTTGATCCAGATTCGAGCACAGAATTTCGAGATGGTAATATCGATCCGAGTTAGGATTTTTCACTCGATTTTCGACGGCGAGCCTGGATATGGAATTTTGATTGGTTCTGGAAATTCTCTATCATAGTTATGACTATGCAAGGAGAATGACGGTTTCTAATCAAGAAAACAGATCTGAGTCTGCACTAGGAAGTCGGGTGAACGATACTAGTTCGGAAGTGAGATTGTGTGATCGAGTAAGCGATCGGATTTGGTATTGCGAGGGGTGATATAGGTACATCGTACGGGCTTAAGTAAAGCAAACATTGAAATTTTGGAAAGAAGTCAAATAAAAGTTTTTGAATGTTGTGATTGGATATTATTGCTAAACAGGTTATGCAGGTATGAAAGGGGAAATGAAATTGGTTTTGATTTCTGATAATAAATTAGGATTGCTCGACGAAAAGGTATGTATTCAAATTTTCGTATGGAATTTGATTGGGTTTTTGGATCTAGCTACTTGGCTTTTTGTTTTCTTTTTGGATTTGGGAGGCTGTAGAGCCATTTTTGTAGCAGTACCGAGCTAGCCGCGTAAAGGAGACGCTGGCGAAATTTTTCAAAAATTTAGGGAGTTAGAAAAATTTTGAGAAAATTCAGATAATTTCAAATTTGACTTAAAATTTAAATTTGAATGATTGAGTAAGTAATATTGCTTGAAACTATGGGAAAGTTAGGGAAGTTATTAAGTATGGTAATGTGTCTTTATAAACGATAATTGGTAGGATGTTGAGTTGTTTGGTTTTGGGGATAAATAAAAGGGTATTGGACCATTTTTCCTAACTAGTAATTTCGGGGACGAAATTCTTTAAGGGGGAAGGAATGTGACGACCCGAAATTTTTAAGCTTTTAAAATCAAAATATTCAATTGACTTAAATATTCAATGGAATAATTTTAACTCGAATTCCAAATATCACTAATTTATTGTTAATTAAATTATTGAATTTAATAATTTAAAATTGGGTAAAATATGAAATCTGGGATTGTAAGCCTGTTAAAAACAATTTGAAGGCTTGTAAAATTTATATTGATAATACTGAAGATAATAGAAATTGTAAAATTTAAATTTATAGTGGTTTGTTCAGTTTAAAATTTTATTGTTTAAATTAAATTTAAAAATAGCCTTCCGAGGCACAGTCTCGGGATTCGACGAAACCAGTTTCATTGGATCCGTAATATTGTATTATTATCGGATTTCAAATTTCGTAGTGATTGGAGTTGCGGAGTGAGCATACGGTATATAAACGCATGGAAATTTACTGAGGCAAAATAAATCTAAATAAATTATATTTACTGTTCTTTAATCCGACAAGAAGTACTACACGCCACCCTCTCTGTCTCCTTCGTACCCTCTTTTCCTTTTCTTCCCCTCTACACAGAAATCGCGGTTCGAAAGAAAAATTTTTAATTAAAAATCAATGGCCGAACTAATTTCAGATTCCTCTATTCAAAGCCGTTGCTACTACTTCCCTTCACCCTCAAATCATTTCCCTAAAAACAAACCAAACGCGAATCCTCTTCTATTTCTTCAAACTAAAAAAAAAAAGAATTCGCGGCTGCCTTGTGAATTTGCGAACGAAGGAAGCTTATAATAGAATCGAAATCGATTGCGCCCTTCGAATTTTTGCCGTATTAGGGTTCACTCGTGGCATATGCTCGGCCGTAGCGCCTAGGGTTTAGGGAGGATCGAACTTGAGTTCGATTGCGAGGCGTGCAGATGGGGGTGAAGTCGAGGCACGAGGTAGCGTAGTGATTTGTGACGCGAGGCCGATGCTGTTCGTGGCTAGGTAGGGTTCGAATCATGGGTGAGGTAGCGACGAGACAGTGGGAGGAGAGCGAACGCATAGGGCCGGGAGAGTATGGTTCGAGTTGCTGCCGTTCGGCTAGGGTTCCGATATTGGTTTGGGTCGGGGGATCTTGAGGTATCGATTTCGATTGTTCTTTGGGAAGTAGAGGAGATCCGATCGAATTCAGAAACGGTAAGATAATTTGCTTTTTAATTTTTCTAATTTAACTTAACCTGAATATGTGTGTGTGTGTGTGTGTGTGTGTGTGTGTGTGTGTGTGTGTGTGTGTGTGTATTAGGACAATTTTTATCTCAGTCTAATTTAAACAGAAAGAAATTATATATATGTATATATATTTCAGTGAACCCATTCTGTTCTGATTTAATAGGTATATAAGTCAGAAGGACATTTTATTTTCCTTCGGGATTAAATTTTATGAAAACAAGAATGTATGTATATATATACACCCATATATAGGATTATGAGATAACGGAATTTTTTTTTTTTTATAACTTAAGTTTGAAACAGATAAGAATTTTAGATGCCGAAAGAAACTATATAAATTAGATTTTATGGGATGTATATAGATCATTTTTATATGTATATATATATATATAATTTCAAAATGGAAATTTCTACTTTGAAATAAATCATGGGTTAATTAAATTGTTAAATTGGGAATTAATTGTAAGACTGATTCAGATATTAATAATTAAATTGTATAATGATTATATGAGGTTTAAAAGCAAGGAAACAAGCTGGATTGGAAATGGGATGCTAACAAAATTAAAGGTGAGTTAATCACACTCAGTTAATTTAAATTTAAATTTAAATGATTAAATTTATATAAATGTTTGAATGAATGAATTGATTGATGTGCTGTATAGTATAGTATATATTTGAAATTGGTATTATATATTGTGCTAACATCAATGGGTGCAGGGAAACAGGTTGGAGGGATCCAATTGGATTCCTCAAATTTATTTAGATTCATTTAATATTCTGTGTTATGATTATCTGATATCCCGTGATGATTTTATTGGTAATTGAAATATTGGACGATATGGTTGAATTGAATATCTCAATGTAATGAGTTATCAAAATCTATAGAATTGGATTTGTGAAAAGAAATAAAAGAATAAAATTTCAAGTAAAATAAATTCTTGGGAATTTGAATAAATTTAATAATGAATTGAAAAATAAAATAAAGTAAAAGCAATTTCTGTAACGACCCAGAATTTTAATTAATAAAAATTTGAATATTTAATTAATTTTAAATATTAATAAGTGAATTTATAAGTCGAATAAATTTTATTTTGAATAATTGGATTTAATTGGATAATTAAATCAATAATTTAATATGTTAAATTATGGAAATAATTGAAAATTGAGTTAAATATGATTGAAAATGATTTGTAAAATTTTATTTTATCATATTGGAGTTAGAAAGATATTTTAGAACTTTTAAAATCGAATTAAAAGTTAATTTGTGAAAATTGAATATTTTAATATTTAATCGACTAGTGAAAATAGTCAATTTTTGAACAGTCTCAGAATTGAACGAAACCAGTTCCATAGGATCCGTAAAAGTTAGTTATTACCGGATTTCAATTTTCGTATCAATCGGAGTTATCGTTTGAGCGTGGCAGCACGAAACGCATCGAATTATTTTTAATTTTAATTTGGCGTGTTAAAATAGCCATTTTTCAAACAGTCTCGGATTTCGACGAAACCAGTTTCATCGGATCCGTAATGTGATATTATTGTAAGGTTTCAAATTTCGTGTCAATTGGATTTACCGTTTGTCCGGTACAAATTAAAACGCCTAGAAAATCGTTTAAATCAGTTTAATTTAAATTGAACGTTTATTGCCATAACTCGCACAGATGCCCGAATTAGCTTTCGAAACCTGTTCCATTGTGTCCGAAACGCGGGGTAAACCCTAGAAATGCTGGTTACGGCGCGTAAATCGGAGTTCGGAATTCCCGGATGAATAGTAAATTGGGAAATTTTCTATAAAATCCCCCTCCTCTTCATAATTTGCAAAAATATCTAACCCTAACCCTAATTTTCAATGGCCAGCCGTCACTTATATTTCTAAGGCCAGAAATCATCCTCCTTTCCTCCTCAATTACTTCCAATCCGTCGATAATTAGCCAAAGTGTTCAACAACAAAGTTGGAGAGCGTGAAGTGAGCTTTCAATCTATACGGTGATGATCGTGTTTGGAGCGACGAGGTGGGGGCTACATGGCCACGTTCACCATCAGGTCGGCCTCGTTTTGCGTGCCAAGATGGTGGCCGAGTTCAACATGTTGGGGACCGAATGAAGCTCTCGTGGTGGGCTACGCGATGGAAGTTCCTGATCGAATTATCGTGCGTCGTGATGGCCGAAAAATCAAACCCTAGTGATCAAAGGGATGGGTTATTTTGTGCGGCTTTGTCTGAAGAGAGCAACGTGAGGGAGATGGAGGGAAGGGACGGCCTGATGTTGAGGGTGCTGGATCTAACGGTGGAGATTAGGTTAGGTTTGAAATTAGTTAATTTATTTGTAAATTATGTATATAAAAATTGTGTAAACTTCAAATATTCATAACTTTTTCATACGAGGTCGAAAACACGCGAAACCAGTTGCGTTGGAATCGTATGGACGAGCACTACGCGATGGAGTTGGATTGGAGTCGTTTGGAGTTAGTGAGAATTTCGGGTAAAATTAAACGTCCGTTTAATTTTATTCGAAATAAATCGCTAAAACGAAAATAAAATCAAGGTGAGAACTTCTCACTCAATCGAATCAGTTTCGATTTTATTTTAAATAGTTAGATTTAAAATATTTGAATGCATGTTTGAATGATGATTGTTATCTATTGATTGTTAAAATAGACATTACGCGCCGTTAGTAAGCGGATGTTATTTATTAAAAACATATACCGCGAATATTTCATAAACAATGAAATTGGTATTATATATAATAGCCATATATATATATATTGGCATATGTATATATTGGAGTTATTGATTTTCCGCATTTGTATAGCGGATGAGACCTTATTGCGCCGTCTATTAAGCGGATAATATTTTAAATCCCATATACCGCGATAATTCCGTACTGGAGCGGAATTGGTATTGTGCTAATGTTTTTGGATGCAGGAAAACAGGTTGGAGGGATCCAACTGGATTCCTCAACAGTTTTTATTTGAATTCGGATATTTTGATATTTGATGGATTATCATATCGATATATGATATCGTTGTTGTCGTGATTGACTATTTGGTATGTAGCATCATTGGACCAAATTTTGGAATTTTAAAAGGATTTCAAAGTGATTTTTGAAAGAAAACGTTTATAAAATATTTTTGGAACTGATCCATTTTAAATAAATAAACGTTATAATTTTAAAGTTATAAAAATTATATTTTTAGGAAATATAGTTAAAAGTTGATTTTTGAAAATATGGATTAATGATTTTATAAAAGAGTTTAAATTGGGATTTTTGAATTTATTATGAAAAGTTGAAATATAGGATTTATAAAATTTGACTATTTTATAAATCAAGAGAATGATGAAATTATAAAGGAGATTAAAGATGTTTTAAAATAATAGTACAAATTGATTTTATAAAGGATTTATAAATTGATAATTTATAAATGAAAATATTTGAATTATAAAACGAGTTTTTATAAGTGTTAGAATGAATTGTGAATGAATTTCATAAATGAATGAAATTCATAGAATTATAAACGGTGAAGTTAGAAATGGAATTTTATAAGCAGTAGGTTTATAAAATTTATAAAGTTATTGAAAGAATATATTTGGATAAATAATTGAATCTTATAAGTTATAAGATTTATAATTATGAAGTTTAAAGGAACGATTGTGCAAACAAATAAATTATAGGTGTTTAACTTATAATATGAATTTTGTTTTATAATTGAGTTATAAATTGAATAGGTTAATAAAGGAATTTATAAACGTTGTTTTATAAATTCGCAATGACTTATTTTGATAAGTAAATTGTTGTAACTTGTTAATGGAGTTATATTCACGTTTTTAACTGTGAATAATCCTTTAAAATGAAATACATAAAAGGATGAAATTTGTTAACGTAGTATATTCACGTTTTTGAATAGTGAATAATATGTTAAAGAAAATGTTTAGAATGTGATATTTTAAATTGAATTAAAACGACCTAACGTTGTTTTAAAATATGTTGACATTCGAAACCCTAGATTTCAACATTTATTGTTGAAATGGACGTTTTCGAGAAATAAAAGGAAATGGTGGACTATAACACTGTTGTTATAGTAAATGATTTCCGAAAGGAAATGTTTTGTATAGTGTTGGGATTTATATATATGTATTTTAATTTCGAATCCCTATACTAGTGATTTTGGGTTGTCGTAACGATGTTTTACGTAACATTTCTTTTGGCCCAAATAAATATGTTTAAGAGAATGATTTCCTTAAAGAATGAAATATATACTTAATTTCAATTTAAGTATATTGAATATTTTCCAAGTGTTGAAAATAAATAAAATTTGTGAATTACTTATGAATAAGTAAGTATGGAAATGTCTTCCAATATAATGTGAATATTTTGAGAATTTATCTTTTTGAAGATAAATTGAAGTGAATAATTGAAGTCGTATATTCATAGATATTTTGAAATATACATTCACTATGGAATTTATGAATAGAAAGGGAAGTTGTTTAAAAATAAATATTGATTTATTTTTGAAGTGTGAAATTATATATCTAGTAAAGATATTTTGGAAAATAAATAATTTGGAAAATTATTTGGAATCTGGTGATGTGTGCATATCAATTGATAGTTCAATAACCGACTATCAATATTTCCCTTTGAATGGGTATTTGATGTGATTTGTTTGAATTTGAATGCCACACTTATTTTTGAATAAGCGCTCACTATTCGGGTTAACCAGGAAAGGACCATGGGGTCGTATAACCCATTCTGAATATGTGATACGTCGTTATGAATTGCATTGATGACCGGTGTTGAAGACCGGATCTTTTTGAAAGCGAAAGGACAACTCGTCGATTGTCTTTGCACCGAGTAGCTACGGTATAGAGACTCCCTATGTGATGGGAAGTCCGGACGTGATTAGAGATTATCCGGATTGCAAGGACTTCTTTGTAAGTGCCTTCGGTTTTGTTCGAGCCCGGAACAGACTTGTATGGATTGTATGTCTGACATTACAAATTGAGATATAAAGCCGATTTCATTCAAATATATTTCTGTTGGTGGCGGAGAATTTATTCTCTTAGCTTAACACCCTTCTCTGAGACGTACGAGCTCAGAGGTTATGTAGTTGAAGGTTATCAGCGATATATTCCCAATTTGGTAATGTGACATGATGAGTGTTGCTGTGAAATGATCATTGTGTTGATTATTTGTGATAGGATCGTTTATTTGATCGTCTATCCTGGTGATCATTTCTATGATCATTTGTTGACCCAAAGCATGGCTTTTGTATAAAGTATGTTTTTGTGGACGTGACTTCGTCGAGCCTCAACCTCGTGAATGGTCAAAACAGGAAAGATGCGGCAAGGTTATGAGGGGTAGCGCCCTTTAGGATATGTGCATTTCCTTCTGGAAAAGGGTGGTATCATGGTATGGAGCCCAGATACTTACTCATGTTGAAAACACTTTATGATTGTGTGAATTGATTGCGAGCGCTCGGTTGAAAAGGTCCCAAAGGACCGGGGGATGGCATATTCGGTCAGTTGTTACTCAGTTAGGGGTAACCCGGCCTTGTGTTGGTAGAGATCCGGTTTGGTTCTCGGGGATGTCCATCCAGAGGCATTCTCATGTGGCAATGGGAAGTTCCTTGGCCTGATCATTCGTTGGAAATCCAAAGAAATAATACGAGACTTGTACGTTTTTAGTTGTAGAACCTGCCATCTAATATGGTAGCTATAGTAAGCATACTATAATGGTACCTATGCTGGCTAAGATTTATATTCTACTTTCGAAATGATTTTCTCTACACTATGCACTAGTAATAATATCAAATGTTTCTTTTTAATGCGTATCAAGCATCTTTGACTAACATAAGAAGAAATCTCCTCCAAGTCTGCGTTTGCATTGTGTGTGTGGCGGGAGGTCTTATGGTAGTCTCATTTTTAAAAGCATTGCGAATTGACCTTAAAAATATTCCTTTATTTTGTTTTCAAAGATAAATAAACTGTTTTGAGTTCACAGACCAGTCACATGACTGACTCGAAGTTTATTGTTTTCCTTCCTAAACTCTGGGTGCCCACCAATTTCCACACGGGCAGTCAAGAGTTAGGTTTATCAGGATTTTCTAGATATTCAGGAGTTGCTGGAGGCAAGCTGGATGGCATGGCGTATTACTAGTATATAGTATTTCTTTTCCGCTGTTGGATGTTGTTGTTGTTGTACACTCTGATGATATGATGTAATGAAATGTAATGTATGTGATGTAATAACTGATATAGTTCTTTGTTTAAAGATTATTCATTTATTATTATATGTTGTTCCGCTGCGAATTGTGAGATTCTGATGTTGTTCTGTTGTTTTCTATTCCGTTCTATTTTCTTTTCTCTCTTCTTCTCTCTTTTTCTTTGTCTTTCTTCTTCTTAAACCATAACATTTCGGGTTTCCGACCTTCGATTTCTCGGCAGTCGATAAAGTGAGTATCGATGTTGAATTTTCGAAAGTCAAAAATTTTCGAGACGTTACAATTTCAAAATTCTAATAAATATGAAAAAAAGAGGGAATTTTGAATTGACAGGGAAATAATAAAGTTTAAACTTAAGTGATGTTAGTTTATAGATTAAAGAAGTCATTTTTTTAAATTAAGGGTTAAATTTAAGCAAAGGATAAGAAGGAATTTTGGAAATTTGAAATTGGTAATTTTGAAAAGGGTTTTAACTCATAATAAAGAAGTAAAAATCTTAAAGTTAATGGAATGTAAAATAAATAAAGTAAGTGAGGGAATTTATTTCAAAGTGAAGTAAATTAGAAGTTAATTGTAAATTTTATTTAAGTGTCTAGAATTGAAATTAAAGAAAAGTGAGATTTTGAATTTTTTAATCGGGGTTTATAAAGGTGAAGTGGATTTGGAAGTATAAATTCAAGGTGTGAATTTATTAAAGAAATGGTAAGTTTGTTTAAAAAAAGAATTGGAGATTTACTTTTAAAGGATGTGAAAGAGGAGAGTATTTCTCGGGATAGCTAAGTATGGTTTTCAAAGCAATTTTAAATATAAGTAAAGTTTTAACAATGGTTTTAAAAAGCATGTTTAGAAAAATTTATTATCTCTAATGTTTAACTTTTAAAGCTAGTGTTTTCAAATCTATTAATGTAGTAATTATATAAGGAGACTTGGTATTATGTTTTGAAAGAAAAATTAGTTTACATTTTATAAAGAGGTTTTGTTTAAAATATTCTTAAAGTATATATATTTTAACAAAATATTAAAGTAGTTTTGATTTTAAAGTTATAAAGTATGTTCTATAATAAAGTGCTTTTAAAATTTATTTTAAAATCTAAAAGTCTATTTGAACTTGGTGTCCCAAAGGAAATAAATATCAGGGTAATGTATTCCGTGAGCGGAAACTGGGTAGGAACTGTTTTTAAAAGGATTGAAAATCTGAAATATATCTTGTAAAGGTATGTTGGATAAATAAATAATTTGGAAAATTATTTATTGGTTAATGGTTGTTTGTGAATATTAATTGATAGTTAAATCACCGACTATCAATATTGGACAAATACGTTGATCGTTTCGAAGAGACCGGGATCGAGATTTATTTCTCGAAAACCACTTCGATCCGGTTTGTATGTTTCGTGAAACGTGTTCGGAGTCGAAGATGGAGCAGTGAAGTGCAAGGGCTAGTCGCTACTAATCCTGAGGATATTTCCAAAATGGATTTAGTAGGAATAGTGCCTTCGGTTCCGTTCGAACCCGGGACGGACTTGTATGGATGAATGCTTGCGAAACATCGTCAGGTGGACGATGGGCATTCTAAGGGATATGTTCTATAAAGGTAACGCTTAGCCTCAAGCCTCATCAAATGGGAATGACGGAAAATCAGGGGTTATGCAGCAAGGCTAGGTGGGTAGCACCCAAGTAGGGTGAGGTCATTCCAGTCTAGATGTCCCTTTTTATTTCGGCTTAGTGGGCGGTTGCTGATCCCAACCGCGGGGTGATCTCACTCGGGATTATCCAGTAAAGGGGTAGTCTCGGCCTTGTGTTGCAGGGGAGCGGGCGTACTCCTCGGTACGGTGATCTAGGCCCCGTACAGTGACAGGTGGTACCCCAGTGCCTAGTCATTAGTTGGAAATCCATTCTCCCTACGAGCCTTGTACGAGTTTTGTTTTTATTACCCACTTTGTGGCTAGTAGCTGGAATTTAATAATGTAACAATTTCGGCTATTTTATTTTTTTTGTACATGGACCCTATTATAATATCAGAGGATTTCTATAGAATTGTTTTAGCTATCGTAAGGTAAAAACCCGACATGTTTATTTGTGGCGTGGTCTTACGAGATGCTTTTGTTTTCAAAAGGATTTTTGAAACTTTAATAATCAATTGAGTGTGATTTTCTCACGCTGGTATTCCAGACTGACTCGGGTATTATTTAACTGTAATGCTCGGGTCAGACCGAGTATTATAGGATACAGGAGATGCTGTGAAGCTCAGGAGACGAGCTGGATGACGATACGTACTCTCGTATTTGTGTATATATATATTTCCGCTGTGTTGAGTTGTTGTGTATCCATTTGTATGACATTGATGTTGAGCTGTGATTGATGTACTCTGATGATGTAATATATAAACAGAGACATTTGATGTTGAGTAAAGATTATATATTATCTATTATATTTTATTCCGCTGCGATGGTTAGATTCTGATGTTGTTTTCTATTTTCTTCTTCTACCTCTTCTTCTTTAACCCAAATGGTTCGTATTTCCGTGCAACTTGAGTTGATTGTTGTAGGATAGTGTTGACTCAAGAGGTACGGATTTGTGGGCTGTTACATTAACACACGGTAAAAATCATTTATATGATTATCTGAATCATCACTACCTTTAACAAATACACTGAAATTGTTAGTTAATTTTTCAGCACCATATTCTTTGGTGTTGAATTTAAATCTATTGATGAAGAATATTAGATATGTATTGACATTTCTTTTTGGTACCAGCGCAAGATGTTTCAATCCTTCGTCGACTACACAATATCACGGATCATAAACGTTCTTTGAGAAACACTCAATGAATTCTTTACTGAGGTCGTCACGTGGATGCTGTGATTTTTAAATACTGCAGATACATATAACATATTGAATTATAATCTATAAGTATAATTTAAAAAATTATAAATTTGAAAATTCATATATCTTGAATTATTTATTTAATATTACCTAACAAATGGTGCAACTTCAACATAATTAAGAAGAATATATATGTGTGCTACATGGTAACCTATATCATCTATCTATAGTTCCATATATTTTTTAACAAATCGATCATGTTGTCTAAAAATAAATAACATTCCTTCAAAAGAATCTTGTTCAATGCTTTCATTATTATGCGGAACGGTTTCTTACATAAGTTCATATGGTCACTAAAATAATGAGAGAGAAAAAATAAAGCTTCTTCTTCGATATATAATATGCAAATCGAACCTTCAACTCGTGCTTTTTGTCTAACTTTTTTCTTAAGATAATTTAAGTACTTTTAAAAAATTATTTCAAATTAAATTTTACTTATGTAATCAAATTAGTATTTAACATACTTAATATTATTACCTCTTAAATGGATTCATTCATCCATATTGCATAGAACCATGAAGACATGTTTCAAATGGAAGATGATAAATGCTCCATTACATTGAAGACACATGGAGGAAATATTTTCTCTAGTTTCCAGCGCAGTATAGGGATATCTACTTCAAGTTTACGTAAATGTTCAACTTTTAACATAGTCAAACAAAGCTCTTTATAAAGTGAATAAGTTTCGTTGTAACCGTCCAAACTTCTATGGGTAATGATTCTTTGAAAACGACGGGTAATAAATTTTTCATCATTGCATGGCAATCATGGCTTTCATCCCACTAGTTTATTGTTTTTAAAGTCAACATATCTACAAAGATTAGAAGAAATTCCATCAGAAAATCTTAATCCTTCCACTCATTTTAATACAAGTATTACTTGGTTATTGCCTAACTCACCGTCTGCTCTGGGTTTTTAGTGTTGTTTGGTTTGATATAAAGCCCAGGACGCTTACATAATTGTTTTTCTCATTATGATTCATATATTCTAGCAAAGTAAGATATCTTTTCAATAAGGTAACTCCCAAAATATACTTTATTTGCACCAATTATGAATCGCCGATTTACTTAAAATTTTAATTTATGCTCCAGTTTCATGTATCTTCGGATGTTCCTTTACAAGTTCATATATTTCTTCGCTTAACCAAATTTTTGGTGGTTGCATAGTCTCTACTCAATTAGTGTAATTTTTTTTACCTCTTTTAAAAGTATGATTAACATGCAGAGAACACCGATGATAATTAAACCATGAAAGTTTCTTCCTATGCAGTAAAAAAATATTCGTGTTTCTTTCATGCAATAAGGACAGGTCAGACGACTGACCGTACTCCAACCTGAATGCATTGCATATGCTAGAAAATCACTAATAGTCCATTACAAAGAAGCGGACATATGAAAATTCTTTTTTTGAAATGTTGTATGTTTCAACGCCTTCATATCATAGTGTTTTTAACTTATCAATCAATGGTTGTAAATAAGAATCGATTCGTTGTATCAGATCATCAGGGCTAGGGATGATAATAGTGAGAAACATATATGGAGTTTTCGTACACAATACTTGAAGGTAAATTATAAGGTGTAATTATAATAGGCCAAGATGAATATTTAGAATCAAATTGAGAGAGTGACGAAAATCCATCCAAACACAAACCAACATCTCTCTGCTATAAAAGCGGAATAGGTCTTATCAAAATGTTTTCACACTTCTCCATCAATTGGGTATGTTAAGGTACATTCTTCATGTGTTCTCACACTATGTCAAGTATGATTTTAGAAGATGTATATAACCTTTAAAGTGTAGCTATAATGGGTAAGTAACGCATTCTTTTGTATGGAACTTCATTTCCCTTCTTTTTTCTTGGTTTGTATCTTTCATCGTTACATATTCTACACTTTCTAAGATCGACGTCCTCTTCCAAAATAACATGCAACCATTTAAACATGTATCTATCTTTTGGTATGACAAACCGAAAGCTGACATAAGAGTTTTCACTTCATAATAATTTTCACACATTAAATTATCAGGTGGCATATGTGGTCTTGCAGCTTGTACAACAGTTTTGAATCCTGCATCTGTGAAGTTGAATTTAGATTTCATAGTAATGCATTTTGCAGTTACTTACAATCAGATACCACTGTTACAACCATCTCAAAGGGGTTTCTTAGCAGCATCGAATAAATTATAGATTCTCTTTGCTCCAATGTTTGGTTTTTCTTTGACATTTACATCGTCGTCATTAATTTCAACCGTAGCAAACATTGATCGTGCTGCATCTTCAACCAGATCTTTTATAGGATTCACCGTAACATTGTCATTACCCACCTCCTCCTCTGACACAATAAGATTAGGTGCAATAAATTCTCTATGACTATCCCACATAAAATAATCTGGCATGAAATTGTTTGACACAAATGGAATTTAACTATACTCGGTCTCAAATACTTCAAATGTTGGTAGTTACTACATGGACAACAAATTTCTTCATCGTTTCAATTATTACTTAAAGAAAATTCAATAAATACATTAGAAAAATGTTCCTTTATTAAGCCTTTTATTCCCATTCTTTGATATATCCAACTCCTCCGATCAATAAAATAATTGAACATTTTTTCCTACTTCAAAAAATATGATATAAATTCAAAAATTATTGATTTTTTTGTGCATTGACATTTAATTTTTCAATTCATTTATACATTTTAATATTTTATTGATTATATAATATGTTATCGTTATGTACAAATTTTTTTATATTTTAATGTTTTATTAAATATATAATATTTGATTCTTTTAACCTTTTATATAATATCTTATATATTTTCAGTTTTAATAAATTATAAATATAATATTATATTTTCAATTTATTATTTTCTACTTTGATGGCCGGTCATCCCACTTCCCATGCAAACACAATAATAATTATAGTTCGTAAATCATTCATTTTAAATGACTAAACAAAATTTTGACATCACTTCTCATTAGTTCCTTGTATCGTACACAAATGCATGTACATAAGGAACAAAAAGGAAGTGCTGTCGAAATTTTTTGAACCGTTTAAGATGAAATGATTTACAAAATGTAATTACTTTATTGTGTTTGTAACTTGTCCAATACAGGAACGAATTCGGCAAATATTGTATCAAATGAATATTGATGTCTGTTTTGTAATAAAAATGAATATCTATATAATGATCATATGTAATACTTGTTAGACGGGGCCAAAAACACTCTAAGGGATTTAGAAAATAAAGTACATTATACACTAATTTTTTATATATTAGCATTAACAATATTCATTATTTAGAAACTAATATAAAGTTGTTTTTAACATATTTTAGCTAACACTAATTTCAATTTATTACAGAGTAATAAAAAATTAAATTTATACACTAATTTGTTTATCTATATTACAACATACACGTAAATAAATTTATATATTATTAAGCACATATAAACTAATAAAGGATTATGTAAATAAATTGTTTTTGTCGACATTTTAAATAAGACATATAATAATTAACAATGAATTATGTTACACTAACACATGAATACACTAATCAATTCAAATTAGCCCTAATTATACATTAATTATAGAATTTAAACACCATAACCCTATTTAACATTTCTCAATCAACCAATATACACAATTGCAACCAATCAATGATTATAAATATACGCACAAACTAACACTAATTTTATCATAATTCGAATCAATTAGTTTAAGAGAAAAATATACCTGATTTTTGATGAATTAACGGCATAGAAGGTTGGAGATTAAAAATTGATGAAGAATTTTACGGACTGCGGTGGCTGATGATGGCTAAGGATGGATTTGGTTAGATTTACGATTTAGGTTTTGTAACGACCCTCAAATTTATCAATTTGATAAATCATATTTGTCTTTAAATATTCAAATATAAACTTTATAAAACATAGATTATGATATTTTGAACAAGAATGATGGTAATCTTATTTTTGAATAAGTATTTATAAAAATATAAACTTTGAAGGAATATCGATAAAATGGTCGAAAATTGTTTTATCAATAAATAGCTCTATAATTATCAAAATTCATGCACGGAGCTGGATACATGCATTTATTATCCATTTAGACAATAATATGAAATAAAATTATTTATTTTATTTTTGAGAAGTAAAATGTATTTATGACATCATCAATAATGGCATCATATTTAATAATTTATTTATGAATTTAAATTGAGATTTAATGAGTTAATAATTATTATAATTATTCAAATAGTATTTTTAAATGATAATAATTCATTTTAGTTAGTTATGAAGTGATAATAAATCATTTGTAATAATTTTATAAAGATATATACTTGATTTGAAAATATAAGAAAATTCATATCGCTTTATCGATATAACATCGCTTTTTGTAACCAATTGTTTAATATTAATTTATATGGTTTTATAAATCAAATGCGATCATTTTAATTAGTTAAAAGTGATAAGAAATTAGTTTCCAAATTTGTTCACATTTATATGTAAATTAATTTATATGTAAATTAATTTATATGTGAAAATGTGACTGGAAATCGGCTTCTCGAATTTCAACGGTTTAACGAACAAAATTTGTTCAAAGTTGTTGCAACCTTGTTTATATGTCTTATGCACATATATAACATACACATTCACATTCTAATATATACATATATAAACAAAAATATACATATACACTTATATATATTACAAAAAATCTAAGATATTTTTACATATACTCCATCCTTAAGCAAACCAAAGTCAAACTCTTACACACATTAACTCACACACATGGACGCACAAGATGGGCTGGCATTTCCGTGCACCTTGAGGTGATGGGGGGTATGGGCAAGGGCATTTAGTCTATGCACATTTGGATATTTATTTCCAAAATATTTCCTATAAATACCCATCCATTCTTTCATAATTTTAACTCTATTATTCATCTTCGTCTTCCTCTTTCTCAAGCCATTTTAAGGGCTTCTCTACTTAGGAAAATTATGAAGAAAAATTAGCGAAAAGAAAATAAATTTATATAAGTAGCAATCCACATTAAAACATGCTCAAATCACTCCTTTCTCCATTCAAAAACCCATTGCCACCACCTCCTACCACCCAAGGCCGGCATCCCCACTTGCAAGCTTGGGCCAAACCATTCAAAGGTCCAAGGCTCGGTTCCATAAGCTTTGATTTGATAGTAGCGAAGGTATAGCGAATTTTTGTAAAGTTGGAAACCAATGAAGGTGAAGAACTCCATTTATATTATGCTATATTAGATGATATATATGTTTGGTTATGCTTGGTTGTGACAATTATGAACCGTGTTTGGATATGATAATATGTTTGTTTGGATGTGTAAATGATTCACATTTAATACATGTCGAATATCATAAGGGGAATCACTTTCCTTTAATAAATTAAAAGCTATATATGAGATTGTTAAACCTTTTTGAAATGCTTTATAAATGTTTTATAAACACTAAAACTCAATTTTTGAAGTTTTGATAGTTATGAAAATTGAGTCAAAAATAGGCGCGTGCATGATGGTAGTTCGCGATTTCGCATCGTAGAAAGTTAAATCCATCTATACAATGGATTTGGAGTCCGAATTCTTTGTAATAATAATTTTCTAAACTCTTATAATCATAGTTTTCAAACAAAAGAAAATGATCGAGATTTCGTTCAGAAGATTTTGAAATATGAGCAAAAGGAGTTTTCAAAATAGTCGCGGTTTGGCAGTTCGAAAATCAAAGCGATAAATTCTTTATAAATGACATTTTTAATTCTTTGAAAATATGGAATAAATTCTATAATATTTTAAAATGTTTTAAAAGAGATTTGAGTTATAAAATTGGATTCCTAAATGATAGAAAAGTTGTTTTGAACAATTAATCTTTGAAAACACTATTCGCAACACTTTTTGCAACGCTTTTAATAACATTTGAAATATGGCTTTAAAACTAAGTATTCTTTCCCTAATATTTTATAAATATTTTCAAATAAATAATTTAGTATTTTAAAATATAATTTGGAGGTTTCAAAATTATTTTAAAAGAGTTTAAATAAATGATTTAAAGAAAAGCTGTTATAATTAAGTGATTTAATCTTGGCTCTAAAAGTCGATGAGCAGACTGGATTTTTCTGTTCGTGAGTTTTGGATGTAAGGTGCTTAAACTAAGGAGATGTTCAGAAAAAACTAATGCCCTAGCTCACCTGACCTCTTTCTTGGACGAGGAATATATAAGGTCGAAATGTCGGAAAAGAGACAAGTATAAAAGATTCAAATTTAATTTAATAGAACTTGGATTGTATAGAAATAATCTTCTTATACTTTGTATTAAATTCCAAGGAGGGTACTCGTACTATCCGTATGAATTTATTAGGTGATTTCCTCGTTATTCGATGGATAGTAAATATTGAATGCTGAAACTGATGTTGAGTATATATAGAAAAGTCCGTAATGGATAATCCATAACCAATCAATTAGTATAATTTCTATCAACCCATTTTACTCAATAAGGTCTTGCAATATGATTTATGAGAAATGATTTTGATTCGGTATTTCCAAAATTAAGGAGAGGTTTAATGATTCCGTATATACTAGAAAAGAATATGATTTATCTATAGGAGATATTTTATTTGATAAAAGATATTAGTGAATGAAATGATAATCACCATCAAACTTAACATTTTTTATCGATGATTGGTTTGAAGGAACCGAGATCGTATTTGAGTGATTCTTATTCGAAAACCACTTCGAACCAATTTATATGTTTGAAGTGAAGACAGGGAATGATAATAAATTAAATGAAGGACTACTTGTCAATGACCCTCAGGGGAAATTTCCCATGTCATATATATATGGTGGTAGTATCTTCATTTGATCTTCGATGCATGAGCTGCTTGTTATTAATCCTAGGGGTGATTCCCGAGAAGATGTAGTAGGAGAGTTCCTTCGGTTTATCCTATTCTTAGACCACTTGTTTATAAAAATGACTGACATTGCATTTCGAAAATGCACATACATTGATTTTTTCAAACGTACATCTGTATTTTTAAATTCTTATAAGGGGAAGTATGTATTGACCTGCAAATTTATCAATTTGATAAATTATATTTATTTTTAAATATTCAAATATAAGCTTTATAAAATATAGGTTATGATGTTTTGAACAAGAATGGTGGTAATCCTATTATTGAATAAGTATTTACAAAAATATAAACTTTGAAGCAATATGGATAAAATGGTCGAAATCATTTTATCTATGCAATTCTATAATTATCAAAAGTCATGCACGGAGCTAGATACATGCACTTATTTATCCATTTAAACAAGAATATGAAATAAAATTATTATTTTATTTGGGGAAATACAATGTATTTATGACATCATCAAATAATGGCATCATATTTAATAACTAATTTATGAATTTAAATTGAGATTTAACGATTTAAAAATTGTTATAATTATTCAAATAGTTGTTTTAAATGATAATAATTCATTTTAATTAGTTATGAAGTGATAATAAATCATTTATAATAGTTTTATAAAGATATATACTTGATTTGAAAATATAAGGAAATTTGTATCGCTTTATCGATAACAACATTTTTTGTAAACAATTGTTTACTATTAATTTATATGGTTTTAGAAATCAAATGTGATCATTTCAATTAATTAAAAGTGATAAGAAATTATTTTTCAAATTTTATTTACATTAATATGTAAATTAATTTATAAGTGAAAATGTGACCGGGAATCAACTTCTCAATTTTCAACGGTTTAACAAACGGAAATTGTTCAAAGTTGTTGCAACCATTTTTATATGTCTCGTGCACATAAATAACATGCACATGCACACTCTAACATATACATGAACACAAATATACATACAGATGTACATATACACTTATATATATATATATATATAAAATCTAAGATATTTTTACATAAACTTCATCCTTAAGCAAACCAAAGTCAAACTCTTACACACATCAACTCACACACATGGAGGCACAAGAGGGTGGCATTATCGTGCGCCATGAGGTGATGGGGGGTGTAGGCAAGGGAATCTTGGTCCATGTACATTTGGATATTTATTTCCAAAAAAAAAAATTCTATAAATAACCATCTATTTTTCTATAATTTAACACTATTACTCATCTTCTTCTTCCCATTTCTCATGCAATTTTAATGGATTCTCTATTAGTAAAATTATGAAGAAAAATTAACAAAAATAAAATAAATTTATATAAGTGTGTATATGTATATATATTAGCAATCCACTTCAAACCAAGCTCAAATCACTCCTTCATCCACCCAAAAATCCATGGCCACCGCCTCCTACCATCTAAGGTCGAGCCCATCCCCACTTGCAAGCTTAGGCCGAGCCCACTCTGTAACACCCTGTAATTTTACGTTAGTTATTTAATTGTTTAGTTAGTTAGTTAATTAGGCTCCGAAAATAGAATTTGTGCAAACAATGAAATTTGACCATGAAACTTGCACTATTGCATTCATGGTGAAATTCTAAGGAATTTTCAATTTGAGATTTTACGATCGGAGTCCAAACGAAGAAGTTACGGGACGGATTCATAACTAAAATGATTAAATAAGAAGAAATTAACGTTTTCGTATTAATTACCCGGGCCCACAAGCTTTCCTGTTTTTGGGGACGGTCAACTCCTAGTGGTCGATCGGTCACCAAAAGGCGGTCGATCAGTGGCGACCCGACGGCTCTAATAAACCTAGGCCCCAACGACTCGTATTTAATATATTTCATTCAAACGGTTCCTCTTGATTCTAGCGCCTATAATTTTCAGGCCTGGCCTTCCCTTCTCTTTTTATATTTTTATGGAAGCAGTAGCAAAGCTCTGCCATTTCTTCTTCTCTACTTTCTTTTTAAACTATAAAGATAAGGTGTTTGCATCTATATTCATACAAATCGAAGAAGATTAGAAATCTAATAAAAATGAGAAGAGAATAAACCATATGTGTATTTGAGGTAAACTATATATATATATATATATATATATATATATATATATATATTTCTACCTATTTTCTCTTCCAATCTCAAATCTCTTCTTAGATCTGTAATTTTAATGTTTATATGTACCTTTTTATACATATCTCTTGGATTAAAAAGGATTTGAAGATGAATCAAAGGTTCTACTTTAGATCTAAAGATTTGGATCGCTTTTAAAAGGCGAGTGGGAATTTTTGTAGATTTTTATAATATGAAAATTATCTCATTGGTGTTTATTAGATTTTTATGCCTAATTGAATAATTATATATGAGTTGTAGGCAACGAATTGAATACGATCTGAATATAATAAATATCGGTTTATGAATTGATTTAGCATTCTATACAACTGATCTGGAAATCGGTCCCAAAAGTAGTGAAATTTATCCCAGATCTGAAATAGGTTGTATAATAATATTATAAATCTAGATTATTACCCTAATCTTGTTAGAATGTAAACTTTTCTATATATGGAATTGTTGAGATTTAGTTCCGTTTATATTCGTAAATTAGTTCGATTTCTTTCCCTTTTAGAAAGATACAGTGTTTGATCTAACAAGGAATAGATGCAAATAGAAGAGAAAGAGATGTGTAAAGTATGAATTCATTATAGTTTACATTGTCTATTTCAATAATAAAAAGAAATGATTATTCCTTATTATTTCAAACGATGCAGTCTTTTATATTTTAAAGATAAATCTTTTGTTTCGAACTAATATGGAAATTATAGAGGATAATCTTTTAGATATGATTCCAACAACTTAACATGGAAAAGAATATTTTAGTAAATATATATAACTTGAACATATTTAATAAAAGTAGATATTTGTATGTAATTACTACATTTATAATAATTAAATAAAAAGCTAATAACGACGCTTGCATGTAATTTTCACGTTTAGGGTAATTACTAAGAGAAAAGAATTTAAAAGTTTGTAACTCCAATAAATAGTAATAAATATGGAATTTGCAATAAATTGATAGGGTAAATGGATTAATGGGACTGATACAAATGGATTAGATATAAAAAGTTAACTCTGAAATTAGTAATCATATCTTAGGAAATAACCGTTAGGATTTTATAAACAAACTGATATTTATGAGCATTAAACGAGTATTTATGAGTAGATAAATATTTATAGTAAATCTTATCGCCTAAAATAAAAAAAGGAAAGTAGTAAGCTAAACCAAATGTCTATGTAAGATAGTATAAATATAGACTTAGGATGATTAATTGGACTTAGTAGGTTAGCGATGGAAGGTTAGTAGAGTCTCTCGATGGAAGACTACAATTCACTTGAGGTTACCACCAATCAAGTGTATTTACTACTGATGTGAGATATCACTAATCCTAGGATCCATGATGGCGTGAGAGATTGGGCTTGCTTTCTTAATTAGAAAGTAATAAATGGTCCAGATTTGGAATTAGGAGTAGTGAGGGATATCTCCATAGGGGTTTGCTTCTAGTTTGAGGTCTTGAGTGGCTGAAGGTCTGCCTCTCTCCTAAATGGAAGTATTAAGTAACCTAGTGAGATTTCAAATAATTAATTAAATAAATAAGGATGTCTCTAAAAAGGATTTACTTTAGTGTTGAGGTCTTAAGTGGCTGAAGGGTCCGCTTCCCTACCGAAAGAAGTAACCTAATAATATGCTATATTTATAATTAAAGAGTAAGAGTTGATATCTCGGGAAGGATTTGCTTTAGGTTTGGGGTCTTAAGTGACTATAAAATCCTCCTTTTTTCTATAAAAGAAGTATTATGTAACCCAATGAGATTTCCAAGCAATGATGACTAGATAGTATTGTTGAGGAGCATGTTTCTGGAAGTAGGTCTTCTCGCTACTAATCCTAGGGGTGATTTCCAATAGGATGTAGTAGGAGAGTTCTTTCGGTTTGTCTTGTTCCTGGACAATTTGTATGGACAAATATCTGGCATTGCATTTCTAAATTGCACATACATTGATTTTTACAAACATACTTCTGTTTGGTCGTGTAAGAGGCAAGTCTCCTATACTTAACACCCTTCTCTAAGATGTACGAGCTCAAAGGTTGTACATTTGTGTAAATCAATAGTGTGTGATGGAATTGGAAATGTGGCATATAAGTGAAATGTGTGCTATGAGAAAGGTAATCGTTATCTGGAGGCTTATCATTTGGAATTGACAAAAACATGGTAAATGCGGCAGGGTTAAATGTGTCGCTTCCATTAGGATATGGTCATCACCTTTCTATATCACTCTCTATGTATCAAGTATGTTGTATATTCTATGAGAGCTCTCAAATAGGTCGGGAACGAAGTGGTAATGCCATATTCAGTACTATCTATGATAAAGGTAGTCCAGTTCTATGTTGGTAGAGGTTGGAGCCTCAGGTGCATCCTACTAGAAATATACTGTTGGAAAGTAGTCCATTACCATGTCATTTTATGGAATCCATTCTCCAATACGAGCCTTTATGGTTTTAGTTGTGAACCTATTATGTTATCGAATTTAAAAAATGTAACAATTCCAGATATGATTAATATGTTACTTGAAAAGTGTTTTCAAAAGATTATCATTAAAGATTATATCTCTGATATTGCATAGCAAAAGTTATGGTTATCATAAGGTAAAAACCCGTTTCGTGTTTATAAGCGGGATGGTCTTATGAGATACCCTTTGGTTTCAAATATCTGTATTTTGTGTTTCTCACACGGTCCTACGACTAGCCCGGAGTTTATTTCCTTTTCCATTAAACTATGGGCGTCCTATTTTTTCGGGCAGCCAAGTAGTCAGGTTTAACTTGAAGCATTGTGACGGAGCTTGAAGTCTAGAGCTGAAGATGTTCCTGTACATAATTCTCCATTTCCTTTTCCGCTGCATTAGCTTACCGATTGTATTCAACATTTATAGGGATAGAGATTTATGACTATCTAAGTTGATTTATAGGATAGGCTTTGATAAATGTATTTAAAATTTCTATTATAAAGATCATATATGTTGAAATAATATATGTTATTCCATTTGTGTAAGATTCTGTTCTGTCTTTATTTTCTTTTTACCTTTTATTATTCGTCCATCCGGCACTTGGTTTATTGGCACATGAATACCGAGGATGTATCAGTGCTGATTTTTGAAGGTCGCAAAGGCGAGTTGTCATAGGTTTTTTTTTTGTTGATTTGGGAATGGAAAATGAGGAAGAAAATGGGTTCGGCTGCTGTTGTATACGCGACTTTCCGACGACCGTCAATGGCTGTGTTCTCGATGGTTTTCGACGGCTATTGAATATAATAATTTATCTTTTCTCCCTATTGAAAATAAATTTAGTTTAATTTAATTTCCTATAGAAATTTTAAATTTTTATAATAATGTGGTCTTGTTTCTAACTATTAAAAAGGTTATTTTTATTCATTATACAACAACTTTTTAACAATTTGATAATTAATTCTAAATTTTAAATGAATTTAACATAATAGATTCACATAAGATAAAATATTTTAAAAAAAAATAAATTTGCTGAATCTTATGTTCATCCAAGGTATTTTAGGTATAAGCTAGAAATATGAAAGGAAAATAGACATGTTTATGGTATCAAACTTGATTTTTCAAATTTATAGTCGTTCGTCGACATTCGGACAAAATTCAAACCATATATAATATATTATATATTTATCCAGTCTGTATGGTTGGATTTAGAAAACCATACACACACAAAAATTATACTTCAAACAGGTCATTTTCGTAAAGTTATCCTAACAATACATATCAAGGGTTATACAACTCCTTGGAAAATGATATATCTTGAATCTAATTTTTACCTTCTTTTTTTTATTCTAGTTGTGGGGATTGGATAAATATATTATAAAGTATATGTGACCCAAATTTCGCCTCCTTTGAAGATCATTTGGCCTTCAAATGAAAGGTTATTGGTCCAAATGTAGACGAACGACTATAAATTTGAGAATCAAGATCGATAGCATATTTTGGTAGGTCCAAAATACTTTAGATCGACATAAGGTTCAAAAATATTAGTTTTCTACCAAATGTTTTCTTTATATGAATTTATAATGTTGAATACATTTAAAAATTCATAATTGCATATACAATGGTTAAAAAAATTAAATTCATAAAACAGTTACGCATCATAAATTTCACCGAAATTGTATAATGGGCAGACTGAAAGTTGCATAGAATGATCGTTTGATTTTGAATTTTAATGAAGTTAAGTATCGAATTACACAATAAAGATTATTGAAAAACTAATTTAATTAACTAAAAACTGTCACAGAATTGCAGAATTGAATAGAAATATCTTCTTTAATTTTTAGGAATTAAATAAGTATTTTTTAAAAATATTCAAACTTCTATAAAAATAATAATTTAAAATAATATAATAAATTAAATTAATTAAAACATGTGACCTTTGAAAGCCATTAGAAACATACGATGGGCCCGTCGGCGGTTGTCGAAAGCTTCCGTTAGAATTTCTATTTGTTCTCTCCATTTTCCTACTTTATCTTGATTCTCAAGTTCATTCACCTCTTATCTTCTCCTTAATCTTCTTTATCCCTAACAATTAGTGCTTTCATTTTTGTTCTCCCCTCGAATTGTATTCTTTTTTCCTTTTCATCTTTTAGCTCGTCTTATATTTTTCTTCAACTTTGGACAAAATCTCATATCTTATTCATCTTTCATTCATTTAGTTTTTCGTAACATCATGCCACAAACTATGGTTGAAATCGATGAATCCACCACAATCATCATTCATCACCAAAAACATTAACACCCAACTCGACCAACAACCATAAATTCTGCCACATCCCAACACCTCTCTCACAAGACCTCCAAAATGTGAACTCCTTACCTTCATCTGGGGCTGTCCCAACCAATTTGGCGGCCCTTGAGAAAAGGATTAAGATAAAATAAATAAAGACCAAAAATTAATATATGCATGGCTCGAACTCTTGTTGCATGATACTGAAGGCAACAAATGAATCACTCCACCAAATAATTTTCTTGAAAAGTTGGACTCATTCATTCTATTTGTAAACAACCATTGCATGAAATTTAACATTTTATTGCTCTCTTCCAACATGTTTCCCCAAGCGACCGCTTTGGCAGCCTTGCCTTGGGGTCGGTGCTACTTTCAACCCTAACTCTACCCTCGAAAGAAATACCCCTATCATGATTACCATTTTCAAGCACTCATTGTACACCATACATGTAATTGTTCATATCCCTACCCCAATATTCACTAAGGATATTTCCCTGGATAAAATTGATACTAAGCCTTATGAGGATATTTTGATTCTTAATACCTTATCTGAGTATGACAATTGTTTATCTTGGTTATGAAATTGCTAAGGATCCATACATTCATACTGTAAAGAAGTTATTTTGTTGGTTATGCCTAATTTTTAATCTAATATGCAGTGGAAAGAAAGCAATTACACACTCTTTTTGGTGGATTTAGTGGAATGTGTAAAAATGACTAGTAAATGGAAAATATTTTCATCTCTAACTACAATGATGCATTTAGTAGGGCTTTTTGACCATGTAAACAAAGGCGATTTCAAAGAGGATGGCAGCGATCATGGTTTAAAATTCCATTTTCGTTATGGCCATCAATAAATTTCGAAATTTTGGTTCCGTTTTAGAAATTTTGGAAATTCTTCTTTAGTTCCGTTTGGTGAATTCCGATATGTTTTCATAAATATGTAAATTAGTGCAATTTATTTATACAAACAATTTGAACTTCATACAAATAAAACATAAAGCTTCACGTAAATTTTATAAAAAAATATTTTGTACTAATTCAATACCATTTAATTATAGAATACAATTTTTTTATATACTATGACATTAATCATTGCTGATTTAAGTTTCCAGCCCATTCTTTACAAATTTATCAAATATTGAAATTTTAGTAACCCAGCCCAGCCCAAGTGTGAATAAACAACCAAACCCCTTTAAATAAGCACTCGCGATATAAAAAAAACCTAATCATTAGAAAATAAATTGATGCCGCCTCCATCTTTGCTTATTGTGTCTCTTGCTGCCTTCTTGATGTTGCTTTCTCTTCCTTCATGATGTCGCATTCTCCCTCTTCGTCGCCCTCTTCTCACAGATATCTATAAAAAATTGTAATATCCAATATCGGATATCGAGGCCAATTCTGGTTCGGTCATCATCGAAACCAAACCGAAATGAATGGAATTCCAACATAGTCGACCGGACTCCTGAACCATGCTAATGGTAAGGCTCAACCCAAATGTTGTGGATACATACAAGCAAGGACCGATATAAACAACATGATGCAATATCTCAAACTAATTCATAGCTTAGGATTCTATTTGTTTTCAGAAATATATGTTAGCTCCTAATCATCATGTAACCTTTATTTTCAATGTTTGTCTTATTAGTAATAAATTATAAGTTGTAGAACAACTATGTAATCTTTAAATAATTTTTTTAGAATAAAAGGAAAGATAGTTAAGTTTAAAATAAATTTCTGTCATCTCTCTCACTATTTTCATCTGCATTGCTCATTGTCTCACTGTTTTCTTCTACCTTCTCCATTTTTTTAAGTATAACCCATTATGCAGTTAAAGCCCCACTAAAGCCTCACGAATTCCACGTTAATGCGCTTAGCGCACTTCGACCGTCACGCATTTTCAATTTAGTGCTACTATTTAGTATATCCGCTTAAATCCTCGTTATTTTCTACTACAACGGCTAAATTGGGGTTTTTAGCACTCGTTTTAACAATTTTAATAAAAAAGGTCAATTTGACCAGTTCTTTTATGAAACAAGTCAATAAATATAGGAAATAAGTATAAGTTCAAGTCTGAAGCGCTCAAGATGAATTAGAACTCAATTTTTAATTACCAAGTCTATACTACATGGTTCATAATATTCTTTGGTTTATTATATAGAAGTGAAAAATATTTCTTTTTTCTAACACAAATGATGTAGGAATGAGAATAGTTTTTTTTTGGTTATTTTATCTCCAATAAATAATTTTACATCTCTATTATTTTCCGATGTATCTCCGTTATATCCTTTTGCACCTTCATTGCTATAAAACTGTTAAACCCTTCAACTACACAGACCCCCCTCTTCTCTATGGAATAAGATAATAACCATAATACACTCAAATACGAAGAAGAAGCCGCTATGTTTTGATACTTCAAATCGACGTGTTGAATCTCATCGAAACTACCACCAGCTTGTGAACTTATATGCATAAAATGGCAAGCATTACTGTAATGTAACAAATTGAATCTCTGATTTTACATTCCAATCGACTCATATTTAATTGATGCACCCCTCAATTTACAACCAATATGATACCATTAAAATTTTGCAACAGTCCCCTCTTAAAGAATGAGAAACTATTCCTAACAATCTTCCACTTAATTCACATCCACACAAATTCTCTTGGAAACTTGCCCTTGTATCCCAACAATTCAACTATTGCTAACATTTCTAATACCGTGTTAAATTTAATTGCTACATATAGACACGTTTGGATGCAATCTAAACACCCATTAACTTGTTATGCATACGAGTTGACATCAACTCTTGTAGCAAAACAATTTTGTGCTGATACATGTCAATCAACTCATTTTTATATGACATCCTCCTTATAGTATAGACAATGTAGGACTATTCAAAATCCACACTCGTGTTCAATTCAATTAATTAAAAATTCTCAAAATCAATATTCTAATTATTTACATGATTACTTAGATATTTTTTACTTGTCCTTATCTCCCCATTTTTTAGCATTAGTGCCCCTTAAACAATCAGAATATTGACAAACACCATTAGCCCAGTGGTTAAGTGATTCGACTTTAGTGCGAGATGTCACAAATTCGAAACTTACGTAGCGTGATTCGAATATTTATTGATGCATGATTTGTGATTTGTTATCCCAGTGACACGTTGTATCTAAGTATCATTTCAAAAAAAAAACAATCAGAATACTAATTCAACAGTAATTCTTCATACTAAAAATAAGGGGTTTAACATACCACTCCTTATAGGAATTCATCACCTAAATTCAAATGAGGTAAACATAATATATGCGTACACATATCACACAAGCACACAACATAACCTCACTAGTATAGCCACTAGAAAAATGTTCATACAATAATAGATTATGCATCAAATATTTCAGGATAAAATCCCACTACAAGAAAATCTTGATTTTGCAGTGGAAGCATCCATCGTAAATCCACCGCTAAACTTATGTTAGCGACGGATTTACGACGGACATTTAAGATCGGTAAATTTCAAACCGGTAATGCAATATCAATTTAGCAACGAAAATTGGCGTGAACTCACCAGCATTTTTCCGTCGTTCGTTTAAATGTAAAAATTCTAGAAAAAATATTTTGTCGAAGTTTTCCAGATGGATATGTAAATACTAAGTTTACTCCCAAATTCTTTCTAAATAAAGTGTCGTCGGTAAACCCTAGCTAAATAGCGAGGGATAATTTTTATGTTTATAAATTTTGTCTTGCATATCCGTCACTAATTTTTGACTAATCCTAACGCTTTAGCATGAGTTTAGTGGCAAATATTTTTTACTTCTGCCGCTAATCTCATACTGATTTGCAAAGGTTCTGTGATGGTTTTGATAATTATTTGTCTATTTCAACGATATTTTAGTGGGGGTTTTATTTGAAAATTCTATCGGTATTATCTTGTTGTTCCGTTGCTAACTGTTATTTTTTTTATTACACCTTTCTCTATGCAGTAAGCATGAATAGTTCGACGGTCAATAACAAAATTATCTACGGAAATATATATATATATGCACACTTATATAAAAAGAATAGCATAAACAAAATTACAAATGCAATCATAAATCTATTGATCATACATACACTAAATTGAACTCTAAGCAATAAAACTATTCAACTAGTGCTAATATTCCGTATAAATTACAATATCATCCGATTCATATATAAAGTTGAATTCTAAACAAAAACTATTCAACTAGTACTATTGTTATCCCATATATGAAAACTACCATCCATAGCCGTATGCATACAAAAAACCACAACTATAAAATATTTCCAACTACAATACCTGAAGAACTTATGAAGATGACAATAGAGTAGTGTTTTCATAATTTGATCCATCATGCCTCTGAAGCGTTGTCATCACATTTGTCATTTGTGCTTGAAAGTTCTCTCTATCTGCCTTTTGCTACCATGCAAGTCTCGCCTGCTTTTCCTCAAGTCTTTGGCTCATGGCTTGCTCGCTTTCTCCGTCTCAATCCTAAGTCGCTCTACTCTCTCATTCTCGAGCTCTAAGCGTGTTTCCTCAACAATTTTTTGTAGCTCACCAACATCATCTTCATTGCCAACACAATGACATTTTGAACGTTGAGAAGATGAGAGAAGCTGTAAAGTAAAAATGAAATTACTGCTTACAATAGTAAACTAAAAACATTTGATACTTGCTATTTGTAACGTGGATGAAAAGGGCAAGAAAAGGACTACTGCTTTTATTCAATTTTAGTTCCTTCATTCCTTCTTATTTTTATTCAAATATAAGTTATTGCTTCACTTTTTCATTTTTTTTAGACTATTTGAAATACAGTAGTTACATTGATGTAGATCTCTTCTACTCTGTCGAATTCTAAGTTCAAAAGCTTAAAAAATAAGCACATTTGTTGGTTTACTTCGTTGTTCTAAATTAAACAAAGCATTATAAAGCTGTAATTATATTTCTCTTTTATGAGTTGCATACTATGGAGCATTTATTATCCCACTTTTGATTTGTATCATTAATGATATAACATAAGTATTAATTAGTCCATAACAACCGTAACACACAAAAATTGGACAGTTCCTCATTTTCTTACGCCACTACAGATCAAACTGAGAGAAAAAGGACATGGATGATCCAATTCTGTTGCATTCTATCAGTACATATATACTCCTTTAAAAAAATGCAAGGATGTATATATGTTAGGGAAAACTATACAATCTTCTAGTTTATTCATTTCGTAGACTTTTATCCTCTTGAATGCCTGAAATATAACTTTCTATGATATAAACAGACATATATATTGGACGTTGTAACACAGATTATTTATATCCAACAAATATTTGTAAACCTTTCAGTGCTTTGATATGGTGGATTAGTCTTAGGTTGCATATATTTAATTCAAATAACATTTGCAGTAAGTACATAAAACTATTAATTGAAACTTCTAAATAAGGTAGGTAGGGTACACGCACTAGCTAATCAGAAAAATAGTTCTACCCAAAATTGACAGCATATAATATAATTAAAAGCAATAAATAACACCAATGGTGTTCTAACTAGAAGATCTACGGTCAATAATCATCTAGATTGTATTTCACAAATTTTATGTAGATTAGTTATAATAAACATTGTATTTGTGCTACAGATTTAATGTAATAGATGTGATCTATATACTTTTTTAACCTAAAGCATATTCAACATTGATACTAGTAATTAATTATTGAGATAATTTAACTTTTGATGTTTTAACTAATGGGTCATCTAACTAATGAAATAACCCACATAAATGAATGGACTTTTTAATCAATAATACCAAGGCAAATTAAAGAAGGGAAACATCACACACAAGTAAAAAGAGATTTCCGCTAGGGAATGAGCTACCCTAAAAGCAGACAAGTGCGCAACATAGTTGTTTATATTATACCATCACAGTATTGTATAATATGCATATGTGGTTGCACGAATGTGTAAGTCACAACATTGATCAAAGCTATTACATGCTCCACATCGCCGTTAAAACCATTAAGGATCACAAGGGTTTGGAACAAAGTGAGCATATATCTGTTTTCAGTCTAAACGTGTAAGGCAAAAAGATAGAGTGAAGGTTATTTATGTGCAGGCTAAACCATAGTTGGCGGAATCTAATTGAGTTTAGCATTTATGTGTAAAGTTTAACGACCCATGATTTAATCGCTATTTAAATGAATATTTAATTATATTTTTATATAATTAATAAATAGATTTTTATTAATAAATAAACCTATTTTAAATAGTAACTAATGATGATAAAAACGTTTTCAAAATTTGTTTACTAATATACATAGTTTATTGAGAAATAAAAATATGAACGGAAATTACTTTTCGAAATATCAATTTTTCATTGGTTAAAAGTTAATTAAAATGCTAAAACGCTATTTTAAACATATGTTCACACTACAAACCATTTAAATGTGTACATGTACACATATATACATATACATGTTTCTTTTTAAATGTGTGTGTGTGCGTGTATGTGTGTGTGTGTATATGTGTGTATATATATGTGTATATATATAAGATAAAAGAGGATATTTTTAAAATAAAAGTGTATATATTTTAGTATATATTAATGCCTTTGTCAACATATGGTGCATGAGTCATGGCATGAATAGTTAAACATGATGAATAGTTAAACATGATGGGAGGGGGTGTGGTCAAGGAGGGGGCGGATCATAGGAGGAAGGTATAGAGTGCATGCATGTGTGTATATTTAGATATAATCACTTTATATTATTTTATTTTATTCCTAAGCCTATATATACCACTCACCACTCATGTTCCTATATATACCACTCACCACTCATGTTTTTTATTTTTCAAGCTCCTTCTTCACTTCAAAGTTCCTAAAAACTTAAGAATATATTTCCATGGCTCCTCTTCATAACTTCTAAAATAAGAAAATATCACTTCTTTCACTAAAAATCAACTCTTTATTTCATAAAACCACTTCTACAAACTATTCAACACCTTCTCTTGCAAGCTACAACACTCTACCACCCAAAAACCAGATGGCCAAACCCCTACTACCCCAAGCCGAGCCCATCTTGGAGCTCCAAGCACCCAAAAATCTTCGTATTGCAAAGTTCCTAAGTTGCTTTCAAGTTATAGCAAGAGTTTGGTTTGAACTTGGTAAATTTCGGTGAGTAAAAGTAATATTTTTGGAAAAGTAAACAACTTGTTTTAATGATCTATATGTTGTGAAAATATAGTGTTTATGTGTTGAATTATTATGTTGTTTGGATGATTAACGATTGTAAGTTTGCTGTTTGGAATAGATTTGTGATGTGGATAATATTTTGATACGTTTGGATATGTATATGGATATGAATATGAATATGGATTTGTGGTGTTCGTTTATGATATAATGGTAGTATTGTTTGTGAAATAAAACTAAGTATGTGATGAAATGGTTATGAAACTAGCGCTTTAAATGGTCGAAAAAGGACTTGAGATCCAACGGAAAAAGAAAAGCTTTCTTTTTAGTCTTGGCTTTTGGAAATATTTTCCAAATTTATACCTTTTGTTTAAAGCTTTCAAAACCTTTCAATTAAGTTTTCAAAACATGGCGCAACTAGTATTAAGTGAGATTTCTCCCTAGAAATCAATTCTAACGAACTACGCTTATAGCGATAGTCGTTATAGGTGCGGTTCAAAAAATTTCACGATTTCAAGCTTTAAAGTGAATTCTTTTGGATTGTTTTTGATAAATCATTTCGAACTAATTAAGTTTAGGTTAATGTTTTATGAACTAATAATTTATTTATTTTAATTTATTAATTATTAAGGTAATATTAATTAATTAATTAGATTAGATTAGATTAATATAGAATTTAAGGAATATTTAACCAAGTTAATTATATTGATTAAGAAAATATTAAATAATGATTAATTAAGATAAAATGTATATATTTTTCACTTAATTAAGTTTAATTATTTTAATTAATTATTAATTAGATTAATTGTTTATTTAATTACAATTAAATAAAAGGGGTAATTATTTACTTAATTTTTACTCAATTACAATCAAACTATAAATGAATGTTATTTAACTAAAATTTATTTATTAATTAATTTTTAGTTAATTAAGGTTCAATTATTGATTACTTAGGGTTTACTAAGCTTAGTCAAGGGTTAATTATTAGTTAAGTAAATCAAGACTTGACCAAGATAAATTAAGTTTATTTATGATTAATCTTGATTTAAGTAAGATTAACTAAGGTTAATTAAGTTTTAACTTATAATTTAATTGAAGTTTATTTATTTTAAAAGTCTCTTTAAACTCTATCGGTTCTTTATATTTAAGTAAATTATTTTAAACCAAAGGATCTCTTGTCCATGCAATTAAGTAGCCAAATGAATTAAAGTAGTTAAAATAAAGCATTGACATGTTTTATTGAAAGTAAGTAGACTTGTATTATCACAGATGCCACACTTGGGGAATGTGATGAATATAAGGATGTTAATTTCGATAAGCGGGTCATGATAATCTAGGCATATGAAACGTATGTCCATATGTAAATCTTTACACCTTGATAGTAGAACAATCCACTATAAAAAAACTTGACCTTTAAAAATTATCGAAGATTGGTTTGGAGAGAGTGAGACCGGATATTAGTTATTATTCGAAAACTACATTACAAGGAGATTAATGATTTCTGAAGGCTGATAATCGTCGGCGGCCGTCGGAAAAAGCCGTCGGAATATACTGCGTCGGGGAGCAGTATTTCCGACGGCTTCCGACACAGGGTGTCGTATTCTGTTCCGATGGATTCCGACGGCTTTCGACGCATCCCGACACATGTCGGTACCCGTTAGAAGCTGTCGGAAATTAAGTGCTACAGGCTGTCAGTAGCCGTTGGAAGCCATCGGAAATTTTGACCTGTAAGCTGTCGGGATCCATCGGAAGCCGTCGGAAATCTGATGTTTTTTTTTTGAATTCTACCGCAAATATAGCATTCCATCCTCATTTCTCTTTCAAACACTATTACATCAATACTGCACAATCCAGTATACAATATTCCAACCAAATATCAAAACCCAAACTACACAATATTCAATAAACACACAAATAAATAAAATTACATCAAAATAAAATACATAATATACATAAGCATTCCAACATTGACAATAACCCTAACAATAAGTGTTCTACCATGTTATAAATGCACAAAATCATCAACATCCTCATCTACATCCTCATACAACCACAAAACCAAATGTATCAAACATAATTATACAAAAATCAACAATTACCTCCACCGTCTACCAAATCATTCAAAACTAAAAAAAACATACCTGAACAAGTAAGCAAGCAATGAATCAATCTCCTCCAGATCCAGAGCCAGCTGAGGAAGGAAAGCGGCCACCAAACTGCTGCATGTACTCTAGCAACTGTGTGGTCTGCATGGCCTGTTGGCGGTTCTGCTCCTCCAACTGGGACACTCTAGTCCGCAATTCTTCTATATCTGCTAGATCGTTTTGAGCTCTACTCCGCCGTCACCTACTCTGGCTACTGGCCTGCAATAATGGAAAAATGAATAAAATCCAAGTTTATTGTTTTGAAAAGGTCAAAATATCATATTTGAAGTATTTTAAGATAAAATAAATTATTTACCACTTGATTGTCAAATCCATATCGTCGACCATGCTCTGTTGGATCATAACAGACTCAAAAATAACGTCCTCCTCATTAGTCGTCAGCTGATCTGGACCCGTATCAGCAAGGAGTTTCTGCCGCTGCTCCATAAACTTCTCCTGCATTAACAAATTAATAATATCATATCTTATTTCATTATAGTTTAACAAGCAAAACAATTACTAATACTGAATAAAATGAAATATGCTTACATGGCTTTTGCTGGATTTATCGTCCTGCCATGTATACGAAACAGTCCCGTCCGGATTAACATGCTCGACAGCATGCGTACGGGTGAACACATCGATATAGCCCACAGGACCATGTGCCTCGGCTTCCTGAAGTTGATTGTTACATACAATTATTATACATTTAAAATTATATAGCATAAACTATTTACATTTATTATTCAGTAAATTTACCAACTCCTGCCGATACTACTGAAACGACTTCGATCCTCCGCGATGAGTGACTGGATTCTTATTTCTGTTTGGAGAGTTTCTATCTGACTCTGCCTGTACATTCAAAATTTGATACATTATTTTTCGGTCACGTCAAATTAATAATTCAGAAAAATTTAGTATACTTGCCTTCGCCTCGTCCGACTCCCAATATCTCAACCAAGCTTGTCATACACTCTCCCCCATCCACCGTGGTTTCTTACTAGATTTCTTAATCTCAGATATCGTGTCCCTGTACTTCTTGCGCATCATCTTCATCCAGTATGCTCGTGCCAGCATCATATCGTCTGTCTGGATGTCTATCTCATCCTGTGTTTCACGATAAAAAGTAAAAAAAAGATTACACTTTAAACGATAAACAGTAGAAAAACGACAAAAACGAATTAAAAATGGAAAACAGAAAAATATACATGCTAGGACATCCTGCCATATAAACTCTATGATGTGAGGAGGGATGTTATCTCACTTCGACCAGCAAGCACTCATCCTACTGCGATAAGAAGCTCTAGAGACATCCAGCATAACCTTCGAGGGAAGTAGGTCGAACCTCCTATTTTTAAATACGATATAGATAAGTACGTACGTATATCATAAATAAAATAAGATGTTGAATAAAATTTAATTCTTACCCCTCTGCTCTAGGGACTAACGAAACTACTGGACGTTGTGGCTTTTGCGATGGGTCACTGCCATCGCCTCCTGATGATCGGGAAGAGCTCCTACCTCTATATGACATTATGATAAACCTGTGATATATATACACATCATTGTATAAGAGAATAATAACATGATAATGAGATATATTTCATATGAAAATGACATCAATGGTATAAATTGCTTAATTAATGACTGAAATGAAAATAGAAATGGAAGTGTGTTATACTTGATTCATAATGGGTGTACTCTTCCGACGATAATGAGATTTCATTGCATTTTTAATAAAAAATTGCTAAATAAATGACAAATGAAAATGACATAAAACATGTAAACAATGGTAAATGGATTTGGTTTCATAGTTAATCAATTTCATAATACATCAAGAATCAACATAGTTATGTCAATTGCAAAAAAACAGATTCGGATTTATATCAGTCATCATCGTCTTCTGATTCAGATTCGGTCTCGTTTTCTACGATATTTTCCTCCGCGCTGTCAAACGCTTCTACCAAAACATTTGATTCATTGATCAAAGGACCAAAATCTATATGATCGTCTGTAATTATTATTTCGTTATTTTTCTCAAGATCTGCCTGATAAGCTTGTTCGTCCGAAATATTCTTCCCATCGAATGTGCATATGGCCTTTGTTTTAAAAACTGCAGACCAATCTGCTTTATCTCTTTTTAGAGACGGATAAGGAGTGTAATAAACTTGCAATGCTTGTTTGGCTAGTACAAAAGGATCATACTTGTGATACTGCGATGTATGCTTTATTTCAATAAGATTATAATCCTTGTGCACATTAATTCCAGAATCTGGAACATTGCTAAACCAATTGCATCTAAATAGAAACACCTTCTCCGTGGGTCGTGAGAAATATGTCAGTTGCAAAATTTGTGTTAGAACGCCATAAAAGTCATTTAAGTGATTTTCTGGATCGTCACTACATTTAACAAATACACCAGTATTATTTGTTAATTTTTCTGCACCGTATTCTTTGGTGTTAAATTTAAATCCATTGACGAAATATATTGGATATGTCTTGACCACTCTTTTTGGTCCCATCGCAAGATGTTTCAACCCTTCGTCAATAACACAATTTCTCGGCTCATAAACGTAATTTGAAAACCAGCCGAAAAATTCTTTACTGAGATCTCCGTTCGGATGTTCACATTTATAAACACTGTTTATATAAACAAATTATTACATTAGGTTATACACGCGCATGCATTATAGAAAAGAATAAAACACAAATTATTATTTCAGATTACCTAACAAACGGTGCAACCTCGGCACAATTTAGAAGAATATAAGTGTGTGCTACATGAAGATCTTTAACATCTAGCCATATTTCTACACATTTTCCAGAAGACCGACCATGTTGTCTAAAAATAGATAACATTGCTTGAGAGGACTCTTGTTCGTCGTCTTCGTCATTACGAGGAACACTTTCAAATGAAATATTCGCATGGTCATTGAAATAGTGAGAGAGAAAGAACGAAACTTCTTTTTCGATGTAAGATTTACATATCGAACCTTCAACTCGTGCTTTTTGCCTCACTTTTTTCTTCAGATGATTCAAATATCTATGCAAAATTAATTTATATTAACTTCATCTTTCAAATGCAATTAAATTACGTGGTAACATATTACATGCCTCTCAAATGGATACATCCATCCATATTGGACAGGACCTCGAAGTCGTGCTTCAGATGGGAGATGAACAGGTAAATGTTCCATTACATTAAAAAACCTGGCGGAAATATTTTCTGTAATTTGCAAAGCAATATAGGAATGTCCACTTCAAGTTTATGTAAACGTTGCACTTTTAAAGTAGTCGAACAAAGCTCTTTGTAAAACATACTAAGCTCCGTTACTACCTTCCAAACTTTTAACGGCAGTAGTTCTTTGAACATAACGGAAAATAAATTCTCCATCATTATGTGACAGTAGTGACTTTTCATTCCGCTCAATCTACCATTTTTAAAGTCAACACATCTACGAAGATTTGATGATATCCCATCAGGAAATCTTAACCCTTCCACCCATTTTAACACAGCTTTAACTTGAGTATTATCTAATTCGTAACATGCTTTGGGTTTTTTACTGTCATTTGGTTTCATATGAAGCTTAGGACGTTTGCATAATTATTCTATATCACGTCTTGATTTCAAATCATCTTTCGTCTTCCTTTTCACATTCAAAACTGTGTTTAAAACATTATCAAATACATTTTTCTCATTGTGCATCACATCTATGTTATGACGAAGTAGAAGATGTTTCCAATACGGCACCTCCCAAAAAATAGTTTGTTTGCACCAGTTATGAACAACTGATTTGCCTTCAATTTCTGTTTGCTCGCCAGTTTCATATATCTTTGGATAGTCCCTAACAAGTTCATATATGTCTTCGCTTGACCATATCGTTGGTGGTTGTCTGGTTTCTACTCTATTAGCTAAAAAGTTTTACTTGTCTCCTCTGAAGGGATTATTTACATGGAGAAAATATCGATGACAGTCAAACCATGAAATTTTCTTACATAAGGTAAAGAAAACGCTCGTGTTTCATCTATGCAATATGGACATGCTAGACGACCGGCAGTACTCCATCCTGAAAGCATTGCATAGACAGGAAAATCACTTATAGTCCACAACAAAGAAGCAAACATACGAAAAAAATTCTTCTTGGACACATCGTATGTTTCTACTCCTTTGTTCCACAGCATTTTTAACTCTTCAATCAACGGTCGTAAATATACATCGATTCCTTGTGTCGGATCGTCGGGGTCAGGAACGACAACAGTAAGAAACATATATTGTGTTTTCATACACATCCATGGAGCTAAACTATACGGTGTGACGATAATGGGATAGGATGAATATTTAGAACCAAATTGAGAAAATGGAGAAAAACCATCCGTACATAATCCTAATCAAACATTTCGACTCTCCGCTGCAAAATTTGGATACGTTTTATCGAAATGCTTCCATGCTCCTCCATCGGCCGGATGTGTCAACGTACCCTCTTCCTCCGTTCTCACGCTATGTCATCCCATATTAGATGCAGCTACAGAGGATCCATATAATCTTTGAAGTCTTCGAGTTATGGGTAAATAATGCACACGCTTGTACGGAACTTCCTTTCCCTTCTTTTTTCTTGGTTTGTATCTCTCCTGATTGCAAACTTTACAATTTCTAAGGTTTGCGTCTTCTTTCCAAAACAATATGCAGCCTTTTAAACATGTATCTATTTTCTAATAAGGTAAACCAAAAGCCGACATAAGTTTTTGAACTTCATAGTGATTTTCACACATTAGATTATCGGGCGGCATATGTCTTTTTGCAGCTTGTACAACAGTCGTAAACCCAACTTCAGTGATGTTGTATTTTGACTTCATCGCATTGTATTCTGCGATCACTGACAGCTGAGTGTCGCTTTTACAACCATCCCAAATAGGTTTCTTAGCAGCATCTAGTAAATCATAAAAAAATTGCTTCAATATTTGGTTCTTCAACATTTCCATCGTCGTCGTCAACTTCAACCATAGGAAACATTGATCGTGTTGCATCTTCAACCATATTTTTTATACGGGTCGTCGAAACTACTTCGTTAACGACACTTTCAGACTCTACAGAAGTATTTGCTACAACTTCTCCATGTCGATCCCAAACATAATACTATACGAAACCGTTTTGGCACAAATGAACTTTCACAATATCTGGTAATAAATACTTCAAATGTCTACACCTACTACACGGACAACGAATTTCTAGATCATTTCCGTTATTACTTAAAGCGAATTCAACAAACATGTTTATACCATTATAAAAATCTTCTTTTATTGAGCCCCTCGGTCCTTTTCTTTGGTACATCCATCTCCTTCGATCAACAAAATAATCAATCATTTTTTCTATTTGACAAAATGAGAAGTTCAAAATCTAATATTTATTTTCAAGAATACAAATTCGAAAAAGATTATTTTCATGGTCGTATAATATTTGAATTTAAAGAACAACTTCACACATTTAAAAATATTTTCAAATAGGGCAGATTTTATTTTTTAACGTATCGATATAAAAAATTCTATAAATTTTTTTCCATTGGTCAGGCATCCTACTTCACATTACAAACACAGTAAGCATTTACATTTCGTATATTACTTCGTCTCAAACGATTCAACAAAATTTCGACAGCATTTCCCTTTTGTTCCCTGCATTGTATACAAATGCGTGTACGCAGGAAACAATAAAGAAAATTTATGCCGAAATTTTATGAACCGTTTGAGACGAAGTAGTATACAAAATGTAAATGCTTACTGTGTTCATAACTTGTCCAATACAGGGACAAATCCAACAAACATTGTAGCAGGTGAATATAAATGGTCGTTTTTCGAAAAAAGCGACTATTTATACAACGATCATGTACAACACTCGTCGGACGAGACCAAAAACTATCTAAGGGACATTTATCAATTACATGCGCGCATTTTACGAAAAAATACAGTTTTACAAACTGTTCACATTTACAAAAATATATATTAATTTAACACATTTATTCGACGTATTACATCAACTTAAGGCTGATTTAACGTTTTTATCATTTTTCAATACATGCAATTATAATTTAGACTCATGTTTTTTTGTTTCATAAGTCAATACGTGCACAATATAATACTCCTAGCTCGTTCTTTCATTTTATCTTATTCCAACTAACACAATACAATGATTGCAGCGCTACACACATATACAATCGTAGAATCAAGTCATACACAATGATTTACATATACATGAACAACCACAAATTATACATGTTTTTCACAATTTCACGATAAAAGATGAAATAGGTATACCATGTGATGCTATAAACCGTTATTACGCTATTGGAAACAATTGCAATCACTAATTCACCCTAATTTATCAATTTATGAAAATCTAAAATTAGGGTAAAAACTGATTTTTTTTCATAAAAATAAGAGATTATACCTGAGATTAAGAGTAATAGAGTTTGATTAGGCAGCCGTTGAGGATCCGGAAGCTGGAAATTAGAGATTGGAAGCTCGGAGAAGGGAATTGGGGTTTTTTGGGTTAAATTTTCGTATGTGATAATGAGAAAGAAGAGGGCCCGGTCGAGTCCTGAAATTCGCAGATTTCCAACGGCTTCCGACGGCCGCCGATCGCCCGTCGACAGCCGTCGGAAATTAGCCGTCGGAAACCGTTGCCCCTAGCTGTCGGACTGAGAGCCTTTTCTAGTAGTGCTACTTCGAACCAATGTAAGCGTTCAAATTGGAAATAGTAAAGGCAAGGTCCAATACGAAGCCTTTGAAGCATAAGGGCTATTTGCTACTAACCCCAAGGGTGATTCCCAAATGGGTGTAGTAGAGATGTGGCTTCGGTTCGTTTGTCTTCTGAACGACTTCTATGGGTGGATGCCGACATTGTGTTAACATCTGGAAGGCAATGTTAGAATTCCAAGTGGCAATGCTATAATAAAGGTAAATGTAGCCTCAAGCCTCATCAACCGAAAATGACCAAACATGTTATGCAGCATGGCTATGTGGGTCGCGCCCATCAGGGTATGTCATTCCATATCTAGAATATATATTTGATGCAATTTTTGTATGCTCTAGTACGGTTGTTGATCCCAACCGTGGTGGTGATGCATTCGGTACTACTAGTCAAGTTGTATGCTGGTTTTGTATAGCAGGGGTACAAGATATTCTTGTCAGACCCCAGGTGTATTTTACCTCGAGGTGCACTTTCGGAAGATAGTTCCTTACCAATTCATGTATGGAATCCATTTCTCAGTAAGTGCCTTCGGTCGTAGTTATATACTTACTATGCTAGAATTTGATTAATTTAACTATTTCGGCTATGTGAATTATTTACTTGAAACTCCTAGACATTATGATAATATCACTTGATTTTTATATGAAGTGTTTTGATCATTGTAAAGTAAACACCCGTCTGTGTTTATGCCCGACATGGTCTTACAAGATACCTTTGATTTTTAAATCATTTTATGAAAGTTAAAATTATGTTGTTCGAATTTACTCACACCAAACTCATGTTTGACATGGAGTTTCTTTTTCTTTTTCAAAAACTTTTGGGCACTCAAATTTGTATGAGTAACCAAGTAATCTAGGTTTCTTATGGAAGCATTTTGAAGGAGCTGGAGCAGGTGGCTTCACCGTTAGCTAATTATTATCTTATTTTGTTGTATCTGTGTATGATCTATGTAGTTTTTATGGACAGGTAGTTATAACTGTTCGGTTGAAAGTTGTAATGTAATGACTCTGATGTATTAAATATTATGGAAGCGGCCATGTAATATCCTATGTTATCTATTATATGTTGTTTTGATTCGTGGTGAAATTTAGTAATTATGTAGTTTCTTCTTATTTTTCTTTTTCTTCTACCCTTAATGGTTCATATTTCGGTGCACGAAAGGCAGTCGCTACATTTTGGTATCGGAGCCAGGTTAAGCGACCACCTAGGATTTAGGTTGAGGTCAACTTCAAGTGTGCATTTTTTTTTATTCGTGTGTGTGTATATATATATGAATAAATAGATAGATCAACTTGATATGTCTGATAAGTACCCTTATTTCAAGATTTATCTCGTCCAAGTATTCTAAGATTATCTTACTATGTCCAGGTAGTAAGACATGTGTAACAGAAGTGGACCGGGTAGGGGAGCAAGTAGCACTATGACTACAAATGGTCTAACCTCAAATCCTGGAGGAGCTCGGGTTATCCTGGGGGAGCTCGGGGTATCTTTTCGGCACTTAGGTGCTCGGCACGTGAATACCATGGATGTATTAATGTCGACATCCGAAGGTCCAAAAAGCGAATCGTTACAAACTTACTCTTGATTAGTAATGACGTACCATTTCTGCAATCGGCAAAAGCTGATTATCCAAAAACTTCTCCATGAAGGATTAGGGAGAAGCAACCTGTATACTATGTATTAAAATCTCTAGAGATTGTCCCAAAAGGCTGCCAGGATTATCCCAATTCTTGTACATAGACACCGTACTAAAAATATTTAGTATGGAGAATACCAAGCACAGAAATGTTCCAACACAATTGGGATTTTTCCTTTCAAAGAAGGACGATCCTCATACTGATAAGAAGAAAGAGCATATTAAGAAGACACCTATGCATCTGCAATCGGATCTATTATGTATGATATGCTACGTGAAAGTGCGGTGTGTATACAATTATATGTGCTAATATAGTACACACGGATCGTGTAATATGGACTACAATATAAATGCGGAGATAGATGATAATAGAATAGTAAATAAAAATAGAAAAATCACACCAGAGATTTTTATACTGGTTCGGAGCACCGTCCTACGTCCAGTCCCAGACTTCTATCTGGATTTTCATTATTAACTACCTCGCTTCACCCGGAGGAACAGGTTTACAACACCCGAGCAACCGAACGGGATTTCACGCCTCTAATACACTGAGGACTTCAACACTTGCCTCTTACAACACAGAGGACTTCAACAAAAGAACAAATACAATTGTTGTTGACAACTTGTGCTCTTGAAAACACGGATTTGTCACTAGTAGTACACCCTTCCTATAATCTTATCCTCAAAGTATGTGAATGATGTTTTGTGAAGATTAAGGAAAGTATATTACTTATTGAATCAAAAGATATGAAATAATTTCAATGATTCAATAAGCAATCAAAATAATTGAGAGCTTTTAGAATGCAGGAGTATTTAGAAAGTAAGATCAGAAATTAGAGTAGAAAAACATATATTTTTCATCTATTTGAATCAATGATTTAGATGAGTTTATATAGAGAAAAATAGTTGTAACTCTTTGTGAACAGTAGCCATTAATAGATATGGTCATTGATGAAAGGTAAGAGATGCAACCATTGGAGAAAGAAGTGTCTTTTGGAAAAGGTTGCTCTCTGTTTAAAAACGGTCGACAGGTCAAAAAATGACCGGTAGACAGGAATTTGAATATATATATACGTTATGTTCACTTGTGCACATTATCTGTGCATTCTGGGCAAAAACGGTCGACCACCTGGTTTTTGACCGGTCGACCGGTTTTGTCCAGACTGCACAGTTAATGTGCACTCATATATATTTATATATATATATATATTCGAAGATTAAAGGTATAAGATTATTTGAGGATAGATTTTAACATAAATAATCATTACTAACATACCAAATAATCAACCTCTAATCATATGGAGCTCTTTGTGTCTAAATAACTTCTTTTTGTCGATCACGGCTTATCCCTTTGTCAGAAATCAAAACTCTATAAAAATCTTGACTCAACATTCTCCCCCTTTTTGATTGATGACAACATATTTATGAATCTCCCCCTGTATAAGATATCCCCCTGAGATTGTGTCCTGCATATATACTGTTAGCACAATTTTCTCCCCCTTTGTCATCAACAAAAAGGAGTTGTTTAAATGGAGGATGTAAAAAAGATTATAAGCAACATAAAACTACTACCATAGATCAAGAGTAACATTCACACAAGATGATAATACACACAAGTCTAGTACAAATTAAAACACGGCAATATTTAGTACAAGTGCCAGATAATGTCTTTAAAGATCCACCTAAGTATAACATCTCCCCCTAAGTATAATATCTCCCTCTATTTATATGCATATGAATTTCTCCCCCTTTGTCATTATCAAAAAGAATGAGGAAATATATAAAATTATATAAAATATCTTGTATATAACGAGATAAACTCTTTATTAATTATGAAGGAAAAGTAAAATAAATTTTACCGTATTTACCGAAGTCCATATTTATTTGTAAGCACGTAATTCTATTAAACATATGGAACATTCTTTGAAATTCCAAAATCTATCCTTTTCCTTTTGTTTCTCTGAGTACCTGTAAAAAATAATAATAATTTTCGGTACCCACTTACTATGTTAGGGTCCGGGGGGTTAGGTCTTTGGAAACCATACCCATTTGGGTGTGGTTGAACCTTTATAAATATAATTTTCATTACAAATTACATTCTTATAATAGTTGCTAATATAAAGTTGTTTATCATGATCAATCATATTAGCTGGAATCCATATCTTAATACTATTAGTCATTAGCTTAGTACTTGAAGAATAATTTCTATCATTTCTAAACAAAGTACTATTATGACTATAACTGGTTTTAAAACTATCTTGATTACTAGTACTAGCACTAGAGTTAGTATACATGAATGCATATCTAGTACTATTTTTACTTTTAGCTTGTTTATAGCCTACACCACTTCTATCATTGTGAGCTTTTGAATTCTTAACATAACCTAATCCCTTCTTATTTGAAGCAGGTTGAGAATTTTCAATAATCCTGGATAAATTTTCTCTCCCTTTATTAAAATTGGAAATATTTTTAGTAATGTCATCAAGCTTAGTTTTGAGACTAGTGTTATCTAACTCAACAATTTTAATTTTTGTTTTTAACTCATGATTTTCAGAAGCTAGAGCATTATTCTTTTCTTTCTGAGCTTCTATTTCTTGACTTAATAGAGCGAGTTGAGAATTGTCTGAATCTTGAATTTTCTCAAGTTCTTCTTCTAATATTCTCTTCTCGTCTTTAAGCATATCTCTTTCGAATTCTGCTTTCTTCTGATTTTCCAGAGCTTCCTTATATTTTCTTTTGAGACTTTTTAAAGTGTCTAGAAGTTCTGAATTTATTTCTATCATATCATCAAAAGTTAGATCACTAACCTCGTTATCTTTTGCCATGAAGCATTTGTTTGTTTGCTCCTTTGATTGTTCTTTATTGCTCTTCCTCTTCTTATTGCCTTGACTAGATCTCTTTGTAGCCATTTATTCTAGGATGTTGTTACGATCTCTAGAAAACCAGGCTCCGATACCAAATGAAAGTCGCTATGCTCTGATACCAAATGAAAGTGCGGTGTGTATACAATTATATGTGCTAATATAGTACACACGGATCGTGTAGTATGGACTACAATATAAATGCGGAGATAGATGATAATAGCATAGTAAATAAAAATAGAAAAATCACACCAGAGATTTTTATACTGGTTCGGAGCACCGTCCTACGTCCAGTCCCAGACTTCTATCTGGATTTTCACTATTAACTACCTCGCTTCACCCGGAGGAACAGGTTTACAACACCCGAGCAACCGAACGGGATTTCACGCCTCTAATACACTGAGGACTTCAACACTTGCCTCTTACAACACAGAGGACTTCAACAAAAGAACAAATACAATTGTTGTTGACAACTTGTGCTCTTGAAAACACGGATTTGTCACTAGTAGTACACCCTTCCTATAATCTTATCCTCAAAGTATGTGAATGATGTTTTGTGAAGATTAAGGAAAGTATATTACTTATTGAATCAAAAGATATGAAATAATTTCAATGATTCAATAAGCAATCAAAATAATTGAGAGCTTTTAGAATGCAGGAGTATTTAGAAAGTAAGATCAGAAATTAGAGTAGAAAAACATATATTTTTCATCTATTTGAATCAATGATTTAGATGAGTTTATATAGAGAAAAATAGTTGTAACTCTTTGTGAACAGTAGCCATTAATAGATATGGTCATTGATGAAAGGTAAGAGATGCAACCATTGGAGAAAGAAGTGTCTTTTGGAAAAGGTTGCTCTCTGTTTAAAAACGGTCGACAGGTCAAAAAATGACCGGTAGACAGGAATTTGAATATATATATACGTTATGTTCACTTGTGCACATTATCTGTGCATTCTGGGCAAAAACGGTCGACCACCTGGTTTTTGACCGGTCGACCGGTTTTGTCCAGACTGCACAGTTAATGTGCACTCATATATATTTATATATATATTCGAAGATTAAAGGTATAAGATTATTTGAGGATAGATTTTAACATAAATAATCATTACTAACACACCAAATAATCAACCTCTAATCATATGGAGCTCTTTGTGTCTAAATAACTTCTTTTTATCGATCACGGCTTATCCCTTTGTCAGAAATCAAAACTCTATAAAAATCTTGACTCAACACTACGTACGAGAACGGATGTGGCTTATGCATTAGGATGCATACGCCGATATCAGTTAAACCTTGGGGAAAAAACATTTGATACTTCTAAATTTTATTCTTAAGTATTTATGAGATACTAAAGACTTGTTCCCAATCAATGAGAATGGAAACCTATTTATGAAATGGTATATAGACTCAAGCTTCCAAAGTAATATCGATGACGGTAAATCGATATCGGGTTACATATTCCATTAAACGATGAAGCAGTAACTTGGAAAAGTTCCAAGCAAGTGATAGTAGTTGATTCAACGTTGGAGGCTAAGTACATTGTGCTAAACGAAGCAGCTAAAGAAGCAGTCTGGATGTATAAATTTATGACCGAGATAGGGGTGACTCCAAATGTTGAGAACCGCATCACATTGTTCTACGATAACAATACCGTGATGCAGATCGAAAAAGAACCAAGAGCTCATAAGAAAATAAGGCACGTACTCTGTAAGTTCCACTTGATAAGACAGTTTGACAACGAAGGAGAAGTGAAAATTAATAAAGCAGATAGTAAGGACAACATAGTAGACACGTTCACAAAGGAACTAGTTAGATCGGTTTGGACTTTGGAGTAAACCGATCGAAGGAATGAAATTGATGATCCATAATCATCTCCAAGTGCAAGTTAGAGATTTAAATAAAGAGTTTACTTATATGAAACAAAAGTATACAGATGAGGGGAAAACTCATTCCATTTTGTGATATAGCCTCACCAATTATCGTTTATGTTATGAAAGCTAATGTTATTCATACCAGTCTTATGTCTGATTTGAAGTTTATTTTCCTTAAATTATCAGGTGCTCGTTTGAGTAGACTGAAGGTTGAAGGTTTAGAAGATTTTCATGAGGCAGATGTTATGCTCCTTGTTCTTGGCAGTTTGGGATCTAGTGTTAGTCATGGTGAAGTGATGAACAATGGAAGGTTTCAAGTGAAGGAATGGTTCAGAGTGTAGCAGTTTGCGGGATTGTGATGGAGTGGATCATGATGAAGTTTGTGGTGATAAGAAGAGGTTCAGGTGAAGGAAAATTGCAGAGAAAAAAGAAGGTGGTGAGTTTCAATAGATAGAAAGAGGTGAAGCAAGAACAATAGTAGCATTACAGAAAAATGTACAGATAAGAAAAACTGCAAATACTCTTTCATATCTCCATTTACATAGCCTTACTCATATATTTATAGCATTGATCAGGTAGACCTAATCAAACTAGCCGTTATAAGGGTTAAATTACTAGTTAACTTTTAAATTACATAATTGAAGTAACTGAACTGCAAATGTAAGTTGTGCACGTGCACAACATGCACAGTCTTGAACTGGCTTTCCCATTACAATCTCATGCTTCAATTGACTTCATCTTGTATTTGTATCTCTTCTAATCCTCCAACATTATTTCCTTTGGTTCCAGCTAACTGAGGTGTATGGGGAGGCTTCTTTTCACAAGTGTTTGATGAAATGCCATCTTCAGTTGAGTGCCTAGTAATTATTTGTTGAATTGTCTGAGCATAACAAATCCCCTCCCCTTTAAAAACAGACCTTACCTCAAGGTCTAATGTCGGAAATTTATTTATTAAATCCCAATATTCTTCCCAAGGAGCATCAGTAAGTGGTTTATTCTTCCATTTGACCAGGACTTGTACAATTGTTTTGTTGTTTTTGGAACATTTTCCTATCAATTATGCTCTCTGGTTCATCAACAATTGTATCAGTGAAAGATGGTGTGCCTTGCTGTAAAATAATGTGTGAGCCTATCTTCTTTTTTAGCTGAGAGACATGGAAAACATGATGTATTTTTACGGTTTCAGGCAGATCCAATTTGTAAGCACACCAATTTTTTGTAAAATTTTGAAAGGACCATAATATTTAGGAGATAGCTTTGTAGTATTTGTTGAACTTACTGAAATTTGTCTATAGGGTTGAAGTTTTCAATATACCCAATCATCAGTGTCAAACTGTCTTTTCGGTTCTACGCACATCAGCCTGCTTCTTCATTCTCTGTTGCGCAAGATGTAAATTATCCTTCAAAAATTGAAAAGTAATATCTCTAGAAAATAATTCCTCTTCCACTTGTTGAACTTTTGCAGTGTTTGGTACATATGATAAAAGTGTAGGAGGTTGTCTCCTATAAATAATTTCATACGGGGTTAATTTTGTAGATTCCTTCCAAGAAGTGGTGTACCAAATTCTGCTAGAGTCAACCATTTTGTCCAGTCCTTTGATTTGTGGCAGATGAAGCATCTGAGGTAGTTTTGCATGATTTTATTTATAATTTTATTTTGGCCATCGGTTTGTGGATGATAAGCCGAACTATATTTAAGTATGAAGCCTTGTAAAGTGAAGATTTTTTGCCAAAAATTGCTAAGAAAAATTGAATCTCTATCACTGATTATTGTTGCAGGCATGCCATAAAGCTTGAAAATTCCATCAAGGAAAACTTGAGCAACTTGCTTGGCTGTGAATGGATGTTGCAAAGCAAAGAAGTGAGCATATTTTGAAAGTCTGTCAACTACTACATAAATCACGGTGGCTTTATTGCTTTTAGGTAGATATGTAATGAAATCCATTGAAATGTCAATCCACGCATGATCCGGAATTGGCAATGGCTGCAGAAGACTAGGGTAAGGTATATTTTCTGATTTTGCTTATTGACATTCATCACACTGTTTAATAAAATTTTCTACTATAGATTTCGTATGTTTCCAAAAGAAGATTTTGGAAAAAAAATTCTTTGTTTTCTTCACACCAGCATGTCTTTCAAGAGGTGAAAAGTGAAATTCAGCAAGTATTACATTCAATAAGGAATTGTTACTATGATCTAAAAGTATTCTTCCTTTATAAAAAATCAAGTTGTTGACAATCTTGTATTTATCAGCCAATAATTCTCCATTTAAGATATTTTCTTTCTTGACTGCATAGAAAGGGCTCTGTTGGACTTCATTCCTTAATTCCTTTATCCAGTCTGCTTGCACTAGACAGATAGCTTGCACCAATGGGTTTTCATGTATTCTAGATAAACTATCTGCCACAATGTTTTCTTTGCCAACCTTATATTCTACTTGATAATCATAGCCATGAAGTTTAGCCAACCACTTTGCTTGTATTCCTGTAGTTAACTTCTGTGATAATAAGTATTGTAAACTTTCCTGATCAATTCTAATAATAAACTTTCTACCAATAAGATACTGAGACCATTTTTTGTTGCTAATAATAATGCCAGAAGTTCTTTTTGATAAGTGGATAACTGTAAATTCTTTCCATGCAAAGCTTGGCTGATGTAAGCAAATGGCTTATTTTCTTAAAGTAGTACAGCTCCAACACCTGATCCACTAGCATCACATTCGATTATGAATTCTTTACTATAGTTTGGCATGGCAAGGACTGGAGGATTGATAAGGCAAGTTTTTAATTTATAGAAAGCTTCTATTGCCTCTTCATTCCAATAAAATGAGTTTTTCTTTAGCATGGCTGTTAATGGCTTTGCAATAATTCCATAATGTCGAATAAATTTCCTATAATAGCCAGATAGTCCTAAAAATCCCCTGAGAGCTTTGATGTTCTGTGGTTGTGTCCAATTCAATACTGCATTTTTTTCCTTGTCAACTGCAATAACATTCTCTGAAATGATATGGCCTAAATATTGAAGCTTTTCTTCAGCAAAAGAGCATTTTGATACTTTGATAATTAGCTATCTGTCTGTAGAACTTGTAGTGCAATTCTTAAATGTTGAATATGTTCATCCCATGATCTGCTACACCTAAGAATATCATCAAAAAAATACTAAAATGATTTGTCTTAAAAATCTTTTAAAAAGAGAATTCGTGAGTGCTTGAAAAGTTCAAGGGGCATTAGATACTCCAAAAGGCATTACCAGAAATTCATATTGCCCTTCATGAGTTTTAAATGTTGTTTTTTGGAAGTCATCTTCATGCATTCGAATTTGATGATATCTCGATTTGAGATCAAGTTTTGTAAAAACTTTGAACCTAAAGCTCATCCAAAAGGTCATCAATTAGAGGAATAGGAAATTTATCTTTAATTGTATTTTTATTTAATCCTCTATAATCTATACAAAGTCTCCATGAGTCATCCTTTTTCTTAACCATTGCTACTAGAGCAGAGAAAGCACTGTTTCTATTCCTAATTATAGCAGAGGCCAACATCTCATTAACTAATTACTCAAGTTCATTTTTAATATGATACGAATGTTTACATGGCTTAAGACAAATAGGCTATGAGCCTTGTAATAGTGGTATTTGATGGTCACAATGTCTTTTGGGTGGCAAAAATTGAGGAGAGGAAATTACAGTAGGAAAATCATTAAGAAATTTTTGAATAGTAGGATGCATATTTATTTCTTTGGAAACAGATAGGGATGAAGCCAAAAGCATGAATTTTAAACTGGCATTGTGTATTTCTTTCGAAATGTTTTTGTCATTGAGACGTTTAATATCAAAAGATAATAACCCTTGCCAGTTATATTCAGTGCCTTTATAAAAAAAATCCGGCTTGAAGTTTTTTAACATTGAAACAATTTTCATCAAGTTTTCGCATCTATTGTGTACCTTAAACTATATCACAGCCTTTCAATAGTAATATCAATAAATCTATAGGCATTTTACAACCTTGACAATGTAATAAAATTTGAGAGCATAATTCTTTACCTTGAAGCCTTTGACCATTTGCTACCTGGACTTCATATGATTTTGTTTGGTGCCTTGGTAGATTTAGTTTCTGGACTAATTTATCATCAATAAAGCTATGTGTTGACCCAGAGTCAATTAATAAAATAACGGTTTTGTTATTAATTTTGCCTTTTATATTGATAGTATAAAGTGCAGGAATTCCTAACAAGGCATTAATAGAAATAGAAAATAAAGTTTTATCATTTTCGTGATCATCTTTTGATTTTGGAGATTGTATATTATCCTCAGAAAATTCATCATCAGTATTAAAATTGTGTTCCAAGTCTATGATTCCCTCCATAACATAAATCTGTTTAGTTTTACATTTATGACCAAAATGATATTTTTCATTACACCCATAGCAAATATATATTTTTTCTTGTGTAATAATTCTTGAGGCGTTAATTTTTTAAATTTGGAAAATTTATCAATTTGAGCAGGATCAGATTGGGGGACAAAAGACGGGTCATTATGTGTATAATTTTTAAAGGAAAATTTCCATTTTGTTTTTCTTTTTTGCAAGCCACCTTGTTTCAAAAATTTTTGCTAAAGAAACTGTTGAATCAAAATATATTAGATTTGCAGCTATAACATCAAATTTAATTTCTTCTTTCAATCCTCCCAAAGAAATTTGTAAAAGATGAGTGGGTGTTATGTTTTCAATTAATCCTTTTAGCTGTTCAAACTGTTTGACATAATGCATAACAGCGGTTGTTGGTTTAAGAGATGAGAATGTATCATATGGCCTAACAAGACCATTAGTGTTAAAGCGTACCTGAATAGCTTTATAGAAGACTGGTCATTGATCATAATTAGTAACAGTATGTGAAAAACTATAGAACTATTGTAATGCTTCTTTTTTGAGATGGTATGAACAGATGTGAACTCATTCTTGAATATTGGTTTTATTGTATTGAAAAAATTGTTCCACTTGTGGAATCCAGTCTATTACTCTGTCTTCTCCTGTGTACTATGGGAAATCCATTTTTATTTTGAATTTAGCATTGTCTGCATGATGATTTGTGTGGTGAGCAGGGAGCTTTGAAGAAGAATTATCCATGGTGAATGTGTCTGGTCTTGACAAGATTGGTGGCCTATTGCTTGATGGCACATAGATGGTAGATCTATTATTGCATTGCTGAGTTGAAGATTGTGTTAAAGAGGAAGATCTGTTGATGTCTGATCATTGAATTCCTTCAGGATATTTTTGAGGTTTAATTTCTTTAATTTTTGGAAAAAAATTCACCATCATTTCTTGAAGATCTTGAATACCCCGAGTGTTTCTTGATAGCTCAATTGCTATTTCTTGTGAATTTTTTTCTAGTTTCTTGAGTGATAATGCAGTCCTATTGTTAATCAGATTTTGCTTTTGCTACCTTTCTTGTTGTGATAGACCTTCCATATTGACAAAATCAATTAATGGTGGAGCATCTTCATTATCATCAAAACTGTCTTGTGAGGAACTTTTGTGGTGAGGGTCAGTGTTGTGCTCACCAGAAGTCCCTGTCCTTGTTCTTGGCGGTTTGGGATCTGGTGTTAGTCATGGTGAAGTGATGAACAATGGCAGGTTTCAGATGAAGGAATGGTTCAGAGTGCAGCAGTTTGTGGGATTGTCATTGAGTGGATTATGATGAAGTTTATGGTGATTGGAAGAGGTTCAGGTGAAGGCAAATTGCAGAGAAAGAGGAAGGTGGTGAGTTTCAATAGATAGAAAGAGGTGAAGCAAGAACAGTAGTAGCATTATAGAAAAATGCATAGATAAGAAAAACTGCAAGTTTTATTAATAATCTTTCATATCTCCATTTACATAGCCTTACCCATATCTTTAATAATAGTTGGTTTAAAAGCGTAAACATTTGGTCCGGCCGTAAACTTTCAAAATTGCTCTTTATATCACTTAAATAATAGTTGTAATACATTTGGTGTCACACTTTTTCGGTATCAGCGTGAACTACCAAAAATGCCCTTATATAGATATTATCAAATTCCTTAAAAATAGGATCAAACAGATAAACTCGCTTTACAAATTCAAAATGTCCCTCCACAAAAATTAACAAACCTTAACATCACTTAAAAATAGGATCTATTAAAAAAAATTACAAATTCAGAATGTCTCTCAACAAATATTATCAAATCTTAATCACTTTAAATATGATTTAACAAATATACTTCCTTTACAAATTCTTTTTTTATCAATTAATAACAAAAATAATAATTCAAACTACCCAAAAAAATTAGATGTTCGAACTTAGAAATAAAAATTCAAATAAATTATACATGATTTCAATGTAAAATATAATTATATATTTGTGTTTTTTTCTAACTGTGTTGAAACATATAACATTTGTAGGAAAATTATTCACACGAGTAGCGCGTGTAGTAATGCTCGTATCTATAGCATTGATCAGGTAGACCTAATCAAACTAGTCGTTCCACGGGTAAATTAATTAAATACACCTGCTTAACTTTTAAATTACATAATTGAAGTAACTGAACTACAAATGTAAGTTGTGCACGTGCACAACATGCACAGTCTTGAAACTGGCTTTCCCACTACAATCTCATGCTTCAGTTGACTTCATCTTGTATATGTATCTATTCTAATCCTTAAACATTATTTCCTTTGGTTCCAGCCAACCGACGAGTATGGGGAGGCTTCTTTTCATAAGTGTTTAATGAAATGCCATCTTCAGTTGAGTGCCCAGCAAGTGTTTGTTGAATTGTCTGAGCATAACAGTAGATTACTATGTTACTCGTATTATTATAAAAAAATTATAAATTCATGGTGATGTGTCATATACGATCATGTAATGTTATGTTATATATTTTATTTTCTCTATGCTGGGTAGTCCAAACTATTTTAATGATGAACTTAATTTATTTTAGGGATTATTGCTCTTAATCATTTTATCGTAGGTATGAAAAAAAGATAGTGTTACTTGAAAGCCGGACTAGAGTAATTGCAGTACTCTGGTATTCATTTTCGATTCTCATAAATGAGGCATGTTAAAATATTCGGTTTGAGTGTCAAAACATAGAACTTAATCAGAATTATCATGTTAAAGTCTAAGAAATCACACAATCAAAACCCTATGCTATGCTGGAACATGAAACAGATTTTTATCTCTCAAAGTCCAAAACCTCGGCGCGTCGATTTTGACACTGACAGGTAGAAAGACGTTAACTTCTTATTAAGGTTCAGGCCCGGCCCCAGGGCAAGGCAGCCAAGGCGGCCGTCTGGGGCAACAGATCGGAGGGGGACAACAAACTTCTAAACTTCTTTTAGTTGACTTGTTTAATTTATAAAAAGGGCGACCATTATTAAAAGATGCTTTAGTGCACTTGAATGATATTCTACTTTCTCATGAACGGACAGAGTTTGAGTCTGTCTCGTGGGCTTATTTTATTGTATGTGTTTCTATTGTTTTTCCAACGCATATTCGCTTTGGACAACCACAGTTAACGGGCCGGGCCTGTTAAGGTTTACACTGTTTCTGCATCATCAAAAATGATGAAACGGGAAGAATTTCGCGCTATCAATCATTTGATTAAAGCAGGAAACCCTAATTTTTTTTAGAAAAGTATAATAATGAACCGAAGTAGGTGTGTTGGCAGCGTTGTACATAATATCTGGACTTTGGACTGGATTATGGGCTGGACTAACGGACCTATTATTATTTGAAACTATATGTCGTGGTGAGTTCTGATTTTTATTTTGTGGAAGACTCTTTTTTTTTTTCAAAATACATAAGCGCTTATTCTCAAAAAATAGGTTTAAAACATGCATGTTTTTAGTATCTAACAAAAACCAAAAAGTGCGAAACTGCAAATATTTGTGCTTGCACATTTTCAAAAAATAAAATAAAATAATAGTTTTAGTTTTAAAAATCAGGAAATTATTGTCAAGGACAATATTTCTCAGCGTTTTAACCTCGAGAATAGACTTTAAGTATTTTAACCTGAAGGACAACTTTCTTTAGATATCAGTTTTTAGTCATCGGTAGCAGTTTTTAGGTATCGGTTTTTAATTCGGTAGCAGTTTTAGAAGAATGTTTGTCCTTATGAATAATTTTGTAAGAATGTTTGTCCTTATGAATAATTTTGAAAGAATGTTCGTCCTTATGGTAAAAATATTGAGATTCTGTCTTGAGGTAAAAAAAATTTGTCCTTTAAATTAATTTCCCTTTATAAAAATATCCGGTTAACTTTGAATTTACTTATAGAAAAATAAAAATAAAATAATGAAACAACTGGAATTGTAATTTATAGCATGAAATAAGGGACCTTATCCTAATTTAATGTATGTATGTATATGGTTTGAATCACAATTACAACTCATAAACTCCCTGTTATATCCCAATGTATTTAGGAATTACAGTTAATAAACTCCTTTATATCAAAATGTATTTGAGGGATTTCCGGCTTTACAAATAAGAACCAGATTTTTCAGATTCCAAACAAGTCAACAACGTAACTAAAATATCATCCACAAGCAAAACCTAGTTATATGATCAGAATTATAAATTGGTGCTGATGGTGCCTACTGCGTGCATGGGTCGGTGCACCACCTTCTCCTTTCTCTCATGCTCGCATTAACATTGTACCTATTTCTCAAGCAAATATATATGTATGTAAATATACTGCCTTTATAAAGTCTGGACAAAGTTGGTAGGCAATGTGTAGGATAGTATAGTGGAAGTTTTATATGTATATATACATATGTAAGTAAAGTTGTGGCTGTCTTCCCTTTTTAGGTTGTGGACAATACCCAATATTAGACTCTCCCCTTTATTTTAGGGCACTTCAATCATTCTATTCTTCTCCTTCTACATACCTACCACATTATATACATTTAAGCGATAAAGAGATGCAGAGACTTCATTCTAGGTGTACTAGTGTGTGTTGACGGTGTCAACCTGTTTTATGCATATATATATATATATATATATATATATATATATATATATATATATATATATATATATATATATATGAATGTATGCGTGAAATATGCAATTTTTTTCAAAAACATATAGTAAAAGACTGAAAATATGTTATGACTTGTTATTTATACCCAAATGATGAAATGTCTGCATTTGCGGCTATAGATAGGACCTTCATTTCTTGTCAACTGGTTTTTTTCCAAGTTTTAAATTCCACTACACTGAATTCCACTAATTAAAAGATATTTTTTTACCCAAAGGTACAAGGACCACATAAAGATTGTAATAGTACTAAGGTGGTTATGTTTTATATCTATGATCAAATAAGTCTGCTTATAATTTGGCATTCAATCTTGGATATGACATGGACATCTACCATTTATGATTAAGTTGTACCGACAATGGCTCAAAAGGGACACTTCCATGATACACTTAGTGACATAAATATCATCAATGATTTTGTGCACATTTTACATGATAGCAACCCTGCAAATTGTACATCAATCTATAGTTAATTATATCATGCGTTTGTTTGCGATGAAAGGGAGACACGAAAGGAGCATGTAAAAAGGAACACGAAAAGAGAACGGCTCGCCACAAGGGATGTGTTCTTATATTAAAAAATGAACATTCTGAAAGGAGACATTGAGGTGAAGTGGAGAAGATAAAAATGTAATTTATAAATTGGAGAAGAAAAATCATTTACCAACTGCTCATTTTGATGTGTCTGCCTTAGTCGAATAAAATAGTGGACACGTTTGAAGTAACGCAAACATGAACTGAAAAAAAATCGTCAACATATGCGTCCATAGATCTGCATTCTTTAAATTTTAGGAGAATGACAAGTAATTGTACACCTTGAAATTCAAATTATAACAAATGTTCAAAAATGATATAAAGAAATTTTATATCTTTTATATATGTAATCATATTTATCAAAGAAGTTAAACAGGAGTGGTGATTGAAGTCATAAGTAATACTAGAATATAGCAAAAAAGGGAACAATGGAAGGGCAAAAGGAGAATAAGGGCTTTTGTATTATTGCGGATATGGGAATATTTGGTGAATGAGCTTTATTTACATGTACTTTTTTATGCTTCTAAAGTTGAGAAGAATGCTTGGTGTGCAAAGCTGCGCAAGGATATTCTATAAATGTAAAGAAACTAATAGGAATTTTTATATAGATATTACCTTTTAGGGTAGGCTAGGCCATAAGCACTACGGTAGTTTTGGGCCCCTGCAATACCAACCATTGTTCAGATTTAAAAATCCTTATGAACTCGTCTAGCTTTGACTGCTTAATCTGGAATCAACTAGTTACATTGTTCAGATTTAATGAAGGGATTCATCTATTTACATGGTATTTTTTTTAAGGGAAAAGAGCAGTATTTTATTCAATGGAGCACTCATTTTCATGTTTCCATTGAGCCTTTTACATCTAGAATTTTGGAATTTTAGTTTAAAACATTCATAACACTTAGCATTTGAAGTAGTGATCTTTGACCATATTTATTTTTTGTTTTACCAAGTTAATAATTTATATTGTGTGATAACTATTTATTATCATCTTATTTATTTTTCATTTTTTTTTTTATAATTAATAAGATTGAAACATAAATATGTTAAATCAACATTTTCTATTTATACTTTTGATTTATCGATTTTCAGCCAAATTCATCCATATCCACTGATACTAATATCCGAAAATGATTTCAAATGCAACATGCATCCATATATCCACGGATATTGATATCCAAAAATAATTTCGAATGCCTAAAGTATCCATACTGACACATACTACATGTCATATTTATGATGTTCCAAATGCAAAGGGACAACGTTTATGCCTGCAAAAAATATTCATCCAAATACAGAGCAAGAAAAGAAACAGATCCAAGTTTCTTAGATTGAAACAGGCAAAATAAATAGACAATGACATGAACATGATTATAAAAGTTAAATTTGTACACACAAAGCAGAAACATAACAGTGTGAATCAGAATGGTAAACAACCACCTACCTCTATTATGAGATTTACCCAGAAATCCACAACAAATTACAAAAGTTAAATTCAATTTTCTCCTCTACATAATGTTACAAATTTTCATGTATACAATAATACAATGAAAGCATGGGTGGTTCCACAGTTAGCACTCACATTCAAGATTCTCATTGCATAAAATACAAATACATCCTTCTCTGCTTTTCAGAACAAAGATTATAAATACAAACATCAATAAACATTCTGATGCATGAAACATAAAGCTTGATAATAGTGATAATACTGATATCTTACAGCCCGAGAAACGGACATTGCTTTCTTGCATGTTCTGGAATGAGTTTTGCTAATATATCAGGTGCAACTCCCTTCAACTCTGTAATACAGTAATATATATAAAATAAGATAGAAATATATGCAACTGTGAAGAAGTAAACTATTAGCTAAAAGTTAAATATTACCATGTGGTTTGAAGTTGAAAAGTGGCGGCAAGAACCGCCCATTAGGTAACCGAGTATTTGGATCTCGAAGCTCATTGAAAAATGGGTGAATTAATGCATCCAGCTGCAATTTCATACATAAAAAGAATTGTTACAGTTCAATTCTTTCATTTTACTATAACATCACGCAGGAAAAAGAAAAGGAACTATAACTTTCTTTTCAATAAATTTAATACTGTTGACTAAATGTAAAGCCTAGACTTATATATGCCATTTTTTGATGTAAACATAAATGTCGATATGTACTAGCAGACATTATTACAGCTCTTAATTTCTAAATATCATGGTAAGAATGAAAATCTTAAAATTAATATACTCACAGCAGTGCATCGCAAGTTAGGGGAGTACTGAAGAAGCCTCGAGACAAGATCTACAGCTTCTGGTGGCATTCTTTTGTGAAATATCTAGTACAAAAACATATTAGTCAAATTTGGACCTACTCAATAGAGGGATGAATCATGAGTGTGGCGACGTATAATACCTTGTGCCATGGGTGAGCTTTGATTTGTGGAAATTTGAATTCCGTGTAATTAGGGTTCATGCACTTTATTTCTTCTCTAGTAGGGGTACCCAAAATCTATTGAAAGGAAAAAAATACTAAGCATGATTCCATGATCCAACAACATAAAGGAATATAAACTCAGTGCACTCTCTGCGACACGATGTTCTGAGAGCGGTTATCTTTGCCTTCACCTCAGGATTTCTTATACAACATAAAGGAACAAACCTAGGATTGTATCCATAAAGAAGAAGAAGAAGAAAAATTCAGGATTTCCTATCATAGATACAAACTGATGAACTGGGTTTCCTTTGCCTTGACCTCAGGTTTATCTTTGTGCGAACAATTTAAATAACCAAAAAGAATAAGCAGGACAAAATTACCTTGATTATTTCAACAAGCTGATCTACTCCACTCTCACCAGGAAACAGAGGCTGGTAATAGGAAAATGAGTCAAAATTTTGGATAATTTAAGTATAATGTAGACAGTTTGCAGTACGTCAAGAAAAAATATTTGCAACGTCAACCTGTCCAAGCAGGAGCTCAGCTAGGACACAACCAGCAGACCAGATATCGATTGCTGTGGTATACTCTGTAGCACCAAATATAAGCTCGGGAGCTCTATAGTATCTTGAGCAAATGTATGAAATATTTGGCTCTCCTTTCACCTTTAGAAGCAAAGGGCAAAAAGGGAAAAAAAATTAATGATAGTAGTAGTAATTTCTTACCACTAAATCCCAAGGATTAGCAGCATACCAAAACTTTAGCACTTCCAAAATCACACAATTTCAACTGGTGGGTATGCGGGTTTACCTGTAATATTTAGAAAAGCTTGTGATATTTATTTCAACCAATTAATGAAATACGTTAATGAATTATGAAAATGACAACTTTCAAATACAAACATCGCGGAACATGTAGACTTACCAAAAGGTTTTGTGGTTTGATGTCCCTGTGGCATACCCCAATGGTTCCATGGATGTAAGCCAATGCCCTACAAATCTGTTAATATATAAAACCACATGAGAAAAAGTGTTTAATTGACCAGGAGTTTCCATGTGTGTTACATGTGAAATCATAACTTAGTATTTTACATTAAAAAAAATGGATATCCAAGATCAAACTTCAGTATATTCAAGCAAATGTTAGCCAACGATAACATTGAATAGTTACCTGATAAGTATAGAGTTTGACATATATTATCGGCATGCGTTGACCCATTTTGGTGTAGTGCTTGATGACCCGATGAACAGTTTCGGGTACATATTCAAGAACCAGATTCAAGTATAGTTCATCCTTCTCTGTTGTTGAGAAAAAGCAATGTCTTAAAGCAACAACATTTGGGTGATCTAGAAGTCGCATGGTCTGCAGCTCTCGATTCTTGTATCTCTTGTCTTGAAGAACCTTTTTTATTGCAACCGTTTCACCTGTCTCAAGACACTTCGCCTATAAAAGAAAAAAGAACCATAAAAATCAAAAGCTGAAGTAGAATACCGGTTACATATGTATGCATGTACATCCATGTATGGATATATATGTGTCTACACACACGACACATGGATGTGTGTGCGAATGTGCACGTGATTGCATGAAAACATACTAAGATGCAATATATAATTGGATATCGTAGCTGTATTAGACAGCGTATCATATCTATATAGATGTTTTTATGGTGGGTCCTTGTTTAAAATGCATGTGTACCCTAAAAAAGGGATTAGTGTTGTTTAGCAAAAACCCCGTTTTTTTAAAAAGGGTTGACTACAAATTTGTCACCTTGCATTAGTTACTGGAATGGTGCACTACATATAGGAACTGAAACTATTGCAAAATCAAAGTCAAAAATATGCACTTAACATTAGTTGCATGCACGATTAAAAGAGCAAAGAGTATACAATTTATAAGAACTATAATTGTACAATGTAAAGAGTAAGCACTTGACAAAATTATTTCTAAATAAAGGCGCAAAACGTATGAACTTTTACAGGCTTTGGAGATAAAAAGTGCAAACCGTATACGTAAACTATCAAATAAAAAGGCCAATGATATGCAGTTTACAAAATTAACTGAAAAAAGTGCAAAGAGTTCGCCTTTAAATGTTATCTTTAGGCTTTTAAAATAGAAACATAAATTGCATGTACTTTACAAAAGCACATGCATGGAGTTAAAATCTATGGAAAAATAACTGAAATGTGCATACTGTATAAACTCAAAAATCAAAAAATAAAGCACTAAAAGTATACAAAATAAATTAATAAACATGCCTTAAAAAAATGCATATTCTATAATACATCTCTTTACCATCTAAAGGAGAAAAAATAAGCTTCGAAATACAAGTGCATTTGTACGCACTTTGTAAATACCTGCATAGATTTTTCATACAACTAAAAAATATGCAACCTATGCACTTAAAATGTGAATATTGAAATATTTAACACCAAAGATACACATAACCACCATATTTTATAAGTTTGTAAAAGTGTGTATTTTATTGCACCTATATACAAACTAAAAGAGAAAAAAATTGGAAATAAAATTACTATTTGTATGCACAATGCCATACACAGTTCAAATAAACTAAAAAGCACGTTCTGTATGCACTAGAAATGTAAAAAAACAATACATTTATTATTAAAAAAAAATGAGAAATGTATGAAATAGATATTTTATATAAGTGTATATACACCTTTATGCGATATAAAACAAGGTTCAAGGTTTCGATTTCAATTCCATTTCGATCATTTGAGATTTTCAGAAGGAAGGTCGATGATTGGTGGGAGTGTGTAGGGGGAGGGGGTGGGGGATGTGCGCTTGAAAATTCCATTGGAAGTGATGGTGCATGTGTGGACTATTATGCAAAGGAAATTGAATATATTTCTACCCTCAGCATAAAGAAAATGTTATTTGTGTGAACGAGAAGAAGAAGATTTAGAATATATGTTCTATCATTGTGCCTTTAGTTTCAATATTTGAAAAAAATGTATGAAACGGAAATGCTGCATCAAAAGATCGCTGTCATTTCTGGAGAAAATGATAGAGTGCATCTCTGATATTCTAATAAGAGGATAACTATTGAATTACTCTTTATCTTTATGTTGGAATCTGCGCCAAGATAGAAACTTGTAAAAATTAAAAACCACATAAAAGGTATCAACTAGTTTTGCTTAATGTGTTAAAATATGTGCATATTTGGGCAGGTGTAGAAAGGCAGAGGCGCATGGAATAGCATAATAGCTATAGTCAAAGGCAGAGAGAGGCATGGCATGAAGAAATCTAGCTACACATAAATTTTAGCCATGTACTTTTGTGATCTTTTTGTCTTGTGATCTAATTGTGTGTTATTACTTATTTTGGTAACCTCTACTTGGGTTTGAAATTTACCCCTACATAGGTGGTCCATGTTGCTACTTGTCTCTGCTGCTTTGTACTTGGGACTATGAAACTTTGTATAGCCGATTAGGCATTTTGTGCAGTAATATATTGAATATGGCGTGAATAACATAATTAATACCATCGTAATTAATCTGATTTTATAATTAATCAAGTATTTAAATCACAACCTTGGGTGTAGCAATACCATTCTATCATATCAACAACGTGTTGCATACAAAATATACATACCTAATCAAGTATTTAAATCACAAATGAGAACATGCAAAAAAAAAAAAATTACAACATAATTAACCTGATTTTATAATTACATAATGGGACAAGTAAAACGGGCTGGGTTTTCTAACAATTCGTACCCAAACTCATTAAAAGTATAAGTTTAGAACCTTGAAGTTACCTTCGCAATTCAGCGCCACAGCTATTTGAACGAAAAAAATAAAAATCATCACTTTCTTGATAATTTCGGAATCTATTCCCAAAAGAATTCATCGAGCAACTTTTGCACAAAAAGTTTTCCCCGATGAATGAAAGGAAACATGAATGTAGAGTTCACAAATTGAGTATGACAGGAATAGTCTCAAGATTTTTGCCTTTTTCACCACTTTTCTTTTCTTCTGAATTTTTTATAATTTTACCGTTCAATTGCTGCTTGATCATGCTTGGATTTGAGATAAAATTGCTTCTTTTGATCTTTTTTTTTTTTACAAAAATAGAGGCTTGTGCTTTTCTTTCTTTCTTTTTATATATAAATTAAGGTTTAATATTTTGGTCAAATTATCGAAATGCTCATAATTTGTTCTGTTTCCTACCAGCACTGATAAGAAATTATGTCAAACTTTTGGTTTCCAAAATTTTCATTACAATACAAGCAAAATCAGCAGAAAAATAAAAGGTACAAACAACAAAGTTTGTGCCTCATAAATAAGGATATGAAGAATTTATTTGGCATCCTTACTTTTAAAATAGGTAAAACAACTCTCTAACCAAAAAAAAAAAAAAAAAAAAAAAAAAAAAAAAAAAACTAGGTCCCTATTTTGAAATTTATTAGAACAAACAATGTTACATAACCACCACCGATTTTTTTTGTCCCATATTACTCCAACACAAAATAACATATATCTTCTCATAGTTAAGTTACCATAAAATCATAAACTTAATGTTTTTTCTGACAAGATCCACATATCATGCATAAATAATTAGCCAAATTTACCTACAAAATATGTAACTACAAATATTAGCAAATGCATCAATAAACAAAATGTAAATTATAGTTTCTAGTCGAAATATTTGGACCTGCATTTCGAATAAACACTGTAAATCACAGTTTCGGTGCAGATATTTGTGATCAAATAAAGTATAAAAACAAATATTTTGATTACAATTCGGTTAAATATCAAACTAAGATGTGAATAATTAATGAAAAAATAATATCTCGATTGGGAAAAATATTCGAGATATTATAGAGAATTTTTTTCCCTTGATTAGAATTATTGTATTGTTTATGCATACGAACTTGAAGCATGTTTTGTTATCGGCCATATGTGTTTATTTGTATTTATGTCTTGGTGAAAATGTTTTGCATCTCAACATTGAAGTGAAAATATTTACATCTGGGTGTTATAGCAGAAAATTTTCCTGGTCTTATATTAATTATATGAATTTTCCCATCTCTCCTTAATTCTCTCTAGATATTTTATTTTCAAATCCATGCAATTTATCATTATTATAACTATTACAAAGTTCTACCAATTCTCTCTATTCATTTTACATTTTAATATCAAAATTTTATAATTTCAACAAATATTTATAAAATTCTCCTAAACTTTATTAAATTACTTTATATTCGAGTTGATATATTTAAATAAATAAAGTGACCTAAAATTAGAATTTTTAAAATAATCCAATTAAAATATTACTTATTTGTCTAACAAGTCCTAAAAAAAATGACAATTCGATGTATTGTATACCACATTTATATTGACAAAAATCGAAACAAATATTTCATTCAAGTCCGTAACAACTTAAAATTTCCACGATCATATACAATTTATTATTAGCTTTCTTATATTACTTTGTATTCAAGTTTACGTAGTTTATTTCTTTCTAAAATTAGTAATTGACTAAAAAAATATACATAAACTTTCTTTCTAAAGTTGGTATTTTATTATAGACAAACATATACGCAATTTTTTCATTCTAAAATTGGTATATTATTACAAATACACACAACATTTTTTTTTCTTTTTAAAATTGGTACATCAAGGAAAATCATTAATGAAATTTATTTTTGTTAAGAATAACATTACATTAATGATAGATGAGAATTTTGTAGTTCGTAACATTGAGAAATAATGAATATTTTCGATTAATACTTTTTGTGGAAATATTGAATTTTAATTATGCATATTTGTAATTTACGTTAATTAATAGATAAAAACATATGATGTTTTGACTAGAAATAATTTTCTTTTGTATTCAGCTGTCTTTTTGAGGCAGTTGTCGATTATTTTATGGGAAATTTTATTATAGACTAAAATTATTGAGGTATGAAATAATGGTTTGATAACAAGTTAAATTTTTTGCATAGTTGAGCTGACAATATGATTTATAACGTTCCTTTTAGCCAACATATATTTTAACTGTTAAATAAATATTTTGTCTATCACTGTGATAATATAATATACTTATTTATGATGTTGAAATTAAATGGAAGGGTTTTTAATGCATAAAAATATACTAATTTATTGCTATTGCACTTTAATTTTTAGGTATTATTAACGTTCCCTCAAGCAATATTTGAAATTCATCCTACATCATTTATCTTTTAAATAAATGTATTAAAAACTAAATGTTAAACTCAAAATCCATGTATATACTTATCTTGAAGTTTATAGGTGGAAACCAGTACACGAGGCTACCGCACGATAACGGGCTCTGTAGAGGTTGATAATTGTTTGCGCAAAAAATGGACAAACACCTCCAAGTCGTACGATTTAGTTGATTATATGTTGTTCTTAGTGATTTGAATGATTTATGCAAATATGTAAAAAGCAGGGACTAAACTGTAAAAAACACAGATTTATAGTGGTTCGGCCAGAACGTGCCTACGTCCACTTTATATGTTATTCTCCTCTTTTACTTCAGATTACAAGTACAAAGCTTTGTATACAAGGATGTGAATGTTGTTTTTAAGTTCCGTCCGTGCTTGAGCTCTCAAGCTTGTCCCCCATTGTTGTACCCCTGCCCCTCTATTTATAGAGTGAGGTTGGGGGCAGGGGTCTTGAATGTTTATAGCTGCTGGTGGGCCTGGACTGAAGCAATCTGGCCTGACACATCTGGTTCGGCGTTCCTTGGTTCGGCCGTGCTTGGAGAGAAGGATGGAGAAGCTTTGGTTCGGCGGTCACCTGGTCCGGTGTTGGTTCTCGTCCGGTAGTGGGTTGTTGGAGTTGTGGTTCGGTATTGAAGGGGTGTACTTGGTTCGGCAGTGAGTTGGGAATGCCGAATGAACTTCTATATTTGGGAGTGCCGAATGAGCTCTTGTATTGGGAATGCCGGTTGAACCAAGGCATCTTGAATGCAGAATGAGATTTCGCTCTACATTGCCGAATGAAACTTTAAACCTTTGATACCGAATGGACTTTTATACTTGAATCATGAGTGAAATCTCAGACTTAAATACGCTTGCTGGCTGCTTCTTCTTGGTTCGGTCGTGGTGGAAATGCACACAACATTGATATTCCAGTTCTGACCAAAAATGGGATAACAATAATATACAGTCTTTCCCTCGCATTGCAAAAATATTGTTTCAGGACTCGAACCTGGACGTCTAAACCACCATGCGGGTGACCTAACTGTTGCGCCAAGGCTCCACCTCTTATTTGAAGTTTATAAAATATTAATTTTAAAATTAAATAAGAATACTAACTTTTATTTATTTCCTTAAGAAATATGAAATGTTAAAAAATAATAAATCAACATCTCACTTATTATTATCTAAAAAATGATAATTTGATTTTTTTTATACAATATAAAAATACATAAATCACATAACAAAATTTACATGCTTAAAAATAATAAGTTCAATACATAACTCAACTATATTAATAATACATCAATATACGATACATTCAATTAACTAAAATATTTACAACGTTATTTTTCTAAAATGTACCGTGTGCAACGTACGGATTACACACTGGCGTATTATAATAACTGAAAAAGGTGCAATGATTAACGCCGCATAATAATTTGTTACCACAAATATTGGCATCTGTGGTGGTAAACAATGTGAATTGTTGTTTTTAGCGCAAATATTTGCACCTACATTTTTGAACAAACGCTGCAAATTACAGTAATAGTGCAGATATTTGTAATAAAGTTAATTGAGTACAAAAATAAAGATTTTGCTTATGAAACTGATCAAATATCAAGTTAGGGTCAAGGATATGGGATTGGCATATATTATTCACTATCCAATGAGTTGGCTATACTAAAGACTGTGTGCCTAAAGTGTAGTCAGTCCTCATACATCCATACTCTTCTTATTCTAGAGATAGCCTATGTTTATTAGATAGTGCAAATATTATTACTGAATGGCTAAAAGTTTACAATCTAATTTAAAGTGAAGACAAATACATATGTTAGCATTGAAAGACTAAAGATTGACAGTATTTCTTTCAAAATGCAGCTAAATGCAAATATTTGCATTACATAACTTCTGTTATCTATATAAAAGTGCATTTCAATGCAAGTATTTGCATTGCTTGTTTCAAAGTGTAGCTAAGTACAAATAAATCAAGTGCGCCTCAAAGTGTAAATCTTTGCACTAACAATGTTACATCAAAGTTTTGAATATTTTCGTATATAACATAGAGATCTTGTTCAAAGTATCATAAAGTTTGTGACTGGTATTTTGGACTTTCATGGTATTTCTCATTAATTTGACTCACAGAAGGACCTAAAGCTATAACAATCAACACAGTTGAAACTTGAAAGGTGGGTTACTTTGAAAATATCATCAAAATTCAAGGTATTTTGTGCAACTGCTAAGAGGTCGGTTATAAAGAGAATATGTTCTGAGTACAGAGGAATAAAATCTGTATTAGGAACAAACCTGGAAAACAATTCCAAAAGATCCATGTCCAACGACGCGCTCAGCCATGTAGCTTATGGTCTGCCAAATAAATTAGTAATGTTTAAACATGTTAAGGAATGCCATATTAATTTTATACATATGTAGACACAAAATTGAAGCTATTTGCATTTAAAGATTACTCAACCTACCTGTTTTGGCTGGCCATTTTTACCGCCTATGGTAGTTACAATGATATGGCCAGTTTCAGTACCATTACCATCAACTACGGTTGCTTCAACTTCCTGAGTATTGAAATATCAAGTCAAAATTTTCAAAACCAAAGTCGCCCTGTGTATTTCACAGAAATGATACATGAGCAAAAAAGTCAAATATTTTTAGAGTCACCTTATCATCCCTGATCTTCATTTCATTCATCTCATCTGGTAATTTCTCCATGTCCATGCTACTGCTATTGGCATTTTTCATCCCTGATTTCATCCCTGACGAAGACACCATGCTCACTGAGGCCATCTCCTTTTACTGTGCCCTTAAGTTGTCACATACAACTATTCATTAACCTGTGAGATAAGTCGCAATGAGCTAAAATTTAATGAAGCAAACCATCACTTCAATTATATTACATTTATGTCGCATGGTTACCCAAGGACTAACTTATCCACAATCGCTTTGTGCCATATACTCCAAGCACCCATCAGAATGTATTTGTTTATAAAATACTATATTATTTTGATGCCTTTTCTCACTCTTTTCTTTTATCATTAATTTTATTTGTTTGGTTGATTTATGAGTAATTTTGGTGAAACGTACTGAATTGTGCCTTTTACCATTTAAGTGTTGAATTATATGATAAAGGCATAAGTTATTCAAATTATAATTCAAATATAAATACAATTTTGCCAGTGTGCCTGTATCCTATATTTTATAAGTTTAAGTATTCATGTATTGATTTCAGACATACTAGTATCAGTACTTACTATTTATATTGCTACAGTTTTTGTCCTTTTATGTCTACATTGCTAGTTACCAAATTTAAGAAGTATTTACTGCAATATTTTGTGCCAAATTCAATTCTGTTACTTGATAGTATAAAGCAATCAGAAATATATTAGGTAAATAATATGTTAATTTTGTAACACACAAGTCCCACTCGATCAATCAAGTCTGGCTTATAGTAATTTGGTCCAATTTTTTGAATAGCCATCAATTTTTCACAGAATATTCACTGCAACGAAACATAAGTAAAACATAGCGTAATGTATGGGATGGGGGAAAAAGATGTCAATGATATTCTAATATACATGTCCAATTCAACCAACTGCTCGTAAAACTTGGAACAAATTTTCTGGTGGACAAATAAACTGTAATGGAGCATCTGTGTGACTGGACCATCTTGTAACATCGCATAACAAGAGAAAAAACTTTTCAAATTCATAAATATGCAACTAGTTTGATTTGACAGTATGCCAACTAAAATCAGATACAGATGAGAAGGTAAACGTTAAATAATTGAAAATGCATGTTCAAAGTCCAAACAGAACTCAATAAGCAGCTTATGACAAAGCATAACATAATGAGGCAAAAAGTAAAACAATTCAAATTCATAAGATAACCAACCACAATAAAACAAGGGTGGACCCTGTGTGCGAGGCTCCCGCACGATAGCGAGCTCTGAGGAGGTCGATAATATACGCAGTATTTCCCTCACATTGCAAAGACACTGTTTCCAGACTCGAATCTGGACGCTCAAATCACCGTGCGGGTGACCTAACCGTTGCACCATGGCTCCACATTTACCCGCCACAATAAAATACATAAGACAACCAGCCACAATAAAATACAAAAATAATATAATATGCATGTTCCAACATCCATCAAGTCAAACAAAGAAATTATTTATAAGTTATAGCATATCATCATCATATTAATAATTGAAGTTGACCATATTATAACATATATCAAACAAGCGGGGAAAATATTATATATTTTTTTGGAATTTGGTTCAATACCCACAAGGATATGCAGCAAGAATCCTATGTGGAGAGCCTGCCATAGGAAAAAATTGTCACGCATATCGTATAACACAGTCGAGATGTTCAAAGTTCTAATTATAACGTATCGCTTTAACTGTGAAAATTTAAGTCAACCATAGTTAAATATCACATAATTTGATTATGGCAACTGTATATACTAACATTTAAGGAATTCATTATAGGATCCAGACCATATATCGTTAAATCAAAACTTTACTTGATTGTGAATTGAATATTCAAATTGAAATATGTCTTTGTGTTTATATGCAAAATGTATTTGTCTATGCAAGCAACAACGACAATATGCTAAGGCTCAGCAGAGGACTGTGCCGTGTATCCCAAAATTACAAAAGATTAATATCAATTATTTTGAATAAAATAAAACACAACAACTAAGTCATTATTTCCAAACAAGTTGAGGTGGCTAGAGATGAAACCCAAAATTAAATGACAGAATCGATTTAAAAACCATGATAATACTGATAAAATAAAATAAAATAATTAAACTAATAATAATAAATAAAATATAAATAAAGATAAAAATCAAGTAAATAAAATAAAATATATAAATAAATAAATTTAAAAAACCACGATAATAATAGTAATAAGGGTGCTAATGATAATAGTGACCGAAGATTAAACATTACATCTTAGGTTCATACTCACTAGTCTTATAATCTAAAACTTATAACACTATCACTAAAACAACCCTAAGCAAAAAAATTAAACTCCTAGCTCCTGGTTCTGTTATGTAGATCGCTAATTTCAACACGCTCCTGCCCGACACTAGTTTTTTAGATATATTACAATCGCTCATGTTCTTTTTTACTTCCTTCTCTCATGCTAATCTTGGTCGACCTCTACCTCTCTTTGAGCATTCGATGCGGCCTACAATTCCAACGTGCGCAGGTGTCTCGAAAGGCATCCATTGAAGATATTCAAATCATCTTAAGCGGTGTTGGACTAGTTTTTCTTCAATTGTTGATACTCCAAGTTTGTCACGTATATCATCATTTCTGATTTGATCTCGTCTTGTATGACCACAACTCCATTGCAGCGTACGCATCTCTGTTACACTTATCTCCTGTGCGTGTTGTCTTTTAGTAGACCAACATTCTACACAATACAACTTCGATGGCCTGATTGTCATTCTGAATAAAATAAAATAAAATAGAATAGAATAGAAAATTTTGTTATGTCAATAAACTTCATTGGATGAATTTAATTCATATACAATTTACGAAGTACAACTTAAATAAGCATTTTTTTTTATGTGGAGATCTTAACAAGTTTTTCAATATAAAAGATAATTAACATATTGACTTATTTACTTAGTTATATTAAATATTTAAATGCAGCACTAAGTAGATCCAGACCATTTATCTAGTTCTGATAGATGATTTTCAATAAAAATTCATACACTAATTTTCCTAGCTTTGACAACAACACAGCAACAGAAGAACAAAAGTCCAATGGCAAAGCATCTTCGTTCAATGTTGGGTTCTAATGGGAAGAAGTCACCGTAACTCTTTTTATTTGAAGATTTTAAAGGGAGCAGGAAGGGTTTTGTGTTTGAGACAAGAGAAAGTGATGAAATTTTCATGGGTAAATCAGGCATTGGTAAGAACAAATTGTTGTTTTAGTGGGCCATTTGAGGAGGGCAAAACAACTATAGTTTTAATAACAATACTTTCATGTAAACTTATTGTTGTTTTCTATTAGTGGCCATTAAATTCTGATACACATGTCAGACTTATTGTTATTTTAAGATTTTGCCTAATGAATATCATATGGATAGAATTGCACTAAAGTGCACATACTTGCATGACAAAGGTACAAATCTATGTAGCATTGTCTATAAATATGAGTTCTCTATCTTTTTCTTTTTTTTGATGCGTGTATGCTGATTTATTTTTTCTTTCTTCTTTCCCCTTATTTTTTTCTATAGAAAAAAAGTAGAATCCAATTCAAATACGATGCATTTTTTTAATAGTATTTGTCCAGTATGACAAAAAAATTGGTTTTGCAACTGTATGTGGACATTTAGAAACATAAAAGCACCAAGCCTTCTTTTCATATAGGCTAATTTTTAATTCCATAATTTTTACCTTTCTGGGAAAACTGACAGTGCAGCATTAGTATGTTTGGGTTTATAAATTAAAGGAAGGGGTCTTTGGACTTTAATCTTTTATTCAAATCTTACTGACATTAATAACCAATGATCCATTTAATCTCCAGTCAAATTTACATATAGACTCCAACTTTCTCAAAGTTGATTGTGTAATAATCTAGGACATCCATTTACATCGATCCAATAGATATTAATTTGTGCAAGATTTTGAGTCCAAAAATCTTCTTCCATAACTACATCTAGAACTTGATTTCTCTTCTTTTTTGAAATCTCAAAGAACAAAGCGGTGTAAACTCTGTGGGAACATGCATTGAACTCCCAACAAATATTTTGGATCAATCACGGTGTAAGTAACAGCAGTTGCCAATTGCAGGGCCCGAATCAGTGACGTTTCATCAGCAAACAATGCTACAAATCAACTGGGCAATCCATGGGTTTGACTTGTTTTTCTTTATTTGTTACATTTTTAATTTATTTTGGAATGCACCAAATTTGAGTTGCAAATACAAAATACCATGATTTAGATTGTAATCCAACTTGAAAATTTCCCTTCAATTTTAATTAAAATGACATTTGAATCCAAAGTTTTGAATCGAAAATGAGGAGAACCCATGATTTGAGTTGAAATGGGTTTCAGATCACAAGATCTTAAGACTTATATATTCATTACTTACAATAATCATGAATCAACGTAACCAATTTGGTTTTAAACCAAGTAGATCGACAATAGAGGCTATGCATTTAATAAGATGATTAATTGAACTTCATTTGGGAAAAAAGGAAAATATGATGATGACGACTGACACTAAACAAATCTCTAACTTCATTTAATAATCTTACTTTGTATTAAAAAAAATAATTAACCAAGTTAACTAATAGTACTTCTTCAATATACCTAATAACCAGCAAAAAAACAAAAGGGGGTAGCACAATTGACTAAATTCCAAGTCATAAAGCCAAAATATAGGTTGAAATGTAATTTCAAAATGATTGATATTTCATAAAATAATTAAATATCCTTCAAGATGAAACGACTCAATACCATGTTCAGTCGACATGTATCAATTTTGACAAAATAATCCAGCTGCTAGCCAAATAACTGAATTGGCTTAGAACGCATTTTTGTACACAGAGTTAAGCAAATGATAGTTCTGTGAACGCATTTTTGTACACAGAGTTCAGCAAACGATGGCTCAGTGAATGATGGTTTTGTGAACTTGCACTTTTGTACACTACGAACGCTAGGGTTGAGTTGGGATGTAAGGTTCTGTTGTTTATTTAATTAATTCAATTATAATTGTTTACTTTATTTAGTTAAACAATTATTATTCGTTAATTAATTATTTAAATGTAATTAACTCATAAATTATAAACTTAATAATGTAATAAATAATATTTAATAATCTGGTAATTAAAAGTCAATGATTTCCGATACTGACTAAGATATCAAAATCAATACTAAAACTATTTTTAACACTAGTTATCTACCACGAAATCGAACACAGCAACATCAAGAAATAGGATAAAAATATATAGACCGACGTCGTTTGACAACAGTTAAATACGTTTAATGTCATTATTTGTTGGGATTATCTACCATGCATTTGTTGAATTGACGCATCTATCGAATTGATTCATCCCACCCAACCGCATAATTAGGAGAAATGTTGCAATTACGGACAACTTCGTCATACTCTGGATCTCCATTGTTAACCTTTCTTAGAAAGTTATAAATAGCACAATCGCAATTACCAAAACTGCTTGTTTTTTGAAACTATATGCTAGTATATCTTGTAAAACATGAATTTCTTTTATCAAATTCCAAATGTTTTTTCAACAGGAATACACAAACAAAAGTGGTAAAATTTTAAAATTTTCTTTCTCAATTTTGAAATATTCTGAGTTTGCTAAGAATGCAAAATATGATTGTGTCCATTGCGACAAGGTTATAGATAATCATTTCTAAGTTTGTAACGAACATCTACCAGATATTATTTAGTGGACAAAAAATGAGTGAATGTTTCACGTTCTTCAAAATGATGGTTTAACACTATTATCGTAGCTGTTACTTTTCCAACTAACAATTATAAAGCTAAAAGTCAAACAATGTTAAAACCAGCTAAATATTTTGTGTATGCATATACTTTTTTATAATAAAAATGATATTTTACTCGAGCACTCAAGCAGAGCACTCATTTTGATGTCGGAGGTTCGAACGCATGACCTCTAGTAGAACCTAGTCTACTGTGTCATACCACTTGTCATTTGTGTGGTGTTTTTTTCTTGAAATACAACCGCCGTGCTCGTTTTTTCCAACTTTAACGAGAAAATGTGTTCAATCTACATATTCAACGGTATTGCATAAGAAATAATTATAACAAGTACCAAATCAAAATTCATTGGCAACGTTGAAATCTGCCGATTTGGTAATTGTTTGGTCATGTATAAGATACTGTCTAACATCTTATGAACACAAACATTTATTTGTTATACATTTGGTTGATAATTTCACCTACCACTTATGTGATATGTCGTAGCTAATCTTGTACACAAAAATTCGTTTGGACAAGTAGAAGTTAAGTCATACTTGATAAGCGGTTCAAAAGAAGAAGAAAAAAATTTTAACATATGTTTCCATAACTGTTCAAAGCATTATTCATCCACATTCAATACGTATAAGTATGGCGTGGAATATTAGTTACTCCTCCAAATGCATCAGTCATCCCTTCTACTTGCATCAGTTTTTTGCACGAACACCAAATTATTTTAATTGGATCCAATAATATAAAAAATAAACTTTAAAAGTAGATTTATAAGGATATTAAATATTCATCCAAACAATACGACTTAATATATTTATCAAAGAAAAACAGAAAATGGAAAAGAGACGAGCAAAAGGAAATATTAAAAGAAAGGAGAGGGATACAAGATTTTATAGTGATTTTGTATGAGTTTGACTTTCGTCCATCTCCTTTCTTCTATATTTTGATTACAAGATTTGTACAAGTACAAAAAACATATTTTAACGGTAGAGATAAAAAAAATGGGTAGAGCTCTATCTTGCTTTTTATGAAGAATGGCTTGTCGCTTTCTTTATCCCTTAGTCTTGTAGTTATCAGTGTCCTTGGATGAAATATGGTCAAATTATTTACAAATAAAGGTTAGAAATTGCTATGAAGCTTCCTCTAAAATTTCTTGTTATTTTAACCAAAATTGGGTCAAACTTAAATGAGTTAAGAGAATGAAGTAGACGCCTCGAATTCTATCGGGTTGGCTTCGGATCGAGTTGAGGAGTGCTGCAGGACAAGCTACAAACGGTGCTCAGGTCAGCTTCGAGCGCACTTCGAGTTGGGCTTTGAGCGTACTCCAAGTCGAGCTTCGAACGCATACACTATTTTGAGCCCGTCCATTTTCCAAACGGTGCCATTTCATCGTCGGATGTCAAGCTATTTTGAGTGTCTTCTTATTTTCTTTAAACCTTTGTTTTTCGCTAGCATATTTCGGCCCCTCAAATTTACTTTAGGTTCGATCCCCAAGTCGGCTTCAGATCACGTTTCTTTATGCCCCCGAGTAATTGTTGTCAAAAATTAACTTTCAAATCAATTATTTCCCTTTACAATTCGAATTATGTTCTTGTTCAAACGTAGTTAAAACCGCGGTTGAGAGAAATTATTCAATTGATATTGATACATTCAATGTACTTATTTGGATTCGCATTAATGTTTTCTAAAAAAATGAAACAAAAAAGAAAATTAAGTTTTAGGCTTAAATCTTGAAGTTCAAACATCAATATAATTTTAAAGTGTGTACAAACCTTACAATATTGATCATTTGAATCTATAATATACATTCCGTTTTGATTTAAACTTTACGATTTGAATCTCATTTTGAAAACTGTGTCGAGCATCACTTTGAAGCATATTTTGGGTCCAAGCTTGGGACAACCCGGGGATTGCTTTGGGTCAAATTCCAAGATGAATATTTAGGGCTTTTTCCAATATTTTCCGATGGTTTCTTCAAGCGACTCTTCAACCATGCTTTGAGTAGTGTTTTGAACAAATTTTTGTGTGATTTTTCAAGTATTTCCACTGTGTTTTTTTAAGCACTACTTCGGCTTATCTTCTGTCAATCTTCTGGTGAAATCCAAAAGAGTCATATCTGCAAATTATGTCGTATTTGACTTTATCATCTTTTATCAACTATCAAATATGGATAACCATTTTCTTATGAATGCAATTCTTCGTAGTATTGCTAAAAGACGGGTATAAAAACTTCAATGAGAGCATCAAAATCACCATCATACTCATTCAAATTTTAAGAGTAATTTTTTGAAACATTTTAGCAACCCTCATTTTCATTTTTTCCACAAAATTAAAAAATCACAATCTCTTTCATAATCAAGATTACAATTGTTTTCGTATTTTGACATGACATTGAAGATGATGACTTAAGCCTTACGTAAGTTTTTCTTGATGTTAAGCCTGCACTCAAAGTGTCCCAGAACGGACCCTTGAACTTTATTAAGCAATAATGCTTTAAACTAAACATTGTAAACTTAAATATTTGCACTATTTGTATCAACATTCTAAGAAGAAGACAAAAGTACCAATACAGTTGTCTATAACAAAAAAATTAGAGCATTGTATGGGAACTTATGTTATAACCAATTAAAAGCTGTTTAAATACTGAACTTTAAGTAATTTCAAGTGAATATTTAAAAATACAAGTATCTGGGTAAATAAGTTGAATCGTAATGTCAAAGTTGAAATAAATCCCAAGCATTTGTTGCATGTGACTTGTCAACTTCTAAGCAACTTATTCATCTCCTTATAAGCTATTATCAAACATATGAATAGCAATAGATAGATTATAAGTTATATCAACCGCTGGTATGTTACAAGTAGTTGCCAACCATAACCAAGCTCCTAGTCAGGTTCCATGTTTAGAGGAGACTTCCATATTGATCAAAAATAACTCAGAGAGAACTGAGTTAAAACCAACCATAAGCAATTTTAGTTGATTGGACAAGCAGTAGGTTCTATACTGGATATGAAAGCAAGCTTAAGTCTAAATATCAAATAAACTACTTTAGATAAAAACATCATAACAAGAAACTACAAGATCTAAAAAGAAAAACCTAAACCAAATTAAGATCTAGCCTGGAACCGTTTTCAGGTTGCAAATCATGTACACAAACTTAAATTCCCAATATTCCACCAAAACTGTAATAATGTCTAGAACTATATGGAAGACCAGCAATTCCTATCAAACATATTCTTAATCGAAGCATAATTCGCATAAATTCGATTAAAAGGGCCATGGAATCACTCGTACAGAAGAAACGAAACAAAATTTGCTTACGAGATAACCCGCAAAATCGATCCAGATTCAAAATAGGACCGCCAGATGTGAAATCCCAAACTCTTTTCTTCTGCCACAGCTCCTCCAGATTGGAATGCGCCTAGAACTTCAACCGAATTAACCTCAGACTTTTGTACGAACTTAAATTTCTAACTTATTAAATTAGTTTTGGAGATTTTCAGAAAGTAGACAGGTCTTTGGTGTCAAAGGAGTTAGGTTGGTGTTTTATCATGATAGTCAAATCTGTCGATTACATTTTCCATTCGCTTCATGTGTTTTTTCTCCCGAGAGGGCAAATTATTATACCACGTACTTTTTGATTCACTCCCTTTTACCCAGGATTTCGATTGGTGCTACATAGGATTCGGTAATACACACACTGCGTTTGAAGCAAACGTTGTAGAAAATACCTCACTTGTGTTATTATATCTCATAGCCTACATATAGGTCTTTGAGCCTATCCACGAACATAATGAATTGTTGGATTCATATGAAGTTGTGACAGTACAGAGTTTACTTCAACAATTTGTGAAAGAAACAAATAGTCTAAGTGTGCTTTGAAAGCAAGATTTGCATATAATATAAAAAATGACGTAACATTTTTTTCTTTTAAAAACTAATCGATATAGTTAGGGATAAATGGCTCAGGTGACAAGTGATAAAACGTTTTAGGCTGAAGTTCTAGAGGTCCTGAGTTCGAATCCCAAGAGATCAAAATGGTAGCTCTACTTGAATAAAGTATCGCTCTTGTTCCAAATCTTATATGTGTATGTAGTTCACTAATGGTGTTCATTTCGATAATCACATTAATTTCTACTCTTGTTATGAAAAAACTTAAATTAGAGTTATATAACAGACTTATGCAATAAAATCCCACAATGAAATGATGACATATAATATATCAAAATATACATTCATGGAAACATGAGAGATGTATAAGACTCAAATTGATATAATAATATAATCAGAATACATTATCTCAACGCAATCAAGTATCGAATAATACACCAAATACAATACATGGTAATGCATAAACTAATAGTAACTAAAGACCACTGACCTAAAAATTCAAGTCTCCGTGCTCCCAAAAATCAAGCTACCATAATAATGTATCCCTACACTCTTAATTTGCCCATAAGAGTACTCGAAGGTTGTCCAAAAAGAAAATAGAGGAGCCAAAAATGCAGATCGAATGAATTTATAGTCTGAGGGAACTATCTCAAAATATTATACATATGTGTGTGTGTGTGTATATAATGAGCAAGAGCTCAGTAGGTAATGTTGGATCTGACCCATTTTGCAGTGGGTGAAATGAGTGAATTTGAAAACGCCCTATTTGAAACTTAATAGGCCTATTTAAACTATTAGTTGGCATAAACCCTATATATATATATATATATATATATATATATTTTTTTTAAAATAAGATCTTATTTTGTTTTAAAATGATACATGTATATATTATTTAATCGATATATAATTTTGAATATATCATATATATACCTAAACTAACATAGCAATATAATAAACATGAGCATGTATATAACTACACACACATAAATATTGTGATTTAGATCTATTATATTTACATATACATATATTATATATATATATATATATATGATAAATTCAAAGACATATCAAGGGATTATGTCTAAGTGCATACATGTGTTTAAATATACTGTAATATATGTATATGGTTTGTATATATATATTAATAATACCACATATATATAATTTAGACATATGTATATATGTATTATATATTGCTATATATATTTATTCCAAATAATTATACATATATATTGTATAATTAAATTAGATATACTTAAAATTTATTTGACTAAGCAGAACATATAAATTTGAAATAAAGTTCATTTGAAATAAAATTAAATACGTAAAATTTTCTAATTCAAATCTAATTTTGACTAAGTCGAAGATATTTTATGTTTAAATTTTAAATAAAATACGACTATTTCAAAATATCATAAAATTCAAAATATATAAAATAAATAACTAAAAAATGAATAACACAAATATATTAATTCTTATATATGTATATATAATTAAATTTGACCTAAATAATTTTGATAATATATATAATAAAAACTAATTTGTAATAAATAAATAAATTAACAATTAATAAAAAAAATATTTTCAACATAAATATATTATATTTATTTCAAATCCATGAGCATAAAAGAATAAAATAAAAATGAAATTAAGCATTTAGTGTATATATAAAAATTAATTTAATGTTAATTATATTTATAAAACAATTTTAATTTAAATTATTTATACAAAATAATGTTTAATGGTCGAGTATAAATATTGTACATGCATACATTTTACATTATTCAATTGAATCAAATCCAAAACTTGCATATTAATTACTAAATTATTTAAATAAATACCCCACACATGCATAAAATTAGAAAATCTATACACTAGTGTAGGTGAAATATACATATCTAAATAGCATATAAATAATACTTTATTTAATATTGTCACTAGAAACACCTTGATTCATGGAAAGCTCCGAGAATCCTTTGATTCTCTATATAAGATTACAACAGTTGAATGAACTATCTATTGAAATGGTATTTGATATTTGGATGGAGTGAGGAGTTTGGTTAAGGGTAGATGGGGAAGAAAAGCGATAGTGGGGCTAAGAATCACTAACATCAAATAGGAAAAAATCAGCTTGCCTTGGTATTTATAGAGAGAAATGGGAGGAAAAACCTACCATATTTTACTTATTCTCTCATACAAATTCAAACCTAAAACCAGATTTATTCCTCCTCCACCTATGGCCGACTATCCCATGTCAAACACGGGTCAAATGCATTCAAGTTTGTTTAAGTAGTTATTTAGCTTTAAAGCCCATATATACACATATACATACATACGTGTATGTACACACACACACTCTCGCACTATGTTGGCCTGTTCTTGCTGGGGAGTATGATATGATTGTGCTTTGTAATTGTATTAATAGCAATAAAAAGAACCCATTTTCAATATGTACGTATGCATGCATGTATGTATATCTTATATCGATATGTGCAAATATAACGTTTCTAGATATATCTGAATAATTACTAATAGCACCCAATAAATTTATAGAAGCTATCCTATTTACTAAAAACACTCTACACATCAAATACGATAATAAATAATATTTCTTAAATATTAATTAATATAATTAATCCATAACACTTTATAAACCAATCAAATTGCATGATGTTAATGAATAAATTCATCAATACCCAAAAGTGAATAGGAATAGAAGTTGATCAAAAAGAAGCCTCTGGGGTTTCTTTTAAGCTGGGGTTGAGCACATGATTCTCGATCTGTAGTAGGTCTTTGCGTTGGTGACATAATCACTTCAATTATCATGAACAGGTTGAATTAGTATGCAATAGTTGGGGCTATGTTCAAGTCCATAGGTATGTAAGTAATAAAGTCAATGTGCATATCAATGTTCAAATTCAGGTTCGAAATCAACAAAATACAAAATTCAAAGTTCAAAAATGTCTATAGGCCATGCAATCATTTGATTTCCAATTCCTTGTGTATACAAAATTCAAGTATTATAATTGACTAAATCCCCAAACTGATTTAGGGTTTACAAAGTTGGAAATATGTAAGAAATGAGGAAAGGAAATCTGCCCCCCTAAAACAACACCCCTAGGGTCATATTTCTAGGGGTGGAGTGCAAGGGACTTCAACACGGATGGAGCCTCAACGATGGAGTCAATAAGGTTTTTATCGACTTTAACACTGCTAAGTGTTAGGTCTTCGCTAGATTCTTTAGTAGGAGCATGCAACAATAACTTTGGCGGCAACATCCCCGGTGGCAATGATAGATTTACCAAGTATAATGTCGGCGTCTTTCAAGTGATGTGAAGATCGAAGTGCTATATTGAACAACAGCAAAAAAAGGTGCCACTTCGAATCCTTTTGTTATTATCATAGTGCAGTGTTAAGGTCACCGTGGATATTGATTGTTTGCACCAAAATTGGTCGCAACACTCTTCGAGAGTCGTTGAAGAGATAACAATGAAGAATGTAAATTCAAAACAAATATTATCTAACAAAAACTCCAATCAACAGTAAAGTAAATGCGTAGACAAGCGATTTATAGTGGTTCGGCGTGTTGCCTACGTCCACTGTGAAGTTTTTTTTGCAGTTTTATTGATTCTCTTTCAATGATTACAAGTTGTTACAGCGATTAACGGCGAGTTACAACTGGAAATTCGAAATCAACAGCAAAGTTATGATGTAGGATGATGGAGATCTCGATCCGGTAGAGTCTGGGCGCTTGAGAGTCGAAAGATCCTTTTTCTGTTGGGTCTGGGGCCCTATTTATAGGCGTAGGATGCTGATATTTCGCTGAAAATTCGGGAGACCACTTCTGGCACGTGAGGGGGCCCACGCGCCCGGCCTCAGGAAATTTGGGCCCACTTTGGTATCGATTCGAACTCCATTCGAATCGATTCCAGTCGAGGTGAAATTTGGTATGGACATCCTTCAACATGTATGCAAGCTTCTGTAAAAATTTCGTGGCATTTGGATCAGTAGGTTGAGAGATATGATCATACGAAATGGGATTCTTCGAGTGGCTGTTTGGTTCGAATCGATGCGTTCGAACCGATTGCTTCGAACCGAGGATGGCACGCGCCTTCGTGTTGACGTGGAGCGCACACTTCGCCTCGATCCGGATTTGGCTCCGAGTTGACTGCTTCGATTCCATATATCTCGGCACGTTCGCATCGATGAATGACACGTCACCATGGCTAGTTGACTCGATGGATTCGAATGGTGCCGCATTCATGGATACGAACTGCAACTGTTGATGGGTGTGAAGTCCATCGATACGAACTTAATGGATTCGAAGAGAAGTGTTCCCATGGATTCGAACTACCGCGAGTTTGGTGGATTCAACTAGATGGAGGCGAGGCAATCTTCCTTTCGACCGTTTTAAGTGTTATGGATTCGAAGGTTGATGTTACTGATGGACTCGAACATCACCCCTTTGATGGATACGAGCCTTGTAGCTTCTCCATGGATACGAAGTCACCTGATGAACTCGAGACAGATGGATGCGAGGGACTTCCATGGTGGATACGAAGCAGGGGAAGCCGATGGATTCGAACATGATCGAGTCGAATTGAGGCATCCTGATGGATTCGAACTCGATCGATACGAACGAGATCGATTCGAATTGGAGCGTGAGGATGGATACGAAACTGAGGCCTTTCCCTTGAAATTGAATCGATCATAACTCGAGCGTACGAACTCGGATTGACTTGAAATTTGAGATGCTGACTTCTATGATCTTTCTTGTCATGTTCTATCAATTGTAGCTCAATCTGGACTCGGATAAAATTCAACGATATCCATAGTGAAGCAAAGTATGACCAATCTATGAGACGAATTGTCCTTTGTTTTCGATCGACCTTTTGGTATCACGGCTTTGCCAAAAAGCGGGATAACATTTGCCCCCCAAAGTACATCTTGTGGAAACACGACGTGCTTTGAAGAGCTGCAATTTCTCTCTGAACAATCATTGCTTTCTTTTGTTGAGGTCCGTACCCTGTATTGCTGTAACCTTGCGTTGATGTGATTGATTGCTGTATAATAGTGCTTAGCCGTTGGTTGTTGTAATTGTAACAAGATGAGTATTCGATCCATGTAAATGTTTAGAATCAAATATTAGTTCGACATATATGCATATATGTTAGTTTGACCCTCGTTAATGTTGTGTGTTTACGAGTCGTTGTTAGTTTTGTTTGTTATTGAATTTCTATTAATTCTCTCCTGAACCGATTTGGAAATTTGAGTTGAAACAACGCTCGATGGTTGTTTTTGACTATCCTCTTGTATCGATCCTCTCCTGAATCGATGTAAAAGATTGTAAAGTAGTTTTTCATATTGATGCGAGTCGGAATGATGGATATGAAATGATAGTTCGTATCGATGAGCTTGGATGGGTATGAAACGTCCATTCGTACCAATGAGAAAGGATGGATGCAAAATTGTTGTTCGTATCGACAGGTTTTAATGGATACGAAACTGCGGTTCATATTGATGAGAAATGACGGATACGAAGTTTCTGTTCATACCGGTGGGTTGTAGATGGAGTTATGAACTTGTTGATGTGAACGAGGGCTTTGAGCTGATGGAGTTCACAATCTTTGGCTGTCCCTACTGCTTGCTTCGTATCGATGGGTCTGTCGTCTATTTCGAATCGATAGAAGTCTTCGGTGATGGACTCGAACCAACCGTTCGACTCGAGTGCTAGGGTGACCGGTGATGAATGGTTACATGGACCGGGAGACGAATCGACCCGGTTCTCCTATTGCCTCATATAAATAGCGTGGGCTTCGTCACTTTTCACCTTTTTACTTTTTACTGCTGCTTTTCATTTTCGAACCGATAGAGAGGAAGAACTGTTAGCCTTCGAATCGACTCAATCCTTCTGTCTTTCAGAGTCAAACATTAAAATCAGGTGATTTAATGGGTAGTATCGTGTTTAGAACGATGAAACTCGAAGTTCCAATCCATCCCTCTTACTGTCATGATCGGTTTTGGTGAATTGCAGATCTGGGTGAGTGAGAGCAAGGTTGGGGATGGATGCGTTGCCATGGAGTCGAGGCCCTGTTTTGGGAGAAGAAGGATTTGTGGCGCTTTCGAATCGAAGGAAAGCATGCGATTTCGTATCGACACGAATGTGAGAGCGGCAATCGATGCGAAGCCGGTGTTCTCGGATCGATACGAGATTGTGTGCCTTTGATCGATACGAAACTCATCGTTTCGAACTGGGTCGATACGAAACTCATCATTTCGAACTGATCGATACGAAACGTATCGAGTCGAATGCGATCGATACGAAGCGTATCGATTCGAAAGTGGTCGATACGAAGCGTATCGATTCGAACATGGTTGATGATATTTCTTCGATTCTATACGAACTTGAACTGCAGTGACCGATTTCAGGTTGAAATTAAATGAACTTAGAGAATTTTTTGCACATAAAAATACTTGACTCTGATGAGCTTTTGCTTTGCATGATTGAACTTGACCGTAGAACTGCATATTGGATTACCTTTCGAAGCTCGCTGATGGAACTGTAACTTAACAAAAATGTAATGAACTTCAACTTGGGTCGATTGTTTGCAAGTGGATGGCACGGTTGTGGCGGTCAGCGATGACGGTCATTTCCGGTTTGATTTTCAGAGTTTTGTCATTCATACATTATAGTTTATTCCATAGAATTTATTCAAGTAATGTACTGCACTGCACGACACATGCACTTTACACCGGGGAATGCACGGGCTTTTTAGCATCCAATGATGACTTCTTGTGAGTTAGCTAGTTATGGAAACTTCAAGTTCGCAACCGCAAGAAACTCAGAGTTCAGTCCCTCCCGTGCTTGAAGTACCGGAGATTGAGATTGAAGTTATTGGTCCAGCTCCGGATGAGTTACCTGACGCATCCTTCATTAGTAACCCATCAGAATCTGTTCCGTCTAACATTTCGGAAGACATGCTAGGAAGAATATTCTTAAGGCATGGTTTGTCGCTGGATGACGTGCTACTGCTGGGGCCAAATGATAGACCACACAATCCACCGGAGGGATATACTGCATTCAATCGCCACGCATGTGCAGCTGGGACACTCCCTCCGTTTAACCAGTATATAAGAGAAGTATTGTCGTTTTTGAGGATCGCCCCCTCTCAACTGCACCCAAACGGATACGCGTCGCTCAATAGCTTGTTTATTGCGTTTATGGAATATCTCCATCGACCGCTACTTCCGATCGAGATCAGATACTTGTTTAACTTCAAGAGTCGGGCCAATAGTCCATCTTTCATATTCTTGGAGGCTGTAAGAAATTGCCAAGTGATCACGGGGGCTTGGACAAGATTAAGCTACTTCATGACGGAATGGTTTTATGTCAGATGCCCCCCAGGGTTCGCTCGACAATGGCTATTTAGACGTAAGTATTGCTATCTTTTCGGGTAGTCGATGGAACTGATGTATTTGAAGTCGAACTCACATCTCTTTTCTTTTTTCAGCCGTAATTCAGTGACCTGAAGGTGAGCGTTTCAAAGAAATAGTTCGGGTATTTCGAGAAATCCCAAGCGAAGAGAGGAATATTGAGTTGCTGCTAACAGATAGTAATCTCAGAATCCTTGGGTTGATTGAGCGGAGGCAAAGCATAATGCTTGACGGAGTCTTAAGAACCGTCTCGAAAGAACGAGTCAAGCGAAGAAAACCTAAGGTTGTCATAATTGAGGAGGCTGACTCGGAGAGAACTCATATAGATGACAAGCCATTGGGTGAATCTGCGGATGTAGCCCAAGATACCGAAGAACAAAGAAAAGGCAAGGCGGCCGTTGTTAAGCCACTTAAAAAGGGAAGATGGAAATTGGTTGTCACGGCTTGATCCGCTCCTAGAGTTAGAATCTCGGAGACATCTCCTTCAAGAACTGAAAATATTTATGAAGGGCTCACCGATATTCCAATTCCGGATGATGTGTCCTTGCAACATGATGCCAGATTGGAAGAATTTTCGGAAGCTTTAGTTCTGAGCGAGTCTCTGCCCACTAGTGCGGTTGACACATCTGGTTGGTCGGGGGGTTGCACCCACATTCACACTTCACGGCACTACACGATTTCTAAGTGTAATACATTCACTGCGAGGGATTATTAATTTCGCTTTATGTTTCGTAGGTACTATGTCTGGCAGAGGTTCGATGCTCAGCAGTCTCCGTAAGAAACGCCAGCCTTCTTCGTATTACGAGCCCTATCGGAGGGAAGGAGATAGAGATTATGACTATGGGCGCTCGAGTCATGAGCGCTCTGACAGAGAAAATTATTATCGGCGACGGTCTCGATCTCGCACGCCACCTCCTAGAGCTCACGTACCGCCTCCAGAAACTTCACGGCCCAAGCCATCTTCCCAACCAACGAGGTCTGATACTCACCGCAGAACGGAAATCGCGGCCTCTCCGTCAACAGAGCAGACATTGACGGAGCCTTCGGGGGAAGGAGCAGTTAGGCTTGCTGAGGAAAGAATTTCCTGAAATTTGTTTTGACGGGTTCGTTTTTCCCCCGCATCTGAAGAGGATACCGTCGACAGTTGCTCCTATGATGCACGATTATCTCTCGGACGTATTCTTTCAATACCAGGAATGGTCGAAGACCACTAAGAAAGCGTCAAAGGTGGCCTTTGATCGAGCGGCTACGATTGAAAAGTTGGAGAAAGAACTCGGTCAAAAAGACCGCATTATTCAAGCACTCGGCAGTGAGGCCGAATCTTCTCGAAAGTCAGAGATTGAAGCTCTCAGAAAAGCGGATGAAGCTCAAGTAGCGATGGATATGATGAAGCGTGAGCATTACGCTACGGTGGAGGACATGGGCCACCGAAATACCATCGTGACTGCTGAGCGGGATGCGGCCGTGAAAGAGCTAAATGAGCTCAAGGCCAAAGTTGCAGAGATTGTGAAGGAAAGAGACACCGCTAATGTTTCCGCACAGGAAGCGTGTGACCAAGCGGTGGAATTTCGGAAAGAGAGAGACATGGCCTTGGAGAAGGTCTACGAGACAGAAGCCGAAGTCGATGAGAGAGTTCGTCAAGTAGAGACTAAGCTGGAGACGGAGATAGAAGAACTTCTCATCACTTATAATTCTAACGTGCTGAGGCACAGAAATCTGACATGGCTTGATGATTATCCGATGCATTTGTTCAACGCCTGGAATTCACTAGTTGAAGAAGAGAAAGCATCACATCCAGGCGAAGTTTTTGATGAAGTTGAGTTGGAGAACCGCATATTGACTGATGAAGAGAAGAAGGTTCTCCACGATTTCACGGTCTCTCATGCTAGAGAGAAGATGGGTACCCAACACTTGGAAGTTGGTGAAGGATCTGGCGTTGCGCATCCATCTACAAGTTCAAAGATGATCACTTCATCTGGAACGGAGCCTACGCCAACGACTGAGCCACAGTTGGTCCCAGGCTACGACCCTGAGCAGCCACGCTTATCTCCCATCAGGGAGCACTCTTCTGAAGCTGCTCAGTTAGCTACGAGTCAAGTTGACGAAGATACTCTACACAAATCTACTATGTGTTCGAACTGAAGTACTTGTATAGAAGCATGTTCTGACACTTCTTTTCTTTCGTGCTCAGTGAATAAAGTAACATCGACGGTGCCTCCTGCAGTCCAAGAACCACATCAAGAACAGGAGGCCATCATTACTGAAGCAATCGCCACGACGATAGCCGCGCCGACTGAGGTGACACAGGGGGTTTCAATTAATTTCGATGAACAGGTGATGAATGAACTCTTGAGCCAGCACAGTGACCCCTTTGTTGACATGCCATTTGTTCTCGGCACGTTCCCACCTGCTTCTATTGCATCATCACAGTCTACCGCCACCTATCATGAGTCTCCTGCTGCTCGTGAGGCTGAGATACTTGCCTAAATCGAAGCGGAGATGCAAGCGGCAGGACACGGCGGTAATTCTGAATGTGCTATGACGGCGGTTGATCCCACTCCTCTTGCGGTGACATCTTCTGGGGACATGCTAGTCGGAATCAGCGCGCCCGTTCCTCCCCGGTGGTAGACCCGATCCCTCCGACTCCTCGAGAAGGGAATATTCCTTTAAGTTCAAGTTCGAAGGAGTATATTGATATCATGCCCTCGTCAGAGGAAGATCCGCCTAAGGATCCGGGGTTGAAGCGGAAGACTGCTAGTGGCTCCAGTGGTTCTGCGTTGAATAGGAAACCGAAGAAGAAGAAGTAGATGATTCCTTCTAGTGCATTTTTAGCAGCTTAAGAAGTCACTTTTATTTTCCTTTCATAGGCTATGTATAGACGTAGGCTTGCCCCCCTGCTGGTAGGAATTTTTTGAAAGAAATTGTACATGAATCTTCACATACAGTTAGTAGAAATAAAATTCAATTTCTTTGTTTCAATTCTCATTTCCTTTGTGCTTAAGTGTTTGTAGTGTCTGGTTATCAGGCCGGTGTACTTGTGGTGTTGTTATCGTCAAGTAGAGTTCGTTTTATTTGCCAAGTCTGAAAATCTTGGTCACAAGTTGTAATTGATGAATAAGTTGAACTTCGGACATTGTATCACTTTGGTTAGTGATTAACACTTAGCTTTTTTGCCCCCCAGTTTCGGGAAACAACATTTGTATTTTGGTGGTTGATCGCACTTATTGCAAATCTTAAGCACATGTCCACATTCTGGGGACTTAGGATAATTTGAGATCGATAATCTGGTTCGCACTCCAGGAATTTGAGAGTTATCAATGTCTGTAACACGGTTCGCGCTTCAGGAACCTGGAATTGATGTTTATACTCCACTTCATGCTTTGGGAACTTGGAGTTAGTATTGATATTTCAGTTCGCACTCCGGGAACTTTGACTTGGTATTTGTGCCCCAATTCACACTCTGGGAACTTGGAGATAGCATGTATGTTTGGGTTCGCGCTCCGGAAACCCGTAATCTATGTTTATACTCCAATTCACGCTCTGAGAAGTTGGAGTTGGCCGATAGATGGTCAGTCACACCTGTTCGGGTTCTTTAGGAATTCTTTCACACTCTGCGAACGATGGATTTGATGCTTATACTCCAATTCGCACTCTGGGAATTTGGAGTCCGTTCATACTCTGGGAACGATTTATTGGATGTTTATACTCCAATTCACACTCTCGGAATTTAGAGTCCGTTCACACTCTGGGAACGAGTTATTGGATGTTTATACTCCAATTCGCACTCTGGGAATTTGGAGTCCGTTCGCACTCTGGGAACGAGTTATTGGATGTTTATACTCCAATTCGCACTCTGGGGATTTGGAGTCCATTCGCGCTCTGGGAACGAGTTATTGGATGTTTATACTCCAATTCGTACTTTGGGAATTTGGAGTCCGTTCGCGCTCTGGGAACGAGTTATTGGATGTTTATACTCCAGTTCGCACTATGGGAATTTGGAGTCCGTTCGCGCTCTGGGAACGAGTTATTGGATGTTTATACTCCAATTCGCACTCTGAGAATTCGGAGTCCGTTCGCGCTCTGGGAACGAGTTATTGGATGTTTATACTCCAATTCGCACTCTGGGAATTTGGAGTCCGTTCGCGCTCTGGGAACGAGTTATTGGATGTTTATACTCCAATTCGCACTCTGGGAATTTGGAGTTTGTTGTAGGACTGTCGTTGTTGGTCCAGTTCAGCCTTTGATGTGATAGCTTGCCCCCGAGCTGGGGTTTCACTTAATGAGTGGCCGATCGTATCACAGTCACTCGCTATTTGAATAAATTCCATTGTTTGATGGAACTTAGCTCTTCGTGTGCCGTGATTGTTGAATGTTGCATTCGGTGAATCACAGCTCTAGCTTGAAGAGATAGTAATTTATTGCTGAAATAAGAAAATATGGCAAAGTCAATACCCTATTACAAGTTCAAATTTCAAAATGTAAAGGAAATTGCAAGTATTCATAGATTGAATAGAGCCTGTCATGCGTAGCAATGGCGAAGGTTCTCGCTGCTCCAGGCTCCTGGCAAAATAGGACCGCCCATGGTCGACAGCAAGAATAGGCCGTTCTCGAGTTTTTGTTCAATCACACATGGCCCTTCCCACGTTGGTTTCACGTGCGAGCGTATTGAGTGTACTCTTCTGTAGACGAAATCACCAATTCTGAAGGTTTTGGGGTTGGACCTTGACATCGTGCAACCGGGGAACTCGCTTTTGGAGTATGACAGTTCTCAAGTCGGCCTGGTCTCCCGTAACAACACCAACTCCTTCGTCAGTGGGGAATTTTAAGGTTAGGCACCATGAGGCAATAACAGCCCTGAATTTAGCAAGGGCTGGTCGGCCTAAGAAAGCATTGTACGGCGAATCTATGTTCATCACCACGAATTGCAATGTCCGGACTCTGCAACACTACCCAGTTCCCAACTCCATTGGTATTTCTAGCATTCCAACGGGTATGGTCGCGCTCCCATCGAAGCCGCAAAGATTGGATTGGCATGGTTTCAAGTCTTTGGCATTTAGATTCATTTGGTCGTAGGCTCGCCTAAATATTATATTCACGGAACTTCCGCTGTCAACCAGAATCCTTTTCATCCACACATGACCTACCTGAGCTGATAGACTAGTGGATCGGTAGACGGGACTATGAATCTGTCAGCATTACTATACTGAAATACGATGTCGTCAATCATTGCTTTTTGTCGTTTGATCGGAACTCTATCTTCCAAATTTCTATAGCATGCAAAATCCGCATGCCTAGTGGGACTGGCATATGACTTCATCTCATCCCAACTTCGCTTTGTTAGGTGAGGATACCTCCAACAGTATTTACTACTAACCTCCCGCCGGTGGGGGCGGAATTTTCCTGTATCGGTCGATTGGGTTCATTATTTTGATTTGATGGGCCCGCTTCTCCAGGCTGCGGCGCTCGAACAAACTGTTCCAGTTTCCTTTCTCTAATCAATTTTTCTACAAAATCTTGTAAGTGACGACACTCGTTCGTATTATGCCCGTAGCTTTCATGGAACCTGCAAAATTTTTCCGTCTGGATTTGCCTCTCTGACGACGGTTTTGGTGCGGGTTTTTGGTACTGAATTGTATTACAGGTTTGTAAGTACAAATCCTCCAGTGATGTATTCAGAGGAGTGCAACTATCAAACATTGGATTCTTGCGCTGTGGGCCACGATTTTGATCTCGTTTTCCGGTTTGATTCACGCTCTCTCTTCGCCGAGCTTGTTTGTTTTTAACGTTCAACTGAACTTTTTCGGAGCTCTCACCGGACTCTTTGATTGCAACATTGCTTTGGATCCATTCCGTACTTTGTCCTGCATCAGTTTGCTTCCTAGACTGTTTCGCGTCTTCTCTTCTCAGGAACTGAGCCGCCTTCGCGTGGAAACGGTCCAATGATGCAGGTGGTTTTCCAGCTAACAGTTGCCAAACTCAGAATCGGGGTCGATCCCCTTAGTCAACGCCATAAGGATGGAGTTATCGTTTGGATTGTTGATCTCCGCACATGCAGTATGGAATCTCTCTAAATAATGTCTGAGCGTCTCTCCAGGAGCTTGCGTGACACTAGACAGAGTGTTGATATCTTTGGGCCTTGCAACGTGCATGCGGAATTGTTCAACGAATTTTGTGGCCAACTGGTCGAATGAAGAGATGGATCGAGGTGGCAATCGAGTGAACCACATGGTAGCGATGCCCCCTAAGGATATAGGGAAACTACGACACTTCACTGCATCGTCTGCTCTGGCAGCGGTCATTGACCACTCATATTTCAAAATATGTTGGTTGGGGTCGGAGTTTCCCTCGTACATGGGTAGACTTGGCATTATGAATCGCCGTGGGGGTTCAACGGTAAGAATATCGTCCGTAAAAGGAGTGTGACTTCGGGAAACTCCCCAATCGTCATTTGTGAATCCCTGGATCTCACGGATCATCTAACGTATCATAGTTGAAAGATCCGGCATTTGCGCATTCTGTGCGGCTTGCGCCGGAGTATGACTACGTTCCATACTTTGGGGTTGGACCGGATGTTGTCGATGGTCCAAGGCTTGCCTTCTTGGCTCATAGTCTTCTGGGACATATGGTTCGGGAGTACGTTCACTATGACGATGGTCCAGGTTCGGCTGATCTTGAGTATCGACTCCTGGTTCAATCGCGGCGTTAGTGACGCGGTATTCTATGGTGTGGTGAGGGACGACACCTCCTCGGGAGGAGGGTCCGGTTTGGAAACTGGCTGATGGACCAACTCTCAGTTGTCCAACGGTCAGTGTCGGCTTATCTCCAGCGGCGGCATGTGACTCCCATCTAGCCGGGGTTGTGGGGATTGATTATGATAATCGAAAGATAAAGACCTTTCGCTGGAGGAGCGGGAAGCATGGTCTCTCTTGGATCTCTTTCATTTCTGGCGATCCAGCTTGTTGATCAGCTCGGCGTTAGCACGTAGCTATTCTGCTAGTTGTTGCCGACTCTGGGTTTGCTCTTGGAGTAGAGCCTGTAACTCTTGTCGGGTAACCGGACCTGACGGTTCTGAGTGTCCAGTAGCATCTTCATTAGATGGAGGTAGTGGAGCATGATTCTGTCTATCTTGTTCTTTTTGATTGACAGCGTTTGAGGTGGTTCTTGTGCTAACCATATTGAAAGTTGAATTCCTTTCCTAGACTTCGTGCAAATCTGAATAGAAGTGAAGGAAGTTGGACTTGATGGTCTGGATCTCTCTCTTAGATTTATTAAATCCGGTATTGATGACAGATCCAACGAGCAAGAGAAATCTGGGTTTTCTCAGTGAAAGCACCAAACTGTTTGCACCAAAATTGGTCACAACACTCTTCGGGAGTCATTGAAGAGATAATAATGAAGAATGTAAATTCAAAACGAATATTATCTAACAAAAACTCCAATCAACAGTAAAGTAAATGCGTAGACAAGCGATTTATAGTGGTTCGGCGTGTTGCCTACGTCCACCGTGAAGTTTTTTTTACAGTTTTATTGATTCTCTTTCAATGATTACAAGTTGTTACAGCGATCAACAGCGAGTTACAACTAGAAATTCGAAATCAACAACAAAGTTATGATGTAGGATGATGAGATCTCGATCCGGCAGAGTCTGGGCGCTTGAGAGTCGAAAGATCCTTTTTCTGTTGGCTCTAGGGCTCTATTTATAGGCATAGGATGCTGATATTTCGCTGAAAATTCGGGAGACCACTTTTGGCACGTGAGGGGGCCCACGCGCTCGGCCTCAGGAAATTTGGGCCCACTTTTGCATCGATTCGAACTCCATTCGAATCGATCAGAAAATCATCCAATCAAGGTGAAATTTGGTGTGGACATCCTTCAACATGTATGCAAGCTTCTGTGAAAATTTCGTGGCATTTGGATCAGTAGGTTGAGAGATATGATCGATATGAAATGGGGTTCTTCGAGTGGCTGTTTGGTTCGAATCGATGTGTTCGAACCGATTGCTTCGAACCGGGGATGGCACACGCCTTCGTGTTGACGTGGAGCGCACACTTCGCCTCGATCTGGATTTGGCTTCGAGTTGACCGCTTCGATTCCATATATCTCGGCACGTTCGCATCGATGAATGAGACGTCACCATGGCTAGTTGACTCGATGGATTCGAATGGTGCCGCATTCATGGATACGAACTGCAACTGTTGATGGGTGTGAAGTCCAACGATACGAACTTAATGGATTCGAAGAGAAGTGTTCCCATGGATTCAAACTACCGCGAGTTTGGTGTATTCGAACTAGATGGAGGCGAGGCTATCTTCCTTTCGACCGTTTTAAGTGTTATGGATTCGAAGATTGATGTTACTGATGGACTCGAACATCACCCCTTTGATGGATGCGAGCCTTGTAGCTTCTCCATGGAGGCGAGGCTATCTTCCTTTCTTTTGTTGAGGTCTGTACCCTGTATTGCTGTAACCTTGCATTGATGTGATTGATTGCTGTATAATAGTGCTTAGCCGTTGGTTGTTGTAATCGTAATAAGATGAGTATTCGATCCATGTAAATGTTTAGAATCGAATATTAGTTCGACATATATGCATATATGTTAGTTTGACCCTCGTTAACGTTATGTGTTCACGAGTCGTTGTTAGTTTTGTTTGTTATTGAATTTCGTATCGAATCTCTCCTGAACCGATTTGGAAATTTGAGTTGAAACAACGCTCGATAGTTGTTTTTGACTATCCTCTTGTATCGATCCTCTCTTGAATCGATGTAAAAGGTTGTAAAGTAGTTTTTCATATCGATGCGAGTCGGAATGATGGATACGAAATGATAGTTCGTATCGATGAGCTTGGATGGGTACGAAATGTCCATTCGTACCAATGAGAAAGGATGGATGCAAAATTGCTGTTCGTATCGACAGGTTTTGATGGATACGAAACTGCGGTTCGTATTGATGAGAAATGACGGATACGAAGTTTCTGTTCGTATCGGTGGGTTGTAGATGGAGTTGTGAACTTGTTGATGTGAACGAGGGCTTTGAGCTGATGGAGTTCACAATCTTTGGCTGTCCCTGCTGCTTGCTTCGTATCGATGGGTCTGTCGTCTATTTCGAATCGATAGAAGTCTTCGGTGGTGGACTCGAACCAACCGTTCGACTCGAGTGCTAGGGTGACCGGTGATGAATGGTCACATGGACCGGGAGACGAATCGACCCGGTTCTCCTATTGCCTCATATAAATAGCGTGGGCTTCATCACTTTTCACCTTTTTACTTTTTACTGCTGCTTTTCATTTTCGAACCGATAGAGAAGAAGAACTGTTAGCCTTCGAATCGACTCAATCCTTCTGTCTTTCAGAGTCAAACATTAAAATCAGGTGATTTAATGGGTAGTATCGTGTTTAGAACGATGAAACTCGAAGTTCCAATCCATCCCTCTTGCTGTCATGATCGGTTTTGGTGAATTGCAGATCTGGGTGAGTGAGAGCAAGGTTGGGGATGGATGCGTTGCCATGGAGTCGAGGCCCTGTTTTGGGAGAAGAAGGATTTGTGGCGCTTTCGAATCGAAGGAAAGCATGCGATTTCGTATCGACACGAATGTGAGAGCGGCAATCGATGCGAAGCCGGTGTTCTCGGATCGATACGAGATTGTGTGCCTTTGATCGATCCGAAACTCATCGTTTCGAACTGGGTCGATACGAAACTCATCGTTTCGAACTGATCGATACGAAACGTATCGAGTCGAATGCGATCGATACGAAGTGTATCGATTCGAAAGTGGTCGATACGAAGCGTATTGATTCGAACATGGTTGATGATATTTCTTCGATTCGATACGAACTTGAACTGCAGCGACCGATTCCAGGTTGAAATTAAATGAACTTAGAGAATTTTTTGCACATAAAAATACTTGACTCTGATGAGCTTTTGCTTTGCATGATTGAACTTGACCGTAGAACTGCATATTGGATTACCTTTCGAAGCTCGCCTATGGAACCGTAACTTAACAAAAATGTAATGAACTTCAACATGGGTTGATTGTTTGCAAGTGGATGGCACGGTTGTGACGGTCAGCGATGACGGTCATTTCCGGTTTGATTTTTAGAGTTTTGTCGTTCATACATTATAGTTTATTCCATAGAATTTGTTCAAGTAATGTACTGCACTGCACGACACATGCACTTTACACCGGGGAATGCACGGGCTTTTTAGCATCTAATGATGACTTCTCGTGGGTTAGCTAGTTATGGAAACTTCAAGTTCGCAACCGCAAGAAACTCAGAGTTCAGTCCCTCCCATGCTTGAAGTACCGGAGATTGAGATTGAAGTTATTGGTCCAGCTCCAGATGAGTTACCTGACGCATCCTTCATTAGTAACCCATCAGATTCTGTTCCGTCTAACATTTCGGAAGACATGCTAGGAAGAATATGCTTAAGGCATGGTTTGTCGCTGGATGACGTGCTACTGCCGGGGCCAAATGATAGACCGCACAATCCACCGGAGGGATATACTGCATTCAATCGCCACGCGTGTGCAGCTGGGACACTCCCTCCGTTTAACCAGTATATAAGAGAAGTATTGTCGTTTTTGAGGATCGCCCCCTCTCAACTGCACCCGAACGGATACGCGTCGCTCAATAGCTTGTTCATTGCGTTTATGGAATATCTCCATCGACCGCTACTTCCGATCGAGATCAGATACTTGTTTAACTTCAAGAGTCGGGCCGATAGTCCATCTTTCATATTCTTGGAGGCTGTAAGAAATTGCCAAGTGATCACGGGGGATTGGACAAGATTAAGCTACTTCAGGACGGAATGGTTTTATTGTTGACCATCACAGTTCCTTGTGTTTAACCTCTTTGCGTCGCTAATCATGAAATATGATGTCTCCCCTATGTCTCTTTTCGTATATCTTCGAAGTGAGTAAGAGGCGGTGTTGGTGTATTGCTGCTCTCGTGTCTCTGACTATAGTGATGATGTGTAAGAATATCGAAGAGCAACCTTTGGTATTGGCTTTATTTGTAACGACCCGATATTTTCAACCATTCGCATCCATTATAAGTGTATAGGTAGACACTCATGCCGGAATTGAATTGCTCAAAATACCACGTGGTAAATAAAAGTTTGGCAAATCTCAGAATATACAATAAATAAAATCACAGATCACAGACACAGAGTATATAAAAATGCAGCGGAAGAAAAAGAGATAGTAGTTCATGAAGTTACTATATAAATATGAGATACATCAGAGTTAAATAAGATACAACAGAAGAGTAACAGGATACATCAGGTACAAATCAGATACATCACTGAACCACTGGATACTGAAACAAAATAGATGGCTGGATCTTCAAGTAAAGCTCCAACGCCGAAGGTGAATCTGGAATGCTAACTCACTCAATCTGACCCGAGCGTAAAGCAAAATACAAAACCCTCGAGTCAGGACATAAATACTTATAAACTGTAAATCAACTCAAGTGAACAGTAACAAAATGCATCAGTAACTTAAAGGATGTTTGGGACCGCCCATCCTCTAAGGATCCGTTAAACTATTTACTATGTAGTAATATACGCTATATACGGTAGTGTCTAATCAGTAAAGTATAATCATATAGAAAATAGCGTTAAGGGGATGATGAACCTTAACGCGGTCGGATCTTTAAAACCAAAATCGTAGTGGGCTCGATATAAGGATATGACACGGCACGCGAGGCAATGCCAGGGTGGATACACCGTTTGCACTCCCGGACCGGTGGTTAACAGCCACACGCTCTAACCAACTGAGCTATTCCAGCTTTCTTTTATTCTTAGTTCTTTTAACATTATTTTATTGTAAGTTATTCAATTACCCTTTATTATATTTACCTCTGTTAATCATTTTATAATTAAAATTTAAGTGTATAACATTTATTATAACCACTCAAATTTTATTTATAAAATCTTTTTATATTGTATATTACCTAATTACATTGTTAACTTCTGAAATTAAGGTAAGTTATATTGGAATGAAATTGTGTCATACAATTAAAACTTTCTAATTTAATTATCTCAAGTTTAATCATTTATCCAATTTTTTTTTTGATTTTCTAGGGTAAATCTACATTCGATCTCAAGAGTTAGAGTTTGAAATAACAAAAGATATTAGCATCTAAACCAAGGATAGATAAGAATCTCTGGTGAATCGATGCTAACTGCAAAGGAGTTTTCCCCTTTTTTTCAATTCAATTTGAAATTGGCGTGACCGCTGACTCACTAAAAAGATCATTCGAAGCAGAGTTATGGAATGCTCCAGAGTCAAAAGAAGATGAATAGTGAGGGATACGAATGGATTTTGGAACCGTAGGGAACGTTCCAAAATTCAAAGGAATCGAGTCAAAATTCATCTTCGAAGTCAGTAAGAGGCGGTGTTGGTGTATTGCTGCTCTCGTGTCTCTGACTATGGTGTTGATGTGTAAGAATATCGAAGAGCAACCTTTGGTATTGGCTTTATTACTTTAGCATGGTTGTAAGTCTCTTCGATGTTAATTGATGGCTTGTGGAGTGGCGACAAGTGATGTGAATGAGGAATGACTTTGAGGAGATGCGAGACCGATGAGCATCGAAGTGATGAGATATGGGTTTGATGTGAAGTGGTATCATAATCCTATCGAACTGGCCTATCACAATGTCCTCAACATTGTTGGTCTTTATCGAAGTGCCTCCTCTTGCAACGAGATTCAATCTCATCTCTTTAAAGCCTTGAATCCAACATCTTATCCTCTTATGAAATTATGTGAATAACGTTTGGCCTCTCCTTATGCAAAAGAAGCTTTTTACCCTTTATGGTAAAACCATGAATTTCTCTTCATTTGCTTAGCCTTTCAAATCTATTTACCATGTGGTGTTCTTCTTTCTCATATGCGCTCTTAACATAGAGTTTTTAACTTGGAATATATCACCTAGCAAACAAACAGAGGGCTAGACAAGAAACTTTTTAGAAAGACTAGTTTGGACTCTAGAGCTTTAATTCTTGAGTCAATTCTTCTTTGGTCAATTCTTCGTTGGTTATTGAAAACTGGCTATTAATATTGAGTTGCTTTGAATTCACGACATTATCTGCTTCCTAAGTCTTTGTTTGGTTCAAGATGACACGCGACAGTTTTCTTGTTTCTTCATTGTGATTTTTATCTTCGAATCTGAGACTGATGTGAAGAAAAGTTAGGAAACCATTTGATAGTAAAAGAGGGCTAGAGATTTAGTATCTCATATGATAAGAAATCCAAGATTTCATTTTTTGGTAATAAGAAATCCAGAATATTCTCCAATAATAAGAAGGCTATAAAACTGCCTGCTAATAAGAAATCCAGAATTCCTTCTAATAATAAGAAGCCTAGAAATCCACCTAGTAAGTAATTAAAGAAAACTAAAAAAATCCATATCTGGCGATATTAACAGAAGACCATAAATCCATATCTAGCAATAATAACAGAAGACCAGAAATCCATATCTGGCAATAACACTAGAAGTTAGAAATTCCTATTTGGTATTAATACAAGGCAATCTAGTAACAATATGATAACTCGAATCACATAAGAAAAATGGAAGTTCCATGGGAAATTCAAAAATCATTAATAAAACATAAGAAGACCACAAATCCAAACAATAATAAGAAAACCAAAAATCAAAAATTTAATCAAAAGTCTCAATCAAAAGCTTGTCGAAATGTCATCTGATAATAAAGTTGTTTAGATTTTCATAAGGAAACTTGAAATCTGATGAGAAACCTAGAAAACCAATCATGATTAACAAAAAATCAGGAATCCATTTGTTAAAATCAGAGATTTAATCAAAAATTCATCGAAGTTCTATTTTGTAATAAGAAACTCATAAATCCATTTGGAGGCAAACTGTGACGATCCAGAATTTTCAACATTTGAAATTGAGATAATTGATTGATTTTAAATATTTGGAAGTCACTTTAAACTTGAATTTCAGATTTAACTGTGGATTTGGCAATTAAATTATTGAATTTGATTTATTGAAGTTGGATAAAAATTTGAATCTTCAATTCTGTTAAAAATAATTTGATGGCTTAGAAATTTTATATTGATAATACTGAAGATAATGGAAGTGTTAGAATTTGAAATTCGAAGTGTTTGATTAGTTTTGAAATTATATTGTTTAAATCGATATTTAAAAATAGCCTTCCGAGGTACAGTCTCGGATTTCGACGAAACCAGTTCCATTGGATCCGTAATATTGTATTATTACCGGATTTCAATTTTCTTAGCATTCAGAATTGTTGTGTGGTCGTACGATAAGCAAATGCGCTAAAATTTAAATTGAAAATTCAATGTTTTAACTGGTTCGAAAAGCTATCTTCTCCGTACGATCAAATCAGGACTCGGAACCCTTTCTATTGCGTTCGAAATAGGCGTAAAACATTATCAACGCCTAGCAGCACGCCTCGATTGGAGGTCGAGATTTTAAGTTGCGTAATTGTATACAATTTAAATTTGAATTTGAATTCAAAATAAAAAAACATAATTTCATTACTGTAGCATTAGACAATTTGAAGGAAAATTCAACCACGTGTTCGTTGGGTATACAAGCGTTGAAAATTTTTATTCTCGTTCAAAACAAAAGAAAAAACGAAACGAAATCACTTCGTTCAGTAAAAAAATATTCTCGTTTATTGAAAAATTAACGGCCGAAGTTAATTCAATCAAAAGCAATTCAACAAAAAAACAAGAAGAAAAAAAGAGGCGACGCGATCTTATTTGCTCGAATCGAGCACACGTACGATGGCCGATCATTTCGGCAAGGGGTGGTCGATTGTATTGTGGCGCCGCACAAGGAGGGAGGTCGCGTTCGTTCGCGCTCGCATAGACAGCAAATTTAAGGTTTCTTGAGCTTTGGATGCAGCATCGAGTCAATCAAGGTCGGCAAGCGGCGCAAATAATCGATGGAACTGGCCGTGGCATTCACGCATTGAGGCGGCAAAATCGTCATCGTCGGCGTCTATATTAGAGTCGCGTGTGGACAGATGGGCAGTAAGGAATAACTGTAAAGATGTCTTAATTTAATTTCTAATATTCGATTATTAATCTATATACAGTAGGGATATATGTATGCAGTTTTGAATTTATTTATATTATGCATGCAGAAAATATATTTTTTTGTAATAAAGAAAATTGTTATTTCAACATTTACAGAACTATTATACATATAAATAAAGTTTAGAAAATTAGAAATTTTGAAGTGTTTGAAATTATAATTAAACATTTGATTTTTAAATTCTATATAGACTATTATATATATATATACACACATATTTAAATTTACCCATTTGTTTTAAATATACAAATTTGGTGATTTAAAATGATTAATTAACTTATTGAATTTATTGTAGTCACTAAAAGATTCTAAAAAGGGAAATCAATTTAATTAAATGAATTGGTAAGAGAAAATTTGTCTAAAATTAAAATCATTAATTTAAACTAAATTATTAGTTAAATTAGAGTTTGAAAATGGCAAATTGAATTTTTCGATTTATTCGAATATTAATAAATTGTATAAATTATTTATACAAGATCTAAAACTGTGAAGAAACAAGTTGGAATTGGATTGAATTGCAAATAAAAGGGCAAAGGTGAGATCTTCTCACTCAATCGGATTTTCCGATTTAATTTTAAATAGTTAAATTTAAAATTGTTGATTGTATGCTTGGATGATAAATTATTATCAGCCGCATTGAACTAGACCCTATGCGCCGCATAATAGCGGAGGATATTATGTTAAACCCATCTATCGCGATATTCCACCTCGAAGTGGAATTGATATTATATATGTATTTGGAGTGATTGATTTCCCGCATTATATAGCGGATGAGACCCTATGCGTTGCATACTAGCGGATGATATTTTATAAATCCCTTATTCCAGCTCGAAGTGGAATTGGTATTAATTGTTGCGCTAACGTCTGTGGATGTATGGAAACAGGTTGGAGGGATCCAATTGGATTCCTCAAATATTTGAATTTGTTTCAAAATTGTATGTTGATTATTTATAATCTGTGTGTTGATTATTTATAATCTGTGTGTGATTATATTTGTGATTGAAACCGTTGAAGACTATAATTTAGTCGAATATATTTTGGTATCATAGGATATCAGAAATAAATAAAATTGGATTTTTGAAATTCAAGTAGAAAATTTATAATAAATTCGTTTAAAAGAATTGGGTGAATTTAAAAGAAGAAATTATAAATAGATAAATTTTTATTTTTGAAAACTTATTAAATAAATTCCAAAATATGGGAAAAGATTTTAATAAATGGGTTTTGAGCAATATTGTTTAATAGTTGAAGAATTTATATAAAATTCGAATTTTAAATAGTTTGGAAGAGATAAAAGAATTTATTTTAAAAGGAAATAAATTTTAGAATTTGATTTGGGATTTAATTTGGAGTGAATATAAATTTTAGAAATCGATTTGGAAATTTAATTTGGTGTTTTGGAAATAAATTGGGAAATCGATTTGGTGTTTTAAAATAAATCTTTAGGAAATCGATTTGGAAAATTTGAAATCTGATTTGGTGTTTGAAAGTGATTATTTGGAAAATGATTTGAAAATCGTATATCAATGGATATTTGAAAATTTAAATTCATAATCAAAATTTAAAAAGGAAAAGGAAATTTGTTTTAAAAATAAATATCGGTTTATTTTTAAGGGCGGAAAGAAATCTGCGGATTTGGAATGTAAAATAAATCAAGAAAGGTTTATCAATTGACGTAAATGAACCATTTTGTAATGGATAGAGAATTCTTCCCTGGAAAGCCGAGTATATCTTTTTTAAGTAGCTTTTGAAGTATTAATTAAAAGTTTCTAGAAATTGATTTGAAAGAATATTGTTGGAGAAATTAGTTTTGAATATTGTTTTAAATCTTTAAAGTAAAGATTTATTTAATTAATTATAGAAGGGATTATTTTAAAGATTAAATTGATATTTGATTTAGAAAATAGTTATTTAATATTTATACTCTATCTAGTAATTTTATTTTAAAATTAGTTTGGACTTGAAGTATCATATGAGGTATTATTATAATATTTTCATAATTAATATTTAAGTAAGTGTTTAAAAATAGTTTTATTTTAAATATTTCCAAGTATATATGTTTGGATAAGTAATTTAAATGATTTTAAAATATTTAAACTCGGCAAATTTTCATTGGAATTAAATAAATATTTGGAAATTTATTCCACGTGAGGAAGGTGATTTGAAATTTGTTTTCAAAGGATTAAAGTGTGAAAAGTGATCTGAAATTTGTTTTCAGAAGATTGAAAGGTGAAAAGTGATTTGAAATTTGTTTTCAAATGGTTAAAGTGTTAAAATTATATCTTGTGAAGATATTTTGAAAATAATAATTGGGGGAAAATTATTTGAAATCCAGCGATTGTTGTGAATGATGATTGATAGCTAAATAACCGACTATCAATATTGGCCTTTTTAATGGCATTTGAATTTCGATACGACCGGGTGTCGGATTCCATATGGGTATTCGAAAACCAAGCCGAACCTTTGTGATTGTGATGGATCTTTTGTTTAAAAGATCAAAGTGGAAATTTGTTGTGATTTGTTGAAATCTGAATGTAACACTTATTTTTAAAATAAGCGCTCATTATTCGGATTAGCCGAGAGAGGACTTTGTGTCATAAAACCCATTCCGAATAATGATACGACAAAATAAGATTGCAATTGAAGATGGTTTTGAAGACAGGGTATTTTCGAAAGCGAAAGGATTACCTGTCGAATGTCTCTGCATCGGGTTGCTCCGATATAGAGATTTTACCACCCTTTGTGATGGGGATTCCAGACGTGATCGGTGAATATCGGATTGCAAGGGCTTTTTTGAAGTGCCTTCGGTTCCGTTCGATCCCGGAACGGACTTGTATGGATGTGTGTCTGACGTTACACTTTGAGATGTAAAGCTGGTTTCTATCAAATACATTTCTGTCGGTGACGGAGAATTTATTCTCTTAGCTTAACACTCTTCTCTAAGATGCACGAGCTCAGAGGTTATGTAGTTGATGGTTACTAGTGATACATTCCTAATTTGGTAATGTGGCATATGAAGTGCTGCTGATCATTTGTTGATCGAAGTATGACTTTGTGAAAAGTGTAGCTTTGTGGACGAGACTTCGTCGGACCTCACACCCAGGAAATGGTCAGAACAGGAAGAATGCGGCAAGGTTATGAGGGTCGCGCCCTTTAGGGTATGTCATTTCCTTCTGGAAAAGGATGGTATCATGGTATGGAGCCCAAATATTTAGCCTATCTGGTTGCTGCAAATTTATTATACTTTGTGGTTGTTGCTTTGTGGTTAAGGATCCTTGGATAAAGGTCGCAAACGACCGGGGGATGGCATACTCGTGTAGTAGTCACCTAGTTACAGAGGTAACCGGGCCTTGTGTTGGCGGAGAGCTGGTTAAGTTCTCGGGGCGTCCCTCCAGAGGCGTACCCATGTGGCAGTAGGAAGTTCCTTAGCCTGACCATTTGTTGGAAATCCAAAAGAACAGTACGCGCCCTGTATGGTTTTATTTGTATAACCTGCCATGGAATGTGGCGGTAACCTGATATTGAATATGGTAGCTATAGTAGCCATACAATATTGGTTGTATGCTGGCTAAGATTGATATTATATCTTCGAAAGGTTTTCTGCACTATGCACTAATGATAATATTAAAAAAGAATTTTGCGTATCATGCATGTTTGACTATCATAAGGAGAAATCTCCCCCAATTCTGTGTTTGCATTGTGTGTGTGGCGGGAGGCCTTATGTTAGTTTCATTTTCCAAAAGCATAGCAGACTTCTTTTCCTTTCTTTGTGAAAATAACTGTTTTTTAAGATCTCACACCAGTCCCATGACTGACCTGGAGTTTATTGTTCCCTTTCTAAACTCTGGATGCCCATAATTTTCCACACGGGCAGCCTAGAGTCAGATTATCATTATTCTGGAGCGAAGTCAAGGAGGTGCTATGGAGATTTGGAGTTCAAGCTGGATAGCGAGACGTATCACTTACACTATGTAGTGTTCGTTGCGTTTGGGTTGGTGTAAGTCAAAATTTCTATGTAAGAAAGGTAAAATAACCGCCAGTGTTGTATTGTGTCGTTGTAAACTCTGATAATGTGATATATAAACTGATATAGTGTTTTTGTTTTAAAAGATATTCATTTATCTATTATATTTGTTCCGCTGCGAAATGTGAGATTCTGTTATTGTTTCTGTTTCTTCTTCTATCTTTTTCTATCTTCTTCTTCTTCAACCCTAACGGTTTGGTTTTTCAGCATTCGACTGTACGACATTTGATACAGTGGAAGTACTGATGTCGACTTTCGAAAGTCGAAAAATCGGGTCGTTACATTTTGGTACCAGAGCAATTGGTTAAGCAACAACCTTGACTCTGGTGGGATTACTCATTAGAGATAGAGTCAGTAGTACTTTAGAATGAGTTGGAGTGTATTAATAGATATGAGCGCGTATTTGTTAGTGAATACAAAATTGTTTTATATTGTGTCGACTTATCGGTTGAGTATTTATAGATTCTGGTCGGTGTAGTCTAGCTAACTGTGTCGATAGGAGTTTCTGAACTCTTAAACAAGATAAACCGACACAGTATTGCTTAAAAATCAGGTAAATGAAATAATTTTACCCAAATTATTTTCGTATGTAAAAGGAAATAAACTTTGTAAATTATTATAGTATATGGTTGCTTCGATGATAGGAAGTGATAATATTAAATTATTATCATTAATTATTAAATAAAATTTTGAAATCATAACTTAAAAACTGAGAAATAAAAATCCATATACAAATAGGATTTGTAAATATAAATTGTAAATGTGATTTATAATTTGAAATAGAATTCCAGAGATATATTTGAAAGAATTTGAAAAGATTTGAAATTTGGAAAATTTGGGAATTTAAAATACCTTTTGAATTTGAAAATGTTTTTCAAAGGTTTTGGAAAAATATTTTGAAGGGATGAAAGCTCTAAACTCTTTTCGGCCGCTGCAAAATAACTTCGGTGATGACTGCAGCATCATTGATATTCATTTTCGGGTTTCCAAGGGAGGAATTGCTACCCAAATATTTTGAATTGGGAATATTTGCGAAATTGAGCTTGATTTTGAAGTATTTTGATTTTGGAAATAATTGATTTCAAAGGTGATTTTGAAATGTTGAGAAATTGTTTAAAACTCTGGAAGATTTATTAAAAGTGTTTATGAGTTGATAACTTAGATAATTTGAATTTTGATAGAATGAATTTAACTTAAAGAATTGAGTTAAATTAAAGCGAGTATGAAAACGAAATAAGTCGGGTAAGTAAATTTATTAAATGAAATAAAAATAAGTGAGAAAACTCATAGGAGTTTAAAACTGAACTTGAATTGTGTTAAAAAAGTGAAGGAGAAAATAAATTTGGGAATGAGCAAAAGAATAAAACGGGAATTGAAGCTGAATATCGAAAACCAATTTGAATTGTGTGAAATAAAATGAAGTTGTAAAATTAGTTCAAAGTGAACTAAAGATAATAAAGGTGGAAATTAAGAAATGGTTTGAGATAAACTGAATTAGAATTTGTAATGAATTAGTAAATGAAACTAATTTAAAATAATGATATGAATTAGTTGTGAATGAAAGATAGTTGATAAAATTCAATATTCAGAAGGTGAACTGAATCCAAATAGAATTGAAATTGAAAATATACTTCAAATGAAATAAAAAATGTCAAATTAAATGAAAACAGATATACAACTTCAATAGTGAAGTAAAAAAAGATATAAGAAGTAAGTATTCAAACTTTTGTAGTGGAATGTACAAAATGATTTTTTTTGAATGTAGAAATTGGATATGGTTGTTATATAGCATACAGGTGATATAAAGAATAATGGAATTGGGATTTTGATTCCAAAGATAATTTGAATTGCTTGAAAAAGGTATGCATTTAAATTTCAGTATGAAATTTGATGATCTTCTTGTCCAGCCACTTGGCTTTTTATTTTCTTTTTGAAATCTAGGGCCGTGGTGCCATTTTGTAGTCGTACCGAGCTAGCTGCGCAAAGGAGACGCTGGCAAAAAAATTCGAAAATTTAGGGTGTTAGAAAAATTTTGAGAAAATTTTGAAAATTTAAATTTGAATTTGAATTGTTGAGAAAACAATTAAATTGTTTGGAACTTATGGTTAAGATTTGGAAAGTTAGTTGAAATGATGGTCTCTAATAAAAAGATTTGTTTTAGCAAGTTGAAAAAACTGTTTTGTTTTGGAAAAATGATAAACGGGTTAAGGATCATACTTCTTAACTAGTAATTTCGGGACGAAATTCTTTTAAGGGAGGAAGAATGTGACGACCCAGAATTTTGAACATTTGAAATTGAGACAATTGATTGATTTTAAATATTTGGAAGTTATTTTAAACCTGAATTTCAGATTTAACTATGGATTTGGCAATTAAATTATTTAATTTAATTTATTGAAGTTGGATAAAAATTTTAATCTTCAATTTTTAGCCTGTTAAAAATAATTTGATGGCTTAGAAATTTAAAATTGATAATACTGAAGATAATGGAAGTGTTAGAATTTGAAATTCGAAGGGTTTGATCAATTTTGAAATTATATTTTTAAATCGATTCTAAAAATAGCCTTTCGAAGCACAGTCTCGGATTTCGAACGAAACAAGTTCCACTGGATCCGTATTATTGTACTATTATCGGATTTCAATTTTCATAGCATTCAGAGTTGTTATGTGGCCGTACGATATGCAAACGCGTTGTAATTTAAATTGGAAATTCAATATTTTAACTGGTTCGAAAAGCTATCTCTCCGTACGGTCAAATTAGGACTCGAAACCCTTTCCATTGTATTCGGAATAGGCGTATAACATTATGAACGTCTGACGGCACGCCTCGATTGGAGGTCAAGACTTTAAGTTGCGTAATTTGATACGATTTAAATTTGAATTTGAATTAAAAATAAAAATGACATAATTTCATTACTTTAGCATTAGACACGTTGAAGGAAAATTCAACCACGTATTTGTTGGGTATACACGCATTGGTAATTTTTATTCTCGTTCAAAATAAAATAAAAAACGAAACGAAATCACTTTGTTCAATAAAAAAATAATCTCGTTCCTCAAAAAATTAATGGCCGAAGTTAATTCAATCAAAAGCAACAAAAAAAGAAGAAAAAAAGAGGCGACGCGATCTTATTTGCTCGAATCGAGCACGTTTGCGATGGGCGATCATTTCGGCAAGGGGTGGTCGATTATATTGTGGCGCCGCGCAAGGAGGGAGGTCGCGTTCGTTCGCGCTCGCGTAGACAGCAAATTTAGGGTTTCACAAGCTTTAGATGCAGCGTCAAGTCGATCAAGGTCGGCAAGCGACGACGATAATCGATGGAACTGGTCGTGGCATTCACACATTAAGGTGGCGAAATCGTCGTCGTCCACGTCGATATTTGGGTCGCGTGTGGGCAGATGGGCAGTAAGGTATAACTGCAAAGATGTCTTAATTTAATTTCTAATATTCAGTAATTAATCTATATACGGTAGGGATGTATGTATGCAGTTTTGAATTTATTTATATTATGCATGCAGAAAATATAATTTTTTGCAATAAAGAAAATTGTTATTTCATCATTTACAGAACTTGTACATATAGATAAAGTTTGGAAAATTAGAAATTTTAAAGTGTTTGAAAGTGTAATTAAAAATTTGATTTTTAAATTCTATATAGACTATTATATATATACACATTTAAATTTACTCGTTTATTTTAAATTTATGAATTTGGTGATTTAAAATGATCAATTAACTTTTTGAATTTATTATAGTCACTAAAAGATTCTAAAAAGGGAAATCGATTTAATTAAATGAATTGGTAAGAGAAAATTTATTTAAAATTTAATTTTTGTTTAAAATTAAAATCATTAATTTAAACTAAATTATTAGTTGAATTTTAATTTTAAAATGGCAAATTGAATTTTTCGATTTATTCGAATATTAATAAATTGTAGAAATTTTTTGTACAAGGTCTAAACTGTGAAGAAACAAGTCGGAATTGGATTGGATTGCAAATAAAAGGGCAAAGATGAGATCTTCTCACTCAATCGGATTTTTCAATTTAATTTTAGATAGTTAAATTCAAAATTGTTGATTGTGTGTTTGGATGATAAATTATTATCAGGTGTATTGAACTAGACCCTATGCGCCACATAACAGCGAAGGATATTATATTAAACCCATATACCGCGATATTCCACCTCGAAGTGGAATTGGTATTATATATGGATTTGAAGTGATTGATTTCCCGCATTATATAGCGGATGAGATCCTATGCGTCGCATGATAGCGGATGATATTTTATAAATCACATATACCGCGATTTTCCACCTTGAATGGAATTGGATTTAATTGTTGTGCTAACGTCCGTAGATGCAGAGAAATAGGTTGGAGGGATCCAACTGGATTCCTCAAATATTTGAATTTGTTTCAAAATTGTGTGTTGATTATCTATAATCTTTGTGCGATTATATTTGTGATTGAAACCATTGAAGGCTATAATTTAGCCGAATATATTTTTGGTATCGTAGGATACCAGAAATAAATAAAATTGGAATTTTGAAATTCAAGTAGAAAATTCATAATAAATTTATTTAAAAGAATTCGGTGAATTTAAAAGAAGAAATTTTAAATAGATAAAGTTTTATTTTTGAAAACTTATTGAATAAATTCCAAAATGTGGAAAAGATTTTAATAAATGGTTTTGAGTCATATTGTTTAATAGTTGAAAATTTTATTTAAAATTCAGATTTTAAATAGTTTGGAAGAGATAAAGGAATTTATTTTAAAAGGAAATAAATTTTAGAAATCGATTTTGGGATTTAATTTGGAGTTAAAATAAATTTTAGAAATCGATTTGGAAATTTGATTTGGTGTTTTGGAAATATATTGGAAAATCCATTTTAAATTGACTTGGTGTTTTAAAATAAATCTTTAGGAAATCGATTTGGAAAATTTGATTCGGTATTGGAAAATAAAATTATAAATCAATTTGAAATTTGATTTGATGTTTGAAAGTGAATATTTGGAAAACGATTTGAAAATCGTATATCAATGGATATTTTGAAAATTTAAATTCGCAATGAAAATCTATAAAGGAAAGGGGAATTTGTTTTAAAAATAAATATCGATTTGTTTTTAAGGGTGGAAAGAAATATGCAGATTTGGAATGTAAAATAAATCGAGAAAGGTTTATTAATTAACGTAAATGAACCATTTTGTAATGGATAGAGAATTCTTCCCTGGAAAGCCAAGTATATCTTTTGTTTAAGTAGCTTTTGAAGTATTAATTAAAAGTTTCTAGAAATTGATTTGAAAGAATATTGTTGGAGAAATTAGTTTTGAAGATTGTTTTAAATCTTTAAAGTAAAGATTTATTTAATTAGTTATAAAAGGGATTATTTTAAAGATTAAATTGATATTTGATTTAGAAAATAGTTATTTAATATTTATACTCTATCTACTAATTTTATTTTAAAATTAGTTTGGACTTGAAGTATCATATGAGGTATTAGTATAATATTTTCATAATTAATATTTAAGTAAGTGTTTAAAAATAGTTTTATTTTAAATATTTCCAAGTATATATGTTTGGATAAGTAATTTAAATGGTTTTAAAATATTTGAACTCGGCAAATTTTCAGTGGAATTAAGTAAATATTTGGAAATTTCATCCACGTGAGGAAGATGATTTAAAATTTGTTTTCAAAGGATTGAAGTGTGAAAAACGATCTGAAATTTGTTTTCAAAAGATTGAAAGGTGAAAAGTGATTTGAAATTTGTTTTCAAATGGCTGAAGTGTTAAAATTATATCTTGCGAAGATATTTTGAAAATAATAATTGGGAGAAAATTATTTGAAATCCAGCGATTGTTGTGAATGATGATTGATAGCTAAATAACCGACTATCAATATTGGCCTTTTTAATAGCATTTGAATTTCGATGCGACCGGGGGTCAGATTACAATATTCGAAAACCACATCGAACCTTTGTGATTGTGATGGTTCTTTTGTTTAAAAGATCAAAGTGGAAATTTGTTGTGATTTGTTGGAATCTGAATGTAACACTCATTTTCAAAATAAGCACTCGTTATTCGAATTAGCCGGCAGAGAACTTTGTGTCATAAAACCCATTTCAAATAATGATACGACGAAATAGGATTGCAATTGAAGATGGTGTTGAAGACAGGGTATTTTCGAAAGCGAAAGGATTACCTGTCGAATGTCTCTGCACCGGGTTGCTCCGGTATAGTGATTTTATCACCCTTTGTGATGGGATTCCGGAGTGATTAGTTAATATTCGGATTGCAAGGGCTTGTGTCTTCGCTTCCGTTCGATCCTGAAACGGACTTGTATGGATGTGTGTTTGACGTTACACTTTAAGATGTAAAGCTGGTTTCTGCAAATACATTTCTGTTGGTGGCGGAGAATTTATTCTCTTAGCTTAACACCCTTCTCAGAGACGCACGAGCTCAAAGGTTGTGTAGTTGATGGTCACTAATGATATATTCCCAATTTGGTAATGTGGCATACAAAGTGCTGCTGATCATTTGTTGATTGAAGCATGACTTCGTGAAAAGTGTAGCTTTGTGGACGAGACTTCATCGGACCTCACACCCCAGAAATGGTCAAAACAAGAAGAATGCGGCAAGGTAATGAGGGTCACGCCCTTTAGGGTATGTCATTTCCTTCTGGAAAAGGGTAGTATCGTGGTATGGAGCCCAGATATTTAACCTATGTGGTTGCTGCAAATTTATTATACTTTGTGGTTGTTTCTTTGTGGTTGAGGATCCTCAGATAAAGGTCGCAAACAACCGGAGGATGGAATACTTGTGTAGTAGTTACCTAGTTACAGAGGTAACCCGGCCTTGTGTTAGCAGAGAGTTGGTTAAGTTCTCGGGGCGTCCCTCCAGAGACATACCCATGTGGTAGAAGGAAGTTTCTTAGCCTGACCATTTGTTGGAACGCGCCCTGTACGGTTTTAGTTGTATAACCTGCCATGGAATGTGGCGGTAACCTGCTATTGAACATGGTAGCTATAGTAGGCATACAATAATGGTTGTATGCTGGCTAAGATTAATATTATACTTTCAAAAGGTTTTCTACACTGTACACTAATGATAATATTAAAAAGAATTTTGCATATCAAGCATGTTTGGCTATCATAAGGAGAAATCTCCTCCAATTCTGTGTTTGCATTGTGTGTGTGGCAGGAGGCCTTATGGTAGTTTCATTTTCCAAAAGCATAACAGATTTCTTTTCCATTCTTTGTGAAAATAAGTGTTTTTAAGATCTCACGCCAGTCCCATGACTGACCTGAAGTTTATTACTACCTTTCTAAACTCTGGGTACCCATAATTTTCCACACGAGCAGCCTAGAGTCTGGTTATCATTATTCTGGAGCGAAGTCAAGGAATTACTGTGGAGATTTGGAGTTCAAGCTGGATGGCGAGACGTATCATTTACACTATGTAGTGTCTGTTGCGTTTGGGTTGGTGTAAGTCAAAATTTCTATGTAAGCAAGTTAAAATAAATGCCAGTGTTGTGTTGTGTCGTTGTAAACTCTGATAATGTGATATATAAACTGATATAGTGTTTTTGTTTTAAAAGATATTCATTTATCTATTATATTTGTTCCGCTGTGAAATGTGAGATTCTGTTATTGTTTCCGTTTCTTCTTCTATCTTCTTCTTCTTTAACCCTAACGGTTTGGTTTTCCGACATTCGACTGTGCGGCTTTCGATGCAGTGGGCGTATTGATGTCGATTTTCAAAATTCGAAAAATCGGGTCGTTACACAAACGAGAATCAGAAAACAATCTAATTAACCATCTGAGTTCTCGCAAAGCAAAAGTCTCATGGTTCTCTCAAACACTAATTTATAGCCTTATTAATTCTTCGAAAGTTTCGGAGATATGTAGTTTCTAAGGTATTTATTATTTATTATAATTACATAAGTAGTTCCATTCAGCCATTCAACCGTTCGACAAGTAGTTTCTTTCAATCATTCAACCATTCAGCAAGTACTTCCGTTCAACTATTCGGCTATTAAACCATTCAGCTGTTCAGCAAGTTGCTCTGTTCGGTCGTTTGGTCATTCAGCAGGTAGGTTCGTTCATTTTTTTGGCTTTTCAGTTGGCCCTATTTGTTTATTAATATCTATTACTAATAATGAAAATTCATTCAACTAATTTCAACCGCGTCTTTTGGAAATACCCGAAATACCCTCATCCTCCGCATTTTGTTTCCCGTTCGATTGAATCTGTTATTTCTCCCCAATTCATCGTGCTTTCAAATTTGCTTCCTCAAACCCCTAATTCATCTCCCTCGACATTCCAGATTAACCACTTTTGCCTAATCCTAGAAATCATGACTGTGCAGGAAACAAACGCATGTACGCGTCAGAAAAATGACGTGAGGGCAAGCGATAGATGGTCACTAGAAGCGGAAGCGACGAACTGTACTGCGACCGCGACGATAGTGTCAGGCGACTGATGGATGAAGTCACGACCGGTAACCTGATCGAATTCGTGAAGGGTGGCATTGCAGGTTCGAGTGGTTGTTGATGACGAATTGGGCGAGGCTTCTAGCGATTGGAGGTGGCAGATAGTTCTTATAGCATTTTTTTCAAGCTCTTCGATTTTTTCTAAAACCGATACTAAGTTTTCATAAACTTTAGGTTTGTCAAGGTCCATCCTTTTTGTGTTCTTTTTGGTTTCTCTATGCTTAATTGCAATTTTCATTCATGATAAAAGTTGTTGTATGTTGTCTTATGGAAATTAAACATGCATTTTAAAGGGACATGAGATGTTACATAAGATTTGTTATAAAAGTCTGCTTTAAAGTTTAACAATTTGGACTTTTGTAATGAAATAGGAGTATCATATTAATAGTTTGGCGAAGAGATGGACGTCCATTATTGTCTATGTAGTGTAAAAGCAAGAAATTGAGAAAAAGTTTCTTAACATAGGATAGGTGCAAAATAATTACTTATATTTTGCATATTGTAACTACATAGATACACACAACCAGTTCAAATTAAAGGTGAGCATGCAAAATGCATGTGGTGCATTTGCATCAGGTTTGTCTTGGAAGCCATAAAAGACAATGTTCATTATGGATGGGGCAATAAGAAGAGGCCACCTTGGACCTGTCATCTATATTACTTACATAAGGCACTGAAGCTTCTCACTTTTGTACTAACCTTTTTGAATATGGTGACTTAACAAAGTGCTTTTCAATTCATGGAGCACAGTTCTTACTTTGAGATAGTCAACTTTTATTTCCATCTGTAACACAATTCTTAGATATTTCCATCTCCACCAACTTTTATTTTTACTGTGTCAATGTTGACATATCGCTTTCAACTTAATGTATTTTTTATATTCATGCAATTAAGTATAGAACTTACAATATTATTGTGTGTTTAGCTGTGGTAAGTTTGTATTTGGTTTGGATTTGTGTACGATTACATTTGAAAATCGATTTGTCATTGCATTCACCTTAAATATTGGTGAAATGACTCTAGAATGTGTACTTAGTTATAGTAATCAAATTGTCATTTCATTGACCTTAAATTCTTTAACTCCATTTGAAAAAGTTATAACTGCACATATATATCTCTGAAATGTGCTTTTGTACTACGAAGTCCTAACAAGAATTTTTACAATAGATTAATGTAATTTTTATATATGGTTTCGGTTAAGTTAACCGAGTCATGGCGGTAGGTTCTACATGGCTGTCACGTGTTTATTCAAATAACAATGATATATTTGGTATGAGCTGTATGTTTACTGCTGTATGAGCTATATATTTGGTATGACAGTAGAATGGGTTAGAACTACCTATATACTTCTTAACTTTAAGCGATGTGGTGATACTTTTTCCATTAGAAATGCGAATTTTATGTTACAGCGCCATCTCAGCAATCATACATCAATAAATTCTAGCTTTTGGGTAAAAATTGTTTATAGGAACACATTAGATTATTAACTATATCGTAATTCTCTTGAAATGTTTTTCTCTAACTACAAGGATCAGCAAAAATCCCTCTATACCTACTACAAATAAATATAGTTCACATAGCATTAATGATACCTTACAGATCTATTGACTCATTCCAGTATGGAGTTGCAGTTTATGTGGAGCTAAGGACTACTAGTATAACACCTATTAACTTAATTTAGGCATGATAAAATTACATTAATACAGATCCACAATAATTTATATGTTACCTCCATTTGTATGATGTAAATTAGTTGAATCAGTAATCGACAAATATCAATCTATTACACTTATAGCCTATTGAAGCATATAATGACATGCACCTTGACCTTATATATTTAAACTCCACATTAATTGTGTCCTGTATTTTTATATATTTAATTTCAATTAGAAAAACTTAATATACCACTACTATTAATAATGTAAATTTATCCCATTAATTTCAGCTGTGTCTTTTTGAACTTTTCAAATTACCCTTCCTCCGTATCCTACTTACTCGTCTTCCCAGAATTAAAAACCCTAATTCTTCTATCCCGCAATTCTTAGACAACGGTCTTCCACAACTTCAGTTATCGGTTACCGACTAAGGTCAATTCGCTAAAATGTCAAGCCGTCAGATTATGGACCATTGAACGATTAGCGATTGATGTCTTCTCCAACTTCGACTGTCAACTGCACACAAAAGTAACTTCAACTTCCTAATTCATTAAAGATAAAAAAAGTAAGATTAGTTTACTACATGCTATGTATAGCATAAGTTTTAAGCTACAAGAAAAAGTGCAACAATTATATGTCATAATTTTGATACCATATACTTGCAGTAATGAATATTTTCATTGGTTTACTACATGTTATGACATGCAATACTTTTATCACGTTTATATTTGTATTCCAACTTCCTCTTTGGAGCATCCACGTACATTCTAGCATGAAAGTGGGCGGCTGTTCCCACTTCATCATAAATAATAGCTGAGCACCTATGTCCTGGACTGATGTGTACTATAGTTGGCATGTTTAAATTTTATAGACTGGTTTAACATGGATATACTCGTAGATAATAATTACCAAGGGTAATTAATTAAAATGTAATTAATTAAATTAAGTAATTAAATAAGGATTAATTGTTAATTTAAATTGGTTAATGAAGTAATTAAGGATTAATTAATTGAATTAATTAATCAAGGATTAAGATAATTAAATTAGAAATTAATTAATTGAGAAGTTAATTAATTAAGATAAGTAATTACAAATTGTTAATTACTGATTATGATTAATGAGTAGATTAATTATAAGTTAATTATTTAATTAAAGTAATTTTTAATTAATAAGGATCATTAATTAATGTGATTAAGGATATTAATCAAGGTTGATTAATATAAATGATTAATTAAAGTGTGATTAATTAATTGTAATTAATTAAGAATTAATGTAATTAATTATTGTTAATTAATTAATGTAGGATCATTAATTATTGTAATTAATGATAGTAATTAAAGGTTAATTACTGTATATGGATAAGGATAATTACTTGAATGTAATTAAATATAATTAATCAAGGAAGATTAATTAAGGAAGATCATTAGAGATGACTAATTTATTTTATTTGGAATATTAATTAATGAAGAAGGATTATGGTAATCCAATTAATTAAGAAATAATCAATTCTGTTTTGGATGATTGATTAATATGGATTGATTGAATAATATTGGTTAATTATTTGATAATGGATGATCAATATTTGGAGATTTATATTGGATGATTGGTCGAGATTGGATGTTTGATATTGGATTGATACTAGATGATTTGGATATATCTGTTATGTGATATGCTGTTTTGTGAGGATGAATATTGATATGAATTATCTCCTGTGATAATATGATTCATCTATTTATATCACCCTGAATTTAAGTTAAATTGTTTACCCTTAAGTATAACTTGGACATTAAAATGGCGTTTGGTTTCGGTGAGACCGGGATCAGATTTCCATATTTGGATATCCGAAAACCACATCGATTCCAATTAAACGTTAGGTAGTTAATCCAAGTGGAGCAAGTGAAGACTCGAGGTGTAAGGGCTATACGTCAGTATAACTCTATGGGTGATTCCGTAATGAGTTTGACGGAATAGTGCTTATAGATTCGAGATGGTGAATCAGAGTGCAAGGGCTATGTTCGTTGACTCTGAGGGTGATTCCAAAATGAGTGCAACGAGATAGTGCCTTCGGTTTTGTTCGAACCCGGAACGAACTTGTATGGATTGAATGCTTTCAGCACATCGTCAGGTGGACGATGAGCATTCTAAGATAGATGTGTTCTATAAAGGTAATCGTAACCTCAAGCCTCATCAACCGGGAATGGCTAAAACAGGGGAGGTGCAGCAAGGCTTCGTGGGTAGCCCCCACTTGAGAGTGAGATTTACCCCTGTCTAGAGGTCCCTTTCTATTTCGGCTTAGTGTGTGGTTGGTCGCGCCAACTACGGGGTGGTCTTGTTCGAGACTGTCCAGTAAGGGATGGTTCCGGCCTTGTGTTCCAGGGGAATTAGGGTGGCTCCTTGGTACGTTGATCTAGGCCACATACTGTGACAGGCGGTACCCCAGTAGCCCTGCCATTGTATGGAATCCAAAATCCAATAAGTGCCTGTACGGTTTTGATTGTGCCCAACTATGTTGGAACGTGAGATGTAAGCATTCCAGCTATTTCTGTATTTTATTTTGAAAACCCTAGACACTATTATAATATCACTGGATTTCCTATCAAATGTTTTGGTTACCGTAAGGTAAAAACTTTTCCATGTTTATGTGTGGGAAGTCTTACGTGATACCTTTTCGTTCAAAGGTTTTCTAAAGTTAAGCAATTTTAACCCGTTTACTCATACCAAACCCCTTTCTGACCCGAGTGTTTATTTTCTGTTTTATTAAACTCTTGGGTACTCATATTATGTATGAGTAGTCAAGTGGTTCAGGGTAGCTTGACGAATTCTGGAGGAGATATGGAGCAGGAGGCTTCGACGTGTAGATATATATTAGTTCCGCTGTGTTTGTTGTATCTGTATCTTGTATTCTTGAGTTGTATAATTAGACAGATGCTTATAACTGTCTAATCTCTGTTTGTTTAAGTTGTGTACTCTGATGTAATGAGATACTATGTAATATTTTATGTTATATATTATATTTTATTCGTTCCGCTGTGAATTCTCTGATGTTGTTTGTGTTCTTCTTTCTCTTTCTTTTCTTCTTCTATCCCTTTATTTCTTCAAGATGATGCGATTTTCTGGGTATAGAAAGTCGGGTCGTCGCACTTGTTCATTGGTCTACATGGTGTGTATAGCATAAGTCTTAGTGTTTGATTAATCTAGAGTACAAAGTACTGATTATTCTACTGTAAAATGTCTGGACTCTGGAGAATGTGAATGTGTATGATGTAACTATAGATTTAATATTTCTACAGTAAAATGGCAAGAAGTAAAATGCCAAAATCTTACGATTTCTTAAGCTTGTTTTGTATTAGGTGGAACCGTGAACCACTAGCATGGTCCACAAGAATGAACATTGCAGATTGGAACTGCTAAGGATCTACATTTTTACTTGACTACAGAGTCTCAACTAATATATCAAGATGTTACGGCATCAAATGTCGTCCTTTACTCGGTACGTATTAATATATAAATTAACAAGTCATAAAATTGTAATATAAACAAATAAGAAAATTATCTCAAGTTACATTGATGTTTATGTGAAGCATGCATGTATAGATGTTTGCATGAACTATTACTTGGAAAAGAAAACAAGGTCCGATTTAGCGATTTGTTCGATTCTGCATTTTGTGAGTATTCATATGCCAAGTTGCCTATCTATTAAGTTGGTATGTACTTATGAATATAATGGTCATTGGTCTTCCATATCTGTATCATAGTATTACCATCTTTAAACGAGCTAATGATGCCATCATAGTGACACTTTTTTCTTTTCTTTCTGTAGAATTGTAGTTGTGTAGGGCTCTTCATGTCCAACAGTTTTTCAGATAATCAGATGGCATATTATTGCACACACTATTGCACATACGACAATGAATATTGAAGTTTCAGTTCAGTGCTATTTATTGCACCTACGAAGCAAGAGCCATGTTTATAGCCGTTTATACTTTCAGTGTACAAATTTAGAATTTTCAGGATAGATACAAACAATTCTCCATTATAGTTGATATTTTTAAATTCATATACCCATGTATCAATATTTAATAAAGTGCAATAAAGCAGCAACTGCTGAAGTGACTTTTAACCTTTTATATCTATGATGATTAGTGAAAAATTTTACAATTTTTTTGTACATTCCAGAACTCACAAGATTCTTAGGCTTGGGTTAGAAATTTATTTCTTCATTACATTCTATTTACCATATTAAATTGTAACTATCATTATAATTTAATATCATCAGTAATCTCCAATACCAGGGTTGTTACAGACTCTCCTCCTTAACAAAATTGCGTATTTCAAATAAAACAATGTTTGTTGATTAAGAGTTGGGTTTTTAGTGTAAACAAATGGGAAATAAAGTTTAAAACACTTTAGTAGTGGTATGGAATGAGAATAAATGATAGAAATAAATTTGGTTTAAGTTGCGTATTTCAAATAAAACAATGTTTGTTGATTAAGAGTTGGGTTTTTAGTGTATATGTGATTCAATAGTCCATGCTACTTATATATGATGTATTATTATGGAGATGTATGGTGATGTATGTATTTATATATATATACTCTGATCTGGGTTTGCTGTTCTATGACTGATGTTTTCTATCTGCATGTATATTACATTATTTCTGAAATGGTCCGAATCCACCATAGTGTGCATTAGTTATGGACTAAGCGTGTCTACCCCTTATGAGGTAATGAAAAAAAAAATCAAGACATAGTTGACATGCTTGGCTCTTAACTAACGTATTACTATGATGGTCGCCCTTAACCAGCCCTATTCTCTGCATTAGTAGACAGGATTACTTAGTAATTCTCTTTACTAATGTAGGTCTCGGGGTGGGGCTGCATGGACTATTCTGCTAGCCCTTTTTGTTGTAGCTTTTTGTGTAGTCCCTTTTGGTTTGCTACTCTGATATGTGCATTCTTTTGATTCGTGTTTGTACTGTGGTCGTCATACCACATATGTGATGTATCATTTTGTATACTTTGTGATGTATCTGTGTATGTGTGTATCTATGGGATTATCTGCTGTTCTGTGATGTGTTTTACATTTGAGTTATTGTATTTTGTTCTGATAGATCCTATAGCCACCTATGACTTTGTATTAAGTATTTATTGGATATGTCGATCCACTTGAATCAGGAAAAAAATGGCATTGTCGACGTATTCAATAGATATTTAAGACAAGACTATAGATGGTCGCTCCTATCCAGCCCTATTCTCTGCATTAGCAGAAATTTCTTTCAGGAGGAAACAAAATTGGTGTAGTGTGAACCTTCCTATCATTAACTTGTATAGAAAGGCTAAAGTTGGTACCAGAGAAAGAGAACAATGGTCGATTTAATATTTCACCTCCAAATTTCATTGACAATTGTTAATTTGTCAAAATAGATGGTAGAAATGTGGCTTTTTTGTCCACCTTCATTTGGAACAATTTTCTCAAACACAAGCCCAAATGAGTTAGCAATTCATTCGTACATATTTCAAATATGAAAGTGACAAAATTGGTATAACCTTGAGCATTGATTTGAGCACCATTTTTTTACGGATAATAGAGTTTTGAAAGATATGCTGAACCCGAAAAGCTTCATTATGGCATAATAATGTATGTTGTGATGACTGAATTCTCATTTAAATTCATTTAAAACAGGAGGAACTGCGATCATTAGAAACACTCCAACCAGTTTCTTTATGCTGCAAAGAGTATGTGTACACTTTTAAATATTTTGCACTTCAAACTAGGATTAGTTACATAAAACGAGTTATAGCTACCCATATTATATTAGTATGTTTTTTCTTCTCCAGATTCTCTTCACAACAAGACAACAAGATCAAGAAAGAAAAGCATATAAAATAGGTAGAATAACAAGTAACAATTATTTCGCGAATCGCCTTTTATTTAACTTACCAAATCCTTTTACAAAATTCTTTCTTGAATATTCATGTTATATTCTCCCACTCTTTTTTTTTTTAATCTGCTTGAATTCTTTCATTCTTATCATCATGTTTTTCCAAACCAGAAATTTTGTTAGGTTTAGACAAAACCCACGCAAAGAATTTTACAATATACGTTTGAAAATGGGTTGATTTCATGTCAGGAAAAAAACAAACTCTAACAAGTTATACATATTTTTACAATGCAAGCACATTCTAATGTATGGCTTGCGTGAAATATTAAATGAAAAATACCCTCATACAAATCATAAGATGTCCCCATCTACTATCAAACAATACGAAATAGTAGCCTCCAAATCTTTGTCAAAATGTTGCCTCTGCTCTAGGGTTTAGATAAAAGTTTTCACCTTTTATTTTTCCAGTCATTTATGCTTTGTTTTCGATGTCAAAAACCTTGCACTCTTTCTTTGGGAAATTTCATTCAAAAATATAATAAAAAACCAAGCCCTAACATAACATAACATGGTCAGTCCAACTAAAGGCAGCGTGCATCTGTTTGTGTTAGTTTGTGCATGTCTCCCTCCAACACTATAGCATTTTTAGATGTCCAGCAAATGTCCGCACGTTGTTGAATTAATGCATGCACATTGTGATTAGATGCAGGTCCATCTAGGAGTGCATATATACTCCCACTATAGCATTTTGAACCTTGAACTAAATATACATTACTCCAATAATATCGAAGTCTTCTGGCCGTTTGATAGATCTCAGTAGTCATGGAGGGTTCCATTTTACTGTACTTAACAGCCATAAGAGACCCACTTCTACCTCTTTGGACACGTACTCCCACTTTGCTTTAGCTTTTTGGATAAGTTTTTGTGAGATCCCACTATTAATATATGCAAATCGAATTTTTCACTCTTTGGTCAATTTATTACTTTATAACTTTAGCTTTTTTTTACCTTTTCACCTCTGTTTTGCATGTACATGCACTATTGCATAATTAAAATAAGCTTAATGTTCATAGACTAATCATATGCTTGACATAAATGTTTGATTTAGTAGTAATAATCAATGTATCATCAATGGGTTCAGTCATGCAATTAACATTGTCAAGCCATTGAGAAGTGCTAATCGCATGCCTTTGCTGCTTCTTATTCATAATTTAGCACTAATCACATCAACATCAGTGAAAGCAGAGTAAGGGATTGGAGGGACATTACCAGAGAGGAGGAATTCCTAAAGAGGAAACCAGGTATCATTTAACTTGAGCTAGAAGATAATTGGCTAAACAATTTTCGACATTGTATGAATTATTTTTTCAAGCCTCTATTGTACAACAAACGTATACCCTATGATCATTCTTATCTTGATATTATTAAAATTGGAAAAAACAAGCAAGTTATTGTTAATATTTAGTTGCTTGATAGAGAACTACTGCACTACTATTAGCCCTTCAAACAATATCAATTTAATGACTTAAATGAAACATTGGCATAAATTAGCAGTAGAAGATTGGGGAAAAAATATAGAAGAAATACTACGTGAATTTTTGTACAATAACATGATATTCAATATGCTCAACGTATAATATTCTTTGGAATTTTGTTCGGCCATTAAAACTATATTTTTATGGGAATTATATTTTGGCTTTTATTTCTACAATTTATTCCAATGAGTCTAGATTACAAAACTTAAAAATGCTAGCTGTGAAAGATTCAAAATCAAAATGTTTCAAAACTATTAACTGTAGTAACTCAAAGTTAGCACAAATTTTGTTTATAATTTCAAAATCCATCTTGGAAGATATTAATATTGATACTATATTTCTTTACAACCAGGCCCTTCTCACTTAGAAGCTCATAAATACTTTTTAATTAGTTAAACATAAATTTTATTTCACCATAAATATTGATGAGATTAAAATTACTTCAGATGAAGTTCTTTGTCGTTAAATATTAATGTTCGTAGTTAATGACATTTATCCGAGCTGACTGTAATACTAAAATATGTTACTAGCAATCTTAATGTTTGACTATTCGGTTATCAGTCATAAATTAGTTTCATATTTGTTATCTTTGTCCAAAAGCTTTGCTTGCTCAGCAAGTAGATGTTTGTTTCCATTTTAAAATTTTACCCCACAATAACTTTGCATGTCGGCATATGAACCGACTTTGTTGTCCTTGGTGGTGTTGTTTTTTGGTCAAAGGGATTTTTGGAGTAAGCATATGATAAACTTTTTTATGAAACTCACATTTGCATGACACAATAAAGAATTTATTCTCATTTGAACATACACAATAAACGTTATTCACTTGGATGACCATTTTTTTTGGTTTGCATTATTTTTTATTGCATGGCATTTGCTTTTAGCAAGCAAATGCATGAAAATAGTTAAAAAAATTGAAATGTTACAGGTAAACCATAAAGATGGAATGGGGCAATGAAAAAATTAGGTGGAAGAATAATTGAGTCATGTAATGCCGATCAAGAAGAAAATGAAATTCAAAGATAAGATAATATATTAGCAATTTGATCGAGACAAGGCAAGGGTTGCCTAGAAGAATATGGTCAGTACAAATGATCGCAAATATCTTTATAGAATATGTATGATTGTAGCAGTTCTATGGCAATATAGTCAATGTCTACAGTCTTCAACTCTAAACCATCAAACAAGAGATTAAAGGAAAAACCACTAAGAAATCAAGAATAAACAATATGTGATATGCTGTGAGCCTGTAATCCAACAAATATTATTATCTTACATAGATAGAATGATGTAGTAATAGAGAACATATCTTGGATATTTTCAGAAGCCAAGTAAGAGCTGCTACAGCTAAATGTTTGCGTGTAATTCTCCAAAAATTTGATCCCTCTATTTGGAAATATATTTATTTATGGGATATCATAAGCAAGTATGTTCATAATTGGTCAAGCTAGAGAAAGACATCCAAATTGTCAATAATTGACCAGTTAAGCATGTGGGTTTATTTTTTAGTTAATATCCAAATTGCTACATCACTGATTGTGTGTTTTTTAATTTCAAATTGAGTTGAATCAGGTTCTCCCGCATATACTAATGTTCTTTGACTGCAATTCTTTATAGCTTATGATTTTTATTTTAGTTTTAAAAAAGACTTTCATCCTTCTTCTACGAAAATTAGCAAGTATTTGTTGATGTATCTTTCAAAATTTGTCAATGGTTGTTAATAAGTGTGGCATGTTGATGTCATATTACTCAGTTTGATCCAACTTTCACTTACATCTCTTATAAGAGGACATCATAATAAATAATTAGCATTCAGTGTAGATATATATATATATATATATATATATATATATATATATATAGTGGTAGCTATTATCATAAGAGAACAATCTAATAACTATTTAGCTTTTACTATATAACAAACTGTGCATTTAGAATACAAAAATTAGTTTACTTAAGAACAATCTGCTGATTTGACTTGCATTTATTTTATTTTTTTATAGTTCATTTTGGGTACATAAAAGTAGTAAAATGCTTAACCAAGTAAGCCAATATTGGTATAATAAGCATCTCTTTGACGCATGAAAAAGTTCACTGCATACATTTATACTCATCTTCGATACATGAAAAAGTATAGCTAAAATACCTTATTATCATATGCATTTGATACATTGAAAGGTTTATATATGACGCATTCAACATCTATATAAACAGATCATCTTTTTATGTAAAAGCTACTATATACCTTGGAACGTTGCTTCATTAAGTGTTAAAACTTAATGATAACCGGTATAATTTAAAAGTTGATTTGGTGACTGCTTTGTCAAGAAATTTATATTCTCTGTCAAGAAATTTATATTAAAGATAAATTAAAGAACAATTTGTATTTCAAAATATGTTTTCTGTATTTAATATTCCTTTCAATTAGGGTGCATATTTTGCTGCATAAGAGAGTTTTAGAACATAACTCAGTTTTCAGGAGATTACAAGCATATGCAGTAACATCAATAGGAGCTTTGCAGGTTGATTTTGAAGCTTAAAGAGAGAAACCGTATTGTTGTTCTTGTATGCAAAACCCTATTTTTCTGGGTAGATTTAGGACAAAGTAATTTTTTTGATGTTAACCATATGCTACTTACATGTTCAAATCAGGAAGTATATTATAAAATTGAAAGTCTACTAACTAATATAGTAATCTTGACCAGCTTGCTTTGAAATGGTAAAACATAGAGAGAAAGCACTGATAAAATAGTTTGATATAAGCTCATGTACAAAAAAGTTTGACACAAAAATTGATTTAAATTAAAAGGAGTACATAGAAATTATTGTTTGTTACTGGTCGGATTTTACTGTTCAAGTACATTGAACTAATTCATGATGCAGTTTGAAGGCATTTGGTTGTATTTGAATGTATTCTATGGACATATGTCAATAATGTTATGGAAAGGGGTGTCTTTCTAACTGAAAACACATTTATCATATAAGAATCTATGCATTCCGAAGCTGTAGCTAATTTCTCTATTATTGTCATTGAGCTTAAATATATTATATTTAGAAATTTAGAACTGTACAAATAATTCATATATGGCATATTAACGAACTGTTGTTAACTTTTCAAGCTTTTCCTCAAAGCATATTTCTTTTATTATGATAATTATTATTCTTAGTAGCATATTAATGAATTGTTATTGCTACTTCATTTACTCATTTTAAATACTGTAGGAAATAATTAATTGCGGTATGTATATAGAAAATATACGTAATTTTGTCTTGTGTGAATGCAAGTAAATATATATACTATCGATGAATTATGGTTTAAAATCAATGTTTTACATCATTTTCTTGAAAACTATTGTCTAATATATTCCAATTTTATACAGTGACTGCAGAGAATGAATGTTGGCGGGCAAAGAACTATTCCAATGCCATGTTTATATTAAATTGCAGCCCATCCGAAGTGGACATTCTTTTGAAGTAATATGCTCTCATATGGACTATAAATAAAGTCAAAGGTTTTATGATGGGTAAATGCTTTTAATATTGTCCGCATACATAATCCATTCTCAAACTGTACTCATTTTGAATTTAGTTAAATAAAGATACAAGTGCTTTTTATTCAGTTCTTTCAGGCCTATATATTAGGGCCATTAGTTATACGAGCTTCTGACCTACAAACGTGAATAAGTGTCCATTTTGTTTAACTACGTATGGTCATAGAAAGCAAGCTCTTTTGGATTTTAACCAAACTAAAGATATTCTTGATATAAAATTACAAAGTTTTGGAGTCTAGAATAAGAAAATATACATTTCAAATATTTATGGGTAGAATAAGATAATATCATCATGGAGAACTACAGTGAGCATTGAAGTGGGAATATAGCATGCTATTTTCTACGTACAACTGTTAATAACCATGGAGAACTATGTTATACGTTCATAAGCTGAAGTATCTCAGTGTTCTATATTGTTCGTAATTTAGGTGTAAGTTCATCGGTCGTAGTTTCGTCCGATTTCGAGTTAGTATGAAGAAGTTAGCACGGTATGAACAAAAAAAATAGCGAATTCTGCCTGGACGGAGTTCAAATACGGAAATGTAGCCTGTTATTTCCTAAGTACAACCATTAGTCACCACGGAGAACTACGGTATACGTTCACTTGATGAAGTATCCGAGTGTTCCTTATTATCTGTAATTTAAACAGGAGTTCATCGGTTGAAGTCTCACCTAATTCCGAGTTAGTATGAAGAAGTTATTGCAGTCTGAACAAAAAAAAAGCAGCATCTGCCTAGACAGAGTTCGAATATAGGGATGCTACTATCAAATATACATTCACATGCACAACTAAAAATGCATGCACTTTGTGATTAAATTCAGGCCCACCTGGGCATGCATATATACTCATATTTATTATATAAACCTCCTTTTGAACGTTTTCTTATCCCAGGTCTATACCAGGCCTATTAGTGGTCTGCTTTGTTTTATGCATTGAAGGAGGCTAATCTTATTTTCTAGTGAGGATTTGTTCTTTGATTAATTTCTTTGTCGATCCATTAGGTTTCAGGCTCCTTCGTATCTTTTGCCACTTTTCGGGCTTTGGACACCTTAATCCCTTTTCTCTTTGCCTTTTCTATCTGGGCCACTCTTTGAGATCTGGACTTCTTCGTCGTTCTTATTTGCGCCTCCCATTTTGTGCTTTGCCTTTGCTTTAGGTTGCAGACATATTCATCCATTTTTATTATTCGTGCCCCATTTGGGCCTTAATTTTGATTAGAGTCGAGGACATCTTCATCCATTTTTCTTGTTTGTGCCCTCTTTGGACTGTGAATTTCTTCATCCTTTCTAGTATGGGCTACCTTTTGGTCTTTGACTAGGTTGAGGATTACTAATTGAAGCTATGTCCCTTACCTTATGGGGTGCTCAAAAGTGCGTTGGAGGTTTTAACCCTTCCTCCAAGAGTGCTCTGAATTAGATGTTAAAAGACTTAGTCCCTCCCTCTAGACGGTGCTTTTGATTGGACGTCGGAGGTTTTAGTCTCTCCCTCTAGGAGGTGCTCTGGATTAGGCGTTGGAGGCTGTAGTCCCTCCCTTTAGGAGGTGCTCCAGTTTGGACGTCGGAGTCTTTAGTCCCTCCCTCTAGGAGGTGCTTCTGGAGAATTCTAAAAAGAAGCTTCTTGAAAAACTTATTTTGTGAAAGTAATTTTTAGCCAAACAAAGTATTTGCGAAAAACCCACTTTAGTTCATAGAACTTTTGAGATAGGATTTTCTTGATCAATAAAGAAACCATTTCTTTAAATTGGTTATCCTTTTGAAAAGGTTTTGGCATATTTGAAATCTTGATAAAGAAATCTTCTCAGCGTTTCCTCGAAGAGAGGTTTTTGATTCAGTCTCTTGATAGAAACACGAATCTCAAATAAAAGACTGAGTAGTCATGATCCATGAAGAAACAATCTTTTAATTGAGAATACGCTGTACTGATTAGAGTTTTTTTCGATGATTCTTGACAGTTCTGAACACCTTTCTTGAAAAAATATGCATATGTTTTTCCTTGTCAATAACTTTGGAAAGCTTTGAAAATGCTTTCCATCTGGGCATACTTTGCCAAAATCGTTTTTGTGCATTTACTAATGCTATGTGATTTTTAGAGGATTGTATAAATATTTTCTTTGTAATAAGTATATTTTAGCTCCCCCAACCAGTAGGGTAACTAGAAATAATCTTTCTTGATTTCTAAAATAATTTCCTTCAAGATGGGTTTGATAAATCCTTTTTTGGCAATAAAATGGCTTGTTGAAAATAAGGTTGGTGCATTTATTTCCACCTTTAATATATATATATATATATATATATATATATATATATATATAATTGCACCTTCTTACCTTTTGCTGAGCAAAAAGTATTGTCTTGTTTGTAAGTCTGAAAAGTCATGATTCATGAACTGATAGACTTTTATGGACAAGAACATGCTTTTCCTAAAAATCCCTTCTTTTAAGAAGATTTTAGATATTTACCTTTCCTTAGAAACCGGCTTATGTTGGAAAGTTGGTTGATCCAAGCTTTTGGGATAGAGAGACACTTTATACATGATATTTGAGCTATAATCCTTTAGAAATAGATAGAAGTTTGTTCTGCTTTGACAGGGAAATTATGAAATTTCTAGATGAAGTAGATTGGTTTTCTTAACCTGTAAAGACACTCGAACTTCGTGTTAATACGTGATAGGTTTTAAGTACAAATCAAATTAGAAACTTTTATGAGTAAAGATAATCCATGGTGGCCAACTACCACAAGACTTCATAGTTTGACTGGGGTTTGAATTTGAAGTTGCTAAGCTGCTTTTTCTTTGAAGAAAGAGTTGGGTTTTGGGCACTTGGGCTATTTTCTTCAGAATGGACGACCCTTTAAACTTTCTTAATGAATTCCTTTAGAGATCTTGACCTGACCATATTTTGAATTAGTCTTGACAGGAAGTGGCATTCATCAGTCTTATGTCCATTTACTTTGTAATAATCGCAATAATCTTCTCCTCTATCCAGCTTTGGACGGTTCCGTATTCTATGGGAAATAGAGATATTTTCATCATTTTGTGTTACGGAAAAAATGTGGGAGAGGGGTTTGCTCAAATTTATATAATTGGATTTGGAAATCTCCTTTTGAATTCCCCTTCTACTCTTCTTCTCTTTTGGCCTCTTGTTGAGATGTTTGGAATTGAACTTTCCCCTTTTTGGTTTTGTATAAATTTCTTCATGACATAGTACATCTCATCTATTCGAATGAATTTTTCAACCTAGAAATAGAAGTGTTGCAAATCTTTAAATCCACAAATACAAAGTTCCTTCCAAAAAGGAGATTGCTCAATTAGACCTGATTGAACTGCTATCAATTTGTCCCTACTGGCTGTTTTTCTATTTTTAGTGTTTCTGCATTAAATCTCTTCAGGTATTCACCAAGAAATTCTCCTATTCCTTGCTAGATAGTAGCTAACATGCTGAATTCTATATTTGGGTCTTTAAATATATAAAGCCGCACTACGAATTCACAAGAGAATTATTCCCAAGAACAAATAGTCTCTTTTCGATTGTTCCTATACCATTTGATGGCTGCTCCATAAAAATTTATAAGGAAAAACCTATAATGAAATGCCCTAGATGAATTATGCAAATCCATTCATCTTTCAAAAGCTACAAGGCAATCATCTGGATCAGTATTTCCATCATACTATAATGGGGGTATCTTGATGTGAGACAGAATTTCAACAGTAAATATTTCTTCTGAGAAAGGAGTTTTCCAAAAACTATTTTTTTCTTATGTCAAAAGTTTCTTCCTCTTTAAGCATATCCTTCGTTATTAGATTGGGAACATCCTTTTGGTCAATTTCGTCGTTGTAGTAATCTCTATTATCCCCTTAGATTAAACGATCCAATTGCTTAAGGGGTCTTTTTGCTTGACTTTCTTTGTTTTTATTTTTTTCTTCATTTTGAATTTTATTTGGAGATTGTGCTTCGTTTTCTTCTTCCATAAGTTTCATTACCCTTGAAGATTATTGAAATAGAGCCCCGTTAAGAAGTTCTCACATAATTATAACTTGTTGTATTATATCATGAATTTTGGTCTCATTGCTTGCGAATCTCGTTAGAGTTGAAGGTTGCTCCACTCCCATATTTCTAAATTGAAACTTGGGACGATATTGTTTTCCAAGGTCGATTGTGATATGGCTTCTTCATTTTCACACGATTCTCACTATCTTTTCTGAAATGAAAGAATTTTCACATAATTAGTTATGGAGAAAGATATGAAAGATCGGAGGTTCGAGCCCTCTTTTTAACGCCAAAATATGAACGAATTAATTTGTCAACATCCAAAAGTAAATAGGAATAGAAGTTGATCAAAAAGATGCCTCTATAAGGTTTCTTTTAAGCTATTAAAGCCAAGAGTTGAGCACATGATTCTTAGTCTGCAGTAGGTCTTTGCATTGGTGACATAATCACTTTGATTTTCGTGAATAGTTTTGAATTAGTATGTAATAGTTGGGGCTATGTTTAAGTCAATAGGTATGTAAGTAATCAAATCAATATGCATATCTATGTTAAAATTCGGGTTCAAAGTCGATAAATATGAAAGTCGCAAGTTCGAATATGTCAATAGGCTATGCAATTGTTTGATTTCCAATTTCTTATGTGTACAAGGTTCAAATATTATAATTGAATAAATCCCCAAATTGATTTTGGGTTGACAAAGTTGGAAACAATAAGAAACGAGGAGAGGTAATCCGATCCCCTAAAATAACATCCCTAGGCTCGTATTTATAGAGGTGGAGTGGTTGGGTCTTTGATGTGGGTGGAGCCTCGGCAATGGAGTCGATAAGGTCTTTGTCGACTTTAACATTGCCGAGGGTTATGTCTTCGCCTAGATTGTGTAGTAAGAGCATGCAGCAATAAATTTAGCGGCAACATCCTTGGCAGCAATAATAGTTTTACCAAGTATAATGTCAGCGTCTTTCAAGTGATGTGAAGATCAAAGTGTTATGTTGAACAATAACAAAGAGAGGTGCCACTTTGAATCGTTTTGCTAGTATCATAATGCAGTGTTAAGTTCTTCGTGGATATTGATAGTGTCTAACATCAATACCGCTTAGCATAGATATGCGATGTCCTTCTAATGCCGATGGAGTACCGTGTTGAATGTTGCTGAAGGGCATCATCTTTGAAGAGCTGCAAAGAATAGCACATTGTGATGATGGACAACGAGCTCATGATTGGTGAATATCAGTGCTTAGTATCAATTAGATGTGTTAAGGCCACTTCGACACTCATTGTTGACCTTTGAAGTTTCTTGTACTTGACCTCTTCGCATCACTAATAATGAAAGGAAATGTCTTTCCTATGTCGCTTTTCGTATATCTTTGAAGTTATTAAGAGGCGGTGTTGGTGTATTACTGCTCTCATGTCTCTGACTACACTGATGATGTGTAAGAGGATCGAAGAGTAGCCTTTAGTATTGGCTTTATTACTTTAGCATGGTTGTAAGTCTCTTCAACATTCATTGATGGCTTGTGGAGTGATGATAAGTGGTGTGAATGAGGAATGACATCGAGGAGATATGGGACTGATGAGCATCGAAGTGATGAGATATGGATTTGATGTGAAATGGTGTCCTAATCCTATCAAATTAGCATATCTCCATGTCCTCGACATTATTGGTCTTTGTTGAAGTGCCCTTTCTTGCAACGAGGTTCAATCTCATCTCTTTAAAGCCTTAAATTCAACACCATATCCTCCTGTGAAATTATGTGGATAATACATGGTATTTTGGAAAATTCACATATGCATTTGTGGGTCATAGGTGTAAATTAAATTAGCGATTAATATTGAGCAATTCAAATATTAAGTACATGTCACCTTAACCGATGGTGTAAGAATTTGGTTGAATTTACTGCTTATAGATCTTTTCGATAAAATCATATTCTAGATCACATTTAAGCGGCACCGTTAAATGATGATATAATACACATATGTTCTTTTTGTCAACATTATATCACTTTAGGATACATGGAATTTGTTATCTATTAAGACTCCAATAATACCACATTCGACTGGCTAGCCCAACTACAAAGTCCTTGGTTCAGTAGTAACATTTTTTATTAACTGTTTTACTCTTACTAGAGATTTGGACTTTGAGTGGACTACAGTTGACCGTGATACTAACCTCAGGCAACTACAAGCACAAATTCTCTATTGAACAGTGCTTTACTTCCATCGTTTCAACTCATACCCAATTGTAATTGATCAATGGTCATCATGCCATGATTTAACTGTTACCAAAGTGTAGTATCTATAATGAATTTCCACAATATTCGCAAGTCAAGGTCATCAAGCTGGATCATGTTCAGGGTAAGGGGCCATCGCACGTCGAGATTATGAAGTCATCGCATATTGAAGGAAAGGAGCCATGTCATGTTGAGATCAAGCCAACACATGTTGAGGGTAAGGAGTCATTGCATGTTGAGATTATCAAGCCATCGTATGTTAAAGGAGAGGAGCCATCACATGTAGAGATTATCAAGCCATCACATGTTGAAGGCAGTCTCCTTGAAGCCATCATAAGTTGATATGGGAAAGGTCCATTTGTGATGAGATAAAAAAGGGGTCTATTGAAGGCTACCGTTTTAGAGCATTTGTAAAGTTGACGATTTAAGCTATCGAAGGTTGGAGCTTCAAAGCTATCGCACATTGAAGCGCATTCAAGCAATCACATATTGATAACTTAAGTAAGATATTGCCTAGTGAGAACTAAAGAGCCATCGGATGTTAAGGAATGCAATGCAAAATTAATACCAACTGATCATGTAGCATTCTCTTATTAGACTGACTACACCAAGTCATCATGAAAAAGTTAAAGAAGGATAGTGCCACATGTCATGTCAAGCATATGCCACATCACCAAATCATGACTGTCTATTTCCCTAGATGACACATGCCATAAATCCAAAGGTTGAAATCTCCTTTAAATAGACATGTACCCCACAAAAAAGGGGAGAATTCTGAATTGATCTTCTCATTTTACTTCAGCATAATAAAGAGAGCTTGAATAGTGACTTTAATGGTCACTTGGGTTTATGTGACCTTGTGACATTTCATTCAAGGACATTAACAGAGGACAATTTACATAAGGGATTCATGTGGACTCAGCAATAGCATACTTGATTTAGTAATCCAATTCACACAAGTGCCTTTAACTCCTTGCGACTAATACACGTTGAACTAAATTTTGGACTAACATTAAGTGGTACTTTCACTAAGAATTGAACTCAGGGAAGACAATTTAATAACCACTATATGACCACTAAACTTTACAGATGTGCACATCATTGGAGACGATTAACATTCAAGTTCAAGAAGAAACTGTGCAACACATGAACCTTGAGGAAAACATGATTCCTCAATTCAACATCGAAAACACCAAGATAGGGCAAGCATCAACCACTTTGGAAACATCTAAGAAGAAAATACCTTAAGACCATGAAGAGTCAACTTCAAACAATGCAAGAACTAATCAATATACTTGTCTCTCAAAAATTTAAAGGACATTAAGAAAAATGAAAGAAAACAAAGAGGGCAAGGCTGATTCTTCTTAAAGGAAAGATGAAGGGTCAAATTTAAAAAGTAAGAATGTTAAAAAGAGTAATCAGGACTATAAAGAAAAGATGGAAATCGTCTAACTCAAAGATCAAATAAAGAGTGAAAATCCCTGCAAGTGCAGTCTGCAAGCTCTGCTTTGTAAAAAGAAAATAAGACTGAATGAAGAGACTACTAAAATGATGAAGCATATTTGAAAGACTTGTCCAATAAGATGGTAAGAGATAGAAAACCTGAAAAGGACTATGTATGTCAGGGCAAACAATAACTTTAGTGGAACACCATTCACACACTGTTCACTGAAGTGATTATGACATTCCCATTGTCGTTGTATGTAAAGATCCCATTAATCAAACATGATGGAACAACGGATCCTGATCACCATATGATTCTTTTGAGAGCCAAATAGAATTGTATAATATCCCTAGGGTAGTGACATGTAGCTATTCCCGACCACTTTCTTCGATGTAGCTACAAAATGGTACTGACATTATCAAGAGAAAACTATTTACCGATGGGAGCAATTTTCTTACGAGTTCTCATCTCAATTCTGCACCTCCAAGGAGCAAAATATAAATTCAAGTGTGTTAGCCAACATAAAAAATTGGGAGTGTTGTTGAGGGATTATCTGAAAAGGTTTAATGTTGAAGCAAATAAAGTAGAAAGAGTGAGTGATCGAGAAAAGTTGATGGTAGTAAAGCATGGTTTGATTGAAGACATCCTTTTTTTGGAAAGAGCTATATATTAACGATTGCAAAGATTTGGAAGACTTACACTTCCAAGTAGATAAATTCATCCGGATGGATGAAATTTTCCCCAACAAATAGAATCAAAGAGAAAGAGAGGCTTTATGATCCCAAACGAAAAGGTAAATGAGGTGAATTTGCTAAAGCTAATTTTGTTGAACTAAACCAACACATTTCTTACATATACGTTGTAATAAAAGACGAGCTCGAATACCCCTATGTCATTTAAGTTAAGGACAAATCCTAAACCGAACAAAGGAGTGGATTATTGCACTTTTCATAAAGCGTGGGCACAATACTACTAATTATCAAGTTATAGCTAGAATCATTTGTGCTTAAAGAGTTTGTTAAAACTAATCAAAAAGTTGATCGTAATAAAACCTCCAGCTAATAACACCAACATCTTTAAAAGTGATCTTCCTCTGGATTTGTTGTAGCTAATTAACCACATTGACGTAATTCAAGAAGGGCCACATATTGTAGGAATGACTAAAGGAGCAACAAATAGGTACATAAAAGAGATCAAGGAAGAAATCTATTCAATAAGTGAGGAATTACCATAAAAAACTTTCAAAACTTTCGTTCAAGTGCCGAATAAGGTAATGACTACATGGGAATTGAGAGGAGATGGGCACCCACACAATGACCCACTCATGACAACTGCCCAAGTCGGACCTTCACTCCTGTCAAAGGTATTAGTAGACCCAGGGAGTGCAGTTAATGACATTTTTAAAGTGCATTCAATCAAATGGGAATTCCAAAAGAGAAGCTTAAGCCAAGTTTGGAACTAATCTTTGGATTTTATAACAAAGGCTCCACACAGGTTAGGCAAGGCAAACTATTTGTTTAGTTTGGAACGCCACCATATATGAGGATATCTGAGACTTTATTTGTCATATTGAACCAGAAATCTTACTATAATGCGTTCTTCAGACAACTGTGCTAGACAACATTGATACTTTTGTCTCTGCAGAGCACCTGCTTGTGAAGTTCCTATGTAAGTCAGGATGAGGGAGCCACCATGGAGAACAACTTAGTTCTCATGAAATGTATTTTGCCATAGTTGAGAAATATAATAATGAGGGTGAAACTTGTTATGGGCATGTCTTGAAAAAACAAAATTAAAAATCCTAAGCCCTTGCATATTAGTCCTCGAGCATTGTATCTAAGGCAAACATGCAAAGTCTTCCAACAAAAGTCCTCTAAGTGTGTGGTAAGAAGGTCAAATTAGATGGTAGAATAAGGAAGTATGTGGAATTGAATCTAATCGACCAAGATAAGAATGAAGTTTTAAAGGAGATAGTATTAGATATGGATTCCAAAGACGATTGAGAAAATGCACAATCCATTAAAGACCTGGAACAAATAAACTATCCTCAATACAGTACCAAGGCGGTAAAGATATGAAGGAGAATGGATGAGAACACAATAGAAAAACTAATATCATTTCTATAATCAAGCAAAGATATCAACGCTTGAACTTTTGTTGATATGGAAGGAACTGACCCCACGATAATGTGTCATGCACTCAATATTGATCCAAATTTACTCCAATTAGGCAAAAGAAGAGGCACTTTGATAAAATTCGAATCATGGAACTGCAAGAGAAAATAAAAGAGTCGTTGTAAAATAGATTCATAAGAGAAGTGTTTTGTCCTAAAGTGCTACAAATTCGGTCTTGGTCAAAAATCCAATGGCAAGCGGAGAACACGCGTGGACTATAAATACTTAAACAAAGCATGCCCGAAAGAGTGCTACCTGCTTCCGAGAATTGATCAACTAGTCAACTCTACAAGTGTTCATAAGTTGTTATCATTCGCGGATGCATATTCAGGTACAATCAGATTCCTATGTTCAAACCTGACGAAGAACATAAAAGCTTTGTAACTGACTAGGGAAAGTACTGCCACAAGATAATTCCATTTAGATTAGAAAATGTAGGAGCCATATGCCAACAGCTTGTAAATAAGATGTTTAAAGGCCAAATTGGGAAGAACATGGAAGTATATGTGGATGACATGTCAGCAAAATCCAAGAAGGAGGCAAATCATGCGGTATATTTGAGTGAAATGTTTGGAATATTGAGGATGTAAAAACTAAAACTGAATATGCAAAAGTGCTCCTTTGTTATCCAATTTGGCAAATTCTTGAGATACATCGTAAGCGCATGTGGAATAGAAGCCAACTCTGACCAGATCAAAGCAATTAGAAATATGGCAGAACTAAAAAGGATGAAAGAAGCAATGGGATTGAATTAATGAGTCACAGCACTTAACCGATTCACATCAATGGCAATTGACAAATGCATTCCTTTCTTCAATGTGATTAAAAAGCAAAAAAACCTTTGAATGGACATAATAATGTTAAAAAGCTTTCCAAGAGATAAAGGATCATTTAGAAAAGCCCTTATACTTTCAAACCCCATCGAGGGAGAAAACTTGTTCTTGTATATTGCAGGAGCAGAATAATGCAATTAGCTTAGTCTTAATAAGGGAGGAGAATGGAATTCAATACCCAATATACTACATGAGCAGTAGGTTAAAGAATGCTGAAACTAGATATCCGGTTATAGAGAAATTAGCCTATTGATTTTTATTGACGACATGGAAGTTAAGATCTTATTTCCAAGCCCACCCAATCAAGTTGTTAGCCAACTACCTATTAAGGCAAGCCCTTAGTAAAACTGAATCGTTGGGAAAATTAATTAAATGGGGAATGGAATTAAGCCAATATAATATTGTGTACTTATCTTGGATATAGATTAAAGGGAAAGCTTTAGCTGACTTCATAGTAGAATATATAAGTTTTATTGAACAACAAGTGAAAAGGAATAGAAACTTGAACCAAAGTGGCAGCTATATGTAGATGGGGCTTCAAATGATTAAGAAGTGAGGACCGGTTATGTGATAATTATGCCTAATGGACATAAAATACATTATGCAATAAAGCTGGGGTTTTTCGCAGCAAGTAACGTGACTGAATTTGAACCCATAATAGCCTGGTTAACCTTAGTCGATAGCAAAAAATCCTAAAGATTGAAATATTTAGTGGTTCAAAGTTAATGGCGAACTAACTGAAAAAGGTATTTCAAAACAAAGATGGTCAGTTGGCCTAGTACACGAAAGAGTTCATGAATTTCTAGTTAAGCTTAAAGACTTTTCTATACATAATTACTAAGAGAAAAGCATGCACGAGAAGATTCTTTCGCAAAATTAGCAAGCTCCCAAGGGGCATCGGAAGTTAAAATCTTTTCTGTTGGATTCCAATAAAACCCTAACATCGAATTAGGAAAAGAAGGGTCAAATAATGAAATTTTTGAAGAGGGACCAAATAATAAGGCTTTAGTTCTAAATCGATCCTAAGATTAGCAACCGCATTATGATGAAGAAGATCCTCGAGGAGAGAGTAATCGCGAGAGAGCACCCAAGGGAATGGGAAAAAGCACTTATGAGGATCAATATGGCAGTAGTTCAATGACACCCTTAATCAAATATTTGGAAAAGGGATATTGCCCAAGGGGAAGAATGAGTCATGAAAGTATTGAACCTATCCCCTTCATATACCCTAATCGTTGGGATATTATATAGGGATGGGGATTCAACATCTTAGCTGCTATGCATTACCATAGAAACTGAAGCAAGATTGTTGAAAGAAACCCAAAGGAATTCTATGGGGACCGCTCTAACAGGATAACGCTTGCAAAGAAAGTAACGAGACAAGAATATTACTGGCATGGTATGACTAAGGATACTTTTTCCTACATTGAAAGGTGCGACTAATGTAAAATAAAATTCTTGGATTCCTTGGGCAGTTACCTCCAATGGTTTAACTATTGTTACGAGCCCATGTCCTTTTGATGTGTGGTAAATTGATTTGATTGGATCTCTTCTGGTTTAAAAAGGTAAAGAAAAATTTGTAATAGCAGACATCAATTATTTTACCAAATGGAAAAGTGCAGAGCCTTTGCCAAAATTCACCGTTGGGAAGGTCTTGAAGGATTTCATAAGTAATACAGCCACCAGATTTGGATTCCCAAATAAAGTTATTTCTGACAATGGGACCTGATTTGAAAGTGAAGAATTCATTCGCTTTTGTGAAAGGAACATAATAGTAAAAAGCTTTTAGTCAGTAGCTCATCCAAAGGCTAATGGGGCAATAGAAGAAGAAAATAAGATCATACAGAATATCCTAAAGAAACGTTTGGGTAAAGCAAAGGGAAATAGGGTGGAAGAACTTTTCCTCATTTTATGGTCACATAGATCTTCCACGAATATAGTTATTAGATGCAATCTATATTGTTTAACCTACGAATCTGAAGCCATGCTTCATGTCGAGGTTGAAGTTCCTTCATGCCGAAGAATTGCATACACTTATGAATCAAATCAATAAATAAAGAAAGAGTCCCTCGATTTTCTTAACGAATTAAGAGATCAAGCTGTCATATAGGTTGTTGAATACCAATAAAGGGTCACCTACTATATAGTTAAAACGTAAAAGCAAGAGCAATTAATAAAGGAGATCTAGTGCTAAGAAGGGTAACGACAAATACTAAGGATCTAGCGGGCGTTCCATTTGGGCCAAATTAAGAAGGACAACTAGTTATTCATGAACTTATTCCCACGAGAACTTATCGATTAAGAAGAGCAGATGGAAATGTGATATCAAGAATGTCAATCATTGAACATTTGAGACCGATTTTCATAACATTAGATGAATAACGTGGATTATTAAAGGATCTTCCCAAATGATAGATCGTGGACTAAGATGCTCATAACCTGACGAGGTTAGCAAGATTCATTAGCCAAAGGCATACCTCATTTTCAAAAGACAATAACAAAGCCTTTGGTCCCGCCACGAGGCCTGGCCAAAGCAACTATCCAAAGAGTGATGGTCAATTAAGCATTTGATTTCACTGTTGGACCTGGTCAAAGCATCAATCCAAGATAGATGGGGAAAAGCCATCGGTTCGATCGAAAGGTCCACCAAAGCAACCAACCAAAGAGTGATGGTCATTTAACTCTTTGATCCCACAGCTGGGCCTTGTCAAAGCACCCATCCAAGAGAGATGGATAAGAAGCCTTAAGTCCCGCCGAACATGGCTGAATTAACCATTAAAAAAGTGATGGTCAATTGAACATTTAATCCCACCGTTGGGCTTAGTCAAAGCACCCATCAAAAGGAGATGGACATGAAGTCTTTGGTCTTACCGAATTGCCTGGTCGAAGGAACCATCCAAAGAGTGAAGGTTAATTAAGACTTTGATCTCACCATCGGGCCCAGTCAAAGCACCCATTTAATGGAGATGCACGCAGTCCCATCGAAAGGCATGGCTGAAGCAACCATTTAAAGGGTGATGGTCAATTAAGCCTTTGATCTCACAGTCGGGTCTGGTCAAAGCACCCACGGAGACGGACGAGAAGCCTTCGTTCATACCGTAAGCCTGACCGAAGTAACCATCCAAAGAATAATGGTCAATTAAGCTTTTGATCCCGCTATTGGGCAGTAATGACTTGTATTTTACACATCGGATGATCGTAAAATATTATTACTTATTTCATGTAAGGTCGTATGACACTATAAATCTGGAAAATGGCTAATGGGGACATTTTCCATCATTGGATTTTTTATCGAACAATTTTAGCCCTATAAATCTTGTAAAGCATGTACCTTTTGACATGAGCTGAATTAGGGTTTAGAACCACTTCCATTAGATTGGGATGATGGTTTCTCTTTTTTTTAGAGTGGCCATAATAGAAAAACGAACTTATTATTTAGGAGACATGACAATTTTATGTTTTGACTGCTGTTGGCCTGATTAGTGGGTAATTAGTCAAGCCCATACTTGCGCCCACTAACCCATTTCGAGATCTGTCCCTAATAAGGGATAATGGAACAGATCTAATCACTTTCCCACTTCCTAAAGCAGGTCTAAACCTCCATTAACTTAATTTCTATCAATATCTCCTTTTTTCATACTAAAACTAGCTTACGTCATCATTAAGGAGTAATTAGCAAGGGAAGATCTTAGATTCATCTTTTGGCTAACTTGGAAATCAAATTCTTTCCTTTCATTTTAGATTTGGGTATAGAGTTAGGTTATTTTTTTGCTAGGTGAGTGATTTGACATTCCTCACTATCTTGTGCATGTTTATATAGTTAAAATGATGTTTAATGATGATTTTAATATTAAAACACTTTCAAACTTTACTATTACCTTAATGACATGTTTATAGTCGAATTTAAAAGGATTAAAATGGATTTTAAATGGTTTTGTACCCTTTTGTGATCATGCTATCATTTTAGCATGACACTAGACCTATGCAAAATCATATATGTAATCTTGTTTGTATGACTTAAATATGTTGCATGGATGTTAATGAATGATATTTACTTTTGTATGAATTGTTTTGATATTTTTGTTACTGATTTTAGTTTAGTAGGAATGTGGTTGTAATTTGGGCAAAATGGTGTCAAATATGCTCAAAACATAATGCAACTTGAAGATAGGCTCTAGATGCATGAAGGTTGGAGGTGATTTGGGTGGTTGAATTAATGTTGGTAGAGCTTGAAATCAGGTTTGTGGTGATTTCTTTTTAGGTCTATGGTGGAGCTACTTTGGGACTAAGGCAACAAAACTTCAAGGTAGGCATGAAGCAAGACAAAGATGGAGTTCGAAGGTCTTAGCATATAAATTTTAAGAAGCAAAATCAATTCGGTACCGAGCACTTCATCTTTTATGCAAGGGCGTTGGAGCAAGGACTTCAGGGTAGCGGGGGAAGGGCTCTAGGCAAGCAAATGAAGGAAGAAGTTGGGGCATAGGTACTTAGCCAGTTTTGGCTAAGTAATTCATGTCGGCGCCTACGTGAATGGATCTGTATTAAATTATGAAACCTATATGAATTAAATAATATACTAAGTTATCTTTTAAAGAAATGTTTTTATGCCGTGAGTACAAATAAGCATATATATGTATGTATATCTTATTTTTCTAATTGCATAAGCATACAACCATATTGAATGTGACAATATACTGATATGCTAAGTTCGTCACCTATCGATCTAAACAACTTATAATGTGTGAATGATAGAACATGAATATGTAATCATAGATCTGAAACATATCTTCACCAAAGCTACCGAATACATATAGAAACGAAGTGATTGACTCCTTGAATTAGATTACAATTCAGTTAGGTGCTAGCTATTGAACTGACGACCACCAACTATCGAATAAAGTTTGTTTTTATTTGATTTGAGCTTGGAAATTGAGAAGAGGAGGGGTAGTTCATGGAAGCTTCCAAACATGGTGGAAAAGTAAGGGTTATGATGCTTTTATAGAGGAGATACTAAAGAGATAAAGTAGGGTCAAGATCAACTCATTTATCTTACTCATTCTCTATCTCTTATACCATCTAAACCCAATTCTATAGCCATCCAATGGCCACCCTATATATGTTCTATCATGACCCGAAAATCCCTTTGCCCCATATAGGCTTCAAATCCATTTTTAGCCCAAACAACATTTACTGCATTCAAACCCAATTTAAACGCATATTGATATCGTATATCGATTAGTATATTTAACTATTAAATATATTCAGTAATATTATTTAACACATCAAATAAATTTTTATAATTAATATTTCATAAATATTAATTAATTAAGTAATTTATAAAAATTATAAAGTAATTAAATTATTTGGTCAAAGGAGTATTCAATGTTTTAGTTGTATGACTTGTTAGGTGTATATTCGATCAACGGTTGATATCAAACTAATTCGAATATTAATGTTCACATGTCACTTAGCAGGTGGTGTGATATTTTGACCAAATTTATCGCTACTTAATTTCGGTAAAATCTAATTTTACTTTGTTAAGCGTTACTCGATAGTGATGATTAATTACACCAATTCTCTTTATCAAAATTATATCACTTTGGATTTTGTGGAATTTGGTAATGGTCAAAATTCCAACATCTCCATATTCAACTATATAGTCCAAAAAATAGTCCTTGGTAATAATAACAGTTATTATTGATCGAACTACTCTGGCATGAGATTTTGACTTTAAATTGACTTCAATTGATCGTGATACTAACCCCATATAACCAAGAAGACGGATCTTATCTTAAATAGTGTTGCATGTCCAATACTTCCACTCGACCTAACTATAATCACTTGATGGATGTTGATCTATAATTTAACTATAATCAAAGTGGAGCTTCTATATTGAAGATAGAAATTCTTTTCAAATCAGAAGAACTACATAATTAGTCACTTCGATATTTTCTATTTGACCTTAGTTATATTAACCAACAGAAAATTATCGAATGAGTCATTCCAAAGTAATCCAATAACTATCAGTACATAACTCATTGGTGTCCCTAGGAGTCATGAGCAATACGATACCCAACATTTGAGGAGCATTACATGCTCTACTCTCAAAAGATATATCGATATCCATTCTCAATGCATCTTGATGAGGAATATTTAAAATGATGTATTTATTATTTTATGATACAATATTCATGATTTCAACTATTTGTAATTACTACCACAGACACACCATTTATGGACTTTCTATTAAATATATTTTCATTAAATATTTAATTATTTATAACACGTTATACCAAATATATAATAGATAGAAAAATACCTTTATTACGAACAAGAATCGATTGTGGATTCAATTAATTTATAATAAATTATAAAATTGCCTCAAAGTCATACCCTTAGCTCTATCAATTTCCCACTTGCATTGGGGGCCAATTATGAAATCTCAATCACATCCCTTCAGTTAGCTTCTTGAGAGCCAATGGAGCTAGACCCCTAGTGAATGGATCTGCTATGTTGTCCTTGGTATCTACCTTTTGTACCATGACATCTTTCTTCTCAAAGAATTCTATAATGAGGTGGAACTTCTAAAGAATATACCATAACTTCTTATGTGCTTTGGTCTTCTTTGTGATTTGTGTTGCCGCATTATTATCACAGAACAATGCTATTGGATTCTCGGCATCGGGAATCACTCCGAGGTCACTCAAAAACTTGTGCATCCAGACTTCCTCTTTAGTTGCTTCACTGAGGGTGATGTACTCGGTCTCCATTGTCAAATCAGCTATTGTTTCTTGTTTGTAACTTTTCGAATTGACGGCTCTACCTTTAAGTGTAAAGACATAACCAGATACCGATTTACTATCATCAATATCACTCTAAAAGCTCAAATCTGTGTAAGGAGGTATCCATTCCCGTATATAAGTAATAAGTCTTTTGTATTTCTTAAATAATTTAGTATACATTTTATGGTTGTCCAGTATTTTTCTCCAGAATCAGACTGGTATCGTCTTCGCATCCTAATGCATATGCCATATCCAGTCTAGTACGTAGCATAACATACATTATGGATCCTATGGCTGAAGCATAAGGTGTCCATTTCAAATGTCTTTCTCCTCATCAGTATAAGGAACGTCCTTTTTAGAAAGGACAATTCCAAACTATGTTGAAATGTTTTCACACTTGGAATTCTCCATACCAAACCTCTTCAGTATGGTATGTATATATATACAGGGATTGAGACAATCCTAATAGACTCTTAGATCTATATGTATAGATCTTTATACTTGTTATATAGGCTGCTTCTCCCATATCCTTCATGGAGAACTTCTTGAAAAGCCAAGATTTCACATGCAATAACGAAATGTCATTGCTAATTAACTATAGATCGTCGACATATAACAATAATAATACGATAGTATTGCCCTATTCCTTTTTGCATATGCATGCTTCCTCTGTGTACTGATAGAAACCAAACCGTTTGATTACCTTATCAAAAACACTTGTTCCAGATTCTTGAAGCTTGTTTAAGTCCGTAAATGGACTTTAACAGCTTACAAGCATTTCCCTCACTCCCACTGACTATAAAACCCTCAAGCTGTGATATATAGACAGTTTCTTCAAAATCACCATTTAGAAATGTTGGCTCTACATCCATTTTCCATATTTCGTAGTCATAGAAAGCGGCAATGGCCAGCATATTCCAAATGGACTTAAGCTTAGCTACATGCAAAAAGTTCTTGCCATAATCAACACATTGAATTTGACGAAATCCTTTCGCAACTAGCCTTTCCTTATGAATCTCTACTTCTCCATATGCATTTAGCTTTTTCTTAAAATCCATTTGCAACCGATGGGTTTTATCCCTTTAGGTACATCTGACAAAATTCGTACTTTGTTTTCATATATGGAATCCATTTCAAATTTTATTGCTCCAAGCCAGAGTGTATAGACTTTACCCTGCATTGCTTTTTGGAAAGGCAGAGGAGTGTCATCATCTAAGACATAGTCCTCCTTCTCATCATCCATGAGAAAATCGCATTGTCTCTCTAGTGCCCAAGATTCTCTATTAGACCTTCAAATAGGTTCTATGTTTTTGTATATGGTTGAACTTGGTTCTTCCATTGTTTCGCCTTAACTTCTTAGATATCATCCAAGTCTATAACTTCGATGTTAATTTCCATTGACAAAAACTACTTTTCTAAAAGGACAGTTTGTCGAGGAACAATAACCTATTTTTTGGGTATTGTAGAAAGTATATCCCATTAAGTTTTTTGGATATCCTATAAATTTACATAGTACCGATCTTGCCTCTAGTTTATCGAACCAACATTCTTAACATAGGCCGAAAAACCTCACACGTTCAAATACTTAAGTTGCGGTTTCTTACCATACCATATCTCATATGGTGTTTTGGGCATAGATTTAGTGCGCAGCCAGTTCAACATATGCATTGCAGTTTCTAGCGCATGTCCCCAATAGAATATATGTAACTCGGCATTATTCACGGAACGAACCATATTTGACAGGGTTCGGTTCTTTCGCTCTAACTACCATCGTGTTGCGGTATACAGGGTGGATTAATCTACGGGACAATTCCATTATCTTTAAAAACCTATTGGAATTCCTATCTAATGTATCTGCCTCTCCGATCAGATTGAAGAATCTTAATTTGATGGCCCATTTTGTTTTCTACCACATTTTTATATTTAATAAATTTCTCATAGACGTCGGATTTGTTCTTCATAAGATATAGATATCCTAGTCTCGAGAAATTGTCAATGAAGGTAACAAAGTAAGAACTATTATCTTTGGTGATTACAGGCATCGAGCCATATACATCATTATGTACTAACCTTAAGAGTTCATCAACTCTTTCTTTGCTCCCACTGAAGGGTGCTTGGTCATTTACCTTTAAGACATGACTCATACATGTCAAATGATTCAAAATCAAGCAACCGGAGAAAACCTTTGGTTTTCAGTTTGTGTACTCTCACTAATATGACATAGCCTACAATGCTAAAGATAACTATCATTTATATCATTAGAAGAATTATTCACAGAACACACACAATTAGTATTGATCACATAAATGTCACTTTCAAGAACACCATCGCAGACTTTATTTCCATTCAAACTAATGTTCATAACATTATTTGCACAATGAAATACACACACATACATACAGTCTTAGACAATCTAGAAACATAAATAATCCCACGTAAAAAGTCTTTTACATAATATCACTTATTTAATATCAAAACTACTCCACTAGGGAAATATAAATGATAATCTCCTACCATTGTTGCGTCTATCATAGATCCATCAGCAACTTGGAGCCTTATCACTCCTTTTGCCATGCAGTGCCAGCTCCTAAACCCTTGTAACGAATTACATATATGAGTTCCAGATCTAATATCCAAGATCCAAGACATTTTATTGATTACAAAATAATTTTGAATCATAAATGTACCCAATGAAGCTATAGAACCATTATGCTTTCTTTCTCTAAGAATCTTTAAGTAATCAGGACAACACATTTTCTAGTGACCTTTCTCATGTTAGTGGTGACATTTACCCTTGTCGTCGATCTTCTTATTTTTCTTATTCTTCTTACGTTCTCTTTACCGCTTCATCGAACCTTTCAAAGATAATGCACCACCCGTTGCAGCAAGCACAACTCCTTGATCCTTAGATGTGGATTCAGCTGACCTCAACATATTAAGGGGCTCTACAAGATTCACATTCAATTGGTTCATATTGTAATTTAGTATGAACGGTTCATACCGAGGTGTAAGAGAACCGAGGATCAAATCAACTTGTAATTCGTTGCTTACTTGTACGTCCAATTGCAAAAGCCTATCAATATAGCCCTTCATTATCACAATGTCATTGTCCACTCTATGTCTTTTGGTCATTTGGTATCGAACAGTTTCTTTGTAAGCTCGTACCTTGTGGAACGTGACTGTCCACTAAACAGGGCACCGAGACGATCAAATATGTCATGGATAGCCTTATTGTCATGTTTCCTCTGTAATGGTTTGTCTAACATAGACAACACAAAAACTTGGACGATTTCTAGGTTAGAAACCCATCTTTAATAAGTAGGTCTAAGCTCATGGTCTGCATCATCAATGGTTTGTTCTTTAGTTTCACATATAGTAGCCGACCAATGATGCTCATCAGCCAACACCGGGTTAATCACTCTTAGCCAATCGGTATAGTTAGGTCTGGTAAGCTTAACATTATCAGAAAACTATTTTGGAGTTGAAATTTTAATACAATTTTTAATTGGTAGATTATTGGGATAATATCATAGTTGATGTTCTTATAATATTAGTAAGGTTAAACTTCATGTCATTTTACTAATAAGCTCCCACTAGTCTTTTATGTTTTGCCAAATCCTAAGTCAAAACATAGAAGCCTTTCGACTTCACTAGTAGGTGTTAGGACTCGTCCATATTGGGATTCTGACTTGAGATTGCTCAATAAGTCATAGTTCCACGAAAGATGAAAAAATCCTTATTGGTAGTATAATATACAACTCCCAACTCTTGGTACCTTATCCTAATTTCACTTCGATCTTGAATTTGCTTGACAAATCAAAATAAAATTACTCACTTATACATACCATATCACAATGGCCTAAGTATAGTATATTGCCTTGAGTTTCTTAACATATACATATAGTTATCTTACCTTGCATGTTCAGTATATTGATAATACTACACATAACATCCTAGCTTGACTTTGCTCGACAACTAAGAAGTGTGCACGTAATTTATTAATATATATATATATATATGTATGTATGTATGTATGTATGTATGTATGTATATATATGGTAGACGACAACATTATATTGAATATTCATAATCTTCAATATGTTATACTGAGTGATATCAACTTATGGAATGATGTATTTCTTTTTTATGAAGTACCCTCGTGATTCAAGTGTCAAAATCACGGTATACATATATTTACGTATGCATTTATTCCTTAAGTCAATTTAGGGTTTCTTAATGTTCCTCATTTAATTTATACACTCATATTATATAATTTTATTATTATACAACTTTTATATTTTAATTTACTTATATAATAATCTTATGTATAATCTTATATTAATTAAATCTTATTTAATTAATTTTAATTAACTAATTCTTTAATTAATTTTATATTCTAATACAACATTTATTTAGAATATTTATTATTATAGTATAATAATATATCATATATATGCGTATATCAATTAATTAATTACCCTTTGATTAATTTATTTAATTAAACAATTTTAGTTAAATTATATTAGTTTTAGAATTCAATAACATACATGTATACTTATGTTCTTTTAACATTTAAAACAACATAGCATATATCATAATGTATACTACATGTATATATTAATTAATTACCTTATTTAATTAATATATTTTACTAACCTTATTAATACATTTTTATATTTCGAAATTAATTTATATTAATTTCAAACATTTTGAAAATTTTCATTATATTGTAACATTTATAATATGTATATATTTTATTTTAATTTAAATCTTTTATTTTTAATTTTCAAACAATTTTGAAAATTAGTCCAAGGCTCAATTCTAATTGGGCTATTTCTATTAGGGACAACCTTTGGGCTCACATATCTATTTGGGCTTGGACGGTAGCTAGGTTGGGTAGAGTACTTGATTGTCCAAACCCAATCTTTCGACACTAACTTTCTAGACATCCAACTGTCTAGGTTGTGTTCTTAATTAGTTAACTCTAAAATGATTAATTTAGACCGCATAGGTTATTAAGTTCCGATACTAATTTTGTAACCAGGCCAGTCCATAATAGAAGAAATGAGTGGCGTTTAATTTTTTAATAATTTTGGATCTTTGTTGGACCTTTGAAGTATAATTTATTTAGAACATTTTAGGATTACTTTTAAATAAAATAACTATATTTAAAATTATAATGTAGTTTGTATTATGTAATTAATGTATATTGTATATATACACTCATATGTGTATTATATATACATATATATTTGTGTGGATGTGTGACATATCAATCCATGCATTGTTTGAGATGTCCGTGTACGAGTATTAGGATTTACACTGCTACAGATATGTTTTCCCCTCTAGTATACAAATATATAATCCAAATGTGTGCTTATATTTTAATATATATATATATATATAGATATAATATTACAAATGTATGTATATATACTCGGCTTACTCTCAGTTCTTTGATGAGTCTTAAGCCGGAAATCAATATTTCATACTCGGCTTTGTTATTTGTTGCTGGGAATTCAAACTTAAAGGCATAACAAATTGATCGGTTTTCAGGAGTCACAAGAACTATGCCAGCCCTCGAACAACGGTCGTTAGATGCCCCATCGGTATTCGTCTTCCATCGAGCGGGAGGTATGACATTGTAGCCGTTTGAGTCGTCTGACATAGTGAATTCAGCAACGAAGTCTGCCAGTGTTTGCCCCTGTATGGCCCTTCGTGGCAGGTAGGTAATATCGAACTGACTCAACTCGATATTCCATTTTAACATCCTTCCAGATGTTTCCGATCGTTGGAGTACCTGTCGCAAGGGTTGATTAGTGTAAACACTGATTGAGTGTGCCTGAAAATATAGGCGAAGCTTGCGTGATGCAATCACCAAGCAATAGGCTAATTTCTCGATCTTAGGCTAATTTCTCGATCTTAGGCTAATTTCTTTCTGCCCCCGTTAGACGTTTACTAACATAGTAAACTGGCTTTTGAACTCGGTTCTCTTCGCGAACCAAAGGTTTAGCACCAGAATTGGTCACTAACACCCTTGAGTAGAGTTATGTAGAGAGATTAATGAAGAGAATAAATTAAAACAGAAAAATAACATAATTTAATGCCAAAAGAACAATAAAAACGAGAACACCAGATTTATAGTGGTTCGTCGTAACTGCCTACGTCCACTTTGAGTTTTATCTTTATTGCTTTCCCAATTACTTGAATACATATACAATCCGTAAATAAATCGCTTGAGTACAAGTTTGAATCAAAAAGAGGAGAGTATAAAAAATAGCAGAGTCTCCCCAGTGTTCTCCCAAAAAGGTCCCTTTTCAGTGTGCCTCTGCCCTTCTATTTATAGACGAAGATGGGTTGGACTTCCTTCACGGGCTCGAGGCCAAGGTGACTTGGCCCATATAGGGTGATCTCAAGCTAGTTGGTCTATTCTTGCCGAACCGTACCTAAATGCCAAAACATGTCGACTACATCTAACCCGTATATCCTCAGGCTCTTCTTAGTCAGAACTTTGTCTAGTGCTAACGATAATTTCTTCAATTGTCGTCTTGTAGCCGGGCCAAGGTGTCGGTTAACACTTAACCCCCCAAAGTGTGTCGTGTGAGGCAACACGACATGCTTTGAATCAGCGAGTATTCCTTGTCTCTAGAAAGAAATCCATCGTGTTCCTTGAACAGTCATTATCCTTTAATTTTATCCTCCCAAGGTGTCGTATCCTTCTTTGGTCATCATGATGCTTGGTCGATTCCCAATGTTATAAATCCAGGGTTGTAGTTCATCGGTGGCCATCCGTGTCTGATTCTACCATGCTAGTAAGCTTCGGCTATCTGATCTAGTCTTTTCTTAATAACCCTAAGCGATAATTCAATTTATGTTGATTTCAAGAAGTCGAACTTTTTCGAACGTACACATGCATGTTCGGGTACATGTTCTTGCCATTGGCTCTCAGATGCGTTTTATAGGCTCATAAGTCTTTGCCAATTCCATCTAGTTTAATAGCAATTCAATTGCGATTCCTTATTTTTATTTTCTATGAAATAAGGGTTGTAATCAGCCACTTGACAAGAGCAGACTTCAAGTTTTACATGGATGTCGATCTCAGAACAGTAAGCAAGAGTGAATGGAGTACGGCCAGTCACGGACCCATGGGTAGTTCTATAAGCCCATAATGCTGTTGGGAGTTCATCCACCCATTTACCTCTAGCCTTTTCCAAATTTTTCATCTGAACAGGCTTTATGATTTTGTTCACATCTTCAACCTGTCCATTTGCAATAATAATAGATCATAGAAGGTCATAAGGACAGATGACGTTACGGACAGTGAGATTGATTATTATTTTTTCTTGGTTGTGGCTAAAAGTTATTTGTCTGCCTGTTTGGCGAAGTAGACAACTGACATGATGGTGTATTTCACACCACCTTTAGGATCAGCAGGAAGATGATTTCAATGCCCCAAAGTGGCAAACGGCTATAGACTAGCCATTTGAGTCATTTCCATCGGCGGGGTTCTTGGATTTTTTGCAAACATCTTGCGCTCATCGCATTGTCTAGCATGATCAACCACATCTGGATTGATAGTTGGCCAGTAATACTTGTAGCAGAGTATTTTCTTTATCATGGTTTTCCCCCTGATGCTATCTCCGCATTCTTCTTCATAGACTTCCTTCAGGACTCGTTTTTTCTCATCATGGGCTATGCACCGGAGTAAGGGGGTCGAGAATCCCCTTCAATACATTATTCCACTCTCCATTACATATCGTGAAGCCTTACGAATGACTTGTCTCCTTTTGCTCCTTCTTTCGGGTAAGACCCCATGTAGTAAGTATTGCTTAAATGGGGTCATCCATGATTCCTTATCGATTTCGGTTTCTAACACGATATCTACCTCCAACATATTTATACTCAGAGTATGTAAGGTTTCAACGGGAAACAATCCCATCTGCTGTGCATCACCAGTGCTTGCAAATTTTGCCAATGAGTCGGCTGCTCTGTTTTTCTCACGCGGGACATGTGGAATATAATAATACTAGAGATTCGCTAGCAGCTCCTGAACTCGGACCAAATACGAGGCAAGTCTCTGCCCCCTAGCTTGGTAGTCTCCCCGCACTTGGTACACCACCAGTTGCGAGTCGCAAAAGATTTCAACCGATCTTACTCCCGGTTCTTTGATGAGTCTTAAGCCGGTAATCAATGTTTCATGCTTGGCTTTGTTATTTGTTGCTGGGAATTCAAGCTTCAAAGCATAACAAACTGATCGGTTTTCAGGAGTCACAAGAACTATGCCAGCCCTTGAACAATGGTCGTTAGATGCCCCATCGGTATTCATCTTTCATCGAACGGGTGGTATGACATTGTGGCCGTTTGAGTCGTCTGACACAGTGAATTCAGCAATGAAGTCTGCTAGTGTTTGCCCCTGTATGGCCCTTCATGGCAGGTAGGTAATATCGAACCGACTCAACTCTATATTCCATTTTAACATCCTTCCAGAAGTTTTCGGTCGTTGGAGTACCTGTCGCAAGGGTTGATCAGTGTAAACACTGAATGAGTGTGCCTGAAAATATGTTCGAAGCTTGCGTGATGCAATCACCAAGCAATAGGCTAATTTCTCAATCTTGAGCTAATTTCTTCTGCCCCCGTCCGACGTTTACTAACATAATAAACTGGCTTTTGAACTCGGTCCTCTTCACAGACCAAGGCCGTACTGATAGCATGCTGGGATACTGCCAAGTACACATACAACATTTTGTGGTCTATTAGTTTCGATAGAACCAGGGGGCTTTCCAAATGCCTTACTAAAGCTCGGAATGCTTCCTCACAATCGGATGCCTACTCGACATTCCTTTTTCCTTTCTTTATCACATCAAAGAAAGGAATACACTTGTCTTTAGCTTTGGATATGAATCGACTCTGCGCAGCCATCTTTCCATTCAAGCTTTGTACTAGCTTCATAGTTCTGGGCACTTGTATGTCTCAGATAGCTTGAATCTTCTCCGGGTTAGCTTCGATTCCCCGCACATTCACAATGAAACCCAAAAACTTTCCCGACGCTATGCCATATGAATACTTCAAAGGATTGATTTTTATTTCATAATGCCTGAGTATATCAAACATCTCCGCTAGGTCTCGGATGTGGTCGTTTGACTGCCGTGTCTTCACGAGCATGTCATCCACATAGACTTCCATCGTTCTACCATTCTGGTCTTTAAACATTCGATTCACCAGACGCAGATAAGTTGCTCCTGCGTTTTTCAATCCAAAAGGCATTACTTCATAGTAATATAGCCCTACATATGTGACAAAACTTGTGTGTTCTTGGTCTGGAATGTGCATCGGGATGTGATTGTATCCCAAGTATGCATCCATAAAAGACAATAATTCATGTCCGTCCGTAGAGTCGACGAGCTGGTCGATTCTAGGTAAAGGAAAACCATCCTTCGGGCATGCTTTATTCAGATAAGAGTAATCAACACCAGTTCTCCACTTCCCATTTGCTTTCCTCACAAGAGCAGGGTTAGAAACCCATTCAGGGTAGAGGGCATCGCGGACGAACCCATTAGCTTTGAGTTTTTCCACCTCCTCTCTGAGTGCAGTGGACCTCTCCGGGTCCATGCCTCTCCTTTTTTGATTTACAGGGACGTATTTCGGGTCTATGTTCAACATATGACTCGCAATAGCGGGAGATATCCCATACATATCAGAGTGTGTCCAAACGAAAACGTTTGGGTTCGCTCGAAGGAAATCAGTAAGATCTTCGGCCAATGATGGGTCGAGTTGCGATCCAATCTTAAGGACTCGTGACGAGTCATCCCGGCTGACTGGTATGTCAATCGTCAGCTCAGCCGGTGCTGCATTCGTTTCCCTAAGTCCCCCATCATCGTCTCTCGGATCTATGTCTCTATAGATCAAAGAATGCTGCCCGAGCCAGGGCTCGGCACTACTTTCCAATTGTCAGTGTTTTGGATGCAGACGGAGCTGTCCCCCTTGTCTGCATCTCGACTTCTAAACACTATATCGTCTGTCATTATGCGTTGTTGTTTTGTAGGGGTTCCATCTTCGACATTCGAGCAACATTCATGATTCGCTTGCCTCGGGATGGAGTGACAGTTAGTTGCCCACTAGCTTTGGTATCGATTTAATGATTCTATCCCTAGGCATTCTTTCGGTCGTAGCCTTGAGTAGTTGTAAACATTACATATAAGTTTCAATATTGAGCTATCGCAGCCAGTCTTTGGATGACCACGCGTCTGCTCCCCGTCTCAGGTTGATTAATGTACTACATGGACGGTTGAGTCTCGTCCTAGCTATGTTTATATCCCCATCTAAACTTCGAAAACATAGAGTTGATCGATGAATAATCGGTTCGCATTCATGTTGCTTCTAGCTCATGCCCCAAGGTTTGGGGCATATATACCAATAAGTAGGAAGGTCAGCTATGCCTACTTTAGCATTACTCTCTTTCCCGTTGAATCGGGGATCAGGTCAGTCGATAAGAGACGGGGTCTCGCCTATCTTGGATTTTATCGTGGTTTTTCATTCCAAGAGGAATACTTCGATGCCTCGTAAATTTTAGGGCATAATTTGGACACTGGACGGTCATCCACGTCTACTTTGGTTCATGTTCTGTAATCAGATCTCGAGATAAAGTTGGCTACAAATGCAGTCGGGTCATGCCCATCCAGTTTCATACTCCTCCTAATGGATCGAAGGAGGGTGCTGGAGAATTTTTGACTAAGTCTTCATGGTTTACTCTCCTTTCCACACTCTGGAGGTTATAGTTTTTCAAGGAACATCCCGGTCACATTCGTATGTGCTTAGTTTGGATCGGTATTGACCCTCGATCTGAGATATGATATAGTCGATTGCTCATAGCTTTGGATGCCGTTTCGATTAGTTCTGTATTGAGGCCTCCATGTAGTCGTGCCTTAAGTTATAAAGAACGCCAAACTAGAGCTATAGTATGCTGTCGTATTCAGCCTTTAGTGATTTGTACCCCGTCTCCCAGCATTGATTTAGCCAGGCCTCTAGTTGGATTGTCGAGCTCCATCCTTAGCGAGTTAATAATCCTCCTGTCGATTTTAGGCCGAAGTTTGTGGAATAAAGAATGGTCGGAATCCACTCGTCTATTTGTCGATGTTTATACACCACTCTGCATTCTGGTGACTTAGTTTTATTCTCCCCTCGTTAGACTTGCGCCTAATTTGTGTTCATGCTTCGGTCCATGCTCTAGGACTTAGAGATTTATCGAACAATTTATACTTTAGCCACAGTTCAGGGCGCAGGGATTTTCGTCCATTCCTATGCTCTAGTCCGCATTTCGGGTACTGAGAGTACTCTAGTCCGCTTCAGGGACTTAGAGGTATTTAAGTCGTTTATACTCTAGTCCACGCTCAGGGGACTGAGAGTACGCTAGTCCTCTTTAGGGACTTAGAGGGTTTTAAGTCATTTATACTCTAGTCCGCACTCTGGGGACATAGAGTAGTCTAGTCTGCACTCTGGGGACATAGAGGTTTTTAAGTCGTTTATACTCTAGTCCGCACTCTGGGGACTCGGAGTACTCCAGTCCGCACTCCGGGGATATAGAGGTTTTTTAGTCGTTTATACTCTAGTCCGCACTTTGGGGACTCAGAGTACTCCAGTCCGCACTCTGGGGACGTAGAGATTTTTTAGTCGTTTATACTCTAGTCCGCACTCTGGGGACTTAGAGTACTCTAGTCCGCACTCTGGGGACGTAGAGGTTTTTAAGTCGTTTATACTCTAGTCCACACTCTGGGGACTCAAAGTACTCCAGTCCACACTCCGGGGACGTAGAGGTTTTTAAATCGTTTATACTCTATTCCGCGCTCTGGGGACTTAGAGTACTCCAGTCCGCACTCTGGGGACTTGGAGATTTTGAGTCGTTTATACCCTAGCCCACACTTTGGGGACTCAAAGTACTCCAGTCCGCACTCTGGGGACTTGGAGATTTTCAAGTCGTTTATACTCTGGCCCGCGCTCTGGGGACTTAGAGTACTCCAGTCCGCACTCTGAGGACTTGGAGATTTTGAGTCCTTTATACTCTTGCCCGCACTCTGGGGACTCAGAGTGCTCCAGTCCGCACTCCGGGGACTTGGAGATTTTGAGTCGTTTATAATCTGGTCCGCACTTTGGGGACTCAGGGTACTCCAGTCCGCACTCTGGGGACTTGGAGATTTTTAAGTCGTTTATACTTTGGTCCACGCTCTGGGGACTTAGAGCACTCCAGTCCGCACTTTGGGGACTTGGAGATTTTGAGTTTTTTATACTCTGGCCCGCACTCTGGCGATTCAGAGTACTCCAGTCTGCACTCCGGGGACTTGGAGATTTTGAGCGTTTATACTCTGGTCCGCACTCTGGGGACTCGGAGTACTCCAGTCCGCACTCTAGGGACTTGGAGATTTTTAAGTTGTTTATAATCTGGTCCGCGCTCTAGGGACTTAGAGTACTCCAGTCCGCACTCTGGGGACTTAGAGATTTTGAGTCGTTTATACTCTGGCCCGCACTCTGGGGACTCAGAGTACTCTAGTCCGCATTCCGGGGACTTGGAGATTTTGATTCGTTTATGCTCTGGTCCGCACTCTAGGTACTCAGAGTACTCCAGTCCGCACTCTGGGGACTTGGAGATTTTTAAGTCGTTTATACTCTGGTCCGCGCTCTGGGGACTTAGAGTACTCTAGTCCGCACTCTGGGGACTTAGAGATTTTGAGTCGTTTATACTCTGGCCCGCACTCTGGGGACTCAGAGTACTCCAGTCCTCACTCTGGGGACTTGGAGATTTTGAGTCGTTTATACTCTGGCCCGCACTCTGGGGACTCAGAGTACTCCAGTTCGCACTCTGTGGAATTGGAGATTTTGAGTCGTTTATACTCTGGCCCACACTCTGGGGACTCAGAGTACTCCAGTCCGCACTACGGGGACTTGGAGATTTTGAGTCGTTTATACTTTGGTCCGCGCTCTGGGGACTTAGAGTACTCCAGTCCGCACTCTGGGGACTTGGAGATTTTGAGTTGCTTATACTCTGGCCTGCACTCTGGGGACTCAGAGTACTCTAGTCCGCACTCCGGGGACTTGGAGATTTTGGTTGAGAGCAATCGTATTTCCATTCTATAATTTGTACTTCATTTACCGCATCGAGGCTAATGTCGTCGAATGAATGATCGACCCACGTTTGCTCATGGAATGAGATTTTACCCCCAGCATGAGGGATGAAACTTGAAAAATGGACGGTTGATTCTCGTCCGCTTGGTGATTATAGCTCTTCCAATCAAGTCAAGAAAGGAGGTATATGATAGATGGTCGGATCACATCCATGACGTGTTAGATAGTCAAATCTCACAAAATTTGCTTCGTATCTCCTTCTATAAAATAGGATAATGGATTATTAAGAGCGATGGTTGACGAGTAGTTAGTCTATCACAACTACTCCAAGTCGGGCTTTCGGACATTCTTTTGTGTTTATGGTAGGATTTAATGTGTAGATAATCAAATCACGTCCACTCTAGACAGATCCTGACGTCACTAGCTTCAAAACGGGCATCTATATTTTGTCGAACTTTGTTTCATGACTCGATTTAAGTGGATGATCGGGCCATGCTCATTCCAAGCCTCGCTTATGTCTCCAAGTCAAATGTGGAGGTCGATGAATGTGAGGTCAGTCGTGTTCACTTTGTATTGGGCTCTGATCGTGATGAGCTTTTCAATATCTAGTCCATAGCCCCAAATCAAAGGCATATGGCTGATGATGAGTGATTGAATTATGCTCGTCTAGATGTAACTCCACACGTCCGATCATGGTCTGCGTGGATTGGTTGGCGACCAAATCTGAGTACCAGGTCACCTGCATTGTTTTGAAAGTAATTTAGTTCCACTTACTCGTAGTTCATAGAACATTTGAAATAGAATTAGAAATGGAAATAATTCAAAGAAGATTGGGATAAATCTCATCGATAAGTGAAACAGCATCATGTGATCGCTATTTGACTTTGCCCCTGGCTCCTTTCAAAGGGATATCGGTCGTCGGCAGTCCAATTGATAATCATATCCCTTTATTAATAGGCATCGGATGTTCGCTGCCCTCCATTCTACAGGACTTGTACATACTATTGAAGCTTTCCTTTCCAGATCGGCTTTTCGACCACACCTCGGAGGTGTTTGTAATCGCCCGTGTTAGGATCAGTAAGCATCTGGGAATATACAACATTCCTCTGATTTTCTTTAGACTTTGGTATACTCTTTCGAAGTTGGTTTCCAGTACCACTCCGAGTCGTGAGTCTTGAAGTAGAGGTTGTCAATTGAATCTTTAAAAGAGCATATGAGTCGAATTTTGAGGTCTTGTTTTGTCTACTGGAATCAGCGTCCTTATCCAACGGGCCTTCATTGTTATTTTTCCTAGCGTGTTCCACTTCTCCTCACTTTGGTTCTGATTCATTTTATAACAGAAACAATCCATGGTCGCAGGAGGCTTTCCAGCTAACTAGCTGCCAAAATATATATGGAAGTCGACTTTCCTCAAATGCCATCAGTGTTATATCCTTGTTAGCATTTGGAATAAATTGCTTAGAGCCAAGCATTGGTCTGCTAGGAGTCAATAAATTCAAAGTGTTGGGTCAGTGAAGAATGGTGCTTGGAGTCATCTAGGCATTTTCTTAGATTCATATCATCTATGTTCTCCAACCTTTGGTAGTATCGTTTGAGTAGCGGTTGATTGTCAGTTCCCTTGTTGCTGTTCAGAAGCGGTCGCTAGATCCTCTATGCCCTAGTCGATCAGGGGATGTAAGGGAAGTAGATAGAATGTTCCTTTATTATGTTGAGTTTTGAATTCACTATATGGAAGTAGATAAAAAAATTAGCCTCTTTTTTGAAAATTTGGGTTGTACCTGATTTTTTTTTGAAAATAGGGGTCGTATAAGAGAACGGTGTAACTTAAGTTTCGATCGGCATTGAGGGCCGTTCCGCATGACAAAGTTTCTCAGCATACAAGATTATTCGGCATCCAAATTTGTTCGGCGTTCCACACTGTTCGGCATTCAGGAACGCCCGGCACTCATGAGCGTTCGACATTAGAGAGCGCTCGGCATTCAGGAGTGTTCGACATTAGAGAGCTCTCGGCATTCAGGAACGTTCAACATCCAAGAGCGTTCGACATCCGAAAGCGTTCGGCATTCAGGAACGTTCTACATTCACACTATTTGGCATTCCCACTGTTCGACATCCACACTGTTTGGCATCCACCCTGTTCGGCATTCGCTCTGTTCGGCATCTGCACTGTTCGGCATCCGCACTGTTCGACAAAGAGGTATGGATCGGCCTGGTGTTATGGATCGACATTCGGATGTCGCTCGACCTGGAGGTATGGATCGGCCTGGAGGTATGGGTCGGCTGGAGGTATGGATTGGCATTCGAATGTCGCTCGGCCTGGAGGTATGGATCGACATTCGAATGTCGCTCGACCTGGAGGTATGGATCGGGCTTCGAATGTCGCTCGGCCTAGAGGTATGGTTCGGCTTGGAGGTACGAATCTGCATTCGAATGTCGCTCGGCCTGGAGGTATGGTTCGACTTGGAAGTATGGATCGACCTGGAGGTATGGATCGGCCTTTGAATGTCGCTCGGCATGGAGGTATGGATCAGCCTAGAAGTGCGTTCGGCCTTGAATGGGAGCGGCTCGGCATACACCTTTTTGTGGGCAATTAGCATATACCTTTCCTGGGGCGATCTGCTGAATTGCCTTCGGAGGAAGGTCGGCCTTCATTAAACTTGAGTGCAAACTTCAACGTCCAATCCTTAGATCTTGCGTACATTAGTGAATCCAATCCTTTCACATGAACATGAACACTTGATTAACTTACGGCTATCAGCTTCCTTTAGATTTTTTTCAAATCTGAGTAGAATAGGAAGTTTTCTAGTAAACAACTGGATCTATCTCGCGAATATGGAGATCCACTAGTAGATGATGAGATCCAATCAAGCTGAGAATTCAATTCTCAGTGAAAGCACCAAAATATTAGCACTAGAATTGGTCAATAACACCCTTGAGTAGAGTTATGTAGAGAGACTAATGAAGAGAATAAATTAAAACAGAAAAATAGTGTAATTTAATGCCAAAAGAACAATAAAAACGAGAACACCGGATTTATAGTGGTTCGGCGTAACTACCTACGTCCACTTTGAGTTTAAACTTTATTGCTTTCCCAATCACTTGAATACAAATACAATCCGTAAATACATCGCTTGAGTACAAGTTTGAATCAAAAAGAGGAGAGTATAAAAAATGGCAGAGTCTCCCCAGTGTTCTTCAAAAAAGGTCCCTTTTCAGTGTGCCCCTGCCCTTCTATTTATAGACGAAGATGGGTTGGACTTCCTTCACGGGCTCGAGGCCAAGGTGACTTGGCCCATATAGGGCGATCTCAAGCTAGTTGGTCTATCCTTGCCGAACTATACCTAAATGCCAAAACATGTCTACTGCATCAAACCCGTATATCCTCAGGCTCTTCTTGGTCAGAATCTTGTCTAGTGCTAACGATAATTTCTTCAACTGTCGTCTTGTAGCCGAGCCAAGGTGCCGGTTAACACATATATATTTGTGTGGATGTGTGGCATATCAATCCATGCATTGTTTGACATATCCGTGTACGAGTACTAGGATTTACACTACTACAGATATGTTTTCGCCTCTAGTATACAAATATATAATCCAAATGTGTGCTTATATTTTAATATATATATAAATATAATATTACAAATGTATGTATATATATTTGTAAATTTATATTTTATTTTAAATAATATATATATATGAAATTTATAAAATGTGTATATATGTATTATTATATTTGTGTGTGTGAATGTATATAAGTGTAAAATCATTTAAAAATATAATGTAATTTATTTATTTATTTTATCATAAAATACAAAAACATAATTGAGTCTTTTTAAATAAACACATAATGTATATATGCTTATAAATGATTTAATAATATATATATATATATATATTAATACATAATGAAATATTTATATGTATAATATAAAAAAAAAAATATGTATATATACATATCCAATAACGATCGTGGATTTTTTTAAATTTTAATTTAGATATTTAACAAATTAAATTCCGATTTGAAAATTAATTAAAATTAAATAAAAATTCGTTTCGAGGATATACTTTTAAAATTTTAATATTTTATTAAAAATCTAAATGACATTTATTTATTTAAATATATTCATATATATATTTTGTAATTTAAATCCAATTTTTAAATTCAACCATCAATTTCATAAGTATATAAATATTAATTTGTATATAACATTTTTCTTTCAAAAGCATATTAAGTAAAAATTTAATTTTATAAAATTTAAACCATATTTTATGATATATTTTTTAGTGTTATGAATCTATAAAACTTAGTTGATTTAAATAATATATATGTAATCAAAAAAATTAAAGTTGAATGCTTTTGAGATATAAAAGCATTTATGTAAAATTTTAAAACATATTTTTTATGATATAATATATAATATTTAAATTATGAAATTAAATAATATATTAAATTATTTTTAAACAAAAAATGATTTTTATGTCGTGAGTACTAAGAAGCACATATATTATATATATCTATGTTAAATTTTTATTTTTAAATTTTTTTTTGGGCAAGGCCAGCTGATTTTGTAGTGAACCGTCCACTTTTATTACGAACGTAATAAAGTTGAAGTACATGAGTAAGGTAAAGGTACCTTAACTACTAGGAAAAAAGTAAATACAGCACAGGTATGTGACAGAGAAGCCACAGTAACTACATAAATCACTAAGACTAAGTTTCCTCCAAAGAGGAAGAAACATCACCTACCATTGACACCCGGGAAGAATCACTTGGAACTGAACCACAAAGACCAGCAAAGGGGCAAAACCGGATAGCAAGACAAGGATCGTAACCCAAAACATCAGAAGAGTATACGAAGGAACGATCCCAAGTAGTATCATCAAGCATGAAAGCATTCTTACTTACAAACAGACCATCCAAATCAAGAACTAAGGAACCACCAAACGGTTTGAAGAAAAGGCATCTTAGATCCATATGATCATCAGAGACAAATCTGAAGAAGGAATCAGCCATCGGTTTAAATCTCATGTCAGAAATCTATTCAATCCAACACCTCTCGGACTCATCCCACACAACAGGCAAAAGCGGGAGATCAGAAACTGGCGCAGATAAGGGAACATCAGAGGCATCACAGGGACATCAGGAATCAGAGGAGAGGCAGGTCTAAGAACAGGAATAGAGACAGGAGGAGGGCCCAGAGCAGATTTAGGAACAACAGGAGATGGGGCAAGCTGAGAGGTAGAAACCTTAGGTATCCAGATCCTAGTCGGAGGACGAGGCAGAGGGATCTTTGGAGAAGCCGCGGATGCTACAGTATGATGGCAGGAAATAGCAAGATGACCAAAGGAGTGACAGATGGAGCAAATATCAGGAACCCAACCATAACGAACACGGACGACTGCTACATGCCCGACAGCTAGCTGTACAGAAATAGAAGCAGGGAGAGGCTTAGAGGGAGATATCTCAATAAGAGCCTTAGCAAACATCAATTCATCACGTGCTACCGTATTAGCATCAAAACATTTCAGTTTACCAACATTACATGCCAACCAATTCAACCCAATAAGAGGCTGAAGAGCAGACGGGGTTTGCGAGAAATAAACCCAAACAGGGATAGAGAGAACCTGTTCAGAGCACTTGCAACAGTAGGAGACCATGGAGTAATAATAAATGTCCTACCATCAAAAAAGGAAGGCTCAACCTCAAGAACAAGCCGATGTTCTTCGGAAGAAGAAAACTTGAGATAATACATCGAATCAATCAGCTTAACTTGTAAATTGCCACACAGTTTCCAAGCCCGTTTACAAACAGAGGATGCATCACTAAGGCGATGATTAGGTTCCAAGAAGAAGCCAACCAAATAATCAGACCAATAATCCACTCCGACCTGCATAACTATAAGAGGAGGGATCATCACTCCATTCTCCTCAATAATGTCAAAATCAATAGGTGTGTAATCACCCGCATTACGTGGCAAAGATTTGAATAGCGAAGGCCAAGACTTGGGATGAGCCAGCAGCGGGGAAGAAAGACCAGGTTGAAAAGGAGGCCTGGGAATATTAGGAGCTTTATCACTAACATTTGGTTCATAATTCACAGCGGCAATTTCACAAGCGCCTGGAGTGCATTGAGACAAACTGGAATTGACAGCAGGATCTAATAGTTTATCAAGACCGGACGTACGAATAATATGCTGGTCATCGAACACATCGTTCAAACCAAGCTTATACACTACACAAGCAATATCCACAAGAGAACATGAATGACTGTCGAATACACTGGGAAGAGGAAACTCACCAGACAAAGCATTCACGTTCGCAGCCAGACCACAGTTCACATTCGAATTGAAAGTGAGATTGTAATTCTCGGCAGTAGAAACATTCACCACTAAATGAGAAGCTCTGCCAAAGATTGCGTCCACGGTCGATTCAGGGCAACACGCGCTCGCAACCTCAGCGCCCAAGCAAGGCCGAGCAATTGCAACATTCAAGGACTGCACTGAACAATGCAGAGGAGGAAACTCAGAGCTTGAAAGGAGACAAGGAGACCCAAAGCCAGAGGGCATAGCGTTGAAGACGTGACCAGATCTTGTCAACGACGGAGAGAAGGGGAGCGAAACGGAGGGGAGCTGAGGAGAATGAGGCATAGGAGAAAAGAGATAGGGGAGGAAGAGGAAAGAAACGGGGAAGGGGAAGATGTCAGGGAGGAGAGATGGTAAACGAAACCAGCGCAGAAATCGCAGTCGCCAATTTGGTCGCCATTTCTTATATTGCATAATTTTTAAAATTTTAAATTACATAAGCATATAAGCAGACAACCATTCTAAATGTGATGATATACTGATATGCTAAAGTCGTCACCTATCGTTATAAACATCGTATAATATATAAGTGATAGAATATAAATATTTAATTGTGGGTTTGAAACATACCTTCACCAAAGCCTATTGAATGCACATGGAAACGAAGAGATTGACTCCTTGAACTAGATTTCAATTCAACTGGGTGATAGCTCCTAAACTGATGACCAAAGGCTATTAAATAGCATTTGTTTTTTTATTCGAGCTTGGAAATGGAGGAAAGAAGGGAGATAATTGGCTAGAAATAGGTAGATAAAGGCTCCAAAAAGTGGTGGAAACGTGAGGGTTATTATGCTTTTATAGAGGAGATACTAGAGGGACAAAATAGGATCAAGATCCACTCTTTTCTCTTTCTCATTCTCTATCTCTTATCCCATCTAAACCCAATCCTATAGCTATTATATGGACACTCCATATCTGGTCTATTATGGTCAAAAATCCTCTTGCCTATATGGGCTTCAAATCCATTTTTAGCCTGATTAATATTTACTAGATTTAAATCCAATTGAAATGCGTATCGATATCATATATCGATTAATATATTTATAGCTAATATAAACATGTTCAATAATATTCTTTAACACATCAAATAAACTTTTATAATTAGTATTTAATAGATAATAATTGATTTATAACAATTATAAATTACTTAAATTAATTGGTCAAAGGAGTATTCACCGTTTCAATTGTGCGACTCGTTAGGTGAAATTCAGTTAGCGATTAACATCGAACTATTCGAATATTAACGTTTGTATGCCAATTAGTAGGCAGTGTGACATTTTGGCTAAATTTATTGCTTACTTGATTTTTTTAAAATCCATTTACTTTGTTAAGCATTACCTGATTGTGATGATTATTTACACCAATTCTCTTCGTCAAAACCATATCACTTTGGACTTTATGGAATTTGGTAATAGTCAAAATTCCAATATCATCCATATTCAACTATATAGTCTAAACACAAAGTCTTTGGTTTAGTAATAATAATAATTAATCGAAACTACTCTAGCTATAGATTTTGATTTTGAGTTGACTTAAGTTGACCATGATACTAACCTTATATGATTGAGGAGATGAGTCCTCTCTTGAATACAGTTTCAGTTCCAGTACTTCCACTCTACCTAAGTATAGTCATGCGATGGATATCATGCCATGATTTGACTATAATCAAAGTGAAGCTTCCATATTGAAGGTCGACACTTTTCTCAAGTCAAAAGAACTTTATAAATTAGTCACTTCAATATTTTCTATTTGACTTAGTTGCATTAAACAACAAAAAATTATCGAGTGAGTTGTTCAATAATTATCCAATAACTATCAGTACATAACATCTTGGTATCCCCAGTAGTCATGGGTAATGTACTACCCAAATTTGAAGAGCATTACATATTCTAGCCTCAATGGATATATCGATATCCATGCTCGATGTATCTTGACTAGAAATATTTAAAATGATGTATTTATTATATTGTGACACGATATTCATGATTACAACTATTTTTAATTACTATCACAAATACACTGTTTGTGGATTTCTATTAAATATATTTTAATTAAATATTTAATTATTTATAACACATTATAACAAATGTATAACAAAAAATACCTTTATTACGAATGAGAATTAAATACAAGGTTAATTAATTTCCAATAAATTACATAATTTCCTCTAGGAGATACCATTAACTCTATCATATTGGTGTGTTAGAGCTGTCCATTCATTCGTTTGGCGTTTGGTTGTGATGTGGCAGAGCGATGAAGGATGATGACTAATAAATGAAGTAGCATTGTAGTGTTTCAATACGATGTCTTTGAGAGTTCGATGCTGGAGATTCGATGAGGACAGAGTTGTGTTTTGATGATGATAGCTTGATGTTGATAGAATCATAATGATAATTGTCCACCAGGGTAGGTTTAAGGAAGGGAAATCATGGGTTGAACATAGAAGGGATATATCATGGAAGGAAGGAGTACTGAAGGGTTCCGTGATGATGAATGGAAACTAGATGAAGTGAGATTGGGTTTGGATACGTGTGCTATGGGATCATTGATACTCAAAGTGTTTTCTCATGTACTCGTAAACAAGGGCATTATGAGGACACTCATTGGGTAGTCGGAACAACTACCTAGATAGTTGAAGGGGTCCAATACCCTTGATCGAAAATCAGATTCTAGTGTCAGATATGGGTTACTGTTCGAGGATACAAAAAACCGAGGGATTTCCATTAATCCTTGGCAGAGGAATAGTCTTACGAGTTGTCATATATCTAAGGAACATTGAGTGGCAGTGATGATTGTTTGATGGATGATATGTTTGCCATGACTATTATTGTTATTGTTTGTCACTCTAGACACCCGATAGGACACTGGGATGTTTGCATACCTTATGATGATAGCAGAGTAGCATATTATTATTGTTATGGACTAACCCATTGGATGCAGGCACATATGAGGTATGATTCTTATACCTTTGTTCCTTATTGTATCAACTTATATAGTATTTTAGGATTTGCTTATCACTCACGCCAGGCTATTGTCCGACTCAAGGTTTTAAGCTTTGCTTCTTATTATCTTGGGTACTCATAAATGAGCAGACAAGATAGCAGGTTTGGGTGAGACATGGTGCGGTGCATGGGACGAGCAAGAGATGGCACTTTCTTATATTATATTTGAGTTTACTATTGCCTACTCCGTCATGCGACACTATGGAGCCTGAATAGTGTTAGCTATTTTATTAGAGACATCTTATGTTGAGTTTATTTCCATTTGTATAACTCTATGAACCTATACATTATGGTATTTGTAGTTCATTTAGTTATTATCATATCACATGTTTTGTATCTGTGATGATTATTATATTTTATTTGATGCATTGTGTGATATACAGGTTCTATGATTATTTCCTCTTCTTTTCACCATTGACAATCGTCCGACATCGACACGGTACCATAGCAATGTACTATCCAGATGTATGGGTGCCAAAGGTTAAACGTGTTTGTTACGTTTGGTATCAGAGCTTAGGTAGCATAGTTGACCTAAGTTGATATTGTGATCCAGTACAGATAGGATAATTATCATTCTAGACTGAAACGAGAGAGAGAGGGTGCATGCCTATATATGTATGAGAAAACTTACTTCTTATACATTTAGGCTTTCAAAACTATATGGTAGTATATATAGTATGTAAGTCACATTGCATACACAAGTACCATCGATACAGTTTTCTTTACGAGAGACCAATTATTCTTGTTACAGATCAAGAATGAGCTGGCATTCAAGAAATGCTGCAAGAAACACCATCTCTAGAGGAAGGAGCGGTCTTAGCAGCTACTAACCCTAACTTGCAAGCAACGTTCAGTGCGATGATGGCGAACATGTTGTAAAATACCCAAGCGGCTGCTCTGAATGTTGTTGTAGGTGGTGGTGCTCTAGTGCAGGCGCCTAAAGTCGATTTTGCAAAGCTGAATAAGAATTTTTCCAATCTTGGTGGCAAACTGTTCCAAGGAATGGAATCGGCTATGTAGGTGTAGGACTAGTTGGATACTTGGGAAAAGATTTTGATGACGTGGAATTAGATGATGTGATGAGGAGAAGGTTGTCTTCTCAAAGGCTTCAATGAGGGCTATGAACTGGTGGAACCCTATTAAAGTTGTCACCTCGATGGTCCATTTACTTGGGTCTAGTTTAAAATTAGATTCGAAGAGAAGTTTATATCGACTGTCCAAAAATTATGTTGTTTAGAAAATTTACAGAGCTAAAGCAAAGAGATGTGTCCGTCTCTGAGTATGTGGCTAGTTTGACACTTTGTTAAAGTATGGGTTGTCCTTTATTAACACTTCATTGAAGATAATGGGAAATTTGAATAAACGGTTTAGTGATACCGTCCACTATGGTACTTTCAGTTACACTTTTTAGTTATTCATCAAAATCGTGGCATAGAAATACTTAGTGTCGATCGAGTGGAGTTTACGGGCATTAAATAAACATCAAATAACATGCGATGGTATGTGAAATCATAATAATATTTGTTTTGTTATTCAATGTAAGTAAACATCACTCATGCGGGGATATATATATGGTTTGATATGGTACTCACCGTGGTGAGTAAAAATGATTATAACCATGTGTCGTATGTGTATAGATTATGTGTTAGTATATATACATAGTGTTGTGTGTTTACCATAATTTATTAATATGATGTGCTTGTCTATCACCGTCCGACTTCCTTTATAGTACAAAAGTTGAACTAGATTGGCTAGTATCCATCCTAGTGGCCTGATTGTGATGGTCACGCCCTAGATCCGTGACATCTTATTGTTATAGTTGTGTGTTGGTAGTGTACAGAGCCGTGTGTCGACAGTGTATAAAGTCATGTGTCGGTAATGTATCGCCTATATGTAGTGTCATAACCGAGTCCTCACGTAGTCAAGCATATTGATGGATATGAGTCATGATGACTGTTAAGGTAACTAAAACTATAGGAGCCGTGTCAAATGGACAAGTGTTAGTCTCCTAAAGCATGTGTGTGCTATCGGTCTCTCGTCTAGTTCTTGTGTGTATGTTAGATAGACATATACTATTTATATTCCTCTGTGATGAGTATGGCTATGCTAGAAATTGTGTGTCTAAAGTAAAGTCAGTCCCTGTATTATCCATGCTCGTCTTGCTAGCATGATATTTTCTATAGTATAGAAATATGGTCTGATAATATGTATATGTGGGATATTTGTGTTACATATATTACACTAGATTATATTATAATTATCGTATCACACTTAAATTTGGTTTAGATATAGTTTGACTCATAACTTGGGTCAGTCGGAGACATTGCATGCATAGGTACTATGTAGGTAATAGGAATCGCTTTGGCATTTTAGGATGGCTAGTAATTATAGGATGATACATCCCCTGTACTTTTTTGTAGCCTCATTGATGTACTAGTATTTTTGTATGTGATAAAGTATTGTATAGTGGGCTAGAAACGATCATTTTGTAGTCCTAGACTATGTGTTATGTTATGTATTATATTTTATCCATTGCATTGTGTATTCTGATATTACTCTATGATTATGTATTGTTCCTAGTTGCACACATGTTTATTGCTTTGTACAGAGACAATGTACATTTGTGATAAGTACTATATAATATAAGAGATGTACCAGTGTTAGCCTAAGATAATATTCACATGTGTACCCCATATCACCTCATTCTTCGCATTATCCGATAATATTACTTCATAATTCTTTTGGGTAGTATGGGTATGGAGGTAGGGATGTTTACATTTGGTATCAGAGCAGGTTTAGAACAATACATGTTAAAAGGAGACACGAGTTATTGGCCTAGATGGACTTAGGAGACCTTGCCCCTTAGGTATTGGGTAGTTAACCTAAATAATTAGCTAGGTATATATGGTGATTATATGGTATAGTCATCTGGGTGCATGTTTTTTATTTGTGTGATTTAATATATTATTAACATTTTTCAATATCCTTGACATATGTCTCACTCAAGTGCAGAAGTGAGGAATAGCTAGTCCTTGAGCTGGTTCTGTATACCCTGGTAAGTCTAGTGGATCCGGGGGAATCTATATGACCGTGGAACAACTTATGGAATTAGTAAGGACCATCCAACAGTTGAGTACTTCCACCACTCCAAATCATCCCACTCATCAATTTGATTTTTTCCAGACTGTGCAGCGATTATGCTAAACTTGGGGGAAAAACCTTCAATGGCACAGAGGGAGTGATAGGAGTGCAAGCTTGGTTGAAGACATGTGAATACATCTTCATATGTATGGGCATCACTGACTAGTAGAGTTCCAAGTTGCTTCTAGTCAGTTCAGGAGAGTGCTATGGACTGATATGAGTTTTTTTGTAGCAAAGACCGATGAGTCCGAGCTGACTTGGGACGATTTCATGAGCCGATTTGAGAGGAAGTTTCTTCCAAAAGTCAAAGAGGGGACTGGCTCATAATTTTATAGATTTAAAGTAGCATAACAAATTCGTAGCCGAGTATATTTTTACTTTCGAAGCCTTATTTAAGTATGGCATTGAGCTCATTAACACACCACTGAAGAAGAATCATAAATTCATATATGGGTTGAAGAAATCTTTAAGAAAGGATCTTCTATCTCAGTTAGAGGTTGCTTTTGAGAAAATGTGGACACGACACTGAGGCTGGAAGAAGAGGAGAAAGAAAGCAGTGAGAATGAGTCAAATACTAAGGTAATTGTTGGGCAGAAGCAAAGATTCCTTTTTAGGAGGAAAAAACTCAAATTTCAAGGAAAGAAGTCAACGAAAGCTAGCACATCAGAGTTTAGGAGTCATAGGAGAGAGAATTTGAAGTGTCATAACCATAGAGAGAAAGGGCGTTTCTCCAAAGAGTGCTCTAAACCTTACCGGGTTCCATTTTTGAAGAAGTGCAGGATTTACAGCAAGGAGGGGCATTATAGCTATGCTTGTCCCATGGCTGATAAGATGACTGGGAAGGTGAATGCTATAGAGGTAGATGGTAGCAGTTCTCATGCTAAAGGGAAAGTTCCTGCTGTTTTGGAAGGTATGATTTATTTCAAAGGAATTCCTATTAGAGTTCTATTCGATATGGGTGCATCACACTTAATCGTATCGAAAGAACTGGTGAATAAATTTAATCTTGCTATGGTATACTTACTCACATCTTCATGGATTGCATATGCTATCGAAGGATATGCAACTCTCAAGATGTTATGTAAAGATGTTGAGTTGTTTTTGGGAGGTTTCTCTTTTTGTTGTGATCTACATGTATTTCAATACATAGGGTTTGGTATCATCCTTGGGATGAATTGGTTGGATCATTACAAGGCACATCTTTTATGTCATGATGGGATTGTGACTCTCAGCCATCTATATTCTGAGAAGAGAATAAATATAGACCTTGTAAGGGTTAATGAAGATTAAAGTGGATCTCCTTTTGCTATTGAAGCTCTAGATGAGGATGAGATTGCTCAGATTTCAGTGGTTAAGGAATACCCAAATATCTTTGAACCTATAACAGATTTACCTCCTAAGTGGGCTATCAAGTTCTGAATAGATGTTGTTCCCAAAGCTCATATATCAGTCTACCTCCAACTAGAATGTTAGAAAAGGAAATGAAGAGCTTAAGAAGCAATAGTCTGAACTAGAGTCAAAGCATTTTATTAGATCCAACAGTTCACCCAGGGGAGCTGCAGCTGTATTTGTTAAGAAGGCAGACGGATCCCTTAGGTTGTGTATTGACTATAGAAAGATAAATGAGCTGACTATTAAGAATAAGTGTCCCATTCCTAGGATCGTTGATATGTTCGATCAACTAAATGGAGCTAAGATCATCCCATAATTGGAATTGGCTATGGATTCGACTTAGAATTGCTGAAGACAGCATCCTACTAACAACATTTAAAACCAGGTATGTCTCATACGAATGGTTGATGATGCCATTTGTTTTGATGAATGGTCCAGCCTACTTCGTGTATCTGATGAATAGAGTCTTTAGAGATTACCTGGATAAGTTCATCTTAGTTTTCATTGATGATATTCTAGTTTATTCTAAATCTGAGAACGAGCACAAGATGCACCTCAGGACAGAAACTTTAAGGTAGAACAAACTAAAAGCCAAGTTCTCCAAATGTCGTTTTTAGTAGAGACAAGTTAAATTCTTAGGCCGTGTTGTTTTAAAAGAGGTTATCTTAGTAGATCCAACAAAGGTAGAAGCAATATAGAATTGGAAACGACCGGAAAAAGTATCAAAGATTAGAAGTTTCTTAAGATTAGCCAGGTATTATCGACGATTCATCTAAGACTTCTCAAAGATTATGCGGCCACTGACAAACCTTACCAGGAAAGGAGTGAAGTTACAATGGATGGGTAAGTGTGAGGAAGCTTATTTAAAGTTAAAGGAGTTTCCTATGAATGCACTCGTGCTTATAGTACCTAAAAGCAATCAAGATTTAGAAGTTTATACATTTGTATGCGGATTTGGATTAGGTGCAGTACTATTGTAGATGGGAAGAGTTATGGCATGTGCATCGAGACAGTTAAGATCCAATGAGATTAGATATGCTATACACGACTTGGAACTGTCAACTATAGTGTTCTCATTGAAGATTTAGCGATAGAACTTGCTTGGACAACGATTTGTGCCATACACAGATCACAAGTCACTAAAGTATTTGTTTACATAAATGGATCTCAATGTGAGACAGCAGTGATGGTTGGAGTTTCTATCAGCATATGATTTTGAGATGTGGTGCACACCTGGTAAGGCAATCGAGTTGCTGATGCACTAAGTTGAAAGTAACAAGCTGTAGTTTCCATGATAATAGCCGAGTGGAAAGATCTTGAGACTCTATCTGCGCATGAGATTCAAAATAGGAACTGTACAGTTATTCAGATATGGAGTTAGCTAGCCATGTAGCTAGACCATCTTCGACTGACCTGATCATAAAAGCACAAAAGAAAGATCTGACTACTTTAGCTCTGATTTAGAGGCTGGAATTTAGAAATGAAGGTGAAGATTTAACTAGCTATTCTCTAGACTCTTTTAGATGCTTACGGAGAAGGAACAAATTAGTAGTACTAGTTGTTGATGATCTCCATAAAGAAGTATTGGAAGACTACCCTAGATCACGATACACCATACACCTAGGAAGTAGTAAAACGTACATAGATATGAAACGACTCTACTACAGGGAAGGTATGAAACATGATATTGGAAAGTTTGTTAAGGAGTGCATGACATGCCAATTAGGGAAGGCAGAGCACCAGAGACCGGTGGCCTTCTACAGCCACTAGAAATACCTCACTGAAACAGGATCAGGTATGAGTGGATTAATAATCACGATTCACTTGTAAAAATCCCAATAGAATGGGTTTTACATTTTGTGGTTATAGGTGTCGATGGATTTCATAGATAGGTTACCACGGTTAAAAAGTAGACATGACAGCATTTGGGTTGTAGTGGATTGGTTGACTAAGATGGCGCACTTCATACGAGTAAAGTCAAACCAAACTACACCTTATCTTGCTAGGCTGTATGTGAAAGAAGTGACAAGACTTCTTGGAGTTCCTAGCTCCATAGTTTGTGACCATGATCCCCTGTTCACTAGAAGATTTTGGAAAAGTTTCCAAGAAGCATTAGAAACGAAGCAGAATTTTAGTATAGGATATCATCCACAGAGATGGAGGAACTGAGTGGGTGAACTAGGTTCTTGAGAATTTGCTTTATGCATATGTACTAGATTTTGGTGGTGTTAGTCCCTTAGGTATTGGTTTTGATGATAACAAATATAGACATTATATAAAATATAAATACTATTGTTTTATCAAGTTATATATAATATACAGTACGTGATATTAGATAGGTGTTGATTAAGAACACTGTATAGTATTAAGAGTAGATTCAAGATGTCGATATAAAGTTTCAAGAGTTGGAGAATGAAGACTCGTGAGTATTGAAGAGTTCAAGATTTCAAGATATTCTAGATAAGATATAGAGTCATAGAATTTATGTTAAACCCTTAGTATCACTTTCTTGATCTCTCTTTCTCTAATTTTATTTTAAATATTTTTGAAATATCCTTGTTTTCAAAATAATCTTTTCAAACATCTGTTCAAAATATTTCTCAAAATCATTTCTTAACCTTTTGTATTTACAATGAAATTATATTAGGTTTTTAAGTGTTTTTTAAATTATTATATTTTTTGGTATTTTAGTTTATATCTTCCTTACATTTATTTTAGATATTTATATTTTTATTTTAGATATTTACTTATATTTATAACTATATTGATTTTATAAATATTATTTACATTACATTATATAGTCCTATTAAATCTTTCAAAATTATTTTATAAAGTTTTATTGAGTTCTATTTTGATTAAAATGTGTATAAATTATATTCAAATAATTCTATAAAGTACCAAACTATTTTACAAAGCAACGAATTTTGAAAATAATATTTATTTATTTTTTCAATTTTGTGAAGGATATGTCGACATATCAAATTTCTAGATGTCAATATAGTGGCCATAATTTTCAAAGTTCAAATTTGAATGGAAGTGTCTTTTCGTCTTATCTCTTTGCGAATGGACATGACCGTTGTTTCCTATATACACCAGACTTCCAAACAAATTTTTAATCATCATTTTCTTATTCATCTCTCCTCCTTTCACTCTCTCATTTTCTAAATCAAAATATACCCAAACTCTGCCAAATTTCAAGTAGAATCAAATTCAAGTATCACTAGTTTGATTCTCCTTCATCTACTCTTTGATTTCTCTTATCTCTCTCACTCAAACCAAGATCAAAGTGCTATTCAAGAGTTATTGGATCAATTGTAATCAAGGTCGAAGATTTGAGTCTGTAAAACTATCAAATCATACTGCTGTACTTGTGGGTGTGATTGTAGCCCGTAAAATCAATTGGGTATGCTTAATAGCTCGTAAATCCAGTGGGTGTGCTTGTAGCCCAAAAATTAAGTAACTATACCAAGAGGTCAGGATTCTAGAGGGTGTGTCTCACAGCCTTGAAATCGTTATTGTATTTGCATTTACTAGTTGAAAAGAAATCCGTACAAGGAATTGTCCAGGATTGGACGTAAAGTAACACTGAACCAGCACAAAATCGTTGTGTGTTCTTTCCTTTTTTACTTTTACTGCATTTGCATTTATCTATGCTTTGATTCTGTGATTATTAATTACATCATTTCAAGTAGAATCTTAAAGAATCTGAAAATTTCATACCTCTAGTGTTAATTTAGCCTTAAGATCCATATTCCGCTGACATACATTTGGTATCAGAACATTGTTTTTTGAAAAAGTTTAAATGGCTACCAACATTGGTAATAGTGCTATTATTAACACTGTTAATACACTTGTTAGTGACTCGTTTGTCGAAGGACAATCTACTTGCTGGTTTTGAGCAAAAATTTAAATTGAAAATTAATACAAAATTTTGAATTAAATTGTGAATTAATTTTACATTTTCCAAATTAAATAAGATACGTGCTTGTTTATTTGCATAAATAAATTATAATTTGAAATTTGGATTTGAATTTTTTCAAAATAAATAATATATGTTGTTTATTTATATATATGTATGCAAATTGATTTTAAATTGAATTTGGAATTTGAAACTCAAAAATAAATATTTTAGAAAATAAATTGAATTTAATACTCTTTATTTTAGGATTAATAAAAATTTGTTTTCTAATTATAATATGTATCTTGGAGGTTATGATTTGAGTTAAATATAAATAAATTTTCAAAAGCTATTTAAATTAAATTCTATATTATAAGAACTTACATATATAATCCATATATGAGTTTATTTATTAATGTATAATTAGTTTTAAAATCATTTCTCTTAAGGCTATATAAATAGTTATAAAAGTAAATGTATATAGATAAATATTTTTAATTAAAATAAGATTTAATAAAAAAAATATAATAAGAAATTGTATGAATACAAATGTAAAACAAGAATGAATAAAAGCTTATATATACATATATCTTTCGAAATTTGTGCGATAAACATATTAAAATATAAAGATAAATATGGTTTGTATGTATATATATATATATATATATAATTTTAATAAAAAAGTTTAAAAACACTTTTCTTTTATGCTTGAAATAAATTTAGTTTATATATATATAAATTAAATTTGTATATGTAAATATTAAAACTAAATAGAAATGTCATATATAAATATAAAACACATTAATACATACAAATTGACATTTGTGAAATAATAACAATATGCAGTACAAGTGTAGGATTATTATGCCATAAGATAAACAAGTGTAAGCCATGTAGAATGAAATATTACAAGTGTCCTTCTTTTTAAATTTTATTTTAATTTTTAAAAAGGATTATAACATTTTATATATATACAACCATTCCCTTTCTCTTCTTATTTGTTTCATGCATTCTAATCAAAGAAAACAAAATTCAAAAGCTATAAACCAGAAAGTTAAAACAAAACCTGTTCAAATTCAAAACCTGAAACAAAGTTTCAACCTGATTCAAATTGCAATTCAAATCAAACGACAAAACTCAGATCAAAACCCGAAAGCAATTCAAAATCAAACAAACAGCCTTCAAACCAGATTCAAATTTAAAACTTGTTCTCTGCTCCAAAAATCAAAACCCGTTCAAGTCTTCAACCCAACTGAAAGTCCAAGATGAGGTCAGAGTAAATATCAACCATCAGATCAAAGATCAAAGTTTTCAAAATCAAAATGCTCAATTTCAGTTCCTCAGCTTCAACATCATTTCCCAGTTTTAAATTTTCCAGGCTCAAGTTTTTCCTGTTCTTCAATTCCAGGCTTCCTCTGTCTTTGTCCTAGTGAGCAAACTAACCCATTGATGCTTGAATCTGTTTATAGACTTAATTTACGTGAAGTGAAGAAATGAAATTGTGATGTATATACATATAAATATGTATATACATATAAATATGTATATACATATAAATATGTATATATGTGGTTGTGCATGTCTGGAAATAGACATATGTATCTCTGTTCTAAGTTTTACAGGCCTCAAACCTGTTTTAAAAAATCAAGTTCTTTTTTCTCTAATCCATGTTAGGCTTTAGGATCTAAATGAAACTTGTTTGTATCATTAAGATCCAGGTCAAAAAAATATTTTTGAGAAGAATTAGTTTGAGTTTATCTGGAAATTTAAATATATAGTGAAAAATTTCAAACACATGTTAAAATCGAATCTCATAAATTATTGATTCACCTATATCGTTGGGTTCGACTTAGAAAACCATGATTTTTAAAATAAAATTCAAGATTTTTAGTTAGTTATCGAGTGAGAAATCAAAAGATGAACGAAATAGTTAGTTTCATCAAATTCTGGCGAAGCAAGCATTAATGGTGGTCGGGATTTGGTCAAGAGAAGGCTTGATGAAGGTGAAGCTCGAGAAAAATGGTTGATGGTTTTATTAGCCCCTATGGCGGCGGCGAGGCGTAGGAATAGGGTTTTGAGAAAAGTTTCAGTCGTGGCTAGAAACTTGATTGTCGCATGGTCACTGGAGCATCGGGCTTGATCGGAGGTTGGGGGATGGAATCGTCAGGCTTCGACGGAGCTGTGTTCGGAGGCTAGTGATCTCTGGTAGTCGGAGTCGTTAGGACGAGGAGGATTTGTCAGTCAATTTTTTTTTCTAGTTTTGGTTGAGTAACCTGATCTCGATTTCGACTTTGTTTCAGGTTTTTGGGTGGTTAGAGGCTTGGGGGAGATCATCGCCGATGTGTTGATGGTCATAGTGTCAACTGGAGATGGTCGGAGTGTCCGTGCATGTGCACGAGCATCGGGTGTATCTGGGTGATCGGGGAAGAAAGGCTTTGTTCGAGTTGATCTCGGGATGGTTTCATGATTGACTCGAAGTAATGAAGCATGAGAGAAACTTGAAGTTGAGCTCGGTTTCATTTCGGGATTGACTTGGGTCAGGTTAAAAACTAGATTTAAAATTTTTAAATTTAACAAGGTCTTTCAAAAATTTAAAAGTAAATCAAGTTTAAGCCTTTTCTTGATTTATTCTTGTAGAGTAATAATTGTTTAAATTTAGTTTTGAAAATAGTTAAAGTTTTAAAATAATTATTTTAAAATTAATTAATTTCAAGTGTTTTAATTCTTTATTCTTAAGTTATTTTTAAATAAATTTAAATGGTATAATAAAGTAGTTAAAAGTTGATGATTTTAATTAGCTTAAGCATTTTGAGTTAAATTCATATGGTTAATTTTCAAAGATTATTTAAACAAGATTTAATAGATAAATGGTTTATCTTAAATAATGGTTTGGATTATCGATTAACTTAAAGGGTTTAAGTTAAATTACGCGATTATGTCAATTTGTTTCAAAGGTTATTTAAATAAGACTTAAATGATGATTTTGTAATTATTTAAGACAAATGGTTATCTTAAGATTAAAGGATCATTAATTTGAAATTTAATGATAATTACTTAATCAAAGCTTAATTAAGTATTAATTAAAGATTAATTAATCGGTCAAGAGTTGATTACTTAATTAAAGGATGATTACTTAATGAAATTAATTAAGTATAATTACTTAATGTAATTAATAAAAGATTCTTACTTAATGTAATTAAGGTATAATTACTTTGTGTAATTACATTGAAGGATAACTAATTAATTAATTAAGATTAATTAATGTAAGTAATAAAGGTAATTAATTACTTAAGGACAATTACTTAATTAAAAAGTAACTAATTAATGATTAAAGTTGATTAATCAAGTGATTAAAGGATAATTACTCAAGTTAATTAATTTGTGATTTATTAATATAAGTGATTAGAGATAATCACTTATTGTAATTAATTAAGGATAATTAATTAAATGGTAATTAATAAAGGGTTAATTAATTAATGAAATTAATTAAGGATAATTAATTAAAAAAATTAAATGATTAAAGGTTAATTGCTCAATAATCGAAGGTTAATTGATTTATTAATTGATATTGATTAATTAATAATTAAAGATTGATTAATTTATTATTAAAAGTAATTAATTTAGTAACAAATGATTAAAGGATAATTAATTAAAATGGTTTGTAATTAATTAATGTTAATTAACCAGGATCAATAGATTATTTATAGGCAATTAATCTGGTTTAAATTAATTAGGTGATTAATTGATCTTACTTATGGATGTTTGGATTATATTGAATGCTTTAAATTGTTTGATATCTCTATTGTGTGATGTTCTATTGAGCTGTGATCTGTGATTTATTTATCTGTGATGAATTTACATATTTATCTGTGAATCTGTGATTTATTTATCTGTGATGAATTTACATATTTATCTGTGAATCTGTGAATGAAGATAAGTGTTATAGGATTATACCGCTTATCGATATTGTTGTGCTTGAATGGATATTGATTGTGATATGTTATTGTTGTGCATAAAACCCCTGGGCTACACCACACACACACAAATATGGATTTCACGAGGAATTGGTTAAGTCACAGATATATGGATTTAATATTATTTTATTCAAAATGATGAAACGGTTTTAAAAGTTGAATTTTAAATCCAATTGGTTTGGAAATGGAATTGAGTTGAATATGAAGAGCTTTTGAAAAGGAAGTTTTGAAATTGAAATTTAGTTTGAATAAAATATGTCTTGTTTAAGTTTTAAAATTATTTTGGAAACTATGGTTTGAAAGGGTTCTACAAGTTATACAATATATACTAGTATGGGCCCATGCTTCGCACACGGGCTGTTTGTATTATTATATACGTTGATATTTTGTTTGAGTGCAAAACATGTAAACGGAAAGCAAGGGTATTTTTGGAATTTCAAAACGACACCAAGTAAATTAGTTCAATCAATTTTCTTTATTAGTAGTATATATATATATATATATAAATTTAAAACTATTTTTAAATAAATTGTTCTGGGAGTTTGAATTTAATTCAAATAGAACTTGTAGAGTATACGGCAGTTCGCTGATTTTCTGATTTTACTTTAAAAAGCTATAACTTGAGCATATTTAATCGGATTTTTCCAAAACGAAAGACATTTGTTTTCAAGTAATAATGGCTTTCATATAAAGAAAGAACTTCCAGTTTTGTTGGAAGGATTTCAAGTTTAAAATTGAAATTGTTTTTGAAAGCTATGAATAAATCTTTGTTAAAAATTGAGTGAACCTTGTTTCAAATTGAAGTGGATTTTAAAAGTGAATCTTTTGTTTAAAAGATTAAAAGGTCGATCTTTCGTTTAAAATATTAAAAGTGGAAATTTGTTTAAACCATTCAAAAGGAAAGGTTTTGGGCTAAAAGTTTTGACTTAACTAAGATCCTGATATATCCATATGCTTTTTAAATTAAGCACTCATTATTCAGTTTAGCCGAGAGAGGACTTTATGTCATATAACCCATTCATAATTGTGATACGACGAAATGCATAGCATTGAAGACGGTCGTGAAGACCAGGTATTTTCGAGAACGAAAGGATTACCTGTCGAATGTCTCTGCACTGAGTCGCGCTGGTATAGAGATCTCTATATGTGATGGGGAGTCCGATCGGGATTGTGAATACCCGGATTTGCAAGGGCTTCTTTGAAGTGCCTTCGGTTCCATTCAGACCCAGGATGGACTTGTATGGATGTATGTATGACGTTACGCTTTGAGATGTAAAGCTGGTTTCTATCAAATACATTTCTATTTTGTTGCGGAGAATTTATTCTCTTAGCTTAGCACCCTTCTCTGAGATGTACGAGCTCAGAGGTTATGTAGTTGATGGTTACTAGTGATATATTCGCAATTTGGTAATGTGGCATGCTAAGTGCTACTGATCATTTGTTGACCAAAGCATGGATTTTGTGAAAAGCGTAGCTTTGTGGACGAGACTTCGTCGAACCTCACAACCCGAAAATAGTCGAAATAGGAAGAATGCAGCAAGGTTATGAGGGTCGTGCCCTTTAGGTTATGTACATTTCCTTCTGGATAACAAGTGGTATCATGGTATGAAGCCCAAATATTTAAATTATGTGGTTGTTGCAATTTGTTGGTAAATCCCGAGATAAAGGTCAATAACGACCGGGGGATGGCATACTCGTGTCAGTAGTTATCTAGTTACAGAGGTAACCCGGCCTTGTGTTGGCAGAAAGCTGGTTAAGTTCTCGAGGCGTCTCTCCAGAGGCGTACCCATGTGGTGGGGAAGTTCCTCAGCCTGATCATTTGTTGGATATCCAATCAAACAATACGAGCCCTTTACGATTGCAGTTGTATAACCAGCCACCTCAGGTGGTAGCTGTAGCAGGCATAATATAATGGTACCTATGCTGGCTAAGATCAATATTATACTTTCGAAATATTTTCTGCACTATGCACTAATAATAATATAAAAAGGATTTTCGTATCAAGCATATTTCACTATCATAAGGAGAAATCTCCTTCAATTGCGCGCTTGCATTGTGTATGTGCGGAGAGGCCTTATGGTAGTTTCATTTTCCAAAAAGCATAGCGAATTTATTTCTATTTCCTTTTGTTTGTTTTTGTTCAAATAAACTGTTTTTTTTGCTCACACTAGTTACATGACTGACCTGGAGTTTATTATTCCCTTCCTAAACTCTAGGTGCCCACAATTTTCCACACAAGCAGCCTAGAGTCAGGTTTTCAAATAGTCAGCTAGTAGGCGTATATTCGATAGCCTTAAATCTTAGAATTTTGGCAAATCTTTGGAGTCTTTGGTTTGGCGATCACATTGCGTTTCATTATAGCATGATAGGATTTTGAGCTTTTGGATTGGGCTTTTGCTTTGGAGATGAAGATGCAATCTATGGAGCTGTTTTGGTAGTCCAAGCAAGTTGAAGTTATATTTCAACTATCGTGTTCGCTTGGTATATGTATATTCACTCTGATGTTGGATTAATTTTTGTAGAGATGTTGTATTCATGGAGTTGTATCAATGATATATTGTTTTTCTTCTGCTGTTGTTATACTTAATGTGTTCTAAGCTCCGACACGAATCGAATTTCAATGTTGAATCTACGACATTCGAATACGGGTAAAGTATGGATGTCGATTTTCAGACGCTGGATTTCGGGCCGTGACACTACTGCTAAACCTCTATTTTTTAATGGCAGTAACTACATATGTTGGTCATGTAGAATGAAAATTTATTTACAACAGTTGGTTTAGAGAAATATCACATAAACTTAATACAATGAACCCAAGACTAACTTTTCGTAAACCGTTGATCAAAAAGTACTTGTACAAAGTAACTCTAAGGTTGTGAATATATTATTTTGTTCACTAGATAAAAATGAATTTAATAGAGCATCTAAATCTAAGTCTACATTTGAAACTTGGAGAACCTTGCAAGTTACACATGAAGACACATGTAAGGTTAAACAAACCAAAATTTCCATGTTAACAAAACAGTTTCAGTTATTCAAAACGACTCCAAATGAGTCCATACCTGATATGTATAGTAGATTCCAAGAGATGTTACACTCACTTATTGCGTTAGGTTAAAGTTCTTCTGAGGAGGATCAAGTTAGAAAAATTCTCAATTCACATACTTCTTTATGGGATCAAAAGACTCTTGCAATCGAAGTGGTTAATGACATTTGCACTCGAAAAATTGAAGAGTTAATTGGCAATTTAATGTCTTAAAGCACAAATGCAGAGCAGGAAAGAAAGAAAAACGATAGAGAAGAAATCTATAGCTCTTAATGTAATAATGGATAATATGGATTCACACAACAACGACGATGAAGAAATGGCCTTCATGACAAGGAATTTTAGAAAATTTCTAAAATATAGGAAGATGAATAATTTCAAAAGAAATGACAACATAAATTTAGGAAGCGGAAGCGAAAATGCCATTAGATGTTATAACTGCAATGAACCTGGCCATTTAACTCAAGACTGTCCATATACTAATAAACTAAAAAATACACAAAATACTGACTCGTCCAGAAAACGAAGAAGAGCCTAAACTACAACATTAGACAATTCAAACACATCCTCAAGCGATAATGAATCAGATATAAAAATTGCTAACATGTGCTTCACAACAATGCATAATTTAGGATAAAATGGAAAACGGATCGAAAAAAATACGTTTTTAATATATCAAAAGTTTCAATTTCTTGAATGAATTTTCTTGGTTGCTTTATTGGTTGTTAGGAATATCCTATAGATTAATAATAATATTGGTTCAATATTGTGTGATTATATTTAAATTTAAATATTTTATATATTTTAATAATATAATAATAGAATATATTAAAATAGCTTTTAAAATTATTTTTCTATAAATAGAATAACTATATATACATATATAATAAAATAGGATGTAGTTAAACGAAAATCATTTTTGAAAAATTCAATATGTATGTCGACATATATCCCTAGCATATGTTCAAAATTTTATTTTTCCTCCACCTTTTCACAAACTCCTATGTTCAAAAAAGATGTCCGTTGACTAGAGAACATGTCCTTTGATTCTCCATTTATTTACTCTATCTTCATGCATTCATTTTTCACTTCCATTTTCAAATCAAAAATAACAAACTCTCTTATCTCTTCAAACTATTATTCAATGGCATCCTCAGCCAATATTAAGGCAACTATGAGGCTCTACAAAAATAAAAGAATATCTTTTTTAATGATCAAGAAGCAATGCAAGCTTATACCGAGTATATATCTTTTGGAAAATCTTTCCGGAATGATTTGCTATTTTTGAAAATTTTCCTACTTATGATCTTTTTAATATTTGTTTGCAAAATAAAATTCTTGGTTTAATCGATGCTTCTCTAAATAATCATTTGTTATCCAATATTGGTGAAAATGCTTTATGCAAATTTAAAAGGAAAGTTTTATGATGGAAGAGAAGGAGAAGTTTTGGAGTAGTGTCAAGGGAACCCAATTGTTTTAAATTATGAACTTTTGGGTCACATTCTTGGATGAAAATCTAGTGGAATGGACCTTTCAACTTTTCAATTTGACTTTCAAAACCGTGAAATAATCCATGAAAATTTTGAAAGTGGTGATGATTTTGAATTTAAAAACAAAAACTTGTGTCCAAAAGCAAAAAATTTAAGCCTTCTTTTGCAAAAAAGTATCGCTCGTAGAACGGATAATTATAATGACCCGACAACAAAAATTTAAAAAGCTCTTTTCGCCATTTATGGTCAGTAAGACATAAATTGGTCTCAAGTCATTTTGGATAAAAAATTTCCTAATTTTTTTTCTAAATATGAAAACACGCTATTTTATGGTGTGAGCCTTACTCGTATTTTTAATTATTTTGGTGTTGACCTTAAAGGAGAGGAAACAATTCCTCGAAAAATATTAGATAGGGCCAACATTTCACTTATGCACATTTCACCCTTTTTCGAGCCTTATGAAATGCTTGTGAAAAAGGAACAAAGGTTGGCTTGGTAAGAGAAGCAAGAAATAAGAGAAGAGGAGGAAGAGGAAGGAGAAGAAATAGAAGTCAAGAAGGAAGAACAAGAAGAGGAGGATACTTCCTTAGGAAGCATTAATATGTCATCTAGTCCAACCAACAAAGATCTTCTCAAAAATCAAGAGAAGATCATTCACAATCAAAGAAAGCTTATCAAATCATTCTCAAAGAGATTGACCTCAATTTCCAATAAAATGGATAATTTTTTTGGAAAGATCGTCCCCAAGCTTGGTGGTTCTTCTTCAACTTCATCCACATCTTTCGAGTTGTTTGTTTAAGCTATCTTTGTTTTTGGATTTTCTAGTTTTAAGTTTATGTTGAAACTCATGTATCTTTCTTTCCTTATTATCAATATACATTCTAATTATTGTTGTTATACATTGTCATTTATCTATGGAAAGTCATACAAATATATAGTATAGGCTAAAACAATAGAATTGTAAATAAAGTAGTTTTGAAAAATATATTGCATATGTCGACATATAATGGCCAGTTTTCAAAAAAAATTAAAATTTAAAAATAATAATTACCAAACACCAATTCATTTCATTTCCAATGACTTCTTAACTCTATATATACTTATTCACTCCAGAAAATCATTATTTTCAGTCTCTATCTTCAGCCTTTTTCATATATAAACTTATCTCTTTATTAACGGCTTCCCCACATTAAAAACTTTGCGAAAACCTTAAATAAACTCTTGGATCACTCAAGAATATTCTTTTTTAATCCTAAGAAACTAGAAGCGCTTAGAATTGAGTCAAATGTGGATGATCAAGGAGCAAGCAAGACATTTCGATGCGATTCGATGGATGATTTCTACTCTGAACAAAGAAGAACCAACCGCCAATTGAGAGTGTACCATCATGATAGATAATGAATATTGGGATGCTATCAAAGCGGATCCAATCTTTGGTGTTGATGGATGGATTGAAGTTCCTTGAAGTGTCTAGTTTAAACAGGTTTGATTGTATATGAATAAGAGTACTTGATTTTGTTTGGATTTGATTGGTTCAATTTGTGTGGATTTGTTTAAATGGCTTGTAACATTAACTTTGTTGGATTGGATGAATATTTAAATTGATTATGATTAATTCATGATTATATAATTTTCATATCACTTATTGTTTATATACAATCATTCTCATCATATATATAAATAAATAAATAAATAAGTATATCAATTAGTATTTTATTTAGGGGGTTGGATTTAGAATATATTAAGAGTTAGTGTTAGAATTATAGTTTTAGGTGGTTATTTTTGTTGATGTCAAATGGGGAGAAATATATAAAATCTAGACATAGATTAAAGGGGAGTTTTGTAACCCGGGAGAGTTATATTATAGTTTATATATAAGTTGTCATCACCAAAAAAGGGGGAGATTGTTAGTGCCTTGGGTATTGGTTTTAATGATAACAACTATAGACATTATATAAAATATAAATACTAATATTTAATCAAGTTATGTATAGTATATAGTATAGGATATTAGACATGTTTTGATTAAGAAGACCATACAATATAAAACGTAGATTAAAGATGCTGATATAAAGTTACAAGAGTTGGAGAATGAAGATTCATGAGTATTAAAGAGTTTAAGATTTCAAGATATTCCAGATAAGTTATAGAGTCATAGAATTATGTTAAAACCTTGATAGCACTTTCCTAATCTCTCTCTCCTACTTTAATTTTGTTTTACATATTTCTCAAGTAACCTGGTTTTCAAATAATCTTTATAAACATATATTCAAAATATTTCTCAAAATTGTTTCTTAACCTTTTATCTTTACAAATGACATTATATTAAGTTTTTAAGTATTTTTTAATTTATTACATCTTTCTGGTATTTTAGTTTATATCTTTCTTATGTTTATTTTTGATATTTATATTTTGTTTTAGATATTTACTTATAATTTATAACTATAATGATTTTATATATATTATTTACATTATATAGAATACTCTTATTAAATCTCTCAAAATTATTATATAAAGTTTTATTAAGTTATATTTTGATTAAAATGTGTATAACTATTTTTAAATAATTCTACAAAGTATCAAATTATTTTATAAGGCAACGAATTTTCAAAACAATATTTATAAATTGTTTTTCAACTTTGTGAAGGATATGTCGACATATACAATTCCTATATGTCGACATAATGGCCGTAATTTTAGAAATTAAAATTTCAATGGAAGTTTCTTTTCGTTCTATCTCTTCGCGAATGGACATGATCATTGTTTCCCTATATATACCAGACCTCCGAACGAATTTCAATCATCATTTTCTTATTCATCTCTCCTCCTTCCACTCTCTCATTTTCTAAGTCAAAAAATTCCAAGACTCTGCCAAAATTCAACTAGAATCAAATTCAATTATTACTAGTTTGATTCTCCTTCATCTACACTCTGATTTCTCTCATCTCTCTTACTCAAACCACGATCAAAGTGCTATTCAAGAGTTATAGGATCAATTGTAATCCAAAATTGAAGATCCGAGTCTGTAAAACTCTGTCAACTCATACTACTATACTTGTGGGTGTGATTGTTGCCCGAAAAATCAATTGGGTGTTCTTAGCAACCCTTAAATTCAATGGGTGTGCTTGTAGCCCAGAAATCAAGTGACTGTACCTAGAGGTCGTGATTTTAAAAGGTGTTTCTCATAGCCTTGAAATCGAGATTGTATTTGCATTTACTAGTTAAAAGGAAATCCGTACAAGGAATTATGTGGGACTGGATGTAGGGTAACTCCGAACCTGTATAAAATCCTGGTGTGTTCTTTCCTTTTTTAGCTTTACTGCATTTACTTTTATCTGCACTTTGATTCTATGATTTTTTCTGTGATTGGTAATTACATATTCCAGGTAGAATCTTAAAGAATCTGAAAAATATTCATATAATCCGTTAAATGCTATTCATTTCCCCCTCTAGTGTTAATTTATCCTTTAGATCCTTATTCTGCTGACTTACAAGTGGCAATTGGGAGGACCATCCATGCTTGGTTAAGTTTTCTTATAATAAGAATTATCAAGTTAGCATCGGCATAGCTCCTGTGAAGCTTTATATGGTAGATCAGGTCGATCGTCATCTTGTTAGTTAGAGACTAGAGAAAACTTTGTAATGGGTCCAGATTATATTAGAGAAGCAACAGAGAAGATTGAGCTGGATGAAGAATGAAGGAGACCCAGGATCGACAAAAATCATATGTCGGTCGTAGAAGGAATCATATAGAGTGTGTAGTTGGAGATCTAATGCATGTGAAGATTTCTTCACTGAATGGAGTTATGAGATTCACTAAGTAGGGGAAGTTAGCACCTCGCTATGTAGGTCTGCACCCAATTACTAAACGTGTTGGGAGAGTGGCATTGCGCCGGATTACTTCTCCGGGATTCATAACGTCTTTTATGTATCTCTAATAAGGAAGTGCTTAAGATATACAGTGATTGTTGTCAAGCCTAAAGACATTAAGGAGCCCAAGTTATCCCCTAATCTGATATACGTGCAACATCCAATTTGGATAGTTGACTTTGAAATCCAATAGCTCAAGAGAAAGAGAGTTCCATTGGTGAAAGTACAGTGGTCCGACGATCCATTGGATTACATTTGAAAGACACATGAGATCATGGAACGATCTTATCCCAAGTTATTCTCATATGCGCATGAGTCAGATATGTAATTAGTTCCTTGTCTATTATTAATTGGTGGTGTAAAGAGCGAGAATTTATCTAGCTAGTTATAGATTTTCCCTAATAAGGAATTTCGAGGATGCAATTTCCTTGGGGGAGGGGGGGTCAGTAACAACCCATTGTCAAGTAATAATAAATTAATAATTAGAAAATACTAATAAACAAATAAAATGTGATTAGAGTTAATTAATATGAATTTTGAAAATGGTTTGAAAATTAGATAAGAAATATTTTATTTAAATGATAAGAATCAGATATGAAAAGAATAATGATTTAACAATTTATTTAATAATTTTGTGATATTTAAATATAAATTAATTATTTGGAATGTAATGTTAAATTGAATTCTATAAGATGGAAAAATATTTTGGTAAAAGAAAGTATTATATTGATGAAGTTTGTGATTAATGAGTAATTGAATTTAAGTATAATGAATGATTAAATAAATAAATTATAGAAAATAATTTTTGTATAAATGGATAACGATATACTTTATTAATAAGAAATTAGTGGAGACTAATTGTTTTGAAAAAGGGGTGGTAATATAAGTTGTTTTAAGATTCAAAGAAAAGAAAAGAAGAAAGAAAGAATTGAAGAAGAAAATGTATTAAATGCCAACATCACCAAGCCCAAACCCAAACCCTTCATAATTTCTCTAATCCAACTCCATAAATTTCATTCTCTAGATGTTTCTCCCTCAAATATAAATACAACCTAAACATAGAAATACTTTACTTTAGAAAATTAGAAATTTACCCAAACCGTACCTCTCTAAATAAATCAAATAAATCTCTACATTAAACAGTAAGCAAGAATTCAAGTTTTTTTTATCTAAATCAAGCAAGGGAACTTACAGTAGGTGATAGAACCGGTGCAAGGAGAGAAGTAGGAAGAAAATGAATAGCAATTGAGTTGCTCCAATCCAAGGTGAGTACTTTAACTCACAACTATGCCCTTTTTGATGGTGTACTAAAGTCTGAAATGATGTATATCTCTGTATAATCACTTATGCACATTCCTATAGCATTACCCTGCTTCTACCATATGGTTTTGATTGTGTTTGGAATTAATATTGGTTGTTTGGATATGGGTTAATCGTAGAATGAATATGCAAGGTTGTATGCACTTGAACTTGGAAGAAGATGGCGGGAAAGGGGAGAAGATGGTCTGAAAGCGTGGAAATAGGCGTGCATAAATCATGTCACCTGTTGCTTGGTCGGTCGACTACCGACCGGTGGTTGCGACCGGTCGACACATATTAAAATAATAGTAATAAATAAAAATAAAAATACATATAATATAAACATACTAATATACTGTATGTATTATACTTATACATAGAAATGAAAATTATTTAAAACATTTAAGGAGTAAACAATGTGAATTTAATAATATTATTTCAATAGGAAAATTATAAAAGTGAGTATATTCTTATTTATAAAATTATTATATAATCTTATAATAGTGCGGATCATAAAACTTGTATTGTGGTATTATAAATGAACTAGTGCGTGGCCCGTGCTACGCACACGGGTAGATAAGTAAGAATAGATGACGTAGTTTTTGAGTTATTTGTTATTGCTTGCAGGTCTATATTTTATGTGACATACTGTTTGGAATTTGATACTCGCGTTGTATTTACTCATAAAATTATGAATGTCAATATTTTGCATTTAGAGGTCCACTATCTATCCATAAGCTACAAGTGACCGCTAGATATAGTTTTAGGAGCTATTTTTGATAACTACTGGAACACAGATTTAAGTAAAGATAAAACTGTATATAATTTATTTACAACATAACTTAGTTGAAAGATCACAGTAAATTGAGTAAGTGTATCTGAGTGGATAGGTTTGAGAATAATAACATTTTTCATACCTAAAGAAGTAGGTACTTATTGTCATAAACTACGTACCGATATTAATTTTTGTTTACAAATTTTCACATTAAATTTACCACGTAAAAATTATTCCAATAATTTAAATTACTAAAAAGCTTTCTAACATAATGGTTTCAGTCTTAACAAAGTATACATATATTCCATAGTTCCAAATTGTGAAAGAGGTTTTATTTTATCATTAGTATATACCAATAAATTTTAGGATGTGATAGGTTTAGATAGCCATTCATTTTTTAAGACTTTGTGTGCACATATTGCCAGTGTATTACTTTCAAAAACTCACAGAGATGATACTATATTGGGTTTACAAATTTTTTTGCCATCTCCATCATATCCCTTATGAAAAAGGGACAAAAATATCATATATGGAAGAATTTCTTATTAACAAAACCAATTTTTGTCATAATTATGTGTCTGTGAACCTGATATAAATTTTAAAAAAAAAATCTTAAAGTTAAAATGAAGTGGGTAAATTTAACAATCGCTAAATACCTACTAAGTGGAGCAATATTTTAACAGCATTTTGGAGCAATCAAAAGTCAAAACCAACAATTTTAACAGTATATTGGAGCACATATGAGACAAAACGTTATCAAAATATGAATTTTTTTACGTAACAGTTCATTTCAATCGAAAAAATCTACTAAAAACCTAAACCCTTCAGTAATGTCATCATATTTTACCATGTCCATTTTCATTTCAAAAAACTCTATTTGTAAATACTCAATATTATCTCCATCAGGAAATTGAGACATAAAATCTTTAGAAACTGGACTGTTTAATCATATTCAGATATGCAATTTAGTTCATTCTAGATTTCATATAAGCTTTACGTTCTCTTAATTCCAATTCATGTTGCCTTTCTAATGGTTGTTACATGCCCAGTTTGCTATTTACATAGTGACTTTGTATGTACAGTTATTTATGTGGACTAATTAATATAGTTTATAGCAGTAAGATCAATTATATATTTTATTTACACACCAATTTTTTTTACAACTAACGAAGTTAATTTTTTAAAGGGAAAAAACTTAAAATCCCCATCCACATATACCATCCTAGATCATTGGTCGCGTCGCGAATAATTCTCAAAACTTCTAACGTGTTTTTTGATATCTGTATAGATATATCTAAAAAGAATCTCATTCCCACTTCCTAACATAATCATTCTTTTTCGATAAAAAAAATAAAGAGGAAAATAATAAAGAAAAAGTTTCTTACCTTTTTACCTTTGATGAAGTAGTCGAGTAGGAAATCACAACCCACATAGATTCATCTTCTACTGAACATGCCCAACAAAAGCAAAGTTTCCCTTATCTTTCCTTGAAATTAGACTCTTCAGACTTGGAAAAGGATATATTAGCCGGGTCGGCAGCAAATTTGCAGCAACGTTAATACGGAGCATGGTGGAACGTGGTAGAGTATAGATGATGGACGAAAAAAGATATTTTTAATAAAAACAAATTAAATATAAATAAAAACAAAAACAAAATGTGTAGATTACCTGTAATGGAGATGACCAAATAAAAGAATAAAAGTGTCTTCATAGATTAAGAATTGATATAGTAGATTATTACAAATATACAGTACGACATAAATAAGTGTTTAAGTGTTAGAGCCTGTGTTTGTATATGTTTGCGTGTGGGTGGAGATTGGTGTATTTGCAGCTTTGGGTTGTAAGGAAGGTGGTCTTTTGCATGTGCAGTGTTTGACTGAGAGTATACGGGTGTTAGTCCGTAAGTGTGTGTTCAATTTTTTAGGTGTGCACCATTGAGAGTATATGATACCTTTGTTGCATGTATGTGTATCTAAAATAGGATCTACTTTAGTTGACATGCATCATGAAGCATTCAGCAGGTTGCACAAACATTGAGTAGGTAAATCTGCATATTATAACAGGGACTTGTTTTTGTGATTGCCGAAGCGCGAAATTTTTTGTTGCAAAAGAATATATTAGTCAGGCTTGTAGCAAATATATAGTATAATATGTGACCGTATAAAAGAATAAAAGTGTCTTCATAGATTAAGAATTGATATAGTAGATTGTTACATATACAATATGACATAAATAAGTGTTAAGTGTTAAAGCCTGTGTTTGTATGTGTTTGCGTGTGGGTGGAGCTTGGTGTATTTGCAGCTTTGGGCAGTAAGGAAGGTTATGTGGTCGAAGCTTATACACACACATTCTCAAAGAAAATAAATTCAGGGGACCTGATGCTTTTTTTGAAACCACGTATAACCCAAAACTAAGTGAAAATTGAATCATATGTGGTCAAAAACTCATGTACGCAGAAGTTACATATAATAAACTGTATATGGACGAAAGCAAAATAGTTGACAGATCAATAGGTGCGAAAACATTACACTCTCAAGTATCTGATAAAACTGCATATATATGTTAAAACCCAATGTACAAAACATATATGCACACATTGCACGACACAATATAAATGGATTTATGTATGAAGATTTATGTATAAAATATCCTGAACACATTATTCTGTTGCGCACGTAGAGAGAATGGTCGTACATGTAATTACTGCATCTATCATAAACATGGAATAAAGAACCAAACAATTACATTGAACTGTTGATCACGTCCATAAAAGCTATTATAATAACTTAATGGGTCGTACTAACAACTAATGTCAAAGAGTAAATATTTTTTGTACAGTCTTCCATTATTTCAGGACATATTCCACAATATTTCTGCTGTAGACACTATAAAACCAAAAGAGAGGATTATTAGAAGCCAAACCAACAGCATGTGAACTCCAGAGAAAATAAAAGGGGAAATAATGTAATATTAAGAGCATATCTAAGTAAAAAAACTACAGAGAGAAAAGCTATTTTTTCAAAACAACATAGAACAACAATATTAATTCAAAGTTACAACCACCGAAGTCATACATGTTCCATCCAAAGAGGCTACCGTTATCCTCATCTGTGTATGAAATTATAACAATTAATGTTCTCACAATATTCAATCAGTCTAAATATTAGTATATTGCCTGTTCCAATTTTTTTTTTTTGAAAAACAACGTATTGTTGGGTATTCCATTCCTTCTAGAAGTCCGATAACTCATGATAGATTCTATTTTGGCGAAATGCTACAGTTTGAATTTCCATTTTCATCCTTTGACTATTTCCAACTCCCATTTGATAGTTACTTAATGGACTTGTTGAATGCTGCATTGCTTCGAAGGTTTTTTGGGATGTGGTGCGAATGATATATTATGGTCGGCTGGTTCCATTCCTTTAAGCTGAAAAAGAAAGAATCGCATATATATGTTCTATCTAATTACATAAATATGGGGTAAAAGTTAATGGCGCGAAATGCTTCAACCGTTTCTTTGGTTTGCTTTTGCAATTTGAAATTCCATGGGTGAAAGCTGCATGCAAGTTGCACTTCAGTAATTCAATTAGGTGTAGTTTCGATATGATGCATAACTAACAAAATGTACAAATCAAACAAATATATCACAACCAACTTTAACTTCTTGATTCAGATATTGAACTGGAAAAGATGATGTCAAGCTCTAACATTACTAATAGAGGCAAACTAAACTAAACCAAACTAAAATGCAAATGATATAACAAAGGAAACTATAGTTATTATTACAACATACTAAAACATAAAAACTAAACTTAAACTAAACTAATAAGGACCCCTAGTAATCCTCTGCAAGACAACAGTCCTAGTCCTCCTAATGTCCCTACAGCACCTATCAGCCTGCCCACCAACCTCCTCCACATTTGCCATAAATCCAACATTTTACTCATTCATCCACAGCAATCCCAACCCCTTCCTCCTCGTCCTCCTCTATTGCAAACTCCGCAGTTTGCAATAAAGCCCCTATCCTTACCTCCAACCTCTCAATCAGCACCCTCACACTTTCCAGGTCCTTTATCGCAATAAACGTTCCAGCCTGCATGGACGTCGCCGCCTCCCTCTGACTTTTCAGGGTGTTTTCATACTTTTTCCAAAGATTGTCGAACCACTTGCCCATAGACCCGAGAGGCACAGAAGTGGCTGCTGAGAAAGCGACTGTGACTGCAGGAGCTGCCACTGCTGCTGCTACCACTGAGCATATTAAAGCCACTGCGAAGGCCGACGCAAATATGATGCTCGAGATCCTTCTCCATGCTTTCAGTTTCCTCAGACGTTTGTCGAGCTTGAGCTTCCGGAGATTGAGCTTCTCAATCATCAGCTGCTGTTGGCCGTAGACTGAGTTGAATGTTTCAAAGAACCCTTTGTCGAATGGGTTGCATGTCTCTTTGAATTGCTTTAGCTCTTCCAGCGTTCTTTCATACTTTTTCTGTTCAGTGTAAATGTGTGTATACATATCATGTTAAGTTTGTTTCATTTCATGCACTAAAAAATAGAAAAGAAAAATAATACATCCTATGATTGTATATAGTTAGATATTTTGGGTTTGATTTCTTGACGATACAGATCAAAATTGGGCTTTAAAAAAGTGATCATATATGACAGACATAAATTTAAAAGATAATTACTAATCAGGTAAAGAATAAAGCAAAAGGATAACAAAATTTTCAACTATTTTATTGACCTTACATTTGATTGAGTGATCTTAGGTATCACATGATATCAAATTAGTAATGTATGTCAATTTGAATTCTGAAAATAAAGTTAACAAAAAAAATAAATGCTTGTGTAATAATTGAAAAAAAAATTTGGTACAGGCACACAGAGAATTATTACTTTTTTTTAACTGAAAATTTAAATTTAGTTGAATTGAATTCGAATTATGTTATATCACATGATATATTGATTTCAAATAAATATTGCTTGTATAACTAAATATCTCTTAACATAATAATATCCAAGTCGGAAAGAGAAATAAATTACTTATATCAAGAAATACAAACATAATAGCAAGACTTTTATGGAATAATTGAAAATTTTGGTTTTGAATTCTCCTGATATTAGTTATAATTTTCTGCACGTTCAAATGGAAAACTGTGATCCTCGTTTCTAATTATTAATATCAATTAACTGCACTTTCAAAAAGATTATGTGCCACCTATGAATTAATGTTGCTATCATAAAACACATTATCATATACCAATAATGTGGAAAAGCATTGAACAAATTAAAGTAGTTGTACACGGAAACTAATTAAGTTTAATTAGTCCCACATCACCTAAAACATCTTAATTGTTAGTGTATATAAGCTAAGAGAGAAGATAGTAGATTGTCTTGTTATGTAGAACTTGTAAAATTGTGATATGATGAGTGGGAAGGATGGATGAAGTCAAGTTGATTGCATTGTAGTTGAAAAATGGTATTTGTGTTTTTCAATCTTTATTGATGTAAAAGGCATTTTTGGAATTTCAAAAAGACATGGTTGAAACTAATGGATTGAATTCTCATTATTAATAGTATAGATGTGTCTATTTGAATAAATAATATCAGATTAACCATGCACACCTACAGAATTAAGGCATACAACACAACCATTTTTGTCATGGCACAGCTTTGGACTAATATGCACATGTCCCTAACTATAAAGAATTGAAATCCTGAATCCTTTTTTGGACCTTTTGTGCCATGACATCAGTAACTCTTTATTGGTGATTAATATTCATTTAATATTTGATACGTAGAAAAATTCGTAATTAAAACCAGACTTTTAGTATCATACGACATTCATTTATTTTATTTCACATAAAAGAATTAGTAACACCCATTCACAATTAGATTTCAGTTATGCATCATTAATTCTAACGAATAAACTACATTTGCATGTAAATTAACGCACAATTCTAGCTTTTGAGCGCATTTATTGTATGTGTATTCCTTGCATTATAAATTAGACACATTATTAATTATAACAGTAACACCCCAATAAGCTACATTATTAGTTAGAACAAATGTATTCCCTGCATTATAAATTAGTGTCCATTTTTGTATCAGTAGATAGTTAAGATTATACCTATTTATTATCCAATGGAGCAGAAAAAGAAAAACAGTGCATCAGATAATGATGCTTTTGCAAGGTCTCAGCAAACTATATATATATGCATTACCTGTTAGCCCTGGCAGACCTAACTACGTAGATTAAGGAATTATTTAAGAACCGTTGTTTGTTGGGGTTCCATATATATGTTAACAGGCTGTTATTTTTCGATAAATATGCAAGAAGATGTATGAAAACAAAATTAGTCGGCAACAAACAAATCACACAAACCGTTTTAATCATCTTCTATAATTTACTGCAGAAGACTTTTCCCTATATAGGTATATTTATAATTACATCCTTTAGACAATGTAGGCATACTGGTTCAGTTTCCAGTTAACTTGCTACTTTTTTAAACACAAAAAGCTCGATACCAAGAAATAACACAAGTACATTTTTCCTTCCTTGCACCATAATCAATTTCTTATTTAATCAATTTGATTTTAGCATCTTTGTACCTATTAAAAATTTGAATACCAGCCGATTCAAATTGTAAATACATTTTCATCTCTCTATCTATTTCAAACAATATATATTTAATTCTTGTAGTTTATACTTGAAAGTTTGGTCAACTTCAAAGCTAATGAAATATAGCTTATACCAATTTTCATTTCTCCTTTCCAATTAAATAACAGATAATTTGAATAAAGAGATAATCATGAATCTGTGACAGTTAATCATTTAGGCAGCTAAATGATAATTTTACCAACCAAATCGTCTCTATTAAAATATGAGAAACCGTTAATCTAGATTTATTTCCCAAGTTGATTTTGTTTATTGGAATGTCGAATCCACTGTTGCCTAATAAATACAGGTGACAATATGTATTATTCATATAGAAAAGGTTTCCATAGCAAAAGAAAAGGGTAAAAAACAACATTATGGAGTCTTTTCTTTGCCCAAGAGGATTTGGCATATAAAGAGGAATATACTTTAGTATAGTGTTATAGTGTGGTCTGACTGCGAGCATTAATTTGATAGCTCAACGAACACACTAATTTTTGATGCAAATATAAATACCTAAGCTAATAAAAGTTTAGTTTCCTAAGAAACGTTTATTCTTACATTTTAAACAATTGACAAAGATAATGATTCCCATAAAAATGAATTGATTTTTAACTGCAGCTCCATATTGATTTTTAATTGAATGAAAAATTGCACCTTTACTTTTGAATGAGAATGAAGTTGCAAACGATCACATAGTATAAACACAGAATACTTACATCATCATTGTTATTCATAGCTAAAATTTACAAATTAGTTATGAACATGGATAAATTCATAGGTAGACATAATTGTCTTATAGGGTATATGCAAATTATGTATCATTTTGTCTACAGTATTCTTTGAAGAAAAGGCATAAACATTAAGACTGTAAGTTTGTAACTCAAAAATGAGGAAAAGACTATCATTTGTAGGTGAGGGAAATCCCATGTTCTAACTGGTAACAAAAGTAAAGAATCTTACAGCCTAAAAAAGGACAAATTTTATCATTATTAAACTTTGTTAATGTGTTTTGGTGACAAAAGGTTAGTAATTGCGACCAAAAAAAGCATTGAATATAACAGCAAGTACACTGCCAAAACTGAATTAAGACAACTGAATTAAGATGAAATGCAGACAAAATTTCATATAGAGAAATCAGAAAATAAGTTAATTTTCAACAAATTGAAGGATTAAGGAAGTTATGATTCTCCACAAATGATATGAACTAAGCAACTGCAGATTACTCTTCCATAATAAACAGTAAATTTGCAAAACAAAGCCCAAACTAACGTATACATTTAACTGAAGGATTAAAATCCGATTACCTATTCAATAAGAAGATGGATGCTTATGAAGATGAAGGTGGAAGTTGCAGATCACAAAGAATAAATAACCGAAATCGAATTTGATAACTGCAATTGAGTTGGGGTAGAACATGGAATTGATAGCAACTGCCATTCTATGGAAAAACCGAATCAAAACTGCAATCTGACGTTAACAGCCATATTTAGTTTTCATTGCGTCACTCAAAACTGAATCTAAAATGTAATAGCTGTTTGTTTAAATCAAGATTGTTAGGTTAACAAATTAATTACAGGAAAGCCTTTTATTTGAAATAGATAAAAGGGATGTAGCACAATTTCAGAGTAACAAATAAATGGATAAAGTGTTATTGTAAATCCTACCAACTATGTGTTCAAATATATAAAACTACGTAATTCGAGCAATAAAAATAAACAAATAACTGACCTAATTGTAGTAATTCCCCAATTTGACTGACCTAATTGTAGTAATTCCCCAATTCGATTTCGTTGATTTCATCAGCAATATGACATGTCTCATGTTGATCCTCAACTCGACTTCGCGATTTCACCATCAGTATAACATCTGCAATGTTGATTATTTTTGGGGTAAGATTAGTCGACAGAAAAAGAAAGAAAGAAGGAGTAGGGTTTGTAGAGCATGGATAAAGAAGGGAGGAGGAGGAAAACGAATATGGTTTTGGAATTGTGAGTAACGGTTTTAGGAAAAACGTGTCGACTGGAATTCGAAGCAGTGGATTTAGGAGAAAAACATCGGCTACCAACTGATAATGTTATGCTTCCGAAAATACCCTAAGTGAAAGAGGACACGTGTCTTCATATAAGCGATCTGGTTTTTCTTTTCCTATATAAGTAATAGATTCTATGTTGTTTGAATATATTTATTTAAGTGTCATTCTATATATAATATAATAATATCATACGTTATTAATGAAATATTACTATATTTCCATATATAGTAAACTTAGTCGTATAAACCTACCTGGATTATTATTTATGTATTTTCATTTCTGTGTGATGAGAAATTTGGAAAAACGTTTTAGTGATACCCTCAGGTATGGGACTGTCGGTAATACTTTTCCTGTTATTCATCTGAGTCGTTGCATACAAATACTTAGTGTGAATTGAGTGGAGTTTACGAGCGTTGAATAAACATTCAATTAACACGCGATGGTATGAGATGTCACAATGATATTATTTTGGTTATTCACTGCAAGTAAACATCACTCATGTGGTGATGTGTGTGTGTGTGTGTGTATCTATATATATATATATATTGTTTGATATGGTACTCACTGTGGTGAGTAAGGATGGTTATAACCGTGTGTCGAAATGTGTTTAGAACTATGTGCCAATATATATACATAGTGTTGTGTGTCAGCCATAGTTTATAAATACGATGTGTTTGTCTACCGCTGCCCAACTTCCTTTATGGTATGGAAATTGAACCAGATTGGCTGGAATTTATCCTTGTAACTTGATTGCAATGGTCATGCCCCAGATCTGTGACACCTTACTCTTATAGTCGTGTGTCGGAAGTGTATAGAGCCATGTGTCGGTAACATATCACCCCTTATGTCACCTAAGCCATCATTCTATTACCATTTAGAGGGCATGTGTAGGGTCATGACCAAGTCCTCACATAGTCGAGCACATTGATGGATATGAGTCATGATGACCGTCGAGGTAACTAAGACTGCAAGATCCGTGTCAAATAGACCGAGTCTCGTGGAGTAAGTGTGTGCTGTCAGTCCCTCATATGGTTCCTGTGTGTGTGATTGACGGACATATACTATTTATATTCCTACGATGATGAGTGTGATTATGCTAGAGATTATGTGTCTAAATTGTAGTCAGTCCCTGTATTATCCATACTCCTCTTGTTAGCATGATAAATCCTATAGTATGGAAATATGGTCCGTTAATCTTTGTATTATCCGTACTCCTCTTGCTAGCATGATATTTTCTATAGTATGGAAATATGGTTTATTGATATGTATATGTGGGGTATTTTTGTCACCTACGTATATTACACTAAATTATATTATAGTTATCATATCACACTTAAATTTGATTCAAACATAGTCTGACCCATGTGCTTTATGCTCAAGTCAGCCTGAGACATTGCAGGAACATGTACTATGTAGATAGCAGAATTCACCTTGGCATTTTGGGGAGGCTAGTAGTAATTATAGGATGATACATTCCCTTACATTTGTGTAGCCTCATCGATGTACTAGTAGCTGTATGCAATGATGTATTGTATAGTGGGCTAGAGATGATCATTTTGTGGCTCTGGACTTTGTATTATGTTATGTGTTATATTTTATCCGCTGCGTTATGACACTAAGTACTCTGATAGTACTCTATGATTACGTATTGTTCTGTCCTAGTAGCACACGTTTTCATTGCTTTATACAGAGATCGTGTACACCTTTGATAAGTATTTTATGATATAAGAGATGTACCGATGTTGGTCTAAGGGAATATTTATGTGTGTACGCCATTTAACCTTATTCTCTGTATTATCTGACAGTATTACTTCATAATACTCTTAGGTAGTGTAGGAATAAAGGTGGGAATGTTTATGGTCCAACCTCTTCTAACCATTAATTGTTTCGTTCTTTGATGGATCCACTGCTAATCCATTCATGAAACAACATGCCTAAGAAAGTTCACTTACTGTTTCCAACAATGGCGCTTTGAAAACGTCGCCTTCAACTTGTGTTGTCTCAACATCTCCAACACTAATCTCAGGTGGAGTTCATGGTCTCTTTCATCCTTAGAGTATACCAAAATATCATCGATGAAGACCAACACAAATCTATCCAACTAATCATGAAAGATTCAGATCATAAAATCAACGAAGAACGCATCGGCATTGGTTAGTCCAAACGACATCACTAACCATTCATATGAACCGTTCCTTATTTGGAACGTAGTTGATGGAACATTATCTTTTGCTACTCTCACTTGGTGGAAATATATTGCCAAATCTAACTATAAGAACACTGAACTCTACTCGATTGATCTAAAAAGTCATCTAGTATGGGCAAAGGATAGCGATTCTTCATCGTTAGCTCATTCAGCTTTCTATAGTCAATACACATCCATGAAGACCCATCTAACTTCTTTATGAATACCTTAGATGCTCCCCATGGAAAACTACTCGGTTTGATGAAACTTTTATCCACAAGTTCCACTAGATGGTTCACTAACTGGTTGCGCCCTCGACATCAAGTCTATCCGAAATTCGATTTCCCTTCTCGACAGTGATCCTGTTACAAGTTCAAAAATATCCGCAAGTTCATGGACTAGACATACTCTACCGATCTCATCTTCTTGATCTTCCATAGCACATAGCATAAAGTCTAACTTCTCCTTTTTTACGTCCAACGCTACATAATTATTTCTCCTCCCTTTGAATATTGTACGGTGATAATCCTATCCATACAATAAATCATGGCGTCGTTATGCACCAACCAGTCCATACTCAAAATCACTATGTACCCTATGAAATCAAACACATATGGGTTACAAACAAATAAACATCCATAGAAATAAAATCTAGGTCAGTGCATCTTAATCTGAGAGTGGCATACCCATCGATCAGATTAACCCCATGCAAGGACGTAATCAAATAGGTTGTGTCTAATTCTATCTTATCAACCAAATATCTTAAAATGAAAGAGTGATTAGCACCAGTATTAAATATAACTCTAACTATCAAAATCATACCTCCAAACACACCCTTCCTTTCTCCTCGGTAGTCGGACCAAACAAAGGTCCTTCCTTAGCCTGCTTAGCAACTGGACAATTACTCTTCTTATGGCCTAGCATATTACAGATATAACACTTGGTCTTGTCCTTGTTCTCTGGATGGGTAAACTATGTACAGTAGTGCCCCTTTTGGCTATAGTTAAAACAAGTAAAATTAGCAATATTCGACTTCTGAGTCTTTCCTCTTGAAGTCTTTCCTCCCTTCTGATTCTTCCCCTCTTCTATACAAATTGAAACTTTTCTTTTGCCCATCGTTAGGTCCAACATCAACCTTCTTCTCTTCTTTGAACAAGCTATCATACCTCCTTACCATCTCCACTACCATATAAAATGGAGCTAATAGATGAGCCATCACCTTATGATTCAGCCCCTTCCTTAGACCTCCTATGAACTTCTCATTCTTCTTCAGTGGAGTATTGATATGCTCCCTTCCATACTTTGACAATGCATTAAAGCACTGAATGTACTACGCCAAATTCATCTCTCCTTGCTTCAAGTAAAGGAACTCCCTATACAAAGCACTTTTCTGAGATTCGTGGATAAACTGAGCCTTAAACCGCTCCCAGGTTATCTCCTCCTCAGGGACTTCAGCAATCGCTGCATCCCACAACTCCAATTCATCTTCCTAGAGCCGATGAGAAGTCAACATCCTCTTTTGAGCATCACTCACTACAAGAAAATGTTATATTAATAGCAAGTGGGTATTGCATGAGAGATTGATTTGCTATAGTTAACTAGTTAGTGGTTATATGGGGCAGAAGATAACTTGTCTTTTAACACCATCGTTATTAAATTAACGCAATTATTAATAACGATAGAGAAATTTTTGTGGTGCAATTTTATTTCGCTCTATCTTTTTTCTATGCCGCCCAAATCCACTTTTCCTTTTTCACGTTCACTTCCCTCTTCAGATTCTCCTCTTCACGAGAATCCATCTTTAATCTCAAAGCTCCACAATGATTGCAAGTGATTCCCTCAAGACTTGATTCCTCAAGGCTCCACAACCCTCAATGCTCGATTCCTCAGGTAATTCACTAGACTCCTCCTAAGCAGCTGAAGTGCGTCTTCTATGCTCGATTCCTCAAGTGATTTCTTGAGTGGTTCTTCAAGGCAGCTGAAGCAGTATTTCAATTTTGTGAAATTGGGTTTGGTTATATATTTTTTAAACTTAAGCATGATTATTCATCAAAAATATAAGCTAAATCTAAATATAATCACCTGTGGTAGTGTAGATTAACTACCATTTCTGAAATTATCCTTTTAACGTATGTTGGATCATAAATATTAACTGCAATTTTTATATTTAAATATAGGAAATCATTTTTACCAATCGTAGAATATGTTAACTGCTATATATAAACTTTCACATGTGTGTTACAGGATTCTTTATTAAGGTGAATGGATAAAATACAAAAAGTTATCCAAAAATGGTCTATATTAGTTTTTATTCTCAAACCAAGTAAGAAATGGATATAAAAGATCTGCTATGCATTTAGAAAATTAAACAATGGCCCAAAGTTAATATCCACTTTTTATTTTAGATTTATAAGGAAGGAAGACACATGTTTTTACTATTTACCAAATTTACAAATTTTAATAGAAGAAAATTTTAACGAACTTGAGGATATATATAGTAATAAGTTTTGGCGTACTATAACACTAGTCAATGAAAAAGAGGAAAGTATATGATATTATACATATTAGGGCCAAAATTAAATTTAAAGACAATTGGAAGTCATTATGAATTACATATGACTAAAATATAATTTAGGGATTAAGAGACAATATAGAAATACATAACTGTAGTTTAGAAACATTAAGATGAATTTCATGTTATTGCAATAGGTAAACGCATATAATTCTCAAAATTAAATGTATTAGATAAACAAACTCCATTGATATTTGCATCTTGTGAAATGAAAACCTTCACATTCCAGTTTGTATGACCACAGTTATGAGTAATTCATAACATAAGTGTCTATTTTTCCAATACCTGAAAATAGTAGTACTTAGGTTGATGGTACATAATTATGACTCTTTCAAACAAGCTTATTTTAGATAGTAGAAGCAGGTCTTCCCTATAGATTTTTATCCGCATCTACCTATTGAAAAGTGTATCATGATTCACTATTCCATAACCTTCAATTGATACGTAAACTCTATGTTGGGGAAAATGGTTGATATATAGAAAATATAGACTAAACTAATAAATTTTCATTGCATTTCTAAGATATTTTATAAAGGACCATAGGAACATAAGGCGATGGATTCCCAGAACCACAACAGTAAAGAGCAAAAGGTTCAAAAATCATATCTGATGCCATGCCCGTTGGAAGGGATATTATGATTGATTATTAGCTTAAGAACCAACCAAAGAATCTTGTTCGACTGTTTTTTCCACCTACTTTGAGAATAAGGTGGTGTGTATTAAAAGAACTAGGACATTTTCCGATTGAGGCAGGGTTAGTCAAAACAATTGGGTGAATCGTCGATCTCTTATCTAGAAGCCACATGTTTTTAGTAAACAAAAATAATGGAAAAATCCATTTCAACGTGGCAAACGTGGAGGTATGGAAACAAAAGCATGGATATGAAAAGTCTTTAACTAACTTCTCATAAGTATTTAGTTTGAATTGTTTGATTTTTATCAATACTAGGTTTGGCATTGGATGATACTTTGTTTTCTCGAAAGATATGTGCACACTTAAGCTCAAGTAATGTCAAATTTTCTCCACAAAATTGTGAAAAAATTATTACGATTCACTTATCCTAGTTGTTATTTGATTTGATTTTTGAAAAAATAAAATTCCTACATTGTATGCCAGAACTTAAAGAATCTCTTGCAAGAGAAAATTAGCAAGGCCAAAGTTATTATACCATCCAAAATTTCTCCAATCTTATTAATATTCATAATGTTAACATAATGTCGATTTACTTGGTTCTTTGCATTTGGATCGAAATTTTATGCATATGGCTTGCTTCCATTATCAGTCAAGTTAAAATGAAAAAAAACAAATATTTCCATGGAAGTAACTTGAAAGACCGAAATAAAAGTAGCATTAACCATAACAACAGTAGAAATGGTCAAGTTCACCTTTTGAATATATAATAGTTGTCTAGCATTGAAGTTTACCTTTTCCTTTTTTCTACTTACATTTTATTTTAAGCTTTATGGAACAAAAAAGATGTAAACGAATAAATTGTCTGATATATCTCAAATATTATCTTGCTTCAAACCACTTATAGACTGAGGTAGTTTTTCTTCTTCATATAATTTCCTATGTTATGCATGTGGAACTGTAAATAATTTATAAGATTAAATGTTTGTATTCTTATTTGCAATAACTCTCCCTCGGTTTCTACTTAGTACTAAATATACGAGTCTCATTCATAAACTATAAGACTATACTAAATAATTTATGTGGATGATACTAAACCACAGTTAATGATCCAGTTTGACCAAATGGTTGATTACTCCAAATGGCCTCCAGGTAACCCATTGATCGTTATTTTAAAAGACTATCATGAAATGCTTTAAAGCTACATTATATTAGTTAATTACCCATCCATCAATGAACAACAGTGACATGATCCTGGAATGTATTCATCAGGATTTGCTCCTGTAGTTTGTGTGTGCTCTTGCACCATTCCAGTCTCCCTAAAGTAACAATGAATTCATATGTAAGTTTACTTCAAAATGGACATTATATCTTTAGAAAGGGGCAACCATGAACTTTGTTAATATAAAAGAAGTATCTCTCTATTGGGGCATCTAAATGAATGTTAAGTTTAATTCACCATAGGTAAAAGAGTTGGTGTAAAATGATAACAAGCAGCAACTGCATTTTTGGTTGTAATTCATGATCCATTATTATATTCATCCATGTCATTTAAGAAAGCGAAAAATATTAATATCGATGAGTATTAAATTATCATTTTTTTAGAAATTTTCTTGTTGCAATATTTTATATGGCGATGGAAAAAGATTGGATGCATTTACACAGGTAAGAGTACAATTTTAGCTTGAAAATTAAAATAATAATTTTATTTGCCGTTAATTTTTTTTTATTTTTACTGTAGAACAAGTAGGGAGTACGAGCAAGGAGCAAGGAATTTTGTGCATGTAGAAAAGGAACTTAGGAAGTACGAAAAAAAATTGTGTCCTTGCTTAGACTGTCAAAATCTTACTCGTCGGTATGATGACATTATTGTTGAACACCTAATTATAAGGGGAATGGATCTTTTATACAAGTGCAGTAAGTGGTATAGTCATGGGAGCAAGTAAGTGTAGCTAAAAAAGTGAAGTTGGATGATACATATGAATTACTTCAAGCCATTCACATTGAGGATGAAGAGTTTATTAACCATACTTTTTTCTTCGATGATAAACAAAATGATGATGCACAAAAGCGAACGGATGATTTCCTTAAAAATTTAAAAGATGCAGAAACTCCATTATGCCCTAATTTCATAGATCAAACAAAATTATCCGCTATCACTGCATTGTATGATCTTAAATGTGAAATTGGATAATTTGAGAACGGTTTTGATAAGCTACTAAGTGTGCAATAATTATTATTACCCAAAAATAATGTCTATCGAAAGACTTTATATGAACTAAAGAAATTTCTCCAAGTATTTGACATGGGGTTTGAGAAGCTTCACGCCTGCAAGAATGTTTGTTGTCTTTTTAGGAAAGACTACAAAGATTTGAATAGATGTATGAAATGTGGTTCTTCGAGATGGAAGACAAATGAGTGGATGAAATAGATAATGCAAGGTATTCCGGTTAAAGTGTTGAGATAATTTTCAATTATTCCAAGATTCAGAAGAAAGTTTAGATCCCAACGGATGGTAGAAAATCTAAGGTGGCATTTTAGTAATAAAAACAACAATGATAAAATGCGTTATCCTATGGATTCTTTGACATGGAACATGGTGGATGATAGATGGAAATCATTTTCAAGTGATCCGCATAACCTTCTAATTGGTCTTGCTACCGATGGTTTCAACTCATTCGACATTAAGAGTTCTAAGTATAATTGATGAGCAGTAATGCTTGTGGCATATCTCTCATCCATATTTGTGTATGAAAAAGAGAATATCATGTTAACGTTGTTGATCCCTAGTCCAAAGAAATCTGGGAATGATATCGATATATATTTAGCTCCTTTGGTAGAAGATTTGCAGAACTTATGGAGTAACGGGGTAGAGATTTATGATGCATTTAGCAAGACACTTTTTAACTTAAAATCAATTTTGCTATGGACTATAAATGACTTTCCAACCTATGGAAATCTGGCTGAACATTGTGTAAAACGCAAAAAAGGCTGTCCGTTATGTGGTGTTACTACTCATCATTGATGGCTAAACCATAGTCGAAAAAATATCTATATAGGACACAGAAGATTCTTATCTCTATCAGATCCATTAAGAAAACAAAAGGCTTGGTTTGATAACAATATGGAGAAAGGTAACAGGCCCAGAATTCTTACAGGTAGAGATATTTCTATCATTTTGAAAGATTTTCCAAATGATTTTGGAAAAATTGAAAATGAAGAAATAGAAAAAGGCAAGAAGACAAAGAAAAGAAAGTGTACTGCCTACGAAGAAGAAAAAAATGTTCCTACAAAAATAGAGCTATCAAGGTGGAAAAAGATCAATTTTCTTTGAATTACCATATTGGAAGGTTAGTGTTCAAAATATATTTTATACATAATAATCTAACTATAAAATTATATAATATTAAACTGTCATATTAATGATGTTTATTGGAACTTCCGCTCCACCACAATTTAGGTGTGATGTATGTTGAGAAAAATGCTGGTGAAAGCTTACTCAGCACAATGTTGCATGATAGCAAATCAAATGATGGTATTAATTCTAGAAATGATTTAGAGGATTGAGGAATTTGACATGCTCTATATGCACAACATCATGGAAAGAAAACATATCTTCCACCGGCTCAGTATACTTTATCTAGTTTTGAAAAAAAAGTTGGAAAAGATTGTATGACTTTAAGGGATCTGATGGTTACCGCTCAAATTTCAAAAGATGTGTATCGTTGGAGGATTGCAAAGTTAGTGGATTGAAGTCGCATGATTATCATATTTTAATGTAACAAATGCTATCGGTTACAATGAGAGGATTACTCCCAAAAAAGCTAAGGAAAGCAATAACTCGTTTGTGTATATTTTTTGATAAAATATGTCAGTGTGTTCTTGATAGAGAAAAGTTGCAACAAATGGATGATGAGATTGTTAAAAATTTATGCGATCTTGAAACATATTTTCCACCTACATTTTTCGACATAATGATACATCTAACAATTCATCTTGGTAAAGAAGCTAAATTATGTGGACCAGTTCATTTTCGATGGATGTACCCCTTCGAAAGGTATATGAAAACACATAAAGACTATATAAAGAACTATGCATGATCTGAAGGATGCTTTGCAGAAAACATGTAGTCGTAAAGGAATGACTCGAATGGCCGATGACTTGGTTAGAATTACTAATTTATATATCATAATATTTATTAGCTAGTTAGTCATTGTGACATGTCATAAAAAAATATTCTTTAAATATAGAAAAAGACGAGTCCTTATCCATCTTCCGTCCGTCGAGCTCAAGTGTGGATCAAATCCTACACACGAAAAAATGGCGAATCTGTGAATTCGAATGTCGTAGATGCTATTGTAAGTTCTTTGAAATTTTATTAGATAACAATTTATTTGCTATTGTGATAGTTTGATTGTGTGTAATATGCATGTATGACAAAATGTGTAGGAACAAATTAAACAAATACAGAACGAATCAAATTCTAGCTCAACAACTAATTACAAAGATGATGCACTTGCAAAAGTATTGTAACCGGATAGACTAGGACTATTGAGAGCAATGGGAAGGGGTATGACCTACACCAAGGCAATATGGTCGCACGTAAGGGATAAACAAACGGTTGACATGCAAAATAAAATTTCAGTATTAGACGTGATGGTTTGCATGCTTTGAAAAATTTGGTATGAACTAAGTTTATTCACATTTATACTATGGTTTAGTATAAATGAATTTTTGGCTAAACATAGTTTAAAATTATCACTACTGTTGTTTTTGTTTTTTTGTTTGACAGAGAAAAGAAAGCATAACGAGTGAATGAACTTTCTCTTTAGGGTTCTCTTCCCTTGGATGAAGCAAATGTGCATCAAGCGGTAAAAGTTATCTATAGTACTAGCGTGATATCATTATATTTGGCATTTAATTTCATTATTGATCTAATTTTCTTTTGATCAATAATAGAACGAACATGGTATACATATGACACATGTGATTTCTTGGATTGGAGTGAGACAGACGAAATTGTTGCGGAAACAAGTGACCCAAAGAAGCTTGTCCAACAAATCCCTTTAGGGTCTAATGCCAAGAAAATTACAATAGACACTGTGAGGAAACCAGATGCTTTGTACGATAGCATTGCCTGCTACGAACATTATATTGGAATCAATATCTAGTAAGTATGATTCAAACTTTGTTTAGTTATGATACTTTTTTGATTTGGTTGAAAACTACCTATTTCTCATTCGCTTTTGGAACATGCTTGTGTGATATGATCACCATGATTTGGCCTAATATCCCAACGATCACTATGATAGACACGGAGAGAAATAATGATGTTGTGTAAATGGATCAGCTTCATACATGTATATCCGCCTCGCCAAAATATATATCCACCTAGCCAGTGTCGTTAAGGTTTATTTAAACACTTCCATTGTCGAATAGCCACTTCTTCCTTCCTTGTTCCTTACCTCCAATTAAGTTTATTGCTATCCTACTGTTCAGCAGTGCAAATTGTTCATATTTATATACCAAAACAAAATATAATCTATACATGCACTTCTGTTTTGATTATAACCCATTTGTTGTACATGATACCAGCATCTGAATCCAGAGCATTTGGCTTTTAAGTTAAAATATGCCTGGCTTTTAATCTTTTTAACAATGGAAAGGGGACAAAGCGTTTTTAATACTTTTTATTAAGAGTACATACCTCATTCTTTATTTGTTTATCCCAATAAATTTCATTATATTAAATTTGAGAAAAACATTATCATTGATCAGAATATGTTTTGACTCGCTGTCCTTTTGGTACCAGGGTTCAGTTGATACAAACATATATACACTGTCGAAAATGCACTACTATTGATTTTGACATGTTTTAGTTGATACTATGTCTTATAGTTTTTCGTTGTGCAAATAACAAAATAGTATTCCATCGAATATGCTTCAGTCTTAATTAGTAGAAAGTGGAATAAATGCAAAAAAAGTATCAACATCTGGATATTTTCAAGAAAATTACAAAATAAAAAGTAATTAAGATTGCAATTAAACTCTGAATTCCTCAATGGTTTGTAAAATTGGCTTCCATTGCTAACGCCTCACACTTGTATCGCTGCTTATGCCCATGTTAGCCACCGTTGCTCCAAGTTCATTATCCAATTCTCGATCGTTCATCACCTTTATCCAAAATAGATGGGGTTGTAATCAACAAACAGTAAAGAGCACTTATGTGCATGAATGAGTATCTCAATTAGAGTATATAATATATATACATGATGTATAATACATCATTGTTTATGCATGTTGGTTGAATTGGCATATTCGAGAAATTACTTTCGTATTATAAAGGGACAATCGTATGTTTTTATTCATCTAGTTTTACCTTATTCTCATCTTCATTTTGACCCCTTTTGCTTGCTTCCCTCTGCTTGGCAAGCACTCTACTGGGTCTCACTCTTCTTTTTGATCCAAATTCTCTCAACACATCATTAATCATTGATCAGAATATGTAATTGAGTCCAGAGATCTTATACCAGTAGCCCTATTTTCTCCCATTTAATTTGACTTGTTTAACAACTGAAACAACTGCATCTTTTCATATACTACTTTGCCTACTTTGCCTCCTTGTCTACTCTGCATCTTTTACTTTTTTTATTTTTGAAAACTGTTTTTGTCCTTCAGTTCTCCATTTTCATCTATAAATTACCATTTCAAAGATAGTGTATCACCAAGTATCGATGAACAATAGAAAACAATCTTTGTTGCAAATTGATGATCCTCTTCCCACTTTGTTCTCTAATTTCAAATATTTTTGTTAATACTAATATTGTTTTTCCACTCTAACTAGTTTCTGTACATTTTGTAATTGTTAGTGGATCTGAGACATAAAAACTTTATGCTTTATTAATTTGTATCATCGTCGTGTTCACATGTACATTATATATTACTGTATGATAATATTTTGTTGCTTTTAATTTATGTGAGCTGGTTGAATGCATTTGCTGTAGAGTTGTGAAATATACAAACTGGTTGATTAGGGCAGCTAACATCTACTATCCAGTTTATGCGTAGATTGCATGATATAAGAAATTCACATGCAAGGTAATTTGTGGTTCAGAGTAGTGTGAAATATAAATTAAAAAATACACGGTAAATTGAGGCCAGGGATTTTATAGTTTGCCAATTTGTTTATGTTGTGATGCAGTTTTTTATTCGCAAATTGTTAAATGGCTGAAGAGGATATCTAACCCCTTGTTTGCGATAATGGAACTGGAATGGCCAAGGTACATTGTTATGTAGGCACAGTCCTTTTGATTTTCTAGTAACTGAAGCTTATTCAGAATTTTAGAAGATTAAATATGTATAATTTCTAGTAACTGAAGTTTCTAGTAACTGAATTTTCTAGTAACTGAAGCTTATTTGTAGGCACAGTTTAAAAGCTTATCTGCTGTTCAGATAAGAATTTTCTAGTAACTGAAGCTTATCACAAGTAGTTATGAAAACTAATTTCAAGTTCAATGTAGATTTTAATTTCTGTTTGTCAAAAATTTTTGTGTGGCTGGCTGAAGTTACATGAAAACAATCGGTTTTCCTTCCATTTTCTATTGTTTACATATGTTGTTAAATATAGTATGTGGTATTTGAATGAAGTTTGGACTATTTGAGTTATATTTTACTAGCATGATTGTTCTTGATTATAAAGCACAATTGTTAGGTTCATCTTAGCTTCTTAATTATTGCCTTAGGATATTGTGTGGCAATCTCTTCTTTTATGTCTAACATTATATTTATCACTAACATACGCACGTATGTGCTTCTTTTTGATAGGTGTTGTATGATGGTGTTGAGGTTGCTACATGATGTCGCACTCTTTCTCCTTCAAATCGGTCATGCTTGCATTAATGTATTGTCTATCACCGTATTTTTAGTATGTATAGTTTTAATTAGCTTCAGTTGTATGGATTGTTAATTTTTATCATAAATATTTATATGCTTATTCTCCGTGTATGAATATTATGGATAATTGCATTTTGTGGTTTGGCTTATAACTCCATTTGTTTACATGCGCTACAATGTGATAAGTGTGGTTTTTTGAGTTCCTATAAGATATAAGTAGAAATGAAAATTGTAAGCTTGAATGCATATGACAATAAAAAATGCAATGGAATTTTTTTAGGCGTTTTAACTTTGCAATGAAAAGAAAAATTGTTACGGCTTTGTTATGTTATAACATTATGCTAGTGCCATACAAAATATTTTCAAGGATTAAATGGTTTTCATAGAAAAAAATAATGCTACAATAGATAATAATGAATTTTCTATAGCGTTTCAATGCATAATAAAAGATTGACATAATATTTCCATTGCATTTTTAGACGCTATACTAATATGGTATGTCAACATATTATAGCAATTAACTGACGTCATAATTGTTAGTATTATAAAACACAACTCTGTGTAAAAGTTCTATAGTAAGCTTCAAAACGCAATAGAAAAGTAAGTGTACCGATACGGCCTGTCTAAGATGGTAACAAATATGCTTTTAAAAGTCCGTTTTCCATTACAACTTGGAAATGCTATTGTATCTATCAGACATTACGACTTGTTGATCTTTGGCGTTTATAAAATGGCTTAGAAGGCTTTAATGGCGGTTTTTAAATGCTATAAAAAGGTGTTTAACGATGAATTTTCTATCGGTTTTGAAAATCGCCGAAAAATTTATAATAAAATGACCGCAAGCACAACATACAAAAGTTAGTACATAGCGAGTACGGATCGATCCGTAAAGAATTGTTGATTTTAAATTTTCTATTCAACCAAATTAACCAAAGATTTGAGAGTTGTTTAACTAAAAATGTAAGTAAAACGACAAAAAGAAAATGATAAAAATATGAGAGTTTAAAGATAATTTAGAGGTAATTTTCACTCTCAAGATCATATAGTTCAACAAAATATGAAATTATGATCTCTCTTTTCTGATCATTAGTGAAATTAGTTGACGAGCTTATCATAAGTATGACATATTTGTGCTATTAATTAGCCCGATATAAACCATCAAACTATAGCACAACCACTAATACACTTTTAACTCTCATGAAATATGACAATAAAGTTTAAAGAAAAATCTATTTTAAGTATGGCCTATTAACTATTGATTAGAAATATAGACCATCAAATCTTGATTTAAACATTCTCTTCATTACCATAATCATATGTAGATGAATAGGTAATTTGTGTTTGTTGTTTGTTTAAGCATAGCCTATTTGGTGTCAACAATACAGGCTATCAAATTCAAAGCTAAAATAACAATTTAAACCACTTCAAACGTTTCCATTAAGCATAAAAATAGAGCATAAATGATCAAAATGTTAAAGCTGCATGATTAGAGAGCTTCATTATCCTTAAATTGAAGGGGTTTAGCCTCTCATTTTGTGTTATCATATCAATACAAGTAGCATGCAACATGAAACAAAAAAAAGAAAGAAGATTAAAGCAAAGTAAAAGAAGAGCTATTCTGCTTGCAAAAATAAAAGAAGATCTACACTACTAACATGAAAGTAAATAAACATGAAAAGACTTGAATTAAAATTGCATAAAAAAATTACATAAAACAAATGGCTAAGTAGCCATGAAAAGATAAAGAGCTCTCATTTTATTTTTGATCTAAACTAACTAAGAGAATAGAGCCTAAGAGAAGAGGGAGTCTAAGGGAAGAGGAAAGGGTTACATGAAACATAAGGGGTATTTATACAAGTTTAAAACCCTAATTCACTTTTTGAGAACTACCCAAAATATCATCTTAGGAAGTGTGGTGGCCAAGTAATCATTAACTTCAAATAATCATCCATTAAGTGTGCATGAAGATTTAATGGCCTTTTACCATGTGCATTACCTCCTATTTGCACATTAAGGTAGGTGTGTAAGTGGGGTCCTCCATGATCATCACTTTAAATTATTTCCATTTCCATTCCTTTGTATTTACTCTTGTGCATGCAAGTCTTTATAAAGCCACTTGTAAAATTCACTAAAATTCCTACAAAACAACATAGAAAATTTCAAATAAAATTTCATAAATTAATAAATGCACAAAAATGATCACTTTCCCCCTATATGAAAATGAATATGTGACAATTTGAAAATAATTTGAATTTTGGTTTAAACAAGTTAAAACACCCAATATGATCATTTATTTAATTTAATTCGATAAAATATGGCAGTAAAAATTTGTACATTTACGAGCATATGAAATATCCCCACACTTATCTTTTTATTCATCCTCGAACAAAGTAAAAAACTAAGATAAATCTGTTTTCGCAGAGAGCACGATTGCATTGAGGTATGCAACAAACCGTTAAACCATTGAGCGTCCCCATTAGGACGAATGTTGTCTCGTGAGGGTTTTAGCAGATATTACCCAAAAATCCAAATGCAAAGTGAAAATATTTACAAAATATTTTATTCCTAAATACAAAATTTATTTACAATGACATGGATGCAATTTTTGAAAACATTTACAGATGAATGATTTACTTTTAAATTGACATCAATATGTCAAATATAAGTTCTGATTATTATCTTGAAAATTTATTCATTTACTCGTCAAAATTTCCAACAGAAATCAAGTTATCATAACAAATAGACTATAGTTTAACTTGTTGTTTCGATTGATAACATAGTGCAACCATGTAATGGATCCTTAGTTCAAATTCAAAGTTTATCAAAGTGGTAATTTCATTTCTTTTGAATAACAAGTCAAATCAAATAAGTAAAAATAGTGCTTGGATTTTAATTGCTTACTCTTTCTTATTTTTGAAAACTTTATTGATATTAACAATATTTACATATGCCTAACTCAGAAAACTGAAGGCAGGTATATTACCCATGCACTGCCTTGTAGACTTATGTGAGGGGAATACAGAGCGTGGCGAGTAAACATACAACTGTGAAACACTTATCGACTGTAGGCGTTATTAAAAAGAATTTTTTATATACATACACCAAACTCAGATAAAATGAGGCCAGATATACCGATCATACACTGCCTTTCGGCTTTAGGAGAGAAGGGTACAGAGCATGGTGAGTGAACACACGAGTTTGAACACATGACTTTAGGTGTTAATAAAAATAATTTATACACACACACACACAAATATATATATATATATATATACAAATATATATATACAAATATATATATATACAAATATATATATACAAATATATATATACACAAATATATATATATATACATACATACATACATACATATATATATATTAAGAGAGTGTTTCAAAATAATCTTAGCACTATTTAACTTAGAGGACGAAAAAAATGTTATACCTTTAATTTAAATTCACCACTTTTTTAAACAAATATTTTTGATTAGGATATACTTTATAATTATCACCATGAACCTACCCATATACTAATTAAATCACCGTTATTTGTAATCAAACTTTATTTTTATTATTGTTGAGACAAATAAATTTTCAAAAATTTCAATTTAATAACCAAAATCCTATATTTATCCTATAGTGTTTTTTTAAAAGTAAATCAAAATGCTTAATGTTTTATGTTTTTGAGATTTCTTATTTTTTATTTTTTTGAGATTTGGAAAGAAAAATGCAAAAATAAATCATGAAAAATTAAAAATTATCATGAAAAATTAAATATGAAGATGAGCTTCACCCCCACACTTGATTTTGACTGTGTTCCCATAGTCAACCCAAGTGAAAGGAGAAAAATAAATCAAAAACAAAAGGATGACCTATATTTACATGAAAACGAAAAAATTTATTATTTACAAAAGTTCAGAAAGTATATCATCAATAAGTAAATGAAATGGTCTTCCAAAGATCGATTCATTTGTCTCGTCAAGTATGCGAGACACATCTTAAGCTCGAAAAATCAAAGCATAAAAGATTTCAAAGTTGAACATTGATTTGAAAAAACGAATGTCATTTTATTAAAAATCGTACGAGTTGTTTTGTTTTCGATAATTTTTGGGGTAAATAAAACGATCGTTTAAAGTTCATGTTTATTTTCACCGAAATGGAATTCAAGCTTATCATTGAAAACTTCTTCAGAATTATCGATTTCAAAATCAAAATGGTGATTTAATTCTTTCCCTTCGGATTTCAACAGCTCGTCTTTGAAAAGTCCATAAAATTCATGTTTGTTAAATTCATCTTCCATTATTGGATTATCGACAACTTCATTACATGCATCAATTTCAAAGTCAAAAGTTGTTGTATTCAAAATTTTGAAATCGGAGGAAGGAAGACTGAATTTTAAATTTGGTTCCACACCCTCAAAAGAATTTAAATCCAACTCAATTACCATGTTTTCAACAACTTCGTTAAGATTTTCGTTTTCAATTTCAATCGTTGTTATTTGAAAATTTTCGATTTGGGTAAAAGGTGAATTAGTACTTGACTCGTCACACATTGGGATTTGACTTTGTTTATCACGTTGTTTCATATCAATCAACAAATCCGTGTGATCATTGTAAATTTCGTTCATTTGCTCAACAAATTCAATTTACAGTTATTAACATGAGGATTTTCACTTTGAAATTGTTGAGAACAAAGATTTTCAATCATAACGTGGTTGAGATTATTCCCATTGCCAAATTCATTTAAAAGGTTGTTTCCATTTTCATTTTGAGTTTGAAATACATTTTGGAGTTTGAAATTGAATTGGCATGGCTTATAATCGAAATCGTTTGAATTTTGAATTGAATTTAAATTTTGAAATCCTTGACTCGAGTTATTACACAAATATGAATTACACAAATCATTTTTACTTTGATTTTTTTGTGTAGAGAATTCAAATAAAGATGAAATGCTATTTTCAAGAGTCGACGGTTGTTCAAAATTCAAATAATTTATAGAATAGTTGTCATTAAAATATCCATACGAATTTGGAGTGAAATCATATGAATTATATTGATTTTCACAACTATTGTAAAATTCAAGTGAGTAAGGAAAAGGGAACTCGGACATTTTCAAGAATTATTTTTTTGGTTTTTTATAAAGGAAAAGTATTTACAAATAGAATTTATTTTTCAAAATGGAAAATTGATTTTTTTTGTATTTTTGTTTTTCAAATTTTTTATTTTTGAAAATATTATATATATATATATATATATATTGGATTTTTTGTTTTTCTACTTTTTTTTGGATTTTTGAAATTTCAAAGGAAAAGGATTTAAAAATTTCAAAGAAAAAGAAAGGAATATTTACTTTTTTAGTTTTTGTTTTTTGAATTTTTTTAAAAAAAAATATGCATGAACTAATGCAACTAAATGAATGCAAGGGTCTAATTATAAATTATTTATCCTAATTTAACCCAAAACTGTATAACCACACTTATTGTCTTAAATCAACAAGATAGTTCTCAGCCAGGTAACAGACATGATTTATCGGTGCACCACGAATCATCGTAGCAATGTAGCTGATGGTTTAAGCACCTTTAGAGAAACAATTCAGTATAATATTTACGAATCACCGTAATATTTATAACTGATTATTGCTCTGCCGTAGCCTAGACAACAAGAAATTGAATTGTTCAAGGAAGACAACCTGTCAATATAATTAAGAGCTACCGTTATTATTAATTAAAATTTTAAGTTAATGCAAAACAGAAATTAAACGTGTATTAACAATGCAACTACAAATGAATTTTTTTATTGAAAAAATGCAAGCAAACAACAATGCAGGGAAAATAAAAATAATGGATAGAGGTTAAAAGCAGTAGTTTTTTTATAAGCAAGCAAGCGAATATTTTTGGCAAGCTAAGCAAATCTAGTAAATGATTTTTCCTTATATGCTTCTGCAACCTGAAAAGAAAAACAATGAACTTATATACATACAAGTGCTTTTTTTAAACAAATTAAAACAAACCAAATTAAAACAAATTTTAAAATTCATTTTTTTAAAAAAAATTAGGATGAAAAAAAGGAATCAAAAAAGGAAACAAAACAAATTAAACCAAAGAAGAAAAATTAAAGGAAACCCGTTATAAAATAAAGAAAGCAAAAGCCATCAGAGAGAACAATTTTATTCATTCAGAGATTAGTAATCCATTTTCACTACATTAGTAACTTTATATAAAGGCCTAGGAGCTTGGGATAGAACTAATCCCACATGTGGGACTAAATACAAAATAGTATATAGCATATTCACTATTCATATTTACATATATTATAACATTCCTCCTTGAATACGCATCTTCAAAATCTTAAATCCTCTGATAACTTGAAATTGTACCTTTTGCAACGTGTATGATGATTGCTCCCGCTCATTGTTATCTTTCTTGCATTTATTCATTCAGTCGATCTAGATATTGCCCATTGCCCGGTTAAAAACCTCTGTTAGGAAAACCCAGTGGAAAAAAACCTTGAACGAGGAAAAGAGTGTAACTTGTAAAATCATATTAAAAATGATATTCTTTCTAAAGAGTTTGATGCTTCGGGATCAAAACAATGCCTCATTAAAACCTTACTAAGAAAAACCCAATGGGGAAAATCTTAGTGAAGGAAAAAGAGTACAATGACATATTTTATTTTCTTATTTCTTTAAATGAAGCTTGATACTTCTGGATCAAACTAATGCCTCGTTAAAGCCTTACTAAGAAAAACCCTATGGGAAAAATCTTAGTTAAGAATAAAAATACAATTTAACTTAAATAACATATTTGATATGTTATTTCTTGAAAATATGTTTGATTCTTCTAGATCAAAATAATGCCTCGTTAAAACCTTAGTAAGCAAAACCCAGTGGGAAAAATCTTAAATAAGGAAAAAGAGTACTTTATAACTTATTTTCAAATGTTACTAGGGAGTTGATACTTCTAGATCAAGATAATGCCTCATTAAAACCTTGCTAAAAAAACCTAGTGGGAAAAAATCTTAGTCAAGGAAAAAGAGTGCATTATAACATATTTATGTATGCATCCCCTGATTTAAAAGTTTTCTCTGAATTCATATTCGTCTTTCGATAACTCAAATTGGTTATAGATACTTAAGGATGTATGTCATTAACAATACAATTTATTAATAGTTTCCTTTGACACAATCAAATTTTCCAAGATTGTTTCTTCCAAATATGATTTGCATTTTATGTATATTGTTTGCTACCTTTATGAAAAACACATCATGTGCTTTCATTTTTGTGCTTCAAATCAATTTTGCATATTACAACTACATCTTTGATGAATATTAAAAGTTTTATTCAAACGATATTTAAAAGCAGGAAGTAATCTACTCATCTTGAAGTGCATCAAGATTTTCATTACAGAAATACTTAGAAGAAGGTTGTAATCTACATTCCATTTTTTTTCATTCTTTATAATCGTCAAATTTATTTAAATTCTTCAGGAACTTATATATTTTAATAAGTTTTGCATATCGCAACTAACACTTCAATGGATGTTGAGAGTTTTAATACAACAATACTTAAAAATAGGAAGTAATCGACTCATCATGAATTATACCAAGATTTTCATTACAACAATAATTAAAAGTAGGGTGTAATCCACGCTCCTTGTTCTTTGCCTTATTTATAACCATGAAAGTATTTATATTCTTCAGGAATTTGTATACTTTCATTAATATGATTTAAACCATATTTATATCTTTGGGGTATATTAAGCATTTCAAGCACTTTCACTACTTTGTAGACTACATGTCCATATTTCTCTATTAATAAAGGATTCATGATGGCCAGTCATGTTTTCCCCTAATTCAAGATATTTAATCTTTTTATAAACATAAGCGCTTTATTATTTATAAATTTATCATCGATGATTATTTCTTGTCAGTTCTAGACATGATTTATTGAGATCTCTTTAATTATCATGTTTTAGATACCTAAACCTCTTCTAGGGTAATTTGACAATCATGTCATAAGTCTCTTTAAGAGCACCCTTAAGTGTTTCTTTAAGAACACTCATCTCTTTTATTTGACATCTTTATTACTTACTCCAAAAGTATTTCAAACTGACTTTTGTACCATATTTCAGATGTGGTTTACACATTTCGATCCTTTAGAGATTCAAATCTATATTGGAGAAAGTCTACTAGGGATATTATTGGTAATTTATTCAAGTTACTTAATATTTTGCATCATTGTATATTTTAACAAATATTTAACACTGATGATCAAAATGAGCTTGCATACCTTCATCCTCCCCCTCAATGTTGACAAACATTATCATATTAAATAATAATCATTTTTGGACTCTCATTTTGATCCATTATGATATTGCTACTAATAAATACACCATACATATTAATAATAGGAGGATATTATTTATTTATTTTTATTATTAGTTGATAAGATGCATTCAATTGATATTGCTTATTAGAGTTTGTTTTCATTCATTGATCTAGTCAATTGTAGGAATTTCCTTATTGTATAGATCATTTGAATACATACACAACTTCAGGTCATTCAATATTTATGTTGATTTAAATTACTAAATAATATCTATACATAATTATTAAGATGAGCTCATAACAAACTTTAGGTTATTGGCTGAATATTTACATATATGGATATATATGTGCGTCCACGTATTATATCTATATTATAAATTTTCTTTTTATTTATGGATCAATGTCAGTGTGAATCCTTCAAGATCGCGTGATAAGTTTCAAAACATCTGGTTTGGAATCATATTGAACTTCTGGTTCAAATAAATTGCATACACAACTTCAAGTTGGTAAATTTTATTCCTTGACTATATCTCTAATATTACTTTTGAACATTAATTATGATTTTTTTATTAGAGAACATATACTTAGTTATAATTATATATAAACATCTCTTTTAGAGAGTACAGTAAAATAGATATATTTACAACATAAATAAGAGTATCTTCTGGACCCTTGAAATGTTATAAAAATAAGAAATTATATTGGTTGCACATAACGGTTTGTTCAAGATCGTATTTATATAGCTTTAGCGAAATTATTATACGACATATAGATTATCTCTTCAGGAGCATATCTAAAGATATTTCTTCAAGAATACTTATGCATATAACATTTGATTCATCATAAGTTCTGAAAAGTGAAAGGTTACATATCACTATATGCTTCTAAATTTGTCTAATGGAGCTACGAGTCCATGACAATAGACGATTGAATTTTAGGTAATTTATTATCACATTACTTTTTGAAGTGTTATATCATATTTGACAATATTCTATAGGCAATTCTTTTATAGTGCTATATGATGATATAATATCACTTCTGGGGATATTTTATAAACACCGCTTCTAGAGTGGTACATATCACTTCTAAAGATACTTTATATGCACTGTTTTTGGGATGTCATCAATACTCAATATCTTTTTCTACATAATTTACATAATTTTACAACATCTCTTCTAGGATGTTTGGATTTTGCAATATAAAAATCATAAAACATCTCTTCAAGATTATGTCATATGGGTTATCTCTTCTGGAGAATATTAAAATGTACTTCTTCAAATATATAGTTTGGCAAAAACACCCAAAAATTATCAAAACTTGGGTTTAACCAACTTCAACCTGATTTACTAAACTAAAGTAAAATAAAACAAAATCCACATAGCAGACTTCAAGCTGCTACTAGTTGATCAATTCGACCATATTATTTATTATTGCACTTAGATTTTCATCATTAATGAAGTTTTCATCAATACCTTTTAAGAAATGATCTAACTTCATGTTAGTATTACCAGACAATCTAATTCTAAATATAAAGGAATTATATTTCCTAACAGATTTAAAGTCTTGAAACTTCAGGTTCAACCACTTTTGCCTAGTGCTTGGAAGTGTGACCATCTTCTAGTGGTCATAACACTTCTTCAGGAAGTACCATAAGTAAATGTGGTCTTTTTCAATTATATGTTTTATTTTAAGATTGTCGTAGATATGACACTTTAAAAATATAAGAGCCTTTGTTTTATCCTACTGGAACATATTATCATTATTTTTAGTGGCATTTTATAAGCAATGAGATTGTAATTGAATGTCAACATCCAATATCTATGACAAAACATTATCTCATAATATATCCAAAGCTTTAAGTTCAAGCTTGGCTGTGTTTATCATATTTCCAACTATAAGTGGAAATAAAAATGCGTAAGCATCAAAATATTGTCCATGTGTATATAATCAATGCATTTCATAAAATAAGAACCCATATCTAATAGTAGTTATAGTGAAAGAAAGAAAGAAAAACATTACTGTAAAATAGTAAAAGACAACCAAATATAATCTATAAAAGCGACTATAATTTCTTATTTACACCCTTTTTATAGGTCTAGATCCAATCTCATTTATTCATTCATTAATTTCCTTGAAAATGCAAAATTACCCTTGAAAATATGGAAAGGCCTTTATATGGATTGATTGGTGGAGAAATGATGAATTATAATAAAAAATTATGCTGACTTTATCATGTTTATTTTTTAATAAAAGCATATTTAAGAATATGAATAGGTAGTATTAAATACCATTTATTAATCCATAACAACTGCAATAGTGAGAGACAGAAATATATACCATGTATATACGTTATGATTGGACCATTCTTATTAATCAATAAATTTTATTTATTGATTTATTAATTGCTACCGATTAATATATGAATTAATATATGCGCTATTTACATATTGTAAGTACAGAGAGAGAAAATTTGTACATCACATGTTAACATTCATTTTATGAAGAATCCAAAATACTTACTTGACGAGCCAAAGGAAAGAAACTTGATCTATTACATATTTTACCTTTTGAAAGGCAAGATTGGATGAATGGAAGAAGGAAAAAAAATTAGGAAATAAACTTCCTGTTAGAACACCTTATTTTCTATTAAAAAGAAAGAGAGCAGGAGTGTAGATATATTTCTATGTATTTATTTGGTTTAATAAAAACACCAAATATATCAACAAATCTCTTCTAGAGATATTTTATCATTACTAAATATACAAATCTCTTCTAGAGATTTTTTTATATTATTATTATTACCACTTCTGGAGTGAATAAATTTATATATATTTATTTGGTTTAGTAGTTAATACTATTAGCAAATATTTTTAGAACTTCAGGTTCCAATTTTACTTTAAAGTAAAGTCTTTGGTTAGTACTTTAGATCCTAAATGGTACAACTTGATTTTCATTATCAAACTTCAAGTTTGATTGCAATTGGAATTTACCATAATCTGAATTAGCTTTTCTAACGATTCAAATCTTCACATCTCAAATTTATATATTTGAGTTTTGGTATATAAACCCTTTTTTTGGGAATGCAAACTTATATGCATAATTTTTATTTGAGAACTTTATGTCTCCAATATTAAATAAATACAATAAAACAAGAGGACTCTTCATAATTGTATTCGAACATGAGAATCATAATACTATTTCTCTTCAAGGAAATAGTATTTACCACATTTGTAATGTTATTCCAGCATATTGTTTTTATGTTATGTCTTATGGACATATCAACATCTTCTTCTGAAATTGCTCGCTTATTTTCTTCAAGGCTTTATTTCAGCTTATGAAAGCTTTAATCTTTCACCTTCGCACAAATGAACTTCATGTTCCTATTCTTTCATATAAACTTAATACGTTTTTCTAGATACGTATTATCCTTCTATTTGTTTCTCTAAGAAACAATAAAATATTTCTTCTGAAAATATAAATCATGTAGCAAAATCATTTCTATAGTCCTCATTCAAACCGAAATCCGTACAAAAAAATTTCAAAATGAAAACCTTTTTTTTATACCAAACAATGAAATGAGATCTAAAAGTTTAGATCGATGGTAAAATTAGATCTAAAATGATAATATTAATAGAGCAAGATCTATGACATAATATATATACATATGTATGTATGTGTGTATGTATGTATGTGTATATGTATGTATGTATATATAATGAAATCTAGAAAATTAGATATGATAGATAAGATCTAAAAAGAATATTAACAAAATATGTTTTGAAATTACATTTTAGTCTATGAAACAATTTTAGTTTCAGACCAAATTCAAAATTATCACAAAAAAGGATATACATTAATAAAAATTAATAAGAGATCTGATAATTAAAATCGACAGATATAAAAAATATATCATTTGAACATGATATTATGATCTACAAGAGATCTGATAAAGGGATACGATGAGATCTAAAAGAAATAAAATTAATAGAATGAGATCCGAAAGATTTGATCAATCAGATCAAAAATAGCTTACCGCTTTGAAGATTTATAATTAGATCTGAAAATTTTCTTTTATTTAAAGATCGTGCTGATAACGTGTTATAAAATAAAAAAAGCAGAAGCTATTAGAGAGAACAATTTTATTCATTCAGAAATTAGTAATTCATTTTCATTACATCAGCACATTTATATAAAGGCCTAGGAGCTTGGGATAGGACTAATCTCACGATGTGGGACTAAATACAAAACAGTATATAACATATTCACTATTTATATTTACATATATTATAACATTTTTTAATTATTTTTTATTTTTTATTTTTACTTAAGCCTTCAAAGTTTCTAACCAGCCCGCTAAAACAATTTTCTACTTCCAAAAACTTCTCAAACTCTTCGATCAAATAAACTCGGCAAAGCACCACAATTTCACAAATTCGAACATTTTCCCTTCTTTTTTTATCGCAAGGCCCTCCCACAAGAGAAAATTTAAACTAAAAAAAATTATTTGATAGAAAATGCACAAGGCACTCAGCCCACAAGCGTAATACAACCCACTCAAACAAAATCCAAACCACACATTGTTTCTGGTATTAAAATTGTTCTCAAAATACTTCTCAAAATTGCGAACTGCGTGCTAAAAAAAGAATATATATATATATATATATATATATATATATATATATATATATATATATATATATATATAATATATAAATTCACGAATGTCTGGTTTCGGTGTCAGGCGCGAGCTTTGTTAATTGTGCGATGTTGTGGCGAAGGAGGTTCAGGCGATGCTCGATGTTGGAGAGTCTGCGGAGGATCGCGCGTTTGGGGTTCGATTTGTGGTGGTTCTGGTGATTTCCGTCTTCGATGGCGAATTGGTGAGGGATGAGGCAGGTCGCGATTGATGGGGGAGATGAGTGGTTTCAGATGGTTACATTCACGAGCTTGAATTAGGGAATCAGGTTTGGATAGTAGCTTTGTTGAGGAGATGGTCGTGACGGGGAGTGGTGCTCTTCAGTGTTAGTGCTTGTGATCATTCAAGTGCAGGTTATTGTGGCAATTTGAGGTGAGGATTGCAAATTTTTTTGGATGATGGTTATGGTCGATTTCTGGTGGAGGAATGAGGGGATGGTGTGAGGCCGTGGGTAGTGCAGTAGTCTGGCGGTGATGCTGCTGGAGTAGTTTTTGTGCAGTAGGATGGGTGATAACATTATTGGGCAGCGAGTAGCAAGTTTTTATGGAGTGATGTGGTGTTTGAATGAGCAGTTGACGCGTTGGATTGTTGTTCCAGTGGGGCTATGGTGAAGAATGGTATTTGATGACGGTGGGTAGTGGCACTGTGAAGATTGGTGATGGGTAGTGTCACTGTGAAGATTGGCGATGGATAGCTATGGGTCAGTGATTAAATTGGTAATGAAAGGCACTTTGATTGAATTGGTAATGTACGTGAATGTGGTGGCAGCTGCAAGTTTGTGGCTGCGAGTTTGTAGTGGCAGTAACTTGAACAATTTTTGATGATAGTGCAGTAACTTGAACGATGTAAGGAAGTGGCAGGAAGGAGCAAGGCAAGTGCAGTAAGTAGAAGCAAGTGTAGTGAGTAGTCCGCGGTTGCGCCGCAGTGGAAAGGAGGCTTGGGTTCTGATAAAAAGACCCAGGTTCGATTCCTACCATGCGCTTTCTTATCCTATATAAATTTACCCGAAGGTATGGAGGCTTGGATCAGCGGACGCCTTTACTATACCCTCCTCAGGAGTTTACCGGTCTGCCAGGTTCTCCTGGGTATTCAAAAAAAAAGTGCAGTGAGTAAAGTATGAAGAAGAGGTTAATGACTGGCGGAAATGTCAACAATGGAAGGGAATGGTGATGTATGGATATTGGTGATGAATTGGCAATGGTTTTTGTTTGGCAGTAATAGTGTGAGAAGTTGGCTCATGTTCTGGTATGGGCCACTGTGAACGGCTTTTGAATGAAATGGTCTATATTTCTTCTTTTTTTCTTTTCTTTTCATTCCTTTCTTTTTTTTTTTTCTTATTTTTTTTTCCTTCTGTTGTGAGAGAGATGATCGGTAGCACTTGTGGTCGATGGTAGCAGAGAAGTGGTGGATGGCAGCTATTGGGGAAGTGTGACTGGTGGATGGAAGGATGTTTGTGATGGAGATGGAATGTGCACGCACAGAAGTTGGTTGTTTATGCAGTGTAGTGCAGAAATGCAACTGTGCAGAGAGGATGTATGTAGTTGTATAGGCAGTGATGGCAAATGTAAAGTTGCAAATGAAAATGTAATCAAAACAGAAATTGAAAATAAGAATAAAATATTTTTTAATTGTGTATGTTTTTTTATATACACACACAATGCAAATGCAAAACAAATAGAAAATAACAATCACACAAAAAAATGCAAGCCACAAACACACAACAATTTTTCTTAATTTGCAAACAAACACACAAAAAAACACACAAAAATAAAACAAAAATAATTCGAAGAATAGAAAATAAAATCAAAATTATTCCTGGAAAACGGCACCAAAAACTTGCTTAAGGACGAATATTCTATCGATTTAGAAAATTATCGAAAAATTTATAATAAAATTATTGCAAGCGCACGACGTATCAAAGTTAGTACGTGGCGAGCACGGATCGATCCGCAGGGAATTGTTGATTTTAAATTTTCTATCCAATCAAATTAACCAAAGATTTGAGAGTTGTTTAAGCTAAAAATGTAAGAAAAATGACAAAAAGAAAGTGATAAAAATATGAGAGTTTAAAGAAAATTTAGAGGTAATTTCCACTCTTTAGATCATATAGTTCAACAAATATGAAATTATGATCTTTTTTGGCATTAGTGAAATTAGTTGTTGTGTTTATCATAAGTATGACATATTTGTGCTATTAGTTAGCCCAATAAGCTATCAAACTATAACACAACCACTAATACACTATTAACTCTCATGAAATATGACAACAAAGTTAAAAGCAAAATCTATTTTAAGTTGGCCTATTAACTATTGATTAGAAATATAGACTATCAAATTTTGATTTAAACATTCTCTTCATTACCATAATCACATGTAGATGAAGTGTAATTTGTGTTTGTTGTTTATTTAAGCATAGTCTATTTGGTGTTAACAATATAGGCTATCAAATTCAAAGCTAAGACAACAATTTAAACCGCTTCAAATGTTTCCATTAAGGATAAAAAGAGAGCATAAATGATCAAAACGTTGAAGCTACATTATTAGAGAGCTTCATTATCTCTAAATTGAAGAGGTTTACCCTCCTATTTGTTTTATCATATCAACACAAGTAGCATGCAACATGAAATACACAAAAAAAAAGATGAAAGCAAAGTAAAAGAAGAGCTATTCTACTTGCATAAAAAAAGATCTAAACTACTAACATGAAAATAAACAAACAAGAAAACACTTAAATTAAAACCGCATAAAAAAAATTACATAAAAAATGGCTAAGTAGCCATGATAAGAAAGAGAGCTCTCATTTTATTTTTAATTTGAACTAACTAAGAGAAGAGAGCCTAAGAGAAAAGGGAGTCTAAGGGAAGAGGAGAGGGTTACATGAAATATAAGAGGTATTTATACAAATTTAAAACCCTAATTCACCTTTTTAGGAACTACCCAAAATACACAGGAAGTGTGGTGGCCAAGTTATCATTAACTTCAAATAATCATCCATTAAGTATGCATGAAGATTTAATGGTCTTTTAGCATGTGCATTTGCTCCTATTTGCACATTACGGTAGGTGGGTAAGTGAGGTCCTCCATGATCATCACTTTGAATTATTTCCATCTTCATTCCTTTATATTCACTCTTGTGCATGCATATCTTCATGAAGCCACTTGTAAAATTCACTAAAATTCCTACAAATCAACATAGAAAATTCTAAGTAAAATTTCATAAAATAATAAATGCACAAAATAACTATTTTTCCCCTATGTGAAGATGAATATGTGACAATTTAAAAATAATTTGAATTTTAGTTTAAACAAGTTAAAACACCCAATATGATCATTTATTTAATTTAATTCGATAAAATATGGTAGCAAAAATATGCATATTTACGTGCATTTCAAAAGGTCTGCTTGTTGTAATGACTATATCCTAAGTCTCAAAAAAAACATTCACATACTTTCAACCAATTCAACACTTCAAAGGCAGAATCCTTTCCTATGAACTCCTTTCCTGCACAACTCTTGAAACCTTTATTCATCTTAGAAAAGTTTTCTCTCTCTTACTACCTCCTATCACGGCGCACTCCAGCTTGCTGTTGCCTCGTCATTTTTGTCATAAATTAGTGGAACAAAGCATTCACATCCATTCCACCTCTAGTCGGGGAAAGCACTTGAGTACCGGCTTCAGTACGAACTTCCAGGTTCCTCTTGTAATAACCCATTTGGAGAAGCAAAAAACTAAAAAATTAATAATAAAGATTGATTAATTAAATGTGATTTAGTATAATAAGCGCGAAATTATGATAATAATTTGGAAGTGAAATGAAAGAATTTTTATATTGATAAATAATGATTTAGTAATTTGTTTAGTAATTTTAAAATTTAAAGTATAAATTCAGGATTTGAAAAAATGATAAATTATATTTTTATAGTACATAATAATTGAAATAAATAATTCTAGAATTTATTTTAAATATAGAAAGAGTTTATTCTATAATAATGAAGAAGTTTGAATTTAATTAGTAAATGAAATTAATAAAAGTGATTTAAATTAATATTTTTTTTATAGAAAATAGATTTATAAATTGTACTAATATTTTTGATATTAAGAAAATATAATATGATGTTATTGGATAAGTATTTGGGCTAGAATATGAAGATGTAAATTGCTTTCATGAAAAAGAAAGAGAAAGAAAGAAAGAAATACAATTAGTAATAAAGCAAAGCCCAATACTTTAATCCCAAACCCCAAATTCTTGTTTCATGAAATGATATTCTGGACTTTTCTTTCTCTGGAGATTTCAACTCATCTTATAAATGTAATCGTATACGCTCATTTTGAGGTCGCTTCTCCATTTTAGTTAATAAAAACCCTACTTACGTTCTATCACTCCAAAAATCAAATAAATTCAAAATAAAATTTTCAAAATCTTCAAATTCAAATATATACTTCTCGATATCCCTGTGCACTAAATAACAACTTAAAACTCAAGCTCTGATCATTAGTTTTAAATAAGGGAATTTGACAGTAAAATTAGTGAAGAGAACGCAAGGATAAAGGAGTTAGAGAAGAAGTATTCATCTTGTACGATTCAAGGTGAGTAATTTCACTCACTTTTCTATATCTAAACTGATATTCAGATATATGGAATGGTGATTCAGTGTGTGCATCAGTAATAACCCATTTATTATAAGTTAGTTCCTCCTTCTCGCATTTTAACTTTGAAGTATATCAAGTAATTGATTAACATAGATATGGTTGAATCATCGTTTGTGTGTGCAAGTGTGCATACACCGAATTCTAGAAGGAGATGACAAGGTGAGAGGAGGAGCAAGCCTATAATCGGCTGATGTAGGCTCCAAATTTCACGACACTAGATGCTTCACTGGTCGATCTCTAGCGGTCAGCTGATGGGTGGGACCAGTGGCAACTTTTGTTGTGCACTATTTAAAAATAATAATAAAAACAAATATAAGTAGATTATATAATTTGAATATAAATTATATTATAATAAACTTAAAATCTATACTTGACTTTGATATATAGTATCATAAGTTTTGATAATAAAATGGGATGTTATTATGATATTTAAATAAGATATTAAAATTGTGATAAATATTTAATTTACAAATAAAATAAAAACATATAAATTGTGTCTTTTATTCAAATAATTATTTTAAACGATTTTAAAATTTATTATTTAATAAATGTAAGTATCTTATAAATCATTCATGTAACTGTAATTTCTATATGATGAGGAATTGGAGTAAAAGATGAGTTGTAACAGGTATGAGGCTTTTGGTAATATTTCTTCAGTTATTCATTAGACTTGTTGCATAGAAATATAGTGTGGATTGAGTGTATTTTATGAACATTGAATAAAAGCTCAAATAACACAAGACAGAATGGGATGCTGTAGTGATATTTTTTTGATTATTCATTGTAAGTAAATGTCCCTCATATGAGGATTTGTTATGTATGATGAGGCTCGCTGCGATGAGCAATATTATATATTTGTTTAGAGCCATGTGTTGACAAATATATAGAGCCGTGTATCAGTATATGTTTAGAGCTATGTGTTAGGCGCTGAGTATAGATACTACACATTTATCTATCTTTGTCTAACTTCCTTTATGATTCTAAAGTGAACCAGATTGTGTTGGTATCCACCATGGTGACCTGCTTGTGGGGTCACGCCTCGAATTCATGTCACCTCATATTTATAGCGATATGCTATCGCTATGTGCATTTACTCTTATGTCACCTAGGCCAATAGTCTGTTACCATAGGGACACGTGCTGGGTCATGATCGAATTGAGTCCTTGCTTAGACGAACACATTGGTGGATCTAGTCCCAATATCGAGGGGAGGTAACCGAAGACTATAGTAGTCATGTTAGATGGACATCCTTATGACTCTTAGAGCAAGCAGACATGCTGTCGGTCTCCCATCTAGTTTCGATGTGTGGTGGGTAGATATATACTATTTATATTCTTATGATACGATGCGTATGACTATGCTAGAGATCATATGTCAAGTGTAGGATCGATTTCACCCTAGAGGTAGGGGGTGAATAAGGTGATACAATTAATTATAAAAATTAGTGTGGAAGTTCATATAATATAATTTCAATACAGATCACAGCAAAATAATAGCAATACAGATAATAGCAGATTAATAAAAATAGAACACACAGATTTACCCAACTTCGGCAAAACCCTACCTACGTGCTGCACCTAACTTTTCTACTAGAAATTAAGTACTCAGACGCTTACATACGTAAACTCGCGACACTCGCTATCGACTAACCTTAACTCTACGCTCAAAACTCTGCCACAACTCAGCCACTGAGTTGCGAATTTAAAAACAATTTAAAAAACAATGACACACTAATTTATAAACTAAAGCCAAATAAAACAAGGCCGGCCCAAAAACTTTAAGTGATAAAAATAAATCGTCCCCTTTTCCTTTTATTCCCTCGGCCCGACTTGTTTGTGAATATTTCTCTTTCGTTCGCTCCGAAATTAGGGCTTTTGTAAATTTTGAAGAAGCCAATTTATTGTTGATCGATTACAATTGGTGTTCTTCTGATTTGCTTCAGCAATCGGTCTTCTCCTTGATTCGAACACAGCTCCTTCAATTTTGATCGAGTTCGACTATGAATTTGGTATGTAATTTATGCCTTTTTCTTTTTCTAATTTGTTTGCTTGAACTTGATCTTGATTCGAGTTGAATGATTATTCTTTTTTTCTTGGAATCGAATGCCTTTGCTGCCAATGATGATTACGTGTTTTATAGGATTTGAATTCCTATATTTTCATTCGTTTGAATTTATTTGAATTCGTCGATTTTTTTTTGTGTCCATCGATCTTCGTTTGGATGTTTGAGATGATTACTGACTTGTTCAATTCTTATATTTTTATTAGCTAGATTCCCACGGCTTTGAATTCTCTGTTGAGATTGGCTTGACTGTCAAGGTTTTGACTTTGGCTTTCCTTGGTCATTACGGCTTTGATTTGTGGCATTCAAACTTGACTTTGTTTTGATAAATCACCTCTTGGATTTTTGACCCACGGCTTCTTCTCAGTTTTGATTTCGGTCACTGTGACTTCGACACTGTCACTGTTCTGTTCATTTGTTGTTGAACTTGTTTGGAGCATTTTGACTCAACTTGAAATTTCTGTAGACAACAGTTTCTTTGTTCGAACTTGCTATCACAATTTTGATTCTCTGACATTTTTATAATTGACTTTGGTTATTCGATCACTATCTTGCTTGGATATAATCTGGTGCCTCGAGTACATATATACATATATGATGTTGTACTCGATTTTGATTGGCTTTGAATTCTAGTAGTACTTGAGTATAGTTCATGTATGTACTTGATATGCACTATATAAATTCCAGTGTGCCTTTATACATGACTTCTATACTCTGTTCATCCAGTCACTTGTAGACTTGTAGTTGCATATACTATCTGAAGCATTTTTTTATATGTATTCTGTTGAATTTTGGTTTCACATAAACCTGGTTTGCAACTGTTGTTTTCACTTGAGTCTGAGCTTGTGTTCATGTATATTTGGGTTTCACCGTGTTTGCTCTGGACCGTCTACTGCCTCTTGGTTCCACTCTATATATATATATTCACGCATGTATATATATTCATCTAGTTGCTTTGAGTCTGGAGATTGTGAGTTGCATCCCTAGTTTGGATTGAGTTGCACTGCACTTTTATCATTACTGGTGTGTTTATCTGCACTTGTATTAATCCATATCATTGTTTATATTGCATTCACCACTTTGCATTAGTCATTGTATATCTGTTCTCTGGTCCTTAGAGTCTATTTTCACTGCCTATATATATACATGCTGTTTCACTGTATTCATTGAATCTTGCTCTGTTTACTCCAGAAAGTTTTGTCCATTTGCATGTGTTGTGTTCATTGTGTAGCCTGGTCAACATGTATATATGCTGCACTGGGGTTTGTCTTCATGTATAGTCTGCTTGAACTTTTCTTGTATTTGCATGCTGTATCTTTTCTTGGTTCACCACTGTTGCATTGGCTTTGTACATATTGTGCCTGTATTTTTGGGCTGCACCTATGTTGAATCCAACTTTAAAGCTCGGGTTTGAACTTGTGCTCGTGTCGTGATTTTATTTGTATTTCACTTGAGTTGAACCCGACATTTAATTTGGGTTTGACCTTGTGCTCACCTGTCCCTGTAGATTTATCAAGTATATATTGGTGTAAACGGCCTTGTGGCATGTACAGTGATGCACTACATGTCATAAGCTGTTCGTGTATGACGAGCTCAACTTTAAATGACAACGAACAACCTAAATAACTGAGGCAAATAATATTTTCAAAATTACCTTTTATTTTACACTGTTAAATATTTCTTTTTCAATTTTACAATGTCAGTGTGTATTTTTACAGATTGCTCAGATGCCGAATTCAATCTGGAATGGAGTTGAAGATAACTACGAGTGAACGAGCAATATGTAGTGAGGGCAGTTGTGTAAATTGAAATGTATTGTAATTACAAATTGTATATATATAGTGAGAGCTCAAATTTGCACTATTCAAAACTGTAATAAATATTTGTTTGAATAAAATATCCGTTTGTATTTAAATTATGTGTTATTTATTTTATTCAGCAAATATTTATTTAATTACGTGAAAAATAAAATAGTACATTAACAAATATATTTAAATGAATATATATATATATATTATTATCATCAAACAAAAATCATATACTCGCATATTCAACAATCTCCCCCTTTTGATGATAACAAACATATATTTAAGATTTTGAATTTATTAAATGTATTTGATCATTCAATTTGTTCCCCTATTTGAATGCACCCTCTCTACACAAATCTCCCCCTTCATATATGCATGAATAAAAATAGGAAAATGAATCTTGATGCAAATAGAAAATACAGAATAATATATTTGACCTTTGTTTGTCAAAATCTTAACTTTTCTCTCTCCCTTTTGTTATCAGCAAAAGAGTAATAGTGTCGGAAAAAATAGAGAATAAAGTGATAGACATTAATACAACATTAAAACTCAATCGAGTATAAATATTAAATTTCAATAAAAAATCGAACAAAAATCATAAATACTCTGTTTGACGCATATTCCACTTTAAAATGATAGAGATGATGTAATCATATAAAACCATATAGTTGTGTCTATTTGTGGTACATTTATTTCAGGAATTTGAATATCTACTAACCATGCATAACCATTAAGACTTTTAAATGAAATTAGTAGCATTCCTAATTTTTGTTTTAAAAAAATGAATTCAAGTATCTTCTAATCATGCATGTTCGTGAGGACTTTTAAATGGGATTAGAATCAACTTGTCTATTAAATCAATCAATTTTGATAAGCGTTCCATACATGCATAACCGTGAGGACTTTTAAATGAGCATGGAAGCACATGATAAAAAATTCCACGTAATTCACCCATGCATAACCGCAAGGACTTTTAAATGAGAGTGAATACTTTGGATTTTTTTTAAAATATAAAATGAAAAACGAATGATTTTCTGTTTAAAATACTACATACTGACAAACTATATCGAATTTTGATGAGTGATGGTTGATAGAAATATGATAGAAATAGAAATGCTCATGGATTTTTTACCAACAAAATGTTTTATAACTTTTGTTTAAATTTCTTAATTTTTTTACTAATTATACTATCTCAAGTTATAATATATGATTAATATCAACACTCATCATTTTTTCAATCACTATTTATCTTTTCGATAATCAATAGGGAGTCAGAATAGTCAATGTAGTCGTTTAAAATCAAATCCAAAAATAATTATCAAATCAATTTTCTAAAAATGACTAGTTTGAAACAAGGTCAAAAATAATTTTCTAGAAGGGGTTTTATAAGAAATTTTTTTGCTATTTGAAATTTTTTAAAAATGAAAAATGTTTAGATATTTTCTCTGAAAATGATGCAGTTATTGAATATCTCAATAAAATCATGTTCCACTAGTAATTTTTCTACCAACTAGATTACCAATGTAATCTACATCTGAATTTTTCTTTCATTCGAGATTATCATTAATTGAATGTCATGGACCAGACTGTGAAATTTGCAACGATTTCTTAAAATCCTTTTTTTTAACCTTTTAAATGATATTCTTTTGGATTTTAATTGAAGCCATGTAAATAAAAAAATAATGGCCATAGTGTTTAAATAAATATATCCACTTGTATCGTGAGTAATCAGCAATCAATAAAACATCATCATTAGTCCAAGCAAATCTATAGTTCAAAGATGATTGGTCAACATTTTGAATAAGTCAGAATAATCATCAACATTCATTTCTTTATCACATAACTAACTGATTTAGATTATGGTGCAGATTATCACATTTAATATATCGTTCAAAATAAATATACCATTACCTGTTTTACCTTTATGATAATTTTTCATTGTTGCTCATTATGATTCTGTCCCCTTTATACTAGGCTAAGGAACTTTGATTTTTTTCCTGTTGTGGATCTGGAATAACCAGAATCCAGATACCACTAATGTTATTCCTTAGTCCGCCACCATACCCACACGAGAGAATATTTTTGTGACCTATTTGTTTTTATAGGTCCATTAAGGTTAGTGGCAAATGATTTTGAAAAATAATTTTGTGGAGACCCATAATTATTTATATATGTTTCTTTTGGCATCCAAATTTGTTTAACTTTGAGAGATTTTTATATTTGTGCCTTTTGGAACCCAAATTGGAATGGTTTTCACTTGTTTGGGTCTATACCAACAAATATTGTGATTGTGTCCAATTTATCCACAAATTGTGCACTTGAATTTGACTTGATTAAATTCACTACTATCAAGTTCAGTTTGATTATATCCAAGTCCTTGCCTATCTGCACTAACAGTTTGTTTTCCTAATAGCATATTTAGTGATCTTTCACTTTTGGGAAAATTTCCTAAAGTTGTAGACAATTGTTGGACTTGTGCATTGAGGGATACATTTTCATTCAATAATTGAGTGCACTTTTTGATAGAATTTTCTCTCCTTGTGTTTTCACTTTCTTTCAAAACCAGAATTTCACTTTCAAGCGATTTAGTTTTGATTTTTGATTCTTTAATCTCCTCTTCGAATGTTGGACACTTATTACACTTAAGGCTCTTAGTTTGATAGTTTTTAACCAATTGATTAAGTTGTTTATTCGATTCTATCAAACTATCTCTTTGTGATTCAATTTTGGCATATTTCTCCCTAATTCGTTCAAAATAGCCATTTACTTCGTGGAAATACATAAGTAATTCTGATTTAGTGAGTTTTGATACCTCGCTTGGCTCATCATCATCGCAATCGGTTATATAACCGCGAAAGCACAGATCTGCTTTCTCACTCTCATTGCCGGTGCTTTTATAATCATTATCGCTTTTATTCCACGTAGCTTCAAAACTTCTCCTTTTTGATTTCTTTTCTTGGTCGTGTCGATTTCGAGGACGATTGGCCTTGACGTGTCCAGGTTTATTGCACGTATGACAAATGATTTCTTGCTCTTCTGGGTTGTCTAGAATTTTGACTATTCTGCTTTTTAATTTTTGATTTAGAGCTGGATTTCCGTATTTGCGGTTCCATTTTTTTGAATCTCTTCACTAGTAGTGCCAGCTCTGCTACTTCATGATCATCATCATCATCATCATCATTTTCAGTTGTTCCTTTGAGAGCTATTGATTTCTTTCGAGTATCTCCTCCTTCACGATCTTCCTTAAATTTCATCTCTAACTCATAAATGGTGAGATTTCCGATGAGTTCTTGGACTTTAATTTGTTTCAGATCATTTGATTCTTGAATGGCAGTAACTTTTGCTTCAAAATTTCGTGGAAGGACTCTGAGGATTTTTTGGACTATTTCCAACTCTGAGTGTTATTTTCCAAAAGCATTTGATTTGTATACGATATTGGAAAGTCATCCGTACATCTCTTTGACATTTTCATCCTTGGCCATTGTGAAGTTCTCGTATTCGCTACTTAGCATGGCAAGGCGAGATTCTTTGACTTGAGATGTTCCTTCGAGAGTCACTTCAAACGTGTGCCATATTTCCTGCGCAGTTAGACAATGTGAGACATGATTAAATTCAATATGATCCAATGAACAAATAATATAATTCATAGCTTTAGTATTAGCATTCTATAACTTATTTTCTAGATCTATCCATTGATCAAATGGTTTTTCAATTTCCTGATTATCTGTTACTATAGTTGGTGTCCTATATCCTGTCTTAACAATATTCCAAGCATTAATGGTTTTCAGAAAAATTTTCATTCTATTTTTCCAGTAAGCATATTCACCATTGGACATTGGTGGTCTAACTATTAACTGACCCTCAGCAAAAGCATTATTAAAAAATGCCATTTTAAAAATTCAAATTTTTAAACAAAAATTGGTTTTTTGAAAAATCAAATTTTTAAACAAAAATGGCTTTTGTTCCTAACTCTGATACCACTTATAGGACCGATTTCACCCTAGAGGGGGGTGAATAGGGTGATACTATTAATTATAAAATTATTGCGGAATTTCATATAATATAATTTCAACACAGATCACAGCAAAATAATAGCAACACAGATAATAGAAGAATAATAAAAATAGAACATATAGATTTACCCAGCTTCGGCAAAACCCTGCCTACGTGCTGCCCCCTAGGTTTCTAGTAGAAATTAAGCAGTCAGACGCTTATACACGTAAACTCGTGACACCCGCTATCGACTAACGTTAAATCTACGCTCAAAACCCTGCCACAACTCAGCCACTGAGTTGCGAATTTTCGAACTACACCACCGTAGTTCGTCCCCTAGTCACACGACTAGAATTTACAAAAATTTAAAAAGGAAAATACAAATTTAAAAATAATTTAAAAAAACAATGACACCCTCATTTATAAACTAAAGCCAAATAAAACAAGGCCGGCCCAAAAACTTTAAGTGATAAAAATAAATCGTCCCCTTTTCCTTTTATTCCTTCGGCCCAGCTTGTTTGTGAATAATGTCTGCTTCCTTTTCTATTTCGTTCGCTTTGAAATTAGGGCTTTCGTAAAAGCCAATTTATTGTTGATCGATTACAATTGGTGTTCTTCTGATTTGCTTCGGCAATCGATCTTCTCCTCGATTCGAACACAGCTCCTTCGATTTTGATCGAGTTCGACTATGAATTCGGTATGTAATTTATGCCTTTTGCTTTTTCTGATTTGCTTGCTTGAACTCGATCTTGATTCGAGTTGAATGATTATTCTTTTTTGCTTGGACTCGAATGCCTTTGCTGCCAATGATGATTACGGGTTTTATAGCATTTGAATTCCTATATTTATGTTCGTTTGAATTTATTTGAATTCGTCGATTATTTTTTTTTGGCCATTGATCTTCGTTTGGATGCTTGAGATGATTACCGACTTTTTCAATTCTTATATTTTTATTAGCTTGATTCCCGCGGTTTTGAATTCTCTGTTGATATCGGCTTGACTGTCACGGCTTTGACTTTGGCTTTCCTTGGTCATTATGGATTTGATTTTGTGGCATTCAAACTTGACTTTATTTTGATAAATTACCACTTGGATTTTTGACCTACGGCTTCTTCTTGGTTTTGATTTCGGTCACTGTGACTTCGGCACTGTCACTATTCTATTCATTTGCTGTTGAACTTGTTTGGAGCATTTTGACTCGACTTGAAATTTCTGTAGACAATAGTTTCTTTATTCGAACTTGCTATCACCGTTTTGATTCTCTGACATTTTTATAATTGACTTTGGTTATTCGATCACTGTCTTGCTTGGATATAATCTGGTTGCCTCGAGTACATATATACATATATGATGTTGTACTCGATTTTGATTGGCTTTGAATTCTAGTAGTACTTGAGTATAGTTCATGTATGCACTTGATATGCACTATATAAATTCCAGTGTGCCTTTATATATGATTTGTATACTCTATTCATCCTGTCACTTGTAGTTGCATATACATATCTGAAGCATTTTTTATATGTATTATGTCGAATTTCGGTTTCACTTAAACCTGGTTTGCAACTTTTGTTTTCAATTGAGTCTGAGCTTGTGTTCATGTATATTTCGGTTTCACTGTGTTTGCTCTGGACTGTCTACTTCCTCTTGGTTCCACTCCACATATATGTTCACACATGTATATATATTTATCGAGTTGCTTTGAGTCCGGAGATTGTGAGTTGCATCCCTGGTTTGCATTGAGTTGCACTACACTTGTATCATTACTGTGTTTATACGCACTTGTATTAATCCATATCATTGTGTATATTGCATTCACCACTTTGCATTGGCCATTGTATATCTGTGCTCTGGCCCTTAGAGCCTGTTTGCACTACCTATATATACATTCCATTTCACTGCATTCATTGAATTTTGCTCCGTTTACTCTAGAAAGTTTTGTCCATTTGCATATGTTGTGTTCGTTGTGTAGCCTGGTCAACATGTATATATGCTGCACCGGGGTTTGTCTTCATGTACAGTCTGCTTGAACTTTTCTTATATTTGCATGCTGTATCTTTTCTTGGTTCACCATTGTTGCATTGACTTTGTACATATTGTGCTTGTATTTTTGGACCGCACCTGTGTTGAATCCAGCTTTAAAGCTCGAGTTTGACCTTATGCTCGTGTCGTGATTTTATTTGTATTTCACTTGAGTTGAACCCGACTTTTAATTTGGGTTTGACCTTGTGCTCACCTGTCCCTATAGATTTATCAAGTGTATATTTGTGTGCACGGCCTTGTGACATGTACAGTGATGCACTGTGCATGTCACAAGCTGTTTGTGTATGATGAGTTCAACTTTAAATGATGACGAACATCCCAAATAACCGAGGAAAATAATATTTTCAAAATTACATTTTATTTTACACTGGAAAAATATTTCTTTTCAGTTTTACTATGTCAGTGTGTATTTTTGAAGATTCCTCAGATGCTGGATTCAACCTGGAATGGAGTTGACGATAAATACGAGTGAACGAGCGATATGTAGTGAGGACAGTTGTGTAAATTGAAATGTATTGTCATTGCAAATTGTGTATATATATATATATATATATAGTGAGAGCTCAAATTTGCGCTATTCAAAATTGTAATAAATATTTATTTGAATAAAATATCCGTTTGAATTTAACTTCTGTGTTATTTATTTTATTCAGCATATATTTATTTGATTACGTGAAAAATAAAATAGTGCATTCACAAATATATTTAAATGAATATATATGTTTATTATCATCAAACAAAAATCATATACTCGCATAATCAGCATCAAGAGTATAGTCGGTCCCTGTATTATGCATACTTATCTTTTGATGTTATATTTTCCATTATATGTGAGAGATAACCATAGTTTTATGGATATATGGATCGAACTTATATATACATGTACTGAACGTTTTACCCCAACATTACTCTCGACGTTGGTTGATGATTAGTTCACCAGAATGGTTATCCCGTGATATATATTACATTTATGTGACATATTTTATCACATTACCTTGGATATCATTATTGTCATCATTACTTTAAAATTGTATTCAGACAGAGTATGACCTATGTGTTATATAATACTCGAGTCAGTCCGAAATATTATAGGATCTGGTACACCATAGGCAATTGGCACTAGATTTTAGGATGCTAGCAATCATACATATAGGATAATACATTCTGTATGTATTTTTATAGCCTTATAGATGTGTGTATATTGTGATGTATTGGATGATGTATGTATGCTGTAATCTAGAGACTATCATTTTGTAGCCCAACCATACTTGTATTATGTGATATAATATATTTTATCTACAATTTTTTTAACTCTTTGTACTTTATTGTATTTTGTGATTATGTACTGTTTTGTCCTAGAAGTAAACGTGTTTATTTATTGATTTATACCGAGACTGGTTTTAGTTCAAAGGAAAATTCATGTGTGTACCATATAAAGCCTCATTCTCCATATTATCTGATAGTATCACATAATAGTACTCTTGGATAGTATAGATACAGAGGTAGGGTGTTTCTAGTTGGTATCAGAGCAAGTTAGAACAATATGGGTCACGAAGAGACACGACTGATTAGCCTTGATGGAATTAGGATTACTTTTCTTTTGGGTATTGGATACATTACCTTTATATATCACTTATGTATACATGGTGAATATAGGGTCTAGTCATCTGGATGCATATCTTTTAATTATGTGGTGTGTGTGTATTTTAATATTATTTTGTTTATTTTAATTTGAATCTCACTTCTATGTAGTAGTGTAGATCGCTGGTCCTTGTGCTGGTCTTGCAGACCCAGACCAGTCTAGTGGATTCAGGAGTTATTTTGAACATAAAGCAACTAATGGAGCTTGAGAGGAGCATCTAGTGGTCCAGTACTTCCGTAACTCCCTATTATGTCACCGCTTTATTTGATTAAGCTTGGCTGTGTAGTGATTATGCTAATCTTGGATGAAAGACCTTTAGGGCATATAAGGAGTGATAGGAGTGCAGGCTTGGTGTAACGAATCGGAATTTTCGATCTTGAAAACTCCAGATAGTTATGAAAAAGAAGAAAGAGATAGAAGAAAAAGAAGAAACAAAAACACCAAAACACATATTCTCACATTCGCAGCGGATCAAAATATAATATTAAATAAATAGCAGTTGTACCAAGGGAAACTGTACTTGTCAAATTACACTTTAATATATCAAAGTTACAATATTTACACAACACCGAGCAGTTTAATTCAACATGCCCAAATAAGCTACAATAAAATACAGCGGAATACTCTACATACGTTCTTGCCATCCAGCTCGTCTCCTAAGCTCCAGAACTTCCTTACTTGAAAATCTGCAATGCTCGGTCTGACCTGAGCATTACATCAAAGTAACACCCGGGTCAGGCTGGAAACCAGCGTGAGTAAACCCATCTAACAAGAAATGCCAATTGATAAAACTTATTTAAAATCCGGGGTAACTCGTACTTCACTACGAGTTCTTAATTTATTATAGTCGAACACTTTTTACTCATCAATATCTAAGTACCTCTACATAGATTAAAGGGTTTAATTACTTAAATCATTCCATTTCCAGCTTATTGATTCACATATCAAATCCATAAATAATTTATAGAAGATTACAAATCAAAGTGGTTTCGGGTATCTATTGATACCGACTCTGGTCTCTTTGAATGCAATGTCATTTTGATTCCAGTTTAAGTGATACATATCAGCCATAATACAAGGTGTCATAGTCACACAGCAAAATTAACTGTCAATTTATACTCCATATTTTTACTGTAAAATCCATTATAATATATCACCGTTCATCACAACTCAATATCAGAGATATCCACAATCCAGTCATCCAATATCATAAAATCATCCACACAAGCAAGATTCACTATATAATTCCTAATTAATTTAGTCAATATCCAATTAAATTAATCATCAATTTTAATCACTTAGATTACCGTTAAATCCTGCTCATTTGACATTAATTATTTACAAATAAATTAGCTAATCATCCATTAACCATTCATCATAATTAATCATCCTTTATTATTTATCAAAATTAATTATTCATAATTACTTCCAAACATTATATAATGATATTGGATGAATGTGATTCATCGATAGATAACCACATCATCATTGTTCATTCCAAACATATCATATCACAATACGTTTCATATCCATCTTAATTAATCACTCTGGATTAATTATTCTTTCGTTAAATTAAGTAATATCCATTAATTAATTATACAAATTAATTAACCTTTGCCCATTCAATATTAATTACTTTTATTCTTAATTAATTACTCAAATTAATTATTCTATAACCACTTATACTGCTTAATTGTCCTCTAATTAATCACACTCATTAATTATCTAACCCTTGATTTATCTCCTTAATTTATACATCCTTTAGTTAATTACACTAAGTAATTAATTCTTAACTACTTCTCTTAAGTAATTATAATTAAATAAATCACATTTAATAATTTCCCATTAATTACCCTCCTTAATTAATGACATCAAGCCATTGTCTTTTAATTACTTTCATTAAGTAATTATCATTAATTAATTTCATTAAGTGATTAACCTTAAATTAATTAATGATCCTTCAATTTATTATATTAAGTAATTTTCCTTATTTAATCACTCTATTTAATCATTCTTAATTAAATTATGTTAATTAATAAACCCTTTATGAATTAATGACTTTTAAGTAATTACATTGATTAATTTATCCATTAAAAATCAAGACCCCATTTAATTTAAGATAAACCATTATCTTAGTTAACTATTTAATAATTATTAAATCTCATCTGAGATCACATAGAAATAAAATCAAATAATTAACTTATAATATTTAACTTTAAAACCTTTAACTTCATGGGTATCTAAAATATGCGGGTCTAATCCCAAACCCAAGCTAACTTAATTCCAAATTAACCAACTAAGTAGTTTGAAACACTTTTTTTCCTTTACTTCATTTTATGATTCCACTTCTCTTACCTTGACTATCTTTTATTTCATTAAAATAATCAAATACTTAATCCAACCGGCCCACTACTTCCCGGCCCACCAAAATCAGAACCCATAAAAACAACGAAATCCCTTTCTCCCATCTTCAATTCTCTTCAAAGAACAGTTCACTTCAAGCTGCAGGGATGACACGAAGTCGTGCACGTATCCGTGCATGCTTCCTCCGATGATCCTGCCTTGCCGCCGATCATCGCTGCCAACCATGCGCCATCACCCCATCCTATCAACCACACCCGACTCGATGAACTGCCCTATTCGAAAAAAAAAATGTTCAATCTCCTACCACAAATGATAAGATGACATCGAACGCCATGCACCGACCACCTATACAACAGTATACTCCCAAACTTCATCGAAAGACACGCCTTCTCTTCCTGCATTCCTTTCCCCACGCGCGCAGCCTTTCATCACCCTCTTTGCTTCGCAAAACAACTCGAACCCGAAAGCCAAGCGAAGTTCCCTTAAACCCTAATACCCAAACAACCTGCTTTCTCGATCACTTAGAAAATTCCAGCACCAATTTTCTCAAGTTCCCCATGCCCTACTCCTCCTTCCCATTGAGTGCCATGCCTCCAAAACAACCCAGCCTCTTGAATTTGCCATTTTTCCCAAATTCGTTCAACTCGAGGAATTTCGACATACCCAACACTAGAAATCCTGATTCTTATATCATAATTCATTATTTACTCAAGTGATTCGGTTTATAACATCCAAACCTGAAATAGTGTTCATTAATTTTTCTGTTATATAAAATGATTCTACTGTAATATTAAATTTTTGAAATATTTATTCGATAAACACACCTGAATCTATTTTTGAAAATGATACTGCATTGATACAAACATATCTTCATTAGAGATCATAACTTGAATTCAATTGAATATGAAGATATTAATTTTTTTCCTAGTGAGTTTGAGCCTGTGGATATGAACAGAGGCTTATATATATGCAGATTCGTAGCTATGCACACGCAAATCCTACTTATTATTAAAACATTCACATCTATATACTCATGCTAACATTATTTACTTACTTTCTATAAAGATTCATCACATGCAATTGAATTATACCACCAGATTTGGGCTTTAGAAAGTTTGGTTTACTCACCTGCTTTATTTTTGAAATACAAAGGATAGCCTGGAACAGGTTTTGATATCTAAAAATTTCTGGATGTTGAATTTTTTTTTGATTTGTTTGAGATTACTTGATACTCTATTTCTTTGATGAGGACCGGCTAGCTTTGAATCTTGATTTTGATTGAGATGAACTTAGTTTTGTTTTGATTTCTTTTTCCTGCTTTAAGTTACCAGGTTCTCTTCCTCTTTATTTTCTTAGTTTTCTTTCATTCCAGTTTATTCATTTATTTATTTACATTTTCAAATTTAGGAAGATAAGATATGCCACTTGTTAAGTTGCATGTAAATATAAGTACATTTGTTTTAATGTATATTAAAATTTGTTACACTTGTCTTTTATTCATGCACTAATTCAATTTTAAATGTTAATTATATTTACCTTATGTTTAAAATATTGCACATTTTTAAATCTATGCTAAAATCTTTTATATGTGTAAATATGTATGTATTAACGATTGTTTTGATTTTGAGAAAATGTTTTCAGGTTGTAACTGTTTTGAAATGAGAATAGGAAAAAGAATTGAAGAAATGAAATATATGTTTATAAGCTCAATTATTAAAAATAAACGAAGATGAAAATAAATGGATGACACTTGTTATTCATCCAACATTTGTCATTAGCAAATGTTAATCATCTTACACATGTTGTTAAGGTGGTTTCATAAATTAACACTTGTTCTTATGCAATTTTGAATTATTTTAAAATGTTAATAAAAGCTTTTATATTTATTTTTCTATAAATAAATACTTTCTTAATTTACATAAATTAATTCTTTTTAAAAAAATATTATAAGACAAATCTCATTCTAATAAAAATATTATCCATATATGTTATATCCAAAATATTTTTAAGATATATATCCTTTAAATTTAAAATTAAATCCAAATTCAAATTCAAATTTAATTTAATATCCAACTTAAAAATCAAATAATATATATATAATTAAATAAACACATTATTAAATTTATAAATAATTATTCTATTTAAAAACAACTTAAATACATACATACATGTGTGTGTATATATATATATATATATATATATATATATATTTGAACAACACTTATTAAATTTGAAAATAATAGGTCGATTTAAAAAATATATATATATATATATATGAAAATCACATTATTATTTTTGTTTGAAATAACAATTTTTCCAATTTAAAATTTATTAAATTAGGAGATTATCAAATAAACACTTATCCAGGTATTTATAATTCAATTTTTATTATATTTCCAAATTTATTTACACTTCCAGATATCTTTTATTATCAGAGTTTTATCTGTTCAATTGATTAAAATAGTTAATTTACCCATTTATCAGATGTCCAAAATCCGGGTTATTACATTCCTCCCCCTTAGAATCTTTTCATCATCGAAAAGGTTCGAAGCCAGAATTTATTAAAATACTTAATATTAGTTAAATCACTTTTGATGATTTTTTAAAACATTTTAAAATGTATATAATGTTGCCAAAATAGTTACTTTTATAACTCGATGTTTCCACAAGTCCGTCTTTGTTCTCACAGAAATTCGGTCATACGTTGATCAGACGTAGGACTGAAGATCTATAAGTACTTAGCAGACCCATTTTCAACACCCAATGAAAATACTTTAGAAAATAATTTTATTAAAAATATAGAAAACATTTTTGAAAATAGAGAGATTATCTTTGGTGAGAATGCTCTGGAAGTCATCACCCCTATCCATGGTCGCAGTTACATCCTGGGTTACGTTGCCATCGTAGCAAAAGTCTATGTAACTGTAGGCACTCCGCACCCCTCGATTATGCCATGGAACCCATAACAGATCGCAGTTACATTCCAGGGTTACGTTACCATCACAGGAAAAGTCCATGTAACTGTTGGCTCTCAGCGGCATACACGATTTTCGCTGTCAAAATGAAACTTCTTCACTCCTACATAGGTCGCAGTCTACCGATATAAAATCTAACGCAGACTGTTGGCTCTCAGCGGCGCACACGACTTTCGCTATGTTACCATAGGTCGCAGTCTACCGATATAAAATCAAACGCAGACTGTTGGCTCTCAGCGGCACACACGACTTTCGCTATATTACCATAGGTCGTAGTCTACCGATATAAAATCAAACGCAGACTGTTGGCTCTTGGCGGCACACACGACTTTCACTATGGTATACTCTACTCATAATCCTCAGGAACTAGTTTTGTCCGGACTCCTCACATGATCAACTTTAGAACCCTCCCTTGGGGCTCAAGGCAGCACCACCCGGTGGCACTCCTAAGAAGTTCATTTCATGGGAGCGCCTTTTTCCCCAGAGCCATCATCAAAACACTTTATACTGTACACATATAGTATCTTTCAAATCATACACCTAGTATGATCTCACATAACGCTCCTTTACACAAAATCGATTATCCCAAAATCGATAATTCTCAAACTAGGCTTTCCAAATTTCAATGTTGATTTTACCCAAAAATCAAAAGCCTTTCCAAATCCAAAGGTTCCCTAAACCTTTCCCAAAATCCTCATAAGATCCTTTATATATATATATAACTTTAAAAATCTTTGGATCATTTTAAACTTGTATAAAACTCCTTTTATGCTTCAAGCACTTTCAAAATCCCTTTCTTCTGGCTATGGATTCAATAAGGGGAGATTTATCTTACATAACAAAGATATATAACTTTTTTATATTCAAAATCAAATATTCAAATTTGATTACTCTATAAAGTCACTTATTTACTTCCATAAAGTAAATTTCTACCATAGAAATATCCAATTTCCACTTTTACTTCATCATATATTTTACAAAATATACCCTTCATTTCAAAAACCATTTCACATTTCTTATCCACAAATTCCCAGTATCAATTTCATTTAAACCCGTACGATGTACACATATCATCCGTACACTATACCAATCTGATCGCTCACTCGATTACACAATTTTACTTCCGAACTAGTATCGTCCACCCGACTTCCTAGTACAGACTCAGATCTGGTTTCTTGATCATGATAAAGAATATCCAGAACCATTCAACAATCCATATCCAGGTTCGCCGTCGAAAATCGAGTGAAAAATTCCAACTCGGATCGATATAATTATCTCAAAATTCTATGCTCGAATCTGGATCAAATCATTATACGAATAGAATAATATACGTACATCCTACGTATTTATCTTCATCGATTATTAGCTAAATCAATTTCTCCTTTTCTATTCACATTTCCTTTAATTCTATTCACTTATCCACAATGTCTTCAATCCCAAATGGATTATTGCTCAAATTATAAACAGTTTGTACTCTGACTAGCTTGAGTTTAGAAAATAGCTTGAAAATAGGTAAGTAATGGAAAAATAATTATTAGTTTGTAAAATAGCTGTAAAATTGTAAAATAGTTGGAAAATCGGTAAATAGTTATAAAAAAATTTAGATAATTGCAAAATAGATGTAAAATAGCAATTAGTTTATAAAACAGTTAAAAATATTGTCAAATAGTTCCAAAAATAAGTATAAGATAATTTTGCTTTAAAAAGAAAGGTTGTATAGTAAATAGTTTAGAAAAACATATAATAAAACAATTTATTTTGTAAATAATCCAGAGCCAAACTGTTCAATTCCCAATCTTCATCCCCTCAATTCAATTTAAATTTCCACTTCCATTTAAATTGATTCAATTCCAATTTAAATAACTTCAATTCCCATTGAAATTGATTTAACCCCAATTCAAGTCGAATTAATTCTCAATTTCTTTTCGAATTCAAATCAAATTCCATTTAATTTTAAACTTATTCATCTTTAATTACAATTCCAAATTATTCAAATCAATTTGGACTAATCTCAAATTGAACCGACTTCAATTTCAAATCATCTCAATCCTTGTTTGAATTAATCTCGATTCCCATTTGAATTTGAATTCATTCAACTTCAATTTCTTTTCAAATTAATCCAATTCAAATTTTACATTTGAATATTAAACTTATCCATTTTCAATCACAATTCCAATTAATTCAAATCAAATTCAATTTGAAATAATTCAATTTAAATCTCAACTTTAAACCGTTTCGAATTATAGATTCGAGTTAAATTTTAAATGTTAATTTGATCCTTTAAATCAAACCAACATTAAACCACTTAATTCTGAATCCAAATTCCATTTTTAACTCATTTCAAAGTTCAAATAATAATTCAATTCCATTTTAAACAACTAAATCTTTGGAATTCAATTTATCATCAAATTTCAATTTTGAAACCAAACCTTTAAATTTTTATCTTAAACATTCAAATCTTAAGTCCAAAATGATTCCATTTCATCTTAATAATGAATATATTACCACATCCATTTCTTTAAACAAATCCAATTCACAGTTTAAAGATTATTAATAACAACAGGATGTTATCATTCAAATTATTTTAAAACATCCATCCATTTCCAATTTTCGGATCTCAAAACCAATTTGAGATCACTCAAACTCTCAATTCCAATCAACCATTTAACTTCCTAAGTTAAATCTTAATTTCATCTTGAAATTTCCAAATCAGGTTGTTCATTCAAAATTATTTAACTTCTTCCAAGTTAAATTCAATTTACTTAATCCAGTCAAATTTACACAATTTGAATTCCCATTCAAACTTTAAACTTCAGAATAATATCTTTCCCACCTAAGTTTAAAACCTACTTCACTTTGGGTTTCACATTACATTCCAAAGAAAATTCAAAACTCAACCTTAGAGATTATTTCCTTTACACACCTAGTTACTTTTAAATTTTAAACCACCTTTGGTTTTAAATTCAAACAAATTCCTTTAAAATTTCAAACAACCCTTGTTTGAAATAGGATCCTTTCATTCAAATATATTAAATAACATCTCTTATTTTAAAATAAGATCATATTCAAAATAGTTTGATTAATATTATTTCCTTTAACATTTTGAAACCAGTTCAAATGTTTAAATTTAGAATTCAGAACTTCACAATTTGAAACCCACTTTAATTTACATCCTTTCAAATTTACAAGTTACTCCCTTTAAATGGTTACTTCCTTAAAACATTTTATTATTTATTGGAAAACAATCATCCCATTATTAAACACAATAACCATTCTATTTCTCTGGTTTGAAACCAATTCTAATTAATCTTATTTTGAAATTCTTCCCCAACTTCAAGATTTAATTTTCAGTTTGAATCCATGTCGAACTTATCTTTGATTTAATTTTAATTTCGTTGTATTTCTATTACCACTTAATTTAATTCCAATAATTTAACAACCAATTACCTTAATATTTATTAGAAAGAAATATTGATATATTAAAATATATTCTTATAAAATCATTTAAAATCTTTATATAAGAAAATAACAAGTACGCTCTCATACATACATACATACATATATATATATATATATATATATATATATATATATATATATATTCAACTCATTCTAGGGTACCATTGACCCTATCCTTAATGAGTAATCCCACCAGAGCCAAGGATCTCGCTTAACCTTCTGCTCCAATACCAAATGTAACGACCCAGAATTTTCGATCCCGAAAACTCCAGATAGTTATGAAAAAGAAGAAAGAGATAGAAGAAAAAGAAGAAACAGAAACACCAAAACATAGATTCTCACATTTGCAGCGGATCAAAATATAATATTAAATAAATAGCAGTTGTACCAAGGAAAACTGTACTTGTCAAATTACACTTTAATATATCAGAGTTACAATATTTACACAACACCGAGCAGTTTAATTCAACATGCCCAAATAAGCTACAATAAAATACAGCGAAATACTCTACATACGTTCCTGCCATCCAGCTCGTCTCCTAAGCTCCAGAACTTCCTTACTTGAAAATCTGCAATGCTCGGTCTGACCCGAGCATTACATCAAAGTAACACCTGGGTCAGGCTGGAAACCAGCGTGACTAAACCTATCTAACATGAAATGCCAATTCATAAAACTTATTTAAAATCCGGGGTAACTCGTACTTCACTACGAGTTCTTAATTTATTATGGTCGAACACTTTTTACTCATCAATATCTAAGTACCTCTACATAGATTAAAGGGTTTAATTACTTAAATCATTCCATTTCCAGCTTATCGATTCACGTATCAAATCCATAAGAAATTTATAGAAGATTACAAATCGAAGTGGTTTCGGGTATCTATTGATACCGACTCCGGTCTCTTCGAATACAATGTCATTTCGAATTCCAGTTTAAGTGATACATATCAGCCATAATACAAGGTGTCATAGTCACACAGCAAAATTAATTGTCAATTTATACTCCATATTTTTACAGTACAATCCATCATAATATATCACCGTTCATCACTACTCAATATCAGAGATATCCACAATCCCCGTCATCCAATATCATTAAATCATCTACACAAGCAAGATTCACTATATAATTCCTAATTAATTTAGTTAATCTCCAATTAAATTAATCATCAAATTTAATCACTTAGATTACCGTTAAAGCCCGCTCACTTAACATTAATTATTTACAAATAAATTAGTAATCATCCATTAACCATTCATCATAATTAATCATCCTTTATTATTTATCAAAATTAATTATTCATAATTACTTCCAAACATTATATAATGATATTGGATGAATGTGATTCATCGATAGATAACCACGTTATCATTGTTCATTCTAAACATATCATATCATAATATGTTTCATATCCATCTTAATTAATCACTTTGGATTAATTATTCTTTCATTAAATTAAGTAATAGCCATTAATTAATTACACAAATTAATTAAACTTTACCCATTCAATATTAATTACTTTTATCCTTAATTAATTAATCAAATTAATTATTCTATAACCACTTATACTGCTTAATTGTCCTCTAATTAATCACACTCATTAATTATCTAACCCTTGATTTATCTCCTTAATTTATACATCCTTTAATTAATTACACTAAGTAATTAATTCTTAACTACTTCTCTTAAGTAATTATCATTAAATAAATCACATTTAATAATTTCCCATTAATTACCCTCCTTAATTAATGACATCAAGCCATTGTCTTTTAATTACTTTCATTAAGTAATTATCATTAATTAATTTCATTAAGTGATTAACCTTAAATTAATTAATGATCCTTCAATTTATTATCTTAAGTAATTCTCCTTATTTAATCACTCTATTTATTCATTCTTAATTAAATTATGTTAGTTAATAAACCCTTTATTAATTAATGACTTTTAAGTAATTACATTGATTAATTTATCCATCAAAAATCAAGACCCGATTTAATTTAAGATAAACCATTATCTTAGTTAACTATTTAATAATTATTAAATCTCATCCGAGATCGCATAGAAATAAAATTAAATAATTAACTTATAATATTTAACTTTAAAACCTTTAACTTCATCGGTATCTAAAATATGCGGGTCTAATCCCAAACCTAAGCTAACTTAATTCCAAATTAACCAACTAAGTAATTTGAAACACTTTTTGTTTCCTTTACTTTATTTTATTCTTCCACTTCTCTTACCATGACTATCTTTTGTTTCTTTAAAGTAATCAAATACTTAATCCTACCGGCCCACTACTTCCCGGCCCACCAAAATCAGAACCCATGAAAACAACGAAATCCCTTTCTCCCATCTTCAATTCTCTTCAATGAACAGTTCACTTCAAACTACAGGGATGACACGAAGTCCTGCACGTATCCGTGCACGCTTCCTCCGATGATCCTGCCTTGCCGTCGATCATCACTGCCAACCACGCGCTATCACCCCATCCTATCAACCACACCTGACTCGACGAACTGCCCTGTTCGAGAAAAAACAAGTTCAACCCCCTACCGAAAATGATAAGATGACATCGAACGCCATGCATCGACCACCTATAAAATAGTATATTCCCAAACTTCATCGGAAGCCACGCCTTCTCCTCCTGCATTCCTTTCCCCACGCGCGCAGCCTTTCATCACCCTCTTTGCTTCGCAAAACAACTCGAAGAAAGCCAAGCGAAGTTCCCTTAAACCCTAATACCCAAACAACCTGCTTTCTCGATCACTTAGAAAATTCCAGCACCAATTTTCTCGAGTTCCCCATGCCTTACTCCTCCTTCCCATCGAGTGCCACGCCTCCAAAACAACCCAACCTCTTGAATTTGCCATTTTGCCCAAATTTGTTCAACCCGAGGAATCTCGACATACCCAACACTAGAAATCCTGATTCTTATATCATAATTCATTATTTACTCATGTGATTCAGTTTATAACATCCAAACCTGAAATAGTGTTCATTAATTTTTCTGTTATATAACAAGATTCTACTGTAATATTAAATTTTTGAAATATTTATTCGATAAACACACCTGAATCTATTTTTAAAAATGATACTGCATTGATACAAACATATCTTCTTTTGATATCATAACTTGAATTCAATTGAATAGGAAGATATTAATTTTTTCCCTAGTGAGTTTGAGCCTGTGGATATGAACAGAGGCTTATATATATGCAGATTCGCAGCTATGCACAGGCAAATCCTACTTATTATTAAAACATTCACATCTATATACTCGTGCTAACATTATTTACTTACTTTCTATAAAGATTCATCACATGCAATTGAATTATACCACCAGATTTTGGCTTTAGAAAGTTTGGTTTACTCACCTGCTTTATTTTTGAAATACAGAGGATAGCTTGGAATAGGTTTTGATATCTGAAATTTTTTCGATGTTGAATTTTTTTGTTTTGATTTGTTTGAGATGACTTGATACTCTATTTCTTTGATGATGACCAGCTAGCTTTGAATCTTGATTTTGATTGAGCTGAACTTAGTTTTGTTTTGATTTCTTTTTCCTGGTTTAAGTTACCAGGTTCTCTTCCTCTTTATTTTTTTAGTTTTCTTTCATTCCAGGTTTTATTTATTTATTTATTTACATTTTCAAATTTAGGAAGATAAGATATGCCACTTGTTAAGTTGCATGTAAATATAGTTACATTCGTTTTAATGTATATTAAAATTTGTTACACTTGTCTTTTATTCATGCACTAATTCAATTTTAAATGTTAATTAAATTTACCTTATGTTTATAATATTGCACATTTTTAAATCTATGACAAAATCTTTTATATGTGTAAATATGTATGTATTAATGATTGTTTTGATTTTGAGAAAATGTTTTCAGGTTGTAACTGTTTTGAAATGAGAATAGGAAAAAGAATTGAAGAAATGAAATATATGTTTATATAAGCTCAATTATTAAAAATAAAAGAAGATGAAAATAAATGGATGACACTTGTTATTCATCCAACATTTGTCATTAACAAATGTTTATCATCTTACACATGTTATTAAGGTGGTTTCATAAATTAACACTTGTTCTTATGCAATTTTAAATTATTTTAAAATGTTAATAAAAGCTTTTATATTTATTTTTCTATAAATAAATACTTTCTTAATTTACATAATTCTTTTTAAGAAAATATTATAAGACAAATCTCATTCTAATAAAAATCTTATCCATATATGTTATATCCAAAATATTTTTAAGATATATATCCTTAAATTTAAGTTTAAATCCAAATCCAAATTTAATTTAATATCCAACTTAAAAATCAAATAATATATATATATATATGTATATAATTAAATAAACACATTATTAAATTTATAAATAATTATTCTATTTAAAAATAACTTAAACACACACACACACATATATATTTGAACAACACTTATTAAATTTGAAAATGATAGGTTGATTTAAAATCTATTTATATCTATATATATATGAATAGCACATTATTATTTTTGTTTGAAATAACAATTTTTCCAATTTAAAACTAATTAAATTAGGAGATTATCAAATAAACACTTATCCAGATATTTATAATTCAATTTTTATTATATTTTCAAATTTATTTACACTTCCAGATATCTTTTATTATCAAAGTTTTATCTGTTCAATTGATTAAAACAGTTAATTACCCATTTATCAGATGCCAAAATCCGGGTTATTACACTTGGCAAAAGACATGTGAGTGCATCTTCACACGTATGGAGATCACTGACTGGCAGAAGGTCCAGATTGCTTTGAGCCTGCTTTAGAAGTGAGCATTGGATTGGAATGAGCTTTTGGTTATGGAGATGGATGTGGTAGAGTTAACTTAGGATGAATTCGAGGGTCTCTTTGAACGGAAATTCCTCTTCAAAAGCTGAGAAGGCGGCAATGTTTAGGAAGTTCGTAGATCTTAAACAAGGACGTATGCCCATAGTAGAGTATGTTGCCAGTTTTGAGGCATGAGTGTGGAACTGATCTCATTAACACTCCATTGAGGAAGAATCAAAAATTCATGTATGGACTGAATAAATCTTTGAAGAAGGCCCTTCTACTTCAATTGGAAGTTACTTTTGAGAAACTAGTGTACACATCATTGAGGTTATAAGAAGAAGAAAAGGAAAGCAGTGAGAATGAGTCAAAATGCAAGGCTGTTATTGGACAGAAGTGGAGGGAGAAGTAGAAGACTAGATTTCAGGGCAAGAGGCAGGTTAAAGCTAGCATGCTGGAGTACATGTTCAATTCCAGAGATGCTATCAAGTGTTTCAGCCGTGGGTAGGAAGGTCAGTATTCGAGGAGTGTACCAAGCCATGCCCTCTTTCATTTTAAAAGAAGTGTAGGATCTACAATAAGGAGGGACATCTTAGCTACACTTGTCCAATTGCTAATAAGAAAAGTGAGAAGCAAAATTTACAGAGGTGACTAGCAGTACTTCTCACGTGAATGGGAAAACACTGCTGTCTTGGAAGGTATGATCTTATTCAAAGGAATTCCTATTAATGTTCTTTTTTTTATACGTAAGCATCTTATTATTTCGTATTAAGGGAACTAGTTAATAAACTTAATTTGGATGTTGTATGCCTAGTCACATCTCTAAGTATTGCAAATCCTACCAAAGGATACACAACCCTTAGGATGATGTGTAAGAATGTGGAATTAGAAATATGCGACTTTATATTCTATTGTGACATGCATGTACTGAATACTTGGGGTTTGGAATCATTTTGGGAATGGATTGGCTCAACCATTATAAAGCTCATCACTATTGCCCTACAAGAGTCATTACCTTAAGCCATCTAGATTCCACTAATCAAGTTAAGTTTGGTTCATGGGGATATCGATCAAGACTTTGAGGGATCATTGCTCTTAAAGGGAGAGATGAAGAGATATTACTAGGATTCCTGTGGTTAGAGAATACCTAGATGTATTCGAGCCAATTAGATATTTACCTCTTAAATAGGCTATCGAATTTCAAATTGATTTTGTTCCTGGTGCTCAACTTGTGAGTCGAACTCCAACAAGAATGGCTATAAAGGAAAATGAGGAGCATAAGAAGCAACTACTAGAATTGGTATCCAAGCATTTCATTTGGTCAAGCAGTTCTCCCTAGAGCGCCGCTGCTGTATTCATAAAGAAGGCGGACGAATCGCTCAGGCTATGCATTGATTATAGAAACTTGAATGAGCTAACTATCAAGAACATGTATCCTTTACCTAGGATCGATGATATTTTCAAGATGAGTAGAGCTAAAATATTTTCACGACATAACTTTGCAACAGAATTTCATCAGCTTAGGATTGTTGAGGATAGTATTCCTTTAACAACATCGATGACTAGATATGGATCCTATGAATGGCTTGTAATGCCATTCGGATTGACGAATGCTCCAGCATACTTCATTGACTTGAATAGAGTTTTCAGAGATAATCTAGAGAAGTTCATCTTGGTTTCCATAGATGACATTCTAGTCTATTCCAAATCTGATGCATAACATGAGAAGCATCTTAGAAAAATATTGGAGGCATTGAGGCAGAATAAGCAAAAAGCCAAACCTCCAAGTGCCACTTCTAACGAAGACAAGTTAAGTTCTTATCACATGTTGTTTCATAAGCTGGAATTTCTGTATACCCAGCTAAAGTAGAAGCTATCCAAAATTGGAAGCAGCCTGAGATGGTTTTGGAGATTCGAAGTTTCTTAGGATTAGCCGGGTATTGTTAGCAATTTATAAAGATTTTCTAGCCTTTCACTGACCTCACAAGGAATGGAGTTAAGTTCCAGTGATAGCTAAATGTGATAAAGCATATCAAAATTTGAAGGAGTTGCTTACTCATGCATCAATGCTTATCGTTCCAAAAGGTAACCAGGACCTGGAGGTTTACACAAATGCATGTGGTTCTAGATTGGATGCAGTGTTAGTTAGAAGGGAAAGGTGGAAGGATATGCATAAAGGCAACTAAGGCCTAATTAAATTGGATATGCAACTCATGACTTAGAACTAGCAGCTATAGTTTTTGCATTGAAGATTTAGCGCCAGTACGTCCATAGAGAGAGATTTGTGTTATACACAAATAATAAATTATTAAATTATTTTGTTTACTCAAAATGATCTCAATATAAGACAACAACGATATCAAGAATTCATAGAACCATATGGCATTAAGATCCAGTACACACTTGGGAGAGGCAATCGAGTTACAGATGCTCTAAGCAGGAAGCACCAGGTAGTAGTCTCTATAATGATTGCAGAATAGAAGGATCTTGAGACACTATCTATGTGCAAGATTCAAGATAGAGATTCTATAGCTAGTTCAGAAACAATGTTATCTAGTCTTGTGGTTATACCATATTTGATAGATCGGATTGCAGAAGCTCGGAAGAAAGATCTGGTTACTCGAGTTCTTATTCGGAGATTGGAATCTTGAGACGAAGTTGAAGATCTTATTAGGTGTTCCCTTGATTCTTATGGATGTCTACGAAGAAGAAATAAATAAGTAATTCCATACGTTGATGATCTTTGTAAAGAAGTAATGGAAGATTGCCATCGATCACTATATACCATTCGCTCATGTGGTAGTAAGATGTATATGGATATGAAATGTCTTTACCACTGGGAAGGAATGAAGCATGATATTGGCAAGTTCACGAAGGAGTGTATGACATGTCTGCCAATGAAGGTTAAACACCAAAAGCCCAATGGTTTGCTTCAACCATTAGAAATTCTCCATGGAAATGGAATCAAGTGTCGATGGACTTTATAGATGGATTATTACAGTCAAGAAGTGGCCATGACAGCATATGGGTAGGGGTAGATCGGTTGACAAAATCAGAACATTTCATTTCAGTGAAGTCAAAACGAACCACATTGTAACACTTCACCTTTATACCCATATTATCCAAGAGTATTATAAAGTAATACTATCGGATAATATAGGGAATGATGCTATATGGGGTACACACATGAATATTCCAATGGATTAACACTGATACGTTTTAAAACATCAGATATATATTTCACATTTGTGTATGCAGTATAAGTGAAAAGCAATAAACACTTTCATGTCTCCAGTAAAGAGCAATACAAAATTTATAATAAACAGCAGGGAATACAGAGTCAGTCGCAGTGATAACATATAATATATATACAATAATGTTATATGAGTACTATACAACTCAAATGTCAATTATATAAATGAATCAATAATGTACATGTATCAGGTAATAATCCAAATATAATACTCCACTCAACTCAAATAAATAAATGCTAGTAATATCATTCTTGTATATGTAATGTCTTAGACGACCTGAGTATTATAAATAACACACAGGTCAGACGATGATTAAGTCATAGGGTAAAACGTTTATAATATAATATATCAGCAATAATATAATAACATCCATCATATAGATAAATATATATTAAATGTAATATATATAATCACAACAACACAAACAAATCTCCATGTATTGTATAACTTCAAATATCACAAAACATATATAAAGATGTCATCCCCCATCTCAAAGCAAATCAAATAAGAATTCAAGAATACCAATTCGATGGGTGAATCATCTAAATCCAGAAATTATTATTAAAATCAAGAAACCATCATTAATGAAATATCATCAAATTATCTTACAACCATAACCAAATATATCACTCAATATCAATAATAAAAGAATCGTCATTAATACACCAAGATAGGCGGCCTATTAATACATAATAAAAGTTCCGAGGATCCACCACATTCTGGACACCTATCCAGATATAGTCTCATCTCCTCATATATGAATAAATCAAAATAGTATGGATATACGAGGACTAACTACACTTTAGATACACAGTCTTTAGTATATATAGTCACCTCTTAGGATAGTGAATAATGTATGCCAATCCACATCACATACATAACTCTGAAATAGAAAAGGAGACTGATAGCACACAACATGCTCCAGGGACCCAAGACTACTCGCCTCTTGCAGAGTACCGTCTATCCCTATAGTCTTTTGTTACCTCGACGAACATCGTGACCCAATCCACCAATGCCTTGTCTAGACGTAGCCCCGGTCACGACCCTACTTTACCCCTATAGGTAGCAAACTACTGGTCTATGCGACATAAGAGGTTGTAGGTCTCCTACCCTACCAACTACCAATCCAGTGATGCACATCCAAAATATCCAATAACGGTGTCGTGGATCTGGAGCGTGACTCCATGATCAAGCCGCCAACGTGGATACTGGCTAATATGGTTCACTCCTAAACCAAAAAAAGAGCTGTAAACAAGTGAAAAACATATAGTACTCATATCCTAAACAACATAGAGCTCTAGATGTAAGCCGACACATGGCTCTAGATAAGTCAACGCATGACTGTAATATACTAGACTTCTAATCCCTTGTCGTCACACGTATCTAACCATAAGCCAACACATGGCTATAATTTACTCAACACAGTAAGTATCCTCACATACATGAGTAATCCCCGTTTGAATGACATTTACTTATAAAGAATAATCAAACGAATAACATAACGGTGTCCCATACCACAACACATTACATGGATAGTTGTTAAGTGCTTATAAACTATGCTCAATTCACACTAGGTACTTTATATGACTAGTTCGATGAGTATCTGGAAAAGTGTTAACGAAAGTCTTATACCAAACGGTATACTAAATCATTTATTTATATTTATTAATATTTCTCATCATACATAATAATTATCAATAAACCATCAAAAAGGATGTCATCACTGTATCATATTAAAATTATCAACTAAATCGATATCAATGGTGAATCTCTCATGTCTTTGGAATCAATATAAAGAATGCAATCAATATAAAGATGTCAAGAAATTAGAAATCAAAAACTAATATAAAAATAGATTATTAAAATAAATATAAATGAATGAATCAATACCCAATAATGAAACATTCACAATATATAATTTTATATATAAAAAATAATTACTAAGAGATGGATAATAAATACATATCCTAGAATTATTAGTAAACCCAAATATACTATAACACAAGAAGTACTAAGGGATATAAATAAATAATTCATATTTCAGAATAATTTAAATAATACAAATAAATTTACTTTATTAATTTATTAAATTTATATTTTGCATTTATATATGAATGTAGCTAATAAGAATATATATAATTATGTTTGGATGTATTTAATTTAGTTTATTTTTAAATGTACTTATACGTATATTTACGTATTTTTCAATTATAAATTACTCAAGTTTGCACAAGTATAAAGCTACATACATAGGCAAATATAAAGAGTGAAGAAACATAAATCACTATAAAAAGATATACATACATACGTACATTGAATAAACGAAACAATGTACAAGGTTATATATACACACATACTAACAAACGAAAATAGTGATACATCAAAAGTCGTTCAACAAAAAGTCAAGCGAGACAACACAAAACAATAAAATAAATCACATTTCCCTTTATAGATGGTTGAAGCTGGCGTGCGTAAGGGATAACACGCACAGTTATATATACATACACACTACCCATTATTTTTGACAATACACACATTTACATACATAGAACATACATACACACATATATGTATGTATGTATGTATATGTATATGTATATATATTCACAGGTAAACACACACACATTTACACACTACCATATAAACTGAACCTCATTGACACACAGCTAAACCATATCACATCAATAAATATTTGCAGCAGCTAGTATAAGAAATAGAATATGCCACCATATATACATAATACCCATGCACACAGTAAAACGATGGCTGAAACAAGAATATATTCACGCAAGAACACCCAACAGTTTCACACTCAAACACAGGCAAGGAAATTGGGTTTAATATAGCTAAAATAATTAAACTAAAAACAAAAAAAATCAAAATACTACACAACAAATACTCCGAGCTTAGAAAAAAGTAATGACATGAAAGGATAAAGGGTGCAGCGTACTAAGAAATACAAACTGGATCAGTATGACGAATGAAAGCACTATGCAAGCAAAGAAAATTAGAAGTATATGTGTATATTTAGCACACAATAATCGCACTCACATATATATGCATAAATACACTCATGCACACAATAGGGAGAACCCATGCACATTGTCTCTAAACATTGACATATGTGTATATGTATACAGACTCCATCAAGTGCAAATGAGAGCGCACACACAAACACACATGAAGGTAGCAACACCGACACACATACTCATATATATATTTTATAAATCAACTCTATTAAACATATATTTTTTGTGAGGAGATCCTCACCTAGGAGTTGCGTCTTCTTTATTCTCCGCCCACTAAAGAACGCATCCTCAAAACTCCATTGAGCAACAATGAAAATTTATTTGCTCTCTGCCTCATATTCTCATTGATGAGAAGGACAATATATTTAAATTTGGGGTTTTATAATGGTTTCTTTTATTTATTCTTGAATTTAAAAGGAATGGGATTTGTTTTTTATCTTGGAATGCGTAAGCTTCTCCAAGAAGAAAAATATCTCCCCGGGATAGATATGCGTGAGTACATATTGGCTAATGAAGTGAAAAAATATCCAGAGCGAACACTCTAGAGAAATTTTGGAATAGACTATTTGGGCTTGGGCTTAATATTTGTAGCAAGTAAATTTATATATTTACTTTATTTTGCTTTTAAAACTAGGTTTAATTCAGGTCAAATAAGTACAAATCCCTATGTTGAAATCACCATTATAAATATTATTAAAATTTTAACTTAAATTGGAGGATCATATTTTCAAAATTTAATTTTTCTTATAAAATAAATTTCCAAATCAGTTTATCAAATAAATCTTCAAATTCCAATATAATTACTTAAATTTCTATTATTTATGTTAATTAATTATTGCTTAAAAATCAGGTTGTTATGCACACCATATTTGGCTAAGCTATATGTGAAGGAAGTAGTTATACTTCATGGAGTTCCCAACTCTATAGTTTGTGATCTTGGTCACTTGTTTACTAGTACACTATGGAGAAGTCTTCAAGCAACTTTGGGAATAAAGCTAAATTTTAGACAACATATCATCCACATACCGATAGTCAGAAGGAGTAATTGAATCAGATTCTTGAAGATTTGTTTCGATCTTGTGTGATTGATTTTGGTGGTAGCTAGGAAGAACAACTTTGTTTAGTTGAGTTTGTCTATAACAATAGCTACTAATCTAGCATCGACATGGCATTGTTTGAAGCATTGTATGGTAGGTCGTGTCGATCATTATTGTTCATGCTTGAGATTAGAGATAAATATTTGTAATGGGTCCAGATTCTATCAGAAAAGCATCCGAGAAAATCGAGCTACTCAGATAGAGGATGAATGGGGCCCATGATCGAAAAATGTCTTATAGCGACGAAGAAGGAAAGAGATAGAGTTTGAAGCTAGAGATCTTGTTTATGTGAAGATATATCCATTGAAGGGAGTCATGAGTTTCCGTAAATTGAGGAAGTTAGCACCTCATTTTGTTGGCCCATATCCAATCACTGAATGAATCGGAAGAGTTGCATATAGTGTTGCACTTCCACACCACTTTCTGGGAATTTATAACATCTTTCATGTGTCCCAACGAGGAAGAGTCTACAAGATCTATGTGATAAAAAGACTATAGCGGAGCCGAGAGACATACATGGGCTCGAAATATCCCTTGATCTGACTTATTTGAAGCATCCTCTTCGGATAATTGACTCTGAAATTCGATAGCTCAGAAGCAAGAGAGTTCCATTGGTAAAGGTATGGTGGTCCGATAACCCATTGGATTGTACCTGGGTGACTCTAGAGCATATGGAATGATCTTACCCTGAGTTATTCTTTGAAGTGCATAAGTTAGGTATGTTTTGATTTCTTACTTCTTATTATGAATGGTGTAGATGAGCTAGAATTCGACTAGCTACTTATAGATTTTCCCTAAGAAGGAATTGCAATGACGCAGTTTTCCTAAAGGGGAAGTCTGTAATAACTCGTTGTCGAGAAGTAATAAATTAACAATAAAGATTAATTAATTAAATGTGATTTTATATAATAAATGTGAAATTATGAGAAAATTTGGTAAATTAAATGAAAAGAATTTTACAGTGATAAATATCGATTTAGTAATTTGTTTAGTAAATTTAAAATTCAAAGTATACATAAATGATTTGAGATAAAATGATAAATTTTTTCTTTATAATAAATAAAAATTGGGATAAATAATATTGGAATTTATTTTAAAATAAATGTAGAAAGAGTTTTATTCTATAATATCAAGAAGTTTGAATATAGTTTGTAAATGAAATAAATAGAAGTTACTAAATTAAATAAATAAAAATTCGAGAAAAATAGTTTTATAAATTGTAATAATATTTTGGATATTAAGAAAATATAATATGATGTTATTGGATAAGTATTTGGCTAGAGTATGAAGATGCATATTGCTTTCATGAAAAACAAAGAAGAAGGAAAAAAAGAAGTACAATTAATAATAAAGCAAAGCCCAATATTTTAAGCCCAAAACCCAAATTCTTGTCTCGTGAAATGATACACCAGACATTTCTATCTCTGGAGATTTCATCTCATCTTATAAATATAACCCTATACCTTCATTTTGAGGTTGCTTCTCCAATATAGTAAATCAAAACCCTAACCAACATTCTATCACTCCAAAAATAAAATCATTCAAATAAAATCTTCAAATTCAAACTATGGTTCTTGACATCCCTCTATAGCATATAGCAATTTGAAATTCAAGCTCTCATCGTTAATTTTAAAAGGTGAATTTGACAACAAAAGCAGTGAAGAGCAGGCAAGGAGAAAGAAGAAGTTAGAGAAGAAGTACTCATCTTCTATAATTCAAAGTAAGCAATTTCACTCACTTTTCTATGTCTAAACTGATGCTGAGATATATTGAATGGTGATTTAGTGTGTGCATCAGTAATAACCCATTGACTGTAAGTTAGTTTCTCCTTCTCTCATCTTGACTTTGAAGTATATTAGGCAACTGATGAATATGTATATAGTTAAATCATTGTTTAGGTGTGCAAGTGTGTATGCACCAAATTGTAGAAGGAGATGGTACGGCAAGGGGAGGAGGAAGCTTATAAGTGGTTGATGTAGGCTCAAAATTTCATGATAACGGATGCTTAATCGGTCGACCGGTGGGTGCGACCGGTGGCACCTTTTGCTATGCATTATTTGAAAAAATATGTATAAATATAAATAGATTATATAATAGGAATATAAATTACATAATAATAACCTTAAAATCTATACTTGACTTTGATAAATAATATCAGAAGTTCTGATAATAAAATGAGATAATATCATGGTATTTAAATAAGATATTAAAGAATTTTACTAAATATTTACTTCACGAATAAAATAAAAAGATGTAAAATATATCTTTTATTTGAATATATTTCAAATGATTTCAAAATTTACATCTAATATTTTCTATAGATGTAAATATTTTATAAATTATTTATGTAACTATAATTTCTATTTGATGAGGAATTTGAATAAAAGATGAGTTATGTCAATCGGGTTTTTAACCAAGCATAGATCAAAAGGAGTTAGAACATCAATACGAAGGTGAAACGACTTGGAACTTGGCAATTACGCTTAGAAGAAGGAAAGAAGAGGTTCTAGAAAGTTTTACCCCAAAATTGCCTAAGGAAACAACTCAGCATTGAGTCATTTAGCTCAATGCCGAGTGATTTCTCTCCCTAGAATGACTTACCAACTTAATATGACCTATTCTCTACGCCTCTAGTATATTCTCAAGTGTTTTCAAAGGGATTGATGACCAATCAACAAGTCTGAAGAGAAGACTACTCAAATAGTAAAACAGTCCAAGTAATGAAGGAGCTATCACTAAAATTAACCAAAAGAATAGAGAAAAGGCATGAAATACATTAACTCAGAGAAAGGATAGAGGAACAAAAGAAGATGAGCCATTTCCAACTAAGGAAATGACTCGGTACCGAGTTGTTTTTACAACTCGTATGGCCTTGGTTTCTTCTGTGCAACTCTGGGTCGACTACTAGACTTCGATGTTAATAGGCTTTCAACCTAACATCTCATCTACCTCTATAAATACAAAACCATGGGAAAATAAAACAGATCTGGTTTCTGCCATCACTATGTGGAAGCTCTTCCTTTTCTTTGTCTTCTATTTCTATATAATATTCGCCAAGGCAGCTACTTTGGGCAATTTTAGGATATAGAATCTGTCTAACTTCTATACTTGTGACTCATTCTCACTATAAGAAAATCTGCCTTTAGTTGCAATAAGTGGTAGCATTTATTGCTAAGTGCAACTGATAATATTTTATCCTACGTTATTTATGCCACCAAATATTTCACGTCCTTCCCGCCTTGTAAAATTTTCACCGCTCCAATTTTTTTTGTCGCCTTTGTTCTGTCACGTTTCCCTCCATCATCAATACATAGAAAAAATTCAACACTTCCTTTATTCCTCTTCAACCCTTCAATTTCTTTTGCCTTTTTCACTTTAGCATAACTCGTGCTCCGATTCCTCCGTCATCATCGTCACGCTAGCGCTCTCCATCGTCATCGTTGTGCTAGCCCTCTCCATCCTCATCAGCTATTTCAACTAGATCGACAATTTCGATCTGATTTTGTGATTTTACTATTTGGGTTATGCCGATTTTTTGCAAATATGGTTTCTAGTGTATTTAAAGGTTTGAGTTAAATGGGGGTTTGAATTAGTGTTAGGGTGGAGGCCACACTGGTCGGCAAGAATGGTGCACAGAGACCACAACGGTCGATGACCGATTGGATAGAAGCCGAATGGGTTAAAAGTTGATAACAAAAAGGGGAAGAGGAAGTTTAAATCAATGTCTGTTAAGAACTGAGTTCGATCTACGCAGCGTATGATTGATGGTACTGTCTTTTTCTTTCTTTTCTACCTCCGTTAATTTCTTTCTATGGTTCACTTTGTTCATTATTTGTTTGATTCTCATATTGGGTAAAACATAAGAAATATAAGGTGAAAATATGTATAGGTCCCTTGCCTATTGTTCACTATTTGAATAGTTGAACTTCATTTATATTGATAACCAGTAATAATCTAGCACATGTTTTTGGATTTTCTGAATCTTCAAATTTATGTATATGTGTTTCTTTCCTTAATCAACAGGCGAAGCGAGCACTGAGACCATTAAAAGGACTGGTGAAACTACAAGCACTAGTAAGACGATACAATGTAAGAAAGCAAGCACATATGACATTAAGATGCATGCAAGCTCTAATGAGAGTTCAGGCAATTTTGCTGAGATAGTTCCTCTAGCAATTCTGCTGAGAATTTGCTGCAGTTCACGTCGTGATGGCATGAAATTGCTCCAAGTAAAATATCATCGATTACTTTATTTTCTAGTTTCTTGATCATAATTTATTTTATCAAACTTAATTATTGTTATTATGCGGGGCTCAGGGCTGGAAACCGTTCAATTGAGATATGAAATTACCCTTCTATGATTCATATGAGACATGAGCTGTAAGGTTTATACCCAAGCCATATTTTTATGCATACAGGTAAATTGTATTTTATGACTTAATTGGCAATCAAGAGATGATGGGTTGTTGCTGACGATCAAAATATGTTAATTCGGTTTAGGTGAGACGGAGTGTGCTGGTTGGGGGTGCTAGCGAACTGTTGTTGACAATCTGAATTTGAGGTGCTTAAATACCTGCAAAAAAAAAGAAAAAAAATAGAAAAACACACCCCACCCTGTACATATGTTAAGAACTTTTTTGAACTGGAAAACAAACACACCCTAAACACATGTACATGTATGTCTTTATAGTTCAAGTTTGACAATTTTTGTCCATTGCTGACATACTCACACTGCAACCTGTCTCTTGTTAGTTTTAAAGTTTGTTATTTTCAAATTATCTACATATTCAGTTTTTCTTGATACATTACCAAAGTAATTTAAGCTCTTGCATTATTGATAAAACTAAATTTGCATTGAAGCCTGATTTTTTACTCTCAAGGCAAGGTGAGTTTTGATTTTTGTTTCAACTTTGTTAAATGGTGAAATTAACCATACACAACCATGTGAATATGTAAGTACTAAAGTAGATTTTGATGATGGTGATACATTGACTCAGCTAATTAAATGCATGAATTTAATTCTAGATGGTCCATTTAAAGGGAATGTGGAAAAGTGATCGTTAGAAAATGATGCACATAAATATGATATAAATAACGCTTTAGTTACCATGCATAGTAAGTTGCTTTAGGTGATGCAATAGAAATGATGTTAGTGGAGAACACTCGGCGCAATTCTGATGTTACTGGGAAAGATGATGGTAATTTGGAAAAAGCATATTGCTAGTAGTGATAAGGAGTGGGATTTGAGGGTTGATACTACGTTAGTTTTTAATAAAGATGGGGTTGTGTATGGTGAGTTTTATTATGAATAAAATATATCGGATCTGAAGCGTGGTACGTATCAGATCATTAATGCATGGTCTAACTTTAAACTACAATCATACGCATGTGCATGACTTGGTTTTGATTGAGATACACCCGATACACCTTACGTGGTTCAATGAGGTTATTGGTGATGCTATATTACATCATGGCGGTAGGGAGTCCGTATAAGGTGACAAAGATTTGGAAGAAAGCTAAAGTCACCAAAAATGGTTGCTTCTATCAAGGCAAGCTGAGTTTTGATTAAGTTTTTGTCTTTTCCTTTTCTTATCTATTTATTTATTTTAATTGAGTGTACCCTTTTGTTCAGGTTCAAACTCCTGGCGTAGAATACTCGATAAGGGTTAACATAAAGAGCATGCAAAATTTTGTTCTGCTTTTGTAGAAGTTGCCAATAAGGTCAAGAAACATGCATACTTCCATTTCTTAGTACTCACCAATTTATGGAATTTGTTTCTTTCACTATTGATTTGTTTCTTTTGACTATACACAACAGCAAACCAATTATGGTCAAACTTAAGAGAATAGTGGCAGTTTATCCTTGCAAAAACAACTATGTTTCAGTTACAAAATGACGGTACATAATTATTTCACCTACCTTTGTTATGTACCAAAAAATGTAGCATCAAAAGGACAATACATAACAGTAAGGTGACAGTACAAGTTATACTTCCTGTTTAAATTATATGCTGCAAATTTACCTATACAACAGATCGTTGAAAACCATGCACTTGCCAAGCAATATTTATAACCACCGGATGTGCCCCACTAACTTATATTTTCTGTTCATAGCCACTATGTTGCACTCCCTTTTAGTGATTACCGATTCATGCCTACTATAATTGATTCATTTACTTGTTATTTTAAAAACTAACCATATCCTTGTACAATGCTCAAGACTCTAGGCTAAAGAAGCAACTTTTCATTTAAGTGAGTTCTCACTAGTCATAAGGAAAGTTTTTCATAAAATTCCTTTTATCAAGCTACACGAGCATGAATTATAAAGCCTTTTAAGTTTTGAACCATGATTGATATAGTAGAAGGAAAACAAATTGAAGTAAAAGCAAAGGCAGCAAATCAACATGACTATAATAAACCAACAAGTTAATGTGTTTGATACAATAAAAAATAAAATCAATTATATTGATAAATGAAACATTCTACATAACATACCGCAGCAGTGAAATATACATGATCAACTCATGCACATACAGTTATAGTTTTAAACTAAATGATTCATCAGTCAAATTAAAGGATATTGTCCTCTATTCTAGTGAAAACTAGAAGTTAAGTTTCATCCAGTGTTTCACATCGACTCTAGGGAAATTTTTACTTGTGATTCTATTTTGAGCACATTACTTTTTTTTTTGAAACTGGGTACTTATATTTACAAAGTAGGCAGCACACAAGTCTGCAAGAATCATCATGGCGCACAGTTTAATATGCCAGAGGCAGGGATCGAACTGCCGACCCTGTCGTCAACAGCCTGGCGTTTTACCACTGCACCAAGGCCTCGGACTTGAGCACATTACTTCATTATAGAGGATAGCTCACTGTTTCCTTATTAATCTTCATATTCTTTCTAGTGACAACCCAGCAACGTACAACGATGATGTCAATGCAGTTAATGCTTGGCTATTATAATCACAGTACTGATCTTTGCTCGCTGCAGAAGCGCTCTTCAATACACTAGGGAAAATGCTTCCAGAAATGGCTCCATAGTGGAAACTCATCCTACAACACATAAGGTATGTATATAGTAACTAACTGCACAAACAAAAAACATCAGTTAGTACGAGAATTCGCAACATAAACCTGAAATTCCAATGTCATAAACAAAAATAAGGCCAACAGAAGCAACTATTAAGCAAATTATTAGTACAGATAGTCATTCTTCCTTCATATCCATTTCCAACTCCATTCGAAATAATTACTCCACTTGATGTTATCTAAAAATTCTGTTCTCTTATAGTTGCAGCAAACACAATGCTTATGTATCACACACATAATGTACTAAAATAGCTGGTCTAGAGAGAAAAAGAAACTTTTACTTAGGCTTAGCACCTTAGCGGAATTTATGGTATTTATGGTTTTTTTAAAACATTACTCGTACAGTTATCTTTTGTTATCATCGAAATAGTCTGCTCCGTGTTTGACTGTCAGATTGGTAGATAGAAGTTCGAATGTGGTCACCTAACAATTTAATAAGCCAGAGAATTTTATGCTCAAATTATAAGTGCTTTTTACCGACATCAATTTAATACATGCTTTGGCATGTGCATGCATGCATAGAAATATATTTAATTATTAATTCAAAAATGAACAGCTAATTTTGCATATAGCATTGGCTGTTATTAGTTTCAAAAAAAATTATATAAGCATTATGTATATTTAAAATGATTTAAAAAATATGGCATTCTAAACAAAAAAATTATAAAATATAATATTATAGTTCAATGCAAAAATTCAATTTTTATGTACACAAAATATAGTTAAATAGTTTTGAAGTATGAAAAAAATGATATAATTCAAAGTTATTTTTTGTGAAATCAATTCAATTTACTATTTTTAACGAATTTAATATTGAAAAAGAACAATTCTGGACGAATATTAAAATTAGATAAAGTTAATATTAAAAATTCAAAAAATATGTTAAAATACTATAAAAATACATATCAACTTAAATACTTAAAATCATCGACTAATATTGGATATCCTTTATTTTTTTTAAAATAATGATTTGAGTAATGCATAGTTTGAAGTAATTTCATGATTAGAAAAGAATTATACATATATTTGTAACTTTTAAGTAATTTCATGATTCTAAGCTCCTTTTCATGAAGTATTTCATTTGAAATATATAATAATGGTATAACATGAATATTTAGTTTGAAGTAGCTTTTGAACTTCCTAATACTAAAATATACATATATTGAAAATTAAGATTTTGCCACCAAAAAATTGTGGCTAAGATTAGTTAACCATAAACAATCTTGAATAATAAAAATAATTAGTTAAATAATTATAATATCAAATGTAATGTATAAATGCAAAAAAAAAAAAATCCACGAAAATACTTATGCATCATTATTTTTTAATCCAGAAAAGGTAAAATGTTTGCGTTTACTCCAAAAAAGTTTAATGTAAAATGTAGAACAATTTTTAGTAAGGATACATACATATGAAACATTAGTATGAAACAACATGCCTTTAAATTAAAGTTCTATCTATGACTCTAGATTCTGCATATCAATTACCAAATTTCATAAAAGAAAAAAGAAGGATAAATTTATATTTTAATCGTGTACAACTTGTATATTGCTGAGTTACCTGTGAAAGCAATCACAATTGCATTCCATTTGCTAACTGACTTATGTGTACTGCCAGCACAGTAGCACTCTGCAATCATCACTACAATGCACATGAACCTTATATTGGATAGGTAAGGTTACCCTAAGAATTATCCCTAAACTGAATTGCAGTGGACATTGCTTAAGTTGAGCTACAATCTTCTTTTCTGGTGCAAAAAATTCATACAGTTTTCATTTTCTTTCTTGTTTTGATCTTGTTGAGCCTATATTTTGTTCAAATAATCTTCTATTTTTTTTCCACCGAATACAATTTTATTTGACACTGCTTTGAATTTGAATTTGTCTATCTTTAACTATTATTAGTCCGCTTATAATTAATCTATCTTGGATGGTTGAAAGAATATATAATATAATGTTTCTAGGTTTTATTTTATGATCTTGCATGTGGAGGTGCTTTTTAGTGTCATATTGATGTGCTTTTTAGTTTGTATCGATGTGCTTAGGTGATGGAGGCAGGGAGGTGTAAGCCCTGGTGGTGAATGGTGGTTACTTGATGACAGAATGCCAAAGGGCCAGAGGGAACGAGGTAGCAGTTTGATGATGTGAATGCAAGGGCAGAAGCAAGGAGGTGGCTGATGAAGTTTGATAGGTAGGGGAGCAGTTTTGTAACAGGGAGGGAGCTGTGAAGGGTTATGATGCTAGCAGCACTATGTAGAGGGGTGTGATGTTTTTTTAATGTGTGGCAGTGTGGAATTGATCACTATTATGTTGTTGGAGGAAGGTGATGAGGCTAGATGTGGAAGGCACTGCAGTTGGCAGGCAGTAAGTTGTGAAGTGGTGAAGTTGATATGTGTAGCAGTTTGAAGGTGTGCAGTTTCGATGGGGTTGAAGGCAAGTTAAGGTTGAAGCTTGGATGGACTGGTGGGGAAGTGGCTGTGTAGTTGGCAGAGGATGATGGGAAGAGGAGGATGAGTGTGATAGAGGAGGGAATGGCAGTGCAGATAGGAGAGTGGTTGATGTATGAAGTTTGTTGGAAAGTTGTTGGTGTACATGGGGTATGTGTACCGTTGTCTATGCAACAGTCAAGTGGAGACGGTGTAACTGTAGGGTGGTTTGTATGTGAGGTTGTAGTGGCTGGTTGAATTTGGTTAACATGTGAATGAGGTTGTGTTGTGAAGTTATTTGTATGTGCGGGGAAGTTATTGGTATGTGGAGGATGGTTCGTATGAACTGATGATGGTGGTGATTTGTTATGTTGGCTGGTCAGTGAAGTTATGGCTGGTCAGTGAAGATATGAGATATAAAGATGAAGTGATATATAGGAATGGGTATGTAGTATATTGCTCTATGCAATGCTTGTGATGCACTGATGTAAAGGAAGAAGGATGTTGGGAGATAATTGTTGTGACACCGTGATGGGGTAGGAGGGAAGAAATGTGATGAAAGTGGAGTGACTAGTTGGTGGAGTGTGTATTCGATTCAGGTGGGATGGTGATGTACAATGGTGGAGTTGAAGAAATGGAGTTGCTGCTGCTCTTCTACATTGTGTAGGTTATTTGGCGATATAGGGAGTGTGATAGTATGGGGCGACTAGTTGGTGCCCTGCGCATAGGTGGGACAAGGATTTGGAGTAGGAGAAAGGGATGGATCTATACGAGAGTATGGTGAGGATAGGGAAGAAGGCAAAAGAAGAATGGGGTTATTAAGGCAATTCTGTGGTCTCAAGGGGAGGGCGATACTTTGGCGAAGGAGGATGCAGTGTTGTATAAGGGAAGGATGGAGCGGTTGGTCGAAGATTTGAAGGCTGGTCTTCAGGAGCCACATCTTCTTATCATTCAGGTAACCATCAAGAGATTTCTTTTTCCTTGAATATTGAAGCTAGCTGTGTTATATGGTTATTTCTTAGAATAAGCTAGATGCATCATTGTTTTTAAACCATAATGGTGAGTTTAGCTTAAACAGTAACTTTAAACTTGTGTTATGGAAGAGGATATAAATCATGTTTATTTTTCAAAAGAATGGGTTAGAGAGTTCAGAACATTAAGATTTGGTAGATTTTTAACTTTGATATGATATTGTGTACACAGTGATTTTAACAGCGAATAAGATTTTACACTATAAGAGGTTTCTAAAGCTAGTTATTGTTACCTGATATATTAAATAGGCGTCTAAGTGGTTTGTGTTCAAGATTTAAATCTGCAATTAAAACTATTGGATCGTAGAACGACGGTATCTTCAAACTTAATAATAAGGCGACAAATAAATAGCTAATGCTACATTGTTATATGCTCTCTTTAACTATGGAAAAACTATTAAATATACATCTGTTTAAGTGCGAAAATGGTTGAGACACCCTAAATTAGATGAAGAATTGATATATGCTTCGACTGTACTGAGATGAGAAGTGTAGTAAGTTAAATTGCAGTTGTTCTGGCTTGTTGAGATAGATGAAGAACTGAATTGCTTTAGCTTTGAAATGCAGGCCATGATTTGAATTAAATGTATTTTGTCTGAACATAAAGCAACCTTGATATGAAGATGTACTGGGTTGACAAACTGACCTGGTATAGTATAACTCTAAATTGTTATATATGTTGATTGTTAAACTCGTTTGCAGGTAATTAGCTATTTCGAAGCGAAGACCGTTGATAACAAAGAACTATTGGTAATTAAGCAACGAACACGAATTTAATTATTATATATGTTGTCGTATTTTGTTAGTACCATTTGTGGAAACTTGTATGTGAATGCTTGTAGTATGTGACTTATTTTGTTGAAAAACTACTATCGAATTGATTATGGATATTATATTTGATTGTGAGATTAACATGTTTTTGCAATTATTTGAATATGATGATCATATGATTGATTGTTTTTATATGCTAATTATGTGATTTAATTGTTTGTTTGAATATATGAAAATTATGCGATTGATCGTTCGTTTTAATATGAATGGTATATAAGCGATTGCTGGAAATGGTATAAACCATCAACCGTAAGTAGTAGCATTTAAAATATGCTATCAAACAACTAATAACTTTTAGTAGCGTTTCAGAAATGCTACAGAAACAAATGTAAACTAATATAAAGATTATGCAGTTGCATTTTAAAAACGTTACTGAAAATCAAAAAAGTATATAAACAAAAAATGCAACCAAAAAATGAAGACTTATGGTAGCGTTTTTTTAACCCTACAAAAAAAACCTATAGCTGCATTTAAAAGTGACTTTTGGTAGCGTTTTTTGAATCCTACAGAAAATACCTATAGTTGCATTTAAAAGTGACTTTTGGTAGAGTTTACTACAACGCAACAAAAAGTTTTATACTTTTAGTTGCATGTCGTATAGCAGCGTTCTCTAAAACGCTACCATAAGTTATGGTAGCGTTTTTTCAACGCTACCAAAAGTCTTTTCTGGTGTAGTGTCTCTTTCAAATATCTTGTAAACTCAAACAAACTATATTAAATCTATAGGCAACAAAGCTACAAGGTGGTCATAGGCCATAGATTACCGAACCACTATAAAATCTTGTGTCTCTCTACTTTATTTCTGTTATTTTCTATTTATTTCAACTGTTGTCTTCTAGATCTAGGCATTACAAGTTCCCTATAATATATTCAGTGTTGATCAATTTCTGGCATCAACATTTTGGTGCTTTTACCGATAAAATTGAACCCAGGCTTTGATCTAGCTCTCTACTTTGGATTGCATAAGATCTAGAAGTTAGGTACATCATCCCTTATCTTGAGGCCCGAAACTAACCACTACAATTGCTGCAGTCGTTTATAGTATTAGTTTTTGGTGAAAAAATACGGTCATGTTAATGGTATCCATAATATCAGAAGCACAAGAATATTAAATACTTCAAACACAATTTCAAAACAACTTTTCACATTACAATTCAAACAACATTTCATATTCAGTACATAATCCCACAACGTTGCCCATGTCTAGATAAATATAATTATTACAAAATATACCTAGAGAGACATATGAAGATGTCCTCTTGGATGATCAAAGTTACTAAATAGACAGTAATAAAATCTAACATTACATATAACATTCAATCATAACAGAATAGATAATCTCGTACATAGCTAGATCTGCCTCCTCCATGTCTTTTGATGCTTTATTTGGCCAAACCTACTAAACGTGAAAACCTTAACTCTCAACCTACTCAAATTAAATTCTGAGAACTCGAGAATTTAAAGGGAAAATAAAACGCCTATGTTTGTAACTTACTACTTCTAGGGTCAACTGATCCTAATTGTTTTGTGAGCTCACTAATAACCTATCTTTACTCTATGTATTCCTTTTTGTGTGTTACTTTTTTTAGTCTTATCCATGACAAAACCTTACATACTGAAATTTTGGACTTATATTAGCTAGGTGATACTAGACAAAGTATAGGGCGCGACACTACACCAGTCCGATATGGATTTCTAATCTTTGAGTCACTCTTTTAGTAAAATTATGGGTTAACTAACCTATCTATAATTCCTTGAAAATAAAATATTTGTAGATGATTTAAACCTTGAAATCATTCTTAAAACAAGGAAAACATTGGTCTTTTACTTTACTCAAAATATTTATGCCATGATATATGCTTTATAAGACATTGTTAATGAAACTTGAAATCATTAGGTCTTCGACCCACTCAAAACTTAGGCTATAAGGCAAAATTATGTAAAGAACTTTTAAAATTATAAAACTCAACGACTTCATTGTCATTAAGAATCTTTTCCAACTCAAAAGCACGTCGAAGTCTTTTATTGGAAAAATACATGGGGATGATGTCGAAGTTATTGCTTCATAAATTATAGTATTAAAAATATAAAAATTGAACTTCGATATCACAAAATACATTGGCCACAAGGCCTCATCAAGGGTATAAAATTTATATTATAGGTTAAGCTCGATGACCATAAAAAAGGGGTTAGGCTCGAAGACTAGTTAAAGGCATTAACTAAGCTCGATTATTAAAAGCATTATAGTACAAACTCAATGAGAAGTTACAAGCAGCAAGGGTTAGGCTCGGTGATAATTTAATGCATTGGATCGATGAAAAATTTAAACATTAGGCTCGGTGACAAATTTAAATACAACATAGAGTAGGCCCGATGAACATCTGGGTTGGCGAGGCAAAAGCATTAAGAAGTGTATGCGACATCATGCACCTCGACATGCCCCTATGGAGTACTATCTCTTTATATTTATTACTTTAGCCTCAATGAAGTTCAAACCTAGTCCATTACATGCCAAGCTCATTGACATCATATATTGGTTGGTTCCACATTGATGACTCTGAGATGCAGTGAGATGAGGCTCGACATGGACAAGTTGACATGGCAGAATGGTGGTTTACTTGAAAACTTCCATTAATATATAAATTTGTTTCTTTCGACTAAAACTCTATAATTTTTCAATTTCTCATTGGCTGATAAAACATTTCAATTTCTTTACTGAAAATCTACCGCACTTAGTAAATATCATTACTAACCATTTTTGCAAATTGACCCCTATCTTAGTTTCTCAATAAAAAAATTAAGCGCTTCTTTCTTAAATAATTTATTTATCATATAAAACACATATGAAAATCCCCAAAAATCAAAATTAATCAAATTTGTCATACTCTTCGATATATAAAAATTTCAGGGCCAGAAACATTATTTAATAATCTTAAATAATTAAACCCGATCCACCAATTTCTCCACTTAGAAAGTTCATATAAAATACATCCTTCCTTGGAAAGTTATGAAATTAAAAACCTACTTCTAAAATGATATTTTTAACATCAGATCAAAATCTCAAGTCATTTAGGTATCATATGATAGGTTTTCCAACTCAAATATATCACTAAATCTCATAATTGAATTCTAGAAAATCATCAACAAGCATACATTCATTCAAACTACTAAAACGTGGCATAATACTTGCAAAAGAAACGGGTTTACACTTAAAACTAAAACATAATAAAAAAATATGAGATGTATATCATTATTCACCTTTATTTGGATGAGAAAAATGAGATTTGGTATAGACTTGATTTCTTTTAGTTTTTGATTCCTTAATCTTTTAGTTTCCTTCTTGTTTCCCTTTGTTATGGCCGGCCTCACTCTAGTTTTAGTTTGTATGTGTGTAAATGAATGAAGGAAATGAGAATAGAAGGGTTTAAGGGTAAGGAATAAACGATATTCCTAAATTTCCCTTATCATATTTCCTCCTTATCCTAACCTTTTATTTCTCTAATTGGTTTATTACTATGGCACGACCTACTAAATTACCAAATCTCAATTTTCTTATCTCTTTACATTATTTTATTTAATTTATCTAATTAAATATTCTATATAACGTTAGCCAAAATTAGGGTCATTACAGAGTCCCTTCCTTAAATAATTTCATCCTCGAAATTATGATTAGGTACATACATCAATCAAACCAAATGGTAAAACATACCATCAAACAAGTCAGAAGAAGTGACTCTAATCCTGCTCTTTGTTTTCCAAGTAAAATCTCTCTCGTCGTCACTCCATGGACCTTTACTAATCTTACTGTCTTGTTCATTAGCTCCTTCTTATCCTTAGCCACTATTAAAACTGGCTGTCTAACTATGGTCATGTCCGATTCCACTACTAAGTCACCTAACTCAATTGGAGTAATATTAGTCTCTAGATTCGAATATACTTCCTTAGATGACAAATATGGAAACCATTGTGGACTCCTACCAAACTATTCGATAACTCTATCCTATAAGCGAGTTTCCTGATCCTTTCTACAATAGGAAATGGTCCAATAAAACTCGATGCCCAATTTCCTGACTTCCTAGATCTTATTACTCCCTTCAACATCGATACTTTGACGAAACACGATCTCCGACTGAGAACTCTAAGTCTTTTCATCTCTTATCCGCATAACTTTACTGCCTTGATTGAGCTTTCTTCATTCTAGCTCGAATTAACTCAATCTTTTCCGCGGCTTCGCTCACTAAATCTGGACCAAGAACTGATCTATTTCGAGTCACTAACCAACATACGGGAGATTTGCGTGCCCTTCCATACAAAGCTTCAAAAGGTATCATCCCTATACTAGTCATATAATTGTTGTTATATGAAAATTTGACTAAAAGCAGATGGTCCTTCCATGATCCTCCAAAATCTAGCATACAAGCTCTTAACAAATCATCCAAACTTTGTTAACTCCTTCCGTTTTCCATCGATCTGCGGATGGTAAGAGTTACTCATCTTGATCTTCGTACCTAAAATTCCTGTGGACTCTTCTGTAATTCACTAGTGAATAAGGGATCTTTGTCACTTACTATACTATTAGGAATCCCATGCAGTCTAACTATATTCTTCATGAATAACATAGCCAAAACTGGTGTCATCCTAGCTGACTTAACAGGTATAAAGTGTGCACTCTTGGTCAATATGTCCATTATAATCCAAATATTTTCATTTCCTCTATTAGACCATTGCAAGCTGTCTATGAAATCCATAGATATAGAATCCCATTTCCAATTTGGAATATCTAAAGCTTGAAGTAACCCGCTCGGCTTCTGATGTTCGACTTTCACTTGCTGACAGTTTAAACACTATTTCACCCATAAGCCTACATCCCTCTTCATATCTTCGCAGAAGAAACTTCTTTTTATATCTTGATACATCTTAGTTCCTCTCGGATGAATGGTAAATTCGATCGACGACATTCTCTAAGAAGTTCCTTCTTTAGATTTTCAATATCCGAAACACATTACCTTGCCTTCTTTCTCATCCACCCATTTTGGTCAAGACTGAAATCCTTTTAACTATCGATATCGGCTCCATTCTTTAATCTTCTGATCTGTTCAGCTAAAAATGGATCATCTCCTTGCTTAGAAGCAATCCTTTCGATCATTACTGGTTGAACTTCTAAACATGACAACATAGTGATTTCTTGACTCGAACTTGCTATTGATTTTAAATGCACATCACATGTAGTCAATGCTTCCAAATCTTTCCACTCGGTTATCATTGCCAACACTGCATTTGGTGCTTTCTACTAAGTGCATCTGCTGCTCTATATTCTTTTCCTGAGTGTGTATTGAATTCCAAAATCATAAGCAGCTATAAACTCTAACCATCTCTGTTGTGTCATATTCAACTCCTTCTAAGAGAATAAATACCTTAACAATTTGTGATTCGTGAACAACTTGAATCTCTCTCCCAAAAGGTAATGTCTCCACAGCTTTAGTGCAAAAATTAATGTAGCTAATTCTAAGTCATGCATCAGATATCTAACCTTATGTGGTTTGAACTGTCGAGAAGTGTAGGAAATTACTTTACCCCTTTGCATTAACACAGCTCCTAATCCAGTTCCGCATGCATCTGTATAAACTACTAATCTTGATTCCTCTTTGAAACAACTAAAACCGACACACTGGTCAATAAAAGTTTCAGCTTTTGGAATGCCACCATACATTTATCGGTCCAAACGTACTTCATGTCCTTCCTTGTTAGCTTAGTCATTGGTGCTACTAGCCTCGAGAGATTTTTGATGAACCTTCGGTAGTAGCCAGCTAGTCCAAGAAAACTCTTTATCTCAATTACTGTCTTGGGTCTCTTCCAATTATTAACTGCCTCAATCTTAGCTAGATCTACTGACAATCCTTTTTCAGAGACTACATGACCAAGAAAATTCACCTCCTTCTACCAAATATGACACTTTGAAATCTTTGCTTTTAACTGATGTTATCTTAGTGTCTCAAGCACTATCCTAAGATGAACTTCATGATCCCTTTCATCCTTTGAATAAATCATAATTTTGTTTATGAATATGAATACAAATCTATCCAAGTGTTCTGGAAGATCCGATTCATTAAGTCTACGAAGAAGGCTGGCGCATTAGTCAGTCCAAACGGCATTAGTAATCATTCGTACGATCCATACCTTATTCTAAACGTCGTCAAGGGAATACTATACCCCGCCACTCTTAGCTAATGGAACCCAGTTTCCAAATCTAATTAAGAAAACACTATTACTCCACTGAATTGATCAAACACATCGCCAATCCTCAGCAATGGATATCGATTCTTTATCGTCTTCTCATTTAACTTATGATAATCGATACATAACCTTAATGATCCATCTGGTTTCTTAACTAACACTGCGGATGCTCCCCAAAGCGAACTGCTTGGTCCGATAAAAAAATTCACTTCCAAATCCACTAATTGCACTTTTAACTCCTTCACCTCGTAAGCATCATCCTACTTGGCAGCCTACTAAAAGGTTCAGGTCTCGGTATAAAATTTATCTGAAACTCAATAGCTCACTCGGTAAAGACACTCTACGAATTCTCTACTCGATTCAACTCGTCTTCTTCCTCTATTACACACAACAAAGCACAAATATCAAAACTCGAGTTTTCTATAGAATATATAATTCGATCACCCTACTAGGGTGTCTTAGTGATATTTTCCTACCGTGGCAAATATCCAAGCATTATACTTACTTAACCAATCCATACAAGTTTGGATTTGATTTTGGCCCTAATCAATCCATACAACCCAAAATAGTTTTGAAGCCTATTAAATCGAACACATGCAAACTGCAAGAAAATATATGACCTAACAATTCAAACTCTAAATGGTCACATCTCATCCCAAGAGTTGCATAACCTCCTACCAGATTCGCAACCCTCAAGAAAGTAATTATGTATGAGGATTCTAGGTTAAGCTTATCTACCAAACAATGAGATATGTAAGAATAGGATGCACTAGTATAAAATATAACTTTAATAGGCATATCATGAATCAAAAGCATACCTCCCATTACAGCCTTTCCTTTCTTTTCAGCTGTTGGTCTGGAGGTAGCTGGTTCCAACGCAAATACCTTTCCCTTCTCAGCTTTAGCTGGCTCCTTGCATTGGTTCTTATAATGACCGGTCTGATCATAGTAGAAATATTTCACCCCTTTCTTATCAGTAACTTTCTTCCCTTTTCCAGACCGTCACTCATGATAAAAATGTCCCTCCTTATCACACTTACAATAGATAATATTAGATTTTCCTTTCTTGGCAGCTCCACTCTTCTAAGCTCCATTCTTGTGGAAAAACCTCCTCTTCTGATTTTGCCCACCTTGAGCCTTCATTGCTTTGTTACTACTAAATAAAGCAAGCATTTCTTCATTTCTTAAAGCCATCTCAACAACAACATCGCATGGACCCCTAAGACATGGAAAAGTTTCCCTAGCAAGCTTAGGTCTTAATCCACGAATGAACTTCTCGTTCCTCTTAATTACTTTGTCCATGGTAATTTGCCCATTCGGGGATAACTCCTCAAATCTCGTAGCATACTCCTGCGCCCTCATATCTCTTTGCACTAACGCAACAAACTTTCTCAATAGAGTAGACTTAGAAGTTCATGATATAAACCTTTCTTCAAACCTTCTCCTAAATTTTGCCCAAGTCAGGGTTTCCTCCGCTACTCCAATAGTAACATTGTTCCACTAGTACAACGCAGCGCAGCTCTTTGCAGTTACCTGGACGCTAACCTCCTCTTCTGCTCATCATTTGGTCCAAGGTCAGTGAAAATCCTCTCAAAATGATACAAAAAGTTCTCCACTTCGATAGCATCTTCCATTCCAATAAACAACTTTCCTTCCGGTCTTGCATAGTCTCTACTGAGCATAACAAAGTTTTTGACAACTGGAGTTTCTTGATTCACTCCTCCAGCATTTCCACCTACTAATCGAGTAGCCGCTCCTACTTGCATCATGTTGACAGATGTTTGCACAAAAAATGGACAAACACTTCCAAGTCGTATTATTTAGTTGATTATATGTGATTTTCAATGATTTTAGATGAGTATATAAATATAAAAGAAGTAGGGGCTGAAATGTAAAAGACACGCGGATTTATAGTGGTTCGGCCAGAATGTGCCTACGTCCACTTTATATGTTATTATCTTCTTTCCTTCAGATTACAAGTACAATGCTTCGTATATGAGTATATGAAAATAGTTTGAAAGTTCCTTCCTTGCTTGAGCTCTCAAACTTGTCTACCATTGTCGTACCCCTGCCCCTCTATTTATAGAGTGAGGTAGGGGGCAGGGGTCTTGGAAGTGTATAGCTGCTGGTGGGCCCGGGCTGGAGTAATCTGGACTGGCAATCTTCTGGTTCGGCGAAGCCTTGGTTCGGCCGTGCTGAGGTTGGACCGGTGGTAGCCTCGTCCGGCTATGGTGGTCCGGTGATGGGTGGATATGTGCCATTCGGTAATGGGTTTACATGGAGTTGGTTCGATCTTGGAGGTGAGTTGGTTCGGTACCAACCAGGCTCGGTGAAGGCTTGTGGATCGGTGGAGTTCGTGAGAGGAGCATGGTTCGGCATAGGGGCATGAAGGCTGGTGGACCGGTAGTGACTGGACCGGTAGGGTCTGGTTCGGTATGGGGCTTGACCGGATGAAGTTGGTTGATGGCTGCCGAATGGGTCGTGCCGAATGGGACATAGGATATGCCGAATGGACTCATGCCCGAATGGATTTGTACACTGAGAATGCCAGATGGGCTCCTATGCTTACGTTGAGCCTTGTGTTTGCTGAACGAGGTGGAGGTTGCGAGCCCGGGTAAAACTTGTGACTTCTTGGTCTTGAGATCCTCTGGGTGAGAATTCGCCCAACATTTGCCCCCCAAAGTGGGGCACGTGCTTGCATGTGTCGTGCTTTGTTTCCTTGTTGTAGGGAGGCTTGTTTTTGTAATGCCATGGGCTGGATGTTCATATCATGTTGATGTCCTACAAAGGAATTTACAGTTTTAGTGTGATTTCAAATAACGACCGTTCGGGATCGAAATATTCGCGATGAAGTGAATTGTGCCGTTCGGGGTGAGTAAGTGTGCCCCGAGGGGGCTTAGCATTATCGATGCCAGGTTCACGTTCGAGTGGGTTCCTGGATCGTTTGTTAAGGTGGTTTATCGCCGGCTCAGAGCATGCCTAAGGATTGTTCTCAACCCCGTACATGTGTAAGTAGCTTAGCCATTTCATAATTATCAGAATCAAGGATCCTTTTAACCGGTGAGCTTAAAAAGGGATGTCAAAGTGTAAATTCTCACGGTGATAGGGTTAATAGCCATTCAGAGCGTGCCTATGGACCGTTCGTGGTCGCGTGCACGTGTAAATGATTAACCCATGTTAGTGAGAGATTCACGACTTATCCATTGTTATCATATTCTTTATTTTATTAGTAAGATCTGGAGTTCGGGACTTATCTGAGTGAGGCGCCCTACATGCCCCCTGTTTCTGGTTTCTGCTGGTAGAGATAGTTTCATTCGGTTTCGAGTAGGCATATATTCTTATTCGTTTGGAGGTTGGTTTGGTATGGAAGGTTTCATTCGGTACATAGTTGGTCCGGTTGTTGTTGGTCCGGTTGTTGTTGGCCCGGTGATAGGTTCTCGTTCGGCATGGGGTTGGTCCGGCAGTAGGTTCTCGTCCGGTATTCCAGAGCTCGCCTATATATAGAGGCTACACCCCCCTTAGTTTTTCTCTACCGAACAAGAGGAAGCCGAATCAAAAGTCCACCGAACCAAATATTTGCCGAATCAAATATTCGCCGAACCAGGTATATACTCTTTTACCGAATGAACTCTATAACCGAATGGGCTTATGCCGAATGGGCACGGAAGCTTTGTTTTGCCGAATGAACCTCAGATTCCATTGCCGAATGGAAGTCAGATCCCATTGCCGAATGAACTTGTACTGCCGAATGAACGTAAGACCCTAGTGCCGAATGGTCTTGAACCTCCAGTGCCGAACGAACTTTGTGTCTGGACTTTGAGTGGAACTCCGGACTTATGTATGCTTGTTTGTTTATACTGTCGTTCTAACATCATGCTTTTTACTTTTGTGTATGCAGATAAATGTCTCGCAAAGTTGAAACTCGATCGGGCAAGAAGAAATCCAGGGATAGCGGAGAAACTTCTGCCGTGCCCCCAGCTCAGCCAGATCCAGCACAGCACGGACCCGCTCCGAGGTCACTAGTCGATGGGTATGGTCCCCAGGAGCTTCTCGTCTCCCCTCCTGATTGCTATCCTAGCTCTCTGAAAGAGGAGCAACTTGATGTGATATCCCGTTCCTTCGGGATTGACAGAGCGCTTATGTTACTGCCGGAGGCCGGTGTCATGCCGTACAACCCTCCCGAGGGGTATTTTGCCTATAGCCGATATCATTGCATGTGTGGGGCCATTCCTCCTATCAACGCTTGGATAGTAAGCTTCACCACATACTTGAAGGTGGCTCCCTTCCAGCTTCAGCCTAACTCTTACGCCATCCTGGTGAGCCTCTTTGTTATCTTCCAGAGGAGGTACGGGCGTCCTCCTTCTAACCGAGAAATTCGATATTTGTACAACTTGAGAGGCTATAAGAAGGGGTCTCCGTATATTAGCTTGGAAGCGGCCGTGCCCTTCAAACCAGTCCTGGACTTGTATTCCAAGTTCACCATGTTCAAGAAAGAGTGGTTCTTCGTCAAGGACGATGCTGTTTCTTTCCGCCTTTTCACTTCCGGCTGTAAGATTGATTTCATTTATATTTTTCATGTGTTTTGACTGTAGTGTTTTTTTCTGACATGCTTCTATTTCTGGCTAGCGACAGGTGGTATTGCAGTCGTGGAGGACGATTCCTTAGTGCGAATGGCTGCTGAACTAAAGGCTATTCCGGCACGGGACCGGTCGGCCTCTTTCTTGATCAGGAACGCAACCCTCTTGGAGTATAATTTGATCTTACCGCGCCAGTCCGTGGTTAAGCAAAGGGATACGGCTGAGGAGAGGGCTGCTAAAGCTAAGGAGGGGGCTACGGTAAAGAGCGGTAAGAGGGAGCCTTTCGCAGCGCGTCCTGCGGTCGGGGGGAAGAAACTGAAGAAGTCCGATGGCCCTTCTCCAAGTACTTGCCTGACTGTCCCGGAGGAGGAAGGTGTAGAAGAGGAGGAAGGAGGCGAAGTTGGAGAAGGGTCGGAGGGTGGAGGAGATGGCGACGGTCAAGGTGGTAGTGGTGTTGCTGCTCTAACCTCTGAACAAGACCTCGAACTGGATGAGGCTCTCCGTCGGGCCTTCGGGGAGTCGGAGGGAGAGTCGGAAACGGAGAAGGGAAAGGAGAAGGAAACGGAGAAGGCAAAGGAAACCGGCAAAGCTGTGGCTTCAGCTAGGGTGACTCCGGCGATGCAAGGTGAACTTTTGTCTTCTGCCGATTCCATTTTCGATAGGGACTTAGAAATTTTTTACGGTTCACTTCCGTCCTGGAATGAGATCCAGGACTTATTGCAGTATCCCACTCCTTCGCCGGGTTTGTATAATAGATGTGTTTCCTCACTTTTCTTTCTTTTAAACTTAGCACATTCTTTGAATTGCGGATTATTGTATGTTCGTAACACTTGTTCTTTATTCCAGGGGCAGGCCATGCGGGTAAAACGTCGGATGTTCGACACCGCCTTGAACAATTTAAGTCGAGGAGAGCTTCCGCGAAACCTTCTACTGATCGCACTGGGGATGTAGTCAGTTACCGCCCTCTTCTTGGGGTCATCGAAGAGGGTATTCAGAAAAGGAAGCGGAGCCGTTCCTTATTTGAGTCTTCTTCTGCTTCGCAGCTTCCTACTCTGCCTCCCCTTACTCAGCCTCCTCGTGATACTACGGAGGAGAGCACGGAGCCCTGCCCCCCTCCTCCTCCTTCCAAGAGTTCTACTGTCATTCATATAAGGCGTCCCGATGTGCCTCGCCCCGTGCCTAGTGACCCTTTTGCCGGTCATCCTGATTTAGACCCAAGTTTTCGGGACATTTCATTCGATGAGACCACGGGCGAGCACCTCCTTCCCCGCAACCCCATGGTAAGAGTGCTGGACGAGGCCAAATCTTTAGATCTTGATTTACTTACTACACGGGTAGTCACCATGGGGGATGAGGCCAAGGCTAATATCGACCGGGTGGCCGCAGAGACCAAGAAGTTAATGGAGCATCATGCTAAGTTGGTCAAGGCCGGGGAAGAGATCGGGAGTGCTAACATTCGGTTGAGGTTAAAGGTTGCCGATCAGGCCAAGCAACTCGCCGACCAAGCCATCCAGATTTCTCAGCATGAGGAAGCCTCCAAGCGTCTGAAAGAGACCATGGAGAAGGCCAGTAGGGCGGAATTACGGAAGATGGAGGTCGCTTGCAGGGAACGGATTAACATAGCTATCGCGACGGTGGATGAGGTTCGAAATGCGGATCTCGAGCGGGTAGAGGAGTTGTCAGGGAGGCTCGAGGCTGCGGAGATGGCTCAGGCCGAGTTGAAGGAGGAGATGGAGGAGATGAGGAGGTCCCTCAAGTTGAAGGAAGAGGAAATGAGGAGGTCACTCCAGGCTGACTGCTTGAGATACCAATCAGAGAGGGACGTCGCCATCGCCAAGTTGCAAGCTTCCGAGGCCCGGGTGAGGGAGTTTGAGGAAAACGAGGGGATGATGGATGAGATGCTGCAGGATATGTACTTCCACACTTGGAAGGAGGGCGGCTTGTCTTGGATGGACGATTACCCTCGGGTCATGGCCAAGGTGTATCTCCAGGCTTTAGAGGAGGCCAGGGTGAATGCGGGTAAGGAAGGCGGAGAGGCTTTCAACTTGAGTGCGGTTACTGCTCAGTTTTCAAAGGAGGAGCAAGCGGCGGTGAAGGAGGGGATGCGGCTACTCGCTGCAGAGGAAGCGGGCGTGCAGTTGGATGATGAGGATCAAGCGGCGGATGCTGGTGGGTTATTCTTTTCCCTTTCTTTTCTTTCCGTGTTTTCATAACTTGATCGTTCGTTTAATGAATTCCTCCTCTGATCTGGACAGGTGGGACTTCAGATCCACATGCTGGGGGCTCTGATCCTGCGGCTAAGTAGGCTGGGGGAGTTGGTGATGGAGTGTGGATGCATCTGCCATCTTTTTGTTTCTTTTTTATCACTGTTTATGTTAGTCTTTGATATGCAACTGTAATAAAATTATTTGCAAAGAATAACTTCGTGTGATCTTATAATATAAGCTGATTTTGTCATGTTTAAATGTTGTTGCTATCTTTATGTGCCGTGTGAGAAGTATAATTATGTATATGCCTGTGATTCTAGTTGTGTTTGATGTTAAGTTTTTGCTTGAAATATAATTTCACGTTTTGCAATGTCAGTGTATGAATAAGCTATAGTTACGCATTTATTTACAAGAGAAGAGAGTACCGCCCTTTATGTTTTATTCGCAGGCGGTAGCTTTGAGTGTCTTGTGTAACTGTTCACGGGTATAGCCGAGCGCCCTCCCACCCAGTACGCAGGCTTAGAGCCTCATGAGTGAATGCTTCCTATTCGGTTTCCTGTACTTTAGAGTTTGTTATACAGGATAGGAGAAAAATATTTAAATGGAATGGAAATATAGTAAAAGTAAAACTTCCAGTCACGGAAGGCCGTCGATGTGCTTAAGTTCGTGGCAAACGGGTTTTGTAGTCACTTTCCCTAGCTGTGGGTCTTGGAGACATTTGTCACCCATCTTACGCCTCTGCGGGGAGTTTTCTTTTTTACCACAGCCGCACTTAAGACACATCGGAGCCGAGATCGCGCACGGTAACTACCCGAACCATTATGGTCCGTAATCGTGGGTATTATTCGATTTACCGTGGCCGGCTAGCGTGGGTGCCGTTGGCCGTGAACTACCCCTGGCTGGCCACACCTTATGTTGGGGCTTAAAGTAGGTTCACAGTTGCCGGCGAGCCGAACGCCGTAATGAGCTGCCATCGGCTATAGTCGGCCTTTATGATGACTTATAATCGGCTCATTACAGTTGGCTTTGAGGGCAGGCGCGCAATGAGTTAACCCGCAGCAGAGGGATGCTGGAGCAAAAGTGTCTCATTGGCGAGTGCATAGAATCGTAGCGTACCTGTTAGGCCTAGTCCAGATGAGGCCGTGGTGCGTCTTGAGTGGAGATGCCATAGGATTTTGTTCAACAGAAAGGGATAAAACTTAACGAGCAGCCAAGACATAAAGGAACAAGTTAAAAAGAGACAAGATTTTTTAAAGTGGTTCGGCACGGAAATGCCTACGTCCACTGATTCTCTCTGTTAATTCACTTTATATGGGCAGTACAGGTTAAGAAAAGTATCGACGGAGGTGTCGGATGTTCCATGCCCTCTGGAACACCTCTCCGTCCACTGTTGACAAAATGTAAGCTCCGTTGTGGAGATCTTTATGAATTACATATGGTCCGTCCCAGATGGGGTCCAGTGCCCCGGGGCGCGGAAAGATTCGCCTGAGGACAAGATCCCCTTCTTGTAAGCTGCGATGCTTGACTTTGGAATTGTATTGTGCTGCCACTTTTTGTTTGTGAGCTGCTGCTTTGAGTGCTGCATCGTTCCTCCTTTCCTCAATCAGATCCAAAGACATGAGGAGGAGTTCTTCGTTTTCTTCTGGGTTGTAGTGGATCCTACGGTGAGAAGGCACAACAGTCTCAACTGGGAGCATTGCCTCCGATCCATATGCCAAAGAGAAAGGAGTATGTCCCGTTGATGTTCTGAAAGATGTGCGGTATGCCCATAGTGCCGTAGGAAGTTCGTCCACCCAAGCGCCTTTTGACTTTTCAAGTTTCTTCTTGATTAGGGTTTTGAGAATTTTGTTGACAGCTTCAACTTGTCCGTTTGCCTGAGGGTAAGCTACTGATGAGAAGCTTTTATGAATTCCATGCTCTTGGCACCAGTCGGCAAATTCTTCGCTGTCAAATTGGAGCCCGTTGTCTGATACGATCTTGAGGGGGACTCCATACCTGCACAGAATGTTTTTGATCAAGAAGTTGATAACTTTTGCTGAAGATATTTTATTTAAAGGTTCCGCTTCCACCCATTTGGTGAAATAATCGACTGCCACTATAGCATATTTGGCTCCGCCTCGGCCCGTTGGCAGTTCGCCAATTAAGTCAACTCCCCATACAGCAAAGGGCCAAGGGCTGGTCATTTGAGTAATTTCGTTTGTGGGTAGTCGAGGGATCTTGGCGAACTTCTGACATCTGTCGCATTTCTTAACGAAGTCTAGGGCATCTTTGTTTAGTGTGGGCCAGTAATATCCATATCGGAGTATCTTTCTTGCCAAAGTCTGTCCTCCAGTGTGATCTCCGCATCCTCCCTGATGGATGTTTGTTAATATCTCCTTGGCTTCCCTTCCGGCGACGCATCTTAATAGGGGGCTAGAGAAGCCACGCCGGTAGAGGATGCCTTCTTGTATTGTGTAGTGGGGAACTTTCCTCAAGATCTTCTTGGCTTCGTCACGCCTGTCGGGTAGTATGCCATCTTGCAAATATTTCCGGATAGGAGTCATCCAGGTTCCTTCTTCGATTGCAGTTATCAGATTCGCTTGTTCGAAACTCGGGGCTAGCTGCCTTGAGATTGCTAGTGCTCCGGAAATGGTGCTGTCCTTCATACTAGCTTGCTTTGCAAGTTCATCTGCCTCTTGGTTTTCTTCTCGAGGAATGTGTTTGATTAGATAATGGTCCAATCGATCGAGCAGCAGTCTGGTTTTCTTTAGGTATGTTGTGAGTCGTTCTCCTCGAGTCTGGAATTCTCCTAGTACCTGGTTTACGATAAGCTGAGAATCACTATGAATACATAAGGAATTGATTCCAATTTCTAGGGCCAGTTCCAATCCCGCTATTACTGCTTCATATTCAGCATCGTTGTTAGTGGCCGTGAACTCCAATCTTAATGCATAGTACAACTTTCTTCCCCTGGGGGTGATGATCACAATACCTGCCCCCGAGCCTTGTTCGTTTGATGCTCCGTCTACAAAGAGGTTCCATTTGATGTTTTTTGCTACTTCGGATTGTTCCTTGCCTTCGTTGGTAGTGAATTCGGCAATGAAATCAGCCATGGCTTGTCCTTTGATAGCGGTGCGGGGATGGTAGGTGATATCATACTGACTTAGTTCGATGCACCATTTGAGGAGTCGCCCAGAAGTGTCAGGACGATGGAGCACTTGTCTTAGTGGTTGATCGGTTAGAACCCTGATGGAGTGAGACTGGAAGTAGTGTCGCAGTTTTCGTGACGCGATCAATAAACAATATGCTAACTTCTCAAGTTTAGGATATCTGGCTTCTGCCCCTGTAAATCTCTTGCTTACAAAGTAAACCGGGCGTTGTGTGCGGTCTTCTTCTCTCACCAAGGCGGCGCTTAGAGCATGAGATGATACAGCGAGGTATAGGTATAACACTTCACCTTCATTTGGAGTTGAGAGTACTGGTGGTCTCTGAAGGTGTTCGATTAGGTTGAGGAAGGCTTTTAAGCATTCGTCGGTCCACTCGAACCTCCCTTTGTCTTTCTTGAGTGCTTCGAAGAAAGGGACACACTTGTCAGTTGCCTTGGAAATGAATCTGCTTAGGGCGGCCACCTTTCCGTTTAGGCTCTGCATTTCTTTTCGAGTGGAAGGTATCCTTATTTCTTTTAAAGCCCGGATTTGTTCAGGGTTTGCTTCGATTCCTCTGGCGTGGACGATGAATCCTAAGAATTTTCCCGATGATACTCCGAAGGAGCACTTTAGAGGATTCAGCTTCATTCCATATCGGCGAAGTACCTGAAATGTACCGTCCAGATGGCTTACATGGTCGTTGGCTTTCTTGGACTTTACCAACATGTCATCCACATATACCTCCATAGTTTGTCCTATCAACTCTGCGAACATTTTGTTGACGAGGCGTTGATAGGTAGCTCCAGCATTTTTGAGTCCAAAAGGCATTACTTTGTAACAATATAATCCGCGGTCGGTGATGAAGCTAGTGTGGTCCTGATCGGGGGCGTGCATGGGGATCTGGTTATATCCGGAGTATGCATCCATAAAAGATAGGAGTTCGTGCCCAGCTGTGCTGTCTACGAGTTGGTCAATTCGGGGAAGTGGGAAGCAGTCTTTCGGGCAAGCGTCATTCAGATTGGAGAAGTCAATACATGTTCGCCACTTTCCATTGGCCTTTTTTACTAGCACTGGGTTAGCGATCCATTCTGGGTAGATGGCTTCCCGTATGAAGCCATTAGCAAGTAGATTCTTTACTTCCTCATCAAGGGCTGCCGATCGCTCTGCCCCCATGCTCCTCTTTTTCTGCTTTACTGGTACCTTGGTGGGATCGATGTTCAACATGTGGCATGCTATGTCTGGGGAGATTCCTGTCATATCGGCATGAGTCCACGCAAATACATCTAAGTTGTGGCGGAGAAAGTCAATGAGTTGATCCTTCAATTCCGTTTCCAGCTGAGATCCGATTTTTAATAGTCTACTTGAATCATGCTTATCTACCGATACGAATTCCATAGCCTCTGCAGGCTCGGCGGTAGCCTCCTCCTCTTTATCCCTGGGGTCTAGTTCATTGAAGGGATCGCTTGTGTATCGAAGAGGAGGGGCTTTCTTTAGTTGCTATGCCTCCAAGCTTTTCATGCAGAGAGTAGTCTCTGCATCTTTTCCTTTATTCTTTCTGCGGTTATTGCGAAGTTCAGTTACGTAGCAGTCTCGGGCAGCATCTTGATCTCCTTCTACTTCTCCTACTCCGTTGTCTGTTGGAAATTTCATTTTCAGGCACCAGGGGGCTAATACAATCTGAAAGTCAGACAAGGCTGGTCTTCCCAAGAAAGCGTTGTAAGCCGAGTGGTTTTCTATTAGTACGAACGTTTGTTTTCGCACAACGGAGCGGGGATGACTTCCTATTTCGACGAAGAGGTCAAGCTGCCCGAGGGGCATTTTTGCATCTCCAGTGAAACCGTGCAGTGGTTTGTCACAGGGGGATACATCCTTCATTGATAACTTCATTTTGTCGAAAGCATGTTTGAACAGGATATTTACGGAGCTTCCCGTGTCTATTAGAATCCGAAAAACTTTAGCTGGACCAAACCAGGCAGAGATGACCATGGGATCCATATGTGGGTACTGTCTTCCTTCCAAATCATGCCTACTGAATACAATGTCATTTTTTCTTTTCGTTTCGGGTGGCGTTCCTCCGTAATGGAGTTAACATATCCTTCGGCATTTCTAAGCGACTTGCCGTACCTTTCCATCTCTGCCCAACTTCTGCCGGCGATGTGTGGTCCTCCTGAGATGGTAAGGACCACTATCTTCTCTTGACTAGAGCCACTGGTGTTGTGATTGTTGCGATTCCCTCCGCCTACTTCTGGGAGGGGTTGCTTTGAGTTATCATTGGCAGGAGTTGGAGTCCTGTTCTGACCTTTCACATAACGTTCCAGTCTTCTTCTTCTAATGTGTTCTTCGATCAAGTCCCGAAGATGGTGGCATTCATTGGTGTCATGTCCGGGGGATTCGTGGAAGCGACAGAACTTTCCGGACTTGAGTGCGTTATCTGATTCTTTCTTGTGCGGGGGGCGCTTGTATCCGAGTTCGCCCTGAGTGGCTAGGTAGATGTTTTCGATTGTTTCATTCAAAGGGGTGTAGGAGTCAAATCTTGGCCCTGGTCGATATTGGCGCTTCTCAACCTTTCTGCCCCCAGCATTGTCTCTAGATTCATTTCTTCGAGCGTCCTTAGATGCAGTGGGAACCTTGTCCTGAACTATCTTGCCTTGTTGTCCTGATTGCCTTTCTGTAGCAGCGTCTTCAAGTCTCATATACTTTCCAGCTTCATGAAAGAAATCAGGCAAGGTAGTTGGTTTTTCCTTAGTTAACCTTCTGGCAAACTTGGTGTCTGGATGTACACCACTACAGAGGGCCATTAGAGTGAGTTTTTCATCGGCATCTTGAACTGCTGCCGCTGCGGCGTTGAACCGTGTTAGATATTGTTGCAGCGTCTCTCCGGATTTCTGTTTGACATTGGATAGAGAATAAGCATCCTTGGGTTGTTCCACATGGATGCGGAACTGGCTAATAAACCTTTCTTTTAACATCTCCCATGAGCTGATGGATCCTTGGGGTAGATGGCAGAACCAGGAGGTAGCTAGATCTGATAGGAATAGCGGAAAGCATTTACATAATACTCCTTCTGTTGCTCCACTCATGAGCATATGCTGGGTGTATCTCTGCAGGTGTACGATGGGGTCGGAAGTTCCTTTGTAAGGTTCCATGGTTGGCATTTTCCATTCCCGGGGAGTGATGGCAGTTTCGATATTTCGGGTAAAGGGACTGGTGACCCTAGCGCCTATTCCCCGGTCCCTTTGCTCCCGTTGGACACATTCTCTGAATAATCGTGCCATTCGTTCGTCAGAACTCGGAGCGGACAAAAATGAGCTCGGTTCTTCCCTGCGGGATCTATCTCGTCCAGATGACCTGTAGGGATGGTACAGTCTATCACCTCTAGCATTATCCAGTGGTTGTCTTTGGCTGCTTGGATGCACGCTAGGACCAGCTACAGTTGCCCCCTGCCTTGATCTTCCCCTGTGGGGTTCTGTTTCGAGCACATTCATGGGGTCAACTTCGGGCTGGGTTCTAGCTCGGCTCCGTTCAGCGGGGTTTCTATGATTAGGTGGCATGACTGGCTCAGCTACATCTGACCCTCGCCTGGTGCCTCCCCTGCTAGGTTCGGTTTCAAGGGCTTCCTCGAGTCGGAATTCGGGCTGAGTCCGGGCGCGGCCCCTATCATCGTTTTTCCTGTTGATAGCTTGTTCGAAGAGTGAAGACCTTTGTTGCCTCCGGGATCCTCCGGATTGGGATTCGCCCCATGATTCAGTGTTGCGGTTGGACTCTTCAGCATCCCTTAAGCGTGTCATGAGTTGGTCCACCAAAGTTTCTTGTTGGGATGTGAAGCGGTTAGTTACTTCAGCCACAACCCTGTCCAGATCTGCCCTAGTGATTGGTTGTTCCGTTGCGGGACCAGTTGGATTTTCCTGATTTTCATCTGGTACTGCTGTTGAAGTGGGCTGATCTGTGATTGCTGGATCTGGAAGGCTGCTAGTTGCGATGTTCTTTCCTTTGTTAACATCCCTTCTCTGTTTGGAAGGCATGATTTCTAAGCAACGAGTGATGTTGTTAGGAAGAAGGTTGAGTGGGAGAAGATGAAGCTTGAGTTCTGAAGATGAAGTCTGAGTTCAATTCTCAGTGAAAGCACCAAAAATGTTTGCACAAAAAATGGACAAACACTTCCAAGTCGTATTATTTAGTTGATTATATGTGATTTTCAATGATTTTAGATGAGTATATAAATATAAAAGAAGTAGGGGCTGAAATGTAAAAGACACGCGGATTTATAGTGGTTCGGCCAGAATGTGCCTACGTCCACTTTATATGTTATTATCTTCTTTCCTTCAGATTACAAGTACAATGCTTCGTATATGAGTATATGAAAATAGTTTGAAAGTTCCTTCCTTGCTTGAGCTCTCAAACTTGTCTGCCATTGTCGTACCCCTGCCCCTCTATTTATAGAGTGAGGTAGGGGGCAGGGGTCTTGGAAGTGTATAGCTGCTGGTGGGCCCGGGCTGGAGCAATCTGGACTGGCAATCTTCTGGTTCGGCGAAGCCTTGGTTCGGCCGTGCTGAGGTTGGACCGGTGGTAGCCTCGTCCGGCTATGGTGGTCCGGTGATGGGTGGATATGTGCCATTCGGTAATGGGTTTACATGGAGTTGGTTCGGTCTTGGAGGTGAGTTGGTTCGGTACCAACCAGGCTCGGTGAAGGCTTGTGGATCGGTGGAGTTCGTGAGAGGAGCATGGTTCGGCATAGGGGCATGAAGGCTGGTGGACCGGTAGTGACTGGACCGGTAGGGTCTGGTTCGGTATGGGGCTTGACCGGATGAAGTTGGTTGATGGCTGCCGAATGGGTCGTGCCGAATGGGACATAGGATATGCCGAATGGACTCATGCCCGAATGGATTTGTACACTGAGAATGCCAGATGGGCTCCTATGCTTACGTTGAGCCTTGTGTTTGCTGAACGAGGTGGAGGTTGCGAGCCCGGGTAAAACTTGTGACTTCTTGGTCTTGAGATCCTCTGGGTGAGAATTCGCCCAACAACAGAGAACTAATACATAGCTCCTATATCTGCCTGCGGCGTTCTAGTACCTACATTAGTAGCTAATGCACGACCTACATTCTATCTAGTATTGGGTCTGACGTTTCCATTTGTTGCGGTGTTTCCTCCTTTGAGTTTCACTCTTCTGTTTTTTGCTTCTATATCTTACTTTCCTTTAAATCTGCATTCGAACCTTAGTAAGACACGAAAGAATGGTCTAAGAGATATGGAAAAATAGAGATAAAGTGTATACTTATATATTACAAATACAAGTATGTTACTATAATATTGTCCCATACCCCAATCTTATTCTTTGATTCATTTGAATTATGTTTTAAAACCTCCTTTTAAGTTTTATATAAACCTATTCTTTGATACCAAGTTGTAATATTCTCGATCTTGAGGCCCGAAACAAACCACAACATGTACTGTAGTCATCTACAGTATTAATTTATGATGACAAATACGGTAATTTTAGTGGTATCCATAATATCAGAAGAACAAAAATATGAAATATTTCAAACACAATTTCAAAGCGACTTTTCTTATTACAATTCAAATCAGCATTTCATATTAAATATGTAATCCAACTAAGTATAATTATTACAAAATACGCCAAGAGCGACATATGAAGAAGTCACCTTGGATGGTTAGAGTAACTAAATAGACAATTATAACATCTGCTATCACATACAACATTCAATCACAGTGGAATAGATAAATAGATAATCTCCTACATGGCTAGATCTACATCCTGCATGTCTTCAGACAATTTATTCGCCAAAACCTACTATACTTGAAAACCTTAACTCTCAACCTACTCAAATTAAATTTTGAGCACCCGAGAGTTTAAGGGAAAAACTTAATCTTCGAGACATACATAAGGCTTGGTGTGAATAATGATATGATATCTCGATTTATCGATATTAAGTGGGACCATGCCGCCTAGCAGAACGGGTTTCCCCACACTAATATCCTTTAAAAGCGTATCTTTTGCAATCAAAATCCTGTGACCAAACTGGTTATAATAAACAATATACAATAACATGTATGTATGTATACAAAATAGATAATCATGGGACTATCTATCCCACATCATAGTTTTATCAGGCTAAATATGAACCTATGGCTGACTCGGGCTTACCAGACATCATAGATGTTCTAACTTGCTGTTAGAGAAAAACTGGACGGTCTATATGTAACTTACTACTTCTAGGGTCAATGATCCTAATAGTTTTGCGGCTCACCAATAACTTATCTCTAATCTATGTATTCCTTTCTATGTGCAACCTTCTTTTAGTCTTACCCATGACAAAGCCCAACACATTGGAATTTTTGACTTATATTAGCTAGTGGTAACTAGCTAAGATATAGGGCGCGATCCTACACCAATCCCATTAGGTTTTCTAATCTCTGAGTTTTTCTTTTAGTAAAATTCTAGATTAACTAGCCTGGCCATAATTCCTTGAAAAAAAAATCTTTATGAATGATTTAACCCTTGAAACCTTTCTTAAAACAAGGAAAACATTGGTCCTTTACTTTACTCAAAATACTTATGCTATGATACATGCTTTACGAAACATTATTGATGAAACTCAAAATCATTAAGGCTTCGACCCTCTCAAAACTTAGGCTATAAGGCCAAAATTATGGAAAAAAATTTACATTATAAAACTCGGAGATATCATCGCCATTAAGAATCTTTGCCCACTCAAATGCATGTCAAAGTTTTTTATTAGAAAAATATATGGGGATGATGTCGAAGTTATTACTTCATAAATTATAGTGTTAAAACTATAAAAATTGAACTTCAATAAACATAAAACATTGGCTCCAAGTCCTCATCGAGGGTATAAGATTTAGATTATAGGATAAGCTTAATGATCATAAAAACATAGGTTAGGCTCGATCACAAGTTAAAGGCATTCACTAAGCTCGGCAACAATATTAAAAGCAGCATAGTACAAACTCGATGAGAAGTTACAAGCGGCAAGGGCTAGGATCGGTGATAATTTAAAGCATTAGGCTGGATGAAAAATTAAAACATTAGGCTCGATGACAAATTAAAACATTAGGCTCGATGACAAATTTTAATATGGCATAGGGTACGCTCGATGACCATCTGGGTCGATGAGGCAAAAGCATTAAGAAGTGTATGTGGCATTATGCTTCTTAGTAAAAATGTGGCATCATGTGCCTCATCATGCCCCTATTGAGTCCTATCTCTTTATCTTTATTACTTCGACCTCGATGAGGTTCAAACCCAATCCATTTCATCCCAAGCTCGTAGACATCATATGTATTGGTTTGTTTTGCATCGATGACTCTAAGATGTAGTGATATGAGGCTTGACATGGATAATGTCGACATGGCAGAATGGTAATCAACTTGATAACTGCAATATTACTATATAAAGTTGTTTCTTTTCATGAAACCTCTATAATTTGTCAATATCTCATTGGTTAAAAAAAAAATTTCAATTTCTTTACTGAAAATCTTTCACACTTAATAATCATCATTACTAAACATTTTTGCAAATTAACCCATTATCTTAATTTCTCAATAAAACAATTAAGTCCTTCTTGCTTAAATAATTTATTTATCATATCAAAAAACTTACGAAAAATCCCTGAAAATCAAAATAAACCGAATTAATAGTACTCTTTGACATATAAAAATTTCAGGGCCAAAAACTTTATTCCATTATTTTAAATAATTAAACCCGAATCCACCAATTTCTCCACTTAGAAAATTCATATAAAATCCATGCTCGCTTGGAAAATTATGAAATTAAAAAGCCTCTTCTAAAAGTGTATTTCTAACATCATATCAAAATATCAAGTCATCTAGGTATCATATGATAGGTTTTCCAATTCAAACATATCACTAAATATCATATTTGAATTATTAAAAATCATCAAAAATCATATAATCATTCAAACTACTAAAACATGCCATAATACTTGCAAAAGAAATTGGTTTACACTTAAAACCGAAATATAATAAAAAACGTGAGATTTATATTCATTATTCACCTTGATTTGGATGATAAAGACGAGATTTGGTGTAGACTTGATTCTTTTCGCTTTAGATTCCTTAATCTTTTAGTTTCCTTCTTGTTTTCCCTTTGTTATGGCCGGCCTCACTCTATTTTTAGTGTGTATGTGTGTAAATGAAAGAAGAAAATGAAAATAGAAGGGTTACGTAGGAGTGAAGGTTATTCCCATTGCGCCCTTATTATATTCCTCCTTATCTAACCCTTTATTTCTCGAATTGGTTTATTAACTAAGGCATGACCTACTTAATCACCAAATCTCAATTTTCTTATCCCTTTACATTATTTTATTTAGTTTATCTAACTAAATAATGTTAGCCAAAATTCAGGTCATTGCATTAGATTTGAAATGTTTGCTTAAAGAGATTGATGATTTGCTATCCCAATGGCTCCATGGAAAGGAAACTTTACATCTGGAAGATTTGTAGGAGCAACAGTTGGTGGTGATGAAGCAAACACCCACCAAACAAAAGTAAATAATGGAAATCCACTACCTGGATCTTCTACTCAATAAGAAGTTGTTACTAAAGGAGAGCTTAATCTAATTATCAATGATCTAAACCAGAAATTTACTAATAGTCAGGAAGTTCTCATGGATAAGATGGATGCGTTGCTAACTTTGTAGCCACCAACAAGAAGAAGAACTAGATGGGAAACTTCTCCAACAAAGAACAAGAAAATTCCTTCATTTACGGTTTAAACTGAAGGGATGGAAAGCAAAAACAGAATGAAGCAACTGCCATAGTTAGAGGGATGTTGCAGGAGGAAGTAGGGAGGTTCCCCCCTGCGAGGAGACAGGTCAATACCAAGCCAAAACAACTCGATATCGACCCAAATCTTAGGGTGAACACTCCTCAAGAAGGCAATGCGGTGCACATCTCTGACTTTGAAGACGATATGCGGCTTGATGGTGGAAACTTGGAATTGAATACTAGTGTTAAGGGAAAGAATGTTGGAGTTGAAGCTCAAATTGCTATGGCAGGGCCAACTGCACACCAACGAAATACTACATGAGTAGTTCTCTCAGAGAATGGAGAATCTAGCTTCAGTTGGCAAGCTAAGATTGTTTGCAGAGTCAAGCACTTGGGGTAGCCCCTGATAATCGACCTGCAAATTGCCGCGCTAGTGAAATGTACATCGTTGACATGGTCAAATGGTTGATGGAGGAGAGTAGGGGTAGGAAAAATGAAGATTAGGGTTCTACACCAAGCCGAACTCCCTTTACTGAAAATGTTATAAGAGAAGAATATCCTCGAAAATTCACCATGTTGACCATGCCATCATATAATCGAACAATGAAACCTAAAAGACACTTGTTTAAATATGAATAGCATATGGATGGAGCTAGAGGTACGGATGTTGTCCGTTGTAGTTTTTTCTCTATCTTCTTGTAAGGAGTTGCTTCCATGCGGTTTACAAAACTCACACCGAAGTCTATTTCCACTTTTGATAAGTTGGCAAGAAAGTTTCTAGAATAGATTAGACTTCATACTGCATGACCAAAGAATGTGATGTCCTTATCAAGATTTTAATAAGGCCCAATGGGTCATTGAAAGCTTTCTTAAACTGGTTTAACATCAAGGTTTCTGAGGTGAGAAATCCAAATGAAGATACGGTATTTATGGCTTTGGTCTGAGCTATTCATCCGGATATGGACTTTGGTAACTGGATTAAAATGAAGCAACCAACTACCATGGAAGAATTCCACCAAAAGGCGAACCAGTTTCCAAGGCTGGAAGAAGAAAGTATGATTGAAGGCAAAACCATCATTGAGTAACCAAAGGAAGTGATTCAAAGTAGTATTCCCTTTAAACATGATGGGAACAGTTCTACAAGACCTGAAGATTATACATCATCGAATGATAGTTTGGAAAATATCTCCCTTGCCACTTACGGAGATGAGTGATACAACAAACCACCCAAGTGGGAAGCGTCCGAGCAACAAAAAAGATCGAGGAAATTTTACCACTTTCACGAGATCTAAGGGCATAATACTAATGAGTGTTGACATCTGAAGGACTTGATTGAGGAACTGATAAGGAAAAATAGGCTCCAACAATACGTGAAGAAACCAAAAAATCCTAATCAACCTTCTGAACCCCAAGCACCAAACACACAAGGAAAACAGTCCGTACCCAACTGAGAAGGGCCTAGGTGAAAGACCAAAGGCTCATTATGAACACCATTACTGGAGGACCTCATCCAAGACAGAAGAGTTGGGACGAGATGGAATGACTTGCTCGTTCTATGAAGCACACCCCTAAGGAGAGTTGCTACGCCATTGAGGACGAAGCTCCGACAAAGCAATAAAAAATGATCATCGATGACTTTGTGTTCCAAAATCGAGATATCAAGACATTGTAACATCATCTCTTTACCAAATGGTAATAACGGTTGGGCACGGTCTAGCCATTGTGCATTGAGTTTTGGTTGATTGCGGAAGTTTGGTCAATGTCCTATTTCGGAAAATGTTTGATCAAATGAAAATTAGCATGAAGGACGTGACCACCTGCAAAGATTCAAGGATTTATAGGAAAACCTAGATAATTAGTTGGAACTATCGACTTACTTGTAGAACTCGGAGAAGGAGAATGGAGTGTGATTCTCATTTAGACATTTGTGATCGTTGATGAGTATTCTGCTTACAATATTTTCCTGGTCAGCCCAGCCTTTTCTTACTTCAGAATCGCTTAGGCCCTATGGTGTATCATCATGAATTCCTAACAGAGAGTGGGATAAGAGTAAAAAGAGGAGACCAAAGCACTGTAAGAGAACGCTATGTTGTTGAACTACGTTAATCGAAGCGCCGTGAAAAGTGAAAAAATGTAGGGTAGACTTTCCATATTCGTGAACAACAAACATAGCAATTATAGAACACCCCCAGGCTCAGGGGAAATGCAGGCAACACCAGTGGAGATTATAGTAGTTGTCTCTGTCGACATGGACGACCCAACTCGGGTTTTGAAAATAGGTTCGCAGCTTAGAACCAAGATGCAAAAGGAATTGATAACCTTTCTTCGCGATTAATCTGGACGCGTACGCTTGGATAGATTTTGATATATGCGGGTTATCATCGGAGATAGCATGTCATGCACTTAACATCAACCCTAAATTCACACTAATGAGGCAAAAGAGACGTAATCTAGGTCCAGAGTGATCTGCTGCACTGAAAGAGCAAGTGGATAAGCTATTGGCCAATGGTTTTATCCACGATGCAACATATCCTAAATGGGTGTCAAACCCCATATTGGTCCAAAAATCAAATGGGAAATGAAGGACATGCGTTGATTGTTCAGATTTGGATATGGCTTGCTGGAAGGATAGCTTTCCATTGTCTAAAATTGACCAACTTGTTAATGGAACCGTAGGGCACGAACTGCTCTTATTTATGGATGCCTACTTTGGGTACAACCAAATCATGATGCATGAGCCCGATCAAGAGAATACTAACTTTGTCACCGGCTTGGGGCTATAATGCTATCGCGTAATGTCGTTCGATCTGAAGAACACCGGGGTCACTTACCAGAGATTGGTAAATACAACGTTCAATGATCAGATCGGGCGAACGATGGAAGTGTATGTGGATTACATGCTATTGAAGTCACGAATACTTGGAAATAATATGGACGACCTAATGGAGATGTTTGAGATCCTCTGGAAGTATGGAATGAAGTTGAATCCACTAAAGTGTTTGATGTTTATTCTGGAAAGTTTCTTGAATTTATTGTGAACAGAAGGGGGACCGAGTTCAATGCGGAGCAAATCACTGCCTTGCGGAATGTCAGAGCCCCTTCAACAAAGACGTAGTTACAAAGTTTGAATAGAAAGATCGTAAGAATATTCATCTCCAGAGCAACTGATAAGTGTGTACCGTGCTTCAATGCATTAAATACAGGTAAGAATTTTTTTGAATGGAATTAGGACTGCTAGGCCGCTTTTGAGGAATTATTGCGACATATGGAAACACCGTCGGTTCTGTCTAAACCACCAAATGATGATGACTTATTCATTTACTTGGCAGTGTATACCCATGCATAAAGCTTGCAACTAATGCATGTTGAAGCTATCATTCAATGACCCATGTACTACATTAGCAAGCGACGCATAGAGCTGAAGGAAACTACTCAAAGTTGGAGAAGCTTGCATACAGCTTGCTGATAGCATCAAGGAAATTGCGATCACACTTCCAAGCTCATCAAATAAGGGGTTGATGGACCAACCCTTGAAACAGGTACTCTGTCAGTTTGAGACTTCAAGACGGCTTTTGAAATGGAACATCGAGTTAATCCAATATGATGTAACTTATCATTCTCGAAGGGCAATTAGTGGACAACCATTTGAACGTGAGAAAGGGGTCTTCAGTTCCAGTTTAACATTATCTCATTGGCTGACTTCATCATTAAATTCACAATTCGGGATGATGATAAGTACATTACGGTCGTAGCATTGCAATGCAAGTTGTTCGTCGATAGTGCATCATACGAATTCTTCTCAGGAGTGGGAGTTGTGCTTGAAACTTATGAAGGACGGTCAATTTATTATGCTTTGAGGCTGGAATTTCCTACTACTAACGACAAGGCAGGATATGAGGCATTAATAGTGGGATTAAAGATTGTAAAGGAATTAGGAAAAATGTTACAAGTCTACAGCGACTCGCAACTAGTTATCTGTTAAATGAGAAGGGAATATTGAGCTAAAGGTGCAAAACTCGCCTTTTACTTGATGAAAGCATAGGTATTACTTAATTACATCGAACATTACACAATAACTCATATTCCCAGAGAATAAAATATAACGGCTGATCACTTTAGCCAATTCCGAAGATGCACAGTCAATGGGATTGGTTCCAATAGAAGTATTCGCCAGCTTAGCGTAGATCAAATGGACTTCAATTGGGTTTTAGAGACCACATAAAAGGAGGAATCGTGGATGACACTGGTCAAAGACTACTAACTCAAAGGAATCCTCCCCAGAGACCGAAATGAATGAAAGAAGCTCGTTCGGAAGGCACCGTGATTCATAATGTAGGATGAAGTGCTATACATGAGAGGATTCTCCTCCCCCTTTGCTCAGATTTGTAGCCAAAGATGAAGCTAGGAATATACTTATGGGAATTCACGAAGGCAGTTGTGTTGATCACACCGGGGGACAAAAACTAGCGAAAAAGGCACTCTGCTACGGATATTTTTGTTCGACAATAAACTGAGATACAACAGACTACACCAAACGGTGTGATCGATGCCAGAGATTTGCAAACATTCCATGAGCCCCATCTTTATAACTAACTCAACTAATCATCCCTAGGCCATTTGCGGTCTGGGGAATCAATTTAATCAATTGTAAAGGGAGGAGCCAAATACGCTATTATTATAGTTGATTACTTTACAAAATGGGCCGAAGGTGAACCACTTGCCATAATTACTACTAAAAAAGTGATTAACTTTGTTAAAAAAAGTATTATTTGCAAGTTTGGAGTACCATAGAAAATCATCACAGACAATGGAACTCAATTCAAGAGTGCAAATTTCAAGGACTTCTACAAGCGCTACCGGACCACGAAAAGCCTCTCCATGATAGTGCATCCATAAGAAAATAGGAAAGTGGAAGCAAGTAACAAGATCACCAGACCCACCATAAAGAAAAGGCTGACGAAAGCTAAAGGAAATTAAGTTGATGAGCTTTACTAGTGCTATAGGCTTATAGAATGGCACAAAAATCTACGACCGGACACCCACCGTTCGTTTTGGCATATGATGTGGAAGCTATGATCCTAGAGGGATTGGAAGTTTCCACTCATTGCAGAAGACATTTCAATCAGAAGGAAAATGAGCAGCTCCTGCTCGAATCGCTCGACCAAATTGATAAGAAGTAGGAGGAAGCCCAACCAAGGGCTGCTACTCACCATAAGAGAGTGGCATAACACTTTAATGCCAAAGTTCGCAATCGTACCTTCGAAGTGGTAGATCTCATTCTGAAATGGTTCTTCCTGGGTATAAGAATAACTAGCTCGAACTAGGAAGGACCCTATGTGATCGACCAAAATCTTGGAGACATAGCATTCAAGTTAGCAACCGTGGTGGGGTTCTGATTCCACATGCTAGGAATAATGACTCGTTGCTGCACTACTACATTTGATACCTATCTATATATTTCCTATATTCACAAATAAGCCATCCAGGGACACCGGAGGCATTGTAAATAGGCAGGAGCTGCCTTCCTACAATTTCTTCAATAAAACTAGCTTCTTGAACCAATGGAACCGTATTCTTATAAGCCAAATCGTCGAGTAGATGAAGAAAATTGACTCAAATCATTGGATCGATAGAGAGAATCGACTCAAACTACAGAATCGATGGGGAAAATCGATCCGTATCTTTTGAGAACCAGCATTGCTACGGTAATGTCGAGAAGGTTCAAAACCACCGGATCGATGGGGAAAATTGATCCAAACCTTTCGAGAACCAGCGTTGTCCGGCAATGTCGGGAAGGTTCCAAACCATCGAGTCGATGGGGAAAATTGACTAAAATTGCTATTTCGATGTGGAAGATCGATCCAAACCTTATGAGAACCGACATTGCTATGAAAATGTCGAGAAGTTTCCAAACCGCTAAGTCGACGGGGAAAATCGACTCAAACCGTCGGATAGATGGGTAAAATCGATCGAAACATTTTGAGAACTGGCTCTACACTGGTAATATCAGGAAGGTTCCAAACCGACGAGTCAATTAGGAAGTTGACCACCGAGTCAATGGTGAAAATTGACTCAAATCACTGGATCGGTAAGGAAAATTGAACCAAACATTCTTAGACCACACTTGCTCCGACAACATCGAGAAGGTTCTAAACTGCCGAGTCAATGAGGAAAATCGACTCAAACCACCAAGTCGACGGAGAAAATCAACTCAAGCTACCGGATCAATGGTGAATATCAATCCTTACCATTCAAAGTACTAGTATTGCCTTGACAATGCTGGGAAATTGCAAACCACCAAGATGGTTGAGACATCAACTCATAATTACCAGAATTTTACATCACCCACAGATAGGCAACATGAAAAGGAATAGACCGAAGCCTAGAGATAGGCGACATTGAAGAAAAATCCAAGGACTCAAGCGTTTGTGGATAAGTCTCCGGAGATAGAGATTAATGTAGGAAAAGGATCTCGACATTGAACTTGGAAGAATTTGTTATGATGAAAGATCGTGCTAACACATCTTTTTGATGTAAACATCCAAGTTAGCATTAACCGATGATGTGAATTTGGAGGAAATCGATATCAGACAAGGAATCAATAGCATCAAGAACTAAACTCTTGGAATCAAGTAACAGAACCACAAATTCCCAGGGTTAGGAATTTGGGGATAATTTGACCCAATTGCTCGGAACACCTAGTTGCTCAACAAGTGCTCGGGTTCAGCATTCAGAGCAATCAGCCATGTAGACTGGGGAACATACACCAATACTTGATCGAAACGAGCTTAAATAGACCTAAATAGAAATAGCCATAGAGTAGGCAAAATTGCTACTTATTGCAGCCCCATTATGCTTAATAATGTATTTTGGCAATCACAACAGAGTTAAGTATCGAAACATGTTGCAATAAATAAATAACACCGAATAGTTGTACATAAAATGCAGGAAAAGCACACAAGAGAGATTACAACAGAAAAGCTAATTTTTCATTACTAATATCCTTTTGCGGATGCGAACAAACAGCGGGGGTCGCACCCGCACAATATTGGCTAGTTCCCGACTTAAAAGAGAAAGTAAAAATATAAACTCAATAGACACGCTAACACAAAATGCAAAATTGAAACATCCCCTCACTTAGAAGCCCAAAACTAACTGCTACGGATGCTACGGTCGTCCATAATCATTAATCCTCGTTGACCAAACACGCTGGTGTTAGATACATTGATACACAGAAACACATGAATATGGAAAAAAAATTAAAACATCAAACAAGATCACGCTCTATTTCAAAACATTTCCAATTCATTACATAATCCTAAAATCGTTAGCCACATTCAGAGAAAATGTATTTACTACAACATATGCCCAGTGCGACATATGAAGATGCCCCCTTAGATGATCAGAGAATATAAAGGCAATTTAACAAATTTGCCCTTACAACAACATAGAGAAATCAAATAAAAAGAACTCTAGATATTTATCATGCCTTTTACACGTCTCCGGAAGCTTTATTCGTCTAATGAGGTACCTGAAAACCTCAACTCTCAATCCACTCAAAATAAATTGAGTACCTGAGAGTTTAAGGGGAAAACATAAACTTTGAGTCAGACATAAAGCCTGGTATGAACAATAATTTACCATCTCAAACCATTTAGATATCTAGTGAGACCACACCGCTTAGCGGAACAGGTTTTCCCCTCACTGGTATCCTAAAACCCTATATACAACCATATACTATGCTTTTGCATCCACAATGGTTATAAAAATTCAAAAAAGAATGACATGATGATATGAAAAACAAGTGAATCAACTCTAGATTACCTATCCCCGTTCATTTTGACTGTCTGTCAGAATTATAATTTCTAGGGTTATTATTAACCTAATAGTTTTAATGGGCTGACTAATAACCGGCAAAATGATTATGGACTCCCTGTCCAGTTACATAGTTTTCATGGGATCACAAGGAATTGGTAACTCCAATATCTTTACTCTTATCCTAGTTTTCATGGGTTGACTAGGAACCTATTGACATCTGTCAATATCAAAATCTGGATATAATTTTCATGTCTTTACTATAAACCTATTGGTCCCTACCAATATCAAATCATAGTATTCATGGGCTAACTATGAACTAGTCTTTCAGGCATCTTCATTTACACATTTGTTTTCATGGGCTTACTACGAACCTATTGGCCCCTACCAATATCTTTTCCAATGCACAATTTTCATGGGCTTACCGAGAACCTGTTGGCACCTACTAATATCTTCCTTTAATATTTTAGCATCCTATATTCTGGTCTTCCTGACCTCCTGGATGCAATTCTACTAATTCAAGAGTTAACTTAACTTATATTCACTACTGGGTCAACCTAGCTGGTTATTCTGCCCTTCCCCAAAATACAATTACGAGTACATTACAATGTGAAATATACATATATGAAGAAGCAAGCACAATAATTTGGTTAATCCCTCTAACCTTTTAACCAGATAAAACTTCTTCATAAACCCCTTTTCAAAACACTTTATTTAATTATCCCATGTTTTTTCTTAAAACCGAGATTGGTTATTTGCTTTGAAAACTAAGGCCGTTGAAACCTTCAAAACCTTGCTTTCGACTTCACTAGATAACATCCTTCTAAAGCATATAAATCTCTTTTCAAAACATTAGGCCCTTGCCGTTCAAAAACTTTTAAAACATCTCATTTGAAACATTTCAAATGTAATAAAGTATTACTTAATATTACTTAGAAGCATAGCTTCGAAATTGTTGAAAGTACCCTTTTCGAAACCTTTGGAAGTATCCCTTCCGAAATCATTGAAAGTCCCCCTTTCGAAACCGTTGGGTTAATACCTAAAATTTTATTTGGGTTAAAGTGAATATAAACGAAAGTATCTCTTTCGAAACCATCCTTTGTCTTATAAAATATTGGGGAAAACTTGATGGCGTTGGCACCATCCCTTTGGAAAGCTTAAAACCATTTAACAAAACACAGAAGATAGCATCGAAACCCCTTTTCGAAGCCATTTCCTTCGAAACCCATGGACCCTTTCGAAAGCATTTAGGAAGTGGCGTAAAACATCTTTAAAACAAGCACCACCTTTCGAAAGCATTGGTGACTTCAATACACTCGAAAGGCTAAAGAACGACAGCAAGGCTTCGACTCGGTCGGAACCCCTTCTTTCGAAAGCATTATTTTATAAGTAAAGAAGCCCATTCGAAAGCTTACTCTTTAACACTTAAGTTGATGGCAACCTCTTCGAAAGCATCTAGAAAACCTCTTTCAAAAACATATGCTTCGACTCCTTTGAAGGCTTTAATTAAAACAGAGGCGGGCATTCATCTTTTAAAACAAACAAAAAGGTATCAACCCCATCGGAAGTTATGTTTTCGACACCATGCCTTCCGCCTTTCTCCTACCCATTACGTACCATCTAAGTGATACCATGTGTATTAGTTTTGGCTTAGTGGGGTTTTGACTTGATTAAAGGCGGAAGCTTTGAGTCGAAAGGTACTTTTAAAGAAGGCGGAACCAACTTTTCTGGGTAAACCTGATTTAATACTAATTAAAGCAAATACTTTCTAACTAACCTGCCACGTTAAACTTATGATTGGCTGCCTTAACTTTTTTAAATTCTTTACTAAAATAACTACCGCTAATTTTAGATATAAACCATGGTTAAGTTAGCAAATAAGCCCTTCCATTAAGCAAAACCAATATTGCAAAGAAGTCCTTCTTCTAAAATAATTTAATTTGCATAGCAAATAACTTAGGACAAATTCCTAAAAATTTCAGGAATTCACTTTAATCATGTTATCTAACATATCAAAATTTCAAACCCATTTTCTCAAGATAATTTCCAAAATAAATTTATAAACCCAAATAACATATTTTCTTTTGAAGATTCATAGTAATCTTTTCATGGCATGGAAAATTATCAAAATTAAAACCCAACTCCAAAATCATGTTTTATACAACATAAAAATTTTCTACGGTATTTAAAAATCAATGTAAATTGGTTTTTCCTTAAAACCGCAGATAATCTTATTTAAATATTCTTGTTTAAATCAAACAAATTGTAATTCAAGCATACCATCATCCAAATCACCATAAAAACGAATTTACCCTTAGATCCAAAAACATATGATTATAAAATAAAAAATAGAGATGGAATGAAATATTATTTACCTTGATTAAGATAAGTAGATTGGATTGAGATTTATTCCCCTAGCTTTAATTCTTAGCTTTGTTTGATTTCTCTTCTCTTTTCCTTGTTAATGGACGGGTCCCCTTAATGTTTTCATTTTATTTTTAAATTGTGAATGGGAAAAATGAAATGTGGATGAGGAATGAGAATATATATAAGGATAAAGGGGTTATGTGCGGCAATTTACCTTTGTACCCTTATGTGGATTAATTAACTTTAATCCCATTTAATTAATTAAATTGTGCATGGCCTTAATTATATTCATATCTCAATCCCTTATCATTTAACATTTACATTATTCTATTTAATTTATCAAATTAAATCCTAAATAATGTTATCAAAAATTAGGGGTGTTACAGGCTCCTTTCAAAGAATTTCATCCTCAAAATTTAGTAAGAACTAAATACTAAACATAGCAATCATCTGTAATGACTCCTAACAACCGTACTAGTCTACCTGACTAGCATCTATCTATGTAAATCTAATATAGTCATACCCTCAAAGAAGATCAGGATAAGTATCTCAAATCTTGTCTTCTGTTTCCCAAGAACAGTCCTTCTCCTTGTCGCTCCACTGAATTTTCACCAACTTGACTGTCTTGTTTCTCGATCTTTTCTCATCTCTAGCAACTACCCAAACTAGTTGTCTAACAATAGTCAAATTTGGCTCTACTATTAAGTCTTCCAACCCTATCAGAGGAATAGTAGTCTCTAGATCATTGACATACTTGCGAAGATGAGACACGTGAAATATGTTATGGACACCTGCCATATTGCTCGGCAACTCTACTATGTATGCGAGCTTTCCAATCCTCTCTAAAATCTAGAATGGACGAACATATCTCGATGCCGGCTTCCCTGACTTCCCGAACCATACCACACCCTTCATCGGTGATACCTTAATGAAAACCCTGTCTCCAAATGAGAACTCTACGTCCTTACGCCTTTTATCTGTGTAGCTCTTCTGTCTGGATTAAGCTTCCCTCATCCTTTCTCGGATCATCTCAATCTTCTCTGATGCCTCCCTAACCAAATCTTGAACTAAGACCAATCTGTCTCCAGTGTCTAACCAACATGCTGGTGATTTTCATGGCCTCCCATACAAAGCTTTAAAAGGCGTCATTCCTATGCTAGTTTGATAACTGTCATTATAGGCTCAACCAAATGTAGGTGATCTTCCCAAGATCCACAAGGTCCAATACACAAGCTCTCAACAAATCCTCAAGTACCTTATTGACTCTCTCTGTCTACCCATCCGTTTGAGGGTGATATGCAGTACCCATCTTGAGCTTGGTACTAAATACCTCCTATAGAATCTTTCAGAATTCACAAGTGAACAAAGCATCTCTGTCACTGACTATACTACTACGATACCATGTAGTCTAACTATGTTCTTCATAAACAACTTCGCCAAAACAAGTGCCATCCTGGTTGACTTGACTGGAATGAAATGGGTACTCTTGGTTAACCTGTCCACTATGACCCATATACTTTCATTCCTCTATCTTACCTTGACAACCAGTCTATAAAATCCATGGATATTGAATCTCATTTCCAAACCGGACTCTCTACAGGCTGAAGCAACCCACTCGGCTTCTAATGTTCGGCTTTCACTTGTTGACAGTTTGTGCACTGCCTAACCCACAAGCTAACATCCCTCTTCATACCTTCCCAATAAAAGCTCCTATTCATATCATGATACATCTTGGTCCCTCCAAGATGAATCATAAACTTGGATCGATGACATTCTCCAAGAACTTCTTTCCTCAAGTCCTCAACATTCGAAACACATAACCGTCCCTTCTTTCTCAAACATCCTCTCTGGTCAAGACTAAAATCTCTTAAATCATGGATCTATGATCCAACCTCAAGTCTTCTAATCTTCTTGACTAATATTGGATCCTCTTTCTTCTTAGAAGCTATCCTTTCGATCAATACTGGTCGAACTTCTAAATAGGACAACGTAGCGGTGCTCTGACTAGAACTAGCAGTCGATCTTAACAGCACACTACAAGTAGTCAAAGCTTTTAAATCCTGCCACTCTGCCAACATTGCTAACACTACATCCTTATGTCTTTTGCTAAGAGCATCCACTACTTTATTACCTTTCCCTGGTGTATACTCTTTACCGAAATCATAAGCAGCCCAAAACTCCAGCCACGATGATGTCTCATATTCAACTTCTTTTAAGAGAATAAGTATCTTAAAAACTTATGATTTATGTATAGCTCAAATCTCTCCCCTAAGAGATAATGCCTCCAATCTTCAATGCCAAGATCACCGTAGCCAACTCCAAATCATGAGTAGGATATCTCACCTAATGCGGTCTATGCTGTCGTGAAGCATATGCAATCATTTTACCCTTCTTCATCAATATAGCTCACAATCCAGTTCCACATGCATCGGTATATACCACCTACCCTTGGTTTTCGTTTGGAACTACTAACACCAGTGCATTGGTCAACAAAATGCTTTAACTTAAGGAATGCTTCCTCACATTTGTCGGACCAAACAAACTTCACCTCCTTTCGGGTTAGCTTAGTCGAAGGTGCTTCTATCCGCGAGAAATATTTGTTGAATCTCCTGTAATAGCCAACAAGTCCAAGAAAAATTCTAATCTCAATCACCGTCTTTGGTTTCTTCTAATTATTAACAGCTTTGATCTTATCTGGATTGACTGACAAACCCTTCTCTGAAACCATGTGACCAAGAAACTTAACCTCTTTCTTCCAAAAATGACACTTGGAAGACATCGCATTTAGCTGATTCTACCTCAGCGTCTCAAGAACAACTCTAAGATGATCTTCATGCTCTCTTTCATCTTTAGAGTATAGAAAAACATCATCTATAAACACCAACACAAATCTATCCAAATACACTTGGAAGACTCGTTTCATCAAATCCACGATGAAAGCAGGTGCATTTGTTAACCCAAATGGCATTACGAACCACTCATACGAAGCATACCTAGTTCGAAATGCTGTTGAAGGGAGACTGTCCTCTGCCACTCTTAACTGATGGAAACTTGTCGCCAAATCCAATTGGGAAAACACTTTGGCTCCACACAACTGGTCAAATAGATCATATATTCTTAGAAAAGGATACATATTCATGATTGTCCTTTCGTTCAGCTTACGATAGTCGATACACATCCTCAATGACCCATTTGGTGTCTTTATGAATACCGTGACCGCTCCCCAAGGCAAACTACTTGATATAATAAATTCCTTTCTTATAGATCCTCTAGTTGCAACTTCAATTTTTTTATCTCAGTCAGTGTCATCCTACTAGGTGGTCTACTCACAGGTTCATCTCCTGGTACAAGATCTATCCGAAACTTAACAACTCGTTTCAGTGGCAGCCCTGTGACTGGCCCAAAGACATCTGCAAACTCTCTTGCTACTCAAATCTGACTTAGCTCTTCTCCCGCTTCCATTGCACTTAACAAAGCACAACTAGTCCAATCAGAATTCTCTACTAAGAATATAATTCGGTTATAACTATCAGGGTATCTTAGTGATATCTCCCCATCCTGGCATAATATCATAGCCTTATACTGGCTCAAACAATCCATACCCAAAATGATTCCAAAATCTATGAAATCGAAAACATACATACTGCGGGCGAACTTATGACCTAACAAATCAAGTTCTAACTGGTCACATCTCATCCCTAGAGTTGCATACCCTCTTACTGGATTCACAACCCTTAAGGAAGTAACAAGGTATATGGGTTCTAAGCATAACCTCTCAAACAAACACTGGGATATAAAGGAATATGATGCACCGGTATCAAATAGTATCCTAATTGGTATACTTTAAATCAAAACCGTAAATTTCGTCACAATCTTTCCTTTATCAGCTGCAATTGGCTAGCAAATGGTCCAACAGTAAAAATCTTCCCTTATCCACCCTAACTGGCTCTGGACACTGGTTTCTATAATACCCAACTTGGTCGTAGTTGAAGGACTTCACATTCTTTTTGACTACAGCCTTCCTCCCTTTGACTGACCGACACTCATGTGCATAATGACCCTTCTTGTCACATTTATAGAAAACTAAATCAACCTTTGCCTTTTTGGCAACATCTCTTTTTTAGGCTCCCTTCCTCTTAAAAAATTTCCTCTTATTTCCCTGAGGACCTTGGGATTCATCTAGCTTCTTTCTAACACAAACAACAAGCATCTCTTCATAGCGAATGGTCATCTCCACAATCAAATTACAAGGATAATGGATATATGTCATGGTTGCCCTAGCATGCTCAGGTCTCAAAACCAAATAAACCCCTAATTCCTTCTATGTCAGTGTCAACAATAGCACAACAATAACATACCCATATCGAGACAGCTCATCAAATTTAGTGGCATACTCGATAACTGACATATCTCCCTTAACAAGATCCATAAAATTTCTCATCACTGCTGACTTAGCAGCCTTAAATAAAAATCTCTGTCCACCTCCTCCTTCGGAACCCCGGTAGTAACACTATTTCACCAATGAAGTGTCGACCCTTCCAACTATCTGGGGATCAACATTCTCTTCTATTCATTATCTAAACCTAGATCAATAAAGATTCTCTCACAGTGCAACAACCAATTCTCAACTTCAATAGCACCCTTCGTTCCCATAAACGGCTTTCCACCTAGACTGGTGTAGTCTCTGCTCAGCTCAGCATAATTTTTCCTAACTAGAGCCCAGGATTAGCTCCTTCTACATTTCCAGCAACACCAGCAGCGGCTCCAGCTTGCATCATATTGACGAAGAACTGATACATCATTCTCGTATCTACTGGCGGATTTCCAGCATCTACATTGGCATCAACATTTTGGTTAGCATTTTCCTGTCGACCTTAGATCCTCCTGGTATTAGGTCGAGCATTTCTATTGGGTATGTTGCTTCCTCTAATGAGATTTCTTATTCCGTTTCCTGCTTTCATATCTTCTTTCTAGTAAATCTTCATATGAGCCTTAGTAAGATACAGAAGAACTGTCATTATGTATATCTATATATCAAATACAAGTACACTACTATAGCATTAACCCAAATCTCGATCTTATTTTCAAATTCTTTGGATTATATTTGAAAATATTTTAGGTTTAAATTTCTTTTAAGTTTCAAAAACCTATGGCTCTGGTACCAACTTGTAACATTCCTCTACTTGGAGGCCAAAAGTAACGTTTACGGATGCTGAAGTCATCCATAGTTATTAATCCTCGACGATCAAATATGCCGATGTTAGATACATTGATACATAGAAACACATGAGTATGGAAATTTTTTAAAAGATCAAACTAGATCACACTCCATTTCAAAACATTTCCAGTTCATTACATGATCTCATAATCGTTAGCCACGTTCAGAGATTTTTTTTACAATATACGCTTAGAGCAACATATGAAGATGCTTCCTTGGATGATCAGAGAATACAGAGGCGATTTAACAACTTTGCTGTTACAAACGACATAGCAGAATCAAATAAAAAGAACTCTAGATATCTTTCATGCCTTTTGCACGTCACCGAAAGCTTTATTCGTCTAATGAGGTACCTAAAAACCTCAACTCCCAAACTACTCAAAATCAATTGAGTACCCAAGAGTTTAAGGGGAAAACATAAACTTTGAGTCCGACATAAAGCCTGGTATGAATAATAATCTACCATCTCAAACCATTAAGATATCTAGTGAGACCACGTCGTTTAGCGGAACGAGTTTTCCCTTCACTAGTGTCCTAAAACCCTTTATGAAACCATATACCGTGCAACTGCATCCGCAATGGTTAAAATAATTCAAAACAGTATGATATGATGATATTCAAAATGAGTGAATCAATTCTGGATTACCCATCACCATTCATTTTGACTATCTATCACAATTATAGTTTCTAGGGTTACTATTAACCTAATAGTTTTCATGGGATGACGAATAACCGACAAAATGATTATTGTTATCCCGCTTTTTGGCAAAGCCGTGATACCAAAAGATTGATCGAAAACAAAAGACAGTTCGTCTCAGAGATTGGTTGTACTTCGCATCGCTATGGATATCGATGAATTTTGTCCGAGCCCGGATCAGGCTACAATTGATAGGACATGATAAACAAAGCCACGAAAGCCAGTGTTCCAAATTTCAGGTTAATCGGAGTCCGTATGAGCGAGATATGATCGATGCAATTTAGCCGAAGGATGTTGTTCGTATCCATCAAAAAATGTGGAGGAGATGTCTATTTCGATCCATCAGGCTCCACATATTTCGAATCGATCACATTCGAGTCGATCAGCAGTGATATCGATATTGATCGGTTTCGAATCGATTAGATGGACATCCATTCAGCATGTTCGTATCCATTGAGTCCGAGCAGTTCGAATCCATCATTCGTATCCATCGGCATACCCTACTTCGAATCGATCGGTCTCGTGCCCAAGCACTGCTTCGTATCGATCGTCCTCACATCCATCAAGAGTGACAGATCATTATTTCGTATCCATGGAATCTGCCCTGTTCGTACCCACTCGGCCCGTCTCGATCCCCTTCGTATCGATCCATGATTCGAATCCATCGATGCAAACTGGGTCATAGCACATGATACGAACAAGGCGAAATTCGTGGATACGAAGAGGTCAACTCGGAGCAAAAGTAGGATCGATACGAGGAGTGCGCGCCACGTCACTATAAAACCACGTGCACCCATCGATTCGAATGCATGCATTCGAAGTGATCGAGTCGAAGTAAACAGCCAATCGAAACATATCAATTCGTATCGATCATATCTCCCAAACCGCTGATCCAAATGCAACGAAATTTTCACAGTAGCTTCCATTCAAGGTAAAGATTGTTCTTGCCAAGTTTCGGCTCGATTGGATCATTTTTTGATGGATACGAAATCACTTCGTATCGATCCCAGATCGAGTCGAAACTTGGTGGGGTCGGTCGCGTGGGCCCACTCACGTGCCAGAAAAAGTCTCCCGAAGTTTGAGCGAGATCTGGGCCTCCTACGCCTATAAATAGCACCCTGAAGCCTACAGAAAGGGGATTTTTTGGCCATTGGACGTCCAGACTCTGCCAGATTCAATTCTACTCTTCATTATCGCTGTTGTAATCAGATTTCAGAGCATTTATCAAGTGTAATCCTCTGTAATTGATTGAAATCATCAAGTGAATCAATAAAGACATAAGCTTCAGAGTGGACGTAGGCAAGATCGCCGAACCACTATAAATCCTGTGTTTGTGATTGTTGTTCGTGAATTGTTGTGTTTGATATTGCTTAGATCTGAGTTTTGTGTTGATTATTGTTGATTTGTGTTCATAAACGGGTGCTTTCACGATATCGGGTGTTTGTGACCAATTTTGGCGCAAACATTTGGGTGCTTTCACTGAGAAAAAGCTGATTCAGGAGTAGTTGAATTTGAAGACTTAGGAATTCAGATCTAAGTGCTATGACGAGGCAAACAAGTAGGAGACAAAGGCCAGAGAGAAGTGAACACCAAGGAAGTCAAGAGGCTTCTTCAGGAGCGAATCAAGCATCGATCTTCATCACTAGGGACGAGATGGAGACAATGATAAAGAAACAGGAGGAGTTAATTCAGAGTTTATTCCAACAGATAGGGCAACTTGGAGCACAGAATAGAGAAGCTGATGGAGTTCAGAACGGAGCAGGACCATCCGGCATGGCACCTGGATTAGGAGGCACACCCATGGAGAACGTTGATCCAATCTCGGAGAGAGAGAAAGGAGCATCTGCGCAACCCGGGAGTAGTAGAGGAGTGAACGCTCAGTCAAGGGGGGCAAATCCCAGAGTTCCCTCGTGAACTCGGGGGGGCAGGTCGAAAGTGATGAACAAAGATTACATCTTGGAGACAATGACATGTTGGCGGAAATGGTTAGGCGAGCCATGAGAGGCGAACTAGTAAACAAGGATTTGGAGGATGTGAATAGGAGTCCTTTTAGCACAAAAATCAGGCGAGCTAGAAACCCACCAGATTTTAAGTTACCATCGTTGGATATGTATAATGGAAGGACAGACCCTACAGTTCATCTGACAAAATATATGAGGCATATGGAGGTGCGGGGGGCATCAGAGGAAGTTATGGCCCGGTGCTTTCCATTGTACTTGGTAGATATTGTGGCGTTATGGTTTAGGCAACTGGAGAGCGGCTCCATAGGAACATGGGCAGATTTAACTGAGAGATTTATGAGGTAATTCAGGGTTCACATTGCGAGACCCAAGAATGTGATGACTTTGGCAACTCTAAAACAGAAAGCTGGGGAGACTTTGAGGGGTTTTCTGACGCGATTCAATGCGGCAGCAGCTTCGATGGATCGATCAGATCCATCTATGGTTATGACGGCAGCTATGTCCGGAATAGCTGACGGAACAGAGTTCAAAAATTCATTAACTAAAGATCCACCTTTGGATCTAGGAGAATTCTATCACGAGCAGAAAAGTTCCTGCGACTGGAAGACGCAACTGCAGAAAGAGAAGAAGGAGATGAACTTAATGTTTATACGGTCAAAGATGGAAACCCCCCCGAGAAAGGTACAGAAACTAGCAAGGGGAAACAAAAGGCTGAGAGTAGCCATAACAGACCAATGCGACCATGAAAGGAACCAAGGTTCACCACTTACTCTGAGCTGAATGAGAGTTTGTAGCGAATCTATCAGGATATTAAAGAGCAGGTTCCGTATCGTAGACCGATGCGAAGGGATCCAACTTCTGACGAAAGGAAATCAGATAAGTTTTGTGTATTTCATGAATTGAACGGTCATAACACTAATGATTGTAGGCATCTGAAGGATGAGGTGGAAGGGCATATCAGGAACGGTATGCTCCTTCAGTATGTGAGGAGGCGAACCCCAGCAATGGAACCAGAACGACCGCCGTCTACATCAGCTAGAGGCGACCTTGGCTCGGGGAACCGTTTGATTATCAATTGATTGATTGACTGAAATAATGATGAACAAGTCGTAAACCTCTCACTGACATGGTTAGATCATTTACACATGTGAGCGATCGCGCACGATCCATATGCATGCTGCGAATGACTACCAACCGCATCATAGTGAGGGTTTATGCTTTGACATCTTCATCATGATTTTTGTCTTGATTTTGATTTGAACATTCAGACTCTGCTTGGTTGGACATTTCTGTTGTGAGATTCGTGTAATTATTACTTTGATATTTACAATTCTATGAAAGAGTTTATTTGCATGCCCGTTGGATCGCTCCACGAGCACCTTCTGCATGGCGATGAACCGCCAAAGTCTTTGATTCGGAAATTCCCCCGAACATGAACTCCAGCATCAACAGTACTAAGTCCCCCCCGGGCACACATAACTTGCCTCGAACGACACACGATCGCGAACGATCACAATTCGCCTCGAACGACACACGATCGCGAACGGTCACAATTAGCCTTGAACGGCGCTCGATTGCGAACGGTCGATATTCGCCACGAACGGCGTCCGACCGTGAACGGTCCCATATTACCATCCGCCGCGAACGGCATACAACCGCGAACGGTCCCATTCCATCATTCGTCGCGAACACCATATGACCGCGAACGGTCCTATTTCATCATTCGCCGCGAATGGCAACGACTGCGAACGGTCCCGTTTCACCTCAAATGGCATGCGATCTCGAACGATCGTCATTCGAGGTCATATGAAATTATCAAGTTCTTTGCAGGTTGTTGACAAGATAGGAACGTCCAGTTTATGGCATTACAAAACACACCTTCCTACCGCAAGGTATGTTTTGGGGGGAAAATGTTATCCCGCTTTTTGGCAAAGCCGTGATACTAAAAGATTGATCGAAAACAAAAGACAGTTCATCTCAGAGATTGGTTGTACTTCGCATCGCTATGGATATCGATGAATTTTTTCCGAGCCCGGATCAGACTACAATTAATAGGACATGACAAACAAAGCCATGAAAGCCAATGTTCCAAATTTCAGGTTAATCGGAGTCCGTATGAACGAGATATGATCGATGCAAGTTAGCCGAAGGATGCTGTTCGTATCCATCAAAAAATGTGGAGGAGATGTCCATTTCGAATCCATCAGGCTCCACATATTTCGAATCGATCACATTCGAGTCGATCAGCAGTCATATCGATCACCTCGAATCGATCGATTTCAAATTGATCAGATGGACAACCATTCAACACGTTCGTATCCATTGAGTCCGAGCAGTTCGAATCCATCATTTGTATCCATCGGCATACCCTACTTCGAATCGATCGGTCTCGTGCCCAAGAACTGCTTCGTATCGATTGTCCTCACATCCATCAAGAGTGACAGATCATTATTTCGTATCCATGGAATCTTCCCTGTTCGTATCCACTCGGTCCGTCTCGATCCCGTTCGTATTGATCCATGGTTCGAATCCATCGATGCAAACTGGGTCGTGTCACATGATACGAACAACGCGAAATTCGTGGATACGAAGAGGTCAACTCAGAGCAAAAGTAGGATCGATACGAGGAGTGCGCAACACATCACTATAGAACCACGTGCACCCATTGATTCAAACGCATGGATTCGAAGTGATCGTGTTGAAGTAAACAGCCAACCGAAACATATCAGTTCGTATCGATCATATCTCCCAAACCGCTGATCCAAATGCAACGAAATTTTCATAGTAGCTTCCATTCAAGGTAAAGATTGTTCCTGCCAAGTTTCGGCTCGATTGGATCATTTTTTGATGGATACGAAATCACTTCGTATCGATCCTAGATCGAGTCGAAACTTGGTGGGGTCGGTCGCGTGGGCCCACTCACGTGCCAGAAAAAGTCTCCCGAAGTTTGAGCGAGATCCGGGCCTCCTACGCCTATAAATAGCACCCTGAAGCCTACAGAAAGGGGATCTTTTGGCCATTGGACGTCCAGACTCTGCCGGATTCAATTCTACTCTTCATTATCGTTGTTGTAATCAGATTTCAGAGCATTTATCAATTGTAATCCGCTGTAATTGATTGAAATCATCAAGTGAATCAATAAAGACATAAGCTTCAGAGTGGACGTAGGCAAGATCGCCAAACCACTATGAATCCTGTGTTTGTGATTGTTGTTCGTGAGTTGCTGTGTTTGATATTGCTTAGATCTGAGTTTTGTGTTGATTATTGTTGATTTGTGTTCATAAACGGGTGCTTTCACGATATCGGGTGTTTGTGACCAATTTTGGCGCAAACAATTATGGACTCCCTGTCCAGTTACATAGTTTTCATGGAATCGCTAAGAATCTATTAGTAACTCCAATATCTTTACTCTTATCCTAGTTTTCATGGGTTGACTAGGAACCTATTGACATCTATCAATATCTTAAGCCGAATATAGTTTTCATGGGTTCCCTATAAACCTATTGGCCACTACCGATATCAAATCATAGTTTTCATGGGCTAACTATGAACTAGTCTTTCTGAAATCTTCGTTTATACATAGTTTTCATGGTCTTACTATGAATCGATTGGCCCATGCTAATATCTTTTCCAATGCAGTTTTCATGGGCTTACTGAGAACCTACTAGCAGGTATCTTCCTTTAATATATTAGCATCCTATATTCTGGTCTTCCCGACCTCCTTGATGCAATTCTACTCATTTAGGGGTTAATTTAACTTATATTCACTACTGGGTCAACCTAGTTAGTTATTCTGCCATTCCCCAAAATACAGTTATGGGTACATTACAATGTGAATATATACATATATGAAGAAACAAGCACAATAATTTGGTTAATCCCTCTAACCTTTTAATCAGATAAAACTTCTTCATAAACTCCTTTTCCAAACACTTTATTTAATTATGCCATGGATTTTCCTTAAAAATGAGATTGGGTTATTTGCTTTGAAAGCTAAAGTCGTCGAAACCTTCAAAAACTTGCTTTCGACTTCACTGGATAACCTCCTTCAAAAGAAAATAATTCTCTTTTCAAAACATTAGGTCCCTGCCTTTCGAAATACTTTAAAACATCTCTTTCAAAACTTTTTGAATGTAATAAAAATATTACTTAATATCACCTAGAAGCATAGCTTCGAAACCGTTGAAAGTACTCCTTTCGAAACCTTTGGAAGTATCCTTTCCGAAATCATTGAATGTCTCCCTTTCGAAACCATCCTTTTTCTTATAAAAATATTGGTGAAACTTGATGGCGTTGACACCATCCCTTTCGAAAGCTTAAAACCGTTTAAACAAAGCATTGAAGAATACCATTGAAACCACCCTTTCGAAGCCATTGCCTTCGAAACTCTTGGACCATTTTGAAAGAATTTAGGAAGTGGCTTAAAACATAAACATCTTTAAAACAAGCACAACCTTTCGAAAGCATTGATGACTTCAATACATTCGAAAGGCTAAAGAACGACAACGGGGTTTCGACTAGGTCGGAAACCCTTCTTTCGAAAGCATTACTTTATAAGTAAAGAAACCCATTCGAAAGCTTACTCTTTAAAACATAAGTTGATGGAAACCCCTTCCAAATCATTTAGAAAACCTCTTTTGAAAACATATGCTTCGACTCCTTCGAAGGCTTTAGTTAAAACAGACTTAGGCACTTCTCTTTTAAAACAAACAAAAAGGTATCGACCTCATCGGAAGCTGTGCTTTCGAAACCATGCCTTCCGTCTTTCTCCAATCCACTACATACCATCTAAGTTTTACCTTGTGTATTGGTTTTTGCATAGTGGAGTTTCGACTTGATTGAAGACGGAAGCTTTGAGTCGAAAGGTACTTCTAAAGAAGGAGGAACCAACTTTTCTAGGTAAACCTGATTTAGTACTAATTAAAGCAAACACTTTCTAACTAACCTGCCACGTGTAAACTTATGATTGGTTGCCTTAACTTTTCAAATTCTTTACTAAAATAACTGCCGCTAATTTCAGATCAAAACCATGGTTAAGTTAGCAAATAAGCCCTTCCATTAAGCAAAATCAATATTGTAAAGAAGTCTTCTTCTAAAATAATTTAATTTTCATAGCAAATCACCTAGGTAAAATCCTTAAAAATTCCAAGAATTCACTTTAATCATGTTATGAAACATATCAAAATTTTAGACCCAAATTCTCAAGATAATTTCCGAAATAAATTTATAAACCCAATTAACCACATTTTTCTTTCAAAATTCATAGTAATCTTTCCACAGCTTGAAAAATTATCAAAATTAAAACCCAACTACAAATCTTATTTTATACAACATAAAATATTTCCATGGCATTTCAACAACAATGTAAATCGATTTTGCCTTAAAACCACATATAATCTTATTTAAACATTCTTGTTTAAATCAAATAAATTGTAATTCAAGCATCATCATTCAAATCATCATAAAAGCGAATTTACCTTTAGATGCGAAAGCATATGATTGTAAAACAAAATGGAGATGGAGTGAGTTAGTATTCACTTTGATTAAGATAAGAAGATTGGATTGGGATTTATTCCCCTAGCTTTAATTCTTAGCTTTCTTTGATTTCTCTTCTCTTTTCCTTGTTAATGGTCGGTTCCCCATAATGTTTGCGCTTTTTTTTGAATTATGAATGGGAAAATAAAACGTGAATGGGAAATAAGAATATATAAGGGTAAAGCGTTATGTGTGACAACTTCCCCTTATACTCTTTTGTAGATTAATTAACTTTAAGCCCATTTAATTAATGAAATTGAGCACGACCCTAATTATATTCATATCTCAATTCCTTTATCATTTAACATTTACATTATTCTATATAATTTATCTATTTAAATCTCTTGAATAATGTTATCAAAAATTAGGGGTCTTACAAAAACACTCACCCGACGTAATGCTACTGGGTCTTCCCTTTCTTGTCACTACGTCCACCTTTCCCAGTCTCACCTAAACAAGTATCCAAATTCGACCGCCTCTTTCTTTCCATGCCAGAGGTGACGCCACTCTCCAAATGCACAGACTCTCCTCTTATAGCGGGGTCAGATCCCTCAGATTTTCTAGCAGCCATGCCTCTGTCCTTAAGCTTTCGAAGCTTGATTGTAGTTAGAGTCTTTTGCTTGACCTCTTCTATCTCCTTCATTTGCAACCCCTTCTTTTCCTTCTTCAATCTCTCTGCCATTATCTCCTTTCAGTTTGGTCCGACCTGTTTGCGATCGCACATCTTCTTTCTAAGACACGAAGAGATTCTCCAGGTTTTGTAATGCTCCTATCTGCTCATGGTCCGGTACAGGACCGGAGTTCAAAACTGGAATTGAACCTAAAACCGCTTATATAGTTTAGTAAAGGACTCTGAAGTAAACTGAAGCTCTTGGAGTACTGGAGAAATAAGAGAAATAAATGATCTAGGAGTTTGATCATGAACTTCGACTTCAAAGCCCCCTTCCCTAGTTTCCATTTCGATGGGTCGCTCAATAATCAGAAAAGATACAACTTGTACAGAGCTTCAGAAGTTGGATGGGTACAGGCGGTTGAAGAACTGAGCTCTGTAGGTATGGGAACGGTTGTTAACAAATACATTTTTTAGCATCCAAAGCATGTAAAAGATGGGTTAATCAAAAGTTAGCCTCTTCGAAGCTAGCTAAGGTCGTTCTCTTCGAGGTTAATCGAAATCATAGGTTGATGCATGCATTATTCCAAGTGAGTTGTCAGTCTTTGTGTTGAAGACTTTGTCACTTTGAAGGTAATGAATAGTATGAATTAATATGCTATAGACAAAGTATCACCCAAGTCAATATGCTTGAAGAAACTTAGGTCAAAATGATTGACTACGTCTAGTCTTAGTTCAGACTCAATTAAGTATGCAAATTTCGAGTTCAAATATGTCAATAAGCTTTGAAATTGTTTGATTTTCAACTCCTCATATTTACGAGGTTCAAGTATTACAATTGACTAAATCTCTAACTCAATTTAGGTTTTAAAAAGCTTAAGAAGGAAAGAAATGGGAAAGAAAATTTGATCCCCTAAAACAGCACACCTAGGGTCGTATTTATAGAGATGGAGTGGTAGGGTCTTCGACATAAGTGGAGCCTTGACAACGGAGTCGATAAGGTCTTTGTCAACTTTAATTTTGCTAAGTATTAGGTCTTCACCTAGATTCTTTTGGAGATATGCAGCAGTAACTTCAGTAGCACCATTCATGGTGGCAACACTGGCTTTACCGAGCATAATGTCGACGTCCTTTAAATGATACTAACATCAAAGTGCTACGTTGAACAATAGCGAAAAGCGGTGCTGGTTCACATCCTTTTGGTGTTATCATAGTGTAGTGTTAAGTTCTTTATGGATTTTGATAATGTCCATCATCAATATCGCTTTGCATAGACATGCGACGTCCTTCAAATGCCAATTATACATGCTGATGGAGCGTCGTGTTGAACGTTATTGAAGTGCAGTATATCATCTTCGAAGAGCTATGACCTTTAGAGTTGCTTATACTTGACCTCTTTGCACCACTATAAAGGAGATGTGCTCCTATGCTCTTTTCATATATCTTTGAAGTTGGTAAGAGGTGATGTCGGTGTATTGTTGCTCTATATCTTTGACAATAGTGATGAAGTGCATGGGGATCGAAGAGCAGCCTTTGTTATTGGCTCTATTACTTTAGCGTGGTTGGTCTCTTTGTTACCATTTTTTTATTGAAGTAACGTGACTTTGATTACTTGTGGAGTGACGATAAGCGGGATGAATGAGGAATGACTTTAAGGAGATGTAGGACTGATGAGCATCGAAGTGATGAGATATGGTTTTGATGCGAAGTGGTGCCATAATCCTATCAAATTGGCCTATCTTCATGTCTTCGGCATTGCTGGTCTTTGTCGAAGAGCCTCTTCTTGCAATGTGGTTCAATCTCATCTCTTTAGAGCCTTGAATCTAATAACATATCTTCCTATTAAATTATGTGGATAACATTTACACCCTTCTTATGTAAAAGAAGCTTTTTACTCTACAGCATAAAACAATGAAATTTTCTTGCTTTGCTTAGCCTTTGAAATCCACTAAATTTAATGGTGTTTTTCCTATTCTTGCGATGTAAACTCGGACAAAGGAAGCTTTAAAATTATCGAAATCATTTAGAACCTTAAATTTCATACATCTGGGTTAATACCAATATACAACTTAATATAACACATTTTTTGCTTTATAGTGTAACTCACATGACATTTGGCGTTAATTTACTTACTTGACATAGTTTTACTGGCGTACCATTACATTTAGGACGCTCTATGTTAATTATCATTAGATTTTTTCAATTCATATGTACGGACCTATTTTCTTATCCCTAGCATTTACTTATGCTTTCCTAGTTAACAAAAGGTTTTTAGTGTTTCTTATAGACTCTATATTATTTATTTGATAGTCATTGACTTGTTGTAAAGGTTATTTCAGACTCTAAACTCTTTGCTGTTTGAGCATCATGCAAGCCATTTACATGCTCTTCAGAGCAAGTATTTAAACTTTGAATACTATCATCTAGTAGACAGATGGAGGGCTAGGTAAGTAATCCTTTAAGAAGACTAGCATGAGCTCCGAAGCTGCTTTTCTCAGGTCAATTCTTCTTTAGTTGTCAAAAATTGGCTTTCAACGTTGAATTGCTTATAAACTTTAAAGTCAAATTTCCTTGTCATTTGACTTCTTGTTCCTTCTTACCTTTGAACCTGAGACTTATCCGAAGAAAAAGTTAGGAAACTATATGATAATAAAAAGGGGCAAGGAATTCAGTATGTCTTCCGATGATAAGAAATACAAGATTCCATCTTTTGGCAATAAGAAATCCAGAACATCCTCCAACGGTAAGAAGGTCAGAAAACTATTCGGTAACAAGAAATCCAAAATTCCATCCGATAATAAGAGGACCGAAAATCCATCTGGTAAGTGACAAAAGAAGACCAAAAATCCATATTTGGCTTTAATAATAGAACCCCAGAAAGTGATATCTGGTAATAATAATAGAAGTAATGAAATCACTATCTGGTAGTAATAGAGAGCTAAAAATTCAATCCACTAACAATATAAAAACTCGGATAACATAAGAAAACCAAAAGTTCAATAGAAATTCAAGAATTAACAATAAAATTAATAAGAAAACCATGAACCCAAATAATAATAAGAAAATCATAAAATAAAAAATTCAATCAAAATTCTCAATCAAAAGCTTGTTTAAATTTCATCTGATAATAAGATTGGTCTGCAAATTCATAACGAAACCAGAAATCCAACAAGAAAGCAAGAAAACCAATCATAATGAACAAGAAAATCAAGAATCAATTTGTCAGAAAAATCAAAAATTTAATCTAGAATTCATCAAATTTCTGTTTTACAATAAGAAATTCATAAATCCATTTGGAGACAAAAGAGAATCAAAAAACCATCTAGTTAACAATTTGAGTTTTCGTAAAGCAAAAATCTTGTGATTCTCTATGACACTAATTTTAATTCTTCGAAGGTTTCCGTTATTTAAAGAATTGTTTCATGTTTGGAAATATGCAGTTGCTAAGGTAATTATTATTTATTATAATTATATTTTGAGCCAAGTAGTTTCATTCATCCATTAAATCATTCAAAAAGTAGTTCTGTTCAACCATTCAACCATTCGGTAAGTAGTTTTATTCAACTGTCAAGCTATTAAACCATTCATCCGTTCAGTCGGTAGTTGCGCTCGGTTGTTTGGCCATTCTGTAGGTAGTTCCGTTCAGTTGTTTGGTTGTTCAACGATCCCAATTAGTTTATTTATATTTATTATATAGACCTTCTTTTGAAGGTTCCCTATTCCTAGGTCTAATCTGGCCTTATTAGAGGTCTTCTATTATCTGTGCCTTGAATAGAGCTATTCTTACTTTCCAGTGAGGATTAGTTCTTCGCTTGATTCCTTTCGTTGATCCATTGATTTTTAAATTCCTTCGTATCTTTTATCCTCATTTCCTTTTTGGGTTTTAGGACATCTTAGTCTTTGTTTCAGGATTTAGATATTTTCATCTTTCCCTTTCTGCCCCTTTCTCAGGCTTTGGTTTTGCTTCGAGTGTTGACATCTTTGTCTTTCCCATTTTTAGTTTTGGATTCCTTTGTCCCATTCATTTGAGCCACCCTTTGGGTTTTGCCATTACTTTAAGCTATGGATTTCTTCATAAATTTTTCCTTTGCTACTCTTCGGGCCTTGCCATGTTTATGGCTATGTACATCTTTGTCCTTTGTTGTTGAAAACACTTAGTAATTCATCAAAGACTTTGGTGGGTATTGGATCCTCCTCCCTCTAAGAGGTGCTACGGACTGGCCATAGGCTTTTTAGTGGGTACTGGACCCTCCTCCCTCTAGGAGGCACTACGGACTGGCCATAGGCTTTTTGGTTCGTGCCGATCGCTCCTCCCTCTAGGAGGCACTACAGACTGACCGCGGGCTTAAAAATTGTTTGTTAAAATATATTTTTTGGCTAATTGGAGTGTTTGTGAAAATCCTTTTCGAACATCATCTTTTTTGTCATTAACCTTTTTTTGAGAGGAGGAATTTCAATAAAGGACCTCTCTGATAAATTAAGGGACTATTTTTTGAAAAGAGTTTGGATACTTGAACATTTTGATAATAGGTTTTCAAATTATTCTAATAGTAGAAACTATCTCAAATAAGAGACTGAGTGGTCATGGTTCATGAACAAATAGTCGTTTAATTGAGAATAAGCTCTTCTAATTAGAGTTTTTATCGATGAATCTTGATAGGTTTAAAAACTTTTCTTAGGGAAATGCGTATAACTCTTCCCTTGCCAATAATTTCAAGAAGCTTTGAAATTTCTTTTGCTAGAACATGCTCAGCCAAATCTTTAGTGTGCACTTATTAATGCTAAGGTATATTTTTGAAGATTGTATGAACCTTTTCTTGAAATAGGAGAACATTCAACTCCTTTGACAAGTAGAGTGAATGAAAATAATCTTTTTCGATTTCAGAAAATAATTTATTTCAAGATGGGTTTGATAAATCCTTTTTTTTGTAATAAAATAGCTTGTGGAAAATAAGGTAGGTGTAGTTACTTCTACCTTTATTTAATATATATAATTGCACCTTTCTAGGTTCTGCTTAGCAAAAAGGAATGTCTTGTGTGTAAGTCTGATAGACTTTCATTGACAAGAGCATGCTTTTCCAAAGAATCCATTCTTTTAAGAAGATTTTAGGCATTTACCTTTGCCTAGAAATTAACTTATGTTGGAAAGTTTATTAATCCATGCTTTTAAGATAGAGAGCTATTGTATACTGGATATCTAAGCCCTATTCCTTTAGAGATGGCTAGAAATCTGTTATGCTTTGATAGGGAAATTCTTAGCTTTTCGAATGAAGTGGATACGTTTCGTTTGAAAATACATGATTGATTTCAAGTAGAAATAAAATTAGGAACTTTTATGAGTAAAGAAAATCCATGATGGGCAACTACCATAAAACTTCCTAGTTTGACTGGAACTTGAATTTGAAGCTGTTAAGCTGCTTTTCTTCTTGTAGCAAAAGTTAGGGTTTAGACATTTGTGCTATTCTTTTCAAAGCGAGATACTTTTAAACTTCCTTAATGAATTCCTTTAGAGATACCGATTTGATCAAATTCTGAATTATTCCTGACAAAAGATGACATTCATCAGTGTTATACCCATTTATTTTATGGTAGGTGCAATAATCACTTTCCTTTCTAGGTTGAGGAGGTTTTCTAATTTTATAGGTAGTGGGAATACTTCTACTACCTTTTGCCATGGTGAAAATATAGGAAAGGGGTTTGTTTAAGTCTACATGTTTGGATTTAGATGTCCCGGTTCGATCTTTTCCTTTGCTTTCGTCTCTTTGTTAGAATGACAAAAATTGAATTTTTTTCTTGTGCATCTTGTTGGGATTTTTTCCTTGGTATGGTACATCTCATCCATGTGGAGGAATTTCTCTGCTCAAAAGTGGATGTATTGTAGATTCTTTCATTGGTTAATGTAAAGATCCGGCCAAAAAAGGGTTTACTCGATTAGCCCTAATCAAATTGCTATCAACTATTCTCTATCAGTTGCATTTTCTTCTTTCAATGCCTCTGTATTAAATCTCTTTAGGTATTTTCCAAGTAATTCCTCGGTCTTTGCTCGATATTAACTAACATGTTGGAGTTTGTAGTTGTATCTTTATACATAAAACAATGCTATGAATTCTTAAGGAAATTGTTCCCAAGAACAGATGGTCTTTTCCTTACAAATTCTTAAGGAAAAACCTTACATCGGACTGCTCCAAAAGCATTATATAAATCCATTTGGTTTTCAAATGCTTGAAGATGATCATCCGGAACAATGGCTCCATTATACTCTAATGGAGGGATTTTGATGTAAGATGGGATTCTAATGGCAAATATTTCTTCTGAAAAAGGAGTTCTCTGAAAGCTACTCTTTCTTAGGTTAAGGGTTCTTTCCTTCTTAAGCATGTCCTTTGTTATTTGGTTGAGAATTCCCTTCTAGTCAGTTTCATCACCATAATAATTTCTTTCATACAGTCTAGGCACTTCACACGAGACTAAGCTAATTGATTGTTCAAATGATCTTCGTACTTAGTTTCCTTGATTTTCATTTTTTGACTCATCTTAACCTTACTGCTTTCTTCCTTTTGTAGTTTTAGAGAAAGAGCTTCATCTTGAGTTCTGTTTGGGGGTTCCTCTTCATTTCCTTCTTTCATTAGCTTTATCGTATTGGAAGAATTTTGAGAGGGGCTTGCTCAAGAAGTCCTTGCATAATTATCAATTGTGTGTTAAGTCTTGAACTTTAGCTCCATTTCTTGCGAGCTTTTTTAGGGTCGAAGATTGCCTAATTCTCATGTTCTCTAAATTAAAGTTCGAAATGTTGTTATTTTCCCTCGCTCTAACCATTTACTCCGAAACAAAAGAATTTTATTCAATTAGTTATGGAAAAAATTATAAGGAATCAAAGGTTTGGGAACACCTTCTAGCACCAAAATGTTAATGAATAAATTCATTAGCTCCCAAAAGTATGTAAAAGATGGGTTAATCAAAGGTTAGCCTCTTCGAAGCTAGCTGAGGATGTTCTCTTCGAGGTTAATCAAAGCCATAGGTTGATGCATGCATTATTCTAGGTAAGTAATCATTCTTTCTGTTAAATATTTTGTCATTTTGAAGGTAATGAATAGTACAAATTAATATGTTGTAGACAAGGTATCATCCAATTCAATATGCTTGAAGAGACTTAGGCCAAAATGTTCGACGTCTTTCAAGTCCTAGTTCAAGGTCAATTAAGTATGCAAATTTCGAGTTCGAATATGTCAATAGGCTATGCAATTGTTTGATTTTCAATTTCTTATGTGCACAAGGTTCTAGTATCACAATTGACTAAATCTCTAATTCAATTTAAGGTTTACAAAGCTTAAGAAGGAAAGAAATGAGGAGAGAAAATCCAGTCTCCCAAAACAGCACTCCTAGGATCATATTTATAGAGGTGGAGTGGTAGGGACTTCGACGCTAATGGAGCCTCAACAATGGAGTCAATAATGTCTTTGTAGACTTTAATGTTGCTAAGTGTGAAGTCTTCACCTAGATTCTTTTAGAGATATGAAACAATAGCTTCGGCGATAATATTCATGGCGGCAATGGTGGCTTTACCAAGCATAACATCGGCGTCCTTCAAGTGATACTAATATCGAAGTACTATGTTAAACAACAGCGAAGAGCGGTGCTACTTCGCACTCTTTTGGTGTTATCTTAGTGCAGTGTTAATGTCTTCGTGAATATGGATACTTTCCAACATCAATATTGCTTTGCATAGACATGCGATATCCTTCAATTGCTGGTTACACATGTTGATGGTATGCCATGTCAAACATTGTTGAAGCATAGTGCAACATCTTCGAAAAGTTATGAAGTGTAACACTTTGCAATGATTGACAATAAGCTTGTAATTGATGAGTAGCGGTCCTTCGTATCAATGAGATGCACTAAGACCACTTTGACATTCATTGTTGACCTTTGGAATTTCTTATACTTGACCTCTTCACGCCACTAATCATGAAAGGTGATGGCTTGCCTATGTCACTTTTCATATATCTTTGAAGTTAGTAAAAGGAGATTTCGGTGTATTACTGCTTTTATGTCTTTGATAATAGCGATGATATGCAAGAGGAACGACGAGTAACCTTTCTTATTGGCTCTATTACTTTAGCATGATTTTAGTTCTCTTCGATACCCTTTTTTATTATTGAAGTGACGTGACTTTGGTGAGTTATGGAGTGATGATAAGCAGTGTGAATGAGGCATGACTTTAAGGAGATACGAGAATGATGAGCATCAATGTGACGAGATATAGTTTTGACGCGAAGTGGTGCAATAATTCTGTCGAATTGGCCTATCTTCTTATCTTTGGCATTCTTGGTCTTTGTCGAAGAGCCTCTTCTTGCAATAAGGTTCAATCTCATCTCTTTAGAGCCTTGAATCCAACACCATATCATCTTGTGAAATTATATGGATAACAATGGGTCCCTGCCGGCTCTTAAGATTTGGAAGTGAATGTTTTGCCTTGATCCAAAGAAATTAGGCCAACAAAGCTTTAGCAATAGCCTTAACAATGACATTCTTCCTTTCTTTCAGAACTCTATGCCAGCCGCAAGAAAGTTTATGTCCTTAATATGTAGGTAAGCGACCATTAGTTCTTCCTTAGAGCGCATATCCTCAGCTCACTTAGATCTGATCAATACATCCTCCCAAATGACGGCGAGAGTCATAAAGTAGTTATCTCCTAGCCACTTCAAGCACCCTTTGTGCATGACGGTGCAAGTATAAAAGTGTAAAATGGTAGCAACCATCTAAATCATCATGTCTTCATGCGTTCTCTAAAGTTCCGCAAGTTCCTCCCGAGTAACCAAGTGATTGATCTTCACTGCTAACTTATCAGATTCAATCTTCTCTTTCTCTCTAGCCAATTTTGCATTCTTCTCGCGGAGCCTAGTGAGTTCTGCAGTCTATTCAGAGGTAGTCAGTTTCCGAGCCTTGATGGCATCTCTCCTTCAACAACTCGCTCCTTCAATTTAATGATTCCTCATGAGCATCTTTAAGATGATCTTTAATTAAAAGGCGTGCTCTTTCATAGGCTCGGGTCACTTCTTTTAGCAATTAGTCACTTGCAGGCTTTCTTTTCAAGGAAGGGTCTCTATCTGTCCTTAGTTGAGCTATCTCATTACCATGATCCTTGATCATTTTATTGTAGTCATCCCTTTCTACCTCAAAGGAAAGAATCTATTGGTGGTTAGCTTGATTCATATCAGAAAGAGCTCGGACAAGACGTTCCACTTAAACCCAGCTTCCAAATCATCATAGGCCATATCAAGATTTCGAAGAGAGGCAGTTTTGTTTATGGGTTTTGTAGTCTGATAAAACTTGACCCCACACAAGAACAAGTGTTGATAAGTAGTCCGAAGGAGAGCTAGACCCGACGGAAGCGTATACTTCTTGGCACAGTTAGAAGGAGTAGAGGGGTTAGTAGTTGTAATGGCCTGAAAGGATGGGATTTCTATGGAGCAGTAGTCTGAACCTTGGGGCGAGGAGGAGGATGGATCTTATAAGCCTACAACAATCATAAGAGTCGCTGTGGTGCTTGTGAATCTTGCCAGGGGAATCACCTTCACCACCCGTTCTTCTATTTTTCCCCCTCCCGCGATCTCTCTCCGCAATATGGGCTTCGTTATCGGCCTCTCTATCCTTTTTTCCCTTCTTTCCTCATCAGTTTCATAGTAAGGGTGTTAAGCTAGGTTCAAAGTCTAATCTTTATAAGACCTAAAGTGTTGGTAGAGCTGACTAAAGAGTTCATGAACCATCGTACATGGAATGAAGAGAAGAATGGAATTAATGGTGGAACATTGAAATTATATTCAATGCACAAGTGTGTGTCCGTGATCCTATCCTCAGCGGAGTCAGTAAAGCCGATGTCCCCCTATATAGTCTACCAATCGTATCAGCATGGTTTCAAAGTCGCGGTCTACCCACTTTTCTTACGAAATCACCCGAAGATAGGGTGATATTTGAACCGATCTCGCCCATAATATCGCTGATTGTAAAGTCCCCAAATTCACTCAGATTAATGGAGATGTCTCTAAGAGGGCATGCGTGTGTTGTGTCTCCTAAAAGGGTCTCCAAAGATTAATCTACAATTGGTTGAGAAGTCTTGGTAATTAGCTGCTCACTACAACACAAATAGGATTTTGGCACAACCGTAGGCGAGGCATTTGATACGGCTATAAGCCGTATCAAATTTTAATACGGCTTATAGCCGTATCTATATTATTTAATATGGTTGTAAGCCGTATCAACATTTGATACGGCTTATAGCCGTATCAAAATCTGTACCTCTTTTCGTGGGAAAATTTTCCCCAAAACGCACACCCTCTCCCTCCTTTTTTATTTCCAGATTTCCTTTTTTCCCCGTGTTACGGTTAAATCGCCAGAGCTTCCACCTCGATCGCCAGAGCTTTGACGTCGTCCATCAGAGCCTTCCACGTTTTCCGCCCCTTCCACGTCCAGGTAATTTTGTTATGAAATTGCATGCTTAATTTCGTTGTTTTTGTTATGAAATTGCATGGTTAATTTTGACGTTGGAGTTCAAACTACGGACTATATTGTTGTTTATTCGACTTGCACCTTTGGCGCGTGCTATATTACCATCTGTTTTGCAGTCTCGATATTGGAAATTATAGTAAATAATAATAATATATTGTAATAACGTATAAGTTTTAGTTCACGAAGTACAACATATTTATGGGATATAGGAGTTCGCTGTGGCATCTAGGTTGAACCAACGACTTTTGGTTTGTGGGTTCAGTTTGTTTCAACAAAATTTTGATGTTGAATGATATGTTTGGTAAATTAATTGAAGCAGACGGTTTAGTTGATGGAATCTACTCAAGCAGTTAATATATATAATTTTGCTTCAAGTTAGTCAAATCAGTTGATGGCAATTTAAGTAAAAGCGTTGCTTGATTTCCCATCACGACAGCTTGCTGTAAGTCAATAATTAATTCTGTTTGTAGGCATATTATGCTATTTTGCAATATTTTGATCTCCTTGCATAATTTACAGCTTGGTGCTAATGTTGTATATGGTTCTGACCTTGTATATGGTTTTGACATTGTTGTATAAGTGGATAAAATTATTGTTAATGGCGCAAGCCAAGTATCAGGAGAGGGGTAATGCATAGACATTACTCCGGTGCTACAAAATAGCACCGTTGTAATGATAAATTTTTTGGAAACAGTTTGGTGCTAATGTTGTATATTGTTCTGACATTGTTGTATAAGTGGATAAAATTGTTGTTAATGGCGCAAGCCAAGTATCAGGAGAGGGGTAATGCATAGACATTACTCCGGTGCTACAAAATGGCGCCGTTGTAATGGAAAATTTTTTGGTAACAGTTTGGTGCTAATGTTTAAAATAAACCCTATGTTTTGAGTTCCATTTATTGAAATTTAAATAGTCCATATATTTTAACTATTTAAAATTAATTAAATGTCTATGCATTACCCCTCAATGAATGTCCACGTGTTTTGCTGATGATGCCGAACAACTCATCAACATACATTATATTTATGTATATTATGCCAAACAACTCATTGTCGTACATTATATTTGGTAGTACTTGCACCATATTAGAACTAATAAGAAGCATCAAATTTATTGAAACAAACATATGGATTATGATAATTATATTTATTTTTAAGCATCATCATCATCTGAACTTTCCAATGGAAAGTTAGTAAAAACATAAGTTGACAATCTGGCTTAGTATAAACTAATAGTTTGGAAACCGAACAATTGCACTTAGTTTACAAATGGAGAAAATGCTCGGTATTAAAAACTAAGCAAATGTTCAGTTTTGTACGGCGAGCAAATGCTCAGTTTTTAACCAACTGGGTTAAACTCCGTTGAAAACTGAGTTTTAATAACTGGAAGAAGAACTCTTGGCGTTTCAAGTATATATTCGGAAAGGCAACATAAACATTTTCTTATGCTATGCTGTTACTTTTATTCACTACGAATTTTGAATATGAATTATAAAACAATTTTTATATGGCACCAACGAACACTCTTTTTGTATGGGCAAAGAGTTTGAGGTTAATGCTCTTTCTGCTCCATGTTAATAGTGTGAGTTGCAACTCTAAACTAAAGCAATAGAACTTCACTAATATCAATTATTCCAATCAAAACAGGTTAAAAATATCATATTTTTAAATGGATATCTTACATGAATTGCAGTAATAAATCTTACAGGAACCGCAATAAAACAAATATAAAATAAGTATGATGATCTTGCCATTAAACTTCGACATCATGATGTTATACTCTGATCATCAGATTATTAAAATACATCAGACATGAATCATATTATTACATATATAAACTAAAAATGGTGATCATGCTTTCAGCACAATTTTCGCCTACCCGATCTACTGATATGTTGTGCTTGCTTCCCTTTGTTAGCTTATTTGTGTTCAACTGTTACTGCTAATCATTACATGTTTCTCCTGCTGCTAGGCATGCTTCTGTTATGGATTCTTCCACTGGTCTAGTTATGCCAGCTTCTGCCTTACCTGATAAGATTTAACTATCCAAAATTTGCTCCTGAATTGTTCACATTTATATACTATTGCCTGCTTTTGACTTACGTGCTTCTACCCTAAGTACCGCCACTTTCACTGAGTCGGCTCCGATGCTACACCTCCTTCCCTTTGGCTCTGCACAAGTAATACAACTGATCCTATCTTAGTTCAAGTCTTGTAGCTCTGGCATTGCATTTGGCCCATATAATTCATGCCATCTGTTGTTTTGATCTAGTTTCAGCCCTTGCACATGTATTGCAGTTGCTCTTGCATCATTTCTTGCTAGGAAACTTGTTTATTTAGTTGTAGCTTGCTCATGTTCAAGTCTCTCGGCTATTCCTTTCCAATTTTTACATTCATTCCGCCTTTGTATTTTTTAAACTAGAGCTACATGAGCTCCGAAATGCAAGTATATGGCTTTTACATGGCTACTGTTCGGTTGTAGTCATGTCCCATTGCGGTTAGCTCTTTGTCTAGATGGTAACTACTATACGTCTATTGTGATTTCAACCGAGCAATAAAAATATCACATTTCTATTCTTTTGAAAAAACAAATATCCCTTCTTATAAAATGATAAACTTATTGTAGTTTACAAGGGTAATAAGTTCTAAATTTCCAAAATTTGGTTTTTAGAAACTAAGAACTACATAAAAGTTTGAAATAAATATCGCGGTGCTTAACCTTTTGGCTAAGCTAAAAAACCAAGATAAAAAATAGTAGTCAACTATTATTTTAATCCTTTTAGAAAAGAGCGAAATGTTTTTACATTTTTAAGTCATAATAAATGGTTTTATATTTTAAACAAAAATATGAAGACGTTTATGGTTCAAATTTCAACACGATAGTAAATCTTTAAAAAATTGTCATTTTAATAAAATGCTAAATGGCTTTCTCTTTTTGACAAATAGCTAAACTTTTCAACGATAATGGCAAATCCGTAGAAAAACTAACATTTTTATTTTTAACACCAAACTAAATTTTGTCTTTTAAACAAAGTGCTAATTATTTCATCCATTAATAAAAATGGCTAGCGTGTGTAAAAGAAAGTTGAAATATTGTATTGCATTCACATTTTTATCATTGTACAGACTTGTGATGTATTTATACAAACAAGTCATACTGATGGACTTTGCGGTTAGGCCCAGATACATAATACATGTAACCACATCTTATTACAGTTTAGCATATATGAGAATTGTATTCTCTGGCTTCATTCTATCGGTTAGAAAAATATAATTTAGTAAAGAACTATTATATTTAACAAGAACAATATAATTTAGTAAAGTTAAATATGTAGAATTAATCTCACAACAAATTTCTCGATATAATTTCAAAAATATTCTTTTCGAGCAATTGGAACGAGGACCCATTGAAGGGCAAGTCTCATGTTCTGTTATATATGATATAGGAGGGCAGTATGTCTTTCAGCATAGAAAACAATCGATAAATGAATCGGATCTAAGATCTACATACTATATAGACGGGATGCAGAAGTTCATTAGTTTTGTTGAAGAAAACGGTGGTAAGAAAGGATTGTATTTATGCCCTTGCACCCGGTGCAAAAATATGAAGACGATCAAATTAGATGACATTCATTTTCATTTGCTTAGATGTGGTATTATCCAATCGTATACAGCATGGTATTTTCATGGGGAAAAAAGGGCGGAGATGGAAAAACAGCAACCAGTTAGTCATGGTAGAACTACTGCTGAGTCTGAACATATTAGGATGGAAGATCTGGTCAATGATGCAAATAGATTTCATCATTTTCAACCTACAAATTCGTTGCCTGATCATGCTAATGTTGGAGAGCAGTCTACTGATTATCTAGATTGGCAGACCAATGAAAGTAAGAAGTATAAATCGCTTTTTGGTAGCGTAAAAGAGCCGCTGTATCCTTCATGTTCAAAAGGGATTACGAAGCTGTATGCCATTGTGAAACTGAATAGCTTGAAGACCCAATAATGCTTTTCTGATAATGGTATGACTGCATTTCTTGAACTGATAAAGGAGTTACTCCCCGAAGGTAACACGCTGCCGACAAAGTACTCCGACGTGAAGAAGATCATTAAGCAAGTTGGGATGAATTACAAAACTTATGATGCATGCATCAATGATTGCATATTGTACTAGAAAGATGATGCGAACAAAGTTTCTTGTACAAATTGCAATGAACCAAGATATAGACATCATTAAACGAAGAGAGAAAATGCACCAAAGTACCTCGAAAGACATTTTCCTTTAATTTCTAGATTGAAGCGACTGTATACTGTACCATGGATGGCAGATGCGATGACCTGGCATGGTCGTGCCAAGTCTGATCCAACCGTAATGCGTCATCCATGTGACACTTCTCAATGGAAAGTCGCAGATTCATTTGATCGAACTTTTGCTGCCGAGCCACGAAATGTCACACTTGGAATAGCAACATATGGTTTCTGTCCACATGCTTCTCTCTCTAACCCTTAAAGTTGTTGGCCAGTAATTGTAGTGCCATATAATCTCCCTCCGTATATGTGCATGAAAAGGGAGTTCTCAATGTTAACATTGTTGATTTCTGGGCCAAAACAACCGGGAAAGGATATTGATGTTTATTTACAGCCGTTGATAGACGAGTTAAAGCAGTTATGGGAAGGAGTAGTTACATTTGACTCGTTAAATAAATCTGAGTTCACAATGAGAGCTAGGGTGCTGTGGGCAATCCATGATCACCCTGCTTTTGGGACTTCATCGGGATGTACAACTCACGGTTACTTTGCATGTCCTGTTTGTGGGGAAAACACTTGTTCTTATTATCTTCCTGAAAGTAAGAAGATGTGTTACATGGGACCTCGAATGTTTCTTCCTAACGAACACAAGTTTCGATACGATAAGACAAATTTCAACAACGAACAAGAACTTCGTCGCCCTAAATGGCCATTGACTGGTTTTCAAGTTGAAAAGAAAGTAGCGGATATCAAAATGAAAGTTGGTAAACAAAAAGAAGAAATTGGTCGAAAACGCAAAAATTCAACCAATGAAGATGTTGACAATATTTCTGGATGGTATAGGAGGTCTATCTTTTTTGATTTACCATATTGGAAAGCAAATTTGGTCCGACATAATATTGATGTTATGCATACGGAGAAGAATGTCACGGAGCATCTCATCAGCACCATTATGGACCATAAAGATAAGTCAAAAGATGGCATCAATGCACGTAAGGATTTGAAAATCATGGGTATAAAACAAAAATTGTGAGTGATGGAAGATCCAGAAACAAATAAAACAATCATACCAAAGAGAACTTTCGCTTTGAGCAAAGAAGAAAAGATACGGTTTTGCACCGTTTTGAAAAATCTGAAAGTGCCTAACAAATTTTCTTCTAACTTTCACAACAATGTGAGCATCAATCCTCCTGAACTAAGAAATATGAAGTGACATGATTACCATGTCATAATGCAGCATTTGCTTCCGGTATTTCTTCAACATTCTTATCCACAACATAAGGATCTACGAAATGCTGTTCATCGTATTAGTTTATTCTTTAACATTTTGTGTTCAAAGGTGATCAATAGGGAACATCTTTTAAAAGCAAAGGCTAGCTTAGTAGAAGCAATGTGTGTATTTGAAAAACATTTTCCACCTACATTTTTTGATATCAGTGTCCACCTTATGGTTCATTTAGCCGATGAAGCGTTGATTTGTGGCCCTGTTAGATATAGATGGATGTATCCATTTGAACGGTAAATTTCTAATTGCAGTTATGCACATCATTATTTCATATAAATAGCTATAGTCTACAGTATATAATTGATCACATTTATAGGTTGATGAAAACATATAAATGATATATGCACAACAAAAGATACATTGAAGGGTGTATTGCAGAAGGATATATCGTACAAGAAGCTAGTCTTTACTGCATGGAATATATGCCAAACGGGGGTGATGGCAATCATAAACATACCCGCGAAGCGTTTTTAGACGAGGACGATGAGTTTGCTGGTGAGATACCTCTGGATAATGGTAAAGACATAACGTTAACTCAAGTGCAGTTTGAACAGGTGCGTAGATGGGCCCTTAATAAGTACGATGGATTGGATGAATGGAAGAAGTAAGTTCACGAACTTGTTTGGAATTTTAATTTTTTTAATTCAATTTATATATACATTTTGATATGTGTTTTTCGTAGGAGGTATAACTCCTATGTGAAAAGTACTAGATTTCAACCTAGAGGCAGGGCTACCACCGTGGAAGTAGTTCAAAGTTTTAATCTATGGTTACGTAATGAGCTGTTAAAGACCATCGATGTTGATCCAACTCTGTGGCGGTTAGTGCACGGGCCGAAGTTCATAACGCGTAGTTATATGAAGTACCAAGTGAATGGATTTTCATTTTCCACGAAAAAGTACGAAGACCGTATGGTAACACAAAATAGCGGTGTATGCATGAGAGAAATTACAAAATTTAGAGCGAGTGACAAGGATAAAAATTATAAGGAAGCAGAAACAACGTATTACAGAGTCATTCAACAGATACTTGAGTTGGATTACACTGACTTCAAACAAACAGTTTTTTATTGTGATTGGGTAAAAGTCGAGGATAAGGTCAATGGTTGCAAAATAGATCCCATTTCAAACCTCATCATGGTAAATTTAGAGAAACTGAAGAACAAAAATAACATGAATGACGAGCCATTTATTCTTGCATCAGAAGCGAGTCAAGTTTTCTACTCAAAAGATTTAAAAAATAGCGGATGGTCTATGGTCTTGCATACACCAAAACGGTTGACTACAAATGTGGATGACGTTGAGTTCCCTACCGTCTATCAATCAGCTTTTGAAGACAATGAAAAATTAGAAGACCTTACCAAATCCATATGTTAACTTATTAGTATTCGTACATCACATGATTGTGTGTCTGTATATTTTTAATTGCACGATTGTGTGTATGCATGTTTTGAATATTTTATCCATTACAGTGCAATTCCAGGTGTTGTCACTTAATAATTTTGTATGTGCAAGTGTGTTATATTATGGAGTGTTGACATTGATACATGATACATCTATAATTATTATCATGACTTATTAAAATAATTAGTAATATTATATTTTTCAGAAAACTATGTCACAAAATCCACAATCTTCACATTCGTCATGTTCAGAGGCGAAGAAAGTTGATCAAAACTTACTTGGCATTCCGGTCTCAGATAACGCTGGAAAAATCGCTACTACGCTCGGTAAACTAGTAAGAGCTCATGTGCCGATATCATATATAAGTTGGAATAAAGTACCTGCAATATACAAGGACAACGTTTGGAACGAATTGGTGGTAAGTATCCTTATCTGTTTGACAACAACTATTTCATTCAACGGCCTTATGGTTTCAACTCTTTGCACAACATTTAATATAATATATTTTTTGCAGAAAATTTATGAGCTCGATCCGCTTTCAAAGGAAATGTTTTTAAGGAGAATGGCCGAGGCTTTAGGAGATACAAGAAAAACTTGAGAGTAGTTTATTATGACCCTTTCAACAATGACGAAGAACGGTTGAAAAATTGCCCACCTACAGTTGCTTAAGAAGATTGGGCAGAGTTCGTAAAAAATGAAGCAATGCTTGAAGCGAGCGGAAGAAGGGAGGTAGGCAAAAAGAATAGAGCATTGCTCAGTTATGCTCATCATGCAGGACGTAAAAGTCACGCTAAAATAGAGCAAGAAATAGTAATTTATATTCATTTTCATTCAAATGATTTACACATTGTGATTGGATATTCATGTCGTTGCATCAATTTGTATTGCAGATCGTTGCTAGTCCATCAACAAATATCAATCGTCGTAAAGTATGGGAGAAGACACACAGGAAAAAAGATGGTAGCATATCAGATGCCACTTCTCCATACTTTGTAAGTTAAACAAATATTAACTTGCATATTCTTTAAAATTCCTTATTCATGTAAGTATTATCATATTATAGGATCAAATTGTGAAAGCGAAGGAAAAGATCACTGATAGTGATGAAGAAAAATTGATAGTGGATGAAGACATCTTATCACAAGTGCTTGGTAAGGATGCAAGGGGTAGGAGCCGTGGTGTTGGGACCGTTATACCAAAGACTAAAGTTAAGTCTTGTGCCATTGCACAGAAACGACTCCGACATGTTCATGGCGAGCAGGATGAGTTGAAAATGAGGGTGGGAAGTTTGGAGAGTACGGTGGGAAATTTGTCTGGGCAAATGGAGGTTTTGATCAACATAGTGGGAAATATTGAACAGGGATTCGTGCACCCGTCAATTCTTCTGATGGAGGACGCGCCACACAATTCAATGCTCCTGAATTCATTGCTTCGCAGTTCCAGGATTCGACTAATGTTACGAACAATCAAAAATGTGAAATCCTCAACTCTGATTTAGAATTAATAGGAACAGGTACTATATGCCGAGATTCTACATTGTCCAACATCCATGGGAAATCTGTACCATCCACACATGAAAAAGTGGTGTTGGACAGTATACTGCTACCAGATGAGAGAACCAGCAAAATGAATCATCAATTTGTAGAGACCTTTGCTGATGTTGGAGTGGGTGGATATGTGTGCCACCCGAAGTGTCTTATTCGATATCTCTAGATGATGGAGCAGGTATATTTGGCAGGAGAAATAAAAAATGGTTCATGAATCATATGGCAGGAGTAAATTAGAGAAAATAAGAAATGGTTCACAAACACCGAAACTTCACTTATCACATATATCATAATATCAATTTGTTCTTAACCTTAGGATTTGCTTATAACAGTCCAATTTATTCTTCATCTTACACATATGTATATAGATAGTTCTTTGATCACATAATGAAAGTCTACATGCGTCTCTGTTTCACCTCCCTAAAATACCAAGAAAAATAAATACTTGTACATAACTACATCTTATACACTGGTTTTACCTCGATAAAAGATGTAAATTTTACTTGTACATAACAACAAGATATGTTGAGTTAGCAATTCATGACTAACTCAACATATAATCGTCTCTGTTTTCAACAATTTCATGCTCTGCATGTAGGATATTTTTTTATAGTGATATATGGAAGAAATTCTTTATAACTATTACTAAGCACCATTGAAATGATTTTATATGTATAATTACAACAAGAGATCGATCTAAAATCACTAATATTATTACGACTGTTAGTTTTTAGAAGTAGAGTTATGAAAGTATTGTTAAAGCTTTCAAGTAACTTTTCATTTTCTATGAATTCATTTACCACTTTTACTACATTTCCTTAATATTATCTCAATGAGTTTTATAAAATTTAGAGTTGAATTCATCCGGACCAGGACTCTATAATCATTTGAATTAAAGTAATTTGCTTCACTTCTAATTCATTGAATCTCTCCATTAATTTTTTTAAAAGCAACATAATTTACTTTCTTTTCAACATATAATATGAGGGCTTTTAGAGAAACTGCTTTGATTGTTAATAATTCTTCATAATATGTAATTGCATCCTTTGCAATTTTCATAATACAGTATTAAAGTCGCCTAGTAAAACTCATGGAATATTACATTTTTTTACCAATCTCTATAAGTTTAATCCAAAGGTTATCCCTTTCAGATTCAAAAATACAGGCATAAATATAAGTTTAATCCACAAGAAGACATTTTGTGTGTGTGCATTTAAAAAAATATATTGTGTGTTTGTTCTGTTTGATTTTTGTGTGTGTTTATTTTGTGTGTGCGCATTTTAGAAAAAAAAAATATTGTGTGTTTGTTCAATTTTTGTGTGCATTTTGTTGTGTGCTTGTTTTCCTTGTTTGTTTTTGTATTGGCATTTGCATATTTTGTTATATAAAAAAAATTCGCACAATCTCAATTTAAAAAGAAAAAAAACTCATTCCATTTTCAAATACACTTGCATTCTTCTTCTTTACATATTTTTACACTTGCATTGTTTCAAATACTCCTATGTGCAAATACACTGCATACCACTCACAACAACATCCATAAACAACTCTCTGTTAACCATCTGCCTGACCACCTGACACTGCCCTATCTCCAACAACGAGCTTCTAGTCATCACCTTCTCCCCATTTCAATACCAAACAACTGCTTTCTCACAGCAACCAAGCAGCTTACCTCCCCATCCCTCCTCTAACCATTTTCTCAAACACACAATCATACCATCTCCGGTTCAACACTTCTGCCTTTGCCATCATCCCTCCTTTAATCATACAATCTAGATTAGTGCTAGATTAGTGCTTAATTTCTCATTCTTAAGATTATGTTGAAGTAATTGCTTGCAATCATGTATAATAAGCATGCTTCAGACTTGAACAGGAAGTTCAATACCTTTGAATACATGATTATTCCTTTCGCACCAAATATGCCAGATTAGGGTAGTAAAAACAATGTTATTGACTTTAATAAGAAATTGATTACTATTTTGATTTTGACACAGAATTTCCAGAATTTGATTAAAGTCAGTAGCATTTTCGATTGTAATTTGGGTCTTTCGCATGAATTCATTTAGAATCTGGTTCGAATAAGGACAATTGAAAAATAGGTGATCCCTATCTTCATGTTGATTTTGACATAACACACAAGACTGGTCAACAATGTTAGTTCATCTACTGATTCTATCCTTAGTGCTGATTCTGTTAAGTTTAATTAGGAGAGCACAAATAGACATTTTTGGTGCACAATCTTTATGCCAGATAATTTTAGCCCAGTTAAATTCGATATTTTTGACTCTTATGAAGTTCCAAGCTATTTTTGAACTGAACAGACCATCCTTTCTAGGAATCCAATGCTAAAAGTCTTCTTGTTTTTTAGCATGAATTGTGATATTATGTATAGTGTTATGTATTTGAATAGGCACATATTCTAGGTGATTTTTCCAATTGTTACCTGCTATAAGAGTAGAAACTTTCCTGTTTCTGCCATCTATATTTTCCATTGTGTTCCACCCATGACTGTCTACCAGTGAGTACCCATTTTATCCATGGGTCTGCCCAGATTTCAGTGTGTTCCCCATTCACTATTTTCCTGTCAATTGCACCTTTACACCATTGCTTCTTTTAACAAATATTTCCAAGTGTATGAAGCATTATTATTCAATGCAGCTGTCCAAAAATTTGATTTACTATAGTATTTATAATGCATCCAAATAGCCCAAGTTGATTTACCTTGAATAAAACGCCAAATCAATTTAATTGCTACTATTTTTGCAAACTCCTTCATTAACCCCTTAACCACCTACAGTTCATTACCATTTCCAACTACTTGCTCCTTGCCTCATTTCCTTATCCGTTAACATCTGCACTACTTCATTCAATTCCACTACATCCCCTTCGAGCTTGCCTCTACATCACCAAACCAACAAACAAGTTCCTTTCACAAACATCGCCGCTCTTTGATCATTCTGCCTCAAACTTCCGATCACATAACACCCATCTCTGTTCTAGTCATCACACCCACCTGACTACTACTGCACATCAAATATTTCAACATCAACACCAGTGCATCTAGCCTCTACACAACTGACATCACTTCAAATCCAAAATAAAAACCCAAAACTTCTTCGACAACAACTGTGCTTACTTCACTGCCCACTCCCATTACTTCAACTATGACAGCGCCTCGCTACAAACCTGTTCCACAAAAGTTAAACCATCCATATCAACATACACTATTCAGACCATCTTCCTCTACACTCCACTGCCTGCCGAACCCTATACTTCACTGATAAACCATCCTCATCTACCCGTCTTTTGTACTACTATATATTACACACAATATACTTCTCAAACTGTCTTTTGTACTACTATAATTTATACCCATTTTTATGTTTGCAGGTTGAATCAGGAATGATCTTTATGCAATCTTTGGTGCTAGCTAATTTTATTTGGTTTAGCAAAAAGTGTAGCAAGAGACTTGGAGTAATTCATTTGCAAAAGGTTAAGCCAGAGACACCGTTATAGATGTTATACTCTGGGTTCTATTGAACATCTTAAGGTCTTGTATTGATATTGTGACTTGTGTATCTCTTATTTTGAGTTTAACTTCATATTTGTACTAAATGCTAGTATGTACTATTTTTCGTCTTCTGTAATGATATTGTTAAGTTATTATGCACCGCAATGCGGATTATTGAATCATTTGAATGTGCACTGTCTATAATATTATTTGTTTTCTAATATCATTTGAGTGCGGAATATTGTATATGTATGTGTAATTGACTACTTAGATACGGCCAATTAGATACAGATAATTGATACATTAGATACGGCTACTAGCCGTATCTAATGAGACAATTAGATACGGCCTCTGCCCGTATCTAACTGGCTCATTAGATAAGGCTAATAACCGTATCTAATGTATCAATTAGATACGACTTCAGGCCGTATCTAATTGTCTCATTAGATACGGCCTTTGGCCGTATCTAACGGGCTCATTAGATATGACTAATAACCGTATCTAATGTATCAATTAGATACGGCTTAAGGCCGTATCTAATTGTCTCATTAGATACGGCTAATAGCTGTATCAAATTGATAAGCTTGCCAAATTTTGATACGGCTAAAAGCCGTACCAAAATTTGGTTTATGGTGTAGTGGCTCTGGAGGAGGCGAGTTGGCGAGATTGAGGCTCATTTCAGCGATTCACTGCAGGACTCATCCCCTTCCCCAATGGTGTGGAAATCACTGTCATCGTAATCATCTACAGCCTCTTCCCCCTTCTCCACTGCAGCCTGTCGTTTCCCTTCTTTCCTCTGGAATGGTTCGTCCTCCTCCAAGATCGAGGGTATCCTACGCATATCATCCATATCCCTCGGGATAGCTTCTAACAATAGAAAAATCAGCCTTCACTTCAGGAGCTTCTCTAGACCATATTTCGACTAATGGACCAACTACATCCCCCTAAGCATTCTTATCGAAGCTACGAGAAGGGGCAAAGGAATGAGTTCACATCGTAGAATCACTTGGGATTGGGGACTTGGCCACAAAAGAGTTCCCTAGGTGAAGTAGGTCGTACTTTTAAGGTTCTCATTGGTTAGAAGGAAATCAACGAAATGCTGGGAAGCTCTAACTGTGACGACCCGGAATTTTTAGGCATTTGAAGTCAGAATATTTAATTGATTTTAAATATTTAAGAGTAATTTTAACTTGAATTTCAAATATCACCATTTACTGGATAATTTAATTTTGAATTAAACTATTGGAAATTGAGTAAAATATGAAATCAAGGATTTTTAACTTGTTAAAAATAATTGAAGGTTTGTAAAATTTATATTGATAACGCTGAAAATAATAGAAGTTTTAAAATTGAAATTAACAGTGTTTGTTCAGTTTTAAAATTTTATTGTTTAAATCAGTATTTAAAAATAGCCCTCCGAGGCGCAGTCTCGGAATTCGACGGAACCAGTTCCATTAGATCCGTAATAGTGTTTTATTATCGGATTTCAAATTTCGTAGTGATCAGAGTTGTCGTGTGAGCATACGACAAGTAAACGCGTTGAAAATTAAATTGGAAATTCAATTTTATAACTGGTCCAAAAAGCTATCTTCTCCATACGATCGAATTAGGGCTCGAAATTTTTTCCATTGGGTTCGGAATACGGGTAAAACCTTACAAATGCCAGGAGGCATACGTCGATAGGGGCTCGACATTTCCATATATACAAAGCAAGGTATTTTGAATAAAAAAAATCAAACAAATCATCTGGAACCCTAGTTTCAACTAGGCCGAACTATTATCTCAGACAAGCCACCCTATACTCTGAAACATCGCGTCTTGCCTCCTCTCCTTCGAAATCACGCAACCCTTTTTGTTTAAAGATAGAATCGAGCTCCTTCCTTCACAATGTAAATCAAAATTCAGAGAAAATAAATGGTCGCGTATCCATCCCAAAAATCGTTTCCCCAAATCGACTCAGAGAAAATCGAGATCCATAATCCTTCCCACTTTCTTAAATTAAATTCGTATAGATGTTTGGAAAGGAAAATAAACCCTCGGCCTTCGTCAAATCGAGTTTGCCCTTTTCAATATTCACATTCGAATCGTGACCACTTCGCAAGGAGCTCGAGTACGGGGCTTGGCAGCGCGTTCGCGACTGGAAGGTGGACACTCGGCAGTGATTGTTGAAACTCGTGTTGTAGGGGCATAGCCTGGAACGCGCGGCGTGGCGCACGCGTACGCGCGATGGTGGGCAGCTCATTCTGGAGGAGGTGCGGCGGCGTTGTTGGCTCGAAGTTCGGTGCGTTGTTGAGCAGTATGGTTGTTGAGGCTGCTTTCGACAAGGGGAGGTGGACGAGTGGCCTTAGCAGTGATTTTGAGTTGGGGTTTTTCCTATTGATGCTGCAAGGTAATCTCTGTTCGATTTCTAATATAGTTAATTTTGTGTAAAACATATGTATATTACAGTAAGGTAAGTTCTGGGCAATTCCAATAAATTAAAATGTCTGAGGATTTAAGGTTAATATGGAATAGGATTTGGAAATTTAATAAGCGAATAAACTGATAATCTAATACTTATAAAATGATAAACTAGGATTATTTATTGGGTCACTATCTGAGAATTTATAAATTTATATTTAAGGCTGTGGAAACTCCAGTTGAAATGAGTTAATAATCCAGTTGGGTCGTCAAAATAAATTTTGATCTAGACCTGTCACATGTAAGTGTAATACCCTGTTATAAATTTATTATCAGTTTAAAAATAAACTATTAGTAAATTAAATTATTAGTTAATTAAATTTATTTAAGAAAAATTAATTGTTCGGTTAATTCAAGTATTAATAAATAATAATGTTTATTCAAGGTCAAAAATCGAGAAACCAAGGCAATATTGGAACGGATTGCAAAGAGGAAACAAAAGTGAGTAAATCTCACTCGGTTAAATTTAAAATTTAAATGATTAAATTTAAATAATTGTTTGAATGGTTGAATTGATTGATGTGCTACAGTAGGGAATATTTCGGGATTGATATTTATGTTGTGCTAACATTTGTGGATGCAGGAAAAACAGGTTGGAGGGATCCAACTGGATCCCTCAACATTTATTTAAATTATTTAATACCCTCTGATGTGATTATTTTATATTCTGTGATGAATATTATTGATAATTGGAATACTGGATGTTATGGTTTACCTGAATATATTCCAGTGCACTGAGTTATCAAGATATATAGAATTGGATTTTGGAAATAAAACGAAGAGAATTTGTAAGTGAAATAATTATAGAAAATTTAAATATAAGAATAATAGTAGTTTCAAATTCTAATAAATAAAATTCCGTATATGGAAAGGAAATTTGAATTAACAGAAGATTAATGAATTTTAAACTTCAGCATTATTATTTTAAAAGAACAAAACATTTGTTTAATATTTAAGATTTAAATTATTGAAAAAAAATATAAAATAAAGAAGAAATTGGGAAAGATGAAATTTGTATATTTCAGTTAAAATATTTAAAATCAAGTGGAAAATAATAAAAATAATAATTAAGTGCATAATTAATGAATTTTGAAATAAATAGAGTAATTAAAGAAACTTATTTCAAATGGAATAAATTGGGAACCAATTCGGAAATTGATTTAAGTAATTAAGATTGGAAATTCTCCCTGAATAACCAAGTACGTTTTCAAAGTAAATTTTTAAATATAAGTTAAAAGTTGTTTAAAAAAGTATGTTTTGAAAAATTAATTATTTCTAAATATTTAAATTCTAAAGTGAGTATTTTCTTTAATCTTCATTGCAATAATTATTTAAAGGGTGACTTAGTATTTTGTTTTTAAAAGTATAAATCTAGTTTTATATTTTATTAAGTAACTTTATTTTCAAATATTTATATAGTATGTATTTTTTAACAAAATATTGAAGTAGTTTTATCCTAAATGTTTTAAAAGTATATTTCAAAGTATAGTGTAAATTATTTTAAAATCTAGTTTTGTGCTTGGTGATTTCAGAGGATATAGAAAGTATTTGGGAAAGTTTATTCTGAAAAGAAGAGCGGTTTGAAACTGTTTTCAAAGGATTGAAAATAGACATATATCTTGTGAAGATATTTTGAGGTTAATAAATATTTGGAAAATTATTTATTTTTGGATGGATGTTGTGAATATTAATTGATAGTGAAATAACCGACTATCAATATTGGACAACTGCGCTGATCATTTCGAAGAAACCGGGATCGAGATTTATTTCTCGAAAACCACTTCGATCCGGTTTGTACGTTTTCGTGAAAAATGATTTTGGATTCGAAGATGGAGCAGTGAAGTGCAAGGGCTAGTCGCTACTAATCCTGAGGATATTTCCAAAATGGATGTAGTTGGAATAGTGCCTTCGGTTCCGTTCGAACCTGGGATGGACTTGTATGGATGAATGCTTGCGAAACATCATCAGGTGGACGATGGGCATTCTAACGGATATGTTCTTAAAAAGGTAACGCTTAGCCTCAAGCCTCATCAAATGGGAATGGCTGAAAATCAGGGGTTATGCAGCAAGGCTTCGTGGGTAGCCCCCACTGGAGGGTGAGGTCATCCCTATCCAGATGTCCCTTTATTTCGGCTTAGTGGGCGGTTGCTGATCCCAACCGCGGGGTGATCTTGCTCGGGACTGTCCAGTAAGGGATGGTTCCGGTCTTGTGTTGCAGGGGAGTTAGGGTGGCTCCTCGGTACGCTGATCTAGACCAGGTACTGTGAAAGGTGGTACCCCAGTGCCTAGCCATTAGTTGGAATCCATTTTCCTTACGCGCCCGTACGGTTTTGATTGTGCCCAACTATTGCTGAAACGTGAGATGCAAGCATTTCAGCTAGATTCTATTTTACTATCTATAGACACTATTATAATATCATAGGATTTTAACAAAAATGTTTTAGCTATCGTAAGGTAAAAATGCGACATGTTTATTTGTGGCGTGGTCTTACGAGATGCTTTTGTTTTCAAAGGATTTTTGAAACTTTAATAATCAATTGAGTGTGATTTTCTCACGTTGGTATTCTAGACCGACTCGGGTGTTATTTAACTATAATGCTCGGGTCAGACCGAGTATTATAGAATACAGGATACGATGCTATGAAGCTCAGGAGACGAGTTGGATGACGATACGTATCTCCATACTTGTTTATGTATATTCCGCTGTGTTGAGTTGCTGTGTATCCATTTGTATGTTATTGATGTTGAACTGTAATTGATGTACTCTGATGATGTATATATAAAAACAGAGATATTTGATTTTTGAGTAAAGATTATTAATTGTCTATTATATTTTATTTCACTGCGATGGTTAGATTCTGTTGTTGATTTCTATTCTCTTCTTCTACCTCTTCTTCTTTAACTTAAATGGTTCGTATTTCTGTACGACTTAGGTTGATTTAGTTAGAATAGTGATTGACTCAAGGGGTACGGATTTGCGGGATGTTACACTTGGTATCAGAGCTTAGGTTAGTGATAACCTTGGCTCTGGTGGGAATTACTCATTAAATGGTACTCTAGACAGAGTTTGAGCGTATTAATAGATATGAGCGCGTATTTGTTAGTGAATATAAAATGGTTTTATATTGTGTTGATTGGTTTATTGAGTAGTTTATGGATTCTGGTCAATACGAGTAATTAACGTTATTGATTGGGGTCTCTAAACACTTGAATAGAACAATTCGACACAGCATTGTTTTAAAGTAGGGTAAATGAAATAATTTTACCCAAATTATTTTTGTATATGAAAGAAATAATTTTCAAAAATTATTATAGAATTTGGATGCTTGGTTGTTTGGGAATGATAATGTTAAATTATTAACACCATTGTGTAGAAAAATGAATAAGTAATTGAAAACTTATAATCAAAGTTGAAGAACAAATTTATATAACAAAATGGAATTTGAAATATAGATTATAAATGTAATTTATAAATTGAAATAAACTTCATATACAAATGAGATTTGTAAATGTAAACTGTAAAGGTGATTATAATTTTGAAATAGAATTCCAGAGAAACATTTGGAATTGAAATGGGATAAAATTCCAGAGAATGTTTGAATATTGATTTAAAAGGAATTGCAATTTGGAATTTTTGGGAGAAATTTAAATTCCTTTGGGTTTGAAAACGGTTTCCAAAGGGTTTGGAGGAATAATAGTATTATTTTGGAAAAATTTTGAGTTGTATATGAAATCTTGTGAGATTTGGAAATTAAAAATATTTGAATGTTTTTAAAGAGATAAAAGCACTAAACTCTTTCGGTCGCTGGAAAATAATTCCCATGATGATCGCGACATCATCGGTGTTCATTTTCGAGTTTCCAAAAGAGGAATTGCTACATGGATATTTTGGATTTATGTTTGTTTGCAAAACTGGGTTTGGTTTTGAAATTGAAAAGGGTTTTGGATATGGTAGATTTCAGAAGTGATTTTGAAATTTTGGGAAATTGTTTAAACTCTGGAATCCTATTAAAATGTTAAGGAATGACAAAAAATATATATACTTGACTAAATAAATGTATAATTCCAAAGTAAAGTGTAAAAGGTAAATGAGACTGATAGTAAATAGATAAAAGTATGAAAATAAATAAGTTTGTGGCTTATAAAATTTAGAAGTGGAATAAATAAGCCAAAATAAAATTGATTTGAATTTTGGGAAGTGAATGAAAATTCAAAACTTAAATTATAAAATAAATTGACCTCCAGTAAAATAGTTAAAGTGGTTTTGAGATAAAATCAAATATTGGGTATAAAATTTGAGTAAACTAATTGGTGATAAATTAGTTAATGAAATATGGATATAGAAATGGAACTTGAATTGGTTAAATGCAAGTTGAATACCAATTTGATGAGACAACTGTTTGGTTTGTAAATAAAATTATCGAATGAGTAATTGATATAATCAATATGCAATGTTCCTAGATTAATAATTGGATTCAAATAAAATAAGAATATAGAATGCAAAATAAATGTAATTTGGATTGTTGGAGAATTAAATATAATTGGAAGTGTAGCCAAAATAAATAAATTTGGATTATATTAGTGATGGTTTGAATTTGTGAATAAATTCCATTCAAGTATAAATAAATGGAATATGACTTCGAAATATTATTCAAACGAGTTTGTTTAGACTAAGAATGAAATTGAGTTAAGTGGAGAGTCGTGAAATCATCTGAATCAAATAGGATGGTTTGAATATGGATTGTTCCAAGATTTATAAATGGATTCAAATAAGATAAATATGAATATGGAATATGAAATAAATTGAATGGGATCAATTAGAAATGGAACAGAATAAAGTAAAAATAGAATTGGTATCAATTTTAAGTAGTTATAAACTAGAATTGATATTCTATTAGGTGAATATCATTGAATCTGCATGGTAATGGTCGTCATTGACGCAAATGAGTTAATATAAGTTATAAAATTGGTTTTTGAATCAGTTGTAATAAACATGAGTTTATTTGGATTTAAATGAATTGAATGTAAGCAATGAAGTGTAAACCATTTAAATGAAAGCATTTAAATTTGCATGGGAACCATATAAATTTACTTATAGAAAGGTTTAGTGGATATTGCTTATGTACTTATGTGTTTAGCTATTGAAATTAAGGGAAATGTTAATAAACTTTGTATATTTGTCACCTACATGTTTAATTGAGTAAGTACACGTTTTGGAAGCCGCTTTGCTGGTTTTGACTACGCTAATTGCTTAATAAATAGCCGCTTGCTTAAAAATGCTAAATAAGGTACGCCTACGCAATAAAAATAGGAAATATGAACTGTTTTTGATTTTCCGACTGTGTGGGTCGATGTGTATATATTTATATCTCTTGTCAAAAAGCTCCTCCGTACAAAGGAGACTCTGCCAAAAATTTTCGAAAATTTTGGGAGTTAGAATTTTTTTGAATCTTTTGAAAATTTTCACTAACCGCAAATGAATTAAAGTTTGTTAAGCAAATAGAATTATAACTGAATGTTGAAATTTAATTTAAATTGCATAAGTAAAGAAAGATGAACTGAATTTTTTTTCAAGAAACTAAAAGTGGGAAAAAGTTTGCAAATAAACTTTTATTTGGAATTCTAAATATTAGTAAGAGAAACTGATAAAGGAAATGGTTAATTAAATATGGATTGAGATAGGGTGAATCAAAATTCAATATTCAAAGTTTGGAAATGAATTGAATTCAAGTAATCTTGGGAAGAAGTATTTATATTTGAAATTAATTAACAAAGTGAAGCAGATTGAAATTTTTATGGAATTGTAAAGGCAAATTGAATAAAATAGATACAAACTCCAATAGTGAAGCGAAAACAAGTTTATGAAAGAAGTGTATAAAATAATTATATGAAACCAAAGAAATGAATGGTGAGATTCTTAAGTAAATTGGTATTGAGGAAAATTATTCCAAGTGAATAATTAAATGAAAATTTAACTAAAGTTGTGACAAGGGAAAGTGAGAATAAGTGAATAACAATCAAAATAAATGAGAATAAAAAGGAAATTGATATAGTTGATAATCAACTGGGGCAAATACGTAGGATGTACGTATATTATTTTATTCGCATAGCTATTTGATCCAGATTTGAGCACAGAATTTCGAGATAATTTTATCGATCCGAGTTAGGATTTTTTACTCGATTTTCGACGGCGAACCCTGGGTATGGAATTTTGATTGATTCTAGAAATTCTCTATCATAGTTATGACTATGTCAGGAGAATGACGGTTTCTGATCAAGAAACCAGATCTGAGTCCGCACTAGGAAGTCGGGTGGACGATACTAGTTCGGAAGTGAGATTGTGTGATCGAGTAAGTGATCGGATTCGGTATTGCATACAAATGATATAGGTACATCGTACGGGCTTAACTAAAACAAATATTGGAAATGTGTAAAAGAAGTCAATAAAATGTTTTTGAATGTTGTGATTGGATATTATTGCTAAACAGGATATGCAGGTATGAAAAATGGAAAAAGAGAATTGGTTTTGATTTCAGATAATAAATTAGAATTGCTCGACAAAAAAGTATGTGTTTAAAATTCTATATGGGATTTGATTGAGTTTTTTAATCTAGCCACTTGGCTTTTTTTTCTTTTTGGATTTGGGAGGCCGTAGAGCCATTTTGCAGTTGTACCGAGCTAGCCGCGCAAAGGAGACACTGGCAAAAATTTTCGGAAATTTAGAGAGTTAGAAAATTTTTGAGAAAATTCTGATAATTTTAAATTTGATTTAAACTTTAAATTTGAAGGATTGAGTAAGTAATACTGTTAGAAACTATGGGAAAGTTGGGAAAGATTAGTAAAAATGGTAGTTGGTCTTTTATAAAAGAATAGTGGATAGGATGTTGAACAGTTTGGTTTTGGAAAATAGTAACGGGTATTTGACCACTCTTCCTAAATAGTAATTTCGGGGACGAAATTCTTTTAAGGGTGGAAGAATGTGACGACCCGGAATTTTTAGGCATTTGAAGTTGGAATATTTAATTGATTTTAAATATTTAAGAGTAATTTTAACTTGAATTTCAAATATCACCATTTACTGGATAATTTAATTTTGAATTAAACTATTGGAAATTGAGTAAAATATGAAATCAAGGATTTTTAACTTGTTAAAAATAATTTGAAGGTTTGTAAAATTTATATTGATAACGTTGAAAATAATAGAAGTTGTAAAATTGAAATTAACAGTGTTTGTTCAGTTTTAGAATTTTATTGTTTAAATCAGTATTTAAAAATAGCCCTCTGAGGCGCAGTCTCGGAATTCGACGAAACCAGTTCCATTGGATCCGTAATAGTGTTTTATTATTGGATTTCAAATTTTGTAGTGATCAGAGTTTTCGTGTGAGCATACGACAAGTAAACGCGCTGAAAATTAAATTGGAAATTCAATTTTATAACTGGTCCAAAAAGCTATCTTCTCCATACGATCGAATTAGGGCTCGAAATTTTTTCCATTGGGTTCGGAATACGGGTAAAACCTTAGAAATGCCAGGCGGCATACATCGACAGGGGTTCGACATTTCCATATATACAAAGCAAGATATTTTGAATAAAAAAATAAAAAAAATCAATCAAATCATCTGCAACCCTAGTTTCAACTAGGCCGAACTATTATCTCAGACAAGCCACCCTATACTCTGAAACATCGCGTCTTGCCTCCTCTCCTTCGAAATCACGCAACCCTTTTTGTTTAAAGATAGAATTGAGCTCCTTCCTTCACAACGTAAATCAAAATTCAGAGAAAATAAATGGTCGCGTATCCATCCCAAAAACCATTTCCCCAAATCGACTCAGAGCAAATCGAGATCCATAATCCTTCCCATTTTCTTAAATTAAATTCGTATGGATGTTTGGAAAGGAAAATAAACCCTCGGCCTTTGTCAAATCGAATTTGCCCATTTCAATATTCACATTCGAATCGCGACCACTTCGCAAGGAGCTCGAGTACGGGGCTATGGCAGCGCGTTCATGACTGGAAGGTGGACACTCGGCCGTGATTGTCGAAACTCGCGTTGTAGGGGCATAGCCTGGAATGCGCGGCGTGGCGCACGCGTACACGCGATGGTGGGCATCTCATTCTGGAGGAGGTGCGGCGACGTTGTTGGCTCGAAGTTCGGTGCGTTGTTGAGCAGTACGGTTGGTGAGGCTGCTTTCGACAAGGAGAGGTGGACGAGTGGCCTTAGCAGTGATTTTGAGCTGGGGTTTTTCCTATTGATGCTGCGAGGTAGTCTCTGTTCGATTTTTAATATAGTTAATTTTGTGTAAAACATATGTATATTACAGTAAGATAAGTTCTGGGCAATTCCAATAAATTAAAATGTCTGAGGATTTAAGGTTAGTATGGAATAGGATTTGAAAATTTAATAAGCGAATAAACTGATAATCTAATACTTATAAAATGATAAACTAGGATTATTTATTGGATCACAGTCTGAGAATTTATAAATTTATATTTAAGGCTGTGGAAACTCCAGTTGAAATGAGTTAATAATCCAGTTGGGTCGTCAAAATATATTTTGATCTAGACCTGTCACATGTAAGTGTAATACCCTGTTATAAATTTATTATCAGTTTAAAAATAAATTATTAGTAAATTAAATTATTGGTTAATTAAATTTATTTAAGAAAAATTAATTGTTCGGTTAATTCAAGTATTAATAAATCATAATGTTTATTCAAGGTCAAAAATCGAGAAACCAAGGCAATATTGGAATGGATTGCAAACAGGAAGCAAAAGTGAGTAAATCTCACTCGGTTAAATTTAAAATTTAAATGATTAAATTTAAATAATTGTTTGAATGGTTGGATTGATTGATGTGCTACAGTATGGAATATTTCGGGATTGATATTTATGTTGGCTAACATTTGTGGATGCAGGAAAAACAGGTTGGAGGGATCCAACTGGATCCCTCAACATTTATTTAAATTATTTAATACCCTATGATGTGATTATTTTATATTCTATGATGAATATTATTGATGACTGGAGTATTGGATGTTATGGTTTACCTGAATATATTCTGGTGTATTAAGTTATCAAGATATATAGAATCGGATTTTGGAAATAAAACGAAGAGAATTTGTAAGTGAAATAATTATAGAAAATTTATATAAATTAAGAATAACAGTAGTTTAAATTCTAATAAATAAAATTCCGTATATGGAAAGGAAATTTGAATTAACAGAAGATTAATGAATTTTAAACTTTAACATTATTATTTTAAAAGAACAAAACATTTGTTTAATATTTAAGATTTAAATTATTGAAAAAAAAATATAAATAAAGAAGAAATTGGGAAAGCTGAAATTTGTATATTTCAGTTAAAAGATTTAAAATCAAATGGAAAATAATAACAATAATAATTAAGTGCATAATTAATGAATTTTGAAATAAATTGAGTAATTAAAGAAACTTATTTCAAATGGAATAAATTGGGAATCAATTTGGAAATTGATATAAGTAATTAAGATTGGAAATTCTTCCTGAATAACCAAGTACGTTTTCAAAGCAAATTTTTAAATATAAGTTAAAAGTTAAAAGTTGTTTAAAAAAGTATGTTTTGAAAAGTTAATTATTTCTAAATATTTAAATTCTAAAGTGAGTATTTTCTTTAATCTTCATAGCAATAATTGTTTAAAGGGTGACTTAGTATTTTGTTTTTAAAAGTATAAATCTAGTTTTATATTTTATTAAGTAACTTTATTTTTAAATATTCATATAGTATGTATTTTTTAACAAAATATTGAAGTAGTTTTATCCTAAATGTTTTCAAAGTATATTTCAAAGTAAAGTGTTTTAAATTATTTTAAAATCTAGTTTTGTGCTTGGTGATTTCAGAGGAGATAGAAAGTATTTGGGAAAGTTTATTCTGAAAAGAAGAGTGGTTTGAAACTGTTTTCAAAGGATTGAAAATAGAAATATATCTTGTGAAGATATTTTGAGGTTAGTAAATAATTTGGAAAATTATTTATTTTTGGATGGATGTTGTGAATATTAATTGATAGTTAAATAACCGACTATCAATATTGGACAACTGCGCTGATTGTTTCGAAAAGACCGGGATCGAAATTTATTTCTCGAAAACCACTTCGATCCGGTTTGTACGTTTTCGTGAAAAAAAAATTTGGATTCGAAGATGGAGCAGTGAAGTGCAAGGGCTAGTCACTACTAATCCTGAGGATATTTCGAAAAAGGATGTAGTAGGAATCGTGCCTTCGGTTCCGTTCGAACCCGGGATGGACTTGTATGGATGAATGCTTGCGAAACATCGTCAGGTGGACGATGGGCATTCTAAGGGATATGTTCTTAAAAAGGTAACGCTTAGCCTCAAGCCTCATCAAATGGGAATGGATGAAAATCAAGGGTTATGCAGCAAGGCTTCGTGGGTAGCCCTCACTGGAGGGTGAGGTCATCCCTGTCTAGATGTCCCTTTATTTCGGCTTAGTGGGCGGTTGTTGATCCCAGCCGCGGGGTGATCTTGCTCGGGACTGTCCAGTAAGGGATGGTTCCGGTCTTGTGTTTCAAGGGAGTTAAGGTGGCTCCTCGGTACGTTGATCTAGACCAGGTACTGTGACAGGTGGTACCCCAGTGCCTAGCCATTAGTTGGAATCCATTTTCCCTACGCGCCCGTACGGTTTTGATTGTGCCCAACTATTGCCGAAACGTGAGATGCAAGCATTTCAGCTAGATTCTATTTTACTTTCTATATACACTATTATAATATTAGAGGATTTTAATAAAAATGTTTTAGCTATCATAAGGTAAAAACTCGACATGTTTATTTGTGGCGTGGTCTTACGAGATGCTTTTGTTTTCAAAGGATTTTTGAAACTTTAATAATCAATTGAGTGTGATTTTCTCACGCTGGTATTCCAGACTGACTCGGGTGTTATTTAACTGTAATGCTTGGGTCAGATCGAGTATTATAGAATACATGATACGATGCTGTGGAGCTCAGGAGACGAGTTGGATGACAATACGTATCTCCAAACTTGTTTATGTATATTCTGCTGTGTTGAGTTGTTGTGTATCCATTTGTATGTTATTGATGTTGAACTGTAATTGATGTACTCTGATGATGTATATATAAAAACAGAGATATTTGATTTTTGAGCAAAGATTATTTATTGTCTATTATATTTTATTTCGCTGCGATGGTTGGATTCTGTTGTTGATTTCTATTCTCTTTTTCTACCTCTTCTTCTTTAACTTAAATGGTTCATATTTTTGTACGACTTGGGTTGATTTAATTAGAATAGTGATTGACTCAAGGGGTACGGATTTGCGGGCCGTTACACTAACCGCCTTTAAAATATCGTGTGTCCGCTTATGATCATCACTACCATCCCACGTTGGAATGCCTACAGTGAAATAAGAAGAAATTTATGTAGAATAAAATAGCCTATGATTTTTGTTTGATGATAAGAAACATATATATATATATATATATGTTCGTTTAAATATAATTGTTGTTCTACTATTTTATTTTTCACATAATTAAATAAATATTTGTTGAATAAAATAAATAACTCAGAATTCATATTCAAACAGATATTTTATTCCAACAAATATTTTATTACAAATTCAAATAGTACAAAGTTGAGCTCTACTACATTTATACATTTTCAATTGCAATACAATTTCGATTACGACATAATTTTCAATTTTCACCTCACTACATATTCACTCTCATTCGTATTTGATCTTCAACTCTAGTCTACTTTGTGTCAAGTATCTGAATTATCTGCAAAATAAAAATTGACATGGTAAAATTGAAAAAAGAAAATATTTTGCAGTGCAAAATAAAGTGTGTTTTTGAAAATATTATTTGCCTCAATTACTTGGGTTGCTCGTCATCATTTCTTTTAATTCATCTTACAATGAACAACTTGTGACATGCATAGTGTATCACTGTACATTCCACAAGGTTGTGCATACCGATATACACTTACTTGTTAAAACTATAGGGACAGGTGAGCACAAGGTCAAACCCGAACCATGGCTGGATTCAACTCAAGTGCGAATGCAAATAACAAAAAAACAGCCTCGACCAAAAATTGAACATGAATATAAAGAAACATTTTCACAAGACCCAACAGAATGTCCAAGCATAACAAGTTTGGTTTTAAGTGCATCGTACACATGTAGACCATAACACAAATGAACATAACCAGACCTCACAACATGAAAGCATGACAATACATATGGCACCAGAGCAATGCAATGATCAAAGGCAACAACACCCAACAAGACTTCAAAATGACCCAGACTAATATTGGACTCAATGAAGCTACCGTTAGACTCAAAAAAGAAATGATCATAGTAAAATTAGTTCAGGCATGAATGCAAACACACACATACAGAAATGTCAGAAACCAAATAGGAGTATGTACAAAGTGAACAAGGCCACATGCATACAACATGAATACTCAAACCAAACAGTTAAAATGTAGCATGGCACCAAGGCAACCCAGATCAATGAAGACATGAAACCACACACACATAAATGCAAAACATAAAGAGGCAACATCAGTTCAGATATGGGGAGCAACCACACCAGACATGAAACAAAGCCAGTGCACAAACAACAAATCCAGACCAAAGAAATTAAATAACAAAACCAGACATGTACAAGCTATATTCAGACAAGTGAACGGTCAGAGCAAGTCATTTAGAGGCAAACGGTGAATAGAACCATAAAATGACTCCACCAGCACAATGCAAACCAGACTCGAGTGAACCAAAGGTGAATACAACATAACAACAATCTCATCAATGCAGACTCAAAGCTACATGATGTATCGACCGCAAGAAACTTCAACATGTACAAAAAAACTTCAGACAAGTCAACTTCATCAAATTATAGTTCAACATGACCAACCAAGTTACAACAGAATTCATATATACAAGTTTGGTATTATCTACAAGATGCAAGTGAACAGTGAAGCAGTTTGAACAGTCAAGGAGTAAAAAAAGATTACAATGAAGTCTTTCAGAGACAAACAAGTCAAGTTTATCACAAATGTAAATGTCAAAGCCAGCAAAGGATAGAACTTGCAGATAATAACACGAGGTAATAAGTTAGACTATATCTAAAAATTCAAATGTCGAAGTTACAGAGGAAAAGAACGAGAAACAAATTAAAATGCCAAAAAGAACGGAACCGGCTTAAAAAATTATTCAAACAAATTCAACAACGAACAAGTCAGAGATCACAGTACTCATTCGATCAAAAACTAATGCGAGAACAAAAATGAATTATTCAAACCAAAATTATACGAACGTAAATATAGGATTTTCAACCCTATAAATTAAATCCAGCATCATCATCGGCCAGGTGATTCGAGTGCAAGCAAATACCAGAGAAAGCATTGGAATAAATCACGAGACTCGAATCGAAGTCGAGCAAAATCAAAATGGAAAAAGAGAAACTCACGTACAAATTAATATCATTCGAGCTCGATATGCAATTGAAGCAGCCTTACTGAACAAAGCAATGAGTCGATTGACTAAGATAGTCGAAACAAAATAATCTTCAGTCGATTGATAATCAAGCAGCACATCAATTGAACAATACCCTAAAATTTAGAAGGAGGATCGATTGGCCAAAGTCTTCACAAATAAAAGAAAAGAGGAAGACGTTCATTTTACTTTAATTAATTATGTGGGCCGGTTGTTTATTTTATATTGGGCATAAGTTTTTAAATTAGGGTTTTGTGTCTAGTTTTATTTTTTATTTGTAATTTCTTTTTAGAATACTGTGAATTTCTAGTCGTGTATTGGTACAAACTATGGGGCCTAGTTTGAGAATATGCAACTCAGTGGTTGAGTTGCGGTAGGGTTTTGAGCGTAGAGTTACGCTAGTCGAGCAGCCCGTGTCACAGGTTTATGTGTGTAAGCGTTTGACTACTTAATTTCTACTAGAAACCTTGAGGGCAACACGCAGGCAGGGTTTTGCCAAAGCTGGGTAAATCCATGTGTGATCTCTACTGCATTATTTACTGATATGTTTTTTATTTCTGCATTAATTTTTATTATTATTAGTATCACCCTATTCACCACGCCTCTAGAGTAAAAACGATCCTAAAGTGGTATCAGAGCTAGGAACAAAAACCAATTTTTGTTTAAAAATTTGATTTTCTAAAATGGCTTCTTTTAATAATGCTTTTGTTGAGGGTGAGTCCATGGTTAGACCACCCATGTTCAATGGTGAATATACTTATTGGAAAAATAGAATGAAATTTTTTTCGATGACCATAGATGCATGGAATATTGTTGAAACGGGATAAAGGACACCAACAATAGTGGTAGATAATTAAGAAGTTGAAAAACCTATGGATCAATGGATATATATGAAAAATAAATTGCAAAATGCTAATGCTAAAGCTATGAATTCTATTATTGGTTCATTAGATCAAATTGAATTTAATTGTGTCTCACATTGTCTAACTACGCAGAAAATTTGGCATACACTTGAAGTGACTCATGAAGATACCTCCCAGGCTAAATAATCAGGCTTTGCCATGCTTAGTAGCGAGTACGAGAACTTCACAATGGCAAAGGATGAAAGTGTCAAAGAAATGTATGGGCGACTTTCTAATCTCGTATACAAATCAAAATCCTTAGGATGACTATACACAAGCTGGAAATAGTTCGAAAAATCCTCGGAATTCTTCCACGAAATTTCGAAGCAAAATGACTGCCATTCAAGAATCAAAGGATCTTAAACCGGTAAAAGTCAAAGAACTCATCATAAATCTCACCACTTATGAGCTAGAAATCAAATTCAAGGTAGAACGTGTAGGAGGAGATACTCGAAAGAAATCGTAGCTCTCAAAGGAATAACAGAAAGTGATGACGACGACGACGATGAAGCAGCTGAACTGGCACTGATAATAAAGAGATTCAAAAGATGGAACCGCAAATATGGAAATCCTGCCCTAAATGAACAACCGAAGAAACTGAATCATCAAAGTTCTAGACAACTCAGAAGAGCAGGAGATGATTTGTCACAAGTGCAATAAACCTAGTCATATCAAGCCAAATTGTCCTCAAAATCAATTCAGCAAAGGAAAGAAGCCAAAAAAGAGAAGCTTCACGGCAACTTGGAATGAAAGTGATGAAAATGATAAAAGCACTAGCAGTGAAAGTGTAAGAGCAAATCTGTGTCTTCGAGGAGAAATAAGTGATAGCAATGATGACGAGCCAAGCAAGGTATCAAAACTTACTCACCCATAATTACTCATATATTTTCATGAAGTAAATAGCTGCTTTGAAAGATTTATGAAGAAGTACGCTAAAATTGAACCACAAAGATATAGTTTGATAGAACTAAATAAACAGCTTGATCAATTGGTTAAAACTATCAAAATAAGTGCCCTAATTGCGATAAGTGTCCATTTATTGAAGAGGAAATAAAAAAATCAAATACTAAAATTAAATCGCTTGAAAATGAAATTCTGAATTTGAAAGAAAGTCAAAACACTAGGAGAGAAAATTCTATTAAAAAGTACACTTTATTATTGAATGAAAATGAATCTCTCAAAGCACAAGTCCGACAGTTGTCTATAACTTTAGGGAAATTCTCCAAAGGAGAAAAATCGCTAAATATGCTATTAGGGAACCAAACTATTAATACTATTAGACAATGACTTGGGTATACTCAATCTGAAAAATGTAGAAGAGAAATTAATCAAGTTAACTTCGAGTGCACAATTTGTGGAAAAATTGGCACAATCACAGTAATTGCTGGTATAGACCCAAACACGTAAAAAGCATACCTGATTTTGATTCTGATTTATGCAAAATTATTAATCAATTTCCTTTTTATGCCAAGAGCACTGTAAGTACCTTTGGAGTCCTTGAACTAGTTCATATAGATTTGTTTGGACTAACGATATTGCAGGTTTAGGTGGTAAGAGATGTTGTTTTGTACTGGTTGATGATTACTCAAGATACACATGGATATGTTTGTTTGTCTTACTGCTTCTAGACCCGACACAATGTTCACTAGTTTGTTTATGTGCACGGTTTCAGTAAAATCCAAAGGAATCACATTTTAAAAGTTGTAAAAGGATTATAAGGTATTTGTTGCACATCTCATGGTTTTGTCTTTGGTATTCATCAGATAACATTGAGGCAAAGGGAAATTCGGATGCAGATTACACTGGTAGCCTAGTTGATAGAAAAAGTACTAGTGGAACGTGTTTTATATTGAGACATTCATTAGATGCATCACATTCATAAAGAAAATATCCGCATAAAATTCATTTCAACTAATTTTCGATTGGCAGACATTTTTCCAAAACCCTTTTAAGAAAATAGTTTCTATTGACTTCATCTCAGTTTAGGCATTTCAAAATTTTGATTTTATATTTATTGTTGGATTTGATCTTAAATGAATACATTAACTAATCTGACTCCCTACTAATTATCGAAAAGATAAATAATGGCTGAAAAATGTGACGAGTGTTGATATTAATCATACATTATGACTAGAGACGGTATATGTAGTAAAAAAATTTAAAAATTTAAACAAAATTTATAGGTAAAAATTCCATGATCATATCTATTTCTATCATATTTCTAACGACCATCACTCATCAAAATCCAATATAGTATGTCAAAATGTGGTATTTAAACTGGAAATTATTCTCTTTTTTTAAATTAATTAGCAATAAAAATATCCAAAGTACTCACTCTCATTTAAAGTCTTAACGATTATGCATGGGTGAACTACTTGGAATCTTTGATTATGTGCTTTCATGCTCATTTAAAATTCCTCACGGTTATGCATGTATGTGTCCATATCAAAATTAATTATTAAATAAGCGAGTTGATTCTAACCTCATTTAAAATCCTCATGGTTATGTGTGGTTTGATTTTTCAATAAAAATTGAGAATACTACTAATCTCATTTAAAAATCCTAACGGTTATGCATGGTTAGTAAGTACTTAACAGTTTCTTGTAATAAATAAACCACAAATAGAGAAAACTATATGCTTTATATATACCGGCATCACCTTTATCACTCTAAAGTGGAATATGCACATAGCAGAGTATTTATGATTTTTGTTTGAATTTTTTATTGAAATTTAATATTTATACTCAATTAGGTATTAATATTGTATTAATGTCTATCACTTTATCTCTATTTTCTAATACTATTACACTTTTGGTGATAACAAAAGGGGGATAGAAGTTAAGATTTTGGCAAGCATATTCTGATATATAGGCTCATTGCATTTGTTTTTTTATTTAATTTGCATATTTTTTCATGCATATATGAAGGGGGCGCCTTGCTGTAAGGAGAGAAAATGGAATTCATCGAAATCAAATACATTTAATAGAGTCAAAACCTTAATACACGTTTGTTATCATCAAAAGGAGGAGATTGTAGTATACAGTAGCCTAAGATTTATATTTGATGATAATAAACATATATATATATATATATATATATATTCATTTAAATGTATTTGTTGTTGTACTACTTTATTTTTCACATAATTAAATAAATATTTATTGAATAAAATAAATAACTCAAAATTCATATTCAAACAAATATTTTATTCCAACAAATATTTTATTACAAATTCAAATAATACAAATTTGTGCTCTCACAACATTTGTACATTTTCAGTTACAATACAAATTCGATTACAACATAATTTTCAATTTACAATTTTCACCTCACTACATATTCACTCTCAATCGTATTTGATCTTCAACTCTATTCCAGTTTTTATCCAGCATCTGAATTATCTGCAAAAATAAACATTGACGCAACAAAATTGAGAAAGAAAATAGTTTGCAGTGCAAAATAAAGTGTGTGTTTTGAGAATATTGTTTGCCTCAGTTATTTGGGTTGTTCAACATTTTCTTTTAATTCATCTTACAACGAACAACTTGTGGCATGCATAGTGTATCACTGTATATGCCACAAGGCTGTGCACACCGATATACACTTACTTGTTAAAACTATAGGGACAGGTGAGAACAAGGTCAAACCCGAGCCATGGCCGGATTCAACTCAAGTGCAAATGCAAATAACAACAAAATAGCCTCGACCAAAAATTGAACATGAATATAAAGAAACTATTTTCACAGGACCCAGCAGAATGTCCAATCATAACAAATTCGGTTTCAAGTGCACCATACACATGTAGACCAGAACACAAATGAACATAACCAGACCTGGTAATATGAAAGCATGACAATACATATGGCACCAGAGAAATGCAATGACCAAAGGCAACAACACCCAAGAAGACTTCAAAATGACCCAGGCCAATATTGGACTCAATGAAGCTACCATCAGACTCAAAAAAGAAATGATCATAGAAAAATTAGTTCAGGCATGAATGCAAACACACACACACAACAATGTTAGAAACCGGATAGGAATATGTACAAAGTGAACAAGACCACATGCATACAACATGAATACCCAAACCAAACAGTTCAAATGTTCAGACTAGTGGCATAGCACCAAGGCAAACCAGATCAATGAAGACATGAAACCACACACACACACATAAACGCAAAACATGAAGCGGCAACATCAGTTCAGTTATGGGGAGCAACCACACCAGATATGAAACAAAGCCAGTGCACAAACAACAAATCCAGACCAGAGAAATGAAATAACAAAACCAGACATGTACAAGCTACATTCATACATGTGAATGGTCAGAGCAAGTCATTCAGAGGCAAACAGTAAATAGAACCGTGAAATGACTCCACCAGCACAATGCAAACCAGACTCGAGTGAACCAAAGGTTAATATAACATAACAACAAATCAATGCAGACTCAAAGCTACATGAAGTCTCGACCGCAATAAACTTCAACATGTATAAACAAAAAGCTTCAGACAAGTTGCAACGACCAAGAATTTTTGATCCCGAAAATTCCAGACAGTTAGGAAAAAGAAGAAAGAGATAGAAGAATAAGAAGAACAGAAACACCAACATCTCACATTCGCAGCGGATAAAATATAATAACAAATAATAACAGTTATACAAAGGAAAACTTTACTTGTCAAATTTCACTTTATACATCAGAGTTACAACATTTATAAAGACACTGGATATACACAATCATCATGTCTCAGATATACAACAATATAATACAGAGGGAACTCTCCATACGTTCCTGTCATCCAGCCCGTCTCCTGAGCTCCAAAACGTCCTTACCTGAAAGCCTGGAATACTCGGTCTGACCCAAGCATTATATCAAGTAACACCCGGGTCAGGCTGAAAACCAGCGTGAGTAAACTCATCTAACATGAAATTCCAATGCTTAGAACTTATTTAAAACCCAGGTAACTCGTATCAATTAACAAATTCATAATTTGTTATAGACATCACTTATTTCACACATCAATTTCCTAAGTACCAAAACTTAGATTAAATAGTCCAATTCACTTGAATCATTTCATTCCCGCCTATTGATTTCACTTATCAATCTATAAAAATTCGAAGTGGTTTCGGGTATTTTCTAATACCCGACCCCGGTCTCTTCGAGTCTCATGTCATCCTAACCCAAGTTATCCAAATGAAATATACTTCGAACTTTAAATACAGGATGTCACTTTACGCAACAATTCATCATTGATAGATAACCACAATATCCTATCCGCCCAAACATATGATACCACAAAACATTTCATATCAGAGATATCAACTCATTCAAGGCATCCAATACCATTCAATCATCCATAAGCAAAGCTTGATCACTTCCAAAATTAATTTAATTAATTCTAATTGAACTACTAACTTCAATCACTTAGATTCCTTTACTTAACATTAATCAATTTTCAAATCAATTAATTAATCATCGCATAATTATCCATCTCAATTAATCACCCTGGATTAACTATCCTTCAATTACATTTAAGTAATTATCTTTAACTAATTACATAATTAATTATTCTTAACCAAAAATGTAATTAATCTTTAATTACTTCACAAATAAATTAACCATAATTAATTACATTAATTCTTAATTACTTATGTTAATTAAGTACTCATAAATCACTTATTATTGATTAATTAATCTTAATTAATCAACCATTAATTACATCATTAATTATATAAGTTAATGATTACTTAATTAATTAATCATTAATTACTAATTAATTAATCATTAACCCTTAATTAATTACTTAATTAATTAATGTAACAACCCTGAGATTGCAATTACCAAAGATAAATTAAAAATTATGATTTTAAGTTGAAAAAGGGAGCTAAACAAATTTTTGGGAATTTAAATTTGCAATTTGATTTGCAAATTAAAATATTTTGGGGTTTGAAATGGGGAATTTTTAAATGTGATTATAGGTTTAATTGGCCAAATGAGACAATTATATGGTTTTAATTAAAACTAGGTTGCTACTTAGGATTTTGTTCACATGATAACCTTAGAAAAATAAACTAAGTCCTAAAGGGTTTTAAAACCTCCTAACATGGCCCATTAGCCTACCCACTTCTATATAATATCTTAAACACATTCCATAAACCCTAACCCTCCTCTTCATAGTTCCTAAACCTAGATCTAAACATAACTAATGGCCTCCCCTTGGTAGAGGATCCACCTCCTTCTCTACATAACTAAACTAGTTTAATCTTTGGAAAAGGTAATGCAATCTCCCCTATTCTCTAATCCTTCTTAATCCCTATTTTATCTCTATCATCTTGTTGTAATCTTTGTTTTGTTTTTTTGATTTTGGGTCCTTGAAGTCTCTTGATCTTTTGCTTTGGGGTTGAGGATTTTGGCTTGCTTGATATTGTGCACATAAACTACTTGATCCTTTGCTTCTTTGAGGTAATTACTATTGATTAGTGATTATTGCAATATATGTGAAAATTTGATGCCAAAAACTGAAAAAAACACCCCAAAATCACCAAAAACTGCAAAATATGCTGGCTGGAATTGCACAGCCAGAAAACAGGCCAAAACAGGGCTTTGGGTGCACTAGGACAGGCCTGGGCTGCACCCAGGCACAGCAGGGATAGCCCAACTGGGCTAGCCAGAAGTAGGCCAGCCCACATGGACTGGCACGCATGGCCTACCCAGCCCGCGCGGGCTGGGGCTCGGCCCGCCCTCCCCAGTCCGAGCGGGCTGGGGACTGGGCCGCGCACCCCAGCTCGAGCGGGCTGGGGACTGGGCCGCATCCCCAGCCCGAGCGGGCTGGGGACTGGGCTCGCATCCCCAGCCCGAGCGGGCTGGGGACTGGGCCGCCCATCGCAGCCCGAGCGGGCTGGGGCCCGGGCCACCTCCCCAGCCCGAGCGGGCTGGGGGGGGCTGCCACTCGCCAGCCCAAGCGGGCTGGGGGCCCGGGAAAAAGGGGAAAAAAAATTATGAGAAATGAAAATGTTGTTTTCTGTTTTCAGTTTTGGGACTGAAACTTTGTGACATCGCCACGGTCACATCTGTGGTCGAAATCCAACGTTTTTTGACTCGTTGGAAAGCTGGAGTTTCGAACTCCTTCTCTAGAAAGTTTTATTAGTATCCGAGTTCATTTGACTCTTCGAAAATGCTATCGAAGGGGGACCCGGAGCTCAGCCTGAGACAGTGTATTCACTGTTTCTGGGTCATACTTTGAAGCGTCGCTGCGACTTCGTTTTAAGTCGGAATCGAGTAATTCTTTTTGTGTTCTGAAGTAGGAATGTCAAACTACATTCCTACCAATTTTCATGCCATTCGGATTCAGTTTGCTAGTCCGAATAATTTTCCGAACTTGGGTTCATGTCAGTTTTAGACTATTTTCCAACAGAATATTTTCAGTGATTTTCTGCTTTTATCGATTTCTTTGAGATTTGTCTCTGCATTTCGTACACGGGTTTTTATGAACTATTTTAAAAGGATTTTTCACTCCAAAATGGCTTTCGAAATTATTATATAATATTATTTTAATTATTAAATTAATTACTCCATAATAGGAGAGTTTTCAAAAGCCATTTTAAAGTGATTTCAAAATCAATTAAAATATGTTTCGCACCATTATTTTCTATAATAAAAATCTCACACTCACTTTTTAGCACGTCGAGCGAAGTGGAAAGGTGCTTAAACGGTTAGGAAATCTCCGGCCTATGGAACCGTGTGTATTTTCTTTCCGGTTAATCCCCGACCTATTCGGTTGATCGTTTTGACCTTTGGGTCTAGTTTACCGATGATACGAGGTGGACTTTTTATTGTTTGGAGTGTGAGCTTGCTATTGGTTAGTAAACCGTTTAGTGGGAACGTGAGGTATGGGACTCATTGTTAACACTTTACGGGTTCCTCTCCAAGAAGTTAGTGACACATTAGCCTCTGGACGGCCAGTACTGGACCTCTGGGTCACCAGCCTCTGGGCAACCGTCTCTGGACACCTGCTCTATGGAGCAGTTTATTTTTCGGTGTGCGCCTCTAGGACTTTATCCTTCTGGGAAGGATCTCGCCGTCTCGCGCGTTCCGCATCTGTGCGAGTGATCGATCACAACTCTACAGTACTTGGAAACAACGACTCCGGTCGGTGCACGTGCAATATTTGTATTATCTGATGATTTTATATCCATTCGAGTATCGCCATTCAGTGTTGGTTTTATGGAACCATACGATGTAAGTGCGATTACCTTGTGGATTCACAGTATCTCTGGACACTGCTTTTCAGTGTTTGATTTTATTGACTTTTCAGTATATCCCTATTGCTCTTTGGAGCATCGATCTTCGCTTCGGCATTGATTACTGACTCTGGCCACTCTTGGGATTATTGCCTATGGGCAACTTTATATAGCTTTGGCTACGCCGATGATATGAGGCGATTTTATTTATTAAACACTTTGGTGTTTGTATTCTCTTTGGTGATTTTTACTGTTTATTGATGATTAGGGATCGTCATTATATTCATGTAGTCCATATTACTCTTCTCTTTGGAGAAGTACTGTTTTATTTATGTACTGCATTATTATATATATCTCAGTTATTACTGATTGTTTAGCTAGCCTGACCCGAGTGTTTTCGCTCGGGTCAGACCGAGTTGTTTCAGGTTAGGTCTCTGGACTTAGCTTTCTGTGCTTCCGCTTGGACATTATCTGCTATGCTGATAGATAGCTCTTTTATTTGTCCACTATTCAGCGACTCTATTATTTCAGACTCTTATGTACATATTTTTGACTCACATGTGTGAGCGGTGGCTTTGTACCCACCTTTTGATACTTGAATCTGTATTGACGATATATTGTACCTATGTTCTATGACTGTTATGTGACTGTTCTGTGATGATGATGTTATCATTTAGTATTATGTTTGTTCTGAACCTATTTTCCTTAGCCATTGTAGTTTCGTTATAAATATCTATTGGATATGTCGAACCACTTGAGAAAAGAAAACCACCTATTCGACGTATTCAGTAGTTAGTTATAGCTTCATTACACATGGTCGCTTCCATTATACTCTATTCTCCGTTCTAGTAGACGGTATTACTCCGTAATACTCTTTACTAGAGTGGGTCTCGGAGTGGGGCGTTACATCTTGATATCAGAGCTAAGGTTCAGAATTAAGCATAACAAACACAGAACAGATACACTTAGTACAATACATTTTAATTGGATTCGAATTAAATCAAATCCCTTCCTTATGCATATAGATAGATAAGTTAGGAGTATGTGTAGGAATTTATTATATTCCATTGTATTCCTTAATTAAGTATCTATCATTGAATCATGTCTAACTCTAATTCCCGTTTGACTTTCAGTATGTCTGGAAGGGGAAGAGGGAGAACCACACGTCAGACCAGTGCTGCTGGGCAGTCTAGCAACACTCATCCAGAGGGCGTGTTCATGACCACCGACCAGATCATGGAGCTGGTTCGGAACTCCCAGTCTCATTCTCACTCTCCAGGCCTAATTGCTGATGCTTCGCGCAAGTCTGCTTTTGCGCGTCTCTGCAGCGATTTTACCCATCTCGGAGGGAAGCCGTTCAGTGGCTCCGAGAATGTCTTAGAGGTCCAGGCTTGGATTCGGATATGCGAGCGCATTTTCACCCGTATGGATATCCCGGATCATGATCGTGTTCTTATTGCTTCTAGTCAGCTTCTGAGTCGTGCCCTGGATTGGTACGAACTCCTTATTGCCGAGATCGATGAGACCACACTTACTTAGGCTCAGTTTCGTGAGAGATTTGAGCTCAAATTCATCCCAGAGTCAGAGAATAACTCCCTTGCCCGCTGCTTTCTTGATCTCAAGCAGGGGAAGTCTTCCGTATCCGACTATGTCTCTTCCTTCGAGGCCCTGTCCAAGTACGGCCTTGAGTTTATTGCTACTCCTTATAAGAGGAACCTCAAATTTGTTGAGGGCTTGAAGAAATATCTGAAGAGGCAGCTTATGCTTCAGCTTGAGCTCTCATTCGAGAAGCTAGTTGATGCAGCTCTACATCTTGAGTCAGTCGAGATGGAGCATAGTGATGATGATGGTGGGGGTTCCAAAAACCCCAATCAGAAGCGGGGTCCATTTCAGAAGACCAAGCCTTGGAATAAGAAGAAGAAGACTGGCGGTTCTGCTGTCCAGGCTCAGCCTCAGACTCAGCCTCATATTCAGTCACAGCCTAGTGGAACCCGTCCTCCGAAGAAATGCTTCAACTGCGGTTCTCCAGATCACTTTATTCGAGAGTGCCCCAAACCTCTCTATTGCACCTTCTGCAGGAAGGAGGGACACAGGATCTCCACTTGTCCTATTTCTCCAGCTAGTGCCAAGCCTGGCAAGCTTAATGCTGCCAAGGCTCCTACATCTTCAGCTCAGCCTCGAGGTACGCATCCTTCCGTTCTTGAAGGTTCTATTTTATTTCATGGTAGATCTTGTAGAGTTCTCTTTGATACGGGTGCCTCTCACTCATTCGTATCAAAGGAACTAGTTGATACTTTATCTTTGGATGTTACTTGTTTGATTTCTTCACTAAGGATTGTGAATCCCATCGGTGGATCCACGACCCTTAATCTGCTTTGTGAGGATATGGATATTGATCTTTGTGGATTTTCTTTCCATGCGAATCTGCACGTTATGGAGTATTTGGGACTTGATATGATTCTTGGCATGGATTGGCTCGTTCAGCACGACGCCAAAATTATTTGTTCGGAGCGGATATTATTCATTCATCACCCTGATTCGTCCACTCCGTTAGCTATTGTTCTTCAGGATGTTGGGATTTCTGATATTACTTTATTTTCTCTTGATTCACGAGATGAGGATTTGGGCATATCTCGTATTCCTGCTGTTCGGGATTTCCCCGATATATTCGAGCCAGTATCTGGCCTGCCGCCAAAGCGGGCCATTGAGTTCCGCATCGATCTCATTCCAGGCTCCCACCCAGTTGGGCGTCCTCCCATGAGGATGTCTACTAAAGAGAATGAGGAACTCAGGAAGCAGTTAGTGGAGCTTGAGGCGGAGCAGTTCATTCGATCCAGTTCTTCGCCATGGGGTGCTGCTGTGGTCTTCGTTAAGAACCCCGATGGCTCCCTTAGGCTTTGCGTTGACTATCGCAAGCTTAATGAGTTGACCATCAGAAATCGTTATCCATTGCCACGGATATACGATATGTTTGATCAGTTGAGCGGTGCGAAGGTCTTTTCCCAGCTCGACCTTGCCACCAGATTTCATCAGCTCCGAGTTGCGGAAGGTAGCATTCCTCTTACCGCTTTCCGCACTCGTTATGGTTCTTTTGAGTGGTTGGTCATGCCATTCGGCTTGACGAACGCACCGGCTTTCTTCGTCGATCTTATGAATTGAGTATTCCGGGAATACATCGATAGATTCGTTCTGGTTTTCATCGACGATATTCTTATTTACTCTAGATCCGAGGCAGAGCATGCTCATCATTTGCGGATTGTCTTGGATACTCTTCGTCAGCATTAGCTTAAGGCCAAGCTCTCTAAGTGCCATTTTTGGGAGAGCAAGGTCAAGTTCTTGGGCCATATTGTATCATCTGAGGGTGTTTCTGTCGATCCTTCCAAGATTGAAGCTATTCAGAATTGGAAGCAGCCCGAGAACGTTCATGATATTCGCAGCTTCCTTGGTCTGGCGGGTTATTACCGTCGGTTTGTCAAGGATTTCTCTCGAGTTGCACTTCCCCTTACGACGTTGACTCGTAAGGGTGTTCGCTTTATTTGGTCTGATAAGTGTGAAGCTTCTTTTCAACGATTGAAGGAACTTCTCACTCATGCTCCTATTCTTGTAGTTCCTGAGAGTAACAAGGATCTTGTTGTTTACACCGACGCTTGTGGTAGCGGGCTCGGTGCTGTGCTTATGCAGAAGGATCGGGTAGTTGCTTATGCTTCTATGCAGCTACGTCCGAATGAGGTTCGCTATCTGACTCATGATCTTGAGTTGGCAGCTATCGTCTTTGCCTTGAAGACGTGGCGTCACTTTCTATTAGGCGAACGCTTCACTCTTTACACCGATCATAAGTCTCTAAAGTATCTTTTCAGTCAGAGGGATCTCAATAAGAGGCAGCATCGATGGCTTGAGTTTCTCGCCTCATATGATTTAGATATTCAGTATACCCCTGGCAAGGGTAATCGTGTTGTAGATGCGCTCAGTCGCAAGCACTCGACGGTAGTTTCTATGATGATTGCCGAGTGGAATGTTCTTGAGACTCTATCTTTATGTGATATTAGAGATCGAGCTTTATCTTCTGATGCTCCTGTCTTATTATTTAGCTTGGAAGATCGTCCTATCTTATTGGATCACATTGCTCATGCTCAGCGGCAGGATTCAGACTTATTGCATCTTATTCATCTTCTCAAGTCGGGATCCAGTGATGGGACATTGCTGGATTATTCTCTTGATTTTCATCGGTGTCTTCGTAGAAAGAACCGTATTGTTGTACCATCTGATTTATCACTTAGGCGTGACATTCTGGACGAGTGCCATCGCACTAAGTACACTATACATCCCGGTTCGAGTAAGATGTATGTCGATATGTGCCGGCTATATTATCGGGAGGGTTTGAAGAGAGATGTGGCAAGTTATGTGAGTGTTGCATGACTTGTCAACAGATCAAGGCCGAGCATCAGTGTCCATCTGGTCTTCTTCAGCCGCTAGAGATTCCATTGTGGAAATGGGATCAGATATCCATGGATTTTATTGACGGTCTGCCTCGATCGAGGTCAGGACATACTTTTATCTGGGTTATTGTTGATTGCTTGACCAAAGCGGCTCATTTCGTTCCTATTAAGTCCACTCGGACTGCTCCTCAGCTGGCCAAGCTATATGTGAAGGAAGTCGTTCGACTTCATGGCATTCCTAGCTCTATCGTCTGTGATAGAGACACTATCTTTACTAGTCACTTCTAGAAGTGCCTACAGTCAGCTTTAGGCATAATGCTGAATCTCTCGACTGCTAATCATCCTCAGACCGACGGTCAGACGGAGAGGGTGAATCGTGTTTTGGAGGATCTTTTGCGTTGTTGTATTCTGGATTTTGGAGGGAGTTGGGAGGATCACTTACCGCTTGTAGAGTTCTCCTACAACAACAGCTTTCAGTCTAGTATCGGCATGGCATCTTTCGAGGCTCTATACGGAAGGCCATGTCGCTCTCCTGCTTGTTGGTTAGAATCTAGACAGAAGCTTATTCTTGGTCCAGATTCAGTTCGGGAATCTTCTGAAAAGATTGTTCTTATCCGTCAGAGAATGAAAGAGGCACAGGACCGCCAGAAATCCTACGCGGACAACCGTAGGAAGCCTCTTGAGTTCTCCATTGGTGATTTTGTCTTCATTCGGATTTCTCCCATGAAGGGGGTTGTGCGTTTCAGCTCTACAGGGAAGTTGGCTCCTCGCTATGTTGGACCATTTCCTATTACGGAACGCATCGGCCCCGTTGCTTATCGTGTGGCTCTACCTGCTCATTTTTCCAGAATGCATGATGTGTTCCATGTTTCTCAGCTTCGCAAGTGTGTGCGCGATCCTGATTCTATTATCGAGCCTCATATCGTACCTGATTTGAAGATCTCACCCGATCTATCTATAGAGCAGCAACCTCTTCGTGTGCTTGATTCGGAGGTTAGACGCCTTCGAAACAAAGAGGTCCCGCTCGTGAATATTCAATGGTCGTCTAATCCTAAGGACTGCACTTGGGAGACCAGAGAGTTTATCGAGCGCACTTATCCTGGTTTTCTTTCATCTTCCGGCACGGGTGAGCATCTATAATTTATCTTCTGTATTCTTTTGTGGATTAGATGTTATAGACGACTTCTATAATTAAGGAATTGCGGGGACGCAATTTTCTTAAGGGAGGGAGTCTGTGACAACCCTGAGATTGCATTTACCGAAGATAAATTAAAAATTATGATTTTAAGTTGAAAAAGGGAGCTAAACAAATTTTTAGGAATTTAAATTTGCAATTTGATTTGCAAATTAAAATATTTTGGGGTTTGAAATGGGGAATTTTTAAATGTGATTATAGGTTTAATTGGCCAAATGAGACAATTATATGGTTTTAATTAAAACTAGGTTGCTACTTAGGATTTTGTTCACATGATAACCTTAGAAAAATAAACTAAGTCCTAAAGGGTTTTAAAACCTCCTAACATGGCCCATTAGCCTACCCACTTCTATATAATATCTTAAACCCATTCCATAAACCCTAACCCTCCTCTTCATAATTCCTAAACCTAGATCTAAACATAACTAATGGCCTCCCCTTGGTAGAGGATCCACCTCCTTCTCTACATAACTAAACTAGTTTAATCTTTGAAAAAGGTAATGCAATCTCCCCTATTCTCTAATCCTTCTTAATCCCTATTTTATCTCTATCAACTTGTTGTAATCTTTGTTTTGTTTTTTTTGATTTTGGGTCCTTGAAGTCTCTTGATCTTTTGCTTTGGGGTTGAGGATTTTGGCTTGCTTGATATTGTGCACATAAACTACTTGATCCTTTACTTCTTTGAGGTAATTTCTATTGATTAGTGATTATTGCTAGTTGTAATATTGGTGAAAATTTGATGCCAAAAACTGAAAAAAAAACACCCCAAAATCACCAAAAACTGCAAAATACGCTGGCTGGAATTGCACAGCCTGAAAACAGGCCAAAACAGGGCTCTGGGTGCACTAGAACAGGCCTGGGCTGCACCCAGGCACAGCAGGGATAGCCCAACTGGGCTAGCCAGAAGTAGGCCAGCCCACATGGGCTGGCACGCATGGCCTCCCCAGCCCCCGCGGGCTGGGGCTCGGCCCGCCCTCCACAGCCCGAGCGGGCTGGTGACTGGGCCGCGCACCCCAACCCGAGCGGGCTGGGGACTGGGCCCGCATCCTCAGCCCGAGCGGGCTGGGGATTGGGCCGCCCACCCCAGCCTGCTCGGGCTGGGGACTGGGCCCGCATCCCCACCCCGAGCGGGCAGGGGACTGTCCTCGCATCCCCAGCCCGCTCGGGCTGGGGACTGGGCCCGCATCCCCAGCCCGAGCGGGCTGGGGACTGGGCCGCCCACCCCAGCCCGAGCGGGCTGGGGCCTGGGCCGCCTCCCCAGCCCGAGCGGGCTGGGGGGGGGCTGCCACTCCCCAGCCCAAGCGGGCTGGGGGCCTGGGAAAAAGGGGGGGGGGGAAAATATGAGAAATGAAAACGTTGTTTTCTGTTTTCAGTTTTGGGACTGAAACTTTGTGACATCTCCACGGTCACATCATTGGTCGAAATACAACGTTTTTGGACTTGTTGGAAAGCTGGAGTTTTGAACTCTGTCTCTAGAAAGTTTGATTAGTATCCGAGTTCATTTGACTTTTCAAAATTGCTGTCGAAGGGGACCCGAAGCTCAGCCTGAAACAGTGTATTCACTGTTTCTTGGTCCGACTTTGAAGCGTCGCTGCGATTTCGTTTTAAGTCGGAATCGAGTAATTATTTTTGTGTTCTGAAGTAGGAATGTCAGACTACATTCCTACCAATTTTAATGCCATTCGGATTCAGTTTGCTGGTCCGAATAATTTTTCGAACTTGGGTTCGTGTAAGTTTTAGACTATTTTCCAACACAGAATATTTTCAGTGATTTTCTGGTTTTATCGATTTCTTTGAGATTTGTCTCTGGATTTCGTACACGGGTTTTTATGAACTATTTTAAAAGGATTTTTCACTCCAAAATGGCTTTCAAAATTATTATATAATATTATTTTAATTATTAAATTAATTACTCCATAATAGGAGAGTTTTCAAAAGCCCTTTTAAAGTGAATTCAAAATCAATTAAAATCTGTTTCGCACCATTATTTTCTATAATAAAAATCTCACACTCACTTTTTAGCCCGTCGAGCGAAGTGGAAAGGTGCTTAAACAGTTAGGAAATCTTCGGCCTATGGAACCGTGTGTATTTTCTTTCCGGTTAATCCCCGACCTATTCAGTTGATCGTTTTGACCTTTGGGTCTAGTTTACCGATGATACGAGGTGGACTTTTTATTGTTTGGAGTGTGAGCTTGCTATTGGTTAGTAAACCGTTTAGTGCGAATGTGAGGTATGGGACTCATTGTTAACACTTTACGGGTTCCTCTCCAAGAAGTTAGTGACACATTAGCCTCTGGACGGCCAGTACTGGACCTCTGGGTCACCACGCCTCTGGGCAACCGTCTCTGGACACCTGCTCTATGGAGCAGTTTATTTTTCGGCGTGCGCCTCTGGGCCTTTATCCTTCTGGGAAAGATCTCGCCGTCTCGCGCGTTCCGCATCTGTGCGAGTGATCGATCACAACTCTACAGTACTTGGCAACAACGACTCTGGTCGGTGCACGTGCAATATTTGTATTATCTGATGATTTTATATCCATTCGAGTATCGCCATTCAGTGTTGGTTCTATGGAACCATACGATGTAAGTGCGATTACCTTGTGGATTCACAGTGTCTCTGGACACTGCTTTTCAGTGTTTGATTTCATTGACTTTTCAGTATATCCCTATTGCTCTTTGGAGCGTCGATCTTTGCTTGGGCATTGATTACTGACTCTGGTCACTCTTGGGATTATTTCCTATGGGCAACTTTATATAGCTTTGGCTACGCCGATGATATGAGGCGATTTTATTTATTAAACACTTTGGTGTTTGTATTCTCTTTGGAGATTTTTACTGTTTATTGATGATTAGGGATCGTCATTATATTCACGTAGTCCATATTACTCTTCTCTTTGGAGAAGTACTGTTTTATTTATGTACTGCATTATTATATATATCTCAGTTATTACTGATTGTTTAGCTAGCCTGACCCGAGTGTTTTCGCTCGGGTCAGACCGAGTTGTTTCAGGTTAGGTCTCTGGACTTAGCTTTCTGTGCTTCCGCTTGGACATTATCTGCTATGCTGATAGATAGCTCTTTTATTTGTCCACTATTCAGCTACTCTGTTATTTCAGACTCTTATGTACATATTTTTGACTCACATGTGTGAGCGGTGGCTTTGTACCCACCTTTTGATACTTGGATATGTATTGACGATATATTGTACCTATGTTCTGTGACTGTTATGTGACTGTTCCGTGATGATGATGTTATCATTTAGTATTATGTTTGTTCTGAACCTATTTTCCTTAGCCATTGCAGTTACGTTATAAATATCTATTGGATATGTCGAACCACATAAGAAAAGAAAACCACCTATTCGACGTATTCAGTAGTTAGTTATAGCTTGATTACACATGGTCGCTTCCATTATACTCTATTCTCCGTTCTAGTAGACGGTATTACTCCGTAATACTCTTTACTAGAGTGGGTCTCGGAGTGGGGCATTACAATTAACTACTAAGTACTTATTAATTTACTTTAATTAGCTAATTTATAATTCTTAATTACAAATTAATTAAACAGTTAATTATTAATTAACCAATCTTTAATTACAATTTCAAATTAATCATCCTTAATTACCTCCCAAAACAATTAATTAAATAATATTCATTCATCTTAATAATCTTCCCTAATAATCTTGAAATCAATTTATTACTAAATTAAAAAGCTTTAATGTTAATTAAATTTAAAACTTATCTTACATTAACTACTTGATTAGAATATTAATTAAGATTTAAAAACATTCTTAAGTATTCACTTAAAATAAATTACTTACTAAAATTATCAAACAATAATTTAATCATCAATTCTTAAAATTGTTTAAATGATTAGCTTAAAACTTTACTTTTATTAGGCTGCAAGTTTGAAAACCCAAAACCCGAGAAATTACCCAGGTTCACTTGAGTAAACACTCGAGTTTCTTCTTACATTCCCCAGTCTTCTTTCTTTTTCACATACCTTTCTTTTTTTTGTTTTAGTTTAAGTCTAAACTTTAATAACAGGAAGCACGCTCATGCACTCAGGTCCAACTCGAAGCAAACCCCTCACTTTCTCGAGCATCAACTCGAGTTGCTCATAACCAAACTCTTGACACCATATCGATGTCGTACATGTGCACAACGCCTCGCCGCCACTCTGGCGAACTACGCTACCTCTGGCGAGTCGCGTACCACCCCTTCATTCGATTGCAAGGATCAATTCGACGCTATCAAACTCACAGCGAAGTTGAGCTTCTAGTTCGAAAACTCGAACTTGACCTCACCTATCAAATTGCCTCGCCCAAGAAAATTACGACCATCACAAAATCAAAGACTCCGACCCACCTCGTTGATTCCCCATGCTACCCTTCCCTTGAATCCCATACAGCTCGATCAACCAGAGGTGACGAAGTCACCTTGTTTCCGACCACATCAAAACTCGAGCATTAAACCCTAATCTTGCCTCATTCCATCATCTCTTGCAATAGAAAAATTATTTAACATTTTTCCCGAGATCATCAATTTCCAAGCTAGCTACGATTGAAATACCAACATCCAATATTTCTTTGATCGCTGGAAATTGGTTAAAACCCATTTTCGTTTCATCTATGAACCGCTCTTAGCACTCTCAACTAAAAATTACCATTTTCATTTTAAAAATCCTATTTTGAGGAGTGTATTCAAATTATTTAATTGAATTAACAATTCGTAACACTCGAATTTAACTTAAATTTAAATTTTGCTCTGTAAAACTAAATTTACAGCTGTAATATTTCACCCACATGCTTAATACAATTTTTCGACCATAATATAAGTTTAAACGAACTTATTTTGTTTTAAACTATACGCCTATAAATGGTTGGATGAAGATGTTTTGAATTTTGATTAACTATTAACTCTGTAACTAAAATCAGAGAAGAACAGGTAAAATATATTTGCACAGAACAACTCATATAGATATACAAAGTTACACTCAAAAATACACATGCAAACACAATATTCTTCATGGATCAGATGCACAGATTTATGTTTTAAATGATGTGTTTACTCACTTGTAAAAATTTGAACAGAGAACAATTCTGGGCGCTGCTAACTTGATTTTTCCTTTAAATCTTCCTGCTTGATTTGTTGAATTGTTGTTTAAGTTTGTGAATGGTGATGCTTACTCTCTCTTTTTTTCCTGGTTTGCTTAGTTTCTTTGAACGAACAAGGAATAGAAAGATGTACATATATAGAGAACAGGATTTACAGGGGTAGGTATTTGTTGTACAAGATTTTCTTCTTTCGTTTTGTATTTGATCAGAGATTTTTTTTCCTTCTTTGGTCAGATAAGATTTTTTCTAAAAATGAAATGATTTATAACATTACGAAATGACCTCTTTTGTGCTTGAGATGATAGTAGTTAATGCAAATGTCTCCTTACAAGTTTACATACTTATCCTTTTTTTGTATGTACAAAGATATTTTGTTTTTTTTTTGCCTTAAATATACACATGAATTTCCGTAGTATATTACTAGAATTACCTTATGTGCTTAATATAAAAATTGTTATAGTTATTTTTATAGTTTTAACTTATGTCGCACACACACAATAACCATTTAAATACTTATTTCTAACATAAATCCCTATTTTTTTATTTCTATTTTAAGCTTAACTATCAAACACTTTATTTATATTTATATATTTTTATACTTATAATTAATATTGATAAGATTGATTTTAATTTAAGCATTTTTATCTAGATTACATTCATATATATACATAAATCAAATGTTAATAAGGTAGAGCTTTCAAATTTATTTCAATGTGAATAAGATAGATTTTATTTTACATATTTTTTTGAAAGATTTAAATTTTCAAATCAAAATTTCCATCACAATTCATACATATATATAAATAAATAGTAAATGTCCAAAAGTCTTATTCATTTTTAAAATGATAAGTTTGTATTTTATTTAATTAGATTAGATGCTTATTAAAATAATATTGCCAAAATTTGGGGCGTCACATTCCTCCCCCATTTGAATCTTTTTGTCTTCGAAAAGGAGCGAAGCCAGAATTATTAAATGCTTAAAATCAGATAAATTTTCTTTGATCATTTTTAAACTACTATAAAATTCTATATAATATTACTAAAATAATTTTTATAAAAATACTTTTATAACTCTATGTTTCGACAAGTCCATCCTTGTTCTCATAGAAATTCGGTCATACGTTGATCATGCGTACGACTGAAAATCTATAAGTGCTTGGCAGACCCGTTTTCAACATCCAGAGAAAATACTTTGAAAAATAATTTTATTGAAAATATAAAAAACGGCTTTTGAAAAAAGAGGAAATATCTTTGGTGAGAATGCTCTGGAAATCATCACCCCATCCATGGTGGCAGTTACATCTTGGGTTACATTGCCATCGTAGCAAAAGTCCATGTAACTGTAGGCACTCCGTGCCCCTCAATTGCGCCATGGAATCCACAACAGACCATTTACATTCTAGGGTTACGTTGCCATCACAGCAAAAGTCCATGTAACTGTAGGCATCAGCGCCCTCGATTTTCGCTGCCAAAATGAAACTTATCTACTCCCACATAGGTCGAAGTCTATCAATATAAAATCAAACGTAGAGTGTTGGCTCTCAGCGGCACACATGACTTTCGCTATGGTCTGCAGTAGATCGTAGTGACATCGAGTTACACTGTCGTCACAGCATAACCCAAATGCCTTTGTAGGCATCATCGCCCTCGACTTCTGCTACACACTACACAAAATCCTCAGGAACTAGTTTTGTCCGGACTCTTCATGGGATCAACTTTAGAACCTTCCCCTTTAAGGCTCAAGGCAGTACCAACCTATGGCACTCCTGAGAAGTTCATTTCAAGAGAGCGCCTTTTCCTTCAGATCCATTTTCAAAACACTTTATACTATAAACATGTAGTATCTTCCAAATCATACACCTAGCACGAATCTCATATAAAACTCCTTTTCTCAAAATCAATTATCTCGATAATTCTCAAACTAGGCTTTTCAAATTCCAATATTGATTTTACCCAAAAATCGAAAGCCTTTCCAAAACCAAAGGTTCCCAAAACCCTTTTCCAAAAACCTCATAAGATCCTTTATATATATATATAGATATATATAAAAAAAATTAAACTTTGGATCATTTCAAATTTGTATAAAACCTTTTATACTTCAAACACTTTCAAAATCCTTTTTTTCCGGCAATAGATTCAACAAGGGGAGATTTATCTTATATAACAAAGATATATAACTTTGTTTATTCAAATCGAATATTCAAATTTGATTACTCTTTAGAGTCACTTACAAAATTACTTACTTCCATAAAGTAAATTTTTACCATAGAAATATCCAATTTCCGCTTTACTTCATCATATATTTCACAAAACATACCTTTCATAAAAAAACATTTCGCATTTCTTATCCACAAATTTCCAATATCAATTTAAGTCAAATCCGTACGATGTACACCTATCATCCGTACGCTATACCAATCTGATCGCTCACTCGATCACACAAATTCACTTCCAAACTAGTATCGTCCACCCGACTTCCTAGTGCGGACTCTGATCTGGTTTCTTGATCAGAAACCGTCCTTCTCCTTGCATAGTCATAACTATGATAGAGAATATGCAGAACCAATCAACAATCCATATCCAGGTTCACCATCGAAAATCAAGTGAAAAATCCCAACTCGGATCGATATAACTATCTCGAAATTCTATGCTCGAATCTGGATCAAATCACTATGCGAATAGAATAGTATACGTACATCCTACGTATTTATCGTCATTAATTATCAGTTAAATCAATTCCCTTCTATTCACCCTCACTTTGATTTTATTCACTCATTCACATTTGCCTTAATTCCCATTTGGATTATCACTTCAATTCTTATCTCAGTTGGGTATTTAATCAATAACAGTTTGAACTCTGACCAGTTTATATTTAGAAAATAGCTTGAAAATTTTAAAAATAGATAAATAATTGAAAAATAATTATTAGTTTATGAAATATCTGTAAAATAGTTAAGTAATTGTAAAATAGTTGAAAACTAGTAAAATAATTGCAAAATAGTTGTGAAATAGTAACTATTTATAAAGTAGTTGGAAAAATAATAATTAGATTACAAAATAGTTGTAAAATAGTTAAATAGTTCCGAAAGTAGTTGTTAAATAAATATAAGATAGTTTCGGAATTTAAAAAGAAAATTTGTATAGTAAATAGTTAGGAAAATAGATTTAAAACAGTTTATCTCAAAATGATTTATTTAAAATTAGTCTAGAGCCAAACTTTTTAATTCCCTATCAACTCAATTTAAATTTCCGCTTCCATTTAAATTGACTCAATTCAAATTTGAATAACTTCAATTTCCCTTGAACTTGATTTATCCTCAATTCAAGTTGAATTAACCTCAATTTCTTTCCAAATTCAAATCAAATTCCATTTGATTTAAACATATTCACTTTAACTACAAATTCCAAATTATTCAAATTGATTTAGACTAATTTCAAATTGAATCCACTTCAATTTCAAATCATTTCAATTTCTATGAATTAGTCCCAATTCCCATTTGAATTCGAACTCGGTAAATCTTCGATTTTATTTCGAATTAATCCAATTCAAATTTTCTATTTGAATTTTATGCTTATCCATCTTCAATTTTAGGTAATTCAAACTAAATTCAATTTGAAATAATGAAATCTAAATTTCAACTTTAGCCTATCTCAAATTATAGAAATTTGAGCTAAATTTCCAAATGTTGATTTAACCCCTTAAATTAGATTAACCTTTATTTTTAAATCAATAATCCAAATTTTTAAACAATTTAATTATGAGTCCAGTTCTCCATAGATAAAGAAAATTTTATATTAGAATGTACTACCACAAAATATCCCATACATTAATTGACTACATAATAGTAGTTCATACATTACATACATTTATCCAAAATAAGAGTCTTACAAAAGTCATAAATCTAGATGCCTTTCTATTACCTAGAGGTTTGGAAAGAACAGAGCCCTAATAATCTTACAAGAACCCTTTCTATGGAATTCCTTTCAAAGGGCAAAGCCTGAACATACACTTCTCAACAGGGTGTCCCCACTTATAACATTTGCCATAAAATGTTTCTACCCTGCCATTAATCTGGATAACCTTCATGCCTCCAACAGTACGTTCCATAGCTTTACTCTTCTTCTGCCTCTCGGAACAATTCCTAGCAATGTGTCCCGTCTTCTTATAATAATAGCAAATAGTCAACTCATTGACCGGTTCAACTGGTTTACGCTTCGCCTTCCTCACTTCAGGGCAATGATTTAGGAAATGTCCTTTCTTATGACACTTAAAACACAAGATCTCAGAGCGAAACCGATGAAATGTACCCTTCAATTCCTCCCTTGTTTTACTGCACTTGGCTGCATAATGACCCTTATTGAAACATCTTTAGTAGGTGGCATTATCATAAGGCCCTGGTTCAGCCCTTTCCTTAACCTGTTTCTCATACTCTTGAATTTTTTCTTGTCGATCCTTACGTGCAGCTGCTCCTTGCTCTCTGCGTCTAACCTTCCATTCTTCACTCTTAGTCATCTCTCTCCAAAACTGAATTCTAGAGGGACTTCCTAACCTATAAATTAGACTTACTTAGAAGAATTCAACTTTTACTCTTATATATATATATATATATATATATATTAATTTGCTCACCAAGTTATACCTTATGTTTTAACACCTTTGGTTTTTAATTCCAAACAAAGTTTCCAAATAACTTCTTATTTCAAGATAAGATTACTTTCAAAAATATCCTGAATAATATTATTTATCATTCTCTTTAACAGTTTGAAAAAAAATTCAAATGTTTTTAAATCTTAGGATTCTAACTTCAAAATTTAAAACCCCACTTCTATTTACAAGTCATACTTATCTATAAGTTTACTTCCTTAACACATTTCATTTTGCTTTATCATTATTAGGAAACAAACATCCCAGTATTTGATACAATAACCATTTTATTTTATTTTAATTTAAAACCAAATTTAATTCTAATTCTCTTTATATTAATGGTACATTCTATTCAATTCCTACTTGGATATATATATTTACCACTTAAATTCTTATTTAATTTGAATAATTTAACGTCCTATTAACTTAATATTTATTAGAAAGAAATATTGCCTTATATATCAAAATATACTTATATAAAATCATTTAAAATCTTTATATAAGAAAACAACAAGTACGCTCTCATATATATATATATATATATATATATATATACACACGCACACTTAACTCATTCTAGGGTACTATTGACCCTATCCTTAATGAGTATCCCCCACCAGAGCCAAGGTTTCACTTAAACCTTGCTCTGATACCAACTGTAACGACCCAGAATTTTCGATCTCCAAAATTCCAGGTAGTTAGGAAAAAGAAGAAAGAGATAGAAGAATAAGAAGAACAGAAACACCAACATCTCACATTCGCAGCGGATAAATATAATAACAAATAATAACAGTTATACAAAGGAAAACTGTACTTGTCAAATTTCACTTTAATACATCAGAGTTACAACACATATACAGACACTGGATATACACAATCATCATGTCTTAGATATACAACAATATAATACAGAGGGAACTCTCCATACGTTCCTGTCATCCAGCCCGTCTCCTGAGCTCCAGAACGTCCTTACCTGAAAACCTGCAATACTCGGTCTGACCCGAGCATTACATCAAGTAACACTCGGGTCAGGCTGGAAACCAGCATGAGTAAACTCATCTAAAATGAAATTCCAATGCTTAGAACTTATTTAAAACCCGGGTAACTCGTATCAATTTACAAATTCACAATTTGTTATAGACGTCACTTATTTCACACATCAATTTCCTAAGTACCAAAACTTAGATTAAATAGCCCAATTCACTTGAATCATTTCATTCCCGCCTATTGATTTCACATATCAATCTATAAAAATTCAAAGCGGTTTCGGGTATTTCTAATAGCCGACCCCGGTCTCTTCAAGTCTCATGTCATCCTAACCCAAGTTATCCAAATGAAATACACTTCAACCTTTAAATACAGGATGTCACTTTACGCAACAATTCATCACGGATATATAACCACAATATCCTGTCCGCCCAAACATATGATACCACAAAACATTTCATATCAGAGATATCAACTCATTCAAGGCATCCAATACCATTCAATCATCCATAAGCAAAGCTTGATCACTTCCAAAATTAATTTAATTAATTCTAATCTAACCTCAATCACTTAGATTCCTTTACTTAACATTAATTAATTTTCAAATCAATTCATTAATCATCCCTTAATTGTCCATCTCAATTAATCACCCTGGATTAATTATCCTTCAATTACATTCAAGTAATTATCTTTAATTAATTACACAATTAATTATTCTTAACCAAAACAGTAATTAATCTTTAATTACTTCACAAATTAATTAAACATAATTAATTACATTAATTCTTAATTACTTACATTAATTAATTACTCATAAATCACTTATTATTGATTAATTAATCTTAATTAATCAAACTTTAATTACATCATTAATTATATAAATTAATGATTACTTAATTAATTACTCATTAATTAATAATCAATTAATCATTAACCCTTAATTAATTAACTACTAAGTATTTATTAATTTACTTTAATTAGCTAATTTACAATTCTTAATTACAAATTAATTAAACACTTAATTATTAATTGACCAATCTTAATTACAATTTTAAATTAATCATCCTTAATTACCTCCCAAAACAATTAATCAAATAATAATCATTCATCTTAATAATCTTCCCTAATAATCTTGAAATCAAATTATTACTAACTTAAAAAGCTATAATGTTAATTAAATTTAAAACTTATCTTACATTAACTACTTAATTAGAATGTTAATTAAGATTTAAAAACATTCTTAAGTATTCACTTAAATTAAATTCCTTACTTAAATTATCAAACAATAATTTAGTCATCAATTCTTAAAATTGTTTAAATGATTAGCTTAAAACTTTACTTTTATTAGGCTGTAATTTTAAAAACCCAAATCCCGAGAAAATCCCCAGGTTCACCGGAGTAAACACTCGAGTTTCTTCTTACTTTCCCCAAGTCTTCTTTCTTCTTCACATACCTTTCTTTTTTTATTTTAGTTTAAGTTTAAGTCTAAACTTTAATAACAGGAAGCACGCTCATGCACTCAGGTCCAACTCGAAGCAAACCCTCACTTTCTCGAGCATCAACTCGAGTTGCTCACAACCAAATTCCTGACACCATATCGATGCCGTACACGTGCACAACACCTCGCCGCCACTCTGGCGAACTACGCTACCTCCGGCGAGTCGCGTATCACCCCTTCATTCGATTGCAAGGATCAATTCGACGCTATCAAACTCACATGGAAATCGAGCTTCTAGTTCGGAAACTCGACCTCACCTATCAAATCGCTTCGCCCAAGCAAATTCCGACCGTCAAAAATTCAAAGAGTCCGGCCTTACCTCGTTGATTCCCCATACTACCCTTCCCTTGAATCCCATACAGCTCGATCAACCAGAGGTGACGAAATCACCTTGTTTCCGACCACGTCAAAACTCGAGCGTTAAACCCTAATCTTGCCTCGTTCCATCATCTCTTGCAATAGAAAAATTATTTAACATTTCCCCCAAGATCATCGATTTCCATGCTAGCTTCGATCGAAATTCCAACATCCAACATTTCTTTGATCGCTGGAAATTGGTTAAAACCCATTTTCAGTTCATCTATGAACTGCTCTTAGCACTCTCAACTAAAAATTACCATTTTCATTTTAGAAATCCTATTTTGAAGAGTGAATTCAAGTTATATAATTGAATAAACAATTCGTAACATTCAAATTTAACATAAATCAAATTTTTCTCTACAAAACTAAATTTACACCTGCACCTACGTGCTTACTACAATTTTTAGACCATAATTTAAGTTTAAACAAACTTATTTTGTTTTAAACTGTACGCCTATAAATGATTGGATGAAGATGTTTTGAATCTTGATTAACTATTAACTCTGTAACTAAAATCAGAGAAGAACAGATAAAATATATTTGCACAGAACAACACATATAGATATACAGATTTACACTCAAAAATACACATGCAAACACAATATTATTCATGGATAAGATGCATGGATTTATGTTTTAAAATGATGTGTTTACTCACTTGTAAAAATTTGAATAGTGAACAATCCTGGGTGCTGCTAACTTGATTTTTCCTTTAAATCTTCCTGCTTGATTTGTTGAATTGTTGTTTAAGTTTGTTAATGGTGATGCTTACTCTTTTTTTCCTGGTTTGCTTAGTTTCTTTGAACGAACAGGGACTAGAAAGATGTACATATATAGAGAACAGGATTTACAGGGTTAGGTATTTGCTGTACAAGATTTTCTTCTTTTACTTTGTATTTGATCAGAGATTTTTTTTCCTTCTTTGGTCAGATAATATATTTTTTCAGAAAATGAAATGATTTATAACATTACAAAATAACCTCTTTTTGTGCTTGAGATGATAGTAATTAATGCAAATGTCTCCTTACAAGTTTACATACTTATCCTATTTTTTTTTATATGTACAAAGATATTTTGTTTTGTTGCCTTGCATATACACATGAATTTCCATAGTATATTACTAGAATTACCTTATCTGCTTAATATAAAAATTGTTATAGTCATTTTTATAGTTTTAACTTATGTTGCATACACACAATAACCATTTAAATACTTATTTCTAACATAAATCCCTATTTTTTTTATTTCTATTTTAAGCTTAACTATCATACACTTTATTTATATTCATATATTTTTATACTGATATTTAATATTGATAAGATTGATTTTAATTTAAGCATTTTTATCTAGATTACATTCGTATATATACATAGATCAAATGTTAATAAAGTAGAGCTTTTAAATTTATTTCGATGTGAATAAGATAGATTTTATTTTACATATTTTTTGAAAGATTTAAATTTTCAAATCAAAATTTCCTACAAAATACATACATACGTGTGTGTGTGTATATATATATATAAATGGTAAATGTCCAAAAGTCTTATTCATTTTAAAAATGATAAGTTTGTATTTTATTTAATTAGATTAGATGCTTATTAAAATAATATTGCCAAAATCCCGGGTCGTCACACAAGTCAACTTCATCAAGTAATATTTCAACATGACCAACCAAGTTACAACAAAATTCATACATACAAGTTTGGTATTATTTACAAGATGCAAGTGAACAATGAAGCGGTTCGAACAATCAAGGAGCAAAAAAGGTTGCGGTGAAATCTTTTAGAAGCAAACAAGTCAAGTTTATCACAAATGTAAATGTCAAAATCAAAGCCTGTAAAGAATGGAACTTGCAGATGATAACACGAGTTAACAAATAAGATTTTATCTAAAAATTCAAATGTCGAAGTTACATAGGAAAAGAACGAGAGAAAAATTCAAATGCCAAAAAGAACGGAATCGACTTAAAAATTATTCAAGAAAATTCAGGAACGAACAAGTCAGAGATCACAGCACTCATTTGATCAAAAACCAATGCAGAGAACAAAATCATGAATTATTCAAACCAAAAGTATGCGAAAGTAAATATAGGATTTTCAACCTATAAATTAAACCTAGCATCATCATTTGTGAGGTGATTCGAGTTCAAGTAAATACCAAAGCAAGCATTGGAATAAATCCTTAAACTCGAATCGAAGTTGAGAAAAATGAAAATGGAAGAAAGTAACTCACGTACCAATTAGTATCATTCGAGCTCGACATACAATTGAAGCAGCCGTAGGCGAACAAATCAATGATTCGATTGACTAAGCCAGTCAAAGCAAAATAATGCTTCAATCGATCGATAATCAAGCGGCGCATCAATTGTACAAAACCCTAAAATTCAGAAAGAGGAACGATCGACCGAAGTCATCACAAACAAAAGAAAAGAGGTTTTACTTTAATTAATTAAGTGGGCTGGTTGTTTATTTTATATTGGGCTTAAGTTTTTAAATTAGGGTTTCGTGTCTAGCTTTATTTTTTTAATTTCTTTTTAAAATATTGTGAATTCTAGTCTTGTGACTAGGTACAAATTACGGGCGTAGTTTGAGAATTTACAACTCAGTGGTTAAGTTGTGGTAAACTTTTGAGCATAGAGTTTGGTTAGTCAAGTGGCGGGTGTCGCAAGTTTACGTGTGTAAGCATTTAACTATTTAATTTCTAATAGAAACCTTGAGGGCAGCATGTAGGCAGGGTTTTGCCGAAGCTGGATTAATCTGTATGCGATCTCTACTGCATTGTTTACTGTTATTATTCTTATTTCTGCTTAATTTTTAGTATTATTAGTATCACCCTATTCACCCCCCTCTAGAGTAAAAACAATCCTACAAGTGGTATCAGAGATAAGAACAAAAACTAATTTTTGTTTTAAAAATTTGATTTTTTTTAAAATGGCTTCTTTTAGTCATGCTTTTGCTGAGGGTCGGCCCATGGTTAGATGACCCGCGTTTAATGGTGAATATGCTTATTGGAAAAATAGAATGATTTTTCTTGAAAACCATAGATGCATGGAATATTGTTGAAACGGGATATCGGACACCAACAATAATGGTAGATAATCAAGAAGTTGAAAAACCTATAGATCAATGGACAGATCTGGAAAATAAATTGCAAAATGCTAATGCTAAAGCTATGAATTCTATTATTTTTTCATTAGATCAAATTGAATTTAATCGTGTCTCACATTGTCTAACTGCGTAGGAAATTTGACACACGCTTGAAGTGACTCATGAAGGAACCTCCAAGGTCAAAGAATCATGCCTTGCCATGCTTAGTAGCAAGTACGAGAACTTCACAATGGAAAAGGATGAAACTGTCAAAGAAATGTATGGACGACTTTCTAATCTCGTATACAAAGCAAAGTCCCTAAGAAGACCATACACGGAGTTAGAAATAGTTCGAAAAAAAATTCTTCCATGAAATTTCAAAGCAAAATGACTGCCATTCAGGAACAAAGGATCTTAAACAGGTAAAAGTCGAAGAACTATCACTAGTATCAACCAAATGAATAGGGAAAAGGCATGAAACACATCAACTTGGAGATAGGATGGAGGTACAAAAGAAGATGAGCCATTTCCAACTAAGGAAATGACTCGATACCGAGTTACTTTTGCAAAACGTATGGCCTTAGTTTCTTCTATGCAACTTTGGGCTGACTACTAGACACTGCTCCTAACAGGCTTTCAACCTAACACCTTCTTTACCTCTATAAATACAAACCTAGGGGCAACTTAAACAGGATCTGGTTTCTACCATCACTACGTGGAAGTTCTGCGATTGCTTCATCTTCTGTCTCCACATAATGTCACCGAGATAGCTAATCTTGGCAATTCTATCTTGTATCTCCTACTTTATTTATATTATTTTTCTTTTATTTCAACTATAATTTGCTGGATCTCGGTACCACAGATTCCCTACAATCTATTCTTGACTGTTGATCCATTTTTGGCATTAATAAGTTACCATTTGGTTTAGGACTTTCGGTAATACTTATTCAGTTATTCATTAGGAATGTTGCATATAAATATGCTATGGATTAAGTGTATTTTATGAGCATTAAATAAACGTTCGAATAACATACGGTGATATCGGATGTCGTATTGTTATTGTTTGGTTATTCATTGCAAGTTAATGTCACTCATATAGAGATTTGTTATGTATGATGGGGACCGCTGCGGCAAGCAACATTATATACTTATGTAGAGCCATATGTCAGCAAATGTATAAACTGTGTGTCAGTATAAGATCAGAGCTATGTGTTAGCCATTGAATATAGATAATATGTGTCTATATTTCTTTGTCTAACTGCCTTTAAGATTCAGAAGTGAACCCGATTAAGCCAGTATCCACCCTTTTGGCCCGATTGCAGGGTCGTGCCTCAAATTCATGACACTTTATATTTATAGTTGTGTGTTATTGTTGTGTCTATTTGCTCCCATGTTAACTAGGCCGATAGTCTATCCCTATAGTGACATGTGCCAGGTCATGACTGAGTTGAGTCCTCACATAGACGAGCACATATGTGGATATTGTCATTATACAGAAGGGAGGTAATCAAAGATTGTAGTAGTCATATCAAACAGACACACATGTGGCTTATGGGGCAAGTAGACGTACAATCAGTCCCTCATCTGGTTTTCGCTGTGCGTGATTGATAGACATATACTATTTATATTCGTATGAGATTATGAGTATGACTATGCTAGAGATCATATGTCTAGAGTGTCCTCGATTCCGTATTATCCATAATTATCTTTTGATATTATATTTTTAGTTATATTTGAGAGAGAGCCATAGTTTTATGGATATATAAATCGATTTTATGTATAGGTGTATTCAATGTTTTACCCAAACATTTCTCTTGACATTGAATGATGATTAGTGGATTGGTATGGTTATATATGTATGTATGTATGTATGTATATACAAACACTAACATGGCATATTTTATTACATTACCTTGGATACTATTATTATCATTGTATCACTTTAAAATTGGATTCAGACATAGTCTGAACCGTGTGTTATATAATACTCGGGCCAGTCTGAGACACTACAGGATTTGGTACATCATAGACAGGTAGATTCAATGGGTTTTTAGGAGGCTACTAGTCATATATATAGGATAATACATTCCCTATGCATTTTTGTAGCCTTACAAATATGTTCATATTATGATGTATTGGATGATATGTGTGTATCGTGGACTAGAGATTGTAATTTTGTAGCCCTACTAGACTTTGTATTATGTGATACAATATATGTTATATGCTATATTTTGACTATATATATATATATATATATATATATATATTCTATGATTATGTACTACTCCTTCCTGGAAACAAACGTGTTTATTTCTTTGCTGAGGCCATGTACATTTATGTAAGTATCTTATGATTTAAGATATATATGTATGTATGTATGTATGTATGTATGTATGTATGTATGTATGTATGTATGTATGTATGTATGTATGTATGTATGTATATTTGTGTTAGTCCAAATAAATATTCACGTGTGTACAACATATAGCCTCATTTTTCGTATTATCTTATAGTATTAATAGTAGTACACTTGGATAGTAAGGGTATAGAGATAGGGTGTTTCACCCCTCCTTGGCCATTAGTTTGAGTGCTATCATCTCCTCTACTAGGATTTATGTAGCAACCCGTTGTTAAGCATTAATTAATTAATTAGTGATTAATGCTAAATTACTTAATCAAAATTGATTATTAAAGATTTATTAAGAATGATTTGGATTTATCAGTATACTATTGAATTTAAAATGATTTGTGATATGAAAAAAAAAATTATATTTTATAAAATTTACTATTATTAGTAAATGTGATTAGTAATCTATTTTAAAAGAAAAGAAGTATTATTTAATTTAAAATAATGGTTTTGGGAAAATTATTTAATTAATAAGTTTTAAAATAAAATGATTAAAATATAAAAATAATATTGTATACGAATAAGAAATGAAGATTTGTGTTAATAATAATTTAGGTAAATCTTTGAATTGATTTTGGCTAATAAAAGAATTTTTATGAATTGGGTTAAGTTAGTAGTTTTGATTTTATTAAATAAAATAAAGGAATTTATGAGATATATATTTTGTGGAAATTTAATATCATTGACTAAACATTTACAGGATATAAATACGAATTTTTTTTTAATTATTATAGAGTTTTTGATTGAATAGGAATAATTTCATAAAGGAGAAAGAAAATGGAAATGAAAAGGGCTATGGTGTGTATAAGGCCCAAGTCTTTATTCAATAAACCCAAATTGAGTTTAATGAGAAATCTAGACTTCTTAATGTTTAGAATGCTCTCATCCTACACATTGTCAATTCACGTTCATGCTTTACCCTTTGCAGTTTTCAGGAAAGAAAATGAGAAACATAAACCCTCTTATTCTTTTATTCAGAGTAAAATCAAATAAATTCCATATAAAATGTATGTTGCTCGCAATACCAAGCTACATCTATATATGTGATGAAGCAGGAGTTTTAATCAAGATTTATGGTTTGATAGTTAAGCTAATGTTTGGATGGTAATATTTTGAGCTTCATTTGCCAAGGTGAGTGTTATTTACACTCACAACTTTGTCTTTGAATTTTATTTCATTTTAGCACATGTTTTTTTAATGAATTTCATGTATAATCACCTCTTAGAATGTATATATTGGTTTGTTTTGACCACAATTGAACATCGTTGTATTGAATTTGATTTTAGGTTGATTTCAATTGGTTAACTTTCAGGAATTCAGTTGACTGAGCAAGAGATTTAGTCGATAGGATTAGTGAAAATTGGGTTATCTTTCCCAACTTCAGGAATTCAGTCGATTGAGCAATTCATTCAGTCAACTGAACAAAAGAAAAATGCAAATTCAATAGATAAACCCAAATTTAGTCGACTGTGAAGTATTTCAGTCGATCGGTCACTCGCAATTTCCAAAACATGAGTGCATGGTGGTAAGGCTTGTGCATTCCAACTAATCCACTAGGGTTCGAGTCCTGCTTCACCTTTTTTTGTTAGTGTATATTCTAAATTGTAAATAAATTATATTTTTAATGGAAATAAATGTGAATAATTATATTAAGTAAAAATATAATTTTTATGTGGAAAAGTTTTATTTAAGACTTAGTACTTAAATTTATTAAAAGTACACTTAGTAATTATTTCAAAGAAGTATTTAATTATAGAAAATTAGGAAATGACTTTTATAAATAGAGATTAATCTATAAAGTGATTCTGAATGTTTTTTATGTTTACAAATAAGGACTTGTATTATTATTTTATTATATAATCTAAAGATATTATACAATGATTTAGCAAATAGAGTATTTATTCTAATATTAGTTTAAATATTATTTAACCGTATTTTTTTGATCTTATTTTATTACATTATTATCATCATTTCTTATTCTTTTCTCATTAACTTATCTATTATGAACGATTCACCATTCATATTGATTTGAGTTATATTTTATGAAGACACGGTGAATGACATCTTTATATTTGATTTATGAGATTTCATTTCTGTTTGACAATAAATTTGAATAAACTGGTTAGTGATACCACATGGTATGAGACTTTCAGTAACACTTTTTTGATTATTCATCGGACTTGTCATAAAGAGATATCTAGTGTGGATTGAGTGTATTTTATGAGCTTTGAATAATTATTGGAATAACATGCGGTGTTATGGGACATCGTTGTGTTTTTGTTTGATTATTCATTGTAAGTATATGTAACTCAAACGGGGATTACACTCATGTATATATGTGATACTCGATGAGGAGTATCGTATTGTTGGATGTTGCCTTGTAAGAGCCGCATCTCGACATACTATTAGAGATATGCATAGCCATAGGGTATAAGTACTATATGACCATCCACATTGTGTCCAGCTTCCTTATTTTTTGGGAGTGAACTAGATTAGCTAGTATTCAACCTGGCGGCCTGATCGTGGGGTCGTGCTTCGTATCCACCCTTCGATGTGCATCATAGTATTGAGAGTAGTAGATGAGTTGTTGCCCATACCCCCTTGTATCGCATAGGCCAACAGTCTGTTATTATTATGGGCAAAATAGGGTCACGATTGAGGCTACATGTAGATGAACCATTAGTGATGGGGTCACGATGTTCATCGAGGTAACTGAAAGCTATAGGAATATATGGTACTTCATGGGAGGTGAGTAGTTCTGGATTCCTAAAGCATGATTTTTTTTCAGTCTCCTTTTTTGATTTGGGGTTTATGTGCATGATGTGGATTGGCATATATGTCTCATTCTAATAATGAGTTGACTAGACTAGAGACTGGTTGAGTCTAAAGTGTAGTCAATCCCTATACATCATACTCTTTGATGGTTTGGTGTTTTTAATATAGCCTTACTTTGTTGTTAGTGCTTTGGTTTGTGAATGATTTATATTTATAGTTTGTGTGACGCTGGATATGGTTTGGATGATTTGATAGGCCATCTCACATTATATATATATATATATATATATATATATTGATTTGGATAATGATTTTTGAATATGGATGAGCCACCCTTTTTGCATTAAATTCAATATTTTGATTGGTATTCTTTGTATAGGTGAGGACATTTAATTATCCTTTTTATTGATTTAAATATTTCAATAATTATAGACATAGTTTGACCCATGTGTAATTTACATTACTCGGGTCAGCCTGAGACATTTCGGGCTTAGGGGACGAGATAACCGTTTCATTGGATGTCGGGCATAGATGGAGGCTAGGTTTTGTTATTATATTTTGTCATTGTATAATATTGAGTTGTATATAATTCATGTATTAGATGTTTTGATGTTGGTGTATATATGATGTCTAATCGGAATGATGTATACATTCTTATATATTATCACTGCCTTTGACTTTGTGTTCTCCTTATCATTATTTATACATTATGCCATGTCTGTCCTAGAGGCTATGTGTTTATTGTTTTGTACCGAGACCATGTACATCTATGGTTAGTTTTATATGATTTGAAATATGTACCGGTGCTTTTCCAAAGGAATATTCACGTATGTACACCATATCGCCTCATTCTTTATATTATTCAGTAGTATCGTCATATAACACTCTTGGGTAGTATGGGTATAGAGCTAAGGGTTCTAGAATTCACTCTCGCACTTCTTATAGTCAAACGTATATTATGTAGGTCCATTATTGCATTCTGCATAAGCAAGAGTTTGTAAGAACCGGAAGTAGTTAGAGTTAGATCAATCGTAGAGGGTTAAATTTATTCTCCTATATATGTATATCAATATACAAGTACGTTATATATATAGAATATACCGTCCCAGGTGTTCATTTTCTACTATCAAGCTTCTATTATCTCTGTATTATTTAAATTTTCCCCTAACCTAAAATCTGATACCATGTTTTAACATCGCCCACCCCGAGACTCTAAAGTAGACGCCGATGATGTCGTAGTCATCACCTTTATAATTTTCCAACGACAATGTGAGTTCTATATTATTTTGCACAACATAAGTAAATAGAGTAGCTAAATAGCTTTTTCATTAATCAATTTGAATTACATAATTCATCACATCATTTTAACCCAAATTTGCCGATATATGGGTAAATATAAATAAAACATAGATATAGTAGTGTTGTGTCTGACATACCAAGATGCCAATACAAAACATAACACAGCAGAATTTCAAAATAACTTTTATCAAAAAGAGTCCTCTTACTTTATCTTTGAAATCTTCGTACTCCCAAAGATACATGTCTAATATATAAACTCAGCCTACTCAAATGAGTACTCGTAATAAAAATAAGGGTCAGACATAAAGCTTGGTATGTGTAAGACCTTACCCTAGTCATCCATAGCGGGACCATGCCGGTAACACAAAATGGGTTTTCCCCTCAGTTTATCATCATCAAGATACATAATATATGTATGCAACATTACATAAAAAGCAACCGCGTGCATATATTAAACAAAGAAATGTACCCTACACTTATCATCTAGTTATGAACCATGTTATATATCAATTCTAATCAAGTATACCTTATATTAATCAATCTATTGTGAACCATGTCTTATATCAAATCAATTCAAGTTTGCCCTATGCTTATAATCAGATATGAACAATGTATTACAATCGTTCATCATCCATTCAACATCACCTAATCTTTTGTTTTAGGCTTTCATCATTGAGATATCATTAACTTATATAGTGATTACCTCCCTAAGCCCATCTCTCAATAATTTATCTTTTCTTGAACAACGTCACCTAATCAAATGATCATTCATTCCACCAATGGGAGCCACCCAGACTAGAGTCACCATGACTGCTTAGTCCCTGAACTCTTAGTATAGCAAGCATCTTTACTAAGCGTCAGTAGCCCTACTTAGTCCCTGAACTGCTACCGTTCACATTGCCAATTTATTATTTTTGTTATAGCACCACCCTGATATTTTGGCACATGCCATGCACCCTGCCTTAACTCCCTTTTAGAGTTTATAAATCTTTTAGGATTGAACCCTATTGCAGCATCTTGCCATATACCATTGAACTTAGACTATAGTCAAGGCACTATGCCATCCAACAACTCGATGTGCCAGGATATCTTTACTGTCATAGTTCAACACATTTAATTCATTTATTAGTTGTGTACCACACACATTAGATAAAACATCTTTGTCTTTTAATTTGAATGATACCCTATTTTTTATTAGCTTATCTAAGCTTTCTTTCTTTTAAAGTAAGTTAACACAATTTTATTATCAAATCTTTCCTTTATTTCATCCCTATGAAATATTTAAATTACACTTGGAAACTGTCTTCCAAAGTGCCCTAAGAATTTTCTCGTTTTACATAGAAAATATAGCATCCCATGCTTTCGTGAGTTATGGTTAGTCGTCATAGACTAGCTATCCCATAGCTTTCGAATGTTAGGTTATTATATAACAAATTTGGTTACCTATAACCATATTGGGTCAATAGCTTTCTAAGCTATTACGTATTACTTTTAAGTAATGGTTGTAGGACAAACTCCCTATAGTCATCGCATGCTAACTCACCTAAAGCCTTCGTGCTTTATCTCATTCATAGTCATCGTGTGTCATCCCTTTTGAAGTCATCGCTTACTATAGCCCATAAAGCCGTTGTCTGTTATCTCATTTATAGCCATCATGGATAATCTCCTCGGTAGTCGTAGTGTACTAACCTCTCATAAGCCATTATGTACTAACATTTTAAGTGTTATCACATATTAACTTACTTCATGTCATCGCATTATTGGTTTCTTCTAGCTTGGTTTCACTAAGTCTTCGCATGATGACTTCAAACAGTCATCATGAGTTAGTTCCAATAAGCTATTGAGCTTAATATGTTAATTCCAACATGTTATATTAAACTAGGCATCGTATATAGACAATAAGTTTGCTTTTGTGGGTTTAAATTGGCAAGCTTGTAATTAAAGTTAAAAATCTTTCTTAGATTAAATTTTCATTAAATCCCATTTGGTGTGGAATTCACATTGACTAGTATTCATTTTTATAGTTAGCTTTCAGAATTGGGCTAATAGCGTCTTCCATTCATTCATTAATTACCATTAATTAATTATCCTTTTTCTTAGCTAATTAATTCATATAAAATGAAAATTGATGGGAAAAATTCCAAAAATTCACCAAATTTTTTTACCATATCTTACCGTTTCTCAAAATTTTAGGTCAAAATCACTAATTTTTTATTTTCAGTAGTTAATCTACCTGAAATTAACTATTTTCTAAAATTTGAAAATTTCCAAAAATTCGAATTATATTCCAAAAATTTTGAAAATTAAAACCCATCTTTATTTTATCGTTATATACATCATATCCAAATTTTTAATTATTTAACTTAGATTAATTCATGTTTTACCCTAAAGTGAATTCTCTTATTTATAATTTCCAAAAATAACCAAGCAATGTTTAATATATTCGATCATTGTTTATCTTCATCCAAACTTTCCAATGTAACCAAATTTGTATTCAATAGGTAGGGATATAGAGAAAGATTTTACTCACCTCGATTTAAGAAACTTTGTTTTAATCTCCCTTTTCCTTAAGTTTGAAAGCTTTAATCTTCTAGCTTTGAAATCATCTTCTTCTTATTTCTTTCTTGTAAATTAATGGTCGACCTTGACTTAGAGCTTTAGGTGTTTTGTTTGTAAAATAGAATGAAGTGGAATAAATAAGGAGTTAGGCCTAAAGAAAGTGGGATAATGCATTTGACTTGGGCTAATATCCCATTTCATTTTGGGAAGTTTTAGTTCTGCATCCAGCTTTCATTTCAATTGAATTTTTGCTTCTTTAAATGGCTGTCTGATTTCTTTATATATTGGGCTTGTTTTTCGTCTTTGGGCCTACTTTGATTTTGCTCTTTTTTTAATGTTGTGTTTGATGGAGACCTCATTCTTGGGATTCCCTTTTCTTGTACACATCTTTTCTTTTCTGTAATAAAGAATTCCAGTACACTTTTCAAAAAAATCTCATTCTAGCCTAGTCACACTATTACATTTCTCTTGACATAAAGCTTCCCGTCCAAAATTTAGATTTATTTACATTAACAAGGCCAGCCTTAATTACCCTTGGTCCATTCAGTTAACTTTATAAAATGTCCCGCCTTAATTTACCAAATCTCCTTTAGGCAATTCTGTTAATTAAATTATCTTATTATTTCTTTACTAATATCTTCTTATTATTAGTTTAATTTAATTTTCCATACTATGGACCCTCTAAAATATAGAATGTTACATCAATAGCCATTTCAAACCCGTGTTATTTATAGGTTATCGCTTATCTACTTCTTAGTTATCTTTAATTTTCAATATATCACCTAACTATTTATTTATTAGGTCTAGGCTTAGCTATTCATTAAGCTTCGTTTGGCCATAGGCCTTATTTGGTTATTTTAAAACTTGGAACTACATCTGTAACACATTACACTTTAGAAAGCTCTAAACTCTGCCTAAAGCTATTTTAATCTTTAGGTAACGGTATTAGGTTTCCTCCAATAGCTAATAGATCTTGACTATCAAATCACTATCCTCGGGTCTCGTTCTAGGGATGCCTGGTTTATACACTCTCGTTAGGAGCACCTCGTGCAAAAATATCATCTGGAACCTTCGTCCATCTAATTCGATTATAATCTTACTTAGTTAACTTACTTAGAAATTCGCTTAGTATTGCTTGGTTCATTTTAAGTTTTAGATGCTATACCCACAGCGTAACACCTTTGGCTAGTCTCTTCCTTCAGCACACGTAATGAAGTCTACGTTATGAACTGTCTTCCTCCAAATGTCTGCACATTGCTTTCCATATATGTGTTACCTCTTTATTCATCCCGTATTCACTTTTAGTTAGTGATTCCTTTATTTATGTTTAAAGCACTTTTAAGGGAACTTGTCCCCTTACTACTTATTCTCGTAAATTGCACGCATTAAATTATTTTTGGTAGCCATGTTACATAGTTTGGGAATTTCACCCAATTTTCTTAATTATTTAATATACAGATTTACTTCAAAAATTCATAAATAAAATTTTTGTGATGAAAAATTCTCGAAATCAAAACCCACTTCTAAAATTATGCTTTATCCATCTTCATGATATTTCAAAAATTTTGAAGTGAGGAATCTTATCAAAACTTCCCAAGTAAAACTATTTCAGCCTAAAATATTCGTTAAATCCAGATTTATAATTTAAAATGCATATTATACGAATTCTATCATAAATAAACATATTATATGATTTCTATCATACACAAAGTTGAAACCAACTTAGATGAAAACATCCTAAAAAGAGATGATATCACTCACCTAAATTCCCTGTTTAGCTTTAACCTTTGAAAGCTTTAGGTTTTCCTTAGCTTTAATTTTTCCTTAGCTTTATCTCTTTTTCCCCTTTTTCTCTTTTTTTAATGGCAGTCTACTATATTTATTTTTTCTACTCTTTTTTAGTTTGTAGAGAATGAATGTAAAAATGAGGAGGATGATATGTTTAGTAGCACTTATATAGTAAGGGTTTTTTATTTTCTTACCCTAATTTGTTTCCCACTTTGCTCCCTCTCTTTTCAAATTTACCTCATACATGGCCACATTTAATTATATCGCACCTATCCATGATTATAAATTATTAATTTATACATATGACCAAATTTAATTACTTTTAATCACTTTTAACTATTAATTAATAACTTTAATTAATAAAAATATCCCATATTCAAATGTTTATATCTTCCCTTAGTGCACACGGTAAAATTACAGTTATATCCTATTTAATTAGATATCTTAAATTTTCATTCAGTAATTTCCTTCTTCTAATTTAATCCCTTAAATCTTTACTTAACCATTTCCTACTATCAATCCTATATACATAACAAGTAAATTAATGCCCCTTATATATTTGTCTTGCTTAATTCATTTGTTTCTCCTATTCAGTTCCTTAATTAAATCAATTAACCTTTATTCTTATTGTTAATATTCCTAATTAATTATCCATTTATTTATGGGTTGTTATAGGAATTTCACTCCAAGCTAGAAACCCACTCAAATCTTGATTTTAGAACCTTACGGTGCTTTTTCCATTGGAATTATTTCAAGGGATAGTGGGAAATCACTTCCACATAAAATAAAAATGATATATAGTAAACAAGTTAAAATGGATTAAGATGAAATTTAATTGGCTGCTTCTTTGTACACTTGGAAGATGATGAGTGATGTTTAGATAGTTATAAGTGATTGTTTATGATTGTAATTATAAAGATCATTTGAAAATGTTTTTAATACAAGAAAGCATGTGTTTTAATTAAAATATCCATGGTTAAAGAGTGTGGATGTGTATGCATATGTGTACATGGTATTGGAAAATGTTTTAAAACAATTAAATAATTTTTTTTAAAAGTGAGTTTATTAAAATGTATAAATGTAAATAATTAAATAAATTATTGATATTGACTTCGTGTTATTGTGTTCGTTGAGTGCTTTAAGAATTCTGGTCGATGTGCTTGTCCAACATTCGATAGGGATTCCTAAAAACTAAGATAAGGCATTTTGACATAATGCTTTGAAAGAATACATTATTGTGATGAGAGGAAAATATTTTGAATAATATTAAAAACCATATTTAGAAAATAATATTCTAAGGAATAATATAAATGATATTTGAAAAGGGGAATGCATTGGGAAATATTTTAAAATGGCTATAATGTTTTGGAAAAATGTAAAACCGCTATTTTGGAAGAAGTATAAATGTTGTAAATGACATTTAAAAAAAATCATATTTTGAGGCAAGCTAAGTGATATTTTGAAAGAAATAAGCATTTTGAGGAAAAGTGGTAGATAATATATTTTGGGAATTTTTTTAGAAAGGAAACTAAAAAATTTGAAATATATAAACTGTATTTTAAAAGAGCACCATAAGATGTTTTGGGAAATGTTATAAATTTTTTGATAAGAAAGCATATATTATTTGGTGAAGTGATTAATTGTTTTGAAAATTATAAAGTTATTTTCATAAGTTTGGGTATTTTATACGACGGTTGCAGCCATCGAGCAATAGTGGACAGTTGTGATTGATGGTGAGGCAATGTTGATTGCAAGGTCAAAACTACAACCAATTGGCAAAGCAAAAAGTTGATTTTCCATGGCATCATTATATATTATTAATATTTTTTAATTTGAAAGTATATGGTGCGTGATGATGTGAATTGTGTTTATGACATGTGGCATGATTTGGTTATGCCTTGAAAGGATGAGATGCATATATTTATAATAAAGTGCATTGTGATGTATGTATATAAATTTCCTATTTGAAATGATTTTTAAATAAACATGGCATTTATATATATTAAGTAAAGTACTGATTTTGAAGGAAATTTATTTATGTGAATAAAAAATATTCCATGAAGAGAAGTTTTCATGAAAAATATAGTACATATTTTAATGAAGGTAAAAAAAGCAAGAAAAAGTAATTTTGTGAATTTGACATATTAGGGTTGAAAAGAAATTTTCAACCAAATTATGCATTATAATATTTATATGTATTAATAAAAGTTTTTCATTAAATGAGAATATAAGTGATTTATGTGAATTGACCTTTAGGAATTAAAATAATCTAGGAAAAATGAAGGAAGTAAAAAATATGAATATTGCATTGAAACGTTAAAAACGTTTTTAAGGAAGAAAGTATTTATATTACTTATGGAATGCATTAATAGAAAATTTCATAAAAGTGGTTGTTGATGAGATATTTCTGTCTCACAATATCTTAGATGATCGTGGTAGTAATTATAATGTACTTCCCTAAATTAGAATCAACAAACTTAATTAATGTTAAATTTGCCTTTAGGTAGTAATTATGTTGCTGGAAGCTTACACAATTAAGTAGTTGCACTTTAACTATTTGTTAAAATGTCAAATCAAATTGATATCAAATTAAGGTAAAAGATAACAGAGGAAATCCAGCACAGGAATCTAGGGAAGTAAAATTGCACAAAAAAGGTTGAATTCTGAAAGTTGGCGGGAAGCTTAAAATTTGAGTGGTTGAATTCTGAACGTTGATGGTAAGCTTAAAATTGAAGCGAAAACATCAGAACTTGAGGCAGGAAACTCAAATTCAAATCGATCACAGACTTCCGATCGAAAGGGGAAAATGGCTAGTATACTGCTTCACGAGGATGTTGAGAGTTATCGCTTGGCTTTATAGTTAGGGTGCTGCCAATACACATGGAGCAGAACTACGTCATTTTCATGATACAGCCCTGGACATGGCTGTAATTGAGTTGTCTTGCCCAATCTTCAATGTTCGTGCGACATGGGGTTGTGTTTCTTTGCCTCAAACCTGTTTTTTTAGATCAATATCTATATGAATGTGCTCTGAGCTGCTCTTGATCTTGATATGCACAGTTTGTTTGATAATCACTGATTGCGTCTTTGTTGTTTTCTAACAAGTGAAGAAATGCGATGGAGCATTGTTTGCGTGACCTTGTGTGCGGCCCTTGGAACGCTTCGGATTCCTCGTGGTACTACTTAAAGAATCCTTAATAAGCGCAACGTAGATTTGCATTTGAAAGTAGTTGCAACGTATTAGCTTTTAGGAATAATGATTGGGTTTATTAGATCATTTGAATGTAATGCAGTCCTCTTCTTTTATCCCTCACTTTTTTCCCCTGTGTTTGTTACATCCTAATAGCATCGTATTTCTTTATTAGCCTATTCTTATGGAAGCATACTTCTATATTGGCCTGATGTAACACCCCAAATTTTTAATAACATTATTCAAAAATTTTAATTAGAATAAATTAAATAGAATAATGTAGAGTGATAAGGAGATTGAGGCTGGTAAATTAATTTAGTAGTCGTGCTGTTTAAAATGAATGAGCTTAAATTGGTTAAGGGTTAGCCAATTAACATAAGGGAATGAGAGTAAATGGCCATTCATGTTCCCCCTTATACTATTATCCACTTAGCCATACACGTTCATTTTATCTTAAGCAAAACAAATGTTATAAAGCAAATATCAAGGCCAGTCATTAGGAGGAAGATAAGAAGAGAAATCAAAGTAAAAGCTTAGGATCAAGCTAGAAGAAATCAATCTCAAACAATCTCCAATTTACATATCCAATCTAAGGTGACTAATAATCACTGCATCTCTATTTTGATTTCTATAATCATATGTTTTTCAGGTGTAATGGTAAATTCATTTTTATGATATATTGGATGATGATTTGCGTGATTTATAATTTATTAGTTTAAACAAGATTGTTTAAAAAAGGAATATGCATGATTTTAGGGTAAGACCGAGGTTAAATTATTTTAAGTGCCATGGGAAAATTATATGTTATGGAAAGCATGATTTTGGAGTTGGGTTTCAGTTTCCAAGCCGTGGAGAATTAATTGTGAATTTTTAAAGGAAAATATGGTTATTTTGGTTTATAAATTTATTTTGGAAATTTTATTAAGAATTTGGATCTGAAATCTTGATATGTTAGGAAACATGATTAAAGTGAATTTCTAGATTTTTTTTGGGATTTTTACCAAGTAATTTAGTATGGAAATTAAATTATTTTGTAAGGAGGACCTAAATGATTTAATTACTTTGTTAATGATAAGGGATTATTTGTTACATATTATTTGGTTTTTAGATATGAGAAAATGCAGAAAATATTAGCAAAATGATTTGAAAGTTTAATGTAACCAATCAAGTGTTTACAAGTAGGCAAGTTAGTTATAAAAAGTTTACTTTAATTGGGAAAAAACAACTTTTTGCTCAAAAAAGTGGGTTCTGCCTCCTTTGGAAGGAGCTTTCGACCCAGAGCTTCCACCTCCGACCTAAGGCATATTCATATCCATAGAGATACACCAAACAACTGGATTTGCACGCCTTTAATCTCCTCCAGAATCTCTCTCTTTTGATAATTACATGATAGGGAAGATGAATATATTTATTTATTAGATTCAAGACAATTGGAGAAAGAATAAAAGAAGTGTAGATTAGGGGAAGAAGAAGAAATAATTAAAAAGGGATTAAATTCTTACCTAAATTCTCTACGGAGTTTCTAAATCTAATGTGGAGAGATTACATGGCAGAGTTTCATTGTGCTTCCCAAAATAATACGAATAAAAAGTGGAGAGGGTTGGATTCTATTTATAGGAGTTGAAACTCGCCAGAACTATAGGATCAAATTGGAAGAGAAAGGGAAAAATCTAGAGCGTTAAACAATGCAAAACCGTAGCCGCCACCATCAGGAAATGGTTGACCACCTAAGCTCAACTGGTCGACCGCTGTGGTCGACCGGTTAACCAATGTAGGTCGACCGCTCCGCATTATTTTGGGCAATAATAATTCGTTTCTGTTGCGTTTTGATTTTAATTAATTCCTTACCATATTTATTCTTAACGTTAAACATTAATCAAAATATTTACTTAGCCCTCAACCTAATTTTGAAATTTATACCCTAAATTTACTCTCATTTGAATTTGAATTCAAACTAAATTAATTTAAATTTGAATACTTCAAACGCTCATAACTTATTCGTTTGAGCTTTGTTTTCAGCATATTGTATATGGAAACAAATCCGAATTTACCACAAACGCAACGGAATAACTTTCGTAGTCATATTCTGATTTATATAAATTTTCGTTTTCTACCTTATCATATTTAATTCAATTTACTCCATTCAATTTTGGTTTATTTTACGGGGTTTTACATTGCTTCTATTTTAAACATGGAAAGATTAATGAGGGAGAAAGTAACAACCATTATCAACATTTAGGAAATAAAGTAGTAATGGTGACTGAGTAGATGACCGCTAACCTAAGATCAAGGAACATCTAAATAATTGGAATATTAGATATGTATTACCACACCATGACCAAGAATGATCTTATATCTATAAGATGCGGCTCAAGAGAAATGAGTAGAGCTATGTGAAAAAATTCAAAAAGGATTTTTATAAGGATTATTCCGGCCATAGGGATTAAGGTAAAGAAAGAAACAAGACAAGAAGTCATTAGTCATAAAACAAGTCAAGACAAAATAGTTAATGCTTTAAGAAGAAATAAGTTCTCTATAATTTAACAGCGCTCTAGCTCGAAACCTACAAGCTTTGGTGGAATAGAGAACCACTTTTTGAGTCAAAAGGAAAAAAGTTCAAGTAACAACCAGTTATTCATCTGACCAATTGGAGATTAAATCATCATCCAACATAGTAACCTTTAAACATTACATTAACTTATACATAAGAATGTTATTGGCCATTGAATTCGGTCTAAACTCAGAAAGATCATCCGAAAATGAAATAGCCAAAGTCATATCTTCCAAATCTCTAATAATAACAAAGCAGTAGGACCAATATGGAATGTCCCATACATTAACATCAACGGTATGTGAGTTCCATGATATTGACAGGCCGATCTTTACATTACCCCAATATGGATTATCGATAAAGTCATGAAATGTATTCGAATGAATTATCCACAACGTTGGAAAAGAGAATCGGGTGGAAGAGTTATCCCTGGTATCATGAACTTATCAAAGAATCACATATATACCTAGTCTTTACCAAAAAGAAGGAAAATGAACCAAGAAGTGATAATGGCGAAAACCTCAATGGAACCATTCATATGAAAACGGATAATCGGTATGAAGCAATTGGATTATGCCCATTGTTAAATAACTTATAGAAGGGGAACTACCAGAAGATAAAAAGGAAGATAGGATGATAAGGCACTAGCTCCAACTTTTGTAGATGAATGGAACACTTATAAAAAGGATATTCATTCCCTTACTTAAAATGTGTTAGTTTGGAAAGTGGCACAAAAGCGTTGAGAGAAGCCCATGAAGGTTTTTATGGAGATCATTCTAATGGCATTAAATTGTCCAAAAAGGTCACAAGACAAGGTTTCTATTGGCCGCATATAAATAATGATACCGTGAATCACATAAAGAGATGTGAGAAATGTCAGAAATTTTCAACAATACCACATATGTTCCCTGATGAGTTAACCCCAATCTAAAGTCCATGGCCCTTTGATGCGTGGGTAATTTACTTAATTGGATAGTTGCTTGTATCTAAGGGCGGTGCAAAGTTTGCCATTGTAGTTATCGACTATTTTACCAAATAGGTAGAAGCAGAACCATTACCAAATATGACATTAGGGAAAGTACTAAAGTTTGTGATTAAGAACAAAATCATCCTATTTGAAATACCATACAAAATAATATTCGATTATGGAACTCAATTTGGAAGTGAGGAATTCGCTAGATTTTGCAGCAAGAATGAAATAATCAAAGGTTTTTCATCCATAGCTCATCCAAAGGCTAACAGAGCCATTGAGGCTGTTAAGAGAACCATTATGACTGTCCTCAAGAATCGATTGGCTAAAGCAAAAGGAAATGAGGTAGCAGAACAAGCACACATGCTTTGGGCATATCCAATTTCTACTAAGATTGCAACATGACATACTCCATTTTCTTTAATGTATGGACGCAAGCAATGCTACCAATCGAAGTAGAAATACTATCCCATCAAAGGATTGCATATATTTTCAATCCCAATCAAGAGCTAAAAAAATAATCCTAAGATTTAATTAATGTATTAAGGGATGAAGCAACCATACGAACGATCGAATACCAATGAAGGAAAAACCTTTGATCCCACCATAAGGGACTGGTTAAAGCACCTCCTAGGAGGAGGTCGAAGTGAGCCTTTAGTCCTACCTAAGATGGCCTGGCAAAAGAACTACAAGCCTTCAGTCCTGCCTACGTGGCTTGGCCAAAGCGCCTCTTGAAGGGAGGATGGAGTAAGCCTTTTGTCCCGCCTAAGATGGCCTGCCAAAGCACTGACCAGCTTTCGGTTCCACCTGCAAGGCCCGAACGAAGCGCCTCTTAGAGGGAGAATGGATAAGACTTTAATTCAACCTAAGATGGCAAATCAAATGCACCGATCAACACAAATCATTACCTATAAGGTAGTAAGGGGATCAATCAAAGCCTAAATCATCACTTATAAAGTGATATGGGTCGAAAGTGATCAATCAAAGCCTAAATCATCACCTATAAGGTGATAAGGGGAAAAGAGACCAATCAAAACCTAAGTCATTACCTAAAAGGTAATAAGGGGCAAAGGAAATCAATCAAACAAGTATGACTTCATCCTAAAGAATGGATCAAAGCAATCTCCTAAAAGGAAGTGTAACTCAGCACGATCATTCTGACGTTAAGCTAAGAATAAAGCAACCTTCAAATGTAGGAACAAGAACTCTCTATTACTTAGTACTAAGAATCTTAGCATCAAATATTGACGTTTGAGAAGTTGTGAACCCTTAGTCAAAAAAATTCTAGTAAATAACAGGAATCCCCGTTATCGCTCAAATTTCCAATCTCCTATTCATTGGGGCATAAAATTACAGATGAATTTCTGGTACTCTATTCAAATGAAATTATGGTATTGTTACGATGTGGATTTCTAGTCTTAATCTCCATTGTCGCTCAAATTTCCAGTCTCCTATTCATTAAGGTGTAAAACTACAGATGAATTTCTGATCTTCTATTCATATGATATTATGGTATTATTACTGGATGGATTTCTAGTCTTCTATTCAAATGAAATTATGGTATTATTACCCGATGGATTTCTAGACTTTTACTCAAATGAAATTTTGATGGATTTCTATCCTTCTTATTAAGAGAGACTTTAAGAATTTATTACCAGATGGATTTCTGGATTTCAAAATGGATGGGTTCTGGTCTTCTTGTCAATTAAATTTATGGACTTGGGATTCTTTCCAAATAAATTTCTGGTTTCGTTATCAAGTGAATTTATGGACTTCTTACTAAATGGATTTCTTGATCCTCTTACTAGTTGAATTTGTGGTCTTCTTATCGAGAAGGTTTCTGATCTTCTTAATTAAACTTGGCTTCATAGTGAAATACAAAAGCTCCTTTATATAAAGAAGACAAATTAATCAGTATCTTTACGAAATCCATAAGGTTTGTCTAAAACTCAATTTAAATCAAATAATGAAAGTTGTCATCGTTTACTTTATGTTTATTAGGAAAAAGACTAAAGAGATAATCTTACAGAAAGTTGGAATGGTGAGGAGATACTTGGGTTTACACTAAAGTGTAAAAAGTTTTTTTATACAAGGAGGGGGGAAATGTTATCCATATATTTTCTAACTATCAAATGTACTTGAGGAATCAAGGGAAAAGAAAGAGTGAGAAAATATAGAAGAAAGGGATATCGAGCATCTAACAAGGAAATAGTTCTTTGGCCCCTTATTCAAGAAATAAATTTAAATAAGAAATAGCTAAAGATATCAAAGTACAAAGGGTAGTCGAACTTCTACAAATAAAGAAGAGGGTGTCAAACCTCTTCAACCATAAAAGTTTTTTGGAAAAGGGGATATTGAGCCTCGGCAACTATAAGAGTTTTCGAGCGTCTGAAGCAAAGAATGGTGACAAACCTTTAGGATAGTTATGATGTCAAACACTAAACAAGAAGTCAAAGAGATACTGACCCTCTAAGGGGTATCAAACCACAATATAAAGTATTAACAAAAAACCATAAGTAAGAGTAGATAACGGGCATCAACAAGGGTATCAAGCGCTTAATAGTTAGAAGGTATCGAGTTTCTAAAAGGTGGAAAGATGTCAAACCACTATAACGCAAGGTACTGCAAAGAAAAAAATAAATAAACAAGGCCACACCACTAAGGGATATCGATCGTATAATAAAAAAAGGAAGGATGTCGAGTCTCTGTTGAAAATGTGTCTTAGATATTGAGCCTAGCAGTTATAAAGCATCTTTAAGCAATAAATGATATTAAACTTGTACAAGAGTGATGAGCTTCAATACTAGAAAAGAAACCTAAGTTTTCAAAAGCAGCAATGGACGTCAAACTATAAAGGATATCGAGTATCACCAACCATATAAATTGTCTTTATGAAAGTTATTAGGAAATTACTATAGTACAGGGTATCGAATATCAACTGCTATGTGATTTACCGAGTCCCAACACATGATGTCAAGCCACTACAAAAGCGCTACTGAAGTGTTATCAAGATAGGGTTAGTGGAACCCTTCGATTCAAACTCAGCACTCGTGTCAATCATCCCGCATAGTCGATGCCACTATAAATAGGCACCTATCGCTACCAGGAAAGGGTTGAATTCTTCTTTACTCATTCTTACATTTCAAAGTAGTAACCTTGAATCAAATTGAGGATTTCAGAGCCAATTGTACATCTTTGACTTTTTGCACATAAGGATCGGACAATAAATTTTTCATACCACATTGCCATTGAATATGGATATTTTACCAATTAATAAACTTATGATGTGCATATGATTTCTTGTACTTGACTCGGACTATGGATGTACATATTTCATTCTTTTCGACTTTGGACTTAAATTGGACTTGCATATGGATAATTTGAACAAGGCCACTTAAGCCCTTGCCTAAATTAATGTTTACCTTACACTATGACTATTATGCCCATTGGCATATGAACAAAGGATTGTAATATAAATGAATTGCCTATTTCGTCCATTGAAAAATGGACTGCTACACATTTAAGCGACTTGTCTATTTAATCCATGGACACATGACTCAAATTTTCATACAACTTTGACTATATTTAAGCTCATGGGAAATATTGGGTCAATTTCAAATAATAATATCTTATGCAACATCTCAGGTGTTGCATAATTTTTTGTTTAACAGTGGGATTGAAAAATTAGCACGTCAGTAGTCTATGTAGATTCAAGCATGACCACATCCGTATGTAGCATGAGTGTTTTCTTCCCGAATGAGGCTAGATCCAAGATCTAACATCAAATTCATTCCACAATACTATCATAATATATAATACTACATATTATTTCATTGCCCCATTCAACTAAAAATCAAAAAAGAGTTTGGATTTGATAATTTATTACTATAAGCTATAATTACACATCCTCAGCTGATGATGTTTGCCTCTGTAATCGATTTACAAGAAGATACCGAGCAATGAAGACCAAATGGGAGTTGAAAGAGCAAAAAATATGCAACGACTCAGAATTTTGGTCGTTAGATTTTGAACATTTAATTCATTTTAAATGTTAAATGTGGATTTTGAATTGATTTTGGAGTAAGAAGAATTTGGTTAAATCAATATAATTAGTTTAAACATCGAGTATGACAATTCAATTGAATTTGAATAATAATAATAATTAAATATTTAGAATTTGGATAATTAGTGAATTTGGACATAAATGGTTATGAAAATGGTTTGTAAGATTTCTTTTTGGTCATGCTTGATTTGATTTGTAATATTTAATTTTTGGATGGAATCAAAGATCGATAAGCTGAATTTGGAATTTCTATATTTAATTTAATAATGGGATTTAATATATAGTAATGGTAAATAATCAGATTTTGATTTAAAATGAATCAGAATGATTTCTAATGTGATTATAAATTCAATATGATTTATTATTGAGTTAGTAAAATTTTAAAGGTGAAATTTTAAGTGATTTCGACGGTTTTGAAAATCGCTTGAACTTATCGACAAGTTAAAATAGCCTTCCGGGGCACCGTCTTGGAATTCGACGAAACCAGTTCCATTGGATCCGTAATAGTTAATTATTATCATATCAAATTTTGTATCGTTTGGAGTTACCGTTTATCTGTACGGGTGAGAACCATGTTGGAATTAAAATCGAAAATTTAATATTTAAACTCGATTCAAAAAGCTATCTTCCACATATGATTGAATTGGGCTCCGAAACACATTCCATTGTGTTCGGAATACGGGTAAAACCTTATAAACTCTTGTCGGTATGCGTTGTTTGAAGATCGTTTGAAAAGTTGTTTAAAAATGAATTTAATATTAGAATAATAATTATAAACGTTTATATATTCATTTTTTCAAAGGCCGAAACCCTAGTACTTCTCAGCCGCCACTCAATTTTTCAATGGTCGAAAGGCAACCTCAATCTCCCTTGTTTTTCTCTTGATCCATCAATTTTCATCAAAGATCTCCAACTGGAAAGATGGAGAGCACTCCGAGACGAGTAAATCTGATAGTGGAGATCGCCTAACTTGCGGCGAGGTGGGAGCTATGGAGCTGCGTTCGTCGCTGTTTTTAATGAAGTTTGTGCGACCTAGGGCTGACCGAGTTTTGTGATTTTTTGGCCAGAGGGTGTGGGCGTGACGAACTTCGAGGATTTGGTCCCCGATCGATGTGAAATTGACCAGAAGTGGTGAGGGAATGAAGGACGTAGGGGCGGCTTTGGGTTCATTTTCCTGAAGTGGAACGTGAACGGGGAAGAAAGGGTGGGGATGGCTCTGATTCATGTGGTTGGATCACGGCTGTGATTACTAGGGTTTGTAAAAAAAATTGTTTTCAATTATTTATACAAACTTCATTAAACCATAGCTTGTGCATACATGATTAGATTCCGATGAAACAAGAAGCGCCGGAATCGCAGCGACGAGCAGTTCATCGCGGTGCAGATCTTGAGTCATTCTGAGTAAGTGGAAAATTTTGCATTAAATCAAACATCCTCGATTTATTGTAAAATTTGAACCTTCGGCGTTTCGAAATTCAAGGTGAGTTAATCCCACTCATATCTGGATGTCATTTAATTTAAAAAGCTAATATTTAAATATTTGATTGGTTGAATAGTTGAATATGATAATAGTATCAGATTGGATCGATATTTATTTGTGTGCTAACATCTGTGGATGTAGGGAAACAAGTTGGAGGGATCCAACTAGATTCCTCACAATATAGAAATTGTTTTCATAATTGATGATGTATTTCATTTATATACTGTGATAGATTAATTTGGGAATTAAGCTGTGTTGCGCTATGATAGAATTAGTATGATCTGGCATTTTAAAATATAAATGAAAATAAAATAAATTGGGAATAAAAAGGGAAATGAAAAGGGATTTTTAAGTAACGAATTTAAGGAAATTAAATTCAAGAAATTGGTTTGGAATTTGAAATGTTTTTGAAATTGTGATTTAAAAGGAAATGAGGAATGGAAATTTATAAACTGGGTTGATAAATGAAAAGGAATATTTATCGGGGGATAATTTTGAAAGCATAGATTTTCGGTGGGATCTTCTATAAGAAGGTGCAAATTGTTTTAAAAGTAATAGTGGGATTATTTTTAAAAGATGGAAAGTGTATTTTCCTGGAAAACTAAGTATGTTTTCAAAAAAAGCTTTCAAAGTATAAACTAGAAGTTTAAAATGTGTTTTTTTACAATGTTTTAGAAAGAAATACTATTTTTAATTATTTCAGGTGAAAAGTAAATATTTATGAAAGTAATTATGGTATTTAATTATTTTAGAGGAAAATTGGTATTATGTTTTCTAAAGGAAATTTTATTATAAGTATTTGATGTAATAACTTTATATTAAAAGGTAATTTTTGATTTAAGCTACCTAAGAAAACTTTTATAGATTTTTAAAAGTATATTTCGAATAAAGAATTTAGCAACTTATTTTAAATAATTTAAGTGTATATTTTGAAAGTGATTTCTAGGAAATGGGAAATGTGTTTAAAAATGAAAGGGAGTTTTATTTTTGAAAGCGAGGGAAGAAATTTACGGAATTAAGACGTAAATTTGAGTTGAGATAAATCAAGCAGGATTTATAAAAAGGATTCTTTGGAGCATTATGGAATGGAAGTGTATTGACTTGATAGCCAAGTACGTTTTCAAAGTAAATTTTTTAAATATAAGTTAAAAGCTTTAATGTTGTTTAAAAAAAAGCATGTTTTAGAAAATTTATTATTTCTAAATGTTTAAATTCTAAAGTAACTATTTTTTCAAAACTATTATTGTATTAATTATTTAAAGGTGACTTGGTATTATGTTTAAAAAAGATAAAAATTAGTTTTATGTTTTATAAAGTAATTTAGTTTAAATATTCTTAAAGTATATATTTTTAATAAAGTATTAAATTGGTTTTTAAATTTAAATGTTAAAGTGTATTTTATAGTATAGTGTTTTAAAATTGTTTTAAAATCTAGAATGTTTGAACTTGGTTGTTTTTAGTGGAAATAGAAAATATTTGAGGAATTTATTCCATGTCAAAAGGGTGGTTTGAAACTTTTTTCAAAAAGGGTTGAAAATGGAAATATATCTTACGAAGATATTTAGAGGATAATAAATAATTTGGAAAATTATTTATGTTCGATGGTTTTTGTGAATGTTATTTTATAGTTAAATAACCGACTATCAATATTGGCCAATGCGCTGATCGTTTCGAAGAGACCTGGATCGGGATTTATTTCCTGAAAACCACTTTGATCCAGTTTGAACGTTTTCGTTTGGAAAACAAGAGTTTGGATTCGAAGGTGGAGCAGTGAAGTGCAAGGGCTAGTTGCTAATAATCCTAAGGGTAATTCCAAAATGGATATAGTAGGAGTAGTGCCTTCGGTTCCGTTCGAACTGAGGACGGACTTGTATGGATGAATGCTTTCAGAACATCGTCAGGTGGGCGATGAGTATTCCAAGAGATGTATTCTGAAAAGGAACCACTTAGCCTCAAGTCTCATCAACCGGGAATGACTGAAAATCAGGGGTTATGCAGCAAGGCTAAGTGGGTAGCACCCATTAGGATGAGGTCATCCCTGTCCAGATGTCCCTTTTATTCGACTTAGTGGTGCGGTTGCTGATCCCAATCATGGGGTGGTCTTACTCGGGATTATCCAGTAAGGGGTAGGCGCAGTCTTGTGTTGCAGAGGATTTAGGGTGGATCCTTGGTACGCTTATCAAGACCAGGTACTGTGATAGGTGGTACCTCAGTGCCTAGTCATTAGATGGAAATTCATTCTCCCTACATGCATGTACGTTTTTTATTGTGCCCAACTATTGTTTAAACGTGAGATGCAAGCATTTCAGCTAGATTCTATTTTACTTTCTATAGACACTATTATAATATCAGACGGATTTGATAAGAAAGGTTTTAGCTATCGTAAGGTAAAAACCCGACATGTTTATTTGTGGCATGGTCTTACGAGATGCTTTTGCTTTCAAAGGATTTTGCAACTTTATTAATCAATTTGGATGTATTTCTCTCATGCTGGTATTCCAGACTGACTCGGGTGTTATTTTATTATAATGCTCAGGTCAGACCGAGTATTATAGATTACAAGAAAGGAGCTGCGGAGCTCAGGAGAGGAGCTGGAGTCCGAGACGTATTAGCGTATTTGTTGATATCTGCTACTATGATCGCTTGAAATTGTCAGGCTGGTAATTGTTGTTTGTTTGTGATACTATGATGATGTAATATATAAAATAGATATAGTTTTAATTTTGTGTAAAGATCTGTTATTGACTATTATATTTTGTTCCGCTGCGATTGTGAGATTCTGTTATTGTTTAGTTCCTTCTTTCGTCTATCTTCTTTCTTTTTCCTCAACAATCTGCCTTTTTCGGCACCCGATCGTCGACATATTATACTGTAGCATATTTTGTGTCGATTTTCGAGAGTCGAGAAGAGCGGGTCGTTGCAGTTGGTATCAGAGCCTAGGTTAGCGATAACCTAGGCTTGGGTGGAAATTACTCATTAGATATAAAGTCCATAGTACTCTAGAATGAGTTGAGTGTAGTAATAGATATGAGAGCGTATTTGTTAGTGAATATAAAAAAAAATACTGTGTTGACTTATCGATTGAGTGTTTATGAATTCTGGTCGATACGGGAAGTACAACCGTATCAATAGGGGTTTCTGAACTCTTAAACAAGATAAACCGACATAGTATTTTTTTTAAGTGGGTAAATGGAATAATTTTACCCAAAATTATATTTTGATATAAAAGGAATGATTTTCTGAAATTATTATATATATTTGGATGATTGGTTGTTAATATTATAATCAAATATAAGAATCTATAATTTGAAATGGTTATAACCAAATAGGATTCCATAAGTATGATTTATCCGAAAGAAGAAAAACTAAAATTTGATTTACACCAGAATTTAAATCCCGAAAATTTTGAAAAGCATTTAAAATGTATTTAAACAAAGTTTGGCAATCTTGGAAATGGTGGACATGTTTTCCAAAAATTTGAAGGAAATATTGAAGTATTATTTTGGAAAATATTTTTGAATGGAAATTGTTTTGAAAGGAATTTGTGGAAGTAAGGAAGCACTGAACTCACTTCAGTCATCGAAAAATAATCCTGATGATGATGGCCACATCATCATAATTCATTTTCGAGTTTCTAAAGTGATGGATTGCTACCATGGTGATTGGTTATGATATTTGTTTGGACTTCTTGGGTATACAAGTGGTTTTAGAAATTTCAAAGAGGAAATTTGTTTTGGTAAAACCTAGTGTTTTGGAATTCGGAGATTTAATTTGATATACCAAGCGGGTATGTGTTATTTATGATTTCAAAATGGTTTTGAAAAAAAACCGGGTAATTGAATTCTAGAAACTCTATTTAAATAATGTGAAAAGTTAATATAAATCAACTATTGAACTTATTAAGTGAAGTTGATTTAAATAAGAAGGGAAAATAAAATTGTTATCCTGGAATTTAAATTTAAATTGAGATAAGTTAAATAAAATTGAAATTGAAATCGAAATCGAATTAAATTGGATAAAGTTGAAATGTGAAATGATTATAATTGTATATTATAATTGTGAAATGAAAATTTATACCCTTAAGCTATTAAGTGTTATAATATGAAATTCTGATTATAAGATGGAAATGGACTTAAATGAACAATATAAGATCTTAAGTAAATAAGTAAGTCGAACTTATGAATAGAAGATGGAACTATAAACATAAATGGGAAATGGTTGAATGGTATGGTAAATTCAAAATTTAATCCCAAATGAAATGTAAATTGAAATAAGGTGAAGAAGATATAAAGGATGAATGGACTTAGGTTAGTAAATAAGTTTTGAACTTATATATTGAGAAATAGAAGTTAGTTGAAATTGGGTTGAAGTAAAAATCAAAATTCAGTTTTGTTATAAATAATATTGAATGAAATTCAATTCTTAATTAAAATATTAAAGGAAAGGAAGTGTTATGAATTTAAGTTCGCTAAATAAAATTTGGTTGAACTTGAATTAAATTTGGATAAGAATTAAATTGAAAGAAAATTTAATTAAGTTGAAAGGATATTGTATGAATAAAATTTTAACCGAACTAAATCCAAAGGAATGTTTGAGGATGAATTTAGTGTAAGCTAAATCAAATGGAAATTGTATTGGAATGAATAAATTTTGGTAGCTTGTAAAATTTTGAAAAGAAAAATAAAACCCAGTTCTGGTTTAGAATAATTAGAATGGTTATGTTATTAATAAATTCAGAAATAAATTGAGAAGGTGAATAAATTTAAAATGGATTGAGTAAGTAAACAAATTGAGTTTAAATTTTTAATGGATTGGAATTTGATTGAATAAGAATCAAATTAAAATGGAAATAAGATTAAGGTGATAAGAAATGGAGTTATTTGTTATTGAGATAACTTAAGCAAATTGGAAAATGATTGTGGTCGAGCTTTATAAGGGGTTTTGAATGAAGTTTGTTTAGATAATAAAATTTTAACGCAAGTGAAAGAATTTTAATTTCTTATCGTGATGAAATAAGAATGTATGAGTTGTAAATAATCCAGAATGGAATGATATTAATATAAACTTAAGTTGGATGATGAACTTGAAATGAGAATAGGGATTTGATTTAATAATTGTGATGAAGTAAAAATTGTTTGGGTTATGAATAATTCCGAATGAAATAAAATTGATATAGATTGAGACGGAATTAATTTTAAATGGTTATAAGCTTAAGTGATGGTAACTTGCATGGATAACTTTAAAATTTGCATGGAAATTGGTTGTTTGTTGTAAACGGAATTGAATTGATTTAAAGAAGCAAATTAAGCTGGTTTTTGAATCAATTAGATTAAGTGAAATCTAATTAAGTGGTTTTGTATATAAATGCAAGTGAATCATAAAAGAAATGCAAGTATATCAAATTTAAAATAAAAATTTGATTGTGAATCAATTTGGAATTGAATTGAAGTAAATTGATGTAAGTAAAGCATAGGTTAATCATATTAAAGAGTGTTTGCGCCAAAAATGGTCACAAACCCCAAATACCATGAAAGCACCAGTGTATGAACACAAATCAGCGATATTCAATCACAAATATCAGATCTCAGCAAATAACAAATAGCAATTCAGAAATAATGAACAAAGACACAAGATTTATAGTGGTTCGGCTATCTCCGGCCTACGTCCACTTCAAAGTTTTATCCTTTTATTGATTATCCTTGTTGTTTACAGATGATTACAGCAGTAGCAATGAAGAATTTCCAGTATAATAGTTATATTGAAGTGTAGAAATGAATCCGGCAGAGTCTGGACGTCCAATAGCCCAAAAGGTCCCTTTTCTGTAGGCTTAAGGAGGCTATTTATAGGCATAGGAGGCTGAGATCGCGCCCAAACTTCGAGAGACCTCTTCTGGCACGTGAGTGGACCCACGCGACCGACCCCACCAAGTTTCGACTCGATCTGTGATCGATACGAATTGATTTCGTATCCATCAAGAATTGATCCAATCGAGATGTAACTTGGCAGGAACATTCTTTACCTTGTGTGCATGCTGGTGTGAAAATTTCTTTACATTTGGATCAGCGGTTTGGGAGATACGTTCGATACGAAATTGTAATCTTTGTATGTTGTTGCGTTCATATCCATTGGTTCGAATCCATTCCGTTCGACTCGATAGAAGCACATGCGCGTGCGGTGACGTGTTGCGTAATCCCTGGGTTGATCCACCTTAGGTGCCAGTTGAACGCTTCCTTCCAGGAGACGTGGACATGCATCCATGTTTTATGCTTCATCCATATCCATAACTTCGCAATGGCATGCTCGCACCCATCGACTCGTGTTTCTGTTTGCATCGATTCCAGGAGTACACTTCGCATCGATCATTTATGAATTGATCAATACGAAACGACCATGGGGGTTATCGATACGAAGTGGTTGTGATGGAGTGGAGGATGGATACGAAGCTCATCCTCGGGATGGATACGAGCAAGACCGTATCTAATGGATACGAACAAAGCCTTACCTGATGGATACGAAAGTGCCAAACCCTTCTACCATCGATACAAAAGTATCGATTCGAGACGTGCCGCCTCTTTCCATCCGGACCGATACGAAACCATTGAGTCGTGTCCATGATGGTCGATACGAACAGTATCGATTCGAAGTTCGTCGCCCTGTTCTGCCTTTGATCGATGCGAACCCCATCGAGTCGAACCAAAACCGATCGATACGAAACCGATCGATACGAAACACCAACTACCTGATCGATACGAAACGTAGCGATACGAACCATCCTTGCTGATCGATGCGAAATGCATCGATACGAACCGTGCCTTGCGCGCCTTAATCCATCCATATCTTATGCATATGGCCTCCGATTGATCTGAAACTTGAAACATAGCCTGTCCTCGTCCTTATTATCATCTCCAATCGATTCCGTCCCGATCGGAGCTCAACCAAATTTTGACGACATCGATTGCAGCCTTGATTCCAGTCGATCTCCAATCCCAACATCCATTATTCCTTGCCAATTTGTTGATATTCTAGCCTTGACCAAAAGGTGGGATAACATTTTCCCCCCAAAACATGCCTTGTGATAAGAACGCGTGTTTTGAATAGTTTCGAATCCGATATCCAAAGTCCATAGCCAATTCCATGTCCATCCGAACTCGATGACCGAGCTTTTAATCCATCCTTATCCAATAGCCAATAACCGAATCCAGGACCTCTCCGGGTCGATATCTAAATCCATATTCTCTCCGGGCTCTTGCCAAGCGCAATCCACACCTGACGACCTTGGTCCACTGTCCCTGGACGTTGAGCTAACCTTTTTGGGTTCTTTCCAAGCGCAATCCACACTTGACGACCGTGGTCCAGTGTCCCTGGACGTCGTACAATGTCACGGCTTAAGTCCTAAGCCGAATCCTGGTTTCTCAGGACCCTTGTTGAGCATAGTCCATACTCAACGACCTGAAACAATAATCGATAATATGGGGCCTAAGTCCTAGGCCGAATCCTGGTCTCTCCGGACCCTTGTTAAGCATAGTCCATACTCAACGACCTGAAAATAACAATTGATAATACAGGGCCTAAGTCTTAGGCCGAATCCTGGTCTCTCCGGACCCTTGTCGAGCATAGTCCATACTCGATGATCTGAATGAGTCAATTTACCACGTTCGGGCAAAGCGACTCACCCCTTGCCAGGCATAATCCATACCCGACGACCTTATATCAAAAACCAGATAAAAATCCAATCCAAAATCCAAATCAAAACCAGAAAACCAGAAATTCAAACCAGCATCCAAAACCGAAAACAATCATCCAAAGGAAAATCCAAATCAGAAAGCAAACAAAACCAGGAGTTCAATCCAAACTCCAAAACCAAACCAGAAAAAAATCAGTATCCAATCCGAAAGCAGAAGACAAATTTCACAAACCATAGCATCGTGGTTTATCATCATTCAAAGCATGCCTAGGGGATATCTCCATCCCCATACATGTGTAAATGGCTTAGTCGTTTGCCAATGGTTTGTTACTTATTCCATATCATCCAAGTCAATTGATAATCAATCGACCATCATTCCTGGGCCTCACATCGTCATGGAGTGAGGTAGATGGTGGTTGCACCTGCTCCACCGCTACATTCTGTGTTCCAACATACTGCCTCAGTTGTCCATTCCTAACATGCTCCTCAATTATGTCCTTTAAATGTCTGCAGCTGTTGCTATCATGTCCGTCTAAATCATGGAAGAGACAGTGCCTTCCTGATGTCCTCTCCCGTTCTGATGGTTCTCTCCTTGCCGGTTTTCGGTAAGGAAGGAGATTCCGAGTTTCCAAGTAAATCCGCTCCAACGTCTCATTCAACCTGTGTATGTGGAAAACTTTGGATCCTTCCATCGCTTTCTATCTTTTCCAGAATCATCGTCCAGCTTCCTCTTTCCTTTATCCTTATCTGAATCTCTGCTGGATGGTCCTCCACCCTCAATTGCATTTACCTCCTTCAACTTTAAATCCATACTCGCATCTTCTTGCCAAAGGAACCTTTCGGCTTCGTGAAAGAATTCCTCGAGATCCTGTGGGGGATCTCGTATCAAAGATACCTTAAAATCTGAATCCTCCCTGACTCCGGGCACTACCGCCTTTAAAACCATTGATGGATCCGGCTGATCCACCGAAGCAACTGCCGCATTGAATCGAGTTAGAAAAGCCCTAAGTGATTCATCCATCCTTTGCTTTACCGATGTCAATGTCATTACGTTCTTCGGCTTCTTGATATGAACCCGAAACTGCCCCAAAAACCTATTCATCAATTCCCTCCAAGTCCTATAGATCCTTCCTCCAACTGCCTAAACCACATTGCAGCTATGTCCGTCAAGTACAAAGGGAAACATCGAGCCATCACTTCCTCCGATGCCCCCAACACTTCCATGTGTCCGGTGTATCTCATCAAGTGATCAGTTGGGTCTGCCTTACCATCATATACTTCCATGCTACGTAATTTAAACTTAGGTGGATTCTGAGCTATCCAGATTTCCCGAGCGAATGGACTCCTGTTCACTCCTTCCAAATCTCCATTGATCAAACCTCCATGCATAGTTTTCCTGATTATCTCTACCAATCCAGCATTGTCTATCTGGGATTGCCCCCCAAGCCTCCGAGGGAACTCCGGCATATACTCTTTATGTGGTTCAGCAATGTTGGCTCTAACCTGTTGAACTCCTTCCGAAGGTCCTCCAGCGTTGGATCTTGTGGGCCTGCCCCCAAGTCCTTGTCGATTGCCTTCTGGTTCTGTATCCTGTCCTCCATTGGGTTCCATAACCCAAGTTCCTTGTCCTGCACTTGTAGCCGTCGTGGTTGGTCCAAGGTTCTATGCTCCTACAGCTCTCATTTGTTCAAAGAAGGTTTGCATCATTTCCTGTTGACTTTACAACAATCTCTCTTGCAAAGAATTTGCCATAGCCTCCATTTCGTCCCTGGTTATGTAGATTGAAGCTTGTCCTTCCCCATCTCCGGAGGATGCTTCTTGACTTCTTTCATGTTGGCTTCTCTCAGCCCTCTACCTTCTACTATTTTGTCAAGTCATTTTCTCTAAGTTTGAATTCTTCAAGCTTTTCAAATCAGAGCTTCAATCCGATGTAGCGGGTGCTAGTCCTTCTCAGTGAAAGCACCAAAATGTTTACGCCAAAAATGGTCACAAACCCAAATACCATGAAAGCACCAGTGTATGAACACAAATCAGCGATATTCAAGCACAAATATCAGATCTCAGCAAATAACAAACAGCAATTCAGAAATAATGAACAAAGACACAAGATTTATAGTGGTTCGGCTATCTCCGGCCTACGTTCACTTCAAAGTTTTATCCTTTTATTGATTATCCTTGCTGGTTACAGATGATTACAGCAGTAGCAATGAAGAATTTCCAGTACAATAGTTATATTGAAGGGTAGAAATGAATCCGGCAGAGTCTGGACGTCCAATAGCCCAAAAGGTCCCTTTTATATAGGCTTCAGGAGGCTATTTATAGGCATAGGTGGCTGATATCGCGTTCAATCTTCGGGAGACTTCTTCTGGCATGTGAGTGGGCCTACGCGACTGATCCCACCAAGTTTCGACTCGATCTGTGATCGATACGAATTGATTTCGTATCCATCAAGAATTGATCCAATCAGGATGAAACTTGGCAGGAACATTCTTTACCTTGTATGCATGCTGCTGTGAAAATTTCATTGCATTTGGATCAGCGGTTTGGGAGATACGATCGATACGAAATTGTAATCTTCGTATGTTGTTGCGTTCGTATCCATTGGTTCGAATACATTCCGTTCGACTCGATAGAAGCAGTGCGCGTGTGGTGACGTGTTGCGTAATCCCTGGGTTGATCTACCTTGGGTGCCGAGTTGAACGCTTCCTTCCAGGAGATGTGGACATGCATCCATGTTTTATGCTTCATCCATATCCATAACTTCGCAACGGCATGCTCGCACCCATCGACTCATGTTTCTGTTTGCATCGATTCCAGGAGTACACTTCCCATCGATCATTCACGAATTGATCGATACAAAACGACCATAGGGGTTATCGATATGAAGTGGTTGTGATGGAGCGGAGGATGGATACGAAGCTCATCCTCGGGATGGATACGAGCAAGACCGTATCTAATGGATGCTAACAAAGCCTTACCTGATGGATACGAAAGTGCCAAACCCTTCTGCCATCGATACGAAAGTATCGATTCGAGACATGCCGCCTCTTTCCATCCTGACCAATACGAAACCATTTAGTCGTGTCCATGGTGGTCGATACGAACAGTATCGATTCGAAGTCCTTCACCCTGCTCTGCCTTTGATCGATGCAAACCCCATCGAGTCGAACCAAAACCGATCGATACGAAGCCAATCGATACGAAACACCAACTACCTGATCGATACGAAACGTATCGATACGAACCATCCCTGCTGATCGATGTGAAATGCATCGATACAAACCATGCCTTGCGCGCCTTAATCCATCCATATCTTATGCATAAGGCCTCCGATTGATCTGAAACTTGAAACATAGCCTCTCCTAGTCCTTATTATCATCTGCAGTCGATTTCATCCCGATCGGAACTAAACCAAATTTTGACGACATCGATTGCAGCCTTGATTCCAATCGATCTCCAATCCCAACATCCATCATTTCCTTGCCAATTTGTTGATATTCCAGCCTTGACCAAAAGGTGGGACAACAAAGAGAAAATGAATTGGCTGTAGTAAATATGAATTGTAAAAAGTAAACTCGATTGTAGATCATTCAAGTGAAATAAAATGAAGTTGGATTTGTTACGAAATTAAAATAGTGATTGAAAATCTTGGGATTTGCATATAATATATGGTTAACAGGTTGAATTATGAAATTTATTTATCTGAACTATGTAATTGAGGTGTTTGGCTAAGATTGATATATGGAAGGATGTTACAAATCTTATATTATTGAAAATTTATGGCTTGTTTGAGTAAGTACAGGTACGGGAGGCAATCGATCGAGTTGAAGCGCGTAAATGCAATATTATTTAGCCGCTTGCTTTTAAAATGCTAATCTAAGGTAAGCCTACGCAATAAAATTGAAAAATGATATATATATATATATATATATTGTGATATATTTTGTTTTCCGACCGTGTGGGTCGATGTATATATATATTTATGTCTATTGCGATATTGTAAAACGCTCTCCGTAAAAAGGAGACGCTGTCAAAAAATTTCAAAAAATTTGGGATTTAGAAAATTTTTGGAAATTTTGGGTTAACTAGAAAAGTGATTTTTGAATTACGTTATAAACAAGGTTTTGAGTTAAAAATAAAGCAAATGGTTTTGGAATTTGAGCTAAAGGTTTTGATAAAAGATTGTGAGTTTTTAACTAAGTAAGTTTAGGTAAGTAAATGAGTTTGGAAGCATTTTCCTACCTTAGCAAATTTCGGGAACGAAATTTTTATATGGGCGAGGAATGTAACGACCCGGAATTTTGGTCGTTATATTTTGAATATTTAATTCATTTTAAATGTTAAATGTGGATTTTGAATTGATTTTGAAGTAAGAAGATTTTAGTTAAATCAATATAATTAGTTAAAATATCGAGTATGAAAATTCAATTGGATTTGAATAATAATAATTAAATATTTGGAATTGGGATAATTAGTGAATCTGGATGTAAATGGTTATGAAAATGATTTCTAAGATTTCTTTTTGGTCTTGTTTGATTTGATTTGTAATACTGAAATTTGGATGGAATCAAAGGTCGATAAGCTGAATTTGGAATTTCTATATTTAATTTAATAATGGGATTTAATATATAGTAATGGTAAATAATCAGATTTTGATTTGAAATGAATCAGAATGATTTCTAATGTGATTATAAATTCTATATGATTTATTATTGAATTAGTAAAACTTTAAAGGTGAAATTTTAAGTGATTTCGACGGTTTTGAAAATCGCTTGAACTTATCGACAAGTTAAAATAGCCTTACGGGGTACCATCTCGGGATTCGACGAAACCAGTTCCATTGGATCCGTAATAGTTAATTATTATCAGATTTCAAATTTTGTAGCGTTTGGAGTTACCATTTATCCGTACGGGTGAGAAACGCGTTGGAATTAAAATCGAAAATTTAATATTTAAACTCGATTCAAAAAGCTAATTCCACATATGATTGAATTGGGCTCCGAAACACGTTCCATTGTGTTCGGAATACGTGTAAAACCTTATAAACGCTTGTCGGCATGCGTTGTTTGGAGACCGTTTGAAAAGTTGTTTAAAAATGAATTTAATATCAAAATAATAATTATAAACGTTTACATATTCATTTTTTCAAAGGCCGAAACCCTAGTACTTCTCAGCCGCCGCTCAATTTTTCAATGGCCGAAAGGCAACCTCAATCTCCCTCGTTTTTCTCTTGATCCATCAATTTTCGTCAAATATCTCCAACTGGAATGATGGAGAGCATTCCGAGACGAGTAAATTTGATTGTGGAGATCGCCTAACTTGCAGCGAGGTGGGAGCTATGGAGCTGCGTTCGTCGCTGTTTTGAACGAAGTTTGTGCGACCAAGGGCTGACCGAGTTTTGTGATTTTCTGGCCAGAGGGTGTGGGCATGACGAGCTTCGAGGATTTGGTCCCTGATCGATGTGAAATTGACCAGAAGTGGTGAGGGAACGAAGGACGTTGGGGCGGCTTTGGGTTCATTTTCCTGAAGTGGAACGTGAATGGGGAAGAAAGGATAGGGATGGCTCTGATTCGCATGGTTGGATCTACGGCTGTGATTACTAGGGTTTGTAAAAAAAAAGATTTTTGTTTTCAATTATTTATACAAACTTCATTAAACCATAACTTGTGCATGCGTGATCAGATTCCGACGAAACAAAAGTGTCGGAATCACAGCGACGAGCAGTTAACTGTGGTGCATATCTGCAGTCGTTCTGAGCAAGTGGAAAATTTTGCATTAAATTGAACGTGCTCGATTTATTGTAAAATTTGAACGCTCGGTGTTTCGAAATTCAAGGTGAGTTAATCTCACTCACATCTCTATGCCATGTAATTTAAAAAGCTAATATTTAAATGTTTGATTGGTTGATTAGTTGAATATGATAATTAGTATCAGATTGGATCGATATTTGTTTGTGTGCTAACATCTGTGGATGTTGGGAAACAGGTTGGAGGGATCCTACTGGATTCCTCACAATATAGAAATTATTTTCATAATTAATGATGTATTTCATTTATATACTGTGATAGATTAATTTGAGAATTAAGCCGTGCTGCGCTATGATTGAATAAGTATAATCTGGCATTTTAAAATATAAATCAAAGTAAAATAAATTGGGAATAAAAAGGGAAATGAAAAGGGACTTTTAACTAATGAATTTAAGGAAATGAAATTCAAGAAATTGGTTTGGAATTTGAAGTGTTTTTGAAATTATGATTTAAAAGGAAATGAGGAATGGAAATTTATAAACTGGGTTGATAAATGAAATGGAATATTTATCGAGGGATAAATTTGAAAGCATAGATTTTCGGTGGAAACTTCTATAAGAAAGTGCAAATTGTTTTAAAAGTAATAGTGGGATTATTTTTAAAAGAAGGAAAGTGTATTTTCCTGGAAAACTAAGTATGTTTTCAAAGAAAAGTTTTCAAAGTATAAACTAGAAGTTTAAAATGTGTTTTTTAAAATGTTTTAGAAGGAAATACTATTTTTAATTATTTTAGGTGAAAAGTAAATAGTTATTAAAGTAATTATGGTATTTAATTATTTTAGAGGTAAATTGGTATTATGTTTTCTAAAGGAAATTTTATTATAAATATTTGATGTAATAACTTTATATTAAAAGGAAATTTTTGATTCAAGCAACCCAAGAAAACTTTTATAGATTTTCAAAAGTATATTTTGAATAAAGATTTTAGCAACTTATTTTAAATAATTTAAGTATATATTTTGAAAGTGATTTCTAGGAAATGGGAAATGTGTTTAAAAATAAAAGGGAGTTTTATTTTTAAAAGCGAGGGAAGAAATTTACGGAATTAAGACGTAAATTTGAGTTGAGATAAATCAAGTAGGATTTGTAAAAAGGATTCTTTGGAGTATTATGGAATGGAAGTGTATTGACTTGATAGCCAAGTACGTTTTCAAAGTAAATTTTTTATAAGTTAAAAGCTTTAATGTTGTTTAAAAAAAGTATGTTTTAGAAAATTTATTATTTCTAAATGTTTAAATTATAAAGTAAGTATTTTTCAAATCTATTATTGTAGTAATTATTTAAAGGTGACTTGGTATTATGTTTAAAAAAGATAAAAATTAATTTTATGTTTTATAAAGTAATTTATTTTATATATTCTTAATGTATATATTTTTAATAAAGTATTAAAGTGGTTTTCAAATTTAAATGTTAAAGTATATTTTATAGTATAGTGTTTTAAAATTGTTTTAAAATCTAGAATGTTTGGACTTGGTTATTTTCAGTGGCAATAGAAATATTTGAGGAATTTATTCCGTGTCAAATGGGTGGTTTGAAACTGTTTTCAAAAAGGGTTGAAAATGGAAATATGTCTTGTGAAGATATTTTGAGGATAATAAATAATTTGGGAAATTATTTATGTTTCATGGTTGTTTGTGAATGTTATTTGATAGATAAATAACCGACTATCAATATTGGCCAATGCGCTGATCGTTTCGAAGAGACTGGGATCAGGATTTATTTCCTAAAAACCACTTCGATCCGGTTTGAACGTTTTCGTGTGGAAAACAAGAGTTTGGATTCGAAGGTGGAGCAGTGAAGTGCAAGGGCTAGTCGCTACTAATCCTGAGGGTAGTTCCAAAATGGATGTAGTAGGAGTAGTGCCTTCGGTTCTGTTCGAACCGGGGACGGACCTGTATGGATGAATGCTTTTAGAACATCTTCAAGTGGGCGATGAGCATTCCAAGAGATGTGTTCTAAAAAGGTAATGGTTAGCCTCAAGCCTCATCAATTGGAAATGACTGGAAATCAGGGGTTATGCAGCAAGGCTAAGGGGGTAGCACCCATTAGGGTGAGGTCATTCCTGTCTAGATGTCCCTTTTATTCGGCTTAGTGGTGCGGTTGTTGATCCCAACGGTGGAGTGATCTTACTCGGGATTATCCAGTAAGGGGTAGTCTCGGTCTTGTGTTGCAGGGAATTTAGGTTGGATCCTCGGTATGCTGATTTAGACCAGGTAATGTGATAGGTGGTACCCCAGTGCCTAGTCATTAGTTGGAAATCCATTCTCCCTACGTGCCTGTACGGTTTTGATTATGCCCAACTATTGCTGAAACGTGAGATGCATGCATTTCAGCTAGATTCTATTTACTTTCTATAGACACTATCATAATATCAGACGGATTTGATAAGAAATGTTTTAGCTATCGTAAGGTAAAAACCTGACATGTTTATTTGTGGCGTGGTCTTACGAGATGCTTTTGTTTTCAATGGATTTTGAAACTTTAACAATCAATTTGGGTGTATTTCTCTCAAGCCGGTATTCCAGACTGACTCGAGTGTTATTTTATTATATTGCTCGGGTCAGACCGAGTACTATAGATTACAGAAAAGGATGTTGTGGAGCTCAGGAGAGGAGCTGGAGTCTGAGACGTATTACCGTATGTGTTTACATCGCTGCTGTGATCGTTTGAAATTGTCAAGCTGGTAATTGTTGTTTGTTTGTGTACTCTGATGATGTAATATATAAAACAGATATAGTTTTCGTTTTGTGTAAAGATCTGTTATTGACTATTATATTTTGTTCTGCTGCGATTGTGAGATTCTGTTATTGTTTAGTTCCTTCTTTCTTCTATCTTCTTTCTTTTTCCTCAACAATCTGTCATTTCCGGCACCCGATCGTCGGCATGTTATACTGTAGCATATTTTGTGTCGATTTTCAAGAGTCAAGAAGGGTGGGTCGTCACAAAATGCTACGCATAGAACATGTTAGGGTAATGTAAAATAAAGAAATCAAAGCATCATCGTGATAGATGCAATGACAAATTCAGAGAAAATAAAAAAGTTAAATATTCACATTGTATAATGATTTTGTTGCAATAAAGATGTATCATGAAATGAAATTAAATATCAATACGTTGAGATGCGATAAAATTATTAGTGACATGCTTTCGGTTTAGTGTTTTACTTCTCTTAGAAAAGCCCAAGTTGTGTCTCTTATTGTAGAAATGAGAGCAAAGAGATGTAACAAAGTAGAAGAAAAAAAAAAGGAAAGCAAATGTCTTTTAGAACTTTGCATCATAGAGTATGCTAAACTTTCATCCAACTATTGAATCTGAATAATACGAAGTATTTGAAAAAATGTGTTATAAAATAAAAAAATAAACAAACTATTCTATTTTTGAAACCTAATTGCAAAATATAGAAACTATAGTTACTTAGGATTCGTTAATTAAAATGTCACCCTTAGGTATTTGTCTTCTTTAAAAGATAAAAGGTATTTAAGCACTTCTACCAATGGTGATTGCATGTGATTTATGTTTTTGACAGTTTTTTTAAGGTTATATGATTCCTTTCACAAACATGTTTGTTGCAAATTATGTACAAGAATTATTTTTGTTTTAACAGCGTTGAATATGGTAAATTAACTAAAATATTCGAATCATTTAAGCTATTATAGAGCATTCTTATATATAATTTACAAATTTCCCACTTGTAACTGATAATAATAAATTAATGAAGACTGGTTTAGAAATACTTGCACATATATGTACTCATAGAGTCACATATTACTTCCAAAATAATATACGAGTTAAATCAACGATAAACATAAATTTTATACCTAAAAGATAATGATCCAAATTATATTCACATATATATTATTAGCAATGTTATAAGCCATTGAAATAGGAAATTTCACTTATTTCCATTTCTTATAGACATCATTATTGAGTATCCCTATGAAACAATAAAAACCTAAAAAGGTCAAATATCTTCACTCTAACAAAATATAAATAAAGGATAAAAAATTATTATTATGTTAGTTTTTGCTGCAAATATGGAGTGTCCCCTTTGATTCCTACACTAAACCTATTAAGTTTGGACATTAATTTTTTTAGCTAAAGAAACATTATTTCAAGGTGTAGCCAAAATGGAGAAATATATCAAAAAATTAGAAAATAGTAAATAGAAAAAAATAAAGATATAAGAGAGTGGTGGGAGTCTAATTAAAAGGGTAAAAGAAATTATGTTTTACTTTTGATTAAGAAGATTAAAAGGCACTTCTTATCTCAAATTTAATAAAAATAATATTGGAAATTTTTTATTGCGGTGATTAAAAAGATAAAAGTATCAGAGGAAGAAGAATTATATGTTATTATGATGGAGGATGATGATGCATATTATGTAAGTGTAGATGAACAATCTCTTCATTTTTTTTATGTTCATTAAAGTTATATTGCATTTATTTCTTCTAGGGAAATAAAAGAAGAATATAAGGAGGGTTAACTAACATTAAAAGATAGAAAACTTGACAGGATATAAGAAGCGAATGACTATGAAAAATTAATCCTCAATAGAAAAAGTAAAATTAGGATTTCCACTTTAACACTATATATGACAAAAGCTTGATTTTTCATTTGTTTTTTATAGTAAAAAGAAATAATATATATCTATCTATGTAGAATATGCAGTGTTAGAATAGTTTATTCAAATTAATATTTATTCACAGTCTAATGTTATAAATGAAGATAAACCTTATGCGATAAACTGAATGATCCTAATGTATATCTTGTATTTTAAAAGAATGAGATAAATGCTTGAATCTGGATCTTTTTTAGAAAATATAGTGAGTGGAGAAAAGAGATTCAAATGCAAGCATCTATTCTCAAACCATGTAGATATAGATTTCTCATTCTGTTTGGTATTAATATTTTAACTTTTATGTTGTAATGAAATTATTATTTTTTTATTCTGATTAAACTTTATGTTATAGTAACAATTGCATAATTTCAAAAATAAAATAAAAATTTATCATTGATAATCCACGTGTATTTTAATTAATTACATATTATAAGGTTGTATTAGCGGTTAATCCAAATAAAATGAGTGAATTTTCCATATATCACATATGTTACAACCAGCTATTGAATTTGGATCTTTGTTTAAAATGTTGAAAACTAAGAAAAGAGTTCAGAATATGAATATAACTTTTAAAAGAATAGATATATATATTTATTGAAAAATTTATTCTAGTAGAATTGATTATTATAACTTATTTTAGATTTATCTGTTAATTTTAAATTTTACATTTATTTGGATAAAAAAGAAATGTCTAAAATTAAATTATTCTTTACATCTGCAAAAATTTTAATTTAAAAAATTAAAACTAATAAAATTAGCTTAAAAATAATGCATTCCTATTTAAAAAATCTATAAAAATTAGGTTATAGGATTTGAACTTGGGTTTTGAGAAAATTCCAAAAGAAAGAGAAGACTTAAAATAAAATGTAAGGATTTTTAAATAACATATGCAATTTTAATATATGGTAGGTATTGATCCTAAAAATTGCACAACACCCAAAGCAAACTAATAATAAGAGAGATCTAGCAATTATAAATAAATAGAGAGAATGTCAGAATTTTTATAATGGTTCGACAAATCTATGGTGCCTACATCCACCATATTGTTATTTATTATAGATTATTAGTCACTAATACATGGATTTGTCAAGTTCTAATAGCCTATAACAACCTAGAGTAGCTTTTTTAATGACTATGCTCGAGGAGAGATAGAATTGAAAAAAGAAAAGTGCTAAAGGTCTTTTTTCAAATGCCATAGGTGTTGCATTTATAAGGAAATCATCCAGCAAAATCATCAAATCTCAATATACTAAGTCTTCCTTTAGATCCGAAAAGGAAGAGGTGAAGACAGAGTCCCTAAATCCATAAAAACATCTCGGTACCGACTTGATTTTTAAAGGGGAAGTTAATCCTTCTTCCCTCCTTTGATCTCTTATCTTCGATTCAATGAGCTTTGAGCACTTTTCTTTAGAGATCGTGTTGTTTCCAAGAGGTGCTGATACCACTTGTACTTATTTGTTTTCTTCAGAACTTCCTTGAAGTTATTCGCTTATTCCCTAAGAATTGGACTCCATGAGGATCTATCAAGTCATATTTCCCTAAACTATGTCTCTGAGGTCCCTCAAGAGAGTAAAAAAGTGGCTAGAACCAAGTAAATTAGCTAGGTACCGCGCTCTGTCCTTAGCTTCTACTTTGCTTCAATTTCTTTGGTCCATTTCGTTGTTCTTCCAAGCATGTTCCTAAGTTCATGAATCGTTTCATCTTCATCCTGGCATTTAGATTCATTGGAAAATGCTTGGTTAAAAAGCCAGATAACACTTGCCCTCCAGAGTACGCATCTGTTAAAAACAAAGCATGCTTTGGAATAAGATCCACACATCATCATCTTTATATGTCATTTGGTTATCCAAGTGTTTCCTTAAAGCATTGTTTCCGTTCTATGGATATCCATTAGACTTGCTTTATATAGTAGAAATTCAGTTCTCCATGCTAAAGATAAGATCTACACTCTAAATATGATTCAAGTTTTAGTTAGGTTCGTACTACCTTCCCCCATCCCTTTTTTCATTGTATGACCAAAAATTTATTTCAGTATTGAATTAAACTATTTGGTACCGAGTTCTTTTACTGATTCACCGAGTTGTTGAGATATTTAGAATTTTTTCCTTTACTTTTTCACTTTCCCTTGATTTTGTACCTGAGTACCCTCCTTTCATCGAGCACCCAAACTACAACTCCTTAAGACGAAGACCGATTGCCGATTCTTCCTTGACACCACCGTCGACCTCTTAGCATCATCGCCGTCCATTACAAATCACTGCCACAACCTGACCTTAGATTAAAACTATCGACGAATCCTCAAGAGCTCACATCCTCAAATCCTCCGTGCCATCGATCAAATCTAAGAATACCAAGGTAGATCTGATCCATTGATAGGGTCATAACAGTTGTCGTGGTGGATGATGTCGGTGATGGTGATTTGGGTGATTTTGACAAGTGGTTGGTCAAGGAAAATCCTAGTTTTCCTAGGATTTTTCTTGGTCCTAACCTAGGGTGTAGTCAAATTGTACAAAAGGAGTTCTTGGTTTCCTTAATCTTGAGCCTTTACATTCCAAAGTACCTTGGCTAACCCCTATCAAGACTTAATCGATCATTATCATCATTCAAATGTTAATAGTATGGTTCTCTTTCCAAAGAATGTTTATATCGAGTGTGTTCCAATGTATGAATGATTATGTTGTAAACCATATCCAATCATTATACTTCCAGTATTCCTACAAAAGAAATGCTTCATGTCATTCTGGACAGCGGCTCCATTATCGATTATCTAATAATAATGGATAAAGTCCGATGCACTATTTCCTCCAACTGATAGCTAGTTTTCAAGCGTGAGCGAGCTATCTACACATGATGGTCCATTCGTTGCATATAGCACACATGACTTATACTACATAGATTAACACTTTCACTTACCATGATCAACGTCCAAAATTTGATTGGTCAAAACACATCAACATCAGTCGGGTTATGGACATTGGTCACACGAGTTTGAAGGTTGCGATGAAATGGATCTTATGACTACTTTAACACTGGAAGAGGGTGAATAGTGTTTTATAATTTTTATGAATCTTTTTAACTTTTGTTTCAAGTTTTAAATCAAATCATATATTATCAACACAGATCTTACAAATCAAGTAGCAACCATAGATAAATTTAAAACAAAAAACAAAAAGTAAAGTGAGAGAGATAACAAAAGAATTTTATACTAGTTTGCATTAACCAATCCTACATCCGTCCCCGTACAATACTGTACAGCTTTTTTTTCAATCGCCTATTTTAACTAGGTATCAAGCATATCAGAATACAGTCTCGATTTCAAGGCTACGAGATACACCCTCCTATCTCATGAGTTTGGGAAAACTCTCTTGATTTATCAGGCAAAAAGATCACCCATTTGATTTATACGAGCTACTAAGCACAACCACTTGATTTGAATGGGCAACAACACACCTAAATAAATAAGAGTAGAGTTGTTGATTTCCAAATACAACCGGTTGTACCTAGGACATAAGATATTCTATAGCCCTTCTTATAGCGGTTTGAATTTGCAGAGTGAATGCTTCCAAAATAATAAATAGTTTGTAGAGAATCAATCAAATAGAGTATGGATTGATTTTATGTAGATTTTTAAGAATACAGAAAGTTGATTTCAGGAAAATAAAAGAAGAGAATAATGAGAAAGAAGAAAGTGAGAAAATTAATTGAAATTTTTTTACACTCCTCATTATATAAATAATGAAAAAAAGTATCAATTCGTGAAGAGGTGTCCAAAAGTCCCTTCTATTCAAAAATTAAAAAACAATCAAGGGTCACTATGTCGACATACGTATGTGGTATATGTCTACATACATATGTATGTTTTGAAAAATAAAAATATTTTAAAAATGGTTTCAAAATTATGAACTTTAGCAAAATCATTAAAACATAGTTTTAATATACTTTGAACTTATAAAAACTTTTATAAAATATTTTAAAAAAAATATTTCGAATTTTGAATAATTTATTTTGACAAAATATCAAAGGTTACAAATTTTTGATAAACATCAGAATATGTTGTCAGGGATTTTAAAAATTTGTTCTAGTGACTCATATTAAACACAAGAGTCTTGAGGTCTTCAAGTCTTTTTTCTTTAAACTCATGAATCTTGATCATCATCTCTAAATATTCAGTATTGGTTTTTATAATGATCAGTCTTCAAGTTTAATCATTTTGTACCTGTGTAATATTCTGCAATGTATACTGTACAATATTGACAAAACTTTAGCATCTATATTTATATGGTTTTGTCATCAAAATCAATATATGAGGTTTTAACAATCTCCTCCTTTTGATGATGACAACCATGTAAATATTCGCGTATGTAAAATATAATATAACTTCATTTGAGTTAAGTAACTCCCTTTAATATATGCAAGTGTTATATTTTATATTTTTCTCCCCCTTTATCATCAACAAAATATGTGAAAAATGATACTCCCCCTAAATGTGATATACTTATGAACTATGAAATCAAAATCAAAATAAAATACTAAATTACATACTAAATATTGAAGATATTAAATAAGACAAACTTTATTATTAAATCAAACTATTATACAATCAAAACGGTCCTAAACAAAAAAAATCAAACAATACACACCTATAACTATCCAAACTAAACTATATTATCTACAAATCAATCAAATTAAAATATATAAGTTTCTAAAACATAAACTTACAAATTATAAAAGTACTAGATTTTTCTTGGAACTTCAACCCATCGTTCGGATTCAAAGATTGAATTTGTTTTATGACATCCTAATTTTCTTGTCCAGTGTTTGCCTTAGAGTTTGAGCATTCCGGGTTGTTGTTTTGAACATCTTTGATAAGAGAGGAAATTAACCAACGAAAATCATCAAAATGTTTCTCTTATTCCTTTGTCATTTGCATTTGGCTTAATTCCAAGTGCCTTCGATTTTGAAGAATGAAATGAAGAATAACTTTGAAAGATTGAAGTGTTTCCTATAAGTTAACACATACTTTTTTATGTGGAAAACCCATTTTTATGAAAGAATTTGTTTAGAATAGAAAGAGATGAAAGAATAAATTAATGTTGAGTTTTTCTAGAAGGAACGGGGTAAAATACAGATGAAAAGTCATACTAAATAACTGTTTTAAATGTAATTATAAAAATTTTAAAAATTAAAGTTTCAAAAAGTGGCTAGTGTGTCGATATATCTATGTAGAGTATGTCGACATGTATTGCGGAACCCTGCCTCCATATCTATACTATTCAAGAGTATAAAAGAGTAATACTATCAAATAATAAGGAGAATGAGACTATATGGGGTACACACATGAATATTACATTGGACTAATACTGATACGTATTAAAACATCGAAAAAATAACATATCTATGCGTACATAGCACAAGGAAGTAAACACATGTGCTTTCAGGGTAGAATAATACATAATATACAGTGAATTACATAGATTACAAAGTTAATCACATTGATAATATATAATATATACTACAATAATACAATAAGGGTAAAATGTCAACTATCTCAGTATATTGCAACGAATAATTAATATACATCTGAATATCAAGATATACATTGAATCAATGTCATATAAATACCATACAATGTTCCTGTTATATGTCTCCTCTAAGCTCAATAAAACAATTGTCGGTCATGTTGTCCTTGTACCTGAAATTTCTCGGACTGACCCGAGTATTATAAAATAACACTTGGGTCAAACTATGTTCAATCAAGAATCCAAATATGGTAAAATAGTGTAAATAGTGAAATATAATATGAAAAATTATCTAGTAATACTCAAATCATCAGATTACATGTCAACTCATACATTATATATATAAGTATAGACATGTATGCTTGGAATATCTATGTAATGCCATAAATAATCATCAAAGCAACATATCTCAATAAATAACTCAAATTTGTATAAAATAATCAACTCTGTTATCAAGAGATATCATCACCCATATACAAACACATCAAATTAGAAATCACATAACTAATACAAATGAGTGAATTATATATATCTTGAAACCATCGTTAAATCTAAAAATATCAATAAATGTTATATCCTCGAGGGTAGTCGGGCCATAATGGAATAATGCCCACAATCTTTCTCAATCTCATATTATATAATACCATTATCGAATTTAAAATATCAATAAGAAAGACTTGAGCCAGCTCATATAATATCCTAACATGATCAATAATAAGGAGGTTGTCTGCCTGCAATGAATAGACCGTCTGCCTAAAAGGGATGCGGGGTTGATCGTACTCTAGACACAGTCTCGGGTATAATCTCATCTATACATAATATATGTCTATCTACCTCCCACATACATACACATACGCTAGAACCAAGCGGAAGACTAACAGCATGTTTGCTTGGTCCTAGAGCCAAATGCGGTCCATATGACATAACTCCTATAGTCATAGGCAACCATAACCTCTCCCTTCTCGGTATCATGGCGATGATCCACCATAGGCCTGACAATTCGTATCATCTTCGGCCACGAGTACTAAAATATGCCCTAACATTAATTGACTACTGGCTTATGCGACATAGGAGGCAACCAAATCTAATAATGCACATCAAATATAATACAACAACGGTGTCACAATCGAGGGCGTGACTTCCTTGCTGGCCGTCGGGGTGGATACTGGCCAATTTGGTTCACTCCCGAAATATAAATGGAGCCGCACAATAGGTAGACAGACACATAACATATATATAATCGAAGGCTACGTCTAGCCTCCACATATGCTGGCCACAGCAAGTTACACACAACATACCCTCATATGAGCATCATCCACGAGCAAAGAATAACTGAATAAATAACACAACGGTGTCCCATGCCACCATGTGTTACTAGTCCATTTATTCCATGCTTACACATCACACTCCCTCCTTCTTTATTCTATATAACGTGTCTAAAGAATCACCGAAAAAGTGTTACCGAAAGTCCCATATTAAACGATATCACTAAACTGTTTATTCATATTTCTCGTTATATAGAATTGTAACACAAAATCATATCAAAGATGTAATCACCGTATCATATCAAAATCATCGATGAAATCAATATCAATGGTGAATCACCCATGTAATACAATTCAATACAAAAAAGAGAAGAAATTAGAAAATTAATATAAAATAGATTAATCACACATATAAAATAAATGAATTAGTACTTAATAATGAATTATTCACAACATATAATTTTATTTTTCAAATTAAATAATAAGAGATAGATAATAAATACATATCCCATAACAGATATAAAGTTAAATACTTTATATAAAAATTATTTCATATAATCTGATCCAATAAATAATAAGAAGAGTTGTATTAGAGTTGTAATATAAAAATAGATTATCCAAATATATATATATATACATACATAAATATATATAATAACAAATAAATATATAATAGTAAATCATTCCAACATATAACCTTAGTATAATGAATTTAGTTCCTAGAAATATATGACTAATTAAAACAAAATATAGTAATATTTTACAGTAAATAATAAATTTCAATCTATGATAAGTTAAATAATATTTTAGTGTTTACCAACAGCAATAAAAATCTCATTTCTTTCCTTTGGTAACAAATAGTAAAAAAAGTATAACAAATAATGTTTATTTCTCAATTATTAATAGCTAAACACTACTTTAAATAAATATAAAATATCCATATTTATTTAAGTTATTCATAATCAAATGATTACATTTTCAAATAATTAAATTATATTTGTATTAAAATCTTACACTTTCATAAAATAATAATTAAATACTATTTAGGTAATACAATTAAAATCACTTTATTAATTTATCAAACATATATTTATATTCTTAAATACATAGATATAATATCGAGAGGGTCTACATATTAGAATTTAAGTAAATTAGATTTAGTTTATTTTAATGGCAGATATATATATTTCAACTATAATTTCATTAAAGCTTACATGCTTGTGGGATTGCATACTCATAAATGCAAGAAATGAAACACAGCTAATTGCTGCAAGATATAGTTAACAACAAATTTTGCAATAATAAAATAATTAAGTTAGTAAGGTCAAAATCAAAAGAAATATACAGCAATGCAAAATTTAACAACCATACATGTATAGCAACAGGCAAGAGCATATAATATGTAGTCACACATCCACAAGTCAATCCACATTGACATAAACACATAATACACAACTCTCTCACCAACACTATTATACCCATTAAAACAAACACATAATACATACACAATTTAAACAAATACATGCACACAAACTCACACACAACACTGCCCCAAAAATGCGCACATGCACTCCATACTAACACCTCAATCTGAACAAATATAGCAATAAACCCACGCATATATCACATACACACAATAGCAGCTCCCACACTTATCCCATCCTCACACTTACTCCGCACACCACACACTTAATCACACATAAATGCAAAATACACAGGGTTGCGCACACGTATACATACACTCACACTTTCATAGTCCACACACAAGGTCACCAATCAATACTCAAAACTGCAAACACAAGAACAAATCTAGCTAACACACACGCAAAAAGAAGAGGCTGGAGCTGACCATGAACGTCCAATCTACGCTTTCGAAAGGTTGATCCGTAGGATCGATTTCACCCTAGAGAGGGGGTGAATAGGGTGATAGTGTAAATTATAAAAGTTAATCGCGGAAGCTTATTAATTAATTTCACTTCAGATCACAGAATAGCAGCATAGATATCGCAGAATATAAATAACAGAATAAAACAGAAAAACACAGAATTTACCCAGCTTCGGCAAAACCCTGCCTACGTGCTGCCCCCAAGGTTTCTACTAGAAATTAGATAGTCCCTCGCTTACACACGTAAACTCGCTATACCCGCTATTGACTAATCTAACTCTACGCTCAAAACCCTGACCACAACTCAACCACCGAGTTGCGAATTCCCAAACTACACACCGTAGTTTGTCCCCTAGTCACACGACTAGAAAATTAAAAACGGTTTAAAAGAAAATACAAATTAAAAACAAATTAAAATAACAAAACCCTATTTAAATTTAAACCCTTCTTATAATTTTTTAAAACCCCTTTTAACATAAACTAGGCCGGCCTTTTATTTTCTTCAACCCGTTCCTTTTACTATTATTTTTTTTTCTTCGTGAAAGAAAATGGCCGCCCCTCTTTGTTCCTCTTTGCGAATTAGGGCTTCTGGTAATTTTCTATTGCTCCTTGCGATTTAAACTAGGGTTGAGCAAAATTGAAGCGCCGCTCGATACAGTTTGATTGTATGCTTCGATGCTGTTTGCTTTACCCACGGCTCTTCAATTTGGATCGAGTTCGTTTCGTGATTTCGGTATGTATTTTATCCTTTTGCTTTTCTGATTTTGGCTTGTTCGAACTCAATCAATTGCCGATGATGATTTGTGGTAATTTATAGGATTCCAGTTCCTATAATTGCGTTCGTATCAATTTTGTTTGAATTTGTCAAATTCTTCATTTCGTCCACTTGATGATGCTTGAATGAATGAGATTGATTCTGACTTTTTCATACACGTATAATTTCATTTCTTGCGTCCCACGGCTTTGAATCAATTTCGTGATGACCACGGTTTTCGTTCCTTTTTCTGTTGACTTGTTAAAACACACGGCTTTGATAAATTTAGCTTTGTATCTGCAGTTTGGATATTGATGATTCCCTCTGATGCTTTGACTTTGGTCACTTGTTTTGAAAACTGCAGCTTGATGCTTGCATCCCTCTTGTTGTTCACAGCCATTGTATCCTTACTGCCATGTTTTGATGTCACTGATTTGTTTAGTCTCGGCATTGACTGGTTTCATGCTTGTGTTGGTTCATTGGTTTACTGGTGCATATATGTTGATTGTGTATACTTGTGTGGTGGTGCACTTGCCTTGTGATTCTGTTCATTCCTAGTTGCCTCTGTTTGACTTCACTGTATCACTTGTTTATATTCTTGCAGTTGCTATACTTTTGACAGAAATGCTTCACTTGATTCTGTTGTATTTGTGCATTGCTTTACTGTTGCTGTGCACTTCTGTTTGCTGTCATGTTCTTGTGCTCGAGCTTGCATACTGTTTTCATTTGTTATGTTGTTTGCAACTGTGTTTCATTTGCATAGCTGAACTTCACTGTTGCACTTGAGTTTTTGCTTCTGGCCTGCATGTAGCTGTTGTTCCCAGTGTTGCTTTGTCATTGTGTACTTGATGGTTTAGTTGTGCTTAGTTCATGTGTATGCTGTACACTAAGCATTTCTTAGTTTGCATATCAACTTGTTGTCGTAGATGTTGCACTGCTTCATTCTGATTCACTTGCACCTGTCTCATTTCAGTTGTGTCTGCATTTGTCACTGTTGTCGATGTTGTGAGTAAATTTTGTTCTTTAGTTGGCTGCTGTGTTGATCTTGCTTGCATTGTCACTTGGTCGACACTTGCAGTTGCACATTGAGTTGAATATGTTGGCACTGGAACTAGCTTGTATCTGTTCTCATTACTGTGTTGCATTCTTTGATAGTTCACTGTAGTATGTTGGTCTGTCTTGTTTTTGGCCAGGTTTTGTTGGTTCATTGGTGTTTGTACACTTATGCAGTTTGGTCTTATTTTTTGCTGTGCATTCACTTGGTGGTGTGTTGCTGCCTTCACTGTCCACCTGTATCTTGCTTGGTTTTGTTGCAAATTGCATTTGGTCTGACTTGCTAAGGACCAAACTAAAAGTATTTATTGCACCTGATTTGAACCTGTCCATATATTTGGGTTTGACCTTGTGCTCACCTGTCCCTGTAGCATTATCAAGTGTATATATCGGCGTGCACGACCTTGTGGCATATACAGTAATACACTGTGTATGTCACAAGTTGTTCGTGTATGATGAATTCAAATTTAAATGATGGCGAACAACCCAAATAACTGAGGCAAAAATTATTTTCAAAAAAATATTTTATTTTATTATTGCAAAAATATTTCTTTTTCAATTTTACTGCGTTAGTGAATATTTTTGCAGATTTCTCAGATGTTGGATTCAAACTGGAATGAAGTTGAAGATAAATATGAGTGTGAGTGATATGTAGTGAGGTGATGATATGTAAAATAGTGATGTAATTGAATTTGTATCAAAGTTGTATAGTGAATAGTGAGAGCTTGAATTTGTATACTATTCAAAATTGTAATAAATATTTGTTTGAATAAAATATTCGTTTGAATTCAAATTCCGTGTTATTTATTTTATTCAGCAAATATTTATTTAATCTGTGAAAATAAATAGTATATTATCAAATACATTTAAACGAATGTATATATGTTTATTATCATCAAACAAAAATCATATAAGCGCATATTCAACAATCTCCCCCTTTTGATGATAACAAACATATATTTAAGATTTTGAATATGTTAAATGTATTTGATCATTGATATATTCTAATTGCTCCCCCTATTTAAATGCTTCCTCTCTACACAAAGCTCCCCCTACATATATGCATACAAATAGAAATATATAAATGAGCCTATATGCAAATGGAAAATTATTTGACCTTTGGTTGATTCTATTTGACAAAATCTTAACTTTTCTCTCCCCCTTTTGTTATCAGCAAAAGAATAATAGTGTTAGAAAAAATAGAGATAAAGTAATCGATATCAATCCAACATTAAAACTCAATTGAATATAAATATTAAATTTCAATAAAAAGTCAAACAAAAATCATAAATATTTTGTTAGGCGCATATTCCACTTTTAGAATGATGGAAATGATGTCATCATATAAAACCATACAGTTGTGTCTATTTGTGGTATATTTATATCAAGAATTTGAATATCTACTAACCATGCATAACCGTTAGGACTTTTAAATGAGATTAGTAGTATTCCAATTTTATTTTAAAAAAAAAATGAATTCAAGTATCTTCTAACCACGCATAACCATGAGGACTTTTAAATGGGATTAGAATCAACTTGTTTATTTTACAAATCAACTTTTGATATGCGTTCCATACATGCATAACCGCGAGGACTTTTAAATGAGCATGGAAGCACATAACAAATTCCAAGTAATTCACCCATGCATAACCGTGAGGACTTTTAAATGAGAGTGAATACTTTGGTATTTATTTATTTATTTAATTTTTTTTATTTTAAAAAAATGTAAAAATGAAAAACGAACGATTCCTGTTTAAAGTACCACATATTGACAAACTATATGGAATTTTGATGAGTGATGGTTGATAGAAAACATGATAGACAAGGAGATGGTCATGGAATTTTTTACCAACAAAATTTTTTATAACTGTTGTTTAAATTTCTAAAGAAATTTACTAATTATACCGTCTCGAGTCATAATATATGATAAATATCAACACTCATCACTTTTTCAATTACTATTCATCTTTTCGATAATCATTTTGGAGTCAGATTAGTCAAAATAGTCATTTAAAATCAAATTCAAAAATAATTATGAAATTAATTTCTCAAAAATGAATAATCTGAAAATATGGTCAAAAAAAATGATTTTCTCCAGGGGATTTTTAAAAGAAAATTTTCTGCTATTTGAAAACTATTTGAAATGAAGAATATGCAGATATTTTCTTTGAAAAAATTGATGCAGTTATTAAATGTCTCAAAAAAAATCACGTGTCACTAGTAATTTTTCTATCAACTAGATTACCAGTGTAATCTGCATCTGAATTTCTCTTTCACTCAAAAATTATCATCAATTGAATTTTATTGACCAAAACATGAAGTGTGCACCAAAACTTTCTAATTCAATTTTAACAACAATTTAAATGACATTCTTTTGAATTTAAAATGAAACCGTGTAAACAATCAGAAAACCATGAATAAAGAGTTAGCCATATTAAAACCAATTGTAATATCCAACAAAACACTATTTTTAACTCAAACTGATATATATGAAATAATTCAAATAATCTAGAGATTTTTATAGTGTTTTTTTGGCATAAGAATATAATTGGCCAACAATTTTGAATAAGTCTGAAACAAAATCATCATCTTTTCATCAATCTCAATATTGGCTGAATTTTAATTCAGAATATGGTGCAGATTATCACATTTAATATATCGTTTAAAACATATCATTACCTGTTTTACCTTTACGATATTTTTCGTCGTTGTCCATTGTGATTCTGTCACCTTTATACTAGGCTAAGGAACTTTGCTTTGTCACCCGTTGTGTTTCTGGAAGAGCCAAAATCCAGAGGACACTATTGTTGTTCCTTAGCCTGCCACCACACCTACACGGAAAAGGATTTATGTGACCTATTTGTTTTTATAGGTCCATGGTTGTTAGTGGCAGAAAATTTTGAAAAATAATTTTGTGTAGACCCAAAACTATTTATAATTGTTCCCTTTGGCACCCAAATTTGTTTAACTTTGAGAGATTTTATATTTGTGCCTTTTGGAACCCAAATCGGTATAGTTTTCACATGTTTGGGTCTATACCAACAATTATTGTGATCGTGTCCAAATTTTCTACAAATCGTGCACATGGATTTAGCTTGACTAATATTGCTTTCAACAATTTTCGAACTATTATATCCAAGTCCTTGTTTAACCGTATTAACAGTTTGCTTTCCTAATAGCATATTCAACGATTTTTCACTTTTTGAAAATTTATTTAAAGTCGTTGACAATTGTTGGACTTGTAATTTGAGAGATTCATTTTCGTTTAACAACTGTGTGCACTTTTTAATAGAATTCTCTCTCCTAGTATTTTCATTCTCCTTTAAAATCAGAATTTCATTTTCAAGCGATTTTATTTTAATTTTTGATTTTTTAATTTCTTCATCAAATGTTGGACACTTATCACACTTAGGGATCCTACTTTGATAGGTTTTAACCAATTGATCAAGTTGTTTATTACATTCTATCAAAGTATCTTTTTGAGATTCAAGTTTGGCGTATTTTTCCTAAGTCGTTCAAAACAACCGTTTACTTCATGAAAATATATAAGCAACTCAGAATGGGTAAGTTTTGATACCTCACTTGGCTCGTCATCGTCACTGTCAGTTGTATCACCTCGAAGACACAATTCTGCCTTTTCGCTTTCACTGCCAGTGCTTTGATCATTCTCGTCTATTTCATCCCAAGTGGCTGCAAAACTTTTCTTTTTCTGTTTCTTTCCATGGCTGGATTTAATTTGTGGACAATCGGGCTTGATATGGCCGGGTTTGTTGCAATTATAACAAATAAACTTTTGTTCTTCCGAGTAGTCTAGTGCTTTGGCTATTCTGCTTTTTGCTTTTTGAATTCGAGCTGAGTTACCATGTTTTTGATTCCATTTTTTGAATTTCCTTATCAACAGCTCCAATTCTGCTGCTCCATCATCTTCATCGTTATCATCATCACTTTCGGTTGTTCCTTTGAGAGCTATTGATTTCTTTTGAGTGTCACCTCCTTCACGCTCTTCTTTGAATTTCATTTCTAGCTCATAAGTGGTGAGATTTCCGATGAGTTCCTCAGCTTTAAGTTGTTTTAAATCTTTCGATTCTTGTATGGCAGTTACTTTTGCTTCAAAGCTTCGTGGAAGGACTCTGAGGATTTTCCGGACTATTTCTAATTCGGTGTATGTTTTTCCGAGAGCTTTTGATTTGTATACGATATTGGAGAGTCGTCCGTACATCTCTTTGACATTTTCTTCCTTCGCCATTTTTAAGTTCTCGTATTCGTTGCTTAGCATTGCAAGGCGAGATTCTTTGACTTGAGATGTTCCTTCGTGAGTCACTTCTAGTATGTGCCATATTTCCTGCGCAGTTAGACAATGTGAGACACGATTAAATTCAAATTGATCCAATGAACAGATAAAAGAATTCATAGCTTTGGCATTAGTATTTTGTAATTTATTTTCTAGTTCTATCCATTGTTCCTTTGGTTTCTCTATTTCCTGATTGTCTACAGTTATAGTTGGTATTCTATAACCTGTCTCAACAATATTCCAAGCGTCAATGGTTTTCAGAAAAATTTGCATTCTATTTTTCCAGTAAGCATATTCACCATTGAACATTGGTGGTCTAACTATCGACTGACCCTCTGCAAAAGCATTATTAAAAGAAGCCATTTTAAAAATTCAAAATTTTTTTTAAAAACAAAAACCGATTTTTTTTTTTTTTTGAAACACAAATTTTTAAAACAAAAATTGATTTTTGAAACACGAATTTTTAAACAAAAATTGATTTTTGAAACACGAAATTTTGTAACAAAAATTGGTTTTTGTAAAATCAAATTTTTAAAACAAAAACAGCTTTTGTTCCTAGCTCTGATACCACTTGTAGGATCGATTTCACCCTAGAGGAGGGGTGAATAGGGTGATAGTGTAAATTATAAAAGTTAATCGCGGAAGCTTATTAATTAATTTCACTTCAGATCACAGAATAGCAGCACAGATATCGCAGAATATAAATAACAGAATAAAACAGAAAAACACAGAATTTACCCAGCTTCGGCAAAACCCTGCCTACGTGCTGCCCCCAAGGTTTCTACTAGAAATTAGATAGTCCCTCGCTTACACACGTAAACTCGCTATACCCGCTATTGACTAATCTAACTCTACGCTCAAAATCCTGACCACAACTCAACCACCGAGTTGCGAATTCCCAAACTACACACCGTAGTTTGTCCCCTAGTCACACGACTAGAAAATTAAAAACGGTTTAAAAGAAAATACAAATTAAAAACAAATTAAAATAACAAAACCCTATTTAAATTTAAACCCTTCTTATAATTTTTTAAAACCCCTTTTAACATAAACTAGGCCGGCCTTTTATTTTCTTCAACCCGTTCCTTTTACTATTATTTTTTTTTCTTCGTGAAAGAAAATGGCCGCCCCTCTTTGTTCCTCTTTGCGAATTAGGGCTTCTGGTAATTTGCTATTGCTCCTTGCGATTTAAACTAGGGTTGAGCAAAATTGAAGCGCCGCTCGATACAGTTTGATTGTATGCTTCGATGCTGTTTGCTTTACCCACGGCTCTTCAATTTGGATCGAGTTCGTTTCGTGATTTCGGTATGTATTTTATCCTTTTGCTTTTCTGATTTTGGCTTGTTCGAACTCAATCAATTGCCGATGATGATTTGTGGTAATTTATAGGATTCCAGTTCCTATAATTGCGTTCGTATCAATTTTGTTTGAATTTGTCAAATTCTTCATTTCGTCCACTTGATGATGCTTGAATGAATGAGATTGATTCTGACTTTTTCATACACGTATAATTTCATTTCTTGCGTCCCACGGCTTTGAATCAATTTCGTGATGACCACGGTTTTCGTTCCTTTTTCTGTTGACTTGTTAAAACACACGGCTTTGATAAATTTAGCTTTGTATCTGCAGTTTGGATATTGATGATTCCCTCTGATGCTTTGACTTTGGTCACTTGTTTTGAAAACTGCAGCTTGATGCTTGCATCCCTCTTGTTGTTCACAGCCATTATATCCTTACTGCCATGTTTTGATGTCACTGATTTGTTTAGTCTCGGCATTGACTGGTTTCATGCTTGTGTTGGTTCATTGGTTTACTGGTGCATATATGTTGATTGTGTATACTTGTGTGGTGGTGCACTTGCCTTGTGATTCTGTTCATTCCTAGTTGCCTCTGTTTGACTTCACTGTATCACTTGTTTATATTCTTGCAGTTGCTATACTTTTGACAGAAATGCTTCACTTGATTCTGTTGTATTTGTGCATTGCTTTACTGTTGCTGTGCACTTCTGTTTGCTGTCATGTTCTTGTGCTCGAGCTTGCATACTGTTTTCATTTGTTATGTTGTTTGCAACTGTGTTTCATTTGCATAGCTGAACTTCACTGTTGCACTTGAGTTTTTGCTTCTGGCCTGCATGTAGCTGTTGTTCCCAGTGTTGCTTTGTCATTGTGTACTTGATGGTCTAGTTGTGCTTAGTTCATGTGTATGCTGTACACTAAGCATTTCTTAGTTTGCATATCAACTTGTTGTCGTAGATGTTGCACTGCTTCATTCTGATTCACTTGCACCTGTCTCATTTCAGTTGTGTCTGCATTTGTCACTGTTGTCGATGTTGTGAGTAAATTTTGTTCTTTAGTTGGCTGCTGTGTTGATCTTGCTTGCATCGTCACTTGGTCGACACTTGCAGTTGCACATTGAGTTGAATATGTTGGCACTGGAACTAGCTTGTATCTGTTCTCATTACTGTGTTGCATTCTTTGATAGTTCACTGTAGTATGTTGGTCTGTCTTGTTTTTGGCCAGGTTTTGTTGGTTCATTGGTGTTTGTACACTTATGCAGTTTGGTCTTATTTTTTGCTGTGCATTCACTTGGTGGTGTGTTGCTGCCTTCACTGTCCACCTGTATCTTGCTTGGTTTTGTTGCAAATTGCATTTGGTCTGACTTGAACTCGATTCACTTGTGTTGAATCCAGTTTCAAAACTCGGATTTGACCTTGTGCTCGTGTTGTATCTTTGAATTTATTGCACCTGAGTTGAACCTGCCCATATATTTGGGTTTGACCTTGTGCTCACCTGTCCCTGTAGCATTATCAAGTGTATATATCGGCGTGCACGGCCTTGTGGCATATACAGTAATACACTGTGTATGTCACAAGTTGTTCGTGTATGATGAATTCAAATTTAAATGATGACGAACAACCCAAATAACTGAGGCAAAAATTATTTTCAAAAAAATATTTTATTTTATTATTGCAAAAATATTTCTTTTTCAATTTTACTGCGTTAGTGAATATTTTTGCAGATTTCTCAGATGCTGGATTCAAACTGGAATGAAGTTGAAGATAAATATGAGTGTGAGTGATATGTAGTGAGGTGATGATATGTAAAATAGTGATGTAATTGAATTTGTATCAAAGTTGTATAGTGAATAGTGAGAGCTTGAATTTGTATACTATTCAAAATTGTAATAAATATTTGTTTGAATAAAATATTCGTTTGAATTCAAATTCCATGTTATTTATTTTATTCAGCAAATATTTATTTAATCTGTGAAAATAAATAGTATATTATCAAATACATTTAAACGAATGTATATATGTTTATTATCATCAAACAAAAATCATATAAGCGCATATTCAACATGATCTATAGAGGTCGACCATGGCTAGGGTTTGGTGGACCTAAATGGTCAAGCCTGGATATTCTTCCCCTCATTCGATTGATTTCAATCTAAGCACAATGAACACAATAAATACAACAATGAACGAACTCAATAGCATACATAAAGATGATTATGGCATAGCTACATGAGTGATAATAACTCATCCGACAAACGCATTTTTACTTTCCTGTTTCCATGCCCTAGCACACGCACGCACCTATCAATAATGACATCGCACCTCAATTGCTTCACTCCATAGTTGCATACAAATCTAAGGAAGATTATATTGGTAATTTTAGGTAATTTATTGAACTTATTTTTAAATTTTCAAATTATGAAAAATTCCTTTTACTTTGGATGGATGAAGACAATTAACAAAGTTGAGGTGCGTGAGCGATTTTTAAAAAAGTAAGAAAGAATTCGAGAAATGGTTTTTGGGCCTGAGGATACAAGTTTGGGCCTAAAATATGATTATAAATAAATTTATATATTTTTCTTTTATTTATAAACCAAATTCTATTTAATTTAAAATAAATTCAAATTCCCATTATATCACTCTTATAGAACATTTTCCACATTTTAACCTATTTCAAATTTTAAGTATCATACCCTAATGATTTAAATACTTTAGTTTCAGAACCAATTTACCAAATAATCACTGAATTTCTGATTTAATTAATTAAATTACTATTATTAACTTTAATTAATAATTACTAAAACAATCATGTTGTTACATGCATGCCTTAATTTGCATATTTATATCTTTATTTTAATTTTTGTTTCTACTTAATACTATTTCATTTTAATGATTGGCAAAGACTAAGATAACACAATTTAACAACAAGAAGTAAATTTCATTAATCAAAATACAGAGATGCATGAATTCAAAATAAAATACATAAAATGACATAAAATAAAACTACAAAGACATGCAACAAAGGAATACGAAGGTAGACAAAGAACTAAAAAACTAATGATGATGAAGAGTTTACACTAAGCTTCCTGATAATCTTTCCAAAGTATTTGTGTACATTGTTGGACAGAGAAGTGAACTTTTTACTAAAGGAGCATTTAAGCTTCTTTTGGTCATTGAGAAGCTTCTCCTTGTTGGAATAGTGAGAAAGTTTGTCAGTGCTTTCTAGGGAAGTGTCTGTTTCCTCCTCTTCAATTTATACTTTTAAATTGCTCTAATACTGAATGTGGGTTAAGGCGTAACAGATCTTAAGGCGACTTTAATAGTAGAGGGGTGTGGGGGTGAATAGTGTTTTATAACTTTTATTAGTCATTTTAACTTTTGTTTCAAGTTTTAAATCAAATCATAGATTATCAACACGGATCTATGCTAATCAAATAGCAATCACAGATAAATATAAAAGCAAGAGAGATGGCATCAGGAATTTTCTACTGGTTTGGATTAACCAATCCTATATCCATCCTCATACAATACTGTACAGCTTTCTTTTCAGTCGTCTACTTTAACTATGTAGTAAGCAAAAAAGAATACAGTCCTGATTTTAAGGCTACGAGATACACCCTCCTGTCTCATGAATCCAGGAACAAACGCTCTTAATTTACCGAGAAACAAGATCACTCATTAGATTTAGACGATACTAAGCACACCCACATGATTTAAACGGGCAACAAGCACACCTAAACTAACAAGAGTAGAGTTATTGGTTTCCAAATACAAACAGCTGTACTTTAGATACAAGATAACCTGTATCCCATTTGATTGTGGTTTGATCTTTGATTCTGTAAAGAGAATGCGTCTAAAATAGTAGTAATTTGTAGAAAAACAATCAAGTAGAGTACGGATTGATTCTATGTAGATTTTAACAACATGGAAAGTAGTTTTCAAGAAATATTTCAAGAGAGTAAGGAGTAAAAAGAAAATTAATTAAAAAATTCGTTTACACTCTTATTTATATAGAGAATGAACGAAAGTATCCATTTGCAAAGAGGTGTCTCCAAAAGTCACTTCTATTCAAAAATTAAAAAAGCAACCAACGGTCACTATGTCAACAAACCTATGTGGTATATGTCGATATACATATGCATGTTTAGAAAAACAAAAACATTTTAAAAAGTGTTTCAAAAATCCGAACTTTTGTAAAATCATTTAAACAAAGTTTTAATATACTTTAAACTTAAAAAAACTTTATAAAATATTTGTAAAGGTATAATTTGGGTTTTAAATAATTTATTTTGCTAAAATATGAAAGATCAAAAATTCGTGATGAAGATCAGAATTTATTATCATAGAGTTTAACAGTTTGTTCTAATGACTCATACTAAACACTAGAGTCTTGTGCTTTACAAGTCTTTCGCCTATAAACTCATGAATCTTGAATATCATCTCTATGAATGATCATATAAGTAGGCAAACCACATCGACGTTTGAAACTCAGAATGTAAGTTAACTCTCTAAAGTTTGGAGGCCGCTGGAACTAGTTTATAAATAGCATACATAAAGAACTCAGTAGTGCATATCCATTGGGAAGTACTTGGGATGGAGTAACCTAAGCGCTTGAAGGAACATGCGCAAGAATGGATTGAAAGGTTAAATAGTGCCGCCTAAGCATATATATCTATTGCATGCCAAATAACCTATTGGGGAACCATGACCCCATTGGATTTGCGTTGGGAGTAGGACATCATTCTTAAGAATCCCATGTTACCGACATAAATTTTTGAGCATCTTCATAGTTAGAATCATTGACACCTATTCGGGCTGGCTAATTAGAACTTTTAAGCCAATATTATCATTTAAAGGAGGCGGCTGTTCTTAAATTGGTTCCACCAAAATGATCTGTCTTTGTAATTCGACGATAATTAAATAAATGGGCCCAAAAGGTATGGGGGTTGAAGCCTGAGTAGGTGTAAACCCAGCTTCATCAGGAGTTGATGATCAATTTTCAAGTTTATTCATTTTGTATCTATGAAATATACTGCAATGTATACTATCCAACTCAACGAAACATTAGTATCAATATTTATATGGTTTTTGTCATTAAAATCAATATCCGATGTATTGATAATCTCCTCCTTTTTGATGATGACAACCAAGCAAATATTTCTGTGTATAAATTATAATATAACTCCCCCTTAATATATGCATGTGATATATTTTATAGTTTTCTCCTCCTTTATCATCAACAAAAATGGGTCTGAAACAAAACTCCCTCTAAATGTGATATACTTATTAATTATGGAGTCGAAATCAATAACTAAGTGTGATATATCGATATACTGAGTAATGATCAAATTCTAAATTATATACAAAATATTGAAAAATAAGACAAGGCAAACTTTATCAATAAATCAAACTTTGATACAATCAGAACAATTCAAACAAATTCAAACCATACAATCCAAATTAAACCAAGTCAAATATTATATTCACCGCTACAGAAATTCAAACCAAACTATATTATTTACAAATCAAATCAAATTTGAATATATCTATTTTAAAACATAACTTGCAAATCATAAAAATATTGGATCTTCCTTGGAACTTCAACCCACCTTCGGGTCCAAAGATTGGATTTGTTTTGCATCCCAATCTTCTTATTTTGTGTTTGCCTTGGAGTTTGAGCATTCCAGTTATTGTTTTGACCATCTTTGATACATGAGGAAATTAACCAATGAATCGTGCATAACTTCTCTTTTATCATAATCAATTTCATAATTTTGAAAAATAAAAACATTTTAAAAAGTGTTTCACGATTTTAAACTTTTGTAAAATCATCTAATCATAGTTTTAATGTACTCTAAATTATAAAATCTTTTATAAATATTTGTATAATATATTTTGGATTTTGAATAATTTATTTTGATAAAATGTCAAAGATCAGGAATTCATGATAAAGGTTAGAATCTACTATCAGGGAATTTAGCAATTTGTTCTACCGACTCTATTAAACAATAGAGTCTTGAGTCTTCAAGTCTTTTATCTCTAAACTCATGAGTCTTGATCATTATCTTTAGATCTTTGTTCTTGGTCTTTTACTGATCAGTCTTCAAGTTTAATCATTTTGTACATGTGTAATATTATGTAATATATACTATACAATCTTGACAAAACAATAGTATCTATATTTATATAGCTGTTGTCATTAAAACCAATATTTGAGGTTTTAACAAGGTTTACATTTAAGGCAAAATTTTGAAATAAAACATACCCAATCGTGTTGAACGCCAAGTTTTACTATCCAGAATAGCGCACCATTATCTTAGATTCAACGTTGGCACTAGGCCATCAACTCCTGATGAAGCTGGGTTTACACCTACTCAGGCTTCAAACCCCATACCTTTTGGGCCTATTTATTTAATTATCGTCGAATTACAAAGACAGATCATTTTGGTGGAACCAATTTAAGAACAGCCGCCTCCTTTAAATGATAATATTGGCTTAAAAATTCTAATTGGTCAGCCCGAATAGGTGTCAATGATTCTAACTATGAAGATGCTCAAAAATTTATGTCGGTAACATGGGATTCTTAAGAATGATGTCCTACTCCCAACGCAAATCCAATGGGGTCACGGTTCCCCAATAGGTTATTTGGCATGCAATAGATATATATGCTTAGGCGGCACTATTTAACCTTTCAATCCATTCTTGCGCATGTTCCTTCAAGCGCTTAGGTTACTCCGTCCCAAGTACTTCCCAATGGATATGCACTACTGAGTTCTTTATGTATGCTATTTATAAACTAGTTCCAGCGGCCTCCAAACTTTAGAGAGTTAACTTACATTCTGAGTTTCAAACGTCGATGTGGTTTGCCTACTTATATGATCATTGAGGTTTAGTGCCAATAAAAGGTCATTGATAAGCTCTATAGCAAACGTTCATATTTCAAGAATGAGTTCTTCTTTTTCTAATGCCCATACGTTTCAATGGGACTTGGCTTTCCGATAGTAAGATCTTTTTCTCTTTACTCTTCCCATGCTCAGATTCCTATTGTCCAAGTATTTAACTTATTACTCAATTCCTTCATAGATATTCCCACCGAGATGCAAGTATAAAGCATGATGAGACCCTAAAAACTATCAAGAGTTAGCTTTCTGCATTGTACTACGGGTTACATTTTGACAAACGAGAACCTTCGTCGATGCAACATACTACATCCTAAGAACTTCGCCTTTGCTATAGTCGCTCCACCAAGTAGTTCTAAAATGCCTACCCGATCTTTAACCCCTACTCACAACTCTAGAGACAATCTTCACGGGGAAGTAGAAGGTCCATCCGGTATAGCAATCATTGATGAGATGGTTGATTGAGCACCGGGAGAATGTTTTATCGGTGAAGCTCTAAGAGACCGACGAAGGAATGGGAATGCAAACAATTCAAGAAGAAAGTAACAGGAAACGAAGAAGAAAATGAAAAGAGGAAGAGGAAGAAGAAGAAAGCAATGAAGGAGGAGATAGTGACCATGGTATCGGTCAAGAGGAAGATGAGTTATATGGTGAGACGTCCCCTGAAGGCACTGAACTTCATGCTTCACCTCATCTGAAGCGTATCGTGGTTAAAACTTCAAAGAAATTTATTGAACCAAGCACGATGCCAATAACTGAGGTGATTCCTTTAGTTGATTCCATCGATGATATCTTGGCTCGTTATTCAACTTAAATATTCCAATTGTCGATCTTCTTAAGGAAGGCTCTCTAGGTTTCAGCTTCCCATCTGGGGATATCCTTGCCGAAGGAGGCAAGATTATGTCTTTATTTCCTTCCGAACATGGTCTATAGAGTACTTACGGAGGACACTGGCACTCTAAAATTTTCTAGGATTACAAATACACATTCCTTACATTTGTCTATTTTCGATGTTTTGAAACTTATATTATCCTTTCTCTTGTTTAAAGTACAATGGGCAAAGATTGATTTTGCAATCTTTAATGCGGCATTGTTGAAAAGAGAAAATGCACTCTTTAACCACCTTGTTCCAGTTCGTATAGGGGATGATAAACTAAGGAAGAGGGTGCTCAAAGAAAAAGACAAAAAGAGGATAAGGTGGAAGAAGACAACCAGCCTGAGAGGGATCAAAAGAAAAGGTAGACCGAAGAAAGGCCGCCTTGTGATCAAGGAAAACAACATAAAGACTCACACGACTGCCATGGCTCATCTTCTGGCATCCCTATGCCTCTTTCTCAACCCTAATTTCCTTCACATTAGCAAACTATAACTTTGCATTCCTTAACTAGAACCGTATCGCCTCATTCCTTTGAGTCAAATCCTGTTACCACACGACTACTAGCCCCATGTTTCCATCCAGCTCCATCCCCAATTCAGATGTAGAAAGAATTGCAGATTTAGAGTGATTGTACGATGTTTACCAGTCCTAGGGAGAAGACATCACTACAACTAATGCCTCAGGCCCGATCGAATCTGTTTCCATGGCGGAGAAGTGAAAGATCGATATGTCCAAAGTTAAGATCAAGATTGGGCCCGGTCTTGGTAAGCCTATAAGCAATAAAGAGCCAAAATCTTCCTATTATATCCCCCTATCACTATCCATCTTCCAACGAGTTGTAGAACTAGCATTGCAATAGAGGCTTTCGAGCTTCCTTCCAGCCTTCCTGATAATCCTGTCGTCATAGTTTCCGAAAGCGATACTACCCCTTTTAGAGGAAGCACATCAAAAGATGATACGGGTCAGAAGTAATAATCCAAAAAAATGTGTATAATTTTTATAAAAGAATTAAATTATTAAAATGTGAAAAATATTGGATTTATTGGATTAAATAAATTAATTAATTATAGGGAAGGGGAAAAGGTAATTTTACAAATGATGGGTTTGATAACGAAACCAAAGCACTTCAGACTGTCTTATTTTTCTAGGTCACTGGTATTTTTATTCGTTCCATTTGGAGTCTGTATGAGAGAATTATGAATGAATAGGTGATCGAGTCGAACGGGCACCAAACAGGTTGTGTTTGAAATTGAAAAGACGGTTGGAAATTTTCCCTCCTTAGATAAAAATGATGTACGTACTCAAACTTTTAATTTCAAAAACCATTCCATACTTCTTTTCTTTTTCCAAAAAGTCACTTTATAATATTTTAGATAAATCACTCAAGTCTTAACCGAATTTAATGAAACAAAACAGAGATTGAAGCTAACAAATGGGATTACAACCCCATGGTGAACTAGAGGCGTAGTCTCGAAGGAATGAAGAGCAGCAACCCCCAATAGTGAGGAGTTGGACTACAATTGGCCGTTTTGTGAGTGATCTACACTTTAACTTCCGTATAATGCAATCTTAAGATAGTAGGATAATCTGTAGGCTATACTTAATGTAGTAGTTCATATATATACACATGGTTTTGAAATTAACATGGTTGGGAGGGATTTGCGTTGATTAAAAGTATCAAAAACTAGGTTCAAGTAAATTTTGTGGAAATCTGAAATATAATACCTAAAATCATGAAGTAATCGATATATTTGGACTTGAAAATCTATATCTAGGTTTTAAGGACATTCTAGGATGATCGAAGATGAGACGGTGGTGACCAAATCAAAAACAACATTGAAATAAACAAAAAACAGAACTTTGGACAACATTGGAAAACACCCCAACCGGTGGACCGATTGGCTTGATAAGTGCACCAGTGCACATTATTTTCTGGCAACCTGAACCTTGTCCAAATGACCCAATTTTTATATAATACACACAATTTGATTAGTGCTTTCTCCTAAATTTTGGAAGACGACCTGGGACGAAATGAGGCAAGTGAAGATGCTACGAAGTGGACTGATGTATGATATGTGACTATACAGAATGAATGAAATATGTGATACGATGATGTTATAAAATAAATGAATGTTGAATGGATTGGTTGTGATGTAAAGAGTATATAAATATAGGTATATATGGTTATGACATGAGATCGAGACGAAGTGGTCAACATGAACAAGAATGAGTTTGGGATGTAGGATAGACGCCCTAGAATGTGTGAACGAACACGGGCATGGACCTACGTTACAAGTAGATGTCCATGCATGGAGATGTTTTCTTCCCTTGAAGGCTTTAGGCAAGCCAAGAGATATGTGGGTGGATGTTAAGCGATAGAGCAAGAGGCTAGTCCAAGGCATGAGTCCCCCAGGTAGCACTAGGATAATAAGTTTTCCTATAGGTCTAGGGAAGGTGTATTCTATTACGATTGCCTAACAATAGATGGTAGGCTCCCTATAGGGTATTAGATTGGATCAAGGTGTGAGTATGTACAAGTATAATGCGATGTAATCATATCTGTATGACTATTAGATATGGTGGATGATTGAATGCACGGTGGCCTAAGATAGACTCATATTTTGTTATGATGTTAATTTTGTATTGTATAGTTGAGTATAGCTACACAATAGACTTATTGCTGATTCACTCCTATGTTCATATACACACACACACACACACACACACACACATACATACATATATATATGCACATACATATATATATACACATACATATATATACATACATATATATATATACATATATATGTATGTATGTATGTATATGTATATGTGTGTGTGTGTCTATATAACCTCTTATAGAGAAGAACTCCACAACCTGGCCAAAAGAAGGAGATAATCCTTTTAATTTTTTCCTAAGATATCCAAATTGATGAGAATAAGGAAATCGCCAACCTTTGGAAGTTCTAACTTTCAAATACGCTATCATACATACTCCTACTACTAACTTCACAATCGCAGATTAGTCAACATGGAACTCAAATCCGAAATTTAATGGGATTGCAAGAGTTAAGCACATAAGAAATGGTTTTAAAAATGGATAGATTTATATGGTTTAGATCTAGTGAGAATTCATTCATTGGGTTAAAATATTCTGTTATCATAACAAAAGCAAGCGAAATTTCTAAATCGGGTCAAGACAGAACTTGGCTCTACCTCCTATAGGCAAACAACTGTTTGCTATCCCTAAAGTACCAAATCAAATTTGAGTAAAAATGAAATCTTTGGTCTATTAAAGGTATTGTATAAGATCCAGGTTTCAGATGGAAAACAATTTTTTGGAATGGATCGAGATACACTTAAATAAATTGCCGATAAGAACATCTAGGGTTGTAGTCCAGTTTGCAATTTTAGGAACATGAACCTTATTTTCATATTGCGATCTCGATTTGGTTAGTGGAAATAGAGAGACATGGTTTTTTCCTTAGAATTGGGTAGAGAAGAGTAAGGATAATATATTGCAAATATGGTTCAATGAATGACTGTGTTGATAACCATGGAAAAGCATTGACGACGAAGGACAAACCCTGGTTGGGGAAGATAGTCACATGGCATTGTAGTCATCCACATGAATGAATGGTTATCCCACTTGTAAGAGACGTGCACACGTGGTCATTTTAACCATTAGGAATAAATCATCTTACTATTGCAATGTAGGTTGGAGATAAAGGAAATGCACAAGATATGCACGTAATACTACTCTAGTGGTAATGTTCTAAAGAAATAAAGGAAACGAAGAGTTAGGCTTTGAATATAGTGGGTTTATTTCTTATCGTTGAGTTGGTTCTAAGAAATATGCCAATTAACTTTGACAAATTTAGCAACTCAAGTAAAGAACGCAATAGGTACTTCTCAAGTATTTTTAATATATGATGTACAAATATGTAATTTATGCAATTTGTAGGCCTATTATTGCTAGGTCGTTTTTATTTGATTGTACTATGCAATTTTTGTGATAGCAATAAAAGGAACCCATTTTCAAATATATATATATATATATATACTTATATATATATCTCTATACACACACATACACACACACACACACACACACATATATATCACGTTGATGGAATTGAATGATGATATGGTATCAGGAACGGAGATTTACCTGTATATAGTTTACATGATGTATAAATGTTGTTCCTGGATTTAACCTTTGTGTGTAGGTTTGGATTATATATGTATTTATTCTGACATATGTATATGAGAATTTAGATATATTATGGTGATGTGATTATGTTATTTGTTATGTATTGTATTTAATTCATTCCGCTATGAGACTCTGAAAGTGGTTAGTACTAGTTAGAGTTTTTATCTGATATTTGCATGTGATTGTAACTTTATCTATATTTTATCTCACCTCGGTGACTTGTCTTTTCAATTCTCGATTGTTAAAGTCAATTTGAGTGTTAAATTCGAGGGTTGAAAATTCGGCTTGTTGCATACAGTATCAGAGCATTGGCTGGGGTCTAAGAATGTATTGAGAAAGCGTAATTACATTTTTATATTACATAGATATATGGAAACAAAAGTACATATGCATACAACCATTTATTGTTCCGGTTTTTGTTACTATATATTAGGGAGTTGCTAGTGAATTGCATTTTTATAGATAGTTGAAATGAGTAATTCAGTCAACACTAGAATAAAGATTAACACGGCTAATGCCGGTACTAGCATCTGAGGATGTATTGGATGTTCCTAGGGTCAATATCCTAATATAGTTGACATGCTATGTACAAGCAGTGAATCGGGCTATTGTTATTCCCATCGAATCCGCAGCCACTAGCACTACCAACCAAGGTGTGATTCCAGCTCAAGCACCACCAATTGTGGATTTTCCTAAGCTATGTAAGGATTTCTCTAGCTTGGAAGGAAGTCTTTTGATGGAACAGAACCGTACTCATTGACTTGGTCATGGCTAAATGATTCTGAAAATAATTTCAACCAGTTGGGACTTAGGGATGCCACAAAGAGACAATTGGCTACTTGGCATTTGAAGGGAGAAGTAGCATGTTTGTGGGAAGCGGTGGCAGCAGAAAAAGATGAAAATACTATCACCCAATGAATGTTTAAGACTAGGTTTGAAACAAAGTTCTTTTCAGGGGTTGAAATGGACGACGGTCGTTAGAAAGGTTTATTTATCTAAGCAAGGTGAAATGACTGTTGGGGAATATGTTAATCGGTTTAATGAATTTGCAAGGTTTGGGTTTGAGTTAGTAAAAACCTCTGGGAAGAAAGCTTTAAAATTTGCAAAGGATTTGAATTAGCCTTTAAAGGAACTTATATTAAACCAAATACCATATAGGGTTATATTTGAGGAGTAGTAGAAGTGGCTTTATTAAACTCAATAGTAGGAGGAGAAAATGAGGAGCAGGTTAAGTTAGTAGGATTGTCTCAACAGAATAAATATAAAGGGAATGGACCATAAGGAGGACATGGCAAGAAACTGGTGGTTACTTGTCATAGATGTTAGAAGGTTGGGCACCTTGCGAAGAACTATAGGAAAAATCTTTCGAAAGATTTGAAGGGTGGTTGATGTTATAATTGCACCCAAGTGGGACACCTAGCTAAGATTGTAAGGCAGCTCTAATGTAGAAAAAGTTGAAGTGTTATAATTGTGATCTGTTCGGACTCATAAAGAGGAATTGCCCAACTCTGAAGGGCAAAGGTTAGCTTATGAAGGCATATGCTCATTTCAACCTCAAGTAAGGCACCGCAGTCAGCTCAGGAGAGGGGAAAGTATATTATGATGGAATGTGTGTTAACGTTATATGATCCTCCTGTTCGTACTTTATTTGATACTGGTGCATCTCACTCATTCATAGCAAGTGCAATAGTTGATGACTTAACTCTAAATCTGGCATTGCACACGAATCCGTAATGATGTGTAATCCTGTTGGGGGATCGACCCATTTATCGATGTTGCATGATAATCTTAATTTGGTCATTTTAGATATGGAGTTCCATTGTTATGCATACGTACTAAACTTTTTGGGGGTATGGATTAATGTTGGAGTGACTGGATGTCTAACTATATAGTAGCATTGGATTATGACAGGAGGATGATTCGATTAAGGAAGGATGATAGAATGTTTGACTTTGTGCTATGAGCCTGATATTTCTGTTATGGGGATATATTTTTATTCGCTTAGCCTATCACAAGAAGAGTTATCTAGTGTACCCGAAATGAAGGATTATCCCAAATGCATCCAATGAAGTTTTTTGTCTTCCTCCCCGAAGTGAAATTGAATTTTGTATTGATCTCGAGAAAGACAAGGCCGGTGGTAATGTCACTTGGGCATATGGCTCCGAAGGAAAGGCAAGTGTAGGTAGTTTTGAAATTGTTACAGAAGGTTTTATTCGAAGGATTATCTCAAAATGGGGAAAGCCAGTCATTTTCTCTACTAAGGCAGACGATTCTCCAAGGTTATACGTTGATTATCGAGAAGTAATTAAGCCCATAAAGAGAAACTACTATCCCTTGCCTTGCACTGACGACCTCTTCGATCAACAGTTTGGGAAAAGATTTTCTCATAGCTTTATTTAGCGACTAGGTTTCAACAGTTGTAAGTGGCTAAAGATAGTATCCCAGGAATACATTTCCTACACTTCATGGAGTCTTTGAGTGGCTGGTCATGCCGTTTGGATGACTAATGCTTCGGCTTACTTTGTAGATTTGATGAGTGGATTATTCCAGGAGTAATTGAATAGGTTTATGGTGATCTTCATGGATTATATTCTTATTTATTCTAGAAGTGAAGAGGAGCATGAAATTCATCTGAGAGAAGTGGTTGAATTTTTGAGAAGGAATTAGTTGAAAGCAAAATTTTCAAAGTGTCATTTTTGGAGAGATGAAGTTCATCTCCTTAGGCATACATTATCAACGGGTAGATTGGCCGTAAACCCAGGAAAAGTGGCTGCAATCAAGGATTGGAAGATATCAAAGAATGCTTTGGAGGTTTATAGTTTCTTGGTTTAGGGATTCCATCAGAAATTCATTAAACACTTTTCAAAGATATCAACCCCTCTGACTCATTTGACAAAGAAGAATTTGGCATATATTTGGAGTTCGAAGTGTGAAGCCACATTTGCTCGATTGAAAAAATTACTAACGAACGCTCCAGTTTTGGTTATTCTAGATGGTACCAAACCTTTTGCCATACATACTGATGCAGGCAACACTGGTCATGGTGCAACACTTATGCAAGAGGGTAAAGTCGTAGCATATGCGAGTAGGCAATTAAAGAATCATGAGAGGAATTACGTGACACACGACATAGAGCTTGCTACTATTATATTTGTGTTGAAATCATGGAGACATTATCTATTGGGCAAGATATTTGAATTATTAATAGATCATAAATCTCTCAAATACTTGTTTTCACATAAAGACCTAAACTTAAGGCAGGAATAGTGGATGGAGTTTTTATCATCTTATGATTTTAGGATGTCTTACACTCCAGGAAAGGAAAACATAGTTGTAGAAACTTTGAATAGAAGGCATGCCAAGGTGAATGTTATGTTGTTGGAATAGAAAATTTTAGAATTCATATCAAAGTTTAATCTTAAACCTAGATTGGAATATACACCTGGATTGTTAGCAGCAATGGAGGTGAGACCTGCATTGATGGATTGTATTGGAGGGATTCAAAGACAAGATACATTATTGGTTAATATTATGGAGTAGTTAGAACAATGAGAATGATCGAGCCATTTAGACCGTTACTCCAAGGATCAAAAGGGCTATTTAAGGAGAGATGGAAGGTATGTGTACCATAGGTTAACAATTAATGGAGAAAGTCTTACGTGAATATCATAACTCAAGTATGACTATTCATCCTAGAGGAGATAAGATGTATCTAAATGTGAAATGAATATTTTATTGGCGGGGAATGAAGAAGTAGGTGGCAGAATATGCGGCGAAGTGTATAACTGTTAGAGGGCGAAGGCAGAACAAAAGAAGCCATGTGGACTACTGGTCCTATTGGACATACCATAGTGGAAGTGGGAATGTATATCCATGGATTTTTTATATGGATTACCTCGAAGTAGAAGGGGAAATGAGAGTATATGGGTGATAGTAGATCATCTTACAAAAAGTGCATACTTCATTCCAGTCAAGAGCACGAGAACAACAGCATCATTGGCGACTCAATTTATCAAAGGAGGTGGTTCAGTTACTTTAGATTCCAACTAGTATGTAAGTGATCATGATCTGTTTTTCATAAGAGAATTCTATATGAGTCTACAAGAAGCATTGGGAACGGAATTTAATTTGAGCACAGCATATCACCCATAGACTGATAGGACAATGAAAAGGGTAAATAGGGTGATGGAAGATTTACTAAGAGCCTGCATACTAGATTTTAGAGGATCATGGGAGGATCATCTACCTTTGGTGTAATTTTCATATAAAAATAGCTGTCAAGTAAGTATAGGCATGGCACCGATATGAAAGGCCATGTAAATCACCGTCGTGTTGGTGGAAATCTACGGATAAGATTATTTTGGGTCTGGATATGATTTGAGATATAGCAGAGAAGGTAGAGCTTATAAGGAAGAGGATTAAGACTACATAAGACTGATAGAAATCATATGCTAATAGACGGAGAGGATTTGGAAATTGAAGTGGGAGATTCAGCCTTTGTTAAAGTTTCTTTGCTGAAAAGAGAGTAAGATTCTGAAATTCAAGAAAGTTAGCACCTAGATTTATAAGCCTATTTCCAGTTTTAGAGGGATAGGAAGACTGGCATATAGAGTGGAGTTACCAAAAAATGTAGGAGTCTACAATGTGTCTCATGTGTCACATTTGCGAAAATGTGTACATGATTCAATGACTATAATAGTGCCTAACCAATTGGAGGAAGTGGAGTTAGAGTCTGAGCCGAGTTTATCTCATGGCCCATCCCGCATTATGGAACGTAGGGTGAAATGACTTAGAAATAAAACAATGAAATTGGTTAGAGTGCAGTGAGGAAATGACCTGGTAGAGAGTATGTGAGAGCCTGAGGAAAAGATGAGGGCTACACATTTGCAACTCTTTTACGGGTACATTTCTCGATATTGATTTGATTTCTTAGTTAGATTATTCTAGGATTAAAATTTGGATGCTTTGGATGATTCATGACTGAATTTATATGTACACGATTGATTTGCATGCATATAGAAATATATGTCTATTCTATACTAGGATGTTGTGCATCATGCCTTATATGTCATCTTATAACATTCATATAGGATGCATTAGTTGCATTAAAGATTAGAAATTCACAAGTGCATGGCATGCCTACATGTATATGCTCATATCATGGTATATAGTTTGGTTGCTTTGTTCTGAATGCTATATTTGATTTATGAATGTTAACGAATAAACGCTATATTATATTCTTTGTTCCTTAGGTATTTTGAGGATGAAATTCTTTTAGAGTGGAAGAATGTAACAACCCAAAAATTATGTATAATTTTTATAAAATAACTAAATCATTAAAATGTGAAAAATATTGGATTATTAGATTAATTAAATAAATTAACTATAAGGAGGGGCAAAATGGTAATTTTACAAATGATGGGATTTGATGAAGAAACTAGTGCCATTGCGACCGTCTTGTTTTTCTAAGTAATGTGGTATTTTTGTTTGTTCCATTAGGAGTCCATATGAGAAATTATGGACGAAATGGTGGTAGGGTCGAATGGGCGTCAAACGGGTTGAGTTTAAATTTTAATTTGAAATGAAAGTTGGAAATTTTCCTTCTTAAATAAAATCTAAAGTACGTACTCATTTCAGAAACCACTCCATACTTCTTTTCTTATTCATTTTCCAAAAAACCACTTTAGAATAATTCAGATAAATCACTCAAATCTTAACCGACAAAAAGGATATTGAAGCTAATAGAAAAGACTATGATCCAGCAGTAAATTGGTGGCAATATCCTAAAGCAAAGAAGAGAAGCAACCTCTAATAACGAGGAGTAGGGCTGGAATTGGCCATTTAGTGAGTGATATACACTTTAACCTCCATATAATGCAATGTTAACATTGTAGGATGACCTATAAGCTATACTTAGTGTAGTAATTCATATACACACACACACGCGATTTCGAAATTAACAAGGTTGGGAGAGATTTAGGTTGATTAAAAGTATTAAAAACCAGGTTTAAGTAAATTTCTGGAAATCTTAAGTATAATACCTAAATTCAAGAAATAATTGATATATTGGACTTGAAAATCTAAAGCTAGGGTTTAAGGACATTCTACGAGTTCTAAGATGAGGCGGGGGCAACCGAAATCAAAAATGACGTTTAAATGTACAAAAACCCGAACTTTGGAAAAAACTGCAAAACATCCTAACCGATGGACCGGTGGGCCTAACCGGTGAAACAGTGCATATTATTTTCTAGAAACTAGATCCTTGGCTAAATGGCCTAATTTTATATAATAACACACAATTCGATTAATGCTCTCTCTTATGTTCCAAAAGATGACCTGGGAGGCGATGAGGCAAGTGACAATGCTACGAGTGGAGTGATGTATGTAATTTGATGATGATGCAGAATGAATGAAAATATATGACACAATGATGTTATAAAATAAATGAATGTTGAATGACTAGGTTGTGATGTAAAGAGTATGTAAATACATGTATATATGGTTTTAACATGAGATCGAGATGAAATGGTGAGTGGGAATGAGTCTGGGATGTAGCATAGACACCCCAGAATGTGTGAACGAATATGGGCATGGATCGGTGATACAAGTAGATGTCCAGGCATGGCGATATTTTCTTCCACTGTAGGCTTTAGGCAAACCAGGTGGATGTTAATGGATGTTAAGCAACCCTATAGCGCAAGAGGTTAGTCTAGGGTGTGAGTCACCTAGGTAGCACGAGGATGATAAGCTTACCTTAGGCCCACGGAAGGTGTGTTTTATTATGATTGCATGACGACAGATGGTAAGCTCCTTATAGGGTATGAGACTGGATCAGGGTGTGAGGTACAAGAATGATGCAATGTGATCATGTATATGTGACTATTAGATATGGTGAACGATTGAATGCATGGTGGCCAAACGTAAGACTCATATCATGTTATAATGTTAATTTTATAGTATATGTAGATTAAAGTATAGCTCACTTACCAGACTTATGTTTGACATGCTCCTATTTCAATTATATACATATACATACATATATATATATATCCAGGTTAATGGAGTTAAATGATGATATAGTATCAGGCATGGAGATTTATCTACATATGGTGTACACGATATACATAAGTTTTGTTCATGGATTTAACCTTATGTGTGTAGGTTTGGGTTGTATCCATATTTGTTCCGACATACGTATATGACACTTCACGTATATTATGGTGAAGTGATTATGTTATTTATTATGTACTATGTTTGATTCATTCCGCTGTGAGACTCTGAAAGTGGTTAGTAGTAGTTAAAATTTGCATCTGGAATCTTCCAGTGATTGTGACTTTATCTATATTTTATCTCACCCTAACGATTTGTCTTCTCGGTTTTTGGTTGTTAATGTCAGTTTAAGTGTTAAATCTAAGGGCCGAAAAGTTAGTTGTTACACCATAAGAGGCTACATGATGGCTCAAGCAAGAAGGCCGGGAAGAAAAACCAAAGAAATAGGCTTCTTAACTATCCTCTGATGAGGACGGGACAATTGTTGTTCGTCCATTTGGGATGCATCTTTTGTTTTTCCTTTTGTTGTATATAGGTCGTGTTTGTTCAGGAGAAGCCCTCGTAAACGTCGATATATAAAAGTTGAAGTATTAAAGACTACTTTTCTTTTGTAATATTGTTCCATTTTACTTTTTTGCACTTTTATGTTCTACATCTACTTATATATAACTGCATGCATAATAATATAATTGCCCTACCACGTGCATATAAATAAAATTCCTGCAATTTTTTCAGTGTTATTTCATTATTTAGTCCTGTGTATAGCTGCCAAATTGTTCTATTTGGCTAAAAAATTATAGTTTAACTAACTCTGCGATTATTCCTGTTTATTTTAGGTTGAGTTTTCTTCAACCATTAATGAGTTATAAATAATCCAAGTTTCATACTTCCCTATCTCTGGGAAATAGTGGTTTGAATGTCTATTTCTTAACGTCCCCAATCTCATCGATAACCGGGTGTGATCTGTATTATCCATAAGTTTACACTATTAAACCTCAGCAAGCGTATCCTACTAAGCCGTGAGCGACATCATAACTTCTATGTTGTTCTATCACGTAGTGAGTCCTGTTCTGGGAACTTGTAGCTCCAAATGCCAAAATCTAGGCATTACTCTATGACCTTTCCTGTTTTTGGGCATTTGTTGGTGATTAATCATGTGAGGCAAATTATCTGATTACCCGTAGTCTGATTATACTCTCTTAGTCCTCGTTCTAGACAGGAGGAATTTGATGGTTCCTGTTTTTATTTTTCAATGACTACCCTCACTTATCGTCCACTGAGCATGTCTCGCGAGGCCGCAAGCACAGTCATGAACATCCCAACCACGGACTGGCTCATATGTTCGAGAACCTTTACCTTTGGACGCCTATCTCTAGGCATTCGCTCTCGGTCCATACTTATCTTCAGGTATTGAACGAGAGTATCTGTTGACCGTCCTCGTTTATCCTCAGCCAGCATATCCTTCCAGGCTGCTATTGTGGCCATTAGAAATCCTGTGCACCAGTTTTTATCTCCAGAAACTAGTGATTTGGTCACCTTATCCTCGACGTTTCCTGATTCTACGCAATCATCAATACCTAAAGGTTGGATTCATATTATCATATCGAACCCTATGTTTTCCCTTCCTAGTCCTGATCCTAGACCAAAGGAGCTGGTATCATTTTCAGAGTACCTGAGCATGTAGGATTGAATTATCCAATCAACCCTTGAAATTATACTCCATGGTCCTGATCATAAACCAAAGGAGTTTGTACCTGACTATACTGTTAATCGTGCAACATACGAATTTTGCTTATAAGAACACGGTTCTATCAGTTCATGAAGCTAACTTTATTGATAAACAAAAAAATGTGGCTAGTCCTACCTTATTACATTGCCCCTAGAATCCTTGGTTGGCTTATTTGCATAAAATAAACTTAAGTAAAACTAAGTGAAATGGCATCGCAACAGGTTGTTGTTCCATGCAGGTGTAATCGAGATTTTGTTTACAGTAGCTAGCTTGAACGTTCCATCTCTAAGCTTTTGTTCGATTGCCTAAGGACCTTCCTAATTTGGTCCAAGTGCCCCCATACCAAGGAGAACTCGTTTTAAGACGAGATCCTCTACCTTGAAGGTATGGTTTCAAACCTTGGTGTTAAATTGACGTGCTGCCCTTTTCTAGTGAGCAGCAACCCTTAATTCTGCTTTCCCTCTTCTCATCAACCAAATCGAGGGAATCAAGCAAGAGTTCCTCGTTTACCATTGGATCATAGCACCTTTTATGATGAGAAGGGACTTCCACTTCTATTGGAACCATAGCCACAGATCTGTAGGTCAAATGACGTATGTTCAGTCGTAGCTTGTGGGTCGTCCTATAAGCCTAGAATGCTAGTGGAACCTCATTAACCTTCTTGCCCTCGGCTTTCATTAACCATATCTTTAATGTGGATTTGATGATTTTATTCACCACCTCAACTTTTCCATTCGCCTGTGGATTCACTACTGTTGGAAATCTCTTCTCAATCCTGTATCGGTTGTTGAAATCTTTGAAGTCGATGCTTTCAAACTGAGGTCCATTATCCGTTAGGATCTTCACAGGTACTCCAAACCTACAAATGTTTTCCATTACGAAATTGATCATTTTTTTCCATTATGATCGTGACAATTTGTAACAATTCGCACCAGAGTGGTCTCGAATTTTCACTAAATTAAAAACCCAAGTCCACCAAAGTATGGATCGTTGGTATTGGTATCCTATAAGTGATAAAAGTATATCAAAGCACTATCGATATAAACTCACAGTAGAATAGTAAAGTATAATAAACGTATAATTACCGACTAAGGCTGATACCTTTATTATCTAGTGCCCTTTTCAGTGTTGAGCATGCATAAGGAATCTATCTTCCCACCGTTCCTACCTTGTACCATTATCCGTCTCTCTAAGTTTATCATGTGGGTTGTAATGAGAAGTGGGTCAGAACAATGTTTGGTGACTGGTAAATTATATACTTATACATAACACTAGTTTATGCTAATTATCTTCCATTACTTGTTATGTCTTCTATTTTGACTTAATCGTCTTGACCTCATTTACGCGTACGATATGCCTACCTACTCGATGTATACAATACCTACATACATGTATATATATAGTGTGTGTGTATGAGTGACACGGTCCTTTGGACCAAGATACTTTCCTCACTAGTATCTGTAACTCTGCACCTCATTAGCATCCATTGTCAATATAATACCACGTCCTCACCACCATGCATATCCAGGAACTCCCATAGTGCCTAATAACATCATTACAACAACTTAGCCATATTCTATCCATTTTTGAAAGACCACCATTTAAAAGGTTATCTAGATTTACCTTCTAAATAAAAAACTAAGTAACAAACAACTATGAGGCAGTGCATGTTCTAAACATCATTTACACTAGTAGGAGGTGTAGTCCGTTTAGGCATAATCCCTTTCTTTCTGCTGACCACTCAGGACCGATGACGACGTCAACCTATGTAAACAGACCCTACTCCTCGTATACATTGTACCGACCTCATTGTCATAGTGCCGAGTCTATGCTCATAATCCTATTTGGATTGCATAAGGATATGCCTATTTGGTTACTTAAAACGTAACCCTAAAAGGTTGAAGGAGACTCTACTTTCCCTTTGACACTTCGATCGGGGCAAACCATCCTACTTTGGTGTATTCCCTTCACCAATATGCTTCCACGGGTTCTATAGTTAGTGGTGTCTCACATCAATATAATGTATACACGACCGATGGTAGACCCTTTTGGTGGGAAGACTTCTGTTGTTTAACATTATTGACCTCGCATCTCAACCTATACTAAAGACTTTCCCACTCTTAACTAATTTATTGACTAGATTCAATAATTCACACCCATCATAAATGCATACTTGAGATTATATAAATTTATTTAATTACTATGCCTTTTATATTCAATTGTAGTATTCAGTTATTTTTACATAACTAATTCCTTGTTTCATTAACGCCATTTTAATATCATTTACCGCTTACTTCTAATTTAATATATCAATCATCTTTTACTACTTAAGTATATTCTACTTCCCTTTTTAACTATTACTACCATCTTTTGATTTCTTACTTGTTCATTTTGTTGATTTACATATACTTCATTACATATTGTTTATTTTCTAACTTATCTCATATGTTAGGTCTATAATTGAATTATTATTATTATCTCTCCTTACAATACTCTGGTTATGCTTAGGGATTTTACGTTTTAATGGAATGGAATTTCATCGTCCAAAAGGAAATGTTAACACTATAAATTTCCATAATTTACCTAAAAGAGAACTTGTGTTATATTTGAAATCAAGGAATTATCCTTTCTGTTATTATTGAAATAGACAATACAAAATATGACAACATCCCTATTTTTTACATCTCTTTCTGTTAGGGATATTCCTTGTTACTTCAAATGTTAATATTTGTTTATTTATTAAACTAGATAATTTGTAGAAATTTACATTGCAACACACTTTATTCCAATGAATTAAAATGCAACCCAAATCCCAATCCAATTTATAATAACTTCTAGTTCATATTTACTCACATATATTGTTTAACTAACAAACCTGGAATTACTACATAATCTTATTAAATTTAGGGATTGCTTTTGCCCACACTTTTCAAATTCAAATATATGCAATATTAAATCAAGATTAATCATTCATAAAATATGAAGGCATGATTTATCAATTTATTACATTTATATATTTAAGCCTGCAACTTGAAAATTTCTTTCAGGAATACAGGATCAGATTTACAATGATATAAATCAATATTGTATATAATTTTCCATTCGCCTCTAAGCTTCCAAATCTCTAGATCTAAATCTTAATATTCCTGTTTGACTCCCTTTTCGTCCTATCAGAATATGTACTAAAATAATATACATATTCATTAGAAATTCAGATTCGGGAAGAGATTTGAAATTAATTTAGATTTGGATTTTTAATTTTACCTTGCCTTTGGAATTCAGTTCGATCCTATTCTTCTTCTCTATTATTCTCCACTTGTACATACATATATAGATTAAAGTTTTATTTAGATTTAAGAATTTATGGAGAAAAGGAAATGGCAGGGCTTCGTTGTGCTTTGGAAAATATGAAAATAAAAGTGAAGGGTTATTCCCTATTTATAAGATTTCGAATCATTGCCAGCCGTTAGATTAGATTCCTTTAAATCCAGGCCATTCAACCATGGTAAAATATCAGTCGCACCAGTTGACCGATATGATGCCACTGGTCGAACGCTAGTGGTCGATCAGTTGGTTTATTTGCATTAACTAATCTCTGCCATTTTGTTTAATGTTGTTTACATTGATTTAATTCCTTTTATAAACTAACAGATATAATTTCTTTCTCCCTCGATTAATGTTATCCTTTTTTAAACATTAAGTAACTATTAACATTAATTAGTGTTAATTAATTATATTTATTTTTCTAATCACATATATAATTATTTATGATTTTAAATACATAAACGTTGATAACATTTTGGTATGAACTTCGATTAAAAAACTTTATATATGAACATTGATTAGAAAATCCCTACGAACACAATGGTGCACATTTCAAAGCCAAATTTTAACATTTGTAAAAATTCTATTTTTGGCATTACTATTATTAATTAATTTCTTTTAAATTAATTATCCTTAAATTTATAGGGTTCTATGCAAGTGGTTCTTCTTTGGTCCACTACGTGAAATAATTCACCACAACTATTGCATATTTTGCTCCTCCTTTAGCTATTGGTAACACACTAATTATATCAATTCTCCAAACTGCAAATGGCCATGGGCTAACCATTTACGTAAGCTCCATTGATGGGGCTCTTGGTATCATCACAAATCTCTAACAACTTTTGCATCGTTTGGTGTAGTCAACCACATCTCAATTTATTATTGGCCAGAAATATCCATAGCAAAGCACCTTTTATGCTAGTATCCGCCGCCCATTGTGGTCGCCACAGCGACCCTCATGGATTTCCATGAGGATTTTCCTTGCTTCATCCATAGTTACACACCAGTGCAGGGGAGTAGAGAATCCTCTTCTATTCAGCACTCCATCTTGCATCATGAACTATGGTGCTTTTCGAATGAGTTTCTTTCATTCGTTCCGATCTCTCAGGAGAATCCCCTTTAGTGGATAATCCTTTATGGAGTCATCCACGACTCCTCTTCCTCCACAGTCTCCAAAATGCACTCGACATCCATCTGGTCGATATTTGGAGCCATCAAATTCTCCATTGGAACCAAAGCCATCACCTATGCCACCCTAGAACTAGTCAGCTTGGCTAATGAATCATCCTTCCTATTCTCCTCTCTAGGGATGTGTGTAATCGTATAATGTTCTATATCATCCAATAGTTCTAGTACCTTTGTCAGGTAAGGATCAAGTCTCGCACCCTTAGCCTGATTTCTTCCTCATTTGATAAAACACCAACGGGAAATCACTGCATATCTAAATTGTCCTTGTCCCATCTCCTTTTCTATTTTTAGCCCCACAATCAACGCCTCGTACTCAGCCTCATTGTTAGTTATGGGAAATTCCAACTTTAACCCACAAAAAATTGATCATCCCTTTGGAATTACAAGCACTACTCCTGCTCATGAACAATGTTCGTTCTACGCTCCATCCATAAATAATTTCCAACGAGGAAGTGTGACCGTATCGTCTTCCTCTTTGCCATCATGTGCGGTAAACACAGCGATGAAGTCCGCCAGTGCCTGCCCATTTATCGCTCTCCTCAGATGGTAAGTAATATCATATTGACCTAGTTCAATATTCCATTTCAGCCATCTCCACGAGGTCTTAGGTTGTATACAAAACCTGCTTCAAGGGATGATTCATTAACACCTTAAATAGATGAGCCTGAAAATATAGTCGCAGCTTCCTCAATGTTATCAGCAAGTAATATGCAAATTTTTTCACCTTCGGATAATTCCAGTAAACCGTTTGCTGATATAATAAATGGCCTTTGAATCCTCGCATGCTCACGTTCCAATGCTGCAATAAGTGTGTAAGCAAATACTACCAAATAAATGAGCAGGTCTTCGTCCAACGGTTGGTTGGAACCAATAGTGTTTCCATTTGCCTAAGTAACTCCTCGAAGGAACTCTTACAATCCTCATTCCTTTCAAAAAAATTATTACCCCTTTTGAGGGCATCGAAGAACGGTATGCATTTATCCATTACCTTTGAGATAAACTAACTCAAAGTGGCAACCTTCCCGTCTAAGCTCTACAACTCCTTCGTGATCAGGGCTTTCATGTTCCTCAAGATATTAATTTCCTTCGGGTTAGCTTTAATGCCCTTTGAATTCACGATGAATCCTAGAAATTTCCTCGTTACAATTCCAAAAGAGTATTTCAATGAATTCAACTTCATTTCATACCTCGGTAATACCTCTAACATCTCCGAAAGATCGTCTATGTGATTCCTCAATAGTCGTGACTTCATGAGAATATCATCCATGTACACCTCCATCGTTCGTTTGATTTTTTTTTCTAAACATAAAATTCAATAGACTTTGGAACGTAGCTCCTATGTTCTTTAAACCAAATGGTATTACTCATTAACGGTACATTCTCAAATCCGTTACAAACCTAGTATGCTCCTGATCCGACGTATGCATCGAGATCTGATTGTAGCCTGAATAAGCATCCGTAAATAGGAGCAACTCATGTCCTGCAATCCTGTCTCGTAATTGGTCAATCTTAGGCAAGGGAAAGCTATCCAATGAGCATACTTTGTTCAAGTGGGAATAATCAATACATGTCTGCCACTTCCTGTTCGATTTTTTGACGAACACAGGATTCGGTACCCATTCTGAGTATAAAGCATCTGTAACAACCTACACCCCAATAAGCATGGATTTTCGATAAATCAAAATCCCAAGTCCACCAAAGTATGGATCGTTGGTTTGGGTATTGCATATCATAGCACTACCAATATAAACTCACAGCGGAACAATAAATTATAATAAAAATAGCTACTGACCAAGTTTGACACTTCTAATATCTAGTGTCCTTATCAATGTCGAGCATGCATAAAGAAATCTGTCCTTCCATCATTCTTGCCTAGCGCCGGTACCTGTCCCTGTAAAGTTATCCTATGGGTTGTAACGAAGAGGGGATTAGAACAACATTCTAGTAACTGGTAAATTACACACTTTATACACAACACTAGTTCATGTCATTTGCCTTCCATTACATTTATGTACTTTATTTTACTTAGTCATCTCGACTCCATGTACGCATACGATACGCCCCATCTACCCTAGGTAGACAATAACTACATACGTATATATATGTGTATATAAGTACCATAGTCCCCATATAGACCAAGATAGTATCCCCGCTAGTATTTCTAACCGGCACCTCGTCGGCATCCATCATCAACGCAGTATCACATCCCTGTCATCATGCATGCTAAGGAACTCTCATAGTGCCTAATAATAGCACTATAATAGTTTGGTTGTATTCTATCTCATCCTGGGGATCTACCTAAATGCTTCATATTATGGACTTAGCTCTGATGTGCACGTAAATGTGCATATTTTTACTTCTATATTTAATCTAATTTAATTAAATAAATGAGCATATAAGGTATTTTAATACGTTTAAACATAAATTTAAATTAACTTTACATCATTTATTCATCTTCATATAGAGGAAAAATGGTCATTTTTGTACATGATTTGATTTGAGAAAATTTATTTGCACATTTTTATGTTGTTTTGTAGGAATTTGGATTCAAAATAGAAGAGGTTTCATAAAGATATGCATGCACAAGGGAAGAAAGCAAATGCAGATGGAAATAAATCAATTCATGCATCATGGAGGAACCCACCTACCCACTTACCTTGATCAAGAATTAGGAGCTAATGCATATGTTAGTGGAGCTTAAAATTACATGCATACTTAATGAAGGATTAACTAAAAGCCAATGATAGCTTGGTGGCAAACTTCCTTAGGGGTATTTTGGGTAGTCCCCTAAGATATGCGTTAGGGTTTTAGGCTTGTATAAATACCCCTTATGTTTCATGTAAGAGGCTCTTAGCCTCCTCTTTAGTTGGTTAAGTTGTTGGCACAAATTGTAAATATAAACTCTCTTTCTCTTTTTAATGGCTTCTTAGCCTTTCTTCATATAATTTCTTTTTATGCAATTTAATTTCACGCTTTTTATTTATTATTTTACTAATATGCAATTAGTGTAGTTTTATTTCTTGCAAGTAGAGTAGATTTATTTTCATGCAAATTAGTTAGCTCTCTTTTTCATTTTGTTTTTATTTCAGGTTGAACTCTACATTTGTTAAAATGATAACAAATATAAGAAGCTTAACCCCTTCAATTTAGGGGTAATGAAGCTCTCTTAATCATGTAGATTCAACATTTTACTAATTTTTGATATCATTTTGTATTTAATGACAATGTTTGATGTGGGAAATTTGGCTGTTTAGATTTGAATTTGATAGCCCATGTTGTTGACATCAAACAGGCTATGCTTAAACACACATAAACACAAATTATCTCTTTATCTACAGATGATATTGGCAATGAAATGGATTTGTGAATCAAAATTTGATAGCATATATTACTAATCAATAGTAAATAGATCATGCTTATAATAGATTTTATTTGCAACTTCATTGTCATTTTCATGAGAGTTAGCAAGTGGTTTAGTGGGTGTGTTATAGTTTGATGGTTTATTTTGGGATAATTAATAGCACAAATAGGCCATACTTATGATAAATACATCAACTAAATTCATTAATGACCAAAAAAAAGAGATCATAATTTCATTGTGTTGATTTATGTGATCATGAGAAGAAATTTGCATCTAAATTGCCTTCTACTCTCATATTTTTATCCACTTTCCTTTTCTTAGTTTTTTTACATTTGTAGCTTAACACAACTTCAAATCTTGGTTTAGTTTGATTGAGTAGAAATATTAAATCAATACAATTTCCTACGGATCGATCTATACTTGCCATGTACTAAAATTGTACACCCTGCGCTTGCGGTTATTTTTAATTAAAATTTTAGCAGTTATTTTCTAATTCGATAGAAATTTAGCAGTCAAACAAGTTTTTGACGCTGTTGCCGAGGACGCAGTCAAAATCAAGTGTGGGGATGTCGCATCTTCATTTTTTATTTTTCATGGTTTATTTTTTTTGCACTTTCTTTTTTTTGCATTTTCTTTCCAAAACTCAAAAAAAGTTAAAAAAAATCTCAAAACAAATTTTCTTTTTAGCATTTTGGTTTATTTTTGAAGAAACACTATAGGATAAGTATAGGGTTTGGGTTATTAAATTGAAATTTTTGAAAATTCATTTGTCTTAACAAAAATTAAAATAAAGTTTAAATACAAGTAACGATGGTTTAACTAGTATACAGAAAGGTTCATGGGTGTTAATTATGAAGTATATTTTAATCGAAATCGTTGTTTAAAAAGTGGTTAATTTAAAGTAAAGGAGATAATATTTTAAATATTCTAAGTTATGTAGTGCTAAAATGATATTGTAAAACTCTCTCTTCATAAAAGTAAATAAAAATTCAAAAAAATATAATAATAATTGTTGTATATATATATATATATTATTAACACCTAGAGTCATGTGTTCACACGCAAGTGTGTACATTCGCCATGCTCTATACCCTTCTCAAGTAAGCTCGAAAGTAGTGCATGATCGGTATATCTAGCCTTAGTTTATTTAAGTTAGGCGAATGTATATAAAAGTTCTTTCATTAATAACGCCTACAATCGATAGATGTGACGACCCGTAAATCCGTACCCTTTGAATCGATAATAAACCACACATGTCCAACCCAAAAAGCACAAAATGATGGAAAGTCATGAGAAAGAAAAGAAGAGAGAAGAAGAGAATAAAGGGAGAAGAGAAGAAGAGAAGAAAGAGAGAAGAAGAGAACGAAACAGAACAATACAGAATCTTACATCACAGCGGAAAACATATAATATTATATCAATGAACTTTACAAAATAGAAACTGTATATACATACATCAATCAGAGTTCAACAATCAACCACTAATCATCAGCCTGGACAGTTATAATAACCTATCCTTATAATTTCTGATAATATAAATAACAAAGCAGCAGAAAATAACATATATGGGAATACGATCTGAAGACTTCTAGCTCTCCTGTTGAAGCTTCAAAAGCACCAAATCTGAACCTGTAAATATACTCAGTCTGTCCCGAGCATTGAAAGGGAAGAACGCCCGGATCAGTCTGGTAAACTAGTGTGAGAAACACATTCAACTGAATTTATTGAATTACCAAAACTTTTCTTTTCAAAACAAAAGTATCTCGTAAGACATGCCCACAAATAAACACGGACATGTTTTTACCTTATGATAACCAAAACCTTTCATATCAAATCATCTTATATTATAATAGTGTTTATTGCATAAAGAATATTAAAATAGCCGAAATTGTTACCATTATTAAATTCCAGCATACTAGGCTCTACAAACAAAATGGTAGGAACGTAGTGGAGTTTGGATTTCCATATAAATGACCAGGTGAAGGGACTACCTTGCGGCAACACATCTCTAGAGGAATGTACCAAGGCACAGAATATCTGCCCTCTACCAACACAAGACCGACCTACCTCTATAACTTGGTAGTACCGAATATGTCATTCCCCGGTCGTTACCGACCTTTTCGAGGGCCCTCTAGCATACGAACTACATTAATTTACATCATGAATGTCATAGCGGGAAGAAATATATCTAGAAGAGGATGATCATATCCTATTTGGGAATGACCCACTTAGCATTGCTGCATCTAACCCTATTTCGATTATTTCCGGTTAATGAGGCCTCAGGTAACGGTTACCTTTCGCATATCACATCATATCATCTTCAAATGCCACATTGCCATTTCCATTGACTACTAATTTCCTTCCATAAAAATACAATCCTTGAGCTCGTATGTTTCAAGGAGGGTGTTAAGCTAAGACAAGCCTTCTCTGCCACCACGATGTAAGTTCGTAAAAACCAATGTACGTAATCTTAGAAATGCAATGTCAGACACTCGTCCATACAAGTTGTCCAGGAACAGGACAAACCCAAGGTACTTTCCTACCACATCCTATCGGAAAATCCCTAAGATTAGTAGCGAATAGTCCTTGCATTGGATATTTCATAATGAAGAGACTACTGCCACTGGATGTATATTGGTATTTAACCCCAAATGATCAACAAGCAGTCCATCACTATGAAAATCCTAAATATCAATATCATTGATAACCGGCACAATCTAACGCATATACGTTGGTTCGAAGTGGTTTTCAGATAAATCTAGTCTCGGTTTCTTTGCACCAACAATGCAAAAGCATTTCTCAATCTCACATAGAAACTAAGTCTCATAGACTTATCATGTCTCCAACTTTCAACTTGCTATCCTTCGGCTAAGAAGGAAGCTTGATAGATTGAAGTAATCACTCCGCACTACACGAATCAACATTCTCAACGCAAACGATAATCAAGCCTACACAATCAATTACGTACTAAGTGTACGACTAATTAGTTTCCATATCAAGTCGAGGAAATAGATAGCCAAATTTGATAGTCGGTTATTTAACTTTCAAATCAACAAACAAATATCTAACACCATAAGCAATCATTAGGCCCTTTTTATTAATCTTTTATTAATTAAATCACTTTTCCAAATCATTACTTCAAATTATCTTTAAACATATAATATTCAACACCATTTCACTTATTGGATATTTGGAAAACATCTCCACGTACTTATTTTAATAATAAGTGAATTCACAATTTGATTTATTTTCAAACTTCATTTTATAATATCACTTTACAAGACATTTATTTAATTAAAGGATTAATCATTATCCAAAATCGTGAACATAACTCTCTAACCAAATTCATTATTTCTACACATTTATTAAAGGATTATCCACTGTCCAAATCGTGAATATAATTCCTTTGATAAACTTTCATATTTAACTTATCAAAATAAGTTGATTTCGGATTTATAAAACAATGTTTATAAATTCCATTTATATTTTATAAAAAATTCCATATATAAAATTTCTTTATTAACCAAATTCATTTATATTCTCATTTATATGCCAAATCCAATTATGAGTTAATTTACTTATAAATCTTTTATTTACAAATTCATTCTTTTCATAACTTCATAAATTTATAAATCTTATTTACTTATAAGATTCATTTATAACTTCATTTTAACACATACAAAACTTGTCTATAATTCCATTACTTTTGTTTCTAAAATATCAACTTTATCAATCTTATATATAAACAATTTATAATAAAGTGAAACCTCAATTTAACTTTATTTTACAAAATAGTTAACTTTATATTTCAAAAATCATATTTAGATTCCATTTAAATAAATTTCTTCTTTTCATAATTTATAAATCATTATTAGAACTCATATAACTTCAAAGATCACTTAAACAGCTTTTAATTAGAAATCATCATTTTAATATTTATAAAATTCCAAAATATGGCTCAATGCGGCAGCAGCGCTAAATAAGGTGATTCACATCAATAATAACAACCATGGCATCCAAAACAACAAAAATTACATGATTAGGGCCTATATCACAATAGCTGTAAATAAAAATCGACACTGGTGAGGAATCCAGTTGGATCCCTCCAACCCATCACCTGCAACAAATATACGTATGAAAAAATATATATAATGTCTGCTTCGAGGCATACGCACGTACAAATGGTCGTCCACTCATACATGGAAACATATAGGGTCTCATCTGCTAAAATATGCAGGAATATATCCATATCAGTCTATATATACACAATATATCATATATCACCAAAACAATCATCAATCATCATAAATAAATTTATTCTCACTTATATACAAATATAAGCGAGTCAGAAAGAGTGAGTTGTATTCACTTTGACTCTAGTAGTCATTGCGGCATTTTATTCTGAATAAAATTAAACGAACGTTTGATTTTATCCAAAATTCCTAGCAGCTCCAAATCAATCCAAACTAGCTACATCGCGTAGTGTTCGCAAACACGAACCCAACACAACTTGTTTCTGATTTCGATCTCGTATGAACAAGTTATGACATTTATAAGATTTGAATATAAACGATATAATTAAATTTTCTTTTTTATTTATTTTAAACCCACAATATTCACCGCAGTTAGATCTGCTTCCACTAAATTAGGATTGTGCCCTCCCTTCTCCTTCGTTCTTCATTCAGGTAAAATTCGAACACAAGAAACCCACCACGCGCTCTAACATGCCATCACTGCTCCTCCTTCGTCGTACTAGAACACGATCCACCATTGTCGAACGAAGCGCCTCACTCCACCTTACCTTCTTCCAAAGCCTCATCACTTCCAACCCTCCCCCGCGCCCTATACTTGAGGATGAGCGTGCCTCAAACATGGCCAGTTTTCTCCTCCATCGTTGCGTCGTTCCAGATCATAACCATTGGAATTATTGAACTCGCCAAGCTCTACAATATGCAGTTGAATGTTTTTGTTAATTTTCAATGGATCGGCTAGAAATCAACAAGGAAGAGAGAGAAATTTTAGCCATTGAAATTCAAGTGGCAGCTAGGGTTTAGTTGCGAATTAGAGTTGCAAATGTGAAGATGGGATGTCCTTTTATATAAAATTTTGTGACACTATTCATCTAGGAAATTTCCGGACTCCAAACGAAGCGTGTCACCAGGAGTTTATAATGTTTTACCTCTATTCCAAACACATTAGAATATATAATAGAAGCCAATTCCACCATATTTGGAAGATAGGTTTTCGCATCGATTTATTTTAATTAAAAATTACTTAAACAAATTTCTATGCGTTTCAGCTTCCCATGATCAAACCGTAAATCTGATTGACACGAAATTTAAAATCCTACAATAATAAACAGTAGGGATCCAATGAAATTGGTTTCATCGACCGATACTGTGACGGTCCTGACTCGACTTTCTAAAATCGACACCGAATACGACACTCGTATTCAAATGCCGCAGATCCAAACATCGAATTTGGTTCGTCGGAGCTTATAACAACATCAGATGAATATAAAACAGCGGAACAAAATGAATATCTATGCATACATCACAGATACAATATCATAATATCCATTGCTACATCAGAGTATATATTTTTTTGTACATACACCTCAACTCCAAATAAACATCATAATAATACAACAGTGATCATATATCCAAAAAGTCTTCAAAGGAATGAAGTGATAACGAACTCCCAAAAACTAAACACCTGAGATCCCTAAAAGCTTCTAAAATATCTTCAAAGCAAAAGCTCTAAAATACTGCTAACTCCAGAACACGGAAACCTGCTACTAGGCTGCCCGTGTGGAAATTATGGGCACCCAGAGCTAAAAAATGAAACAATAAACTCCGGGTCAGTTATGGGACTGGTATGAGTAAACAAAAATAGTTGTTTTTAAATAAACTAAATTTATAAAAGAAAATCCGGTATGCTTTTGGAAAATGAAACTATCATAAGACCTCCCGCCACACGCACAATGCAATCGCAGAATTGGAGGAAATTTCTTCTTATGATAGTCAAACATGCTTGATACGAGAAAAATTCTTTTGATATTATTACTGGTGCATAGTGTAGAAAGAATTTCGAAAGTATAATATTAATCTTAGCCAACATAGACATTCCAAACTATGCCTACTATAGCTACCATCTAAACAGTGGTGACCACCATAAGTAAATGGCAGATTATACAACTAAAACCGTACTAGGTTCGTATTGGGAATTGGATTTCCAACAAATGGTCAGGCTAAGGAACTTCCCACTTCCACATGGGTACGCCTCTAACGGGACGTCCCGAGAACTTAACCAGCTCTCTGCCAACACAAGGCCGGTTTACCTCTGTAACTAGGTAACTACTACACGAATATGCCACTCTCCGGTCCTTTGGGACCTTTATCCGAGGCCCTCTATCACAAAGAAACAACCACACAGTAAATGAGATTGGAGCTACCACATAGGTAAATATTTGGGCTCCATACCATGACACACCTTTTTCCAGAAGGAAATGACATACCCTAAAGGGCGCGACCCTCATAACTTTGTTGCATCTTTCCTGTTTCGACCATTTTCGGGTTGTGAGGTCCGACGAGGTCTCGTCCACAAAGCTACACTTTACACGAAAGTCGTGCTTTGATCACAAATGATCAACAGATGATCATCAACACACAGCAGCACTTAGCATGCCACACTACCAAATTGGGAGTATGTCGCTGATATCTTTCAACTACATAACCTCTAAGCTCGTACATCTCAGAGAAGGGTGTTAAGCTAAGAGAATAAATTCTCCGCTACCAACAGATGCGTATTTGAAAGAAATTTGCTTTATATCTCAAAGTATAGTGTCAGGCATACGACCATACAAGTCTGTTCCGGGTTCGAGCAGAACCGAAGGCACTTCGTCCAATAAAGGAAGAAGCCCTTGCAAATCCGGGTATCCACAATCCCGATCGAACTTCCCATCACTTAGGAAATCTTTATACCAGAGAAACTCAGTGAAGAGACAATCGATAGGTTATCTTATCGTTTTCGAAGACACCCGATCTTCACCACCGGCCTTCAAATGCTATCCATTTCGACGTACCACTATTCGGAATAGGTTATATGACACAAAGGTCCTCTCTCGGCTAAACCGAATAGTGAGCGTTTAATTTTAAAACATGTGGACATATCAATCACAAAGATTCATATTCAGGGTTCGATATGGGTTTCGGATAACCAACTGGAATCCGACCCCCTGTCGCATCGTGGTTTAAATGTCGTTTTACGGGCAAAGAGGTTTTCACATCAATATAGAACAAATCACAGATCACGGTGCAGTACAGAGCAATCTACATCACACAGTATTATGATCACAACAGAAGTAACAATCCAGTGTAGAACAATAGTTAATTGTTTTCCAATGTGGTCTAAATGAATTAACCACACCATTTTTTTAATTAATGATCAGTTATCCTTAACGATATACAAATTAATTAAATATCAATTTTGTTAATAAATTATTCCTCACTCAATTAACTTAATTAACTACTAATTATAAATTAATCAACTTAATTTCTCTAATTAGCAATTTTTAATTATGAATAATTTAGACACTTGATTGTTTATTAATCAATTTTAATAACAAATTATAATCATTCTTAATTACTTTTCAAAACCATTAGTTAATAAAAATTATTTACCTTAATTATCATTTAAAAATCTTCTTCACATTTTTGAAAATCAATTTATTGTTACATTGAAAGTTTTAATATTAATTAACTTCAATTCTTATCTTAATTTTATTATTTAGTTAAAGGATTAATTAAATTTTTAAGACATTGTTAAATAATTTAAAACTTATAGTAAGTTTTTAACTTACTATAATAAACATTAGTTGCTTTATAAACACTAAAATTTGCTTAACATTAAAACTTGAATTTTTATTTGGGCTAAGCCCATATTTTTTTAAAAGTAAAACCCGAGTCTTTCCAGGTCTTTACTCGAGTCAAACTCAAGTTCCTTCTTCCTTTCCCCGAGACATTCCTCTGTTTGTTCACGTATTCTTCTTCTTCCTCTTTTTTTTCTTTTTTTCTTAAGCTAAGTTTAAAATTAACCACTGCAGAATCAACCCCATTCAAACGCGCGAGAGAACGCAGCCAAAACATATTTTACTCGAACGCCCCCTCGAGTTCCTCACCAAGCCCAAACTCGCTAACACGAAATCATGTCGTGCACGTGCATGACGTCGCGTCGCCGTTCTAGGGGCCATCGCGACCTTCAACAAGTCACAATCAACCCAGAAAACTCGAATTCGAAATTTAGTGTTTTGCTCGACACTGTAATATGAACGCACCTAACTAAACTGCCTCGCCGCCGCTCCTTAGCCCACCAGCGACGCCACGGCTTCGGCTACATAATGTCAATGCTCCATACTACCCTTCCCTATCACCACGTACAACTCGATAACTCCATGGCGACGAAATCACCATTCTTCCAACTCACTGCAGACTTCGAACTTAAACCCTACTTTGGGTTCGTTCGACAATTTCATGCATTCGAAGTTTTTTTAGCAATTTTCTCATCATCATCGAAGCTCGAACAAGCTTCAATCCAAATTTCAACGATTATCATTGGATCGTTCACCGGAAATTAGAAAAACTGCAAATTTGGTTTAAATTCGAACTGCTCTTAAACTACTTAAGAAAAAATCATCGTATAGCCTTTAAAATCATAACTTGATATGTTCATTGAAGTTATGTGATCAAATCAATGATTTAAAATAGTTGAATTCATCACAAAATTTTGTTTTTACTGTAAATTACAAGTTGCGCAGACAACCCTTCTTGTTCAAGCTTAAAACAAATTTTTAACTGTGATTCAAGTTGAAGCAAACTGGTTTTGTTAAAAAAAATCCTAAGCTAAAAAGGATTGTGTGAAGTTTATTTGATTTTTTTCCTTCAACTTACTTTGTTCTGAAACATAATATTAAGAACAAACTGTATAAATATTTCCAGTAATACAGAAACATACCTAACAACATTTTATTTTCCATATACAACCAAAAACACAAGATTCATGGAATAAGTACTTAGATTTCAAAATAAATAAATAAGTTTACTCACTTAAAATTTTGATGAACAGATAGCTACTCTGGGTTGTGAAAAACAGTTTTGATCCTTCCTCTTTTCTTTCTTTTTTTTCCAGCAGATTTGTTTTTTCTAAAGCTTAGAAATAAAGTGATGTTTATAAATTTTCTTTCCTGACTTTGTTATATTTTTTTGATGAACGAATCTGAAACAAATATGCATGTATAAATATATAAAGAAGTTGGGACAGGTAGGGATTTACTGGTGTAGGCAAAATCTGATTTTTTTTCTTTCCCTTTTGTATTTTTGGCATTTGATCAGATATTTTTATTTTTGTTTGTTGACTAAGCAATGCTCATTTCGGCTGATATGATTTTGATTTAGGCTTAAGAAGAAAGCATTAAATGCTATTGTTCCCCTCTTAGTTTACAGATAATCTTATTTGATTTTCCTTTACAAGTACAATTTTATTTTATTTTGTGGATTTTTATCTACTTGTATAAGTCTTGTTTCCTTGTTTATAAAATTCTCATGCAACCTTATATGTATTCCTATGTCTTTTTATAACTATATAATTTTATTACAAACATACATTTTGAATTTTTTTCTATTTGAAGTTTAACTATCAATATTTAATTCATCACATATATTTTATTTTATTGTTGTAATACAATTTCTTGTTTGTTACATATTTTATTCATTATTATTTATATATTACTTAAATTAGCAAATATTCTATTTAAATCCATATGTCTTTCTTTTATTTAATATTTTATTTCTTTTGAAACTTCTCAATTTAAATTTCAAAAGTTCAACAATTTACCGAATTTAAAAATCAAAATTTTGGGATGTTACAGAGACCGTGTCAAAAATGACTATTTTTACACGTTAATTAAATATTAAAAAATTAAATTTCTATAAATTAACTTTTAATTCAATTTTAAAAGTTTACTAACATCATTTTAATTCAAATAGAATTTATATCAACTTTATATAAATCATTTCTGTTCACATTAAATTCAAAATTAAATTCTTTAATTTCAAATATTAGATTAAACAATTTAATTATCCAAATAAATCAATATTTTTTAAATATAAGTTATTCAACTTATAAAATTAACTCGTGAATATTTAAAATCAATTAAATATTCCCAATTCTGAATGACCGAAATTCTGGGTTGTTACAATTGGTGTACATACTTGTGTGTACACTCGCCATGCTCTGTATTCCCTTAACGTAAGCCCACAAGGAAATGCATGGGTAATATATATGGCCTCGGTTTTCCGAGTTAGACATATGTAAATATTGTTAATATCAATAAAATTTTCAAATAAAGAGAGAGTAAGCAATTGAAATCCAAGCGCTATTTTCACTTATTTGATTCGATTTGTTATTCAATAGAAATAAAAATACCACTTTGAAAAACTTTGACAATCAACTAATGATCTATTTCATAGTTGCACTATGTTATCAACCGAAACAACTAGCCAAACTAGAGTCTAATTGTGATGATAACTTAATTTTTGTTGGAAATTTTGACAAATACTTAAATTTCTCAATGATGACTAGAACTTTTATTTAACTTACTTGTGTTAATTTAAAAGTAAATTCTTCATTTATAAATATTTTCAAAAACCAGTTATCTTTTTGTAAATAAATTGCATTTAGGAATTTTTCATCTTGCGTTTGGATTTTGTGGGTAGTATCCGCTGAAAACATTCACGAGACAACATTCGTCCTACTAGGGACACTTAGAGGTTTAACGGCTTGTTTTATACGCTCAATGCGATCATGCTTCCTACGAAAATGGATTTATCTTAGTTTTAGTTTATTCGAGTAAGAATAAAAAGATAAGTGTGGGGGTACTTGATGTGCATGTAAATGTGCATATTTTATTTCCATATTTCATCCGATTAATTCAATAAATGATCATATAAGGTATTTTAACATGTTTAAACCCAAATTTAAATTAAGTTCAGATCATATTTATTCATCTTCGTATAGGGGCAAAATAGTCATTTTTATGTATGATTTAGTTTGAGAAAAATTATTTGCAGATTTTTTTGTTGTTTTGCAGGAATTTGGATTCAAATTAGAAGAAGCTTCATGAAGATATGCATGCACAAGAGAAGAAGGCAAATGCAGATGAAAATAAATTAATTCATGCATCATGGAGTACCCCAGCTACCCACTTACCTTAATCTACAATTAGAAGCTAATGCACATGTTAGTGGAGCTTAAAGTTACATGCATACTTAATGAAGGATTAATCAAAAGCTAATGATAACTTGGTAGCCACACTTCCTAAGGGGAATTTTGGATAGTCCCCTAAAATATACATTAGGGTTTTAGGCTTATATAAATACCCCTTATGTTTCATGTAAGAAGCTCTTAGCCACCTGTTTAATTAGTTTAGTTGTAGGCACAAATTGTAAATATAAATTCTCTTTCTCTTTTTAAGGGCTTCTTAGCCTTTCTTCATATAATTTATTTTTATGCAATTTAATTTCATGCTCTTTTAATTATTATTCTTATTTTATGAAATTAGTGTAGTTTTTATTTCTTGCAAATAGAGTAGATTTATTTTCATGCAAATTAGTAAGCTTTCTTTTTTCTATTGTTTTTGTTTCATGTTCAACTCTACATTTGTTAAATTGATAACAAATATGAGAAACTAAACCCTTCAATTTAGGGGTAATGAAGTTCTCTTAATCATGTAGATTTAACATTTTGCTAATTTTTATCTCTTTTTATGCTTAGTGACAATGTTTGATGTGGTTAAATTTGGTTGTTTAGCTTTGAATTTGATAGCCTATGTTGTTGACATCAAACAGGCTATGCTTAAAAAAACATAAACATAAATTACCTCTTCATCTACATATGATGTTGGTAATGAAGTGGATTTGAGGATCAAAATTTGATGGCCTATATTACTAATCAATAGTAAATAGATCATGCTTAGAATAGATTTTATTTCCAACTTCGTTACCATTTTCATGAGAGTTAGCAAGTGATTTAGTGGGTGTGTTATAGTTTGATGGTTTATGTTGGGCTAATTAATAGCACAAATAGGCCATACTTATGATAAACACATCAACTAAATTCATTAATGACCAAAAAGAGAGATCATAATTTCACTGTGTTGATTTATGTGATCATGAGAAGGAACTTACCTCTAAATTTCCGTCTACTCTCATATTCTTATCCACTTTCCTTTTATTAGTTTTTTTACATTTGCAGCTTAACATAACTTCAAACCTTTGTTTAGTTTGATCGAGCAGAAATTTTAAATCAATGCAATTCCCAACGGATCAACCCGTATTCGCCACGTACTACAATTGTACGCCATGCGCTTGCAGTTAATTTTAATTAAAATTTTAATGGCTATTTTCTAATTCGATAAAAAGTTAGCCGTCTAACAAGCTCCGAGAACTATCGAGGACTTGGCTCCTTGGAATAGCCTAATCGTTTGAAAGACCTCTCTTAAGGGTTCTCTAGCCTTGCCTAATAACAAAAAAACTACCAAATAATTGTGCCGGTGCATGATCTAAATGTGATCAACACTAGTAGAAGGTATAGCTCATTAAGATGTAACCCTCATCGTTCCACTGACCGCTCAGAACCGATGAAATTCTCAACCTATGTACAGCTTTCCTGAGCTTAAAATATTTAAGTATCTTTTACCATTTACTTTCTTATCTTATTACTGATCTTTATTTCTATCCTTTTAACCCTTACTATCCTTCCTTTTTTGACTTCCCATACGCGTATATTTTATACACTTCTTGCCTTTATTCATTTTACCACTTGCCTGCCTTTTTTACTATTTGATTTATGTCTTATCCTTATTGCATATATATACGTATTAATTTTACAATTTAACTTTATTATTATCACAACTACAATTCTTTAATTCATACTTAGGGATTTCTGCATTTTAATGCATTGGAATAACATCGCCCTCAAAGAAAAGGTTGACACTGTAATCTTTATTTCTTATCCAAAAAGGGGATTTGTGTTACGTTTGGAGTTACAATGAATTATAATTTTGTATTTATTGAAATAAATAGTACAAAATATGGTAAGTATCCCTATTTTACGCATCATTTTCTTTCAGGTATATTCCTTATTAGTTCAAACGATAAACATTTACTTATGAATCTGAACCTGATAATCTATAAAAAATTACATTACAACACCCAACATTCCGACGAATTATAATTCTACTTAAATTCCAATAATTTATTGTGATATCTTCAAATTTACATTTACTTGCATAAACCATTTAACAAAAAAATCTAGAACTGCTACATAATTTATCAAATTCACGGACTACTACTACCCATTGTTTTCCAAATTCAAGTACATGCAATATTAAATCTAAGTTATCAATATTAGAATATGTAATCAAGGTTTACAACTGGGCTTATTGTAACACACTGTAAAATTTAATAAGAAATTAAGCAATTAAAATAAGGATAAAAATGGAAATTTTCTAAATATCAGAATTTGATCATGGAAGTTGCACTATTGTATCTGTGGTGATTTTCTAATCAATTTCCATATATAATATGTTGAAATTGGAGTTAAAATGAAAAGGTTATGTACATTTGAAGTTTTCAAATTAAATTGAGTCAAATGAGTTTAAATTTGAACATTTGAATTTGAAATTAAAAGTTTGAATTTGAATTTCAAAATATTGACTGAGATTAATGTTTGAGAAAACATTTGTTTTAACATGAGTTAACATATAGATTAATTGAGAAATTAATATATTAATTAAAAGTTAATTAAAATAGAAAATCAACGGTCACAGAAGGGGGACTGGTCGACCGCCTATAGTCAGCGATCGACCAATGGGAGTGAAAAGCATTCAATGTGGAATGTGGAAGCTAGGGTTTTAGTTATTTTTAACGATCTAGATTTGTTTGATTTTGCTCCAACGATTTAGATTCCTTCTTACCTCTATAAATAGACCTCTAACCTCCATTTTTCCTTCATAAAATTTTGGGAATGCTAGCTAAGCTCTGTTAAAATCTTTCCCCTTAGGGTTTCAGAAACAGCAAACATTTTTGGTAAGCAATACTAGTTTCTAGTCTCTAACTTAAATTAATCCTTCTTCTCCCTATCTTCTAATTTCCAAAATCTATATATATAGTCTATTTGTTGTGTATTCAAAAAGGGGAACATCTAACATAAGATTAGGAGCAGTATAAATCAGATCTCTTCTTCTTCTTCTTCTTTAGGTTCCAGAATTAGTTAGGATTTTCAGGTAAAAGGTTTAGATATTGATTTTTTTGATCCCTAATTCTATTCATGTAGTGTCCGATCATTAATCTAATCTCTATATACAATTCAGCTTGTTGTATAAAGAGGAAATCCAAAAGAGAATTAGTCGAGGTGGAATCAAATTAAGTAAGGAAGACAATAATTCTCTGTGAGTGGAAATATGAAGTTTTTCATATTTTTGTCGCCCCACCCCGAGACCCACCTTAGTAAAGAGAATTAACGAGTAATTCCATCTACTAAAGCGGAGAATAGGGCTGGTTAAGGGCGACCATCTATAACTTTGTCTTAAACATCTACTGAATATATCGATAAATGCAATATAATTTTTTTTCTTTTCTATCTCAATAGATCGACATACATAGTAAATGTTTAATCCAAAACTATAGGTCGTTGACGGATCTATCAGAACAAAATATAATAACTAAATGTAAAGCACATCACATATTTTTCCTTTTTTTTGAACAGTAATCGACATCATATATATAATTAAATGATATTTATTTGGATTTGATGTATCCTTGGGAAATTTTGAAAACAAAACCATAACACTTAACACCCCTAGATTTTCCCTTAGTAAATATCAATCTTTGTATATATTGGAATTATAATTGTTTTTTGGTATTGGCATATTAGAATCTAATTAACTGTTAGAATTGGATAATCTATAGTCAATTTAACATATTTACCTCTTTTGAATTGATGTGTTGAAGGGTCCGAAAAGAAAATAAATTAGAAATGGTGTGTAAGTTATGAATTGAATTGTTTCTAATCTGCACCGCATATTTCTACCACTTAAATAAATAAGGAATTCCTTTCTCGCTTCAAAATGTTGTATAGGAAGGTTGAATTGACAATACGCGGTCTAATTTGTGATGATCAGTTCTTTAAACATAAAAGGGATTCTAGTGTATTAATATAGAAAAAGTGTAGATATTCCATGTTTGTACAAGTCTATTTAATTTGGCTATGGTAGTAATGGTTCTTGTTGGAATTATAGATTTGTTTGAGATCTATATTTCAAAATACCTTATAAGCAAATTATTATCGAATTATTGTAACGTAATGATTAGACTTTAAATTCCATGCATAAAAACATACATATATAATATTAACATATTGATTACTAAATTTAATAATGATGTAATAATCGTAGCGTATTGAACGTACTGATTAGAATTAATAGGGTAGTAAATAGAATTAATTTGTATGAAGTAAGTTAGTGTAAATAATGGAGTTAATCCCTAATTAGGGGTGTAATAAGGGGATACCTTATATGGCCTTAATTATTATTTGTGTACGATGATGTATGTATATAATGGATATACATATGATTTATAACTAAGTTATAGAGATGCGAGGTTAGTCCAAAGCTACATGGAAGTCTTCCCAGTAAAATCTGGCTATCAGTGATGTGGCTTTGCGGACTAATAAAGGACATAACCAATAATAAATAACCACGGCGGATGCGAGGTTAGTCCCAAATCTGTAGGGTAAACCTGCCCAATTAATTTGGCTACCAGTACCTATGAAGCGTGCTACTAGCATTCTATATGTTATACCCATATTCCGAACACAATGGAATATGTATCGGGAGCCAATTCCACCATATACCGAAAATAGCTTTTCAAATCGAGTTATTTAGTTTAAATTCCTTTAATTAAATCCTACGCCTTTCAAACTCGCATTATCAAATGATACTTCCGATCACTACGAAATTCGATAGCATATTATAATTCACTATTACGGAACCAACGAAATGGGTTTCGTCGAAATCTGAGACCGTGCCCAAGAAGGCTATTTTTACACGTTAATTAAAACGAGCAATTCCAAAAATCAGTTAAATCACTTATAAATCAAATTTAAAAGTTTACTATCTCTATTATTATTCAAATAGAATTTAAATCAACTTTCGAAATTGTTCTCATTTATATTAAATTCAAAATTATTTAAACAATTCCAATATTAAACTCAACAGTTTAATTACCAAATAAATCGCTATATTTGAAATTCATGTTATTTAACTTATAAAATTAACTTTTCAATATTTAAATTAAATTAAATATATTAAATTCAAATTACTGAATTTCTAGGTCATTACATTCTTTCCCCCTTAAAAGGAATTTCGTCCTCGAAATTGCCAAGGTAAGAAAAATGTCATAAACCCGTTAACTTTTCAAAAATAATTAGTCGAAATGGATTTCCAATTTTCTAAGTCTATTAACTTCTTATAAAAAATTTTCTAAGTCTTTAAATTCATTCATAGTTACTAACTAATACCATTCAAAGTTATAATACCAAAACCCAAATTTTTAGTTATCAAAATTTTTCCAAAATTCTCAAAAAAATTCTAACGCCTTAAATTTAGGGAAAATTTCACTAGCACCTCCTTTGCACGGTTCGATCGTAGTAAATCACAATATATATATATATATATATAGTTACAAACATGCATCTCATCTTCGAGGATGAGGCATCCCATAGGAAAAAATAATATAAAAGTACGGTATGTAATCCGAGATGTGTACCTTATTTTAGTATTAACAAGCATATACAATCAATATAGCATGGAGCGAGCTCCAAATGCAAAGCATACGCCATCCGCACCTACTACACACTCAACAAACAATGAGAAAAAGTTTATAGAAAGCAGTATCACTCTATAATATAGAATATACCATAACTATAAGCAATTTTAGTGAATGTAACAAGAGAACTTATTTAACAAATAACATCCATCCAATTTATTTGTCATCGTATTCAATTGTCAATATCATACTTATACACTTTCATCTCTTATTAACATTCAATTTATTCTCATTTAATTGTTTGACACTGAATTTAAATCAAATTCAAATATTCATATTAAATTCACATGTACTCATTATTCTTATTTACTTGAGCCACATTCAATTATTAACTTTCTTATTTACATCCAACTCATTCACCTCCATTTCATTTATATTTACTTTATGTTCATTCACTTTGCTTCCATTCATTTCAATTTCAATTTATTTTAACAACATTTCATTCTATATTCAATTTACTCGGTATGTTTTCTTTAATACTAACAACACTTAACATTCATTCTATAAAATTACTTAAGTTCATTTTAAAACATTTTATCCAACCCTTCTTATTTTCATTATCATTCAACACTTAAGTTCATATGCAATTCTATCAAACAACATTTCAATTCATTTTTCAACTCAAATCATATTCATTCCATTATCCATTCATTAGTCCACTGTCACGACCCACTTTTCCATACAAATTTAAATTGACTTTTAACCACACTCATCACCAATTTGCACGGAAAGATGGATAGGTAAAAGAAAAAAGTAGAAAGAAGATAGAAAAAAGATAGAACAATACAGAATCTCACAGTGGAAACGAATAAGTTATAATATAGAACAAATCTTTACATAAAACCAAAACTGAAATGTTTGTAGAACATACACTTATCAGAGTAAACTAAACCATTCAGCATGGACAGTTATAACACTCTGTCCTCACAATTACTGATACATAACTAAATGCAACAGAATATAATCATCAACGTAGATACGTCTTTGGTCTCCAGCTCCTCTCTTGATGCTTCCATTATCCATGCAAACCTAGAAATATGCTCGGTCTGACCCAAGCATATAGGAAAAACAACGCCCGGGTCAGTCTGGTAAAACCAATGTGAGAATTTAAATCACAAGAAATTTTATTTGTTATAACTTCAAAATCATTTTAAATCAAAGGTATCCCGTAAGACCACATCAGATATAAACACAATGGGTTTTTCCCTTACGATAACCAAAACACTTTTATAGAAAATCCAATGATATTATAATAGTGTCTACGTACAAATACTTATTCAAATAGCTGAAATGCTTGCATCCCACGTTTCAGCATAGTTGGGCACAATCAAAACCATATAGTTCTTATTGGAGAATGGATTCCATACGAATGACTAGGCACTGGGGTACCACCGATCACAGTACATGTCTAGAACAGCGTACCGAGGATTACGCCAGGATCCCCTGCTACACAAGACCGGAATATCCCTAACCTAGATAGACCGAATATGTTATCACCCTGGGTCTTCCCATCCTCTTTCGATCTCCTTCCATATACCATAATATAATATCCGAGATTATCTAGAAAGGTGATAAACATACCCTAATTGGGTGCTATCCACTTACTCTTGCTGCATCTCCTATGCTTTTCAGTCATTCTCGGTTGATGAGCCTAGTGGCTACGATTACCTTTTTAAGGATTTTCACTTAGAATTCTCATTGTCCTCTAATGACAATGTACTGATAGCATTCGTCCATACAAGTCCGTTCTAGGTCTAAATGGAACCGAAGGCACTATTCCTACCACATCCGTTTTGGAATCACCCTTAGGATTAGTAGCGATTAACCCTTGCACTTCACTGCACCATCTTCGACTATATTCTCTTGTCTTCGTTCGAAAACGTACTCGTTGGATCGAAGTGGTTTTCGGATAACTTATCCGATCCTGATCTGTTCGAAACAATGCTTTCTATTTTTCGGTAAACTCAACCCCCGTTCTTAAGGAAATAAACACATGAAGATAAGATCATAGATCACCTCCTAATCTTTAGTGGATGGATTTCCTTATAAACGTCCCAAGAGAATGAAACGAGTTATACGTACAGTATAGTACCTCGAACGATAACCATACCATATAATCCCCGCATTTCTTCCAAATATTTCCAAAGTTATATTTAAGTCCAGATTGATAGTCGTTTATTTATCTGTGGAAATTAGCCACAAGGGCCTCTTTAGCAAGTGGAATTATTTTCTAGGACACACAGCCAAAATAATTACTTTCAAGGACAAAACACAAAATAATTAGTTTCTAGGGGCCAAAAACCTATGAAATTATGTCCTTGAAAGTAATTGGACTGCTGACTTTGTCCTTGAAAGTAATTATTCTGCTGACTTTGGTCTTGAAAGTAATTTCTTTGAATGCGTGTCCTAGAAACTAATTGGACTGCAAAGTTTGTCCTTCTGGTGAAATACCCCTATTTATCTATCAGCTAAACAATCAATTCAACCAAATATTTCATTTTCCACTGAAAAAATAAAATCTTTTTTAATTTAATTTTAATAATTTAAATCTCCTTACCCAAATTATACATACTTATCTTACCAAATTTAGTAAATTTACAAACCGCCTTTTAAAAATATTTGAAAACTCTTTAAAAATAATGTGGAAAGTACCACTGTGGTATCAAACCATGGACCACAGCTCAATGGTTATGTCTCTATCCCAGAGAAATCTAAAACTTAACTACAGGCACTCACCGCCTCCAATTTACTACGCGAGTATACCATTACTTCTCGAAATCTTTGTTTAATAATCTTCCAAAATAATACTTATAAAGTTTCAATATAAATTTTCCAAGTTCTAATTAATTAAAATCCTTGTTTATAAAAGACTACTATATAATATGTTATTTCTAAAACATTATTAACATTTTATAAATTTATGCTTGAAATAAATATACTTAATATTAATCAATCCCTTAAGTAATAATTAACTTTAAACAATCCCTAAAAAACTTTAATTAATAATTAATATTCCTTGACAATTTAGATAATTAATAACTTTAAAACAATAATTAATATTTTAAAATAATTTTTGAGAATTAAATAATTACTTTATATCATTATCAAATATTTACCCATTAACCTTAAAAATATCATTAATAAATAATAACCATTTTCAAACAATTTCGGCCCAAAATCAACCCCAAATCGGAAAAGAAGACTTAACAATTTCAATGGTACTTAACCAAGCTGCCATTCAATTTCATAACAGTCCAGAATAACAGATACAGATAATCATATCAAACTATTTTTAACAATCAATTCAACATCATCGTACCAATGTAATTTATCGAGAAAATAAATAAATGTCCTACGAATATAATAGCAGAACAGGGTTATATTTCTACTAGTAAATGTCCATACAGATACTTCAGTAACGATAACATTACGGTGTTTTATTCTGCCAATAGGGTTCCAGTTTAATAGTGAAATGGTGTCTTATTCCGCTAAACAGGTGTCAAAAATATCGTGATCAAATATGTAACGACCCGCCATTTATCTTCAAAGAATGACGCGTCATTAATAAGAAAGAAAGGGATAGAAAAGAGAAAAAAGAAGAAACAACACATCAGAATCTAAACAGTGGAATGAATAAATTGTAATAATAACATAAGTATTACATAGTATACAAGAGATACCCAGCTTATACAACACATACTAGACAGTTATAAACACCTGTCTAGATATTACAACCCAATGCAACTCAAAGTCAACACAGAGATACCAAACACAGCGGAAACTATATATCTAATGTTGAAGCCTCCTGCTCCATTGCTCCTCCATAGTTCGTCAAAGCTAACCTGAATCCCTTAGCTACTCGTAAAAATTTGAGTACCCAAGAGTTTATGAAAAACAAAATAAACTCCGGGTCAGACATGGGTATGGTGTGAGTAACATGTTAAAGTTGCTTAACTTTTGAAAAACCTTTGGAAAGAAAGGTATCACGTAAGACTTCCCACACATAAACATGGAAAAGTTTTTACTTTACGCTAACTAAAACATTTGATAGGAAATCCGATGATATTATAATAGTGTCTAGGGTTTTCAAGTAAAATACAGAAATAGCTGGAATGCTTACATCTCACGTTCCAACATAGTTGGGCACAACTAACACGTACGGCACTTATTGGATATTGGATCCCAAACAATGGCTGGGCTACTGGGGTACCGCCCATCACAGTACGTGGCCTAGATCACCGTACCGAGGAGTACGCCCGCTCCCCTGCAACACAAGGCCGGAACCATCCCTTATTGGACAGTCCCGAACAAGACAACCCCGTAGTTGGTGTGCATATCCAACCGCCCACTAAGCCGAATAAAAAGGGACCTCTAGACAGGGGGAAATCTCATCCTACTTGGGCATGACCCACTTAGCCTTGTTGCACCTCCCATGTTTTAGCCATTCCCGGTTGATGAGGCTTGAGGCTACGATTACCTTTATAAGACACATCACTTAGAATGCTCATCGTCCACCTGACGATGTTTTGAAAGCATTCAATCCATATATGTCTGTTCCGGGTTCGAATGGAACCGAAGGCGCTATCTCGTTGCACTCATTTTGGAATCACCCTCGGAGTCAACGACAATAGCCCTTGCACTCTGAATCACCATCTCGAACCTGTAAGTACTATTTCCGTCAAACTCATCACGGAATCACCCCCAGAGTTATACTGACTAATAGTCCTTACACCTCGAGTCTTCACTCTTCACACAAGATTCATGACCAATCGTTAATTTGGACCGATGTGGTTTTAGGATATCCAAATATGGAAACCCGATCCCGGTCTCATCGAAATCCAAAGCGTGTCTTTTAGGTCCAAGTTGTTTTAGAGTTTAAAACAATTCAATACAATTATCTATATACACACAGATAGATAATTCATAGATTCACAGTTGATAATCAACATTATCATCACAACCACATTACCATTATCGAAAGATAATCCATATCATCATCACAATGCAACCAATGCATCCACATCACTCAACATTACTAATCTCATAGTTGAGACTTCAAACCATTCAAGGTAACCAGTATCATCCAATCATAAGCAATGATCTATAATCATACCATCTATAATTAATTTAAAACGAATTAAATTAATTACATCATCTCTAATTAATTTAATGTGAATAAAATTAATTACTTACCTTAATATAAATCTTGCTTATATGACCATTAATTAATTACAAATTAATTAATTATCCTCTAGTTAATCAACTTAATTAATCACCTTTGATTAATTATTCTTTAATTAATTTCACAAAATTAATTACTCTAAACCAAATACACTAATTAACCTTTAATTACTTCATTAATTAATTAAATATAATTAATTATATTAAACCTTAATTAATTACAATTAATTAATTACCCTTAATCACTTATTTTTGATTAATTAATCTTAATTAATCAATATTAATTACATCATTAATTATAATAATTAATGATCCTTAATTATATTTAATTAATTACATATTTAAATTAATTACTTTCAGTAATTAATCTCAATTAAACCATAATTATTAATCACCTTTGATTAACAACATTTAGTATTTAACTACCCTAATTACTTATCAAACTAATTACTCCTTAATTAATTTCTTTAATTAATCCCTTGATTAATTATACAAAGTAATTTAATCCAAATTACTTTCACAATTCCATCATTATCCACTAATTACATCCAGTAATTATCATTAATTGCTTCACTAAGTAATTACATTCCATTAATTACATTAAGTAATCATTATCAAACCAACAAGTGATTAAAATTGATTAAACTTAATTAATTAATTCAAACCAATCACATTAAACTCCATTAATTACATTAAGTAATTAATTTCTTAATTACTTCCATTAAGCAATTAACTTAAATAAATTTCACAATTGATTATCATTTAATTAATTAATCTAATTAATTATTTAAAATTAATCACATTAATTAATTGTTAAATAATCTTAAGTTAATGACCATCATTAACCATTAACCATTCTTTAATTACTTTTCTTAAGTAATTAACTTACATTAATCATTATTAATTTTCAAATTAATCTTTAATATCCAATAAATTAACCTTTAATTATTTAATTAATTAAGTGTTAGTTGTAACTTAATTAATTCATAATTACTTGATTAATTAATTACTAATCATTAATTAAAATCTAATTAATAATCCTTAGTTACGAATTAATTATTCCTAATTAATTAATCTTAACCATTAACTAATTAATTTAAACCTTTGCTTACTTATTTAATTAATCCAAATGATTAATTAATCAAATAAATTAATTATCCATTAAATTTCCTTATAAATTTAGTGAATACAAATCTTTAAACTCAAATTTACTTTAAGATCAAACTTTGTTAATAATCAAGTTACAAAGTACTAAAACAATTTACTTAAAATTTTCTTTCAAATATCATTTTAAATTTAAGATTTAAGATGAACTCTAATTATCTTTAACAAAGTTTTGAAACACATTTCTAAACCTTTTATTTCACAAGTTAAAGATATACCCATTTAAATAAGAAGTTTAAAAGGGTTTAAAACCAAATTCATATTTAAATTCAAATCAATTTGAATTATAATTTAAACATTTCAAATTGTTCAAAACATTTTAAATTTCAAAACCTTCCTACATTTCAAAACTGAAATACTTAAAATTTGAATTCAGATTAATCTTCAGATTTTAATCTCTACTTACATTTTTAAACTTTATTTTAAAATTCAACTACTTAATCATTTTTAAAGTATTTAACCATTAAAGTTTAAAGTCTTATTTTATTTTAAAACTGAGATTTAAACTTAAATTTGAATTCAATAATTTAAACTTGGATTTACAATTTAGTTTATACCTTTTTCTTTTCCATTTTAAAATCTCGGTTTGGAAATTAAAACAACTCTTCAGGTTTCTGTAACGACCCGAAATTTTCGAAGCCGAAAATTTTAGATAGTTATGAAAAAGAAGAAAGAGATAGAAAAAGAAGAAGAACAGAAACATCAACAACTCACATTCGCAGCGGATAAAATATAATAATAAATGATAATAGCTTTCAAAAGAATACTATACATGCCGATTACATTTAATATACATCAGAGTTTCACATTATATACAGTCACTGAATAAATACAATTATCATGACTCAGATTAAAAATAATACAAATACAACGGAATACTCTATACGATATCGCCATCCAGCTCGCCTCCTGAGCTCCAGAACGTACCTTACCTGAAAATCTGTAATACTCGGTCTGACCCGAGCATTACATCAAAGTAACACCCGGGTCAGGCTGGAAACCAGCATGAGTAAACCCATCTAACATGGAATACAAAAGCATACTTCTTAAATAAACTCGGGTAACTTATATCAATTTTCACTCCACAAGTTGTTATGGGCATCACTTATTTCACTCATCAATTTCCAAGTGCCAGAACAAAGATTTTATGGTCCAATCTACTTAATCATTCCATTTCTACCTATTGACTCCACGTATCAAGATTATATAGAATCGAAGTGGTTTCCTCAAATTCCAATCATCATAACACATATATTCGAGTGAAATGCAGTTCAACTTTGAATAAAAAAAATGTCTTCCTTTTTACTCGGTAATTTATCGTTGTCAGATAATCCATATTATCATTGCCCACCCAACACATCATAACACGAACCATTTCATATCAGGAGTATCAATCAATTCAGGGCCCTTAAACAATCACTTAATCATACATAAGCAAGATATACCAATCACACCATCTCGAGTAAATCTAATTAACCACAATCAAATCAATTACATTTAAATCCTGCTTAGTTATTTATTACAACCCAATTGATTAAGCATCCCATAATCATTCATCTTAGTTAATACTAATAATAAATCCTTAATTAATCACATAGATTAATTATCTTACCATTCACATTAATTATCCTTAACTTACTTTATTATTTTACCTCTAGTCACTTCCTTAAGTAACTACCTCTTTATTTAACGTTTTCATTTATTATCCATTAGTTAATCTCATCAATTAAATAAAACTTAATTATTTACGTAGACTAATTACTTGATCTTAATTAATTCTCCAAGTAATTAATTCTTAATTACTTTCCTTAAATTAATTATTCTCTTAAATTAATTACATACATTAACTACTTACACTAAGTAACTCCCTTGATTAATCTCATTAAATAACCAATCCTTAATCAATTCCAAGTTTATCCTTAACTAATTTAAACCAGTTAATCTCTTCAATTAATTACCTAACCGATCATTTCTTAATCACTAGTTAATGATCACAACATTAACTATCCATTATAACTTACTCTAAGTAATTATCATTTGAATTTATTACGTCATTAATTAATCCCAATTAATCGCATTCAGTAATTAACTTGTTTCTTAATTACCTTCATTTAGTAATTCTTCTTTAAACTACTTGCCTCTAGTAATTATCCTTTGATGTTTATCACTATATTTCCATTTGAAAAGAATTTGCAAAGCAACTTCAATAACTTAAAATTCTTTAACACTTTTGAAAGCTTGTTAAAAACGTCCTGCTTTTAAATCTGTTTAACTCATGATTTCCCTGAGTACCACAAATGATTTGCAAACTAAATTATCAGGCTTAACTTCTTGAAATCTAAGACCCAGGCAAAATCCTAATTTACTCGAGTTCAAACCCAGGATTTCCTTTCTTCTTATATTCGAGCTGTGAAAAAAATGTGTTGAGAAACCTGTTCGAGTTTCTCCTGCAAAACCAGATGAAGACCCAGTATACCATAGGAAACGCGACGCACACTCAAGACATCTTCCTCATTTCTCAAGCACGCCTCAACCCATCTCAACATCACTAACATAACAACACAGCGTTGGCCATTGACACATCATGAATTCGTCCACGTGAACCACGCTTCCCGCCACTGCTGACCGAAACTATGATCATCAACACGTCGGCGATGATCCCACGAACGCCCACGTTCATCCAGAATTCGAAGTCGATGGTTAAAGCGAAAACGAGCAGTACGACCCAACAGGAACTAAGACAATCTTCGAAGAACGTCTCGACCCAACTCCATAAGCCACTAGAGACGACGATACTCTGGTCGGAGCTTCTCCATCTCCCCCTCTTTCGATTGCCATGGGTGCGAACTGGTCCGGTCAATTGAGGACAACGCATCACTTAGAATTCGACATCATACACAAACACAAGCTAAAACCCTATATCATCATGGTCCGGCTTCTACGACGATTGATAATTAGTCAGACATTTTCGCCGAGGTCTACAGATCCTCCTCCACCTTCGAGCACAATCCCAACCCCATAAAGTATCCCGATCGCCAGAATTTGCCTCTATACCCAATTTCGATCAACATACAATATCTCTCAATTTACAAATCTAAAATTCGTGATCTTCCTCTTAAAAATCAAGTTTTTGAATGACGATTTAAGTGGTGAATTCACATCAACAATTTAAAATGTTTGGGTTTTTTTTTTCATACTTAAAGAAAATCTACTGCATTTTCAAACTTCCCGTAAAATTCTAAACCAATAACACTTGAAAATATTTTTAAGGTTACCATCTGGTTGATTCAAACAACTTTTGTCTAAACATGAAATCCTGAAAGGATTAGGAGATGAATATTTGATTTCTTAAACTGTTAAGGTCTATAAACTTCTTTTAAACAGAGAGATATAAACATTTACACTAAACTGTATACACTGAACTTTCCTATATACAGATATACAACAAGATTTACATCCATAATTTTAAAGATTTTCTCGTATATCAAGATTTAAACCAGGTTAAGTTTTCTTAAACAGTAGCTTACTCACCTGCAACCCTTCGAACAAGGAATACTTGATGTTTGAGAAAACTGTAGTTTGAATTCCTAAAAGCTTCACTGCCTTAATGATGAATGAATGAAAAACAACAGATGATGTTTATTTATTTTCTGTCTTCTCAGGTTTATAATGTTTTATTTAGTGAATGAACTAAAAAAAGTATATATGGAAACAACCTCAAACAGCTGTAGGTTATAACTAGTACAGCTTCCCCTGCTTTTGATCAGATTTGTTTAATATACTGCAAATTGAAGTGATATTGCAAATTTCGGCTGAAAGATTTCTGGACAAAATGTTGTGCTAATTTAATGCATGTGTATTCATATTAGTTTACACATATTTATGGTTTGCTGATATTTTCTTATTTGGGCTAAACATGTTTTTAGTGTAAAGATATTTCATATTTGATGAATGGTATGACTTCTTTATTTCCTTTTCCCTGCTTATGTACAGCAACCATTATATGTTTGGTCAAAGATTTGTCTTTGCACTTGCATATTCCACAGCAATACTTGAGCCTATTTATTAGCATAGCTTCCTAGTTAAGATTTGTTAGGCTGAGATAATGGCATTTAATGCCTTTGTTTCCAAATATGTTTACAAATTATTATCATGTTTGCTATGTATAAATATCTTGTATGAAAATATACACTTTGGAGATAGATATTGGTTTTTGTGAATGATGATATTTGTTTTATCTTTTAATTTTAAAAACATAGATATTATGTATGTAAACATTTTGTTCTCTTGTATGAATAATTCATATGCATACACTTCATCTGATTTTTAACTTTATACATTGTGTTTACAAATTTCAGCTTATGTTATAAGCATGCCAATTCGCTTAATTCTTGTTTTCATTTACATTTGTATTTTATATTTTGACTATCAATATTTGAATTATATTCAATATGGTTTACTTATATTTAATACCCATATTTTATATTGATAGAATTTGATTCTATTTCAACATTATTATCTATATATATTGTTATACCAACGTTAACAAGGTAAAACCCTTTTAATTCGATTATACAAGATAAATTTTATTGTGAATATTATCAAGCGATTTTATTTAAAATTTTAAATCAACTTCCTTTCAAAAATACAAATTCATACAGTAAATGGCAGTTAATTCAAAAGTCATATTCATTTTAAAATGGTAAGTTCACTTTTTATTTAATTAGATTTAAATATTTATTAAAATAATAGGGCCCAAAATCCAGGGTCATCACATTCCTCCCCCCTTTGAATCTTTTCGTCCTCGAAAAGGAACGAAGCCAGATTCCTTAAAATGCTTAAAATCAGCTAAATTTATTTTTAAGCAAAACAAACTCGCATTCATATCAATTGATTCAAAAATCAATTATATTTGCTTCCACTAATTCATAGAATTTAATTCAGTTAACCCATCCACTTTAATTTTAAATTTTAATCCACCTTCTCAATTTATCAAAATAATATCCAACCCATACTTAACTCATTTACACTTCAAATTATTATGTTACCGAACTTAAGTTCAGTCAGATAATCCAATTCCAATCACATCTTTGATTTAGTTTTAATTTTATTTTATCAGACTTCATCCATTTATTTCTTAAATTAACTAACCCATTTATTTACCCATTTTAATTTTTGAATTCTTCTACTTGATTCATTTTCAAATTCATTATATTATACAAAACCATTCTTAATTCATTATTACTCATCTGGGTTTTAATTGCAACTCAAACTATTTCTATTATTATTCACTTCCCTTTCATATGACAACACTTTTCTTATATCCAATTTACTTGAAAATTTCATTAAATATTGTTCAAATCACACTTGAATTTTATTTGTAATTCAAACCATCACATTTTTCTATCCAACCCTATTTTATTTTATTTTTACAACATCTCCTCTTATTTAATTCATTACCAAATCCAAGTCGAATTCTATTAACAATTCGAATTCATTTCCAAATTCCATTATTAATTTACAATCCATTTATTTACCAAAGTTAAATTTTATTACATACTCAATCTCACAATTATTTAACCAATTAGCTTATTTCCAATTTCTAAATCGATATTCGATTTTAATTATAAATCACTTCATTGAAATTCTAGTTTGGATTTCCTTTTTATTTTCCCAAAATTCCAACACCTTTATTTAAAATTTTAAAAATGCTTTTAAATTCACAACATACTTAATAAAATAGCTCTTTATAAAAATACTTTTATAACTCGATGTCTCAACCAGTCTATCTTTGTTCTCACAGAAATTCAGTCATACGTTGATCAGGCGTAGGACCGAAAATCTATAAGTACTTGGCAAACTCGTTTTCAACATCCAGTGAAAATACTTGGAAAATAATTTTATTGAAAATATAGAAAACAGTTTTTGAAAATAGAGGAAATATCTTTGCTGAGGATGCTCTGGAAATCATCACCCCCATCCATGGTCGCAGTTAACCCGATGATTACGTTGTCGTCCCGACAAAATCCACAGATAACTGTAGGCCTCCGTGCCCCACGATTACACCATGGAACCCACGACAGATCGCAGCTACAACTGGGGTTACGTAGCTATCACAGCAAAAACCCATATAACTGTAGGCATCAGCGCCATCGAATTTCGCTGCCAAAAATGAAACTTCTCCACTCCACTTGACCATAGATCGCAGTCTACCGATGTTGCGTTGCCTTCCCGGCAAAATCAAGTGTAGACCGTTGACACTCATCCTCCACACGATTTTCGCTATGGTCCCCACAGTAGATCGCAGCGACATCGAGTTACACTGTCATCACAGCATAACCCAAATGCCTCTGTAGGCATCAACGCCATCGACTTACGCTACCCAATAATCCTCAGGAACTAGTTTTGTCCGGACTCCTCACAGGATCAACTTTAGAACCCCCCTTGGGGCTCAAGGCAGCACCACCCGGTGACACTCCTGAGAAGTTCATTTCAAGGGAGAGCCTTTTTCCCCAGAGCCATCGGCAAAATATTTTATACTATACACATATAGTATCTTCAAATCATACACCTAGTATGGTATCATACAAAGATCCTTTATACAAAATCAATTATCCCAAAATCGATAATTCTCAACTAGGCTTTCCAAATTCCAATATTGATTTTACCCAAAATCAAAAGCCTTTCCAAATCCAAAGGTTCTCAAAACCTTTTTCCTAAAATCCTCATAAGATTCCTTTATATATTCAAATATATATAACTTCCAAAGTTTGGATCATTTCAATCTCGTATAAAACTCCTTTTATACTTCAAACATGTTCAAAAATCCCTTTCTTCCAGTAATAGATTTAACAATAGAAGATTTATCTTATATGATAATGACATATAACCTTGTTTGTTAAAAATCAAATATTCAAATTTGATTACTTTTTCCCAAGATCAATTTCCTTCTAATCACATTTCCTTTAATTCCCATTGAATTGTCACTTCAATTCTTACCTCAGTTGGGTATTTAAACCAATTAGCAGTTTGAACTCCGACCAGTTTTAGTAAATAGCTTGAAAATTTTAAAAATAGATAAGTAGTTGGAAAATAATTATTAATTTACAAAATAACTATAAAATAGTTAACTAATTGTAAAATAGTTGAAAAATAGTTGAATAGTTTTCAGAAAATTTAGATAATTGTAAAATAGTTGTAAAATAGTAATTAATTTGTAACATAGTTGAAAAATAGTAATTAGTTTAGAAAATAGTTGAAAAATGGTTAAATAGCTCCAAAAATAATTGTAAAACAAGTATAAAATAATTTGGCTTTAAGAAAGAAAGGTTGTATATATTGAATAGCTTAGAAAAATAAGTTTATATTAAAAAAAATCCAGAGTCAAAACTGTTCACTTTCCCAACAATTCAATTTAAATTTCCACTCTCATTTAAATTGATTCAATTTAACTTCAGTTTCCCTTGAAATTGACTTACCCAGTTCCAAATCAAATTCCATTTGATTGATTATTTTTTTTCAACTTTAATTATAATTTAAATTTTACACTTCTATTTATAATCAATTACATTCACATTTGCTTTTAACTCGGAATTATACATTTTATTTAGCCAATATATTTTTATTATTCTATAAACATTTTAAACAAGATTCCAGAGTTTAAACAATTTCCAAAATTCCGGTATCACCTTAGAATTCAACTATATTCAATATTCTTTGGCAAATTCAATTATCCCTTTGAATCTCAAAACCAAACCCAGCTCTCCTACAATTCCAATTTAAAACAATTTGGTAGTATTCCCTTCTAGAAACTCGAAAATGAACATCGATGATGCTGCAGTGATCACCGACGTTATTTTCCAGTGACCAAAAGAGTTCAATGCTTTTATCTCTTTAGAAACATTTCCAATATTTTTGATTTCTAATCTCCCAGATTTCAAATTCAACCCAAAAATATTTTTGAAATAATGCTTCTATTTTTTCGAAACCTTTGGAAACCACTTTAAAATCCAAAGGAATTTTAAATTTTCCCAAAATTTCAAATTCCCAATCCATCCAATTCATATTTAAACATTACTCTGGAATTTTCATCTTACTTTATTTTCGAATATTCTCTGGAATTCTATTTCAAATTATAATCTCATTTATTTATAAAATTTATTTCAATTTTTAAATTACATTTACACTCTATATTTCAAATTCCTTTTTGATTTTAAACCAATTCCACTTAAATTACAATTCCAAAATTATTCCAATTACTTTGGACTAATATCCATTCAATTGAACCCACTTCAATTTCAATCATTTCAATTCAATCCAATTCAAATCTTCCATTTTTTTATTTTAAATCTTATACATCTTCAATCCCAAATCCAATTAATTCAAATCGGATCCAATTTGAATGAATTTCAATTCCAACTTCAAATTTAAATCACCTCGAATTATATAAATTCGAGTTAAATTCTCAAAGATTGGTTTACCCTTTTTAAACCAAATTAACTTTGTTCATTTAAAGTTTCAAACAATTCTAATTTCTGAGTTCTAACTCTAGAATTTCATTTTTAATTAATTTAATTTTAATTTGGTTGTATTTTATATTACTTCGTAACTTAATTCAATAATTTAACAACCAATCACCTAAATATTCATTAAAAGAGAATATTGCTTTATATATCAAAATATACTTTTATATAAAACCATTTAAAACCTTTATATAAGAAAATAACAAGTACGCGCTCATATATATACATTCAACTCATTCTAGAGTACTACGAACTCTATTTAATGAGTAATCCCCACCAGAGCCAAGGTTCTCGCTTAACCTTTCAGCTCTGATACCAAATGTAACGACCCAAAATTTTCGAAGCCGAAAATTTCAGATAGTTATGAAAAAGAAGAAAGAGATAGAAGAAGAAGAAGAACAGAAACATCAACAACTCACATTCGCAGCGGATAAAATATAATAATAAATGATAATAGCTTTCAAAAGAATACTATATATGCCGATTACATTTAATATACATCAGAGTTTCACATTATATACAGTCACTGAATAAATACAATTATCATGACTCAGATTAAAAATAATACAAATGCAACGGAATACTCTATACGATATCGCCATCCAGCTCGCCTCCTGAGCTCCAGAACGTACCTTACCTGAAAATCTGTAATACTCGGTCTGACCCGAGCATTACATCAAAGTAACACCCGGGTCAGGCTGGAAACCAGCGTGAGTAAACCCATCTAACATGGAATACAAAAGCATACTTCTTAAATAAACCCGGGTAACTTATATCAATTTTCACTCCACAAGTTGTTATGGGCATCACTTATTTCACGCATCAATTTCCAAGTGCCAGAACAAAGATTTTATGGTCCAAACTACTTAATCATTCCATTTCTACCTATTGACTCCACGTATCAAGATTATATAGAATCGAAGTGGTTTCCTCAAATTCCGATCATCATAACACATATATTCGAGTGAAATGCAGTTCAACTTTGAATAAAAAAAATGTCTTCCTTTTTACTCGGTAATTTATCGTTGTCAGATAATCCATATTATCATTGCCCACCCAACACATCATAACACGAACCATTTCATATCAGGAATATCAATCAATTCAGGGCCCTTAAAAAATCACTTAATCATACATAAGCAAGATATACCAATCACACCATCTCGAGTAAATCTAATTAACCATAATCAAATCAATTACCTTTAAGTCCTGCTTAGTTATTTATTACAACCCAATTGATTAAGCATCCCATAATCATTCATCTTAGTTAATACTAATAATAAATCCTTAATTAATCACATAGATTAATTATCTTACTATTCACATTAATTATCCTTAACTTACTTTATTATTTTACCTCTAGTCACTTCCTTAAGTAACTACCTCTTTATTCAACGTTTTCATTTATTATCCATTAGTTAATCTCATCAATTAAATAAAACTTAATTATTTACGTAGACTAATTGCTTGATCTTAATTAATTCTCCAAGTAATTAATTCTTAATTACTTTCCTTAAAGTAATTATTCTCTTAAATTAATTACATACATTAACTACTTACACTAAGTAACTCCCTTGATTAATCTCATTAAGTAACCAATCCTTAATCAATTCCAAGTTTATCCTTAATTAATTTAAACTAATTAATCTCTTAAATTACTTACCTAAATTAACCGATCATTTCTTAATCACTAGTTAATGATCACAACATTAACTATCCATTATAACTTACTCTAAGTAATTATCATTTGAATTTATTACGTCATTAATTAATCCCAATTAATCGCATTCAATAATTAACTTGTTTCTTAATTACCTTCATTTAGTAATTCTTCTTTAAACTACTTGCCTCTAGTAATTATCCTTTGATGTTTATCACTATATTTCCATTTGAAAGAAATTTGCAAAGCAACTTCAATAACTTAAAATTCTTTAACACTTTTGAAAGCTTGTTAAAAACGTCCTGCTTTTAAATCTGTTTAACTCATGATTTCCCTGAGTACCACAAATGATTTGCAAACTAAATTATCAGGCTTAACTTCTTGAAATCTAAGACCCGGGCAAAATCCTAATTTACTCGAGTTCAAACCTAGGATTTCCTTTCTTCTTATATTCGAGCTGTGAAAAAAATGTGTTGAGAAACCTGTTCGAGTTTCTCCTGCAAAACCAGATGAAGACCCAGTATACCATAGGAAACGCGACGCACACTCAAGACATCTTCCTCATTTCTCAAGCATGCCTCAACCCATCTCAACATCACTAACATAACAACACAGCGTTGGCCATTGACACATCATGAATACGTCCACGTGCACCACGCTTCCCGCCACTGCTGACCGAAACTATGATCATCAACACGTCGGCGATGATCCCACGAACACCCACGTTCATCCAGAATTCAAAGTCGATGGTTAAAGAGAAAACGAGCAGTACGACCCAACAGGAACTAAGACAATCTTCGAAGAAATGCCTCGACCCAACTCCATAAGCCACTAGAGACGACGATACTCTGGTCGGAGCTTCTCCATCTCCACCTCTTTCGATTGCCATGGGTGCGAACTGGTCCGGTCAATTGAGGACAACGCATCACTTAGAATTCGACATCATACACAAATACAAGCTAAAACCCTATATCATCATGGTCCGGCCTCTACGACGATTGATAAATTCGTCAGACATTTTTGCCGAGGTCTACAGATCCTCCTCCAACTTCGAGTACAATCCCGACCCCATAAAGTATCCCGATCGCCAGAATTTGCCTCTATACCCAATTTCGATCAACATACAATATCTCTCAATTTACAAATCTAAAATTCATGATCTTCCTCTTAAAAATCAAGTTTTTGAATGACGATTTAAGTGGTGAATTCACATCAACAATTTAAAATGTTTGGGTTTTTTTTTTCATACTTAAAGAAAATCTACTGCATTTTCAAACTTCCCGTAAAATTCTAAACCAATAACACTTGAAAATATTTTTAAGGTTACGATCTGGTTGATTCAAACAACTTTTGTCTAAACATGAAATCTTGAAAGGATTAGGAGACGAATATTTGATTTCTTAAACTGTTAAGGTCTGTAAACTTCTTTTAAACAGAGAGATATAAACATTTACACTAAACTGTATACACTGAACTTTCCTATATACAGATATACAACAAGATTTACATCCATAATTTTAAAGATTTTCTCGTATATCAAGATTTAAACCAGGTTAAGTTTTCTTAAACAGTAGCTTACTCACCTGCAACCCTTCGAACAAGGAATACTTGATGTTTGAGAAAACTGTAGTTTGAATTCCTAAAAGCTTCACTGCCTTAATGATGAATGAATGAAAAACAACAGATGATGTTTATTTATTTTCTGTCTTCTCAGGTTTATAATGTTTTATTTAGTGAATGATCTAAAAAAATGTATATATAGAAACAACCTCAAACAGCTGTAGGTTATAACTAGTACAGCTTCCCCTGCTTTTGATCAGATTTGTTTAATATACTGCAAATTGAAGTGATATTGCAAATTTCGGCTGAAAGATTTCTGGACAAAATGTTGTGCTAATTTAATGCATGTGTATTCATATTAGTTTACACATATTTATGGTTTGCTGATATTTTCTTATTTGGGCTAAACATGTTTTTAGTGTAAAGATATTTCGTATTTGATGAATGGTATGACTTCTTTATTTCCTTTTCCCTGCTTATGTACAGCAACCATTATATGTTTGGTTAAAGATTTGTCTTTGCACTTGCATATTCCACAACAATACTTGAGCCTATTTATTAGCATAGCTTCCTAGTTAAGATTTGTTAGGCTGAGATGATGGCATTTAATGCCTTTATTTCCAAATATGTTTACAGATTATTATCATGTTTGCTATGTATAAATATCTTGTATGAAAATATACACTTTGGAGATAGATATTGGTTTTTGTGAATGATGATATTTGTTTTATCTTTTAATTTTAAAAACATAGATATTATGTATGTAAACATTTTGTTCTCTTGTATGAATAATTCATATGCATACACTTCATCTGATTTTTAACTTTATACATTGTGTTTACAAATTTCAGCTTATGTTATAAGCATGCCAATTCGCTTAATTCTTGTTTTCATTTACATTTGTATTTTATATTTTGACTATCAATATTTGAATTATATTCAATATGGTTTACTTATATTTAATACCCATATTTTATATTGATAGAATTTGATTCTATTTCAACATTATTATCTATATATATTGTTATACCAACGTTAACAAGGTAAAACCCTTTTAATTCGATTATATAAGATAAATTTTATTGTGAATATTATCAAGCGATTTTATTTAAAATTTTAAATCAACTTCCTTTCAAAAATACAAATTCATACATTAAATGGAAGTTAATTCAAAAGTCATATTCATTTTAAAATGGTAAGTTCACTTTTTATTTAATTAGATTTAAATATTTATTAAAATAATAGGGCCCAAAATCCAGGGTCATCACAGTTTCTGTCTTAAACCTGATACAAAAAAAAAAAAACTAAACCCGAGCCAACCAATTTTCAGCTTCGAGTCATTTAACCAAAAACTTCGACCAACCCTTTCACCTTCTTCGAGTAACTCAAGTAACTCTCCTTACTCCAAAACCAACAGCAATCATCAGAGACAAAGTGCACCGTGCATGTGCACCGTGCCATCGATCATCAATGGCCATCTCCGGTAGTCTCCCCACATCGTCCAACGCTCAAATGTCATGCCACGATCATTAGATCGAACTCCAACTCTCGAAATCGAGTTCGAGACTTCAACCCCCAACCTGGAAATACACGAGCTTCATCATCTCCAAACCTGTCGTCCCCACGCTCAAAAAATTCCGACCACCAGAAAGTTTATAACTCCGGCCTCCACTTCATCTACAGCCAAGCTTCCACTACCCAGGAACCAGTTGAACTCGATCAACTCTTCAGCCCGTGCCGACCAAATCAAATTACCCAGTTAAAACTAGGGTTCTGGACAAGAACTTGTCACCGCAGCCACCACGATGAATTGTAACGCCATCCAATATTTTTCCAAACTCCATTGAACACTCCTCTACCCACCGGAAGAAATTCGACCTTCCAAAATCAATAAATTACCAGAAAATCTTAAATTCCCATTTTCATTTCATCACAGAACTGCACCATTTCCACATTCTTAAAAATCTTGATTTTAGTGTTAAAAATCATGATTTGGTTTATTTATTCAATTCATAATAATGGAACTACAAATCTCACAGTTTGAATTTTCACTTATTTAATACTCACTGATATTATTTGTTTTATAGGGATACCAAATTTTAATTTAACTATATCAAGTTTTTAAACCTTAATTTATACTAATTCAAACAACTTATTTTGTAAATCAAATCCTAACAATAATTAGTTCCAGAGAGAATTGAATTCAAATTAAAAACAAGCAAATCTGGGTTTTAAAAAACAGAGTAGTCACAGGTTACCAAACATGCATACTACAAATAACCATATCAGATTCACTTATATACACATTCCATACTTATGCAACCAAAATTTATTTTTAAGTTTAAAAGTTACTCACCTTTTTTTAGATCAGAAGACATGGCCTCCATTGTTTGAAAGTTATTTGACCTTTGAAAACTGGAATATGCAGTAGCTTCTTTGTTTTTGATTAAAACTTGAGTGCTTGGTTTGCTTGAGTTAAAAACTTGAATTGCTTTAAAGATTTTAGTTACTGATGCTTGAAACTTGATTCAAAACTGCATGCAGCTTTGAAACTCCAGATTCTAAGAAATGCAGATGCTTTCGAAACAGACTTGCTTTCAACTTGAAAATGTGCAGGCTGCCTTGATTTAATATGCAGGCCTTAAAACAGATTTTGCCTTGAATTCCAGATTCTAAATGGTGTAGACTTACAAGTTTGTTTGCATGTTGTTTGAAATTTGATTTATAGGGTTTGTTGAGGATGCTTCAGAATTTTGGTTTTAAGAGAAGTGTTTATTTTATTTTCAGATTTGTTTTAATTGTCTTGTTGGCTTTAGATTTAGGGAAATAGAAAAGAGATGGGTTAAGGAAATAAAAGAGTTCTATATAAATGAACATGTGATTTTAAAAATAAAGAAAAATTAAAGTTTTAAAAATGACACTTGTCATAAATTTAACATTTGTCATAAACCTTATTTTATCATTTAACATGTGTTATGATAAAGCCTAAGAAGATTACACTTGTCTTTAATTGTTAATTAGTTATAATTAGGTTAATTTGTATTTAATTAGATGTTAAGGTAAGATAGATGTAAACCTATGTTTAATTAATTAGTTAATATGTATTTATTTATATGTAGATAATTTTAAAATGAATAAATTCAATTTTATTTATAAAATAAAGTTTATACAAATATTTTAAAATCAAAACAAATTAAAAATATTTATACTTTAAATTTTAAAGCTTTGAATTCAAATTCAAATCAAGTTATATATATACATATATAACTATACAATTAAATTTTGAAAAACAATTATTTTTATTGAAAATCTATTTGTTAAAAACAATGTATTATTATTATATTTTAAAAATAACCAAGTTTGATAACTATAAATAACTTATAAAATAAGTTGTTTCTTTATCAATAAATTATTTATTTTATCCAAATAAACCTTATTGTTATTTTTATTTAAAATTTAAACTTGAGTTGAAACAATTTTTTAAACTATTTCCATATTTAGCTTATGTATTTAAAATCATAAAGTTATTTATTATATTTTAAAAACTTAATATCAAATAAATCAATTTAAACAAATTAAATTTTATCTTATCAATTTAAAAACCATATTTTATTTATTAAATATCCTTTAAAAAGTTTAACTTTAAAATTATACCGAATTTTACCAAATATATACATATATATAGAAAATAAGATTTATTTATTTATTAAATTAAAACTATATCTATTTACAATATATACATATTCTATATATATTATAAATAGAAATAATTTATTAGCATTTAAAAGATAAAATCTATCAATTAAATATTTATTTTAATTGGATTATTAAATTAATTCAAATCTTGTTTACAAAGATTATCAAATCAATTTAATTTTTAATTCAGATTATTAAATTGGTATTGCCTAAAATTCCGGGATATCACATTCCTTCCCCCTTAAATGAATTTCGTCCCCGAAATTTAAAACAAAGGTAATTTAATAATCTATTTAAAGATTTTAGTTTTAAAACACAGGCATATATCAATGATATGCTAACAACATAGCAACCAATTCACCTAATCAAACAAATTTAACTATCCAGACAAAAATTCTTGATAGAGTTTCCTCGACTTTCCCATGTAAAAATATCAGGATACTCGCTCTATAGATTCCAAACAATCAATACTACTAAGCTATAGAGCTTCTACTCAACTAGATCTACAAAACTGGACAGCATATCAGACTACAGACGAGTCTGATTCAACAAACAAACTTCTGTGAACTGCTGGTTCTACCACCAGAGATAGATCATACACGTACTCCCTCCGAGATACATGAAACATATCGAATCCCAGTTATCCATACTGGTAATTCAATCCCGAAAACCAAATACTTATCTATCTAAAACAGAGAAAAGATCCAAACATCTCGGAGTTAGCTTTCTATCCTTACCCCATCTTATAGCTCCTTCGATGGAGAAAACTTACCTAAAACCAAATCTCCGATTCCAGAATCGAAATTCCTTCGTCTCTTATTGACAGAACACTTCTGACGGTTCCTGGGCTGCCAACATTCAAACTGATCAGCTCGACCCTTGCTGATCCCTCTAGAACAAACAGAACCAAAAACAACCCAACACAATGATCTCCTCAAGATCAACCAAAATCAAGAACACAAACCTCTACTCCTCAACAACAGAAGACAGAACAAACTTCTCCTTATCCGGAAAAGACAATCAGAAACACTTCCAAACTGCTTCCACTGCACAACTCTTATCCGAAGTAGAAGAAAAATGTTGATGAAGAACACGAGCACAAACTGGACATCACTTCCCAGAAATATGGTTCAACAGATCCATAAAGAAAACTCAGAAGTTTCTCTAAAATCTGAGCTGCTTCATCAAACTCTATCTCTAGGAACCATCCTTCAATTACACTAACCCACCAGTTCTACTCCTGGAATACTAGTCGATAAGAAAACTCAATCTCCAGATGCGGATAACCCTCTGTCTTCCCAGAAGACATCCAGAAAATCTCTGACAACTCAAGAGAACACTCAAACAATCGCAAGTCACTTCTGCGATCAACTCAAATAAATTTCCAAAGAAAACTGTCCTCTCTTTACCCAACAGAACAGCTTACACTGGTCTAGCCAATCCATTGAAGGAACGGATCCACTCTGCTGCTTCTAAACTCCACCTCCAAAAAAACTACTCAGCCAGAAAACTTCCTACCAACACAGAACACTCCGAGCTGCATTGTTGACACCAAAGCCAAAGACTTCCTAATCCAAAGCCCTTCGAGAAACTCGGACTTCAAAGCCGACCACCACATCCTGCTGAACCCAGCCAGAACACCGAAGCAGATACACTTCACAAAACTTGTTCCAAAGAAACATCTTCGAACACAAACCATAGTCACTGCATCTCATCACGCAGCTACAACTTCCTGAGGTATCAAGATACCATTACTCGCTTCTGCTCAACCGACAGATCCAAACCCTACTCACCAAACTCTGCACTTCAAAGATGACTCCGAACCTTAACAGGTTTCCTTCAGATATCAATAAAATCTCTACACTCTTCACAACTTACTCGAGACAGTATTAGGTCTATAGTCTCGACAGATACACTTCCAACCTCAAACATCAAACTCCAACCAATGGTAGTAATCGTGTTACAAACACCACTACCTTATCTACCTTTATAACCTATATTGGAAAACCCGAACAGGTAACCCAATAGATAGGTAGAAATAGATAAATATATATAAATATATTTAAAATTACAAATATTCTTTCTCAAGAAAGACACCACTCCAAAGCCTAGGTAGCTCTGATACCACTGTAACGACCCGCCATTCATCTTCAAAGAATGACGCATCATTAATAAGAAAGAAAGGGATAGAAAAGAGAAAGAAAGAGAAGAAAGAAGAAACAACACATCAGAATCTAAACAGCGAAACGAATAAATTATATTAATAACATAAGTATTACATAGTATACAACAATTATCAGAGATACACAGATTATACAACACATAATAGACAGTTATAAACACCTGTCTAGATATTACAACCCAATACAACTTAAAGTCAACACAGAGATACCAAACACAGCGGAAACTATATATCTAACGTTGAAGCCTCCTGCTCCATTGCTCCTCCATAGTTCGTCAAAGCTAACCTGAATCTCTTGGCTACTCGTAAAAATTTGAGTACCCAAGAGTTTATGAAAAACAAAATAAACTCCGTGTCAGACATGGGTCTGATATGAGTAACAGGTTAAAGTTGCTTAACTTTTGAAAAACCTTTGGAAAGAAAGGTATCATGTAAGACTTCCCACACATAAACATGGAAAAAAAATTACCTTACACTAACCAAAACATTTGATAGGAAATCCGATGATATTATAATAGTGTCTAGGGTTTTCAAGTAAAATACATAAATAGCTGGAATGTTACATCTCACGTTCCAACATAGTTGGGCACAACTAATATGTACCGCACTTATTGGATTTTGGATTCCATACAATGGCTAGGCTACTGGGGTACCGCCCGTCATAGTACGTGGCCCAGATCACCATACCGAGAAGTACGCCCGCTCCCCTGCAACACAAAGCCGGAACCATCCCTTACTGGACAGTCCCTGTGATGACCTGGAATATTAAAGCAATATCAATTTAATAATCTGAATTTAAAATTAAATTGATTCGATAATCTTCGTAATAAGATTTGAATTAATTTAGTAATCCAATAAAATAAATAGTTAAGTTATAGATTTTATCCTTTTAAATCTAATAATGGTTTTATATTTACAATGTATATAGAATATGTATATATTGTTAATAGATCTTGTTTTAATCTAATAAATAAATAAAACATGTTTTCTATAAAAATATATATCTTTAGTAAAAATTGGGAATTTTGATTTTTATTTAAAAGTTAAACTTTTAAAAGGTTATTTAATAAATAAATATGGTTTTAAGTTGAGAAGGTAAAAGTTTAATTTGTTTAAATTAATTTATTTGATATTAAGTTTTTAAAAGTATAATAAATAACTTTATGATTGTAAATACACAAGGTAAATGTTGAAATGATTTAAAATATGTTTTAACTCAAGTTTAAATTTAAAATTAAAATAACAATAAGGGTTATTTTGATATAATGTGATAAAATAAATAACTTATTAATAAAGAAGACAATTTCTTTTATAAATTATTTATAGTTATCAAATGTTGTTATTTTTAAATATAATAATACATTGTTTTTAACAAATACATTTTTATATAAAAATAATTGTTTTTCAAAAATTTAATTGTGTAGTTATATTTGTAAATAAACTTAGTTTCAAAATTTAATTTGAACTTGAATTCAAAGCTTTTAAATTTTAGAGTATAAATATTTTTAATTTGTTTTGATTTTGAAATATTTGTATAAGCATCATTTTATAAATTAAATTGGATTTATTCATTTTAAAATTTTCTACATATAAATAAATACATATTAACTAATATATTAAATATGGATTTACATTTATCTTGTATTAACATTTAATAAAATACAAATTAACCTAATTATAACTAATTAACTTTAAAATGAGACATGTGTTAATCAATAAACTCTACAAATTGAAAATGTTAGAATTAGAGACATGTGGCATTTTTGTTTTTTTGTTTTTATTTCAGTTTTTATATACAAATTCTCTTCCATTTTATATCTTTTCAAAATCTAAAGCTAAGAAGACAATGAAACAAATCTGAAGTAAATTAAACACTTCTCTTAAAACCCAAAAATTTCTGAAATCATCTCTAACAAATCCTGTAACCTCTATAATCAAAGCATGCAGATCCATTTACTTTCTGAAATCCACTCCTCAACTCAAATTCATAAACTTGAGACTTTCCTCAAACCAAAATCATGCAAATCAAATTTCAAAATAGCATACAAACCAGATGCATGAAATCAAAGCAAGAAATTCTACATCTTTTATTCAAGCAAATCTGCATATTTTTTCAAGTGTAAAAGCACCCGCATTTCCTTCTATCTGGAGTTTCATATAGCATGCATGCAAGTGTTCAGTATCAAGCCTTCAAGCTTTTAACTCAAGCAAACAAAGCACTCAAGTTTTAATCAAAAACAAAGAAGGAACTGCATATTTCCAGTTTTAAAAAGCACCAAAAATTTTTCAAAGTCACTGCTATGCCCATCAAGTTAAGGTGAGTAACATCATAATATAAATGGTTTAAAGTATAATTAGGTTGCAAGTTTTATCACTGAAAACAAATATGTTTGTGAATGCATTATAAGTATATCTCTGAATATTTATATGGATGTATTGGTGTGTATTATAATTTTCTGCTCTGTCTTTATATTATTTTCAGACTCAAGATTTTTTTTTTACCACCCGATCTAGTTTGTTAGGACTTGATTTACAAACCAAGGGTGTTTGAATTAGTGTAGATTATGTTTTAAAAACTTAAAATTTGTTAAATCAAAATCTGGTATTGTTGCAAAGCCAGGATATCAAAGTATGTTGAATAATATGAAAACTTCAAATTGATAAATAGATAGATTCAATATTATGGATTAAAAACTAAAATCAAAACATGATTTTTAGAATAAAAGTTAGGATTTTTAGTTGAGGGGGTATGGTGCAGTTCTGTGTTGAACAGAAATTGGGAATAGGGGATTTTTGGGTGATCTAGGAAATTTGAAGTGATGGGGTTCTTCTGGTGGGGGAGGAGTAGTCATTGATGCCGGGAAAAATGAGTGATGGTGAGGCAAATCACCAGGGAGGCAGTGATGTTGATTTTTTGACTGTAACCCTAGATTTTGGGATGATTAGTTGTTTGGGTCGATTCAACCTGTAGGATTGATCGAGTGTCAAATGCTTTTAGGAGGTGGTTGCTGAAGTGTAGTAGAGGCTGTGGCCGATGGTGGAGGTCCTCTGGTGGTCGGAGCACCGTAGATGATGTGTTGACAGGTTGGGATGGGTTTTGGACTTTCTATTCCAGGTTTTGGAATTTGAACTCGAATTCAAATTCGAGTTGAATAGGAGAAAGGTGATGATCGTATTGGACTGAGGGGATGATCGTTGAGGTTTGGAAGTCACAGGAGAAGGATGCTGATGGCTGGAGGCACGGTGCACGTGCACCGTGCACTATTGGGTTCTGATGAAACTGGGTACTGCAGTGTTTTTGACTTGAGTTTTTACTCGAGAAATTTGGTTGTTTGCTCGAAGGAATGAGCTGGCTGACTCGAAGCAAATTTCTTTTTGCTCGGGTTAGTGAAGTGGTTGCAGTTTTTCTGCAAACTGCCTGCAGGTTTTAAATTTAATCAATTTAAATGAATTTTAAAGTTGTTATGATAAGATTTAAACAAGTTTAAATCTGTAGTGTGTATTATAGTTTCAAAGGGTTTTGAAATCTTATAAGTTTTTAAATTTTGAAAGTGGTTTTCAGTTTTAAAAAAAAAAGAAAAATAAAAAGAAGAAGAAAACCTGACAGTTTTCTGGAAATTGAATTTCATTTTTGAAAATCTGAAACCTAATTTAAATAGCAGTTTGAATTTAAATTTTAAGTTCAGTTTTCTTAAGACCTTTGAATCTTCAAGTTTTTTTTAAAAATGGAATTTGGATTTTAAAATAAGAGTTTTAAAATCAAGGTTCAAATCAAAAGTTCAATTCAAGTTTAAATTCAAATGATTTAAATAAGAAATGGGTTTAAATATCTTGAATTTAAATCTGGATATTTGAATAAGTTTTAAATTTTTGAATGCTTTCAAACAAGTTTAATTTAAATTGTTTGTTAGAGGAATATTTGTTTTCAAAACAAATATTTAAACTTGATTATTTTTTAATAAATTCTTTATAAAAGGTTTATAAATGAAAGTTAAAGGATATGATAACTTGAATTTGCAATTTAAATAGTAATGTACTTAAAAACTTAATTTTAAATAAAATTAAGTAAATTAAGGCTTATCTTGTATAAGTTTTAAATGAAATAAATAAATGTTATTTACATTTATTTTAAAGGATTATAAATAGGATTTAAATTGGTTAATGCTTAAATATATATCATTTTGAATTTGAGATTCAAAATGGAATTTGAATTTAAATTTTACAATGCAATAATCTAGTACACTTTAATATTTATAAAATCATTAATAAGAAATGGATTTTTCTTAGAAATTATTGAAGTATTAAAATGATCATATGAATAAGATAAGTAAGGAATGTCTTATTTATTTAATGTATAAATTAATAGTTTAGATTAGTTTATAATTAAGAAAAGTAATTAAGAATGATAAATAGTTAATGAAGGTCATTAACTAAGAACTATTTAGCGATTAATTAATATGATTAATTTTTAATAATTAATTAAATTAATTAATTAATTAATGATATCAATTGTGAAATTATTTAAGTCAATTACTTAAATAAAAGTAAATAAGACATTAATTACTTAATGTAATTAATGGAGTTTATTGAGTTTGGTTTAACATTGGATTTGATAATAATTACTTGATGTAATTAATGAAGTAAAATTACTCAGTGAAGTAATTAAAGATAATTACTGAATGTAATTAATGGATGATGTTGGGATTGTGAAAGTAATTTAGATTAAATTATTTTGTATAATTAATCGAGGGATTAATTAAGAAATTAATTAAGGGATAATTAATTTGATAAGTAATTAAGAGAAGTTAACTACTGAATGTGATTAAACAAAGATGATTAATAATTATGGTTTAATTGAGATTAATTATTTAATGTAATTAATTTAAATAAGATAATTAATTAAATATAATTAAGGATCATTAATTAATATAATTAATGATGTAATTAAGATTGATAAATCAAGATTAATTAATCAATGATTAAGGGTAATTAATTAATTGTAATTAAGTAAGGTTAAATGTAATTAATTATAGTTTATTAATTAATGAAGTAATTAAAAGTTAATTACTGTATTTGGTTTAGAGTAATTAATTTTGTGAAATTAATTAAAGTATAATTAATCAGGGTTGATTAATTAAGATGATAAATTAGAGGTTAATTAACTAATTAAATTGTAATAAATTAATGGTGATGTAAGCAAGAATTATATTGAGATAAGTAATTAATTTAATTTATTTTAAATTAATTAAAGATGATGTAATTATTTTAGTTCATTTTAAATTAATTATAGCTGGTATGATTATAGGTCATAGCTTATGAATGGATGATATAGTTGCCTTGAATGGTTTGGAATCTCAACTATAAGATAGTAATGTTGTGTGATATGGATGCATTGGTTGCATCGTGATGATGACATTAATTATCTTTGATAGTGATAATATGGATTGTCTATTGTGATAATTATATGTTGTGAATTTGTGAATTATCTATCTGTTTGTATGTAGATAATGTAATTACATTGTTTTAAACTCAAAAACAACTTGGACCTAAAAGACACACTTTGGATTACGATGAGACCGGGATCGGGTTTCCATATTTGGATATCCAAAAACCACATCGATCCAAATTAACGATAGGTCGTGAATGTGATGTGAAGAGTGAAGACTCGATGTGTAAGGACTATTAGTCAGTATAACTCTAGGGGTGATTCCGTGATGAGTTTTGACAGAAATAGTACTTACAGGCTCGAGATGGAGATTCAGAGTGCAAGGGTTATCGTCGTTAACTCTGAGGGTGATTCCAAAATGAGTGTAATGAGATAATGCCTTCAGTTTCGTTCGAACCCGGAACGAACTTGTATGGATTGAATGCTTTCAGAACATCGTCAGGTGGACGATGAGTATTCTAAGAGATGTGTTCTCTAAAGGTAATCGTAGCCTCAAGCCTCATCAACCGGGAACGGATAAAACAGGGGAGGTGCAGCAAGGCTAAGTGGGTCATGCCCAAGTAGGACGAGATTTCCCCCTGTCTAGAGGTCCCTTTTTATTCGGCTTAGTGGGCGGTTAGACATGCGCACCAACTGCGGGGTTGTCTTGTTCGGAACTGTTCGGTAAGGAATGGTTCCGGCCTTGTGTTGTAGGGGAGAGGGCGTACTTCTTGGTACATTGATCTAGGCCACGTACTATGACGGGCGGTACCCCAGTAGCCCTGCCACTGTATGGAATCCAAAGTCCAATAAGTGCCAACGGTTTTGATTGTATTACCCACTTTTGTGGCTAGTAGCTGGAATTTAATAGATGTAACAATTTCGGCTATTTCATATTTACTTGAAAACCCTAGACCTATTATAATATCACTTGATTTCCTATCAAATGTTTTGATTAGCGTAAGGTAAAACTTTTCCATGTTTATGTGTGGGAAGTCTTACGTGATACCTTTTCTTTTCAAAAGGTTTTTGAAAGTTAAGCAACTTTAACCTGTTACTCACACCAGACCCATGTCTGACCCGAAGTTTTTTTTTCATAAACTCTTGGGTACTCAAATTTCTACGAGTAGCCAAGGGATTCAGGTTAGCTTTGACGAACTATGAAGGAGCAATGGAGCAGGAGGCTTCTGCGTTAGATATATAAAATTCCGCTGTGTTTGGCATCTCTATGTTGTCTCTGAGTTGTATTCAGTTGTAATAACTAGACATGTGTTTATAACTGTCTAGTATGTGTTGTATTATCTGTGTACTCTATTAGTGGTTATGTACTATGTAATATTTTATGTTATTAATATAATTTATTCATTCCGCTGTTTAGATTCTGATGTGTTGTTTCTTCTTTCTTCTCTTTCTTTCTCTTTCCATCCCTTTCTTTCTTATTAATGATGCGTCATTCTATGGAGACGAGTGGTGGGTCGTTACAGTCCCGAACAAGACAACCCCGTAGTTGGTGCGCATATTCAACCGCCCACTAAGCCAAATAAAAAGGGACCTCTAGACAGAGGAAAATCTCGTCCTACTTGGGCATGACCCACTTAGCATTGCTGCACCTCCTATGTTTTAGCCATTCCCGGTTGATGAGGCTTGAGGCTACGATTACCTTTATAGGACACATCACTTAGAATGCTCATCGTCCACCTGACGATGTTCTGAAAGCATTCAATCCATATAAGTCCGTTCCGGGTTCGAACGGAACCGAAGACTCTATCTCGTTGCACTTATTTTGGAATCACTCTCAGAGTCAACAATAATAGCCCTTGCACTATGAACCACCATCTCGAGCCTGTAAGTACTATTTCCGTCAAACTCATCACGGAATCACCCCCAGAGTTATATTGACGAATAGTCCTTACACCTTGAGTCTTCACTCTTCACACCAATTCCAAACTTCCTGATCCAAAGTTCTTCGAGAAACTCGGACTCCAAAGCAGACAGAAACACCACAACATCCTGCTGAATCCAGTCACAACATCGAAATGGATCTACTTCCCAAAACTTGTTCCAAAGAAATATCTTCGGACACATTCATAGTCACTGCATCTCATCACGCAGTTACAACTTCCTGGGGTATCAAAATACCATCACTTGCTCCAGCCCAATTAATAGATCCAATATTTAACATATCCAACATCGAAGATGAACTCCGAACCATAACAGGTTTCCTTCATAGATTTATGAAATCTCTACACTCTGCACAACTTACTCGAGATAGTATTAAGTCTACAGTCTCGACAAATACACTTCCAACTTCAACATACAAACTTCAACCAATGGTAGTAATTGTGTTACAAACATCACTACCTTATCTACCTTTATAGCCTATATTGGAAAACCTGAACGGGTTACCCAATAGATAGGTAGAAATAGATAAATATATATAAATATATTTAAAATTACAAATACGCTCTCTCAAGATAGACACCACTCCAGAGCCTTGGTATTCACTCAACCTAATGCTCTGATACCACTGTAACGACCCGCCATCCGTCTCCACAGAATGACGCATCATTAATAAGAAAGAAAGGGATAGAAAGAGAAAGAAAGAGAAGAAAGAAGAAACAACACATCAGAATCTAAACAGCGGAACGAATAAATTATATTAATAACATAAAATATTACATAGTATATAACCACTATCAGAGTACATAGATAATACAATACATACTAGACAGTTATAAACACTTGTCTAGTTATTACAACTCAATACAACTCAGAGACAACATAAAGATACCAAACACAGCGGAATTCTATATATTTAACGCAGAAGCCTCTTGCTCCATTGCTCCTCCATAGTTTGTCAAAGCTAACCTGAATCCCTTGGCTACTCGTAAAAATTTGAGTACCCAAGAGTTTATGAAAAACAAAAATAAACTCCGGGTCAGACATGGGTCTGGTGTGAGTAACAGGTTAAAGTTGCTTAACTTTCAAAAACCTTTTGAAAAGAAAAGGTATCACGTAAGACTTCCCACACATAAACATGGAAAAGTTTTTACCTTACGCTAACCAAAACATTTGATAGGAAATCCAGTGATATTATAATAGGTCTAGGGTTTTCAAGTAAATACGAAATAGCCGAAATTGTTATATCTATTAAATTCCAGCTACTAGCCACAAAATTGGGTAATACAATCAAAACCGTTGGCACTTATTGGATTTTGGATTCCATACAATGGCAGGGCTACTGGGGTACCGTCCGTCACAGTACGTAGCATAGATCAACGTACCAAGGAGTACGCCCGCTCCCCTGCAACACAAGGCCGGAACCATTCCTTACTGAACAGTTCCGAACAAGACAACCCCGCAGTTGGTGCGCATATCCAACCGCCCACTAAGCCGAATAAAAAGGGACCTCTAGACGGGGAAAATTTCGTCCTACTTGGTCATGACCCACTTAGTCTTGCTGCACCTCCCTCGTTTTTGCCATTCCCGATTGATGAGGCTTGAGGCTACGATTACCTTTAGAGAACACATCTCTTAGAATGCTCATCGTCCACCTGACGATGTTCTGAAAGCAGTCAATCCATACAAGTTCATTCCGGGTTCGAACGAAACCGAAGGCATTATCTCGTTACACTCATTTTGGAATCACCCTTAGAGTTAACGACGATAACCCTTGCACTCTAAATCTCCATCTCGAGCTTGTAAGTACTATTTCTGTCAAAACTCATCACGGAATCACCCCAGAGTTATACTGACTAATAGTCGTTACACCTCGAGTCTTCACTCTTCACATAAGATTCATGACCTATCGTTAATTTCGACCGATGTGGTTTTCGGATATCCAAATATGGAAACCCGATCCCGGTCTCATCGAAATCCAAAGCGTGTCTTTTAGGTCCAAGTTGTTTTAGAGTTTAAAACAATTCAATACAATTATCTATATACACACAGATAGATAATTCATAGATTCACAGTTGATAATCAACATTATCATCACAACCACATTACCATTATCGAAAGATAATCCATATCATCATCACAATGCACCAATGCATCCATATCACTCAACATTACTAATCTCATAGTTGAGACTTCAAACCATTCAAGGTAGCCAATATCATCCAATCATAAGCAATGATCTATAATCATACCATCCATAATTAATTTAAAATGAATTAAATTAATTACATCATCTCTAATTAATTTAAAGTGAATTAAACTAATTACATACCTTAATATAAATCTTGCTTACATCGCCATTAATTAATTACAAATTAATTAATTATCCTCTAGTTAATCAACTTAATTAATCACCTTTGATTAATTATTCTTTAATTAATTTCACAAAATTAATTACTCTAAACCAAATACAGTAATTAACCTTTAATTACTTCATTAATTAATTAATTATAATTAATTATATTAACCTTAATTAACTACAATTAATTAATTACCCTTAATCACTTATTTTTGATTAATTAATCTTAATTAATCAATATTAATTACAACATTAATTATAATAATTAATGATCCTTAATTATATTTAATTAGTTACTTATTTAAATTAATTACTTTCAGTAATTAATCTCAATTAAACCATAAATATTAATCACCTTTGATTAATCACATTTAGTAATTAACTACCCTTAATTACTTATCAAACTAATTATTCCTTAATTAATTTCTTTAATTAATCCCTTGATTAATTATACAAAGTAATTTAATCCAAATTACTTTCACAATTCCATCATTATCCACTAATTACATCCAGTAATTATCACTAATTGCTTCACTAGGTAATTACATTCCATTAATTACATTAAGTAATCATTATCAAACCAACAAGTGATTATAATTAATTAAACTTAATTAATTAATTCAAACCAATCACATTAAACTCTATTAATTACATTAAGTAATTAATTTCTTAATTACTTCCATTAAGTAATTAACTTAAATAAATTTCACAATTGATTATCATTTAATTAATTAATCTAATTAATTATTTAAAATTAATCACATTAATTAATTGTTAAATAATCTTAAGTTAATGACCATCATTAACCATTAACCATTCTTTAATTACTTTTCTTAAGTAATTAACTTACATTAATCATTATTAGTTTTCAAATTAATCTCTAATATCCAATAAATTAACCTTTAATTATTTAATTAATTAAGTATTAGTTGCAACTTAATTAATTCATAATTACTTGATTAATTAATTACTAATCATTAATCAAAATCTAATTAATAATCCTTAATTACAAATTAATTATTCCTAATTAATTAATCTTAACCATTAACTAATTAATTTAAACCTTTACTTACTTATTTAATTAATCCAAATGATTAATTAATCAAATAAATTAATTATCCATTAAATTTCCTTATAAATTTAATGAATACAAATCTTTAAATTCAAATTTACTTTAAGATCAAACTTTGTTAATAATCAAGTTACAAAGTACTAAAACAATTTACTTAAAATTTTCTTTCAAATATAATTTTAAATTTAAGATTTAAGATGAATTCTAATTATCTTTAACAAAGTTTTGAAACACATTTCTAAACCTTTTATTTCACAAGTTAAAGATATACCCATTTAAATAAGAAGTTTAAAAGGGTTTAAAACCAAATTCATATTTAAATTCAAATCAATTTGAATTATACTTTAAACATTTCAAATTGTTCAAAACATTTTAAATTTCAAAACCTTCCTACATTTCAAAACTGAAATACTTAAAATTTGAATTCAGATTAATCTTCGGATTTTAAATCTCTACTTACATTTTTAAACTTTATTTTAAAATTCAACTACTTAATCATTTTTAAAGTATTTAACCATTAAAGTTTAAAGTTTTATTTTATTTTAAAACTGAGATTTAAACTTAAATTTGAATTCAATAATTTAAACTTGGATTTACAATTTAGTTTATACCTTTTTCTTTTCCATTTTAAAATCTCAGTTTGGAATTTAAAACAACTCTTCAGGTTTCTGTCTTAAACCTGATACAAAAAAAAAACTAAACCCGAGCCAACCAATTTCCAGCTTCGAGTCATTTAACCAAAAACTTCGAGCAACCCTTTCACCTTCTTCGAGTAACTCAAGTAACTCTCCTTACTCCAAAACCAACAGCAATCATTAGAGACAAAGTGCACCGTGCATGTGCACTGTGCCGTCGATCATCAATGGCCATCTCCGGTAGTCTCCCCACACCGTCCAATGCTCAAATGTCATACCATGATCATTAGATCGAACTCTAACTCTCGAAATCGAGTTCGAGACTTCAACCCCCAACCTGGAAATACATGAGCTTCACCATCTCCAAACCTGTCATCCCCACGCTCGAAAAATTCCGACCACCAGAAAGTTTATAACTCCGGCCTCCACTTCATCTGTAGCCAAGCTTCCACTACCCAGAAGCCGATTGAACTCAATCAACTCTTCAGCCTGTGCCGACCAAATCAAACTACCTAGTTAAAACTAGGGTTCTGGACAAGAACTCATTACCGCAGCCACCACGATGAAATGTAACGCCATCCAATATTTTTCCAAGCTCCACTGAACACTCCTCTACCCACTGGAAGAAACTCGACCTTCCAAAATCATTACCAGAAAATCTTAAATTCCCATTTTCAATTCATCACAGAACTGCACCATTTCCATATTCTTAAAAATCTTGATTTTAGTGTTAAAAATCATGATTTGGTTTATTTATTCAATTCATAATACTGGAACTACAAATCTCACGGTTTGAATTTTCAGTTATTTAATATTCACTGATATTCTTTGTTTTACAGGGATACCAAATTTTAATTTAATTATATCAAGTTTTTAAACCTTAATTTATACTAATTCAAACATCTTGTTTTGTAAGTCAAATCCTAACAATAATTAGTTCCATAGAGAATTGAATTCAAATTAAAAACAAGCAAATCTGGGTTTTTAAAAACAGAGTAGTCACAGATTACCAAACATGCATACTACAAATAATCATATCAGATTCACTTATATACACATTCCATACTTATGCAACCAAAATTTATTTTTAAAAGTTACTCATCTTTTTTTTAGATCAAAAGACAGAGCCTCCGTTGTTTGAAAGTTGTTTGAGCTTTGAAAACTGGAATATGCAATAGCTTCTTTTTTTTTGATTAAAACTTGAGTGCTTGGTTTGCTTGAGTTAAAAACCTGAATTGCTTTAAAGATTTTAGTTACTGATGCTTGAAACTTGATTTAAAACTGCATGCAGCTTTGAAACTCCATATTTTAAGAAATGCAGATGCTTTCAAAACAGACTTGCTTTCAACTTGAAAATGTGCAGGCTGCCTTGATTTAATATGTAGGCCTTAAAACAGATTTTGCCTTGAATTCCAGATTCTAAATGGTGCAGACTTACAAGTTTGTTTGCATGTTGTTTGAAATTTGATTTACAGGGTTTGTTGAGGATGCTTCAGAATTTTGGTTTTAAGAGAAGTGTTTGTTTTATTTTCATACTTGTTTTAATTGTCTTCTTGGCTTTAGATTTAGGGAAATAGAAAAGAGACGGGTTAAGGAAATAAAAGAGTTTTATATAAATGAACATGTGATTTTAAAAATAAAGAAAAATTAAAGTTTGAAAAATGACACTTGTCATAAATTTAACATTTGTCATAAACCTTATTTTATCATTTAACATGTGTTATTATAAAGCATAAGAAGATTACACTTGTCTTTAATTGTTAATTAGTTATAATTAGGTTAATTTGTATTTAATTAGATGTTAAGGTAAGATAGATGTAAACCCATGTTTAATTAATTAGTTAATATGTATTTATTTATATGTAGATAATTTTAAATGAATAAATTCAATTTTATTTATAAAATAAAGTTTATACAAATATTTTAAAATCAAAACAAATTAAAAATATTTATACTTTAAATTTTAAAGCTTTGAATTCAAATTCAAATCAAGTTATATATATACATCTATAACTACACGATTAAATTTTGAAAAACATTCATTTTTATTGAAAATCTATTTGTTAAAAATAATGTATTATTATATTTTAAAAATAACCAAATTTGATAACTATAAATAACTTATTAAAGAAATTGTTTCTTTATCAATAAATTATTTATTTCATCCAAATAAACCTTATTGTTATTTTTATTTAAAATTTAAACTTGAGTTAAAACATTTTTTTAAAACTATTTCCATATTTACCTTATGTATTTAAAATCATAAAGTTATTTATTATATTTTTAAAAACTTAATATCAAATTAATCAATTTAGACAAATTAAATTTTTATCTTATCAATTTAAAAACCATATTTTATTTATTAAAAATCCTTTAAAAATTTTAACTTTAAAATTGCACCCAATTTTACCAAATATATACGTATATATAGAAAACAAGATTTATTTATTTATTAAATTAAAACTACATCTATTTACAATATATACATATTCTATATATATTATAAATAGAAACAATTTATTAGCATTTAAAAGATAAAATCTATCAATTAAATATTTATTTTAATTGGATTATTAAATTAATTCAAATCTTATTTACAAAGATTATCAAATCAATTTAATTTTTAATTTAGATTATTAAATCGATATTGCCTAAAATTTCGGGATATCACAAAATAAAATTAACTCGCCGTTATCTTTATCTGGGAAAATATCTTCAATATAGAGACGTATAAATTTAACGTCGATATTTGGTTTTAAAATGGTTTTAAAAATCTATTAATTTCAAAATTTCGTAAAATTTTATCGGTACAAATTCTGCGGTGAGTCGTACAACGTCGTAGCGTTCGTCGATACGAACCCATCGCAATCGATTTCGTGTCAAACGGGTTTCGTATGCATTTATTATCTCGTTTCAAATTTACAAAGCATATATACAATATATATATATATATATATATATTAAACAATTTCCCAAACTTTTGTTCGGCCCGAAGCCCAAACTAACTACTCAAAGAAAGAAAAAAGAAACTGCTTTCCACTCGCCCTTCTCTTCTCCTCACTCTCTTCTTTTCCAACCTACCAGTTATAACTAAACAAAACAAAACAAAAAACAATGGAACAACACCGTATTCTCCTCAATCCAATGGAATAGCAGAACGTAAGAATCGTACCCTAAAGGAAATGATGAATGCTCTGCTTATTAGTTCTGGATTACCAGACAATTTCTGGGGTGAAGCGATACTTTCAGCTAATCATATACTGAACAAAGTACCTCACAAAAAGACCTTTAAGTCACCACATGAACTATGGAAAAACAGACATTCATCTTACAAATACTTGAAAGTGTGGGGGTGCTTGGAAAAGGTAGAAATACCTAAGCCTAAAAAGGTCAAAATTGGACCCAAAACAATAGATTGCATATTTATTGGATATGCTCACAATCGTAGTGCATACCGATTCTTGGTGCATAAATCTGAAATTGATGACATTCATGAAAACACCATAATCGAATCTCGAAATGCAAGATTCTTTGAAAACATATTTCCACTAAAATAATCCAATGGTACTAGTATCCAAAAGAGATCAAGAGAAGAAGAAACTCTTGAACATCGTGTTGATCATGAAAATGATCAAGTGTTAGAGGAACCAAGAAGGAGCAAACGACAAAGGACGTCAAAAACCTTTGGGCCTGAGTTATATGCATACATGGCAGAAAATGAACCTCTAACATATAAACAAGCAATGTCATCACCTGATGCTCCTTATTGGAAGGAAGCTGTCAATAGCGAAATTGAATCCATTTTACAAAACCACACATGGGAACTAGTAGATCTTCCTAAAGGATCGAAACCATTAGGGTATAAATGGATCTTTAAGAAAAAACTTAAAGATGATGGCTCAATAGATAAATATAAAGCCCGACTGGTAGTCAAAGGATTTAGACAAAAGGAAGGTCTAGATTACTTTGATACTTACTCACCAGTAACTAGACTAACATCCATTAGGATGCTTATTGCTATTGCTTCTATACTAAATTTAGAAATACATCGAATGGATGTAAAAACTGCACTTCTGAATGGTGAGCTAGAGAAAGAAATATACATGCAGCAACCTGAAGGGTTCCTAAGCCCAGGAAATGAGAATAAAGTGTGTAAGTTAGTAAAATCACTTTATGGCCTTAAACAAGCGCCAAAACAATGGCATGAAAAATTTGATGAAACTATGATGACAAATGGATTCAGAATAAATGAATCAGATAAATGTGTCTATATGAAGAATGTAGATATGGGATATGTCATAGTTTGCCTATATGTTGATGACTTATTGATACTAGGCAATAATAATGCCATAATCAAAACAACGAAGGATATGTTGTCATCTAGATTTGATATGAAAGATCTAGGATTGATTGATGTGATTTTGGGCGTTAAAATTTTAAAGATGTCAGAAGGTTATGTACTATCTCAATCACATTATGTGGCCAAAATACTTGAAAAGTTCAAACAACATAATATAACTGTTGCTAAATCGCCAGTTGATATGAACCAAAATTGGGTTAAAAATATTGGTGATGGAATCTACCAACTTGAATACTCTCAATAACTGGGAAGTATAATGTATGTAATGAATTGTACTAGACCAGATATTGCATATGCTGTAAGTAAGCTAAGTAGGTATACAAGCAATCCTGGTAAAAATCATTGGAAAGCAATAATCAGGGTTCTGGGATATTTAAAATATACTCAGAACTACAGCTTGCATTACACTAAATATCCTTCCGTAGTAGAAGGATATAGTGATGCAAATTGGATAACTGGTTCAAATGACACCAAATCCACAAGTGGATATGTATTTTCCCTAGGAAATGGAGCTATATCATGGAAGTCTTCTAAACAAACGTGTATAGCAAGGTCAACAATGGAGTCAGAATTCATTGCTTTAGACAAAGCCGCTGAAGAAGCAGATTGGCTTAGAAGTTTCCTAGGAGATATTCTGAATTGGAATAAACCTGTTCCACCAATCTGTATACATTGTGATAGTCAATCAGCTATTGGAAGAGCTAACAGTACACTATACAATGGTAAGTCTAGACATATTCGTCGTAGACATAAAACCGTGAGACAACTACTCTCTAATGGAGTTATCACTATGGATTATGTAAGGTCGAAAGACAACATTGCGGATCCACTAACGAAAGGCTTGCCTAAAGAGAGAGTTCAAACCTTATCGATAGGAATGGGCTTAAGGCCTATTGACCAAAAAGTTTTCCTCAACGGAAACCCAACCTAATTGACTGGAGATCCCAAGATTTAGGTTCAAAAGGACAACTAAGTTAAAGTTAAAATTTAGAAGCACTGAAAAAAAAAAAAGACATTCCTAAGATAAGTCAGTGCACATGCTGCCAAAGAAAAGGATAAGCTCAGCTTTTAATGATGTCTATACTTGGAGCTATAAAGAACCAAGTGGAGTATTGCGGAATACTCTTTATAGAATCACCTACGTGAGTGCGAAGGCGCCGCTTCAAGGAGAATTAACGAGGCCTGATTCTCTTAAGTACTCATGAGACCAAGCAGGTGTTCATGGCTAAAACGAACACAAACAGAGAACCAAGGAGTTAAAAACACTTATCATGTGTTATAATTATAAAGCTTACACAAAAGGCTTACAGTTCAAAGACAATCTAGTCCACTGACTCGCCAGTAAGTTATAATGATAAAACACTAGGAAAAGTTCAAAGCTTCTATGCTACTTTTACCGATATGATAAATGTTTCGAAATATTTTAGAACAGATTAAATAACCACTCATTCATGTGGGAGATTGTTAGAAATGAATAAGTGGCTAGAGTCCCACATCGGGGAATAAATTTATCAATTCCACCTTATATACTAAGGCTCAGTAATTGATATCAAAAGAAAATGAGGAGAAAGAATGGATCATGCATGAAGGCTTGAAGGCATGAAGGCTTTCATATATACATATATATATATATATATATATATATTATATGGTCAAAGATTGGGCCTTGAGCCTTGGGGCTCTTGGGGTCTGGTGATTAAATGGGCCTTCGTTTGCTACCTGGGCTGCGCTAAAACGGCTAATTTTTGATCCCTTTTTTGCTGCAAAAACGGTTGCATCCGTTGGGTAAAGGATCGCAACCTTTCCAGCGGTCGCAGCCATTCGAACAGCCGCGCCTCTTCCCGAACAGGCACCTCCCCAACTCTATTTAAAGGCATGCAGAACCGAAACCAAAAATGCACTTTCTCCTTTCACGTTCTCTCTGCGTATACTGTCCTGAAATTAAACACCGTTCCGTTTCACCTTGGGAAACAGTTGCTCGCCAACCCGCTGCGCCGTAGGGGGAGCAAATCTGTTTTAAGGGAACAGCGACAGTGCTGGACTCGGATACAAACATTCATCTTGCGAACGGAATATTAAACGGTACGAATTACATTTCGACTGTTCTTTTCGCCGTTAACCCAATTACGAAATAAGGGTTAGGGTTTTTTGCCCAAATTGATTTTGCCCTATTTTATAGATTAGGGTTTCCGTGAGATTAACAATCTTAAAACAGATTTGCGCTTTGTTTTATTCTGTTCTGTGTACTAATTGCAGTCATTTCGTTTCAGACGATGGCTCAAGACAGTAACACTTCGTCAACAAAGCAGCCATTGCCCTCCGCTCAGACCAGACCACTTGTCACACAGCCTGTACCATTCTCGCATGGAGAAAGGCCGAAAAAATTCAATGGCCAGGATTTTAAGCGCTGGCAACAGAAGATGCTCTTCTACTTGACTACGTTAGGTCTGGCCAAATACCTAACAGAGGACCCTCCACAAGTAGATGAACTTGAGCCCGACGCCATCAAAGTCGAGGCCCTCACTGCCTGGAAGGGTTCTGACTTCATTTGCAAGAATTATATTCTCAACGGTTTGGAGAATAGTCTGTACAATGTGTACTGCACTGTCCAAACTGCAAAGACTTTGGTTGTCCCTCGATAAAAAGTACAAAACGAAAGACGCCGGGATGAAGAAATTCATAGTCGGCAAATTCCTAGACTTCAAGATGGTCGACACCAAAACAGTAGTCAGCCAGATTCACGAGCTTCAGGTTATCATCCATGAGATTCATGATGAGAAGATGGAGTTAAGCGAATCATTTCAAGTTGCTGCTGCTATCAAGAAGTTTCCTCCATCATGGAAGGACTTCAAGAACTATCTGAAGCACAAACGGAAAGAAATGACTATAGAAGATCTTGTTGTTCGACTCAGAATTGAAGAGGACAATAGAAAATCTGAAAAGAAGTCAACCAACACCATGGTGGCAAAAGCAAATGTTGTTGAGACTGGCAAGAACAACAAAAGAAAGAGAGAAAATAATCCAAATGCAAAAAAGGCTAAGAAGCTCAAAGGAAACTGCCATAATTGCGGGAAGAAAGGCCATAAGGCAAGTGAGTGCCGAGGACCAAAGAACCAGAAAGACCAAGCCAATGTTACGGAGCATGATAGGCTTTCGGATGGAATTTCAGAAATGAACTTAACGGCCGTGATCTCAGAATGCAACTTGGTTGGCAACACGAAGGAATGGTTTGTGGACACTGGTGCCACAAAACACATTTGCGCCAACAAGTGGATGTTTTCCAACTACAAGCCTGCGACACAAGAAGAGCAACTCTTCGTGGGAAACTCCTCCACGTCGAAGGTTAAAGGAAAAGGAAAAGTGGTTCTCAAAATGACTTCTGGAAAAGAACTCACTTTGAATGATGTTCTTCATGTACCAGACATTCGTAAGAACTTAGTTTCGGGATCATTGCTGAGAAAGAATGGTTTCAAGTTGGTCTTTGTTTCTGATAATTTTGTATTGTCTAAAAATGGAGTGTATGTGGGTAAAGGGTATGTAAGTGATGGTCTATTCAAGATGAATGTAATGACTGTTGTACCAAAAGATATGAATAAAATGGATTCTTCTGTTTATATCGCTGAGTCATTTAATATATGGCATGCTAGACTAGGCCATGTGAATTTTGATACTCTGCGGAAAATGGTTAACTTAGATTTTATACCTAAGTTTACTATAGATCACAACTATAAATGTGAAACATGTGCTGAAGCAAAGTTAACTAGAACTTCCTTTCATCATGTTGAAAGGAATACTGAGCCGTTAGATTTAATACATACTGATGTATGCGATCTAAAGATGTGTCAAACCAAAGGAGGTAAAAGGTATTTTATTACCTTTATCGATGATTGCACTAGGTACTGTTATGTGTACATACTAAGAAGCAAGGATGAGGCCTTTGAAACATTTAAACAATATAAGGTAGAAGTTGAAAATCAACTAAACAAAAAGATAAAAGCCTTGCGAAGTAATAGAGGTGGAGAATACGAATTTCCATTTGACGAATTTTGCGCTCAAAATGGTATAATACATCAAACAACAGCAATGTATTCTCCTCAATCCAATGGAATAGCAGAACGTAAGAATCGCACCCTAAAGGAAATGATGAATGCTCTCCTTATTAGTTCTGGATTACCAGACAAACAGACCTCCATCTTACAAATACTTGAAAGTGTGGGGGTGCTTGGCAAAGGTAGAAATACCTAAGCCTAAAAAGGTCAAATTTGGACCCAAAACTATAGATTGCATATTTATTGGATATGCTCACAATAGTAGTGCATACCGATTCTTGGTGCATAAATCTGAAATTGATGACATTCATGAAAACACCATAATCGAATCTCGAAATGCAAGATTCTTTGAAAACATATTTCCACTAAAAGAATCCAATGGTACTAGTATCCAAAAGAGATCAAGAGAAGAAGAAACTCTTGAACATCGTGTTGATCATGAAAATGATCAAGTGTTAGAGGAACCAAGAAGGAGCAAACGACAAAGGACGTCAAAAACCTTTGGGTATGAGTTCTATGCATACATGGAAGAAAATGAACCTCTAACATATAAACAAGCAATGTCATCACCTGATGCTCCTTATTGGAAGGAAGCTGTCAATAGCGAAATTGAATCCATTTTACAAAACCACACATGGAAACTAGTAGATCTTCCTAAAGGATCGAAACCATTAGGGTATAAATGGATCTTTAAGAAAAAACTTAAAGCTGATGGCTCAATAGATAAATATAAAGCCCGACTGGTAGTCAAAGGATTTAGACAAAAGGAAGATCTAGATTACTTTGATACTTACTCACCAGTAACTAGAATAACATCCATTAGGATGCTTATTGCTATTGCTTCTATACTAAATTAAGAAATACATCAAATGGATGTAAAAACTGCATTTCTGAATGGTGAGTTAGAGAAAGAAATATACATGCAGCAACCTGAAGGGTTCCTAAGCCCGGGAAATGAGAATAGAGTGTGTAAGTTAGTAAAATCACTTTATGATCTTAAACAAGCGCCAAAACAATGGCATGAAAAATTTGATGAAACTATGATGACAAATGGATTCAGAATAAATGAATCGGATAAATGTGTCTATATGAAGAATGTAGATATGGGATATGTCATAGTTTGCCTACATGTTGATGACTTATTGATACTAGGCAATAATAATGCCATAATCAAATCAACAAAGGATATGTTGTCATCTAGATTTGATATGAAAGATCTAGGATTGGCTGATGTGATTTTGGGCGTTAAAATTTTAAAGGCGTTAGAAGGTTATGTACTATCTCAATCACACTATATGGCCAAAATACTTGAAAAGTTCAAACAACATAATATAACTGTTGCTAAATCGCTAGTTGATATGAACCGCAATTGGGTTAAAAATATTGGTGATGGAATCTACCAACTTGAATACCCTCGAATACTGGGAAGTATAATGTATGTAATGAATTGTACTAGACCAGATATTGCATATGCTGTAAGTAAGCTAAGTAGGTATACAAGCAATCCTGGTAAAAATCATTGGAAAGCAATAATAAGGGTTCTGGGATATTTAAAATGTACTCAGAACTACAGCTTGCATTACACTAAATATCCTTCCGTAGTAGAAGGATATAGTGATGCAAATTGGATAATTGGTTCAAATGACACCAAATCCACAAGTGGATATGTATTTACCCTAGGAAATGGAGCTATATCATGGAAGTCTTCTAAACAAACGTGTATAGCAAGGTCAACAATGGAGTCAGAATTCATTGCTTTAGACAAAGCCGCTGAAGAAGCAGATTGGCTTAGAAGTTTCCTAGGAGATATTCCGAATTGGAATAAACCTGTTCCACCAATATGTATACATTGTGATAGTCAATCAGCTATTGGAAGAGCTAACAGTACACTATACAATGGTAAGTCTAGACATATTCGTCGTAGACATAAAACCGTGAGACAACTACTCTCTAATGGAGTTATCACTATGGATTATGTAAGGTCAAAAGACAACATTGCGGATCCACTAACGAAAGGCTTGCCTAAAGAGAGAGTTCAAACCTTATCGATAGGAATGGGCTTAAGGCCTATTGACCAAAAAGTTTTCCTCAACGGAAACCCAACCTAATTGACTGGAGATCCCAAGATTTAGGTTCAAAGGGACAACTAAGTTAAAGTTAAAACTTAGAAGCACTGGAAAAAAAATAGACATTCCTAAGATAAGTCAGTGCACATGCCGCCAATGAAAAGGATAAGCTCAGCTTTTAATGATGTCTATACTTGGAGCTATAAAGAACCAAGTGGAGTATTGCGGAATACTCTTTATAGAATCACCTACGTGAGTGCGAAGGCGCCGCTTCAAGGAGAATTAACGAGGCCTGATTCTCTTAAGTACTCATGAGACTAAGCAGGTGTTCATGGCTAAAACGAACACAAACAGAGAACCAAGGAGTTAAAAACACTTATCATGTGTTATAATTATAAAGCTTACACAAAAGGCTTACAGTTCAAAGACAATCTAGTCCACTGATTCGCCAGTAAGTTATAATGATAAAACACTAGGAAAAGTTCAAAGCTTCTATGCTACTTTTACCGATATGATAAATGTTTCGAAATATTTCAGAACAGATTAAATAACCACTCATTCATGTGGGGGATTGTTAGAAATGAATAAGTGGCTAGAGTCCCACATCGGGGAATAAACATATCAATTCCACCTTATATACTAAGGCTCAGTAATTGATATCAAAAGAAAATGAGGAGAAAGAATGGATCATGCATGAAGGCTTGAAGGCATGAAGGCTTTCATATATACATATATATATAAATATTATATGGTCAAAGATTGGGCCTTGAGCCTTGGGGCTCTTGGGGTCTGATGATTAAATGGGCCTTCGTTTGCTACCTGGGCTGCGCTAAAACGGCTAATTTTTGATCCGTTTTTTGCTGCCAAAAACGGTTGTATCCGTTGGTTAAAGGATCGCAACCTTTACAGCGGTCGCAGCCATTCGAACAGCCGCGCCTCTTCCCGAACAGGCACCTCCCCAACTCTATTTAAAGGCATGCAGAACCGAAACCAAAAATGCACTTTCTCCTTTCTCGTTCTCTCTGTGTATACTGTCCTGAAATTAAATACCGTTCCGTTTCACCTTGGAAAACAGTTGCTCGCCAACCCGCTGCGCCGTAGGGGGAGCAAATCTGTTTTAAGGGAACAGCAACTGTGCTGGACTCCGATACAAACATTCATCTTGCGAACGGAATATTAAACGGTACGAATTACATTTCGACTGTTCTTTTCGCCGTTAACCCAATTACGAAATTAGGGTTAGGGTTTTTTGCCCAAATTGATTTTGCCTTATTTTATAGATTAGGTTTTCCGTGAGATTAACAGTCTTAAAACAGATTTGCGCTTTGTTTTATTCTGTTCTGTGTACTAATTGCAGTCATTTCGTTTCAGACGATGGCTCAAGACAGTAACACTTCGTCAACAAAGCAGCCATTGCCCTCCGCTCAGACAGGACCACTTGTCACACAGCCTGTACCATTCTCGCATGGAGAAAGGCCGGAAAAATTCAATGGCCAGGATTTTAAGCGCTGGCAACAGAAGATGCTCTTCTACTTGACTACGTTAGGTCTGGCCAAATACCTAACAGAGGACCCTCCACAAGTAGATGAACTCGAGCCCGACGCCACCAAAGTCGAGGCCCTCACTGCCTGGAAGGGCTCTGACTTCATTTGCAAGAATTATATTCTCAACGGTTTGGAGAATAGTCTGTACAATGTGTACTGCACTGTCCAAACTGCAAAGACTCTTTGGTTGTCCCTTGATAAAAAGTACAAAACGGAAGACGCCGGGATGAAGAAATTCATAGTCGGCAAATTCCTAGACTTCAAGATGGTCGACACCAAAACAGTAGTCAGCCAGATTCAGGAGCTTCAGGTTATCATCCATGAGATTCATGATGAGAAGATGGAGTTAAGCGAATCATTTCAAGTTGCTGCTGCTATCGAGAAGTTGCCTCCATCAGGTAAGGACTTCAAGAACTATCTGAAGCACAAACGGAAAGAAATGACTATGGAAGATCTTGTTGTTCGACTCAGAATTGAAGAGGACAGTAGAAAATCTGAAAAGAAGTCAACCAACACCATAGTGGCAAAAGCAAATGTTGTTGAGACTGGCAAGAACAACAAAAGAAAGAGAGAAAATAATCCAAATGCAAAAAAGGCTAAGAAGTTCAAAGGAAACTGCCATAATTGCGGGAAGAAAGGCCATAAGGCAAGTGAGTGCCGAGGACCAAAGAAGCAGAAAGACCAAGCCAATGTTACGGAGCATGATAGGCTTTCGGATGGAATTTCAGAAATGAACTTAACGGCCGTGATCTCAGAATGCAACTTGGTTGGCAACACGAAGGAATGGTTTGTGGACACTGGTGCCACAAAACACATTCGTGCCAACAAGTGGATGTTTTCCAACTACAAGCCTGCGACACAAGAAGAGCAACTCTTCATGGGAAACTCCTCCACGTCGAAGGTTGAAGGAAAAGGAAAAGTGGTTCTCAAAATGACTTCTGGAAAAGAACTCACTTTGAATGATGTTCTTCATGTACCAGACATTCGTAAGAACTTAGTTTCGGGATCACTGCTGAGCAAGTATGGTTTCAAGTTGGTCTTTGTTTCTGATAATTTTGTATTGTCTAAAAATGGAGTGTATGTGGGTAAAGGGTATGTAAGTGATGGTCTATTCAAGATGAATGTAATGACTGTTGTACCAAAAGATATGAATAAAATGGATTCTTCTGTTTATATCGCTGAGTCATTTAATATATGGCATGCTAGACTAGGCCATGTGAATTTTGATACTCTGCAGAAAATAGTTAACTTAGATTTTATACCTAAGTTTACTATAGATCACAACTATAAATGTGAAACATGTGCTGAAGCAAAGTTAACTAGAACTTCCTTTCATCATGTTGAAAGGAATACCGAGCCGTTAGATTTAATACATACTGATGTATGCGATCTAAAGATGTGTCAAACCAGAGGAGGTAAAAGGTATTTTATTACCTTTATCGATGATTGCACTAGGTACTGTTATGTGTACATACTAAGAAGCAAGGATGAGGCCTTTGAAACATTTAAACAATATAAGGCAGAAGTTGAAAATCAACTAAACAAAAAGATAAAAGCCTTGCGAAGTGATAGAGGTGGAGAATACGAATTTCCATTCGAGGAATTTTGCGCTCAAAATGGTATGATACATCAAACAACAGCACCGTATTCTCCTCAATCCAATGGAATAGCAGAACGTAAGAATCGTACCCTGAAGGAAATGATGAATGCTCTGCTTATTAGTTCTGGATTACCAGACAATTTCTGGGTGAAGCGATACTTTCAGCTAATCATATACTAAACAAAGTACCTCGCAAAAAGACCTTTAAGTCACCACATGAACTGTGGAAAAACAGACCTCCATCTTACAAATACTTGAAAGTGTGGGGGTGCTTGGCAAAGGTAGAAATACCTAAGCCTAAAAAGGTCAAAATTGGACCCAAAACTATAGATTGCATATTTATTGGATATGCTCACAAAAGCAGTGCATACCGATTCTTGGTGCATAAATCTGAAATTGATGACATTCATGAAAACACCATAATCGAATCTCGAAATGCAAGATTCTTTGAAAACATATTTCCACTAAAAGAATCCAATGGTACTAGTATCCAAAAGAGATCAAGAGAAGAAGCAACTCTTGAACATCGTGTTGATCATGAAAATGATCAAGTGTTAGAGGAACCAAGAAGGAGCAAACGACAAAGGACGTCAAAAACCTTTGGGCCTGAGTTCTATGCATACATGGCAGAAAATGAACCTCTAACATATAAACAAACAATGTCATCACCTGATGCTCCTTATTGGAAGGAAGCTGTCAATAGCGAAATTGAATCCATTTTACAAAACCACACATGGGAACTAGTAGATCTTACTATAGGATCGAAACCATTAGGGTATAAATGGATCTTTAAGAAAAAACTTAAAGCTGATGGCTCAATAGATAAATATAAAGCCCGACTGGTAGTCAAAGGATTTAGACAAAAGGAAGATCTAGATTACTTTGATACTTACTCACCAGTAACTAGAATAACATCCATTAGGATGCTTATTGCTATTGCTTCTATACTAAATTTAGAAATACATCGAATGGATGTAAAAACTGCACTTCTGAATGGTGAGCTAGAGAAAGAAATATACATGCAGCAACCTGAAGGGTTCCTAAGCCCAAGAAATGAGAATAAAGTGTGTAAGTTAGTAAAATCACTTTATGGTCTTAAAGAAGCGCCAAAACAATGGCATGAAAAATTTGATGAAACTATGATGACAAATGGATTCAGAATAAATGAATCAGATAAATGTGTCTATATGAAGAATGTAGATATGGGATATGTCATAGTTTGCCTATATGTTGATGACTTATTGATACTAGGCAATAATAATGCCATGATCAAATCAACAAAGGATATGTTGTCATCTAGATTTGATATGAAAGATCTAGGATTGGCTGATGTGATTTTGGGCGTTAAAATTTTAAAGACGTCAGAAGGTTATGTACTATCTCAATCACACTATGTGGCCAAAATACTTGAAAAGTTCAAACAACATAATATAACTGTTGCTAAATCGCCAGTTGATATGAACCAAAATTGGGTTAAAAATATTGGTGATGGAATCTACCAACTTGAATACTCTCGAATACTGGGAAGTATAATGTATGTAATGAATTGTACTAGACCAGATATTGCATATGCTGTAAGTAAGCTAAGTAGGTATACAAGCAATCCTGGTAAAAATCATTGGAAAGCAATAATAAGGGTTCTGGGATATTTAAAATATACTCAGAACTACAGCTTGCATTACACTAAATATCCTTCCGTAGTAGAAGAATATAGTGATGCAAATTGGATAACTGGTTCAAATGACACCAAATCCACAAGTGGATATGTATTTACCCTAGGAAATGGAGCTATATTATGGAAGTCTTCTAAACAAACGTGTATAGTAAGGTCAACAATGGAGTCGGAATTCATTGCTTTAGACAAAGCCGCTGAAGAAGCATATTGGCTTAGAAGTTTCCTAGGAGATATTCCGAATTGGAATAAACATGTTCCACCAATCTGTATACATTGTGATAGTCAATCAGCTATTGGAAGAGCTAACAGTACACTATACAATGGTAAGTCTAGACATATTCGTCGTAGACATAAAACCGTGAGACAACTACTCTCTAATGGAGTTATCACTATAGATTATGTAAGGTCGAAAGACAACATTGCGGATCCACTAACGAAAGGCTTGCCTAAAGAGAGAGTTCAAACCTTATCGATAGTAATGGGCTTAAGGCCTATTGACCAAAAAGTTTTCCTCAACGGAAACCCAACCTATTTGACTGGAGATCCCAAGATTTAGGTTCAAAGGGACAACTAAGTTAAAGTCAAAACTTAGAAGCACTGGAAAGAAAAAAAATAGACATTCCTAAGATAAGTCAGTGCACATGCCGCCAAAGAAAAGGATAAGCTCAGCTTTTAGTGATGTCTATACTTGGAGCTATAAAGAACCAAGTGGAGTATTGCGGAATACTCTTTATAGAATCACCTACGTGAGTGCGAAGGCGCTGTTTCAAGGAGAATTAACGAGGCCTGATTCTCTTAAGTACTCATGAGACCAAACAGGTGTTCATGGCTAAAACGAACACAAACAGAGAACCAAGGAGTTAAAAACACTTATCATGTGTTATAATTATAAAGCTTACACAAAAGGCTTACAGTTCAAAGACAATCTAGTCCACTGATTCGCCAGTAAGTTATAATGATAAAACACTAGGAAAAGTTCAAAGCTTCTATGCTACTTTTACCGATATGATAAATGTTTCGAAATATTTCAGAACATATTAAATAACCACTCATTCATGTGGGGGATTGTTAGAAATGAATAAGTGGCCAGAGTCCCACATCGGGGAATAAACATATCAATTCCACCTTATATATTAAGGCTCAGTAATTGATATCAAAAGAAAATGAGGAGAAAGAATGGATCATGCGTGAAGGCTTGAAGGCATGAAGGCTTTCATATATACATATATATATAAATATTATATGGTCAAAGATTGGGCCTTGGGCCTTGGGGCTCTTGGGGTCTGATGATTAAATGGGCCTTCGTTTGCTACCTGGGCTGCGCTAAAACGGCTAATTTTTTATCCGTTTTTTGCTGCCAAAATCGGTTGCATCCGTTGGTTAAAGGATCGCAACCTTTCCAGCGGTCGCAGCCATTCAAACAGCCGCGCCTCTTCCCGAACAGGCACCTCCCCAACTCTATTTAAAGGCATGCAGAACCGAAACCAAAAATGCACTTTCTCCTTTCTCGTTTTCTCTGCGTATACTGTCTTGAAATTAAACACCTCTCTTGAGTTCGTCGTCGCCTGCATCGTCAGCGCAACCTTGCTGGCTCCCGTTCCGTTTCACCTTGGGAAACATTTGCTCGCCAACCCGCTGCGCCGTAGGGGGAGCAAATCTGTTTTAAGGGAACAGCGACTGTGCTGGACTCGGATACAAACATTCATCTTGCGAACGGAATACTAAACGGTACGAATTACATTTCGACTGTTCTTTTCGCCGTTAACCCAATTACGAAATTAGGGTTAGGGTTTTTTGCCCAAATTGATTTTTCCCTATTTTATAGATTAGGGTTTCTATGAGATTAACATTTTTATTACCAGGAAATTGTTTATAGCACTTTGATTTTATTCATTTAGGTTATTTACTTCCTACTTGATTTTTTTCCATGCCTTCATATATTTATGTATCGGAAGCAAAAGATATAAAGTGGTTTTAAATTACTTCAAGTCCTCATTCCTATATATACATATGTATGTACTTCTATATATGTATGTATGTATGTATGTATGTATGTATGTATGTATGTATAGCCAAGACATTTACAATCCTTTCTACTTTAAATAACAGTTAGTTTATATTTCTTTGCATTTAAAATGTATATATTCAAAACAAATGAATGGTTTCGCTACTTCATTCTAAATGTATAAAATAGCAACTTTAACAAAACATTGCTTTGTTAATGATTTTCTTTTTGGAATGATCACTACAAGGAGAAACGCATTTTCCGACGGCCAAAATCCGTCGGCGGCCGTCGGAAGCCGTCGGAAAAGATTGCGTCGGAGATTGCGTCGGGGAGCAGTATTTCCGACGGCTTCCGACGGATGCTGCCGAGCACGTTTCCGACGGCTCTCGACGATTTCCAACGGCTTCCGACGGGCGTCGGAAGCCGTCGGAAATATGCAGCTACAGGCCGTCGAAAAATGTCGGAACCCGTCGGAAATCTGCTATTTTTTTTTATATTTGCTACAAATAGAGCCTTCCAACCACATTTCTCTTCCAAACACTACGATATCAATAGTGCACAATCCAATAAACAATAATCCAACCAAATATCCAAACCTAGACTACAAAATATCCAATAAACACACAAATGGATAAAATTAGAATAAAAATAAAATACAAAATATACATACCATTCCAACATTAACAATAATCCTAACAATAATTGTTCTACCATGTTGTTAATACACAAATTCATCAACATTCTCATACATGTCCTCATACAACTACAGAACCAAGTGTATCATACATAATTATATAAATCAACAATTAATCGCACCATCTACCGAATCATTCTAAACTAAAACAAAACATACCTGCACGAACGAATAAGCAAGCAATGAATCAATCTCCTCCAGATCCAGAGCCAGCCGAGGAAGGGAAGCGGCCACCAAACTGCTGCATGTACTCTAACAACTGTGCGGTATGCAAGGCCTATTGGCGGTTCTGCTCCTCCAATCGGGACACTTTAGTCCGCAATTCTTCTATACCTGCTAAATCGCTCTGAGGTCTACTCCGTCGTCCCCTACTCTTCAAAAAAAACGACTACTTATACAACGATCATGTACAACACTCGTCAGACGGGGCCAAAAACTCTCTAAGGGACATTTGCCAATTAACATGCGCGCATTTTACAAAAAAATACAGTTTTACTCACTGTTCACATTTACAAAAATATATATTAACTTAACACATTTATTCGACGTATTACGCATCATCTTAAGGCTGGTTTAACATTTTTGTCATTTTTCAATACACACAATTATAATTTAGAGTAATGCATTTTTTTGTTTCATAAGTAAATACGTGCACAGTATAATACTCCTAGTTCATTCAATCATTTTATCTTATTCCAAATAACGTATACGTCGAATCAAGGCATACACAACAATTTACATATACATGAACAACCACAAATTATACGTGTTTTTCACAATTTAACAATAAAAGATAAAATATGTATGCCATGTGATGCTATAAACCGTTATTACGCTATTGGAAACAATTGCAATCACTAATTCGCCCTAATTTATCAATTTATGCAAATCTAGAATTAGGGTAAAAACTAAAATTTTCACAAAAATAAGAGATTATACCTGAGATTAAGAGCAAGAGACGTTGAATTAACAGCGGGGAAGGAGAAAAAATCACGAAATCAGCGATTGGAAGTGGATAATGGGGATTTGGGGTTTTTTTTATAGAAATGGAGAGGCTGGAAAATGAGGAAGAAAGGCTCGGCCGAGCTGCAGAATATCGCGAATTTCCGACGGCTTCCGACGGCCGCCGATGGCCCATCGGAAGCCACCGGAAAACGGCCGTCGGAAGCCGTCGCCCCCACCCGTCGCTATTTGGCCTTTTTCTAGTAGTGGATTTTATGGATTTTCTCTCATTTTTATCATACACATCCCCATGTGTATACTTTCCTTATACACACACACACACACACACTTCTTTTATTATTCAACATACATAAATATATATTACTTTTTAATAAACTATATTTATTTGGTTTATATATATAGTTTACCTACCATTACTTATCTTGTTTTAAACATACTATTTTAATTTATAGCATAAAATATTTATTTGTTTATAAATACTATAATTTTCCTCTTTGAACTTATATCTACATATATATGCATTCTTCATACTAATGTGTGTGTGTATACATCTTAGAAAGAATACAATTTTAAACTCTTTTATTTAAAATATACTATACTGTTCATAAGCCCAAAAATCATTTCTATTTAAAATGTTTTCTTCTGTTTTTCATCTATCTTTTTTTGCTATGAATTCCTTTCCTATATATATATATATATATATATATATATATATATATATATATTGTCTTGAATACATGCATGCATATATACACACACATATATATAAGCAATTCCAATTAAATTAATTTCCTATTTTATAAATAAAAATATAGAAATTTAAAATATTATTTTGGCTTAAAAACTGTATTTTATTGCCAATTGTTATTTAACGGAGATTTTTTTGTTTGATTAAATACCATATTATTGAATATTAAAACTAATATTCAAAACTCAGGATACCAAAAATCTCGGGTCGTTCCATTCACTTTATTAACTCATCTAATCTATTCCAAATCCAATTCAATTTCATTTAACCTTTCTTATGTCAAACGTCATCTGATTTAATTCATTACTCAATTTATTTAACTTGACCTAAGTTAAATTTTAATTTCATATCTCGATTCCAAATTATTCATAACCAAATATTTCCAAATTATAAGTTCAAAAACTTATTATCTTAGGTCTTCTCAAAACATTTAGATAGAAATATCTAGGATTTTAAACACCCGGTTTTATTTCAAATCATTTTGAATCAACATATATATATATATATAAAACTCCTTTATATATTAAATTTCACTCCTAGAATCTAAAATATATTTGTTTTACCAAAACAAAATTTCAATGGTAGCAATTCCTCACTTAGAAACTTGAAAATGAACACCGATGATGTTGCAGTCATCGTCGGAGTTATCTTCCAACGATTGAGGTGAGTTTAGTGTAATCTATTTCTTTTAAATTCCGTTTAAAATATTTCCAGATCAAAACATTTTCCCAAAATAATACTATTATTATTATTATTCCCAACCTTTTGAAAAACCATTTTAAACCAATGAGATTTAAATTCTCAAACTTCATGTTTTAACTTCATTTCCCTTTACAAATCATGTTTTTAGATATAATTATGAAATTTTATTTCACATCTGTAGATTATTTTAATTATAATCCATATTCTAAATTCCACATTCATTTACAAATCATATTTATAAATATACTTAAGCAATTTCATTTTCTTTTCATTTATAAATCATATTTATAATTCATGGTTATATAACCAAATATTACTAACAACCAAACACATCATGTATAACTTTAATAGTTTCAGAAAAATTGTTCCTTTATATATAAAATATAATTTAGGTAAAATTATTTCATTTACCCACTTCAAAACAATACTGTGTCGTTTTGCCTTGTTTAAGTGTTTAGAAACCCTTATTGATATCGTGGCATCTCATGTATTGACCAGAATTCATAAGCCGCTCAACAAATAAATTAACACAATATAAAATAGTTTTATAATCACTAACAAATACGTGCTCATATATAGATTCAAACTCATCATAGGGTTTTGCTTACCCTATCCCAAATGAGTAAACTCCCCTCCCCCGCACCAAATCCTAGGTGTTCACTCAACCTAAGCTCTGATACCAACTGTAACGGCCCGCCAATTTGTATAATTCAAGTTGACAATAAACCACACATGTCAAACCCAAATCGAATGGAAATACAGATAGTTATGGGAAAGAAAGAGGAAAGAAGAAAAGAAGAAATTAAAAACAATACAGAATCTCACAATCGCAACGGAACAATATATAATATAATAGCAACATCTTTACACAGAGAAACTGTTATATACTTACAGCCATCAGAGTACAACAATAACCAGAACCATCACCCTGGACAGTTATAACATCATGTTCTTACAATTGTTGAGAATTTCGACAACAAAGCAGTGGAAAATAAACATATACGCGAATACAACTTAAAGGCCTCCAACTTGTCTCATGAGCTCTAATGCACCCAAAGCAATCTGTAAATATGCTCGGTCTGACCCGAGCATTATACTAAAATAACACCTGAGTCGGTTTGGAAAACTAGCATGAGAAAACACACCTCATTGGATTTTTAAGTTATAAGAAAGATTTTTGAAATCAAATGTATCTCGTAAGACCACGCCGCACATAAACACGGATGGGTTTTTATCTTATGATAATCAAAACAATTTTTTATAGAAAATCCATTTTATTATAATAATGTTTAGGAGTCAAAATAAAATATGGATATGGCTGAAATGCTTGTATCTCACATTTCAGCATAGTTGGGCACAACTAAGTCCATACAGCACTTATTGAAGAATGGATTCCATACAATGACTAGGCTACTGTGCTACCGCCCGTCATGGTGCATCTCTAGATAAAATAACACCAAGGTCGAACCTATCGACTCCTGCCAACACAGAACTAGACTACCCCTTACTGGATAGTACCAAATATGATCACTCCTCCATTAATGTGCCTCGAAGTATACAACAAAGAGACAATAGCAACTCCAGATAGGAATTATCATACCCTACTAGGGAGCGACCCACTTAGCCTACTACATCTTCCATGTTTCAGTCATTCCCGATTGATGAGGCTTGAGGCCGCGTTTTACCTTTTATATAGCACTTCCCACTTGGAATGCTAATATTGTCTTCCATACAGCAATGCAATACCAGCATTCATCCATACAAGTCCTTCTGGGACTAAACGTGTGACGACCGCCCATGACTCCTGCACTAAACAAGGAAATAGGGCGCTGTAAAGTGTGCCAGGCCGCCATGGATGATCATCAGGGTAAGGTAAACACAGAATAGTCTATCGTATTACTCACAGCGCATGGATAAAATACAATAGAAAAGTATACATAGTGAAGCTCCACATAATAGAATCTCATCATATAAACTCATAATAGTTTGGTACAACAATCTGAAAAGTCAATACAGCAAGCCTCACTACATATCACTCAGAGAATCATACAAACAGCGGAACATCCAGTACATATAGTAAGAAAACAATATGCAAAAGCCTCCAGCTCGTCTTCGTCATCAACAGCGTTGGTCACTAAGAACAGCACCTATCACCTGCTACCTAGTCTGCCCATCCCAAAAAGGATGAACAGCCCAAGGTAATAAGAATTGAACATAAAACCTTGAGTCAGACAAAAGTCCTAGTGAGCAGTAAATCAACTATCAAACATACCAAAAGAGCATAAAAGGTAAAAGGAATAGGAACCCAACCATCCCACTCCACCTCTTTCTACAGTGATAGCCCCCAGACACACTAAGCAGAAACAAACATAGCAAAGCAGACAATTAAAGTAAAGCAATTATCACTCGAGTCAAGGTCGATGTTTTCCAAGTACAAACCCCCAAGGCCTAAACCAAGATCAGATAAGCACCCACAAAACATCGCTCTTGAGACCGAGTGACGATACAACCAAACATCCAAACATTCATGACTCTGGCTATCACTGTTATCATTGCCTCGATATCACCGTTAATTGAATGACCGGCTCATTATTTCATCCGTCCGTCAAGGGCTAATGGTAACCCCGGTTCTAGACATAACTCTGCACGTCATCGTGACCCGTGCCTAGGACTATCGAATCTGCCCAGAGTACTAGACCATTAACTATTAGTCTTGGGACTATTGAATCTGCCCAGCGTACTCTTGCTTTGAGCATGCTAGAACCTTCAACAACGATGAGATCTCAGCCTTCTAGTCATCCTTCTCGACGACTATTTCCATACTAGCTCAAGTGCCTCTCAAGCCAACCATTATCCACAAACTCGAACCATATCACCGAGTTATCAACATGCTTGGGATGATCCCGTCTGGATTAAACCAAGGCTATCTCATATCATGCTTTGCTTCATCGCCTCATAGCAAAGTACCATCTCAACATCATTCTTTATCTCATCGTATCATAGCAAAGTCCCATCTCAACATCATCATCAAATCTGTCCATATGAGCTTTATCATCCGCTTCATATGCCACGAGCAGCTTTCCTTATTCAAGAGCCTTTCTACTTAGCTTTTGAATCATCTTCGACCATACTTGTCCAAATCAAAACATCAATCAACTAACTTCTAACAATCAATCAAATCAGTCATTAATCCAAGTAATCAATCATTCAAACAAGATCTAAATAAACAATTATTACAATAATGGCAATTTAGTAAATAAAGAGTCCAAATTTAACAAGCATGAATTCTAAGTAATATCTTGATGAATGAACTAGCATAGGTTAACATGTAGTAAAATGGATATCAAAACTTGATGGACAATGGATCTACATGCAGACTTAAGGAAAATGCATGAAATCACTATCTTTAACACACAAACAAGCCACCGATCCAATATACTCCTTTGGGTCCGTGTGAGAGATAACCACCACTCACCGAATCACCTAAACACCTCAAAAGCAACAAACTTCAGATCTGGACAGCAAAGGATCTAGCTTGATCCGACAAGACTCCGCTTCAAACTATGAAATCTCTCTTCACTGGATGGAGATCTTCAATCTAAGCTCTTGGATCTTCGATTTGATCTTCAATCTTGTATGGATGTAAGCACTAGATTAGAGTGGAGAAAAGAAGTGAAGAAGTGTTGAAGTTGAGCTCTCAAAATAGCAGCACTTCGTCGCTTCAAAATCCGGTGCCAAAAAGTGATGCAAACCCTTCTATTTATAGGCAAAATTCTTAAGTCGTTCGGCCTCCTTAAGTCGGTCACGACTTAACCCTTGCCGACTTAACGACTCATCTCATACTGCCGACCTAACGACCTATGACTTAAGTCGCTCATACGACCTAACTCTTGCCGACCCAACAGTTCAACGACCCCAGTCATAACATACACGCGCGATTTACGACCTAACATAAATCGGTCATGACTTAAATATATTGCCGACCTAACCATCCTAACGGGTTTAAACTTCTACTCTACCTACGGCTTAGCGACTTAGCAAACCCTACGACCCAACGACTTAAGACTCGCACGACCTATCTCAACACAGCGCTAATCTCTAGGTCACTAACTCGTTAACTTATTAACTCGTTAACTCCTAAGTCGTTACCCTACTAATCCTGTTAAGCCGCTAACTCCCCTAAGCCACTAACCCTTAGGTCGTTCCATCCTATAAGTCGGTCCAACACTTAGGTCGTTAACTCCTATAAGTCGCTCAATCCACTAACTTGCTAACCACCTTAAGTCGGCCAATTCCTATAAGTCGCTCACCCTATGAGTCAGTCAATCTCTTAAGTCGACAACACCTTAAGCCGTTAACTCCTACGAGTCGGTCACTACCATGAGTCGCTCCAACTCCTTAAGTCGTACAACCCACTTATCTTCTACCCGACTCATCTCTACATGACTCAAATTCTGAACAACTTAACAACACTAACATCCTAATAACAACAATTCTACGATCCTTCGATCCGTAAAATACGGGTCGTTACATTCTCTCCCCCTTAGGAATTTCGCCCCCGAAATTCCAAACAAACAAGAGCAATCAAAACTATTATGCATGCCTACCATCCATAGCAATCAACAAACAATGCATCCAATTACTAGCCTAGCATGCAGAATTCTAAGACTAGAACAAGTTACAAATTCATGAGATGTCACGACACCTTAGGGCCATACCTCGAAGAGTTCAGGATGAGCTGCCTTCATCCTCTCTTCCTCCTCCCATGTACAGTCGTTAACATCATCACTCCATTGTACCTTGAGCAACTTGACTACCTTCCTCCTAAGCTGTTTCATGTCAGTCTCCACAACACGAAGCGACTTAAGAGGTCTCTTAACTACTGGATCAACCTCCAAATCTTCACAGCTATCAGCAGAAACCACCGTACTTGGGTCGTGCACATACCTCCGTAGATACGATATATGAAAAAACATTGTGCACACTCGACATCTTTTCTGGTAACTCCAATTTATAGGCGAGCTTTCCAATTCGCTCGATGATCGGGAATGGTCCAACAAATCTCGGAGTCAATTTTCCTTTCTTCCCAAATAGAATAACATTCTTTAGTGGAGAGATCTTCACAAAAACCATATCTCCTACGTCGAATTCCAAATCCTTACGATGCTTATCGGCATAACTTTTCTGACGGTCTTGGACTGCCTTCATTCGTCGCTGAATGATCTCTATACAATCAGAAGTCTGTCGAATCATTTCTGGCCCAAGTATCAACTTTTCTCCTGTTTCCAACCAACATGTCGGAGAGTTACACGGTCTTCCATATAATGCTTCATACGGCGCCATACCAATGCTTGACTGGTAACTGTTATTATACGAAAACTCCACCAAATGAAGATGATCTTCCCATGATCCTCCGAAATCCAAAACACATGCTCTGAGGAGATCTTCCGAAATTCGGTTGACTCTTTCAGTCTGACCATCTGTTTGAGGGTGATAAGTTGTACTCAAACACAACTCGGTTCCCAAAACTTCCTGGAAGCTCTTCCAAAATCCACTGGTGAACAATGGGTCTCGATCGCTCACTATGCTTTTCGGAATACCATGGAATCAAACTATCCACTTAACATACAGTTCAGCCAACTTCGATGTAGTCCTAGTTGATCGAACAGGAATGAATCTTGCACTCTTAGTCAAACGATCTACAATGACCCAAATTCCTTCATTTCCCGCTCTTGTTCTAGGTAGTCCATCGATAAAATCCATCGATATTTGCTCCCACTTCCATGTAGGAACTTCTAACGGCTGAAGCAGTCCACTTGGCTTCTTTTGTTGGGCTTTTACCAACTGGCAGTTCATACATTTGGAAATAAAATTTCCAACATCCTTCTTCATACCTTCCCAGTAGTAGGTTCTCTTCATATCCCGATACATCTCATTTCCACCTAGATGAATTGTCAGCTTCGAGTGATGACTTTCCTTCAGAACTTCATCTCTCAATTCATCTATATCGGGAACAACTAGTCGTCCTTGCTTCCGAAGCCAACCCTCTCGATCGACCTCGAATCCTTTATCCTTCTCTGGGTCCAATCCAGATTCCAAATCACGGATAATCTTGACAAGCTTATGGTCTCGTTTTGGCTCTCGCCAATTCTTTCCATAAGAGTAGGTCTTATCGATAAGTTTGCCAACATATCAGGTTCCAATTCACATCTAGGCCTGAAGTCAAATCCAGCCAAATACTCGAGACTCTTCCATTCTGAAAACATGGCTCCCAATCCTGCATGTCTTCGACTTAACGCATCTGCCACTGCGTTACCCCTTTCCCGGAGTATAGGCTATACCAAAATCATATGATGCTAAAAATTCTAGCCATCGTTGCTGTCGAAGATTCAAATCCTTTTGGAAGAAAAGATACTTCAATGACTTATGATCTGTAAACAACTCGAATCGAACTCTCAGTAGGTAATGTCTCCACATCTTCAGAGCAAATACAATCGCCGCTAACTCCAAATCATGAGTCGGATAATTCCTTTCATGCGGCTTCAGTTGTCGACTTGCATACGGAACAACTTTATCCTTCTGTATTAGCACTGCTCCAAGTCCAGTACCACATGCATCGGTGTAAACCACCATCTCATTATTTCCACTTGGAATGGTCAAAACAGGAGCACTTGTCAGTCGCTCTTTCAGAATTTCGAAAGCTTGCTCACACTTAGCATCCCGTCTGAATACTTGGTTCTTTTTCATCAATCCTGTTAATGGTGCAGCTATCTTGGAAAAGTCTTTGATAAACTGACGATAATATCCTGCTAATCCAAGAAAATTTCTCACATCAGATGCATTCTTAGGTCTATCCCAATCCTGGATTGCTGCCACCTTGGCGGGATCAACCACTATTCCATTTCCAGAGATAATATGGCCTAAGAACCTCGCTTCGCTCTTCCAGAAGTGACACTTCGAAAACTTAGCCCTCATCTGTTGTTTCCGCAAGATTTCCAAAACAATACGCAAGTGCATCTTGTGCTCTTCTTCAGTTCTGGAATAAATCAAAATATCATCCACGAATACAAGTACAGACTTGTTCAACTGATCTCTAAACACTCTATTCATAAGATCCACAAAATATGCTGGTGCATTGGTCAATCCAAACGGCATTACCAGCCACTCATAGAAACCGGATGGTGTCCTGAAAGCAGTCTTCGGCACACTATCCTTTGCCACTCTCAACTGGTGAAATCCCGTTGCCAAATCCATCTGAGAAAACACCTTAGCTTCGTGAAGCTGATCAAACAAGTCATCTATTCTAGGCAACGGATACTTGTTCTTCTTAGTCACTTTATTTAGCTCACGATAATCCACACACAACCTCAACGATCCATCCGCTTTGGTTGCAAACACAACTGGTGCACCCCATTCGGACACACTACGCCGAATGAATCCTTTCTGTAAAAGGTCATCAACTTGCACCTTAAACTCTTGTTGTTCCCTAGGCGCCATCCACCTAAGAGACATCACAACAGATCTGGCTCCTTCAACTAGATCAATATGAAACTCGATCTCTTTATGCGGCGGTAACCCTTTGATCTCGTCAAAGACATCCTCAAATCCATTCACAATAGGCACCGATGACAGTCCATCCCGTGGAACAACCAACGAATACATGAAGCTCATGAAGACGCCTTCTTCATGCTTACATCGTATCACAACCTTTCGCCCCTCCACATTCTCGGCTGTCACCTCCAGCCTCTTACAATCAACCCTTGCCGCATACTTCCTAAGCCAGTCCATACCCAAAATAATTCCGAACCCCGCAAAGTTCAGAACAAAACAATCACAAACAAAAGAGTAATCATGACTCGATACAACTAGACCACGGCATACCATACATAAACAAGACGAACCCCCAACTGGATTAGTCACAACCAATGGTCTATCAACAATATCCGGTTCCAAACCCAACCGGCCTACAAGTTCACTACAAACAAAGGAGTGCGATGCTCCAGTATCAAACAACACTCTAACTGGAACACCACAAATGGAAAGAGTACCTTGAACCACCACACTCTTCCCTTTCTCTTCCACCATAGGAGCTTTCGAAGACGATGGCACAGCCCCCAAAGCATAAGCTTGCACAATCTGCTTGTCCTTCCTCGGTTCCGGACAATCCTTCCTGAAATGCCCTGGTTTGTCACAGTTGTGGCACTTCGTTGGCACTCTCGGATTCTTACAATCTCTGGAGAGATGACCCTTCTGCTGACAGTTGTAGCAGGTCACTTCACCCTTCGGCTTCTTCTGGCCATCCTTACCCTTCTGTTGCTGTTGCTTCCTCTTCTTGTTTCCACCCTGCTGTGGTTTAAACCCTTCCTTGGTTACAGTAACAACAGATCCTTCCTTAGGAAATAGATTCTCATGCCTGAGAGCTTTCTCCACAAGCTTCTCAAATGGGTCATCCAAATGATCCACCAACTGTCTCCCAAGATAAATGTCCAAGCCTGTCACAAACTTCTCATTCTTCTGATAGGGAGATTCGATATACAACCGAGCATACTTGGACAAAGCTTCAAACTCGAAAACATACTCAACAACTGGTCTTCCACCTTGCTTGAGTTCCACAAACTTCTTGAACAGAACAGATTTCTGAGCTGTAGAAATGAACTTAGCTTCAAATCTAGCTTGGAATTGCTCCCAAGTAATCTCTTCCTCTGGAGTATCAATGGTGATAAAGTTCCACCAATCAGAAGCTCTTCCCTGAAGTTGTCTTGATGCAAGCTTCCTCTTAGTTGCATCCTCAATTCTCAAATCACCAAAAATCCCTCTACAAGCATCTATCCATCTCTGGACTTCAATGGTTGATTCTGTCCCCAAGAAAACCTTTCCTCCAAGAGAAGTATAGTCTTTCACAACTTAGCAAAATCCACTGGTCTTGGAGCTTGAACTTGAACTCCAACATCTACTGATCGCCCCGGAGCTGGCATCCTTCTCATGATCGAAGTCATCATAGCCTCGAACATAGAAGCATAATCAGCAACTCCCTCAGAAGCACGGCCTTCCCTAGCAGCTTGTCTCTCTCTTCGACTCATTCTTAATATCTATTAGAAAATGATTAATATACCCTGAGAAACAACTGCATAAGGAGTTCAAATCCTTCTAAGCTACCATATTACATATAGTAATCATCCATCAAAATACAATTACGTCTCTCATACGTAGTTACGTCAGCAAGCATTGGCTAAAATCGATTAACCAAAGCTCTGATACCAAATGTGACGACCGCCCATGACTCCTGCACTAAACAAGGAAATAGTGCACTGTAAAGCGTGCCAGGCCGCCATGGACGATCACAGGGTAAGGTAAACACAGAATAGTCTATCGTATTACTCACAGTGCATGGATAAAATACAATAGAAAAGTATACATAGTGAAGCTCCACATAACAGAATCTTATCATATAAACTCATAATAGTTTGGTACAACAATCTGAAAAGTCAATACAGCAAGCCTCACTACATATCACTCAGAGAATCATTCAAACAGCGGAACATCCAGTACATATAGTAAGAAAACAATATGCAAAAGCCTCCAGCTCGTCTTCGTCATCAACAGCGTTGGCCACTAAGAACAGCACCTGTCACCTGCTACCTAGTCTGCCCATCCCAAAAAGGATGAACAGCCCAAGGTAATAAGAATTGAACATAAAACCTTGAGTCAGACAAAAGTCCTAGTGAGCAGTAAATCAACTATCAAACATACCAAAAGAGCATAAAGGGTAAAAGGAATAGGAACCCAACCATCCCACTCCACCTCTTTCTACAGTGATAGCCCCCAGACAAACTAAGCAGAAACAAACATAGCAAAGCAGACAATTAAAGTAAAGCAATTATCACTCGAGTCAAGGTTGATGTTTTCCAAGTACAAACCCCCAAGGCCTAAACCAAGATCAGATAAGCACCCACAAAACATCGCTCTTGAGACCGAGTGACGATACAACCAAACATCCAAACATTCATGACTCTGGCTATCACTGCTATCATTGCCTCGATATCACCGTTAATTGAATGACCGGCTCATTATTTCATCCGTCCGTCAAGGGCTAATGGTAACCCCGGTTCTAGACATAACTCTGCACGTCATCGTGACTCGTGCCTAGGACTATCGAATCTGCCCAGAGTACTAGACCATTAACTATTAGTCTTGGGACTATTGAATCTGCCCAGCGTACTCTTGCTTTGAGCATGCTAGAACCTTCAACAACGATGAGATCTCAGCCTTCTAGTCATCCTTCTCGACGACTATTTCCATACTAGCTCAAATGCCTCTCAAGCCAACCATTATCCACAAACTCGAACCATATCACCGAGTTATCAACATGCTTGGGATGATCCCGTCTGGATTAAACCAAGGCTATCTCATATAATACTTTGCTTCATCGCCTCATAGCAAAGTCCCATCTCAACATCATGCTTTGCCTCATCGTATCATAGCAAAGTCCCATCTCAACATCATCATCAAATCTGTCCATATGAGCTTTATCATCCGCTTCATATGCCACGAGCAGCTTTCCTTATTCAAGAGCCTTTCTACTTAGCTTTTGAATCATCTTCGACCATACTTGTCCAAATCAAAACATCAATCAACTAATTTCTAACAATCAATCAAATCAGTCATTAATCCAAGTAATCAATCATTCAAACAAGATCTAAATAAACAATTATTACAATAATGGCAATTTAGTAAATAAAGAGTCAAAATTTAACAAGCATGAATTCTAAGTAATATCTTGATGAATGAACTAGCATAGGTTAACATGTAGTAAAATGGATATCAAAACTTGATGGACAATGGATCTACATGCAGACTTAAGGAAAATGCATGAAATCACTATCTTTAACACACAAACAAGCCACCGATCCAATATACTCATTTGGGTCCGTGTGAGAGATAACCACCACTCGCCGAATCACCTAAACACCTCAAAAGCAACAAACTTCAGATCTGGACAGCAAAGGATCTAGCTTGATCCGACAAGACTCTGCTTCAAACTATGAAATCTCTCTTTAATGGATGGAGATCTTCAATCTAAGCTCTTGGATCTTCGATTTGATCTTCAATCTTGTATGGATGTAAGCACTAGATTAGAGTGGAGAAAATAAGTGAAGAAGTGTTGAAGTCGAGCTCTCAAAATAGCAGCACTTCGTCGCTTCAAAATCCGGTGCCAAAAAGTGATGCAAACCCTTCTATTTATAGGCCAAATTCTTAAGTCGTTCGGCCTCCTTAAGTCGGTCACGACTTAACCCTTGCCGACCTAACGACTCATCTCATACTGCCGACCTAACGACCTACGACTTAAGTCGCTCGTACGACCTAACTCTTGCCGACCTAACAGTTCAACAACCCCAGTCATAACACACGCGCGCGACTTACGACCTAACATAAATCGGTCACGACTTAAATATAATGCCGACCTAACCATCCTAACGGGTTAACACTTCTACTCTACCTACGGCTTAGCGACTTAGCAAACCCTACGACCCAACGACTTAAGACCCCCACGACCTATCTCAACACAGCGCTAATCTCTAGGTCACTAACTCGTTAACTTGTTAACTCATTAACTCGTTAACTCCTAAGCCGTTACCCTACTAATCCTGTTAAGCCGCTAACTCATCTAAGCCACTAACCCTTAGGTCGTTCCATCCAATAAGTCGGTCCAACACTTAGGTCGTTAACTCCTATAAGTCGCTCAATCCACTAACTTGCTAACCACCTTAAGTCGGCCAATTCCTATAAAGTCGCTCACCCTATGAGTCGGTCAATCTCTTAAGTCGGCAACACTTTAAGCCGTTAACTCTTATGAGTCGGTCACTACCATGAGTCGCTCCAACTCCTTAAGTCGTACAACCCACTTATCTTCTACCCGACTCATCTCTACACGACTCAAATTTTGAACAACTTAACAACACTAACATCCTAATAACAACAATTCTACAATCCTTCGATCCGTAAAATACAGGTCGTTACAGAACGTAACAATTGAGAGCTCCATCTCCAATTCTATCATCTTCAAGAAGTCTTCACTTCGAAACGCAATCGTTGGATTGAAGTGGTTTTCGAATAACATATCTGATCCCGGTCTCTTCAAAACAACATTCAATAATTCCCAGTAAACGCAACCCCGTTTCTTTAGGAAATAAACAGTCAAAGGTAAGATCGAAGATCAACGCCTAACCGTTAGTGGATGAATTTATTTATCATTGTCATAGGAGAACAAAACGAGATTTATACGCATAGTGCGGCATCATCGGAGATGATTGTGCCATATAACTCACGTGTTTCTCTTAGTTCCAAAGTTACGTTTTTGGGTCTGATTCTGATAGTCGGTTATTTATCTATCGAATAACAAACATTTAATTAAGAATTTAGTTCCATGGGAAAAACAACATTTGTTAAGAACCAAGCAACACTAAGCCATTTATTAATAAATCTTTTATTAATTTAATTCACTTTGTAATGCTTAAATCAAAAATTCTTTTTATAAAGGTTTATATAAACCCACAATCCTTATTTCTTAATACTTGGGAAAATATCTATATGCTTATTTCTATGGTATAAGTATATTCGCTAACATTTGGAGAAGATTCCCTTTTTATTAAATTCTAAAATCATTTAATAACTCCATTTTACATCCACAAAATCGTTTATAAAATCCCTTTTATAAATCCGTAAACCCATTCCTAAAGTTCTCTAATAAATATTTGAACCCATTTATAAAACATTTTTACCCTTTTAAGCAATCTTCCTTTTCCATTTCCCAAAACATGTTATAAGATTTCTCTTATAAAAACCCCATCTATTTATAAACCTCCATTTATAAATCTCAAAAACAATTATAATTAAATTCCAGTCACTTACCTTTAACACTACTATATACTAACGACATTATAAATAAATACTAAATTTAAAACACCTTGAAATAAAAATTAATAAATTTCAAAACATTCTTAAATAAACAATAATAATTTACATTTAAAATTATTATAAATAATAAAAATAAATTTTCAAAACTTTACTGACAAATAATTTAAAACTAATTTCAACCCATATTAATATTTTTAAATAATAAACCTTTTAAAACATTTAAAATATTGATAAAAAACTTTTAAACAATATTAATATTAATAAACAACCTTTAAAATATAAATATACCTCCTTGATAAAAATCCATACTTAATTCAACATAATCATTTCCATATTTATAAACCATGTTTATAAATCCCTATCAATTTTATAAAAATTCCTTACATAAAAATCCCTTTATTTATGAACCTATTTATATCTTTATTCCTTTATAAATCCTTCCTATTTATAAAACCCCATCTAAAACATAATTTCAGCCATTATAACCTTGCTTCAATAGGTGTTAACTCCACTTTTTCAGCAAGGCCGTGATATCAAAAATCGACCGAGAAGCGAATGATAGTTCATCTCGAAGGATGGTCAACTCAACCCCCCAACAAAGCAAGTTCTGTTGAATGTATTTTCAGATAAGATCCCCTACGGAGGGGGGGTCCAGGGGGGGTGCCAACCCCCCAAGGTGGGGGTGCGGGGGCAACGCCCCCGCCTACGGTGTTCGACCTGACCGGTCAGGTCGCAGGGGTCCATGGGGCAGCGCCCCCGGCGGGGTGCGGGGCAGCGCCCCGACCAAAACGGTATACGACTTAAAGAATGAAGCGACCTATCTTCTATTCGAGGCCAGCAACCTAACTGCTCAAGAAGTGGGCGACTCAATAAGTGGCGACTCAAGAGGTGGCACCGACTTAAGGAGTTAAAGGGTCAACCGACTTAACGAGATAAGCGGGTGCCAACCTAGTAACATAGCATGGAATGCCGACCTAAGGCTAAAAGGGATGCCGACCTAAGGCCTGATGGGATGCCGACCTAAAGGTGCTACCGACCTAAGGCTTGAAGGGATGACGACTTAACTGCTTAACCTTACGAAGCATGCCGACCCAAATGATACCGACCTAAGGCATGAAGGGATGCCGGTCTAACGAGGCTATGCCGACCTAAGGAGAGTTCCGACCTAGTATGGAAGCCGACCTAGTACTTTACAAGGTCTACGACCTAAGGCAGCTACCGATCTAGTGCCTTAGAAGGATTACCGATCTAACGAGTTAGAAGAGGTACCGATAAAACGCTCAGAAGGGGGGTTCCGACCCAGCATGTATGCTGACCTATTTACTCGAACTAATGGCCGACCTAAATGCTAAAAGTAAAGTGGTTCATACTTATCTCGGCAACGACCTAGAGCTTAACCTATCTCAGCCCCGACCTAGGACTTCAACCTAAAACCGGAGACCTCGCATTAGAAAAGGAAAGTAACCTGCGACCTAGCCTAACCCGGAGCTGACCTACGACCCAACTTTAGACCGGTCTAAAGTTGCGACCTAACTCCGAGCAGAGCCTATAAATACGCAACCACCTATAACATGGGGGGGACTTTTGGGGGCCATGACTTTCTTGAAGAGAACGACACCCTGCTACTTCTGAATTCAAGCAATATAACGAACTCCGAGAAAGGATCTACATCATTCATCATGAATTCAAGAGATTGCTTTTCATCGAAGTTTGAGCTATTCGTCAAAATGTGTTGTAATCAAAGTGTTTTGTAAAGAATTGTAATCAAATCAGTAATAAAGGAGATAAAGTGGATGTAGGCTTGATTATAAGCTGAACCACTATAAATATTGTGTCTTTTACTGCTTTTCTGCTAGTTTTCTGCTTGTTTCTAATTCCCGTACAAACGGGTGGTGCTTTCACAACTACACTTCACACACCGGGGTGTTAGCGTTCAAATTTTAGCGTTAACAATAGGTATAAATTTCTTTTATAAATTTCCTTCAATTTATAAAATATCGTTTACAAATTTCAATTCTTACCTTCACCTTAAATTTCCAAAATAGAATCAACTATTTTCTAAAATATCATTCCTCATCTTATAATAAATCCATCACTTGACTTATTTCACCAATTTATTAAACAATAACAATTTTATTTGATTTATAACACCTTTTATAAATTCATACTTTCACAACAAAATACAATTTTACAAATCTTCACTACTTTTGTAAAATCTCACTTTTATGACTTATTACATTTATAAATTCCATTATAATATATATACCACTGTAAGAGTGTGTGTGTGTTACTTAATATAATATGGTTAACAAATATTTATATAAAAATATTTTTTTCTCCTTTAAAACATATCCCTTATTATAAAAGACTAACTTGTTTTAAGATTTTAAAAATCTTTATTTTACAAATCAAAATCTCTATTGAAAAAACAATTAACGTATATACTATCTAAAAAATCATACTTTTACTTTGGAAAAATTATTAAACATATAAAATTTCAAAATCGCTTTGAAATCCATTTTTAGATCAAATCATTATTTTTAGCATTTCAAGAAACAGAAAATAAGGCCTAATGCTACCATTGCACCAAATAAAATCATATTTATGTCATCAATTATTGCATCCAACATATCATATTAATTTATATGAAAAATAAAATCAACAGCGTGAGGAATTCTGTTGAATCCCTCCAAGCTATCCCCCTACAGCACATACAGTGGTACCAAGTAAATAGAAGGATGTAAAGTGATTTTGTTAAGAATTGAAAATATAAAGAAATAATATAACCAGTTTAAATTAATTACGAAATAGATAAGAGAAAAGTGACATAATGAACTACCCACTACATTTATATGAAACGCATCGTTACGGCACGCGCTTCGCGCGTGAATTATTTTTCCATAAATTATATATGTTTAACATATTTAAGATGAATGATTTATTCAAATATTTAGTCATATTTTTGCGATTAAATCATATGTGGTTAGTTTGAATTTTTATTCAGTGCTTCAACGTCTAATATTTTGTTAATTTTATTTTTTATTTCTATCATTAATTAATAAAGATCGAATTTGTAAAAAAAGTTTATTTGTGAAATTTATTTTTTAAGTAATATTAAGATTTGGTAATACTTGTAGATGTGGATTTTGAATTGGTAAAGAAAGTTTATTTATTTGATTCTATTTTTAAGTGATAGTGAGATTCAGACATATTTATAAAATGGTATTTTGAATTGGTAAATGAAGTTTATTTATTAGATCTAATTTTAGGTGATATAAACATTCGATAATTATGTAGAAGGGCATTTTTGGTAGTTCACGCTTACACCGAAAAAGTGTGACACCAAAGGCATTACAACTATTATTAAAGATAAAAAATTGTATCGATCAGATAAATTAATAGTAATATGAAAAAATTAAGAAGAAACGGGAAAGGGAGTAGAGTTACTCAGTAGATCACATAAATTATAACATCACCTATGTCATGTTTAAGCGATGCATAATAACAAATGTTCAAAATAACACTAAATTAACAATAACAACTTAATACAATTTCAGTAACTTCTAATAAAATATTTTTAGAAACAAATATTGATAACTAAAAAACTAAATTTAAATTTTTAACAAAGTATCTTAAAGTCATAAATAGAGATAATTTATCATAAAATTGAAATCACACGAAAATTGATCTTTTAAGCTATAACTTGTTTTCATTGATTCCATCGAAAAAGTATAAATAAAAAAACATCCAAAATTTAAAATAAACATACATTAGTTGAAAAATCATCAAAAACTATTCTACAATTATTAATTTTAGAACAGAAACCTCGAAACATTTTTATCAACAAAATGGAAATCTCAAATCAAAAATTAGAATTAAATATATTAAAGCAAGTTAAGTGATTTTTGTTATGAAATGGAAAAGAGAACGAGACATGTTGAGCTACATGATAACATTGGAAAATATATGAAATGATAACGGTGAAAGAAAATATATACTTATTTAAAAAATGAAAAGGAAATAGGAGAGAAATGAACTTAAATTTCGATGAACACATGATAATAGAAGTGACACGGTTTGAGTCTCTTTTTAAAATACATATAAAAGAGGCAACCGTATTGGTTACCGTTACATGTTTGAGATTTGTTAACATTAATTGACATGTTAATGCTCTATTGTGAAAAACTAAAATTTTACATCGAGGCGAAAAGTAAATTTAATCACCAAGTAAAGCAAAATTCAATGTTTAGGTTGAGATAAAAAGTTGAATTGATGAATATATTATTTAAAATAAACAAACGTACGGTTGTTGGATTAAAGTTTTGATTTCAATTGAAAATTGTAGCAAGAATGAACTTGATAGGAAAAAATAAAGATTCTTAAATGAATAAAGGGATTTTCGAATATATTAAGTAAAATGAGGTAACTAGATTCGAACTTGGGTAATTGAGTATAGAGTGAATTAAGTGAATTGGAGTTATTTTTATAATAAAGTGTGGTTAATGAGATTTAAACTTGTGACTTACTTGAAAGTTTACCGAATCAAGAAGAATAAAGTATTTAATGTCTAAAATTAGAGGAAAAAGGAAAATATTTTGTTAGATAGGGTTAAGGTATATAGCATAAGATAAGATAAACATGTGTAATAAAAGAAATTCTAGAAAGAAAAGATGTGTAATAAAAAAGAGAGGGATAATTTGGCAACACTCGTACAGTGCAATTATTTTTCTTTGAAAAAATAATAATAATAACTTTTCAGCTGCTGAACGAAAAAGGCTAAATGTATTTGGTGTTTTTTGACCGTGTGCTACCATCGTTCATTCAGCAAGACTTGTTCAAATTGGCTAAACGGTAAAAGCAGATAATTTTTCTTTTTAAACTGATTACATCCAACGACTAATTAACATAAACTCCTTCTAATTTATAAACAGCGGTGTCTACCATTCTTCTTTTACTAGCAAGAACAGTAGCAGCTTGCAAAAATTAATCTCACCTTTATTCATAAAAGGCAACTTCAATTATGTTTTTATTTATAAATAGCGTATTCCACTATTTTAGTACATAAAGCTAGGTACGTTTTACCTGTGAGTGCATGTTAATGTATTATGGCATTTAATGTTAGCTGTTTATTTCTTTTTAATGTAATATTTGAGTTTTTGCGGCATGATATGATTGAGATTGTTGATGTATTAAAGGATACTCATAACACTATTAATGATACAGTTTGTGAAGGTAATGAATGAGATAATAAAATAATGAATAAACTTATGAAAAATGATCCGAGTACAACATTGAAGCAACATATACACGTACCACACAATGACAACTTCTCCAGTGACTGTAAATGGCATCAACTTGGTGCCTTGATATAACATGCTTAAAGATAGCAATAGCAATGTTTGTGGTTTAGTGGTATATATTTCACTTAATAAGCATGGATTAGCATAGCTCGTAAGTTTATAACCATAGAGAATGTTAGTTTACATCTCATTGCCACTTTATGCATGGATTAGCATAACCTGTAAATCATAATTCAAATACAGGACTGCAAGCTTTTTATCCATGTTAATTTACATTTCATTGTCACTTTGTGCTATCTCGCTATATTGCTAGAAGAATATGACATACCGATTTATAGTTATTCAATCGATAATGCAACACAAAAGCCTAATTTTAAACATTTGTTTCAACCGCACATTTTAAACATCAAAATTGTTGTGTTATATATATTCAAACGAGCTTAATTTTGTAGAGCTAATCTTAATTATGACACGGACATTTCCTTGAAAAAATTATGGTATTTAAAGTCTATATGTATGTATACATGCATTGCATTTTTAAACATATCCCTAAAATCTATAAGAATGGGGAAATATAAACATAGATATGTGGAGAGGAAACAATTGTACCTTCCAAGGGTAGGGGCTGCTTTTTCTGAAAATCCTAAAATGAAAAAAAACACTTTCTTGAGTTATGTGTGAGGGAGGTTGCTAACCATGGACATAAAGGAGCTTCACTTCCATTAGATTCGTGGAAAAACTTAGAGAAAGAATTCAATACAAAATAGGGTGTCAGCTATGAATATAAGCAGTTTAAAAACCATTATACTTATTTAAGAGACGATTATGCGCTTTGGATAAAGATGATTGGATTGTCAGGATATGGTACTTTGGCCTCCTGAAAAAAGGAATGAGGTCATTAAGGCAAGTCCGCTATATGCGACTGAAATATTTTTTTTAACAACTATTTAATTAATGTATATTATATACTGATTCATCGTATGTACTTTCATTACGCAGCAACATCCTGAAGCCGGAAAATTTTTGAAAACACCCTTTAGAAAATATTGAGATGTTAAAGGAGATTTTTGAAGCTACACCCATTGAAACATCACACCTCTATACCCGTATTATCCAAGAGTATTACAAAATAATACTGTTAGATAATACAGAGAATGGGGCTAAATGGGTTACACATGTGAATATCCTCTTGTACTAACATTGATGCATACTAAAATATTAATTAAATAATTTAACAATACATAACCAATATCAGTACAAAACCGTAAACACGTGTACTTTTAGGACAAAACAATATATAATATATAATAAATGACAGAGCACACAAAGTCAGTCACAGCGATAACATATAATCTATAATAATATATAATACTGATTAAATCCAAATTTCTCAAATGTCATTTGTTTCAATACAATGTAATGAATAATCGATATACAACTCTGAATCAAATATATACATATACAGTGAGTCAATGTCACATATATATCATATAATAATCCTAGTATGAGTCTCCTCTAGGCCTAATAAAACACAATCCGGTCATGTCATTCATGTACTTGAAATGTCTCGGACTGACCCGAGTATTATTATAAAATAACACATGGGTCAGCAACACATGGGTCAAACTATCTCTAATCAAGGGTATGTATAATAATTATGATAACACAATATAAACACAGAATAAGGATATCATAACTTTAACAACGATAATCAATAGTTAAATGAATATATGTATAATGCATAAATAAATATCAGAGCAATGCGTTACTCAAATAACTCAATCCACGTGAAACTGTCAACAATGATATTAAATGATGCCATCACCCATTTAGAAACACATCAAATCTGAAACCACATTATCAACATTAATGGGTGAATCATACATACCTAGAAACCATAACTAAATCCAATAATATCAATAAATGAGATATCACCTAGTACAATCAGGCTAGCACGAAGCATTACCTAAATATAACTCTCAATCTCGATAAATAGAACATCATCATCAATATATATAAAATAAGGTAGGCTGCCTATCAAATATTGAGAATCCACTATACACTGATCATATATCTCAGATATAATCTCATCTCTTCATACCTATACTATCAATGATATCATGATGAGTAGTGACTGCACGATAGATACGAAGTCCCAAGTAGAGTCATCTATATAAAAATACAATACATATATATATCAATACTATAATGAGGTGTATCAATCGTATATGCCAATCTACTGCTTCGTTAGTACCAAAAGGTGGGTTGATAGCACACCAAACAAGCTCCAGAGACACAGAGTCTCTACAGTCTTTAGTTACCTCATAGTCATCGTGACACGTATCCACCAGTGTCTCATCAACGCGAAGACCTTAAGTCACAACACTACAAACGCCCTTATAGGTAACAGACTGCTGGTCTAGGTGATACAGGGCCAATAGAACAAAGCCAAACACTAAGATAACTCACTAAGTTATATATATACATACACGAAGCTCCATAAATATATGGTGTCACAGATCTAGGGCGCGACCCCATAGTCAATCCGTCGGGATGGATACTGGCCATCTCGTCCTCTCCAACAAACATAATTAGGAGTACATCGTAATAGTGGCATATAGAACTAATACATACAGACATAAAGTCATGGTCATGGATAGGCACAGAGCCATACTTATTAAATATAGGCACAGAGTAATGTATCACTACGAATCACCTCTCTATCCACTCTATTTCCGTCACGTGAATGTCATCTACTTACAATGAATAATTGAATAAATATCACAACAGCATCTCGTACCACTATGTGATACTTAAACGTTTATTCACTATTATAAAGCACACTCAAACTGTCAAATATTCTGCATAATAAGTCCAAAGAAAAACAAAATAAATATTACCGAATGCCCCATATCAAAAGATATTATAACTCTATTTATCCATATTTCTAGTCATACAGAATTAAATAAAATAAAATCTTATCAAGGATGTCATCATCGTATCATATTAAAATTCCAATCATATCCAAACCAACGGTGAATAATTTATATGATCTAATTCAGTATAAAGAAAAATGATAAGGAAACTAATATAAAAGTATGTTATTCAAATAAGTATAAAGCAAACAAATCAATATTTAAAAATGAAATTTTTACAGCATATAATTTTCTATAACCAGGTAAATGCGAAGAAATAGATAACGAATACATATTATAGAATTAATTAAGGAAATTAATATACTTTAATATTTACAGTAAGTATCCAACTTCTTATCGTTGTATAAAATTAATCAATTATTGGACATTTATTAAATCAAAACTCATTTTAAGTTTACAAAATCGTTTTCCAAAGCTAAGTATTACATATAGGCATTATTTCGTAATTTACTATGATTACTTTAAATACTTATATAACATTCGAATTGGTTAAATTTGTTCATTCTTAATTAAATACATTTAAAATGTGAATTATATGTAAATAATTTAAAATATCACTCTTTATAACTTGATTATTAAAAATATTTAAATTTCCATTATTAATTTATCAAATTTCTATCACATTCACATAATTCAGGTTCATTTATATAATAAAAGAAGTAAAATCAGGAAAGCAAAATATAATAGATTTGGACAACTTTTGAAATAAGCAATAAACACATACACCATGGTTATCAAAAATCTAAATTCAACTATAGTATTAGTATTTACAATAAATATTTAATCTCTTAAACTATTATATAAATAATCCATCTAGCTATTAAATAACAGTTCAAATTTACATTAATTAAGCATTGTTTATCTGTTAAATTTAACTCATATTTATATATGTATTCAAATACTTATATAAACACATGCTAAGATGCTAATATACATATAGAAGTACTCATGCATAGAGTTAGCCAAAGGAAGGCGGAGTGTTCAAGAATGCAGATGGAATCAAAAGAGCACTATATTCAGTAAATTATAGAAATATATACAATAGGATGGAACTCAAATTTTTGTCCAACCGAAAGAATGCATAGTGAAAGTCATAACAGAAAACAAACACACGAAAAATGAAACACACCTATATTTTCCCCTTGCATGTAACTCATTTCTAAATAATGCATACCTATGATTTTTCACCTTTCACCTCTCACTTTATCAATCAAACAAAGTTTGAACCAAAATATTAAATAACAAAAGTTTCTATATGGAAAAAATGAATGAATTAATAAAATCAAACTATGAGAACACAATAATTCAAAGTCAAGCATTTATGTTATAAACAACAGCAGGGTGAGGCTGATGCATTAACACACGAATTTATATATACTAGTGTGAACCCATGCTTCGCATACGGGTACGGAAAAATATTTTAGTTCTAGTAAGAAAATTAAGTTATTTTGTAAAAAATAATTGGAATATTCTATTTACAGGAAGGAATTAGAAACATTATTACAATATCAAACATAAGCTCAACATTAGTACACAATACTTATTGAGTCAATGTAGTAGTAGGACGAATGTTCTCAAAAATATATATAGGCGAAAGAGTTAAAGTAGCAAAGTGTACTTGTCAATAGTAAAATAAATAGTAGATGCACTATGGTGAAATACGCTAGCAGTAAAAAAACGCGGATCTTATAAAATAGGACTAAAGGCGTGTCATAAAATAATATTTCCAATACATAGTATATTTGTTCATTAAATAGAATTCTTTCTTAACGCAACACATGAAATGTGACATATATTTGATTGTGTTAACCTTGTTTTCTAAATGTTTTTAAAACATAGACAGGACAAATGTACATGATAAGTATTGATAAAGAACTGGGTTTACTAAATTAAAATATTATTGAATATGACTATCATAGTTGTTATAGGAAAGTGTAAATTAAGTTGAAGGTCTTCTCATTTCAGGGTAATAATTTTTAACTGCAATATTTTTGAATAATTAGTTTTAAGAACAATTTATAGGAAAATGATAAATTCATTTATCTTTTTAAGTTATACCAAAAAAATGATAAATTCATTTATCATTATTTCTGTATAACTAAAAATGATAATTTCATTTATTTTTTTTCTAAAAATTGTCCTTAAAACTAATTTTTCAGAATTGATATCCTTAAAATTTATTACCCCGTACAAAGAAACCATTTAAGTGAAAATCCCCTTACAGAAAATAAATCAACTAAATTCATAGTTGTCTGCCTTTATGACAGCGGTATAATAACAAAAGAATAAAGTGATATATTTTTTTCATAGTTATTCTACCAAGTTTATAGGTGAAGCACTCAAAGAAAAACACTAACGGAACAAAATCAATCGCTAATGTTATTTAATCACTGATGTTCTACATATGCTAAACTTTGTACGTACACCAAATTATTCAGAATACATCCAATGAAAGATAGTTCTCGTTTTTCAACTACTTTTCCTTAATGCATGGGACAACTTCTAACTGTATGCCAATGCACATGGGACAACTTATAACATTATCGTGCATGTCGGAGTCATCATCGCCCGCACTTGTGTCATATTAAATTTTAAAACTGAGCGTCGACGCAGTAGGATCCAATCAGATCCAATCTATTTCCACTGACCCTTAGTATGGGTTGACAAACAGTGTTGAATATCTTCTAACATACGTGTAACGACCCAAAATTTGACCACTTTAAAATATAATATGTAAAGTGAGTTTAAATATAAAATAAGTAAGGTTATATGATTCAAACAAAATTAGATAGGATTTGGAAAGAGAAGTATACACAAAAATAGTAACATTTGCCTATATCAACAAAAGTGACAAAATGCTGATTTTAGAAAAGTAAGTTTCAATGATTAAATAAATTATTTTAATTAACTTATGAGTTTTAATACTTTTAAATGGCATTATACAAATTTATTTTTAAATTTGGTTTACATAAATAAATAGTTTAACTAAAACGTCAAAATGTGACCGTAAAACATTTTGTCGAAAATGACGTTTTGTCGATTAAAAGATGTCGCAACGCCGTCGCACCTTTATTTTTATATAGGAACATATATTCAAATAGTGTAAGTATTAATTAATTCACGAAACATGTTTACTTTTACTAAATAAGATTAGAAAACTTCTAAAAGTCATTAAGAAAAGTAAGTAAGAATTAACAAAAATAAGTAAGAAAAGTCGAAAGTAAACATCAAATCAAAGCCAACATAATTATGATATTCTTTACTTAGTCTTTAAGTGACTAAGTAATAAAGTAAGGATGTGAAAGATGATGTTAAGTATTGAAAAGGTAGAGATTACTTTAGATTGAAGTAAGATTATTTTGGTAATTTAATAAGAGGTTATTTCGGTAAATTTACCACTTCTTTCTTTTTCTATAAATATCCTCCTCCTTCTCTCATTTCATTCACATTTTTTCTTCTTCTTTTCTCAAGCTTCTTCATCTTCTTCCTCTTCTCTATAATGGTTTCCAAGCCATAGAAAAAATTAAAAAGAAATAATGTCAAAATATTTATAAAATATTCAAAAGAATTCAATGTTTATTATCTTCAAATCAAACTTATATTTTCTTCATATTTTACCTCTTTTCTCTCGGCCATAAATTATACAAAACCTAGCCAAATTGCAAAATTCTTTATTTCAAATCATGTATTTTTCCAGTGGCTATAACTTTCATGTTGACCACTTTGTCCAGTACTTAGCATAAATAGGTTAAAATTCCACTTCTTTCAAGTGCATTTTCTGGCCCAGTTTTTAAGCCAGAGAATAGGCTATTTTGTTTTGATCATAACTTAATCATAACAGATCCATATTAAGTAATCATTTTTTTTAAAGCATATAAAATTTCAGCAGCTAAAACTTTTATGTTGATCACTTTTTTCAGTTTTGAGGTTTACTATACCTGAAACTCGATTCTTTGAAGTGCATTTTTGGGCTTTATTTTTGTGAATCCATGAATAGCTCTTTTTCTTTCGACCATATCTTCCTCAAAATTAACCAAAATCAAGTAATTCTTTTTTAATTTCAAGAGAAAAGAATTTGCAACAACTTTTCAGTTAATAAGTTTTTCAAATTTTATGAGTAAGAGAGTCAAAAACAAGAGAGAAGATGACCTATTTTTCAGATCTAAATCTTGGGAACTCAAGTTCAAAGCTCTACCGCTTCTTCTCTATATTTTCGGCCAACCTCCATCTCAAGCCTCGGCCAAGCTATTGGATGGGAGAGGGTGTTGTTTGCTAGTGTTTAATGGAGTAGGAATTAATTAATGAAGTGTTGGTTGATTAGAATGTTGGTAGGAAGTTAATCGCTTTGGTTTATGCTGAGAAATTCTCATTGCTTTTGAATTTATATTTTGATTATGTTATAAATCATATTTACACCCTTATGACATAGGAATGTTTATACCCAATTGATTATTAATATGGATGATTTGATAGTTAGTAAATTAAGTGAATTGCGATAATATATCCCATTATGATATTAATAGTGAATGTTAGATTTGAAATCATATGCATGTGATTGGTTGAATGGATGTTATGTTACTGATAAATATGAATATTGGATATGTTCATTTTGATTAAGTAATCCCTTTATCTAAAAATACCATATTTTAGTAATATGAGATATTGTAGAAAAATAAGTCTCTTTTAATTTAGAAGTGAAATTAAAATTAAAATGAAAGAGAATTTGAAATTTAAAGTGAAACGGATTTGAAAAGTATAGTAAATTAGAAATTGAAACTGAGATGAATAGTGAAATTGAAAGTGAAATCGATTTTAAAAAATTAAAGTTTAGTTTGAGATTGAATTGATGTTTAAATTGAAATTAGATTTGAAATCTAAGTTTTAAATGTGTTTAATTTGAGATTAGAATTAAAATCGAATTGAAATTGGAATTTAAAATTTAATATTAAAATAACAGGAATAAAATAATGTTATAATGTGGTAATAGTGAAAATATATTTTAAATACATTAAAAAGTGAAAATATTAATTTAAAATGATTTGTAATGATTTTATAAGTGTTTAAATCCAATTTGAATAGATTATTTCAAATATTGAAAAATAAATTAAAACTAGACGCGTCGCGCAACGATAGTTCGCAATTTCGCGCCGAAAAGTTCAAATGAGTGTATAGAGTGGAATACAGCTTGGAATTCTTCAATAAGAAAATTCCGGACTATTATATCCATATCTTTTAAATGAAGAAAGAAAATCAAAGTTTCGTTGAGTAGATTTTGAAATAAGTCTAAATCAATTTTTCTAGAAAAATAGCGCTAGTGCAGTTTAGTGACCATAACAGGAAATTTGTTTAAACGGATATTTTTAATTATGGAAAAATATAGAATAAATTTGATAAATCTATTTAAATGATTTAAAATAGATTTGGATCGAAATATATGAATTTTCAAATATTTAAAACTTGTCTAATTCAAATAAACTTATTTAGCACTTTCCGCAGCACTTTTCTGCTGCAAATTCTTTAACTTTTGGAAGTGAGTTTACATGTAATAATGATTTTTTTCAGAATCAATTGTGAATGTTTTAAAAAGAATAATTAAGCATTTTAAAAGATAATTTGGAATATTTATAAGCAATTCCAAAATAAAGTTGAAAAATCTGAGTATGCGGAAATGACTAGTACATTTGTCCCGTCTGTGAGATCTGAAAAGATAAAATAAGGTGTTTAACTAAGGTTAGGGATGGAGCAACCAGTTCCCTGAACTTACCTGGCCTATGTTTTCTTTTCTTAGGCGAGGGGTGGAATAGATCGAAAGGAAAGCCCGGATGCTCTTAAACAAAAAGATTCTGTTAAGTTTTCCAAAATAAAAGAAGATTGGTATTATCCAAAAGTTAAGCAATTTCCAAAAATGAATGATTTCTATGATCCTATTTACTTCAAAATGTTTGTTAAGATTGATTTAGGGTTTATCGTAAACGATGTCTTAAATAACATTGTTTTTGACCCGCCTAAAAGTTAAAGAATTTGATCAAGAATTAAGTAAGGAAATTTGAGATATTTTCCAAAGAAAAAGAATGAATTTCTTAGAAATTATCCTAAGTCAAAAGAAAGAGATTTCGAAATCATCCGAAAAGAATTAAAGTGAAAAGAGACTTAATAAATCATGTATACTCATATTCAGTTTCTATCGATATTGGATTTCGAAGGAATCGGGGCCGGATTTGGGTAAATCCCATCCGAAAACCACTTCGAACCAATATATACGTTCGAACTTAAAGACATGTTGAAGACGATGATTATTGAAGATCGTGGATCTTCATATCATGAGGACTGCTTGTTGATTTGCTCGGGGTCGCACCCATTATAGAGTTATATATAGCAGTGGTCTCCTCGTGATGGAGATTTTTCGGATTGCAAGGGCTTCTCGCCTAATAATGGCCGAGGAAAGTGCCTTCAGTTTGTCCTGTTCCTGGACAACTTGTATGGATATTTGTCTTACATTGCATTTCTAACGATTACGTACATTGGTTTTTACAAACGTACATCAGTGGTGGCGGAGAAGACAACTTCTCTTAGCTTAACACCCTCCTTGAGACGTATGAGCTCAAGGGTTGTATTTTTGTGGAAGGCAATTAGTAGTTAACGGAAATGGCAATGTGGCATTCAAAGATGTGATATGTGCTTTGTGAAAAGGTAATCGTTGCCTCAAGCCTCATCAAACCAGAAATGACCGAAACAGGATTAGATGCAGCAAGGCTAAATGGGTCATTCTCAAGTAGGGTATGATCATCCCCTTCTAGATATATATTTTTACGCTATGACGTTCGGGATGTTAATTAATGTGGTATATGAAAACGAGCGCTTGGTTAAAGGTCGGTAACGACCGAGGGATGACATATTCGGTACTATCTAGTTGCAGAGGTAGGTCGGTCTTGTGTTGATAGAGGAGCTTTGTAATGGCTCCTCGAGACATCCATCTAGAGGTGTACCCATTCGAAAGGTAGATCCTACGCCTGGTCATTTGTATGGAAATCCATTCTCCAATAAGAACCTACGGTTTTGTTTATATTGGCGTAATGAATAGCCTCGAAATGCTATATGGGTTACCATTTCGGATAAGATTAATAAGTTTATTTGCAAATGTTTTCAAAGAGATGTCATTAAGAATAATATCAAACGTTTTGATATAAAAGTGATTTAGTTATCATAAGGTAAAAACCCGTCCGTGTTTATGTGTAGGCGTGGTCTTATGAAATACTCTTTATTTTCAAAGGATTTATAAAAAGGCTGACATATGACACTGTCATCTATTATTGAGTTTTTCTCACGCTGGTTTATCAAGCCTGATCCGGGTATTTTCAATACTCGGGTCAGATCCGAGTAGTTTCAGGATAGTCGAAGACGGCTGGAGTTTCCAGAGGAGAGCTGGAGATGTTCATCGACGTATGGACATATTCTATTATCCGATGTTCTTAGTGAATTTTGTTTGATGTTTGTCAGCATTTGTAAGGGCAGGTTTTATAACTATCCAAGCTGAATTTAGGTTAGACTTTGATATATGTATTTAAAAAGTTTTCCACTGTAAAAATATTTGTTCAATATTATATGTTATTCCATTCGAGTGAGATTCTGTTCTGTCTACTTTTCTTTATCTCCCTTAAAGATCCATCTTTTCGTGCAATTTGAGTGGACATGTGTGGTTTATTGTCGATTCAAAGGGTACGGGAAAATGAGCCTTTAAAATACACACCATATTTCTCTAATTACAGTGGTTGAGAATACTCCAATTTTCTACTGACTTGCCTAAATACGTTTTGAAAACTCCATGTTTGATAATAATTATTTTCTAGATAAATATATCATTATCTGTCTAAACAAATTATATGATATTCTAAAGTAATATATCAGTGTGGAGTTGTCTTAGCATACCACGAATAAATGGATCCAAAATTTACTCCATTTTACTCCCTACAGCCTGTAGTTTGTACAAAAAGCCTTTAATTGTTCTTTATCAGAAACCGGTGTAGAAGACTAAAAAAGAGCCAAAATTTTAGTAACTACGACGTACAAATTAACTTGCAAATTGCTTCAAAATTTAATGATCAAAACTTTATCATATTATTTTGACGTTCAAAGTGAATATATAACTCCAAAATAGACATTATTCAATGCTAGTAATTTGTCATAAGATCACAAATGAAGACTCCAAACTTAATGGCTCTGCCTTGTAGTCCTGGAATTGCAAAAATTAAGCACACTTTTGATACATAGGCTAAGGGGAAATAAATGGAATGAAAGCTCTGGCTTCCAACCGTTGACATCACCACTTCATGAATATATATCAATTTCATCCCTGCAGTAGTAGCCGAATAGTTGTCAATTCTTAACATCACCACTTAATGAATGTTAACATGATTGATATCTTGTAGTTGTACGTCATCCAAACCATTATTACTTTGACATACAATTTTTAATAGTTGCATATTAACCATGAATCATGGAAATATAAGTCTAAAGGTGGGTATCTTCTTACATTACAAATAGCATTGCTCGAGTTGAATAGCATTTTATCCTGTAAGTTTAAAACTATATAATAAATATAACATATGACAAAATATTCAATCAACTCATATGTTACATTGCATTTGAGGTAAAACAGCAGGTCCAGCATCACAAGTTTTGCAAATTATGTCAAAATAAGTGCATAGGTTATCTTATTTAATACCCATGTTAACCTGATACGCTTTAAGGATGAACCTAGCTGATTATGAAGTAGGTCAAGTTCCTTGCAACATAAAATTCCCAAAATTCAAGTTGCATACAGGCACACACTCCTATTGACTTTTTTTTAGTTGAGGATCCTAATTCCTAACTTTGTGCCACTATAACATATAAAGGGGTTGCAATCTAATCGTCCAGATACTTTTTAGCATTCTTAAAGAGTACAAAATTCAGATAATTTCCTTTATTAGAGCACAATAATCACTTGAGCATATCATATCATGTATAGTAGTAATTTTAGATGCTTTTAGGTGCTCGCTTAAACAGACTATCCTTTCTTATTTGCAAAGTCACTTGCATGTTTATCTTATTTTTGAGCTTCTTTATCCCAAGCTTCCTCTAACTTTTTTTCTAACCTATCCTAAGTAGACTTATATTTATGTAGAATAACTAAAAAAGAGAATGGCATATAGATACTGCACGTCATGTTAAAAACCGTAGACTGTATGAATAAAAAAATTCAAGCTACAATAGTCGGTTGATAGTATATACAGAAAATTTAAGCAATTAATTTGGACAAAAGTAGAAGTTAAGTGAACCCATGCTACAAACATAGAAAGTTGACTCATTCACTATAAAAGTTAATAATAGATCATTGCCAATTGTTTCATAACATTATTCAAATTGAATGCTTATGCTTATTCTTTTGCTTAAAGATATCCACTTTGAAAAAATTAGTGTGTGCGAACAATGAGTGAAAAATTTATTGAGTATTTGATTTTAAAGAACAAAGAAAGCATATCATTGTAATACAACTACAAAAAAACACTAAAATATACAGTTAAACATCAAACATAAACTTATATTATGCTTTAGCAAAATTATAGGACTTCAGACATATTGCTTACAAATAAATTTCGACCTTTTCAAATGTTTTAGGATGATTGTTAAAAGATATTAAAATAGCATATTAAATTTAATATACCTCTGCAAAGCATACAAATATTTGGCTACTCGGTAAATAATTAAGAATCAGTGTCTCAAGTACAAAACTATCTTGGTGTTGGTAAATTAAGTGCGTTGATGTCAACTGCAAAATCAGATAGCAATATATGAAACACTTAAAATTTTCTAATAAACAAACAAAAAATCATGTCAATAATTAGGTATTTCACCTTATAACTCACTTAATACTGCATAAATATATGTGAAAGATAAGAAGTATCATCACCAATACCAATAAAAAATTGTACGATTTATAAATATTAGTTCATAGTACATGGAGTATGAATTAAAAAGTACCAATCATTAATTCCTCATTTCTAAGTTCAACAACATTTTCTCTTACTGTTCTTAAATTTGGATAAAGAACATTTTAAAGTATGAGCATTAAAACTCTTCATCTAACTCATATCTTTTTGAGTCCTGTAATTGGGTTATGCTATATTCTAACTTATAGGAGTTTTTTTTCTTTATTTCAAAATTTTTCAAGAGTTGACAGGAAAGTCCTTATACTTTATTAGTTTAACATATACGACGGATAGGATGAAACATAACCTAGCCATGTGTAGACCCTACTAAAGGTGGTAGTGTTGTGTGAATAAGAGGTTGTCATGCAATTGGATATATTCATTTATTACATAATCATCATTTGTCATGCCATATACAAATTCACTATTAAATTATAGGAAAAGTTGTAGGAAAGAAAAATGGGGTAAGGACCTGTTAATGAACTACACTATATTACAACACATATTGTTATTAATAAATAGGAATCATAAGATCTTCAAAATACTAATAATAAAAATTATGAGAAAAAGAAACATGTATGGTAGGAATATGAAGTTTGATTTTTAATCTGAAAGGATAGCATAATCTAGGTGGAAAGTGTGAAATGAAAAAACAATTAAAGGTAAAATATGCCAATTAGGGCGTTTGAGAAGTGAAAGAAGAATATGGGTTTTGAAACAGGATTGGCATAAAAAGTAGCAGTCTAAGTAAAATAAAAATCCATCAACACAGGAGAAAAAAGAAAATCAGATCACCCTCTTGTCTCATAAACCTAAAAATCTAATTTTATATACAAACCATGGAAGAAAGGATACCTATACATTTCGAAATTTTCAATCATTTACTCATGTTGGCAATAAAGCCTTCACCATCACATAATCACCCTTCAAACTAAAATAAACTGAATCAGATAACCTAACAAAAGTTCAATTGAAATCCTAATTCGAAGCACAATAATCAAAAATAGTCTTAACTAAAAGAAGGTAATTCAGCTGAGATTTATTCCTATGCTTATACAAATTTAAACTATTTCTCATAACAGTCAGTTGGAAATTGAGATAGCACATTTTGTTTTAGATTCAAATGTATGTGTTTTTTCCTAAGTTTGAATGACGTGATTAAATTAATGTGATAGTTAGCAACTTCTGACTTTTACCAAATGCTAGATCGAAATCTATACATAATAGTTGGATTATGACTTCTAGCTTATTTTCTTATGTGACTGCTAACTTTTTTTCTTACCGATAGTGGAAGTGGACATTCATTCCAAGGTCTATTTTACTAAGAAATAAAATAGTGAAGCTTGCATTTCAAGGTCTAGATACTAAAAAAAATCAAATACTGATAAATCAAATGATTTCAAGGTCTAGATTAATTACACACACACAGAGTTTCCTTCTAAAACATATTATAACTTCAAATTTTTAATGATCATACGCTTTAGCAAGAAATAAATATGGAGAAAATTTTAATATATCAATATCTTTTAACATACTGCACAATTTATTGACTTTTTTTATTTTTTTTAAACTATTTCCTTTTTAAGTATATCATATTGGAGACTTGCTGAAAAATACCCTCATTATTTATCATTAAAAATTCTCTCTTGCTTTTCATAGTGTAAATTAAGCCTCTAAAATTCACAATGATAAAATCAGATATAAATTCGCTAAAATAAAATATTAATAATTTACACCATAAATTCAAATCCAAAATCTTAAAATTAAATTCAACTATTACGATTCAAGTTGCTCGCACTTGTAAAATGCAATATTCAATGAAGCAAAGACAAATGCATAGTTGTTAATATTTTCAAAAAATGTTATTATTTTACATTATTAAGATGCATGACATATATAATTTTATAGTGTAATCCAACTTATTTTAGCAAAAACACATGAATTTGAAATATTACATAATTTGAATTTTAACAGTAGAATGATCGAAATAGCTGAAGGTTGGTTGCATTGCAAAGGATGCAATTTTGCATTTTATAAAATTCAAAATAATAAAACATGGATATGTTTAACATTTCCATAAAATTCCTGGGAGTGTATTTTTAAAATTTTTAGGGGTCGATTTATAAAATCAAAAGGTTGAAATGTTTTCTCTTGTATTTTTGAAAAAAAACTAAGGGTGCAAACATAATTTCCACATTATAGTATATCTACTTTGCATACATATCGATATACTATGTAGTTTACGGAACAATTTCAGTGCAAAAAATTAGTTTCCTTTCAATCATCATATTATGACTTTAATTCTTATTACCTATCAATCGATTTCGTATGGATAAATATGAGTTAACTTATAAGCATCTGTATTACTATCTATGTTCATTCTGATCATGAAGGCATGTTCATTACAGTGTAGTTTGATAACTAACATTGTTAAGTAGAAGAGAAAAGACTTTTATTGTCAATTCAATGTACTTGGAGATATTTGTGATTTTCCACATTAAACTTCGCAAATGGCTTATTAATCATTCATGTAACCGACTACAGTACCAACTTCTGCATTTCTTTTATGATCAACAAATCAAGAATATAAGGTTTGAATTAGTGTATATCCAAGTAAAGTGATCTTGTACTATCAAATCTTTCTATCATATTTAAATGAAATTAATATTTAAATATGAGATGCATATCATTCTACTTTATATTATGCTATTACGATTGAACAAAATTGAAGAGATATAGTATGGACGAACGAACCCTGTGCAATGCAAACAACAACCATGTAATATGAGATGTCTTCTAGCATCCTGTAATAAAATACCAAAAAATTCAAGTTCTATACAATATGTCCAACATAATAAGGAAATTAGCTCAGTTTTCCATTGGTTTGGATCTCATAAGCCATTAGAAAATGTGATAGTACTCCCTAATATGTTAATGTCAAATTAATATTATGCATGAACATTGTATTCTAAATTGATTTACACTATTCTATTGAGTTTTTTACCATTCTTATCTGTTATTGAACAGAAAACGAAATTGCTACTTAAAGTTTATATATTGGGATGATTATTACTATACTCGTGTTTATATTACCTTTTTTTTTTTGAAATGGTACTTTATATACAACAAATCATTGGGACAACATATCCCATGTTAATAAACGTTCAAAAGCAAGTTTCGAACTTGTGACCTCTTGCACCAAAGCCGAATCAATTAACCACATGTTTATATTACTTTTTGATAGCTTGCAAAGAGATTTATGTATAAGAATGCATGTATGTTATAAGCTTATATTCCATTTATTGGTTTTACGTTAGTGGGTGGTTAGTTTATTGTAGAGAAAGTTAGACTTCCCTATGGAAGATCCTATAAACAGGATGTTATATGGTACCATGGTGGCATGGTACGCTCGGTAATTGTATAATTGCATCCAAGTAAGATTCAACTATGAATACATGATATACATATAAAAATTAAAGGGGTCTCCGACAACACAGTTAAATGAATCTATAGATATGGCATCACAACCTTTCTCTTCTCTAAATTTTGAAATTGAACTCTAAGCTTGCATAACATTAGTGCTTTAAATATAATTTATATCGTGTATTGATATATCCAAATTTATCGTTCTAGCATAAATTAATTGTAACACATTTCAGAATACTAAATTCTATCTTTTCTTCCAGATATAGATTACAACACATAAATTTATTATAACAATAACACAATTAGAAGTTACATACCAAAAATGTATGGATTACATGATTGTCAAATGAAAATGTAATTTATACCATTGTAAGTTTCTTTAGTAAATTTAGTTATGTAACACCATTGCAGTCATAAAAAATTAAAGAATGAAAACAAACTACCTATGAAGTTGAAGGCATATATCACGGTTCAACATATTACCAAGTTTTGTACAAACAAAAGGTTTCTGAATAATAAGGATTTTGGACAAGCCAAAATTTTCACCAGTTTAGGAGTTCTAGCAAATTATGATATCGAAGGGAGGTGTCCGATCAAAGGTGCTACCTCAATTAACCCACCTAATCAATCCAAAAGTCAAAGTATAATATCGAAGGGATGTGTCCGATCAAAGGTGCTACCTCAATTAACCCGTCAATCGCTCCTGTTTTAGCCACCTTATGCCAACTCACGGGAGTTGGGTCCACGTATTTACCTCAAAGGAAACGCCGCCGCCATCCTACTTCATTCTGTAATCTCCACCGCGTACACGGCTGTTAAAGTGGTTTTCGGAGTTGGCAGAGAGTATGGCAACTTCCGATCCCATTCTCTTCAACAACCAATCGTTATTATAACACCGCGGTCCTTTCAAAATAGTTATATAATGTAAAACTGGAATATATTATCCATTTCAAAACTATAAATAGGATATCATTTCTGTTTTAAAACCCAAAATCAATATGATCTCATTTTTTTCAAAATATATTCTTTTTCCAAAATCATAGCCCTTTCAAATCTATATAACTTAAAACCCATAGCTTTGAAACATAACCTCTAATACTTAATAGGTTAAATATTAAATTACTTTATATAATAAAATAGCTTCTTCACCTTCACAAATCAAATTCCAAATATAGGTTTAAATTCCCAAATAAACCATTTCAATTTCCATATATTTCAAAGCTTTAATTATTCCACCATTTCAAAACTCATTCTTTGATAATTTCATATATATCAAATTCAATTACTATTATTTAGATTTGAAATTTTTACTTAATAAATCAAATATCATTTAAGTAAAACCTTTAAACTTCAAATAACATGATATTCTCTCAATTAAATTAACTTGATAATATTCATTTAAATCGACTTGATTTTCATTTAAGTCCTCTAAACCAAAATCAAGCTATAAAGATAATATCCCCAAATTAATTTACATTTCAAATAAATTTTATTCGAGGATAATTATTAAATACCTTAATTCAAAGAAAATTCATATTTATCTTCCAACATTTATTTTATTTAAGACATTATAAACTCCATCAATAAATTTAAATAAATACTTAATCGTATTGTATCTAAATAAAATTTAACTTTTATTTTTAAACTTCTTTTATTCTTGAAACCCAAATTTATACATAGCTTAAATTCAAGCGTTAACTATATATAAAAATAATATTTAAAAATATCAAAAATCAATATTCATTAAACCATATTCTTTCCAATAGAAAATCATTTCAAAATAATCATACATATATATATATCGCGGTGCCTGTATAAAATTTTCTATCCTATGGTCAAGTGATACGGATATTTATCATTTCAATCTGCAATTTAAAATAAAAATTACGGTTATATATCATTTAAAACCGCAATCCCGAATGAAATGAAAATGCATATTAACTTGCAGTTTACAACAATATAAGTACAGCATCCATTCATCCAATATCAACCATCAACCATTTATCACAATCATCATCCAAATTCAAACACTACATCAATATATAACAGGTGATAATAACAGGTATGAACTATCAGTTTATATTCAAAAATAAATTATAACTGTTTAACTGACAGTTTATATGCAATAAAATAAATAACAATTTAACCGGCAGTTAATATGCAATAATGAATTAAATAACAAGTTAATTAAATAAATGCAAATTAACCGAGATAATGATGAAATATAGGCCAAACAGCTATAAATAAATTTCAAATCGCATCATAAATGAATTTAACAAACATAAGAAAATCTTAGAAGTTGTGAGTGGGTTAAAACACTTACATTTTGAATTTAAATTGAATTTAGATCCAATTTAAATCCAAAAATTGGACAGTCCCAGAATCTACCCAAACCAACGCCAAAATATCTAGAATTTTATTACGATCCTAACAAAAAAAATCACGCGTGAAACGGAGTTCATATGAGAAAGTTATTCGATTTAAACGAGTTGAAATTAAAACCTAAATAACAATAAAATAAAAGAATATCACCACTACACTTCAGCCACGTCAGCACTACATCTCTCCCAAATCCCTAACGCGCGCATAGTAATACGCGTATGAACCTGAAGAACACGCACCCTTGACCGAATATTGACCGAGCTTCCACTCCACTACAGGCCGCCGATGGCTTCGGCGCCACCGCCGCGAGCTTCGCCTGCCCAAGGAGCCCCCATCGGCCTCGTCGCGATCCCTAAACACGCTGCCGCTGCCACCTCCAAAGCTAGGGTTTTGAACCCTATTTCGCAAATTCCGGTTACCACGGTTGAAATCAGGTGATGCGACCACCATATAACGGCTCCAAACAGCGAGGACTACAATACCCATAAACCAATTTCGCTGATTGAGGCCAAAATCAAAAACCTCCAAATCGACGTGTAGGGTTCACGAATTTTGATCTTTGACCGAATTTTCAAGTCGATTCGAGCATCATTTACAGAAATGAAAACTTGACGTATATTCGTATCGATGAGATCTACGACATATATTTTTTTCAAATTTTTCTGAAAAGTTTGGATTTTTGACTTTGATTTTGATTTGGAATTGGATCTAGAATTTGTTTGTCTGATATTGAGGAGGAGAGAGTTGAGATATACGTATAGACAAATGAAAATGAGGGGAATTAGGGTTTATAACTGGGTTTATATAGGTAGGTCAGAAATTAGGATGAATGGTTAAGGTTGAATATATGCGCTAACGCCAAAGTGGCCCAAAAAAACCCGTTTCGACTCCGGAACGAAATTGGGTCAACCCATATATCAAAATAGATATTTTCAAATATTTTAAATGCGATGGAACAAGTTTCAAGTCCAAATTCCATCGTACGAAGAAGTTATGCTAAAATCAATAATTTTCAAATTGATTTCAATTTATCGATTTCAAGGCGTTTCGAGTCCGTACGATCAAACGACAAGTCCGTTCGCTATGAAACTTGAAACCCTACAAAAATTCACCGTTACAGATCCGATGAAATGGGTTTCGTCGAAATCCAAGTCAGTCGCCAAAATGGCTATTTTTCCATTAATAAATAGATTAATAATTAATTAATTAAATCAAATTTTAAATTGTATTTCGATAATTGACAAATTTCAACATTTTTTAACTTCTTAATCATTTACAATGATTAAACAAATTTAAATGTCAATTTAGAGGTGAACAATTTATAAATTTCAATATTAACCTCAATTTCATTAAATTAAAATTTAATTTCCAATAATTCAATTAAATTCACCTTTCATTCTATTATTTAATTTATCATTATCAAAAGGATGCAATTTACATTGGTTCACGATTGTTTATATTTATATTCTTAAATTTTATCTAAATTTCCATTTATACAATCTTCTAAGTATTTATTTTTCATTAAATTACAATTTGTCCTATTATCGTGTACTAAATTCAAATATATTGATAAAACTTTATTCCATCCCTTTATTCAACCAATAGTCATTATTTCAAATTATTAATTACAATCAGTTAAGATCTTACCATTGGTTTCACTAAATTAAATAAATTAATAATTATTCCGTCTAAATCTCAAAAAACGTATTATTTAGCTATTTCAATTTCATTTAATTTCAATTATCTTATTTTTAGAAATTAAATTCCAATATATAAATAAACTTTATTTTCATTCCTTATAATTCAACAAACTGTCCAATATGAATAACTTTAACATCATTTCCTTTAAATTAAATCATCAATTCATTCATACACCATTAGCAATACATTATTACCCATTACTACCCAAAATTTATACTGATATAACCTTTAATTAGATTAATTGCAATTGATTACCCATTTTAACTTATTAGACTCCATTAACGTCAAATTACACTTATAAGTTATCTCTAATGGACAAGTGTTGAAATTGATTACATACATCGTTCTCTCATCCTATTATCAATTGGATGAATTTTCATTGGTTCGTAGTTATTGCATTCCTATCCACAAATTTCATCCACATTTCCATTAACGTAATAATTTAATATTAAATTCCACTTATTGAATTTTAAATTTAAAATAAATTAATAAATCTTGATTTAAAACCTTGCTGTTCAATAAATTGACATTTATGGGTGAAATTAACATTGACTTATATTACTTTTCCTTAATGCATGCTTCATTTCATACTATTTAGTTATATGTGCCAAATATGTTCATTAATTACTATTTATATTCTTAATTAATTTACTTACTTGGTTTCATACTTGTACGTTTTCACTTCCAAACAATATTATAATTACCTACAGGGAATTGATTTTTATTTCATGAATTCATTAAATAATTCACTAAATGCCTTTGTTTTCTTATATTCAATTTATTGCCATATAAATATTAAATTGTTAACATTTTATTACAATTGCTTCATCTAATTTCTACATTCGCTCCAATATAAATTTGAAGACTTTTATTTCTTTCTAAATTGAATTAGAAATCCTATTAAATTAACTCATTTAAAATCATCGAATTTTACGGTCGTTACACCAGCCTACGCACTGATGCACACAACAATTATACATATATATTTAGGTATACTAATGCATATAATCATTAACGAACTCGCATGTAAGACAGTAAACCCATGCATTGAAAACTGGTTTTCACTTTGAACTTGCATAATAATGTGTATGCTTATTTATTTTATTTTATATAATGGAAAGGTAATTATACATTTTAATTAAAAAAATGTCTAATATGCAGGCATATATAGACTACATTCACATGAATACTCACACATGCGTATAAATTAAATATTCAAGCCTACAAGTGAAGATCGATGTATACTAACAGACAACACATACAAATACATTTCCAAACTCACGTAGCTTGCATCAACTCCTATTATATGCGGCTAGTATGTGCACGCTTACAATCTTTCACTACCCAAACACAACTAATATATAAACACACGCATTCAAATATATTCAAACACATTCACACGGTACACCTATAAACCATGCAAATTACATATACTCATGTTGTCATGTATATTGCAAAGCTCAAGAATTTATATGAAAACAGGAATAGAACATGACAATACCCAAGGAAAGAAATCAAAAACAGTTTAGCACAAGTAATCCATAACCCAATATTTATTTGATTAAACATAGATGCGTGAGTGCGAAAATCGCCCCATGGATGTTCTCTGACGTAAGAGTTCACATTCTCAAGTTTGGAAACTTTTCATAATTTATTGAAGTTATATGAATTCATATGAATTTTTCTTTTTAAAGAAGAAAATAATTTTGCTTTCATGGCTTTTGGAGGAAGTTTCTATTATCCGAGAACCAAAAAAATGATCCACTTCTATCAACGTAAGAAAAGATGAGTCTAGAAAAGAAATTAGGCTGGGAATATGGGCTTGGGCCTAAAATAGATTAATAACTAAATTGTAACATCCCTATCTAGAGACCCAAAACTAAGCGCCAGAGATGCTGCAGTCAACTGTAATATTAGCTTTCGATGACTAAATACGGCTATGTTAATGACATTAATAATATCAGAAGCACTTGAATATGAAACAAAACATAGATTTCAAAAAAACACATTTACTTCATTACATTTCAAAATCAAATGTTTCAATTGATTACTCATTTTAACTTATTAGACTCCATTAACGTTAAATTACACTTATAAGTTATCACTAATGGACAAGTGTTGAAATTGATTACATACACCGTTCTCATCCTATTATCAATTGGATGAATATTCATTGGTTCGTAGTTATTGCATTCCTATCCACAAATTTCATCCACATTTCCATTAACATAATAATTTAATATTAAATTCCACTTATTGAATTTTAAATTTCAAATAAATTAATAAATCTTGATTTAAAACCTTACTATTCAATAAATTGACATTTATGGGTGAAATTAACATTGACTTGTATTACTTTTCCTTAATGCATGCTTCATTTCATACTATTTAGTTATATCTGCCAAATATGTTCATTAATTACTATTTATATTCTTAATTAATTTACTTACTTGGTTTCATACTTGTACGTTTTCACTTCCAAACAATATTATAATTACCAACAGGACATTGATTTTTATTTCATGAATTCATTAAATAATTCACCAAATGCCTTTGTTTTCTTATATTCAATTTACTGCCATATAAATATTAAATTGTTAACATTTAATTACAATTGCCTCATCTAATTTCTACATTCGCTCCAATATAAATATTAAGACTTCTATTTCTTTCTAAATTAAATTAAGAAATCATATTAAATTAACTCATTTAAAATCATCGCATTTTACGGGTCCTTACACTCTCCCCCGCTCAAAATTTTTCGTCCCCGGAAAGGAAAAGAAGAGAAAAAAAGAATTAAGAAATCAATATATCTTATTTAAAATATTAAATTTATAAACAAATAAATTTACAAAATTACTTATTTCAAATAAAATATACCAGTTTATAACCATTGAATCTTTCTATACTTAAATTAATAAGGTTTGGAAATCATTTTCAAAAAATTTCCAAGTCTAAAATTTACGAAAAATTTCGGTAGATTCTCCTTTGTACGGAGAGGCTCGGGAGAAAATATGATATAAATTATAACAAAATAGAACATATACTTTCCAAAATAATATATATCCCAACATGGGAAAAATAATATAATAACGCTATAAACCGTAATCCGAAAACGTACCTATTTGTCGGGCAATTAACGCTTAATTATGAAACCAAAAGCAGTAGCAATTGCTTCCATAACCTGTATTTCACTTATAAAATCTGATAAGAATTAGCAATTATATAGAATTAAATATTTAAGTTGTTCAAACAATAACAATAAATCAATACAAACATCAATCACTGGGAACAAGTCATATAACCATCATATAAAAATCAACACAATTCAACTATCCATCCATATCAAACAAAACAGGTAGTTGTTCGGGTTCAAAACTTTAAATTGTACAAAATGAAGAATAAACTATTAAGTGCATCATTTACTCAACAGTCTTAGATAAAATGAAATAAATTATTCGTACATCCAAACAGTCTTAAAGTATCCTCACCCAAACAATCATAAACCAAACAACAACAAATCGAATTTACTTATTATTAATTTTATTTCATACATTAGTTGTTTAATTTCTTTTTTTTCATATAATGATTTCTTATAATTCACATTTATTTCTTGCAAATTTTCATTTATTTTTTACTCAGTTCTAACAAAGTCTCATTTTCATTTATTCATCCATGAAAATTTTCTTTTATTTTATTACAATCATTTATTCACTGCTTAATTCCTTTTATTTACAGTATTCATCTTTCTGCTTATTTTCAAAAATAAATAACTTCAACATTTACTCAAGTCTATTATCATTTATTTATAACACCTACCTTCTATCATATTTTATTATAGTAGGATTTTCATTATAACTTAAGTTTATAACAATTACAACATCAACTCTCATTTATTACAGAATTTCATTAATTACTTGCATTACCTCAAGTTTATTACTTGTATAATACATATTACATTTTCTTATTAACATTTAACTTTTATTATTGGGTAAGTTATATACATATGCTTTTAAGAATGCAATTGAAAATCATACAAGTTTATCCCAACTTTTAATTTAATGTTCAATAATTACATCTTTTGTTTTATAAGTTACAAATTCCAACTTTCTTTTTATTTCATTTGAAACTTAGCATTTAATCTCTTATTTCCTTTAGAGGTTTCGATTATTAATTACCTACGTTGCAATTCACTACAATAATTGAAGCTATTAATTAATGGAAACTTGAGAACTAAATACCGGGTTAAATTTCAAATCATTCTAAAATAATAGATAAATGTATATACTTACAGTTTTTTTTAAAAATAAATATATATATCCCATTATATTTAAAACAATTAAATTTATATTTGTTATCAAAATGAATCTGCAGTAAAACTACTATAGTGACCTTCCCACTTCGAAACTCGAAAATGAATGTCGATGATGCGTGCACTCATCACCGAAATTATTTTCCAGCGACAGAGAGGGAAGTACAGAACTTAAATTTTTCTGAAATCTTTTTTAAAACATTTCTTTCAAATTATATTGAAATATTTATATTAGAAAATACTTCTAAATAATATTATCATTATATTCCAAAATCGTTTAAACGAAATTTTTAAAACCCCAGAACTTAAGTTCTAAATTCCCAATTTTCATTTATTTTATTTCAATCTTATTTCAACTATTATTTAAAAATTTCATTACCTAACAACCAATATAATACAACCAAATTAACCTTTATAAAAAAATTCTTTATATATATAAAAAATATAATAGGCAAAATTATTTCATTCACCTATATTAAAACCAAATATTATGTCGGTCTGTCCTATTAAGTGTTTAGAAATCCCTACTGATGTCATAGCGTCCCATGCATTAACCAGAATTTATAAATACAAAACGGAACAGATTAACACAATATAAAAACCCTTTTATAACACTAACAAATACGCTCTCTCATATATATACACTAAGCGATTTCCATAGGGTATTACTACCCAATTAATAAAGAGTCAAACCCCACAAAGCTAAGGTTTATCGCTCTAAATCTCTGATACCAGATGTAACGTCCCACCTTATCGCACGCTTTAAATCGACACACGTGCCAATTCAAACCATACGGAAGGGCGGATTGTTATGGTGTAAATAAGAAAAAGAAGGAAGAAATAAAACAAAACAGAATCTAGCAGCGGAACGATAAAATATAATAATCAAATATATACAGTTCGTGAAATTGCTTTACAAAAATATTCGATTTTCTTTACTTATACAATACAATATCAGAGTACACATACCAGATAATAATAATTAATGCAGCGGAATTAAATGGTGTGGTGGAATAATATAGTAGATAATGGTATTACAAATCTTTGTCTTCGTCCTCCAGAATAAAATCTTCAAATCCTGAAACGCTCGGACTGACCCGAGCGAATTGAAAAGACAAAACATTCGAATCAGAACTAAAAGATCTTATGTAAGTTAAATCAACAGAAATAAATATGAGTGCAGTAACTCAAGAGATGCTCGGGATTTACATCTCTTAAGGATCCGTTAAACTATTTACTATGTAGTATATTTCGCTATTATAATAGTGTCTAATTGTAAAATAAACTTACTTTTAAATAGCGTTAAGGGGTTGCCCACATAGTCCTTAACACAAATAATGCCAATAGTCTATACAGTACCGTAATATCTCCTGATCGGGAGGCTACCAGAGGATACTCCATAGGTACGACACAAATAGAAACTCGTACAAGGCACGATAGGGTAGGTGACACGGCACAACTAGGCAATGCCAGGGTAGATATACCAATTACGCTTGCGGATCGGTGGTAATGCGTAGCCGCAGCTACCGCCCACCTCGAGCCACAACCCCTAAAAAAATTCACAAGTGGCCACCGAATCAATCCAAAAGTCAAAGTATAATATCGAAGGGATGTGTCCGATCAAAGGTGCTACCTCAATTAACCCGTCAATCGCACCTGTTTTAGCCATCTTATGCCAACTCACGGGAGTTGGGTCCACGTATTTACCTCAAAGGAAACGCCGCCACCATCCTACTTCATTCTGGAATCTCTACACGGTTGTTAAAGCGGTTTTCGGAGTTGGCAGAGAGTATGACAACTTCTGGTCCCGGTCTCTTTAACAACCAATCGTTATTATAACACCGCAGTCCTTTCAAAATAGTTATATACTTTAAAGCCGGAATATATTACCCATTTCAAAACTATAAATACGATATCATTTATGTTTTAAAACCCAAAATCAATATGATCTCATTTTTTTCAAAATATATTCTTTTTCCAAAATCGTAGCCCTTTCAAATCTATATAACTGGAAACCCATAGCTTTGAAACATAACCTCTAATACTTAATGGGTTAAATATTAAATTACTTTATATAATAAAATAGCTTCTTCACCTTCACAAATCAAATTCCAAATATAGGTTTAAATTCCCAAATAAACCATTTCAGTTTCCATAATCAAATTCCAAATATAGGTTTAAATTCCCAAATAAACCATTTCAGTTTCCATATATTTCAAAGCTTTAATTATTCCACCATTTCAAAACTTATTCTTTGATAATTTCATATATATCAAATTCAATTACTATTATTGAGATTTGAAATGTTTACTTAATAAATCAAATTCATTTAAGTAAAACCTTTAAACTTCAAATAACAGGATATTCTCTCAATTAAATTAACTTGATAATATTCATTTAAATCGACTTGATATTCATTTAAGTCCTCTAAACCAAAATCAAGCTATAAAGATCATACCCCAAAATTAATTTATATTTCAAATAAATTTTATTCGAGGATAATTCTTAAATACCTTAATTCAAAGCAAATTCATATTTATCTTCCAACATTTATTTTATTTAAGACATTATAAACTCCATCAATAAATTTAAATAAATACTTAATCGTGTTATATCTAAATAAAATTTAACTTTTATTTTTAAACTTCTTTTATTCTTGAAACCCAAATTTATACATAGCTTAAATTCAAGCGTTAACTATATATAAAAATAATATTTAAAAATATCAAAAATCAACATTCATTAAACCATATTCTTTCCAAAACCATAGAAAATCATTTCAAAAATAATTATTTATATATATATATTACGGTGCCTGTATAAAATTTTCTATCCTATGGTCAAATGATACAGATATTTATCATTTCAATCCGTAATTTAAAATAAAAATTACGGTTATATATCATTTCAAACCGCAATCCCGAATGAAATGAAAACGCATATTAACTTGCAGTTTATAACAATATAAGTACAACATCCATTCATCCAATATCAACCATCAACCATTTATCACAATTATCATCCAAATTCAAACAATACATCAATATATAACAGGTGATAATAATAGGTATCAACTATCAGTTTATATTCAAAAATAAATTATAACTGTTTAACTGGCAGTTTATATGCAATAAAATAAATAACAATTTAACTGGCACTTAATATGCAATAATGAATTAAATAACAAGTTAATTAAATAAATGCAAATTAACTGAGATAATGATGAAATATATGCCAAACAGCTACAAATAAATTTCAAATCCCATCATGAATGAATTTAACAACATAAGAAAATATTAGAAGTTGTGAGTGGGTTAAAACACTCACCTTTTGAATTTAAATTGAATTTAGATCCAATTTAAATCCAATAATTGGACAGTCTCAGAATTCGCCCAAACTAGCACCAAAATGTCCGGAATTTATTACGATCCTAACAAAAAAAATCGCGCGTGAAACGGAGTTCGTATGAGAAATTTATTCGATTTAAACGAGTTGAAATTAAAATTTAAATAACAATAAAATAAAAGAATATCACCACTACACTTCAGCCACGTCAGCACTACATCTCTCCCAAATCCCTAGCGCGCGCATAGTAATACGCGTGTGAACCTGAAGAACACGCACCCTTGACCGAACGTTGACCAAGCTTCCACTCCACTACAGGCCGCCGATGGCTTCGGCACCACCGCCGCGAGCTTCGCCTGCCCAAGCCGCCCCCATCGGCCTCGTCGCGATCCCTAAACACGCCACCGCCGCCTCCAAAACTAGGGTTTCAAACCCTATTTCGCAAATTCCGGTTGCCACGGTTGAAATCGGGTGATGCGACCACCATATAACGGCTCCAAATAGTGAGGACTACAATACCCATAAACCAATTTCGCTGATTGAGGCCAAAATCAAAAACCCCCCAAATTGACGTGTAGGCTTCGCGAATTTTGATCTTTGATCGAGTTTTCAGGCCGATTCGAGCATCATTTACAGAAACGAACACTTGACGTACATTCGTATCGATGAGATCTACGACATATTTTTTTCAAATTTTTCTAAGAAGTTTGGATTTTTGACTTTGATTTTGATTTGGAATTGGATCTAGAATTTGTTTATCTGCCATTGAGGAGGAGAGAGTTGAGATATACGTACAGACAAATGAAAATGAGGGGAATTAGGGTTTATAACCAGGTTTATATAGGTAGGTCAGAAATTAGGATGAATGGATAAGGTTGAATATACGCGCTAACGCCAAAGTGGCCCAAAAAACCCGTTTCGACTCCGGAACGAAATTGGGTCAACCCATATCAAAATAGATATTTTAAAATATTTTAAAAGCGATGGAACAAGTTTCAAGTCCAAATTTCATCGTATGAAAAAGTTATGCTAAAATCAATAATTTTCAAATTGATTTCAATTTATCAATTTCAAGGCGTTTCAAGTCTGTACGATCAAACGACTAGTCCGATCGCTACGAAACTTGAAACTATACAAAAATTCACCGTTATAGATCCGATGAAACTGGTTTCGTTGAAATCCGAGTCACTGGCCAAAATGGCTATTTTTCCACTAATAAATAAATTAATAATTAATTAATTAAATCAAATTTTAAATTTTATTTCGATAACTGACAAATTTCAACCTTTTTAACTTCTTAATCATTTACAATGATTTAAACAAATTTAAATGTCAATTTAAGGTGAATAATTTATAAATTTCAATATTAACCTCAATTTCATTAAATTAAAATTTAATTTCCAATAATTCTATTAAATTCACCTTTCATTCTATTATTTAATTTATCGTTATCAAAAGGATGCAATTTACATTGGTTCACGAGTGTTTATATTTATATTCTTAAATTTTATCTAAATTTCCACTTATATAATCTTCTAAGTATTTACTTTTCATTGAATTGCAATTTATCCTATTATTGTGTATTAAATTCATATATATTGATAAAACTTTATTCCATCCCTTTATTCAACCAATAGTCATTATTTCGAATCATTAATTACAATCAGTTAAGATCTTACCATTGGTTTCATTAAATTAAATAATTAATAATTATTCCGTCTAAATCTCAAATAACGTATTATTTAGCTATTTCAGTTTCATTTAATTACAATTATCTTATTTTTAGAAATTAAATTCCAATATATAAATAAACTTTATTTTCATTCCTTATAATTCAACAAATTTTCCAATATGAATAACTTTAACATCATTTCCTTTAAATTAAATCATCAATTCATTCATACACCATTAGCAATACATTATTACTCATTACTACCCAAAATTTATACTAATATAACCTTTAATTAGATTAATTGCAATTGATTACCCATTTTAACTTATTAGACTCCATTAACGTTAAATTACACTTATAAGTTATCACTAATGGACAAGTGTTGAAATTGATTACATACACCGTTCTCTCATCCTATTATCAATTGGATGAATTTTCATTGGTTCGTAGTTATTGCATTCCTATCCACAAATTTCATCCACATTTCCATTAACATAATAATTTAATATTAAATTCCACTTATTGAATTTTAAATTTTAAATAAATTAATAAGTCTTGATTTAAAACCTTGCTGTTCAATAAATTGACATTTATGGGTGAAATTAACATTGACTATATTACTTTTCCTTAATGCATGCTTCATTTCATACTATTTAGTTATATGTGCCAAATATGTTTATTAATTACTATTTATATTCTTAATTAATTTACTTACTTGGTTTCATACTTGTACGTTTTCACTTCCAAACAATATTATAATTACCTACAGGGAATTGATTTTTATTTCATGAATTCATTAAATAATTCACTAAATGCCTTTGTTTTCTTATATTCAATTTATTGCCATATAAATATTAAATTGTTAAAATTTAATTACAATTGCTTCATCTAATTTCTACATTCGCTCCAATATAAATTTGAAGACTTTTATTTCTTTCTAAATTGAATTAGAAATCCTATTAAATTAACTCATTTAAAATCATCGAATTTTACGGTCGTTACACCAGCCTACGCACTGATGCACACAACAATTATGCATATATGTTTAGGTATACTAATGCATATAAATCATTAACGAACTCGCATGTAAGACAGTAAACCCATGCATCGAAACATAACAAGAACTGCAAATCCAAAGTAGCTATCTGTTGCCTTCTGCATACCTCCGGTAGCTTATTCGTCAACATTCTGAAACGTGAAAAAGAACCTTAACCCCCCAGCCTCCTCAAATCAATTTTGAGCACCCGAGAGTTTAAGAGGAAAAACATAAACTTCGAGTCATACATAAAGCCTGGCGTGAATAATATTATACGTCCCGGAATAATTATGTTAAGTGAGACCATGCCGCTTAACGAAACAGGTTTCGCCTCACTAACATCCTTTTAAAACATATCTTTGCAAAACCTTTCATAAAACCATATACCATGCTTCTTCATCCACAATAGTTAAATACTGTAAAGCACTCATTATGTAAACATACATAAATATCAGGTAATAATGAACTATTTGTTCAAACACACAAGTTTTGTTTGGATAACTTTTAACCTTTGGCCAACTCGGGCCTACCGGATAATATAATCAAAATTAACCTAACACCTATTAGATATTCTTCTTCTAGATTATCTATCCTTAACTATCTGTTAAACATTTCCCATCTGGACGGTCTGTCCTTAACTATTTGTTAAATACTTCACTTCTGGACGGTCTGTCCTTAATTATCTGTTAAATACTTCGCTTTTGGACCATCTATCCCTAACTTAACCATCTCCCAGGTCTTCTCGATCCTGATGGTTTTTCATCCTCACCAATAACCTATATGTATACAAACATATATTCCTTTTGGTGTGTAACCATAATTTTAGTCTACCTGTGACAAAGCTCAATGCACTAGAATTTTGGACAACAATTAGTTGGGGCTATTAGGTAATGTATAGGGCGCGACCCCATACAAGTCCAATCTGGTTTTCTAATATCTGAGTCATTTTCACTTAAGGATCCCCTTCCATAATTTTCCTTTAAAACAATTTCAAAACGATTTAAAACCTTCAAATCAAACTTAAACAAGGAGAAGTATATAATCTTTATGCTTTACCCAAAATCATATCATCATGCCATATATATATATATATTCTTTACTAAGAATGATGACAACATTTAAGCACTTGAAAGAACCTCTTTCTAAACCTTTAAAATCATCTCTTTCAAAACCAATACAAACCTTTTGAAATCATTCCTCAAACCTTTTGAAATCATACATCAAACCTTTCGAACACATTGAAAAGCAAACCTTTCGAAAACTATAAAACTTTGGACATCCTTCTTTAAAACCACTTTAAAACTTTGTCTTAGAAAACCTTTGGAAAACCTTCCTTCATAAACCTTTTGAAATCATTCAATAAACCTTTCGAAACCATTGAACTAAACCTTTCAAAAACTTGTCGGGTTCAATTTAAAACAAGTGGAAACCTTCTTTTAAAACCTTTTTAATTCATTGGAAGCGACTAAGTCGAAAGCTCTGCTTCAAAAACTTTAAACGTACCTTTTAAAACAACTCTTTCAAAAGCTTTGGGTTTTACTTCAATTTAAAAAACAAGGATGAATCGCCTAAGAAGAAAACTTCCTTTCGAAAGTATGGAGAAGCGACTAGTTTTTAAAACAAGTAAACATTTCGTCTTTGTCGAAAGGTTCAAAACAAAACATTCATAAAGCGGCAATAACCCTTCGACTGCTTCGAAAGGTTTCAAAACAGAATAGTGTTAAAACAGCAGTAACCTTTCGACTGTGTCGAAAGGTTTAAAACCCTTATTTTAAATATTTGACCTAGTCGAAAGCAACCTAGTCAAAAACTCTTATTCGAAAGCAAAGCAGGTGAAAGCTTTTAGTTTATAAACAAATATACCTCAACCTCTTTAGCCATCAACCTTTCAGCTTAGAACCCTTCGACCGTGTCCAATTCATTACGTACTAAGTAGCTTGATACCATATGTATTGTTTTGACCTCGTCGAAAGCTTTGAACCTCACACCGCATCGGAAGGTTTAGGTCGGAAGATTTATTATCGTTAAGGCTGAAACAAGTAAAAAAATTGATTTCTTTGTTTTTAACTTAAAAAGAAAATCTTTTCAACAAACATGCCTTCATTTGTCAAATTCTTATTGGTTAACAATTACTTTTCAGAAATGTGCTGCCGCTATTTTTAAAATTAAATAATCATTTTATTTTACAAAATGCCTCTTCTCCTTAATTAAATATATATAACATTTAAGTCTCATACCTTAAATAATTTTATAGATTCATCAAAACACTTGGGAAAAATCTGAAAAAATCTCAGGAAATCTATTTTGATATGTTGCCTAACATACAAAAATTTCAACTCCATTTAATTATTATTTTAGCCGAAAATAATTGATAACCCAATAAATAATTTCTTTCACTAGAAAATTAATATAAAATCCATATTAGTTCATAAAATTATGGAAATCGAAACACATCTCTAAAATGTCATTTCTGACCTATAATTAAATTCCCAAGATATTTGGATGTCACTAAATAGGGTTTTCTTGTCAAAGATATCATAAAACTAACATGAACATATATAATCTATCGATAACACACACAGAGACACACACACACACACACACACACACACACACACACACACACACATAATTTTAATCATCAAAACATGGCATATACTTATAATATCATTTTGGGTCTAATCTTAAAACCAAAAACTAAAAGAAACTGGGATGTAGTAATTATTCACCTTAGCTTTGAGATTATAGATGTGAGATTTGATGTTGATTTAGTTTATTGTTTCCCTTCCCGTGAATCCTAACTTTTTCTTCTTGAGAATGATAATGGTGGCCGACCTTAGTATTTTTAGTTTGAGTAAAAATGAAATTAACGTGAGCATTCTATCTCGTAAGGGTTTAGGGTATAAGCTCCGCCTATTTCCCATATTGCCCTTCTCATATCCTAACATATTAGCTTAGGTTATTTCATTTTAGTTTTCACATTAACATGGAACGTCTACCCTTAGCTAATCAGTTATCAACTTATTAATCTCCACATTATTTATTTAATTTACCCAATTAATTAATCTAAATAATTTTATAAAAATCTACGGTGTTACAAACTCCCCACCTTAAAGAATTTCGTCCTCGAAATTACGATAAGGTACACAAAAAAACAATCAAAGGTGGTACATACCATTAAAAAAATAAGGGTAAGAGTATCTAATATTATTCACTGTCTCCCAATTACAGTCTCTAGCATCGTCACTCCGCTGGAGTTTTACTAACTTGACTGTCTTGTTCCTCAATTTCTTCTCGTCTCTAGCCACAATCTGAATCGGCTTTCTAACTATGGTCAAATCCAGTTTTACTACTAAATCTTCTAACACCGTAGGTTCTATGGTAGTCTCCGAATCTCTAACACATTTCCTAATATGAGAAACGTGGAAAACATCATGGACTCCAGCCAAACTACACGGTAACTCTACTCTATAAGCGAGTTTTTCGATCCTCTCAACAATATGGAAAGGTCCAATGAATCTAGGTGCTAACTTCCCTGATTTCCCGAATCTCATCACACCCTTCATTGGTGAAACCTTAATGAACACAGTCTCCGATAGAAAATTCCAAATCTTTCCTTCTTCTATCAGCATAAATTTTCTGTCTAGATTGAGCTTCCTTCATCCTAACTCGGATCAACTCAATCTTCTCTGCGGCTTCTTTCACCAAACCTGGAACAAGAACCAATTTTCTCCAGTCTCTAAACATACAGAAGATTTGCATGGTCTTACATACAAACCTTCAAACCGTGCCATTCCAATACTAGTCTGATAACTACATATGAGAACTCGACTAGATGAAGATGATCCTCCTATGATCCCCTGAAATCCAATACACAAGCTCTTAACAAATCCTCTAAGATTTTATTAACTCTTTCCATTTTCCCATCAGTCTGTGGATGGTAAGCAGTACTCATGTTGAGCTTATTTCCTAATGCTTCCTGTAGACTTTTCCAGAACTCACTAGTAAACAAAGAATCTCTATTACTGACAATACTACTAGGAATCCAATGCAGTCTAACTATATTCTTCGTAAATAACTTCGCCAAAATAGGAGCCATCCTATTTGAATTTACCAGAATGAAATGGGCACTCTTAGTCAATATATCTACTATGATCCATATGATTTCATTTCATCTTTTAGACCTTGGAAACCCATCAATAAAATCCATAGAGATGGAATCTCATTTCCACAATGGAACTTCTAACGGTTGAAGCAATGCACAAGGCTTTTGATGTTCAGCCTTTGCATGTTGGCTATTCAAGCAGGCAAACCAATGTCCAATTTCATACCTTCCCAGAAGAAACTTATCTTCATATCCCGATGCATCTTCATTCCTCCTGAATGGATAGTAAACTTCGAACGATGGCACTCATCCAAAACTTCCTTCCTCATGTCTCCTACATTCGGAACACACAACCTTCATTTCTTCCTCAACCACCCATTTTGGTCAAGACTGAAATCCTTTAGGCCATCGTTCTCCATTCCTTCCCTTAACCTTCTGATCCATTCAACCAAAATTGGATCCTCCTACCGTTTAGAAGCTATCTTCTCAATCATTACTGGCCGAACTTCTAAACAAGACAACATAGCACTTCCTGCACTTGAACTTACCCCGGATCTAAACTGCAAACTATAAGATGATAATGCTTCCAAATCTTTCCACTCAGCAATCATATCCAATACTGCATTCTGATGTTTCCGGCTGAGTGCATCCGCCACCTTATTTCCTTTTACTGATGTATTCAATTTTAAAGTCATAAGCAGCAATAAAATCCATCCATCTTTGCTGTCTCATGTTCAACTCCTTCTGGCAGAACAAGTACTTCAATGACTTATGATTAGTATAAAGCTCAAATCGCTCTCCCAAAAGATAATGCCTCCACACCTTCAAAGCAAATATAACGGCAGCTAACTCCAAATCATGCGTAGGATACCTAACTCATGTAGCCTGAGCTGTCTAGAAGCATAAGTAATCACTTTACCTCTTTCCATCAACACAGCTCCCAATCCAGTTCCACACACATCAGTATAAACAACTAAATCTTGATTCCCCTCAGGAATCACTAACACCGGTGCATGGGTCATAAGTGTTTCAAGCTCTACAATGCTTCCTCACACTTATCAGTCCATGCGAACTTCACATCTTTCCATGCAAGCTTAGTCATCGATGCAGCTATTTGCGAAAAATCCTTTATAAACCTTCGATAATATCTAGCCAATCCAAGAAAGCTCTTAATATCGGTCACCGTCTCGGGTCTCTTTTAATTATTCACTGCCTCAATCTTAGCCGAATCTATAGACAACCCTTTCTCTGAGACGACATGACTAAGGAACTTCACTTCCTTCTTTCAAAAATGACATTTCGAAAACTTAGCCTTTAACTGATGCTCCCTCAACATTTCGATCAAAACTCTAAGGTGATCTTCTTGCTCCTTCTCATCCTTAGAGTATATCAAAATGTCATCTGTGAAGACCAACACAAATCTATCCAAGTGCTCTCCGAAAATTCTATTCATCAAATCAACAAAGAATGCCAACGCATTAGTTAGTTCGAACAGCATAACTAACCATCCATACGATCCATAATTGTCCTAAATGCCGTCAATGAAATGTTATCCTCTACCACTCTAAGATGATGAAACCTCCTCGCCAAATCCAGGTGAGAGAATACCTTGGCTCCACTTAACTGATCGAACAAATAGTCAATTCTCGACAATGGATATCGGTTCTTTATCGTCTTCTCATTCAACTTACTATAATCGATACATAGCCTTAATGACCCATCCGGCTTCTTAGCAAATACAATGGCAGCCCCCTATGGTGAACTACTTGGTCGGATAAAAATCTTACCTTCCAAATCCATGAACTGCACCTTCAACTCTATCATCTCAGTGGGTGTCATCCTTCTTGGTGGCTTACTCACTGGCTCTGCACCAGGTACCAAATCAATTCGAAACTCTATAGCTCATTTCGGTGGCAGTCCAACTACCGGCTTAAATATATCAGAAAATTCTCTAATTACAAAGATTTGATGCAGATCATCCTCCAACTCCATAATACCCAATAAAGCATTCACTTCACAGCTAGGGTTCTCTACAAATAAACTATCAGATCACTACAATCCAGGTGATTAAGTGATATTTTCCTATCATGGAAAAATATCATAGCATCATATTTGCTTAACCAATCCATCCCAAAGATAATCTCAAATCCTACAAAGTCAAACACATGCAAATAGCAATCAAAAGTATGGCCTAGCAAATCAAATTCTAAATGGTCACATCTCATCCCAAGCGTTGCATACCCTCCTATCGGATTTGCAACCTTTAAGGAAGTAACTAAGTATGAGGGTTTTAGATTAAGCCTATCTACCAAACATTAATAAATAAAAGAATGAGATGCTCCTATATCAAATAGAACACGAACAAACATACCGTGAATGTGCAGCGAGTCTCCCAAAACAGCCTTCTCTTTGTCCTGCACAACTGGCCTTGGGGTGGTGGGCTCCAAAGCACAAACTTGCCCCCTCCTTATCTTGCAATCTCTGGGCACTTGTTCTTGTAATGATCAATCTGATCACAATTAAAACATCTAACATTCTTCTTTCCACCAGCCTCTTTTCCTTTTCCTTTATCGGTTCAACGCTCATAAGTGTAGTGTCCATTCTTTCGCATTTGTAGCAAACCACTTTAGCCTTTCCTTTCTTCCGCGCTCCCCTTTTCCGAGCATTCTTTTTTGGAAAAAATTCCTTTTTCGGCCCTGCCCCATCTGGGCTTCCTTCATCTTCTTCCTCAAGCAAGCTAATGCCTCTTGTTGCCTTAATGCCATTTTAACCACTATATCACCGGATCTCTCAAATGGGGAAAAGTGGCACTTATCAACTTTGGCCTCAAGCCCCTTATAAACTTTTCATTCCTCCTGATCACGGTGTCTACCAAAGCATACCCGTATCGGGTGAACTCCTCAAACTTCCTCGCATACTCTAAGACAGCCATATCTCCTTGTTCCAACTCTGCGAACTTCCTCACCAACTTCAACTGCGCTATTACATACATAAATATTTCTGAAAATCTTCTCCTAAACTCCTCCTAAGTTATGGTTTCCTCATCAACTCCAGCAGTAACAGTATTCCACCAGAATAGAGCAGCTCCCTACAGGTGCCTCGAAGCCAATCTCTTCTTTTATGCATCATTCAATCCTAAGTCAGAAAAAATTCTCTCGCAATACAGTAGCAATTTTCCACCTCGACCGCATCTTCAGTACCAATAAACCGCTTCCCTCCAAGCCTGATGTATTCCCTACTCAAGTTAGCATACTAATTGACCATCAAATATTCCTGAGCTCCACCTCCAGTAGCATTACCTCAGACAACTTCGGCTGCTATTCTAGCTTGCATCATGTTTACAAAGAACTGATACATTGCTCCCATGTCCATCTGGGGAACCCCTGCACCAACAGTTTCAGCTTGTGCTTGACCGGGACCTCTCCTAGTATTTAATCGGGTATTTCCATTAGTGGTAATGCTATCTCCTCCAAGATTTACTCTGCCTCTTCTTCCCTCCATAGCTGTATTCAAACCTCGTGAGATTAAGATGAATAGTCTAACTAAGATATGAGTCTAGAGAGATAGTGTATACTTATATATATATATATATATATATATATATATATATATATATATAGAAAATACAAGTACGTTACTATAACGTTATCCGATACCCCAATCTTAACTCTAATTTTTAAGGATTATGTTTTCAAAAATCATTTTTAGCTAAAGTATTTCATAAATCATGCTCTGATACCAAGCTGTGACATCATTTATATAGAGGCCCAAAACTATGCGCTACAAATGCTATAGTCATCTATAGTATTAACTTTTGGTGACTAAATACAGCTATGTTAATGGTATCAATAATATCAGAAGCACTTGAATATGAAACAAAACACAGATTTCAAAAACCACTTTTACTTCATTACATTTCAAAATCAAAATTTTCACATTCACAAGGCATAATCCCTAAATCATTCCCAGGCACAAATCAATTATAATTATTACAAATTACGCCAAGAGCGGTATAAAAAGATACCCCTTGGTTGACCAGAGTCATATGGTCATAATAGACCTAATACAAACAACACGACGAAAAATCCATCAAAACATAACAAGAACTGCAAATAATAAGTAGCTATCCATTGCCTCTGCATGCCTCTAGTAGCTTATTCGTTAAGATTTTAAAACCTGAAAAAGAACCTTAATCCCTCAGCTTACTCAAATCAATTTTGAGCACCTAAGAGTTTAAGGGAAAAACATAAACTTCGAGTTGGACATAAAGCCTGGTGTGAATAATATTATCATCTTGGAATAATTATGCTAAGTGAGACCACGCCGCTTAGCGAAATGGGTTTCCCCTCACTAACATCCTTTTAAAACGTATCTTTGCAAAAATCTTTCATAAAACTATATACTATGCTCCTACATCCACAATGATTAAATACTGTAAAGCGGTCATTATGTAAACATACATAAATATCAGGTAATAATGAACTATCTGTTCAAACACACAAGTTTTGTTTGGATAAATTTTAACCTTTGGCCGACTTGGGCATACCAAACAACATAATCAAAATTAACCTAACATTTGTTAGATATTCTTCTTCTGGATTATCTATCCTTAACTATCTATTAAACATTTTCCATCTAGACGGTATGTCCTTAACCATCTGTTAAATACTTCACTTCTGGACGGTCTGTCCTTAACTATCTTCACGTCTGGACGGGTTATCCCTAATTTAACCAACTCCTAGGTCTTCTCGATCCTAATCATATTTTCGAGCTCACCAATAACCTATCCGTATACAAACATATATTCCTTTCAGCATGTAACCATAATTTTAGTCTACTTGTGACAAAGCCCGACACATTGGAATTTTAGAAAACAATTAGCTGAGGCTATTCGCTAATGTATAGGGAGCGACCCCATACTAGTTCCATCTGGTTTTATAATATCCGAGTCATTTTCACTTAAGGATCCCCTCTCATAATTTTCCTTGAAAACAATTTCAAAATGAATTAAAACCTTTAAATCAAAATTAAACAAAGAGATGAATACAATCTTTATGCTTTACTCAAAATCATATCATCGTGCCACACACACACACACACACACACACACACACACACATATATATATATATTCTTTACTCAATACTTAGTTGATGAAAACATTAAACACTTGAAAGAACCTCTTTCTAAACCTTTGAAATCATCTCTTTCAAAACCAATATCAAACATTTCGAAATCATTCCTCAAACCTTTCGAAACCATTCTCCAAACCTTTCGACCCATTGTAGCAAACCTTTCGAAAGCTATAGAACTTTGGACATCCTTCTTTTAAACCATTTTAAAACATTGCCTTAGAAAAACCTTCCTTCATAAACCTTTCGAAATCATTTAATAAAGCTTTCGAAACCTTTGAACTAAACCTTCCGAAATCATTCAACTAAAACCTTCGAAACCATTCAATAAATCTTTCGAAACCATTGAACTAAACCTTTCGAAATCATTCAACTAAAACCTTTCGAAACCATTCAATATACCTTTCAAAACCATTCAATAAACCTTTCGAAAACTTACCGGGTTCAATTTGAAACAAGCGGAAACCTTCTTTTAAAACCTTTCGACATCATTGGAAGCAACCTTTCGACCAAATCGAAAGCTCTACTTTGAAAGCTTTATACATATCCTTTAAAAAACTCTTTCGAAAGCTTTGGGTTTTACTTCAATTTATAAAACAAGGGTGAATCGCCTAAGTCGAAAGCTTCCTTTTGAAAGCATGGAGAAGCGGCTAGTTTTTAAAACAGATAAATTTATTATCTTTGTCAAAAGGTTTGAAACAAAACATTTATAAAGCGGTAGTAACCCTTCGTTTGCGTCGAAAGGTTTCAAAACAGAATAGTGTTAAAACAGCAGTAACCTTTCGACTGCGTCGAAAGGTTTAAAACCCTTATTTTAAATATTTGACCCGATCGAAAGCAACCAAGTCGAAAGCTCTTATTTGAAAGCAAAGTATGTGAAAGCTTTTGGTTTATAAAACAAACACACCCAAACCTCTTTCGTCATCAACCCTTCAGCTTAGAAGCCTTCGACTCTGTTCAATTCATTACATACCAAGTAGCTTGATACCATATGAATTGATTTGACCTTGTTGAAAGGTTTGAACTTCTCGACCTTGTCGGAAGGTCTAGGTCAGAAGGTTTATTGCCGTAAAGGCTGAAACATGTAAAAAAATGCGATTTCTTTATTTTTAACTTAAAAAGGAAATCTTTTCAACTAAGCTGCCTTTGTTTGTCAAATTCTCATTGGTTAACAAGTACTTTTCAGAAATGTGCTGCCACTATTTTTAAAATTAAATAATCATTTAGTTTACAAAATGCTCATTCTCCTTAATTAAATATATAAAATATTTAAGTTCCATACCATAAATAATTTTATATATTCATCAAAACACTTAGGTAAAATCTAGAAAAATCTTTAAAAAATCTATTTTAATATGTTTCCTAACATATAAAAATTTCATCCCCAATTAATTATTATTTTAGTCGAAAATAATTTATAACCCAATAAACAATTTCTTTCACTAGAAAATAAATATAAAATCCATATTAATTCATAAAATTATGAAAATCGATATTCATCTCTAAAATATAATCTCCGATCTATATTTAAATTTCAAGGCATTTAGATGTCATTAAATAGGATTTTTATGTCAAACATATCATAAAACTAACATGAACATATATAATCGATCAACAACGTGTGTATATATATAATTTTACTCATCAAAACATGGCATATACTTGCAAAATCATTTCGGGTATAATCTTAAAATTGAAAACTAAAAGAAATTGGGATATAGTAATTATTCACCTTAGCTTCGAGATTATAGATGTGAGATCCAAATGTTGATTTAGTTGATCGTTTCCCTTCCTTTGAATCCTAGCTTTAATCTTCTTCTTGAGAATGATAATGGTGACTGACCTTAGTATTTTTAATTCGAGCAAAATGAAATGAACGTGAGCATTTTATCTCTTAAGGGTTTAGGGTATAACTCCACCCATTTCCCATATTTCTATTCTCATATCCTAACATATTAGCTTAGGTTATTTCATTTTAGTTTGCACATTAACATGACACGGCTACCATTAGCTAATCAATTATGAACTCATTAATCTCCATATTATTTATTTAATTTACCCAATTAATCATTCTAAATAATGTTATAAAAATACGAGTGTTACATAAATACATGTCTATTTACGTTCTTATTCTCCTTTGCATTTATAACCAAAATTCTTTAAATTTAAATGAATATTCACTTCTATTTGAAATCACTTCTTTTCCAAACTACATTACAGTTCTATTCTTATCACTTTTTACAGATATTATTTTCAACATTTTTAACTTAATTCAAATTTTAAATATTATAATTTCACGATTTAAAGCCTTCTATTAAATAATTTCAAATCCAATTTCTCAAATCTCCAAATCCCGATTTAATAAATTTAATTACCTTTATTAACTAAATATAATTATCATTTATAAATCGGGTTGTTACAATGGTCATCTGCTTCATCGGAACCACCCCTAATATGGATAGCACACAAGTGGATGATAGTACAACAAGGGAAGCTAATGAGGAAGTAGAGGAATCTTGTATGCCTACTTTTGTGGACGATGATTTTATTGATGGTATTGCAATTAATGAAGAGCATGACAGCGGGTTTGATGGAGAGACTAGTGATAATGGTCCTTCTAAGTTTACACCTCGTCCCTCGAATAAAAAAAACCGTAAAAGTTCAGATGGTGAACTGGTGGAGAAACAAATTGAAGATTTAGTTCGAGTTTTAAAAGAACAAATTGGCAAGGAGGCGGCTGACAAGGGACCACCGAATGACGTAATTATTGCTCTAAAAGAATTGAAGAACATGAATGTTCTTTCTCAACGTGAATATGTCAAAGCAAAAGTATTATTTTGTGAGAAACTAGAACTGAAGATAGCATTCATAGATGCAGAGAGTATAGTTGAGTAAATTGAATTCTTTGAATTATGTATTAGGCATTTAATAATATTTTATGTTTGATTGCAGTTGGAAAGAGTACGAAGTTGTTAGCTTTTGTGTTTTATTGAATAAGTGGATGAACTATGATAGTTATGTATTCTCATGTTGCGTGTACAAAATTATATCCCACTTGTGTTGGTAAATAAAACATGCATTTAATTTTTTTCTCATCATTTATTACTATATGTATTTAGTGTAAGTTTATCTATTTAGGTAATGCATCATAATTTTCAAATATTCTAAGTTTTATTTTCTCATAGTATAGGATAATATCAAAAATGGTTATTAGCGATTCTGTTGTCACTTTTATTATGGCTTAAGATAAAGTATCGCAGAAAAGTCGACGAAATGTTTTAACTTCATCGCTTTGTGGAAAAAAGTACATGCAAGAGCTCATCGATGGTTCTTCGGTTGTGATGTATGACATATTTAGAATGGATAGATCATCCTTTACAAAGTTATGTTGCTACTTTCAATAGACAAATTGGCTTCAAGTAGTAAGCATATAAATGTTAAAGAGAAAATGACAATGTTTTTATCCATCGCAAGCCATAATTATAGAAATCGTATTATAAGACGTCGTTACCAAGATTCAAGTCCAACGGTTAACAAGGACTTTCATGAAGTTTTAACTATCATAAGAGATTTAGCTCATTGAAATGATAGTTTCGTCTGATTTTGACAAATCTACTGCAAATATAGGATCTCGTGTGGAACTACGACAAGGACCTTTTAAAGTTGCGATTGGGGCATTAGATGTCACATTAGTAGATGCAAATATCACAATCCGTGATCAAATTCCATTCAAAGGCAGGGGTTAAGGTAATTACTATCAGAATGTAATAGTGGTGTGTGACTTCGATATGAAGTTTACATATGAAGTTTACTCATGGTTCAAGAGTCATCAATGAAACAGTTCGTAATCCTGCTAATAATTTCCCCATTCCTCCTTTATATGTAAGTAAATTCAAATATTTTAGTTACCTTGATCATGTTAACATATTAATTTCTCTTCATGTTTTAATATAGATACTATTATTTTGTGATGCGGACATTATATGCACATGCTCGGTTAATAAATATCATCACACGAAGTTTTGGTATACTAAAAATAATATTTCTCATTTTAATTAAAATGCCTCCATACAATTTTGCTACCAAAGAGATATAACTATTATATGTATGACTATACACGATTTTCTACGCCGTGTTTCACTCAATGACAAGCTCTTTCTGAAAGCTAAATAAGATGATGATACTGTAAATATTTATGATGAAAATAACAACAGAAATGATAATTAAGAACCACCACAAGCACCATCAAATCATAGTGAAGTGTTCTCATTCTAAACCAATGATAAAATTATTACTGTTGTTAATAAACTACTAAAAGTATGTCTTTAGTTGCTTTAGAGGACTATGAATATTTCTTAAAATTTTAGTTCGTTAATAAATTTTTGCATGTGTATACATAAAAAATATTCAAATAATAAATGCTATTAACGATGAAGGGAATATTTGTCAAACAAAAGTATATTACAATAAAATAAATTATTAATTAGCAAGAAATCAAATAAGATTTCAAGCATTCAACATTCAACTTCTATCATTCAGCTTTCAACATCCAACATTAAGCACTAATCATTCAGCCATTCTACCAAACCAAGTCTAAAATGGGTAATATGATTGGTTCAGAAGTAGAATTTTGATGTGGCTATTTAAAAACAAGAAAATAGCTACATGTCCTTTGATGTTGTTAAAAGAAAAGAGCCTGCAGAAATGAATATGTATATTTGGTTTCTATTTTTGTAAAATAAAAAACGCAAAGAGCCTTACACTTTCTAATAGAAAATGCAATGCAACCTACATTTTATTGATTTTGAATTTTATTTTGAAAGTTTTGAAAATTTTAAAAAGCTTAAGTTAACTTGCGCTTTCGATTAGGAAAGTGCAGTTTAGTTTGCGTTTTTTGGTTTTCAAATTATTTTTTTAAATGTTTGAAATTTTTGAATGTTAGGAAAGCGCAAGCTAGTTTGTAATTTCTGATTTTGAAATATTTTTTGATATTTTTGAAATTTTCAAAAGTTTTAAAATTTTAAAATGTATTTTTTTATCAAAAAAGCCCAAGCTGGTTTGCGTTTTTTGATTTAAAAAAACAAAACTTAATTTATATATTCATAGCTAAGTTTTCTCGTACAAACGTCAGAACCAGCACATGGTGTGCAAAGGCCATTTAAAAATACCTGAGTCAAACTGTGAGAATCTCCTTACAAAGAAACTAACCCGATCCGTTTAAACCAGTCGTTCTTTTCTTGTAATCTCAGAACGGATCTGCATTGATCCGCGTCACCGCGCCATTTGGTTGTCGTCCCGCCGAATTTAATTTATTGTTTAGGAAACCTACAGAAGATCGTGGTAGATGGTTGGATATGGCGATCGAAGCGGACGAACAAGGCGAGAAGGTTCTTTCGGTGAATGGATTGTCGATGCGTGCTTCTGAAGTCGAGGCGAAGCTTGACGAAGGCAATATTCAGGAAGCTGAGTCTTCTCTTCGTGAAGGACTCGCTTTAAATTTCGAGGTTTGTTAGTTTCATTACTTTCCTTTGATGATATTTTTTTTGTAATGTAGGATATGAAAATGATGTTGACTGTGCTCTGATTTGGAATAATAGAATTTAGGTTGAAATATTGTGATTTAATGATAAAATTGAGTATATTTTTAGAATGGTTAAAGGGAGCAGTATCATGGAAAAGGGGAAAAACGAATATTTATTTGGACCGACAATATATATGTTAAGCAGTTCCACAATAGTTTATGACCCCATTCAAACGATCTTGGAAAAGCCATCAGCGGGAACTACGTCCGATCTGTTAGATGTAAAATGTTTGGACTTTTGAAAGTGGAATGGTTGGACAAGACGTTAGGCATATGAAGATAAGTCGGATTATAAGATTGGCCGTGAGCTGAGTGGAAAAACATATCAAAACTCTATATCATTTCTCTTTTATAACTTCTAATAATCGAAAATGGCTTCATCATCTTCCGTCTCATTCACAAAAACCCATTCAAGAATGGTCAGATTTCAAAAAGTCCAAATTCGTGGACACTTGTTTTTGGTTGCACTTACTTTTTTCGATTCACAAAGAAGACCGAATTCATGTTCGATATCCTAAAATATTTGCTCAACCACTATGCCACAGAGTTCATTCACAAATGGGGTAACCATGTCAGAGTTTGCAACGTTTTCAAATTTTGATGATGATAGGGCAGCTGTATGGGACGCTGATAGGAAGGTCTTCGCAGGTGATGATGATTTCTAGGCCCAAGCAAAAGCACATGATGTTATGTTTCTGAAGACTTCCCGAGTTCGTTCTTCAATAAGTTGGGAGATGATGATTATCTTGGGGGCATCTAGTTAATGGAACGTGTCCATTCTGAAATTAGGTTAATTTCACCGTCCCTCCATTTATGTCTTATCATGAAGCCGTGCGTTTTATCAGGCCTGTGGGGAGTGAAGAGAGCATGGAAGAGATAATGATGCGTTGGTCTGCATCAGTTTGACGACTTATCTTTCACTTCAAATGGTACGTCGAAGATCCCCCGCCTCATTCTATTGTACAACACTAGCCTAGTAGAAAGGTTAAGCACCGTGGTGCTGCTGGACATTCAACTGCTCCAACTCCTGCTCCTACTCGTGCAACCTCCGACCGGTGGAAGGAAGTTATGACACGACTTCGCGATATGAGCCGGTTATCTAAATATGACATGGCTACTGCTAGTATTATGTTGTCGGAGCCAAAGAAATTAGACTTAGCTACGTTGATATGGGAAATCGACGGTCCAGAGACAGTTTTTGAGTTTGTCCGCATCTTTATCGTGAAATATCGTCGTTAGTTGTATTCTTTGTTTTGAAACTGTAGCAGATGTTTGAATTTATATTGGAAATTGGAATTGAATTTCTATTATTGTTTATTAAATATGAAATATTTATTAATGATAAATAATTAATAAATATCAATTAATAATTATTGAAAATAAAAAAAATAAACACTACATTATACAATAATTCATATCCAACCTCTAATCAAATTTTTGTTCATTGACGACATAACCTTTAACTTCTCATCAAATTTGTCCGCGAACACACCATCTTTAAATTAGGTTACTTTCCCTCTATTCTCATTTGTCAGTTATTTTAACCTATTATTCTCAATCTTTTAAATAAAACTTTTTATAGATAAGTCGAATTTATTTCATCGTTAATCGCATTTTGTATAAGATTTTCTAATAAAATGCATTGTTAACACATAAAATTATTGTTGTTTTTTATATCATATTTTTCGTTGCATATTTAACTCACTTTGAGAAAGACCTTTAATGTTTTAACTGTTTTACAAGGTTTCAAGTGTTTTGATTGCAATAAAATAAAGTAGTACTTTTATGAATCATATTGTTATGTTGTAAAAATATGATTATATAACTTGCATTTTTACCAAATAAAACATTTTTTCAAATGTGTTGTAAGCTTTCCAATAATATCCATTGTTGATACATGAAAAATCAACTTTTGAAAATGATATTGTGCGAAGGAACTTTTGATTTTCTTTCTAAAAGGCAACTAAACTTTTTTAACTGCAAATTCATCTTGATGCAGTTTTCTCCGCAACTTTCATCGCGTCTTGACGCTGTTTTAACTGCATCATGGTGATGTAGTTAAAACCGCATCATGTTAGGTCCCTGGTTTATGTGCATCTTCATGATGAGTTTTAACTGCATCAATATGCAGTTAATACATCATATTAATGTCGGTTTAACTATATCCAAGTGATGTAGTTTTAACCGCATCATTTTAATGCGGTCAAAATGCATTCAAATGTGTAGTTAAATGTGCAGCTATTACTACATCCAAATTGCATCGATCAAATGCGTTATAATGCATATGACATATGTACTTATAATTGCATCAAAATTGTGCAGTTATAGTTGCATCTCACAGTTATAGTTGCATCTCATAGATGCAGTAATCATTGCATTAAAAATGTGCAGTTATAACCATTGCATCACTTAGATGCATTTATAAGCGCATCTCACAAATGCAATTTTAACCGTATCAATATGTTGTATTTTTTTTCTAACGATGTCATTCTAATTGCATTACTAAGATGCAATTTTTACTGTTTCAATCTACTGTAGTCTTTTGCTAATGCGGAGCATTGCCTCCTCAACCCTTGCGACCTGACCATCATGTTGACCATGGAGAGGGGGCTGTTGGCCCTCGACCCTTGCAGGGGGTCATTATTTCAGCAAGACATAATTTTAGAAAAATTAGTTAAAATGTCAATTTTTTTTATTTTCACATCTTTTATTCATATTATTAGAAACATCATAAAATTTGTGATTTACTGGTGAAAATGTTTTGTTAATCCGATTCTACAATAAAGTTATTGTAACTTAAAGATATAAATTAAATTTTGGACAATATATTAATATGAGCGTGAAAATAAAGAACGTCGAAGAAGAAAATGATGAAGCATGGACCTAATTTACAATCAATTTTAAAGGAGACTGTTTGTCAATCAAAATTATTAGTATGGAGCCCAAAACAATTTTATCCACTATTTTTTCTCTCGTGGTTCTCCCCTCGTAAAAATGAAATAAAATTACTAGTTTAGCAATATTGTTTTTGAGGATTGTTAAGGGGACTCCATATTTGATTAAGAGGGGGTTTTTATGGGAGGGTCATAAAAAAATTGATCAAAATACGCCAATTTAAAAAAAAAATCGCAATTGAAAGATGTCAAAATCTATTATCTATCTATCTATCTATTATGTATTAATAACACCTTAATCATTTCCTTTGAAGATTCACTTTACCTAGAATGTGCTAAGCATCACCTTTGATGACGCAGCACTTTATTATTCTTCCATTCAGTATTTTTTTACATTTCTTTATATACCGTTAGAGTTTAGTGGCCACGAGTTCAGGTATCACCAAAGTTAATTTAGTATATTTTTATCCTTCACAATTTATTATTTATCTTTTTGTTAAATAGTAGTAAAATACAAGCACTTGCTCTTCTTTTCTTAATCCTGTTTCGATGTTTAATATCTAAGTCTCCTATAATTTAAATTCTCAACAAAATTATTTTATTTGCATTAATATTCAAGTCGTTAAATATTTTTTGTTCTCATATGAATCTATCATCAGCTTCTGCATTCCCAAATATTTTATGGAAATGACTATTAGGACAAAATAAAATAGAAAATGAAGACGCAATGCATGTTAGTCGTTGGGTGTCATTCGTGAGTAGGGTTTTAATGGTTGATATCTCTTATGTTACCACTTGTATCATCTATTTGTATCCAAATAGATGTTACCCTATTTTATTTTATTATCATTATCAATATTTTTGTTATCTTATTCACATTACTAAAATTACCAACTACAAAACTAGTTAGTAATAATTACAGTTATAATAGTTGTAATAATAATTAACCGTAAGAGCATTATTAATAAAATGCTAACGAAACTTGAAAAATATAAGAAAAATTAAACAAATTTGTCGCTAAATCATTGTTTGTTTCTACAATCACAATAAGAATGTTATATTTTACTTCTGTTGGTTAATCAATCTAAAAAATGGTATATAACAACAACAATCATTGTAATAATGATAACAATATGTAAAAATAATATGTATAATTCACAAATGTTCATAGTTATTACAACAACAACTAAGCCATTATTCTCATACAAGTTGGGGTCGGTTAGAGATGAGACGCAAAATTAAATGACAAAGTCAATTTAAAAGTTATAACAACAACAATAATAATGCATGATAATAATAATAAAGTCAAATAAGCAAACAGATGATGATAATGATAATGATAATGATAATGATAATGATAACAACAACAACAACTAAGTAAAATAAAAAAATAAAAATAAAAATAAAAAAACAAACCATGATGATAATAATAATAGCAATACTGGTACTAATAATAATATCGACCGATGACCAAAATTACGTCTTAGGCTCCTATTCACTAACCTTATAATCTAAAACTTATAACACTACGCTTAAACCAACCATAAGCAAAAAAAAACTCATAATTCATGATTCTGGTACGTGGATCGCTAACTTTCACGTGATACTGTCCGACACTCGTTCTTTGGATATATTCCAATCCTTCAAGTTTTTTTTTACTATTTCCTCCCATGTTAACTTTGGTCGACCTTTCTCTTTTTAAGCATTCGACGCGGCCTACAATTTCAACGCGCACAAGTGCCTCAAAAGGTCCCCGTTGAAGATGTCCAGATCATCTTAAGTGGTATTGGACTAGCTTCTCCTCAATTGGTGCTATTTCAAGTTTATCACGTATATTAGCATTTCTAATTTGGTTTCTTCTAGTATGAACGCAGCTCCATCGCAACAAATGCATCTCTGCTACACGTATCTTTCGACGTGTTGGTTTTTATTAGACCAACATTCTACATCATACAAATGTTAATAATATTATTAGTGTCAAAAAATTACTAATAATATTTAGTAACTGTAATAATAATATATTAGTAATAGAGGTGATTATAAACAACTTTTAATAATATTATTATTGTACTAATATTATTAATGCAGTTAATAATGATAATAATACAAAAAATAGGAGTAATCGAGAAATGTTAGCAACCATAATTCCAACAGTAGCGTTTATAGACGATAACAATATTTCCAGTCATCTTATTAATTCGGCAAATTTCAAAATCTGTATTAAGTTATCTATTGGTAATTTATATTCAAGTTCTTATATATTGTGATTTTTACAATTATCCACAAACTTCTCTCAGTTTTCTCCTACCTATTTACATTCGAGTGCATATTATTTATAATCTTTACAGTTATTTAAATTTATCCCCAATCTCTTATTATTTTACATTTTCCATATAATTAACAAAAACAACCTATACTATTAAAATTTATCTTAATTAAATAAATTCACTTAACTAATTTGCCTAACAATTCCATTTTCTTCCTCCACCAACTCCAAACCAAACATTTCAAGGCATTTTTAGCATTTTCAAGCTTAAATCGAAGCAATTTCTTTTACAACTATGTTTATTTCACATTTCCATACGACATATATCTTTTTATGATTTTGTGTGTTTTCTTTTGAATTTCAAAATGTCCACCACCTCCACTAAATCAAAACCATCGTCGATTGGAATGTTGAGCAAACTTTGTATCTTATAGATATATGTTCATCAGTAATAGATACTCGTGCTTGACGAGTTGGTAGCTGGTGTCAAGATGTTGCAAATGAGTTCAACCGGTGCTTAGACGCACTATTTTCACTGCCACTTATATAAAAAACAAATGAGATATTATGAAAAATACTTGGTCGCCATGGAAGGATCTACAACAAGAGGTTTTGGTCGGTTGAATAGAATTGCGCTCAAGGATAACGTGAATGGCGGCAGACAACATCTTCACATTTTCACCATTTCAAAAATCATGCTCCCCCGAATTCAGTCCGTTGGATGGTATGTATTAGTGTTTACAACGTTCCACTATCAACTCCAACCTAGTTCGATACTCAGCTATACTATGATATTCTTATTGGGATAACGAATGAACTACTCATCGTCAGACATTCGATACCTCTTCATCGTCTCGGACAAGACAAGTGAGATCCGATACTATGAGAGACGACGATCTGCATTCCGATGTGTCTAAACCAACTATTGAACATTGCTTAGAATTCGGTCGTCACTCGACAACTATGAGGAGTTGGTATTATATTTGCACACAAACCTACAAATTATTAACCGACTTGTTGTATGTTGGACAAAGAGGACGAACTTAAACGTTTGTTAAACTAGATGGTTTAGCAATTTAGAGCGAAATAGATGCAATGCACTTTTATTTTCAAATGTATTTTGTATAATAAAATGTATCAGTTTTTAAGCATTTCATATGCAATTTATAATTTAGTATCAATTATTAAAATTTATTCAAACATATCAATTTAAAATAAAAAAAAATAAAAAATCATACAAACTATCTTTTCCTTTCGCTGTCCCTTTCGTTGTCCCTTTCGTAGCGCAAAAAACGTATTTCCTTTCACTAAACTTTTCCCGTTCATGCCCCATTCAAAATGCCACTTTCACATGCCTCTTTCGCTTAACAAAAAACGCACCCTTAATCTCCAATGTTTTTTTGCTCCAAACATTTTGTCAAAAAAAAAAAAAAAAGAAAGAGAGTGAATTTTATCATTTTAGATTTGACAGAGGATAAGTTTTTTTTGATTAATAAATTCAGGATTTGGGAGAGGAGGATGCAAGTTGGTTGGAGAGAAAGAAGATAAGCGATAGGTGGCAGTGGAGGCTCTCAGCAGGCATCACCGGGACGAATGAATATGAGAAGAAAAAATAAGGGACAATAGTTTAAGTTAGACTCGCCATTTACATAAAATAAGTTATCTTAATTTCCAACATACTCTATGTGATAACTCACCATCTTATTATTATTATTATTATTTGGAAAGCAGACGGTGAAATTTAGCTAGATTCAGAATATGATGTTTAAGATAAATATAGGTAATTTTTTTCTTTGATGCTTTTAGCTGCATTAAACAAATTCAATGGTGGATAGTTAATAAACAGCTTAGGTTAATTGTTCTATTTTATTTAGTTACTTGGCGTAGAACATGTGTGTTCAATATGTTTCAGAGGGACAAAAATTTACAACGTTTGATTTTGCTTTTGCCTGGTGAATTATTTAAACTCTGTATAGTTAGTTGTTAAGCATGCAGTAAAAATAAAACGTTTGCTTGTCAAATAGCGGATACCACGTCAATGTTTTGTTTGAGGAAGTCTTATATCTGAAACCTGAATTCTTGCTTGTCAAATAGAGTATGCATCCCGTTTTTTCTATTGGTTCCTCAATCACTCTTTTCCTTTCTAGCACTCAAGATGCTACCTTTTTTTTTTTTTTTTAATGCAGGCAATATGTAATGTGAACAACAACAATTGAATTTCCATGAAAGGTAGTACTTGCTTTTTTGTTAAAACTGCCTCCTTGGAAGGTGGTTAAAGCTGCCACTAAGACTTACCTCCCCTGAAAGCAGTTAAACTGTGCTTTCTTTGAATGAAGTAAAAACTACTTTTATAAACTCCTAATTTTCCTTAATTGGTTTTTAAACTGCTTAACACTGTGTTAAATGTTTGTCTTACTAGAAGGCAGTTAAGCTGCGCCCCCCTAGAAGAGAGTTCAAAATTGACTCATCCAAGGGCAGTTAAAACTATGTCCGTAGTATAAGTTAAAACTGTCTCAATACTATAAAGTTAAAACTTTATTTGTATACTCACACCTTAAAATTGTCTTGAAAATGCATAAAATTGTCGAAACTGCTTAAAACCACTTTAACTATCCCCAAGCAGAACTGAAGTTTTCTTTTGAATAACGATTCCAGACAAACAAATTATATACCATTAGAAAGCTTGATGCGTAGATTTATGTAATAAAGATATATCATTTCATCTTTCTTCAGGCTATATGAAATATAAAAACATGTTTTTTTTTTAAATGATTTTATCTATGAATGACGCTTGTTGTTGGAAAATTTACAACATTTGCGATAGCATTGAATTGCATTTTAAAAATTGAAGGTGAATGAGTTGAATGAGTTGGGTAAATTAAACGGGTGGTGGTTCGAACATAGGAGGACCTTTTTCATAATTGATTATGAGGCGTAGATCCACATTGCAATATACTTAGTAATCGGCGACCAAAGTTGGTTTTCACATATCAATGACTGATTACATAACTAAAAATATGCTAAATAACAAATTATATGATTATACTCAACTCTTAAGTGGTCAAATTGGTATTAATCACTTTAGCTTGTGTCAGTATGTGATATTTAAGAAGTATAAAAGTATAACAAAATACCATCATTCGATTAACAAACTACATGTACAGATTTAAACTACGTAAAAAAACAATCATTATTCTGTTATTTTAATGATGCTATACAAAACTACATTATCGTTAACAAATTACATGTATACATCTAAAACTTAAAAAATACAATAATTGTATTACTATTTCAATCGAAACTGTACAAATTACATTTATGCTATTTTATAATTCATAATTATGAATCATGGATGAGTAGTGCCAGGTATATGAAGTGCGAGTTCAGTGGTGCTAGGTCAGTGGGTGTAGATGTAACTCTAGTTGGACAAGTAGGGCCCAAGAAGGAATCATTTTGATATTTAGGATCAATGTTGCAGTATGATAGTGAAATTGATGAAGATGTTAGTTTAGAATTCGAGCGGAATGAGTGAAATGACGACTAACGTCTGACATTCTCTGTGATAGGAAAGTCTTATAAAACCTTGGAAAAATCTACAGAACGGCAATCAGACATGCGATGTTGTATGATGTAGAATGTTGGCCTACTAAAAGACAACACGTTCGGAAGATAAGTGTAGCAGAGATGCATATGCTGAGATGGAGTTGTGGTTATAAAAGACGAGACCGAATTAGAAATGATGATAACGCCACAAACTTGGAGTAGCACTAATTGAAGAGAAGAAGAGAAACTAGTCCAACACCGCTTAAGATGGTTTGGACATCTCTAACGAAAGCCTCCCGAAGCATCTGTGTGCGTTGGAATTATATGCTGCATCGAATGCTTAAAAAGAAGTAGAGGTCGACCAAGGTTGACATGAGAGGAAGTAGTAAAAAGTGATTTGAAGAATTGGAATATATCCGAAGAACTGGTGTCGGACAAGCGCGTGAAAGTTAGCGATTCATGTAGCAAAATCATGACCTAGGAGTTTTTTTCCCTTAGGGTTGGTTTAAGGGTAATGTCATAATTTTTAGTTTATAGGACTAGTAAATAGAAGCCTAAGACATAGGATTTGGTCTTTTTAATTTCTATTGAAGCCATTATTATAATTATATTATTATTATAATTATGGTTGTTATTGTTATCATGTTTTTTTTTTTAAATTTCTTTATATATTTACTTTTACCTTTATTTTTATCTTTATTTTTATTTTACTTATTATTGTTATTTCTTTAATTTTTTAATTTTATTTTTTTATTATTACCATGACTTATTTATTATTATTATTATTGTTGTTATTACTTTTAAATTGACTTCGCCATTTAGTTTTGGGTTTCATCTCTAATCAATCCCAACTTGTTTGGTAATAATGTCTTAGTTGTTGTTATTTAATTATGAATCATGAATACTAAGATTATGTTTTTACTCAAATATGCCGAACTACAAAACACAATAATTAAGATTGAAAATTAGGGAACAAATTAAAAGAAAAGAATTATCATATGGATACATAATCTTAACCTTGATGAGAATTTTTTTTAATATAAAAATGAGAAACTTCCGAGTCCAAATGAGCAATAAGATTAATGTTAGGCAAACATACGAAATTATAATAATTTAGCTGAATACCAAATTTCAAATTTCGATTAAAGTTTTATCATCGGGTATGGATAACTTGTACCCATAGGAAAATAAACAATTTATATTTCTTGTAAAATTGCATGACAAAATGACAAATTTGAAGTGTTGGTAATCAAAATATTTTTTCTTCATTTCCAACACTTTTAAACAAATTTATTAAAAGACCAATATTTTGAGATATCCACTGATATTTTTCAATAAATGTTGGTTTAATATATAGCAGCGAATGTTGGTCGACATACCACTACCAATATTTTGCAAAAATACATTTTAGTCCTTGGTATGTGATATATCAACAATATTATTTCGATATTATCTGATATTAATTACTTATGAATATATTATAATGCTTATTATAATCATCATAATTGCTTTATAATCCATAAATAGTTGCAACAATTATTATACTAAAATTCTTATAACCATGACATCATAATTCATGTAATAAGATGTAAATATTGAAGCATTCCCAATTCAAATCGAGAAAATTACTAAACTTACTTCTTCATATTTGATTTCCGTTAGATGCTACACAAATTTTCAGATCAGATTGTATAGTTGGATCATTCCTCACACTTCTCATTCCTAGCAGTTAAATTGCCTAAAAACAGAGCAATTAAAGTTTTCATCGATCCATAGCGGTCAAGATGTGAAAAGTTATTGCAAGGATATAGTGGAAAATAGCAAATGATTCAAAAGTAACACATGAAACTTCTATTTCTAATCAGTTGCAACATATGCTAGTTGTTAAATGTAAACTTTTTGGATTAGGTACATCTTCTCAGATTAGATTGTTCAAACAAAGTTTGTTTTTGCCAAGCGTTAGCCTAATCAATAATTTGTATTGGAGCATTTGAGAATGCGTCAATGCAATTTTTTCTGTGTTTTTACACTAGAGCATTTTGAAAATGCACCGATGCAATCTGGTCATTTATTTTAAAACTGGAGCACTTTGAGAATGTGTCAATGTAAATTCTTCAAAATAAAGAATAAAAAATACATTGGTGCATCTCAAAGTGCTCCAATAATAATCACTGCAACAACGCCAAGATGACAAAATCAGGTCTATACTGTAATGTGTTTTAAAATAGATCTAAATTTGTTATATGTCTTGAAAAGTTGTCTAAATTGATAGAAAATCCTGATTTAATCAATCTATTGATCAAAATTAATGTGCAATGGGAGCATGCTACATTATAGCAGCGCTGGTGAACTTCTCGCTAGTTTTGTTACCATAGATGTGGTCTGAAAATACCAGGTATTTAGATTGTGAATTAAAGTTTACTTGGGCTTTTAAACTCTTCTATATGTTGTCTAAAGGTATTGTGCACTGTTATTACGTGTCCAGTATGCACCGAACGGAATACACTCGAATTGACATCAACTTCATTTTACTTGCATACATGATAAATGCCATTTCATCCTATTACCTTACCACTTTTTAAAATTCATTTATGGGGACAGGAAGCAAGAGCCCTTCTTGGAAGACTTGAATATCAAAGAGGCAATGTAGAAGCTGCACTCCGTGTATTCGATGGTATTGACCTCCAGGCTGCTATAGAACGTTTGCAATCTTCTACTGCACTTCCTTCAAGACGAAACCGTTCTCGCAGCGACTCACTGCATTCTGTTACTCAATCTCAACATGCAGCTGGTCTTGTACTTGAAGCAATATATTTGAAGGCTGCTTCACTGCAAAAACTTGGCAAAGCTTCTGGTAAGTAGGCAGTAATATTTCATTCACACCTTGATGGAAATATTGCTTGGTCAATTTAGAGAGTTCAGCTCATCAATCCGTTGAAGACATTTTCTTTGTCTCTGAAAAGGTGTTTTTAAATAATGATGATGATGATAATTCATAAACACTGTATTTTTTATTTTAGAGGCTGCTCAAGAATGTAAAAGTGTACTGGATGCTGTAGAGAAGATGTTCCAAAATGGCCTATCAGATGCATCAGTCGATGCCAAGCTACAAGAAACAATTGCAAAGACTGTAGAGCTTCTTCCAGAACTTTGGAAACAATCTGGAATGTATCAAGAAGCTCTAGCTTCATATAGACGTGCTCTTCTAACTAACTGGAACCTCAGTAATGATTGTTGTGCTAGAATACAAAAAAGATTTGCTGTCCTATTATTGCACAGTGGAGTTGAGGCAGGATCTCCAAGTTTAGCTGCACAAACTGATGGATCTTTTGTACCAAAAAATAATTTAGAAGAAGCCATCTTACTTTTAATGATTTTGTTAAGAAAATGTCAGCTTGGCAAACTTCAATGGGATCCTTCTGTTATGGAACATTTGACCTTTGCATTGTCTCTATGTAATGAGACCACTACATTAGCAAGGCTTTTTGAAGAACTCTTGCCTGGAATTCTTCTGCGGTGTGATAGATGGAACAATATGGCCCTATGTTATGTTGGAGCTCGACAAAACACAACTGCTTTGAATTTGTTGAGGAAATCATTGAACAAACTTGAAAATCCAAATAGTGTAGCGGCTTTACTACTTGCTGCAAAGATATGCAGCGAAGATTGTTTCCTTGCATCAGAAGGTGTAGAGTATGCAAGAAGAGCTTTAAAAAATTGTCTGGTAAATGATGAACATTTGAAGGGTGTAGCACTACATCTTTTAGGCATTTGTTTGGGAAAGCAAGCTAAAGTTGCTTCCTCAGATCAAGAAAGGTCTCAACTGCAAACTAAAGCTTTGAAGTCATTGAATGAAGCAATCACTCTTAATCGACATAATCCGGATTTAATTTATAGCCTAGGATTTGAATATGCAGAACATCATAATATTAACGCTGCCTTAAGATGTGCTAAAGAGTTCATTGATGCAACTGGTGGATCAGTTGCTAAAGGTTGGAGATTGCTTGCTTTAGTTTTATCTGCTCAACAACGGTTTTCGGAAGCAGAGGTTGTAACTGATGCAGCATTAGATGAGACTGCAAAATGGGAACAGGGGGAGCTTCTTCGAATAAAAGCAAAGCTTAAAGTTGCTCAATCTTTGCCTACGGATGCAATTGAAGCATATAGGTCACTCCTTGCTCTTGTTCAAGCTAGAAGGAAGTCACTTGGATCTCTAAAAAGTAGTTTGCAGGTCTGCTTTTATGCTCTTTAGAAGTATTTTGATTACTAGTCAGTGGGCTTGACTCATTCCCACATCTAATTCAGAGAATTTAGTGAGGATATTATGATAAAATCATACCATATCCATTATTATTTCACATAAGCAAACTGAATCGGTGAATGGTGCTCAGCCTGCAGGACATGTCACAATAATGCATGTTTTAACCACCACAGCCTGAATTTTGGACTTTTGTGGTTGGGAGTTTTAGGCATGTAAAGTGAATGTTCTAATAGGTGTGGGAAAGTGGCGCGTTATCTAAGGTTCAGGTATTAGTTACTAATTGTATATCCTCTTTTCAGGGTGGGTATATGTTAACCCATCGTGCTCCTCAATGGGTATTGAGCAGCTAGTTATAGCTGATTTTAGGTAGATTCCCTGCGATAATTCTTAGTACCATCAGGGAGATTTTGGTTATGTGATTCATTTTTCCGACTTATCCTTGAATCAATTATTGTCTACGCCTCTTTCATATATTGTACCAACATCCAAAGCAAACCAGCCTATCACATTTATCTTTCCATATGAGCACTATGCTTTGTATTCTGTCACATCTTTCATTTACGTCCATTCTAGCCTATCATACATAGGGTAAGTTTTTAGAATGTGTTAAGTTATGTTGTTCGAGGTAGAGCGGAGCGCTAGACGCAAATGTCTTCAAGTCTAGGCGGAGCCAGAGCGAAAATAAGTGATGGCCACATAATTTGGTCCTTTTTTTTGGCGTTGACTAACTACAAAAACAGTAACCACATACACTGAGAAACTCATTTTGTATTAATTAAATCGTCATTACTTATTACTATAATATGAGTGATATGCACACACAATTTAAGTTTATCGTCAATAAATAAAAAATAATAATACCATTATAGCTTATAAAAGTTATAAACTTAATACGTAATAAAGTTTTCAAAATAAAAAGATTAAGAAAGTAAAATGAAAAACCATTAAAATCATATTTCGAAGAAGTGAATAGTTGGTGAGTAATTATTTTGTACTTTTTTTTGAACCAAAGAACCAATTAAACAAGCTTTAGGAAACCTGAAATTTGTTAGTACATTTTTAATTATAAAAAAGAATATTTATTTATAACGAAATATATAAAGTGTGAACAAATTTGAAGAAGATGAAGAGCTTCGATAAATAAACAGAGTAATTGAGTTTTTGTTAGTGTAATTATATTATATTTAGTCGAAGTAAAAAAAAGTTATACCAAAAACGCATATTTTCTTAGCAGCGTTTCAAGAAAAACTTAGCGCTCAGAGGGTACCTCGGACAAGAGGTGGAATAAAGCGCGAAAGCAAAAAAAAAGATGCGTCAAAGTTACAAAACATCGCTTAAATGGTACTCTGTGGCGCCCTTAACAATAGAGGGGTTAAGTTAGCAATACAAAGGCATTTGTATACTGTGCATTTTTAAGTCACTTGTTCATGCATTCATACACTTGCTCTGTATCTTAGACATTTTAGGGTAACAGGTTTGGCTATAGCCATATTTAGTTTCTCACTGCATCCTAGTTTACTCATATTTTCTGGTATCTCATCGTCACCCAGTACTGATGGCTTGCTGTTTTGAACACCCACACAAGCGCGCAAACACACGCATGCGCACGCACATACGCACTGTATATTAGACATTTTAGGGTAACAGGTCTGGATAAAACGCGCGTGTGCACACACACAGAGGGGCGAATCTACCCATGCTGCAGAAGGAGCAGTTGACCCCTCTCAAAAATTAATACAATGGTACTATTTTGTGTACCTAGCATAGTATTAAGCACATTTTCACTAAAACTTGTATTAAAACGGACCCCCCCTCAAGTTTTGATCCCTCTCGATTAGAGCTCTGGATTTGCCCCTGCACACACAACTCATCTTCTGTTGAATGGCTTTGCAGATTTTGCCTCCATTTTATTGTGTACCCTTATAGTGGCAATTAAAATTCTTTAGTGTAAGCTCAGATCATAAGAGCACTTAAGTTTCTTTCTTTTAGCCGAGTCCAAATTATAAGCGATCAGAGGAAGTTTTATTTGTTTGTTTATTGTTTTTTATATTTAAAATGTCTGGACAGTGCTCTTTTTCTTTTTGCCAGGTATCCAAGTGGGGCTGGTAAAGTTTTTGAGAATGCTAGCGTCTTTTTTTCTTCTTCTGAAAAAGATGTATGTTCTCATTTGTTCCATTCATGAGATATTTTTTTAATAACGGGGAATCCAGCAAACGACATTATTGTTAATCCAAATCAGTAAAATGTTCCTCCCAATAGTTTTGTTATAAATCCAGCCCCAATAGCCATTTTAATTACAAAATTACAACTGCCAATCACAACAATGCACCGCCTCTTACATTGCCAACTTTAAAATGCAAATAACTTCCTAAAAATTGTTCGAAACTATAAATCCTTTTTCAGCAGTAAATCACAAATTATGCTCGTTCCAATGGGAGACATTATGCATACATAATAATCAAACTTGTAAAAGTCATTTTTAAAATTCAATTATTTTGTGAAAAATAAAAATAAATTTGTTCGAATTAACGCATCAAAACCTTTCTAGCGATTTATAATTTGATTAATATACTTAATTCATCAACAAGAAAGGTAATTATATCCATGGTTTGAGAAGAAAGATTATGATCTTCTTTCACAGTTCAAGAAGAAATATTTTACAGTCCGATATTTTTTGCTAAAAAAAGATAGTATTTCATCCAAAGAAGGATGATAAGCTTCTTTTAAGGGAAACAGTCTTTCTTAAGAAAGATGCTCTTACTCCCTAGAAATGACGATAGTCTTCCTTCCTATAAAGGAAGATACTCTTCCTTCCTAAAAAAGAAACTTTTCCATCACTTTTTTCCTTTCTTCCTTCATAATTTAGCTCCTCCTGGAAAGGAATACTATCTTCCTTGTTGGGAAAGAAGACTATCTTCTATCTGAAGAATAATTTTTACAAAACAATATTTTACATCTACATAACTCCTATCAGTTAAAAGATAGCAAAATTTGTGATTTAACCTTTCCATGTTTGAATGGTGCATCAATCTGGGTTCTCTTTAGAAACTTGTTTCATTTTGAAGATTGGGAGTAATAAGGTTAAAATATAGAAGGGGATAAATTAGAAAACAACATATTATGTACATTCAAAATCCCTGAGCTCGAAGGAAGTGAAGATCAGGTTTGAAAGAGTTACTATTGGAGGTATGAAGTGTACAAGCTGATTATCAAATATGGGCCGACTTTATATTGTCTCTATTAATAATTATATTAAACCATTCAGTATCTCGATGTTTATACTTTCTAATCTCCAAATCATGAAGATTATATTATCTTAGATTGATCAGTAGTACATGATATGTACTGTATATGACACACGTACATGTGGTGGGTTTTTTTTTAAGGGGGGGTGGGTTGGGGGGGGGGGGAGTGGGGGTAGGAGTCTTTGGCTCTTTGATATAGCTGTTAAATTTGGTATCCGTCATTATTTTCTGAGAGATAGTTGGACATAACATATGAAAATCTTTCGCATCTATTTGACATAGAGCTCTGTTGTTCGAATTTCTCCTCAAATCACTAAACCGTGTAGCTCTCCTTTTTTTTCCGAACAAATACAAATTTTAATTTATACATGCTTGATCTCTGACAACTAATATAATTTCTCTGTTCTTATGGTAGGTTGAGGAGGAAAAACTTAGAGAGTTTGAAGTCTGGCAAGGTCTTGCAAGTTTGTACTCTAATCTTTCCTACTGGAAAGATGTCAACATATGTCTGGAGAAAGCTAGGGCATTGAAACCATATTCCGCTTCTATTTTACATACTGAAGGTAATGATCAAACTTCATTGTATTGCAATCACTTGATTGTAAAATACTGACTACTGTTATAATTTGGTTGCATTTCCCCATATCTTAGACCATGTTGCTGTCTATTCACTCCCTTCTCGTTTTTCTTTGCAACAAATGTTCTATTTGAATTCCTGTAATTTCTTTGGTGCTCGAGGGCTCTCCAGTTCATTAAAAACATTATTTAAAGAACGAGTACCATAAATCTCCTCAAATGTGAACTTGTAGTCGTTAAGGTATCCATATGATTTTGTCCAAAGGCTAGCTGGACGTTGGCAAACCAAGCTTAAAGCTAGCTATTAAGTTAATACACAATCTTAGCATCAACTATCTTATTTCAAAGCATTATCCAAGGACGATTTGTACGTACATCCAGCTGTATGTAATTCCACTAGCAAGTAGAAAGATGGTTTCCAACTTCCAACATATTCGTTTGACTTTAACTTGAGTTTGAAGTTATGATTTGTCCAAATACAGTTGGGAGTTAAAACAAGCAAGGAGACTCCATATACTTGTTATACAAATGACCAAGCACATTTTGTATGACATAGAGTTATTTGATTTTCCTTTTCTGTTTATAACTTCTTTGGAATTATTTTGAATTTCTATTCACCAAATTATTTTATTTTCATCATTATCAACAAAAATTATTCACCACATATAAATCAAAATCAGAAACCATTTGAAGCTTGTGTCTATTGAATATTGTAATGTGAATCATCTTTGCAAATTCTGCTAGACACTTTGCAATTACTTCTGATAGCGTGATTCAAATTTGCGATCAATTTGTTATATTTTTTGAATGCTCCAATTTGAAATTACACGGTTTTTTCTGGTTGACAATATACAGTTTGTTGAATCTGGAAATTGTTTTGTGGTTTTCAACGCTGTTCTTACCTCTAAGTTTAAAGTCTTTCTTAATTTGTAACAACCGTTTTATTAATAATCAATTTTGTTATGTTAAATTCGTTGACGAATAATAAATGTTATTACTGACAAAGGCTTTTGTTTATGGACCATTTTAACTTTTGTTTTACAGTTCATAAAAATGATATTTGTTTAACCAGCTGGGCTTTTTTAAGTGGATGGTGTTGTTTGTATGGTTAGCAGGTTATATGCAAGAAGGTCGTGTGGAGATCCATGATGCCCTGGCTTCGTACACCAATTCACTCTCAATGGAAATCGACTTCGTGCCATGTAAAGTATCAATAGGATGTCTATTATGGAAAATGGGTTCGAAATCTCTACCCATTTCTAGAAGCTTCTTGTTGGATGCTCTGAGACTGGAACCGACAAACAGAAAGGCTTGGTATTACTTAGGGATGGTTCACAAAGAAGACGGAAGGGTACCAGATGCTGCTGATTGCTTTCAGGCTGCAGCAATGCTTCAAGAGTCCGATCCCATTGAGTGTTTCGGTTCTACCTACTGATCTTCTATTCTTTTTTGCTAATGACATGTTATTCTACCCGAATATTTTATCGTATATATCATTGTGAGTGCCGTAGTTTTTTTATTTTTTATTTTTTTTGGGTGAGGTTTCACGTTCCTGGGTACATAATTGAGGGATTGGATTGAGGTAAAATTTGTATCTACGTTGAGGGATTGTATCTTGTAATATAATTATGATGTTTTTATTGGTAAATACCTTCATTAATTTAGATGGCTGTTAAAGTCTCTTCATACGAGAAACGAAACGAGAGTTACAGTCTAGACCATCAACCAACCGCACAGCCTCTGTTGGCTTTAAAGTTTGGAAATTATGTGGTAGTTAGTCATTGTACTATAGGTCATAGGATGTATATAGGGCTGTCAAAATGGGTTGCAACCCGTTTACCCAACCCATTTATCCATAAAACAAGTGGGTTGGGTAAAATAAATTAGTTTATTGGGCTAAACCATTTAACCCAGTTAATTAAATGGATTAGATGGGTTTGACCCGTTTTACACTAATTACCCATTTATCCAAAGAAAATCGACGTTTTCACTTCTCACGCAAAAAAACTAGGGTTCCTCACTTTCTCAAATTCACTCATCTTCTCCCTGATAGGGCACGATTCGACGTCCTCCACCTTTTCATCAATTTCTGGGTTGCAGCAATCGAGCTATAATCAGCCTTCCATCTAATCAAGCTGGTGCGTTATTTTGTGCTATAGTCCTTTACCATTATTTTGTGTTATTAAGAATCGCTAGGTTTAAGAAAAATTTAAGAATTTGCATATATACAACTTTGTTGATTTTATAACTAGCTACTTAGTCTAAGATTGTAAACATGTGATGCGCTGCCGGTTTCAACTTCAAAGACAACTTTTACAAAGAATTTTTTCACTTAAGGTGAGATGTACAGGCGAACAAACGATAGGTTCAAAGGCCTTGACAAAAAATTGAACTAACGATAGGTTCAAAGGCCTTGACAAAAAATTGAACTGTTAAATAGGAAACCGAATTACATGGAAAGAGACTAACCAATTGCTGAAATGTTATTTGACAGATCATTTCCCTACCGTTATCTTTGCTTAATTGACTTAATTATTAAGGATTTGAATGTAGAGTTTGCACCAATAAAAGTACCTTTATCAATTTTTATTTTAACCTTTTTTACGTTTAAAAAATTGTAGTGTCTTTTTCCAAATAAACAAAAGATATTGCAAATTTGGAGTAAGTCAAAAAATACCATCTACATACTGTATTTTCGAGTAGCTTTAGTACAAATGGCATTTAGTTATTTAGCTTTTGTTAATTTCTTATGATAAATAGATTTTGAATTTCTTTCTCAATACTATATGTAAAGATGATATTCAGTTTTATGTCTTATTTACTAGATGGACTAATTTTATAATCTGTTTGTAAACCTTATTTGCTATGTTTCTATGTTTTGGATAAGTTAATGAATCCCAATTTAATGTTTACATGAAGTTGCGATCATATGTATGTAGTTAAACAAGTATTTTTGTATATGTCAAAATTAAGTGCATTTTTTTCCCTCCAGTTTTGGTAGTGTAAATTGAGGTTTACTGATGTAAGAAGTAGACATTGTTTTAAAGGAAATGATCTTATATAGCAGTGATCATATCTTTACCTTTTTAGCATTCAAGTTGTGGGTAATTGCTAATTATACATCATTGATTAGTTAAAAAGTAATGATAGGACTGTCCATAATTAGGTTGTTGAAATTGCTGTAAATTTGGTTTATAGTACAGTCCTTAAAAAGTTAATTTTGAGATCGTCATTCAATAACGAAAATCGACTAAACATTTTTTTTATGATCTGTAAGAATAAGATATGCGCGCGCACACATAAATACTCGCACATACATATATGCTTCTGCCGTTTTTCTATCCCGTTTTATTCTCCAACCAGCAAAACATCGTTGGGTATGCAGTTATTTCTTTCAGAAACAGGAACAAATTATGCCACTTTGTTTAAGTATCTGAATATGCTAAGGTTAAATATTTCTATTTCTGGCTATATTTTGTTTTGCAGAATCCTACTTTAGGCTATTATACACAATACCAACCCTCAGATTTGTGTAAATGTGTGGAAGCTCTGCATCATCAAATATGTTACAACACCGGAAGCAATCTACCTGCAATAAGAGAGAAACACAGCCAACATAAGGTAAAAACCTGTACATCCTGATCGATTTTTATTTTATATTGTTATGCACTTTGTTTAATATGAGTTCATACTGATGACTTATAGTACAAGTTTGTGGCCAAGAAGTTTTGTCAATCTTCAATACCTTCAGAGTATTTCAAGAATCCGAGTAAGTAGACCTTTTGTTGTTTGAAGGATTCATCCGAGGTTACAAGAATTAGTTAAATCAGATCCCATCATCCAGCTCTTAGTCTCTAACACTACCACCTACAGCTTTGCAAAGGATTTCTAGGTGGGTTCTCTTTTTTTTGCCCCCTTTTTTTTTGTAGTAGCTGCACTGCATAATTTTGTACAAGCCGCCAACTATTACATCAAGTCCCCCCGTGTTCTGGTTTGCAATATTTTTTACAACTTTATCAAAACAATCAAATCTATTTCAAGATACTAAGACACCAATTTATAGCATTGGAAATTCCCAAGGGCACAAACCTATTTCAGGATAATCAGATAATCAAATCAAAAGGAGTTGAGTTTGTTTCTATAATACACTACTGTATTTCAAAGCTTTATGAACTGTATAATATAATTACCATTTTTTGTTCACATCTTAAACAACCGTTGTCTTTCCTTTAGTTGATATCTAAAATATAGTGAGATTCAACAAAAAAGACAATCGGTGCATTGTTAATATCTTTGATTGTAGCATTTAAAGTTTCAATAGCATTATCCTTTTTGATATTTGATAACATTAATTGAGATGTTTTAGGAACAGTGTTGAAAGAAGAAATTTTAATCTTCTCATAATGGTTAGCCACAGAATGAAATAATTCTATACTGTTTCCTTTATTTGTTGATAATTCAACATGATGATCAAGAATTGATAGCTTTGTTTTAAATGAAATAGCGCACAATCGAATGCTGCATCTGTTTAGCTGGGATTAAATTTTAAATAGATAACAACTTGTACAGTATACTGCAGTTTTGACTATATAATAATCAATTCAAATATAGATCAAATCGATATATATTTAATATTCTTAATTAAACTATAATGAGTGCCTGCAGAAAATTATGATGGATAGGTCAACACATTTTTTATCACTTAGACCTTAATCCAGTCTCAGCCATTTGTTTTGGAGCAGGACTATGTAAATTTTTTTTGTACTACCTACATGCTAATTGTTATTAATATTTAATATTGTAGAACATGGATTCAACTGAACATATAAACATTGAAACAGAAGATTTGATTGTATTGGAAGATTCATTGAGTAGTTCGGCTGGAAAAAAACGTTGTAGAACCACACACTCAGAAGTCTGGAACTATTTTCAGAAAAATGAAACTATTTTAGGAAAAACACCAACGTGCTTTTGTAAGGGATGTAAGAAAACATACTTTTGGGGAGAAAAGCATGGAACTTCTAATATGCTAAAACATATTCCAAAATGTCAACACATTACCAAAAAAATGGGTGGGCATAATGAGATAAGTAAGTTCGATCAAAGTGAGTACAGAGAATTGGTGACTAAGGCCGTCATTAGGCATAACTTGCCCTTTATGCTTGTCCCATATGATAAAGTATGAGAACTGCATTTTTATTTGAACAATGAATGCAACATATATCAAGAAATACAGTACGATCGGATGTCATGAAACTTTACGAGAAAGAAAAAGTTAAGCTTAAACATTTTTTAAAATCATGTTCGGGAAAAGTAAGCTTAACATCTGATCTATGGACATCAATTAATACAGATGGTCTTATATCATTGACTGCACACTTCATAGATAACGACTGGGTTTTACAAAAAAAATTGCTTAGTTTTTCATTGATGTCTCCTCCTCACACGGGACTGCAATATTTCGGAAGGTATCTAGTCTGTTAGTTGAGTGGAATATCGAAGATAAACTGTTTGCATTTACGCTTGATAACGCATCTTCAAATGATAAATTTATTGAATTGTTGGAATCTCATCTCACATATAAGAAAGCATTGGTTGCAGATGGTGAGTTTTTGCATATTCGTTGCACTGCACACATATTGAATTTGATCGTACAAGACGGTCTAAAATGCATTGGTTCCTTTTTAACGAATATTAGGGAAAGTATAAAGTACATTAAGGGCTCCCAATCAAGAAAAAAGTTGTTTATGGAATGCATAGCAGATCTTTCTACGAGTGAAAGTAAAAAGAATATTGCAACAAGATGTTCCAACGAGATGGAACTCGACATTTTTGATGCTTAAAAGCGCTATTTACTTCCACCAAGCACTATGCCGTTTGAAAATCGTTGATCGGAGTTATACTTATTGTCCAACCCCGGATGAATGGATATATGCAAAGAAAATTGCGGATTTTTTGGAAGTATTTTACAAAGTTACTTGTTTATTTTCGGGTTCTAATTATCCAACATCGAACTTATTTTTTCCAAAGCTCGTGACGGTTCTTTTTACATTGCAAAAGCGTATGAAAGACAATGATTTTTATATCAACAATGGCGAACGAAATGTATAAAAAATTCGACAAATATTGGAGAAAATTTAGCATGATACTTTCCATTGCATGCATCTTTGATCCACGTCATAAAATCAAATTCGTTAAATACTATTATGAACAAATTTATGGAGTCGATTGTTATGAATTTGATGAGGTGAAGAGTAAATTTGAAAATCTTTTCAACGAATATGCAAAAAAATGAAAGCGAAGGTGAAGCAAGTGGATCAAAAGATGTAGAATCCGTTGATGCAGATATTGGTCCGTATTCACAAGAATGTGAAGATATGTTAGAAGGATTTTACAGTCATCGTAAGGTATGTTTAGTCGAGAGTTCTCGTAAATCTGAACTTAAGTCATATCTTGAAGAGGAACTATTAGATCCTAAAACGTTCGACATTATCTCTTTTTGGAAATCTCACCAATATAAATATCCAATTCTTTCACGTATGGCAAAAGATATTTTAGCGGTTCCGGTTACTACTGTAGCATCTGAAAGTGCATTCAGTATCGGAGGTAGGGTTCTTGATGATTATCGAAGTTCTCCGAAGGCGGATACCGTTGAAGCATTGTTATGTTCATGTGACTGGCTATATGAAAACGGGACAGCGTCAGTTATAGAGAAGCCTGATGTGGATATTTCTTTGTCTCATACGGATGCGGAATTGACAATTTCTACCTAAATCTTAGGCACATGTATGCTTAACTGCCTAACTTACCGTTCTTCTTAATTACACTATACACTGGTCAAAATCGGACATTCAATATTATTAGTCTGATTCAAAACCAGTTGACGTTACTAAATGAGTATATATCCACTCAATTCTCTTAGCTGGAATTTTGTACAGGGCACTAAAGCAGGCTAGTAAGCAGGCATGTGAAATTCAATTATTCAATGTAGATGCTCTATGCAGTAAGCGGTATATTTTTTTTCTTTATTTCCCCTTTAAACCATTCTACATATTACTTTATTTTTTATATCTTTATTTCCCATTTAAACCTTTTTCAGTAAGTTTCAGATAAGTTAACTTTGATATTTGCAGGGAATGTCTTCAAAATTTTAGAACCCGATCATTATAGGTCTCAGCAAACTTGAAGATACAACTCACCTTATTTAATAGAATTTCCAACTTGAAGATACAATTCGGCTTCAATTTTATTCTATATTATATTTTTTTCATATTATATTATATGTTGAAGTTCTTGAATGGCGTGTTGTAGTATCTATGTTATCTGGTCTAGTTTATGCAGTTTTTTGAACTATTTTATGGTATCTTGATGCAGTTTTTACTTCTCTGCTATGCTATTTTGAATTATTCTAAATTTGTTTGCTGCAATTCTTAGTTTTGAGCCATGGATTTTGTTGTGTTTGAAGCTTTTTGCTACAATTTTCATGTTTGATAGGTAGTTTTTGACCTATTTTATTCTTTTGGTTTTTATTAATAATGGGTTGAATGGTTTGGGTAGGGTTTACCCGGTAAACTAACGGGCTGGGTTGGGTTGACCCGTTTAATAAATGAGTTTAATGGGTTGGGTCATTTTTTCTTTTAAATGGATTGGGTTAATTTCAAACCAACCCATTTACAACCCAACCCGATCCGTTTGACACCTCTAGATGTATATATAATACTTCAAGCCAATATACATCCGTCGTTCAATTCACTGTGCACATGATTCAAATATGTCATCATAGATACCAATGTCGTTCAATTCATTTAAAATTATTTACTTTTTCCTCTTTTAAGTCCACTCCTACTTATAAATTTCAATCAAAATCCAATGAATTTGGTCATTATTTTAAATAATTGAGCACTATTTTTATTCAACTTTCATTTGATCAATCTTTTAAAATATAAATTTTATTGGGAAAAATTAACAAATTTTTAGTTATTTATGATAATATTAAAAATAATGGAAAAATAAAATTATAAAATGAAAAATAATAAACTAAAACATATGCATAATTTGTATATCTATCAAGTCCGAGATCGGTAGCTTTATCTGAATTTTTTTATTAACTCAAACATTGATCTACTGTAATATATAAAATATAGAATTGATTAACTCTTTTTATTTGGATTCAACCATCGATATGATCTTATTTTTTGTTGTTATCTTATACTATTTACTATGGATGCGTTCTTTGCGAAGCGAACACATCAGCCAAAAGAAGCATTTTGAACTGGACACGAGCAAATAACGTTCAACGAATGAGAAATGTGTTTGTTGTGATGCCAAATTGTTGAGAAGTGGGCGGTAAAGGTGGAATGAGAAATGGGCCAAATTGTCCAATTTGATGAAAATAACACTTGGCGTCGGACGATTCGGATGCGCGGACACATCAGACATGAAATGTCAATTTTTCTTGCATAAGAGGGACACGGGTAAAATGCTTTCATCATGTTCATGATTCTTAATGGAGTTAGAGGTGCCTTAGGGGCACGTTGGAGCGACTTTTCATCACTGCCAACAATCTAGATTTTTGAAGGTCAACTCCGAAAGTTGAAGTAAAAGAAAGTAGTTCAACCAATTGTTGGATGCCTAGGCCGAAAGTAGTATAAAAATAAAGTTTCGGAAAATAAAAGGATAAGAAGAGTTATAACGGCTTGGGATTCAGGTCCATATGCCCATTGTTGAGAAGTCTTTTATCACTTAGTCAAAATGCTGAAATGGATTTACAAGTCTAGGGTGGTGTATCCGTCTTTAATGTCTCTTCAATAAAAGATTAAGTCTAAAAGTTAAAATCATTATTACAAATGATTAGTCGATTCGCTATTAGAACAGATCATAAACCCCATAAATACGACTTGTGTCTTGTATTTATAGGCATCTTACAACTTTACCATTGGAGGAGATCTTCTCTCTCGGAATGCTGACATGGCACGCTAATGGGGCTAAGATTTCAGCATGTGTCATCATTTGGATGCTTGCAGATTGACATGGGTTGATGATGTGTCGTTTATATATATATATATATATATATATATATATATATATATATATATAGATTTGGGCTCTTGACTCTTATACTTCACATAAACTTTAGGCTATTTGACCCGTTGATATATCTTAAGGTTATCTTAGTCGTTGATCTTGATTACACGTTGAGACACTCTCGACCTTCGATAGAGATAGCTTCTGTCCCGTATGTTGAATGAGGCACTCTAGGCCTCTACTTTCAGTAACGACCACCTTGAGCCGTTGCTTTAAGTAGAGACGCTCACAAGATCTCGGTATACGAATTGGAGGCAGCATATAGCCTCGGTATAGTATCACGCCTTGATGATTTCTTAATAGCCCGTCTTAATGCTTCCATTTTTTGGGTAAGAAGTCATCCTTCTAACTTATGCTTTCGGGGGCTTACCTGGAGGCCTGTACTCTCGGTATAAGGTCGATCAGTTGACCATTACTTTCGATGGGCATGTATTATGCATATGCTTTCGCGGTGTCTTTACTTGAGTCATAATACCACACTTCGATATGGGTGGAACATGTGGTCCTTGGTTTCATTATATCATGGATATGATATTTAGGTCATAATTTGGGCTTGCATCTAGCCTACGCCTCTTTGTCCCTTTACATGGGCATCTAGCCCTCGAAACTTGTATATGCTTCAACATGTATGCTTAAGCTTCAGACTAATCTACCGACAGAAGCTATTCAAGGCTATACATAAAGTCTTCATGGGCATTTAATACTTTGGAAGGTTAGATATAGATCAAGGCTTTCAGGCTTTGGTCGAAGTGTTGAAACTTTCAGTATTCAGTGAAAATAATACCATAGGATCTTTCTTTCGGGTTTCGTCTTATATAGCTAAAGGTCGAATACTACTAAGTAAAATTATGGTGTAACACATGTCTTCCAAAGTTTACTTCATACGAATGAATGTGAAATGGACTTTGGACTTTGTAAGGGGAGTTAGATCATTCTTTGCACTTAGCTAATGTCGCTCTTGATCCTATCAGACTTCCATGTAATGCGTTACACACTAGCTTTTGCTAGAATTAAGGTAATTGATCCAAACCACTATACGAGCGTTACTCCTTGGATTACTTATCGGTATCCATAAGGATTTTACGTGGATGACCCCTTGTGTTCTAGCTCTTAGTCTAGGCAAATGCGATTCTATGCGAGAAAGCCTTATTCTCAATCCTTTCGGGGGTTCGGTTAATCATTTTGACTTGTTAAATACTTGTGTCAATTTGAAAATAAAAATCATCCATTTTAGATATGGAATTGGCCATAAACATAATTTTATTTATTTTGTAGTAGACTTTTCCTATGAATTACAATGATGGTTAGTTATGTCGTAATCCATCGGTTTACTACGTGGACCATAGAGCTAAAATAGACCGTTTAGGTAATACTAGTCTCATATCTATACATCCCTACACGAGCCAAGATGGTTTTATGATCAAAGACTTCGAACAACCTGTAATGTCAAAAGACTTAAAGTCATTATTTAAATAGATCGTAGTTTCATTATGACTGTAATGATCAAAAGCAACATCATTTTGGTCTCGGAACTAGTTTCGAAGACCATAATATAGATTGAAAATAGTTATGAAGATAGGCTAGCTTTGTGGTAAATTTTATTTCATTAAAAAACTTGATAACATGCTTCGGTCATTGGACCAAGTCTTACAGATATTTCCTTTAGAAAACTATTAGTGGCAGCCGTAAGCCTAATAATTGATGGCACTTCTTGGCCATGGCTAAAAATTAGGCATGCCACTACTTGGCCATGGCTAATAATTTAAACGTATCTAGGTCTTTTATTCCGTGGCACTACTTTGCCATGGCTAACAATTCTGAAACATTAAACCTTTCATTATTGCATGATACTTCTTGACCATCGCTAATAATTATAAAAACTTATAACTATAACAGCCTTGTGCTGTGGTAGGCCTGTAAATGCTCCACATTCCATGGTTTAGGAATTAAATTTCCATCCCGTATCTTTAGTCTATCGCATTCGAAGTACTATATCATGAATTATGAGGGGTCCTTCCGAGTACCTTCTTAGAGATCCTTCTATTGGATCTTTTCTATTTGGCATTATCATTTTAAGAACGAGATCCTCTTTCTCAAACTTTTGGATTCGAACCTGTTGATTATAGTATTGAGTCATTCTTCTGATGTATTCTGCTATTCACATATTAGCTCGACCCCGGAGTTCGGGCAAGAAATCAAGAGACTCATTTTTAAGTTCTCCATTTTGTTGAGAATTGTAATATAGTTTTCAATGAAATGTCTCAAGGTCTATCGGAATCATGGTTTCTAAACTAAAGAGAAGGGGGTGTACTCTCTTGAAGTCGTTGAGCTTGTTTTATAAGCCCATAATACGAAAGGAAATTCTCAGTTTCCTTTGGCTTTCTTCAAGAGAATACTTAGGCAAACTTTTATAGTCTTATTTGCGGCCTCACGGCGCCATTGGCTTATGGATGAGTCACCAAAGAGAAACTCTTAACTATGCCACGGTCTCGATAGTAGTTTATAAACTCTCAACTTTTGAATTGAGTGTCGTTGTTAATTATTATCTTGCACAGAAGATCTAATCTAGTAACAATATCCTTCATGGAAAATTTGATGACTTGATGCACTGTTATAGTTGCAAGTGATAGAGTTAGGGGTATGCCCTAGGGGCAATTATGTAATTTGTTACATATATCTAACTTATTGACCAATCCTTTTCGAAATAAAAGGTATTTTCTTCATATTATATATTTGATATAATGTGATTGTATTAATTAATTAACTTAATTAAAAATATATTTAATAGAAAAAAATCCATAAATGGTATATTTTGTGATAGTGGTTATAAAGTGTTGTAACCGTGAGTAATTTATCACAACGAAACAAATATACCAATTTAATTGTTCCTAGTCAAGATGCATTGAGACTAGATATCGATTTATCCATTGAGACTGGAGTACGTAATGCTCTCCAAATGTTGGACAGTGTATTACTCATGACTACTGGAGGCACCTAGGGGTTACACACTAATAGTTATTGGATAACTATGGAACGACTCACTAGATAGTTTTCTATTGGTTAATATAACTAAGGTCAAATAGAAAATATCGATGTGACTAATTTACACAGTTCTCTCGACTTAAGAACACTGTTGACCTTGAAAGCTCCACTTTGATTATAGCCAAATCATGGCATGACGTCCATCGAGTGACTATAGTTGGGTCGAGCAGAAGTATTGGAAGTGAAGCACTATTCAAGAGAGGATTCGTCTCCTCAATTATATGTAGTTAGTATCACAGTCAACTCAAGGTCAAAGTCTCTGGCCAAAGCATTTCGGTTAATAATAATTGTTATTATTGAACTAAGGACTTTGTATTTAGACTATAAAGTTGAATGTAGATGAGGTTGGAACTTGGAATTTTGACCATTACCAAATTCCATAAGTCCAAAGCGATATAGTTTTGACGAAGAGAATTGGTGTAAGTAAATGCCACAATCGGGTAACGCTTATTAAACTAAAATTGGATTTTACCGAAAATGAGTAAGCGATAAATTTGGCCATAATGTCACACCACCTTCTAAGTGACATGTGAACATTAACATTAGAATAGTTCATTGTTAATCGCTGACCAAATTTACACCCAAGAGTTACACAACCGAAATGATGAATTCTCTTAAGACCGAATGATTTAATTAGTTTATAATTATTATAAATTAATTAATATTTATGAAATATTAATTATAAAATTTGAATATGATTTGAGAAATAAATAATGCTACATATATTTATAATAGTTATAAATATATTGATCGATATATAATATCGACAAGCGATTAAATTAGATTTAATTGCATAGTATTTTGGCTTGGGCTTATATGGGTTTAAGGCCCATCATTAAGGCTGCAAAATTTCGGTTTTGGAAAGGTATAAGGGTGGATAAAACATAGGGAACTAGATCGAAGATAATGGGTTGAGATCAAGTAAGAATGGGTAAAAAAGGTTTTTCTCATTTCTCTCTAATACAACACTATATATGTATGTATGTATGTATAAAATAATTACGAACCTTTTTTGGCCGCCATTACCTTCTTAATTGCTGGTGAAAACATAGCTATCAATCCACTTCAAAATTCTCTAATATATTTCAAATTAAAATAATACTATTCGATAGTTAGAGATCGGTGATTACGGACTTGCAATCTAACGAATCAAGAACAACAAAAGGAAGAGAAGTCATTGCTTCAACATGGATTCAAAGGCATCATTAAATTGGTAATTTTAATTCATATTACAGTAATTAAATTACATTCTATGCTCTATAATGAGCAATTTCATAGCTATTTAAATATATTGCTACTATATATTTAGTTAGGTGAGATTTTATAAGTAAATGTGGTTGTCACAAATCAGTTTGGTTATGTGCACAATTTGCTTATTATACTATTTTATTTATGTATAGAAAATGTTGTTTACTGTAAAAAATCAATTTTTTTCATTAAAAATTGTTTTTTTTATATATTTATTAATATATATATTAGTGTATATTTCTCTATTATAACAGCATATATGCGTATATAAGATATATATATATATATATATATATATGATTTAAAAATCTTAGTACACTTATTTACATATAATACGAGTTTAAAAATTTGAAAATTAATTATCACACATATATTCATATTTTTAAACTAACATTTATTGAATTTTTGAATTTATTATTATACATAAAATAATTATTACATTAAAAATTAAATTTTATATTTTTTTAAAAATATTATATCATTTCAGAAACACATAGAAAAAATTTAGGAATTTTTTTAATGAATTTTATTATTTTCAATAATTAATATTATTTCAAAAAAATGTTTATGATTTATTAAAAATAATAATTTAATTGAAAAATCCATCCAAATTTTTCATAACCTTTCATTCATGATTCTAGAATTTATGAAATTTTAAAATTTGAATTTTTATGAATATAATATTTTATATTAAATAATTTTTGTCGAAATCAATGTATTTATTTTTAAAAATAATATTTAAACTTTGAAAAATCTCTAGATTTTTTTAAACTCTATTTTATGATCCTTGATTTTTTAAAATTGTATAATTTGAATTTTCATCAATAGATTATTTTATGTTAATATTTATGGATGAAAATATTGTTTTATTCATAACATAAACAAATTAAAATACTAAAATTATTATGTTTGAAAAACTAAGTTAATTTTGAATTATAAATAATTTTTAATAATTGTTCTCTCTCTCTATCTATATATTTATCTATATATAAATGTTTTATGTTCATATATTATATATAATATATTTATACATATGTTTGTGCGTATTTTGTAACACATATACATGCACATATTTAGACAACATACATGACATACAAAATGAGCTAATATGTCTGCTGCGATGTAAATCTCAACATCTACATAGGGGAATATTATACCTTTCACGGATTATTAGGTTACACATGCACTCACACATATATATGATACATTTATGTACAAACTAAATAAAATTAAATTAATTTCATATCTAATATATTTGAATTCAAATAAAATAAATGATTTTATTTAAATGAAATTTAAAAATGTTCTAATTCAGTTAGACTTCATGGGCCTAACAAAAGATCCAATAGGGTAAAATTTTTGAAATTCATCTATAACCTCCGCTGCGGGCTAGTCCAGTTCCAACAATGATATTGGAGCCCAATAGCTTATGCTGTCTAAATTAGTAATATTAGGGCTAACTAATTAAGCTTTCCCACTTAGTACAACGTCTAGAAAGGTAATGTCTAGGATTGGAATTGGATAATCAAGTACCCTGTCCTACTTGGTTACCGACCTAACCCGAAAGGTGAAGTGAGACCAAAGGTTGTTCCTAATAGAAAAGACGCAACTTAATTTAGGCCTTTGGCTAATTTTCAAAATCGTTTTAAAAATTAATGTTAAAGATTTTAAATTTAATAGTTAAATTTAAAATAAAACAAGTTTATTATAAAAATTATAATACTACACAAGTTTTCAAAATGTTTGAAAATATTTATATAATAATTTCAAATTTCAAATTGATTTATAAGATTAATAAAATCAATTAATTAAATATGTTAATTAATTAATTAATTCATATATGCTTGTATTATGTATGTTGATATATGTTATGTTATTTTAAAATGTTTAAGATAACATAAGTATACATGTATGTATACAAGATAAATTTTGAAATTAATAAATTTTAATAAGAATTGTTTAATTGAATAAATTAATTAAAGGTTAATTAATTAAATAAAATACACATATATATGATATATGTGTTACACTATAAAGGTTATAGTAGATATGCCTAAATAAAAGTTGTATTGGAATACTAATTTAAAATTAATTACAGAGTTAATTGATTAAAATTAATTAGATAAGATTCAATTAATAATATATTATACGTAAGACTATCATATAAATAATATGAAATATAAAAGTTATATAAAAATAAAACTTATATGATATTTGTATAAACTAAATGTGGAACATTAAAGAAACCCAAATAGACTTGAGAAATAAATACATATGTAAATGTACATATACCGTGATTTCTAATGCGTCTGACATTTGAATCGTTGGGGTATTTCATAAGAAATATATTATTATATAAGTCGATATAACTCAATATATATATTGAAGATTATGAATCTTCAATATAATGTTATCCTTTACCATATATATATTAATAAATTACTTACATACTCCTTAGTTGTTGAGAAAACTCAAGCGAGGAATGTTATGCGTAGTATTATTAATATATTAAACAAATGAGGTAAGATAACTATATGTATTTGTTGAGCGAACTCAAGGTACATATACTATACTTAAGCCATCATGATATGGTAGGTATGAGTGAATAATCTCTTTCGATTTGTTAAGCAAACTCAAGATAGAAATGAGATTATAAAAAAGAAAATGGGTTAGGAGTTGTATGTGATACAACCGATAAGGAGTTATCCATCGTTTGGCTATAATTTATTGAGCAAACTCAAGGTTAGAAAACCAAAACAAACGAGTCATAACACCCACTAGTGAAGTTGTAAGACTTCTATGTTTCATCTTTGGGTTTGAAAAACATAAAAGACTAGTGGGAGCCTTATTAGAAAAATGAAATGGTAGCATTTAACCTTTCTAATATTGTAAGAACATATGTTATATAATGTTATAATTATCTACATTGATAAATTTGTGCATTTAATATGATTGATAAAACGTTTATCAATTAACATATATAAACAAATTGAATTGAAAGTTGACAAATAGAAATATAATATATATCTTACTAATAATTCTAATTGCATGTTATATAATGTTTCATACCCATGCAAGTGCCCAATTTCAACTACTTAATACATTCGTAAGTTGATCACTTATATGTTTTTTGGTTTAGATCATGTATTGCATTTTATGAACTTTTGAACTCTACATGCAATTCAAGACTATGGATATTTGATCCATGTACTTTCACATATAAATGTTGTAGGTACAATATTTCGATGAAGTTAGTTTATTCAAGTAAGCCAATAAACAGTATTTTAAGATCATGTATTCAACTTGAATGATTTCAAAAGGATCATATTGTGTTAATGTAACACAAGACCATAAACTACGAGATACATCTAAGAACTTGATCATTGAAATGTCATCTTGATTGATTTACATGAAATGCAATATGTTTGATATCTTAAATGTTAAGAATAATCGAATGCGCTTTTGTAAAAGGTTTGTTATGATATTGTAGTAAAGTTTTCTTTTGAATAGTTTGATCATTTGAAAGAAAAACGAATGTATGAGAATAGATATAATTTAAGGTAAAGTTGGAATGAAGAGAATGAATAATCACTTCTGCTTCATAGAGAAACATTGGAAATAAGAATTGTAATACTAATTGATACTTAATATTGGAATATGAAATATGATTTTTATTTCGTAAAGTATTTTTCATATATAAATCTGTTTTCTATAACGTTTATTTCTTTGAGTTCAAGATATTTCATCAAAGAACTCTCCACTGTAAACTAGTTGCAGCATATGAAATAAGTAAACAATATTAACAATATTCGAATGGTGGACCTCTAAATTTGTATGCTATTATAGTAATGGCGGAAATAGTGGGAGCATGCCATATAGCACCTAATGATTGCATCAAATTACGAAAATTGTTTTCGTAAAGGTACTGAACATTATTTGTGAAATAATGTTTGTTTTTTGGTATTAACTGAAAAATAGATATAACTATATTTCAATATGAGTATTATGAATATTCATTATGAAATATAACTATATTATGGAATTTATTTGCATAGTAAAAGTGATGCAACAAAAATACATATGTATCTAATATTATTTATAGTTTTTTGAAATTATAGACTAAGCCGTAGTTTTGAGAAATAATTTTACTATATGATTATGAATCATATGATACATGTTAATTATATCTCAAACAATTAATGCACCCATTCAGTGGGAGCATCATAAGAGTTGATGAACTCTTTGAATTAATACATATTAATGTATGTAATCACAAGTCTATTAATACCAAAAGGGTTCCACATACTTTGTTATATTCATCGATGATTTACTACCAACATGAACATGTGTGTTAGATACATATGTAGTAAGTTTATGATGAGATCATAGAATATAAAAGAAAAGTAAATAATATAACATGCAATAGAATAAAATGATTTTATTTGGTCGAATAAGCGAGTATATTGAAAAGAGTTTCAAATGTACCTAAAAATAAATATAGATTCAATCTCAAAATCACTCCTCCATGTGATACATAATGATGCATCGATAAGGAGCAATCAGATATTGTTGGACAATTTACGATTAACTATGAGTGAAGTTAAGTTAGTTTCTTTCTATAAGGTGATGTACTTAAGATTAGTGCACAAGGTTGATATTATTTCATCTAAACAACAATTTACAAATTCATACAAGGTAAGAGTTTGTAAGAAATCCCAACATATCCTAGGCTAAGAAGTTGGTAGGTTGGGAGAGTTGAAAGATTGCATGTAATAATTGTTTATGAGGGATCTTGTATGAATCTCCAAAAGGTTTTTTGAAAAGGCCTGTCATCAAATGACATATTTATGTTTTGAACATAATTTTTGTAAACTAAAATCATTTTTATAAATAAAAAGATCCATAAAGCATTTATGAATCCTTATTCTATTTGCACTAAGAAACAATTGTTATTTCAAAATATAACAACTTCATTGTGAAGGAATTTCTTTAAGAAATTTTTGGTAGTTATATGGAATTGGATCTGATCCATAGATAGAGCTGATTATATGAGATGAAGTGAAATTAACTAACATAAATGAACACATACCATTAGAACGTCTAATAAGTATTCTCGTACATCTAAGAGAAACTATGATTTCCTTATTAATGTTGAAATTATACATTACCCTCAGTTATTCAATTAAACTATTAAGGTTGTTGACTTTTTATGTTATGATGCGCAGATCTGAAAGAATTCGAAGTACGCTATCAAAATATGATTTTGGTGGTCGTAACCAAAGAGATGTGATCCATCGGCCGAGATTGTGTATTTATTGGAAAGACTAATGTAGTTGGAATTAAATAAGCAATGTTGATAAGAATAATATCATAAATTTCAATTGTTGAAATAGCATAACAGATTCGGTATTTAACATGCTCAAGTTAATTCAGATTTACTCACTAAATTATCGCTCGATAAGGCTTATTTGGTACTTATGTATTGAAACGGAAAGTTCTAAATAATGATTTAGAGTAAGCCGTTTACACATATTAACCAAAATGCCTCGAAGTTAGTGGGAGCGATATTGAGTTTATGAGTCTTTGGATATGATCCAAGAAATGATATGAATGTATCATTTTATAAGCGTCAAGATTGAATAAGTATTTTGATAGAAATATCAAATAGTTTGATTTTCAATCAAAATGCAAAGGACGCATGGGTTCATAAGAAAGAACGTTAAAAGGTACATTGATATTTCAAGACTATAAGTGAACAACACGTTGTTGATTTTAACAATATGCTTGTATTAAAAACAACTTTAGTTGTTTTAATACTCAATTTTGGATTGTAAATGATGTCCTTTTATGGTGAGTATAAAAGATATAGGGACTGTCCCAAAATGATATATAAGAGCACCCTATTAAAAGGAGAACATGTAAGTTGGATTCCTTATGCATTAGTAATAGGAATTATCATATATGTTGTGTTGTGTATGATATTGCGTTTTGTTTATGTATTTGATACATGGAGCAAATATAAAATCCAAATTGATATCACTAAATGGTTGTTTGAGGTGTTCTCGTGTATTTATGAAATACTAGAGAATTGTTTATAGAAACAACGAACTCGTTATGACGGAACGTTTGGACATAAACTTTTATAATAAATATTCAGTATAACACGTCAACGATAAAATTCAAGTTAAAATCTTTAATTTGAAAATGTTTCAAAATAAAAGTGATTGTGGTCGATTCAATGAAATGCTGAGAACATTAACTTGAATAGCGCTACACTAAACCAATGTATATAAATATAAATGCACAAATTTATAATTGAGCCAAAGGTGATTCCAAAAGTTGAGAATCCCATAATATTGTTATAAGACAAAAATGTCATGAAATTGGTCATGATAGAACTTAAAGCTCACTAGAAGTTGAAAGACATACTTCAAATCGTTCTACATGATAAAGACAGTTTATCAGTATTAGAGAAAGTTAATCGACAAAGTAGATAATTAAAACATAATAGCATACTCATTCACTAAGGGATTGACCTAATTAGTTTTAAGAAAACTAATTGGAGAAGTTGGAATTAGCTTCCATAATTGACTTCAAGTGCAAGTGGGAAATTGATAGAGTTAGAGGTATGCTCCAGGGGTAATTATGTAATTTGTTACATATATCTAACTCGTTGACCAATTTTGTTCGAAATAAAAGGTATTTTCTTCCTAGTATATACTATATATAATGTGATTATATTAATTAATTAATTAACTTAATTAAAAGTATATTTAATAGAAAAATCCATAGATGGTATGTTTTGTGATAGTAGTTAAAAAGTGTTGTAACCGTAAGTAATTTATCACAACGAAACAAATATACCATTTTAAATGTTTCTAGTCAAGATGCATCGAGACTGGATATCAATGTATCCGTTGAGACTGGAGTACATAACGCTCTCCAAATGTTGGGTAGTGTATTACTCATGACAGCTGGAGGTACCTAGGGGTTACGTACTAATAGTTATTGGATAACTATGGAACGACTGACTCGATAGTTTTCAGTTAGTTAAAATAACTAAGGTCAAACAGAGAATATCGATGTGCACAGTTCTTTCGACTAATACTATGGACCTTCAATATGAAAGATCCGCTTTGATTATAACCAAATCATGGCATGGTGTCCATCGAGTGACTATAGTTGGATCGAGTGGAAGTATTGGAAGTGAAGCACTATTCAAGAGAGAATTCGTCTTCTCAGTTATATACGGTTAGTATCATAGTCAACTCAAGTCAACTCAAAGTCAAAGTCTCTGGCCAGAGAATTTTGGTTAATAATAATTGTTATTATTGAACCAAGGACTTTATATTTAGACTATAAAGTTGAATGTGGACGAGGTTGGAATTTTGACCATTACCAAATTCCATAAGTCCAAAGTGATATAGTTTTGACGAAGAGAATTGGTGTAAACAAATGTCACAATCAGGTAACGCTTATTAAACTAAAATTGGATTTTACCGAAAATGAGTAAGCAATAAATTTGGCCATAATGTCACACCACCTGCTAAGTGACATGTGAACGTTAACATTAGAACGGTTCGTTGTTAATCGCTGACCAAATTTACACCCAAGAGTTACACAGCTGATGATGAATTCTCTTAAGACCGAACGGTTTAATTAGTTTATAACTGTTATAAATTAATTAAATTAATTAATATTTATGAAATATTAATTGTAAAATTTGAATATGATTTGAGAAATAAATAATGCTATACATATTTATAATAGTTATAAATATATTGATCGATATACAATATCGACAAGTGATTAAATTAGATTTAATTGCGTAGTATTTTAGCTTGGGCTTAGATGGGTTTAAGGCCCATCATTAAGGCTGCAAAATTTCGGTTTTGGAAAGGTCTAGGGGTAGCTAAAACATAGGAAATTGGCTTGGAGATAATGGGTAGAGATCAAGTAAGAATGGGTAAAAAGGTTTTCCTCGTTTCACTCTAATACAACCCCATATATATATATATATATATATATATATATGCATGCATGCATGTATGTATGAATGTCTAAAATAATTACGAACCTTTTTTGGCCGCCATTACCTTTTTAATTGCTGGCTAAAACATAGCTATCAATCCACTTCGAAATTCTCAATTATATTTCAAATTAAAATAATACTATTCGATAGTTAGAGGTCGGTGATTCCGGACCTGCAATCTAACGAATCAAGAATAGTAAAAGGAAGTGAAGTCATTGCTTCAACGTGGATTCAAAGGCATCATTAAATTGGTAATTTTAATTCATATTATAGTAATTAAATTATATTCTATGATCCTATAATGAGCACTTTCATATCTATTTAAATATGTTGCTATTATATGTTTAGTAGGTGATATTTTGTAAGTAGATGTGGTTGTCACAAACCAGTTTGGTTATGTGCATAATTTTCTTATTATACTATTTTATTTATGTATTGAAAAATGTTGTTTACTGTAGAAAATCAATTTTTTTCATTAATAATTGTTTTTTATATTTTTTTTTAAAATAATAATGTATTTGTATTTGTTTTTAAAAATAATATTTCAACTTTGAAAAATCTCCAGATTTTTCTAAGCTCTATTTTACGATCCTAGATTTTTGAGAATTGTAAAATTTGAATTTTCATCAATAGATTATTTTATGTTAATTATTTATGGATGAAAACATTATTTTATTCAAAATATATACGAATTAAAATACTAAAATTATTATGTTTGAAAAACTAAGTTAATTTTAAATTATAAATAACTTTTAATAATTGTTCTCTCTCTTTCTATCTATATATTTATCTATATATAAATATTTTATGTTCATATATTATATATAATATATCTATACATACATGTGTGTTTATTTTGTAACATATATACATTCACATATTTGGACAACATACATGACATACAAAGTGAGCTATCATGTCGGCTGCGATGTAAATCCCAACATCTACATATGAACATATTATACCTTTCATGGATTATTACGTTACACGTGCACTCACACATATATGTATATGGTACATTTTTGTATAAATTAAATCAAATAAAATTAATGTGACGATCCACAATTCCATACCTTTTGAGCCGACAATAAACCACTCATGTCCGACCCAAGTTGCACGAAAGGACGGAACATCAGGGGTAATAAAGAAAAGTAAGATAGAACAGAATCTCACACGAATGGAATATTATATAATATTGAACAAATATCTTTACAGCGTGAAACTTTTAAAATACATATATTAGAGTCTAACCTAAATTCAGCTTGGACAGTTATAAACATCTATCCTTACAATTGCTGACATATATCAAATTAAAACTAGCAAAGCATAGCGGATAATAGAATTTGTCTATACGTAGATGAATATCTCCAACTCTCCTCTAGAAACTCTAACCATCTTCAACTAAACCCGAAACTACTCGGATCTGACCCGAGTATTGAAAATACCCGGACCAGGCTTGATAAATCAGCGTGAGAAAAAATCAATAATAAATGACAGTGACATATATCGGCCTTTAAATAAAATCCTTTGAAAAGAAAGAGCATCTCATAAGACCATGCACACACATAAACATAGACGGGTTTTTACCTTATGATAACTAAAACACTTTTATGTATCAAAACGTTTGATATTATTTCTAATGACATTCCTTTGAATTTTTTGCAAATAAACTTATTAATCTTAGCCGAAATTGTTACCATTATTAAATTCCAGCATACTAGGCTCTACAAACAAAACCTTAGGTTCTTATTGGAGAATGGATTTCCATACAAATGACCAAGTGAAGGGACTACCGTTTGATGGGTACACCTCTAGATGGATGTCCCGAGGAACCATCACAAAGCTCCTCTACCAACACAAGACCGGCCTATCTCTATAACTAGATAGTACCGAATATGTCATCCCCCGGTCGCTACCGACCCGTGTGCCCGAGCATACAAACCACATTAGTTTACATCCCGAACGTCATAGCGGGAAGAAATATATCTAAAAGAGGATGATCATACCCTAATTGGGAATGACCCACTTAGCCTTGCTACATCTAACCCTGTTTCGGTCATTTTCGGTTGATGAGGCTTGAGGCAACAATTACCTTTTACATATCACATATCACATCACTTTGAATGCCACACGGCCATTTCCATTGACTACTAATTGCCTTCCATAAAAATACAATCCTTAAGCTCGTACGTCTCAAGGAGAGTGTTAAGCTAAGAGAAGTTAACTTCTCCACCACCACTGATGTACGTTTGTAAGAACCAATGTACATAATATTTAGAAATGCAATGTTAGACAAACATCTAGACAATTGTCCAGGAACAGGACAAACCGAATGCACTCTCCTACTATCACTAGTAGCGAGTAGTCCTTGCAATCCAAAAAATCTTCACAATGAGGAGATCACTACTATAAATAACTCTATAATGGGAGCGACCCAGAGCATGTCAACCAGCAATCCTCACACTATGAAGATCCACGGTCTTCAATAATCATCGTCTTCAACATGTCTTCACATTCGAACGTATACTTTGGTTCAAAAGTGTTTTCGGACAGGAATCACCCAAATCCGACCCCGGTTCCTTTGAAATCCAATTATCTATTTAAAAGATGTTAAGTTCATATGTGGATATCAATCATCAATCAATTACTTCATCTTTTATAAAATATCTTTCTTAGATATATATTCTTTTCAATTTATTCCATTTTCTTTTCAAGAGTATATGGAATCATTAAGCCTCATTTATCAAATCATTTGGTTTATATAAACATTTCTTAAATCCGGTAATAATTCCAAATCATTTTCTCTTTTACTTAGGAAAACTTTTCCAAATCATTCATTAAATCTTAATCAAAGATTTCTTATATTCGAGCTATAACTTTTAATTTAGGGAAAATATTCCCAAGTCATTTATTAAATCTTAATAAAAGATTTCATTCTTTACTTCAAATCATATTCTTGCAAATCGAAATTTTTTCATAACATAGTACTACTGCCACTTAAAATATGGTAACTTTCACCTCTAGGAACTAATGGCAAGTAATCCTACATGAATATCTTTGTCTTCATTATGTTTCATTTTGAAAATTAGTTTGAAGGGGTTTTCGGATGATTTCAAAATCTCTTTATTTTGTCTTAGAGTAATTCTAAACAATTCATTCTTTTTTCTTTGGATAATATTTCAATTTCCCTCATTTAACTCTCGATCAAAATTCCTTAACTTTTAGGCGGGTTAAAAACAATGTTATTTATGACATCGTTTATGATAAACCCTAAATCAATTTTTTTACAAAACATTTTTGAGTAAATAGGATCATAGGAATCATTCTAATTTTATTCAATATTAATTTCCATATTCAACAGTGCTATGGGCGGAATAATGATGAAATCACCTTTTAAATTCCATGAATAGGACGAGTTCCCTCTTCGGATTTTACTGCCACGTATAAGAAGATTATCTCCAAGCAATCCAAGTCTTAATTTATTCATTTTGGAGATTACTTAAATTTTGGATAATACCGATGTTCTTTTGTTTCAGAAACTTAATATCATCTTTTTAGAGCATCCGCGCTTTCCTTTCGATCCATTCCACCCCTCGCCTAAAAAGAGAAACAAAGGCCAGGTAAGTTCATGGCACTGGTTGCTCCATCCCTAACCTTAGTTAAACAACTTATTTTATCTTTCAGATCCCACAAGAGGGACAAATGTACTAGTCGTTTCCGTATTACTCTGTTTGTTATTACGTTCAATCTTCTTCACTTTTTGTTTAAGTGATATAAACAATTCCTCTTACCCATTTATTCAAACCCTCAATAAAACTTCCAAATCATCTTTAAATGACTTAATTATTCTTTTAAAATCATTCACAAAACATATAGGAAAGGATTGTTAAGTTTAAAACTATGTTTCAAAAGTTATTAAAAACTGCTGCGAAAAGCGTTGCAAAAAGTGTTGCACATAGTGTTTTAAAAGCTATATTCTTCAAAACGACTTTTATATCATTTAGATACCCATATTTTCAAATTAAATTACTTTTAAAACATTTTAAAATATTTTTTTAATTTATTTCATATTTTTAAAACATTTAAAATATCAATTTTAAACTTTGGTCACTTTACTACAAAAAGCGCGATTTTTCTGAAAAATTGATTTGGACGTATTTTAAAATATACAAGATGAAATCTTGATTTTCTATCTTTACTCCTTTAAACATATTAAATGTTTATAGAACATTTCTAACTCATTTTAAAACTATTTCCAAAAGGTTTAAGCATTCCATATACACCATTTCATTTTTAAAAGGAATGTGATTTCCTTTGTGCTTATCGACGTATATTAATGCGAATTGGTAAAAAATTTCAACAATCATATGAAACAATCATACTTGATGATCAAAGCATATATAATCATTCATGGAAATCATAACACAACATCAAACATGTATATATATAAATAGAGATGCTAAATAGAGTTTCTCACCGTAAACCAAAGCGATTAACTTCCTACCAACATTCTAATCAACCAACACTTCACTAATTAATCCATACTCCATTTAAACAATATAAAACAACTTCTCCTTCCTTTGAAGTGCTCGTCTAAGGCTTGATATGGAGGTGGGATAAAAGTATAGAGAAGAAGTGGTAGAGCTTTGACCTTTAATTCTAAAAATTAGACCCGAAAAATAGGTCATCTTCTATCTTATTTTTGACTCTCTTACTCTCAAAATTTAAAAAACTTGTTAACTGAAAAGCTGTTGTAAATTATTTTTTCTTGAATTTATAAAAAAGAATCACTTGATTTTGATTAGTTTTGAGGAATATATGATAGAATGAAGAAGAGGTATTGTCGGATTGAGAAAAATAAAGCCCGAAAATGCACTTCAAATGATTGAGCTTCACGTATAGCAAATTTCAAAACTGGAAAAAGAGATCAACATAGAAGTTGTAGCAACTAAAATTTCATATAGTAAACATGCGAGTTGTAGCCACTGGAAAATACATGATTTGAAAAAAAGAATTTTGTATTTTGGTTCTGTTTTGAAGAAGTTGTGGCCGAGAGAAGAAGAGGTAAAATATGGAGAAAAGAGGAGTTTGATTTGAAGAGAATGAACATTGATTTCTTTTAAATATTTTGTAAATATTTTGACATTATCTCTTTCTAATTTTTTTCTATGGCTTTGGAAGCCATTAAACAGAAGAGGAAGAAGATGAAGAAGCTTGAGAAAAGAAGAAGAAAAAATGTGAATGAAAGTGAGGAAGGTGGGTATATATAGAAAAAGAAGAAGTGATAAATTTACCAAAATAACCTCTTACCAAATTACCAAACTAACCTTACTTCATCCTAAAGAAATCTCCAATTTTTCAATACTTAACATCACATCCTTACTTTATGTATTAGTCACTTAAAGATTAAGTAAAGAATATCATAATTATGTTGGTTTTGATTTGATGTTTACTTTTTCTTACTTTTGTTAATTCTTACTTACTTTTACTAATGAATTCTAGAAGTTTTTGAAAGTGCGGTGTGTATACAATTATATGTGCTAATATAGTATACACGGATCGTATAATATGGATTACAATACAAATGCAGAAATAGATGATAATAGCATTGTAAATAAAAAATAGAAAAATCACACCAGAGATTTTTATACTGGTTCGGAGCACCGTCCTACGTCCAGTCCCAGACTACTATCTGGATTTTCACTAATTACAACCTCGCTTCACCCGGAGGAACAGGTTTACAATTACCCGAACAGCCGAACGGGATTTCACGCCTCTACAACACTGAGGGCTTCAACACTTGCCTCTTACAATACTGAGGACTTCAACAAAAAACAATTACAATTGTTGTTGACAACTTGTGCTCTTGTAAACACGGATTTGTCACTTGTAGTACACTTTTCCTATAATCTTATCCTCAAATTGTGAATGATGTTTGTGAAGATTATGGAATTTATATTGCTTATTGAATCAAAATATATGAGATAGTGTCAATGATTCAATAAGGAATGAAAGTAGTTTAGAGCTTTTTGAATGCAAGTGAATTCAAAGAATAGATAGAGAGCATATATAATCTTAATAAAACTTATTGTTTTAATCAATGATATTGATGTGTATTTATAGAGAGAAAATAGTTATAACCCTTGGTGAAAAGTTGCAGTCAAAAGTTATGATCATTGATGAAGAAGAAGAGACGCAACTATTGAAGAAAGATGTGTCTTTTGGAAGAAGTTGCTCTCTGTTTAAAAACGGTCGACAGGTCAAAAACTAACCGGTAGACAGGTTTTTAAAAATATAGTCGTTATGTACATGTGTGCACGTTTATTGTGCACATTCAACAGGAACGGTCGACCGTTCATTTTTGGACCGGTCGACCGGTCTCTGTTAAGTTGCACAATAAAGTGCACAACCTATATAAATGTGTATATATATATATTATATTTTGTGCATGATTATTTGAGGATAGATTTTGACAATTTTATTACTATTATAACATCAAATAATCAACGTATAATCTAGAGTACCATATGTACGTCTTGATTTGTCGATCGCTTTAATATTGTTGTCAGCAATCAAAATCTTCATAGAAGCTGTGACTCAACATTCTCCCCCTTTTTGATTGATGACAATATAAAAACTCAAGTATAGGATCTCCCCCTGAATATGTGATTTCCTGCAGACAATTATTAGCTTCTTTCATCCTGCAAACAATTATTAGCACCTTTCTCCCCCTTTGTCATCGACAAAAAGGAGTAAACAATAGAAAATATAAACCAAAGAGAACAATGCATACATTCAAACACAGGATGTTTTGATGAAGTACAATGCAAGTCATAGTCTACTACGAAAAAAATGGACACTATTTAGTACAAGTGCCATATATGTTTTTAAAGAAATGAAAAGAAAAACAAACTAACTTCATTCCGATTGAATCTCTTCCTCATCATCATCATCATCATCATCATCATCGTCGTTGTCATCGTCATCGTCATCATCATCGTCATTGTCCCCACGACCTTGTCCGCTTGTACCACCGGATTCCTCGGATGTCGACCAATTAAAAGTTGGAGGAGCCGGACGTTTTCCGGGGTCTTGATGTTGGGTCGAGACGGATGTGCTACATGATATAGCATCCCATATAGCGCCGAAGAATGACTTTACCTTATTGAATCGTCTATCAATTTTTGAATCCATTCGTTTTAGTCTTGATTCAAGTAAAAATTGATTCCGAGCGATGGTTTCAAGAGATTCTCTTGTAGATGATTTAGATTTCAATAATCTAACATCTTCAGAACGACGACGAGATGGTGGAGCTTGTTGTTCTTGAGTATCGCGTTGTTGCCATTGTTCGAATGGCATAATATGAACATATGGAGGAGGAAGCTTCATCCGTTTGATAGTAGTGGAGTCAATACACTTTGGTGTAGAATATGCCGAATCCGGGGGTGTGACTCCACATGCAAGCAACATACGCATAATATACTCGTTATAGAAGAAATGTGGACGAGTAGAGTTATTTACCTTAGGAATTTCATCGAAAATCATGTGAACCCAATTTATTTCGATATCATCGTAGATAGCATAAAGAGCCTTGAAATTCTCTTTGTAAACGGCATCATAGTTTCCTAATCGAGGAAATAGAGAGTGCATTAGGACATGGTGTAACAACCTTGCAGTCGGTCGTAGCCCAATCGATTTGGTGCCGTTACTATCATCTTCTATAAATTTATGACTCGTACTATTCCGGGTGAAAACTTCACAAAATGTCGATGAAAACTCTTCACCCCTATTCGGTATTCCCAAAATAGAAGCAATTCTATCATAAGTGAGATAGATTCGCTTGCCACATACTACTGACCAAATAACTCCATTTGGATTTTCCGGAGTATATTCCTCTAAATTCATATTCGCATAAAATAGCTTAATCATCAAATGATTAATTTGTACGCTATTTACAGAAAAATCAATAAGAGGAGAGATACGAGATCTATTTGCTAATCTTTGAATACCGTATGCAGTGAAATCGTCGAATTTGATGAATGAGCCTGGATGGAATTTGTAATTTGTCATTTGATTCCATCTAGTTACTGCAACCGGAGATTCTAACCATTTTCTAGCAGAGAGAGTAAGAGAAGAAGTTTCTGATGTTGCTCTTTTCTTTGATTTTTTCTGAGGAGGAGCCATTGAAGAGAATTTGAGAGTTTGTGAAGCTTGAGAATATGAACTAGGGTTTGGAAATGGGAAAATTTTCAGTGGAGAGTAGAAAGTAAAGAGGGTTGGTGGCAAAAATATATACGTGAAGTATATAAAAAAAAATAATAACTGCCGACCGGTCGACCGCCTGCGTATTGCCGGTCGACCGTTTTCAACCAGAGAGCAAAACGGTCGACCGGTCATATTTTAGGCTGTCGACCGGTTTGGCTCTGTGTGCAAAAATGCAGAATTTGGCAAAAATTTTGAAAACGAGTCGAATTAAAATATTATATATTATGTTATTATTGCAAAAATATACTGTATTACAAGAATTATATATGAAAGCAAAATAATATACATTATGGAATTCTAATGAGAAGGTGAGTTGTTATTAGAATTCTTGTCGTTTTCAATGCGTTTAGCCCACGGACTCCACTTATATCGAGCTCCTTCATTCTCGTTATAGTTTTTATCCCAAGAGTTTGGAGTTGTTGAAGTCGATGGTCTTGACGGCATTGGTTCATGAACATCGTGTTTGTTTGAACCGCAGAAGAATGAAGCCATTCGTTCTAAAGCGGATAAACGAGTTGAAGTACGTTGTTGTTCATGGTATAGTAGGTTTTGACCATAATGTAGTTGTCGTTGAAGATCAATTTGATGCTTTTGGTAGTGATGAATTTCATCGATTTGCGCCTTCGTGCGCGGAGAGCAGAATAGTGCTTTCTTTGCACGCTTGGATGTTGGAGTATGGCCAGGTGTGCGAAAACAATGGTGAGGGCATTCCGGCCTTTGTTTCGGTGTAATCGGAGAGTATTGCTCCTCCGACTCCGAGCTTGTGATAGAAATATGAGATTCCTCTGCGCATTTGTCGCAAATGTGTGCCATGGTAGCTTGTTTAAGGTGATTTATAATTTTCAGCAAGAAGGTGAATGAATGAAAGTGTATTTTTCAAACGTTTATATAGAAAAAAGTTTGCCAATGAACTTGAGGATAGGATTTGTTAGAGATAATTAGCCGTAAACAAAAACAATGATAGATAAAAAAAGTTATAAAAATAGGTATAGTTTGTTATAGGCTGAAATTTAAGAATTATTTGAAAAATATATAGCCTAAGTTTGAAGGTTACTTATTCTATTCTAGATCTTTCCGAGATACTAAGCCAAGCTCTCTTCGTAGTTTAATAAAACTAGATTCAAGTAATGGTTTAGTGAAAATATCGGCTATTTGATTGTCAGTGTGAACATATTCAAGATGTATATTACCTTTTTCAATATTATCTCTAAGGAAATGATGACGGATATCAATATGTTTGGTTCTAGAATGATTTACTGGATTTTTAGAGAGATTTATTGCACTCGTGTTATCACAGTATATAATAGAATTTGATAAATGTATATCGAAATCTTGAAGTGTTTGTTGCATATATAGTACTTGAGTACAAGCGAGAGCCGCTGATATATATTCAGCTTCACATGTTGATAGTGAAACACAATTCTGTTTCTTACTAAACCAAGAGACAAGTGATTTTCCAATAAAATGGCACGTACCACTTGTACTTTTTCTATCCGTCCGTGAGCCACCAAAATCAGCATCACTATATGATACTAATTCAAATGGACATTCTTTTGGATAGAAAAGACCAAAATCTTTGGTATTATTTAGATAACGAATTATACGTTTCACTGCTCGTAAATGTGATTCCTTTGGATCGGCTTGAAAACGAGCACATAAACAAACACTCATTAATATATCTGGACGACTAGCTGTAAGATAAAGAAGAGAACCAATCATGCTTCGATATAATTTCTGGTCAACATTCTTACCACTTTCATCTTTTTCAAGATGTGTAGTTGTACTCATAGGAGTTGGTTTACCAGATGTATTTTGTAATCCGAAGCGTTTGATAAGATTTTCACAGTATTTTTCTTGATTGATAAAAATACCGTTTGAAAGTTGTTTGATTTGAAGTCCAAGAAAATAAGATAGTTCTCCCATATGAGACATTTCGAATTCTTTGGTCATAATACTTGCAAATTCCTTGCAGAGTTTATCGTTTGTTGAACCAAAGATGATATCGTCTACATATATTTGGATAACCAGAATATCATTTCGAGAATGCTTAATAAACAAAGTTTGATCGACTTTGCCTATTTCAAACCCTGAATTAATAAGATAGCTCCGTAAACGTTCATACCAAGCACGAGGTGCTTGTTTTAAACCATACAGAGCTTTCTTAAGTTTGAACACATGGTCAGGATATTTTTCATGTACGAATAAAGGTGGTTGTTCGACATAGACATTCTCTTTGATAAATCCATTGAGAAAAGCACTTTTGACATCCATCTGATAAAGTTTGAAATTATGATAACAAGCAAAAGATAATAGAATTCTAATAGCTTCTAGTCGAGCAACTGGTGCAAAAGTTTCTTCATAATCGATACCTTCTTCCTGATTGTATCCTTGTGCTACTAATCTTGCTTTATTTTTGGTGATATTTCCTTGTTCGTCAGCCTTATTTTTATAGACCCATTTAGTACCAATTACTGACTGATCAGTTGGTCTCGGAACAAGTTCCCAAACGTCATTGCGCTCAAACTGATTTAGTTCTTCCTGCATGGCAATGATCCAGTAATCATCTGTAGCAGCTTCTTTTGAATTCTTGGGTTCGATATTTGAGAGAAAAGCGACATGACCCATTTGATTGAGTTGACTCCTTGTTCTGACATGTGATGTTATTTCACCTATTATATTTTGGGCCGGATGGTCTCTTAATATTCTTGGTGGTGATTGTAATTCACATATTTGAGGAGTATTCTCAATAATTACTTCTGAGTCAGAATCAGTATTTGAGATGATTGGATTATTAATGACTATTGATTCGTCATCATCTGATATTGTGTGAGGATGCTGATAGATTTCATCAAAAGATACATGAAGTGATTCTTCAATAGTTTTGGTTCGTTTATTAAATATTCGATAGGCCTTACTTCGTTCCGAACAACCGACAAATATTCCTTCATCGGCTTTTGGATCGAATTTTCCAAGCTGGTCTTTCGTATTTAAAATAAAGCACTTAGAACCAAAAACTTTGAAGTATGAGATTTTGGGCTTTCTTTTGTTAAACAATTCATAAGGAGTATTTTTGGTAAGAGGTCTTATGGACACACGATTTAAAACATAACAGGCAGTTGCAACAGCTTCTGCCCAGAAGTGTTTTGGTAAGGTGGTTCCATTTAATAATGTTCTTGCACATTCTTGTAAAGTTCGGTTCTTTCGTTCTACTACTCCGTTCTGTTGTGGAGTTCTGGGAAACGAAAAATTATGATATATACCTTTCTTTGTACAAAAATGTTCAAATTCATTATTTTCAAACTCTCCGCCATGATCACTTCTTATATTTTTAACTTTAATCCCTTTTGATTTTTGAATTCTTTTGACGAAAGATTTGAAATGATCGAAAGTATCACTTTTATTTTTTAAGAAAATTGTCCATGTATAACGAGAGAAATCATCAACAATTACAAGCACATATTGACTGTGATTTATTGATTGAACTCTAGTAGGTCCAAATAAATCCATGTGCAGTAACTCAAGCGGTTGTAATGTTGATATGACTTTCTTGGATTTAAATGATGATTTGGTCAATTTTCCTAATTGACATGCATCACAAATGTTGTTAACTTTAAAACTCATTTTGGGTAGTCCTCTAACTAGATTGTTTTTGGCTAGCTTGTCAATAGTTCTGAAGTTTACATGACAGAAACGTTTGTGCCATAGCCATGGATCATTGTCATTAGCCATAAGACACATATCTGAATTATGATTAATATTCATATTTAGAATATATATATTTCTGTCTCTATAACCTTCAAAAACCAAATTATGATCTTTATCTAAAATACTACACTTATTATTTGAAAAGGAAATTATAAAACCCTTGTCACATAACTGACTAATACTAAGTAAATTGTGTTTTAAATTTCTAACTAGCATGACATTAGTAATGAGAGGTAAGGTAGATGTACCACAATTGCTCACATCGCCTTTGCCGATGATATAACCTTTTGAATTGTCTCCAAAAGTGACTGAGCCACCATCTGAGTATTTAATATTTGTTAGTAAGCTCTTGTCTCCCGTCATATGCTTTGAGCAACCACTGTCCAATATCCACTTTCCTCTTTTCTTCAGTGGGACCTGCAAACATAGAATTAAGTTCATGGTACCCACTTTTCATAGGGTCCTAAGAGTTAGGTCTTAGGAGTCCAAACCCATTTGGGTCCGGTATCCCCTTTATATATATAATTATTATTAAGATGCACAGTATTCATGAATTGCTGAATGTATTTGTTCCTAATCAAATTGTTATTTGTTTTAGGAACCCATATTTTGATAGTCTTGACATCTTTCTTTTGAAATTTCACTATTGGTTTTGGTTTGAAATATAATAAACTAAGATTTTTCTTAGCTTCAGTTTTTTGTACTTTCTTCTTCCTTTTATTTCTAAGATGTTTCTTAGTTTTATGTTTGTTATATCCCAAACCTTGTTTATCTGAAATAGATTGTGAACTTTCAATGATTTTAGTCAAATTTTCTCGACCTTTGTTAAAGTTAGAAACATTTTGAGTAATGTCATCAAACTTTGTTTGTAAACTAGCTTTTTCTAGGTCTAGAATTTTGACTTTTGCTTTAAATTCATGATTTTCAGTAGTGAGAGCATTATTTTTCTCTTTTTGAGCTTCTATTTCTTGACTCAAAAGAGATATTTGAGAGTCAACATTAGATGATGATTCTTGAATATTTTCAAGTTCTTCTTCTAATATTTTCTTCTCATCTTTTAACATATCTCGTTCAAACTCTGCTCTACTTAAATCTGCTTTGACTACTTTTAATTGACGTTTTATGTCTTTATATTTGACTATCAATTCAGCATTAATATCAAGTAATTCATCAAATGTAGGAATTTGTACCTCATCTTCTGTTGCCATAAAACAAACATTAGCTTGTTCATTCTCCGAATCACTTTCACTTTCTGATGAAGATGACTCTGAATCATCCCATGTTACTGAGAAGGCTCGTTTCTTTGATTTGTCCTTCTTATATTTGAATTTGTCATTTTCTGACTTTTTCTTTTGTTCTGGACAATCCTTCTGCATGTGTCCCTTTTTATGGCAGTTGAAACATTCTATAGCAGATGAAGATGGTTTATTTGATCCAGGTTTCCTTTTATTGTAGCGACTGGCTTTTTGATATTTTAGGAATTTTTTGAAACCTTTAGCAATGAACGCCAAATCTTCATCTTCAGAATCTGATTCATTTTCATCTTTCTCAACATGAAATGCTACATTTTTCTTTTCTTCTTTCTGTTCTTTTCTAGCCTGCAAATTTGCTTCATAGGACATTAAATTTCCTATCAATTCATCTGGCTTCATGACGGAAAGATCATTAGCTTCTTCAATTGCTAATACTTTTCCTTCCCATTCATTAGTCAGAGAATGTAGGACTGTTGAAACAACATCAAAATCGGAATACTTTTGTCCTAACCCAATAAGTGCATGGTGAATAGTTTGAAACCGTGAATACATGTCATTGATTGTTTCATTTGGTTTCATTTTGAAATTTTGAAATTGACTTTTCAGCATGGCTATTTTGGCTTGTTTAACCTTGTTAGTACCTTCATGAGTGATTTTTAGCGTTTGCCAAATTTGATATGCAGTAGTACAGATACTAACACGATTATATTCATTTTGGTCTAATGCACAGAACAACATATTTATTGCTCTTGCATTTACGGCTGCTGCCGTTTTCTCAGCCACAGTCCATTCTGAATAATCAGTTGTTGGATTCACTATTTCTCTTTGAGTAGCATTCCAAGCATCATAGCTACTTGATTGCATAAAGAATGACATACGTGTTGCCCAATAACTATAGTTAAGACCATTGAAAAATGGAGGTCTTTGTGTCGATTGCCCTTCTGTGTAAGTGGTGTTTTGAGTGCTAGTACTTGCGTTATTTGCCATATTACAAGAATATATCAAATAACTGTGTTACGGTTATATGATGACCGAGCTCTGATACCAAATGAAAGTGCGGTGTGTATACAATTATATGTGCTAGTATAGTATACACGGATCGTATAATATGGATTACAATACAAATGCAGAAATAGATGATAATAGCATTGTAAATAAAAAATAGAAAAATCACACCAGAGATTTTTATACTGGTTCGGAGCACCGTCCTACGTCCAGTCCCAGACTACTATCTGGATTTTCACTAATTACAACCTCGCTTCACCCGGAGGAACAGGTTTACAATTACCCGAACAGCCGAACGGGATTTCACGCCTCTACAACACTGAGGGCTTCAACACTTGCCTCTTACAATACTGAGGACTTCAACAAAAAACAATTACAATTGTTGTTGACAACTTGTGCTCTTGTAAACACGGATTTGTCACTTGTAGTACACTTTTCCTATAATCTTATCCTCAAATTGTGAATGATGTTTGTGAAGATTATGGAATTTATATTGCTTATTGAATCAAAATATATGAGATAGTGTCAATGATTCAATAAGGAATGAAAGTAGTTTAGAGCTTTTTGAATGCAAGTGAATTCAAAGAATAGATAGAGAGCATATATAATCTTAATAAAACTTATTGTTTTAATCAATGATATTGATGTGTATTTATAGAGAGAAAATAGTTATAACCCTTGGTGAAAAGTTGCAGTCAAAAGTTATGATCATTGATGAAGAAGAAGAGACGCAACTATTGAAGAAAGATGTGTCTTTTGGAAGAAGTTGCTCTCTGTTTAAAAACGGTCGACAGGTCAAAAACTAACCGGTAGACAGGTTTTTAAAAATATAGTCGTTATGTACATGTGTGCACGTTTATTGTGCACATTCAACAGGAACGGTCGACCGTTCATTTTTGGACCGGTCGACCGGTCTCTGTTAAGTTGCACAATAAAGTGCACAACCTATATAAATGTGTATATATATATATATTATATTTTGTGCATGATTATTTGAGGATAGATTTTGACAATTTTATTACTATTATAACATCAAATAATCAACGTATAATCTAGAGTACCATATGTACGTCTTGATTTGTCGATCGCTTTAATATTGTTGTCAGCAATCAAAATCTTCATAGAAGCTGTGACTCAACAGTTTTCTAATCTTATTTAGTAAAACTAAACATGTTTAGTTATTAAAATGTGTAATATATATGTTAAAACATGTCAACAAAGGTGCGATAACATTGCGGTAACTTATTTTGAATAAAAATTTGATTTTCAACAAAACGTTTTACGGTCATATTTTGACATTTTTGTTAAACTATTTATCTATATAAACCAAACTTAAAAATAAATTACTTATTATATTTAAATAATTAAAACAAGCATATTTAACTTATAAAATAATATAAAACAATATCCAAATATATTTATAAGAATACAACTTCAATTTATCGGTATGCGACGAAATTTGTCAACTTCAAAAAAAAGTTTTATATATTTATCAAATCATAATGAATTAAATTACTATTATTATCAAATGAGTTTGATATCGATTTTATATATATATTTAAAAGGAATTATTTATCCTTTAAACAAATTTCACGAATATTTATCATACTTTATTGTAATCCGACTTTTGCTAATTTTACAATGGAAATCCAAAATCTTTATTCAATATCAAAAATATGGTTACCATTATTATTTATAATATAAAACTTTATTGTTTAAGTTTGAAAATTTTACATTTGAATATTTAAAATAAAATAAATATTCCATTTCAAAGTGGTAAATTTACCGGTAGTTACATTCTCTCCTACTTAAAAGAATTTCGTCCCCGAAATTACCCTGAACCTAAACCCACAATATTTTACCTAAATCATTATTTCACAAATTAAACCCATAAGATGTACTCAAATCATCCAAATATAATATCATATTTGATCTTCTATTCGAATCCACAACTTTATTTCTGAATTAGTATCAATCTCCTGATCCTCTAGTGCGGACTCTGATCAAGCTTCTAGATCAGATACACTTGCTTTCCTTGCTTGTTCTCAAGTATGACAGAAAAATCGAGTAACTAACCACAAAACATCATCAACGCTCGCCGTCAAGAAATCGAGTGATAATTTTTTTCCGAATTAGTGTAAATACCTCAAAAGTCCGTACTTGGATATTAGATCAAAATTTGTGCGACGAAACAATTTACGTATAAATTACATAATTATTCCTATTGGTTTTTTCTCAGTTATACCAAATTCTCTTTATTCACATCCTTTATTTTCATTCATTTTTTAGTGTATTTCCTTTAATACTAATATTGTTTATGAATCATTTCATAAAATTATTGCTTAAGTTAATTATATCTTATGAACACAACTATGTAAATCCATCACTTTAAAAAACTTAAGTCCAAATCCTTAATTAATGGTAGAATTCATTAATAAAACTTTTTGTTTGTTATTATTGTTTGTTATTATTGTTTGTTTGATTATTTGAATTGTGCCCAGTCAGTTTATATGCAATAAACTTTTTCTTATGCTTGGGTTAGGTAGATACGAATACATTGTGATTAGAATTTCCTAGTTTGGCTATAATCAGTAATAATATTAATTAAGAAATAGTAATAATAAAAGTTTTTCTCTGGCTCTAGCTCATGTTTCAGTCGAAAATCATAAACAACAATATACTCAACCAGCTACTGCCACTCTAGCGCATCGCTCCTTAGGCATGTCTCATACTCAAAGCTTCGACAACTACATTTCCCTTTTCAAGCACATAGGAAATTTCAAACTCATAGGAGGCCAGGAACTCTAACTATCGCTACCAGCGAATGTTAAGATTCTTCTATGAGAAAAGGTACTTCAATGATTTATGGTCCATGGACAACTCAATACTCTCTTCTAATAGATAGTGCCTCCACATATTTAGAGCAAACACCATCCCTGCCAACTACGAATCATAAGTCGGGTATATCCACTCATGCTGCTTCAATTATCTACTCGCATAAGCGACAATCTTACCCTTTTACATCAATACTACGTCTAATCTGGTACCACAAATATCCTTATATACCATCATTTCCTGATTCCCACGTAGAATGGTCAACATGGGTGCAATTGTTTACCTCTCCTTCATAAAAATTAATGCATGCTCACACCTCATATCCTAAACAATAGTATGATTCTTCTTCATCCCAATGGTGTCACTATGTTTGAGAAGTCCATGATAAATCATCTATAATATCCTACTAGTTTAAGGAAACTTCTCATGTCTATAACATTCCATGACACCCCTAAATTTTAGTCATTATTCAGGACATTTAATTGGATATATTAAATAGAATAATGTATATAGTCATAAATAAAGAGATTCACCAAATTAGTGAGGTTGTGCCAAACTTAATGAACTAAGTAAGATTGTTTTAAAATTAATACATATAGAATAATACATAGAAGGGGCAAAATAGGCATAGATAACCCTTTCATTCATTAAACCCTCACCTCCTACATCATTTTCATATTAACAACAAAAATAACCAAAACGAAAGCTCAATCAAGGCCGGCCATTAGGAAGCAATAGGGAGACCGAAATCTTGGATTCAAGGGAAAGTAAGCTTAGGATTAAGAGCTACACCAAATCTCAACTCCAATCATTAATCTAAGGTGAATAATAACACTTATCATCTCTTAAATCTTTGTTTTGATTTGTCCATGGGTAATACTCGAATCTTATGTGTTCGATTGGTCAAGTTATGATCTAATGATCATTGTTTGGATAAAATAATGGTTAATGTGAATTTTTGGAATTTATTAGAGATGGTTTAATTCTGTTCAGGGTTAAACCCGAAGGTTTTATCCTCTAAATTATTTGAAATTTTGATATGCTGAGGAAAATATTATTTTGGAGATGGTTTTTTAATTTCATAACTTTTCAAATTATAGAGACTATTTTATGAATTTTCTATAGAGGAAATGGCTTAATTACATATTTTAATCATTTTAAATAATTAAATATGGTTTTGGGCTCTGAAATTTTATATGATGTAGATAAAGGTATTCTCTAAATTCTGTGAATTTTTAGGATTTTTTCTATGTAATTTGAATTATGAAGTATTTATAGGAAAATAGTCACATGGAAGAAGTTGCAAAAAAAATTAGTCACAAGGATAGCAAGTTTGGTTCTTAGTCTATTGTGAATAGAAAATGACAGTTGTAACTATCATTCTATGATTTACACTAAAAAGAGTCTTTCAGCCTAAAAAGAAAACTTCTTGTCCCTAAGACTAAATTTTTTCCCAATTTTTTTCCTGAGCCTAAAAACCCCAATTATTTATGCTAGAATAGGCATATAAAAGTTTAATTAATTATTGTTATTAGTTAATTATTTGAAATATTATTTTGGATCTTAGAAATAGGGTGTGGCGGTTTTTTAGTAAAGAAAAATTGATAATGTTTTCGCAATCAATAAGCTTTTAACAAATTATAGAGATTTGGTGAAAACAATATATTTTTATGGTAATTTGGCAGTTTTTAAGTTAATTACAATTTTAGCATGTCGATATTGGCTATGTTGAATCGTATCTCCTTATCTCAGTGTCATCGACGTAGAATGAAATAATGTTGCATTATGTCAATGAGTTTGGCATGCTGCGGATTGGTTTTGAGCCTCATCGAGGGCAAAGTAACAAAATGAAAAGGGATAGGCCTTGACATGGCGATTGTCGATGTTTATACTCGCCAACCTTTATAACATTGATGTCGCACTGTCTTATAAGTGACTCCGAGCTTTGAGCCTTGAAGACCCAGATGATCATCGAGCCTACCCCATACCACTTTTGATTTATCATCGAGTTTACCCTATGTCGCTTTTAACCTATTATCGAGCCTACCTCATCCCGATTTTAACTAGTCTTCAAGTTTCTTTTAGGCGGATAGCCTATGTATCACGAGGATCGATGACTTCATTGTCATCGAGGGTCATGATGCCATATGTTTTAGTTGTCTTGTCTTAAAATAAGCGGAGAGCCTTACGCTTTTACATCGACATGATATTGATGTCGACGTTAATGTATATCGAGCTTATAAATGGTGGAGAGCCATTTATTGCACGATATTAGCTTCGAAACTTAGGGACACTAAGGTATATCTTAAAGAGTTTGAAATGCAATCTTTTGGGGGTTACCAATGTATGTCACCATGAATTCAAACAACTAAGGGAAAATAACTTAATATGGGACACCAATAGAAATAAGTTATACATGTGGAAACATGGATTAATGTTGAACATGTGGGTAGCATGGAGTAAAGTTAAACATGTGGGTTACATGAGATAAATAGAAACATGTGGGTAACATGAATTAAATGGCCAAGTAATGGGTTCATAATCATCTTAGGAAAACTATGGGATATATGATGGATAGTATGCATCATGCCAGAGATGGATAGTCTCTAATTGGTTAATTTAAGGGTTCATAGTCATCCTAGGCAAGCTATGAGATGTGAGATGGATAGTCCGCATCAGTTTAAATAACAAAATGTGAGATGTATAGTCTACATTAGTTTAGGTAAAACAAAATATAGGATGGGCAGTCCACATGAATATAAGACGGGTCATCAATAAGAACTTAGATGGGTAGTCTAATAAATGGAGAATGGGTAATCCACTACATATGACATGTTTATACATTATCAAATTATTCTTTTATAACCATTGTGGATGTAGGAGCACAATATATGGTTAAGATGTTTAATTGGGTAATAGTGAGGGGAAACCCATTCCGCACAGTGGCATGGTCTCATTAGAAATCCACTGGTTTTGAGATGGCAGATTATTATTCACACCAGAATTTTTATCTGATCATAAGTTTTTGTTTTCCCCATAAACTCTTGGGTATTCATTTGAGTAGGTTGAGAGGAAGGGCTTTTTTGGTTTTCTTTGAACAAATAAGCTTCTGGAGACATGAATGAGGCAATCTAGCTAGCAGGGGCTATACATCTATTTTCCGCTGCATTTTGATTTTGCTTTTGTATTGTAATGGCAAGTTGTATTAAATGCCAGATATTTGATTCTGAGCATCCGAGGGGGCATCTTCATATATCGCTCTTGTAATATGATGTAATAATTATATTTTCTTCGAACGTGGTTTGCGAATTGGAATTACATTATGAAATTGAAATCTTATTGTGAAATGAGATGAGAAAATTTATTTTAAAAATTATGTTGAATTTCATATTCATGTGTTTCTAGTATTATCAAAATGATTAACATAGCTGCATTTCGTCATCGAAAATTAATAACTGTGGATGACTGCAGCATCGATAGCACTTAGTTTCGAGCCTTAATATCGGGGATGTTACAATTTGGTATTAAAGCATAAGTTTAATATTCATGTGTTTCTAGTATTATCAAAATGATTAACATAGCTGCATTTCGTCATCGAAAATTAATAACTGTGGATGACTGCAGCATCGATAGCGCTTAGTTTCGAGCCTTAATATCGGGGATGTTACAATTTGGTATTAAAGCATAGGTTTATGTAAACTTAAAAGGAATTTAAACCTAAAAGATTTTAAAAAACATAAACCACTGAATCATAGAATAAGATTGGGGTTGGGATAACGTAATAATAACATACTTGTATTTGCTGTATATAGGTATGTATTCCCTTCTCTCTAAGACCATTCTTTTGTATCTTACTAAGGCTCGATGCAGATTTATGAGAAAGAAAGATATGAAAGCAGGAAACGGAAGAGTGAATCTAAGTGGAGGAAGCACCATAACTAACAGAAATGCTCGACCCAATACCGAGAAACCAGGGTCGGCAGGCAAATGCTAATCAAAATGCAAATGCCAACATAGGTGTTGGAAACCCACCAATAGATATGGGGACGATGTATCAGTTCTTTGTTAACTTGATGCAAGCTGGAGCGGCTGCGGGAGTAGTTGGAGGAAATGCTGCGAATGAGGGAGGAGAAAATCTCATGGCACTGGTTGGCAATAACCATGCCAAGTTGAGTCGAGATTATGCTAGTTTGGGTTGGAAGACTTTTCTAGGAACTAAAGATGCTGTAGACGAGGAAAATTGGCTTCTGCATTGCGAGAGAATTTTTTTTGCTGATCTTGGTTTGAACGATGAGCAGAAGAGAGGATTAGCTTCGAGGTAATTGCAAGGTGTATCATTGTTCTGGTGGAGTGGAGTTACCATTGGTGTGCCGGAGGAAGAGTTAGCTTGGGCAGATTTCCGAAGGAGATTCCAGGAGATATTTTTGTATGAGGTAGCTAAGTCCTCTTTGCTCAGGAAATTTATGGATTTAGAGCAAGGAGAGATGTCAGTGTTAGAGTATTTTACAAAGTTTGATGAGATGTCCAGGTAAGGATATGACACTGTAAACACTGTCATTAAGAGGAACGAGAAGTTTATCTGGGGGTTAAGGCCGAAAATCGCTAGGGCAACCATGCCACATCTTCGAGATCCATCAAATGTAGTAGTAGAGATGACGATTAGAAACAAAGAAATGCTTTCTATCTTCAGAAAGGGGAAGTCAATGAAGACTCAGGAATCTCAGAATAAGAAAAGAAAATTCTTTAAGAAGAAGGGTGCTCAGAAAGGAGGAGCAGCTAAGAAAGGGAAAGGCAGATATTGTCTGTTATAAGTGCAATAAAAAGGGGCACTATGCTAATAAGTGTCCCTCGAGTGATGGAAATGTGGTTGTGGGGAAGCAGAATTTGAAATGCTTTAACTACGACCAAGTAGGGCATTACAAGAACAAGTGTCCAGAAGCAGCCTAAGCTAAGAAGGGTAAAGTCTATGCTTTGGAACCATCATCCTCTAGACCAACTGCAGCTGAGAAAGGAAAACCTATAATGGAAGGTATGCTTTTGATTTATAGTATACCAGTTAGGATACTATTTGATACCGATGCATCGCATTCATTTATATCTCAGTGTTTGGTAAATAATTTATGCTTAGAACCTTCATACCTAGTTACTTCCTTAAGGGTTGCGAATCCAATAGAAGGGCATGCAACTTTGGGGATGAAATGCCACTGGTTAGAACTTTATTTGTTAGGTCAAGTTTGCATGCAATTTGTATTGATTTCATAGGCTTCAGGATCATATTGAGTACGGATTGGTTAGATAGATATGATGCTAGGATATTTTTCTAGAATTGGGAAATATCATTTGGACATCCTAGTAGTTGTGACCAAATAGTATACTCAGTCGAGAATTCGAGTCTAGGATTTTGTGCTTTGCTAAATGCTATGGAAGCAGAAGAAGGGTTGAATCAGGTTTTGGTAGTAAGAGAATTTGCAGATGTTTTTGAGTCGGTCATAAGACTACCATCGAAACAAACTATCGAGTTTTTAATACATCTTGTGCCAAGAGCAGAATCTCTAAGTAGACCACCTAGTAGGATGTCACCTACTAAGATGAAGGAGTTAATGGTGCAGCTAGTGGACTTAGAAGTAAAGAACTTTATCAGACCAAGCAGTTCGCTTTGGGGAGCGGCCGCGGTGTTCGTGAAGAAACCGAATGGGTCGTTTAGGTTGTGTATCGACTATCGTAAGTTGAATGAGAATATGATTAAGAATGGGTATCCTGTGCTAATAATTGACGACTTATTCGATCAGTTGAGTGGAGCCAAAGTGTTTTCCCGATTGGATCTGGCTACAGGGTTCCATCAGCTAAGAGTGGCGAAGGATAGCATTCCATGGACAGCGTTTTGAATAAGATATAGTTTGTATAGGTGGTTAGTAATGCAATCCGGGCTAAGGAATACGCCAGTTTTCTTTATATATTTGATGAACCAGATTTTCAGAGAGCACTTGGATAGGTTCGTATTGGTGTTCATAGACAAAATTTTGGTATATTCTAAGGATGAAAGAGAGCGTGAGGTTCAACTTAGAATAGTGTTAGAGACATTGAGATAACATAAGATCATAGCAAGTTTTCAAAGTTTCATTTATGGAAGAGAAAAGTAAAGTTTCTTGGCTATGTTGTCCCAGGATAAGGGTTATCGGATGATCCAACTAAGATTGAAGTGGATAATAGTTAAAAGAGACCCGAGACAATGACTAAGATAAGAAGTTTTCTTGGATTGGCCGGATATCACTCGAGAATTATTAGGGATTTTTCGTGGATAGCAGCACCCCTGACTAAGCTAACCGAAAAGGACGTTAAGTTTGTTTGGTCTAACAGATGTGAGGAAGCTTTCCTTAATTTAAAGCATCATTGATCAATGCACTCGTGCTAATTATACCAGACGATAATCAAGGGTTAGTAGTGTGGGACAACCCAGCTTTTTGGATGGTTTAAATCAACAATAAACCACACATGTCTAATTCAAACCATACAAAAAGGAGGATTTTCAATGGGATTTAATAAAGAAATAAGAGAAAAGAAGGAAAACAAAATACAGAATCTTAGCGGAATTGACAAAATATAACAATCAAATAAACAGTTCATGAAGCTGTTTTACAATATACATTTGATTACACAAATTTACGACATAATCAAAGTATAATCAACAACATACCAATAATGATGCAGCAGAAAATACTAATAATATAATATACCAAACCCCGTCTTCGTTCTCTAGAAATAACGTCTTCAAACACTGAAATGCTCAGGCTGACTCGAACGTAATGGAAAGACAAAACACTCGAGTCATAACTAAAAGATTTTATGTAAGTTAAATCGATAACAAGTAAATATTAGTGTAATAGCTTCAGAGATGTTTACAAGGTTTTACATCTCCTATCCAGTGTATAACGTGCGTGCCATGACTTAAGAGATGTTACGGGATTTTCCATTTTCTAAGGATCCATTAAAGTATTTATATGTAGTAAGATGTGCTATATAGGTAATGTCTAATCAATATAATAAATATTGTTTTTAGCGTTAAGGCTTTACATTAATCCCCCTCAACACATTTTTAAGTAGGTAGTCTATGCAGGTCCTGTAACTCAACCAGTAACATCGGTAGCCAATGAGTCCCATATAGGTACCATACAAAAACAAAATCGTAGTGGCCGTGAATGAGGATAAAGAGTATGACAAGGCACGTGAGGCAATGCCTAAGGTAGGATACTACTAGTTGGGATCGCAGCGCTTATTGTAACGAATCGTAGCTATGACCACCCACCGCATCCAACACCCCAAAAATCAAATCAAATCAAGGTGCACCGATCAAGCCAACATCAATAGTAATACGAAGAGGTGTGTCCGCTAGGGGTAGCTAGCCCACTTAACCCCGATGAGCTGTCCGATTTTAGTCATTTCAAATTAGCACAAGTGCCGAGATCATCCATCATCATTCTCTTTCTTCAAATCGAGTAATCGCCTCCAATTCAACCACTTTATTCTGGATCATCCACTACGTACACAGTTGTTAAAGTAGTTTCAATATTGACAGAGAGTATGCCAATAAGAGGTTCCGGTCTCTTTGACAACCAAACGTCATTTTTCACACCGGTTGGTTCTTTTACATTTCAAAAAGGGTTTATATTTGATACCAAAATATCATATTCACTTCAAAATATCTTTCTTTTCAAAATCATCATATTTACTAAAAATATGTCATTTTCATTTGAAAATATCATTTCAAATTCCAACTTAGGATGTAACCTCATTTAACCACATTCACATTTGAATCAATGATTTAAATATAAACATCTTAACTTTGCACAATTTGAAATTTTAGAAAATAGTTCGAATAGTTTAATGGTTTGAATATTGAAAATGGTTTATATAGTAAAATAGTTTGGAAAATTTAAATAATTTGAATATTAAAAAGATAGATTTTAAATAGTTTATATTAAAACAATTTATTTTTAAAATAATAACAAATCAAACCGTTTCTTTCCATTTCAACAAATCTGGACCCTTGTTCAAATTTCAAATCAACAACCACAATTTCCAACCCTTCAATTCAACTGACCCAATTTTGATTAATTTCAATTTCAACTTGAATTAACCTCAATTTTCGGAACATTCAGATTTAACTTCAATTCAATTCAACAATTCAATTCAATGATTTAAATTTCAATCCAATTCTTATTTTAAACCATTTCAATTTATATCAATTTCAAGCCCAGTTTCAATTTATTAATTTAAAACACTTTAATCAAATTAAACTTCATTATTAAATTTAAGGTTCAAACTTCAAAATAATTCAATATTAAAAATTAAAGTCATATATCGATTTATAACTTCACATTTCCAATTCAGTTCTTTAAAATAATTTCCTTTAATCAACTTAAATTTGAACCTTTGAAAGCATGAATTAGAAATAATTCAATCCATACAAATCCACAATTTTTTTTTAGACAACGTCATTTAATCAAAATCCAAAAATCAAGATTTTAAAATCATTGAACTAACCCGGTGTCCATAAATAATTTTCTACCCTATGGCAAAGTGATCATTTATATCAATCTTAATTATAGGGATGGATGCATATCATTTCAATCCAAATCAAAGTGTCATAGGTATATATCTTTTCAACCTATTCTTAATTTATTCGAAATAATTCAAATAATAGCTTATATGCTGTCACTTAATATACAGAGTGATAGCACAGATATATAAAAATAAATAAACATCCAATCATCCAAAATGTTAACAAATAAACTTCCAGCATAATCAACATCCAAATCGGCCAATAATTCATAACAATTTAACTGGTTATCAATATCGGATATTTTACTAGCAATTAATTTCAATATTAATTTAAATGGAAATTTAATTCAATAAAATTCAATTTCCTTTAAATGTCAACTTAAAACAATCAAACAACAACCAATAACATTCTAATCACTTCATAAATTTAATTCAACTAGCATAAGAAGGTTTAGTTTTGCATGAGTGGTTTAAATCACCCACCTTTGATTTATAGTTGATTAAAAATCCAAAATCTTATTAAATTTAATATTTTTAATCATAAAAAATACGGGTTGTTACAATCTCCCCCACTCAAAACTTTTCGTTCCCAAAAAGAAACAAGAAGGAATCAAGAAATTTGATATATTTTATTTAAAATAGTCAATTTATAACAATTTAACTTACATGTATAAGTTTATCAAAAATCTGGACATAACTCAACTTCCACAAAAAATTTCTAAGTCCTAAGTTTACGAAAATTTTCGGCAGCGCCTCCTTTGCGCGATTAGATCTGGAAAAATAATAATATCAATAATTACAATATATATATGTCATATTTCAATAATAAAACATCCCAAACCATGGGAAAAACAAAAAAAATACCATTCCAAAAACCGTAATTCGAAAATGTACATATTTGTCGGGCAACAAACTTTGTTTATGAAACAAAAAGCAACTGCTATTGCTTCCATAAACCTGTATCTTACTTACATAATGCAAAAGAGTTAAAATTATATAAAAAGAGTAATATATTAGTTGTTCCACTTAATAGCAGAAGCAACACAACATAAATAGCAATCATATGCAAACAAAAGCAATACGATCATTATATGCAACCTAAGAATCCACTCTGCATCCATTGCAATCAAGACTAATGGTTTGTTCAGTTTTAGAAACTTTTCATCATACATGGGTGATAATAAATTACCGAGGGTACCTTTCACGCAACAGCCTTTGGTAATTACTCAATAGATTTCATACAGCCTCAAACAAATTGAAGTATTATTTCCCAAACATCCCATAAGCCAAACAACAAAGAATTTAAACATTATTCTGTTATTTTCTTTAACACATCATTTACTTTCCATTTATTTTCGATTCTCATTTATTCATATAGGATTATCTTTTATTACTTACATAATTTATTTCCCATTCAATATTTGAAATCATCAATGAATCCATTATTAAAGTATTGCATAATTTCTTTGCAGTTTAATTCATATTTATTTACATACACAGCTTGATTTCCATTTAATATAAATATTCATTAATAAAATATTTCATATTTAAGTTTGTTCATTCTTTGGTTCATATTTATTTCTTCATATATAGTATCATTTAATATTAAATATATTTATAAATCATTTTAACATTTTCTTTAAGGTTATAATCATTAACTTAAATAAATTCACTTTTTACTATTCAAATTAATTTATTAAGCATTTTAAAATATCAACTTATGTTTATAACATTTCTTGTACTCTTGATTCTTAGTTTATAAATATATTTTCATTTTGAAGCATTTTCTTTGTTAAGCTTTTACTTGTATAATACTCTATACATATTCATATTTGACATTACAACTTTTTAAACAATTTTGGTAAGTTTTATATATGTTTTTAAAATGTAATTGAATGTTAAACAAATTTATCTTATTCATTTTAGTTAGCAAAAATGTTCACTAATTTACGTCATCTTAATTTTCATTATCTTTTAATTTACAAGTGACAAATCTTCAATTTCTTTACAGTTTCATTAAATACTCAACTTCTAATTTCTTATTTCTCATTTAGAAGTTTCCAATTATTAAAATTTCCCTTTTATTTATATAATTAAAAATCATTAATTAACAGGAGTTTAGGAATTCCAATACCGGGTTCATTTCAATCGTTTTGAAATAATATATATACTCATATCTTTTATATATATCAAATCATATTTAGAAATTTAAAACTAAGATTTTTTATCCTATGTGTAGCGAAGTTATTATAGTGGTCTTCCCACTTTGAAACTCGAAAATGAATGTCGATGATGTCGATGTCATCACTGAAATTATTTTCCAGCAATAGAAAAGGGGAGTACAGAACTTAATTTCTTTAAAATTCTTTTAAAAACATTTTTTTCAAATCCCATTGAAAATATTTCTATCCAAAAATACTTTCAAATAATACTAGTATATTTTTCAAAAATTGTAACAACCCGTAAATTTCGATAATTAAAATTTGTTAATTTTATAAGATTCTATGATTTAATTTTGGAAGAAATAAAAATTTGGGATTTATTAATGAAATAATAACCAATATGAAAGGTAATAATGTTAATTTAAGTTAATTATTAGCAACTTGAATGAAATTCCAATCAATTGAAATAATGTAAAGGTTATACTTGGTTGTAAAGTGAATATAGGAAAACAAATGTAAATATTGAATTAACTAATGAAATAGTATAATCAATGGTAATTGAATAAAATCAGTATTATATGAGTAATTGTAACATTTGTTTGTAAGTAATAAACTTATAGGTATGATTAAACGTTAATGGTAACAATTATTATATGTTACCTATTTATTTAGTCTATTAAATTAAAATTGAAAATCAGTTGCAATTAATTCACTTAATTAGTGTAGTTAATGTAGATTAAAATGATAATTGACAAACATTGACTCGATAAGACGTAAACCAATATTAATTATATCCATAAGATGATAATTGATCTAATAACAGGATGGAAAATCAAATAAATGAATTTATTGGAAATCTAAATTATAATTACTGAACTTATTGAAATTGAAATTTAACACTAGAAATTATGCAATATTCAATAATAAATTGACATAGAAATTTGATATAAAGGATTGTAAATTACTAAGTAAGCCAAAATGATAGAAAATGTGATTTATTAAATTTGAATTGAAAGAGTGATTTAATTAATTTTAATATTTACTTATTTATTTAATGTGAATTAGCCATTTTGGCAACTGACTCGGATTTCGACGAAACCTGTTTCATAGGATCCGCGACAGTGAATTATTTAGGATTTCAAGTTTCGTAGTGACCAGACTTGCCGTTTGATCGTACGGGATCGAAACACCTAGAAATCAATTTAATTAAAATTAATTAAAATCAATTTGAAATAAGCTATTTTATCACAACCACTTCATATGATTGAATTAGGACTTGAAACCTTTTCCATTGAGTTTAAAATCATCAAAAACATCTATTTTGATATATGGGATGACCCCTTTTTGTTCCAGAGGCAGAACGGGCTTTTCGAGTTGTTTATCATTTAACTTCCAAATCAAATCATGTCCATCCATCTCAATTCTGACCTACCTATAAATAATCCATTATAAACCCTAGCTAATTCTTATTTATCGTTTGTTTGTATGTACATTTCCGGTCTATCTCCTTTCCAATGGCAGAACATATCCAAAATTCCAAACCCTCAATTCAATTTCAAAACCAAATCAAAAATTCATACTCCTCGAATTATATTGTATTATATATCGATTTGAAGCTCTTGATGAGCGCAGGTCATATCTACAGTCTATTTTTCGATTTGGATTGCTATGTGGCCATAATTTTTTGAATTGTTGCAGTGACCCGCAAATCAGTACCCTTTGAACCGACAATAAACCACACATGTCCGACCCAAAAAGCACAGACTGATGGAAAGTCAAGAGAAAGAAAAGAAGAAAGAAGAAGAGAAGAGATGAAAGAGAGAAGATAGAACCAAACAGAACAATACAAAATCTCACATCGCAGGGGAAAACATATAATATCATATCAATGATCTTTACAAAACAGAAACTGCATATATACATTCATTAATAAGAGTACAACAACCAATCACTGTTTATCAGCCTGGACAGTTATAATAACTTGTCCTCACAATTACCGATAATATACAACAATTAAGCACACCGGATAATCAAAACAGATACGTGTATACGAAAATGAAGATCTCCAGCTCTTCTCTGAAACTCCAAAAGCACCAAACCTGAACCTGTAAATATACTCGGTCTAACTCGAGTAATGAAAGAGAAGAATGCCCGGATCAGTCTGGTAAACCAGTGTGAGAATTACACCCAACTTAATTTATTAAATTGCCAAAACTTTTCCTTTCAAAACAAAAGTATCTCATAAGACAAGCCCACCCATAAACACGGACATGTTTTTACCTTACGATAACTAAAACATTTTATATCAAATCCTCTTATATTATACTAGTGTCTAGTATATACAAATAATATTAATCATAGTCGAAATGGTTACCTATATAGCATTTCGAGGCTATTCTTTACGCCTTTACAAACAAAACCGCAAGCTCGTAATGAGGTTTGGATTTCATACAAATGACTAGGTAAAGGGACTACCTTTTGGCAGTACATCTCTAGAGGAATGTACCGAGGACCAACACAAGACCGACTTACCTCTATAACTAGATGGTACCGAATATATCATCCTATGGTCGTTACCAACCTTTTCCGAGGGCCCTCTAGCATACAAACCACAATAATCAGATACACGACGTCACAGCATGTAAAGATATATCTAGAAGAGGACGATCATACCCTACTTGGGAGCGACCCACTTAGCCTTGCCGCATCTAACCCTGTTTCGGTCATTTCCAGTTGATGAGGCCTGAGGTAACGATTACCTTTCACATATCACATATCATATCACTTTTAATGGTATACGACCATTTTCGTTGACTACTAATTACCTTCCATAAAAACATAACCCTTAAGCTCATACGTCTCAAGGAGGGTTTTAAACTAAGAGAAGTTGCCTTCTCCGCCGCCGCTGAAGTACGTTTGTAAAAACCAATGTACGTAATCTTTAGAAATACAATGTCAGACAAACATCCATACAAGTTTTTCAGGAACAAGACAAACCGAAGGTACTTTCCTACTACATTCTGTCGGGAATTCCCTAGGATTAGTAGCAAATAGTCCTTGCATTGGATATTTCATAACGAAGAGACTACTGCTACTGGATATATCTTGAGATTTTAACCCTAAACGATCAACAAGCAGTCCTCCACTATGAAAATCCTAAATATCAATATCATCAATAACCTGCACAATCAAACGCATATACATTGGTCCGAAGTGGTTTTCGGATAAACCGATCCCGGTCTCTTCGCACCAACAACGCAAAAGCGTTTCTCAACCTCACACAGAAACTAAGCCTCATAGACTTATCACGTCTCCAACTTTCAACTTCCTATCCTTCGGCCAAGAAGGAAGCTCGATAGATTGGAGTAATACTCCACACTACACGAATCAACATCATCAACACAAATGATAATCAAGCCTACACAGATGGCTACGTACTAAATGTATGACTAAATAGTTCCCACATCAAGTCGAGGAACTAAAATGGCCAAATTTGATAGTCGATTATTTAACTATCAATGCAAACAAACAAATATTTAGCACCACAAGCAATCACTAGGCCCTTTTAATTAATCTTTTATTAATTAAATATCTTGCCAAATATTCACTTCAAATTATCTTTAAAAAAGGATATATTCTTAAACCATTTCAACTTTCAATAACATTTCCATATACTTATTTAATAATAAGTGATTCACAAATCTCTTTTATTTTCAACACTTGGAAAATATTACATATATTTGGCAAAGCTAGCGAGGTTGACTGGACCCCTACCAGTTTTATTGCAACACAATAAAAGCGGACAGTACAAGAGAGAAGAAAAGGAAGAAAAATAAATAGAAAATTAATACAATTGAGGAAACAACAGAAAACATCAACCCCAACCATGAATCAAAGCGTCTGGGAATTTGGTGTTGCAGTTCATCAATTGCCAGTGGGTGCTTCTCCTAACATCTTGCCATAAAAATTCAGTCTTCCTCCTGTGGTTATCAAAGATAACAGTGTTCCTTTCCTTCCATACAGCAGTAAGATATTTTTTCAAACACACAGCCAACATTCTGGGCTCAAACTTTCTCCACTTTGTAGCTTTGTAGATGATACTCCATATCATTGTAGAACCCCCAGCAGTAAGATTGACTCCAGTAATGGAACTGATTCTGGCCATCAAAGTTTTAAGAGCCGGGCAATCAAAAAAAATGTGGTCTACTGTTTCCTCATGCAGCTCACAAAAGAGACAAAAAGAGGAGCATGCCATACCAAAATGATTCAACTTACTTCTAGTCAGGAGAGCTTGGTTTATGACTTTCCACAACATCAAGTTATCACATGGAGGAGAATCATCAGTCCAGATCACTGAATACCATTTGGAAGCAGGGAGAGTATCATACACAGAAATAGTTTTGTAAACACCCCTGATAGTGTGTGGCCTCAGGTCCCAAGTAACAGCCTGCATTTGATTGGTAGTGCTGTACTTGTTTTGGATCTCAGTCCATAATTGCCTGATCATTTGGTTACTAGTACCTGGCAATAGCAAAATCCCATCATGTACATAGTCATTGGCTTTAGCATCATAATGAATACCGGACTGTTGAACTTGAAGGTAGTCACAAACTTTTGAAAGGATAAGACCTCTGCCCGGCCAAGGGTCATGCCAGAAGCTCACTCCAGATTTTGCAGTTACATGGTATTGCATGAAAGGGAGGTAATTATCTCTTAATTTCAGAATGCTTCTCCATATCCAACTGCTGTTTTGAGGGATCTCAATGCACCAAAAGTACTTTGTCTTAATGTAATATTGCCAAACCCAATTAGCCCATATGCTGCTTCTTCTATTGATGAGGTCATCAAAATGGGAACTTATGGCAGCACGGTTCCACTTGCTTGCATTAATAACACCTAGCCCACCAAGTTGAATTGGAGTTTCAAATTTAGAAAAAGTGCACGGGATCAACTTCCTGTTGTGTATGCTTCCAGTCCAGAAATACCTATGCATAGCTGACCTCACCATTTGCAACAGCTTGGTAGGGAGGATAGTGCACCGAGCCCAGTAGACTAAAGAGGAAAAAACTACAGATTTAATAAGGACAAGCCTTCCACTTTGAGTCAGTTGCCTATTAGACCATGCACCCATAACAGATGTAATCTTATTGTATAAGGGAACACAATCAGCATTAGTAATTCTTTTGGTGAGTAAGGGAAGACCAAGATACTTCATATCATTGTCCATGCTAGTGTAGCCAGTGTGCAGATAAAGGGCAGCAGCTTGGGTAGCACTAACTCCAGCAAGTAACATGGAAGATTTTACTTTGTTGATAGATAGACCAGTCATGCAATAAAAAGAATGGAGAGCCTCCATAATACCAGTCATGGAGGGAATATAAGGTTTAGTAAACAGCAATACATCATCAGCAAACATTAAGGATTGTATTTGGAGAGCAGAGCACTTAGGGTGGTACTTGATTATCTTCTGAGAGTAACTAGAATTAAGCAAAGCTGTGAAAACTTCCATGACCAACAAGAAAAGGTAAGAAGATATGGGGTCACCCTGGCGAATTCCTTTACTACTTTTGAAATACCCAACAAGTCTACCGTTCAAAACAACAGAGAAGGTCGGAGTGGAGATGCACACATATATCCATGACACAAAAATTTTGGGAAACCCCATGACCGCCATGATCCTCACAATTGAAGCCCAGTGAATAGAATCATAAGCTTCAGATATGTCAATTTTTAGAGTAGCAGCAGGAGACACATTACCTCTAGAATAACCTTTTAGCAATTCTGGAGCAAGCAAAACATTATCAAGAATGTTTCTAGCAGGTAGGAAGGCTACCTGATTCATGGAGACAACAGATGGCATAACACTAATCATACGTGTGGCAATAATTTTCGTGATACATTTGTATATGACATTACAACAGGATATGGGCCTGAACGAGGAGACACAAGTAGGTGGATAAACTTTAGGTATTAGCGCAATGTTAGTACAATTCACTTCCCCAAGCAGTTTGCATTTTGTAAAGAAATTGTGTATAGCTTGGCAGAATTCTTGTCCAAACACACCCCAAGTAGCTATGAAGAATGTAACATTTAGACCATCAGGCCCGCCAGCAGATTGTTTATTCATTGAAAATAGCGTATCTTTTATTTCCTCGTTAGTTATAGGCCTTATTAATTCAAGAGCTTCCTGTGGTGATATACTTGGCAAGGTAAGAGTTGAAATACGTTCAAGGTCAGGGGAGAACCCAGAATCATTGCCAAGCAATGAGGAGAAGTATTCAACAAATGCCTGGTCAACATTTTCAACAGTGTGACAATGGTTACCCTGCTCGTCAAGGATACTAAATATGTTATCTCTGGTATGTTTGACCTTTATTGCATCATGGAAGAACTTGGTGTTCTTGTCTCCTTCAATAGTCCACTTGGCATGCAGTTGTTGCTTCTTCATGTTTGCTTCCAAGCATAAGGCATTGTTCACATCACTAAATAGTTTGCTTTCATCAGCCGCAGCTTGCTCATCAAGGGGGTGCTCCATCATGTATTCTTGTTGCTTCTTCAGTTGATCCTTAAGAGTTGTGGAAAGAAGGCTGCCAGCTCCAAAGTTTGTATTGGCCCACAATTTAATTTCCTGCTTGATTCTTTTCAACTTCCTGCAAAACTTATACATGGGGTTACCATAACAATTAAATTCAGTGCTAACTTGAGAAACTAAATCAAGAAAGTGGTCATGCTTGAGCCAAGCATCAAAAAATTTGAAACTTCTCTTTTCCTTTTGCAAATGGGGACCCAGAGTTATTATTAAGGGAGAATGGTCAGATAATATAGGTTGAGGGAGGAAAACAGATAAGGTGGGCCATTGGTTGAGAGCTTGGATGTTGCAGAAAGCATGATCAATAGTCGTGAACGTACGAACTCCACTACGACTTCTATTATTCCATGAATATTTAGCTCCAGACCTATTAACCATGATTAAGTCAGATTGTTCAATAGATAAGTTGAAAGTAGAAACGTTTGCAGGAGTAAGAGGATTACCCCCACATTTGTCAGAGAATTCAAAACAGGAATTGAAATCGCCTAGCACAACCCAGGGATGTGAAGACTGACGTAATGGTGGCAAGGAGTTGAAGAATGTGTTACGAGAAAGGACAGAGTTATCAGCGTATACAAAGGTGACATAAAAGGAGGTTTGAGAAAGAGTTTCAATGACATGAAGATGGATGAACTGTCTAGTTGAAAGGATCGGGGAAAGGGTAATAACTTTGGGATCAAACATAATAAGAATTCGACCATAAGATGCAGAATCAAGGTTATGATGGAAATCCCAAGTAGGATCAATGTAAGTTGCTGCTTTGATGGATAACAAGTGGTTAAGTTTTGTTTCAAGCAAACCAAATAGAAAAATGTCATAAGTTGAAATGTAACTTTTGACTTGATCAAGTTTTAAGTTACTGTGCGCACCTCTGAGATTCCATGCAGCGAATTTTTTAAACATTAAAAAATTATTAATGGATGGTGGAGTTGTTTCTTCTCTGTGCAGACAGAGACCTTGTTTCAATTTTCCTGAAGGGAGAGGAATGTTGTGTGGTGGATGGATCTTTGGTTAGAATATGTTTTGGTTGAGGTAGGGTATGGTTTGTAGGCCAACCAGGCAGGTCAATGGAGAAATTGTAAGGTGGAGGAACTTGTGGATGAACTACAGGATCAGGCTTTTGGCTTGAGAAAATAAGTTGTTTTATGAATGTCTCAATTTCAATGCACCAAGCTCTATCTTGTTCTGTGTCATGTGTATCAGCTTGTGCATGCGCTTCTGTAACACAGTTACCATTCTCCTTGCTATTGCTACAGTTAGCAGTTGCATTATTTTGTAAATGCTGCTCATCAGTAGGCAAATAAGGGATTTTGTTACCCATCATAGTACTATCAGAAGGATTTTCATTGATCAGTGAATTTTCTATATTTAATTCAACACAACTGTCACCAGGGTTGATTTCACCATCCTCTACCTCATTAATATCAATTATAACTTGCTCAAACTCTTCATTCTGCAGCACATTAAATTTGTTTTGTGTTTGAACAGTGCATGTTTGGTCCACTTTGTGGGGTTCATTAATAACATTCATACCAGATCTGTTTCCTTCACTTCCAACAAGTTCAAATGTTTCCTCTGCTACTATGTTTAAATTTGTTTTATTTTCCAACTGCTTACTTACATCACTTTTTTTCCCCTGTTCCTATTGACCTTTAGCCACACTTGCCTCACTGTACCTTGTTTGCCTGAGTTTTTTCCCTTATGCTCAATGTTTTGCTTCACTTCACCACACTTCTGTTGTTCAGAAGCTTCAAATTGCTTATCCTTCTCTTCAATTACTGACTTCTTGCAAGTGCTAGCCAAATGCCCAAACTCCTTACAAAAGTTACATATTTCAGGCTTCCACAAGTAATCAACTTTAACTTCCTGTTCAGACCCATCAAGCAGTTGAACAGAAAATCGTTCAGGCAGTTCGTTCTTGGGCGTCACTTCAACTAAGCATTTGGCAAAATTTATTCTTTCAAAATTTTCAGTCGAGGCATCCATGCAAAGAAGTTTACCAATTCTTGCAGCTAACCAGTTTATTCCCAATGGAGACCAGGCAAACAGGGGGATGTTAGATAACTTAATCCAAACAGGGACAGCTTTGATACTACTACAACTGTTGCCAACATTCTCATCCCATGGTTTTACGATAAATAGTTTGTTCCTCATAACAACAGGATCAGCTTGAGATATTCTAATCCTATCTTCTTCATTGGTGAATTTGAACAGGAACAGGAATCCATCTGACTTAACAGTAATGGTACCACGCAGTTTCCATGCTTTCTTAAGGTAGTACAACACAGTCGAGTACGGTAGAGGGGTATCAAGAAAAAAACCAACCAGGTATTCCTTCCACATCGAGTTACCTCCCTTAACAACTTCATCCGGTGGAACTAGAGCATTACCATTAAAATTAAGGTGAATGTCTCGTGGTTCATATTTCCCGGCGTTAGTGGGTTTAGCTTTGAAAAGAGAATTCCAAGCTAGCTGGGGTTGTGGTACGGGAAGCATCGGTGGGGAAGAAAGATTCAGAGTAGCAGACTGGGAGGAAGATGAGATGGTGGCAGTTGGCGGCAGGGATTGGATTCTGACAAGAGGGATGGGGGAAGGAATAGTTACTGACAAGGAAGCATGGTCAGCGGAAGAAGGGGGTACAAGAATAGGGGAAGAAGGACATTGCGGCAGAGGGGGTGGGTGACAGGATGGATCAGCGGGAAAGATGGAAGGAAAAGGGAGGGTCCCCATTTTTGAAAAAAAAAAAGTATTTGAATCGAAAAAATGTTCACTTTGAAAACTTTGGGGACATGGAGACTATGTCGCCCTGACCTTTGGTTAAGCCGGTTTTATAAGTGGCCGTGCACTATGTCTCATTATTGTGGCCGCTGGGAATCGATCCGGTGCCACCACAACACAATGTAGCAACATCTACTATGTCGAAACATTCTCTTAAACATATATTTAAATAGGATTAAGCATATACTTTATTCTTTAAGGAAAACATTCTCTTAAACATATTATGTAACGACCTAGAATTTCTGTCAAAAAAAATTTGTATATTTAATTAATTTTAAATATTAATAAGTGAAATTTATAAGTCGAATAAATTTTATTTCGAATAATTAGATAATTAAATCGATAATTTAATATGTTAAAATACAGAAATAATTGAAAATTGGGTTAAATATGATTGAAAATGATTCGTAAAATTTTATTTTATCATGTTGGAGTTGGAACGATATTTTAGAACTTTTAAAATCGAATTAAAAGTTAATTTGTGAAAATTGAATATTTTAATATTTAATTGACGAGTTAAAATAGCCATTTTTCAAACAGTCTCGGCTTTCGACGAAACCAATTTCATCGGATCTATAATGTGATATTATTGTATGGTTTCAAATTTCATGTCAATCGGATTTACCGTTTGTCCGGGGCAAGCCAAAACGCCTAGAAATTTGATTTACCGATTTAATTTAAAAATCGATCGTTTATTGCCATAACTCACACAGATGATCGAATTAGCTCCCGAAACACGTTCCATTGTGTTCGGAACGCGGGGTAAACCTTAGGAACGCCAACCGGCACGCTTCGTTTGGAGTTCGGAAATTCCGGGATGAATAGTGTTCGTTGAATTTTCTATATAAACCCCTCTACAATTCACTTTTGCAAAATTCCTAAAACCTAACCCTAAAACGTTTAGAGCCGCCACCTACTAACCAATGGCCGAAATTTAGTTTTCTTGTCCTCCTCTTTTCTTCAAATCCATCAACATTTACAACAAACTTCCAACATGAAACTTGTAGAGGGGAGTGAGATCTATGATCTCAACGGTTAAGATCGTGAATGGAGCGACGTGGAGGAAGTTATCATGGCCGATAGGGCTTACGTTCATACGCGTTTTTCGAGAAAAGGGGTTGATCGAGCTCTATGATTCTCTGGCCGAGCATGGTGTTGGCGAAGCTCTTCGAGATGGCGGCCTCTGATCATCTTCGTTTTGCTTGTAGAAGTTGCGTGATTTAGGGTTTCAATGTGAGCAATGGGTTGCGTACGTGATTTGTAGCCTGGAAGTAACGTGGGAGAAGAAACATGAAGTAGCGGCCAGGATCTGATGGTGAGAGATTGAAGGGCCGAGATCTGTTTAGGTTGAAAATTTAAAATTAAGTTGTAATTAATTTATATAAAAATTATGTAAACTTATAAATATCATAACTTGTTGATGCGAGGTCGGAATCTGACGAAACCAGTTGCGTTGCGTTCATTTTGTCGAGCACTACGCTATGGAATTGGATTGGAGTCGTTTGGAGCTAGCGAAAATTTCGGGTAAAATTAAACATCCGTTTAATTTTATTCGAAATAAAAGCTGAAAACGAAATTGAAATCGAGGTGAGAACTTCTCGCTCAATCGAATCGGTTTCGATTTTTATTTTTAAATAGTTATATTTAAAATTCTTGAATGTATGTTTGAAATGATGATTGCTATCTATTGATTGTTAAAATAGACATTATACGCTGTTAGTAAACGGAGGTTATTTATTAAAAACATATACCGCGAATATTTCACAGTACAGTGAAATTGGTATTATTTATGTACTTGGAGTTGATTTCCCGCATTATATAGCGGATGAGACCCTATTGCGCCGTCTATTAAGCGGATAATATTTTAAAAATCCCATATACCGCGATAATTCCATACTGGAACGGAATTGGTATTGTGCTAACATCTTTGGATGCAGGAAAACAGGTTGGAGGGATCCAACTGGATTCCTCAACAGTATTTATTTGATTTCAGATATTTTGATATTTGTTGATTATCATATACAGATATATGATGTCGTTGTTGTCGTGATTGACTATTTGGTGTGTAGCATCATTGGGCCAATTTTGGAATTTTAAAAGGATTTTTAAAGTGATTTTTGAAAGTATACGTTTATAAAATATTTTTGGAATTGATTCATTTTAAATAAATAAACGTTAAAATTTTAAGGTTATAAAATTTATGATTTTTGAGAAATATAGTTAAAAGTTGATTTTTGAAAATATGGGGTTAATGATTTTATAGAATAGTTTAAATTCGGATTTTTGAATTTATTGTAAAAAGTTTAAATATAGGATTTATGAAATTTGATTATTTATAAATCAAAGAAAATGGTGAAATTATAAAGGAGTTTAAAGACGTTTTAAAATAATAATATAAATTGATTTATATAAAAGATTTATAAATTGATATTTATAAATTAAAAATATTTGAAATATAAAACGAGTTTTTATAAGCGTTAGAATGAATTGTAAATGAATTTCATAAATGAATGAAATTTATAGAATTATAAACGGTGAAGTTATAAATGGAATTTTATAAGCAGTAGGTTTATAAAATTGTAAAGTTATTAAAAGAATAGATTTGGGTAAATAAATGAATCTTATAAGTTATAGGATTTATAATTTGGGAAGTTTAAAAAGAACGATTTTGTAAACAAATAAATTGTAAGTATTTAACTTATAATATGAACTTTTGGTATATAATTGAGTTATAAATTGAAATAGCTTAATAAAGGAGATTTCTAAAAGGAAGTTGTTATAAAATAAATAGAAACGGAATTTATAAACATTGTTTTATAAATCCGCGAACGACTTATTTTGATAAGTAAATTGTTATAGCTTATTAATGGAGTTATATTCACGTTTTAGACAGTGAATAATCCTTTAAAAAAAAGTATAGAAATGATGAAATTGGTTAACGAAGTATATTCACGTTTTTGGATAGTGAATAATATGTTAAAGAAATTGTTTTGGATGTGATGTTTTAAATAAAATTAAAACGATCTAACGATGTTTTTAAAATGTGTTAAGATTCGAAACCATAGATTTCAACATTCATTGTTGAAATAGTCGTTTTCAAGAAATAGAAGGAAATGGTGGACTATAACACTGTTGTTATAGTAAATGATTTCCGTAAGGAAATGTTTTGTATAGTATTGGGATTTATATATCTATTTAAATTTCGAATCCCTATACTAGTGATTTTGGGTTGTCGTAACGATGTTTTACGCAACATTCGTTTTGGCCCAAATAAATATGTTTAAGAGAATGATTTCCTTAAAGAATGAAATATATACTTAATTTCGATTTAAGTATATTGAATATTTTCCAAGTGTTGAAAATAAATGGATTTATGAATTACTTATTATTAATAAGTATGGAAATGTTTTTCCAATATTAAGTGAATATTTTAAGATTTTATTTTTTAAAGATAAATTGAAAATGAATATTAGAAATCGATTTGAAAATCGAATATTCACAGATATTTTAGAAATGTAAATTCAATATGGAATTCATAAATGAAATTGGGAAAATTGGTGTGAAAATAAACATTGATTTATTTTTGAAGTGTGGGAATAAATTTACGGATTTGGAACGTAAATATAAAGTAAATCGTTAAGAATTTATTTAATGGGTTTAAATGAACCATGTTGAAATGATGGTTATTTATTGGTGGCGGAGAATTTATTCTCTTAGCTTAACACCCTTCTCTGAGACGTACGAGCTCAGAGGTTATGTAGTTGATGGTTATCAGCGATATATTCCTAATTTGGTAATGTGACATGCCGAGTGTTGCTGTGAAATGATCACTGTTTGATCATTTGTGATATGATCATTTGTTTGATCATTTATCTTTGTGATCATTACTTTGATCATTTGTTGACCCAAAGCATGGCTTTGTACCAAAGCGTGGCTTTGTGGACGAGACTTCGTCGGACCTCACACCCCGGAAATGGTCAAAACAGGAAGGATGCAGCAAGGTTATTAGGGGTAGCGCCCTTTAGTGTATGTCATTCCTTCTGGATAGAGGTGGTATCATGGTATGGAGCACATATACTTAACCTATGTTGTTGCTGCAAACTTATTACTTTGTGGTTGTTGGAAATCGAGGATCCTCGGATGTAGATCGGTTACGATCGGGGAATGGCATATTCGTGTCAGTAGTTACCCAGTTAGGGGTAACCCGGCCTTGTTTGGCAGAGATCCGGTTTTGGTTCTCAGGACGTCATTCCAGAGGCATTTCCATGTGGCAATGAGAAGTTTCTTGGCCTGACCATTTGTTGGAAATCCAAAGAAACAATACGAACTTGTACGGTTTTAGTTGTAGAACCTGCCATTCACTTATGGTGGTCACCACTGTTTGGATGGTAGCTATAGTAGGTATACGATAATGGTCTTATGTTGGCTAAGACTTATATCTTTACTTTCGAAATGATTTTCTCTACACTATGCACTAGTAATAATATCAAATGTTTTTTTTAATGTGTATCAAGCATCTTTGACTATCATAAGGAGAAATCTCCTCCGATTCTGCGTTTGCATTGTGTGTGTGTGTGGGAGGCCTTATGGTAGTCTCATTTTTAAAAAAGCATTGCGAATTGACTTTAAAAATATTCCTCTATTTTGTTTTAAAAATAATCTGTTTTAGTTCTCACACCAGTCACATGACTGACTCGGAGTTTATTGTTTTCCTTCCTAAACTCTGGGTGCCCACCAATTTCCACACGGGCAGTCAAGAGTAAGGTTTATCAGGATATTCTGGAATTCAGGAGTTGCTGGAGGCAAGCTGGATGGCATGGTGTATCATTTAGTATATAGTATTTCTTTTCCGCTGTTTATTGTTGTTTGTTGTTGTACACTCTGATGATATAATGTAATGTAATAACTGGTATAGTTCTTTGTTTAAAGATTATTCATTTATCTATTATATGTTGTTCCGCTGCGATTGTGAGATTCTGGTATTGTTCTGTTGTTTCTTTCTGTTCTGTTCTATCTTTCTCTCTCTTCTTCAATCTTTTCTTTTTTCTTAAAACCCTAAGACTTCGTATTTCCGTTCATCTTGAGTTAATCACTGGAGATTAGTGTCTATTCAAGGAGTATGGATTTGCGGGTCTTTACATTTGGTATCAGAGCATATGGTTAAGCGACAACCATGGCTCTGTTGGGTATTACTCATTAGAGATAGAGTCAGTAGTACTCTAGAATGAGTTTGAGTGTAATAATAGCTAAGAGAGCGCATTTGTTAGTGAATATAAAAATTGTTTTATATTGTGATGATTGGTTTGTTGAGTGGTGTATGGATTCTGGTTAATACGAGTAATTAATGTTGTTGATAGGGATCTCTAAACACTTGTACAGAACAATTCGACACGATATTATTTTAAAATTGGGTAAATGAAATAATTTTACCTTGATTATATTTTATATATAAAGGAATAATTTTTCAGAATTATTAAAGTGTATATAAGTAGATTGTTTGGTTGTTGAAAATGTAAGAATATATAAGTTAATAAAAGTTGTTTGAATAATCTAAATAAAAAAGTTATTGCATAAACAAAAGAATTATAAGAATTGAAATTATAATTAATGTGATTTACAATTATGAAATAAACTTATATATATAAGAAGTGAAACTATATGAATATAACTTAAGAGATGTTGAATGAAGTTGATTTTGGTATCAAAGAAAATTAATAAAGTTAAGTGATAAATGTGAACTTGAGTTATGTAATGAAATTCAACTTTAGTAATTGAATTGAATGTTAATCAATTAAATGTAAATTAAGTTGATATGAAATAACGGATGTAAGTGTAATTCATTAAAATCTAATGTTATTGGAAGTTGAATAGTTGAATGAAAATCAATTTAATTAAACCAATTGAAAGTAATGGTGCTAAACCAAATTGAATGAAGATAAGCAAAGGAAATTGGTTGTAATTAATATACATTGGTTGTTATATGATTGCTAGTTGATTGTATATAATTCATTAAGTGTTAATGAAATTGAAAGCTAAAGTAATTGAAATCCAATTGGAAGTTAAGTGAATCTCAAATAGAATTGAATTTGATTTGGAAGTGAACCAACTTGAATATGAATTAGTGAATATAAACTAATCGAAAATGAATGTTAGTAAAAACATCCACTGTTAATGAATCAAATGTGATTAAATTGAAAACCCATTTCATTGAATATTAATGAGAATATCAATGAATATTTATTGGTTATGGATGTTAGTTGGATGTTAGTTGGTTGATGGTTGAATATATTGCTTTTACTGCATTTGCTATGTTGGCATATATAGTTATTATGTAGCTATATGTTGTATATCGATACTATTATCTATATACATGTTTCTCATCTGTTTGTTGAGTGTTTAGTAGGTGCGGATTGCGTTTGCTTCGCATTTGGAGCTCGCTTTCGCGCTATATTAGCCGTATATGCTCGCTAATAAAATATAAGGTACATATCTCGGATTAAATATCGTACTTTTACACTTTTTTCCCTATGGGATGCCTCATCACTTGATGAGATGTATATTTGTGATATATATACTATTATTATTTTTCGGATCGAGCCGCGCAAAGGAGACGCTGGCGAAATTTTTCGAAAATTTAAGGCGTTAGAATATTTTTGGGAAATAAATTGGAAAATTTTGAAAACTATAAATTTGATTTGGAATTGAAAGTTAAACGATAGTAGTTGTTTTTGAAAAGATAACTAAGTTGGATTTGAAAACTTAGTAAAGTATTATAAGAAGTTTAACTATGGATTTTGGAAAATTAATAGATTCTGTAACTTTTTCTTACTTGGTAATTTCGAGGACGAAATTCTTTTAAGGGGGGAAGTATATAACGACCCAGAATTTCTGTCAATTAAAATTTGTATATTTAATTAATTTTAAATATTAATAAGTGAAATTTATAAGTCGAATAAATTTTATTTCGAATAATTGGATTTAATTAAATAATTAAATCGATAATTTAATATGTTAAAATACAGAAATAATTGAAAATTGGGTTAAATATGATTGAAAATGATTCGTAAAATTTTATTTTATCATGTTGGAGTTAGAACGATATTTTAGAACTTTTAAAATCGAATTAAAAGTTAATTTGTGAAAATTGAATATTTTAATATTTAATCGACGAGTTAAAATAGCCATTTTTCAAACAATCTCGGATTTCGACGAAACTAGTTTCATCGGATCCGTAATTTGATATTATTATATGGTTTCAAATTTCATGTCAATCGGATTTACCGTTTGTCCGGGGCAAGCCAAAACGCCTAGAAATTTGATTTATCGATTTAATTTAAAAATCGACCGTTTATTGCCATAACTCGTACAGATGATCGAATTAGCTCCCGAAACACGTTCCATTGTGTTCGAAACGTGGGGTAAACCTTAGGAACGCTAACCGGCACGCTTCGTTTGGAGTTCGGAAATTCCGGGATGAATAGTGTTCGCTGAATTTTCTATATAAACCCCTCTACACTTCACTTTTGCAAAATTCCTAAAACCTAACCCTAAAACGTTCAGAGCCGCCACCTACTAACCAATGGCTGAAATTTAGTTTTCTTCTCCTCCTCTTTTCTTCAAATCCATCAACATTTACAACAAATTTCCAACATGAAACTTGTAGAGGGGAGTGAGATCTATGATCTCAACGGTTAAGATCGTGAATGGAGCGACGTGGAGGAAGTTATCATGGCCGATAGGGCTTACGTTTGTGCGCGTTTTTCGAGAAAAGGGGTTGACCGAGCTCTATGATTCTCTGGCCGAGCATGGTGTTGGCGAAGCTCTTCGAGATGGCGGCCTCTGATCATCTTCGTTTTGCTTGTAGAAGTTGCGTGATTTAGGGTTTCAATGTGAGCAATGAGTTGCGTACGTGATTTGTAGCCTGGAAGTAACGTGGGAGAAGAAACATGAAGTAGCGGCCAGGATCTGATGGTGAGAGATTGAAGGGCCGAGATCTGTTTAGGTTGAAAATTTAAAATTAAGTTGTAATTAATTTATATAAAAATTGTGTAAACTTATAAATATCATAACTTGTTGATGCGAGGTCGGAATCTGACGAAACCAGTTGCGTTCGTTTTTTCGAGCACTACGCTATGGAATTGGATTAGAGTCGTTTGGAGCTAGCGAAAATTTCGAGTAAAATTAAACGTCCGTTTAATTTTATTCGAAATAAAAGCTGAAAACGAAATTGAAATCGAGGTGAGAACTTCTCACTCAATCGAATCGGTTTCGATTTTTATTTTAAATAGTTATATTTAAAATTCTTGAATGTATGTTTTAAATGATGATTGTTATCTATTGATTGTTAAAATAGAAATTATACGCCGTTAGTAAACGGAGGTTATTTATTAAAAACATATACCGCGAATATTTCACAGTACAGTGAAATTGGTATTATTTATGTACTTGGAGTTGATTTCCCGCATTATATAGCGGATGAGACCCTACTGCGCCGTCTATTAAGCGGATAATATTTTAAAAATCCCATGTACCGCGATAATTCCGTACTGGAACAGAATTGGTATTGTGCTAACATCTTTGGATGCAGGAAAACAGGTTGGAGGGATCCAACTGGATTCCTCAACAGTATTTATTTGATTTCAGATATTTTGATATTTGTTGATTATCATATACAGATATATGATGTCGTTGTTGTCGTGATTGACTATTTGGTGTGTAGCATCATTGGGCCAATTTTGGAATTTTAAAAGGATTTTTAAAGTGATTTTTGAAAGTATACGTTTATAAAATATTTTTGGAATTGATTCATTTTAAATAAATAAACGTTAAAATTTTAAGGTTATAAAATTTATGATTTTTGAGAAATACAGTTAAAATTTGATTTTTGAAAATATGGGGTTAATGATTTTATAAAATAGTTTAAATTGGGATTTTTGAATTTATTGTAAAAAGTTTAAATATAGGATTTATGAAATTTGATTATTTATAAATCAAAGAAAATGGTGAAATTATAAAGGAGTTTAAAGACGTTTTAAAATAATAATATAAATTGATTTATATAAAAGATTTATAAATTTATATTTATAAATTAAAAATATTTGAATTATAAACCGAGTTTTTATAAGCGTTAGAATGAATTGTAAATGAATTTCATAAATGAATGAAATTTATAGAATTATAAACGGTGAAGTTATAAATGGTATTGTATAAGCAGTAGGTTTATAAAATTGTAAAGTTATTAAAAGAATAGATTTGGGTAAATAAATGAATCTTATAAGTTATAAGATTTATAATTTGGGAAGTTTAAAAAGAACGATTTTGTAAACAAATAAATTGTAAGTATTTAACTTATAATATGAACTTTTGGTATATAATTGAGTTATAAATTGAAATAGCTTAATAAAGGAGATTTATAAAAGGAAGTTTTTATAAAATAAATAGAAATGGAATTTATAAACATTGTTTTATAAATCCGCGAATGGCTTATTTTGATAAGTAAATTGTTATAGCTTATTAATGGAGTTATATTCACGTTTTAGACAGTGAATAGTCCTTTTAAAAAAAATGTATAGAAATGATGAAATTGGTTAACGAAGTATATTCACGTTTTTGGATAGTGAATAATATGTAAAGAAATTGTTTTGGATGTGATGTTTTAAATAAAATTAGAACGATCTAACGATGTTTTTAAAATGTGTTGAGATTCGAAACCATAGATTTCAACATTCATTGTTGAAATAGACATTTTCGAGAAATAGAAGGAAATAGTGGACTATAACACTGTTGTTATAGTAAATGATTTCCGTAAGGAAATGTTTTGTATAGTATTGGGATTTATATATCTATTTTAATTTCGAATCCCTATACTAGTGATTTTGGGTTGTCGTAACGATGTTTTACGCAACATTCGTTTTGGCCCAAATAAATATGCTTAAGAGAATGATTTCCTTAAAGAATGAAATATATACTTAATTTCGATTTAAGTATATTGAATATTTTCCAAGTGTTGAAAATAAATGGATTTATGAATTACTTATTATTAATAAGTATGGAAATGTTTTTCCAATATTAAGTGAACATTTTAAGATTTTATTTTTTAAAGATAAATTGAAAATGAATATTGTTTGCGTAAAAAATGGCCGCAAACACCCAAAATCGTATGAGTTGGTTGATTTTATGTTGTATTTAGTGATTTGGGTGATTTATGCAAATATATAAAAAGCAGGGACTAAACTGTAAAAGACACACAGATTTATAGTGGTTCGGCCAGAACGTGCCTACGTCCACTTTATATGTTATTCTTCTTTTTTCTTTAGATTACAAGTACAAAGCTTTGATTACAAGTATCTAAAGTTGTTTGAGAGTTCCTTTCAGGCTTGAGCTCTCAAACTTGTCCCCCATTGTTGTACCCCTGCCCCTCTATTTATAGAGTGAGGCTGGGGGCAGGGGTCTTGGATGTTTATAGCTGCTGGTGGGCTTGGGCTGAAGCAATCTGGACTGGCAACTTTGGTTCGGCATTCCTTGGTTCGGCTATGCTTGGAGAGAAGGATGGAGAAGCTTCGGTTCGGTGGTTACCTGGTTCGGTGGTAGGAAAGGAGTGGACCGGTGGAGCTTGGTTCGGTGGTGAGTTTGGAGGCATGTTTGGCCGAATGAGATCCGGAACTCTAAATGCCGAATGAGGCTCTGCTTCATACTGCCGAATGAATGAATACCGAATGTACTTTGGCACTGGGAATGCCGGATGACGCTGCCGAATGAAGCCTTATTCTAGATATTCCGAATGACTCTGGTGATGATTACCGAATGAACCATATGTTGTAGACGCCGAATGGGTTTGAGTGTTGGAGCGCCGAATGAACTTTTATATGTGAACTTTGAGTGAAACCCTTGACTTATGTATGCTTGCTTGCTTCTTTTTGCTCCGGTCGTGGTGGAAACGCACACAACATGGATATCCTAGTTTTGATCAAAAAATGGGATAACACTTTGCCCCCCAAAATATGCCTTGCGGTAGGAAGGCGTGTTTTGTAATGCCATGAGCTGGATGTTCGTATCCTGTTGACAACCTGTAAAGAGCTTGATATTTTATATGGCCCCAAATGACGACCGTTTGGGATCGAGCTGTTTGGGATGAAGCGCGGCCGTTCATGGTCAAGCGCCTAACTTCAAATGACGATCGTTCGTGATCAAGTCATTTGAGGTGAAGTGCGACCGTGCGCGGTCAAGCGCATAAATCCGTGCGTCGATCGTTCGGGATCGAGTCATCTGCAGTGAAATGTGACCGTTCAAGGTCAAGCGCTTTACCTCAAATGACGACCGTTCGGGATCGAGTCATTCGAGGTAAAGTGCGACAGTGCGCGGTCGAGTGGGGACCGTTCAAGGTCAAGCGCTTAACTTCAAATGACGATCGTTCGTGATCGAGTCATTCGAGGTAAAGTGCGACAGTGCGCGGTCAAGTGGTGGTCCTCAAATGACGACCGTACGCGATCAAGCCATTTGAGGTAAGGCGTAACAGTCAGTGATCAGATGGCGGACCTCAAATGACGACCGTTCGCGATCGAGCCATTTGAGGTAAGGCGAGTTGTGCCGTTCGAGGTGAGTTGTGCCGTTCGAGGCGAGTTTGTGACCGTTCACGGTCGGGTGCCGTTCGAGGCGAGTTGTGACTGTTCGAAGTCGGGTGCCTTTCGAGGCGAATTGTGACTGTTCGAAGTCGAGTGCCGTTCGAGGCGAATTGTGACTGTTCGAAGTCGGGTGTCGTTCGAGGCGAATGAGTGTGCCCGGGGGGGACTTAATATTATCAGTGTTGGAGTCATTGTTTGGGGGAATTTTTCGAATCAAAGACTTCGGCAGTTCGTTGCCACGCAATAGGTGCTCGTGGACCGTTCGCGATCCAACGGGCATACAAGTAAATAATTTTTTCATAGAATTGTAAATGTTAAAGCAATAGTACCTTACAGCAGAAATGTCCAAACAGGAGGAATTCAAATGTTCAAATCGAAACAAAAGCAAAGCAAGGATGTCAAAGTGTAAGTTCCCACTCCGAAGCAGTCAATGATCATTCAGAGCATGCCTGGAGATCGTTCGCGATCTCGTACATGTGTAAACGATTTAATTGCGTTAGTGGAAGCTTACGACCTGTTCATCGTTATTTTAATCAAGCAATCAATGGATAATCAAATGGTGCCTTGATCCAGGGTCACCTCTAGCTGACGTAGAGGGCGGTCACTCTGGCTCCACCGCTGGAGTTCGCCTCCTCACATACTGAAGGAGCATACCGTTCCTGATATGCCCTTCTACCTCGTCCTTCAAATGCCTACAATTATTAGTGTTATGACCATTCAATTCATGAAATACACAAAACTTATCTGATTTTCTTTCGTCAGAGGTTGGATGCCTTCGCATTGGTCTACGATACGGAACCTGCCCCTTGGTATCCTGATAAATCCGTTCCAAACTCTCATTCAGCTCTGAATAGGTGGTGAAGCGTGGTTCTCTTCGTAGCCACTTTGTCCTGTCATCATTATCCTCAGCCTTTCTTTTTCCTTTGCTAGTCTCCGCACCCTTTCCAGGTGGGTTTCCGCTCTTGATTACGTAAACGTCATCTTCTTCCTCTCTTTCTGCACTAGCATCTTCCAAACGCAGAAACTTTTCAGCCTCATGATAGAACTCTCCCAGATTCATAGGCGGGTCCTTGGTTAATGAATTCTTGAACTCTGTATTACCAGCTATTCCAGATACAGCCGCCATCATGACCATAGATGGATCTGGTCGATCCACTGATGCTGCCGCCGCATTAAATCGCGTTAGAAAGCTCCTCAAAGTCTCTCCAGTTTTCTGTTTCAAGGTTGCCAAAGTCATCACATTCTTGGGTCTCACAATATGAACCCTGAAGTGCCTCATGAATCTCTCAGTTAAATCTGTCCATGTTCCTATGGAGCCGCTCACCAGTTGCCTAAACCATAACGCTGCAATGTCCGTCAACTACAGTGGAAAGCACCGAGCCATAACCTCCTCTGATGCCCCCAGCACTTCCATATGTCTCATATACTTCGTTAGATGGACCGTGGGGTCCGTTTTCCCGTTGTACATGTCCAATGATGGTAGCTTGAATTCTGGTGGGTTCCTAGCCATCCTAATCGCAGAAGAAAAAGGACTCCTGTTTACATCTTCCAAGTCTCTGTTTACTAAACCGCCTCTCATCTTCTAACCATCTCTGCTAATCTGTCATTGTCTCCAAGCTGTAGTTCTCGTTCACTGCCTTCGACCTGCTCCCCAAGTCCGCGGGAGTTTTCATGTGTGTGCCTCCTTGGCTGAACGTTCATTCCTCTATTGCTACCAGGTGGTTCGGATGCCCCCATCTCACTTCCCGGGGTCGGATCAACATGCTCTGCGTGAGTGCCCCCTAGCTCTGGTGCTGCGCCAGATGGTCCTGCCCCGTTCTGAACCCCAGTTGCTCCATGGATTTGTGCTCCAATTTGCCCAATTTGTTGAAGTAAGTTCTGGATCATCTCTTCTTGTCTTCTCATCATGGCCTCCATCTCATCCCTAGTGATGAAGATCGACGCTTGATTCCCTCCTGAGGAAGCCTCTTGACTTCCTCGGTGTTCACTTCTCTCTGGCCTTTGCCTTCTACTTGTTTGTCTCGTCATAACTCTTAGATCTGAACTCTTAGGTTTTCAAATTCAACTTCTATCCGATGTAGAGGGAGCTGGTTCTTCTCAGTGAAAGCACCAAAATGTTTGCGTAAAAAATGGCCGCAAACACCCAAAGTCGTATGAGTTGGTTGATTTTATGTTGTATTTAGTGATTTGGGTGATTTATGCAAATATATAAAAAGAAGGGACTAAACTGTAAAAGACACACAGATTTATAGTGGTTCGGCCAGAACGTGCCTACGTCCACTTTATATGTTATTCTCCTTTTTTCTTTAGATTACAAGTACAAAGCTTTGATTACAAGTATCTAAAGTTGTTTGAGAGTTCCTTTCAGGCTTGAGCTCTCAAACTTGTCCCCCATTGTTGTACCCCTGCCCCTCTATTTATAGAGTGAGGCTGGGGGCAGGGGTCTTGGATGTTTATAGCTGCTGGTGGGCTTGGGCTGAAGCAATCTGGACTGGCAACTTTGGTTCGGCATTCCTTGGTTCGGCTATGCTTGGAGAGAAGGATGGAGAAGCTTCGGGGGGTGGCTACCTGGTTCGGTGGTAGGAAAGGAGTGGACCGGTGGAGCTTGGTTCGGTGGTGAGTTTGGAGGCATGTTTGGCCGAATGAGATCCGGAACTCTAAATGCCGAATGAGGCTCTGCTTCATACTGCCGAATGAATGAATACCGAATGTACTTTGGCACTGGGAATGCCGGATGACGCTGCCGAATGAAGCCTTATTCTAGATATTCCGAATGACTCTGGTGATGATTACCGAATGAACCATATGTTGTAGACGCCGAATGGGCTTGAGTGTTGGAGCGCCGAATGAACTTTTATATGTGAACTTTGAGTGAAACCCTTGACTTATGTATGCTTGCTTGCTTCTTTTTGCTCCGGTCGTGGTGGAAACGCACACAACATGGATATCCTAGTTTTGACCAAAAAATGGGATAACAAATATTAGAAATCGATTTGAAAATCGAATATTCACAGATATTTTAGAAATGTAAATTCAATATGGAATTTATAAATGAAATTGGGAAAATTGGTGTGAAAATAAACATTGATTTATTTTTGAAGTGTGGGAATAAATTTACGGATTTGGAACGTAAATATAAAGTAAATCGTTAAGGATTTATTTAATGGGTTTAAATGAACCATGTTGAAATGAAAGTATTTCCGCGTAAGGAAAATGATTGAAATTTGTTTTCAAAAGTGGTAAAGGTGAAAAGTGATTTGAAAATTGTTTTCAAATGGTTGAAGTGTGAAAATTATATATCTTGTAAAGATATTTTTGGAAAATAAATAATTTGAAAAATTATTTGGAATCTGGCGATGTTGTGCATATCCATTGATAGTTCAATAACCGACTATCTATATTTACCTTTGAATGGGTATTTGTTGTGATTTGCTTGAATTTGAATGCCACACTTATTTTTAAATAAGCGCTCACTATTCGGGTTAGTCGGGAAAGGACCTTGGGGTCGTATAACCCATTCCGAATATGTGATACGTCATTATGAATTGCATTTGAAGACCGGTGTTGAAGACCAGATATTTTCAAAAGCGAAAGGACAACTCGTCGAATGTCTTTGCATCGACTGGTCCCCGGTATAGAGACTCCATATGTGATGAGAAGTCCGGACGTGATTAGTGAATATCCGGATTGCAAGGACTTCTTTGTAAGTGCCTTCGGTTCTGTTCGATCCCGGAACAGACTTGTATGGATAGTATGTCTGACATTACAAATTGAGATGTAAAGCTGATTTCTTTTAAATATATTTCTGTTGGTGGCGGAGAATTTATTCTCTTAGCTTAACACCCTTCTCTGAGACGTACGAGCTCAGAGGTTATGTATTTGATGGTTATCAGCGATATATTCCCAATTTGGTAATGTGACATGCTGAGTGTTGTTGTGAGATGATCATTGTTTGATCATTTGTGATATGATCATTTGTTTGATCATTTATCTTTGTAATCATTACTTTGATCATTTGTTGACCCAAATCATGGCTTTGTACCAAAGCGTGGCTTTGTGGACGAGACTTCGTCGGACCTCACACCCCGGAAATGGTCAAAACAGGAAGGATGCAGCAAGGTTATTAGGGGTAGCGCCCTTTAATGTATGTCATTCCTTCTGGATAGAGGTGGTATCATGGTATGGAGCCCAGATACTTAACCTATGTTGTCGCTGCAAACTTATTACATTGTGGTTGTTGGAAATCGAGGATCCTCGGATGTAGATCGGTTACGATCGAGGAATGGCATATTCGTGTCAGTAGTTACCCAGTTAGGGGTAACCCGACCTTGTGTTGGCAGAGATCCGGTTTGGTTCTCGGGACGTCATTCCAGAGGCGTTTCCATGTGGCAATGGGAAGTTCCTTGGCCTGACCATTTGTTGGAAATCCAAAGAAACAATACGATCTTGTACGGTTTTAGTTATAGAACCGCCATTCACTTATGGTGGTCACCACTGTTTGGATGGTAGCTATAGTAGGCATACGATAATGGTCGTATGTTGGCTAAGATTTATATCTTTACTTTCGAAATGATTTTCTCTACACTATGCACTAGTAATAATATCAAATGTTTTTTTAATGCGTATCAAGCATCTTTGACTATCATAAGGAGAAATCTCCTCCGATTCTGCGTTTGCATTGTGTGTGTGTGCGGGAGGCCTTATGGTAGTCTCATTTTTAAAAAAGCATTGCGAATTGACTTTAAAAATATTCCTCTATTTTGTTTTAAAAATAAACTGTTTTAGTTCTCACACCAGTCACATGACTGACTCGGAGTTTATTGTTTTCCTTTCTAAACTCTGGGCGTCCACCAATTTCCGCACGGGCAGTCAAGAGTAAGGTTTATCAGGATATTCTGGAATTCAGGAGTTGTTGGAGGCAAGCTGGATGGCATGGCATATCATTTAGTATATAGTATTTCTTTTTCGCTGTTTATTGTTGTTTGTTGTTGTACACTCTGATGATATAATGTAATGTAATATAATGTAATGTAATAACTGATATAGTTCTTTGTTTAAAGATTATTCATTTATCTATTATATGTTGTTCCGCTGCGATTGTGAGATTCTGATATTGTTCTGTTGTTTCTTTCTATTCTGTTCTATCTTTCTCTCTCTTCTTCTATCTTTTTTTTTAAAACCCTAAGTGCTCGGTTTTCCGGCATTCGAGTGCTCGGCAGTTGATACAGTGAACGTATTGATGTCGGTTTTAGGAAGTCGAAGAATCGGGTCCTCACATATTTAGTTTAGATCATAACGAATGTTGCGTAAAAATCATTACGACAACCCAAAATCACTAGTATGGGAATTCTAAAATAAAGAAATATAAATCCCATATACTACACAAAAACATTTTCTTTCGAAAATCATTTACTATAACAACAGTGTTATAGTCCATCATTTTCTTACTTCTCGAAAACATCTAATATATTCGATACTTACTACATTTTGAAAACATCTTTAACAATTAAACTTTATTTAAAAGATCACTTTTCAAAATGTTTATTTAATTTAAAAGATTATTCACTGTCCAAAATCGTGAATACAGTTCATTTACCAAATCCAACATTTCTACATATTTATTAAAGGATAATCCACTGTCCAAAAATCGAGGATATGCTTCCCTAACAAATTTAATACTTCTACATATTTATTAAAGGATTATCCACCATCCAAAATTGTGGATGAAATTCCTTTAGTAAACTTTTATATTTAACTTATTAAAGTAAGTCGATTTCGGATTTATAAACTAATGTTTATAAATTCACATTTCTATTTTGTAAAAACTTCAATTTATAAAATCCCTTTATTAACCAATTCCATTTATATCCCATGTACATGTCAAAATCCAAATTATAAGTTAATTGCTTATAAATCATTTATTTGCCAATCTATTCCTTTATAACTTCACAAATTCATAAATCTTATTTGCTTATAAAATCCATTTATAAAATATCCATTTTATAAATCTTATATGCATAACATTTATAATAATTCAAAAAATCTCAATTTAAATAAACATATTCTTTTAATAATCTACAAATCGTTATTAAAACTTATATAACTCCAAAAATTATACTTAAGTATATTTCACAAAGATCATAATTTTTATAACATAAAAATTATAACATTTATTTATTAAAAATTAAATTCATCTCCTTAACACTTCAAAATTCAACTAAACATATATTTTCAAAAGAACTTGAAAATCCTTTTTAATTTGAAATTATCACTTTAACATTTTAATCTACCAAAAATGGGCCCAATGCTGAAACAACACTAAATACATCAATCACGGCATCCAAACCACCACATATCACATGATAACAACATATATCACAATATTTGTAAATAAAACCAATACTGGTAAGGAATCCAGTTGGATCCCTCCAATCTATCATCTGCAACAAATATACATATTAGAATATGTGTACAATGTCCGCTTCGAGGCAGACGCTCGTACAAAGGGTTGCCCACTCATACAAGGGAACGTATAGGGTCTCATCTGCTTCAATAGGCAGGAATATATCCAAATACCAATCAATATATTGATAATATATCATATATCATCCAAACAATCATCAATCATCAAAAATAAATTTTATTCTCACTTATATAAAAATATCAATGAGTCAGAAAGAGTGAGTTGTACTCACATTAGTTCCAATAGCAGTTGCAGTGTTTTATTCCGAATAAAATTAAAAAGCCATTTTATTTTACCTAAAATTTACACTAGCTCCAATCAACTTCAAACCAGCTCTAAATGTAGTGCTCGTCAATACAGACCTAATGCAATTCATTTCGTCAAAAACGGACCTCGTATGACAAAGTTACGATGTTTTAAAGATTGTACGAATTATTATATATATAAATTACAAATTTTATTTTATTTTAAAAACTAGATCGCATCTTAGCCGTCTAATTTGCTTTGGAGAGAGCGTAGCCGCGTGTTCTATTTCTTCTCTCAGGCTAGTCACATACGAGAACAACCCATGGCCGCCATTTCTCTTCGAAGTATCGCGACCGCTACCTCCCACTTTACGACGATCGAGTAACGGCGTTTCTAAGCCCACCACGTGCTCCACTTTCGACCATAATCTGATGAGCTCGTTGCTTGCATTGCCTAGAAATTCGAGCACCAATGCCACTCATTCGAATGCGTATTGCCGATGATTGGCTTCATTTTAAACGATCTCCACTGTTGGATCTATAGTTCTCGACGTGCTCTACGACTTTGTAGTTGAAGTCGAGACGTGAAAGCTAGTGGATTGAGAGAGATCGGGAGGAAGCTTATAGCATTTTCAGCCATTGATTAGTAACCAGCGGCTAGCCCTAGCTTGGGTTTTCTCAGTGAAAAAATAAAATTATAATGTCCATTTATAGAAAATTCCAAAACACTATTCACCTGAAAAATTTTCGAACTCCAAACAAAGCGTCCCGCCTGGCGTTTATAATATTTTACCCCCATTTCGAACAAAATTGAATATATATCGAGAGCCAATTCGATCGTATTTGGAAGATAGGTTTTTGAATCAAATTATTTAAATTTAAAATTCATTTACGCAAATTTCTACGTGTTTTAGCCTCCCACGGACAAACCGTAAATCTGATTGACATGAAATTTGAAATCCTACAATAATATAACATTACAGATCCAATGGATCTTGTTTCTTCGAAATTCGAGACTGTATTAAAAATGACTATTTTTACACGTTAATTAAATATTAAAATATTCAATTTCTACAAAGTAACTTGTAATTCAATTTTAAAGTTCTCTAACATCATTCTAATTCAAATAGAATTTAATTCAACTTTATAAATCATTTTCATTCACGTTAAATTCAAATTCAATTATTTCGGCAATTTCAAATATTAAATTAACAACTTAATTATCCAATTAAATTCAGATATTCAAAATATTATTTACTCAGCTTATAAAATTAACTTGTGAATATTTAAAATCAACTAAATATCCAAATTTCAAATGACTGAAATTCTGGGTCGTTACATTCTCCCAAACTTAAAAGAATTTCATCCCCGAAATTACCAAGTAAGAAAAAGTCACAAAATCCATTTACTTTTCAAAAACAACTCATTCAATTTAGATTTACCAAATCTCTTAAGTATTTAGCTTCCCTAAAATCGTTTAGTTAAACTTCTTATAAAAAAATTTCTTAGTTTTCGAATCATACTTAGTTATCTTTTAAAACCAACTAATATCGTTTAACTTTATAACTCAAAAATTGAAACTTTAGTTATCATTTTTTTTTTCCAATTTCTCGAAAAATTTCTAACGCCTTAAATTTTTGTAAAATTTCGCCAGTGTCTCCTTTGGACGGTTCGATCGTAGTAGGATCATGACACACACATATATATATATATATATATATCACAAATATATATCTCATCTTCGAGGATGAGGGATCCTGTAGGGAAAAAAATAAAAGTACGATATGTAATCTGAGATATGTACCTTATATGTTATTAGCGAGCATATACGGCTAATATAACACGAAAGCGAGCTTCAAATGCAAAGCAAGCACAATCCGCACCTACTAAACACTCAACAAACAAATGAGAAACATGTATATACGAAAGTAATATCAACATACAACATATACCAATACAACAACTATATATGCCAATATAGCAAATGCAACAAAAGCAACAAATCCAACCATCAAACAATTATCATCCAACTAACATCCAACAAACCAATATCTATCCAGTCAATCTATAACCAAATCAATATACCTTCACTTCGCATTAATATTCATTGAATTGATTTTCAATTTATTCACCTTTGATTCATTAACATTGGATTTTACTAATATTCATTTATATATTTTCAATTAGTTTACATTCACTAATTTACATTCAAGTTAGTTCACTTTCTAATTCAAATCAAATTCAATTCTATTTAGATTCACTTACTATCCAATTTGAATTCAATTACTTATCTTTCAACTTCATTAATTCATTTTCATATGAATTTCTATACAATCAACTAAAAACCATCTAGCAACCAATGCACATCCAACATAACCCAATTTATTTAATTTACACTCAAACATTCATATTTACTTCGTTTGCATTCAATTTGGTTTAACACTTTTAAATTTCAATTGATTTAACATTCAATTTACTTTCATTCGGTTATTCAATTCCCAGTTTCATTAGCTTTTAATCAATTAACACTTACATTCATTATTCTCTATCAATTCATTTACATTCGATTGATTAACACTCAATTCATATTTCATTTACTAATTTATTTCATTAGTATAATTCAGTTCATTCACTAATATGATTGCTAATTCATTTAACAACTAAAGTTGAATCTCATTATATAACTCAAGTTTATATTCATTCGATGACTTCATTTAATTATTCACTTTATTAATTCATTTCGATATCATATTCAACCTCATTCAACATCACTTAAGTTTTATTTCATTTCATCTTCGCTTGCATTTACTTTCACTATACAATTTAAGTTCATTTCTAATTTGATTCAAATTCTATTTTATTTAACTTTAACTTAAGTCAAATTCATATCACTATTCAAATTCATATTTTTTTTGTTAATAAAATTGTTTGGCCATTTTAACAATTGGTTTTACTTACATTTTCTCATTTTACAAGTTACAACTTATTTATCTAAACTTCCAAATTCATATTATATAATCACCTACCAATTAAGTTTAAATTTTCATTTCGATAATTTATTCAATCTAATTCAATTTATTCAACTTTACTTTAGTTAAATTTCAAATCATATATTTGATTATGCTAACTCAGATTTATTATTTCATATTATAAGTCCAAACTTATTTTACTTATATTTATCAATTTCAACTTGGATTTTAAATTCAAATTCATTTATCACAAAAAATTCAATCTTCAATTTACTATTGGTAGCAAATCCATCACATAAAAACTCAAAAATGATACTGATGATGCTGCAGTCATCACCCTTATTATTTTCCAGCAACAATAGTGAATTCCGTGCTTTTTATTCTTTTATATTTACAAATCACATTTATAAATCTATACTTATATAACTTCACTATTTTACTTTACTTATATAAGATCGTTTCAAATTTATTTATCTTATATAGATTTATAATAACATAACATTTTTTATGCTGAAAAATAATTGTCAAAATCAACGGGATTCAAAATTCTCAAATTCTTAGTATAAATTCATCTTTATTTATAACTCACATTTATAAATATATTCGCATAGTTTCATTTCTTATATATAAGATTATTTCATAATTGTAAATCATTTTATTTAATTCACTTATTTATATAATTTATTCTTTTACAATTGTTACTTTTATTTAGATTATTCAAACTGCTTTTATTAACTTTTATATATTTACATTTTCAATCAAACAAACAATTCATTTATATACACTTTAATAATTTTTGAAAAATTGTTTCTTTTATATATAAAATATACTCGATGTAAAATTAACCCAATTTAAAATAATATTATGTTGACTTGCCTTCTTTAAGTGTTTGGAAATTGATAACATGACGTCCCACATACCAACCAGAATTCACAAACAACTCAACGAATAAGCAAACACAATATAAAACATTTTTATATTCACTAACAAATATACGCTCATATATATAATACACTCAAACTCAATCTAGTGGTGCTACTGTCCCTATCTATACTGAGTACACATCCAAGCTTAGGAGTATACAAAATCTAGGCTCTGATACCAAATGTGACGAATGACAATTCCGTACCCACCCCGGTAGGCTTTTCAACCATCCCGCTACCCTTCTGCTTTTCAACATAGGGGTACTCCTTCTTTTCAACATGGAGGTGACTACATGTGGTACCTCGGATCTGCTTTCAAGGCAAGCCTCTCGACTGTCAACCAACCCTTTCACACTAGGGAAATTAGGGGTAAGAGTCTAAACTTCGTCACTTTTTACAAAGCGAGAACCCCTTATCATGCTAACATAATCAAGCAAATCCGATCATGGTCTCTTCGCACCAACAACGCAAAAGCGTTTCTCAACCTCACACAGAAAATAAGTCTCATAGACTCATCACATCTCCAACTTTCAACTTGCTATACTTTGGCCAAGAAGGAATCTCGATAAATAAGAGTAATACTCCGCACTATAGGAATCAACATCCTCAACACAAATGATAATCAAGCCTACACAGAAGGCTACATACTAAGTGTATGACTAAATAGTTCCCACATCAAGTCAAGAAGCTAAAATGGACAAATTTGATAGTCGGTTATTTAACTATCAAAGCAAATAACCAAATATTAGCACCATAAGCAATCACTAGGCCCTTTTAATTAATATTTTATTAATTAAATAACTTGTCAAATATTCACTTCAAATTATCTTTAGAAAAAGATATGTTCTTAAACCGTTTCAAATTTCAATAACATTTCCATATACTTATTTAATAATAAGTGACTCACAAATCTCTTTCACTTTCAAAATTTGGAAAATATTACATATACTTAAATAGGATTATGTATATACTTTATTCTTTAAGGAAAAGTGTTTGTAGAAAAATTGGGCACAACACTCTTCGGAAGTATTTGAAGAGATAAAAATGAAGAATAGAAATGTAAAAAGGGAATTATCTAACAAACACTTTAAAAACAAATATGAAAACATGCAGAAACACAGCAATTTAGAATGGTTCGGCGCATGGCCTCCATCCACTATGAAAGTGATGATTTTATTGATATTCACTTGTTGGTTACAACTGATTACAACAGATTATAGTGTTGAAATTCGAGTACAACAGCAGCTATGAAGTATAGAAATGGTTTCGATAGAGTCTGGACATCAAAGAGCCAAAAGATCCTTTTTCTATAGGTCCTTAAGGCTCTATTTATAGGCGTAGGAGGCAAATATCTCGCTCAAATCTCAGAAGACTTCTTCTGGCACGTGGGCGGGCCTACGCGACCGATCCCAGGCGATTTCGACTCGATCCGTGATCGATACGAACGAATTTCGTATTAATCAAGATTTGATCCAATCGAGTCGAAATTTGACAGGAACATTCTTTAGGCTGTACGTAAGCTCCTATGAAAATTTCATAGAATTTGGACTTGTGGATTGGAAGTTATGATCGATGCAAGTTAGAGGTTTTCGGTTTCGGTTCCCTTCGTATCGATACGATTCGTATGGATCACTTCGACTCGCTGCTGGTCACGTGCCTGTGAGTTGACATGGAGCTTGACTTTTGGATCGCTCCACTTTCGATGCCGAGTTGACCGATTCGTTCCAAGGCTTTCGCCTCGTTCGTATCAAAGATGTTGCCTTGTTCGTACCGATAGCCTTTGCACAGTTCATAGCGATTGTGTAGTCTTGTTCGCATCGATGCAGGTTGCTCCAACTTGATGGATGTGAACGACTGATTACTTGAAGGATACGAATAGGTGGCGGCTTTGCTAGGCCTTAATGGATACAAATAGTGGTTCCATGGTGGATACGAACTAGCAAAGCTAGGTGGATACGAATAGGGCTCTCCTTGAGGGATACGAATAGTGCAGTCACTTGATGGATTTGGACAAACGCTCATCGATAGATACAAACAAATTTGATGCAAAGGAGGCCACCTTTGGATGGATATGAAGTAGACCTCCGTGTTGTAGTTGATGGATGCGAAATAGACAATAGCTGACCGATTCGAAGTGAGCCTATCTGCTGATGATGCGAAACCGACCGATGCGAAATGATGGGTACGAATGAGTTGACCTCCTTGGCTTGCATCGATCATATCTTGAGCATATGAATTCGGATTGACTCGAAATTTGGAGCGTTGGCTTTTATAACTTTGCTCGTCATGTTATATCAGTTGTAGCTTGATCTAGATTCGGACAAAATTTATAGACATCCATAGCGAACCTGTGCTTATTCGACTTTTGGGATGAGTGGTCTCTGATCTTTCAGCCAATTTCCTTGATATCTCGGTCTTGCCAAAAGGCGAGATAACATTTGCCCCTCAAAGTACGTCTTGTGAGAACATGACGTGCTTTGAATAGTCGCATCTTTCATTCTTAATGGTTCTGTCTGACTTGTTGAACGATTGTCGTCTTTTCATTGAAAATTGTAATTTTTGATTGATCTATAGAGGCATAAATTATGAGCTGTAGACTGTCAACTGCTATATTGTGTGCCGTTGTGACTGATTGCTGTATGATATTGATTAACTGTTCGTACTTGTAATCGTTCATCAGGTGGGCATTCGACCTGCGAATTTTGAAAATTGAAAAATGAAAATTAATCCGACATGCATGCACATATGTTAACCTGATTCTTGTTAACGCTCGTATGTTTACAAGTTGTTGTCAGTATTCTTGCATCCAATTATGTATCGATCCTCCCCCGAACCGATGTGAAATCGAGTTGTGACAATGCTTGATGGTTTCTCTAGAATGTCCGTTCGTATCGATCCTCTCCTGGATCAACGTAAAAGATCTAAAGATCATTCTCGTATCGATGGATATGAGTTTTCATATGCCATGCATCGATGGATATGAACAAATGACTTCACATCGATGCAGCAATGAGGGATAGGAACAGAGCCACTAGTCCCCCGTATACTATTCGTATCGATGGATATGATTCTTTAAAGTGTCGCATGTTGATGGATACGAACAGTGCATTTCGTATCGTTGTGCCTTGAGTAGAGTCGAACATAGTGGACACGAATAAGCTTTTTGTACCGATGGAGTCACATAGCTTCAGTTCACTCTGGTTGTTCCTTTCGTGTCGATGAGGTTTAGGTCAAGGGACGCGAATAACCAATTCGCATCGATCCAACGATAGACTTGTTGTAACCGATCGTTTTGACTGGGAGGTGAATCATTTTCTTTCACCTCTTAGGGCCATATATAAACTCTTCGTACTTAGAATTTTTTTTATCTATTTTCATTTGACACCCAGCCTTCGTCTCGATAAAATTTCAAAATCAAGGAAACTACATTTGCCTTTGCATCGTTCCAGATTTCATAAGAATCGAGAGATCGTCCTTGCCTTCGTATCGAACCGAACTCTAGTCCTTCCAACCAATTACTAGAGCAAGGTAAATAAAACATGAATTTTATCGAAAAATGATTAGACTCGAAATTCCATGCTGCCCTGGTTGTTTCCATGACCGGTTTTGACAAAGTGGTGGCTAGAGGCGATCGACATAAGGTCGAGGAAGGAGAAGATGGCACCCGAGTGGCTTTGGAGAAGATAAAGTATGGAGGGTAGCACAACCTCAATTTCGTATCGATGAAAAGAAGGAGAAGTCTTGTCTTTGTATTGATTTTGGGCATATGGTTCGTATCGATGGAGAATGGGTGGATAAAATAGTGAATTTCGTATTAATTCGGGCGATAGTAGTTCGTATCGATCAAAGTCGATCGATACGAAATTGAGTGGCCAAGCGATCAATACGAACTTCATGGTTTTAGATCAGTACGAACTTCGTCATCTGAGATCGAGTCTAAACCAGCAGATGTTTGATCATTACGAAATGAAAACTTCGAACCAATACGAAATCATGAGCGTACCGATCGATAGGAAATGAAAACTTCTGGTCGATATGAAGTTAATAAACCTTTGAGCGATACGACGTTGAAGTTTCTGACCGATATGAAATCATGGCCTCCATAATGAACAATCTGATCTTCGACTTTGATTGATATGAACTTTGTGAAAATTCGAACATCTGATTCCGATAGGCTTCGGCCTTGCACAATTGGACTTGACCATTGAACTTCATATTTGATTGCCCTTAGAAGCTTGTCGACGGAATTGCAATTCAACAAAATTTTAACAAACTATAACTCAAATCAGTCTCTAAAGTCTGGATGGCACGGTTGTGACGGTAAGCGATGACGGTCACTCCAGTTGAATTTTGAAGTATTGTCGTTTGCATATTTCTTCATACTCCATAGAATTTTTCAAGTAATATGTAGCGCTGTACTGCACAACACATTCACACACTTCTAATTGGGGGATACACGGGCTTATTATCGTCTAATGATGATTTTTCATAAGTTAGTTAGTTATGGAGTCTTCAAGCTCACAACAACAGGAAATTCAGAGTTCGCTTCCACTAACAATCGAGATACCAGCCATTGTGGCTGAAATTATAGATCCAGCTCCGGATGAGCTACCAAGCGCTACTTTTATCGGTAATCCGCCAGATTCTATACCATCCAACGTCTCCGAAGACATGTTGGGATGGATATTCTTTGGGCATGGATTATCGTTGGACGACGTGCTATTGCCGGGACCAACTGATAGACCGTATTATCCGCCGGAGGGGTTTACTGCTTTAAATCGCTATGCATGTGCAGCAAGAACACTTCCTCCATTCTACCAATACATTAGGGAAGTGCTATCTGCCCTTGGAATCGCTCCATCTCAACTACACCCCAACGGATATGCTCTGTTGAATAGCTTATTCATCGTATTTATGGAGCATCTCTTTCGACCCCCAACACCGATCGAAATTAGATACTTATTCAACGTCAAGAGTCGGGGAGATAACCCTTCTTTTGCATTTGTCGAGGCGGTTATGAATTGTCAAGTAGTAACGGGGTCCTAGACCAGGTTGAGCTACTTTAAGACAGAATGGTTTTACGTTCGCTGCCCTTCATGATTCGCCAGCCGATGGTTATTCAGACATAAGTATCGTAGTCTTCTCAAGTAGTTAATGTAGTGATCATAACTGATGTCAAACTAACATCTTCTTTTCTTTACAGTTGTAATTTCATGACCCGAAGGCGTGCGTTTCAAAGAGATAGTAGAGGTTCTCCAAGAAGTTTCGAGTGAGATGAGGGACATCGATTCAGTTCTAGTAGACAGGAACCTAAGGATCGTCGGGTTGATTGAGAGTGGCCAAAGTATAAGGCTTGAGAGAACACTAAGGGCTGCCTCAAAGAAATGAGTGAAACATAAGATGCCTGGAGTTGTTATAACTGAGGGGGTTGATTCGAAAAGGACACCCACCGACGATGGACATGTAGCCGGGCCTTCTGACGCCCTTCAGGGTTCGAAAGGAAAGAGAAAAGGCAAGGCAGCTGCTTTCAAATGCTCTAAATCCTTGATATGGAAATCCGTGGTCGTGTCTTTACCCATATCCAGGATTAGAATTTCGGAGGCTCCTCCCTCGCAAGTGGAAAACCTTTTCGAAGGGCTCGCCGATATTCCAATTTCGGATTACATGTCACTTCAACATGATGCCGGATTGGAGGGGATTCATCATGCTTTAGACTTAAGCGATTCTCTTCCCATTAGTGTGCCCGACATTTCCGGTTGGTCGAGGGGTTGCACATACATACACACCTCACGGCACTACACGATTTCTAACCATAAGTTGTTTACTCTAGGAGATTGCTAACTCTATTCTTCTTTTACTTCGCAGATATGATGACTAGGCAATATTCTATGCTTGGAAGTCTCCGTTCAGCGCGTCAGTCATCGAGTTCGTATTATGAGCCCCGTAGAAGGGAAGATGATAGAAACCATGACCACGATTATTCTAGTCAGGAATACTATGATAGAGATAGGAATAAGGATAGGAATCTAAAACAGAGATATCGATCCCGATCACGCTCACCATCTCCACGAATCCCTACACACCCTTTTGCTTATGTTTCACATCCCCTAGAGCCTCCACGCCACAAACCGCCTTCCCATGCTCAGAGGTTTGATCCTTACCGTCAGAGACACGAGACCGAAACTCCTGTTGCCGTTGAACAGGCTATCACTGATCCCACCAGGGAAGGGGCTATTAAAATTGCACAGCTCAAAAAGGATTTCCCGAACATCTACTTCAATAACTACATCTTCCCTCCGCACTTAAAGAGAATTCCAGCAGTGGCTGAGAACACAATGCACGATTATATTCATGAAATTTATTCTCAGTATAAGGAGTGGACGAAAGCCGCAAACAAAGCGTCGAGGCTGGCCTTTGAGCTGGAGGCCACCATAAAGAAGTTAGAGAATGAGCTTGCTCAGAAGGATCGTATTATCCAGGTGCTTAACACTGAAGCTGAGTCGTCTCGAAAGTTAGAAATGGAGGCCATTCAAAAGGTCGACGTGGCTAACTTAGCTATGGAGAGGATGAGGCAGACACATTATGCCTTGGTAGAGGAGATGGGCCATCGGAACACCACCGTTACTGCCGAGCGGGATGCTGCCCTCAAAGAAATTAACGAGCTTAGATCTAAATTTCTGAAATCATCAAAGAGGGGGACGACGATAATACCACAGTACAAGAGGCATGTGATCAAGCCGTAGTGCTCCAAGGTAAGCGAGATGCGGTAGTGAAGAAAATCCGAGTGGTGGAGAATGAGGTCGAGGAGAGGATCCGGACGGCGGAGTCCAGGCTAGAGGCTGATATCGATGATCTCCTCGTGACTTATAATGCAAAATAGGATGAAGCACAGGAATCTAGCCTGGCCCGAAAATTATCCAATACATCTTCCCAATGCTTGGGACCGATTGGTTGAGGAGGAGAAGGCAGTGCATCCAGATGAATCAATCAATGAGTTGGAGCTCGAGAATCGCATGCTGACTGAAGATGAAAGAAAGATTCTTCACAAGTCGATGATTTCACACGAAAAGGAGAAACTCAACGTCCAACACTCGATAGTTGAAGAAAGTTTAGGTGTTGAGCATCATGAAGCAAGTCTTGAGATTACTGCGCCAACCCATCCTGAACCTATACCAGTGGTTGAACCCCAATCCATCCCTGCTTATAATCCGGAACAACCACAGTTATCTCCGGCTAGAGAGCACACTTCTGAAGCCATTCAACCGTCCATGAGCCTAACTAAGGAAGGTACTATGAACATTTCTCATGTGTGTTCAAAATAAAGTGCTTTATTCGAAGCGTTTACTAACAGTCTTTCTTTTCTCTATCCAGTGACTGGAGTTACATTGACTGCGCCTCTTGCAACTCAAGAATCGCATCAAGCGTAGGAGGCTATCATTACTGAGGTGACCACTACAAAAACGACTGCACCGATTGATGAAACATAGGGATGCACACTCTCTTTTGACGAGCGGATGATGGAAGAACTCCTCAGTCGCCACAGTGATCCTTTTGCGGACCAACCATTTGTGATGAGTGGAATCGCACCTGCCACTGGCTCTTCAATGCCGACCATTGATGTTCCTAATGAGGCTCAAGTAGTCCGTGAGGAAGAGATATTGGCCGAGATCGACTCTAAACTGGAGGCAGCGGCTCGTCATGGTAGTTATGGAGGTGGAATGGCAACACCTGGCCCGGCTTTGCTTAGAATGATATCATACGGTGTTACAGTTGTTGATACCAGCGCGTCCATTCTGTCTCCTGTAGTAGATCCGACCCCTCTGACTCCGCCTGCAGGAAGTATCCCCGTACACTTGAGTTTGGAGGAGGACGCTGAGATCATGCCCCCGCTTGGAGATCGGCCGCTGAAAGACAAGAGCTCAAGGAGGAAACTAAGCAGCAGCTTCAGTGGGTCTACGCCGAAGAAGAAGCCGAGGAAAAAGAGAGAGTAAATGGGCCTCTTCGGCACATTATTAAGTAGATAGGAACCTATTTTGTTTTTCTTTTGTAGGCCATGTATAAATGCGGGCTCGGCCCCTGCTAGTAGGAATTTTGGAAATAACCTGCATATGAACTTCTTTCACGGTTAGTTGAAATGAAATTTTTTTTTGACTTCATCTCAATTATTGCTTATTCTGCTTAAGTGTTCCAACCCTTGAGTCGCGTTCTTTTTTATTTGTCAAGTCCAGAAATCACAGACACGAGTCATAATCGTCGATTAAGTTGAACTTTGATGTTTCACTGCTTCAATCAATGGTTGAAACTTAAACTCTGCCCCCAACTTCGGGGATGAGTTGTGAAGATTGATCAGCGATTGTATTTCGCCTTCATTGCTTTGAGCTTAACATCATTGAATCGATGCCAAAACAAGTGAGAGTCGAGTGGCCGAATCACACTCGCTCACTTATCGATAACCATGTCCACACTCCGGGGACCTGCATTTGTATGTTGGCGGTTGATCACGCCTGTTTATGTTTTAAGCATGTGTTCATGCTCTGGGGACTTAAGTTATTTTGTGCGTGGTCATCCACACACAAGTTATGTTTATACCCTGTCCACACTCTGGGGACTTAGAGTTATTTGTGGTCGATACTTTGGCTCGCACTGCGGAAATCCAGAGACAATCGACGTTTGTACTCTAGTTTGCACTCCGAGAACTTAAAGTTGGTTGATGTTTATACTCCGACTCACACTATGGGAATATGGAGTCGATGTTTATACTCTGACTCGCACTCTGGAATTCGGAGTTAATGTTTATACTCTGACTCGCACTCTGGGAATTCGAAGTTGATACTTATACTCCAATTCGCACTCTGGGAATTTGGAGTTGATCGACAGATGGTCGGTCACATCTGTTTTAGGCTTCTAGGATTTCGTTCGCACTCCGGAAATGATGAAATTATCAGGATCGTGGATGGTCGATTCACATCCACCCCGAGTTAACAAGTTAGGTCGTTAGATGGATGGATCGACCCTCCTCGAACATCATTAGGATACGATCGAAGTAGTTGGGTGGACAGATCCACCCTCTTCGAAACCACATTTTATAAGTTTATACTCCAGCTCATGCTCTGGGAGACTGGAGTTAGTTAAAGGATTGTCATGTATCAATCCTTTTTTGGCTTTAGTGTAGTGGCATACCCCTAAGCTCGGGTTTCACTTAGTGAGTAACTGGTCGTATCACAGTCACTCCCTATTTGAATAAATTCCACCGTATGATGGAACTTATCTCTTCGTGTGTCGTGATGGTTGTATGTCACATTCAATAAATCACAGCTCTGGCTCGAAGAGATGGCATTTTATTGCTGAAATGAGAAACTACGGCAAAGTCAATTTCCTTATTAAAAATTCAAAATTTGAAATGAAGAAACAAATTTCAGATGAAAATAGACTGAAATAAATAAAGTCTTTCATGTGTAGTAGCGACAAAGACTTTCGCTGTTCTAGGCTCTCGGCAAAGTAAGACTGTCAATGGTCGATAACTTGAATGTGCTATCTCCGAGCTTTCGTTCAATCACATGTGGTCCTTTCCACATTGGTTTCATGTGTGAAGAAACAAATTCTTTATAGGATGAGATCGCAGAGCTCAAAGGTTTGGGGTCGGACCTTGGCATTATATAATCTGGCGAGTCGACTTCGCTATGCGGCTGCCCTCAAATCAGCCTCTTTGCGCTTCTCATCCAACAATTCCAAGGATTCAGCAAGTAGTATGGCATTCGTCTTTGGATCATAATAAGTCACACAATGAGAAGGTACTTCCATCTCAACTGGAATAATAGCTTATGAACCATAGGATAGAGAAAATGGAGTGTGTCCGGTCATAGACCTGTAGGTTGACCGGTAAGCCCATAAAGCCATAGGAAGTTCATCAACCCACTTTCCCCTGGCCTTTTCCAGTCGCTTCTCCAGAATAGACTTGATTACCTTATTAACAGCTTCAACCTGGCCATTTACTTGAGGGTGTGCAACTGTAGAGAATTTCTTTTGGATGTGGAATCATTGGCAGAAATCCTTAAATTCAACACTGTCGAATAGGGTTCCGTTATCAGTGATGATGGTATGCAGAAGACCAAATCGGCAGATAATGTTGCGAATTACAAAGTTGACCACCTTCTTCATCGTTATTGTAGCAAGAGGTTCAGATTCGACCCATTTGGTAAAGTAATCAACTGCGATGATGGCGTATTTCACACCACCTTTGGCCAAAGGTAGAGATCCAATGATATCGATGCCCCATACTGCAAATGGCCATGGACTGACCATTTGGGTTATCCCAGCAGGTGGGCCACTAGGAATCTGAGAATGCTTTTGACATTTATCACATTTTCTTGCATAATCTACTGCATCGCGGTTTACAGTTGGCCAATAATATATGTATCAGAGTACTTTCTTAGCGAGAGTTTGCCCTCCGGTGTGATCTCCACATTCTCCTTCATGTACATCATGTAACACTCGCTTAATATCATCGTAAGTGACACACCGAAGTAGAGGAACGGAGTAACCCCTCATATACATAACTCCGTTCTGAATAGTGAATCGTGCAGCTTTGCGAAGGATCTGTCTCTTTTCACTCCTGCGCTCAGGAAATGTTTCATGCTCGAGGTAATTTCGAAACAGAGTCATCCACGACTCCTTATCCGGAGTGATTTCAAATATCAAGTCTATCTCCATCTGATCTATGCTTGGAGAATATAATGTTTCTACAGGAACATGTCCCATTTGTTGTGCTCACACGTACTTGCTAACTTTGTCAATGAATCAGCCTTTTGATTGCGATCACGGGGTATGTAGAAGATAGCATAATAATCAAACTGATTAAGTATCTCCTAGACTCGAGATGGATAAGTGGCCTGTCTTCGATCCTTTGCTTGATATTCACCCGAACTTGACATACAACTAATTGTGAATCACAATAAATTTTCACGGCAATAATTCTCAAATCTCGGACAGGTTTTCAATCTAGCAAGCCATTGAATATGCGATTATATGATTTTTGTTTGATGATAATAAACATATATATATTCATTTAAATGTATTTGTTAATGTACTATTTTATTTTTCATATATTAAATAAACATTTGCTGAATAAAATAATTAACATAGAATTTGAATTCAAACAGATATTTTATTCAAACAAATATTTATTACGATTTTTGAATAGTACAAATTTCAAGCTCTCACTATATAAATATATACAATTACAATACAAATTTGATTAAATTACAAATCACATTTACATTGCACTTCACTACATATCACTCATTCACTCAACTCGTATGGATCTTCAACTTCATTCCAATGTGAATCCAACATCTGAGCAATCTGCAGAAATATACATTGATGCAGTAAAATTGAAAATAAAATATTTCTGTAGTATAAAATAAAATGTGGATTTTGAAAATAATATTTTCCTCAGTTATTTGGGTTGTTCGTCATCATTTAATTTTGAATTCATCATACACGAACAGCTTGTGACATACACAGTGTATCACTGTATATGCCACAAGGCCGTGCACACCGATATATACACTTGATAAAATTACAGGGACAGGTGAGCAGAGGTCAAACCCAAAACGCTGGGTTCAACTCAAGTGCAATAAAAATAATGTCACGATATCGGCACAAGGTCAAACCCGAGCTTTAAGCTGGATTCAACTGAGGTGTGATTTCAAAAATCAACATGAAGTTCAAAGTGAATCAAACTAAATTGAAGAAAATGCCAAATCAGTTCAACACAAAATAAACAGGGGCAAAACTCTAATCAAATACATATGGCCAAGCAATGCATCACTGAGACAATGCACAAATACACACACACACACACACATATGTATATACACATGTATACAAACATGTACCAGCTCAATACATATATGCAGCCTCGACTAAACTCCAAAGTACACATTATGTATACAAGCTACTAAACTTAAAGAAGAAAAAATCCAAACCAAGTTCAAGGTCAATGCACATGGAGCAACCAGACCTAACTGGTAGACATGAACCATAAAAATATGATATGCCTCAAAGTTCGACAGTAATGAAGCAAGGCACAACTTAGTACACACCAAGATAATACAAGAGAGGTCAGAGAATGCACACACAAAAATAATGCACTCAAAATAAATCCAACCCGGGCAAGTCTACGCAGAAGTACAACACACTACAAGCTAGAACAGTGCACATAGGAGTGCAAGAGAAAATAAAACAAGTGACAATGCAAGCACAACCTCAACAATGAAATGACTATAAACAACCATACATGAACACTGCAACAGGTCAAGGATGTGCACCGAACAAGAGCATAACACAAATACTCAAAGCAACTCAAGTCAGTGCACTAGTAATGTTAACAAGCCTTGAACAAAATCAAAATGTACAAATGCAACATGAAACAAGACAGTGCAAGCTCAACTAGAAACAGCGGACAGAACAAGTGCAGCCTCTACATGAAGGTCTGAAACAAATGAAACTAGAGGCAACTGGCAACAAATACTACAATGAACCAGCAGTATGAAAAAGGCTCGAACTCAAGTCAGTGCACAACAACCCAAATCAAACTACAATGAACAAGTGGACAGAACAAGTGCTATCAGGAATGAACACAAATGGCCAGAGGGATTAATATGACAACACAGCAACCATGACACGCAATGTGCACAATCAGATGACACAAGACCACCAAGTTCAACAGTAGAGCATCATCAACAAAGTGATACAACAGTCAAAGACATAATGGCCGGAGTCATGAAACAGCAAGTAAAATTGAAAAAGGTCGAAAGTGCTACCAGAGGCAGTGAACAGTATGGCCAAAGTCAAACAAAATCAACATCGTCAAAATCAAGTCAAAGCCGAAGACAACAAGAATGAGAACGAACGAAGTCAACGCCTTGGCAATCAAGGAATCGAACCAAGTTAGAGTTCAAAACCGTGTTATTCAAGTGATTTGAAACGGTCAAAAATAAATCTCAAGCATTAAAACAAAATCGAATGGCCAAAGACGAATTCAAATTGATGTATACAAACAAAAATCAAGGATCTCGAATCCTATATAAATAAGTAACATCATCGGCAAATTGCAGTCATCGAGTTCAAGTAAGCAAAACGAGAAAAGCAAAAAGAAAATTACACACCAATTTTGATTCGAACTCGACCCAAATTGAAGGAACCATGAGCAAAGTGAAGAGACGGTCGATTGCCGACGCAAATCAGAAGATCAATTGTAATCAATCAACAATCAATCGGGTCCTTCGATAGTCGAAGCCCTAATTTCACAAGGTCGAAGCCCTAGCCAATCATACAGGAGCGAAGACAAGGCCGAAGCACTAGCTAATCTCATAGGAGCGAACGCGAGGCCAAAGCCCTAATTTCAAAGCAAAAGAGGAAAGAGATCGAATCAGCCATTCTTTGTTTTTCACAAACAAAGAAGAAAGTGGGCCGGCATATATTAAAGAGGGAGATATTTTTGGGCCATCTTTAGTTAGAGCTTATAATTAGGGTTTTATTGTTTAATTTGTTTTAAAATTTAAAATCTTCTTTTAAACAGTTGTAATTTCTAGTTGTGTGACTAGGGTACAAACTACGTGGCATAGTTTGAGAATTCGCAACTCAGTTGCTGAGTTGTAGCAGGCTTTTGAGCGTAGAATTAGGTTAGTCGATAGCGGGTGTCGCGAGTTTACGTGTGTAAGCGTGTGACTACTTAATTTCTAGTAGAAACCTTAGGGGAAGCACGTAGGCAGGCTTTTGCCGAAACTGGGTAAATTCTGTGTCGTTCTATTTCTGCATTTATAATTCTGCTATTATCTGTGCTGCTATAATTTTGATTTATCTGTGTTAAAATAATTTTATAAGCTTCCGCAATAATTTTTATAATTAACAGTATCACCGTATTCACCCCCCTCTAGGGTGAAATCGATCCTGCAAGTGGTATCAGAGCTAGGAATAGAAGTCAATTTTTGTTTTTTTAAAAAATTTCGTTTTTCAAAAACCAATTTCTGTTTTTAAAAAAAGTTGAATTTTTAAAAATGGCTTCTTTTAATAATGCTTTTGCCGAGGGTCAGTCCATAGTTAGACCACCAATGTTCAATGGTGAATACCCTTACTGGAAAAAAGGAAAGAAATTTTTTCTAAAAACCATTGACGCTTGGAATATTGTTGAGACAGGTTATAAAGCACTAACTATAATTGTAGATAATCAGAAAATAGAGAAACCAAAGGATCAATGGACAGAACTAGAAAATAAATTACAAAATGCTAATGCTAAAGCTATGAATTCTATTACCTGTTCATTGGATCAATTTGAATTTAATCGTGTCTCACGTTGTCTACCTGCGTAGGAAATATGGCACACACTAGAAGTGACTCACGAAGGAACATCTCAAGTCAAAGAATCTCGCCTTGCCATGCTAAGCAGCGAATACGAGAATTTCACAATGGCAAAGGAAGAAAATGTCAAAGAGATGTACGGACGACTTTCCAATATTGTATACAAATCAAAAGCTCTCGAAAAATCATACACGGAATTGGAAATAGTCCGAAAAATCCTCAGAGTCCTTCCAAGAAATTTTGAAGCCAAAGTGACTGCCATTCAAGAATCAAAAGATTTAAAACAGATGAAAGTTGAAGAACTCATCGGAAATCTCACCACTTATGAACTAGAAATGAGATTCAAGGAAGAGCGTGAAGGAGGTGACACTCGAAAGAAATCAATAGTTCTTAAAGGAACAACAGAAAGTGATGGTGATGATGATGGAGCAGCAGAATTGGAGCTGATAATAAAGAAATTCAAAAGGTGGAATTACAAATACAGAAATCCAGCTCTAAATCAAAAATTGAAAAGCAGAATAAACAAAATACTAGACAATCCAGAAGAACAGAAGATCGTCTGTCATAAGTGCAACCAACCCGGACACATCAAGCCCAATTGTCCTCAAAATCGACGCGACTTCGAAAAGAAATCAAAAAGGAGAAGTTTTGCAACCGCGTGGAATACAAATGATGAAGATAATCAAAGTACTAGCAGTGAGAGTGAGAAAGCAGATATGTGCCTTCAAGGTAATATAACTGATAGTGACGATGACGAATCAAGCGAGGTATCAAAACCCACTCACTCGGAATTACTTATATATTTCCATGAAGTAAATGGCTGTTTTGAACGACTTAGGGAGAAGTATGCCAAACTTGAACCACAAAAGGATACATTGATAGAACTAAATAAACCATTTGATCAATTAGTTAAAACCTATCAAAGCAGGATCCCTAAGTGTGATAAGTGTCCATTATTTGAAGAAAAAATTAAAAAATCAAAAATTAATATAAAATCACTTGAAAATGAAATTATGATTTTAAAAGAAAGTGAAAATACCAGGAGAGAAAATTCTATTAAAAAGTGTCACACAATTGTTAAACGAAAATGAATCTCTCAAAACACAAGTTGAAGAATTATCAACGACTTTAGATAAATTTTCAAAAAGTGAAAAATTGTTGAATATGTTATTAGGAAAACAAACTGTTAATACAGATAGACAAGGACTTGGGTATAATCAATCTAAAAATGTTAGAAATGAGATTAATCAAGTAAATTCAATGTGCACAATTTGTAGAAAATAGGGACACAATCATAATAATTGTTGGTATAGACCCAAACACGTGAAAACTATACCAATTTGTGTTCCAAAAGGCAAAAATATAAGATCTCTCAAAGTTAAACAAATCTGGGTGCCGAAAAGAACATATATAAATAGTTATGGGTCTCCACAAAATTATTTTTCAAAATATTCTACCGCTAACAATCATGGACCTATAAAAACAAATAGGTCACAAATTTTTTTCATCGTGTAGGTGTGGTGGCAAGCTAAGGAACAACAACAGTGTTATCTGGATTTTGGCTGTTCCAGAAACACAACGGGTGATAAAGCAAAGTTTCTTAGCCTAGTACAAAGGTGACAGAATCACAATGGACAACAACAAAAAATATCGAGGTAAAACAGGTAATGGTATATTTATTTGAACGATATATTAAATGTGATAATCTGCACCGTAATCTGAGTTAAATCAACGAATAATGTGATGATGAAATAATGATGTTTTTGATTCTGACTTAATCGGGGTTTTGTCGAAGCTGGGTAAATTCTGTGTCGTTCTATTTCTGCATTTGTTATTTTGCTATTATCTGTGTTGCTATAATTTTGATTTATCTGTGTTGAAATAATTTTATAAGCTTCTGCAATAATTTTTATAATTAACAGTATCACCCTATTCACCCCCCTCTAGGGTGAAATCGATCCTACACAAGCAAGGCTTCATATTCCACTTCATTATTGGTCGCAAAAAAATCAAACTTTAGAGCATAACATATGGATCGACCTTCAGGGGTTTCAAGTGCAACTCTAGCACCCGGGCACTGGTCGTTTGATGCACCATCAGTATGCAGCTTCCCGATGTACTCGGAAGATTTACTTGTTTTTTCAGGCAAGTCCTCTGGGATGGTAAATTCGGCTATGAAATCTGCTAGGACTTGTCCTTGTATAGCTCGCCTCGGAGTGTAAGTAATATCAAACTAGCTCTGTTCAATATTCCATTTGAGTAACCTACCAGACGTCACATGCCGCGTAAGTATCTGTCATAACGGCTGATCGGTGTAAACAATGATAGGATGAGCTTGGAAATACGGACTGAGCTTCCTTGAGGCAATAACGAGACAATAAGCCAACTTCTCTAGCTTCGGATAATTTCTCTCAGCTTCGGTTAGTCGTTTACTAATATAGTAGACCGGTTTTTGTACTTGGTCTTCCTCCCGAATTAGGGCAGCACTGATTGCGTTTTCTGATACCTCTAAGTAAAGGTACAATTGCTTATGATCAATAGGCTTTGAAAAAATCGACGGTGTAGAGAGATGTTGAATCAGCGCTCGGAATGCGCCCTCGCATTCCGTGGTCCATTCAAAATTATGTTTCCCTTTACGAATCAAATCAAAGAAAGGAATGCATTTGTCGGTGGACTTTGAAATGAACCTGCCCAATGTTGCTACTTTCCCATTGAGGCTCTGGACTTGCTTTGTGGTTCTAGGAGTTTCAAGATTTCTGATTGCCCAGATCTTTTCGGGATTTTCTTCGATTCCTCAAGCGTTGACGATAAACCCCAAGGAATTTCCCGGATGCAACCCAGAAGTGACATTTCAGTGGATTGAGCTTCATCCTGTATTCTCGAAGGATACTAAAAATCGATCCTAAGTCTTTAATATCATCAGTGGAGTATCGTGATTTTACCTGCATGTCATCCACATATACTTCCACGGTCTTTCCGATCTGGTTTGTGAACATTCGATTGATGAGTCGTTGGTATGTTGCCCCTGCGTTCTTGAGTCTGAAAGGCATGACTTTATAGCAGTAGAGTCCCAGATCGGTTATGAAGCTGGTATGTTCTTGGTCGAGTAAGTGTATGGGTATCTGGTTGTAACCATAATAAGCATCCATGAAGGATAATAACTCGTGCCCAGCCATTGAATCTATGAGCCGATCAATACGGGGAATTGGAGACTTATCATTCGGACAAGCTTTGTTCAGGTCTGAGTAATCAACACACGTTCTCTATTTCCCATTTGGCTTTCGAGCAAGTACGGGATTGGATACCCACTCCAGGTATAAGCCATCTCGAATGAACCCATTCGATTTTAACTTATCAACCTCTTTTTTAAGGGAGGCAGATCTCTCTGGATCCATACATGCCTTTTCTATTTGACCGGGATATACCGTGGGTCAATATTCAGAGTGTGGCTCGTAATGTCCGACAAGATCCCACACATGTCAGAATGCGTCCTGGCGAATACGTCGAGGTTCGCCCGGAGAAATTCAATCAATTCCTTCTGTGTCTACTAGCTTAATTGAGATCGATCTTTATCATCTTTGAATTGTCGTCATCGTCGATCGGGACATCGATTGTCATTTCACTATGGAAGCTTGACTGTCTTTAGTTTCATCTTCACTTTCAGTGTCTGTCGGGTCAAGATCCCTTTGGAGTTGGTTGGGGTGCCCGGGCCTGGGCCCAGCCACCAATTGTCAATTGTCAGCAAAGCGGATGCAGAGCTATTCCTCTACGCCCTTCCCTTTCTCCTTTCGTTGTGCCCCGCGCAGCTCAGCAACATAACAGGCTCGTCCCGCAGCCTAATCTCCTTGAACGACTCCGACCCCACGATCGGTAGGGAATTTCAGAGTCAAGCACCATGGGGTAGTGATTGCCCTGAATTTGCAAGGGTCAGTCGACCCAAGAAAGCATTGTAAGGGGAGTATGTCGAACACAACAAACAGCAGTATCCGGACTTTTCAGCGTTCTCCAAATCCCAACTCCACTGGTAGTTCCACTACTCCAGTGGGTATAGTAGCACTCCCATTGAAGCCATTAATGTGAGATTAACAAGGCTTCAAGTCTTTAGCTTCCATTTTCATTAGATCATATGCTCATTTAAACAAAATATTTACAGAGCTTCCACTATCGACCAAGATCCTCTTCATCCAAGCAGTACCTACCTGAGCTGATATGACCAGTGGATCGATAGTGGGGGCTTCGACCTGTCTCTATTTCGAAACACGGTGTCATCAGTCATCCTCTTTTATTGCTTGGTCGGAGCCCCATCATCACAACTACTACAACATTCGAAGTCTGCATGCCTAATAGAGCTGGCACACGACTCCATTTCCCACCAACTTCAGTCTGCTGGATGAGGACTACCACTTATTGTGTTAATCACCGACCTCCCGTCGGTATGAGCAAGTTCCTCCTATCTTGCCTGATTGGGTATATTATTCTGATTCGATGGGCCCGCACCTCCAGACTGCGGTGCCCACATAAACTGTTCCAACTTCCTTTCTCTAATCAGCTTCTAAATGAGATCTTGTAAATGGAGACACTCTTTTGTATTATGGCCATAACTCTCGTGAAACCTAAAAAATTTCCCTGTTTGGATCTGCCTCTCCGATGATGGCTTCGGAGTAGGCTTCTTGTACTGGATAGTATTGCAGGTTTGTAGATATACATTCTCCAGCGACGTATTCAGAGGAGTGTAATTATCAAACATTGGAGCTCTACGTCACGGACCACGGTTCTGATCCCGCTTTCTATTTTGATTCCCACTGTCAGTTCTGAATATTCAACTGGACTTTTCTGGAACTCTCCCAGGGCTGCTTGACTACAACGTTACTTTGAATTCCTTCACCACTAGGCCCTGCGTCATCCTTCTTCCAAGAGTGTTTTGCATCCTCTCTTCTCAAGAATTGGGCTGCTTTGGAATAGAAACGGTCTAATGAGAGGGAGGCTTCCCAGCAAACCAATTTTCAAACTCGGAATCAGGATCAATCCCTTTAGTTAATGCCATCAAGATAGAGTTATCGTTGTGATTGCTTATCTCTACACATGCAGCGTGGAACCTCTCTATATAGTGTATAAGTGTCTCTCCAGGAGATTGAGTGACATTAGACAGAGTATGAACATCCTTTGGCCTTGCGACATGTATTCGAAACTGCTCAACGAACTTGGTTGCCAGTTGATCAAAACAAGAAATAGATCGAGGCGGCAAATGAGTGAAACACATAATAGCTATGCCCTCCAGTGAGATCGGGAAGCTTCGACATTTAATTGCATCGTCCACCCATGCAGCATTCATCAACCACTCATACTTTAGAATGTGTTGGTTTGGATCAAAACTTCCTTCATAGACCGGGAAAGCCGACATTCTAAATTTCCAAGGGGGTTCAACATATAGGATGTCATCGGTGAACGAGGTATGGCTTCGAGAGATTCCCCAATCGTCATTAGTGAGACCTTGACTCTCACGGATCATTTGACGGATCATAGTTGGTATATCCAGCATCTGGACATTCTACGCGCGTTGAGCCAAGGTGTGGACGGGTTCCAAAATGAGAGGCTGGACCGGACGCTGTCGGGGGTCCATGTCTCGCCTCCTTGGTTCCAAGTCTTCGAGGACGTAGGGTTTGGGAGTATGTCCATGTTGACGATGGTTCAGATATTGTTGATTCCGGGCACCAACCCCTGGTTCAACAGCGGCGGCGATAGCGCGGTTGTCTGTGGTGTAGTGAGGAACAGTACCTCCTAGGGAGGAGGGTCCAGTCTGGTAGTTGGTCGATCGGCCAACTCTCAGTTGTCCAACGTTCAAAGTAGGTTGATCTCTGGTGGCTTCGATGTAGCTTACGTCCATTCGTGGGTGTGTAGATCTGTGATGGTATTCGGATGAGGCTGAAATTAGGTGGATGAGTAGGAGGCCTGATCCCTCCTGGATCTCCTACGCCGTTGGCGGTTTAGCTGATTAGTCAACTCTCTATTTTCACGCAGTTGTACGGTAAGTTGCTGATGACTCCGAGTCAGTTCTTGCATAAGCATTTGAAACTCTCGTCGGGTGATAAGTCCTGACTGATCTGACGGTCCGACAACATTTTGGTTAGATGAAGGCAGTTGTACGGGATTTTGTATGTCCCGTCCTTCTTGATCTAAAGCTTTGGAGGCGGTCCTTGTGCTAACCATGGCGAATAACGAAGTCCTTTCCTAGATTTTATGCAAATTTGAATAAGTTGGAAGGATTCTGAACTTGAGATCTGGATCTTCTTCTTGGATTTGTGCAATCCGGTATCGATAGCAGATCCAAAAAGCAGAAGAAATACTGTGTTTTCTCGGTGAAAGTACCAAAGTGTTTGCACTAAAATTGGGTACAACACTCTTCAAAAGTATTTGAAGAGATAAAAATGAAAAAGAGGATTATCTAACAAACACTTCAAAAACAAATATGAAAACACACAGAAACACAACAATTTAGAGTAGTTCGATCTATGACCTGTGTCCATTATGAAAATGATGATTTTATTGACATTCACTTACTGATTACAACTGATTACAGCGGATTATAGTGTTGAAATTCAAGCACAACAGCATCTATGAAGTACAAAACTGGTTTCGGCAGAGTCTGGATGTAAAAGAGCCAAAAGATCCTTTTTCTGTAGGCCCTGGAGCTCTATTTATAGGCATAGGAGGCAAATATCTCGCTCAGATCTTTGGAGACTTCTTCTGGCGCGTGGGTGGGCCCACTCGATCGATCACAGGCGATTGCGACTCGATCCGTGATCGATACGAACGAATTTCGTATCGATCAAGATTTGATCCAATCAAGTCGAAATTTGGCACAAACATTCTTTAGATTGTGCGTAAGCTCCTGTGAAAATTTCTTAGCATTTAGACTTGTGGATTGCAAGTTATGATCGATGCAAATTAGAGGTTTTTGGTTTCGGTTGCCTTCGTATCGATACGATTCGTATCGATCACTTTGACTCGATGTTGGTCACGCGCCTGTGAGTTGACGTGGCGCTTAACTTTTGGATCGCTCCACTTTCGATGTTGAGTTGACCAAGTCGTTTCAAGGCTTTCGCCTCATTCGTATTGAAGACCTTGCCTTGTTCATACCGATAGCTATTGCATAGTTCATATCGATGGAAGTTCCACGGTTCGTATCGATTGTGTAGTCTTGTTCGCATCAATGCAGGTCGCTCGAACTTAATGGATGCGAATGACTGATGACTTAATGGGTACGAATAGGTAGCGGCTTTGTTAGGCCTTGATGGATTAGAATAGTGGTTCCATGGTGGATACGAACTAGTGAAGCTAGGTGGATATGAACAGGGCTCTCCTTGAGGGATACGAACAGTGCATTCACTGGGTGGATTCGAACAAATGCTCGTCGATGAATGCGAACAAATTCAATGCGAAGGAGGCCGCCTTTGAATGGATACAAAGTAGATCTCCATGTTGTAGTTGATGGAGCGAAATAGACAATAGCGGACCTATTCGAAGTGAGCCTATCCACTGATGGATGCGAAACCGACCGATGCGAAACGATGGGTTGTGGCTTCGATCGATTCAAAATGATGGGTACGAATGAGTTGACCTCCTTGGCTTGCATCAATCATATCTTGAGCATATGAATTCGGATTGACTTGAAATTTGAAGCGTTGGCTTTCATAGCATTGCTCATGTTTTATCAGTTGTAGCTTGATCTGGACTCGGACAAAATTTATCGACATCCATAGCAAACCTGTGCTTATTCGACATTTGGGATGAGTGGTCTCTGATCTTTCAGCCAATTCCTTGATATTCCGGCCTTGCCAAAAGACAGAATAACAAAAACATTCTCTTAAACATATTTAATTCGGGACAAAACGAATGTTGTGTAAAACATCGTTACGACAACCCAAAATCACTAATATAGGGATTCGAAAATAAGATAAATATATAAATCCCATATACTATACAAAAACATTTTCTTTCGAAAATCATTTACTATAACAACAGTGTTATAGTCCATTATTTCCTTACTTCTCGAAAACGTCTATTTCAACAATGAATGTTGAAATCTATGCATTCGATACTTAACGCATTTTAAAAACATCTTTAACAATTCAACTTTTTTTAAAAGATCGCTTTTCAAAACGTTTATTTAATTTAAAAGATTATTCACTGTCCAAAATCGTGAATACACTTCATTTACCAAATCCAACATTTCTACTTATCTATTAAAGGATAATCCACCATTCAAAATCATGGATATACTTCCCTAACCAAATTTAATACTTCTAAAAATTTATTAAAGGATTACCCACTGTCCAAAATTGAGGATGAAATTCCTTTAATAAACTTTTATATTTAACTTATCAAAATAATTCGATTTTGGATTTATAAAACAATGTTTATAATTTCACATTTCTATTTTATAAAAACTTCAATTTATAAAATCCCTTTATTAACCAATTCCATTTATATCCCATGTACATGCCAAAATCCAAATTATAAGTTAATTGCTTATAAATCGTTTATTTTCCAATTCATTCCTTTATAAATTCACAAATTCACAAATATTATTTACTTATAAAATCCATTTATTTTGATTTATAAATTTTCCATTTTATAAATCTTATATGCATACCGTTTATAATAATTCAAAAATCTCGATTTAAATAAACTTATGCTTTTAATAATTTTCAAATCATTATTAAAACTTATATAACTCCAAAAATCATACATAAGTATATTTCACAAAAATCATAATTTTTGTAACATAAAAATTATAACATTTATTTATTAAAAATAAATTCATCTCCTTAACACTTCAAAATTCAACAAAGCGTATATTTTCAAAATAACTTGAAAATCCTTTTTAATTTGAAATCATCACTTTAACATTTTAATTTACCAAAAATAGGCCCAATGCTGCAACAACACTAAATACATCAATCATGGCATCTAAATCATCATAAATCACATGATAACAACATATTTTACAATATCTGTAAATAAAACTAATACTGGTGAGGAATCCAGTTGGATCCCTCCAACCTGTCACATGCAACAAATATACATATTATAATATGTGTACAATGTCCGCTTCAAGGCAGACACGCGTACAAAGCGTCATCCGCTCATACACGGGAACATATAGGGCCTCATCTGCTCCAATAGGCAGGAATATATCCAAATACCAATCAATATATAGATATATACCATATATCATATAAAATTAAATAGCCGTTTAATTTTACCCAAAAATTACACTAGTTCCACTCAACTCCAAACCAGCTCTAAATGTAATGTTCGCCAATACGAACCTAATGCAATTCGTTTCGTCAAAAACGGACATCGTATGACAAAGTTATGATGTTTTAAAGATTGTACGAATTATTATGTGTATAAATTAAAATTTTTATTTTATTTTAAAACCTAGATCGCATCTGGGCCGTCTAATTTGCTTTGGAGAGATCATGGTCGTGTGTTCTATTTCTTCTCTCTAGGCCAGTCACGTACGAGAAAAATCCATGGTTGCCATTTTTCTTCGAATTATCGCGACCACTCCGACCCACTTTATGACGATCGAGCAATGGCGTTTCGAAGCCCGCCACGTGCTCCACCTTTGGCCATAATCCGGTCGAGCTCGGTGCTTGCATTGCCTAGAAATTCGAGCACGAACGCCACTCGTTCGAACGCATGTTGCCGACGATTGGCTTCGTTTTAAATGATCTCCACTATTGGATTTATAGTTCTCGACGTGCTCTACGACTTTGTAGTTGAAGTCGAGACGTGAATGCTAGTGGATTGAGAGAGATCGGGGGGAAGTTTATTGCATTTTCGGCAATTGATTTGTAACCGATGGCTGGCCCTAGCTAGGGTTCATGAATGAAAAAATAAAATTATAATGCCCTTTTATAGAAAATTCCAAAACACTATTCACTTGGAAAAATTTCAAACACCAAACGAAGCGTGCCGCTTGGCGTTTATAATGTTTTACCCCTATTTCGAACAAAATTGAATATATATCGAGAGCAAATTCGATCGTATTTGGAAGATTGGTTTTCGAATCGAATTATTTAAATTTAAAATTCACTTAAACAAATTCCCATGCGTTTTAGCTTGCCACGGACAAACGTAAATCCAATTGACATGAAATTTGAAACCCTACAATAATATAACATTACTGATCTAATGAAACTGGTTTCATTGAAATCCGAGACTATATCAAAAACGACTATTTTTACACGTTAATTAAATATTAAAATATTCAATTTCTACAAATTAACTTTTAATAAAATTTTAAAGTTCTCTAACATCATTCTAATTCAAAAAGAATTTAATTCAACTTTATAAATCATTTTCATTCACGCTAATTCAAATTTCAATTATTTCGAAAATTTCAAATAATAAATTAACAATTTAATTATCCAATTAAATTGAGATATTCGAAATATTAATTATTCAACTTATAAAATTAATTTGTGAATATTTAAAATCAATTAAATATCCAAATTTCAAATGACTGAAATTCTTGGTCGTTACATTTGTTCTTGGCCGTTCGTTGAGTTGTGATCAACGACGACCAATCGTCGAATCCTTGGTACGGATGGGTAGAGATTGCCGTACGTAGTCCATCCATGCTAGCCGTTTGTCGAATCACTGACTAGATTGTCGACAAATATTCGATTAGTGTTCGAAAATACTTGGTTGAGGCGGCGGCCGGTGGGGTGATGGATGATCGGACTTAGTCATCCTGTGCGGCTTGGCGAGGCAAGCTTGTGGCAGAGGCGCGGTGCGCTCAGGCAATGGTGGTGTGCGTGGTAGTTGGTCAAAGTCTACATTAGGTGGCGGCTTCTGGTTTGTCTTCGATTTGCTGCGAGTATAGGTGGATGACGTGGTAATTTATATATTTTATTAAATTGTTTTATAATTTAAATTTTGAATGTTCTAACTATCAGAACTTTTGCATACAAACTCGAATTTGGATGCGGTTTGATCCGCTTCGATCGTATCAAAATTCCGAGCATTATAACACTGGTTTGGACGAATTCTGAGACCATTTTAATTTGGACCCTAAATTGGATTTAAATTCGATTTAAATTCAAAGGTGAGTGTTTTGACCCACTCACAACTTCTAAAAATTCTTATGTTATTTAAATTTAATTTATGATGTGATTAGGAATTTATTTGTGGCTATTTTGTATATTTAAATTGCTATGCTTGTTAATTTGAGTTTATTTTGAATTAAATTTTCATTTAATTTATTTATGAAGTTAAATTGCCAGTTAATTACCTGTATATAATAATATGTTAATTATTGATATTTATTGGTTGAATTGGATGATGATTGTGATGGATGTTTGAATTTATTATTGGATGATTGGATATTATATTTGATTTATGAAATGCTATCACTCTGCAAGTTCCCTTGGTTATTATTAGGAAAATCACTATGGGTTGAAATGATGCATATCCAAACGATCTATAGATTAGGTGAAAGTCGTTATGGGTTGAAATGATAGACTAGAGCGATTTTATTATTTAATTCGGGATTGCGGTTTGAAATGATATACAACGTAAAATTTTAAACTGCGGATTGAGATGATAAATGTCCTAAATATCCGTATCACTTGATCATAGGGTAGAGAATTGTATACGGACACCGGATTGGTTTAATTAAATGATTTAAAATCCTTAATTTTTCAATTTAATCGAATGATATGTTGAAATAAACTTGTTTCATATAAATTGAATTATTATTGAAAATCAAGTTATGTTGAAATTTGAATTGGTTAAAGGAATTGTTTAAAGAAACTAGATTTAAAATTTTAAGTTGAGTTTTGAAGTATAAATGGAATTAAGCGGAATTGAGTTATTGAAATTGGTTGAAATATAACTTTGAAATATATTTAAATGTGAGTGATTTAAATTGATATCTCAAATATGGTTTGGAAGCACTATAAAATTTAATTTTTTATTGTAAGTTGAATTGAAGGATTGAAATTGGGTTTTGTGATTTAGAAATGTGAAATGATCCAGATATGTTGAATTAAAATAAATAGTTAAATTTATATAAGTTCCAATTTATATTTAATATAAATATTTTAAAAATATTTAATTTTAAAATTTCTAATTGTTAAGATTTCAAAATTATTAAACTATTTTAGCCTATATTAACTATATAAATTATTTTAACCTATTTTAAGCCAATTTGATTTATTTTAAACTAATTTAACCACATAATTTAAATCTAATTAATCTATTTTGAAGCTATTTAATCCATTTTAATTATATTTAAGTCAATTTTAAGTCTATTCAACTATCTTAAATCAAGTTAAAACTATTTTATTCTATTTTAAATTATTTTTAGTTTATTTTAACTATTTATAACTATCTAAACTATCTTTTTAAATTTCAATTAAATAAAGTAGAGGTGTTTATATTCTAAATCCTCGATTTTAAAGTGAATATGGTTACATGATATTATAACCTAAGTTGAGATTTAAATTACATATTTGATTTGAATATGAAGTTTTGAAATGTGGGTATTTAACTATTTTAAAAATAGGATTTTTGATAGTGAATATGATGTCAAAAGTGATATGGGTTTGAGAATATGATATTTTGATACAAAGTGTGAGTTGAATTTTTAAATGTAAAAGAATCATCCGGTGTGAAATAAGCGTTTGGTTGTTAAAGAGATCGGGATCGAATATTGCCATACTCTCTGCTAATACCAAAAACCACTTTAACAACTGTGTACGTGGTGGAGATTTTAGAAATGAAGTAGGATGGTTTGACGAACGATTTATGTATATGGTATAACGTGACCCTGACTCATGTGAGTCAGCTTAGATGTGACTAAAACAGGAACTATACTGGGCCAAGCGAGGTCATTCCTTTGATTGGGCACACTCTTCAATACAATATTCTGAATTTTTCATTGATTTGATGGCCTCCATTGATTTTGATTTGGTAGTGTGTTCCAAGGTGCGTGGTAGTAGCTGACCACTAGTTCGGGGGTGCAATTGGTATATCTACCCTGGCATTGCCTTGAGTGTCGTGTTCATATGCCCTAGAGCACCTTCTACGAATTTGTTTTGTACCATACCTGTGGAGTGCCCTCTGATAGCACTTCAGTTTACGGAGGAGTTACGGTACTGTATAGACTATGGAAATATATAAAATGTGTTAAGGGAGATATGGGTAACGTCTTAACGTTATTGTAATACTTTTATTTTATTGTAGACACATTATAATAGCGTATTGTACTACATAGTAGATTGTTTAGCGGATGCTTAGGAGATGTGAATCCTGAACATCTCTTAAGTTACTACACTCCCGTTAGACACTAGATAGGAGATGTCAAAACCTTGTAAACATCTCAGACTCCACTGCATGCATATTTATCGTTGATTTAACTTACATAAGATCTTTTAGTTCTGATTCGAGTGTTTTTCCTTTTCAATTAGCTTGGGTTAGCCTGAGCATTTCAGGGTTGAAGAACTTATTTCTGGAGGACGAAGACGAAGACTTGTACAATTATTATTATTATATTCCACTGCATCATGTTGTTCCGCTGTATTTACTTAGTTATTTATTCTTATTGTCCGTAACTCTGATTCTGTATTGTATTAGTATAATCAAATTTATTTGTTAATAGCTTCATGAACTGTTATTTGATTATTATGTTTTGTCATTCCACTAGGAGATTCTGTATTTATTTTTATTTCTTTTCTCTTTTTCTTATTTACCCCATAACAATCTTCCCTTTTGAATGGTTTAAGTTCGGCATGTGTGTCTGCTTAAAACGTCCAAAAAGACAGATTGTTACAAAAATCTTTGAAAACCAATTTCAAACACTAGTATTTAAGTTCTCAAGTTTCCATTAAATTCATTTTATTGTAAATCATATTTTATAAACCTTATTTATAAAATTTACATTTTCTTATAACATACAATAGACGATAGTTTTAATAACCTTCACTATCCAACCAATAAATGAAAATAATCAAATATCATCATTTACTAACATCCAATACAACAAAAATAACAAAAATAAATTTATAAAATTTCTATTATAACTATTGTCTATTTACCTAAAACTACGGTATCTCCTTAACCGCTTTGCCAAATTTCTATTATGATCACTCTATGAAATAATAAACCATCGTACCTTTCATCTGGAATAAGCTTCATACTATAGTTCGAATTCTATCAAATGTTGTAGCTCTGATAAGATTTCAGGGTCAAAGCAGTCCATAACTGATTCTAAGGGTAAACATGTTAAAACACGCCACTATTTAAAATTTTAGCCCAATATAAGGTCGTTTGGTTATGAAACTAACGTTTTTATTATTCATTAATACATATAAATGTGTGTCATCACAGTAGATGTATACTTTTTAAAAATAAAAATCTTGAAACAATTTTGGTTGGAGCAAGGAAAAGGATGCTTATCTTATAGATCACGACAAACATAAGTTCTTTTAATCTGATTATAATTCTATTTGTAATTTTAATTTCAAGTACTTTCTCTTTTATATAAGTTTCTCTATATTGGAAAAGATAAACTAATAGGATATAATAACATTAAAAGATTTTTTTTCTATTACCACATTGATTGTATCCACACATACTTATATTTACAGAATTATTTTCAATGTCCTTCTATTTCATATCTACATCATAAGTCCCCCTAGTCACAAAATCTGAAGCAGATGAAAATGATAATTGAATATAGGAATTTTATCATTGATGGGTAAAACTTCACGAGAACTTGGTGCTGGTGTTTAAATCGAAGTTCGACTCTGTTAATCAGAATTAAGCTTCAACTAAGTAACAATAAATAAATTATGGTTTTGGTAAGACAATCAGATCAAAGGAACCACCAGCTGCAAAGTTTGATATAGAGTTGATGTATTGCAGATTGAGGCAATGATTATGGTTGAAGTGGTGATGAATTCCAATCATATATGATGGTACGATGATAGTTAATTAATTATAGTTTAATTATTTACATTTGCATTGTAATGGTTGCAATAGAATAGTTGTAATAAGATATTTATATTAGAAGTATTAATGTTATTACACAACAACCCTATATTTTACAATTGAAGTATTTTCACTCATCTAGTGTTACTGCAAAACAAACAATACTAATGGTGTAAGTATCTACAGTACAATAGTAAATAATTGTAGTGTGCATACTTATAATACTAGTTAGTGATCATTTTGCGTTATAACTAACTACACTATAAGTCATCATATAAACATTTATTTAATGATTTTTGAGTGTATTCAATTTAATATTTAACAATTCATAAATTCAATGAAATATTAAATTTGCTAATGTTGCTTAAATATTCTCAAAAATCAAAGTAAAAATTATTCTGTACAACAATTTTTAACTTAAAATAGGAGTTTATCTTAAATATTATTGTCAAAAGAGACGTAAATCTAGTGTTTTTTATTTTATCTTTACAAAAGGACATAAATCTAAACTGAAATACCCCTTGACTAAAATAGTACAAATCCAACGTTACAAATTTAACATGCATAATGAAAACTGAAATTGCGTTACAAAGCGAAATGAATATGAGAAAAGCGCATTTCAAAGGAGATGGAAAGGAGAATGAAATGTAGAAAAATATTGTGTTTTATGATTTGAAAGAAGAATTGATCCAGAATAATTTTTGTTACTATTGATAATAAATTATTTTAGGTTTCATGAAAAATTAGTGTTAATTAACGATATGTTTTAGTAGTTATTCATAATTAGCTTTTTATTATTAATAGTATTTTATGTATATTATTGTGTAATATGTTATTTTCTATTTTATATGTATAGAAATTTGAAAATAGATTATAACTTTGTAAAATATATTTGGTAATATAAAATGTGCTGGCAACCCTAAAATGAGGTGTAAAGGACACCTCTACAAATGAAGATCGATTTAATCGATCAAATTACGGGATTTACGGAACCATGACACCCACTAGACTGTTGGATAGTGATAGAGTTAGGGGTATGCCATAGAGGTAACTATGTTACATATATCTAACTCGATAACCAATCTTGTTCGAAATAAAAGGTGTTTTCTTTTTATTATATTCTTGATATATTGTGCTATATTAATTAATTAATTTAATTAAAAGTATATTTAATAGAAAATATATAAATCATATGTTTTATGATAATAGTTATAATGTGTTATAATCATGAGTGATTTATCATAATAAAATAAATATATCACTTTAAATATTCCTAGTTAAGATGTATCGAGATTGTTTATCGATACATCCATTAAAACCAAAGTACGTAATGCTCTTCAAATGTTGGACAGTGTATTACTCAAGGCTGCTAGGGAGATTAAGGGTTTACATATTGATAGTTATTGAATAACTATGGAATCACTTACTAAATAGTTTTCTGTTAGTTAATACAACTAAGGTCAAACTGAAAATATCAATGTGACAATATTACACAATTTCCTTTACTTGTGAATACTATCGAGCTTTAATGTGGAAACTCCACTTTGATTATAGTTGAATTATGGCACAACATCCATTGAACGACTATAATTGGGTCGAGTGGAAGCATTGGAAGTGAGGAACTATTCAAGAGAGAATTCGTCTCCTCGGTTATATGCGGTTAGTGTCACGGTCAACTGAAGTCAACTCAAAGTCAAATTCTCCAGCCAAAGCAGTTCGGTTAATAATAACTATTATTGTTGAACCAAAGTCTTTGTATTTGGACTATGAAGTTATATGGATGATATATGAATTTTAACCATTACCAAATTTCATAAGTCCTAATGTGATATAGTTTTGATGAAGAAAATTGGTGTAAATAATTGTCACTATCGAAAAATGCTTAAATAAAGTAAAAATGGATTTTTATGGAAGGTAAGTGAAAAATTTGGGCATAATGTCACACCACCTGCTCAATGATGTGTGAATGTCAATATTCGAATTGTTCAATATTAATCGCACCTACGAGTCACATAACTGAAATGTTGAATGCTCATATTACCACCTAGTTTGATTAATTATAATGTTATAAATTAATTAAAATAAATAATATTTATGAAATATTAATTATAAAATTTTATTTAATTTTCATTGATTAATGTTAAATAGTATGTATATAATAGTTATAAACATGTATATCGATATACGTACCGATATGCATTTGAATTAGATTTAAATGCATTTTTTATTGATTGATTGGGCTTGAAGTAGTTTCGAGACTCATTATGGAGCCTAGAGTGGCCAGCTATATCAGGGACAACTGGGTGAATTTTGATTCAAAAGGAGATGATTTGGTAAGAGCAAAAGGTAGATATAGATCCCCTTTTCACTCTTCGAGGTCTTGCTTATTTATTCATCTCTAACCCTCACGATACTCTATTTTGCTCCCTTTAAACCAGCAAGGTTGGACCCCTCTCTAGCTCTCCTTCTTAAAAATTTCAAGCCATTATGACACTAAATTAACTACAAATTAAAGGTCGGTGGTAGCTACGTTCAGATTTGTTATGGATTTTGGAATTCTTTTAAGGAGTTTCGATTCGACGTTTCAAGATGTTTCATCTAGACCGCAGACAAGGTAAATTCCTATGTTTACATATACGTATTCATATATAATTTTTCTTTTATTATTATGTGCTTATGTAGTATATTTTATCATGAATCTACATATCTTGGTGTTATCTTCATTAGATGATATTATATATGTGTATAGTAGAAAAAATTCATATATGTATTTTCATACATATTATTCATGGCCTTGGATTAATTTTTTCTTTTTCTTTTTATGAATTAATAATAATAAAATTAATAAAATTAAACATTATTAAGTAAAGCATGTTTTATGTTTATTAATATAAATATATATACATATATTTATGGTTTCAAAAATAATTTTTTTATTCTATATATATATATATATAAAACCGAACAAAATGTTTTTATTATTTGATTACATGTTATTTCCAATTATGTACATATATATATATATTATATATATATATATATATATATATATATTTGTATATATAAATATATAAATTACATAAAATATATGTATATAAATATTTAATATAATATGTACAAATATAGAATTATTTTCCGAATTAAAAAAAAGTTTGTTTCGTTTAATTTAAAAAAAAATTAATTAAAACAATATAACTAAAAAAGGGATTTTTTGGTCGAACATATGTATGTTTATATATATATATATATATATATATATATATTTGATTATTAATTTTCATTCAAATATTAGTTATTTCTATATATGTTTTTTGTATATGTACATGTTCAATAATAATAAAAAATTATTTTCAAATATATATATATATTCAAAATTAATATAATAATTTAAATTTGAAATTACTAAGACATTTTATTATGCAAATCTAGATCTAAACTTAAAAATTGAATTCAAAATTCATGGTTATTTATATTAAATTTATAATTATTTTATATTGTGATGTAAACTATACACACACACACATTTATATTAAACATACATTTGTAAACACTACTTTATAATAGTATAAAACTGCGGACTTGCAAACCCAATACACAAGGAGGGCAGGTATTATTAATTTAAGAGTACTGAATACCTCTATACTTAAAATGGATTTGAAAATTCCTAGATGACAATAATACAGCTTGGAAAGAAATAATTGTCAACTATTATTATAATGGTTTTAAAAAATTTTATAAACCAAATGCCTACCTTTTTTCCTTCTTCCGGAGAAACATTTCTAACTTGTATCACATTTTCAAAATTGAACTCAATTTCAGTACTCACTCGCGAAACAAAACATCATTTTGGAATGATAATTGGGCCTTCCCCGTTGCATTTAAACATGAATTCCCTAATCTCTATATGGCTTCGAACAATAAGAATTACCTTATTATAGATATGTATATGCCATAAGAGACATCTAACCGGAACATTTCGTTTAATCGAAACCTGATTGGAAATGTGTTAAACTAATATATGAAACTCATTAGTATTATTGACCAAATTATTATGGATGATCTATCTGATCAGATGGTATGGAATTGGGACAAGAAAAAGGCATATACTTCTGAATCCTTGTATCTAACTTCCAATCTTCTCCGAGACAAATATTTTTAATTATTTTAAGCCCATTTGGAAATAAATGCACCTCCAAAAGCAAAAATACACATGTGGATTGTCCTATATGATAAATTAAATACAATTAATAATTTCCAAACTAAACTAGCAAACAACATCAACCTTAACCTATGATATTTTTGTAACTTAGCCTCTGAAACCACTGCACATCTTTTCTACGATTGTCAGTTCACTCAATATAATCCGTACTCTTATGGACATTTTTGAAATTGATATAAATAATAGTGTTCCTTCCCCATATGAATATTGGAATAGTTCTAGATTTAATTATACTAAAACTATTAGGAAAATTTCAGACACTTTATATTCAATTACATGTTGGAGCATTTGGCAAGATCAAAACCAAAGAATATTCAATAATTCATATAAAACTTTCGAAGCTATTTTGTATTTCATTGCTTGGCACAGTTCCCTTTAGATAGGTTCCTACAGTTGACATCCTAGATGGAGGGACCGCATAAATATTTGCTCAGTTCCTCAGCTCTGCTGCATTATTTGCTGCTGTCGTCCATCACCCTTCAGGCTTATGCTTTGGCCAACTATACACAATCTTTTAAGCTATGAGCATCGACCATCATCAATGTTACACCTAGCAGTTTGTTCCCCGACCTGGCCAGCTCTCTTTTAGCTCCAAGCACCGTCCATTATTATTCAGCCTTGCACTCAGTCGAACCCCGAGCTAACCCATCTAAAGCTCTTCTACCTGGTCCTGCATCCAGCAACCAACAATTAACACTCTTCGAGCATCGTCCATTAATCTGGTTAGTACTTCAGCAACTTTGGATCCTATTTGCTTGCTCAAGCATATTCTTGTGCCTTAGCTTCAAACAAGCTTCAGTTTTAGAATGGCCTCCTACATGTTGAGCAATCGTTCAGCTCTTTGCTGAAGTACATGTTCCCCTTCAGTCTTTATCCTACAGTTTCAGAAATACACCTTACACCAGTTCTGCATTTATCAGCCTGGTCTATATCCTCAGTCTGATTTTCTTGCTTTCATTAGTTCCTAAATCAAGACACATCCGCATCCAATTCATTTCAGCATCAAGACACCAGTTCTCAGCTTTTCACTATATGAAGCTACCATCTCTTGAGTTTCATTAATCCTCGATCTTGCGACATTCATCGTGTATATATTACTTTAGTTGTCCTGGTCTTGTTCATTTGTGGATCATCTAAGTTATGATCTCATATATAGATGTAATCGCTAGTATCCACCAGACATTGTATGGTTTTTTTTATTATATAATAATTCATGGGTGCTCTCTTCGTAAGAGTGTTGGTGGTTTTCATAAAATTGTTTAAATTGATTACTACTACGAACGGGGTCCGGGGGGACGGCAACCTCCTAGGTGGAGGTGCGGGGGCAACGCCCCCGTTGACGGCGGCGTGTGAGTCCGGGAGCAACACTCCATGACGGGATGTGGGGCAGCGTCCCGTTCGAAAATGGTACATTTCGTTTAATGATTGAAGTTGAATTCAAAATGCAAACGGGTATGACTGTTGGGAATATATTTGTTCATTTTGAACAGTCACCACCAACAGATGCCTTCCCCCTATATATACTTGACAGTCTTCATTTTTGAAAAATAATAAAAAGTTTTCTGTTTTCTGAATCAATAACTCTATTAGCATCATCTGATCAAATTCGAGTGTTCTTTCGATTTGTGCAAGTAATCACAACTTGCGCAAAACACACTTTACTATATTTTGAAAGAACGTTTTCTGAAAGCCTTTGTGATCTGAGAAAGGCGAAAATATTTTTGAAAGAAAGTATCTATATAATATTACAATAAAGAAGACCACTCTTTCATCATATATATGTGTGTGCACACGTGCACGCGCATACATATATTAGCCAATACACATGTATGTAGAGGTGTTAACATGTCTGTTGTGGTGTAAATGTCGGCACTTGTACATTTGCATGTTAAATCATGTACACTACTTTTGTTGCACGTGCGCTTATATATACATACATATATATATATATATATATATATATACATATACATATACATATATATATATATATACATATATATATATATGCGTATATTATACACATATTATACAATATAAACTTAACATTAAATAAAACTTTATTTATAAATAAAATAAAATATTGATTGTATTTATAAGATCGAAAAAAAAATTAGATTTCGTAAATCCAATAAGATTCAAATGGAATAATTATTTTGAAATTTATCCATTTGTTCCACTACATGGTACCCAAGCTTCAACAGATATCATCTCACAAAAAGTGCTATATTTACGTATTAGCACTAAAAAGTATGCTTATCAATTTTATTTTTCAATTTCACAAAACAATTAACTTTACAGATTATAAATATATAATTTTCAATGTAATTTTATTGTTATCTCTCGGTTCCTATTAAATATTACAGTAAATGATCAGCATGATAATTTAGAAAAAGAAGAGAATTAAAAGTGCTAAAGTCCAAAAAATAACATAACACAACGAATAATTACTCGCTGGCTTTCATTTCACACAATTTTGCAACCACATAAAAGCACAAGATATTAATGCATATTCCATCTTAAGTTGTACAAACATAGTGCTATACATTTTCCAGCTATTTTCTCTGTGGTACAAATAAATACTCAAGGCATTTTCATTAGAAACAATAAACATACTGATGGACACATTAATTCCTGAGGACTCTATTGGAGCTGAAAACAAAATTTTCTTCACCGGCGATTGTAGAATGAAGCCTTCCAGCTGCCCAGCCGTTATTCATCGCCTGAGAAACCTTCTTTGCTGGGTCTCCAATCACCCGAGTACCATCTACCCGCACCTCGTACTCAGGCAGCCCTTTTGCTTTCCTCTCCCTTCTTATTCTCCTGTCTTCTTCTCTTTCTTTTCTTAGCCAACTCTCTACCGTTCTCTGCGTTTCAATTACAATGTCATAGTTATAAGCATCATCATCTCTGCTGAATGAATAGCCCATGCATGAATGAAAGATTTGTATGCTTACCATCAGTGAAAGTTGGCTTGTTTTTTTCACTTCTTCCAGAGGCAGTGCTAACTGTAACTTTCCATGTGCAACATAAGCCTATTGTGATCGATTTTCACGTTACTGAAACATCTATATATGAATATAGAAATAAAATCATCCAAAAACACCAACTTACAAGATGCGTTGGCCAATTCTCTAGGCCATCAAAAATATGTGTTGCATAAATAACTGTTGCGCCTCTTACTTCGCATTCCTTCTTCAAATAGTTCAAGAGGTTAGCCCTTGCCAACACATCTAGGTCAACCGTTATCTCATCAAGGAGAAGAACCTGAAATAACATGACCAGACTATATACCTATTTTTTCTACTTGAACTGTGTACTTTAAATTGGTTGCACACTGGTAAGCATTCACAAACCTTGAATGGTTTAAGAAGACCCATGCATATTTGCACGCGCCTTCTCTGACCATCTGATACCTTATGCATTCTCCATGACAGATCTATCTCCATAGCCTGTAATTAGTTTGTGTTTAGAATGTTCAACACAAACATTATTCCGTGAAAGATACCCTATTTATTCAGTGTAAGTCATTTAAAGATCAACGTGATCGAACTTTATTACTGTAAAAGATATTTGTTGATCTGAATGGTATATAATTAGTTCAAAAACACAACATAAAAAATCAAGTAATGTTCATTCTTCTCAAACAAACTTGCTTGTGCTAGTCGGTGATTTTTTAATACATCTGATAACCAAGGTTATTTTAAGAAGTACCTTAATTAGTTCCTCTCTTCTTTGAGGATCAATGCCAGGAACACCATATATCATCTTTTCTGCTGATATGTCAATTTGTAATGCAACCTCATAACCTGTAAATGCCACATCTCTTCTCCACTGTAAAACCGCAACTCATGAGTTAAAGCAGGCCAAAAAATGATTGTTCTATGATAAAATGTGTGTCTAAACTCTTAGCAACCAAAACATGCTTTTTGATAACAAATTTACGTGCAAAATTGAAATTGATTTATCCTTTTTATGCCATTTGAGAAATATCAAAATCTGCTTTCTGGCTTCCTCTTCTTTCATTTGGGGTAATGGCTAGGATTTTCAACTCATTCTTCACCACTCATGCCTTTTGAAATACATAACAAAAACACAAAACTCAAACCTTAAGTCAAACAGCTCCTACTATTTTGGAATCATCGCATTTTGCAATTAAATTAGTTTCGTGCCGTGACTTATACAACAAAGCTTGAAAGTCTGATCTTAGGGTACTAAATTGGGTATGGGATTAGTCCTGCAGCTATGACCGGATCAAAAGTTTTAAATCTACTGCTCCCTCTAAACTCCACATTAACCATGCTCTACTGTTTCAGGCTCTGTAGCAAATTTCAGGTTGAACTATATGAATGATAAATTTTCTCACTCATCATCAAATCTGTTACCTAACCATGTAAATCTATAAACTATAAATTTTGCATTCCTAAAATGAATTTCATAGGATTGTACCAATGTCCTTCTCAAATGTGCAACATTTCAACTGATTTCACCTACCAAACAGTAAATAAACATAAATTTACAACAAAAACAATTTTTTTATATCTAACCTCTCCACCCAAATAAGACAATTCGCCAGATGAAGTAAGCGAAGTATCATGAAACGCCGACCTCCCCAAAACCTTGACCATCTCCATCCCCACCATATGTTTCCCGCCTAAAATTTTCAAAATCGTTGTTTTTCCTGCAAGATATCATTATCATCAAATTCAAATCCAACGCATCACATTCACCGAAATTCAGAATCAAAACTCACCGGCGCCATTGGATCCGACCAGGAGACACCGATCGCCGGCGTACAGTGTCAGGTTGAAATCCTCGATCAACGGTGGAGCTCCGGGAGGCGGATGGCCGTCGATTCCTGGGTAGGTGAACTTAAGATTCTTGATCTCGATCGTAGATTTCATTTCTTAAATCAGAACTTTTGTAAAATAATTTGTTGGAATTCTATGGGATTTAAATGCGGAAAGGGAAACCCGTGGCTTGCTAACGACCGAGGAGGGAGGTAGGTTGTGTTGTCCTTTGAAAAACAAATTTAAAGGATAGACGTGGATAGCTTTGGGCCTTAATTATAATAACGATAATTTTGACACAGATACTTATTGGGTTTCAAAATTCACGAAAGGTCCTTCGCTAAATTTCAATGTAAATTAGGTTTCTGTTTTTTATTCACGATTATTGCAGAGCATGATGCAACTTTTCATAAAAGTTGCTGATATTTCCGCTACTTTTCTGTACACCGTGAACATAGTGTATGAAAGTAGTTGTTGAAATATCAACCCTTATTTATAAAAGTTGCTGACATTTCAACAACATTTATGTACGCTGTAAACACAGTTTATGAAAGTTGCTGAAATATCAGCACTTATTTATAAAAGTTGTTGACTTTTCAGCAATAATTTTTCTTCGTTTCCAGAAAACAGGGATCCGCTTTACAATGAAATTTTGACAGAGAAAGTTGCTGAAATATCAGCACTTATTTATAAAAGTTGCTGACATTTCAGCAATAATTTTTCTTCGTTTCCAGAAAACAGAGACTCCCTTTACAATGAAACTTTGACAGAGACCCGCTTTACAATATGAAAGTATGATAGGGACGCCTTCTTAATTTCCACATATAATAATATAAAATCTCCCTACCCGGAAAATGCTGTCTTTTTTGTTAGCAATGTCATCCTTTAAGAACAGAAGACTAAAATATTTTAAACAACCCTAATTGTCACGCTTTTTCTTATCTTGTTCTTCAATCTCATAATTTTTCCTCTTTAATTCTTCTTCGTTTTTCCTTTTTACGTTCAAATTTGAATTTTCTTCTTTGTTCTTTTTTATTATGGGACGTGAACCAATCATATCATCGTGATTTTGATTCTCGTTTCTTTCAATTTGATACCGGAAATTCTCAAATTCAGGTATGTTTCTATTTTTTTCTTTTGCTTTTTCTTCTATTAGAATTTTCATTTGGTCCTAACATTGTTTTGTTTGTCTTTTTAATAATCGAAATCAGTTTTGTTGCCATGTTTTCTTCTTTTATATTCTATGACAAATTTGGACAGTAGCACCGGGTTTGTTCTCTTTTCTTTTATATGCAACAAAGTTTTTTATTTGCTTTAAATTGAATGTTATTTGGTTTTTGTTCACTGATGTATATGTTGGATTCATATTGATTTGGATGAAAATATATTTATGTGTTTAGTTCATTGTGGATCAGTTTTTAGGTATCATTTTTATTTTTTGTTTGTATCATTTTTCACAATAATGAAGTTTTGAAGTGTTTTAATGTTTGGTTTGTGTATATATAAATATGAAGTTGTTATGGAGTATATATATATTTATATGTATTAAAACTCAATGGGTTGAATTACTGTGTTGTGTTAGTATCAAACATTCAAAGAAGTATCATTTTTATTATTAATTTGAGTATCAGGTGTTAAGCATCAATTTTACAGCTTGTATGTATCATTTTTGAAATCTTTTTGTTATTTTTTGTGTTTCTGCTTTTCGTTGTATAACGAAATTATTATACTGTAATAAATTGACATTTTGAAGTAAACATTTTTTTAATGGCTGTGTTTTTGTATTCATATTGGTTGATTGATAATGTATTGTTGCGTTGAGTTCAATGAGGATCGGTTTTTAGGTATCATTTTTGTTTTTACTGAGTATCATTTTTTGCAACAATGCAGTGTGGAAGTCTGTTTACTGTTTATTTGTTTGCGTATATAAAAAATGAAGTTGTTACAGAGTAAATATGATGATCATTGAGTTGAATTAGTGTCTTGTTAGCAACGAATATTTAATGAATTTAGTTTGAGTATCAATTTTACTAATATTTGAGGATCAATTTTTAAGTATCGATTAACAAAAGGTATTATTTTTGTAAAAACTTTTTTATTTATTTGTTTTTGATTTTTTGTTTTATAAAGAAAACTACTATGCTAGAATGAAATGACAATCTAAACAAAACATTCTTTTACTGATTTTTTTTTTGCAGTGGTGATAATAGCCTTATTGTTTTGTTTGTATTCAATGATAATACTTTCAGCACTCGATTGTCTGTTCATTGTTCGTTTTATGATTTGAAAAATGAAATTTGTCGTCATTGGTCTCAATTAACTCCTTTACCCATTGAGATTTCTTATGTGCTTGATAATAAAGTTATCGTGGTTGATAACGATTCTGATCTTCAAAGTATAATTCTTTTTCAATTGTATAAGAAGAATGCATTCTTTCCTTTTACCACTAAGGTCAAGGGTTCTCAATTGAAAAATGGTGATGGTGGTTCTATTTCGATTTCATCTAATCTTCCTATTTATTGATCTTCTAGTGGATCTTTGTGTTTGAATGTTGTTTTTAATAGTAAATGTTATTTGAAGGATACGTTGAAGAGAAGTTCGAAATTATCCAATTTTGATTTCGATGGTTTTTTTTTTGAGGAGCAAATGATTTTAGGGAACCGTTGATGGCATACTAAATTCAAAAGGGATATGAATTAGTGTATTTGAAGAATTGTTCTATAAGAATTACTACTATTTTCTCTTCGTCTATGAATGTATGTCCTTTTAAAGTGCATGCTTCTCGTGATTCTGGACAACTTAATAACTTTTTCATCAGAAGTTTGGTTAGCGATCATTCTTGTGGGGTTGGCCTTAGAAATTTGAATAATCCACATTTTTCTAGTGCATTTGTTAAATCGTTGATTATTGATGAGATTCGTGATTGTCCTAATAAAAAACCTAAAGATGTAATAGATGATTTTTAGAAGAGAATACGATCTTGACTTGTCATACTCTTTTGCCTATTTTGGAAAATAACTGGCTTTGATGGAATTATATGGTAATGATGTATGTCCTACAATTATTTGAGTTGGTATTTAGAAGCATTAAAGAAGTATAATACTGGTAGTTATGCTGATATGGGTGTTAATTCTTGTACTATTCAATTTGAGCGAGTGTTTATTGGTTTTGGTGGCTGTTTGCTTGGTTTCAAGCATTATCGGCCTATGATATTTTTAGAAGCTACTCATTTAAGGGGACGACCGGATATTTTGATGTGTTCTACTGCAAAAAACGGTAATCAAGGTATGTTTCTATTTTTTTTGTTTTAAGTTATGTGGTGATGTTGTGTCAATGTTGTGAAAAATAATCAATTTCTATTTTTGTTAGTATCATTTTTAAGTTTCGGTAACTGTTATTTTGAGTTTTTCAGTATGATTTTTAGTTTAGTATCAGTTTCTGTTAGGTTTTGTTAGTACCAGTATCTGTTTCTGGTAGTATCCTTTTGTTTGTATTATTTCTAGTTGAGTTTTTGTTGTTTTTAGTTTCAGTAACTAGTATATTGTAGTGTTGTAGTTTTGGCTTTGGTGTATACTAGATTAGTGGTTATTATCAGTTTTAGATATCATAATTTTAAAATGTATTAATATATAGTATCATAATTTAGTTATCCATTTTTTAGGTACCATTTTTAGTTATCAACGACAGTTTTTAGGTATTAGTTTTTAAGTTAACAGTTGATTGAATTTTGTTTTAATATTTCTTTAACATTATTATTTGTAGGTTTTTTTCTTTTAGCTATGGGTATAGTTTCTCTAGGAAATGTGAATAATTGAAAATGGTTTTTGAGTTATTTAAAACAAATGCTTCGAGAAGATTATGATTTGGTTTTTTTGTCGGATCGCCGTCAAGGTTTAATTTTAGTCGTTCATGAAGTTTTTGCTTTAGCCTTTCATAGTTACTGCTATCTTCATATGGAACAGAATCTACTTTCAGCAGTAAAGGAAAAGAATTCGAATATGTCTATCATTGATTTGTCCAGGATGTGTTCTAGAGCTTCTAATATGTATGAATTTGAAGAAGCACATTCCAAATTTTGTGAAATTGGTGGTGTTGCTGCTGTGAATTTCTTGAAGGATAAGCCTTTTGATAAATGGGCCGATTTGTTTTTTCAAATAAACGATATGGTGAACATTGTACAAATGTTGCCGAAAGTTTTAATAGTTGGATTTTGGACGAATGAGCCTTGCCTATTACTGTATGGTTAGATGGATTTCGAGTTAAAGTTATGGAACAAATGGCTAAAAGGAGAGAGGAGTGTCAATTATGGAATACTTCTCTCTGTCCTTCTATCGAGTGTCGTTTAAGTGAACCGATTGAAGAAGAATTCAGATGGGATTCAAAGTTTGTTTTTGAAGTGAAATCACCAAACTCTCATCGTGTTGATCTGGAAGAGTTGTGTTGTAGTTGCAATCAATGGAAAATTACAAGATTTCCTTGTGCTCACACTACTAAGTGCATGAACAAGTCAAAAGTGTCCTTTTATGATTTTGTTGAGTATTATTTCACCATTGATGCTTATCGTTCTTCTTATGCTAACGCTTTCAGTTCTATTCCTAATTTTGATAAGCCAATTGAAGATGTTATTAAGCCGCCTAACTATAAAATGGAAAGAAGGATTTTCATATTTTCAAAATAAGAAAAATAGATGTGCTATATGCAAGCAATATGGTTACAATAAGCATAATTGTCAAGCTTCTAAGAAGATATAATTTCATTTTCATGTTTTTATGAATTTATTGAGAGTTGTACTTAGTTGTATTTCTTTTTTGGTAATTTTATGTAATTGAACCTTGTTATATAAGTATTTTGGTTTATCATGTACTAAATTTGACATTGACTTTCTCTTTGTAGTTGAACTTTGTGATATAGTTATAGTATCATTGTTAGTTGACTGTTGTGTGTTTTGGAACATATAGGTGGCATGGGAAGTGATGTGTTATAATGTTTATATGACATTCATTTTATTCAATTTTATTTGTTGTTTGATATCAGTTTTTGTTACTATTAGTGTCAGTATCAACATGTAAAATTGTGGTATCAGTTCTTGTACGATATTAGTATCAGTTTTAGGTATTACAAATTATGGTATTAGTTTTCGTATGCTTTGAATATCACTTTCATGTGTAAACACTTATGGTGTCATTTTTTGTATTCTTTTAGTATCATTTGTGCATAATGATTTTATTTTCTTCTAGTTTTGAAGTGACTTCAATTATTTGTCTGCTGAGTTGTGAAGTGCAAAAATACGAGAAGAATTATGATCTTAAATGTCAATATATAATGTAGACTATGTTATGGTGAAAATCTGGCAACTCAGTATATGATGTAGAAGTGTAAAGTGTTGTTGAGTATAGTGTCGTTGTCAAATTATTTCAAACAGCTACTGGGTATCAGTTTTGCATATACGTAGGTATCAGTTTTGTATGAATTATAGTCAAAATAGTTTATAAAATTACCAAGCATGAATTTCAATCAAACAACTACTAGGTATGAGTTTGCACTATTTTAGTATCACTTTTGTCATACATGATAGCGAACTAAATAATTACATTTATAAAGCATCACATTATATCAAACAGCAACCTTTAAGGTAATGCAGTGGTTAGGACATGCGGAGCTCACCTCAAAGGTCAAGAGTTCAATCCCATCAACTACATATCCTTGTGATTTTACCTAAAGTATGTGTTGCGGGTTCGGTGCGTACTTCCTTAGAGTTTACAATCAAAACTTGGTTCTTTAGATCTTTAAAAAAAATTATATCAAACGGCTACTGGGTATCACTTTTGCATAAATATAGGTATCAGTTTTGTTGTACATAATAATTAGAAAACCTTTGGCATACATCCTTAATAGGTTTGAAAATACATAAAATATCCCTCCATTGTAATTATAAGTTTCCCATCCTTATTTTTAAACGCGACAAAAATATTTCCCTAAATACCCTTATGTCTTCTTCGAACAAAACCCAGAACCCTTCAAATTCTTTTCATTGACAAAAATCTTAAAAAATGAGAACCCTAATCGTCTGAATTATAAATCGGAAGCAGTTGCTACTTCAAAAATCGATGTTTGAATCGAGTCCAGAACTAAAGAAAGTTGAGATTCAGAAGATGAAAACACAAATCAGAAAATCGAAGGTTATTTACTAAGAAATTTCATTATTTCGATTTTTATTCTATTTTAATAACTAAATTTGATAAAATTTGCATATATTTGTTAGAAAAGATAAAACACATTCACATACAAACAATATTATGCCTAATTTAATGTATCGAAATAGCTACATGAAAATTTAAACATATTTTTCCAAATCAATTTATATATTCTCAAATAATATAGAATTTTCTGCAAATTGTTTACCGTGGTAAAAGTTTTATATAACTGCACCCTTCTATGCAATTATATGCATGTATGATATACATCTTAAAAATACAGCTGTTATATGAAAATTTTACTTCATATGATACATGCAGTTAAAACATACAATTAAATAATGCAAATTTTAAACGTATTTCATTTACGCAGTTAAAAGTCATAAGATTTTTATTATACTTGTAGACATATATGCAATTATTATGAATAGTTGCATATATGTTGGCAATTATTTATGAACAACTGCATTTTTAACTGCATTTCACTTATGCAATTATGAATTGCACCATTTTTAACTGCTTATCTGTTATGCAGTGAAAAATAGCACCTATTAAATGCAAATTTTAACTACATGTAACATATGCAGTTAAAATATACACTTGAATCATGCAAATTTTGGAGTGCATTTCATTTATGCAGTTAAAAATTCATAAGATTCTTATTATACTTGCATACATATCTAATATAAAGTTATTAATTATATTATTTTTAACTGCATATATGTTATTCAATTAAAAGTTGCAGCTGTTAAATGTGTTTTTTAATTGCATATTTGATATGCAGTTAATAAATATAGCTGTTAAATGCAAATCTTAACTGCAATTTATATATGCATTAAAAAACTAAAAAGATCCTTAAAAAAGCTTGGTATTGAACTGCTGCATTTTAAGACTGCATATGTATTACATAGTTAAAAATTAATGAAAAAATAGTTAAAATCTATACTAAATACAAATTTTAATTACAACAGTATTAGTTTCAAATAATTACATATTTATATGCACATACTTAAGTTTTTTCAGCTTTGTATGCAATTATTTAAAATAGTTGCAAAGAAAATGCAATTATTATATAAGTTATATAATGTCTGTTTGTATATTTTTTACAGAGAAAAGCTGAGACGACAATAGAAAAAGAACATAGGGTTTCCCTAAAAAATCCATTATTGTTGCTGGAGAACTTACTTAAGAAAAGATTGACGCAAAAACGAAAAAAAAACAAAAAGGAGATGATGTACAAAAAAGTTTTACCAAGGAAAAAACTTATAGAAATAGTTTGAAACCTTTTCCCAAGATATTAATGAGGATTAAGAAATAAAATTTGTTGAACAAATCGTACAATGAGTATCTAAAAAGATAACCTCTCTATAGGTTCATAAAAATGAGTTACAATGAAATGATTGCTACTGAAGAAATCCTCAAAAATTCTATAACTGTTGATATAATTGTTAGAAATTACAAAAAGAATTTCAAGTATTTTCAGTTTTTAGATCTGAAAATTAAATTGTTAGAAGATGACATAGCACAACTACTTGGTGCTCAAATAGAAGGTCAATTGTCAAAAGATTCAGGCCGCATCAAAAAGAAAGAAAAAAGTGATTATGAATTCAATTCTTTTATAGATAGACATTTTGAAGACGTTGCTAGTGTCAATAAAAAAAGGTTGAACATCAAATATTTTCTACAATTAGAGAAACCACTGAACAAGATAAAGAAGATACAACAAAACTTCTCTTCCTACATTTGACTGCAACATTCCTTGTATCAAATTCTAACTCAAGTGTATCATCAAATTTGGTTCCTTATTGCATATGCAACAAAAAAATGTCAATGATATCATGGCCAAAGACAATACACAAACATCTTATGGATCAAATTGAAAAGTATGTTGAAAAGCCAAGAAAAATCACAGCTTGTGTGACTCTACTTTTGGTATTATATTTGAACCGTAAATTTATCACTTTTACAGTTATTTATGTATGTTTTGTTTGATATAATTATTTTCTTTTCAGTGATGGATTTGTGAGAAAACATATGTGTTGGGGAGACCAAAAGCTATGTACGACAGCTCATATCCACTAGCTGGAAAATGGAATCTTACACAGCTGAAACCAATCACAATTCTGACAATGAAATACAAACCTGTAAGTGTACAATTTTTTTCACGAGAATCTGCAATATTTTAAAAATATTTCAACTCTAAAAAATATTATCCACAATAATTATAAACATATGTAAAATTTTCTATTATGAACAGTACTTGAAAAAAATACAAATATTTGGAATAATTGCATATTTTTCAATTATTAATATTTTATTTACAAACTATACTGTAAAATATTTTTAAAAAGTTAGATCTTGGAATTTTCTACAATTATGAAGAATAAATTGCAGCATTAAGTGCAAATATTAAAAATATTTGCAAAAAATGACCAAATATTTTTTGGAAAAAATTCTTTCATTTAAACATGTGCAAATACATGTTTTTCTGTAAATATTCACAAAATTTTCAATATTTTATACAACTTTTTTAAATATATGCAAATATTTCTCCAATTTTTGACAATAATTGCTGAAAAAACTTCAAATATTTTAGTTATTTTAGTTATGTCTGCAATTATATCAATCACACAATTATTTCACTTAAAAACATTTATGTTTCATAACACATATGTAAATCTACTTATGTAATTTGTCTCAACTTTTTTTACCAGAATGATCAAGCAAAACAAATTGACTTCTTAAAAGGTACCATAGATAAAGGCAGAGAGTACGAAAAAATATACAAAGAAAGAGAAGAACTTTATAAAGAAATGATATAAACACTTGAAATAGACAGTAGAAGACTTCAAAGTGAGAATGTGCAATTAATAAACAACTTGGCAAATATCAATAAGAATCAACTTCTACTAATTCTCAAAATGATTTGTCTAAAATGAAATGTTGAAATATGAAAATTCTACTACAGAAGAAGAAAATGAAGAGACTGATGAAAATATTAAAGACAGTGATGTAAGGAGGCTGATGCTGACAAATATGAAATATTGGCAAACAAAAATTTGGATGAACAAGAAAATGAAGAGAGTGATGAAAATATTGAAGACAGTGATGGTGAGGAGACTAATGAAGATGGTGATGATCATGTTTATGATAATATTGAGAAGAAAGATGATGATCATGTTTATGATGTTGATCTTACTGATGATAATAGTGAGAAGAAAGAAATAAATGAAGATAACGATGACCATGTTGATGATGGAAAAAATAATAGTGATAAGAAAGAAGGAAATGTTGATGACGTTGATGATCATGTTGTTGAAAAAAGAAGAAAGAGAAGTGGAAGAGAAGAAAACTAATGATAATGAAAATTTAAATGAGGATGAAAAGCATGCTGAAAAAGAAACTCAAATTGCAAAAAATAAAGATATTGTTAAAGGTAAAATTTTGAATTATTAATAACTTTCAAATAAAACATATTAAAATCTGTTCATTGATAAATCTGCGATTATTCGTAATATGTGGCAAAAAATACGGTAGACAAATTTGCAAATATTGAAAATCAACATCGTGATACAATTTTTACTGTCAAATATGCAAATAATATATCATTTTTAAATGCATATCTGGTATGCAGCTTAATATTATAGCTATTGCATGCAAATTTTACATACAGTTAAATGGTGCAAATTTTAAGTGCATTTCACATACGCAGTTATTATGAATTGTTGCATACATGTTTGCAGTTATTTATGAATAACTGCATTTTTAGCTGCATTTCGCTTATGCAGTTATGGATTGCACCATTTTTAATTGCATACCTGTTATGCAATAAAAATAGCATCTGTTAAATGCAATTTTTAACTGCATACAACATATGAAGTTAAAACACATACTTAAATTATGCAAATTTTAAAGTTCATTTCACTTATGCAGTTAAAACACATGTCGTATGCAGTTATTGCAGCTGTTAAATGCAAATTTTAACTGCATTTTACATATGCAGTTAAAAACTAATGACATTCTTCAAAAATATTGGTTGTATACTGCTGAATTTTAAGACTGCATATCTAATACATAGTTGAAAAAGCACATTGTTAAAATAATTGCAATTAAATCTTCATTTAATATCAATAATTGTTACATACTCTGAAATTTTCCTACCGAATGAATGTTAATGGCAAATATTCGTATAATTATTTTAAAAATGTTAAAAATTGTTATTTTAGTTTGTTTTTCAGATCAAACAACTAAAAGAAACAAAGATCAGGTTGATGCTGCTAGCACTAATGCAATTATTGAAGCTATAATAAATGCTATGGAAGAACCTATGCAAGAATTGTCAAGGGAGTAGAAAGGAAAACAAATTCAACCAATAATACTTAGATGATTTTGAATCACTACCAAAATCATGTGAGTTACCTACAAGTGCAAAATTGGATATCAAACGATATCCATATATCCTATTGCGAAGTGAAGAGAAAGTTCAAGTAAAAGAATTTTTTTCAAAAACAATGACCTCGGGTAAGAATAATCTTATAACATAATACAAAATATAGATAATTATTTGAATAATCGCAGTATTTTATGAAAATATACTGTAACGACCCGTAAAATTCGAAAATTAAATTTCTTAATTTAAGAAGATTTTGGTAACTTAATGTTGAAGGAAATAAAAATTTAGTGAATTATTAATGGAAATAATAACTTGGATAAGATTGATAAGTTAACTTTTAATAACTTGAATGTAACAGTATAAATGTAAGTTAATTGTTAATAACTTGGATGTAATTCCAATAAGTGAAACAATGTAAATGTTAATTATATTCTTATTGTAATAAAAGAATGTTACCAAGATGAAATGATTAATTTGATTTAAAATCTTAATTAATGTGTGCATTAATTTATAATGGGATATAAAAGGTAGATTAAATAAAATAATTTAAATGTTTGACTTGGTTATAAGTGGAATATGAGCAAGCAAATGTAATTATTGAATTAATGTGTGAAATAGTGTAATAGGTTGTAATAAGTTGGGAAAAATGAACATACAAGTAATTAAAGGTTACTTTAATGATGATTAATATAATAACGGAAAGGTGGATGTAAATTGATTAGAAACGGAAGTTTATTTATAAGGCAGTAATTGATGAATAAAAAAGTTTGAAACCAAGTAGATAAATTTATTGACAACATTTAATAGTAATTAATGTATATATTTGGCAATTGAAAATTTATGAATTTGTTAAGATTGTAAAATTATAATCTAATATTACATAACGTTAACTAAGGTAACTTAACTAAGGTAACTATTAATAAATTGAACGAAATGCAAATCAATGGAATTAATGTAGACGTATACTTAGCTACAAATTGAATATATGAAAACAAAATGTAAGCATTGGATTTAATTAAGGAAATTAAATTATAATAAATAGCCATTTAATAAAACCAATGTTATGGGAGTAATTATAATATTTGTTTGAAATATGTATAAACTTTGATTTGGAAATCAATTGGATTTAAAATGAAATTTGGTATTACATTGATGAGTTTAGATGTTATTTTATTTTGTAAAGTAATAAATGATGTAATAAAAGAATGCATCAAGATATAACCAGTGCTAATTAAGATTAATACTTAATGGATTGAATGAAATGACAATTAATGAAGATATGTTATACTTGACTATATACGGCATAAGCGAATAAATTAAATATTATATGAAATTAGTACTATGAAAATAAATGGTAACATTTATTTGTGACTAATAAAAGCTTATTAATGTGAATAGAATTTAGCGTAACGATTATTGTCTGTTACCTATTCTTGTTGCTTGTTAATTTAAGTTAGAAATCAATTACCATAAGTCTAATGTAATATTACGTTAATATTAATTAAGGTAATATTCAGAAAAAATGTTAATGTTATTAATTATTGGGAAATTTGCTGAATTATAAAAGTGGGAATAAATATTTATCAATTTGTTGGATTTGGACTATATTAATAATTGGATTTGGACTATATTAATAATTGGATTTATTGTAATTAAGTGAAATTTAATTATTGTGTTAATTGAGATTTAGATGAAATTTAAGAATATTATTGTAATAGTCTGAATCCAATGTTAAAATTTTCCAATTTGATAGCAATGAAGCGAATAACATAATGAAAAGTCAATTAAATGGAATTATTGGTAATTTAATTTATAATTTCTGAATTTAGTGGAATCTAAATTAAACACGGAAAGTGATGAATTAATCAACTTTGATTTACATATAAATTTGTTTAAGTTCTGTAATTGTTTAAGAAATTTAAAAAAGATAAGATTATTAACTTTAAGAATTGAGATTGAAAACTTGATTTAATTAATTAATTTTAATTTATTTAATTAATGTAAAAAAAGCCATTTTGGTCACTGACTTGGATTTCGACGAAACCAATTTCATCGGATCCATAACGGTAAATTATTATAGGATTTCAAGTTTCGTAGCGATCGGACTTGTCGTTTGATCGTACGAACTCGAAAGGCCTTGAAATCAATGAAATTGAAATCAATCGAAATCAATTTGAAATAAATTAACATTAGTATAACTTCTTCATACGATGGAATTTGGACGTGAAACATATTCCATCGCGTTTAAAATATTTTAAAACATCTATTTTGACATATCGGTTGACCCAATCTCATTTCGGAGTCGAAACGGGCTTTTTGGGCCACTTTGTCGTTAGCGCGTATATTCAAACCGTGTCCATCTATTCTATTTCAACCCTACCTATAAATACCCGGTTATGAACCCTAGCCTACTCCTATTTCTCTTTTGTCTGTACATATATTTCAACTATCTCTCCTCCTCAATGGCAGATAAACGAATTCTAGATCCAAACACAAATCATATTCAAATCCAAGAATTCAAACTCCTCAAAAAAATTCAAAAAAATATATATATCAATGTTCTTGATGCACGCATCTCAGATCTGCAGTCCATTTCTCGATCTGAGTTTTTGGCTGGCCAGAAATTGAGGATTAATTCACGGCCGTTAATCGCGCGTCGATGAGCGCTGTCGGATCGTCAAATCATTTCTGGATATTGTAGAGTGGACGATGGGTAGCACATCGGTGGTGTTTGTTCTGCGATTCGACAGTTAGATTGCTTGCTAAATTCGATTAGGGTTCATGGATTAGGGGCGACTGTCGTGTTGTGGTGACGCGATGCGTCGTGGGGGAGGGAGTCGGAGGTCGTGAGGGTACGGCCGTGACTTCGGGGCGTGTGCGGCGGCGCGTTGCCGTGGTTCGGGGCTGCAAAAATTCGAACGTACGAAGGGGTCTTTTTTTTGTTCATGCATGGATGTGCCTGCGTGCGGCTAGGGTTGGTTCTGGAAGGATGAAGGGTGACGTACGTGTGCGTGCTGATTTGTGAAGGTGAAGTGTGTTCCTCTCTTATTTATTTTTAATTTAGATTTCGATCGATCTAACTTTAATAACTTTTACATACGATATCCGTTTTACACGCGGTTTCTTTTGTTACGATCGTATCCGAATTCCGAACATTTTGGCGTTGGTTTAGACGGATTTGGAAACTGTTTAATTTTTGGGTTTAAATTGAATTTAAATTCAATTTAAATTAAATTCAAAAGGTGATTGTTTTAACCCACTCACAACTTCTAGAATTTCCTATGTTTATTAAATTTAATTTTTGTTGTGTTTATGCATTTATTTACGACTGTTTAGTATATTTTAATCATCATCTCAGTTAATTGCATTTATTTAAATTAAATTGTTATTTAATTTATTATCGAATATAACTGCCAGTTAATTACCTGTTATATATTATCAGTTATATATTGATATTTATTGACTGTTTTGTATGATGATTGTGATGGATGTATAATTTTATGATGGATGAATGGATGTTTTATTTGTATCATCATAATCTGCAAGTTGTTATGCATTTATTTTTCATTCGGGTTTGCGGTTTGAAATGATATAACCGTCATTTTTGTTTTTAATTTACGGATTGAAATGATAAATATCCATATCACTTAAGCATAGGATAGAAAATTATATATAGACACCACGGTCTATAAATAAAAATATTTTGAAATGATTTCTATGGTTTTGTAAAGAAATATATGATTTTTTTGAGATATTGATTTGGATATTATATAAATGTTATCTTACATATAGTGGAATTATGGGTTTTGTGCTATTTATAAAATTGATTTAAAGTATAAAGGAAGTTTAATAATAAGGTTTGATTTTATTAAGATATAAGTATGGTTAAGTATTTATTCAAATTTTATTTCTGGAGTTATAATAACTTAAAGGGAAATAAGGAGGGAAGATGATATGAAATTGATTTGAATAAAATTTTTAAGAATTATAATGGTGAAGTGTTTTCCTCTCTTATTTATTTTTAATTTAGATTTCAATCGATCTAACTTTAATAACTTTTACATACGATATCCGTTTTATACGCAGTTTCTTTTGTTAGGATCATATCCAAATTTCGGACATTTTGGCTCTAGTTTGGACGGATTTGGAGACTGTTCAATTTTTGGGTTTAAATTCAATTTAAATTCAATTTAAATTCGAAAGGTGAGTGTTTTAACCCACTCACAACTTCTAGAATTTCTTGTGTTTGTTAAATTTAATTTTTGTTGTGTTTATGCATTTATTTTTGACTGTTTAGTATATTTTAATCATCATGTCAGTTAATTGCATTTATTCAAATCAAATCGTTATTTAATTTATTATTGAATATAAATGCCAGTTAATTACCTGTAATGTATTATCGGTTATATATTGATATTTATTGACTGTTTTGTATGATGATTGTGATGGATGTATGATTTTATGATGGATGAATGGATGTTTTATTTGTATCATCATAATCTGCAAGTTGTTATGCATTTATTTTTCATTCGGGATTGCGGTTTGAAATGATATAACCATCATTTTTATTTTTAATTTACGGATTGAAATAATAAATATCCGTATCACTTGACCATAGGATAGAAAATTTGATACAGACACCGTGATCTATATATAAAATTATTTTGAAAGGATTTTCTATGGTATTGGAAAGAAATATACGGTTTAATAAATATTAATTTTTGATATTATATAAATTATTATTTTATATATATATATATATATATATATATATATATAGTTAAATCCTTGAATTTAAGCTATGTATTAATTTGTTTAATAAAAATAAGTTGAATAATGGAATTTGATTGTTTTATATTATATGGTTAAGTACCTATTTAAGATATTGTATATATGGAGTCTTAATGACTTAAATAAAAATTAAGTTGGAAGATAAATAGGAAATTGGTTTGATAGAATTATATAAGAATTATACTCGAATAAATTTGATCTGAAACTTAAATAAAATTGAGATTTTAAAGGGCACGATTCTTATAATTTAATTTGGTGTAGAGTGATTTAAACAAATATCAAGTTGATTTAAATAAATATATCAAGTTAAATAATTGAAAGAATATCCAGTTATTTGGAGTTTAAGAGTTACTTAAATGATATTGGATTCTCAAAGTAAACATTTCAAATTTCAAATCTAAATAATAGTAATTGAAATTGATATGTATGGGATTATCAAAGAATTAATTTTGAAATGGCGGAATATTTAAAACTTTGAAATATATGAAAATTTAAATGGTTTATGTAGGATTTTCAAATCTATATTTGGAATTGATTTGTAAATTTAAAGAAGCTATTTATTATATAAAGTAATCTAATATTTAAACCATTTAAGTTTTAGAAGTTATGTTTCAAAGTAATGGGTTTCAAGGTATTATAACTTCGAAATTGCTATGATTTTGGGAAAAGGATATATTTGAAATAAAAATGATATTATATTGATTTGGGCTTATAAATGATATCATATTGATTTGGTTTTTAAACGGAAATGGTATCGTAATTTTATGGTTTTGAAATGAATATTTATTCTGATTTGAAGTATAATTATTTTGAAATGACCGCGGTGTTATAATAACGTTTGGTTGTTGAAGAGACCATGTTCGGAAGTTGTCATACTCTCTGCCAACTCCGAAAACCACTTTAACAACCGTGTACGCGATGGAGATTCCAGAATGAAGTAGGATGATGGCGGCGTTTCCTCTGAGGTAAATACGTAGACCCAACTCCCATGAGTAGGCATAAGGTGGCTAAAACAGGAGCGATCGACGGGTTAATGAGGTAGCACCTTTGATCGGACACATCCCTTCGATATTATACTTTGACTTTTGGATTGATTCGGTGGCCACTTTTGATTTTCTTTTATTTGGGAGTGTGGCTCGAGGTGGGCGGTAGCTGCGTGCTATGCGTTACCACTGACCCGGAAGCGTAATTGGTATATCTACCCTGGCATTGCCTAGTGGTGCCGTGTCACCTACCCTAACGCGCCTTGTACGAGTTTGGTTTTCTCCCGTATCCCGTGTGGTATCCTCTGGTGGCTTCCCGATCAGGAGGGACTATGATATTGAATGGACTACTGGGACTATTACGTGTTAAGGGAATATTGGGTCACTCCTTAACGCTATTTAAAAGTATGTTTATTTTACTATAGACATTATTATAATAGCGAAATATTACTACATAGTAAATAGTTTAATGGATCCTTAGGAGATGTGAATCCCGAGCATCTCTAAGTTACTGCACTCACGTTTGATAATGGATAGGAGATGTCAAATCAAACATCTCTGACGCCGTTCCACTAATATTTTACCTTTGATTTAACTTACATAAGATCTTTTAGTTCTAACTCGAGTGTTTTGTCTTTTCAATTCGCTCGGGTCGGCCTGAGCATTTCAGGATTTGAAGACCCTATTTCTGGAGGACGAAGGCGAAGATTTTATTTCTATTATATGTTACATTAGTCCACTGCATCACATCTGTTCCGCTGCATTAATTATCATTCTATGGTATGTGTAACTCTGATATGTATTGTATAAGTATAATCGAATATTTTGTAAAACAACTTCATGAATTATATATTTGATTATTATATTTTATCGTTCCGCTGCAAGATTCTGTTTTGTTTTAATTCTTCCTTCTTCTTCTTATTTACCCATAACAATCCGCCCTTCTGAATGGTTTAAGTCTGACGTGTGTGGTTTATCGTCGATTTAAAGCATGCGGAAAGGCGGGATGTTACATCTAGTATCAGAGCTTTGGTTTAGTGATAAACATTAGCTTTGTGGGGTCTGACTCTTTATTAATAGGGTAGTAATACCCTATGATGAGTCGTTGAGCGTATATATGAGAGAGCGCATTTGTTAGTGTTATAATTTTTTTAATATTGTGTTAATTTGTTCCGTTTTGTATTTATAAATTCTGGTTGATGCATGGGACGCTATGACATCAATAAGGATTTCTAAACACTTAATAGGACAGACCGACATAATATTTGGTTTTAATATAGGTGAATGAAATAATTTTGCCTATTATATTTTCTGTATACATAAAGTAAATTTTTATAAATGATATATATTTTTTTGTTGCAATATATTGGTTGTTAGGTAATGAAATTTATAAATAATAGTTGAAATAAGAGTGAAAATAAAATAAATGAAAATTGAAAATTTAGAACTTAAGTCCCGGGGTTTTGAAAATTCTTTCAATGATTTTTGAATATAATAACAATATTTTAGAAGTATTTTCTGATATAAATATTTCAGAATGATTTAAAGGAGTGTTTTAAAGAAATTTTGGAAGAAATAAGTTATGTACTTCCCTCTCTGTCGCTGAAAAATAATTTCGGTGATGGCAGCCGCATCATCGACATTCATTTTCGAGTTTCAAAGTGGGAAGGCCACTGTAGTAGTTTACTGCAGATATGTTTTGATAAACCAAATATAAATTTTTAATTTTGTTTTAATTATAATTAGATATATAAATTATAAGTATATATTTATCTGTTATTTTAAAATGATTTGAAATTTGACCCGATATTTAGTTCTTAAGTTTCCAATTAATTAATAGTTTTAGTTAGTGTAGGGAAATGGAATTTAACTAATAATTGAAACCTCTAAATGAAATAAGAAATGTAATGCTAAGTTATAAATGGGATTAAAAGAAAGTTGAAATTGCAATCTTATCAAACGGAAGATATAATTATTGAACATTTAATTAATTAAAAGAAATAAGATAGACTTGTATGATTTTAATTACATTCTTAAAAGCATATATATAACTTACCAAATATTAAAAGTTGAAATGTTTAATAGGAAAATGAAATGGAAATGGTACAAGTAAAAGTATGTAATGAAGTGTTCAATAAATTGCTTTTATTCTTAAGAGTTGATGTTGTAATTGTTATAAACCTAAGTTATAATGGAAATCTTACTATAATAAAATATGATAGTAGATAAATGTTGTAAGTAAGTAATTATAGACTTAAGTAAATGATTTAAGTTATTTATTTTGAAAATAAGTAGAAAAGATGAATGCATTAAATATATGATTGTAGACTAAAGTTAATGCATTGAGACGCTAAGTAAATGAAATTGAGAAATGAATGAATGTAATGCAAATAAAAAATAAATAAATGAAAGTGAAAATTTTCAAGAAATAAACGTGAATTAAAAGGAATCATTAAATGGATAAAAATGAAATCAAACAACAAAGGTTATGAAATGAAATTAATAAGGATGAACTTAATTTATTGTTTGGATTTGTTGTTTGTTTTGGTTTATGGTTGTTTGGGTAATGATACTATAAATTTGTTTGGATGTATGAATAATCTATTTAGCTTCATCAAAGACTATTGAGTAAATGGTGCGCTTAGTAGTTTATTTTTCATTCTGTACAATTTGAATTTTGAACCCGAACAACTATTTGTTTTGTTGTTATGAATGAATGATTGATTTGTGATGATTCTATGTAATGGTTGGATACCTTGTCGCATGTGATTGTTGTGTATTGATTTGTTTGTTTATGGTTGAAACCACTTTAAATATTTCATTTACATAATATTAACTTTTTTGGATTATATAAGTGAAATACAAGTTATGGAAGCAATTGCTACTGCATTTGGTTTCATAATATAAGCGTAGATTGCCCAACAAATAGGTACGCTTTCGGATTACGGTTTTCTAGCGTTATTATATTGTTTTCCCGTGTGGGATATATATTATTTTGGAAAATATATGTTGTATTATTGTTATATTTGATATTATATTTTCTCCCGAGCCTCCCCATACAAAAGAGACTCTGACGAAATTTTCCATAAATTTTGGACTTAGAAAATATTTTGAAAATGTTTTCCAAACTTTATTAATTTAAGTATAAAAAGATTTAATGGTTATGAATCATATATTTTATTTAAATTAATCAATTTTTTAAATTTAATTGTTTATAAATTTAACATTTTAAGTAGGATATATTGAATTCTTAATCCTTTCTTTTCCCTTCTTTTTCCTCTTCGGGGACGAAAAGTTTTGAGTGAGGGAGAGTGTAACGACCCGTAAAATTCGAAAATTAAATTTCTTAATTTAAAAGATTTTGGTAACTTAACGTTGAAGGAAATAAAAATTTAGTGAATTATTAATGTAAATAATAACTTGGATAAGATTGGTAAGTTAATTTTTAATAACTTGAAGGTAACAGTATAAATGTAAGTTAATTATTAATAACTTGGATGTAACTCCAATAAGTGAAACAATGTAAATGTTAATTATACTCTTATTGTAATAAAAGGATGTTACCAAGATGAAATGATTAATTTTATTTAAAATCTTAATTAATGTGTGCATTAATTTATAATGGAATATAAAAGGTAAATTAAATAAAATAATTTAAATGTATGACTTGGTTATAAGTGGAATATGAGAAAGAAAATGTAATTATTGAATTAATGTGTGAAATAGTGTAATAGGGTGTAATAAGTTGGGAATAATGAACATACAAGTAATTAAAGGTTACTTTAATGATGATTAATATAATAACGGAAAGGTGAATGTAAATTGATTAGAAACGGAAGTTTATTTATAAGGCAGTAACTGATGAATAAAAAAGTTTGAAACCAAGTAGATAAATTTATTGACAACATTTAATAGTAATTAATGTATATATTTGGCAATTGACAATTTATGAATTTGTTAAGATTGTAAAATTATAATCTAATATTACGTAATGTTAACTAAGGTAACTTAACTAAGGTAACTATTAATAAATTGAACGAAATGCAAATCAATGGAATTAATGTAGACGTATACTTAGCTACAAATTGAATATATGAAAACAAAATGTAAGCATTGGATTTAATTAAGGAAATTAAATTATAATAAATGGTCATTTAATAAAGCCAATTTTTGGGAGTAATTATAATAGTTGTTTGAAATATGTATTAACCTTGATTTGGATATCAATTGGATTTAAAATGAAATTTGGTATTACATTGATGAGTTTAGATGTTATTTTATTTTGTAAAGTAATAAATGATGTAATAAAAGAATGCATCAAGATATAACCAGTGCTAATTAAGATTAATACTTAATGGATTGAATGAAATGACAATTAATGAAGATATGTTATACTTGACTATAAATGGCATAAGCGGATAAATGGAATATTAGATGAAATTAGTACTATGAAAATAAATGGTAACATTTATTTGTAACTAATAAAAGCTTATTAATGTGACTAGAATTTAGCGTAATGATTATTTATGTTACCTATTCTTGTTGCTTGTTAATTTAAATTCGAAATCAGTTACTATAAGTCTAATGTAATATTACGTTAATATTAATTAAGGTAATATTCAGAAAAAATGTTAATGTTATTCATAATTGGGAAATTTGCTGCATTATAAAAGTGGGAATAAATATTTATCAATTTATTGGATTTGAACTATATTAATAATTGGATTTATTGTAATTAAGTGAAATTTAATTATTGCGTTAATTGATATTTAGATGAAATTTAAGAATATTAATGTAATAGTCTGAATCCAATGTTAAAATTTTTCCATTTGATAGCTATGAAGTGAATAACATAATGAAAAGTCAATTAAATGGAATTATTGGTAATTTAATTATAATTTCTGAATTTAGTGGAATCTAAGTTAAACATGGAAAGTGATGAATTAATCAACTTTGATTTACATCTAAATTTGTTTAAGTTCTGTAATTGTTTAAGAAATTTAAAAATGATAAGATTATTAATTTTAAGAATTGAGATTGAAAATTTGATTTAATTAATTAATTTTAATTTATTTAATTAATGTAAAAACATCCATTTTGGCCACTGACTCGGATTTTGACGAAACTAGTTTCATCAGATCCGTAACGGTAAATTATTGCAGAATTTCATGTTTCGCAGCGATCGGACTTGTCGTTTGATCGTACGAACTCGAAAGGCCTTGAAATCAATGAAATTGAAATCAATTGAAATCAATTTGAAATAAATTGATTTTAGCATAACTTCTTCATACGATGGAATTCGGAAGTGAAACCTGTTCCATCGCGTTTAAAATATTTTAGAAATCTATTTTGACATATGGGTTGACCCAATTTCATTCCGGAGTCGAAACGGGCTTTTTGGACCACTTTGTAGTTAGCGCGTATATTCAAACCGTGTCCATCTATTCTATTTCAACCTTACCTATAAATACCCGGTTATAAACCCTAGCCTACTCCTATTTCTCTTTTGTGTGTATGTATATTTCAACTATCTCTCCTCCTCAATGGCAGGCAAACGAATTCTAGAACCAAACACAAATCAAATTCAAATCAAAAAATTCAAACTCCTCAAAAAAATTTAGAAAAAAATTATATATCGAAGCTCTTGATGCACGCATCTCAGGTCTGCAGTCCGTTTCTCGATCTGAGTTTTTGGGTGGCCAGAAATTGAGGATTAATTCACGGCCATTCTTCGCGCGTCGATGAACGTTGTCGAATCGTCAAATCATTTCTGGATATTGTAGAGTGGACAAAGGGTAGCACATCGGTGGTGTTTGTTCTACGATTCGACGGTTAGATTGCTTGCTAAATTCGATTAGGGTTCGTGGATTAGGGGCGGCTGCCATGTTGTAGTGACACGATGCGCCATGGGGAAGGGAGCCGGAGGTCGTGAGGGTACGGCCGTGATTTCAGGGCACGTGCGGCGGCGCGTTGCCATAGTTCAGAGCTGTAAAAATTCGAACGTACGAAGGGGTCTTTTTTTTGTTCGTGCGTGGATGTGCCTGCATGTGGCTAGGGTTGGTTCTGGAAGGATGAAGGGTGACATACGTGTGCGTGCTGATTTGTGAAGGTGAAGTGTGTTCCTCTCTTATTTATTTTTAATTTATATTTCGATCGACCTAACTTTAATAACTTTTACATACGATATCCGTTTTACACGTGGTTTCTTTTGTTAGGATCGTATCCGAATTCTGGATATTTTAACGCTGGTTTGGACGGATTTGAAGACTGTTCAATTTTTGGGTTTAAATTGAATTTAAATTGAATTTAAATTCAAAAGGTGAGTGTTTTAACCCACTCACAACTTCTAGAATTTCTTATGTTTGTTAAATTTAATTTTTGTTGTGTTTGTGCATTTATTTATGACTGTTTAGTATATTTTAATCATCATCTCAGTTAATTGCATTTATTCAAATTATATAGTTATTTAATTTATTATTGAATATAACTGCCAGTTAATTACCTGTTATATATTATCAGTTATATATTGATATTTATTGACTGTTTTGTATGATGATTGTGATGGATGTATGATTTTATGATGGATGAATGGATTTTTTATTTGTATCATCATAATCTGCAAGTTGTTATGCATTTATTTTTCATTCGGGATTGCGGTTTGAAATGATATAACCGTCATTTTTGTTTTTAATTTACGGATTGAAATGATAAATATCTGTATCACTTGACCATAGGGTGGAAAATTTTATACAGACACCGTGGCCCATATATAAAATTATTTTGAAAGGATTTTCTATGGTTTTGGAAAGAAATATACGGTTTAATAAATATTAACTTTTGATATTATATAAATATTATATATATATATATATATAGTTAAATCCTTGAATTTAAGCTATGTATAAATTTGTTTAATAAAAATAAGTTGAATAATGGAATATGATTGTTTTATATTGTATGGTTAAGTACCTGTTTAAGATATTGTATATGTGGAATTTTAATGACTTAAATAAAATTAAGTTGGAAGATAAATAGGAAATTGGTTTGAATTGAATTATTTAAGAATTATACTCGAATAAATTTGATTTGAAACTTAAATAAATTGAGATGTTAAAGGGTATGATTCCTATAATTTAATTTGGTGTAGAGTGATTTAAACAAATATCAAGTTGATTTAAATAAATATGTCAAGTTAAATAATTGAAAGAATATCCAGTTATTTGGAGTTTAAGAGTTACTTAAATGATATTGGATTCGCAAAGTAAATTTCAAATTTCAAATCTAAATAATAGTAATTGAAATTGATGGGTATAGAATTATCAAAGAATAAATTTTGAAATGGTGGAATATTTAAAACTTTGAAATATATGAAAATTTAATTGGTTTATCTGATGTTTTCAAATTTGTATTTGGAATTGATTTGTAAATTTAAAGAAGCTACTTATTATATAAAGTAATCTAATATTTAAACCATTTAAGTTTTAGAAGTTATGTTTCAAAGTTATGGGTTTCAAGGTATTATAACTTCGAAATTGCTATGATTTTGGAAAAAGGGTATATTTGAAATAAAAATGATATTATATTGATTTAGGCTTATAAATGATATCATATTGATTTAGTTTTTAAACGGAAATGATATCGTAGTTTTATGGTTTTAAAATGAATATTTATTCTTTTTTGAAGTATAATTATTTTAAAATGGCCGCGGTGTAATAATAACGTTTGGTTGTTGAAGAGACCGGAATCGGTAGTTGTCATACTCTCTGCCAACTCCGAAAACCACTTTAACAACCGTGTACGCGATGGAGATTCCAGAATGAAGTAGGATGATGGCGGCGTTTCCTTTGAGGTAAATACGTGGACCCGACTCCCGTGAGTTGGCATAAGGTGGCTAAAACATGAGCGATCGACATGTTAATGAGGTAGCACCTTTGATCGGACACATCCCTTCGATATTATACTTTGACTTTTGGATTGATTCGGTGGCCACTTTTGATTTTTTTTTATTTGGGGGTGTGGCTCGAGGTGGGCGGTAGCTGCGTGCTATGCGTTACCACCGACCTGGAAGCGTAATTGGTATATCTACCCTGGCATTGCCTAGTTGTGCCGTGTCACCTACCCTTAGCACGCCTTGTACGAGTTTGGTTTTCTTCCGTAGCCCGTGTGGTATCCTCTGGTGGCTTTCCGATCAGGAGGGACTATGATATTGGATGGACTACTGGGACTATTACGTGTTAAGGGGAATATTGGGTCACTCCTTAACGCTATTTAAAAGTATGTTTATTTTACTATAGACATTATTATAATAGCGAAATTTTACTACATAGTAAATAGTTTAACGGATCCTTAGGAGATATGAATCCCAAGCATCTCTTAAGTTACTGCACTCACGTTTGACATTGGATAGGAGATGTCAAATCCCATAAACATCTCTGACGCCGTTCCACTCATATTTTACCATTGATTTAACTTATATAAGATCTTTTAGTTCCGACTCGAGTATTTTGTCTTTTCAATTCGCTCGGGTCAGCCTGAGCATTTTAGGATTTGAAGACCCTACTTCTGGAGGACGAAGGCGAAGATTTTATTTCTATTATATATTATATTAGTCCACTGCATCACATCTGTTCCGCTGCATTAATTATCATTCTATGGTATGTGTAACTCTGATATGTATTGTATAAGTATAATTGAATATTTTGTAAAACAGCATCATGAACTATATATTTGATTATTATATTTTATCGTTCCGCTGCAAGATTCTGTTTTATTTTATTTCTTCCTTCTTTTTCTTATTTACCCCATAACAATCCGCCTTCTGTATGGTTTAAGTCTGACGTGTGTGGTTTATCGTCGATTTAAAGCGTGCGGAAAGGCGGGATAGTTGCATACATCTATTCAATTATTATAAATAGTTGCATACATCATATTAGCCATTTCTGCACTTATTTAATATAACTACAAAGAAGTCTGCAATAATTTAAATAATAATATAAAAAATTTAACCTCTTTAATTTGTTAAACCACTTTAATTCATTTATAGTATTATAGAAAATCTTCCATTTACAATAACTGCTGATAAGTCTACAATTATTAACAAATCAAAATACAACATATACAATCAGACTGCTATAAATAGGATCAAACTTCTAACTATAAACACATATTAATTATATAATAATTCACAATAATTGCTCAAAAATATAAATTTATTTATATTACTAAACTTTTTTGATAAATACAGCCATAATACAATTATCTACAATAATTGCAGCAAACTCTGCAATTATTTTACTTAACTGATGGTCCAAGTGCTAGTAATTGACTCATAAAAAGCAGTTACATCCTTATCTATTTGTAATAAAGAGACAACATGTCCAATACTCATTGTAATTATTTTACACAACTGCATACAACTCTGCGTTTACATACAAGATTAAAAATAAAACTTATTGGAACAAAAAACATAATTGTAATCATTCCTTCAGTATGATAAAGCAGTTATAACTGCATTTTATAGAAATTTCATTTGAATAAACCATTGTACATCCTGAAGTAATACATAAATGTATTTAAATAACATAATTAATGTATTTAACTGCATAAATGGAATACATTTAAAAATAGCATCATTTAAATGTATTTTTAAACTGCATATTTGATATGCAGTTAATAATTACATTCAACAGCTGCAACTTTAAACTGCATATCAAATATGCAGCTAAAAATGCAATTAGGTGATACAATGTATTTAAATATCATACATTAATATAGTTAACTGCATATCAAATATGCACTTAAATAATCCATAAATTTTAACTGCATAATTGAAATGCAGTTAAAATTAAACCATTAAAGTGTATTTTATAACTGCATATATGATATGCAGTTAAAAACTCCAATTAACAAATGAAATCTTTAACTCAAACAACATATATAGTTAAGAAATGTACTTAAATGCTGTAATTATTTTGAATAATTATAGAAAAAATGCAATTATTTTGAATAATTGCTTACTTATGAGCAATTATTCACTTAAAACAATTTACATTCTTCAACACATGTATGCAATTATTTCAATTCAAAAAACTCTAGAAACTCCAACATACCTAATTACATCTGTCATGAAAAACATTGATAATATTTAAAGACTTTTAACAAAAAACATCAATATTATCAAAAATTTCTGCAATTTTTAAGAATAATTGCAGCGTTATCCGCAAACTTTCAAAATCTCTCCATAAAAATAAACAAATATTTACTTAAAAAATTCTTACGTTTTCAACTGAAAATATTTGCTGATAAAAGAGCATATATGATACAATTAACCACTTCAATACACACTCATCAAACTTTGACTAATTTATAATCTGCAATTTATTTACAATACTTGTAGCCATTTCTACACTTATTTTATATAACTACAAAGAGTTCTACAATTAGTTAGATAATAATACAAAAATTGAACCTCTTAATCCATTAAAACACTTTAATTCATTTACAGTAATTGCTGGAAAACCTTCCATTATTAACAAATCAAAATACAACATATGCAATCACACTACAAGAAATAGGATCGGACTTCTTATTACCAACACACATAAAGTTCTACAGTAATTCTCGATAACTAGATAGCTAAAGATTTTGATAAATAGAACCATGAACGCAATTACTTGCAATAATTGCAGTGCTGTATGCAGTTATTTTACTTAACTGCATACAACTCTGCATTTACATGCAAAATTAAAAATAAAATTTCTTTGAACAAAAAACATCATATTATTCGAATTACTTAATATAACTTATACTTGCTATGCATAATTATACAAAAAAATTGCTAAATTATGAAAAAATTGTAAAAAACAATGATACAAAGTCGATTGAAAATTAAATCAAGCGTTTACATGCAAGATGATGAAGCCATAATGAATCGCAAAAAAGTCAAACAGTCGATCGAATTAAATCTGATTCCCCTACGAAGATATTAAATCTTGATCGCCAATATAATTACACTAGAATAATCGACTTGAAATAAAAGAGGGTAATTAGGGAAACAAAATATTGTAAAATAAAAATAGGGACCGGATTTACAAGTTTAAAATGGAAGGAGTTTTGGGCTATTAAATTTGATTTTAGGGACGTAGGCCTAATTTTCACTAATATTTAACAATAATTTATAAAACTATCAAAGCGTGAATTTCAATTATACAGGTACTAAGTATGAGTTCTGCATTATTTTAATATTACTTTTATTATACATGACAGTGTACTAAATAATTTAATATATAGAGCATCATATTATATGAAACAACTACTAGGTATCATTTTTGCTTAAATATATGTATCAATTTATTTGTAAAAACATTTAAAATAATTTATAAAATAATCAAGCATGAATTCTAATCATATAGGTACTAGGTATGAGTTTTGTACTATTTTGGTATCGCTTTGTTGTCCAGTATAGTTAACTAGCAGATATATAGATTATTCAAAGAGTTGAAATGTTTTAGCTCCATATAATGAAGATAACATAGACTTGGAGTGTTCAAAAATTCTTTCAAATGCAAATATTTAATCATAGTTAAATTCAGACATTTTTCTATAGCAAGAAAAAGAAAATACAAATAATACAAGCAACAATCAACATCTCAGTTTAAGTCATAAGCAATTATCTTACTTATATATTAAAAGTAATGAACATAACTTAAAACGAAGTACTGGTTCATAGTTTCAGGCAGGTGAAACAATAGTATCGGTTCATGCACACTATTGGTATATGTTTCATTTATAAATAGAACTATGTTTACACTTATAACATAGCATCAAGTGTGAGAGAAATTAAAAAAGCTAATTTTTACGACGTAAGAAATAGTTCACAGTCTTTACAACGAATTGACATGGTATGAAAAAGTGTTTATATCAACAGTACAAAAAAGGTAAATTCTATTACTTTTAACACGATATCTCAAATGTATATTAGGTCATCTGAACATAATAGTAGTTTGTGCAAAAAAAAATTACTTCTTCACTTTTTTCCTTCTTCCAGGCCTGAAATGAACTTGGGTAAATTCCAGCAATGCTCATTGTCCGTAAGTATCTCATATACAATTCTTGCTCTTGTTTTCAATATTTGTTTAGCATCTATTTTGATTGGTATTCTGCCTTTGTTCAGTGAAATGATGAATATCACGACGTATATACTGCAGTCAATCTTATTTAAAGTAAAATATATTGCTATTATCAGTTTGCATCACTTGTAGTATCCAGTTTGTAACAAGTATAAAACAATGCATTTCAGAGATAATGGTGTAGACAAATCGTATGCTTTAAATTAAAGTATTTATCAGTTTTACTACCACAGTTAGCATTAGTTTTAGTATCTGCTTTAGTGCATGTAGATATCATTTTAAGATTTGCGATAGTTTTTATGTTTTAATTTTGATTATATACACGTTTAGTATCAGTTTTGTGTATGTATGTGTCAATTTTGCACCATCAGGTATCAATTTTGTGTATTTAGGTATCAGTTTAGATCTGAAGCAAATATTTACTGAACTGAAAGATAATAGCTTTTGTATGAATCAAATTCAATGTATTGAGCATATAAAGATATATGATAGTTTATATAAAAGATTGTAGTGCAAGCGGATAACTAGTTTTAAGTATTAAGTAATTATCAATTCAATATCACTGTTAATTTCAGTTCTGGTATTGATTTTGTTCTCGATAGGTATCATTTTTAACCAAAAAAATAGCTTACGTGTCCGGTCCTTACCATGCACACTTGGTTTGATGCATTTCGTCTGGTTTCACTCCATGTTTTTATATTTTTCTTTTTTTAGAGTTCTTGTAGCATTTCTTCAATTCATTTTCTATATTAAGACAAAATGATACAAAGTTAGATTATGCTCACTTTGTTTTCAATTGTATTAGTTAATTATTTTGAAAAAAAATATCATACCAATTTCTTAGCTTTTTTTAGAATAGGGTTGCTTCTGTCATTTTATTTTCTAGAATGTCTAAAATATACATGACACCATTGCATTTTTAGGTATGTCAAAGTTACAACGTCCAACGATCTTCGCAATGTAGAGGGAAATAAATATCTTCTGCATATTTACCTTATACAATTGTTTCAAGCATACCAGGACCAAATGTTTTTGAATACTATTTATATTAAAGACTACCACTTTCTATTGAATACAAAAATAAGTTACAATTCTGTTTATGAAGCAATTATTATGTGCTTGCATGTTAAAGTTCTATTTACTATTATTGTGGTCGTGAATGCATAGTTATGCACTGCTAGCTTGCATTTAGATATATACCAGTCAATTATCTATATTAACAATAGGAAATTGTAAGTTTTCATTATTGAAGAAGCAATATTAAATAATAAATAGTATTAATAATGTTAATAGTGGCAGTATATGTTAAAAAGTATAAAAATAACAAAGCATCAAATCAAATCAAACTGCTTTTGGGTATCAGTTTTTGCATTGATTTGGTATCAGTTTTGTTCTATACAGTACTTGAAATATTTTTCTAAAATTAACAATCAACATATGTTATCATCTAGAAACTAGATATCATTTTTCCTTATATTTTGGTATCTTTTTTGATATAAATTATAGTGGAAATATTTTAGAAAGGAGGTAAGCATCAAAACATACAACTATTAGATATCAGTTTTGCACTATTTTAGTATCATTTTTGTCATACATGATAGCTAAATATATAATTAAAATTATAGAGCATCAACATTTATCAAAAGGAAATTAGGTATCGGTTTTGCAAATATATAGGTATTAGTTTTTTTTAAATAACGGTGAAAATAATTTATAAAATATTAAACCATGAATTCCAATCAAAGAGCTATTAGGTATTAGTTTTGCACTATTTTGATATCACTTTTGTCATGTATGATAGTCAACTAAACAATTAAATTTACAAAGCATCAAGTTATAACAAACATGAAGTAGGTATCATTTTTGCACATATATGGGTATCTGTTTTGTTACTAGTAGCAGAAAATAACCAAGCATGAATTCTAATCGAATAGCTATTAGGTATTAATTTTTGTACTTATTTTGATTCATATCAGTATTATTAAGGAAACTTTTTTTACGTACCTGCCCATTCCTGTAATTTCCTTCAAGAACTTCTCGTAGACGCATCTTCCTTTGATTGTGTCACGGTCCTCCCATGCTACTTCACTGTTTAACAAAAAAGATTGAATCAATTAATTAATGTTATTTTAATATGTAGCATCAGCATAAATCTTTGTAAACTTTCTTTTGTGATGACGTCAGAGTAAAGAAATTTTTGATTACATCTTGTTGTTCTCTGTTCATGTATACTAAGAATTTGCAATGTCCTAGTCCTATCTTTGAAAATGTTGGTTCTATTACTGCAATTCGCTCTAAAAAGGATTTTTCTGTATTTTTTTTGCCATCGTCTTCATTCTTTTCAGGTTTTGGCTTATTTGCTATTTTTTTTCACTTTCAGACCATAATCAAAGCTGTCACTTTATTTTCTTTTTCTTCTCTTGCTTTTACTCTTTGCACATAAGAAGCTGGCATTTTTACTATTGCTTTGCATTTTTGGCAAGCTGATTTTGTTGGTTTCTTTTCTTGATCTTGTTTAGTTTTTCCATTTCAAACTCTTGTGAGTCATAGATTTTGAAAGATGGAGGAGTGAAGTCAAGTATTGAAGCATCGTAAGGTACAATTTGGCTTTTGATAATGGTATCTTCTTTCATGTTTTGAGCTTCTTCTGTTTCTTTTCCTAACATTTTTTCTTAATTTGTTGAAAGAACTGTTTCATTGTTTCCTCCACTATGCCTACACTTTCTTTTGTTGTCTCTAATGGTGTATCTTGATTTGGTTGGAGCACTTTTTCATGCATTTCAGTTGTTGTTTCTGCCTCTATGCATGCATTGTCTTTTTCAGTTGCTTAGTGGACTTATTCTACATTAGGCTCAGCAATCATTTTTCTTCATTTTTTTAGGCGTTGTTTCCTTCTTTTGATTTTCATCCATTATTTATTTATTTCAGTCTGATTTGCATTTTATTTTGCTATATCTAAAGGTATATCTTGATTTATTACAATCGCTTCTTCACTCTTTTCTAATTGACACTCTACATTTTCTTCTTGACACTCCGCATTTTCATTTTCATTCTTTTCTTCACTCTTTACAGTTGAGGATCTCTTTTTTGGATTTTGGGCTTCCATCTCTAAACCTGTATCTTCCTTCGGTTTAATTGCTGTGTGGACTTTTTCTACATAGGGCTCGACATTTGTCTTTTCATTTTCTTCTTCATTGTTTTTAGTTGTGGATTTCTTTCTGTGTGTTTTGTGTTTTAGTTTCTACAGGTGTATGTTGATCTAAAATATTGTCAGGTTCATCTACTTTGTGCAGATTTTCTATTTTGGCCTTTGAATTTCTCCCTTTATTCTCTTGCAGTCTTGACTTGATTTATCTAAGTTCATGTTTCAGTTTTAAAATTTCTTTCTCGGCTTCTAACCTCTTCTTTTCTTTTTCTAATTGCTTCTCTATTTTCTTAGCTTCATCTTCCAAATCTTTTATATGCATTTGCAAGACTCTAATGCTTACATATATTTCAAATGATCCAGTACTTTGTTTGTCTTCTTCAATCTTTCTTTTATCCCTTGCTTTTCTTTTCCTTTGTTATCTTATTTATCATGTTGTTTGAAGAAGCCTGTCTTCATGTGGAAGAATATTAGTTATTTCTTGCACTTATATAATTGGCAGGCAAATTTTGTATTAGTTTTAAGCCTTGATATTATGTTATAACTAGTATTTATAACTGGCAGTAATGACTGATTTTTTAATAGAGAAAAGATAATAGTTATGAAATTAATCCTATGGAGAGTTATAAACTAATACTATGCGGTATTAAAAATGATACCAAGTATTATAGTGTATTATAGCTAACATTATAAAGAAGCAAAACGAATACTATATTAGGAAAAACCGATACTATATAGAGACAAAAATGATACCAAGTATTGAAACTGATACCATGAAGAAGCTAAGTCGATACTATACAGAGGCAAATCTGATACTTTATAGAGACAAAGATTATACTAAGTATTAAACCTGATACTATGCAGAGACATAAATTATATTAAATATTGAAACTGATACTATATAGAGGAAAAAATGTATTAAGTATAGAAATTGATACTTTTCATGAGATAAAACTAATACTAAGTGTTGAAACTGACACTAAACAGATGTAAAAACTGACAATATGCATAGTCACAAATGATGGTAGAAAAGATATAGTGTAACGACCCGTAAATTTTGATAATTAAATTTGTCAATTTAATAAGATTTTGGTAATTGAATCTGGAATAAATAAAAATTTGAAATTTGTTAATGAATTAATAACGGGAATGAGATGTAATGATGTTAATTTTATTCATAATATAGTAATAGGTTGAATAAAAAGAATGGAAAAGCAAGATTTGTCAATTTATTGGAATTTAAATTTAATAATTGGATTAATTGCAAATAATTGAAATTAAATACTTAAATATTGCGTTAATGGAGATTAAGATGAAATTTGAGAATATTGATGTAATAAACTATGAACCAATATTAATTTTATCTATTTGGTGATAATGGATTGAATAACAAGATTTAAAATCAAATAAATGGATTTATTGGAATTTCAATTGATAATTAGTGAATTTATTTAAAATTGAAATTTAATACGGTAATGGGTAGATTAATTAACTTAAAATTGATGTCCGAACTTGTCTGAATTATTGTAAAGGTTTGAGAAATCAAAAATGATAAAGATTGCTAATTATAGAATTGGAATTGAAGGTTTGATTTAATTAATTTAATATTAAATAATTTAATAATGTGAAAATAGTCATTTTGCCCACTGACTTGGATTTCGACGAACCAGTTTCATCGGATCTGTAACGGTGAATTATTGTAGGATTTCAAATTTCATAGCGACCGGACTTGTCATTTGATCGTACGGGCTCGAAACGCCTAGAAATCAATGAAATTGAAATTAATTGAAATCAATTTGAAATAATTTGATTTTAGCATAACTTCTTCATACGATGAAATTTGAACTTGAAACATGTTCCATTGCATTTAAAATATTCAAAAACACCTAATTTGATATATGGGTTACCCAATTTCATTCCGGAGTCAGAACGGGATTCTCGGGCCATTTACCGTTCAACGGTCCTAACCAATCGTGTCCATTCATCTCTATTTCTGATCTACCTATATATACCTCGTTATAAACCCTAGCCTATTTCATATGTTCATTTTCTGTACAAATAATTCAAATTGCTCCTCTTTCTCAATGGCAGACAAACTTTAAATTTCACAGTCAATTGCAAATCAAAAATTTCTACTTTAAAATTCAAACTCCTCAAAAAAATTCAGAAAAATTAAATATCGTATATCTCGACAATATGAATCTGTGTCAAGTGTTCCTTTTCGGAATTGATGCTCGAATCATCAGCAAATCTTGGTCAAACCTTGAAATTTTAGAAACCCTAAGGTTAGTTGGGGTTTTTTTATTTTGGATCAATCGTCGAAATCGATTTGTGAGTTGTGTCGAGAGTGATGCCATGAGGCTATCGGCAGTGGTCTCCTCTTCCAATTCGACCTGTAGCTCTTGAATTTCATGAGTTAGGGTTTGAAAACCTAGAACTACGACGGCGGCGGCGACAAGGTGGGACGGTGGAGGGTGACACGCCGGTGCGGCCAGGCGTGAGGAGGCTGATGAGGTTGGTTGGCAACCTTCTAATGGCCGATGGTGGCGCTGGACTTTAGTCAAAGGGGGAGTAGGCATGCGATCTGGGTTGAGTTCATCACTTTTTTGCATGGTTTGCTGTTCGAAGGAGTTTGTTAAGGACGGTGACGTGGCAGTATATGAGTGGCTGTGAATTTTATTTTATTTTGTTTAAATTAAAATTTTTAACTCGTTCTAACATTAATATCTTTTGCATACGAGGTCCAATTCATGTGCCATTTCTTCCATAGGATCGTATTTAAATTTCGGACATTTTGACGCTAGTTTGGACAAAATCTAAGGCTGTTCAAATTTTGAATAAATTGAATTTAAATTCAATTTAAATTCGAAAGGTGAGTGTTTTAACCCACTCACAACCTATAAAATTTCTTATGTTTGTTAAATTGATTTATGACGTGATCTGAAATTTATTTATGACTGTTTAGCATATTTTGAATCATAATCTCAGTTTATTTGAATTTATATGGATAAAATAGTTATTTAATTTATTATTGTATATAAACTACCAGTAAATACATGTTATTTATTATCTGTTATATATTGATGTTATTGATTGAATTGGATGGTGTTTGTGATAAATGTTTGATGATTGATATTGGATGAATGGATGTTGTATTTTATATTATTATAAACTACAAGTTGATATGGATTTTTATTTCATTTGGGATTGCGGTTTGAAATGATATATAACCATATTTATATTTTAAATTACGGATTGAAATGATAAATATCCGTATCACCTGACCATAGGATAGAAAATTATATACAGACACTGTGGTCTATATATAAAATATTTTGAAATGACTTCCATGGTTTGTAAAGAAATATATGGTTTTAGATAAATATTGATATTAGATATTTTATAAATGTTATTTTATCCTTGATATTAAGCTATGCATAATTTGTTTAATACAATATAAGCTTAACAATAGGTTTAATTTTATTGAAGATAATACCGGTAAGTAATTAAATTATATTTTAATATAGAGTTTATAATGATATAGATAAAATGAAGGCTGGAAGGTAAATTGGAAATTTATTTGAAATTGAATCTAATTAAAAATTAAACTCAAATAAGTTGATGTGAAATTTATTAAATTGGAAATTTTAGAGGGTATGATTTTATAACTTGATTTTGGTTTAAGGTGAATTACATGAATATTTCAAGTATAAATAAACTGAAGGAAATATTTGGTTATTTGTAGTTTGAGTTTTATTTAAATGATAACGGATTTATTATGTAAATTATTTCAAAACTAAATAATAGAAAATTGAATTGTTGAATCGTAATTACCAAACTTAGTTTTGAAATTGTTGAATACTTGAAGTTTGAAAAATAATAAATTTGAAATGGTTTATTCTGTGGGGAAAATCTGTTTTGAAATCGATAAATTTGGAATAGTTTATTTGGAAACTGAATTGAATGGAAATTTATGATTTGGGATTTGGTTAAATAAAAATGTAGAAATTCGAGTTATTTTGGAATTGATATGTGGAATTGAAGAATCTATTTATTATGTCAAATATTATAATATTTAAACCATTTGAGTGGTGGAAGTTATGTTTCAAAGTTACGAGTTTCAAAGTAGTATGATTTGGAAGTGTTATAATTACAAGTGTTTGGTTTCGAAGCGTATAACTTTGGAAGTGCTATGATTTTGGAAAAGGATATATTTGAAATAAAAATGATATTATATTGATTTTGGTTTTTATAAAAATGATATCATATTGATTTGGTTTTTGAAATGGATATTATATTTTGGTCTTGAAGTATAAGCTATTTTTAAATGACCACGGTGTTATAATAACGATTGGTTGGCAAAGAGACCCAGATCAGATATGGGCACACTCTCTGTCAATACAGAAAACCACTTTGACAACCGTGTACGCGGTGGAGATTCCAAAATGAAGTAGGATGGCGGCGGCGTTCCTTTGAGGTATATACGTGGACCCGACTCCCGTGAATTGATATAAAGTGGCTAAAACAGAAGCGATCGACGGGCAAAGAAGGTAGCACCTTTTATCGGACACACTCCTTTGATACCATTTTATTACTTTGTGATTGATTGCGGCCCTTTTGATTTTGGGGGTGTGGCTCGAGGTGGGCGGTAGTAGTTGCTACGTGTTACCACCGGTCCGGAAGCGTAATTGGTACATCTACACTGGCATTGCCTAGTTGTGCCGTGTCACCTACCCTATCGCGCCTTGTACGAGTTTGGTTTTCTCCCGTAGCCCGTGGAGTATTTAGGGTAGTCTCCCGATCTGGAGATACGCTGATACAGGATGGACTACTAGGACTATTTTGTGTTAAGGTGGAAAATGTAAAGTCTTAACGCTATTTTAAAGTAAGTTTATTTTACTATTAGACATTATTATAATAGCGAAATATTACTACATAGTAAATTGTTTAACGGATCCTTAGGAGATGTGAATCCTGAGCATCTCTTAAGTTACTGCACACACGTTAGACACTGGATAGGAGATGTCAAACCCCATAAACATCTCCGACGCCATTTACACGTATATTTATTTACATTTGATTTAACTCACATAAGATCTTTTAGTTCTGACTCGAGTGTTTTATCTTTTCAATTCGCTCGGTCAGTCTGAGCATTTCAGCATTCGAAGACCATATTTCTTGAGGACGAAGACGAAGATTGTATTATTCCTATTAATTACTACATTGTTCCGCTGCATGATTTTATTATTCTGTGGTATGTGTAACTCTGATATGTATTGTATAAGTATAATCAAATGTTTTGTAAAACAACTTCATGAACTGTGTATTTGATTATTATATTTTTGTCGTTCCGCTGCAAAATTCTGTTTTTTCTTTCTCTGTTTTTTCTTATTTACCCCATAACAATCCGCCCTTCTATATGGTTTAAGTTTGACGTGTGTAGTTTATCATCGATTTAAAGCATACAAAAATATGGAATGTTACAACGTGGAATCGAAGCTTTGGTTTAGCGATAAACCTTAGCTTTGTAGGGTCCGACTCTTTACTAATAGGGTAGTAATACCCTATGATGAGTCGTGGAGTGTATATATATATATATGGGAGAGCGTATTTGATATGTTGCAAAAAGGTTTTTATATTGTATTAATTTGTTCCGTTTTGTATTTATAGATTCTGGTTGGTGTATGCGACGCTATGACATCAATAGGGATTTCAAAACACTTAATAGGACAGACCGACACAATATTTGTTTTGAATATAGGTGAATGAAATAATTTTGCCTATTATATATTCTATATATAAAATAAATTTTTTTGTGAATGATATATTTGGCCGTAATATATATTGGTTGTAAAATAAAATTTACAAACAATAATAAAGAAAAAAATTGAAATTTAGAACATAATTTTTGGGGATTTTGGAAATTTCTTCCAAAAGATTTTGGAATATGACAATATTGTTTATAAGTATTTTCTGATATAAATATTTCAATATAAATAGAAAGAATTGTTTTGAAGAAAATTTTGGAAAGAAATAAGTTCTGCACTCCCTTCTATGTCGTCGGGAAATAATTTCGGTGATGAGTGCACGCATCATCGACATTCATTTTCGAGTTTCTAAGCGGGAAGGCCACTATAGTAGTTCTACTAGGATTTATTTGGATAAACAAATATAAATTTTAATTTTTTTAAATATAATTGGATATATAAATTGTAAGTATATATATTTATCTATTATTTTAAAATGATTTGAAATTTAATCTAGGTATTTTGTTCTTAAGTTTCCATTAATTTATAGTTTCAGTTATTGTAGTGAAATGGGTTATGACTAATTAATAATTGGAACCTTTAATTTAAATAAGAGATTAAATGCTAGGTTATAAATGAAATTTCCAGAAAGTTTCTTCACTATTTTCCAAAAAAAACAGAAGATATGATTATTGAACGTTAATTTATAAGATGAACTTGTATAGTTTTCAATTGCATTCTTAAAAGCACATGTATAACTTACCAAAAGATTTAAAAGTTGAAATGTCTGATAAGAAAATGTAATGGAAAATTTACAAGTAAGACTTATGTAATAGGAATGTTTAATGAATCACTTTTATAAATAAGGATTTGATGTTATATTGGTTATAGACTTAAGTTATGATTGAAATGCTACTAATTTAATAGAAATTTAAGTATTATAAATAAATGATAATAAACTTAAGTAAATGTTGAAGTTATTTATTATAAAAATAAGTAGAAATATGAATATTGTAAGCAAAAGATTTTGAACTTGGGAAATGTTGAATACTATGGATAAATTGAAAATTTGTAAGAAATAAATGTAAATAAAAGGGATAACCATTATATAAATAAAAAGGGAATCAAACAACAAATGTTATGAAATGAAATTAATAAGAATGAACGTGATCTATTGTTTGAAATTGTTGTTTGTTTAGTTATGGTTGTTTGGGCAAGGATACTTTAAAATTGTTTGGATGAATGAATAATATATTTAGTTTCATCTAAGGCTGTTAAGTAATTGGTGCACTAAGTAGTTTATTTTCCATTCTGTGCAATTTAAAGTTGAACCCGAACAACTATTTGTTTTGTTTGATATGAATGAATGATTGATTTGTGTTGATTTTATGTGATGGTTGTATGCTTTGCTGCAAGTGATTGTTGTTTGTATTGATTTGTTTGTTTATGGTTGAAAAAACTTTAAATATTTCATTTATATAATTATTATTAACTCTTTTAGATTATATAAGTGAAATACAGGTTGTGGAAGCAATATTTACTGCTTTTGATTTCATAATTAAGCGTTTGTTTGCCCGACAAATAGGTACGTTCTCGGATTACGGTTTTATAGCGTTATTATATTGTTTTCCCGTGTGGGGATATATTATTTTGGAAATTATATGTGATTTTTTGTTATATTTGATGTTATATATTCTCCCGAGCCACTCCATACAAAGGAGACTCTGTCAAAATTTTCCGTAAAATTTTGGACTTAGAAAATCTTTGAAAATGTTTTCCAAACTTAGATAATTTGAGTATAAAAAGATTTAATGGTTGTAAATTGGTATATTTTATTTAAATCAATTAATTTTGTAAATTTATTTGTTTATAAAGTTAACATTTTAAATAAGATATATTGACAACCTAATTCCTTCTTTTCCTTTTTGGGGACGAAAAGTTTTGAGTGGGGGAGAGTGTAACGACCCGTAAATTTTGATAATTAAATTTGTCAATTTAATAGGATTTTGGTAATCGAACTTGAATAAATAAAAATTTGAAATTTGTTAATGAATTAATAATGGGAACCAGATGTAATGATGTTAATTTTATTCATAATATAATAATAGGTTGAACAAAAAGAATGGAAAATCAAGATTTATCAATTTATTGGAATTTAAATTTAATAATTGGATTAATTGCAAATAATTGAAAATGAATATTTAAATATTGCATTAATGGAGATTAACATGAAATTTTAGAATACTGATGTAATAAACCATGAACCAATGTTAATTTAATCTATTTGGTGATAATGGATTGAATAACAAAATTTAAAATCAAATAAATGGATTTATTGAAATTTCAATTGATAATTAGTGAATTTATTTTAAATTGAAATTTAATATGGTAATGGGTAAATTAATTAGCTTAAAATTGATGCCTGAACTTGTCTGAATTATTGTGAAGGTTTAATAAATCAAAAATGATAAATATTGCTAATTATAGAATTGGAATTGAAGATTTGATTTAATTAATTTAATAATGTGAAAAATAACCATTTTGGCCACTGACTCGGATTTCGACGAAACCAGTTTCATCGGATCCGTAACGGTGAATTATTGTAGGATTTCAGGTTTCGTAGCGATCAGACTTGTCATTTGATCGTACGGGCTCGAAACGGCTAGAAATCAATGAAATTGAAATCAATTTGAAATAATTTGATTTTAGCATAACTTCTTATACGATGAAATTTGAACTTGAAACCTATTCCATTGCATTTAAAATATTCAAAAACATCTATTTTGATATATGGGTTGACCCAATTTCGTTCCAAAGTCAGAACGGGCTTCTCGGATCGTTTATCGTCAACGGTCCTAACCAATCGTGTCCATTCATCGCTATTTCTGATCTACCTATATATACCTCGTTATAAACCCTAGCCTATTTCTTATGTTCATTTTCTATACGTACAATCCCAATTGATCCTCTTTCTCAATGGCAGACAAACTCTAAATTTCATAGTCAATTGCAAATCAAAAATTTCTACTTAAAAATTCAAACTCCTCAAAAAATTTCATAAAAATTATATATCATATATCTCGACAATACAAATCTGCGTTAAGTGTTCTTTTTCCGAATTGATGCTCGAATCATAGGCAAATCGTGGTCAAACCTTGAAATTTTCGAAACCCTAAGGCTGATTGGGGTATTCTGATTTTGGATCAAATCGTCGAAATCGATTTGTGGGTTGCATCGAGAGTGATACCATGAGGCTATCGGCAGTTGTCGCCTCTTCTAATTTGACCCTTGGCTCTCGAATTTTGTGAGTTAGGGTTTGAAAACCCTAGAACTACGTCTGCGGCGGCGACAAGGTGGGATGGTGGAGGGTGACATGCCAGTGCGGCCAGGCATGAGGAGGTTAATAAGGTTGGTCAGCAACCTTCTAGTGGTCGATGGTGGCGCTGGATTTTGGTCAAAGGTGGACTAGGCGTGCGATCTGGGTCGGGTTCATCACGTTTTCGCGTGGTTTGCTGTTCGAAGGATGTTTGTTAAGGACGGAGACGTGGCAGTATGTGAGTGGTTGTGAATTTTATTTTATTTTGTTTAAATTAAAACTTTCAACTCGTTCTAACATTAATATCTTTTGCATACGAGGTCCAATTCACGTGCGGTTTCTTCCACTAGGATCGTATTTAAATTTTGGACATTTTGACGCTGGTTTGGACAAAATCCGAGGCCGTTCAAAATTTTGGTTTAAATTGAATTTAAATTCAAAAGGTGAGTGTTTTAACCCACTCACAACCTCTAAAATTTCTTATGTTTGTTAAATTGATTTATGACGTGTTTTGAAATTTATTTGTGACTGTTTAACATATTTTGAATCACCATCTCAGTTTATTTGAATTTATATGGATAAAATAGTTATTTAATTTATTATTGTATATAAACTGCCAGTAAATTCCTGTTATTTATTATCTGTTATATATTGATGTTATTGATTGAATTGGATGGTGTTTGTGATAAATGTTTGATAATTGATATTGGATGAATGGATGTTGTATTTTATGTTGTTATAAAATGCAAGTTGTTATGGATTTTTATTTCATTCGAGATTGCAATTTGAAATGATATATAACCGTATTTATATTTTAAATTACGGATCGAAATGATAAATATCCGTATCACTTGACCATAGGATAGAAAATTATATACAGACACCGTGGTCTATATATAAAATATTTTTAAATGACTTCTATGGTTGTAAAGAAATATATGGTTTTAGATAAATATTGATATTAGATATTTTATAAATGTTATTTTATCCTTGATATTAAGCTATGTACAATTTGTTTAATACAGTATAAGCTTAATAATAGGTTTGATTTTATTGAAGATAATACTGTTGAGCAATTAAATTATATTTTAATATAGAGTTTATAATGATATAAATAAAATGAAGGTTGGAAGGTAAATTGGAAATTTATTTGAAATTGAATTTATTTAAAGTTAAAATCAAATAAGTTGATGTGAAATTTATTAAATTGGAAATTTTAGAGGGTATGATTTTATAACTTGATTTTGGTTTAAGGTGAACTAAATGAATATTTCAAGCATAAATAAATTGAAGGAAATATTTTGTTATTTATAGTTTGAGTTTTATTTAAATGATAATGGATTTATCATGTAAATTATTTCAAAACTAAATGATAGAAAATTGAATTGTTGAACCAAACTTAGTTTTTAAATTGTTGAATACTTGAAGTTTGAAATATAATAAATTTGAAATGGTTTATTCTGTGGAGCAAATCTGTTTTGAAATCAATAAATTTGGAATAGTTTATTTAGAAACTGAATTGAATGAAAATTTATGATTTGGGATTTGGTTAAATAAAAATGTAAAATTTCGAGTTGTTTTTGAATTGATTTGTGGAATTGAAGAAGCTATTTATTATATCAAGTATTCTAATATTTAAACCATTTAAGTGGTGGAAGTTGTGTTTCAAAGTTATGAGTTTCAAAGTAGTGTGATTTGAAAGTGTTATAATCTCAAGTGTTTGGTTTCGAAGCGTATAACTTTGGAAGTGCTATGATTTTGGAAAAGGATATATTTGAAATAAAAATGATATTACATTGATTTCGGTTTTTATAAAAATGATATCATATTGATTTGGTTTTTGAAATGGGAATGATATCGTATTTATATGGTTTTGAAATGGATATTATATTCTGGTTTTGAAGTATAAACTATTTTTAAATGACCACAGTTTTATAATAACGATTGGATAGCAAAGAGACCGGGATCAGATATGGGCATACTCTCTGTCGATACCGAAAACCACTTTGACAACCATGTACGCGGTGGAGATACCAAAATGAAGTAGGATGGTGGCGACGTTCCTTTGAGGTATATACATGGACCCGACTCCCGTGAGTTGGCATAAGGTTGCTAAAACAGGAGCGATCGACGGGCTAAGAAGGTAGCACCTTTTATCGGATACACTCCTTCGATGCCATTCTATTACTTTGTGATTGATTGGGGCCTTTTTGATTTTGGAGGTGTGGCTCGAGGTGGGAGGTAGTAGCTGCTACGCGTTACCACGGGTCTGGAAGTGTAATTGGTATATCTACCCTGGCATTTCCTAGCTGTGCCGTCTCACCTACCCTATCGCGCCTTGTACGAGTTTGGTTTTCTCCCATAGCCCGTGGAGTATTTAGGGTAGTCTCCCGATCTGGAGATACGCTGATACTGGATGGACTACTGGGACTATTACATGTTAAGGTGGAAAATGTAAAGCCTTAACGCTATTTTAAAGTAAGTTTATTTTACTATTAGACATTATTATAACAGCGAAATATGACTACATAGTAAATAGTTTAACGGATCCTCAGGAGATATGAACCCCGAGCATCTCTTAAGTTACTGCACACACGTTAGACACATGATAGGTGATGTCAAACTCCGTAAACATCTCCGACGCCGTTTACATGCATATTTATTTACAGTTGATTTAACTCACATTAGATCTTTTAGTTCTGACTCGAGTGTTTTGTCTTTTCAATTCGCTCGGGTCAGTCTGAGCATTTCAGGATTCGATGACCTTATTTCTAAAGGACGAAGACGAAGATTGTATTATTACTATTAATTACTACATTGTTCCGCTGCATGATTTTATTATTCTCTGGTATGTGTTAGCACCAAAATTGGTCACTAACACCCTTAGAAAGATTGTGTAGAGAGATTAATGAAGAAAGTAAATTAAAACAGAGAACAATATATGAATTTCAATGCAGAGAACAAGAACACCAAATTTATAGTGGTTCGGCGTAACTGCCTATGTCCACTTTGAAGTCAATTTCTATTCATTTCCTCGATAGTTGATTACATATACAATCTGTTTCTAATTACTTGAATACAATTGCAAAGTAAAAGATTAAGTCTTGAGTGAGTATTGAGTGCGGCAGAGTTTCCCCAGTGTTCCCAAAAAAAAACTGATCCTTTTCACTGTGCCCCCGCCTCTCTATTTATAGACGAAGGTGGATTGGACTTCCCTCGTGGCCTGGTAGCTGGATATCTCGGCCCAAATGGAGTAAGCTCTGCGTGCCGACCCGAACATGCCGAACGGCCAAATGCCGAACCATCATCTTCATGCCGAACGATGCGGTGTTGTGTGGGAAGAGTAGGCCAAGCAACAATCGAAGCCGGTCGAGATTGAAAGAATGCCGAACAACCTTTGGTTGCCAAACGTTCTCGGGAGGCCGAACAATCTCTGGATGCTGAACGATCTTATGCCGAGCGTCCTTGGTATGCCGAACGTTCATGGATACCGAACGATATACAATGCCGAACGTTTCTCAATGCCGAGCGCTCCTTCATGCCGAGCATTCCTTTATGCCGAGCGTTTTTCTGATGCCGAACGCTTTTGACTGCCAAATGACCCTGACTTCCGAACAATTACTTGTGTCGAGCGTTAAGAATACCGAACGATACATATATTGCTGAGCAGTGTGCTAAAGCCGAGTACTTAGTTGCCTTGTCAAATCTCCAGGAAACACTTGTCGCCCAAAGTGCATCGCATGAACGAACGTGATGCGCTTTGAACTACGTGTCCTTTGTGCTTCGCTTCGAACCTTGGCCCATCACTCTTGGATGTTGTTTTCTTGTGAATACCAGATGAGGTGGTGTGTGCCGAACGTAACACGAATACCGAATGTTACAGCCGAAGCCAAACAAAACTTAGGCCGGTCGATACTTAGGCCGAACGATAGCTTGGCCGATCGATACTTAGGCCGGACGATAGTTTGGCCGAACGATAGCTTGGTTGGTCGACAGTTAAACCGTACAATATTTAGACCGAATGATCATGAATGCCGAACCATATCTCAGCCGAACAATACTTAGGCCGAACGCTCATTTACCTTGCCTAATCGTATAACAAAACAAGGGCACAGACTCCAGCATCCTACCATATCGAACTGATCTGAACTGATAACTTTCTAGTTCCAATTACTCGTAAGCCTGAAATGAAGTCGATAAAGACAAATAAAAGCTTTTGACATACAATGTTGATGTCCGATTCCAAAATTGAAAACATCGCAAGGCTGGTTTTCGAAGACGGTCAGCGATGACGGTCTTCGAGAATGACAGTCCAAAGTTCAACTTTATACCATCGGCTATGTGACTTATAATTTCTCAACGTTTATATTTGAATGATTGCACTAGATCACACACCGCATAGAGGGAAAAATTTATGTTGTTTAAGTCTAATGCCGATTATTTCTCGAGTATAGTTCAAACAGGTGCTCTGCCAAACTCAATATTTATTGGAAATGTCTAAGAGATCTAGCTCCGCCATGATTTCAGATAGATCGGGACCGTCCTCCCGACATGAAGTCATGGATGTTTCAAATCCGTCAACCTCCCCTGCACATAACTTAGCTCCCGACGATTTGGAGGCAGCAATTCTATTGGATAACCCTGTCGACTCACGGGCTTCGAAGGTCAATGAAGTTGCGCTCCGGCGAATATGCTCCATCCATGGGATCCCTTTCGACGACGTGTTGGTTCCCTCGGGGCACGATCGTCCACACTTGCCCCTAGTTAGATACACGACGTGTAATAAATTCATGAGCTGGGTTGGCAGCGTGCCACCGTTTAGTTTATTTCTTCGAGATGTGCTGCAATACATTGACATTACCCCGTCGCAATTGCACCCGAACGGCCACGCATTTATCTATGGTACCTACATCCTCTTCATGATCTTCCTCTCTAGGCCCCCAACTCCAGGCGACATCAGATATATTTATATGATCAAGAAGAGGGGAGATAGCCCCTCTTACATGTTTCTCGAGCCATATCGCAAATGCCAAATCTTAACTGGGGCGTGGAGTAAATTTGCCCTGTACAAACAGGAATGGTTCTATGTGCGTTGCCCTTCCGGTTTCGCGAGGAGATGGATGGAAGAAAGTAAGTATTTTCTCCAGATTGATATTTATACTTGGTCAAAGCCATGACTTTTCTAATTCTTGTTTCAACTTTCAGGTATCAACCCGCGTCCTGATGGTCGCGGATACTCTGAGGCCGTCGAGGCTATTCGAGCCCTTCCTGCCTAAGAAAGAGACATCCGGACTCTCATTTCGAATGAGTCGCTCACAAGGTTTGGGCTGTTGGCAGCAGGCCGTCAGATAAGCCTTCCTCAAGGCGCTACCGTGCCCAAGCCCACCTCTGGAAAGGGGAAGAAATTGGCTGAGTCATCAGTACGTCACACTCCTGAAGGACCTGAAGAGGGGAAATTTAGGGGAATGAAACACCCGAAGTACAGGGTGAGAACTTGGGTCCCACTCAGGATCCGACAGCTGAAGTTCACGACATCGAAATGTCATCTTCCCCTTCGAAGAGGAAAAAGGGATTGACGTACAAGATTAGGAAGGAGAAGGTTGGCGGAACTTCAAAAGTTACGCTCATTCCAACGGAGAAAGATGCCTCTTCACAGCATGTAGAAAGTTCTTTAAAGGGCCTATCGAACCTCTCCATTCCCGATGACCTGCTCAATTATGACTTCGACGATCCGGAAGCATTTCAACTTCACTCGCCCATCAGAGGCGATGTGGGCGCTCTAGCCCAAAGTCAGGGAGAGAAAACTCCCATTAGTAAAGCAACTGGTCCGTAGGGGGGAAACATTAGGATACACACATGCACTTGCACTTCACTTTGCGCTTTAATTCTCGTTGTCACTCTTCTTATTGCTAACTCATTGTTTCTCAAATTTCGTACAGGTGGCATGGGACGTACACACGACATTGATCGCCTCCACGGGTCATCTTTTTTCTATCACTTCGGGCGTGATTCAGGTTCCGGGAGACGTCGGGACAGAGACGATGACGGCGATGGGGATTATCATTCTCGGGATTCATCATCTCGGAAGAAAACATACTATCAGCCCAAGTACCACCAACATCACTCTTCTCATTCGGAACCAAGCAAAGATAAGCGCGGCCACAAGAGGTCGCAATCCGACATCCCCCGGGATCAGCACTCTGACTCCTCTTCCACTAAACAGTCCCGAGATCCTCATAGGAGGGCTGAACTTTCTAAGTCGTCTTCTACTGCTCCTACAACAGATCCAACCGTGTCGGAGAGGCTGGCCGAGCTTAAGGATAAATTTCCAAAAATATGCTTTGGTGGCCTGAAATTCCTCCCGGCGATTCATCCTATTCCTGGACATGTCAAGCAGAGCACCATCGTCTGTACCAACGACGTCTATGTTCAACATGATGCCTTTGTTCATTTGGCTGAAAAACTTTCTGAAGTCTCCATGGAGCGCCAATACGAGATCGATCGCCTGAAGCTTGAGGCCATCCACGATAGAGATATCATTAAGGCTTAGGACGAAGAGCTTGCATCTTATAGATCTCAGCTTGAGGCCGCCCGGTAGAGCACTCAAGGCACTGTCGAAGCCATGACTCGTCTGGAATCGACACATAAAAAATAGATCGACGAGGCGGTACAACACTGCGGGGCCCTAGCATTAGAGAAGGACTCAGTCCAAAAAGAGAGGAACACATTCAGCCTCCGAGTCAAGGAACTTGAGGAGCAGCTCCGCAGAGAGAAAGAAGAGAAAATAGCTGCCCAAGAAGAGTCACAACGATATTGTGATGAAATCGTTGCTACTCGATTCTTAAAAGAAGAACTTGAGGCCGAGCTTTCCAAAGTCGAGGCGATAAAGAGTGAGGCCCATGAAGAGGGCAAGAAGATAGCGTCTGCGGACATCGGCTCCCATCTTGAGGTGGCTAGAGAAGAAGGGAGGGAAGAGGTCAAAAGCATGTTTGACCCGTTAATCACTGAATTCAATGCCCGTGTCCTCATGCACCGAGACTTGACTTTTCTGGGCGATGGCTATCTTGAATCTTTAGCCGAGGCATGGGATGCCTTGATAGAAATCAGGAGGGCCGAGCACGGTACCAAAGAGATTGATGAGGGGGTCTTGATAAAAGAATTCCTCAAGGGGAATGAGCCTTCAGACTTGTCAGCAGCTAAAGCTATTTATTGCAAAGGCTCCCCCTCAAAGAAAGGGAAAGAAGTGATTACCGGTCCATCCGGGGTCGTGCCTCCAGCTCATGCGCCTACTCGATCGGTCGATACTCGATCCATTTGAGCAGCATATCGGTTATAATCCGGAGGACCCCGGCCATGGCGTCCATATTCTATCTCCCATTCAGGAGGGTGAGACCCCCTTGATGGCTGAGAGCTTGCCGGAACCTGGTAGATAACCCTTCACTTTAAGATTTCAAAAGTCGTTATTCTTTATGAAGGACTATTGTATTCTAATGCTTGTTTTTCATGATTTTGCAGAGGCCGTTCCGATCCCGGGCCCACTCCGAGGAGCGATGTCGCCAAGGAGGTGGAGGAAAAGATAGGTGAGGCCACTCAGGCAGGAGAGGCTCCCGAGCCAGATGCTCTGGTGATTGGAGCGCTGGATGAAGAAAAATCTGAGACTTCTTCTCCCATCGAGGGGATTCATGAAGTAGAGATTACAGGTGCCTCCGAACACACATTTGAGATGAGTATGAAGGAGCGGCTTGAGAAGGAGAATAGAGAGACAGCCAAGATCAAGGTCGAGCCTCGAGTTGTGGACCCAGACGATCCCTTGAACAAGCCGTTGAAGGTCATTCTCCCTGGCAGGTCCAAGCCCATGGATGTTCCCCGTAGTTCTTCAACTGCTACCCCTCCATCAAAGAAGAGTACCAAGGGTAAACGCATAGGGGAGGAGCCTTCCGAGAATACAGCGGAGGTGAAGAAGTCGAAGATGCACAAGAAGTGATCATTACTCTTGTTCAACGAGAGTTAGTTTAAGTTATGTAATTATTCTCATCTACTTCTGTAGTCTTTGTAAATAGATTGCCCACTCCGAACTTTGGAAGGCTTGTGGTAGAAACTTTTTTTGAATAAAGCAGTTCCTTTTTTGTCTTTCAAAAGGCTCTTGTCATTCAATTTTTGTATGATTTTGATTTAGATCCAAGCTATTGTGAATAACATGGACTTCTCGGTTCACCTTCATTTAGCTCGGAGATTCTTCGAGAGTTGTTCGTTTTTCCTTCCGCGCTTCAAGCACTTAGAATATTTTTTAGTCCACACATCGGGGACTTAGAGTACTCCAGTCCACGCTCTGGGGACTTGGGGATTTTGAATCGTTTATACTCGAGTCCACGCTCCGGGGACTTAGAGTACTCCAATCCGCACTCCGTGGACTTGGATATTTTGAGTTGTTTGTACTCGAGTCCGTGCTCCGGGGACTTAGAGTACTCCAGTCTGCACTATGGGGACTTGGAGATTTTGAGTTGTTTATACTCGAGTCCATGCTCCGAGGACTTAGAGTACTCTAGTCTGCACTCTGGGGACTTGGAGATTTTGATTCGTTTATATTCGAATCCGCGCTCCGGGGACTTAGAGTACTCCAGTCCGCACTCTGGGGACTTGGAGATTTTGAGTTGTTTATACTCGAGTCCGCGCTCCGGGGACTTAGAGTACTCCAGTCCGCACTTTGGGGACTTGGAGATTTTGAGTCGTTTATACTCGAGTCCACGCTCTAGGGACTTAGAGTACTCCAGTCCACACTCTGGAGACTTGGAGATTTTGAGTCGTTTATACTCGAGTTCGCGCTCCGGGGACTTAGAGTACTCCAGTCCTCACTCTGGGGACTTGGAGATTTTGAGTCGTTTATACTCGAGTCCGCGCTCCGGCGACTTAGAGTATTCCAGTCTGCACTCTAGGGACTTGGAGATTTTGAGTCGTTTGCATGTGTTCGTACGTCAGCCATAATAATATAATTTCATTTACCTATCACAGGATCATCATACGCAGAAACATTAGTAATTCACGGAAAAGATGGCTTCAAGCCTTTATTAATGAAAGCAAGCTAAATTGTCTTACTACATGCCAAGAACTAGAAATAAAAGCGTACTGGAAATAAATGCAACTAATACATGAAAGAAATAGACTAAGTATAATAATTCCGCAAGTGCTTGCTGTTCCATTCTCGGGGGAGTGTCGCACCATCGACAGTCGCTAGCTTGAAAGTTCCTTCTCCAAGCTTCCGTTCGATGACGTATGGACCTTCCCATGCGAGATTCATATGAGACGGGATCGGAAAAACTCATTTCAAAACGAGGTCTCCCACACCAAAAATTCTTGGTCGAAGCTTTTCTTTATAATATTTAGCGACTCTATGTCTGTATGCGACCGCTCTCAAATTGGCCTCTTCGCGTTTTTCATCAATAAAGTCCAACGATTCCAATAAAAGATCCTGCTTCGACTCGGGGTCGTAATAAGTTACCCGGTGTGATGGAACTTCAAGTTCCACGGGTATGACATCTTCCGTTCCATACGCTAATGCGAATGGAGTGTGACCAGTCACGGTCTTGTGGGTGGTCCTGTAGGCCCAAAGTGCTGTTGGAAGTTCATCCACCCACTTGCCTCTAGCCTTTTCCAGACGTTTTTTTAATATGGACTTGATTATCTTGTTTATGGCTTCCACTTGTCCGTTGGCTTTCGGGTGAGCAACCGCTGCAAACTTCTTCTCAATGCCATATTTCTGAAAAAATTCTTTGAGCTCCTTGCTTTTGAATTGAGTCCCATTGTCTATAATAATGGTCCGTGGAAGGCCGAAACGGTATATGATATTTCGTACGACGAAATTAATAACCTTCTTGGTGGTTATTGTGGCCAGAGGCTCTGCTTCTGCCCATTTGGTGAAGTAGTTGACCGCAACTATTGCATATTTCGCTCCACCCTTGGCTATGGGTAAAGAACCAACTAGGTCAATTCTCCACATTGCAAATGGCCGGTGGCTAACCAATGCGTGAGTTCTGTCGGCGGGGCTCTCGGGATTTTTGCATATATCTGGCATTTATCCCACCTTCTCACATAGTATGCAGCATCCTGATTCACAGTTGGCCAGTAGTATCCATAACGGAAGATCTTCTTTGCTAATGCATGCCCCCCAGTATGGTCGCCACACTCTCCTTCATGGACTTCCTTTAGGACTCGTTTTATCTCATCATGGGCAATGCATCGGAGTAATGGGGTCGAGAATCCCCTTCGATACATTATTCCATCCTGTATTACATAACGAGAAGCCTTACGGAGGACTTGTCGTCTTTCGCTCCTTTTTTCGGGTAAGATCTCGAATAGCAAGTACTGCTTGATTGGGGTCACCCATGATTCCTCCTCGATTTCTATTTTAAAAGAAATCTACCTCCACCATATCTATACTCAAAGCATGGAGGGTCTCAACAAGAAATAATCCCATTAGCTGTGCATCGCCTGTGCTTGCGAATTTTACCAATGAATCGGCTGCTCTGTTTTGCTCACGCAGGACATGTGAAATATCATAATAATCGAGATTCGTTAGCAGCCCCTGAACTCGAACCAAATATGGGGCAAGTCTCTGCCCCCTTGCTTGGTAGTCTCCTCGCACTTGGTACACCACCAGCTGCGAGTCACTGAAGATTTCAACCGATTTTACTCCCAATTCTTTGATAAGTCTTAACCCGATGATCAATGCTTTATATTCGGCTTCATTATTCGTTGTTGTGAATTTGAGCTTCAAAGTGTAGCAAACTGATCATTTCTCAAGAGTTACAAGAACTATGCCAACCCCCGAACAACGGTCGTTAGATGCCCCATCGGTGTACATCTTCCATCGAATGGGAGGTATGACATTGTGGTAGTTTGATTCGTCTGACATAGTAAACTCAGCGATGAAGTCAGCTAGTGCTTGTCCTTGTATGGCCCTTCATGGCAGGTAGGTAATATAGAACTGACTTAACTCAATATTCCATTTTAACATCCTTTCGGAAGTTTCCGGTCGTTGGAGTATCTGCTGCATAGGTTGATCAATATAAACACTGATTGAGTGCGCCTGAAAATACGGACGAAGCTTGCGTGATGCAATCACCAAGCAATAGGCTGGTTTTTCAATCCTTGGATAATTTCTTTCTGCCCCCGTCAAGCGTTTACTAACATAGTAAACTGGCTTTTGAACCCGGTCTTCCTCGCGAACCAAGGCTGTACTGATAGTGTGTTGGGATACAGCCAAGTATACGTGCAACATTTCGTGGTCTATTGGTTTCGACAATACCGGAGGACTTTCTAAGTGCCTTACAAGAGCTCGCAATGCTTCCTCATAGTTGGATGTCCATTCGAAATTCCTCTTTCCTTTCTTTATAACATCGAAGAAAGGAATGCACTTGTCTGTGGCCCTGGATATGAATCGGCTCAGCGCGACCACCTTTCCATTCAAGCTTTGCACTTGTTTTATGGTTCTGGGCACTTGTATATCTCGGATAGCCTGAATCTTCTCCGGGTTAGCCTCGATTCCCCGCGCATTCACAATGAAGCCCAGAAACTTTCCTGATGCTACGCCGAATGAACACTTCAAAGGATTGATCTTCATTCCATAATGCCTGAGTATGTTAAACATCTCCGCTAAGTCTCGGATGTGGTCGTTTGACTGCCGTGACTTCACGAGCGTGTCATCCACATAGACTTCCATCGTTCTACCAATCTGATCTTTAAACATCCGATTCACCAGACGCTGATAAGTTGCTCCAGCGTTCTTCAATCCAAAGGGCATCACTACATAGCAATACAACCCAACGTTTGTGACAAAACTGGTATGTTCTTGATCTGGGAGGTGCATCGGGATTTGATTATATCCAGAGTATGCATCCATAAATGATAGTAACTCATGTCCGGCAGTTGAATTGACCAGCTGGTCAATCCTAGGCAACGGGAAACTATCCTTCGGGCATGCTTTGTTTAAATTAGAATAATCAACACAAGTTCTCCATTTTCCATTCGCTTTCTTCACTAGCACCGGGTTAGATACCCATTCAGGATAGAGGGCGTTGCGGACGAATCCATTGGCTTTGAGTTTGTCCACCTCCTCTTTGAGAGCCGCAGACCTCTTCGGGTCCATACCTTTCCTTTTCTGTTTTACGGGAACGTACTTTAGGTCTATGTTCAACATATGACTCACAACTATTGGAGAAATCCCACACATATCAGAGTGTGTCCAAGCAAAAACATCAAGATTCGCTCGAAGGAAGTCAGTGAGGTTCTCGGCCACCACAGGGTCGAGTTGTGATCCAATTTTAAGAATTCGTGACGGGTCATCCCGGCTGACTGGGATGTCAATTGTGAGTTCAGCCGATGCTGCAATTGTTTCCCTGGGTCCCCCATCATCATCTCTCGGATCTATGTCTCTATAGATCAGAGAATGTTGCCCGAGCCAGGGCTCGGGCGCTACTTTTCAATCATCAGAATTTTGGATGCATACGGAGTTGTCCGCAACCTTTCCTTTCTCTCTACGCCAAGCCTCTCTCAGCTCAGCCACATAGCATGCACGACCGGTCGCCTGATGGCCGTGTACCACTCCAATACCTCCGTCTGTTGGAAATTTTAACGTCAGACATCAATGGGCCAATGCTGCCCTAAATTCTGCCAGGGATGGACGTCGTAGAAATACATTATATGGAGAGTCAACATCCAACGCTATGAACGGTAGGATTTGCACCCTCCTACACTCACCATGCCCCAGTTCAACTGGTAGCTCCACATATCCCACTGCATCCGTTGCTGCACCGTTAAAGTCATGGATTCTGGCTGTAGATGGTTTCGAATTCTTAGTCTCCAGCTTCATTCGGTCGTATGCCTTCTTGAAGATGATGTAAACGGAATTTCCGCAATCAATTAGAAGTCTCTTCACAAACGCGGGCCCGATTGTCGCAAATATGACCATCGGGTCGATGGTAGGAGCCTCCACCTTATCTGCATCTCTACTCTAGAATACAATATCATCATCCACCGTGCGCCGCTGCTTTGCAGGAGTTCCATCCTCCACATTTAAACAACACTCATACTCCGCATGTATTAAAGAGTTAGCATATCGCTCTATCTCCTGTGAATTTTTATCCGTTGGATGAGGTCCGCCAGCAACCGTGTTGATAACCAATCTACCCACAGTTCGAGCAGGTTGTTCTGGTCGGCGTGAAGCTGGCCCGCGCTCGAGGTCCGATGTCTCTTGTCTTCTGTCTTGCGGGTCTTTGACAAACTCTTCCAGCTTCTTCTATCTAATCAACTTTTCTATAGTGTCATGGAGGTGTCTGCACTCCTCTGTGTTGTGCCCATAAGACTCGTGAAAGCGGCAATACTTTCCAGTTCTCTTCTGTTCATCCGTTGATTCCTTTAGGCATGGTTTTCTATATTGAAAAGTGTTGCAAGTTGACAAATAGATGTTCTCAAGAGATGCGTTGAGCGGGGTGTATTCATTGTAGGTCGGGATCATTGACTTCCATTTCCCCGTCTCTCTTTACTTTCCAGGATTTCCACCTCCAGATCCTTTAGACTTCCCAGGCTTGTTTTGGGCGTTGACTTGAGCTTTTCCCAAATTATCGCCGGTTTGCTTCATGGCGATGTTACTTTTCACAGTCTCTTGAGCAGGCCCTGGTGCCTTGTCTCGTCTTGTCCATCAGGCTTCTTCCCTTCTTATGAACTGATGAGCTTTCGAATAAAAACGCTCCAGCGTGGATGGGGGCTTTCCCGCCAACCAATCTCCAAATTCAGAGTCTGGATCCATTCCATGCATTACCGCCATCAAAATTGCGTGGTAGTTTGGATTGCTCACTTCGGTAGCCGCAACATGAAATCTCTGCAAGTATGCTTTCAGCGACTCTCCCGGAGCTTGGATGACACTTGATAAGGACATCACATCCTTTGGACGAGTGGTGTGTATCCTGAAATTGTTCTATGAATTTCATTGCCAATTCGTCAAAGCTGGATATAGATGGTGGGGGAAGTCGAGTAAACCACATGGTGGCAATTCCGGACAGAGTGATTGGGAAACACCTACACTTGGTTGCATCATTAGCTCTTGCAGAATCCATCATCCATCCGTACCTCATCACATACTGCATGGGATCAGTCTTCCCTTCGTAGGCTAGGATGGTCGGCATATTGAACTTCTTGGGGTACTCAGCCTGTAGGATACCATCTGTAAAGGGAGTATGGCTTCTGGATACTCCCCAGTCTTCATTGGTCAACCCTTGGTTCTCTCTCATCAACTTCCTGACCATAGCTGTTAAGTCCGGAGTTTGTATGGAGGATGAAAGGTTGGGTTCGTTCCATGCGACTGTGTGGGTTGATGTCCCGCCTGATTTGAGTCTTGGAGATTCGGGTGTCTAGTCTCTTCACTGGCTTGATCCTTAGTCAATGGATCTGTGGCACCCACCTGTGTACCTTCATCCTTACGGCGTCTACGCCTAGGAGGTTCATCAGCTGAGGTTGAACTATCAGATTCAGAATAAGGGGCAGGGTTACCTCCAGCATTCTGACGCTGCTGTTGAGTGAGCTGAGTCATGAGATTAGTGTTGGCTTGAATCTGCTCAGCAAGTTGCCTCCTACTTTCCTTGAGTTCTCTTATCAAGTCATTGAACTCTGCTCGAGAAACGACTTCGCTTGGTTTTGAATGGAGGGCCCTGCACCTCGAGTTGCTGGCGGATTTCTAGATCCAACTTGTTGCACGCTAGCAGTCTCGTGGACATCTGCGTTGTGAGAGGCCGATCTAGTTCGTGGTCTCCCCATGGTAGAGTTGTTAGTTGCAACTCTAAGTAGAATCAACAGATGCCTTGTGAACGATCTTGGATCTCCTCTAGGGGATTTATGCAATCCAGTAGCTACAAAGCAGATCCTAACAGCCTAATTCAATTCTCGATGAAAGCACCATAATGTTAGCACCAAAATTGGTCACCAACACCCTTAGAAAGATTGTGTAGAGAGATTAATGAAGAAAGTAAATTAAAACAGAGAACAATATATGAATTTCAATGCAGAGAACAAGAACACCAAATTTATAGTGGTTCGTCGTAACTGCCTACGTCCACTTTGAAGTCGATTTCTGTTGATTTCCTTGATAGCTGATTACAGATACAGTCCGTTTCTAATTACTTGAATACAATTGCAAAGTAAAAGATTAAGTCTTGAGTGAGTGTTGAATGCAGCAGAGTTTCCCCAGTGTTCCCTAAAAAAACTGATCCTTTTCACTATGCCTTTGCCTCTCTATTTATAGACGAAGGTGAGTTGGACTTCCCTGATGGGCCTAGTAGCTGGATATCTCGGCCCAAATGGAGTAAGCTCTGCGTGTCGACCTGAACATGCGGAACGGCCAAATGCCGAACCATCATCTTCATGCCGAACGATGCGATGTTGTGTGGGAAGAGTAGGCCGAGCAACAATCGAAGCCGGTCGAGATTGAAAGAATGTCGAACGTTCTCAGGAGGCCGAACAATCTATGGATGCCGAACGATCTTATGCCGAGCATCCTTGGGTATGCTGAGCGTCCTTGATATGCCGAACGTTCATGGATGCCGAACGATATACAATGCCGAACGTTTCTCAATGCCGAGCGCTCCTTCATGCCGAGCCTTCCTTTATGCCGAGCGTTTTTCTGATGCCGAACGCTCTTAACTGCCAATTGACCCCGACTGCCGAACGATTCCTTGTGCCGAGCGTTCATAATGCCGAATGATACATATATTACTGAGTAGTGTGCTAATGCCGAGTACTTAGTTACCTGGTCAAATCTCCAAGAAACAGTATGTGTAACTCTGATATGTATTGTATAAGTATAATCAAATATTTTATAACATAGCTTCATGAACTGTTTATTTGATTATTATATTTTTATCGTTCCGCTGCAAGATTCTATTTTATTTTTCTTTCTCTATTTTTACTTATTTACCCCATAACAATCCGCCTTTGTGTATGGTTTGAGTCTAACGTGTGTGGTTTATCGTCGATTTAAAGCATACAAAAAGGTGGGATGCTACATATAGCGGTAAAATTGATTCTAGGTAAAAGCTAAAATGATATTGATTAATGTTGGTAAGATGGAGATTTAACTTATCTCTTCCTCTTTTACATCATTCAAATATTTTTTGACTACCATGTCTTTGAGCTTACACAAATCCCATCTTGCAAATCTTGGTAAATCTTCAGCATGTTGCCGCCTTGGTTGAATGAGCTTCATCTTCTCATAAATACAATACTATAAACATTTAAAGAATTGACTAGATATGATTATTAAAAGTAATATTTATAAAACTTTGAATAACATATCTTACCCTAGAAACATGGTGCGTCCGGACATGTTTCTTGTCTTGTGAACAAATTTTTTGCCAAATTTACTGAAAATTTTCTCTATCGTTTATGGCCATGAAATTGCATGAAATGTTTCAAAATCTATCAAGAAGGGTAGGATTCCCTATCTGAATTTTTGTTGGTTGTTGGGGAAGAAAAATGTTTATAGTATTTCTATTGCTATGAACAATGGCATATCTTCTTCATTTTGCTTTTTCTTTTTTTCCATTCTTGTTTTATTTTCCTTTCAACTACATTTCTTGTAATGGTACAGTTTCCAAAATTTCTTCTTGCAAATTCTTTGTACTCCGTTGGAATAGTTTTGCTCGTCATTTTTGGTGTCGGTTCTATGTTTCTTCCTTCCAATGGTAGACCAAAAAGCAAGCTAATATCTGTGATAGTTACTTTGATTTCCTCTTGTCCAAACATGAAAGTATCAGTTTCAATTGAGTAGCAGTTGTATAATGCATCCAAGTTTTGTTGATGCTTTTTGCATTCTTTCATTTTTATTCTTTTTTCATAGAAGATATTGAAGAAATTATAAAATGGTTTTTTTTTTCAAGATATCTATTTGTTTTTTAGTTAGCCTATTCTTTTCTTTTACCAATTTTATCATCTTGAAAATTAATTGTAAGCCACGTATGTATGTTGTGTCTAACTTTGTATCTTTAGCTTTCGCTACTTTCTGCTCTAATACTCTAGATATCACCTTTGTACTTGTAGTACATGGATTGACAAAATCGTCATCCTATTGTATGAAAAAAGTGGCATTAAGTTGGCGGTGAAACAAATGACATTGAAACATAACAATATATTTGGTGTCAACTGCAATGAAACATTTCATACAAATATATAAGGGGTATCGTTTTTGTAGTATAAAGGTATTAGTTTTGTTAAATGTTGTTATCAGTTTTCATAAAAATGATATTGGAAATAATTTTGAAAATTCCAAATTAATAATTGAAGAATACAAACTGTAGATATCGTAGTGGTATCATTTTTAGAAGCTACCGGTTTCATTTTTGTAACAAATACATGTAAAATTATTTATAAATTAGAAATACATCGGTTATACTCAAAATATCTAGTGAGTATCATTTTTATTGAATATTGGTATCAGTTTTCATAAACATGATGGTGCAAATAATTTTAAAACTCCAAATCATTAGCTTGAAACATACATAATTTAGGTATCATTTTTGATTTATAGTGGTGTCCATTTTTAAATAATATGCAGTGAAAACAATATATAAAAGTAAAAAGTACAAACTTCAAACAAACATGTTAGTGATTTCATTTTTGCTACAAATTAGGTGGAAAATATTCTTTAAAATTAGAAAGACATCAACTCTACTCAAAATAGCTAGTGGGTATCATTTTTGTTAAACACCGGTATCAGTTTTCATAAAAGTGACAGCGGAAACAATTTTGAAAACTCCAAATCATTTAACTTAAACATACAAAATTTAGGTATCGGTTTTTATTTATAATGATATCAGTTTTTAAAAAAAATGCAGTGAAGGCAATTCGCAAAAGTACTAAGTACAAATTTTAAACAAACATATTACTGGTATAATTTTTGTAATGTACTCGTATCATTTTTGCCATAAATTACATGGAAAATCATTTATAAAATTATAGAGGCATCAACTCTTGTCAAAATGGTGACTATCATTTTTGTTAGATATAGGTATCAGTTTTTATAAAATGACATTTGAAATAATTTTAAAAATTCCAAACTAATTACTTCAAGCATACAAACTATAGGTACCATTCTTGGTTTATAATGATATCGGTTTTAATGGAAAATCAAGTGAAAATAACTTAGCAATGTACAAAGTAAAGCTTCAAACAAACTGATTATTTATATAATTTTGTCAAGATATCAGTGTCCGTTTTGCTACGATTTGGAAAACAGTTAAAAAATGATTGTCGTCAATTCCATTCAAAACAAACAGCGGGTATCATTTTTGTAAATAGGTATCATTTTTGCAATAAATAATATGTTATAATGTGATCATGTTTGTAATTTTACCGAATTGATTTGTTCCTCTTGAGATTCTTCATTTGCACCTTTTTCTTTTTGTGCTTTTTCCTGTTTAATTTTTTTGATACTATTAGAATATATTTAATAATACGATATGGTTTGTATCAACTTTATAATATTATAGTATCATTTATCTATTGAATTATGTTTTAAGTTTCTGTTTGATTTTCTGTTTGAATTGTTTTTTCATATTTCTTTGATCTTTTTTTTGCAGCTCAAAATCTATTTATTGTTCCATGTTTTCTTCAATGTTCTGTCAAAAATATTCAATGACATTATAGTATAATCATATTACTATTACTACAGTTTATAGTATCAGCCACCTTCTCCTATGTTCCTTTCTCTTTTGATTGAATTTCATCTTCTGTTTTTTTCATTTCTTCTCTTTGTTTTTTTTCTCTCTTCTGTTGTTCTCCTTGTTCGGCTGGTCGATTTTATAATTTATGCTTACTGGATTTTATTGTCATCACTTGTGGTTTTGGATCATCCTGAGCTAGGGCTCGTGTTTATCGACTTGGCGATTGTTGTTGAATTTGTGCTTGAGTTAGGTTTTCATTTTGATGTTGAATTTCAAGCAGATTTAGGTTTTCGACTTTGCAATTTTTAAGGATTCTTGTTGAATTTGTTGTTGTTGTTCATCGTCCGTTTCCATTTGTGGTTCTATCAGAGATGTTGACTTGCTTCTGGTTTGAGGCACCATTGCTACTGTGAATTTATTTCGATAATGAATTGATAGAATATTTGAAAATGGAGAAGACGACGAATGGAACGAAACGGATTGTTAGAGGGAAGGTGAATAGCGTAAGTTTCGTATGGGCTTTGAGCTTGTCCTTAAAATAAAAAAACGTGGGTGTCCTTGTGCCTAAATTTTTAACGTAATTTGTCCTTAAATTTTTTTCTCCAAAGTGTGGAGAACCATATACTAATCCTCGCTTGGAGGGTCTTTTTTTTTTCTTTCGATACTTTCATCCATCTTTTTTTTTCCTTAATATATCTATTTGGCTAGCAACCATCTTTCATTACATTTCTTCACTAAATTTATGTAGGTCCATAGTTTAACGGATAGTTAACATTTTAATCCCAAGTTCAACTTTCAAATTCTACAATTTTTCTTGGTCAAATAGATTCATCATTGCTAAAAATTTTAGCCGCATCCCCTCTTGGTTGATGAATTAAATTCTAACAATCGTATAATTACAGCCGTTGTCATTTAAAAAAGATCTTACATACAACGCTAGATGTTCAATTTCAACGATTTCATATACTTTAAAATATGATAGTAGTTTTTAACACATCATTTGATTACGCTGACAGTATATAGTGTTTTAATTATATTTGTTTGCTAAATTGAGGTCTATTGTCACTTTTACCTTGATTTGAATGGCAATTTTAAGAGCATTCGCAACCTTGGGTTGGTTGGGATGCCATCGATCCCCAATAGGGGGTCGGTTTTAGAGTTAAATGTTGCTTTGGCAACCCGGAAGGTTGCCGAAGCAATCCAGAGGGCTTAGCCGGCTAAAATAAAGCCAGCTAATATTAGCCGGCTTTATTTTAGCCAACTAAGGCAATGTAGCAACTGCCATAAAAACGACCGTTGCCACTTAGCCGACTTTAATAAAGCTGGCTAAAGGCATCGGTCGCTTTTTGATCGTTGCCTCTTCCCTCCTTCTCCATATATATAACTTACAAATTACAACATTTTATTTATGCAATTTTTTCTATATTTCATACTTTCTTCAACCAATTATCTACAAACAGTCTCATAAAGGTCAAAAAATCAGAAAGGAAAAGCTCAAGAATCTTTATATACCAATTTTCTATCATAGTTAAGACCGGATAATTAGAATCCGACTCAATTCAGCCAGAATACTTTCTCAGCATAGTCAAATCAATGTCATTCTCAAATTCTTAATAATAAAATCAAAATTCAAATTTTGGTTTTGCCTACCAAGCTCCAAATTCTTATCATCCTCAACAAAATCAGAACTTCTACCATTCCCAACAAAATTCGAACCATTACCAAAATTCTCAAAATTCGAATTATTCCCGAAATACCTTATTTCAACAAAACAATAACTATGATCAAAGTTACATGTCTCCCAATGGCCAACAGTGGTTAGTATTGCCTTATCGTTCTCAAAATTTATCAAAAAAAATCTGAATAATCAATTTGAAGACAACATTTGGAGAAACTAAGGATCGTAATTCTAGGGCGATGAAACTACCGAAGATAAAGATGTTTATAAGAATCCTAATTTGTCTTTCGCTCAAGTAAGGGGAAAGCAATCATCGGAAATCAATACTAATGAATCTCCTAATGCAGGTAGTGAAATTACGCCATGAAATGCCTCAAAAATACAGAAATGGATGCCAGATGAGCAAGTTGAATTAGCATTCTATTGGGTTGAATGTTTGAAAGATAATAAAGGTACTTACCAAAGTGAAAGTTCTTTTTGGATTTCCATGTGTAATTTGTTTAATTATCGACATCCAAATAATCTTCCAAGAACCATTGATTCTTTAAAGCGGCCACGGAATAGAATAAATTTCTCTTATCAACGTTGGAAAGAAAAAATGGCCGGATTGCATGCAAGACAACAAAGTAGGGAAAATTACATTAATTTGGTAATGATTTTAAATTTTAGTTCAAAATTATCTAGGTTCGTGTTTTATTCTTTTAATAATACTTTACCATATATAGCTTAATCAAGCAAATGCATTGTATATGGCTAAACATAATAATCAACTATTTAGCGTGCAATATTGCTACGACATTCTCTCAATGGAGGAAAAATAGAGTCGAGTGTGACAAGAACACTCGGTATTGCGCTTTCTTCCTAGAAAGATGAGCGATGAATCAACTGTTTTTTAAAACCTAGCCGATTCTCCATTGCTTTCGAAGGAATGGTTTCGACACCTTCACTTCTTTGCTTAGGAATGCTTTCGATAGAGATGCTTTCGACTTAAATGTTTTATGACACTTCTGCTCTATAAAAGGTAGAACCCGAATGCTTTCGAAAGAGATGGTTTTAAAGGTTTCGAAAGGTGTTTCCATATATTATAAAACTGAACCTAAATGCTTTCGAAAGGCTTGATGTTTTGATGATTTCGAAAGGTTTTAAAGAAAGGTTTCTAAGAGATTGCTCCCCAATGGTTTTGAAAGGTCTAAAAGGAAAGGTTTTCCAATGGTTTCAAAGGTAATGTTTAAGTGTTTTAAAGAGGATGTCTAAGGTTATAAAGCTTTCAATGGAGATGTTTTTTTGCTTTTGAAAGGATAAATATGAATGGTTTCAAAAGGTATGATTTCGATAGGTATGTTTTAGCCTTCGGCTTAAGCTTTTACTCGTATTGAAAGAGATACTTTCAAAGGTTCGAAAGGGGTGCTTTCGAAAGTTTAAACGTTTTCATCAACAAGGTTTTGTGTAAAGAATATGTAACATGGCTAGATGATTTGAGTAAAGCAAAGAGTATATATAAATAATTTCCTTCTTTAAAGAATGATTTAAAGATTTAAATCAATTAGAAAGAAAATGTTTTCAAGGAAAATTTTATGGTTACACAACCCTAAGAAAATGACTCAAATTAGAAGACCAAATTGGACTAGTTTAGGGTCGCACCCTATACTCATTAGCTATTAGCCCCTATCTAATTTAATCCAAAATTCCAATGTGTAGGACTTTATCACGGGCGAGACTAAATTTCGTTACACGTAGAAAGGAATCTAAAATGGAAACACAGGTTACTGGTAATCCCGTTAAACCATTAGGATCAGTTAGACCTGGAGAAGTAAGTAAGGACAGACCGTCTAGAAGAGGAGTATCTAATAGATGTTGGAATTTTTATGTTTTCTGGTAGGCCCGAGTCAGCCAAGAGTTAGCCAAACAAAACTATAGTATATGGACAGATAGTCCATATGATTACTGATATGTATATACACATGATATTGCTTCACAGATTTAACTAACTAGTTTTGGTTGCAAGATTATAATTTGCAAAAGCCATGTTTTAATAAGGATAGTAGTGAGGGGAAACCCATTCCACTAAGCGGCGTGGTCTCACTTAATATTAGATAAGCGAAATGTATAGTATTATTCATACCAGACTTTATGTCTGACTCGAAATTTATTTTTCTTAACTCTTGGGTGCTTAAAATTGATTTGAATAGGCTGAGGGTTGAGGTTTACAGGTTTTAGTTGGTTGGCAAATAAAGCTTCCGGTGAAGAGCAGGTGGCTGATGGATAGCTAATTAGGAATTGTTGTTGTATTTTGGATTGATTCCGCTATATTGTACATAGTACTCTTATCAACCAAGCAGGTATCGTCATATGTTGCTCTTGGCATAATTATGTAATAATTATATTTTATCTAAATTCTAGGATAGCGATGGGATTATGTAATCTGAATATGGGACACGATTTGGAAATGTAATCAGAAAATTTTTGTTTCTTTGAAATCTGTGATTTTTTTTCATATTCAAGTGCTTCTTATATTATAGATACCATTAACATAGCCGTATTTAGTCACCGGAAGTTAATACTATGGATGACTGCAGCATCTACAGTGGTTAGCTTTGGGGCTCTAAATAGGGAATGTTACAGTAACGCTGACTAGAACTAGCAGTCGATCTTAACTGAACATTACAAGTAGTTAATGCCTCTACATCTTTCCATTCTGCCAACGTAGCTAACACCACTTTCTGATGTTTTTTGCGAAGTGCATCAGCAACTTTATTTTCTTTCCTTGAGATATACTCAATACCAAAATCATAAGTCACTAAAAACTCCACCTATTACTGCTATCTTATATTCAACTGCTTCCGAGAGAATATATATCGCAAGGACTTATGATTTGTATGTAACTTGAATATTTCTCCGAAAAGATAGTATCTCCACACCTTTAAAGCAAAGATTACAACTGCCAACTCCAAATAATGAGTCACATATCTAACTTCATATGTACTATGCTATCACGAAGCGAAGGTAATCACTTTACCTCTTCACATCAACACAACTCCTAATTCTGTTCCACACACATCTGTATTCACCACTAAATCTTGATTACTATCCGGTACAACTAACACATGCGCATTGGTCAGTAAATGTTTTAGCTTCTAGAACACTTCCTCTCATTTACTGGACCAAATAAACTTTATGCATTTCTAGTTAGTTTAGTCAAAGTTGCTACTATTCGAGAGAAATTCTTAATGAATATCCGGCAATAGCCAGCTAATCCACCATCTCAGGCCTCTTTCAATCATTTGCAGCTTCAATCGTAGTAGATCCACATACAACCCTTCTTCTGAAACTACATGACCAATAAATTTCACTTCTCTTTTCCAAAAATGACACATCAAAAACTTTGTTTTTAGTTGATGCTGCCTCAACGTCTTAAGCACTATTCTAAGATGAATCTCATGATCTCTTTCATCATTAGAATATGTCAAAATGCCATCTATGAACACCAATACGAACCTATCTAAGTGCTCATGAACAATTAGGTTCATCAAGTCCATAAAGAAAGCATGCACATTAAATCTATCTGAATGGCATTACTAACCACTCGTACAAGTTGTATCTTTTTCAACGTGTCATCAATGGAACACTGTCCTCTGTTACCCTCAATTGATGGAACCCTGTCACCAAATCCAACTAGGAAAATACTTTGGCTCCACTCAACTTATCAGATAAATCATCAATTCTTGACAAAGTATATCTATTCTATATCAACTTCTCATTCAGTTTACGATGATCGATACACAATCTTAACGAACCATCTGGTTTCTTCACGAACACCGCGACCACTTCCCAAGGAAAATTGTTTAGTCTAATAAAATTCTTTCCTTTTAAGTTCACTAGCTGCACCTTTAAATTCTTCGCCTTAATAGATGTCATTCTACAAGGCGGTCTACTTACGGGTTCATCTCAAGACCAATGTGCTCATCAACTCGAGGACTCAACATGGTCACGACCCAATACATGCCCATTTGGTAACAAATTGCTAGCCTAGGTGACATTAAGGCAAACACATACATCGATAACACACAACCAAGGTTTTAAATCTCGCTCATCTCGGCCGAGATCTTGTTTTCAATCCTGGGCGAGTCGAAATAGGCTATTTTGTTTGAATCTCATTTGATCCAAATCTCGGACGATATTTCAGTATCTCGTCCGACATCTCGGACGAGATTTAAAAGCGTTATATCGGCTGAGTTGTTGAATTTAGGAAAAAATCAATTCTTTTTCTGTATTGGGCTAGCTCATCCTTTACCCTAGTTTAAGCCATCTTAATTGAATTTTTTTAATTAAGATGGCTTATATAAATCTCATTTAATCTTCGTCTCTTATTTTACGGCAGTGACAAGTGTAAGAAAATGATAAAATCTACATCGATTATGGTAAGTACTTCACTTTATGATTTTCATTTAGGTTTCTAATCCAAATTAATTTACATCCGAATTCATTTTTCTTTTGTCGACACTTTCTTGAGTTTTTTCCTAACCCTATTCTTTTGTGGCTATAAATTTTGGGCTCGACTTCTTTAACTTTATGTTCCAAATGGATTTCCAATTTGATTTCAATTAGTCTTTGGTGCTATAATTTTTTTCCTCAGGGATTAGTTTTAAGCAATAAAGGAATTCTCTTTCATATATCAATTGCATTTGACGATTACATGTTAATTTGTACATCATTTTTTTGCTTTTCTTATAATATTACTAAATGTTTGAAAATTGTTTGTACTATGTATGCTATTTTCTACATTTGTTTGAAATATCTATGTTATTAATTGCTTAACAAGATTTTGTTTGCTAATAATTAAATATCATAACCAGACATAGAATATCTTAATTCTACTTGTAGACTTTTGTATTTGAAGTTATAAAATTAAGATTTCCCTTGCAGCACTATAAATCATAAAAGGTAGAAATGAGACATTATATTGTGTAGGAAAGTTAAGTGAATGATTAAACAAAGCAAATGTGCATATGTTATGGTTTGTTCTTGTCTACTTTATCTCATATGATATTATATTGAACATTATTCATGATATCTAGTTATTTGTTTATTTTACATGATGTATTGATATTTTCCATGCTAAATTACTAATGATAAGTGTGTGATACATTCAATGTAAGTGCATAGTGTTTTCCTTAAGGTAGTGACTAGTATTATAAATTTAGGTGTATGAAAACTAATTTTCAATGTGACATATACTACGAGATAACTCTGAAATGAATTTTAGAAACCGAGATGTAAATCTGAGATGGACGACCGAGATGCACTCATCTCATTCGAGATCTCACCTGATACGAGATAATCTCTTTAAATCCTTCGTGACGAGACTGACAGAAATTCGAGATTTAAAACCTTGCACATAACTATAAGAATATGATATCACATATTCGGGGCCCGACCCCGCAATCAGGCTACTAATATGAATACATGCCTAATCTAGTTCTATCCCACATCATAAAGGAAGTTGGATGGTGATAGACAAATAGATACTGCCTATATATATTTTGGCTGACACACAACCATCTAAATATGCCAACAGATGGAAATAGGCACACAACCTTATAAATATGCTAACATGCGGCAATATGCACGAAGCCTAACTCACCGCAGTGGGCTCCACATCATAGTATCATCCTGCCTATCCCAATGTAAGTGTCATCAATGAGCAAAGAATGACCGAATAAATATCACAACAACATCGCATACGACCGCGTGTTACTAGTCTGTTTATTCTTTACTCACAATCACACTCGCTCCATCTTAATATTCAATATCACGAGTCATAGGAGTAACTAGAAAAATATTACGAAAGGTCCTATGGTATTATTAATTTTTTTACTCCAATTCCTCAAAATCTAGCATCTCTATAATATGATTCCATATAGCGAGTCCAAGAAGAACCGAAGAAATATTAATGAAAGTCCCATACTGGATGGTATAATAGCTCCGTTTATTTAGATTCCTCATTACAAGGAATTGAAAACAATCATAAGATATAAGGATATTTTTAAAAAATTAATTCTATATCTATATTATAAACTTCTTCAAATACACACACAAAGCTATATATATATATCATCACTAGAAATTCTCAACAGTTTTAAATATTGGAAATTTTCTACTTTAGTATCATAATTCCTAAATGGTTATATCCTATGGGAAAGAACATATTTCTTAATGGTTATAGCCATTGGGAAATACGAAAATTCCATATGGTTATAACCATCGGGATAAAAGAATTTTCCAACAGTTATAACTGTTGGGAAACATGTAACAAAATTTACCATGTACCTATTCCTAACGGTTATAACTATTAGGAAATGTCAATTATGGTCTCATCATCATAAGTAATACATGTTTATCCACCACACATCAGAACAATGGGAGACTAACAACACGTCTTCCAACTCCAAAAGCCACTCGTGTATCCATCTGACATGACTCCTACAGTCTTCGGTTACCTCCTCTCGGTATCGTGATAAGAACCATGTGCTCTTCAATACGAGGACTCAACTCGATCACGACCCGGCACATGCCCCTTTGGTAAAGCTGGCTTAGGTAACACAAAGACGAACACACACAATGATAACACATAACTATGAGAATAAAGTGTCATAGATTCGGGGCGTGATGCACAATCAGGCAACCAGTATCGATATAGGACTAATCTAGTTCACTCTCACATCATAAAGGAAGTTGGATAGCGATAGACAAACATATCCTACCTATCTATATATTGGCCGACACATAGCCATCTAAATATTCTGACACATGACAATTAGCACACAACCATATAACTATGCCGACATTGGAAATAGGCACAAAGCCTAACTCACCGCAATGAACTCCACATCATAGTATCGTCCTGCTTATCCCCGTATGATTGTCATCCACGAGCAAAGAATAACTGAATAAATATCACAACATACCTTGCCATCACTTGTTACTAGTCCGATTATTTGGTGCTCACAGGTCACACTCGCTCCATCGTAATATTCTATATCTTTAGTCATTAGAGTAACCGAAAAAATATTATCAAATGTCCTATGATATTATTAATTTGTTTACTTAAATTCCTTACAATCTAGAATCTCTATAATATTATTCAATATAAAGAGTTCAAAGAAGAATCAGAGAAATATTACCAAAAGTATCATACTAGACAGTATTATAACTTCATTTATTTAGACTCCTCATTAACATAATTAAAAATAATCATAACATATAAAGATGTTTTTAAAGAAACTAAGTTTATATCTGTATTATAAACTTCTTAAAATATATATATACACAAACACACGTATAATTGTTGGAATTTCCTAACAGATTAAATCGTTGGAAATTTTCTATTAGCAATATAATCACTAATGGTTATATCCGTTGGGAAAGAACATATTTCCTAATGGTTATAACCGTTGGGAAATACGAAAATTCCCAACGGTTATAACCATTGGGAATAAGGAATTTTTCAACAGTTATACCCATTGGGAAATATGTTATAAATTTTACTAATGGTTATAACCGTTACAAATTTGATTTGCAATGGTGTAACAACCCCACCATGATGCCCAGATTAGCAAAGAACATTACAAGTAATGTTGTCTGCTAAAATGGAGAATATGGCTTGTTAAGGGTGATTGAATGTGAATATATCTTTACGCTAACATTGACACTTCATTTATACATTTTTACTTAATATATGAATTGAAATTTGACGTGTATAGTATTAATACAAAGTAATAGGCAAATCAATTTCTCAGAATCAAAACAATATATCATATAAACATCAATCACATATCGCAGTGGAATAATAAACATTTATACTTATATAAATTGTGAGTCTACAAAATGAAATACTAGACTCAATAATATACAAGTTTACAATTCTCTAATCTTAGTTATAAATTTAATATACAAAGTCCAAATTTCCTAAATGGGATAAACTAAAAGTCCAAATGTTTATCTCCTTGCTAGCCCAACCATCAAAGGTCAAACTGTCCTGTAACCTGAAAATTCTCAGTCCGACCGGAGCAAAATAACACTCGGGTCTGACTATCTCTAAATATCCATCAGGTGAGAACAAGATATAACATAAGAACAAATAATATATATAGGTAATACAAATGTCCAAGAAATAACAAGTCACGGGATTTAACTTTGAATTCATCACAAGGCACATGTTTATACAATTTGGCTACAAACACAAATTAGGCACTAAAAACTGAGTTCCTAGAACAAAGCACAACATCTCTAAGCACATAAATATCAAAAATTTAATTTAGAATCTATTACAAGATAGAATATATATATATATATATATATATATATTTCACTAACACAGAATAGTTACAGAATCATAATTTCCAGAATCCATGAGATCTTAATCCAAACCAAAGTTATGACCGAAATAATTTTCAGAAGAAGTACAGGAATAAACTTCTTAAGGATCTAGCAGCCACTTGTCGCACACCAAAAGAGAGTAAACTCTAAAGTTCCAAATACTATCACCTTCGGTAATCACTAGAACTTAACTAATACGTCCCATACTGTATGGTGAAATCCAAGTGTTTACTAAAAGCTAGTAAATATCACTTATTATAGATACCACCGAAAAACCTAAACTACATTCTCTTAAGGATCTAGCAACCATTTGTTGCACACTAGAAGAGAATACAACTCTAAACTGTAAAATACTTCCTAATAGAAATCACACGAATTTAACCAAGGTATCCTATATTGCCTGGTGAAATTTGAGTATTCTCTAATGGGCTAGTAAGTTCCACTCAAACATTCTATTCAATGAGTTATACCATATTCGACGAAGCTTTATGCGAAAGCATTTAAACAAACGATGACACTAAGTTGATTATCAGTACTCCTCAAATTAAGAATTAAGGTTCTGAAAACATTTTTCTCTTTTGAGTTTGTTATTTAAAACACTTGTTTAATTTTTCGTAAATCCATTCATTATTTATCTTTATAAAAATATTCACAGATTAGCTAAAATATTCCATAACTCTGAATTGTTCTAAGATTTTACATATATACACAAAGTTGTCTTAAATTTCCATGTTATATTATTCACAAACCGATATTTTAAAACCATATTTAATTACTCTTCTAAATCCGTATTAAAATATAACCATTTTATTTAGAAATAACCGAGTTTATACTTTTCAAAATTACATTTCCTAATTTCATGAATCCTAAATCATTTTTTTAATAAAATTGCAATACTTATATTACAATTCCATAATCTTTTATTATATGTAAAAATAGATTAGGTTTGTATGTCCAAAGTCATATTACAGATCCATTAACATTTTACTAACCATGCTTAATATATGAAATAACTTGCTAAAAATCGTTTATAGTACCTATTAACTTAATATAGAAACGATTATAAGATTTAAAAATATAAATAATTCTCTTTTATAAAATTACTTGTATACAAAGCTTACCTATTTATTTCATTTAACTCAAATTTGTGGTTTAAAGATCCGCAGTTTCGACCACTTAAATCTCATAATTTTAAAAAACTTAAAACATGAAAGTTGTATATAAAAGTCTCATCTTTCAAACAAGAAAATGATCATCCAATTTGAATTTACGGTTCAAACATTATGACTGAAATAATTTTCAGATTTAAATTTATTAACTCTGTCTTTCATTGACAGGGCATCGACAAAGAAATGAATTTTTGACCATCTAAACTTCAAAATTAGGCACAACACAAAACATGAAAATTATAGAAAAAATTCTAAGATTTTCAGAACTTCAAAAATAATCAAATTATGTTTAGTAACGTAAAAGTTAGGCCTAAAATAAATTCTATATTTCAAAGCTAAGATTAAAACACAGGATAGAGAGGTTGCCTATTCTTCAAACCCAAATTAATCTTACTAAACTACAGATTCAAAAAAATGATGAACATAAAAGTTATTACTTTCAAAATACCTATCAACTAAAAAAACCTCACTTGATTTTGATCTAGCAATCAAAATTTATGGTAATTTTAACATCAGGTTTCAACTAAGAAAATTACACAGAGCAGAGCTACGCCATCAGTCTCAAATTCAATTTCGACCCATTAAATAGAAAAATTTGGAAATATGATTAAAAGGTAACTTGTAGGTAATTGAATAATTTTATACCACAAAAAGATTGAGTCAATTTGGGTTATTTTACCGCATGTTATCGTTGTTTTACAGCAGTGATACTTACACAAAATTTCTACCAAATAGCAATTAAGCAATCACTTCAATTTCTATCAAGCAAAGTAGGGTTTTCACAATCAAATCCGTACAAATCAATTTCAATTTTAAGAATAAAACTTGGATATAGAAATAGATTTTGTGAATTACAAATAACTCATCTTTACTCTTTTATTCAGCAATTAAGATTATCACCTTAGGCCATGATTTCAAACCACCAAACTATAGAACTTAGTTCATAAAAACATAAAAAAAAACCCATATTTAACCACTGTAAAAACTGAAATCAAATAGTCTAGATGATAGAATACGGTTCTAAAGTCATTACCTTAATTTTTTGGATTTTCTAAGAATTTTATTCCTAATATAGATTTGCAACTTTGCTCCTAGGGTTGAAAAGGAAGTTGATCTTCTTTATTTTTCTGTTTACCGAGTTTAGAAAAATGGACGTACGGCTTAATGGAAAAGGAGAAGGAGGCTTCCCTTTGTTTTCTTTTAAATGGGCCTAACCAAATTAGAATAAATAAGGCACTTTATTAAATTAATACTAATACTTCACTAATCTAATACTTAAGCATTTAAACAATAGCCAATTGAACAAATGACTTCATAAATTAATTTAACAATGAATAACATATTTATTAAGAAATCTACTAATCACAAATTCTTCCTTTTCATTTAAAAATAAAAGATTCAAACTAAATAATTATTCTAGTTCATCAGAAAACTAAATCTGAGAACTGGGTTAATTCCATACGAGGGAGGAAAATTTGTTATCATTTGGGGGTTATTCTCATGTGGCCAAAGATTGTCGCGACCCTTTTAGATGCTTTAGATGCGGCATTCTTGGTCATAAAAAGATCGAATGCTCGATGATATGCAATCTCATTCCAAATAGTCGCAAAGATCTGTCGATACTTGAGCACGATTTTCTTTTTGTCTTAAAGTGTATGAAACTCAAGAGAATTTTGTTAGATCATTTATGAATTCAAAGAGCAAAGGGAATCAAATTCTTAGAGGAACTGTTCAAATATTATGATGTGGACAATAAGGTTAATATTGGTAAAGATTACATAAAGAAATTTGGAGATCCTGAGGATTATTTTGGAAAATATGATTCTTCTTTAGTTGGGGATGATTCTGTTATTGATTTATTACCAATTTATTGTGGGAATAACGGGGTTTCGAGTTCTTTTGAAGATGCTGATGTTGTTTTAGATATCTCTACCCTAGTTCAAAAGGAGAATCTAATATCTTTGATCCATTGTTACTAGACCCTATTGTGATGCTTTGTAGACTGGATCTTCAACCTATGAAAATAAATGATATAGTATTCAGTTATAGGTATAATGATTACTCTAAGGGAGATTCTAGATTTGAAGTACATACGATGCCTCATTTGTATCTTCATTGTCAAAAAGAGGTAGGCATAGGAAATCAGTTGCAGATAATGTTGTTGTTCGTCGAAGTGCCAAGATCTGTAACAGTCATTCTTCGTTTTTAGGCAAGTCACCTGATTTGAGTGCTATGAGTGGCACTACAAATTCAGGCTCAGGTATGGTTTCTACTTTAGGCAGTACTTATTCTTTCTATGCTCTAGGTAGTTTATCCACTAGTGAGTTATGTCAGTTAGCTAAGGATATTTGCTTTTTTTTTTCTAATGATAAATTAGATATCGTGTACATTAGGAGTAGGGAATAGAAAGGGTTAGATCATTCGGATTATGAGGATTAGTAGTTGGACTATTAGGGGTCTAAATGATTTAAACAAATGTGATAAAATCAGAACTTTTTGCAAAAATTATTTTATAGATATTTCCCTTTTACAGGAAGCAAAAATAGATTGTCCTGATATTCGTTTTTTAGAAGAATATGTGGTTTTCATTTTAGACATTGGGCATGCTTAGCTCCAATTGGAGCTTCTAGGGGTTTACTTATAGGGTGACGTGATAATTCTTTTAAACTTCTTCAAACTATTACAAAGCAATATTCTTTACGTATTATTCTCATTAACCGTAGAGTTAACTCTTTATTAAATATATCTAATGTTTGTGCACCAAACTTGAAAATTGGTCGTCAAGTTCTATGGAATGAATGTCTAGAATTTAGATGATTTGCTCCTAGACCTTGGATTATGGGTGGTGGCTTCAATATTTCACGATTTTTAGGAAAGCGTTCACCCAAGGAAGGTGATTTCTCTTCTATGGAAGAATTTGACCTAATTATTATTAACACTAAGTTGATTGAATTACCTCTAACTAATAGAGAATTCACTTGGAGTAATACTAGGGGCCCCCTTCTATTGCTCTTCTAGATAGATTTTTTTATCAGCGATGAGATTGAAGATAAATTTCCTATTTGTAGAGTCACTGGTTTGCTGTATACATATCCTGACCATTGTGCTATCATTTTTCCATGTGATCATCATAAAATTGTTAATAAAACTTTTAGATTTGAAAATTTATGGTTATTAATTTCCAAATCTAATTAGAAATAAATGGATATCAATGAATTTTTATAATTTCAGAAACACGGATAACCCTACAAAAAAAATTATTTTAAAACTTAGGGGTCCTAGGAATTTTCTTAAAAATTGTAGTAAGAACGTATTTGGCAGTATTAAAATTAAAAAGGAAAATTTACTTTCTGATATTCTTAAAATTAACAAGATAGAAGAAACTAGACAGCTAAATCTTGGACAGCGTAACGTACTAGCTAATTTAAAAGAAGAGTTTAATTCAATTTTAGAAAAAGAAGAGGTTATGTGGAAACATAATCAAGAATTCAGTGGATTAATGAAGGTGATAATAATACAACTTTTCATAATATGGCTAATGGTAGAAAATGTAGCAATACAATAAATTCTATTTTTGTGAATAATGTTGAATTGGTTGATCAAAGAGATCTAAATAAGGCCTCTACTGATTACTATAGGGATATTTTTGGCAATAAGAATAAGCATAGAATGAACGTTAGATGAAATGATCTATATTCTATTGAATCTAGAATTAACCTTACTAACGTTGAGATTTTGAAGGCCATTAACGATATGCCTAGTGACAAAGCCTCGGGTCCCGATGGCTTTCCTATTTTATTTTACCAATTATATAGGATGTTTTAAAATTTGATTTAATTAGCATGTTTAATGAGTTTTATAATGAGAAACTTCAATTAGGAAGATTTAATTTTGCAAACATCATCCTTTTACATAGAAAAATCGACGATAATAATTTAAAGGATATAGACCAATTTCTTTAATTAATTATTCTGTTAAAATTATTTCAAAAGTTGTAGCAAATAGACTCAGCATAAGAATGAATGATCTAATTGATTGTTCACAAACCGCTTTCATTAAGGGTAGAAATATCACTGACGGAGTGGCTACTATTCAAGAGTACATTAACCACTGTTGTAAGAATAACATTACATGTGCGCTTCTAAAACTGGACTTTGCAAAAGCTTTTGACACGGTAGATTGGGATCTTCTAATAGATATGTTACTGGCTAGAGATTTTAGTCACAAATGGATTGATTGGATTATGTCTTTGCTTAAAATTGATAATAATGGTTAATGGAATTTTAGGTAATAAAATTCATCCTAAATGTGGTTTAAGATAGGGTGATCCTTTATCACCTCTCTTGTTTAACTTAGCCGCAGATGTTTGCAATATGGTTATTAAAAAAGCAGTTGAAAATGGATCTTTAGGGTGCGTTAGTAATGAAATCTCACATCATGGTCTCTCTGTTTTCAATTTACGGATGATACCTTAATATTTACTTCTCATTTACCTAACGATGTAATCACTCTTAAATTTATTTTATACAGCTTTGAACTTCTTTCAGGACTAAATATTAATTTCTATAAAAGTTCGGTTTTAGTATTAAACGATGTTGATAAGGTTGAAGGTTTAGTAGTTAAATGCTTACTTTTAAAACCATGAATTGCCCTATCGATTATCTTGGGTTTTTGATTAGACCATCTAAACTTAAGCATGATGACTGGCTAATTATAATAGATAAAATTAAAAATAGAATTTCTAATTGGAGGTTTTTATCGAGAGTGGATAGATTAATTCTCATCAATTCCTTTATATCTGCACTTGGATGTCTATGCATCTTTTCCCAAATTGAATTATCAATAAAATTTATAAAATAAGAAGGCATTTCTTAAGAAGCGGCAATAATCGTCACAATAGTCTAAAGTGTTTAGCTAAATAGGAAACAATTTGTGAATCGAAAAGGAGGGAGGATTAGATGTTATTAATTTACGTAACATGAATTTGTCTTTATCAGAAGTGGTTATGGAAATTTAAGGATATAAACGATAATTCTATTTGGAAAGAAATTATATCTAAACACTATTATAATGGTAGTAATAATTCATACCTAATTACACCTTCAGTTAATAATAAATTATCTAACTTTTGGAAATCAATTTAAAATGTCATGAGATTTATAACCTTTGTACTAACAAGATTGTTCATTTAGTAAATAATACAACTTTTTGGCATGATCATTGGATATCTGTCATTCCTCTTAGGGTAGAATTTAAAGAACTTTTTGAAATTTGCATCTTTAAAAATGCTTTAATTAAAGATGTTTTTTCTCCGGATAATAATCCCTTTGGAAATTTAGTTTTAAAAGAATGTTAGAAGGTACAACTCTTAGATAATTTATTATGTGCAAGATTGAATTTATATAACATTGATAATGAAAATGATATTATTAACTGAAAATGGGATGAAAGTAAGAAATTCACTTCAAATTCTTTACATAAATTTCTTAATTTCTCGGGCATAACTAATAACACTTTTAATCTTATTTGGAAAGCAAATGCACCACCAAAAGCTAAGATTTATACGTGGTTACTTATGCATGGGAAGCTAAATATTGAATTTTTAAAAAGAAAGAATTTTCAAATTAATAATAAATGTATTTTTCGTAAATTGTATTTTGAAGGTATTAATCATATGTATTACGATTATAAGGATACTTGCTACATTCTTAATAATACTCTTAAAATCTATAACTTTATTCTTAGAACTAAAGTTACTAATTGTGGTTTTTACTGGAATAACTTAAGATTTAAGTTTAAAAAGGGAAATGGATTTTTACTAGGTACTTTATTCGTTATAATATGTTGGTATATTTGGTTTGAGAGAAACCAGAGACTTTTTTAATAATAACAATAGTTATATTAATAGATTGATATTTACAATAGCATCATTTTGTTTCAATTAGATCTCAAATCTAGAATATAGGTTGGCTAAAAATAATCATTTTATAGAATACCTTAATAAGGTTAGAAAAAGCATTAAGTTAATTAAATAAAAAACAATATTTTTAACATCAATAATTACAACATTAACATTTATTCAAACTCGAATGATGATTTTTCTGATTATCATAATGTTTTTTTATCAAAGGAGCATAATGTCTAATTTTTTTAGATTTTAATAGTTTTATAAGTTTTTAAATACATGTTTTTTAATTTTTATGCCTTTTGTTTTTGTGTACACTATTTTATCACATTAGTGTAAGTTTTGATGTCGCATAATGAGTTTTGATCCTTTTATTACTCTATCTCTTATTTTAGTTTCATTACAGTCTTATAATTTTAACTTTAGTTTTATTACTTTTATTTTATTAGTACATATATATGCATATAAATTTCATTTATATACATATATTTGTATTATTCTTATATTTTTGTATAGTTCCATCTGCAGGTACAGGTTTAAGTGAAAATTGGTGTTAGAATGCTATTTGCAGGATTTCAGGGTTGCTGTCGCCAGGTTTGCAGGATTGCTGGTCGTTGGATCATTGTTTAGAGAGATTTCATATTTTAGATCGGGGTCATCCGCGTTTGCAGTGAGGCATTCATTCAGGATCATCCGCATTTGTAGTGAGGCATTCTTTCTCTGGTGGAGCTGCTTGTTGACCTCATTTGTTCACTTTGTTGCACCACGTATCAACCACGTTTGCAGTGAGGAGTTCATTACGGTTCATCCGCATTTGCAATGAGGCTTTCATTATGGATGATCCGCGTTTACAGTGAGACATTCATTATTTGGTGGAGCTACTTTTTGACCTTATTTGTGCACTTGGTTGCACCATGGATTATTTTGGATACTTCAACACTTCACTATCGGGTGGTGGCTTTGCCGGAGTTCGATATTGAGGTGTAATGGGCGGTGGCCTTGCCGGAGCTCATTTAAGAAGTTTTTCGAGTTTATTGTTTCTTTGATTTTTCTTTCTTATGATTTGTCACCTGCCACGCATCTTGGCAACTCCTTATTTTTTGGTGATATACACACATACATATGTGTGTGCTCTCCTCTACTTTAGAGGATCACACATTTCTCTCAAAAAAAATTCTAGTTTCAACTCTAATTCCAATTATTTTTAAATAAACACTAACATTCTAATTTCTCCATTTCACAAATTTAGAATTAATCATTCCGATAAAATTATCTTTTATAAAAGACTACAAAAATCCAAATTAATGATTTAAATTCTCCAAATTAAATCATTATTGGTTTTATTTAATTTACTCAAAAATCCAGGTATTATAATTGTTTTCTCATCATCAAAAGTAATAAATGTCTATCCACCACACAACAGAACCAAATAGGATACTGATAACACATTTGCTTACTGTAGGAGCCACACGTGATCCCTCTGACCTGACTCCTATAGTCTTTGGTTACCTGATCATGGTATCGTGATAAGACCTATGTGCTCGTCAACGTGAGGACTCAAATTTGTCACAACCTGTCATAGCCTCTTTGGTAAGAGATTGCAAGCTTAGGTGACACAGAGGTGAACGCATATAACTATAACAGACAACTATAAGGATAAGGTATCACAGATTCAATGCGCGACCCCACAATCAAGTCACTGGTGTGAATACAGTCCTAATCTAGTTCACTCCCACATCATAAAGGAAGTTGGATGGTGATAGACAAAAAGATACTACCATGTCGTGATCTGGCACATGCCCCATTGGTAAGAGACTGCTGGCCTAGGTAACACAGAGGCAAATGCACACAGCGATATCACACAACAATAAGAAAAGGTGCCATAGATTCGAGGCACAATTCCACAATCAGGCAACCAGTGTGGATGCAGGCCTAATCAAGTTCAATCCTACATTGTAATGACCCTACCATTACACCCATATTATTAAAGAACATTATAAATAATTTCGTCTAATAGTATGGAGAATACGTCATGTTAAGAGAAATCGAATGTGAATATATCATTAAACTAACACTGACACGTCATACTTACTATTTCATTGAATGTTGGGAATAAATTTTTAACATATATGCAATCTCAATCCGAAGAAATAAACACACCGATTCTCAGAATCAGAACAGTATACCATATAAAAAAATAATCACATATCACGGTGGAATAATGAACATCATATACATATAAAAACTTTAAGTCTACAAAATAAAAAACAAAACTCACATAATATACATCTAGTCGAAATCTCTAACTCAAATATACATCTCATATACATACAAAAAATTCCAAAATGAGATAAAATAAAAAGTCAAACTATTTATCTCCTTGCTAACACATCAAGTCAAAAGTATACTTGTCCTATAACATGAAAAGTTTTGGCCTGACTCGAGTATTATAAAATAAACGGGTCAGATTATCTCTAAGTATCCAAAAAAGGTGAGAACAAGATACAAGGATATATGAAATATAAATATATAATAAGTCATGGGAATAGTTCAACGGTAATCACATCACAAGACGCGAGAACATTAAATCCAAGAACATAAAATAAATCACAACCATCGAAACAAAGCCTAAGACACGGAAATATTTTGATCACAATATGGAATAATTTAAAAGCCAAGAAATTCCAATATAAAGAATAATATTTCAAAATCCAAGAAAACCAAATCCATAATGATCTCAACGATCGTACCCATACCGTTGGAAACTAAAGCTGGTATCATTAATACTAATTAGATAGAAATGATCGTTTATACTGTTAATAGAATCTCAAAATCAATGAAAATCATATCGAAGAAGATATAACTCATTCCGATCATAAGGATCGTATAAAAATCCAGAAGCATACTTCTTAAGGATCTATCGACCCTGCAGAACACCGAAAGAGAGTAAACTGTAAAGTGCCAAATGTTATCACCTTTTGTAATCACAAGAACTTAACCAAAATACCCCATATCGCTTGGTGAAATTCAAGTATTTACTAGAAGCTAGTAAATTTTACTTATTACGGATACTATTGAAAAACTAGAACTATACTCCCTTAAGGATCTATCGGCCCTACAGAACACCAAAAGAGAATAAAATCCTAAAGTGTTAAATACTTCCAAATAGTAATCATAATAATTTAACCAAGGCATCCTACAATACCAGGTGAAATTTGAGTATTTGCTAACGGGCTAGTAAGTACCACTCAAATATTCTATTCAATTAGTTGACAATATTCGAAAAAGCGTTACTTGAAAGCTTTAAAACCAATCAATAACACTAAGTCGATTATTAGTAGTTTCTAAATTATAAAATTAAGTTTCTCAAAACATTTTATTTTTAAAATCTTCTCCAAATCCAATAGTCACACAAATTTGCCAAATAGCACATAATTAACCAAGTGTTAAATCCAATAAGAGTTTATGATTTCGAAAATAAATAATATAATTTATCATGTATAAAAATGATTTCTAAAACCCTTTATTTATATAATTAATTTCAAACTATTCATTTTAAAAATTCCATAAACTTAATTATTTCTCAACTATATATATATATATATATATATATATATATATCCTTAGACAAACAATCCATAATTCCCATTTTTATATCAAAAATACTTATATATATATAGTTATTTCAAATCTCTTTTTAAAAATACATAATTCACAAATCTTATTCCAAAAACCTTATATATATATGTCTGCTTATCTTAAAAACCACAGATACTTATACTTCCAAACCTATATAGTATTAAAACATTTGATTAGAAAAACCAAGTTCACACTTCAAATCATTTTTATTATACAAATAACAAATAAATATATTTGTACTTTCAAATACTCTTTATAAAAGAAATAGTTTTATACTTAATTTTTTTTGAGAAAACGGTTCGATTTGAAAATCATCCTTTTGAAAACTCTAGTTAAAAGTGTGCGATGAAAATTATGTTGTACGATGGACTCATAGAAAAAATCAATGGTATTATAACTCCTAAATGAATCCATAAATTCCTAAATCAAAATCCAGAAATAACATTGAAATCATTATGAAATAAGCCATCAAAAACAAGAAATTATCAACAAGGAAACAAACGAGCGAACATACGACCGAATAGGTGCAATCGAGAGCCAAGTGGCATGTGAACCGTTTTTGTGGGACTGGTCCACCAGTGGCAACGCATGCGTTGAGCCTCAAGCAATATAGTTGGCCTTCCGTCAATTCGTTGATGTTTGTTTCTTCAACGTTGATCAATTTGATTATGGGAGCATTGATTTAGCTAGCATTTAAGCGCATAAACAACTACAATTGGATGTTATCCAAGATTGATATGGGTTTTCAGCGAACAGAGAATCAAGTACAAATGATAAGAAAATCAACACAAAAATCAACAATACATTCACTATAGATACAACCTATTCAACCAACAATCACATGCATCCAATATGAATTTAGAGATAAGTTGTGTGAGTGCTAACTCACCTTTATAGACTTGAATTAAAGCTAAGAAATTGAAATCATCTATGCTAATATCTTTCAGCAATTTGATCTAGCTTGATTTCAGAAATTGGCAAAAGCATAATTAAAAACTGAGAAGAAGAAGAAAACTAATATTAAAACAAAATTAAATGCAACATAGGGTAGTGGAGGTTACCTTTGCTTCAAATTTCTAATTATTCATCAAATGGCCCTTTCTTTGCACTTAATTTGTGGATTCAATTTATGTTTTAGGATTTGAATTATAGGAAGGACCTTCAGATTTTTGGCTGGAGATAAAATGAGAAAGGAATGAACGTATTCTCATTTCCTGCTTATTAGTATCACCTATATGGGCCATAAGGTTATCATATGAACCCAATAAGGAAAAGTGTTTCTAATTTCCTTTGTTTTACTTATTATAAAACATCATGTTACACTAAATAATATTTTATTTATCCTACTTAGATTTCTCAAAAGTTTCCAAGACAATCACAAGTTAAAAATCCTTGTTTTTTATTAATATTGAGAAACTTTATAAAATTAAATATAGCCATTGAGAACAAAAACTATTATCGTTATTTTAAATAAAAATAAACTCTTAATTATAAAAATCTCGTTTTGAAACAATAAATCTCAACATAAGCATTTTACTAAATAATACACATTAGTTGAAACAAATTTGAGATGAAAAATATTTTATCACAAATCTCCACTTACAATAAATAAGAGAAATAAAATTTATAATTCACATTTTTACAATACAAATTTTTATCATATATTTAATTATCATAATTTTCCAAAATTATTCTTATATTATCAAATATAAAATCAAGTTTCACAAAAGGATATTCATTGAATTTCCAATTTATTCAATCTCGAACCCATTTTTATTTGGAAATCATAACTAATAAAATTACCAATTTTATCTTAAGATTAATTAAAATAAACAAATCATATTTTAAAGTTTAATTCCAGGTAATCTCGGCTGGGGTTGTTACAGACTTCCCCCTTAAGTCCTCGTAGTTTCGATTCAAAGCAAAGTCAAAAATAAAAACATATGTATTAAAAAGTTCATTCTTTAAATTTAACCAATACCACAAAAATAAAACATTTTTTAATTTACATTTTTTTATAAAAATTAATATATTCTCCTCTCTTATTTTCTAATTGGAAAATTAGTTCACACAACTATTTTTGACTTCAAATTTAAAATTTTAATTACTGGTTCCAAATAACCCTTTCTAAAATTTACGTTTTCAATTGTAAAGCCTAATTCTTCAAATTATAAAATTCCAATTCCAATTAAATTACAAAATTAATATCCATCTAAATCATAAAATGATGCACACACTAAATCAAAATTTCCACACACCATTCATCATAGTGTTTGTCTGTGTATCATAAATGAGTGCACATAATTATATATATCAAATAATATAGTAATGTTGCTTCACCATCTATTTATAATAAATCGCTTTGTCAATTAGCTGCGATGTTGACCGTGAAATCAACATTGCCTCACCACTAATCTCTGCTATTGTTAATGCTCGATGGCTGCGCACATTATTCAAAACAATACATATAATGCATTTTTATAGCCACATTATAAATTTCTAAATTGGTTTCAAATACATACATATATACGTACAACACACGCACACATGTATAAATTTTCTTCTTAATTAATTTTCCAAAATATTTTTCCTTAATTATTTTAATTTTACAGATAATAATATTCAATTTCATATCATTTACTAAATATTATTATCAAAACTTCAATTAATATTTCCTTTCTAAATAACCATATAACTCAAGTAATTCTTTTTAAAATATTATCTATATCCAAAATGAATGGTTTTAAAATTTATCACATTTGTATATACATGTATACATATTTTCCTAAAAATATCTTTTTATTTCCTAAATTTATTACATATATATGTAAATATATTTTCCAAAACATTTATTTCATTTTTAAAATAAGATTCAATTTATTTAACATTTTATTTCCAACTTAAATATTATTTACAATCCATTCATAATTATTAATAATATTTAATATACTATAACTTAAAATTACTATGTTTGACTGTCTCGTTAAGGCGTTGAGGAATCCCTTTCGACACCCTGACGTCCTACGTTTCGACCAGAATTCTTAAAACACTCAACGGGAAATTTAACACAATTAAATTCCATAAGTTATAACTCTATAAATTCCCATACAAAAGAAAACCTCTAATAGCAATATAATAATGCATCCAACCATTCATTCGCACATTATCCAATCAAACTTATACAAACATCTAATTATTATGCTCAGTAGAATTAGTCTATCGATTTCCGATGCACAACTCTAATCACTAATGGATCGGATACCATACACAACACTAACTTCTAAAATAATTTGTAAAGTAAACCAAAATTTTCACAAATGCATCCCAATGATTATTCCCATAATCATGTTATATTCCTATCCCTATATAGATAATAATTAATGTAACTATCTGCCATATACTCCAAGGGACAGGTCTCTAAGTCATTCCAGGTCTCAAATCTATGATATTATATTCTATAATGTTCTGACTCAACTCTGCTACCAAATTGTAACGACCCCATTGTTATACCTGTATTATTGAAGAACATTATAAGTAATTTCGTCTAATAATACAGAGAATACAGCTTGTTAAGGGCGATGGAATGTGAATATATCTTTAAATCAAAACTGGCATATCATACTTGTTGTTTTACTGAATCTCTAGTATAAAATTTTGACATATACTATCTCATTCTAAAGAAATAACACATCATTCTTAGAATCAGAACAGTATATCACATGAAACAATAATCACAAATCAAACCAGAATAATAAACATCATATACATATACGAACTGTGAGTCTATAAAATAGAAAATAAACTCACATAATATAAATCTAGTACAAATCTCTAACTCAAATATATATCTCATATACATACACAAAAATCGTCAATGAGATAAACTAGAAAATCAAATTGTTCATCTCCTTGCTAGAACATCTATCAAAAAGTACACTCGTCCTGTAAATTGAAATTTCTTGGCCTGACCCGAGTATTACAAAATAAACGGGTTAGATTATCTCTAAGTATCCAAAAAGGGTGAGAACAAGATATAAGGATATATGAAATATAAAAATATAACAAATCATGGGAATAGTCTGTTAAATATGCAAGTATATAATTTTTGTTTGATGATAATAAACATATATATATATATATATATTCATTTAAATGTATTTGTTAACGTACTATTTTATTTTTATGTAATTAAATAAATATTTGCTGAATAAAATAAATAACACAGAATTTAAATTCAAATGGATATTTTATTCAAAAAAATATTTATTACAATTTTGAATAATACAAATTCAAGCTCTCGCTGTATATAGAGAATTTCAATTACAATAAAAATTTGGTTACATCACAATTTTCAATTTACATTTGCACCTCACTGCATATCACTCATTCACCCGTAATTTATCTTCAACTCCAGTCCAGATTGAATCCAGCATCTGAGCAATCTGCAAAAATACACACTGACGCAGTAAAATTGAAATAAAATATTTTGCAGTGTAAAATAAAATATTTTGCAGTATAAAATAAAATGATTTTGAAAATATTATTTGCCTCAGTTATTTGGGTTGTTCGTCATCATTTATATTTGAATTTATCATACATGAAAAGCTTGTAACATGCACAGTGTATCACTGTACATGCCATAAGGCCGTGCACACCGATATACACTTGATAAAATTACAAGGACAGGTGAGCACAAGGTCAAATCCAAATTAAAAGTCGGCTTCAACTCAAGTGAAATAAATATAAAGTCACGACATGAGCACAAGGTCAAACCCGAGCTACTAGCTAGATTCAACACAGATGCAATTCTGAAAAAATCAAGATGAAGGTCAAGTGAAAATAGCAGTTGACAATGCACACAAATGTACATACCAGAACTGGCAACCGATGAATCAAAGGACCGAAGCACAAGTGAAGTATACAAGCAAATGAAGTAACAATATACATGTACTCGAGGCAACATGGAAGCAGTGCAGCAGTTCAAAATGGAAAACAACAAAGTGCACTATGCAGTCCAATGAAATGTCGAAGACCAGACAACACAATACAACATAGCAATATGGAAGTGCCGACCATACATCAAACATAAAGTGACAATGTGGTTGGAGTGAAGACTAAAGTACAAAGCATGCACCAGTTCAATATGCAATGCAACCAGAACTCAAAGGTAATATATATGCAGTCAAACAAAGTACAGACAAACGTACACTGTAAAGACATAAGCAAGCCTCAGAAGCATATATGTACAACAATGAACACAACCAAATGAGATGCAACCAAACAATCGAAGAACAGACACAGCATTTCACAAATACTACAAGATGAACCAAACAAGGCACAGATCACATTCAAGACTACATGAGTGAACATATACATATATATATATATGCAGTGAATCCAGAAACTCAAAAGCAATCAAACCAGACTCTAGAGAATGATGCAATAAAGCATTTGAAGTTCGGTGATAGCAATGCAGATCAACAGATAAAATGTACACATATATGGTGGACAACATGCATATAACTAAATAGTAAATGAAGACACTGCAACATGAATACAAGTGCAGTACAAAGCATCCAGTTTTTTCAAAAGATATATATAAGAAGTCCCAAAGTAACATAAGTCAAAATAGCAAGTGAAGATAACAAGTGCACCAACATATACAACATACATAACATATTAAAATGCGACATTGATGTCAGAAATCCACTAGTGGCAATACAGTGTGATGCAATACATATATGCAGTAAATAACATGTATAGTGATATAAATGAAACAAGTCAAAGACTGCAACACATCAGGAGTGAACACAAAGTCGAAGTAGAAAAAAAATATTATTATCACTGGCCGTAATCAAGATAAATCAACATCGTCAAAGAAGTCAGAGCCGTGATGATCAAGGATGTCGAAACCAAAGCCGTGCAAGCAAGTAAATAGAATATATGAAATTGAAGAAGTCAGAAATCATATCAAGCATTCAAAAAAAAAACAAGTCCCCGAACAAAGTTATTGACAAATTCAAATGAATTTATACGAACGAAAATATAGGAATTCGAATCCTATAAAACCCTATCATCATCGGCTTAAAAAACCATTCGAGTTGAAGCAACAATAGAGCAAACATTATATCAATAACTCGAATCATCGATCGAGTTCAAGCAAGATAAATAGTAAAGTAGAAAAGCATAAATTACATACCAAAGTCAAAATCGAACTCGATCAAATCGAAGGAGTCGTGTTCGAATTGAAGATGCAGTCGACTACTGAAGCAAGTCAGAGAAACAACAATTGTAAACAACTTACAATCAGACGGCGACTTCGGTTATCTCAAAAGCCCTAATTTTTGTTGAAGAGGAAAGAACGATCAAGAAGCCGACATTTTTCACGAAGAAAGTCACAGGTCAAAGGAATAAAAGAAAAGGAACTATTTTTACCACATAGTTTATTTGGGCCAGTTTCATAATTTTAGGCTATTAAGGGCTTTGTTTTTAATTATTTTTAAATTGCTTCTAGATTTTGTATTTCTCTTGTAATCATTTTTAAAGTCTAGTCATGTGACTAGGGGACGAACTACGATGGTGTAGTTCGAGAATTCGCAACTCATGGCTGGGTTATGGCATGGTTTTGAGCGTAGAGTTAGGTTAGTAAATAGCGGGTGTCGTGAGTTTACGTATGTAAGCGTCTGACTACTTAATTTCTAGTAGAAACCTTGGGGGCAACACGTAGGCAGGGTTTTGTCGAAGCTGGGTAAATCTGTATGTTCTATTTTCTGCTTTTTATTATTCTACTATTATCTGTGCTGCTATTATTCGATTATTATCTATGCTATAATTATTTTAGGTACTTCCACAATAAATTTTTATAATTAATATTATCACTCTATTCACCTCCCCTCCTCTAGGGTGAAATCGATCCTACAAGTGATATCGGAGCCAGTTCAAAAGCCATTTTTGTTTTTAAAATTTCGATTTTTCAAAGACCAATTTTTGTGTTACAAATTTGAATTTTTAAATGGCTTCTTTTGATAATGCTTTTACTGAGGGTCGTTCCAATATTATACCTCATGTTTTTGATGGAACAGATTTATTGAATTGGAAATTAAAAATGGAATTTTATTTAAAATCTGTTAATGTTAAATGTTGGGATATTATTGAAAATGGATGTGATATAAAAGATGAGAAAATTACTTCTATTAATGCTCTTTCTATGCATATATTATATTCTTATATTAATCAAGATAATTTTAACTTTATCTCTCATTGTGAAAATGCACAGGAAATCTAGAATACTTTTGATGCAAAACATAGTGCAAAAGTTAACAGCAATGAGAAATCCTCCTCAATCGACTCAATTAAAAAAACAAGCTTAATACGATTGGTAAAAAGGATTAGTGATGAGGATGATGGAGCAACTGAGCTGGCGCTACTAATAAAGAAATTCAAAACATGGAACCGCAGATATGGAAATCCAGCTCTAAATCAAAAAATGAAAAGCAGAATAGTCAAAGCACTAGACAACCCAGAAGAACGGGAGATCATCTGCCATAGGTGCAACAAACCCGAACATATCAAGCCTAATTGTCCTCAAAAACGACATGGCTAGAAAAGAATTCAAAAAGGAGAAGTTTAGCAGCCTTGTGGAATAAAAGTGATGATGATTATTAAAGCACTAGCAGTAAGAGTGAGAGAGGTGATCTGTGCCTTCAAGGTGATATAACTGCTAGTGATGATGACGAGCCATGCGAGGTATCAAAACTCACTCACTCAGAATTACTTATATATTTCCACGAAGTAAATGGCTATTTCGAAAGACTTAGGGAGAAATACACTAAACTTGAATCACAAAGAGATACTTTGATGGAATCAAATAAACAACTTGACCAATTAGTTAAAAACTATCAAAGTAGGATCCCTAAGTGTGATAAGTGTCCAACATTCGAAGAAGAAATCAAAAAATCAGAAATTAAAATTAAATCACTTGATAATGGAATTATGATTTTTAAAGAAAGCAAAAATACACGAAGAGAAAATTCTATTAAAAGGTGCACACAATTATTGAATGAAAATGTATCTCTCAAAACACAAGTCCAACAACTGTCAACGATTTTAAGAAAATTTTCCAAAGGAGAAAGATCGTTGAATATGTTATTTAGAAAATAAGCTGTTAATACTTTTAGATAAGGACTTGGGTATAATCAATCTGAACGTGCTAGAAATGTAATTAAACAAGTCAATTCCATGTGCACAATTTATAGAAAATTTAGACACAATCAAAATAATTGTTGATATAGACCCAAACACGTGAAAAATATTCCAATTTGGGTTCCAAAAGGCACGGATATAAAATCCCTCAAAGTTAAACAAATATTGGTGCCGAAAGGAACATATACGAATAGTTTTGGGTCTCCACAAAATTATTTTTCAAATTCTGTCGCCACTAACAACCATAGGTCTATAAAAACAAATAGGTCACAAAAATATTTTCTCGTGTAGGTGTGGTGGCAGGCTAAGGAACAACAACAGTGTTATCTGGATTTTGGCTGTTCAAGGGACGCAACAGGTGACAAAGCAAAGTTCCTTAGCCTAGTATAAAGGTGGCAGAATTACAATGGGCAATAATGAAAAATTATCGGTAAAGGTAAAATAGGTTATGGTATATTTATTTTGAACGATATATTAAATGTCATAATCTGCACCATAATTTGAATTTAAATTAGCCTGTTATGTTATAAAGAGATGAATGATGATAATGATTCTGACTTTTTTAAAATTGTTGGCCAATTATATTCCTATGTCAAGAACACTTTAAAAATCTCTCGGGTCTTTGGACTATTTCATATAGATTAGTTTGGATTAATGATGGTGTTCTATTGGTTGATGATAATACATTTGGCTGACTCTATTTTCACGGTTTTTTTTGTTCAATGGCACGGCTTCAGTTCAAATTTAAGAAAATTTCATTTAAAAGCTGTTAAAAATGATTTTAAGTAATTTGTTGAAACTTCACAATCTGGTCTATGACATTCAATTAATGATAATCTCGAGTGAAAGAAAAATTCAGATATAGATTACACTGGTAATCTAGTTGATAGAAAAATTACTGGTGGAACGTAAGTTATGTTAAGATATTCATTAGCTGCATCACGACTTTTAAAGAAAATATTTGTATATTTTTCATTTCAAATAATTTTCAAATAGCAAACATTTTTCTTAGAAAACCCCTTCTAGAAAATCTTTTTTTGTTGACCTTTGTTTCAAATTAGTCATTTTGAAAAATTTAATAATTATTTTTGGATTTGATCTTGAATGGTTACATTAACTAATCTGACTCCCTACTGATTATCAAAAAGAAAAATAGTGATTGAAAAAGTGATGAGTGTTGATATTAATCATATATTATAACTTGCGATAGTATATTTAGTAAATTTCTTTAGAAATTTAAACAAGAATTATAAAAACTTTTTGTTCGTAAAAATTCCATGACCATCTCTGATTCTATCATATTTCTATCAACCATCACTCATCAAAATCCAATGTAGTACGTCAACATGTGGTATTTTAAACGGGAAATTATGCGCTTTCATTTTATTATATTTTTAGCAACAAACACATCCAAAATATTCGCTCTCATTTAAAAGTCCTTATGGTTATGCATGTATGGAACGCATATCAAAATTGATTGATTTTATCGACAAGTTGATTCTAATCCCATTTAAAAGTCCTCATTGGTTATGCGTGGTAAGAAGATACTTGAATTCATTTTAAAAAAATTTGGGAATACTACTAATCTCATTGAAAAATCCTAACGGTTAAGTATATGGTTTTATATGATGACATCATCCCTATCATTCTAAAGTGGAATATGCGTCAAAAAGAGTATTTATGATTTTTGTTTGATTTTTTATTGAAATTTAATATTTATATTTGATTGATTTTTAATGCTTTATTAATGTCTATCACTTTATCCCTATGTTTGTAAAACTATTACACTTTTGCTGATAACAAAAATGGGAGAGAAAAGTTAAGATTTTGATGAATAAGGGTGAAATATTTTCTATATGCATCTAGGCTCATTTGTATATTTTTATTCATGATATATGAAGGGGGAGCTTTGTTATAGAGAGGGAGCATTCAAATAGGGGGAGCAAATTTAATAATCAAATACATTTCATATATTCAAAATCATAAATATATGTTTGTTATCATCAAAAGGGGGAAATTGTTGAATATGCAAGTATATGATTTTTGTTTGATGATAATAAACATATATATATATATATATTCATTTAAATGTATTTGTTAATGTACTATTTTATATTCATGTAATTAAATAAATATTTGTTGAATAAAATAAATAACACAGAATTTAAATTCAAATGGATATTTTATTTAAACAAATATTTATTACTATTTTGAATAGTACAAATTCAATCTCTCACTATACACACACACACACACAATTTCAATTACAATACAAATTGATTACATCATAATTTTCAATTTATATTTGCACCTTACTACATATCACTCAATCACTCGTAATTTATCTTCAACTCCAGTCCAGATTGAATCCAGCATCTGAACAATCTGCAAAAATACACACTGACACGGTAAAATTGAAAATGAAATATTTTTGTAGTCTAATATAAAATGTATTTTTAAAATATTATTTGCCTCGGTTATATGGGTTGTTCGTCATCATTAAATTTGAACTTATCATACACGAACAGCTTGTGGCATGCACAATGTCTCCATGTACATGCCACAAGGCCGTGCACACCGATATATACTTGATAAAATTATAGGGACAGGTGGGCACAAGGTCAAACCCAAATTAAAATCCGAGTTCAACTCAAGTGAAATAAATATAAAGTCATGACATAAACACAAGGTCAAACCCGAGATACTAGCTGGATTCAACACAGGTGCAATTCCAAAAAAATCAAGATGAAGGTCAAGTGAAAACAACAGTAGACAATGGACACAAATGCACATAACAGAACTTGGAACAAATGAATCAAAGGACCAGAGCACGAGTGAAGTATACAAGCAAATGCAGTAACAATATACATGTACTCGAGGCAACATGGAAGCGGTGCACCAGTTCAAAATGGCAACCAACAAAGTGCACTGTGCAGTCGAATGAAATGTCGAAGACTAGACGACACAATACAACATAGCAATATGGAAGTGCAGACCATACATCAAACATAAAGTGTCAATGTGGTTGCAATGAATACTAAAGTACAAAGCATGCACCAGTTCAATATGCAATGCAACGAAAACTCAAAGGAATTATATATCCAATCAAACAAAGTACAGACAAACGTACACAGTAAAGACATGAACAAGCCTCAAAAGTATATATGTACAGCAATGAACACAACCAAATGAGATGCAACCAAACAATCGAAGAATAGACACAACATTTCACAAATACTAAAAGATGAACCAAACAAGGCACAGATCACATTCAAGACTACATGAATGAACATATACATATACGTATGCAGTGAATCCAGAAACTCAAAAGCAATCAAACCAGACTCTAGAGAATGATGCAACAATGCATTGAAATTCTGTGATAGCAATGTAGATCAATAGGTAAAATGTACACATGTACGGTGGACATCATGCATATAACTAAACAGTAAATGAAGACACTACAACATGAATACAAATGTAGTACAAAGCATCCATTTTTTTCAAAATGATATATATAAGAAGTCCCAAAGTAACATAAGTCAAAATAGCAAGTGAAGATAAAAAGTGCACCAACATATACAACATACATAGCATATCAGACCAAGACATTGATGTCAGAAATTCACCAGTGGCAATACAGTGTGATGCAATACATATATGCAGTAAAAACATGTACAGTGATATGAATGAAACAAGTCAAAACTACGACACATTTGGAATGAACACAAATTCGAAGTATAAAAAAATATTATAATCAATGGCCGAAGCAAGATAAATCAACATCGTCAAAGAAGTCAGAGCCGTGATGATCAAGAAAGTCGAAACCAAAGCCGTGATAAGCAAGTAAACATAATATATGAAATTGAAGAAAATTAGAAATCATCTCAAGCATTCCAAACAAAATCAAGTAGCCAAACAAAGTTATTGACAAATTCAAATGAATTTATACGAACGAAAATATAGGAATTCGAATCCTATAAAACCCTAACATCGTTGGCTTAAAAAACCATTCGAGTTCAAGCAATAACAGAGCAAACATTATATCAATAACTCGAATCATCGATCGAGTTCGAGTAAGCTAAACAATAAAGTAGAAAAGCATAAATTACATACCAAAGTCAAAGTCGAACTCGATCAAATCGAAGGAGCCGTGTTCAAATTGAAGAATTAGTCGATTACCGAAGCAAGTCAGAGAAACAACTATTGTAAACGACTTACAATCAGACGGCGGCTTCGATTATCCCAAAACCCCTAATTTTTGTTGAAGAGGAATGAATGATCAAGAAGCCGACATTTTTCATGAAGAAAGACACCGGTCAAAGGAATAAAAGAAAAGGGACTGTTTTTACCACGTAATTTATTTGGGCCGGTTTCATAATTTTAGGCTTTTATTAAGGGCTTTGTCTTTAATTGTTTTTAACTGTTTTTAAATTGCTTTCAGATTTTGTATTTCTCTTGTAATCATTTATGAAGTTTAGTCGTGTGATTATGGGATGAACTACGGTGGTGTAGTTTGAGAATTCGCAACTCAGTGGCTGAGTTGTGGCAGGGTTTTGAGCGTAGAATTAGGTTAGTCGATAGCAGGTGTCGTGAGTTTACGTGTGTAAACATCTGACTACTTAATTTCTAGTAGAAACCTTAGGGGCAGCACGTAGGCAGGATTTTTCCAAAGTTTGGTAAATCTGTATGTTCTATTTTATGCTTTTTATTATTCTGCTATTATATGTGCTGCTATTATTCGACTATTATCTGTGCTGAAATTATTTTATATACTTCCGCAATAAATTTTTATAATTAATAGTATCACCCTATTCATCCCCCCTCTAGGGTGAAATTGATCCTACATAGTACAACTCTAATTACATCACAAGACGCGAGAACATTAAATCCAAGAACACAAAATAAATCACAATCATCAAAACCAATCCTAAGACACGGAAATATTGCAATCACAATATGGAATAAATTAAAAATCAAGAAATTCCAATACAAAGAATATATTTTAAATCCAAGAAAACCAAATCCATAATGATCTCAATGATCGTACTCATACCTTGAGAAACAAAAGGCAGTATCACTCATACCGATCAGATACCAATGATCGTCCATATCATGAAAACAGAATTTGAAAATCCATGGTAACAAGGCCAGAGAAGATATAACTCATTCTGATCACAAGGATCGTATAAAAATCCAGGAGTATAATTCATAAGGATCTATCGGCCCCATCGAGCACCAAAGGAAAGTAAACTCTAAAGTGCCAAATACTATCACCTTTAGTAATCACGAGAACTTAACCAAAACAACCCATGCCACCTGGTGAAATTCAAGTACTTACTATAAGTTAGTAAATCTTGGTTATTACAGATACCATTAGTAAACATGAATTATATTTCATTAAGGATCTATCGGCCCTGCTGAACACTAAAAGAATGCATTAAGTACTTCCTAATAGTGTGACAACCCTAATTTTTAGTAACATTATTTAGAATATTTAATTAACTAAATAAAATAAAATAATGAGATGATTAGAGGATTGAGATTTGTGATTAATAAAGGGTTGTCGTGCTATGTTAACAAATGAACTAAGTAAATTGAAATGGAATAAAATGTTAGGAAATAGACAAAGGCAATATAGGAATAAGTATTATTCATATACCCTAAACCCTAAGCCATGTACATTCTACACGTTCATTTCATAAGTTCATAATCTAAAACAAAAACAAAGAGGCCAGCCACCTTTTGTAAGAGCAAGAGGAAGAAGATAAAAAAATTCAAAGGAAGGAAGATTAATCAAAATCAAATCCATTTAAATCTCAAACTCCATCTCAAAGCAAAGGTGAATAATGACTACATCTCATGTTTTCTAATTATTTTCGGTTTTTAGGTAAAACCCGATTTATCTTGCAAAGTTTAGCCATGTTTTTGAATGATTAAATGTTTATATATGCTCGTTGATGATTTATGCTTATTCATATGGGTTTTATGATATGCTTTGATGTGAAAACCCTATTAAATGACTTTCAAACGCCTTGCAAGAGATTTAGATCACAAATCATATTTTAGATACGGGTTTTAATTTTCATAATATTCTGAATTAATGTAGATTTAATCTCAATTTTCTAGTGAAGAAAATGATTATTTGGGTTTAAAATAATTTACAGCTAAATTATTTATGTTTTGGACCAGAAATTAATATATGTTGGAAACACATATTAAAAATGATTTTTTGGAATTTTTGTAGAATTTTCCCTAAGTGTTTAATAAATATATAAAATTATTTAAGGTATGAGACTTAAATGTTTTATATATTTACAAAGGGAGAAGGGGTATTTTGTAAATTATTTAAATTGCTTAATTCTGAAATTCTGGCAGTGGTTTTGGAAAAGAAAATTTACAACCAATCATATTTTAACAAACAAGGCGGCTTAGTTAAAAAGGTTACTTTAAAAGGATAAAATACAATTTAAACATGCTTTTTACCCGTTTCGCCACTTTCGGCTCCTTAGGTTCTGACTTAGTAGTTCTGCCTCTATCACTATCGAAACCAATGCATATAGTATCAATGACTTGATACATAGTGAATTGGACTTAGGCAAAAGGTATTCGATCGAAACAAAGGTTTCTGAAGGGGTCGAAGCCTTACTTTGTTTTCAAATGAAAATGCGCCTGCTATGCTTTCGAAAGGAATTCTTTTGACTTGGTTGACTTCCAACTAGGTCAAATTGATTTACGAATGGTTTCAAAAAGGTTGCACCTTTTGTTTTAAGTTAATGCTTTCAGAGGGGTCAAAAGCCCTTGCTGTTGCTTACTACCTTTCAAAGCAAATGGTTTAGAATGGGATACTTGGGTTTTAAAACTTAGCCGCTTCTCCAATGCTTTCGAATGGTTGGTTTCGACATCATCACTTCTTTACTTAGGAATTACTTTTGAAAGAGTGCTTTCGACTTAATTGTTTTACGACCCTTTGTTCTGTTGGAAGTAAAACCCAAAGGTTTCGAATGGATTAGTTTTAAATGGTTTCAAAAGGTTTTCGATATGTTTTACTTGAACCCATAGGCTTTCAAAAGGTTTGATGTTTGGAAAGGATTTTAATGCTTTTGAAAGATTTAAATGAAGGTTTCAAAGGGGTGGTTCCTCATTGGTTTCGATAGGTTCAAGATGAAGATTATCTAATGTTTTCGAAAGGCAGTGTTTAAATGTTTGAAAGATACGATGTCGAAGGTCTTAAAACTTTCGAAGGAAAGGTTTTCAGTGGTTTCGAAAAGGAATGTTTTAGCCTTTCAGCCTAGGTTATAAAAGGGTTTACTTGGTTTTGAAAGGGGTACTTTCAATGGATTTGAAAAGGGTACTTTCAAAGGTTTAAATGTTTTCATCAGCAATGATTCGTGTAAAGTATATATAACATGGCAAGGTAATTTGAGTAAAGCATAGAATTTATTTTCCCTATTTGAAGTATGATTTAAAGGTTTAAATCAATTTGAGAAGAAAATGTTTTAAAGGAAAATTTAAGGAAAGATTACCCTAAGTAAAATGACTCAGATATTTGTATACCAGGTGGGACTGGTGTAGGGTTGCGCCCTATACATTAGTTATTAGCCCCTAGCTAATTTAGTCTAAAATTATAGTGTGTAGAGCTTTGTCACGGGTAAGGCTAAAATAATGTTACATACAGAAGGTAATATATTTGTACGGAGGTACGTTATTGGTGAGCCCGTAAAACCATTAGGATCAGCTGACCTGGAGGAAGTAATTTAGGGACAGACCATCCAAAAGAGGAGTATCTAATAGATGTTAGATTATTTGTTTATATTGTCTGGTAGGCCCGAGTCAACCAAAGGTTAGTAGTTAGCCAAATAAAACTATTATGTTTGGACAGATAGTCCTTTGTTACCTAATATGTATGTTTACATGTTGATGCTTTATGGTTTTGACCAGTTTCGGTTACAAGATTATAATTTGCAAAACGTATGTTTTAAAAGGATATTAGTGAGGGGAAGCCCGTTCCGCTAAGCGGTGTGGTCTTACCTAATACCAAATAACGGAGATGTATAGTTTTATTCACACCAGGTTTTATGTCTGACTTGAAGTTTATGTTTTGCCCCTTAAAGTTTTTCTCCTTAAACTCTCGGGCAATCAAAATTGATTTAGGTAGGCTGAGGATTGAGGATTTACTGCATTTTAGTAGGTTGGCGAATAAAACTTCCGAAGATGAGCAGGAGGCTGAAGTTAGATATCTAGAAGTTGTTTTATTTATTTTATTCCGCTATGTTGTATTAAGTTAGTTATGACTATATAGTACTCTGGTCAACCAAGGGGGCATCTTCATATGTTGCTCTTGGTGTATTTTGTAATAATTATATTTGATCTAACCTGGAAAATGTTTGGGATTATGTAACTTGGATATGAAAAGTCGTTTTGAAATGCAATCAGAAAAATGTTTTGATCTGTGAAATTTTATTCCATATTCAAGTGCTTCTAATATTAAAGACACCATTAACATTACCGTATTTGGTCATCAGAAATTAATACCATGAATGACTGCAGCATCTGTAGCACTTAGCTTTGGGTCTCTAGATAGGGGTGTTATAATTAGCAATCATAAGTATTTAACCAAGGCATCCCATACTACCCGGTGAAATTCGAGTATTCGCGAATGGGCCAGTAAGCACCACTTAAACATTCGATTCAATGAGTTGTACAATATTCGACGAAGCATTATTTGAAAGCATTAAAACCAATCAATAACACTAAGTCGATTATTAGTATTCCTCAAATTATAGGATTAAGGTTTGCAAAACATTTTATTTTTAAATTACTCTCCAAATCCAAAACTCACATAAAATTACCAAAATTATATAAAAATAACCAAACGTTAAATCCAATAAAAATCTGATAAGGGTTCATGACTTTGAAAATAAATAAAAAATTTATTGTATAAAAAATGATTTCTAAAACCCTTTATTTATATAATTACTTTCCAACTATTCATTTTAAAAATTCCATAAACTCAAGTACTTCTCAACTATATATATGTATGTATGTATGTATGTATGTATACATACATACATACATACATACATATATACATACATATATTTCCTTAGGTAAAATAATCCATAGTTCCAATTTTTATATCAAAATACTTTTATATACATATATATACAATTATTTTAAATATCTATTTAAAAATCCATAGTTCACAAATCTTATTCCAAAAATCATACACACACACGCGTCCACTTATTTTATAAAAACAACAAATATTTATATTTCCAAACGTACACAGGTGTCGAAACATTTGATTAGAAAAACCTAGTTTATACTTCAAATCATTGTTATCATATAAATAATAAGTAAATTTATTTATAATTGCAAATATTCTTTACAAAGGAAATAATTTTATACTTAAAAGGATTCAGAGAAAACGGTTCGCTTTGAAAATTAGCCTTTTGAAAACTCTAGTTAAAAGTGTGCGACGAAAATTGTGTTGTATGATGAACCCATAGAACAAATCTATGATATTAAAACTTCAAAAAGAATTCACAAATTCCTAAATCAAAATCAGGAAATAACATTGAAATCGACATGAAATAAAGCATCAAAAATAAGCAAATATCAAGGAGGAAACAAACAAGAGAATAGTCGAGCGAAAGGGAGGCTAAGCGGCATGACCTGGGACTCAGCCCAGATCATAACCCATGCACCAGTCTGGTGGGACTGATCCACCAATGGCAATACCTAGGCAAAGCCCCAGGCGATGCCGGTGGCCCTCCGTTGATTCGTTGGTGCTCGTTTCTTCGGCATTGATCAAGTTAACTATAGGAGCACTGATGTAGCTAGTATTCACTCATATAAAAAACCACAATTGGACTTCATTCAAGATCAAATGATGTTGGTTTTTAGAAAATAGATAATCAAAGTTCATTTGACAATAAAATCAACATAAAAATCGAGATTACATTCATTATAGGTACAAGCTATTTCAACTAACAATCACATGCATCAAATATGAATATAAAGATAAGTTGTGTGAGTGCTAACACACTTTTATAGACTTGAATTGAAGCTCAAAACTTGAATTCATATAGGCTAATACCTTTTAGCAATTAGACCTAGGTTGATTTTAGTAATTGGTCAAAGCACAATTACTAACTACGAACAAAACTGAGATTAAAACTAAATTAGATGCAACATAGGGTAGTAGAGATTACATTAGCTTTAAATTTCCAATTATTAATCAAAAGCCCTTTGTTTTGCACTTGATTTGGAGATTTGATTTATGTTCTGGGGTTTAATTAGAGTGGAAGAAGCTTCAGATTTTTAGTTGGAGATAAAATGAGAAAGGAATGAACATATTCTCATTTCATCCTTACCAATATCACCAATATGGGCCATAAGGGTATGTTATCGATCCAATAAGGAAAAGTGTTACTAATTTCCTTTGTTTTTCTTATTATAAAACATCACTTTACACTAAAGAATGTTTTATTTATCCTATTTTGATTTCTCAAAATTTTCCTAAACAATCACAAGTTAAAAATCCTTGTGTCTATTAATATTGAGATACTTTATAAAATTAAATATAGCCATTAAGAATGAAAACTATTCTAATTATTTTAACCAAAACAAACTACTAATTGTAAAAAAAATCTCATTTTAAATAATAAATTTTAATATTGATATTTTACTAAATTCTACAATAATAGTTGAAACAAATTTGAGAAAAAATATATTTTATCACAGATCTCCACTTATAATAAATAAGTGAAATAAATTTTATAATTCACATTTTTACAATACAAATCATTAACATATGTTTAATTATCATAATTTCCTAAATTTATTCTTGTATTATCAAATATAAAAGTCAAGTTTCAAAAAAGAATAGCCACTAAATTTTCTTTTTATTTAATCCCAAATCCATTTTAATTTGGAAATCATAACTAATAAAATTCCCAATTTTATCTTAAGATTAATTAAAATAAATTAAATCATTTTCTTAAGTTTAATTTCAAGTAATCTCGACCAGGGTTGTTACAGACTTCCCCCCTTAAAAAAATTGCATCCTCACAATTTTGGTTCAAATAAAAGTCTAAAATACAAACATATGTATTCAAAAGCTCCTTCTTTAAATTTAACCAAAACCATAAAATAAAAAATTGTTTTAATTTACACTTTAATTTATAAAATTAATATATTCTCCTTTCTTATCTTCTAATTGGAAAATAATTTCGCATAACTATTTTTAACTTCAAATTTAAAAAAATTAATTACTACTTTCAAATAAGGCTTTTCAAAATTTACATTTTCAATTATAAAGCCTAAATCATCAAATTATAAATTTCCTGTTCCAATAAAATTACAAAACTTAATATCCATCTATGTCATAAAATGATGCAAACACTAAATCAAAATTATCACATGCCGTTCAGTATTTTTTTTGTGTCTATATATCATAAATGAATGCACACAATTACGTTTATCAGATAATATAATAATGTTGCCTCGCCATCTATTTATAACAACTCGCTTTGTCAATTGGCTGCGATATTGATTGTGAAATCAATATTGCCTTGCCACTATTCTCTACGATTGTTAATGCTCGATAACTGCACATGTTATTCAAAACAATACGTACAATGCATTTTTATAGCCTCATTATAATTTTCTACATCACCAAATTTTTTAAATACATACAAAATACATAAATACATACATACAAATACAAAAATATTAACTTTATTCTTAATTTATTTTTCAAAATATTTTTCCTAAACTATTTTAATTTTACTAATCATAATATTCAATTTCAAATCATTTACTAAATATTATCATCAAAACTTCAATTAATATTTCCTTTTCGAATAACCATAATACTCAAAATAATTCTTTTCAAAATTTTATTTATATTGAAAATGCATACTTTTAAAATTTATCACATTTGTATATACATGTATAAATATTTTCCACAAAATATCTTTTTACTTCTAAAATTTATTACATATATATGTAAATATATTTTCCAAAACATTTGCTTCATTTTTAAAATAACATATAATTTGTTTAACACTTTATTTCCTACTTAAATATTATTACGACCCATTCACAATTATTAATAATATTTAAACATTATAACTCAAAATTACTGTGCATGACTGTCTTGACAAAGTGTTTAGGAATCCCTATCAACATCGTGGCATCCCGCATCTCGACTAAAATTCATAAAACACTCATCGGGCAATTTAACATAATTAAATTCCAAATTTTGTAACTCTCTATATTCTCATAAAAAAATAAAAATCCTTATAGCAATCCAATAATGCATCAACCATCCATGCATACATCGTCCAATCAAACATATAGAAGCATCAAATTATTATACTCTGCGGAAATAGTCTATCAGCTTCCTCCGTGCAACTCTGATCACTGACGGACCAGAACACCACCACACAACACTAATTTTTAAAATCATTTTATAAAAATAATTTGTAAAGTAATCCAATATTTTCACAAATACGTCCCAATGATTATTCTCATAATCTTTTTATATTCCTATTCATATATAGATAACTAATAAAACTATTTACCACACACCCCAAGGACAAGATTCTAAGTTATTCTAGGTCTCAAACCTGTCATATTATATTCTATAATGTTCTGACTCAGCTCTGATACTGAAATATAACGACCCATGAACAGAAAATAAATCACAGTCATCAAAACCCATCCTAAGACCTAAAAATATTTCAATCAGTATATGGAATAAATAAAAACCAAGAAATTACAAAACAAAGAATAATAACTCCAAATCATAGAAAACTAAATCCATAACGATCTCAATGATCGTATCATACCGTATGAATTAAAAGGTGGTATCATTTATACCGATCAGATAACAATGAACGTCCATACTATGAAAACGAAATCCCAAAATCCATGAAAACCAGACTGGAGAAGATATAACTCATTCCGATCACAAGGATGTATAATAATCCAGGAGTATACTTCTTAAGGAACTATCGGCCCCACCGAACACAAAAGAGAGTAAACTCTAAAGTGTCAAATATTATCACCTTTAATAATCATGAGAATTTAACCAAAATGTCCTATACTGTAGAGTGAAATTCAGGTATTTACTAGAAGATAGTAAATCTCACTTATTATGGATACCACTGGAAAACCTGAACTATATTCCCTTAAGGATCCCATCAAACACCAAAAGAGAACACAACCCTTAATTGTTATATACTTTCTAATAGTAATCGCAAGAATTTAACTAAGGCATCCTATACTATGAGGTGAAATTCGAGAATTCGCTAATGGCCCAATAAGTACCACTCAAACATTCTATTCAATGAGTTGTGCAATATTTGACAAGCCATTACACGAAAGCATTAAAACCAATCAATAACACTAAGTCGATCATTAGTATTCCCTTGATAATAGAATTAAGGTTCTCAAAATATTTTATTTTTAAAATCTTCTCCAAATCCAAAAGTCACATAAAATTGCCGAAATAGTGTATAAATAACCAAGTGTTAAATCCAATAAAAATATGATAAGAGTCTATGGTTTTGAAAATAAATAACGTAATTTATCACATAGATAATGATTCCTAAAACCCTTTATTTATGTAATTACTTTCAAAATATTCATTTTAAAAATTCCATAAACTCAATTATTTCTCAACTATATATATTTCCTTAAATAAAATAATCCATAATTCCAATTTTATATCAAAAATACTTATATATATGTATTTATTTCAAATATTTATTTAAAAATCCATAGTTCACAAGTCTTATTCCCAAAACCCTATATATATGGCTTTTATTTTATAAAAACCACAAATACTTATATTTCCATACCCATATAGTATTAAAACATTTGATTAGAAATACCTAGTTTATACTTCAAATCATTATTATTTTATAAATAATATATAAATATATTTATAATTTCAAATATTCTTTATAATAGAAATAATTTTATGCTTAAAAAGATTTAGAGAGAACGGTTCGATTTGATAATCAGCCTTTGGAAAACTCTAGTTAAAAGTGTGTGACGAAAGTTGTGTTTACTATGAACCCATAGAACAACTCTATGATATTAAAACTCCAAAAAGAATTCACAAATTCCTAAATCAAAATCCGGAAATAAAATTGAAATCGGCATAAAATTGGAAATAAAAAACAAGCAATTATCAACGAGGAAACAAACGAGCGAATAGACGAGCGAATGAGAGGCCGAGCAGCATGACCTAGGACTCGGCCCAGGTCATGACCAATGCATAGGTCTGGTGGGACTGGTCTACTAGTGTCAATGCCTTAGTAGAACCCCGGGTAAACGAAATCATATATTTCGGTTTAATTCCAGGTAATCTCGACCAAGGATGTTACAGACTTCCCCTTAAAGAAATTGCGTCCTCACAATTTCGATTCAGAGAAAAGTTTAAAATAAAAACATACGTATTCAAAAGTTCCTTTAAGTTTAACCAATACCACAAAAATAAAATATTGTTTTAATCACAGTTTAATTTATAAAAATTAATATATTCCCCTTGCTTATTTTCTAACTAGAAAATATGTTCACACGACCATTCTTAACTTTAAATTTAAAAAATTTAATAACTACTTCAGATAACTCATTCCAAAATTTAAAATTTACATTATAAATCCTAAATCATCAAAATTTGAAATTCTAGTTCTAATTAAATTACAAAACTTAATAACCAACAAAGTCATAAAACGATGCACACACTTATTTGAAATTAGCACATACCATTCATCATAGTGTGTGTGTGTGTATCTGTGTGTGTATAATAAATGAATGCACACAATTACATATATCAAATAATATAATGTTGCCTCTCCATCTATTTGTAAAAAATTGCTTTGTCAATTGACTGCAATGTTAACCGTGAAATCAACATTGCCTCGCCATCTATTTATAACAAATCGCTCTGTCAATTGGTTGTGATGTTGATCATGAAATCAATACCGCCTCGCCACTAATCTTTGCTATTGTTAATGCTCGATGGTTGCACATGTTATTCAAAACAATACATATAATTCATTTTTATAGCCTTATTGTAGTTTTCTAAATCGTCAAAAAATTTAGATACATACACAGATATATATATATATATATTCTTCTTAATTTGTTTTCCAAAAGATTTTCTTCAACTATTTCTATTTTACAAATAATAATATTCAATTTCAAATCATTTACAAATTATTACCATCAAAACCTTAACTAATATTTCCTTTCCACATAACCATATGACTCAAAAAATTATTTTAGAAATATTATTTATATCCAAAACGAATACTTTTAAAATTTATCACGTCTATATATACATTGATTCATATTTTCCAAAAAATATCTTTTTAGTTCAAAAATTTGTTACATATACATGTAAATATATTTTCCAAAATTGTTATTTCATTTTTAAAATAACATTCAATTTATTTAACAATTTAATTAACAATTTATTTAACAATTTATTTACTACTTAAATATTATTTATAACTAGTTCACAATTATTAATAATATTTATTATATTACAATTCAAAATTACTTTGTCTGATTGTCTTATCAAAGCATTTAGGAATACCTATCAACACCATGGCGTTCCATGTCTCAATCAAAATTCATAAAACACTCAACATGTAATTTAACACAATTAAATTCCAAAATTTATAGCTCTCTATATTCTCGTACAAAAGAAAACTCCTAGTAGAAATCCAATATTGCATCCAACCATCCATGCATACATCATCCAATCAAACATATACAAACAACTAATTAATATGCTCAGCGGAAACAGTGTATCAGCTTCCGTTGCGCAACTGTGATCACTAATGGGCTAGAACACCACTACCCAACACTAACTTTGATAATCAATTTATAAAAATAATTTGTAAAGTAATCCAATTTTTTTTACATATATGCCCCAAAAGTTATTCCCATACTCATTTTATATTTCTACCCCTATATAGATAATTAATATAACGACTACCACTAACCCACGAAGACATGACTCTAAGTCATTCTTGGTCTCAAATCTGTGATAATATGTTCTATAATGTTCTGACTCAGTTCCAATACCAAACTGTAACGACCCCACAGTTATAATAATATTATTAAAGAACATTATATATAATGTTGTCTAATAATATGAGGAATATGGCTTATTAAGGGCGATCGAATGTGAACATACCTTTAAATGAACACTGGCACTTGATACTTACTATTTCACTAAATCTCTAAAATAAAATTCTGACATATACAGTCCTAGTCCAAAGAAATAAGCACATCTAGTCTTAGAATTAGAACAATATATCACATAAAAAAATAATCATAGATCACAACGGGATAATAAATGCCATATACATATACAAACTGTGAGTCTACAAAATAGAAATCTAAACTCACATAATATACATCTAGTACAAATCTCTAACTCAAATATAGATCTCATATACATACACGAAAAACCTAAATGAGATAAACTAAAAAGTCAAATTGTTTATCTCCTTGCTAGCACATCCATCCAAAAGTATATTCATCCTATAACTTGAAAAGTCTCAGCTTAACCTGAGCATTATAAAATAAATGTATCGTACTATCTCTAAGTATCCAAAAAGGGTGAGAACAAGATATAACGGAAAGATATATGACATATCAATATATAACAAGTCATGGGAACAGTCCAACTCCAATTACAACACAATATGGGAGAACATTAAATCCAAGAACACAAAATAAATCATAATCATCAAAACCCATTCTAAGAAACAGAAATATTTCAGTCACAACATGGAATAAATCAAAAAACAAGAAATTACAAAGAAAAGAATAATATCTCAAAATCTAAGAGAACCAAATCCATAATGATCTTAATCATTGTACACATACCGTGGGAAACAAAAGGTAGTATAACTCATACCTATTAGATACCAATGATAGTCCATACCGTGAAATAGAATCTCAAAATTCATGAAAACGAGACCGGTGAAGATATAACTCATTTCGATCACAAGGATTGTATATAAATCCAAGAGTATACTTCGAAAGGATCTATTTGCGCCGTCGAACACCAAAAGAGAGTAAACTCTAAAGTGCCAAATACTATCACCTTTAGTAATTATGAGAACTTATGCAAAACATCCCATATTGCTTGGTGAAATTCAAGTATTTACTAAAAGCTAGCAAATCTCACTTATTACGGACACGACTGGAAAACTTGAATTATATTCCCTTAAGGATCTATCGGCCTTACCGAACACCAAAAGAGAATACAACCTAAAGTGTTAAATACTTCCTAAAAGCAATCACATAAATTTAACCAGGGCACCCAATACTACCTTGTGAAATTTAATTATTCGCTAATGGGCCAGTAAGTACCACTCAAACATTCTATGAGTTGTACAGTATCGAGGAAGCATTACTTGAAAGCATTAAAACCAATCAATAACACTAAGTCGATTATTAGTATTCCCCAAAATATTGAATTCGCAAATCATTTTATTTTTAAAATCTTCCCCAAATCCAAAAGTCACACAACGTTGCCAAAATGTTATATAGACAACCAAGTATTAAATCCAATAAAAATTTGATAAGAGTATATTGTTTTGAAAATAAATAATATAATTTATCATATATAAAATGATTTCTAAAATCCTTTATTTGTACAATTACTTTCAAATTATTCATTTTAAATTTTTCATAAATTTAATTATTTTTCAACTATATATATCTGTGTGTGCGTGCATGTGTGTGTGTGTATCCTCAGATAAAATAATCCATAGTCCTAATTTTTATATCAAAAATACTTATCTATATATAGTTATTTCAATTCTCTATTTAAAAATCCATAGTTCACAAATCTTATTCCAAAAACCCTATATATATATATGTCAATTTATTTTATAAAAGCCATGAATACTTATATTTCCAAACCCATATAGGTATTAAAACATTTGATTAGAAAAACCAAGTCTGTACTTCAAATCATTATTATTTTATAAATAACTAATAAATATATTTATACTTTCAAATATTCTTTACAAAAGAAATAATTTTATACTTAAACGATTTAGAGAAAACGGTTCGATTTGAAAAACAGCCTTTCGAAAACTCTAGTTAAAAATGTGCAATGAAAATTGTATTGTACCATGAACCCATAAAACAACTCTATGGTATTAAAACTCTAAAGTGAATTCACAAATTCATAAATCAAAATATAAAATAAACATTGAAATAAGCATGAAAAAAACATCAAAAATAAGCAATTATCAACAAAGAACCAAACAGGCGAACATATGTGCGAATGGGTGCAAACAGAAGGACAAGCGGCATAACCTGGGACTCAGCCCAGGTCACGGCTAATGCAACAGTCTGGTGGGACTGGCCCATCGATGACAATTCCTATGCAGTGACCCAGGCGATGCCAGTGGCCTTCTGTTGATCCGTTGGTGTTCCTTTCTTTGGCTTGTCAATTTGACTATGGGAGCAATGATTTAGCTAGCTTTCAAGCATATAAGCGACTATAATTGGAAGTTATGAGGATCAAATGATTTAGGTTTTCAAGTCATAGAATCAAAGTTCATGTGACAGGAAAATCAACACAAAAATTGGGATTACATTCACTATAGATACAAGCTATTCAACCAATGATAAGCTCCCATAGCTCACCGAGTTCTGAAGTCATAACCAGTGATAAGCTCGAGCAATGCCCACTCTAGGAATATCGCTCCCAAACCAATATGTCTTTCACTCAAAACATCGACAACTACATTTTCCATACGAACGTATAGGAAATGTCAAATTCATATGAGACTGAGACATCTAACCATCGCTAGTTGTAAAGGTCAAGATCCTTCTTGAAGAAGAGATACTATGGAATCTCTGAGCATCTCAAACTCCTCTCCTAAAAGAAATGCCTCCAAATCCTCAAAGTGAACTCTATCAACTTCAATTTCGAATCAAGTGTCGCATACTCCCTCTCATTCGATTTTAGTTGTCGACTAACACGTGACAACTTTACATTTTGCTATCAATACCGCACCCAGTTAAGTACCATAGGCATGTGTGCACTATCGTCTCCTCATCCCCGCCCGAAATAAGTATCATCGACGCCCTCATCAACCTCTCTGTTAGACTCACTAGCACGTGTCCATACCTCGCATCTCAAATAAAGTCTGATACTCTCTCATCAAATAGGTCAACGATGCAGCTACCATGGATCTATTCAAATTCTTGACTATCGTAACAACATGATCTATGGCAATGTCCAACGCTGAAACAACGTGACCCAAGCATCTCAATTCCCTCCTCTAGAAGTGATATTACTAAAATCTCATCATCAATCGGTGCCTTATCAATAGCTATAGTACAATCACTAATAATGTCTTGTGCTCCACATTTGTCCATAGTAGAAATGTGTCTTCAACAAGCACAAGCGCGAACCTACTCAAGTGATCCCTCGAAACACAGTCGATGAAATCTATAAGATATGCTGACACATTAGTTAGCCCGAACGGCATAACCAACCAATCAAAAATTAAGGTAGCGTACAAAACACAATAATCGGTACATTCTCCCAAAATACTCTCAGTTGGTGAAACTCATCACAAGGTCCAACTAAGAGAACATTCTCGTGCTATAGAGCTTATCGTACAAGCCAACGACAAATGGAAGTAGAAACTTATTTGTCATCTCACTCAGCTCACAATAGCCAACAAGCATCTCCAAAGAGCTATCCGCCCCTGTGGCGAACACTATAGGTGCATCCCACTCAAATATATATATATATATATATATGAATAAATAATCGCATAATAGGTCATCTGCTCGCACCTTTAATCTCCTCTTCTCTTTGGGCATCATAAGTTTTAAAGGAATAATTACTGGTTAAGTATGTCTAACCAGATCGATATGGAACTCAATCCTTATATGGTGGAAATCTGACTACCGCATCGAATGTGTCCAGACATTCTCTAGCTATAGGCACGTATGACAATCCATCATGTGGAGTATCAAGCGAATATAGAAAGATAACATTAACCTTATCCTCTAGTAGGCAGCCAATCACTACCGTTTGCCCCCCACAACCCTAATCATCACCAATGGCCTCTCAGAATCCACCAGTATTTCATACCTCCTTAGCCAGTCGATTTCTTGACCATAATTTCAACCCAATTAAACCCAAAACAATCAATAAAAGCAAAACATCTATGACTCGATAAGGTTGGGTCCAGAAAAATCATGTATAGGCTAAGTATAGACAAACCATGTATAGGCTAAGCGTAAACAACCCATGTCGTAACATTCCCCATTTTGAGGCATGAAATTAAGTGCTACCGATGTTGCAGTCATCCATAGTATTAATTTCCGGTGACAAAATATGGGATGTTATGCATGTTTAATCCGATTGAGTCACGAACAAGGTTCATCATAATCTAAAGGTCGGTCAACAATTTTGGATCTCAATCCCAATCTATCTACAAATCACTAAATATAAAGGAATATGAAACCTCAACGTCGAATCAATGACATATGGAAACACTATGGAAGCATACCCTGGGTGGTGATGCCATTTCCCTTCTCTTTCATCGATAAAGCAATCGATGAAGTCGGAACGACATTCAATGCATATGCTTCCATTATTTGCCCTACATAACGGGTTAAGGACAAACTTCCAACACTGGGTATAGGCTTTCGCGACGTAAATCCTTTTTCAATCAACTTGTCAACGCTCTCGTCGCTTCCTAAGATGATCGCTAAATCCAATGATAATTATTCATCCTTTCCATATGGAGTATTATTAAGATATAGACCGTACTTCGAAAGAACATCGAACTTAGTCACATACTCTAATGCCGGCATATTGCCTTACAAATCAGCGAACTCCTTAAACAACATCGACTTTTGTAAAGTCGAGATAAATTTCCTTCGATGCGAACTATGAACTAATCCCAAGTAAAATGGTCCTCGGGAATCGAAGCATAAGGGAACTCCACAAGTTCATTGTTCATTCCTAAAGTTATCTAGAAGTCAATTGCTACCTCATGGTATCATCTACTTCCAAGTCATCGAAGATCCTTTCACAAATACCATCCCTTTTTCCACCTCAATAGCCGAATTTATTCCAAGGAAACGGTCTGCCTTTTATACTCATGTAGTCTTTAAGTGGCTCTATGGGGTTGACTATAGGTGTTTGCACTTGAGCACCAAAATCATTTGGAGCAACTTCGGCATTTCAAAATAATGTTTTTCTCCATCTCAACGAACATATTCTGTAAATCGGGGTTAGTGGCCATCGATCCTATCCACCCCTCAACTCCGAAGATGGAGTCAATAGTAGCATTTCCTATATGCTAGATTACTCTTAATATATAATAAAAAAGATTAGTCCCTTAATATATAATAAAAAAGATTAGTCTTTTATAGATAAAAGCTGCTGCTCATGTGCGTAATACCACTTATATACTATATGTATACTACTATATAGTTTTGAAATATATATACATATAATAATAAGTACGCACTCTCTTGTATATAAGTATACTCTCGATCCAACCTAAGGCGACAACTCCTACCCTATCTCTATTAGATCACAGTATCAACTCAGGTTAATCACGCAACCTAAGCTCTGATACCAAATGAGATGACTACTCTACACAAATGACTACCCTGCAGTATCAACTCAGGTTAATCACGCAACCTAAGGCGACAACTCCTACCCTATTTCTAGAATAATTTCAAATAATATTTTCAAACTAAATTTGAATTTCAAAACTTCCCTTTCGGAAGCTTTCCTTATTCAATTGAATCCCATTTCCAAAACCATTTAGATTCAAACTTCAACTTTTAAACAAAATATTATTTAGATTTCAAAATATCCGTGACTTAACTGATTTCCTTGTGAAATCCATATTTGTGTGTATATAGCGTAGTCTGTTATCCCAACTTTTGGCAAAGCTGAGATACCCAAAACTGAATGGAAATCAATAATAGCTTGTCATAAATATCTATGCATTGCAGGATATATATATATATATAATAATAATAATAATAATAATAATAATAATAAGTACGCACTCTCTTGTATATAAGTATACTCTCGATCCAACCTAAGGCGACAACTCCTACCCTATCTCTATTAGATCAAAGTATCAACTCAGGTTAATCACACAACCTAAGCTTTGATACCAAATGAGATGACTACCCTACACAAATGACTACCCTGCAGTATCAACTCAGGTTAATCACGCAACCTAAGGCGACAACTCCTACCCTATTTCTAGAATAATTTCAAATAATATTTTCAAACTAAATTTGAATTTCAAAACTTCCATTTCAGAAGCTTTCCTTATTCAATTGAATCCCATTTCCAAAACCATTTAGATTCAAACTTCAACTTTTAAACAAAATATTATTTAGATTTCAAAATATCCGTGACTTAACTGATTTCCTTATGAAATCCATATTTGTGTGTGTATAGCGTAGTCTGTTATCCCAACTTTTGGAAAAGCTGAGATACCCAAAACTGAATGAAAATCAATAATAGCTTGTCATAAATATCTATGCGTTGCAGGATAACCATGGATATCGATGGATTTTGCTCAAGCCCGGATCAGGCTACAATTGATAGAACACGACGAGCAAAGTCGTGGGAACCAGCGTTCCAAATTTCAGGTTAATCGGAGTTCGTATGAATGAGATATGATCGATACAAGTTAGAAAGAACATGCTGTTCGTATCCATGAAGAGGTCAAGGTGAAGGTCCCTTCGAATCCATCAGCATGACATCGCCTCGCTTCATTCAAATCCATCAGGTTCGAATCCATCAGGAGTTAGTCACTTCAAATCAATTGTCTTCGAATCGATCGACTTCGAATCGATCTGTTTCGAAATGATCAGATAGTCCTCACCTTAACTCTGTTCGAACCGGTCAAGAATCTCCGCACCTAGTCCGAATCCATCGAAGTTCGTATCAAGTGGAACTATTTGTATCCATCGTGCTTCGAATCGATCATACTTGGCAATTGGTTCATATCCATCCGCAGTCATGTTATTCGTATCGATCTCGGGAGACCCCGCTTCGTATCGATCCATCAGGCTTTGTTCGCATCCAATAAATGATCAATGTGAATGGCGCCGTTACTATCGATGCAAACGGTACGAAAGGGTCAACACGAACTCAACTCCGATGATGGATGCGAATAATACTCTTTCAACTCGGCATAAAAGATGGAGCAATCCGAGAATCTCGCTCCACGTCACTCCACATCACCATGCGCACCTGCTTCGGATGGATTCGAAGACAATGGATTCGAACAGGGCAGTGCACACGAAACTTTAACCTCGTATCGATCATATCTCATGAATCCCAGGTCCAAATGCTATGAAATTTTCACAGAAGCTTCTATACAAGGTAAAGATTGTTCCTGCCAAATTTCAGCTCGATTGGGTCATTCTTTGATGGATACGAAATCACTTCGTATCGATCTCAGATCGAGTCGAAACTTGGTGGGGTTGGTCGCGTGGGCCCACTCACATGCCAGAAAAAGTCTCCTGAAGTTTGAGCGAGATCTGAGCCTCCTACGCCTATAAATAGCACCCTAGAGCCTACAGAAAAGGGATCTTTTTGCCATTCAACTTCCAGACTCTGCCGGAATCGATTCTATTTCCTTCCATAGCTGTTATAGCCAAAATTCAATCATTGTAACTGCTGCAATCACTTGTAACCAGCAAAGAACATCAATAAAAGTTAAAACTTTGAAGTGGACGCAGGCCGGAGATAGCCGAACCACTATAAATCTTGCGTTTACAATTGTTATCGTTGTATTGCTGCTTGTTGCTTGCTTGGATCTGAGACTTGTGTTTGAATATTGTTGAATCATATTCGTTATCTGGTGCTTTCACAATACTTAGGGTTTTTGACCATTTTTGGCGCAAACATAGTCCAAGGGTTTTACACAATAGTGCAACATCATCAATCATTACAGAATCAAGCATAGCAATATTGATAAGCGGTATAATCCTATAACGCTTATCTTCATTCACAGAATCATAGATAAATAATATAAATTCATCACAGATAAATAAATGACATCCTTCATAGCTCAAATCAAAACAATTTATATCACAAAGCATCACACACCAGGGATATCAAACAATTCAAAGCATTCCATGCAATTCAAATATCCATAAGTAAGGTTAATTAATCATCTAATTAATTGAAACCGGATTAATTATTAACCCAGGTTAATTAACATTAATTAATTACAATTGAATTTAATTAATTACCTTTTAATCATTTATTAATTAACCTTTAATAATAAATTAATTAACCTAAATTAATTAACCTTCAAACATTAAATAATTAGCCCCTAATTATTTAATTATCTTTTAATTAATTAACCTTAATTTAAATCATCCCTTAATCACTTTCATTGATTAATTAACCTTCAAATTAATTATTCATAAATTAATTACATTAATTGATAAACCCTTAATTAATTACCATTTAATTATATATCCTTAATTAATTACAATAAGTGATTATCCTTAATCACTTATAAATTACAAATCAATTTTAATCACTTGATTAATTAACTTTAATCATTAATTAATTACTTTTGATTAAGAAATTATCTTTAAGTAATTAATTACCTTTAATTACTTACATTAATTAATCTTAAGATTAATTATTCTTAAATGTAATTACACAAAGTAATTACCCCTTAATTACTTAATTAATTAACCTTTAATTAATTACATAAATAAACTAATGACCTTGATTAATTATCTCTTAACAATCACATAAACAAATTCGTCTTTAATTAACCTTTAAATTTTAAGTAAAAAATTAATTAATCATTAACTTATTATATTAACAAATTAACCCTTTGTATTAAGTAATTGTCCTTATTTACTTTTATTAATCACATTAACAAATTTTACTTGCATAAATTAATTAACCACACCAACAAGTTAACTCTTGACTAGTCATATCAATTAATTAATCACCTCCATTAATTTTAAATTTTAGCTTTGAAAACTTGTTTCTAAAACTCGTTTGAAATTTTAATTTGAAACTTGTTTATTTTTCCTTTGGAAAGTTGTTTATTTTAAATATGCTTTAAAATTTTGCTTAAACAAAAAGTGCTTTGTAACTTTGAAAATTGTTGTTATTTAAAAACTAAAAATATAATTTCCATTTAATTTCAAAATTTGGTTAAATTATACAAAAATAGAACCCCGAGCCAACCACGTTTCTTCCCCGAGACACACGCGAGCAAACCCTTACGAAAACTCGAGCACTCCTCGATCGTCCACTGCTCCAAGACAAACATGCCAACTTCTCGAGTCAAACCCGAGATCACAGCATCTTCCCCCAAACCCAATCAAATCCTGATACAACTGATATCGTATACACATGCACAGACGATCGATGAAATTTCGGCCAGCGATACGACCCCCGACAAGTCGGCCACAACCTCATTGACTAGCCTCACCTACCAGATCGTCGAAATCACTGTGCTTTCAAAATTGAGTTGCTCGAGGTATCCTGTACCCAAACTCCGACCAACTTAAACAGCTCGCATCGCCTCCTTCATTCGCCAGTGATCACGCCACCGTGTCCTAAACTTTGTCACGAGACTACGCACCTATTCCCCCACCACCAATCATCTCCAGATCACCCACGACCATGCCATTGTCTCGGTTTTAGCGTCAACCAAACACGCGTCCTAAACCCTACTATCACATCATATCGTCCTCTAGACCATTTATAAATCCAGCAACTATTTTTCCAATGATCACTATCCCCCGACCACCTCCAACATCAACTGCGCCACCCAGTTCATTGTGGATCACCGGATAATGCCAAAACTCCAAATATTGATCAACTCGTAAATTCCCATCAATTTTAAACTTAAAAATCTCAATATTGTTAACAAAAATCATAAATTTCAAGTACGAATCCAGCCATATAACTGAAACTTGAAATTACCATACTTGAATTTTCAGATGTAAAATGTTTATTACTTTAATACTCAAATTTTAAAATATTTATTCCATAAATACATTTGCAACTATTTTTAAAATTGGTACTGCACTGTTATGATCAACTTTCATTTAAAAATCATCACTTTAATCTATTTATAATTTGAGAAACGAATTTTTTTCCTACGAAGAATGCTTGCCTAAAGAACAACAGAGAGGTGTATATGCCTATATACAGTCATGCATATAACAACTCACACACACACACATATACATATATATATACACACACACATAGAGACATGTAGATATCTTAATATTTATACTAACAGCTTCATGTATGAATCATAGCATCAGAAAAAATCACAGCAGATTTAAATAAAATTGGGAGTTTGCTCACCTTTTTGAAAGAACAGAGGCTACTTTTGAATTTTCATTTGGAATTTTAAAGTTGCTTGCTTACTTGAGTTGATCTGAATTTACTTTTGCCTGATCTGTAAATTACTTGAAGCTTGGTTTTGATTTTGGAATCAGCTGAAGCCATGATGTTGGGTTTGATTTCCAGGCTTGAAAACTTAAAAACTAAAGTTTGTTTTAGGTTGAACTCAAGTCATAATTGAATTTGATCTTGGCTTAACCTCAGGTTGAAACTGATAATTGTTTTTTTGATATTTTTTGCTGAAACTTTGAATTGCTTTCCAGGTTTTTGAATTTATTAGAAATGAAAATGAAAGTATATTGAGAAGGGTGAAACTTAGAACTGAAACGAATAGCCAGATTTATATTCTTAATGCATGTTAATAAAAATTTAATTTAAAAGAAAATTTAATGCCACTTGTTAAATTTTGTTAAACTTGTTAATTAATGTTGTTACTTATTAAACATTTGTCACAAATATGTACTTTTATGCCTAAACCCCTTTGTTTATAAATATTGTTTAAATCCTTATGTTAATAAATTTACACTTTGTATATTTAAGAATCATGTTTTTATAAATATGTTCTTATACTTATTATGTTTTAAATGTTATATACTTTTAAATACAAACCTTTTCATTAATCTTCTTTGAATTAAAAATATTTAATATATACATATATATATTTACCTTCATAACTATTTTCATAACCTTAAGAAAATGATTTGAAATCAAATTATACATAACTAATAAATAATCATATATTCGTATATATAATTGTTTCTTGAAACATAGAATTTTAAATCCAATTTTTATTTCTAATATATTTATTTTCTTAAAGATATTTATCATTGAATTCCAAATCCAAAATTCTATTTAAAAATCTACTTCCATATATATATATATATATATATATATATAAACGCATATTTTATTTATTCGGGAAATTTCTAAATTAATTCATCATTAAATCCACAATTTAGTTCCAAAAATTAAATAAATCACTAAACTTAATTCGTTATAAAATCGAGAATGTTACAAATTCCCCCTTTAAGAAAATTTCGTCCTCAAAATTTGTTAGACAGGGAGACAACCAAAGAACAAATGGAAATGTTTTACCAGATCAAACAGAATATCTATTCTGCATTTGGCTTACCAAATCAGAATATCATCAATACGAGAACAAATCTATTCAATGCTTTATGAAGTACTCGGGTTATCTGATCTACGAAATATGCAAGGGCATCGGTTAGTTCGAAGGGATAACTAACCGTTCGTAGAATATATCGGAACCCAAGAGGGAAAATAAATGGATACAATTTAATTCTGTTTCATATTTCATTAACCAATTTATTTCAAATAAATTTTTCAAATTTATTAAAGTTAAAATGGAAAGATTGATTTGAATACGAAATAGGCAGTAGAACCTTTTCTACAACGATTCACAGGGCCACCATCACACCAAAGCTTCCCCCTCGAGCTGCCACGAAGCCATCAAAGACTTGAAAATGGATCAAAGGAGATTGATAGATAAAGATTGTTCCTTGTTGTTTCACGGTATCGACCATTTTGTAGTGGTACTCCCATGTCCCATATCTCATCCTCTTCTTGCACTCATACTCACTATCAGCGAATACTAAGAGAATTTACTGATGCGTGCATACGAATATTTTAGGGAAATACTCATTCTAGGGCATTTTAATCTCTATATCTAATGAGTCACCTAATGTGTTATACTCCAAAAGCTAAAGTTCAACCTTTAGCTCTGATACCAAATGTGACGACCCTGACCTGACCTTCGAAAATCGGCACCAACTATATCACCCATATTCGAATGCCGCAGATTCAAACGTCGAATCTGGTTTGTCGGAGCTTATAACACATTAAGTACAACAACATAGCGGAAGAAAATGAAAAATATCACTGATACATAACAGTTGATTACAACATTTTGACATAATGATATCACAAAATCATCGATACAAGATATAGCAAAAAAATAGCAGTGGAAAGACAATATCTCCAACTTGATCACCAAGAGAGAAAAAAAGAATCCAATAGCTGAATCTCCATTGCCAAGGCTCCAAAATTCTAGATCCAAAAGCTCGAATCACCAACTATCATGTTGAAGTTAAGCAACGCCGATCCAGAATGTTAAAGAGAAGCACAAAGCGATAGCCAAAATCTAAAGATTCCAAAGTATCGATCTACATCTACTACCTGACTATCTAAAAAATCTGATTCTAGACTGCCCGTGTGGAAAATTATGGGCATCTAGAGCTTAGAAAGGGAACAATAAACTCTAGGTCAGTCATGGGACTGGTATGAGAAAACAAAACAGTTTTATTTGAAACAACAAAAGAATTGAAAGAAATCCGCAATGCTTTTTGGTAAATGAAACTACCATAAGGCCTCCTGCCGCACTCACAATGCAAACACAGAATTGGAGGAGATTTCTCCTTATGATAGTCAAACATGCATGATACGTAAAATTATTTTGATATTATTATTAGTGTATAGTGCAAAAAACCTTTCGAAAGTATAATATCAATCTTAGCCAACATAGACATTTCGCACTATGCCTACTATAACTACTGTCTAAACAGTGGGTCACCACCATAAGTAAATGGCGGGTTATACAACTAAAACCGTACATTACGCGTATTAGTAATTGGATTTCCAACAAATGGTCTGGCAAAGGAACTTCCTGGGCCACATGGGTATGCCTCTAAAGGGACGCCCCGAGAACTTAACCAGCTCTCCGCCAACACAACGCAAGGTTACCTCTGTAACTAGGTAACTACTACACGAATATGCCATTCCCCAGTCATTATTGACCTTTATCCGAGGATCCTCGACCACAAAGAAACAACCACGTAATAAATTTGCAGTAACCACATAGGTTAAATATCTGGGCTCCATACCATGATACCACCCTTTTCCAGAAGGAAATGGACATACTCTAAAGGGAGTGACCCTCATAACCTTGCTGAATTCTTCCTGTTTCAACCATTTTCGGGTTGTGAGGTTCTGATGCTGTCTCGTCCACAAAGCTACGCTTTAGACAAAAGCCATGCTTTGATCAACATATGTTCAGCAGCACTACGTATGCCACATTACCAAATTAGGAATGTATTACTAGTAACCATCAATTACATAAGCTCTGAGTTCGTACGGCTCAAAGAAGGGTGTTAAGCTGAGAGAATAACTTCTCCACCACTAAATAGAAATGTATTTGATAGAAACCAGCCTTACATCTCAAAGTGTAATGTCAGACATAAGTCCATACAAGTCTGTTCCGGGTTCGAACAAAATCAAAGGCACTTCAAAGAAGCCCTTGCAATCCGGGTATTCACAATCCCGATCGGACTCCCCATCACATATGGAGATCTCTATACCGGTGCGACTCAGTGCAGAGACATTCGACAGGTTATCATTTCGTTCTCGAAAATATCCGTTCTTCACCATCGTTCTTCAAATGCTATCCATTACATCGTATCATTATTCGAAATGGGTTATATGACACAAAGTCCTCTCCCGGCTAAACCAAATAATGAGCGCAATATTAAAAAACATATGGATATTGGGATTTTAGTTAAGTCACAACTTATTGCCCAAAATCTTTCTTTTAAATGGTCTAAACAAATTTCCATTTCAAATCTTTTACACAAAAAGGTTCACTTTACAAAGTTCACTAATCTTTCACAAAGATAAATTCATAGCTTTCAAAACTATTTACAATTCGAATCTTTTATACAAAAGATACACCTTTAAGATCCGCTTCAATTTAAAAACAAAATTCCCCAATTTTTCACAAAGATTCATCTATAGCTTTCAAAACAATTCCATTTCAAATTTGAAACTCCTATCAACAAAAATTAGAAATCCTTTCTTTATTTGAAAGCTATTATCATTTGAAAACAAACACTTTTCATTTCGGAAAAATCCGATCAAATATACACAAGTTATAGCCTTTAAAAGTATAAACCAGAGAATCAATGAACTGCCGTATTATTGGCAAGTTCTAATTTAAATTAAATTCAAATTCCCAAAATAATATTTTAAACCGATATATATATATATATATATATTGTATAATACTTTCAAACCATGATTTCTAGAATATTTTCAAATAATATTTTCAAACTAAATTTGAATTTCAAAACTTCCTTTTCAAAAGCTTTCCTTATTCAATTCAATCCCATTTCCAAAACCATTTGGATTCAAACTTCAACTTTTAAACAAAATAATATTTAGATTTCAAAATATCTGCAACATAACTGATTTCCTCGTGAAATCCATGTTTGTGTGTGTATAGTGTAGTCCAGGGTTTTTACACAATAGTGCAACATCATCAATCATTACAGATTCAAGCACAGCAATATTGATAGGCGGAATAATCCTATAACGCTTATTTTCATTCATAGATTCACAGGTAAATAATATAAATTCATCACAGATAAATAAATTACATTCATCACAGCTCAAATCAAAACAACTCATATCACAAAGCATCACATACCAGGCATATCAAACAATTCAAAGCATTCCATGCAATTCAAATATCCATAAGTAAGGTTAATTAATCATCTGATTAATTGAAACTAGATTAATTACTAACCCAGGTTAATAACATTAATTAATTGCAATTTATTTTTATTAATTACCTTTTAATCATTTATTAATTAACCTTTAATAATAAATTAATTAACCTAAATTAATTAACCTTCAATAATGAAATAATTAACCTCTAATTATTTAATTATCTTTTAATAATTAACCTTAATTAATAAATCATCCCTTAATCACTTTCATTGATTAATTAACCTCTAAATTAATTATTACTAAATTAATTACATTAATTGATTAACCCTTAATTAATTACCATTTAATTAATTATCCTTAATTAATCACAATAAGTGACTATCCTTAATCACTTATAAATCACAAATCAATTTTGATCACTTGATTAATTAACTTTAATCATTAATTAATTACTTTTGATTAAGAAATTATCTTTAAGTAATTAATTAACTTTAATTACTTACATTAATTAATCTTAATTGATTAATTATTCTTAAATGTAATTATGCAAAGTAATCACCCCTTAATTACTTAATTAATTAACCTTTAATTAATTACATAAATAAATTAATCACCTTGATTAATTATCTCTTAACTAATCACATAAACAAATTCGTCTTTAATTAACCTTTAAATTTTAAGTAATAAATTAATTAAACCTTAATTTATTTTATTAACAAATTAACCCTTTGTATTAAGTAGTTGTCCTTATTTACTTTTATTAATCACATTAACAAATTTTACCTTACATAAATTTAGTTAACCACACCAATAAGTTAACTCTTGACTAATCATATCAATTAATTAATCACCTCCATTAATTTTAAATTTTAGCTTTGAAAACTTGTTTCTAAAACTTGTTTGAAATTTTAATTTGAAATTTGGTTTATTTTTCCTTTGGAAACTTGTTCATTTTAAATATACTTTAAAACTTTGCTTAAACAAAAAGTTGTTTTGTAACATTAAAAACTATTGTAATTTAAAAGCTGAAAATATAACTTCCTTTTAATTTCAAAATCTAGTTAAATTATACAAAAATAGAACTCCGAGCCAACCACGTTTCTTCCCCGAGACACACGTAAGTAAACCCTTACGAAAACTCGAGCACTCCTTGATCGTCCACTGCTCCGAGAAAACATGCCAACTTCTCGAGTCAAACCCGAGATCACAGCATCTTTCCCCAAAATCAATCAAAGCCAGATACAACTGATATCGTATACACATGAACAGTCGATCGATGAAATTCCGGCCAGCACTACGACCCCCGACAAGTCGGACACAATCTCATTCACTAGCCTCACCTACCAGATCCCCGAAATCGCCGTGATTTCAGAATAGAGTCGCTCAAGATATCATGTACCTAAACTCCGACCAACTTAAACAGCTCGCATCGCCTCCCTCATTCGTTAGTTATCACGTCGCCGTGTCCTAAACTTTGCCATGAGACAACGCACCTATTCCCACACCACCGATCATCTCCAGATCACCCACAACCACACCATTGTCTCGGTTTTAACGTCAACCAAACACGCACCCTAAACCCTAATATCACGTCGTATCGTCATCTCGACCATTTATAAATCTAGCAACTATTTTTCCAATGATTACTAGCCCCCCGACCACCTCCAACATCAACCGCGCCACCCAGTTCATTGCCGATCACCAAAAAAGGCCAAAACTCCCAATATTGATCAACTCGTAAATTCCCATCAATTTTAAACTTAAAAATCTCAATATTATTATCAAAATTCATAAATTTCAAGCACGAATCCAGTCATATAACTGAAACTTGAGATTACGATACTTGAATTTTCTGATGTTAAATGTTTATTACTGTAATACTCAAATTTTAAAATATTTGTTCCATAAATACATTTGCAACTATTTTTAAAATTGGTATTACATTGTTATGATCAACTTTCATTTAAAAATCATCACCTAAATCTATTTATAATTTGAGATACGAATTTTTTCTTATGAAGAATGCTTGCCCGAAGAACGACCGGGAGGTGTATATGCCTATATACAGTCATGCATACAACAATTCACACACACACACATATATACACATATAGACATGTAGGTATCTTAATATTTATACTAACAGCTTCAAGTATTAATCATAGCATCAGAAAAAATCACAACAGATTTAAATAAAATTAGAAGTTTGCTCGCCTTTTTGCAAGAACAGAGGCTGCTTTTGAATTTTCATCTGCAATTTTAAAGTTGCTTGCTTACTTGAGTTGATTTGAATTTACTTTTGCCTGATCTGTAAATTACTTGAAGCTTGGTTTTAATTTTGGAATGAGCTGAAGCTATGCTGTTGAGTCTGATTTCCAGGCTTGAAAACTTAAAAACTAAAGTTTATTAGAGGTTGAAAAACTTTTAATTGCTCAGGATTTTGATTTTTTCTCATTTCCAGGTTGAACTCAAGTTATAGTTGAATCTGATCTTCGCTTAACCTCAGGTTGAAACTGATAATCATTGTTTTGATTTTTTTTGCTGAAATTTTGAATTGCTTTCTTGGTTTTTGAATTTATTAGAAATGAAAATGAAAGTATATTGAGAAGTGAAAACTTAGAACTGAAATGAATGGCCAGATTTATTTTCTTAATGCATGTTAATAAAAATTTAATTTAAAAGAAAATTTAATGCCACTTGTTAAATTTTGTTACACTGGTTAATTAATGTTGTTACTTATTAAACATTTGTCACAAATATGTACTTTTATGCCTAAACCCTTTGTTTATAAATTATGTTTAAATCCATATGTTAATAAATTTACACTTTTGTATATTTAAGAATCATGTTTTTATAAATATGTTCTTATACTTATTACGTTTTAAATGTTATATACTTTTAAATACAAACCTTTTCATTAATCTAATTTTAATTAAAAATATTTAATCTATACATATATATACATTTACCTTTATAACTATTTTCATAACCTTAAGAAAATGATTTGACATCAAATTATACATAATTAATAAATAATCATATATTCATACATATAGTTGTTTTTTGAAACTTAGAATTTTTAATCCAATTTTTATTTCCAATATATTTATTTTTTTCAAGACATTTTGTTATTGAATTTCAAATGCAAAATTCTATTTAAAAATCTACTTCCATATATGTATAAACACATATTTTATTTATTCTGGAAATTTCTAAATTAATTCATCATTAAATCCACAATTTAATTTTAAAAATTAAATTAATCACTAAATTTAATTCGTTCTAAAACTAGGAATGTTACGGGCGTAGTTTGCTTTAACATATTCTTAGTGAACCACTTGCCAAACCCTTACTTTTTCATGATTTGAAACATACTTTAGAAAGTTTTTTAAAAAACAAATTTAAAATTAAAGTTACAAACTTTAATCCATTTCAAAAATTTAAACTTCGAAAATAAAATTCGATTTCAATCGGATCTCGTAACCGTCACAATTACACAAAGTTGTTAACTTTGTTTACCAGCCTCATGCTATAGCTTATGTTTTACAATCAACATATTACTGACACCAACCATCCTCATCATAAATTACAAGTGTACATCCATATATACATGCTTACTAACTTTATATTACAACATCGATTTCCATAACCATATCAAATTAAAATAAACCATCCAAATAATAATCAAACCACATGATTATCATTAAATTTCTACACTATATAGTAACCAAATATAGTGACATAAATAAATTTACCATTTTCATTAAAAAAAACAAGTAGTTTACTCGCCAAACTTCCACAAAAGCTACTCGAATTTAAGCTAAACTTTCCAATGATTCCCTGGCTTTGAAGGATGAAAGCTTTAGGTGCTAGCAACCCTCAAAATGGGCTTGGCCTAGGTGCATGTAGGCTTGACTAGAGGCGTGGGAGTGGATGTGGAGTAGTAGCTTGAAGGTAGAGGAGATTCGGGTTATCATTGATTTGTCGAAAAAGAATCCAAAATTATGTCAGTTTCCACTTGTTTTTGGGCCAATAACTCATAGAATTTGAAAAGGTAGTCAAAAGGAAAGTTGTAGGAGTTTCTTTCCTTTATCATTTCAACAAAAAGGGTCACTCATTTTTGTTTTTTTTGAAGAAGTTATGATCAAAATAAAAAGGGTAATTTTCAGACTTGAAATTCTAGGTAAAAAAATTGTTTTGTAAAGAAATGGCGTTTTGACATAGTTATGATAGAAATTTGAAAAAGTAATCAACTAGAACATTATAGCCATTAAAATTGCATACGGTAGAAAAAAATGAAAAACTCTGTTTGAGTTCGAAATGAGGAAGAAACGGTTAGTGGAAAGAGGAGGAAAAATTGAGAAACATATGAGCTATTTATAAGCAAGATTTCACACTTCATCATTTTGTCAAGTCACATCACTCTCTTATATATATTAAGTTTAATCACATAACTCTTTTATATATATAAAATAATGTTTAGTCACATCACTTTCTTTTATATCTGTATAATTATTATGTTTAGTCACATCACATTCTTTTGTGTGTATATATATATATAATTATTATGTTTTGTCACATCACTTTCTTTATTTATATATATATAGTTATTAATTAAAGCTAAGACACGACAAGAGGTAATGATGGTTAATGATTACAATCTAAGATGTGACAAGAGAGGAATATATATATATATATATATTATATATATTATATACATATATTATATATATAACATTATTAAAATTTGTGAATCGTCACATCGCTAGCTAAACAAAATTAACATATGATAATCTATCCTTAAGTATATTATTATTTAGTTGATTAACTTTTATACATGTCTATATATGGAGAACAAAGACGAACAACGTTCCTAACAACTTTTAGGTGTCGTAAGGTTGAAATTTCGAAACATGTTCTACGGTCGCATTTTCTATTTTTCAACGAACTATTCAATGTGGGAAGAAAATTTGAAAATAATTTTACCATCATTATTAATTTATTAAAATGAGTTTATTTTCATTATAAACCAAAGTATTGAATTTTTAAAACTAAATAAATATTCACTAATCATAGCAGTGAAATTCCTGGTTGTTACATTTTACCTTTATGAAGACAGCAAATCCAACTTTGAATGCCACATTGCCATTTCCAATGACACATTAATTGGTTTCCACAAAAGTACAACCCCGGAGTTCATACGCCTCAGGGAAGGGTGTTATGTATAAGAGGGGTTACCCTCTACACCACCAAACAGATTTACATTTGTAAAAACTAATGTATGTGGTCTTAGAATTGCAATGTCAGACATTCGTCCATACAAGTTGTCAAGGAACATGACAAACCAAAGGTACTCCTACTATAACCCATTTGAGAATCACCCCTAGGATTAGTAGCAATCAGTCCTTGCATTGAAGATTTTAAAATGAAGGTACTGCTGTCACCATATGCATATAATATGAGAATCATAAGGTTAGTGGCAAGCAGCCCTACATTATAAAGATCTCCGTCTTCAAAATCATTGTCTTCAACATGTCTTCACTTTCGAATGCATATATTAGTTCGAAGTGGTTTTTGGATAGGAATCATCCAAATCCAATCTCGGTCTCTCCAAATGAACTATGGATAGAAAAGATGTTAAGTATGCGGGTGATTGATGATCATCATTCAATCAATTATTATCTTTACATCTAATAAAATATCTTTATAAATGTATTTTAAACCACTTCTTCTTGGCATATACAGATTTATTAAACCTCTTTTTTTAAACTTTAGAAATACCAAATTATTTACTTTAAATTACTTAGGAAAAATATTTCCATCTTCTATTATTGGTATAATTTCAATCTTGGTAGATATTACTTATTTCCAAAACATATCTTTTAATGGGTTAAAAACATTATTACTTAAGACATCGTTTACTGTATACCCAAACCATATAGTACTGAGTAAAAAGGATTCATAGATTTTAGATTAATTATAATCAATACTAATTTTTGTATTGAACATGTACTATTCTTCGAATAACAGCAATCACCTTTTAAATTCACACGGATAGTATGGGTTCCTTCCTCGGAATTTAATACAGAGTTTAACTAGAATGTTCTCTTTACCATCAAAATTGTATTTTAAATCTTGTTTAACTTCTGGAAAAAAACTCATAATCTCTTTTCCTTTATCTTAAGAAATTATGATCTAAGTAAATCAAATTAACTATCCACTTCGTCGGGCCAGTCCAGACAGCTAGGGGGAGCAGGTAACTAGTTTCTCAAACTCCAACCTAGAGATTATCTCTCTATCATCCATAAGGTGGTTACAATGTTTGATCAACTCCAAACCTTTTAAAAATATTTGATTTATCTTTGAAAATCATTTCCAAGATTTTGGAGGAAATACCCAAGTTTAAGTCGTTTATAAAAAAGTCACCAAATTTCGTTGTTAAATTGTCGATGAATAGTGAATTTATATCCTTATAAATCAAACATCAATTTCATTTCACATGTGTCCTTTTGCCGACTCAAATTTTTTTTAATTTTTTTTAGTATATTTATGGAATTTATTACATATTTTCGAAGATTTGAAAACATCAAATTTAAAAATGTTGAAAACCATGGTTTACGAACTGTCAAAACGCGACTATTTTGAAAATTTTATTTGGATATGTCTCAAACTTTGTTATATGAAAACTCAAATTTTCCTTTTCATTTGTAAACTATGGTTATAAGAGTCTGGATAATTCTTATTCTAAAGTATTCCGACTCATATTTCATTCTATAAATGGATTTTGTTAACCCAAAAAATGGATCAATACCCTAAATCAAGTGTGAAAGCACTAGTGCAGATAATTAGCAGCGCAAATCTCATATAAACAACAAATAAAAAGCAAAAGTAAGAAAAGCGACAAATTTTGTAGTGGTTTGTCTCACTCTGGCCTACATCCACTTTAATCAATCTTTATTATGATAATACTATTTTAATCTCTCTGGATATCAACTAGTTAGTCCTTAGATCTAAGTTACAATGAGTTAGAATAAGTCACAAGTACAAGGGTTGACTGGAGAATCACAGTAACCCCTTGATGACTATTGTAAGGGAGAAGAAATTTGAAGAAGTGAAGGAATTCCAATAGAGTAATGGCGGCTCTCTCCCTGGAAAAGATCCATCTCTAGTTGCAGGTATGTGAGTTTATAGGGGAATTCAGTGAGTATTGGGCCAAAAGTCCAAGTGCAGAAGAGTCCAGTTGTCATGCCAAATCATCACTAAAAATCTCATATTAATCTGAGTCCTTTTTATGGATCATTAGATATCCATAGAGGATTGATCGCTAGCTATCCATCAAATTATCATATTTTTCTGCCAGAAGCCTTTACTTAGTGCTACGAAGGAGCTTGGAAAGTTTGAGGGCAATCCGACCTATCGTGATGGATCGCTAACTATCCATAGATGGATCGCTAGCTATCCATCCACTTAGCATTTTTTTGAGCGATCTTTGTTTGGTTGTCTCCTATCTTCTATTTAAGTGCCTTGTCTAAATATCAAGTCCTTTGGAGTTAGTTTAATCATCCATCTTCATGTTTCATCTAGTCCAGAAGAATCATCCATAACTCGCACAAAACTTAACGAAATAAAACGAAAATTTGCAGGTACTCTCTCAAAGGCATATAGGACCTAATACAAAAATTGAGACGATGGGGCCCACTCTACATGGGCCACTAGCGAGCCATCTAGTTTGGTCACTAGCGGTCCATCAAATCAACTCCAAATGAACTTTTTTTTTCTTTGAGCCTTCTATTATGTCTTCTAAGTGTTCTTCCAAAATTTCAAGTCAATCCAACTTCGTATAAGTTCTGTAGGTCCATTTTAAGTTAGCTTCTTTTGGTCAAACAACTTGAATTAGATGAGTCTTCACTTCTAGAGCTAGATTGTTTGGCATGCTATGAAACTTGGCAAGCGCCTCTATGAAATATATCCGATTATGATATAAGAGGATTGGAGGATCCACGAGCGAACTTTATGGATCGCTAGCGATCCATCATCTTGGTTAAATTTTGGTTTCCTCCTCTTGAATCTTTCTTCATTCCTTCTTTTGGTCATCTTTGTTGATTCTTGAGTTATTTTGACTTGTCATGGATGTTCTATCTTCCTTTGAATTCCATTGGGTTAAAAAAACCAGTTACAGATTTATCCTTTTACAGCTCAAAATCGCGAACTACCATTACACGACGCGCTTATTTTAACTTCATTTTCAAACTTTTTCGAATGAGTTTAATGTTTATAGAACATATATAAACCATTTTATCCATTTTTAAAGAGGTTAACAATGCTATATATAGCATTATAATTTATAAAGAGAAGCGATTCCTTTCGGTAAATTCAACATGTATTTTACCATGAATCATTTGCATATCAAGCAAGCATATAATCAACATCCAAAACATGTTGAATAAGCAACATAGCAAGCACATAAACATATCATATCATTATAGAAATTATTAGTAAAAAGGTACGGAGTTGTTCTCATGTATAAAGCCATGTGTATCCTATTTTTTAATGTTTTTTCTTTCCTGATCAAAGCCCATGGAGCTCGGCCTCAATAGGGATGGTCATGGCCTAAAAGTGAATAGGTGAAGGTGCTTGACGAGGTGGTGTTGGCCTTATAGGAGCACAGCCAAGATGGAGAAGTGGATGTAGATCACTACTTTGAACTAAGGTGGTATATTTTGTATATATTTTTAGCAGAGCTTCACTATGATGGAGGAATATATTGGAGAAGAAGTGAAGGTGATGGAAGCCATTAATAAGCTTGTGAAGAAGGAGAAGAACATGAGAATTTGGTGTGAAGAAATGAGGGGGTATAGGGTGTTGTTTATAGACTTTTTCACCAAAATATCTACGACAATATCGTTATAATTCCCATCACCCATGTGCTAAACCACCCCCTCTCCCAACTTCAGCCCAACCTACTCCCCCCTCTATGTGCTTGTCTTCTCTTGATTGAGTGATGGTGAGTTTGCTTTTTCAAGTCGCATTTGTTTATACACAAGGATATATATATATATATATATATATATATATGTTTAGATTTTTCTTTCGGCTTCCATTTGACTAATTGTGATATACATATATATGTATATGTGCATGGATATGCATGTGCGCATGTTCAAATAAGATTTCTACAACTTAAAATAATTTTAGTTCGTCAAACCGTTGTAAATCCGGAATCCGATTTTTGATCATATTTTCAGTTTATAATCAAACTATTTATTTATGTAATCAAAACTTGAAAAATAAATTTATTATCATTTAGAATGAATTATTTCTCTTATAAAACAATTATTTGAATATTTTTAAAATTAATTAAATATCCCTAATTAAACTGATGAAATTATGGATCGTTACATTCTTCCCCCCTTAAAAGAATTTCGCCCCCAAAATTTCACCACAACCGAAAACCCAAATGAGTTTACCCAAAATATTATCTTTAAACTTAATTCTATATGATATACACAGATAGTCCATATATCTGATTCGATCTTCTACTCAAATATATAATTTTATTTCTGAACTAGTATTGATCCCGTAATCCTCTAGTGTGGACCCTGATCTGGCTTCTTAATCAAAAACCATCGCCTCCCTTACATAGCTCTCAACTATGATAGAAAATGCAAATATCCAACCACAAATCCTCATTAATGTTCGTCGTCAAGAATCGAGTGATAAATCCTTTTTCGGACCGGTATAAATGTAGCGACATGTAGTTCCATACCCCTCATAAGTTGATAACTATTCACTTCTGTTCGACCCAAATTGTACGAAAGAGCGAATAGCTAGGGTAAAGAAGAAGAAAGAGATAGAAGAAAAATAAAAAACAACACATAATCTCACAATCGCAGTGGAACAAAATATAATATATAATAACAGATTTTTATACAAAAAATATGTAACAGTTTATATACTTACAATCATCAGAGTACAGCAATCAATATATCAATCTGGATAGTTATAATCACTTTTCCTCATGCAGCGGAAATATAAACCAAGTACGGAAATATGTTTGAACTCCTCCAGCTCGTCCCTTGAACTCCATAGCATTCTAACCTGAAACTGTAATAGGGATGGTCACGGCCTATAAGTGAATAGGTGGAGGTGCTTGACGAGGTGGTGGTAGCCTTAGAGGAGCCTGGCCAAGATGGAGAAGTGGATGTAGATCACTGCTTCGAATTTTGAACTTTGAACTAAGGTGGTATATTTTGTATATATTTTTAGCAGAGCTTCACTGTGATGGAGGAATATTTTGGAGAACAAGTGAAGGTGATGAAGCCATTAATAAGCTTTTTAAGAAGGAGAATGTAACGACCCACCTTTTTGGACGGTTTAAACCGACAACAAATCACAAGTGTCAAACTCAAGCCATTCAAAAGGGAGGACTATTATGGGGTAAATAAGAAAAAGAAAATAAGGAAAAACAAAAAATAGAATCTTACAGTGGAATGACAAAATATATTAATCAAATAAACAGTTCATGAAGCTGTTTTACAAATACAATTGATTACACTTTACAGTACATATCAGAATTATACATACAGCAGGAATAATAAATAGTGCAACGGAACAACATGATGCAGTGGGATAAATATAATAAATAGATAGTATACAAATCCCCGTCTTCATCCTCCAGAAATACAGTCTTCAACACTGAAATGCTCAGGCTGACCCGAGAGTATTAAAAGACAATACACTCGAGTCAAAACTAAAAGATCTTAAGTAAGTTAAATCAATAATAAATAAATATGAGAGCAACGGCTTCAGATATGTTTACGGGATTTTACATCTCCTATCCAGTGTCTAGCGTGCGAGCAATAACTTAAGAGATGTTCAGGATTCCATCTCCTAAGGATCTTAAACTATCATATACATAGTACGATATGCTATTATAATATGTCTACAGTAAAGTAAAGTATTAAAATAGCATTAAGGTGTTACCCATATCCCACTTAACACATTTTATATAAATATCGTAGTCTATACAGTACCGTAATTCCTCCGTAAATTGGAGGCCCATCAGAGGGCACTCCATAGTGTACGACACAAACCAAACTCGTAATGGGCTCGATAAGGAAAATGACAAGGCATGCAAGGCAATGGCTAGGGTATGATACTACCATTTTGCGGATTCGGATTGGTGGCAACGCATAGCAGCTACTACCGCCCACCTCGGTACACACTTCCATAATTAAAATCGAGGGGTTGCCACCAAATCAATCACAAAATAATAAATATGGTATCGAAGAAGCATGTCCGATTGGAGGGCGACCTCACTTGGCACGACGTGACTCCTATTTTAGTCATATCAAGCTGACCAGAGGGGGTCAGGACTGCGTTCATACCTCATACAGTAGCATTCGCCAAACCATCCTACTTAATTCTGGATTCTCCACCACATGCATAGTTGTTAAATTGGTTTTCGGTATTGGCAGAGAGTATGACAACATCTAATCTCAGTATCTTTAAAAAACCAAATGCTTATTTCACACCGGTTGGTTTTTTTACATTTCCAAAAACCGATTCATAATTGATATCAAACTATGAAATTCAATTCAAAATATTCCTCATTTCAAAACCATTATATTTACTCAAAATATGCCATTTACTAGAAATTATCATTTTAAATTCCAATGTAGGTTATAACATCATTTAACCATATTCTCCTTTAAATCAAGGATTTAAATACAAACAATTAAACCTTGCACGGTTTGAGTTTTATAAATTAGTTGGATAGTCATAAAATATTTAAATAGTTTAAATAGTTTAAATTAGTTATAATAGTTTAAAATAGTTTTAATAGTTTAAAATAGGTTTAATAGTTTAAAATAGTTTTAATAATTTAAAATAGATAAAAATAGTTTGAAATAGTTTAAAATAGATAAAAATAGTTTAAAAATAGATTTAATAGTTTAAAGTAGTTTTAATAGTTTAAAAATAGATTTAATTCTGTAAAGTAGATTAAAATAGTTTAAAATAGATTAGAGTAGTTTAAATAGTTTAAGGATTTTTAAAACAATTTAATATAAAACGGTTTGATTATTGTAAATGGTTTTATACAGTAAATAGTTTTGAAAATCTAATTAATCTGAATTTTAAAATAATAGATTTTTAAACAATTTATATTAAAATTTTGTTTTGAAAATAGTATCAATCATACTGTTTCTTCCATTTCAACAAATATGGACCATATCCAGATTACAAATCAACAAAACTCAATTTTTATCTTTCAATTCGAGTTTTCATTAAAACCATTTCAATTTATATCGATTTCAAATCCATGTTTGAATTACAAATTTAAAACACTTCAAATTCGATAGATTTCAAAGTTTTAATATTCAAACGTCTACAATAACTCAATTTTGGTAAATTTCATTTATATTTGAAAATTAAAATTTAAAATTTCAAGTTAAATTCTTTAAACAAGTCATTCAAACCAGTTTCAATTTAAATATTTAAAAGCTCAGATTTTGAAAACAATTCAGTTCATACAAATCAAGTTTTATTTCATTTAAAATAATATCATTTAACTGGATTCAAAATATAAGGATTTAAAATCATTTAATTTAACCAGTCTGGTGTCCATATATAATTTTCCACCCTATGGTTAAGTGATACCTGTGCAGTTAAAGCGCTCGGTAGATTCAAAGCGGTGGAAGTGCAAAAAGTCATAGCGGGGATACAGCGAGGATATAGCGGGATATAGCGGATATCTCTAAAATAGTATATAGAACTCGTACTTAATGTTTTAAAAAAAAATGGTAATTAAATGAAAATTTATCATTAAGTTGAATTATAATTAATACATAAATGATTTTAAACAAAACACATGTGCGAATATACTTTAAATAAACGTAAAACTGTTATATAACATAATTGAATTTAGTAGAATATTAGAGTATTTTCATTTCTGAAAATATATTAAAAATTAAATAAATTAGTTTCATAATTTTTACAATGCATAAATGCAATTTTTTAATTCATTTTATTAAAGAAGATATAGCGAAAATAACAAACTATAGCGGGAATAATGGGATATAGCGGAAATAGTGGGGATTAAAGCGGAAAGGCTATATTTTGGGGCTATATGGAAAAATCGTAGCGGTAGAAATCCACTATGAGATATTGCGGGGTTATAGCGGGGTAATAGCGGGGCAATAGCGGGGCATTAACTACACAGAGTGATACAGATATATATCATTCAACCCGCAATAAATTTAAATTTACGGCATATATTATATTAACCCGCAATCCCGAGTAAAATTCGAAATCCATAAATCGCACGGGTTTATCATTTCAACCCATAATGACTTTTCCTAATCTATAGGATCATTCAGGTACGTATCATTTCAATCCATAGTGATTGTGCTAATAATAACTAAGAGAACTTGAAGTGTTATAACAACATATAAAATAAATATAATATCCAATCATCCAAATATCAACAATTAAACATTCATTATAATCGTCATTCAAATCAACCAATAAATCACAACAAGTAAGCTGTTTATAATTATCAGTGATTTAACTGGCAATTAAATTCAATATAATTCAAATTTAACTCGAATGATAATTTAAAGTACCAAACAGCAATTAATTAATTTCTAATCACATCATAAATTAAATTTAACTAACAAAACATAGTTTAGCATTCGTGAGTGGCTTAAAACACTCATCTTTGATTTTCAGTCGACTAAAAATCAATCGAAGACCTAAAATTTAATAATCTCAGAATTCAGCCAAACCAGTTTCATAATGTCTAGAATTTCAATACGATTTCAACGAAGAAAACCGTACGTGACTACGAGCTCGTATGTGAAACTTATATAAGCTAGAAGTTATATGATTCATAATATAATATAAATAAAGTAATAAATATAATTAAACATGTCACCTCATCTGAGAAAAACCACGCACCCCCGATCGCCTTCAACACATACAGCCGCCGATCTTCCTTCAATTTTTGCCGCCATCACGTCGACTTCCACCACGATCAGACCACTCTAGTGGCTCCTCAACGTCAGGCCGTGCTCCTCCGTGTCGTTCGACCAATGTAACGACCTGCCTTTTTGGACGGTTTAAATCGACGATAAACCACACAAGTCAAACTCAAACCATTCAAATAGGAGGATTGTTATGGGGTAAATAAGAAAAAGTAGAGAAAGAAAACAAACACGAAATCTCACAGCGGAATGAAAAAAATATAATAATCAAATAAACAGTTCATGAAGTTGTTTTACAAATAACATTTGATTACACTTTTACAATACAGTATCAGAGTATATACAGCAGTAATAAATGAATAATGCAGCGGAATAACATGACGCAGCGGAATAAATAAAATAAAATAAATAATATAGTATACAAATCTCTGTCTCATCCTCCAGAAAAGCAGTCTTCGATACACTGAAAAGCTCAGACTGACCCGAGCGAATTGGAAAGACAAAACACTCGAGTCAGAACTAAAAGATCTTATGTAAGTTAAATCAACTGTAAAATAAATATGAGTGTAACGGTGTCAGAGATGTTTACGGGGTTTGACATCTCCTATCCAGTGTCTAATGTGAGTGCAATAGCTTAAGAGATGTTCGGGATTTCCACCTCCTAAGGATACGTTAAACTATCTACATACATAGTCCAATACGCTATTATAATAGTGCCTACAGTAAAGTAAAGTATTAAAATAGCGTTAAGGCATTACCCATATCCCCTTTAACACATTTTATATAATGATGTAGTCTATACAGATACAATAAAATCCACCATAAACTAGTGGGCTATCAGGAGCACTCCATAGGTACGATACGAACCAAACTCGTAGAAGGCGCGATAAGGCATGTGACAAGGCACACAGGGCAATGCCCAGGGTAGGATACTACCGTTTTACGGATTCGGACTGGTGGTAATGCATAGCAGCTACTACCGCTCACCTTGGAACACACTTCCATAATCAAATCGAATGGTGGTCACCAAATCAATCACAAAGTCACAATATGGTATCGAAGAAATGTGTTCGATCGGAGCTGCGACCTCACTTGGTGTAACGACCCATAATTTTCGATAATTAAAATAGTTAATTTAATAAGATTTTGTGATTTAAGATTGGGAGAAATAAAAGAATTTGTGATATATTAATAAAATAATAACTAAAATGAAATGTAATAATGTTAGTTTAAGTTAATTATTAATAATTTGAATGGAATTCCAATCAGTTGGAATGATTTAAAGGTCATACTTGGTTGTAAAGTGAATATAGGAAAACAAATGTAAATATTGAATTAATTAATGAAATATTATTCAATTAATGGTGATTAAATAAAATCAGTGTTAGGTAAGCAATTATAACATTTGGTGATAAATAATAAACTTATTATCTCTTGCGGTTGTTCGCCCAGTATAAACATTGGCATATGGTCGCCTTGATACCAATAGTAAAACAATGTGACTAAAGGTAAATGGTGATAATTATCATATGTTACGTATTTATTTAACCTATTAAATTAAATTGGAAATCAATTGCAATTAATTCAGTTAATTAGTGCAGTTAATGTAGATTAAATTGATAATTGTAAAATACTAATTCAATAAGATGTAATCAATGTAAATATTATTCATAATATGACTATTGATTTGAATAAAAAGAATGGAAATCAAGTTTGATCAATTTATTGGAATTTATATTATAATAAATGTATTTATTGCAAAGTAATGTAATTAAATACCACGTTAATGAAAACTGAGATGATGATGGTAAAGTATTAGTGTAATAAGATAAACAAATGTTAATTGCAACCATGAGGTGCCAATTGAGTGAATAATAAGACAGAAAGGCTAATAATGGAATTATTGGAATTAAATTTTATTAACTGGTTTTAATGTCAATTAAAAATTGAACATTGTAATTAGTGAAATATTTGACACTGAATTGTTATATAAACTGGTATTAAGTCATTGTAAATGTCTAAGGGATTAAAATGGATGAAATTTGTTAACTAAATTTGAATGAAAAAGTGATTTGATTTATTTATTTAAATAACGTGAAATTAGCCATTTTGGCTACTGTCTTAGATTTCGATGAAACCGGTTTCATTAGATTTATAACGGTGAATTATTGTAGGATTTCAAGTTTTCTAGCAATCAGACTTGTCGTTTGATCGTACGGGCTTGAAACACCTAGAAATTAATTTAATTGAAATCAATTGAACTCAATTTGAAATAAGTTGTTTTTAAGCTAACTTCTTCATACGATGGAATTAGGATTTGAAACTTGTTTCATTGAGTTTAAAAATATTAAAAATATCTATTTTGATATATGGGATGACCTTTTCGAGAACGAAATGGGCTTTTCGGGTCGTCTATTGTTCAACTTTTAAATCAATCTTGTCCATTCATTTCTATTTAGTATCTACCTATAAATAACCCGTTATAAACCCTAGCAACCTTCTTATTTTCATTTGTCTATACGTACAGTTCCCTCTGGCTCCTCCTTCTCAATGGCAAAACCAAAACCCTAATTCTCAAACTACAAATTCAATTTCAATTTCAAAATCAAAAATCAAACTCCTCAAACTATATCGAATTTTATATCGTTGGGAAGGTATCAACGAATGGAACCTATGTCTAGGGTTCGTTTTCTGTAACAGTGCACGGATCAACCTCAAATCGCGGTCAAAGTCGAATTGGACATTTTTGATTTCGTCATTAATCTACGAAATTGATTTATGGGCTTTGTAGAGGGTTGTGTCTGGAGCTAGCGGCGGTGGTCACATTGCCTATAGTAGCCGGAGGCAACCGAAAATGGGTGAACAAGGGCTCAACACGGCGGCGGCCGATGGAGCTTTGGGGCGAACGCGTGGCGCAAGGGAGATGCGGCCGGAGGTGTCGCGTACGGCGGTGGTGGCGGCTTGGTCGTTGGTGGCTCCCAGGCGCGAGCGACATTGGTTAAAGGCATGGCATCAGCGGTTTTATTGTGTGTGGTCATGAAGTATTTCGTAAGGAAGAGGTATACGTGTATTCTGTTCAATATTATTTTATTTGTTTAAATTCAATTATTCCAATCATTCTACTTATCATATCTTGCGCATGCGAACTCGGATTAGGGCGCGGTTTATTTCTTTGGGATCGTATCAAAATTCCGGACAATTTAACGCTGGTTTGAATGAATTATGAGACCGTTTGAATTTGGGCCCTAATTTGGATTTTAATTTAATTTAAAATCGAAGATGGGTGTTTTAAACCACTCGCAACTTCTAAAATTTCTTATATTAGTTAAATTTATTTATGATGTGATTAAAAATTTATTTAGGGTTGTTTGGTATATTTAAATCGTTATTCTAGTTAATTTGAATTTATTTTGAATTAAATTGTCATTTAATTTATTATTGAATTTAAATTTTCAGTTAATTTCCTGTAATTGATGATCTGTTATTTGTTGAAATTTATTGGTCGAATTGGATGATGATTATGATGGTTGATTGGTTGTCGATATTGGATGATTGGATATTATGTTTGATTTATATATTGTTATAACTCTATAAGTTCCCCATGGGTTGAAATGATACATACACAAATGATCTATAGACTAGGGAAAAATCGTTATGGGTTGAAATGATAGACTCGAGCGATTTTATGGATTTTATTTAATTTAGGATTGCAGTTTGAAATGATATATAACCATAAAATTTTAAATTGCGGATTGAAATGATAAATATTTGTATCACTTGACCCTAGAGTTGAAAATTATATACGGACACCGGATTGGTTAAATTAAATAATTTTTGAATCCTTAAAAATATTAAATTCAGTTAATTGGTATTTTGAGATAGAAATTGATTTACATAAACTGAATTATTTTCGAAGTCCAAGCGTAAATATTGAAATTGGAATTAATTTAATGAATGGTTCAGAAGATTTAAAATTTGAATTTTCACAGTTGAGGTGTCAAATATAAATGAATTTATGAGAATTGAGTTATTGAATTTTTGGTTATGACTTTGAAATCTATTTTAAACTAATTTAATATATTTTATCAACTTAAACTACTTTAACTAGTTTTAATCTATGATAACCTATTTAATATGTTTTAACCTATTTTACCTATTTTACACTAATTAAATTTATTTAATCTATTTTAAATCTATTTAATATAATTTAAATCTATTCAATTTATTTTAAATATATTTAATCTATTTAAAAATCTTATTAATATAATTTAAATCTAATTAATTTTTAATTAATCTATTTAAACATTTTAAATATAATTTAATTCCATTTAATCTATTTTAAATCTCTTTAAATCATTTTAAAAATCTAATTAAATCAAAGTTAAATCTATTTAAACTATTTTACCATTTCAAAACTATTTTAGTCTATTTTAAACTATTTTTAAATGGTTCAAACTATTTATGACTACCTAAACTATTTTCTAAAATGTCAGACTATGTAAGGTTGAAGTATTTATATTTAAATCCTTGATGATGATGCAATCTAAGTTGGAATTTGGAATAGGATACCTTTTTGTGAAATGACGTATATGACTAAGTATGATTTTGAAGTGAACATGATTTTGGAAGTGAATACAATTCGAAAGTGATATGGTTTGAATTGAATATGATATTTTGATATAAATTGTGAATTGACTCTTTGAAATATAAAAGAACCATCCGATGTGAAATAAGCATTTGGTTCTTAAAGAGACTGGGATCAGATATTATCATACTATCTGCCAATACCGAAAACCACTTTAACAAATGCGTACATGGTGGAGATTCTAGAAATGAAGAAGGATGGTTTGGCGAACGATTCTGTATGAGGTATTTACGTGATCCTGACTTCCGTGAGTCAGCTTAGATGTGACTAAAACAGGAGCCACGCCGGGGCAAGTGAGGTCATTCCTCCGATCGGACGCATTTCTTCGATACCATATTATGACTTTGTAATGATTTGGTGGCCACCCCTTGATTTTGATTATAGGAGTGTGTTCTGAGGTGGACGGTAGTAGCTGCTATGCGTTACCACCAGTCCGGATATGCAATTGGTATATCTACCCTAGGATTGCCTCGAATGTCGTATTCACATGCCCTAGCGCTCCTTCTATGAGTTTGTTTTGTACCATACCTATGGAGTGCCTCTGATAGCCTCCAGTTTACAGAGAAGTTATGGTACTGTATAGACTATAGGAATATATATAAATGTGTTAAGGGGGATGTGGATAGTGCCTTAACGCTATTTTAATACTTTTACTTTACTGTAGACATATTATAATAGAGTATTGTACTACATAGTAGATAGTTTAATGGATCTTAGGAGATTGAATCCCGAACATCTCTTAAGTTATTGCACTCACGTTAGACACTGGATAGGAGATGTCAAACCCCGTAAACATCTCTGACTCCATCACATGCATATTTACGTTAGTCTAACTTATATAAGATCTTTTTGTTCTAACTCGAATGTTTTGTCTTTTCAATTCGCTCGGGTCGGCCTGAGCATTTCAGGGTTGAAGATCTTATTTCTAAAGGACGAAGCCGGAGATTTGTACTATTATTATTTATGATATGTATTCCACTATATCATGTTATTCCACTGCATTTATTTATTTCTTTATTCCTGTTTTATGTAACTCTGATTTTTGTGTTGTAAAAGAACAATCAAATGTATTTATAAAAACAGCTTCATGAACTATTATTTGATTTTTATATTTTGTCATTCCGCTGTGAGATTCTATATTTGTTTTTTTTCTCTGTTTCTTTCTTATTTACTCTAATAACAATCTGCTCTTTTATATGGTTTAAGTTTGACGTGTGTGGTTTATCGTCGATTTAAACTATTCAAAAAGGCAGGTTGTTACACTTGGCCCGTAATGGCTCCTGTTTTAGCCACATCAAGCTGACTCGAGGGAGTCAGGGCTACATTAATACCTCATAGAATCGTTCGCCAAACCATCTACTTCATTCTAGAATCTCCACCATGTGCACAGTTGTTAAAGTGGTTTTCGGTATCGGTAGAAGTATGACAATATCTGATCCCCGTCTCTTTAGCAACCAAACGCTTATTACACACCAGATGGTTCTTTTACATTTCCAAAACCATTTCATATTGATATCAAAATATCATATTCAGTTCAAACCATATCACTTTCGAAATCATATTTTCAAAATAGGTTAAACCCTCATTTCAAAATCATCATATTTACTAAAAATATATTATTTAAATCCCAACTTAGGTTATTAAATCATTTAATCATGTTTGCTTTTAAATCAAGGATTTAAATATAACTACTTCCCCTCTATACAGTCTGAAATTTAGAAAATAGTTTTGGATAGTTATAAATAATTTAAATAGTTTAGCACACTTTGCATAGATTTAAAATAGTTTAAATAGATTTAAAATAGATTAAATCAACCAATTAGTTTAAAATAGATTAAATAGGTTAAATTAGGTTAAATGGATTAAAATTGATTAAAACAGTTTAAATTGATTAAAAATAGTTGAAAATGGTTGAAAATAGATTTAAATTAGTTCAATAGTTTGAAAACCTTAAAATTAGGATTTTAAAATAATAAATCTTTAAACAGTTTATATTAAAATAATTAATTTGGAATTATCAAAATTAAATCATTTCTTCCATTTCAATACATCTGGACCTTGTCCAGCTTCCAATTCAACTAACTAAAACTGGTTTTTAAATTCAGATTCTCATTAAACCTTTTAATCAATATTGATTTCAAATCCATGTTTGAATTATCAATTTATACCACTTCAAATTAAATAGATTACAAAGTTATATTCAACCAATTTCTATAATTCAATTTCGATAAATTTCATTTATGCTTCAAAATTCAACTTTGAAATTTCCATCTTAATTCTTTAAACAATTCATTAAATCAATTCCAATTTTAAACATTTAAAGCTTGTATCTCAAAAATAATTCAGTTTATACAAATCAAATTTTATTTCAAACTATCGTTTGATTGAATTCAAATTTTAAGGATTTAAAATCTTTAATTTACCAATCCGGTGTCCGTATATAATTCTCTACCCTATGGTCAAGTGATACGGATATTTATCATTTCAATTCGCAATTATTTTATATTTACGGATATATATCATTTCAACCACAATCTCGAATTAAATTACAAATCCATGAAAGCGCTTGAGCCTATCATTTCAACTCATAATGATTTCTCCCTAATCTATCAGATCGTTCGGGAATGTATCATTTCAACCCATATGGAACTTGCAGCATTATAACAATATAGAAATATAACATCCAGTCATCCAATATCAAAACTCCAACATCCATCAAAATCATCATTCAAATCAACCAATAAACATAAATAGATAACTGATTATCATTAACAGGTATAAAGTGGCAAATTAAAATTTAATATTATATTAAATGGTGATTATATCAATAAATTCAAATTTAAATAGAATGATGATTTAACTATATCAAATAGTAGTCAATCAACTTCTAATCCATCATAAATTTAATTTAATTAACATAAGATAATTTAGAAGTTGTGATTGTGTCAAACACTCATTTTTGATTTCAAATTGATTTGAAATCCAAAATAAGGCTTAAAAAATTCAATAGTCTCAGAATTCGTTCAAACTAGTTCCAAAACGTCCAGAGTTTCGATATGATCCAACGGCATAAACCGTGTGTGCATTCGAGTTCGTATGCAAGAGATATAGTAGTTAGAACAATTGAACAATTTAAAAATAAAAAATAAAAAATAATTACCCTCCTCTCAATCGACCACGTCAGCACCCCCACTATAGGAACCCAAAATTTTCACAATACCACGTTGAAGCCAATCGAGCCACCACCCTACCATTGACGATCGAACGCACGGCCTGCCACGGTCGCGGCCACCCAAAAGGCCATCGACCTCTCCCACGCCCACGCGACCACCCATAGTTTGCCTACGGCGATGCTCGAGCCAAAGAAAACGCAGCCGCCGCCATAACAACTTAAACCTTAGCGTAATTTTTGACGAAAATCTGGTCATTGATTGCCCACGCCACCTACATGGATGAGCTCCCCTTTGACCCTCTCCACAACCCAGTACCATCGAATCGACGATTCGACCCTGTTGATCATCTCCCAAACAGACGGTCGAGAATTAACCTTCAAATTCTAGGAACACATAGACCTAAATCGAAAAACAAATAGAAGATCTAGAATGCGCTCGACAAGAGCTTCGAATCGATATATAATATGTCATGGTTTGGAGGAGTTTGAATTTTGAAATCGATTTGAACTTTGAAATTGAATTGGGATTTAGGGTTTCATAGTCTGTCGTTTGAGAATGAATGACGAGTAGAAGTAATAGTATGTACAGAAATAAGAAACGAGAAAAAATTAGGATTTATAACAGCCTATATATAGGCAGATATGAAATAGAAATGAATGGACTAGATGGTTTGATCGAAACGACTACGCGACCCAAAAAGCTCGTTCTGAGCCCGTAGGTCATCCTATATGTCGAAACAGATGTTTTTGATATTTTTAAGCTCAATGGAACATGTTTCAGGTCCTATTTCCATCATATGATGATAGCTTTTAAAATCAGCTTATTTCAATTGAATTCAATTAAATTGATTTCTACGCGTTTCAAACTCGTACGATCAAACGATAAGTCCGGGCGCTACGTAACTTGAAATCCTACAATAATTCACCGTTACGGATCCGATGAAACTGGTTTCGTTGAAATCTGAGATAGTTGCCAAAATGGCTATTTTCATGTTAATTAAATAAATTAATATTAAATTAATTAAATCACTTTTTAATTTCAAATTTAATAACTAACAATTTTTATCATTTTTAATTTCATAGAAATTAACTATTTTTTAAAACCAATTTCCCATGTCAAATTCAATATTAATTATTGCACTAGTTACAGTGTTTAATTTCAATTGCAATAAATCCATTAATTATAATTTAAATTCAAATAAATTGATTAAATTTTATTTCACTGTTTTTATTCAATCAATCATTATCTAATGGATATAATTAACACTGATTTATGTTTATTACATCAATATTCTATAATTATCTTCTTAATCCACACTAACTGAAATATTTAAGTAGATTAATTGCAATTGTTTTCCAATTTAATTTCAACAAATCAAATAAATAGATGATAAATAACAATTTTTACCTTAATTTAATCATATGTGTGTGTGTGTTTATTATCCACAAACAAATTTTAAATTATTTCATTTACCTATATTTCAAAACAATATTATGTCGGTTTCCCTATTTAGTGTTTAGAAATCCCTATCGGTGTCATAACATCCCATGTACCGATCAGAATTTATAAATACTAAACAGAACAAATTAACACAGTACAAAAACCTTGTATAACATTAACAAACACACTCTCTTATATATACATACTCAACAACTTATTATAGGGTATTACTACCCTATTTCTAATGAGTCAGACCCCACAAAGCTAAGTTTATCGCTAAACAAAAGCTCTGATACCAAATATAACGACTTCCTTTTTGGACGGTTTAAATCGACGATATACCACACACGTCAGACTCAAACTATTCAAAAGAGAGGATTATTATGGGGTAAATAAGAAAAAGTAGAGAAAGAAAGAAAATAAACATAGAATCTCACAGCAGATTGACAAAATAAAATAATCAAACAAACAGTTCATGAAGCTGTGTTACAAATAACATTTGATTACACTTTTACAATACAGAATCAGAGTATATACAACAGTAATAAATGAATAGTGCAACGAAACAACATGATGCAGTGGAATAAATAAAATAAAATAAGTAATACAGTATACAAATCTCCATCTTCGTCCTTCAAAAAAGCAATCTTCGATATAATGAAAAGCTTAGACTGACCCGAGCGAATTAAAAAGACAAAGTACTCGATTCGAAACTAAAAGATCTTACGTAAGTTAAATTAACAGTAAAATAAATATGAGTGTAACGACGTCGGAGATGTTTACGGGGTTTGACATCTCATATCCAGTGTCTAACGAGAGTGCAATAACTTATGAGATGTTTGGGATTTCCACCTCCTAAGGATCCGTTAAACTATCTACATACATCGTACAATACGCTATTAAAATGATGTCTACAGTAAAGTATTAAAATAGCATTAAGGCGTTACCCATGTCTCCCTTAACACATTTTATATCATGTCATAGTCTATACAAATACTGTAAACTCCACCGTAAACTGGCGGGCTATCAGGGAGCACTCCGTAGGTATGACACAAACCAAACTCATAGAAGGCACGATAAGGCATGTAACAAGGAACGCGAGGCAATGCCTATGGTAGGATACTACCATTTTGCTGATCCGGACTGGCGGTGATGCATAGAAACTACTACCGTCCACCTCGAAACACACTCCCATAATCAAATCAAGGGTGGCCACCAAATCAATCACAAATTCATAATATGGTATTGAAGAAATGTGTCCAATCGGAGGTGCGACCTCACTTGTCCCCGCATGGCTCCTGTTTTAGCCACATCAAGCTGACTCGAGAGAGTCAAGGCTACGTTAGTACCTCATACAGAATCATTCGCTAAAACATCTTACTTCATGCTAGAATCTCCATCACGTGCATGGTTGTTAAAGTGGTTTTCGGCATTGGCAGAGAGTATGACAATATCCAATCCTGGTCCCCTTAGCAACCAAACGCTTATTACACACCGGAGGGTTCTTTTACATTTTCAAAACCATTTCATATTGATATCAAAATATCATATTCAATTCAAACCATATCACTTTCGAAATCATATTTTCAAAATAGGTTAAACCCTCATTTCAAAATCATCATATTTATAAAAATATGTTATTTAAATCCCATCTTAGGTTATACATCATTTAATCGTATTTTCTTTTAAATCAAGGATTTAAACATAACCACTTCCACTCTATATAGTCTGAATTTTAGAAAATATTTTTGGATACTTATAAATAATTTAAATAGTTTAGCATAGTTTGCATATATTTAAATTAGTTTAAATAGATTTAAAATATATTAAATAGATTTAATAGATTTAAAATGGATTGAGTAATTAAAAATAGATTAATTAGTTTAAAATAGGTTAAATTAGGCTAAACAGATTATAAAGTAGTTTACATTGATTAAAAATAGTTTAAATAGTTGAAAATAGATTTAAATTAGTTTAATTGTTTGAAAATCTTAAAATTAGGATTTTAAACTAATAAATCTTTAAACATTTTGTATTAAAATAATTAACTTGGAATTAATATCAAAATTAAATCACTTCTTCAATTTCAACACATCTGGACCTTGTCCAGCTTCAAATTCAAATAAGTAAAACTGGTTTTTAAATTCAAATTCTCATTAAACCATTTAATCAATATCGATTTCAAATCCATGTTTGAATTATCAATTTAAATCACTTCAAATTAAATAGATTTCAAAGTTATATTCAAATGATTTCAACAGCTCAATTTCGATAAATTTCATTTATGCTTCATAATTCAACTTTGAAAATTCCATTTTAATTCTTTAAACAATTTATTAAATCAATTCCAATTTTAAACATTTAAAGCTTGGATTTCGAAAATAGTTCATTTTATACAAATCAAATTTTATTTCAAAATATCGTTTAATTAAATTCAAATTTTAAGGATTTAACATCGTTTAATCTAACCCACCCGGTGTCTGTATATAATTCTCTACCCTATGGTCAAGTGATACGGATATATATATCATTTCAATCCGCAGTTATTTTATATTTATGGTTTATATTATTTCAACCTACAATCCCGAATTAAATTACAAATCCATGAAATCGCTTGAGTCTATCATTTCAACTCATAACGATTTCTCCCTAATTTATCAGATCGTTCGGATATGTATCATTTCAACACATAGGGAACTTGCAATGTAATAACAATATAGAAATAGTACATCCAGTCATCCAATATCAAAAATCAAACATCCATCAAAATCATCATTCAAATCAACCAATAAACATCAATAGATAACTGATTATCATTAACTGGAATAAACTGGCAAATAAAAATTTAGTATTAAATTGAATGGCGATTATATTCAACAAATTCAAATTTAACTGGAATAACGATTTAACTATATCAAACAGCAGTCAATTAACTTCTAATCACATCATAAATTTAATTTAACTAACATATGATAATTTAGAAATCGTGAGTGAGTCAAACACTCACCTTTGACTTCAAATCAATTTGAAATCCAAAATAAGGCACAAAATCCAACAGCGTTAGAATTAGGCCAAACTATTTCCAAAATATCTGGAATTTTGATATGATCCCAACGGCACAAACCGCGCATGAATCCAAGTTCGTATGCAAGAGATATGGTAGTTAGAACAATTGAACAATTTTAAAAAAAAAAGAATTACCCTACTCTCAATCGACCATATCGGGACCTCACTACATGAACCTAAAATTTTCATGATACCACGTTTAAACAATCGAGCCGCCACCCTGCCGTTGACGATCGAACGCATGGGTTGCCATGGCCACAGCCACCCAGAGGGCAGCTGACCTCCCCGACGCCCATGCGACCACCCATAGTTCGCCTATGGTGATGCTTGAGCCCAAGAAAATGTAGCCGCCACCATAACTTCTTAAACCGTAGTGCAATTTTTGATGAAATTTGGCTGTTGATTTATCGTGCCACCTACATGGATGAGCTCCCCTTGACCCTCTCCATAACACAGTCTCATCGAATCGACGATCCGACCACGTTGATCATCTTCCAAACGGACGGCCTAGAATTAACCTTCAAATTCCGGACACATAGAGACCCAAATCAAAAAAAAACAGCAGATCTAGAATGCGCTCGACAAGAGATTTGAATTCGTATATAATATGTCATGGTTTGGAGGAGTTTGAATTTTGAAATCGATTTGAGCTTTGAAATTGAACTGGGATTTAGGGTTTCATAGTCTGTCGTTTGAGAATGAAGAATGGATAGAAGTAATGGAACGTATATGATAAGAAATGAGAAATGATTAGGGTTTATAATAGCCACATATAGGTAGATCTGAATTAGAAATGAATGGACCAGATTGGATTGATCGAATGACTACGCGACAAAAAAGCCCGTTCTGAGCCCGTAACGAAAGTATGTCCTCCTATATATTAAAACTGATGTTTTTGAACTAATGGAACATGTTTCAAGTCCTAATTCCATCGAGCTTTTAAAATCAGCTTATTTCTATTGAATTTTATTAAATTAATCTACGCATTTCAATCCCGTATGATCAAACGACAAGTCCGGTCGCTACGAAACTTGAAATCCTACAACAATTCACCGTTACGAATCCGATGAAACTGGTTTCGTCAAAATCCGGGACAATGGCCAAAATGGCTATTTTCACGTTAATTAAATAAATTAATATTAAATTTATTAAATCACTTTTTAATTTCAAATTTAATAACTAACAATTTTTATCACTTTTAATTTCACAGAAACTAAAAATCTTTTTAAACCAATTTCCCATGTCAAATTCAATATTAATTATTTCACTAATTACAGTGTTTAATTTCAATTGCAATAAATCCATTAATTATAATCTAAACTCAAATAAATTGATTAAATTTGATTTCACTCCTTTTGTTTAATGGATATAATTAACACTGGTTTGCGTCTATTACATCAATATTCTATAATTATCATTTTAATCCACACTAACCGAAATATTTAAGTAGATTAATTGCAACTGTTTTCCAATTTAATTTCAACAAATCAAATAAATTGGTAATAAATAACAATTGTTGCCTACTTAACTTAATCACATTTATAAGTTTATTATCTACAAACAAATGTTATAACTATTTACACAACACTGATTTTATCCAATTACAATTAATTACACATTTTCTCACCAATTAATATAACATTTAAATGATTTCCTTATTTGCAATCTATAACCAATTTTTATGCTTGCAGTTATTTCAATTTCATCAAATTACATTCATTTAGTCATCTATTACATTAAATTCACATTATTAAACTTCATTTTAGTTAGTTTCCTCATTCCTACATCATAAATTTTATTTTCTTCCAATATTAAATTAAAAAATCTTATTAAATTCAATAATTTAATTATCGGAAAATTACGGGTCGTTACAACCACCCCCTTCGCCGTTAATTGGCCAGCGCGGCCGCCGCATAGGTCAAGGTTTTCTAGCGATTTCATTCACCTCCGACCACCATGAACCCCATGGATCAACTTGCCTCGTTACCCTCTACATACTCGTCATTCGCTCCTAGGTCGAAGATCCATCGTTGGAGCGAAAATCCCATAAATGGACGGCCAAGATTCATCATCGATTTTTGGTCAAACGATGCACCAAATTGAAAAATGAATTGTTGCAGTGGATTGCGCTTGTCGAGAGCTTCCCAATGATATATAATTTGCTATGATTTGAGGAGTTTAAATTTTTCGATTTGGTTTTGATTTGCAATTAGGGTTTTGGGTTTTTACAGCTATTAGGAACGAGGAAGAAACAGATAAATAGAGTTGTACGTACATGAATAAGGAATAAAAAGGCTGCTAGGGTTAGGAAAAAATATTTATATAGACAAAGATAGATAAGAATGAATGGTACGGATTGAACTGGTTGAAACGATAACAACGACCCGAAAAGCCCGTTTAGTTTCCAAAACAAAAATGGGTCATCTAATATATCGAAATAGATGTTTTCAATATTTTTAAACTCAATGAAACTAGTTTCAAACTCTAATTCCATTATATATAGAAGTTGGCTTAGAAGTTGGCTTTTAAAATCTAATTAGTTTAATTGAATTCATTAAATTGATTTCTACATGTTTCGAGCACGCATGATCAAACGATAAGTCTAATCGCCACGAAACTTGAAATCTTACAATAATTTACTGTTATGGATCAAATGAAACTAGTTTCGTCGAAATCCAAGACAGTTGCCAAAATGGCTAATTTTCCATTAATTAAATAAATTATTGTTACATTAAAATAACTTTTAAATTCAAATTTTAAAGCTAACAATTTACATAATTCTTGATTACATATAAATTTATAATCTTTTAAAATAAATTTTCCATGTTAAACTCAATATTTAAGTACTGCACTAATTTCAACGTTCAAATTACAACTACAATAAATTCATAATTATAATTTAAATTCCAATAAATTCATTTATTTATTTACACTCTCATTATTAAATCAACTATCACTATAGGGATATAAATAACACAAATTTACATTTTATTGCATTCATTTTCTTCAATTATCATCTTATCCATATTAGTTATAATATTTCAATTTCCTTAATTCCATTGATTATAAATTTTAATTCCTTATTTATAATTATAACTAATTAACTTTACAATTATCTCAATTGATTGAAATTAAATTAAAATAGTTATCAATTAAATTAAATCTGCATTATTAAATTACATTCTAGTTATTTTTCTCATTAATAATTCACAGAATTTTAATTTCTTTCAATATTAAATGTCAAAAACTTATTTAATTTAATAAGTTTAATTATCGAAAATTACGGATTGTTATAGAGAACTTGAGAATTTGGTGTGAAGAAATGAGAGGGTATATGGCGCTATTTATAGACATTTTCATCAAAATATCTACAACAACATCATTACAATTCCCATCACCCATGTGCCAAACCATTCCCCTTAACTTTCGGCCAAGCCCACTCCTACTCTATGTGCTTGTCTTCTCTTGACTGAGTGATGGAGAGTTTGCTTTTTCAAGTTGCATTTGTTTATACATAAGGAGTTTATATGTTTAGATATTTCTTTCGGCTTCGATTTGACTGATTTTGATGCACATTTATATGTATATGTGCATGTATATGCATGTCTGTGCATGTTCAAACAAGGTTTCTACAACTTAAAATAATTTCAGTTCGTCAAACCGTTGTAAATCTGGAATCTGATTTCTGGTCATATTTTCAATTTTTAGTCGAACTATTTATTTATGTAATCAAAACTTGGGAAATAAATTTGTTATCATTTAAAATGAATTATTTCTCTTTGTAAAACAATTATTTAAATATTTTAAAATTAATTAAATATCCCTAATTAAAGTGATAAAATTACGGGTTGTTACATATCTATTTGGTAGTGTTTATTGTTGCTTATTATTTCTTTTTAATGTTTTAATAGGTTTGTTTTGAATGTACTGAAGCGGTATGTGCTAGAACCAAGGTTGAAGGGATAAAAAGTCTTTCATTTACCACTGACGGATTGGGTGTTGTATTCGATGTACTTGCTGAGGATGTGAGCTTGTTTATTGATGGTATGCTATGTATATCTACAAAGCAATTTAAATTTGGGTACAATTTTTGGACTTTTACTATAAAAAAATTCTTTATAATGTTCACTCGTTATAAATGTAAACATAACCAAATATGCAACCTCGGATGGAGTAGAAGTTATATTTCAAATATTCCATGCCTTGTCCTATAATGATAGTATAGATTTAAGTTGTATGGATAGTATGAACCTTTTTCCGATAGTATTATGCATCCTTTGCTGAATTTGGATGGACACTAATCATGATGAGTAAGTAGGTCCTTCAACCATATGTCAATCCCAAGTATCTGCAGTTGCATTTGCTGTCTTGGTGGCCAGTGCAGATATTCTGCCTTTGTCTAATATTGTACGAAGTTGGTTTATAAATTGTAACGTCTCGGAAATTTTCGACTTTCGAAAATTCAACATCGATACTCACTTTATCGACTGCCGAGAAATCGAAGGCCGGAAACCCGAAATGTTATGGTTTAAGAAAAGGAAAGAGGATAGAAGAAGAGAGAAAGGATGGAAAATAGGGAGGAAAGGAAATAGAACATAAAGAAAACAACAGAACAATATCAGAATCTCACAATCGCAGCAGAACAACATATAATAGATAAATGAATAATCTTTAAACAAAGAACTATATCAGTTATTACATTACATCACATTACATTTCATTACATCAGAGTGTACAACAACAAACAACAACAAACAGCGGAAAAGAAATACTATATACTAGTAATACGCCATGCCATCTAGCTTGCCTCCAGCAACTCCTGAATATCCAGAATATCTTGATAAACCTAACTCTTAACTGCCCGTGTGGAAATTGGTGGGCACCCAGAGTTTAGGAAGGAAAACAATAAACTCCGAGTCAGTCATGTGACTGGTGTGAGAACTCAAAACAGTTTATTTATCTTTGAAAACAAAATAGAGGAATATTTTTAAAGTCAATTCGCAATGCTTTTAAAAATGAGACTACCATAAGGCCTCCCACACACACACACAATGCAAACGCAGAATCGGAGGAGATTTCTCCTTATGATAGTCAAAAATGCTTGATACGCGTTTAAAAGAACATTTGATATTATTACTAGTGCATAGTGTAGAGAAAATTCATTTCGAAAATAAAGATATAAATCTTAGCCGACATAGACATTTTGAACTATGCCTACTATAGCTACCATCTAAACAGTGGTGACCACCATAAGTAAATGGCAGGTTCTACAACTAATACCGTACAAAGTTTCGTATTGGGAATTGGATTTCCAACGAATGATCAGGCCAAGGAACTTCCCATTGCCACATGAGAATGCCTCTGGAAGGACATTCCCGAGAACCAAACCGGATCTCTGCCAACACAAAGCCGGGTTACCCCTAACTGAGTAACAACTGACCGAATATGTCATCCCCCGGTCCTTTGGGACCTTTCACCGAGCGCTCGTAATCAATTCACACAATCATAAAGTGTTTTCAACATGAGTAAGTATCTGGGCTCCATACCATGATACCACCCTTTTCCAAAAGGAAATGCACATATCCTAAAGGGCGCTACCCCTCATAACCTTGCCGCATCTTTCCTGTTTTGACCATTCCCAAGGTGTGAGGCTCGACGAAGTCACGTCCACAAAAACATACTTTATACAAAAGCCATGCTTTGGGTCAACAAATGATCATAGAAATGATCACCAGGATAGACGATCAAATAAATGATCCTATCACAAATAATCAACACAACGATCATTTCACAGCAACACTCAGCATGTCACATTACCAAATTGGGAATATATCGCTGATAACATTCAACTACATAACCTCTGAGCTCGTACGTCTCAGAGAAGGGTGTTAAGCTAAAAGAATAAATTCTCCGCCACCAACAGAAATATATTTGAAAGAAATCGGCTTTATATCTCAATTTGTAATGTCAGACATACAATCCATACAAGTCTGTTCCGGGATCGAACAGTACCGAAGGCACTTACAAAGAAGTCCTTGCAATCCGTATATTCACAATCCTGATCGGATTTCCCATCACTTAGGGAATCTCTATACCAGGAGCTACCCAGTGCAGAGACAATCGATAGGTCATCCTATCGCTTTCGCAAATACCCGGTCTTCAACACCGGTCTTCAATGCTATCCATTACGTCGTATCACTATTCGGAATGGGTAATCCGAATAACGAGCGCAATAATTTAAAAACAAGTGTAGCATTCAAATTCAACAAATCCCAACAAATACCTTTCAAAGGTAAATATTGATAGTCGGTTATTGAACTATCAATGGATATGCACACATCACCAGATTCCAAATAATTTTCCAAATTATTTATTTCCCAAAAATATCTTTACAAGATATATAATTTCAATATCTCAAAACTAAATCAATATTTACTTTTAAACAAACTCCACTTTCTTTTATAAATTCCTTAGTGAATTTATAATCCAAAATATCTATGAATATTCGATTTCAATTATTCATTCCAATTTATCTTCAAAAAGATAAATTCTCAAATATTCACTTTATATTGGAAAACATTTCCATACTTATTTATTAATAAGTAATTCACAAATCCATTTATTTTCAACACTTGGAAAATATTCAATATACTTAAATCGAGATTAAGTATATATTTCATTCTTTAAGGAAATCATTCTCTTAAACATATTTATTTGGGCCAAAACGAATGTTGCGTAAAACATCGTTACGACAACCCAAAATCACTAGTATAGGGATTCGAAATTAAAATAGATATATAAATCCCAATACTATACAAAACATTTCCTTTCGGAAATCGTTTACTATAACAACTGTGTTATAGTCCACCGTTTCCTTTTATTTCTCGAAAACATTTATTTCAACAATGACTGTTGAAATCTATGGTTTCGAATCTCAACACATTTAAAACATCGTTAGATCGTTTTAATTCTGTTTAAAATATCACATCCTAAACATTTTCTTTAACATATTATTCACTATTCAAAAACGTGAATATACTACGTTAACAATTTCATCATTTCTATACATTTCATTTTAAAGGATCATTCACAGTAAAAAATGTGAATATAACTCCATTAATAGGTTTCAACAATTTACTTATCAAAATAAGTCGTTTGCGAATTTTATAAAACAACGTTTATAAATTCCTTTATTAACCTATATTCAATTCATAACCCAATTATAAACCAAAAGTTCACATTATGAGTGAAATACTTATAATTTATTTGTTTGCAAAGTCGTTCCTTTGAACTTCATAATTATAAATCTTATAACTTATAAGATTCAATTATTTATCCAAATCTATTCTTTCAATAACTTTATAAATTTTATAAACCTACTGCTTAAAAAATTCCATTTATAACTTCACCGTTTATAATTCTATAAGTTTCATTCATTTATGAAATCCATTCATAATTCATTCTAACACTTATAAAAACTCGTTTTATAATTCAAATATTTTTAATTTACAAATTATCAATTTATAAATCTCTTATATAAATCAATTTATACTATTATTTCAAATTGTCTTTAAAGTCCTTTATAATTTCACCATTTTGATTTATAAAATAATTAAATTTTATAAATCCTATATTTAAACTTTTTATAATAAATTCAGAAATCCCGTTTTAACTATTTTATAAAATCATTAACCCCATATTTTCAAAAATCAGTTTTTAACTATATTTCTCAAAAATATAATTTTTATAACATTAAAAATTATATCGTTTATTTATTTAAAATGAATCAATTTCCAAACATATAGTATATTTTCAAAAATCTCTTTAAAATCCATTTTAAAATTCCAAATTTGGTCCAATGATGCTACACACCAAATAGTCAATCACGACATCAACGACATCATATATCGATATGATAGTCCATCAAATATCAAAATATCTGAAATCAAATAAATACTGTTGAGGAATCCAGTTGGATCCCTCCAACCTGTTTTCCTGCATCCACAAACATTAGCACAATACCAATTTCGCTCCAGTACGGAATTATCGCGGTATATGGGATTTAAAATATTATCCGCTTAATAGACGGCGCAATAGGGTCTCATCCGCTATACAAATGCGGGAAATCAACAACTGCAATATATACATATGCCAATATATATATATATTGCTATTATATATAATACCAATTTCACTGTTTATGAAATATTCGCGGTATATGTTTTTAATAAATAACATCCGTTTACTAACGGCGCATAATGTCTATTTTAACAATCAATAGATAACAATCATCATTCAAACATGCATTCAAGTATTTTAAATATAACTATTTAAAATAAAATCGAAACTGATTCGATTGAGTGAGAAGTTCTCACCTTGATTTCAATTTCGTTTTAGCGATTTATTTCGAATAAAATTAAACGGACGTTTAATTTTACACGAAATTCTCACTAACTCCAAACGACTCCAATCCATATCCATAGTGTAGTGCTCGTCCATATGATTCCAACGCAACTGGATTCGCACGTTTTCGACCTCGTATGAAAAAGTTATGAATTTTTGAAGTTTACACGATTTAAACTATAATTAATTTACAACTTTATTAATATTTATAACCTAAAACACTTCTGGCCGTTGGATCTCTAAACCCCCTCATCATAGCCGTACCTTCCTTCTTCCATCACCCACACACAACATCTCCAGTAACAATCACGCAACTAAACCCATCAACACCATATTAGGTTTTGATTTTGCAACCCATTTACTCGTTGAAAATTCGATCAGAGGTCTCCAAATTGAAGAGCAAAGCACGAGCAACCATCGCCCCAAACCATATGCAACTCGGCCCTACACGTGCATGGGAATTCGTGCTCGAGTCACAGCCGAACGCGGCCACATATCCCCCTCCACGTCGCACGAAAACTCATCATCTCCGTATAGATTTAAAGCCCTCACATCGCTCTTCATTTTGTTAGTTGAGAGTTTTTGAAATCATTGAGTGGATTGGGAGAGATTGAGGGGAGAAAGGGAGACAATTTCGGCCATTGGTTTCTGGGAAGTGGCGGCTACACGTTTAGGGTTAGGTTTTTTTTTCTTTTATTTTTTTGTGAATTATGAGCCTATTTATAGGAAATATCGAACACTATTCATCCGGGTTTTCCGAACTCCGATTTACACGCCGTAACCAGCGTTTCTAGGGTTTACTTCGCGTTCCGGACACAATGGAATAGGTTTCGAAAGCTAATTCGGACATCTCTGCGAGTTATGGCAATAAACGTTCAATTTGAATTAAACCGATTTAAACGATTTTCTAGGCGTTTTAATTTGTACCGGACAAACGGTAAATCCAATTGATACGAAATTTGAAACCTTACAATAATATCACATTACGGATCCGATGAAACTAGTTTCGTCGAAATCCGAGACTTTTTGAAAAATGACTATTTTAACTTGCCAAATTAATATTAAAAATAATTCGATGCGTTTCGAGCTGCTACGATCAAACGATAACTCCGATTGACACGAAAATTGAAATCCGGTAATAACTAACTATTATGGATCCAATGGAACTGGTTTCGTCCGATTCTGAGACTGTTCAAAAATTGACTATTTTCACTAGTCGATTTAATATTAAAATATTCAATTTTCACAAATTAACTTTTAATTCGATTTTAAAAGTTCTAAAATATCGTTCTAACTTCAATATGATAAAATAAAATTTTACAAATCATTTTCAATCATATTTAACCCAATTTTCAATTATTTCCATAATTTAACATATTAAATTATCGATTTAATTATTCAATTAAATCCAATTATTCGAAATAAAATTTATTCGACTTATAAATTCACTTATTAATATTTAAAATTAATTAAATATTCAAATTTTAATTAATTAAAATTCTGGGTCGTTACAATTGTAACAACCCAGAATTTTAAACAATTTAAAAATGACAATATTTAATTAATTTTTAAATATTCGAATGATGATTGACTTGAATTTCAAATTTTCAGTATGAATTGGCGATTAAATTTTTAAAATTTAATCTATACAAAGTTGAATAAAATTTGAATTTGACTTTGGTGTTGAAATTGAATATTGAATTTGTATTTAAAATTCGAGCAAATGACTTAGGAAAAAAATAATTTAGATACAAGAATTATTATTTAAATTTAAAAAGGATGGTTAGTTTTAAATAATATTTTCTTCTCTTTAAAATAAAAAGGAATATATTTTAATCAATACAAAACAAAGTAAAAGAAAATAATTTATACAAAACAAATTGGATTTAAAATAAAGAAATAAGAAAAAAAAATGATGATAAAAAAAAAAGAATACACTGCCTTACTCTCATCAGCCAAATTCGTGCCTTAATCTATGCCGTAACCCACGCAAAACTCACGATCTCCTTCTCCTTAAAACACGAAGCTTTTACGGCCACCCTTTCGAATGTCACGGCTTCGCCTAACCAACCCCGTAAAGAGGACGTGTGGGGGTAAGAGTCTCTCGTTCGCCACCAAACCGCGAAGCGAGAACCCCCCATCACATATCACCTAGCATAATTTATGAATTTATGTAAACTTTGTTTATGGATATTGTTTCAACTTAATTTATTGAAATGATTAATAGTTATGTTTTTATATAATAGTTTTTAGTTTGATTTGTATATATTACGTTTATTAACCGATTGAAATATAATAAAATGCAGTTTAGATTAATGATACGTGTGTGTAAATATTGCAACGGTACAACATGATATTGATGTTGTAAAAATAGTAGGAACAAATTACATCATTTAAAATGTGTTGTAAGTTTTATGAAAAGATAATGCACATTACTACAATACGTAACAAAAATGCTATGAAAAAATAATAACAGCGTTTATAACTACTGACGAAAAACACTGTTAACATTTTTGAAAGGTAATAATAACGCTGCGAAAACTCAATAACATTTTTATATCAGTATTCTAACACTGCCTAAATTTTAAAACAACAATAAAAGAAAATGATGTAGAAAATTATTTACAGCAGTAAAAGAACATTGTCTAATATAGCTTTTAACATCGTTTATTTTTTGCTACTATTAATTTTGTATCTATGACCGCATGTCATTTTACATCATTTCTAACAACGTTGTTATATCCTATTACAGTGTTTTTCAAACATTCTTCAAAGTTTATTTTGGTGTAGTGATTCATATTCGTTAACTAAATCTCAAGGCTCTTATTTCTACGTTTATTGCTTTAATAATTTTACCGAATTGAGCATATTCTAGAAGCGATTCTTCCAGTTATCCCGAAAGTTGTCTAATCTGAAAGGCTTGAAGTTCATAAATAGGGTTATGAGCTTCATCTTTATCTTTTGTGAGACAATGGTGGCCAAGCATTCGTTATTGACTTCTTCTATAAGCTAAATAGAAGATTGAGGGGTAGTTCCTAGTGGAAACTTCATTATCACTTTCATTACTGAAGTTATTCATGATTAGTTGATTGGGCTGATTTTTTGGACAAGGAAATGTAGATATAGGCCCTTCCTCTAATGTCAAAATGTTAGTTGGATTTTTCATAACACTAACACCCAAGGATCGAAGGGCAAGCTTCAATGACTCAATTAGATATTAGGAGCTTAAGTAGGCATGTTATCGAAGAATTAAGATTATTGCTAGAAGTGGAGTTAAGTTTTTTAAGAAAATACTGAGAGCAAGATTTATGGTGGTTTAGGATAAAATACATCCACTTTGTCCATTCCTTCTTTTGAGACTTATATCGAAGCCAAAAGGCTATTACAATGTTGAATCAGTTATGTCCTCCATTATCGATTTATTACAACAGCACTAATATAGCAAAGTACAATTTATTCTTAGTGTATGGATTATGTTCTCTGCCAAAAGTTCTATTTTGTATTGGGATCCATGCCTATTTATAGCTATTTGGAGAAGATGTGGATTGATGACATGGCTTCACTGTTGAGTCAAAACATTAGATTGTTGACACTTAGGAATGATACGGCTTGCTCTAAATATAACACATAGGTTTGTGACGTGTACATTGTGAGGCTTTCTCTTTAGCTATGTCTGAGATGTACACGTAGATGGTTGAGGTTTCAAAGCATCACTGCATTATTGCACATTCATTTAGGTTGATCTTATCTCCTGAGGCTTATTCCTTCGGAATACTACACCTTTAATCTGTACTTATAAACAAATAAAAACGACCTTTTGTTATCTTGATCTTCTGATTTAGACATTCGGACTTTGGCCTTTAGAAAGTAAATTAAGTTGGCTAAGCCTTTAGTTCCTTTGGTATGTAACCCTTGGGATTCATACTTTCGGGCCTAGATTTTATTATCTTATCGGGATTATCTAAGGCTCTTAGCAAGCAATTAGACCGTCCCTTTTGGTTGTGCATATCTTCTTTAGGGAGTGTGTTGTCAATAGAGCATTCGGCCTTATGTGTTTTATAAACCTTCGGTAGAATATGGTACAACTTAATTATTTGAAACTACTTGTTCAAATGAAAACAAATTACTATTCATTAATCTATACGCATTTGTATGTGTATATATGATATGTGTGTGTATGTGCGTATATATGTATGTATATATATCAAATATTAAATTTAAGTAAATGTTACCTAAAATTTACAAAATTATTTTATTAAATATATATTATTTAAATTAATAATATATTTATTTTAAATCTATCAGTTTAAATAGATTTTAATATAAATTAAAATTTTATTTTAGTCAATGTCACACTCAAATAAATGTTATTCGTATTAATAACAGTATAACTTAAAATTAGGTTAAATTCAAACATAACATTAAATATGATCTAATGTGAATAAATTATTCATGAAAACGCTATAAAGGATCCAACGCATAATGAACTAAAAGGATTTTTAAATTTTCTCCTTTAATCTGCTGCCCGATGCACCTGATCCATAGTATTCAAAATAATTGGAGCATATCTATCGCAATATACACTAATCATCTCATGGTTGAAGGAATAAATACAATATCAACACAAACAAGTATGAGACTAAATGTATACCATATAAACGAAAGAGACATCATATCCCATATCATGCTTCATCATACTCCGAAGAAATAAAGTCTAAATAGTACATCAAATCAATATACAACATGTCTCATAATACATATAGTCTAACATGTCTACGACCCAAATACTGAATAGATATATAATAATCTCTACTACTAATAAAGAAAATTCGTTCAACTATTTTACTCGGTGTCTTTTTGAAATTCCAAAAATGCCCTTGCTTTTCGTTTATAGGTTTGCGCTCAAACAAAATATCAACGTATATAATAATACAAACGGTCCGTGTGCTTCGCACGGGCCATACTAGTATCTATAATTGTTATTTCTCTAAAACTCATCCCAACTAACATAGTCCCTTCTCTAAGTCAACCTACATAAGAAATCGATAACAAAAGAGTTAACATAAAGAGGGTTGGACATGAAGTGTAACATTCCTGGATTTTAGCTAAATAATTTGATAATTAATTTAACCTTTGGAATTAAACTTTGGAATATTTGGTAATTAATATAAAATTTTTGAATTAATTTGAATTTTTCAAAATAAATAAAATAAGCATTGATTTGTGTGTGTATATATATATATATTGTAAATTTAATTTGAGTTTAAGAATTCAAAATAATACATGTTTTAGAATTATTAGAATTTGAAATATATATATGTATATGGACATATGAGTAAATTTGAATTTGAATATTAAATTTGAATTTGAATTTAAAACTTTAAATAAATGACTTAGTAAAATGATTTGGATTTAAAAATATAATAATTTTCTAAAATATTAAATTTGAACATTTTCAACACTAGTATTATTTTAAGTATAATAACTTAAGTTAAATTTTAAATTTATATATAACTAAATGTAATTTGTATGTGTTTGCTTATTTAGTATAATTAGAATTCAAACTCATTTTCTTATAAAGTTGTAAATTTATAAAATGAGATTTAATTTAAGATTTAAATGCTTTTCTTATATATTTGAAAATAAATATAATTTGTAAACATATAAAACATAAATACTTAATTAAAACAAAGGTTAAAAACATAATTTGTAAATTAAAATGAAGTAATGTTTAAAACATAATTCATAATTTAATATAACTAAGGAGTTAAACATAAATATACTTGTAAGTGTAAAGATTTTTAAATACAATTAACAAGTGTAAAGAAAGAGATAGAACTATTAACAAGTGTTAATATATAAAGACAAGAAGCAATATCATATCTTCTTCTTCCTCATTTTTTTTCTTTGTTAATATTCAAAACAAAAGAAAGTTGTAAACCAGAAAAATATATAATAAAATCTGGAATCAAGCAGCAACCTCTCAAACTTGAAAATCCACAAACCAAAAAATTAAAGGAAAACTTGTTTGAATTCAAAACCTGAAAATTAAATAGATCAGAAAGCTTTTGAAAAAGGATCTGAAGCAAACTAGTAAATGATCATCTCAAAAAAACAAAGTCAAAATGTATAAATCTGAAAGAAAAATTTCAGATTCAAATACAAGAGCCTGGAAAACATGCAAGTTCAGGCAAGCAAATTCAAACATCAAGGCATCTTAAAATCTGAAGCATGCAATGTATCAAAATCAAGCAAACCTGAGCAACAGCAGATCAGGTAAAACAAAATCAGAAAGCAAATTGGATTCAAGTTTAAATGCAAAGTTAAGGCTACCTAAAACAAACCCAGAAAGATTAAAGCATTCAAAGAAAAGCAAATCAAAATAGCAAATTGAAATTTCAAAGTTCAGATTCAATCAATTTCCAGTTTTTCAACATTCCAGGCAAAACTCTCTGCTTTCAAACCATTCAAGGTGAGCAAACTTACTTATATCCTTTGATAATATGATTAATGCTTAAAGTATAATGGAAATGTTTGGTAAATTTGCTTGCATGACTGTGTGAATGTATGTATGATGATATATCTGTGTATAGATATTTACTCTGTCATATTAACATGTTTGAAAATTTAGTTCAAAAATTCAAACCATCCCACCCAAACAATTTTAGATTATAATTACTGAATGAAAGATGTTCATATGAGTATAACATCATTTTAAAAATAAATACAAGTGGAAATAATGATCTAATATCTCGAAATTTGTATATTACAGTATAAATTCAATATTTGTCCAATTTTCAGCCTGCATGAATTTGAGATTGGGTTACACCATCCAAATCTATTTCGAAATCAAGGATTTTTATAATAAAAATTTGTATTTTTAACTTCGAATTGGGGTAGTATTCGAGAGTTGAATGAAAAATGGGTTTTCGTGAGTTTCTGGTGATCGGCTAACTTTCAAAGATTGAAACTTGGCATGGTGGTAGTTGGAGTATCGTAGATAAGAGAAAAAATGCAAGATAATTTTTAAATTCATTTTGGTTAGAGATTTGAATTGATTTCGGGTTTAAGCCCTGCGTTTTGTAGGTGGTAGTTGCGAGTTATTTTCGTCTTCGACATTGTGATTCAGGCGATCGTAGGTGGGGGATGTGGCGAGGAGGCCGTGATGCATCTCTGGTATGGATGGCGTGTTCACTGGTGGTCAAAAGAGTCGGCACGTGGTGATTTTCTAATGAGGGGTGGTTCTAGTATTTGGATTGAACGACTCAAGTTTGATTTTCGCGTTTGCTCGAGAATCTGGGCGACGAACGTGGTCAAATCGATCATCGTTGATGTGTGGGAGGTTACGGCAACGATCGTCGTTGCTCAAATGAATTGTGCATGTGCACGGTGCACATTTATGTGCCGGATTTGTGGAAGTTTGGGAAGATGATGGTGTCTCGGGTTCATCCCGAAGTAAATGGCTAAACAACTCGAAGCAGTTGAAGTTGCGTGTGCCTCGGAGTCAAGCTCGGGTGAAACAAGTATTTTTCTCGGGTTATTTGATTTGGGGAAAAACAGTTTCAAATTTTAAAAGAAATTAAGTTTTACTTTGAAAAAATTATGTTAAAATAGATTTTGTAAATATTAGATGTTGACCCAGTTTTAATTGGTTAAGAAAGTTTTTAAATAAAATTGTTTTAAATTTACCAAGTTTTAAAATGATTTAAAATAAATATAACCTTTATTTTGAAAAGTTTATTTTAACTTAATAATAATTAAAGGTTAGTTAATTAATATAAAGGATGTTTTAAAATTGTTAATTACCTTTTAAAGGTTAAGTTAAACTTATTTGTTAAAGGAAATTAGTTACTTGAAGTTAATTACTTAATAATCATTAATGTAAAATTAATTAATAATCATTAATGTAAAATTAATTAATAATCCAAGTTTAATTAATCAAGTAGTTAATGAATAATTAATAAAAAAATAATTACTTAGTGAAAGTAATTAAGAATGGATAATTAATAATTAAAGATTGATTAATCAAGTATTTAAAGGTTAATTAATTTAAAGAATAATTAATTTAGGTGATTAATCAATTAAGGAAATTTATTTGAGAATAATTAATTAATTAATTAAAGGCTAATTGATAAATGAAGGTGATTAAGGAATGATAATTAATTAAGGTAGATAATTAAAGGTATAATTGATTGATTAATTAATTAAAGTAATTAGTTAAAGGTTTACTTACTTAATTACTTAAAGAATAATTTGTTGATGTGATTAATTTATGGTTAATTAATTAATGTAATTAATTAAGATGCATAATTAAAGGTTAATTAAGTAATGATTTAAAGGTTAATTAAATTGTAATTGAAGGGCAATTAATTTGTATTGATAATTAATTAATGTAATTAATCAAAGATTAATTAGTTTTTGGTAATTAATTAAATGATAATTAATTAAGAGTTAATTAATTAATAAGATTAATTAAGATTAATTAAGGATAGTTAATTAAAGGATAATTAATTAAGGGCTAATTAATTAATGTAATTAATTAAGGATAATTAAGTAAAGAATAATTAAGGGTTAATTATTTAATGATTAGAGATTTATTCATTCATTAATTAAGGTTAATTAATTAATAATTTAAAGTTAATTAATTATTTAGGGTTAATTAATTAAAATAATTTGTTAACCTGGATTAGTGATTAATCTGGTTTCAATTAATCAGATGATCAATTAATCTTCCTTATGGATGACTATATTCTATTGAATGTTGTGAATTGTTTGATATCTCTACTGTGTGGTGCTTTGTGATATGATTATTTTAAATCAAGCTGTGACGAATGTAATTTATTTTATCTATGATGAATGTGTATTATTTATTTATCTGTGAATCTGTGTATGGAAGATAAGCGTTATAGAGATATACCGCTTATCTATAGTTAATGTGATTGAATCTGTGTTGATTAATGATGTTGCACTTTTATTGTGTAAACCCCTGAACTACACCATACACACACAAATATGGATCGCACGAGGAAATTGGTTAAGTCACAGATTTTTGAAATAGTTTTAAAATTGAATTGTTTTGAATCCAAATGGTCTTGGAAATGGATTGAGTTAAAAGTGAAAAGCTTTTAAAAAGGAGTTTTGAAGACGAAAACTATTTTGAATATCTTGATAAAGTTTTTGAAATTTAAATAATTTGATTTAAATTTGAATTCAAAATTTGAAATTGGATTATATGTTGAGAATTTATGATTTAAAAAGGGTATACAGGTTTATATGGGTTTTAAACCCTTTTCAAAAGTATTGTTTTGGCAATTTGAATTTAACCTAAGGGTTTTTAACTTTTATAAATGAAATCGGATTTTTTCGAAACGAAAACTATTTGTTTTCAATTAATAAAAGCTTTCATATAAGGAAAGAATTTCCAGTTTGTGTTAAAGGGATTTCAAATTTGAAATGTAATGGTTTTCCAAGTTATGAATGAATCTTTGAAAACGATTTTGAAAGCTATGAATTAAATCTTTAATTTAAAGATTGGATGAGTTAATCCGATTTGAACTTGAAATTGTTTTGAAATCGGTGAATGAATCTTTGTGAAAATGGGTGAACTTTGTGAAATGAATCTTTTTGTTTAAAAGATTTAGAAATGGTAAGTTTTTTAAACCATTTGAAAAGAAAAGTTTTGGGATAATAAGTCGTGACTTAACTGAAATCCCACTATCCATATGATTTTTAAATATTGCGCTCATTATTCGGTTTAGCCGGGAGTGGACCTTGTGTCATATAACCCATTCCGAATAATGAAACGACGATATGGATAGCATTTGAAGACCGGTGGTGAAGACCAGATATTTCCGAAAACGAAAGGATAACTCGTCGAATGTCTCTGCACCGGTTGATCCCTGGTATAGAGATTTGATCATCTTTTGTGATGGGAAGTACAGACGCGATTAGGGATTATCCGAATTTGCGAGGGCTTCTTTGGAAGTGCCTTCGGTTCTGTTCGAATCCGAAACAGACTTGTATGGATGTGTGTCTGACATTACACTTTGAGATGTAAAACCAGTTTCTATCAAATACATTTCTATTTGGTGGCAGAGATTTATTTTCTTAGCTTAACACCTTTCTCTGAGACGTACGAGCTCGGAGGTTATGTAGTTGATGGTTACTAGTGATACATTCCCAATTTGGTAATGTGGCATATGAAGTGTTGCTGATCATTTTTTGATCAAAGCATGGCTTTGTGAAAAAGCGTAGCTTTGTGGACGAGACTTCGTCGAGCCTCACAACCCGGAAATGGTCGAAACAGGAATTTTGTGGCAGGCTGCAGGGGTCGCACCCCTAGGGTATGTCCATTTCCTTCTAGATAAAAAGTGATATCATGGTTTGGAGCCCAGATATTTACTTATGTTGATTTTGAAAGTGGTATCATGGTATGAAGCCCAGATACTTTATTGTGTGGTTGTTGGTGTCGATGCCTCGGATAAAGGTCAGTAACGACCGGGGATGGCTTACTTAAGGGTTACTTCCGGGCAGGGGTAACCCGGCCTTGTGTTGGTAGGGAACCATTTGGTTCTTGGGAGCGTCCCCCCAAAGGCATTCCATTTTTAAGGAAGTTCCTTAGCCTGATCATTTATTGGAAATCCAATCATCCAATACGCGCGCTTTATGGTTTTAGTTGTAGAACCTACCATCTAATATGGTAGCTATAGTAGGCATACTATAATGGTACGTATGCTGGCTAAGATTAATATTATACTTTCGAAATGTTTTTCTGCACTATGCACTAATAATAATATCAAATGATTTTCGCATATCAAGCATTTTTTACTGTCATAAAGAGAAATCTCCTCCAAGTGTGCGCTTGCATTGTGTTTGTGGCGGGAGGTCTTATGGCAGTTTCATTTTTCAAAAACCATTGTGGATTTCAATTTTAAAATCTTTTGTTGTTTGTTTTGAAGATAAATCTATTTTGTTTGCTCATACCAGTCCCATGACTGACCTTTCTTAGTACAACGTGAGATGGGGTTCTCGCTTTGCGTTTGGTGGCAAACGGGAGACTCTTACCCCTACATGTCCCCGGGGAGGGGTTGGTTAACCAGGTAGGTGAAGAAGTCGAAAGGCTGGCCGTAAAAGCAAGGGCAGGGTACCATTGTATGCCATGGAGGGGCTGGGATGGTTGAAAATCCTACCGGTCGAGAGTGGCCGCTGTCGATGGTTGAAAAGCCTAGACCGTTACAATTGATACCAGAGCTAAAGGTTAAAACTTTAGCTCAGGAGTATAACACATTAGGTAACTCATTAGAGATAGGGTGAAGTATACCCTAGAATGAGTATATCCCTAAGATATCCATTCAAGTGCCTCAGTAAACTCTCTTACTATCTGCTGATAGTAAGTATGAGTGCAAGAAAGGGACAAGATAGGGGACAAGGAAGTACCGGTACAAATGGTCAACACCCTGTAACAACAAGGAAATAACTTTCTCTATCAATCTCCTTTGCTGATCATCCAATTTCAAAATTCTTTGATATCTTCGTGGTAGCTGCAAGGAGAAGTTTCTGTGTGATGGTGGCCCTGCGAATCGTTATAGGTAATTTCTATTTTGTATTCTCTTCATCAAATTTCTATCAGCTTATCGTTTCAACTTTAACGAAATGAAATTTTATTGGAATAAATTGGTAAATTAAAAATGAAGTTAAATTGTATCAATAAAACGATTTCGATTAAACCAAATTTGAAATTCTATTATGATTTCTTGTGAGTATCAAATCCGAAGAGGGACAAGTTATGTATACTTTGGGGTAATCCGACTTGAGTTTGGAACCCATACCTAGCATTTGATAATTATGGAAGGTTAAATCCATTTATCTATTGTCTGGGTCTCGATATATTCTACGAACGATTAGTTATCTCTTCGAACTAACCAATGTTCTTGCATATTTCGTAGACCAGATGACCCGAGTGTCTTGTGAAATATTGTATGAGTTTGTTCTCATATTTATTGATGATATTCTGATTTGGTAAGCCAAATGCAGAATAGATATTCATTTTGATCTGAAAAGATATTTCTCTATCTTCCATCTTTTCTTTGTTGTCTCCCTGGCAAATTTTGAGGATGAAATTTTCTTAAGGGGGGAATCTGTAACATTCCTGGATTTTAGCTAAAAATAATTTGATAGTTAATTTAACCTTTGGAATTAAACTTTGGAATATTTGGTAATTAATATAAAATTTTGGAATTAATTTGAATTTTTCAAAATAAATAAAATAAGTATTGATTTGTATATGTATATTGTAAATTTCATTTGAGTTTAAGAATTCAAAATAATACATGTTTTAGAATTATTTGAATTTGAAATATATATGTATATGGATATATTAGTAAATTTGAATTTGAATATTGAATTTGAATTTAAAACTTTAAATAAATGTCTTAGTAAAATGATTTGGATTTAAAAATATAATAATTTTCTAAAAGATTAAATTTGAACATTTTCAACACTAGTATTATTTTAAGTATAATAGCTTAAGTTAAATTTTAAATTTGTATATAACTAAATGTAATTTGTATGAGTTTGTTTATGTAGTGTAATTAGAATTCAAACTCATTTTATTATAAAGTTGTAAATTTATAAAATGAGATTTAATTTAAGATTTAGTGCTTTTCTTATATATTTGAAAATAAATATAATTTGTAAACATAAAAAACATAAATACTTAATTAAAACAAGGGTTAAAAACATAATTTGTAAATTAAAATGAAGTAAGGTTTAAAACATAATTCATAATTTAATATAACTAAGGAGTTAACATAAATATACTTGTAAGTGTAAAGATTTTTAAATACAATTAACAAGTGTAAAGAAAGAGATAGAACTATTAACAAGTGTTAATATATAAAGACAAGAAGCAATATCATATCTTCTTCTTCCTCATTTTTTTTTCTTTGTTAATATTCAAAACAAAAGAAAGTTGTAAACCAGAAAAAAAAATCTAGAATCAAGCAGCAACCTCTCAAACTTGAAAATCTACAAACTAGAAAATTAAAGCAAAACTTATTTGAATTCAAAACCTGAAAATTAAATAGATCAGAAAGCTTTTGAAAACGGATCTGAAGCAAACCAGTAAATGGTCATCTCAAACAAACAAAGTCAAAATGTATAAATCTGAAAGAAAAATTTTAGATTCAAATACAAGAGCCTGGAAAACATGCAAATTCAGGCAAGCAAATTCAAACATCAAGGCATCTTAAAATCTGAAGCATGCAATGTATCAAAATCAAGCAAACCTGAGCAATAGCAGATCAGGCAAAAAAAATCAGAAAGCAAATTGGATTCAAGCTTAAATGCAAAGTTCAGGCAACCTGAAACAAACCTAGAATGTTTAAAGCATTTAAAGAAAAGCAAATCGAAATAGCAAATTGACATTTCAAAATTCAGATTCAATCAGTTTCCAGTTTTTCAACATTCCATGCAAAACTCTTTGCTTTCAAACCATTCAAGGCGAGCAAACTTACCTATATCCTTTGATAATATGATTAATGCTTAAAGTATAATGGAAATGTTTGGTAAATTTGCTTGCATGACTGTGTGAATGTATGTATGATGATATATCTGTGTACTGACATTTACTCTGTCATATTAACAGGTTTGAAAATTTAGTTCAAAAATTCAAACCATCCTACCCAAACAATTTTAGATTATAATTACTGAATGAAAGATGTTCATATGATTATAACATCATTTTTAAAAATAAATACAAGTGGAAATATTGATGTAATATCTCGAAATTTGTATATTACAGTATAAACTCAAAATTTGTCCAATTTTCAACCTGCATGAATTTGAGATTGGGTTACACCATCCAAATCTATTTCGAAATAAAGGATTTTTAAAACAAAAATTTGGATTTTTAGCTTTGAATTGGGGTAGTATTCGAGAGTAGAATGAAAAATGGGTTTTCGTGAGTTTCTGGTGATCGACTAACTTTCAAAGATTGAAACTTGGCATGGTGGTAGTTGGAGTATCGTAGATCTTAGGAAAAATGCAAGATAAAATTTAAATTCATTGTGGTTGGAGATTTGAATTGATTTAGGGTTTAAGCCCTGCATTTTGTAGGTGGTAGTCGCGAGTTATTTTCGTCGTCGACATTGTGATTCAGGCGATCGTAGGGCAAGGAGGCCGTGATGCATCTTCGGTATGTATGGCGTGTTCACTGGTGGTCAGGAGAGTCGGCATGTGGTGATTTTCTGATGAGGGGTGGTTCCAGTATTTGGATCGAACGACTCAAATTTGATTTTCGCGTTTGCTAGAGAATCTGGGTGATGAACGTGGTCAAGTCGATCATCGTTGATGTGTGGGAGGTTACGGCAACGATCGCCGTTGCTTAGATGAATCGTGCATGGTGCACATTTGGGTGCTGGATTTGTGGAAGTTTGGGAAGATGATGGAGTCTTGGGTTCGTCCCGGAGAAAATGGCTAAATAATTCGAAGCAGATGAAGTTGCGTGTGGCCCGGAGTCAAGCTCGGGTGAAACAAGTTTTTTTCTCGCGTTATTTGATTTGGGGCAAAACAGTTTCAAATTTTAAAAGAAATTAAGTTTTACTTTGAAAAAATTATGTTAAAACATATTTTTGAAAATATTAGATGTTGACCAAGTTTTAATCGGTTAAGAAAGTTTTTAAATAAAATTGTTTTAAATTTACTAAGTTTTAAAATGATTTAAAATAAATATAACCTTTATTTTAAAAAAATTATTTTAACTTAATAATAATTAAAGGTTAGTTAATTAATATAAAGTATGTTTTAAAATTGTTAATTTACTTTTGAAGGTTAAGTTAAATTTATTTGTTAAAGGAAATTAGTTACTTGAAGATAATTACTTAACAATCATTAAGGTAAAATTAATTAATAATCCAAGTTTAATTAATCAAGTAATTAATGAATAATTAATAAAAAAATAATTAATTAGTGAAAGTAATTAAGAATGGATAATTATGATTAAAGATTGATTAATCAAGTATTTAAAGGTTAACTAATTTAAAGAATAATTAATTAAGGTGATTAATCAATTAAGGAAATTTATTTGAGAATAATTAATTAATTAAAGGCAAATTGATAACTGATGGTGATTAAGGAATGATTTATTAATTAAAGGCTAATTGATAAATGAAGGTGATTAAGGAATGATAATTAATTAAGGTAGATAATTAAAGGTATAATTAATTGATTAATTAATTAAGTAATTAATTAAAGGTTTACTTAATTACTTAAAGAATAATTTGTTGATGTGATTAATTTATGGTTAATTCATTAATGTAATTAATTTAGATGGATAATAAAGGTTAATTAAGTAATGATTTAAAGGTTAATTAAATTGTAATTGAAGGGTAATTAATTTGTAATGATAATTAATTAATGTAATTAGTCAAAGATTAATTTGTTTTGGGTAATTAATCAAAAGATAATTAATTAAGAGTTAATTAATTAACAGTATTAATTAAGATTAATTAAGGATAATTAATCTTTTTTAAATTTCCCCCGATTCTATCATCTTTGTTAAATTTTTCGGTCCCCATGGTTCCTTCTCCCTCCATACCTTCTGTACCATTACCTACTACATCTGTTCACATCCCATCCCCTATGCCAATCGACCATAACCCCGTCACTTCAGCTGCTCATGCTCACAATGTCATACCTTGTACCGCCTTACCTCGCACCACCGTTGCCATCCAGACCTCCCCATATCCACATTCTCTATCCATCCCCCCTGTCGACCTTTCATCCACCAATGTTGATTCGTCGCCACCCTTACCCGAGCCACCAGACGCTACACATATCATCCCCTGTTCGTTAACTTTTCCTACATCTTTTCCTCCACCACCCACCGCATCTTCTCCAAAAAGTGACACACTGACTCCTCATTCCCCTGCTCCTTGGATCTCCCTTTTCAAAACCAAGCCTAGAAATGCGGGCCGTTATATTCCAAAGTTCTTCGACTTGACATATACGGGCGAGGCTCTGAAGATGCCTACGGATGTCCATGAGGCAGGTACTAAGACATGGAATAAACTTTTGGTCGGTTTCTTCCTTGACGATTGTCCGCCATATAATGTGGTTCTGTACCATTTGAAGAGAATTTGGCGCCTCAATGGATCTTATCAGGTGAAAACTGATCGCCCTAGTTTTTATTTTGAATTCTCTGATGAATCTGATAGACAACGTATTCTTGAGAGTGATCCTATTTTCATTCGTGGTAAAATGTTTATTATATCCTATTGGAAGCCTTTGTTCAAAAACGCACAGTCTAGTATTAAATCGATACCAATTTGGGTCCACTTTCACAAAATCCCCACTATCGCTTGGACGCTATTGGGTATAAATTGGCTGGCTTGCCATTTGGGAAATTTGGTATGTTATAACGAAGCAACAGAGAAGATGCAACATTTTGAATATGCCAAATGCCTTATCGAAATTATGCCTGATAAGGAACTTCCTGATGTAATTAAATGTGGAGATGGTAACGATATTGTGTATGTCGAAGTATATTATGACTGGCGACCAAAAATATGTGTGCATTGCCGATGTTTTGGTCACGACATTTCTTCATGCATTGACATGATACAACTCATATCCAATGATGTTGTGGGTCAAAAACATGCTGGACATGTTAAAGATGATGCTCATGATACTCAGCATATTCTCCATGCGGTAGGAAAAGATGAAACACACTGTAATCCTCAAAAAACTAGTGAGAAGGATAGATGGCAAAACAAAACTCACAAACAATGGTCAAGAAAACAAAATATTGATACAAATACAAAGCAGCTGATACAGAAACACAAATAAAAGGAAAAATGGATGTCGGTGATATTCATGCACAATTGAATGCGCAAGACAAACAAGGGAATACTAATATACCCCCAGATCCAACCAATAACCTACTATCTGACTCTCTACCATCTGACTTCCATCTTATTCCCTCTGACCAATCAAACGAACAGGTTCAACCTTACTCTAATATTCACTTAACAAATTGTTTTGACATACTTAGTGATACATGTGTCATAACTGACACAGTGATATCTTCCATTCCACTTGCTGCTCATCCCGGCCTCACTCCAAACGGCACCATACCTTCACACACAACTACCATACCACCTACTCCTGTTAATCCTGTAGAACAACAAACTGAAGAGCAACAAACTAAAGAACCACAAAATGTAGAAACACATCCTCTACCATACGAACACATCCACTTATCCCCTGACATCAACAAGCAGCTTGTTGAACTCAACATTATTCAGCACGATACATTTCAAGATCAAAATACTGGCCTCAAACTTCTTTCTCAACAGGATTCCCCTGATACAGCCAAAAATAATGTTCATCCCAATGACCAGCCAACCACATCCAAATCAACCACAACCAATTTATTATCATATCCACCACAAAGTAAGAAAGAGAAAAACAAGAAAAATTATAAAAACAAGGTAACCAAGGACATCGATGAAGTTGAGGATAATGATGAAGGGCATACATACCAAATTAAAGATATATTGAGTAACAACACCAATTCAGATGAAAATGAAATACAAATAAAATAGACAAATCTCATAGGACAAAGGAAATCAGGTAGGAAGAAGAAACACAATGTCTCAAATGCTTGACAACATAGGTGCGTGGAATTTAATGGGAGCACATCTCCCTTTAAAGCAACTGGAAGCAAAAAACCCGATCAGAAACAACAATCTACATATGATCGGAATTTTGGAAACAAAACTCAACCAAGCTCAAACGCTGAAAATGTGTAATTATATCAACCCCCAATGGAACTTCACACACAATTTAGATCATGCTGAATATGGTTGTGTGGTGGTGTTATGGAACCCTCTTTCATACAACACTGTCACCATTTCTGCTTCAAATCAGTATATCCACCTTTATGTTACCCACATACCAACATCAGCCTGTTTCAATATTACTTTCATATATGCTTCATGTAGCAAAGATACCAGAACTCATCTTCACACCTTCATCCAATCTCAGAATAATATCAATGACCCATGGATTCTCATGGGCGATTTCAACTGCATGTACGCATCGACTCAGAAATATGGTGGAAATCCCCTTTCCATTCACGACATTAGGCCTATATCTCAAACTATGCAGCTCGCGGCTCTGCACAAAATTCCTTCTATCGGCCCTATGTATACTTGGAACAATCGGCATAGTGGCAGACATACTTTTTGCACCCTTGATCATTCTCTATTCAATATACATGCCCTTACTACCCGGCCTAACCTATTATCCACTATCCTCCACCCAGGAATCTCTGACCTTAGCCCTCTTATCCTCTTATGGGGATCGAAAACAATGAAATACCATGCCTCTTTTAAATTTTTAAATTTTTGGACTAAACATGCACAATTCTATGACATTTTTTTGCAAGGATGGAACACTCATACGTATGGCAACCCTATGTATATTCTTCAGCCAAAACTTAAGAATGTAAAACAATGTTTGAAAAAATGGGCTCTTTCTACTTTCAGCAAAGGAACATCCAAATTTGATCAGCTGCGCATCGAACTAAACAAGGCTCAACAGGACATGCTTGCCTCCCCTGGAAATATTGATCTATCTGATAAAGAGGAATTCATAAATAATCAAATGCGGCAAGCTCTTAATTATGAACTCGATAGGAATAAAGAAATGCTTGATAAAGACAATTTTTTCCATGGCGACAAAAACTCCTCTTTTTTCCATCAAGCGCTCAGCATCAATAGATCTGCCCAAAAAATCACATCTATTGTTGACATGGATGGCGGGCTTCAAACTGAAAATACTCTTATTGATGAGGCCTTCATTAAGTACTTCTACGTTTGTTTTTCTGATACTGACAATAATCAAAACCTTGTTGACATTACTAATATCACCATTCTGAAGATTGCCGAGGATGATGCTATTCGCCTCATCAAATCGATTACATATGATGACATCAAGATAGCCTTATTTGATCTTAATCCTAACAGTGTGGGCGGACCTGATGGTTTCGATACAAATTTTTTTATAACTACTTGGTCTACCATTGATGTCATTTTTGTCAAGGCGATTCAATACTTCTTCTCCACTAATATTTTACTCGAAGGTGTCAATGCCACAAACATTGCTTTAGTTCCTAAATACGATTCGTCGATTTCTGTCACACATTTCAGACCGATATCTTGTTGTAATGTGATATACAGGTGCATCACTAAAATCCTTGCGAACAGATTGAAGCCTATTTTGAATAAAATCATATCTCCTAATCAAACAGCCTTTCTTCATGGTAGAAATATCACTGATAATATCCTGCTCACCCATGAATTACTTAGAGGATATAACCAGAAGAATGTATCCCCGAGATGTATGATGAAACTCGATATTCAGAAGGCTTTTGACTCTATTGAATGGATTTCAATTGTTGCTATTATGTCTAGAATGGGAATACCGGAATGATACATCGCTTGGATATACAATTGCATATCCACCGCCATATACACTGTTAATATTAATGGACATTCTGCGGGATATTTCAAATCCTCTAGGGGGATTCGTCAAGGTGACCCAATCTCCCCATACTTATTTATCTTGGTGATGGAGCTACTTAATTCTATTTTCACCATCCATGCTACAAATAAGACTATAAAGACTCACCCGAAGTGTAAAAATCATATTATTACCTCACTCATGTTCGCCGATAACATTGTCGTCTTTGCAAAGCCAGACACCGGTACCATTACTGCCATCAACGCTGCTCTTATTCAATTGCACGAGATGACTGGGCTACAAATTAATAAGAATAAGTCTCATATTCTAATTGCGGGCCTTAGTGAAAATGATAATAGCCATATCATTACACTCTCTGGTCTTCTACCAACGCCAAATAATGATGTTTACTTGGGTATTCCACTCACTAAATCTAGGATTAGTACTACTCAATGCATCCCTATGTACGAGAAGATTATTGCTAAACTCCGTATTTGGCCAGCTAACCTCCTCTCACAGGCAGGTAGAATTTCTATCATTAAATCTATCATTTTTGGCATGACATCATACTGGTCTCGCATTTTTATATTGCCAAAAAAATTAATATCCATGATAAATGCGGCTATGAACCATTTCTTATGGCATGGTGATTGCAATTATCGCAAACCTATTCCCATTGCCTTCTCCAAGATATGCAGACCGAGGAAAAAAGGAGGATTGGGTATAATTAATTTACGATATTGGAATATTGCCGCGGCCTCCAAACACATCAACGATATCCTGTCATACAAAAAAACTTTATAGATATGCTGGATAAGATCGAACTACCTTTTTGATAAGCACTTCTGGAATATATGTCCCACTGCCACTTCCAGCTATTTCTGGAGGAACATTCTTAGCATTCATGATACCATTCTGCCGAATATTAAATACAATATTTTCTACGATCAACCCATCTCATTCTGGCACTCCCCTTGGTCATCCACCGGTATCATTCTAAACAATATGCTCAATAATATGGAAAAGATATCCACTGGCATCCCTGACTGTGCAAATATTAGTCATTTCATCAACAATGGAATGATACAACTACCTACTGCTGCATCTACTGTGGTTCGAAATCTCTGAAGTAAGATAACTCGGGCTAATCACATCAACACTGCGCACTCTATACAATGGACTGACAACTACTCTCCTCACACCATTGCAACTATATACAAAGCCATTCTTCCGGATAATAATGCACTACGCCATAAATGGCCTTCTGCAACACAAAAAAAAATGTTGGCTCAGGCCCAAAAAATGTTGCCATAGGTCTATGGCAACACTTTTAGGGTGATGCAATTTTTGTCGTTGCCTTAGACCTCAAAGGCAACATTTTGACAATCTAAGGCAACATATGTAATATTGTTGCAATAGAACCCTATTTGGGTCTATGGCAACACCCATAGGTATCTATAGCAACATTCCAAAAATGTTGCTATAGATATTAACTTTCTGAAGTTGTGGGGCCCACATCTTGTGGGGCCCACATCTTGTGGGGCCCACAATGTGGGGCCCACGACCCAACTGAGTCCATCCCTATGGCAACACCTTGAATGACTATTGCAACATTATTTTAAGCAACATTTATTACCCGGTGGCAACACTATTATGAAGCTACTGCAACACTATTCTAAAGCTACTACAACACTATTCTGAAGCTACTGCAACACTATACTGAAGCTACTGCAACACTATACTGAAGAGACAGTAAGAGCACATACAAAGTACAATATCACATAGAACACTTGCATAATACACAGTACAATATCACATAAAACACTTGCATAATACACATCATAATACACAATACAGATAACAATTCATACAGCAGTACACATCACAATTCAAGTCAGTTACCCCAAAATATCCAGTTACCCCAAAATACTGCAAAGATACCCCAAAAATATCCGGTACACATAACAATTCATAAATGAGACTTAGGAGCTATGTGCCTCCAGTCAGATTATCAGTCTCACTGGACATGATTGTGGAAGTTAGATCCTCTACATTGATGTTCATCTCCGGGTTGGCATCACCTAATTTCTTAAGCACCCTAGCCAAATTCTCTTGTACCTTCTTATTTACCTTGGATTCTAGCTATGCTTCCATTTCTTCGACAAGCCTTTGCCTTAAGTCATGTACGTAAGCATTTGTTAGAGCCTCGGTTGATTGTTTTGCACACTTTGCACGCCTCCCTATAAGCAAAGGACGACCCTGTGATTTTCCATTCGAAATTACTGTTTCAACAGTATTTCCTCCTTCTCCACCGGCCATTGCCTTTTGAACTAAGTCCTACAAAATAAAGCCACATCAAAATTACCCTACAGTAAATGTAGAGAATGCAGCAAATGCTTACATATGGATTGTGTACAGCAAATGCAGAGAAAGCCACATTTTAGAAAACAATTTTTTTATGTGCATGTAATTAGAAAACAATTTGTAACATATATACTAGTGAAAACTGGAAAACAATTCCGTCGACAGCCAGCTACGGCTTCGTCATCTGGATTCTGAGGCTTCAAACGGCCATTCATTTTATTTATCCACATATGTGTATTACTATAGACATATATTTTTATATAAACCAAGTCAGTAATCGCTTTAACCAAATTCATTTCCTCGTTTCCAGTTTTTGTGTCATTTCTAGCCAAACGCAAAAGCAAGTCCTCTTCATTCGACTTGAAAAGGTAAAAAATGGCCAAGGGATCAAAATTCTTAATCTCACAATATACTCAATTACAATTTCCAAAGCAAACATCTATGCCATTAGTACGTTTGTGAAACTCAAGCTCAACAAGTGTTTCAAGGACAGTTTCAGGGACATGAGCATGCATGCACATGAGCAAGACATGAACAATGTGCAGCATGTGCAAAACAGAACAAATTTATTACAAAACAGAATTATTACTTACAAGTTTGTAATTCATTACTTGAGGATTAGACACGTACTCACGTCCATCTGTTCTCTTACGACTTTTAAGAAAAAGTGCTGCATCGGATGGTGTCTCCTGATACAAGTTCAATAGATAGTTTAGCATACACTCTCTTCAATCAAAAATGTAAAGTATCACATACCATCTTATGACGAAGTTGGGAGAACGACTTTGGACCAGCGGTGTGTGTGACTTGATACGACTTACGACTAACAGAATTTTTCAGGGCTTTTTGCTAAAAAATACATAATAAACAAAGTACTCATTTATCTCACAAAAAAAATACTCGTTTATCTTGCGAAATAAATAATATGTACGTATACCTGAATTTCATCATCTGCCCAATACCTCAAGAGCACTTTAAAATCCTCCACTGGGATGTTGTCCGGCTTGTTTTCTAGCCTCTCCTCATCAGTCTTATAAGCTTTATAATGAGCTGTTTTTATGCGACTCTTGTACCCCCTCCAACAGTCACGAATAGACTTCAACACCCAGTTTTCACATTCATCCGGAATAATATACCGTTGCTTAAATATAAATCAAAGATAAAAAAGAATAAATAAATCAAAATCCAACTACATTATAGTTAATAGATCAATATTACTTATTAAAGTAAAATTCAGCAACATTATAGTTAATAATAGATTACCTTAACATAATCCCATAGAGATTTCTTCAACTTTTTAGGAACATCCGACCAAGATTTATACGTAAGTGGCACAGACCTTTTCAATGTTCCTAAAAAGTTGCTCAGTTCAGATATTACTTTGTCATCATCTGAAATAGGTTGGAACCACTGGTTCATCATAATTACAACTCTTTTGTCATTCGCCCTTGTATGAACATTAAACATCTTTGTGTGACCTCTGAGTCTTTTAGGAACTTCACCTTTAATTAAAATGAAAAGTCCCATAAAATAATAACATAAATCATAATGTAAATTCGGTACTTAAATATTAATCCTACTGTAATATTAAATATTATTATCACATCAATTCAGTACCTGCTTCAACTTCTTCATTTTCAATGTCTGGCAAGACATTCTCTGCAACATACTTATTTGCCATACCACTTGCACTAGCTTTTGCAGCATTTTTCTTTTGTCGTTCCCGCAGAGCCAAATAATCAGCCATTGTTCCTTTTCCTTCAACATCCTTCTCAGTTGAACTTACTACCAGGCTTGGGCTTGGGCTTGTGCTTCTCAACTTTTCCTTTTCCTTTACGATACCACTAGCTAAACGAATTTGTGGTCCACTAACAGGCTTGGGCTTCTCAACTTTTTTAGTTCTCTAAATTGTATATATAAGTAGGAAATAAGATTGGATTTTATAGTTATTATCTTCATAAGCAGAAAAAATAAGATATGTAGCTATCACACACCTTTCTTGGACTTTGTGAAGTATCATCTTCATTATGCTCCTCGTGGTCCGGATTATATTCCTGATCACTATCCACATCCTCTTGCATCTTTTCTTTTCCATTATCTTTTTTTTGGTTTGCATTTCTCAGTTCAGCTGAAATTGCAGACACACCTAGAGAAGCAAGAACTTCGTTGTTCCTCATCACATTAACAGCTCTATGTACTTCATAATCTGTTAGGTTCATCATCAACTTAGCAGTTCTCTGTACTTCATAATCTTTTAGAGATAGTGGAGGTGTAGAATACTCATTTGCAGGTGGTGGATGAACATCCTGCAAGTATATAATAAACAGGAACATCATAGTAAGTATGCTGCAAGAGTGGTACAAAATATTCAAATTACAATAAGATCATCATAATAACAATTCTTCAAACCTGCATGCCATTTTCATCCATATCTTCTTCTTTCGATGTTGGTAAACGTGATTCCAACTTCCTCTTAACACTTGATGAGTTCAGATTCACTGTTGAATCGCTGATTTTTGGTTTTTTTCCTGTGTCATCTTCTGAGGATTTACCTGATCAGCTAACTTTAGATTCACGGTTGCATTATTGGGTTCTGGATTATTCAGCCGTGTCGACTTCCGAGGAATCCTCACCTCAGCTAACTTTAGATTCTTGGTTGCATTGTTGGGTTCTGGATTATTCAGCCGTGCCGACTTTCGAGGACTCCTCACCTCAGCTAACTTTAGATTCACGGTTGCATCGCTGGGTTCTGGATTATTCAGCCGTGTCGACTGCCGAGAACTATTCACCTCACCTAACTTTAGATTCACAGTTGCATTGCTATTCAGCCGTGCTGACTTTCGAGGACTGTTGACTTCAGCTAACTTCTTGTTTTTTGGTTCTGTTGTAGTTGATGAGCCGTCACATACTGTCGTTTCACTGGTTTTGTAGCTGCAACAATACAATGATATTATAATCATAATCTTTAAATGTTATAATCAAAATATCACAATAATTTTTTTTGCTATATCAAAATATCACAATCTGTAAATGATATTAACTATCCATTTATATATACCTGTAACCAAATTCTGCCTTGGCCGCATGATTACATGCGGATGCATTTGCTTTAGTGGCTCAATTGCAGTATCGACAACGTTGTCGATATAAAAATCCAAGTTGCCACCACTGTTAACTCCTTTGACTAATTCGAAGAGGTCCGCATCATTCGTCACTAACTTCCACCCACCCTTCTCACCATTTCTCATATAAATTCCTCCTATTTCGGTGTATTGAAGGTCATCCTTCACAAACTCCATGAGCACTGTGTACGAGAAGTAGTCAGGATCAACCCTCTTTATCACAGTATCGATTCCACCAACATATTGTGCCTTCTGAAATGCACCCTTGTGATGAAATGTGAGCTGTATGAGTTCCCCATCCTACACAAAATGGATACAGAATGGTGAGTTTACATTGGAAGCAAGATATGAAATAATAATATGGGCATGTATATTAAGTACATGTGTATGCAGGTATATAAAGCACTAGAAACAACAAGGGAACACATAAAATCAGAATAACTTACAAGTAGTCAAGTAATTAAAAAGTAGTAAATTAATTATGAAAATCAACAGATACAGAATTCGTCCCTTAATTAAGAACCAATACATAAATAGAAGTCACTTGATATTTCTACATAGAAATCAAGAGGTAGTTTCCTCTATGCTAGGCGGAATGAGGATTTGTGTTGCCGGGATGTCATCTCTATACCACCTAACATCACTAACTTGATTTCCTATTCCATTACCACATTGAATATCATGTAAAACTGGATCATCTTCATTTCCATTTTCATTTTCGACTTCACACCAGTCCCTCGGCAATTTCTTGACAACATTATAAAGTGCCGTATCGGTTGGATCTTGTACATAAAATACTTGTTGTACTTGTGAAGCCATAACATACGGATCAGATTTCTGGCACAATCTATTAAAATTAACTCGAGTCATCCCATACAAATCTTTCTCTTCTTGGTACCAGCAACACTTAAATAAAACCACTGAAATTTCTCCCCAATAATCAATTTCTAGTATTTCTTCAATTGCTCCGTAGTAACTAACATTACCAACCAATGGATTTTGATCTTTTGAACTTGCAAAGCTACTGGTCAAGGCAGTCAAGAATACACCACTATTCTGTGTTTTACACTTAGCATCTCTATATTTTGTATGGAATCCGTATCCATTAATAACATATCCACTAAATTTCCTAGCTGTCCGATTAGGGCCCGTTGCAAGCACTTCTAGCTCTTTCGAAATGTCCTCTTTTTTCCCAACCTCATCCTTCAGCCATTTCCAGAATTCTTCAGTATGTGCTCTCTCTCTTTTATATCTTCTCGATATTGCATGACCATCAATTAAAGCTCGATGTTCCCTATAATAATTATGATGGTATTAATATCAATAAAGAAATATTCTAATTCTTTAGTACTTGCTAGAATAAAATTAGAACATAAAAACTTACTCTTTTAAATTATCTATTTCCTCGTTACCATAATTGAATAGAATGTACCGATGACATGCCATCCACTCAGATTCTTTTAGATGAATAGCTTTTCCGTCTTTATTTCTTCTTGTACCAATAGCATATTCCATATTTTGTGGACAACTTTCAAATTTAGATACTGCATCACCACCACTTAAGAATCTTGAGCAGAATGTCAAGCATTCTTCTGCCAAGTAACCTTCGGCGATGGAACCCTCCGGTTTAGATCTGTTGCGCACATAAGATTTGAGTTTAGCTAGATAACGCTCAATCGGAAACATACATCGAACGTGCACAGGTCCACCGTATTCAACTTCCTTGCACAAGTGAACCGTCAAGTGAACCATTATGTCAAAGAAAGCTGGTGGAAATATCATCTCAAATTGGCAAAGAATTTCGACAATTTCTTGTTGTTGCCTCTTCACATCTTCCAAATCAATTACTTTGCCCCAAAGACCTCTTAAGAATGCACCAAATCTTATCAGAGACAATGCAACCTCAGGCTTCAGTGTTTTTTTCACAGCAAATTGCAACAAGTAGTGAAGTAGAAAATGAGCATCATGAGTCTTGTACCCTGAGATTTTCCTTTCCTTCGTGTGAACATACCGACTGATATTGGCTGCACAACCATATGGCAATCTAACATTCTCCAGTACTGAGCAAAATATTTCTTTTTCTTTATTCGTCATGTCAAATATGGCAGCCCTAATCTCAAAGTATTCGTCGTCATTTGATAAAACGGGAAGTAGGACCTTCCTGATGCCCATTTACTGTAAATCAAAACGAGCATTCAAATGGTCTTTTGACTTGCCACTAATATTTAGCAAAGTACCGAGTATGTTGTCGCATATGTTTTTCTCTATATGCATAACATCAAGGTTATGTCGCAATAAATTGTGGCTCCAATACGGTAAATTGAAAAATATTGACTTCTTTTTGAAAGGGGAATCCTTTTTCTTCCCAAAATTATTTTCAAAGTCACGCAACAGTTCTTCAATGTCTGTTCCTGATAAATTTCCCAGAATCTGTCCTATTTCAACTTCACCATTAAACCTCCTCTTATCAAACCTCCACTTGTGTTTCGGATCCAGAAATTTTCTATGATTCATGTAGCACATTTTTTTACTATGTTTTAAGTACATTGAAGAAGTCTCATAATGGCATACAGGACAACCCAATTTACCCTTTGTGCTCCAACCGGATAAAATTGCATACCCCGTAAAATCGCTAATGGTCCACAACACACTTGCACGTAACATGAATTTTTGATCAGTAAAGGCATCATAAGTTTCTATGCCTAGATCCCATAATTCTTTCAATTCTTCAATTAGAGGCTGCATATATACATCAATTTTATTCTTTGGAGACTATGGACCGGAGATGAGTGTTGAAAGAATTAGATTTTCGGGCTTCATGCACAACCAAGGTGGAAGGTTGTAGTTAACTAATACAATTGGCCATGTACTGTAAGTTGTACTCATTGTACGAAAAGGATTGAATCCATCAGAGGCTACACGCAATCTGATATTTCTATTTTCTGATGAAAAATCAGGATACATAGCATCCATCGCCTTCCAAGTCTCGCTATCAGCTGGATGTCTAAGTTTTCCGTCTTTTTTTTGGCACATAGAATGCCATCTCATAAGTTGTGAATACTCCTTGCATATAAACAGCCTTTGCAGCCTTGGTTTTAGCGGAAAGTAACGCATTACTTTTGCCGGGACTTTGTGAATCAACTTCTCTGGATCATTGTCACGGGTGCCTTTCTTTTCCTCTTCCCACCTCGAAATACCACAAGAGTTACAGACATCTTTATCTTCATTTTCTGCCCAATAGAGCATGCAATCGTTTGGACATGCGTGTATTTTTCTGTAATCAAGACCTAAATCTTTAATGATTTTCTTCGCAGCTCTAAAAGATAAAGGTATGTGGGCCTGTGGAAAAGCCTCTCTCATCAACTCTAGTATATCCCCAACTGCAGACTCTGTAATTCCATGTATACATTTTAAAGAATAAAGCCTGATGATAAAACTTAATCTCGAAAATTTTGAACAGCCAGGATATAATGGCTGCTTTCCATCTTCGACAAGGCGATAAAATCTTTTAGCATCGGCATTTGGTGCATCAGAATTCTCATCTTCACAGTTCTGCATATTTCCACGAGTACGGTGCAACATTTCACCTAGATTATCTCCAAAATCACCAGCATCACGGTCTATATCTTCATCACTCCTTCCAAAATTTGGGTGAGAAACCTCACAAATCCATTTCACATACAATGGAGATGGACCATTGCAGATGAGATGATCATAAATTATATCTGGACGATGCCACTTGCTATTTTTACAATTCTTGCATGGGCACGTCATTTCATCGCCTACGGCCAATTTAGAAAAACCGTTTTGTATAAAGGCTCTTATCCCGCTAATATATCCTTCACTAAACTTTAGAAGTTCTATCCAAATGTTTTCGCTGTCCATCACTGCAATTATGAATATGAGTATTTTAACATAAAAAGATAAAATTTGCGTGTGTGTCCAACAAGAGGAAACCTAGACAAGTCGAATTGTTAATTCAGGCCGAATTAAGAATTTATAAGTAGTTTAAATCGAAACCCTAAAGTGATGGGAGAGAGTGTTATACCTGAAAATCGAAATTGAAGCCCTAAAGTGATGTGAACAATGCTTGAACCCCCAAATCGAAGCGAAATCGCTGAACAAAGCTTGAACCCCCAAATCGAAGCCCTAATCGAACCGAAATCGTTGAACGCTTGAACATTTGTAAGAAGATAGAGAAGAATGAAAATAAAAAGTTATTTGCGGGCTTTTTTTCTTCGCGGCTCTAAAAGATCAAGGAGTGGTGTTCGGATTGATGAGGTGTCACGTTCTCCAACGTAGGATTTGCCTTGGTAGATTGGCGCGGATCGGTGCGAAAGATGTGCAAAGGTCTGCTATAGCAACACTATAAAAAAATGTTGCATCAATTACACTTGTTCAGCTAGAGCAACACATTTTTATGGCTAAGGCAACACCAAAAATTCAACGTTGCAGTAGGACCAAAATTGTATAGCTATCGCAACATTTTACCTGGCAACACCTTGCAAAAATGTTGCAGAAGGCCATCTATGGCGCAGTGATGCTTGTAATAATATTTGGTATCGCCGTATATGGAATAAACTCGGCTCTGAAAAAGAAAATTTTATTCTCTGGAAAACTATACACAACTCGCTGCTAACTAGAGACAAATTACTAGAGAGGGGATTCATTGCGTCAAATATCTACGTTTTCTGCAATAATCACCTCGAGAGCAAGGACCACATCTTTTTCCAGTGTACGGTGACATATCGATTATGGAAGGCTGTTCTACTTGCTGCTGAGATATATTACACTAACTTGAGACGAGAGCAACAGTGGTTTGAGATATTTCAACGATCAAGATGGTGAAACGAGAGGGGGGAACGTATGCTTATTATTCTCAGATGTTTTGTCTCTGCTATTTGGCGTGAGAGGAACACTCACATTTTTGAGAAGAAAATGAAAACCAGGAGGGAGTTGATTGCAGAGGTAAATGGTGCGTTTATTAAACGCACGAGATGGCTGAAATCAGTTGGACTAATTACCTTTGCGATGCATTAATTATAATGGTATTTAGGCTATTATGGGCCTAAATCCTATTTTAATTAATACACTTCAGTTTTTTTGTTTCGTTTTTATTTGTTTTTGCTCCTTTTGTACGTTCCGGATATTTGTAATTACTTTGTTTTAATCTGATCTGGTAGAGTCCGGTATAAAAAATCATTTACCTCTAAAAAAATTAATTAAAGGATAATTAATTAAGGGCTAATTAATTAATGTAATTAATTAAGGATAATTAATTAAAGAATAATTAAGGGTTAATTATTTAATGATTAGAGATTTATTCATTCATTAATTAAGGTTAATTAATTAACAATTTAAAGTTAATTAATTATTTAAGGTTAATTAATTAAAATAATTTGTTAACCTGGATTAGTGATTAATCTGGTTTCAATTAATCAGATGATCAATTAATCTTCCTTATGGATGACTGTATTCTATTGAATGTTGTGAATTATTTCATATCTCTACCGTGTGGTGCTTTGTGATATGAATTGTTTTAATTCAAGCTGTGACGAATGTAGTTTATTTTATCCATGATGAATGTATATTATTTATTTATCTGTGAATCTGTGTATGCAAGATAAGCGTTATAGAGATATACCGCTTATCTATAGTTAATGTGATTGAATCTGTATTGATTGATGATGTTGCACTTTTATTATGTAAAACCCCTGGACTGCACCATACACACACAAATATGGATCGCACGAGGAAATTGGTTAAGTCACAGATTTTTGAAATAGTTTTAAAATTGAATTGTTTTGAATCCAAATGGTCTTGGAAATGGTTTGAGTTAAAAGTGAAAAGCTTTTAAAAAGGAGTTTTGAAGATGAAAGATATTTTGAATATTTTGATAAAGTTTTTGAAATTTAAATAATTTGATTTAAATTTGAATTCAAAATTTGAAATTGGATTCTATGTTGAGAATTCATGATTTAAAAAGGGTATACAAGTTTATATGGGTTTTAAACCCTTTTAAAAAGTATTGTTTTGGCAATTTGAATTTAACCCAAGGGTTTTTAACTTGTATAAATGAAATCGGATTTTTCCGAAACGAAAACTATTTGTTTTCAATTAATAAAAGCTTTCATATAAGGAAATAATTTACAGTTTGTGTTAAAGGGATTTCAAATTTTAAATGTAATGGTTTTCCAAGTTATGAATGAACCTTTGAAAACGATTTTGAAAGCTATGAATTAAATCTTTGATTTAAAGATTGGATGAGTTTATCCTATTTGAAGTGGAAATTGTTTTGAAATCGGTGAATGAATCTTTGTGAAAATGGGTGAACTTTGTAAAATGAATCTTTTTGTTTAAAAGATTTGGAAATGGTAAGTTGTTTAAACCATTTGAAAAGAGAAGTTTTGGGGTAATAAGTCGCGACTTAACTGAAATCCCATTATCTATATTATTTTTAAATATTGCGCTCGTTATTCGGTTTAGCCGGGAGAGGGCCTTGTGTCATATAACCCGTTCCGAATAATGATACGATGATATGGATAGCATTTGAAGACCGATGGTGAAGACCGGATATTTTCGAAAATGAAAGGATAACTCGTCGAATGTCTCTGCACCGTCTGATCTCCGGTATAGAGATTTGATCACCTTTTGTGATGGGAAATCCGAACGTGATTAGTGATTATCCGGATTTGCAAGGGCTTCTTTGGAAGTGCCTTCGGTTCTGCTCGAACCCGAAACAGACTTGTATGGATGTGTGTCTGACATTACACTTTGAGATGTAAACCAATTTCTACCAAATACATTTCTTTTTGGTAGCAAAGATTTATTCTCTTAGTTTAGCACCCTTCTCTGAGACGTACGAGCTCAGAGGTTATGTAGTTGATGGTTACTAGTGATACATTCCCAATTTGGTAATGTGGCATATGAAGTGTTGTTGATCATTTGTTGATCAAAGCATGGCTTTGTGAAAAAACATAGCTTTATGGACGAGACTTTGTCGAGCCTCACAACCCGAAAATGGTCGAAACAGGAATTTTACGGCAAGGTTGCAGGGGAGACACCCCTAGGGTATATCCATTTCCTTCTAGATAAAAAGTGATATCATGGTATGGAGCCCAGATATTTACTTATGTTGATTTTGAAAGTGGCATTATGGTATGGAGCCCAGATACTTTACTGTGTGGTTGTTGGTGTCGAGGCCTCGGATAAAGGTCGGTAATGACCGAGGATGGCTTACTTGAGGGTTACTTCCGGGAAGGGGTAACCCGACCTTGTGCTGGTAGGGAACTGTTTGGTTCTTGGGGACGTCCCTCTAGAGGCGTTCCATTTTTAAGGAAGTTCCTTAGCCTGACCATTTGTTGGAAATCCAATCATCCAATACGCGCCCTTTACGGTTTTAGTTGTAGAACATGCCATCTAATATGGTAGCTATAGTAGGCATACTATAATGGTACGCATGCTGGCTAAGATTAATATTATACTTTCGAAATGTTTTTCTGTACTATGCACTTATAATAATATCAAATTATTTTTGCGTATCAAGATTTTTTGACTATCATAAGGAGAAATCTCCTCCAAGTGTGCAGTTGCATTGTGTGTGTGGCGAGAGGCCTTATGGAAGTTTCATTTTCCAAAAAGTATTGCGGATTTCAATTTTAAAATCTTTCGATGTTTTAAAGATAAATCTGTTTTGTTTGCTCATACCAGTCTCACGACTAACCCGAAGTTTATTGTTCCCTTCCTAAACTCTGGATGCCCACAATTTTCCACACGACCGGTCTAGAGTGGGATTTTTCAGATAATAACTAGTAGGTGTAGATTCGATAGCCTTCGAAGTCTTTGGTTTGATAGCTTTTATTCTTTGGGAACCTTTTTCCGTCTTTGGATAACTGACCTTACTTAAATCATCAATGATAGTGGTTCGAGCCTATTGGATTGGAGTCCTCGTGGCTTTTGGGATGAGCTTTTGGTTTGGAGTTGCAGATTTTGGACTCACTCTTCATCGAAGATCATATTCGAGTTATCTCCTCTGTTATTGTCATATTACGCTATGTATATTTATCTCTGATATTGTTGTATCATATTGTATCAGACATTGTATCTATTGTGTATCAATTATATTATTCATTTTCTTTCGCTGTGTTGTTATACCTAAAGTATTATAAGCTCCGGCGAACCAGATTCGACATTTGAATTTGTGGCATTCGAGTACAAGTGAAGTACGGCTGCCATTTTCGAAGGTCGAGTTAGGATCATTACATAAAGTCCAGTAAAAAGGTAGTATCACTAAACTACATGATTTCCAATAGGCTAAATATCGTGTATAATACAAAATGGTATAATGCTAGGAACTAAAACCATACCTCAACCTATATCTTCACATAAATCCAATAAGTTATCACATTTTCACTATAGTGCTACGTAATACATGATAAATCCATTAACAACAAATCACTATGGTAATTAGGTGTGACTTACTCGCTACCCCCAAGGCTGTTGGGCCTTGGGTCCTTCGGCAAGGCCAAGACCCGCTAAGTATGGTCATCGATGTAACACCAACATCATGGCACTCCAACGCATCGTCCACTACTTATAATCACATCGACCTCAATTGATACATGTGTTCCTAATTACCACCATTTATTTGGAAATATGACTTAGGATAAGTAACTCGAGGCACATAACCCTTGCTATAAAGTAGCTTAAGGTCTATGGCCTCTGCTACCATGACATGACATCTTCCAATCTCCATCTCGATGTCCCCCAATAAGCCTTATGTAACAAATAGTCTATATTCAAATCTAAAGGTTATGGCCAAGTGATATGACCTTAATCGGCACACACATCATCAAATAGAATCATATATCATAATACACTAGTCATCTCATCTTGAAATTACTAGCAGCTATATAAAACGACCATAGATTAGATCACATTTTGAACCGTCATCATAATCTCCATATTTCTTACATCATGAACAAGCTTTTAAAGGCTTGGCTGTAACGACCCGGAATTTGAGGCAATATCAATTTAATAATCTGCAATAATAATTTAATTGATTTGATAATTTCCTTTATAATTTTAATTTGAATTGGTAAATTTATTCTTTTTGAGGTTAATAAATATTTAATCTGGTAATTACTGATAAGAATTTGTTTTCCAAAGCTAATGAAATTTTATTCTATTTATAATATATATATATATATATATATTTGATATACATTGTGAATGGAAATATCTTTTGTTTTAAATAAAAGATGAAGTTTCAAATTGTAATATATATGTAAGTATATGTTATAATTTGAGTTGTTTTGAAATTTAATTTAATCAATTGATAATTTATATATGAATGAATTATAATTTAAAGCTTTGTTTTAAAACTTAATATTTTTTTCAAAGTTAATTTAAAGATTAATTCATTTGTTTTCAAAATATGAGATAATTGTTTATTTATAAATATGATAGTTTAAATGAAGTTTTCTTTTTGTTTTCTAAAAAAAATGTTTCAATTTAGATGGTTATAAACATATTGTATAAAGTTATTAATAAACTTTCTTTTAAAAACTATTTCTTAAACACTAGATAAAGGTTTTAGATTTATAAAATACATGTATAAGGATATATTTACATTATAATTAGTTTTAGCATATTTCCTTTTAAAGGTAAACTAATATTTTTTAATTAAGTAAATTAAATAAGTAAGTGTATAAAAATAAATGTTTTAGATTTTTAAAATGCATACATAAGTATTTATGTATTTAGTAAATTATATGTAAGTTTATATTTACATTTTAACTAAATAAAAATTTATTAAAATACAAATAAAACATGTGTAAATATTATAAGGCACTTTATAACACTTGTTAATCATTCAAGTTAGATTAATGACAAATGTGAATTCTTAAGACAAGTGGCTTCATTTCCAATTACTTGAAAATTTAAACACATAAGAGAAATTGTTTTCCTCTTTCATTTTTTCTTCCAAAACCTCTTTCTTCATCTTAAATTCCTTATCTTTATTTCTTAACTTATATTAATGGCTACCAGAAACATTTTCTCAAACCTGAAAATGAAAATTAAAAGCAAAGTAACATCTGAAAAATCAAATATGAATCAAATTGCAAACCTGCAACACCCAATCAATCTGCATTTATTTAAGCTACAAGCTGTTCAAATGAAGAGCTGCAACATCAACCTTCAAAACTGCATTTCAATGGAAATTCAGATCCATTTCAACATTTAGATCATCGGGTTGAAGCATGCATGCATTCATTTCATCAACAAAGATAAATCAAGCAATTTCCAGATTCATGTTCAAGAGCCTGGAACTAAATTCTGCCCTGCATATTTTACAAAAGATGAGTAAATTGATTTTAAAGATTGTTAAGTTGAATACTGATCCTAATGCATGTGAATTGATATTGATATTTCATGGAAATCATTTAGTTTTTATAATTGAATTTATAGTTATATTCATGTACAAACTTGGACTGTATATGTGATGTTATGCTCTGTTTGATAAAGAAGAAAAACTGTGTCCTTTGTTTCAAGAATCCAAATTTTCCCAATTTGATCCATATTAGTTTTGAATGCATGAACAAAACTTGTTTGTAAATGAAAAATGAAGATCATAAAAATAGTTCCATAATTTTTAGTACAACAAATAAGTATAAATAAAAGTTTTACAGTAAAACTAAGTTTTTGTAAAAAAAATTACTGTCTTAAATTCGAAAATGAGTTTCATGCATGTAATCGTGATGGTAAATCATGAATTTAGATATACAAATTGTAATTTTCAATTGGGTATTTATCGTGAATTTTGGGTTTGAACTTTTTTTGAGTTTTTGGTGATTGCCGTCGAACTATTCGATGATTCGTGTTGAAATTTGGATCGAGGCTAGCATTTGAAGTGTAGATGTGGGGAAAAATGTTGAATAAATTTTCCTATGAACGATTTGTTTGGATTTGGGTCAACTGGGGTTTTGGCATGTTTTGTTTTGGTCCGACTGTCGTGATTTTTCGCGACTTAGTTACTTGATCGGAGGTGATCATATTTGGGGAGGACGAAGCTAAGGGTTGTGGCGATTCTATTGTGGGGTCGGTATGGTCTATCGAGTCAAGATCATCGGCGATTAGGAAGTTTCTGGTCGAATTGCGTTTCCAGAATTTGCCTTGGGTGTTCGATTTTTGTTTTAGAGGTGTTTTTAGGGTTTTGGTTGGTCGTGAGGGATGGTGTGGTCGCCGCTGACTTGGGGATGGACGGAGAATAGTTCGCCATCGTTGATTTCACTGTGCAACGTGCACGAGTATTTGCTTGAGGAAGAAGGGCTTTACTCGGGTGGGTTACCGCGTTATGCTCGTGAACGACTCGAAGATGATGGTGCCAGGTTGCTTTGGGGTTGACGCGAGTGGTTCCTGGGTTCGTACTCGGGTTTGGAGTGAGTGTTATCTGGTTGTACTGGTAATGGTAGTTGCAAGTAAACTCGTGTATATGTAGTGTTTGACTCGAGTTGTTTGACTTGGTTCTGTAGTGTTTTAGTTGCAGATTAAACTTGTTGTTTGAAATAAAAGGAAATAAGTTTACAAGTTAAAAACTTGTTCTGTGTAAATAGAAGTTAATCAACTTTTAAAAAAAAGTATTAATTGAATTCAATTTCAAATTTAATTGTTGAGAGGTTTGAATTTGAAATTAATTATTTAAGTGAAATTTAGAATTTCAATTTTAAAAAAAATGTTTTGAATTTTAATTCAAAGGGAATGCTTTCAGTTTAAAATATTAAATCAAGTTATTAAGTAATGATTTAAAAACTAAGTTTCAATTTCTATTGAAAAATTTATAAGTTTAAATTAGATGTTTTAATTTTTAAAATTTATTTAAAAATTTTATTTTTCCTAATTAAGTTATTGATATAAATTTTGTAAACCAATAAAAATGGTTTATTTTTAAGTTATTAAAATTTGGATTATTTTCAAATAATTTATCTATGTAGATAATTATGATTAATTATTTTTGATATGAACTTAAAGGTACTTAATTAAAATGTGATTCATTAATAAGTAAAAGTTTAATTAAGAATGATGTTTTCTTAATTAATTAAAGATTTTGAAATATAATAAGTTTATTAATTAATTGTTTAATTAATTTCAAATAATCAGTTAATTGTTTATTTAATTTTAAATAATCGCTTAATTATGAATTAATTAAGTGTAATTACCTAATGAAGTAATTAATGGTTAATTTTTGAATGCAATTAAGAATGATAATTACCTATGGAAGTAATTAATAGAATTTACTCACGGGAGTAATTAATGGAACAGATTAATGGATAATCACCTAACGTTATCAATTAAGGAAGTCGATTAATTTATTTGTTTTGAAGTTAATTAATTATGGGGTAATTAATTAATTAAAGAATTAAGGATTATTTAATGATGGAATTTATTTATTTGTTAAGTAATTAATTAAGAAGTAATCAAGTAATTAGAGATAATTACTTGTTAAGTAATTAAGAGTTAATTACTTAATTATTGTAGTTAATTAATAAATGTGATTAGTTAATTAATAAATGTGATTAATTTAAGATTAATTACTAAGGGTAATTAATTAAATTGTAATTAATTAATAAGTAATTAATAAAGGATTAATTGTTAATTTTAATTGATTAATAATTACTTAATGAAGTAATTAAAGATTAATTAATCAAAGGGTTAGTATAATTAATTAAGAAGTTAATTAATTAAGATAAGTAATTACAAATTGTTAATTACTATTTATGATTTTTGAGATAATCAATTATAAGTTAATTATTTAATTAATTAATGAGGATCATTAGTTAATAAATGATATTAATCAAGATTGATTAATAAAAGTAATTAATTTAAGTGTGGTTAATTAATTATAATTAATTAAGGATTAATGTAATTAATTATAGTTAATTAATTAATAAAGGATCATTAATTATTGTAATTAATGATAGTAATTAAAGGTTAATTACTGAATATGGTTAGGATAATTACTTGAATGTAATTAGAAGATGATTAATCAAGAAAGATTAATTAAGGAAGATCATTGAGAATGATTAATTTTTTTATTTGTGATAAATAAATGAAGAAGGATTTTAGGTTAATCCAATTGATTTGGAGTTAATAAATTCTGCTATTGGATGATTAATTGATAATGGGTGTTTGATTGATATTGGATGATCAATATTGGGTGATTGATATTGGTTGATACTGGATGTTTGGATATCTCTGTTATGTGATATGCTGCTTTGTGAGATGAATATTTGTTATGAATTATCTAATATGATAATGTGATTCATTTATCTGTTTATATCATCCTGTATATAAGTTTAACTGTTTTAAACCCTTAAGTACAACTTGGACATTAAAATGGCGTTTGGTTTCGATGAGACCGGGATCGGGTTTCCATATTTGGAATCCGAAAACCACATCGATTCCAATTAAGTTAGGTCGTGAATCCAAGTGGAGCAAGTGAAGACTCGAAGTGTAAGGGCTATACGTCAGTATAACTCTGTGGGTGATTCCGTAATGAGTTTGACGGAACAGTACTTATAGGTTCGAGATGGTGATTTAGAGTGCAAGGGCTATGGTCGTTGACTCTGAGGGTGATTCCAAAATGAGTGCAACGAGATAGTGCCTTCGGTTTCTTTCGAACCCGAAACGAACTTGTATGGATTGAATGCTTTCAGAACATCATCAGGTGGACGATGAGCATTCTAAGAGATGTGTCCTCTAAAGGTAATCGCAGCCTCAAGCCTCATCAACCGGGAATGGCTAAAACAGGGGAGGTGCAGCAAGGCTTCGTGGGTAGCTCCCACTGGAGAGCAAGATTTACCCCTGTCTAGAAGTCCCTTTTTATTTCGGTTGTGTGGGGCGGTTGATCCGGACAACTGCCGGGGTTGTCTTGTTCGGGACTGTTCAGTAAGGAATGGTCCCGGTCTTGTGTTGCAGGGGAGTTAGGGTGGCTCCTCGGTACGTTGATCTAGGCCACGTACTATGACGGGTGGTACCCCAGTATCCCTGTCATTGATGGAAACCCATTCTTCCTACGAGACCCTACGGTTTTGTTTGTATTACTTACTTTTGTGGCTAGTGGCTGGAATTTAATAAATGTAACAATTTCGGCTATTTCATATTTATTTGAAAACCCTAAACACTATTATAATATCACTGGATTTCCTATCAAATGTTTTGGTTAGCGTAAGGTAAAAACTTTTCCATGTTTATGTGTGGGAAGTCTTACGTGATACCTTTTCTTTCAAATGTTTTTTTTCTAAAGTTAAGCAATTTTAAACCGTTTACTCACACCAGACCCCTGTCTGATCCGAGTTTTTATTTTCTGTTTTATTAAACTCTTGGGTACTCATATTATGTATGAGTAGTCAAGTGATTCAGCTTTGCTTGACGAATTATGAAAGAGATATGGAGCAGGAGGCTTCCACGTGTAGATATATTATGGTTCCGCTGTGTTTTGTTTGGTATCTGTATCTGTTGTACTTGAGTTGTATAGTTAGACAGACGATTATAACTGTCTAATATCTGTTGTATAAGTTGTGTACTCTGATGTAATATGATACTATGTAATATTTTATGTGATGTATTATATTTCATTCGTTCCGCTGTGAGTTATCTGATGTTGTTGTGTTTCTTCTTTGTAAATGAACAAAACTTGTTTGTAAATGAAAAATGAAGATTATAAAAATAGTTCCATAATTTTTAGTACAACAAATAAGTATAAATAAAAGTTTTACAGTAAAACTAAGTTTTTGTAAAAAAAATTACTGTCTTAAATTCGAAAATGAGTTTCATGCATGTAATCGTGATGGTAAATCACGAATTTAGATATACTAATTGTAATTTTTAATTGGGTATTTATCGTGAATTTTGGGTTTGAACTTTTTTTGAGTTTTTGGTGATTGTCGTCGAACTACTCGATGATTCGAGTTGAAATTTGGATCGAGGCTAGCATTTGAAGTGTAGATGTGGGGAAAAATGTTGAATAAATTTTCCTATGAACGATTTGTTTGGATTTGGGTGAACTAGGGTTTTGGCATGTTTTGTTTTGGTCTGACTGTCATGATTTTTCGCGACTTGGTTACTTGATCGGAGGTGATCATATTTGGGGAGGACGAAGCCAAGGGTTGTGGCGATTCTATTGTGGGGTCGGTATGGTCTATCGGTGTCAAGATCATCGGCGATTAGGAAGTTTCTGGTCGAATTGCGTTTCCAGAATTTGCCTTGGGTGTTCGATATTTGTTTTAGAGGTGTTTTTAGGGTTTTGGTTGGTCGTGAGGGATGGTGTGGTCGCCGCTGACTTGGGGATGGACGGATAATAGTTCGCCGTCGTTGATTTCGCTGTGCAACGTGCACGAGTATTTTGGCGTGCACTAGAGATTGAGCTTGAGGAAGAAGGGCTTTACTCGGGTGGGTTACCGCGTTATGCTCGTGAACGACTCGAAGATGATGGTGCCAAGTTGCTTCGGGGTTGACGCGGGTGGTTCCTGGGTTCATACTCGGGTTTGGAGTGAGTGTTATCTGGTTGTACTGGTAATGGTAGTTGCAAGTAAACTCGTGTATATGCAGTGTTTGACTCGATTTGTTTGACTTGGTTCTGTAGTGTTTTAGTTGCAGATTAAACTTGTTGTTTGAAATAAAAGGAAATAAGTTTACAAGTCAAAAACTTGTTCTGTGTAAATAGAAGTTAATCAACTTTTTAAAAAAAAGTATTAATTGAATTCAATTTCAAATTTAATTGTTGAGAGGTTTGAATTTGAAATTAATTATTTAAGTGAAATTTTGAATTTCAATTTTAAAAAAAATGTTTTGAATTTTAATTCAAAGGGAATGCTTTCATTTTAAAATATTAAATCAAGTTATTAAGTAATGATTTAAAAACTAAGTTTCAATTTCTATTGAAAATTTATAAGTTTAAATTAGATGTTTTAAGTTTTAAAATTTATTTAAAAATGTTATTTTTCCTAATTAAGTTATTGATATAAATTTTGTAAACCAATAAAAATGGTTTATTTTTAAGTTATTAAAATTTGGATTATTTTCAAATAATTTATCTATGTAGATAATTATGATTAATTTATTTTGATATGAACTTAAAGGTACTTAATTAAAATGTGATTCATTAATAAGTAAAAGTTTAATTAAGAATGATGTTTTCTTAATTAATTAAAGATTTTGAAATATAATAAGTTTATTAATTAATTGTTTAATTAATTTCAAATAATTAGTTAATTGTTTATTTAATTTTAAATAATCGCTTAATTATGAATTAATTAAGTGTAATTACCTAATGAAGTAATTAATGGTTAATTTTTGAATGCAATTAAGAATGATAATTACTTATGGAAGTAATTAATAGAATTTACTCACGGGAGTAATTAATGGAACAGATTAATGGATAATCACCTAACGTTATCAATTAAGGAAGTTGATTAATTTATTTGTTTTGAAGTTAATTAATTATGGGGTAATTAATTAATTAAAGAATTAAGGATTATTTAATAATGGAATTTATTTATTTGTTAAGTAATTAATTAAGAAGTAATCAAGTAATTAGAGATAATTACTTGTTAAGTAATTAAGAGTTAATTACTTAATTATTGTAGTTAATTAATAAATATGATTAGTTAATTAATAAATGTGATTAATTACTAAGGGTAATTAATTAAATTGTAATTAATTAATAAGTAATTAATTAAGGATTAGTTGTTAATTTTAATTGATTAATAATTACTTAATGAAGTAATTAAAGATTAATTAATTAGATTAATTAATCAAAGGGTTAGTATAATTAATTAAGAAGTTAATTAATTAAGATAAGTAATTACAAATTATTAATTACTGTTTATGATTTTTGAGATAATCAATTATAAGTTAATTATTTAATTATTTAAAGGAATAATTAATTAATGAGGATCATTAGTTAATAAACGATATTAATCAAGATTGATTAATAAAAGTAATTAATTTAAGTGTGGTTAATTAATTGTAATTAATTAAGGATTAATGTAATTAATTATCGTTAATTAATTAATAAAGGATCATTAATTATTGTAATTATTGATAGTAATTAAAGGTTAATTACTGAATATGGTTAGGATAATTACTTGAATGTAATTAAAAGATGATTAATCAAGAAAGATTAATTAAGGAAGATCATTGAGAATGATTTATTTATTTATTTGGGATAAATAAATGAAGAAGGATTTTAGGTTAATCCAATTGATTTGGAGTTAATAAATTCTGCTATTGGATGATTAATTGATAATGGATGTTTGATTGATATTGGATGATCAATATTGGGTGATTGATATTGGTTGATACTGGATGTTTGGATATCTCTGTTATGTGTTATGCTGCTTTGTCAGATGAATATTTGTTACGAATTATCTGATATGATAATGTGATTCATCTATCTGTTTATATCATCCTGTATATAAGTTTAACTGTTTTAAACCCTTAAGTACAACTTGGACATTAAAATGGCGTTTGGTTTCGATGAGACCGGGATCGAGTTTCCATATTTGGAATCCGAAAACCACATCGATTCCAATTAAGTTTGGTCGTGAATCCAAGTGGAGCAAGTGAAGACTCGAAGTGTAAGGGCTATACGTCAGTATAACTCTGTGGGTGATTCCGTAATGAGTTTGACGGAATAGTACTTACAGGTTCGAGATGGTGATTTAGAGTGCAAGGGCTATGGTCGTTGACTCTGAGGGTGATTCCAAAATGAGTGCAACGAGATAGTGCCTTCGGTTTCTTTCGAACCCGGAACAAACTTGTATGGATTGAATGCTTTCAGAACATCATCAGGTGGACGATGAGCATTCTAAGAGATGTGTCCTCTAAAGGTAATCGCAGCCTCAAGCCTCATCAACCGGGAATGGCTAAAACAGGGGAGGTGAAGCAAGGCTTCGTGGGTAGCTCCCACTGGAGAGCAAGATTTACCCCTGTCTAGAAGTCCCTTTTTATTTCGGTTGTGTGGGGCGGTTGATCCGGACAACTGCCGGGGTTGTCTTGTTCGGGACTGTTCAGTAAGTAATGATCCCGGTCTTGTGTTGCAGATTAGTTAGGGTGGCTCCTCCGTACGTTGATCTAGGCCACGTACTGTGACGAACGGTACCCCAGTAGCCCTGTCATTGATGGAAACCCATTCTTCCTACGAGACCCTACGATTTTGTTTGTATTACCCACTTTTGTGGCTAGTAGATGGAATTTAATAAATTTAACAATTTCGGCTATTTCATATTTATTTGAAAACCCTAGGCACTATTATAATATCACTGGATTTCCTATCAAACGTTTTGGTTAGCGTAAGGTAAAAACTTTTCCATGTTTATGTGTGGGAAGTCTTACGTGATACCTTTTCATTCAAAGGTTTTTTTAAAAGTTAAGCAATTTTAAACCGTTTACTCACACCAGACCCCTGTCTGACCTGAGTGTTTATTTTTTGTTTTATTAAACTCTTGGGTACTCATATTATGTATGAGTAGTCAAGTGATTCGGGTTTGCTTGACGAATTCTGGAGGAGATATGGACCAGGAGGCTTCCACGTGTAGATATATTATGGTTCCGCTGTGTTTTGTTTGGTATCAGTATCTATTGTACTTGAGTTGTATAGTTAGACAGACGATTATAACTATCTAATATCTGTTGTATAAGTTGTGTACTCTGATGTAATATGATACTATGTAATATTTTATGTGATATATTATATTTCATTCGTTCCGCTGTGAGTTATCTGATGTTGTTGTGTTTCTTCTTTCTCTTTCTTTTCTTCTTCTATCCCTTTCTTTCTTCAAGATGATGAGATTTCCTGGAGATAGGAAGTCGGGTCGTCTCATTGGCATACCACTCCGAAACTCATGTTATTGTGCCTTGTCACTCCAAACCTTCTGAGCATCTTTCGAGTCCATAACGAACTCGAATTACTAAAATTTCAAAACCCCGTATAGCTGTTTAATTCAACATCTAACCATAGGCCTAAACTTGGCAAGTCAAACACCTATAATAGTCATCCAGATGTTTGAATGACCCTTTATTTTCATTGAAATATTAAAGGAAATCAGACCTCAATAATTCATGCATCTGATTTGAATTTCAGACGTATGAATGCCTTATTTAGTTAAGTGTGAACCATGATTGAAGAACTTCCTTCGGTGGAAATTTATTCCACCTCTCATTCATCTTTCAGCTCTTCTCTTCGACATTCTGCACCAATATTTCTCCATCCCAATGAGTATTGTTTTCTTATATACTTAATGAATAAGTTTGACGTGGTCAATTCCATTCAATCAACATACAAGTATAAATACTATACTTTCATTCCAACTCCTACATATATCCAACCATGCCATTCTCTAAGGTCCTAACAAACCATCTACATATATAATCACTTCCAAACCAGCAACAATCAAAACTAACTTATCAATATATTTCATTCATTCTTAATTTTTTTAAATACATTCATTTTATGATTAAACGTTCATTAGTACTCTTTTAACATGATTCTCGTCTCTAAAATCCAATCTTGAATTAATCCATCAAGCCCTACACAACTATTAGCATTTAACAAGAAATGTGTCATAAATAGTAATCATATAGGATATAGAGTAAATCCCACTCATTACATCCACAGAAACTCCAAGCTTTGTTAATACCTTAGATACTGATTTTGATGACAACAACCATATAAATATTACTACTAACAATTCTCTGAGTTGTGTGGTACTTTCAAATATATTACAGAGACATTTATAGTGACAAATAAGAATTCAATGGAAGCAAATTATTTATATATAATGATTAATCTAAACAAATGAAAGAACAAAACTGATTGAAGAAGTAATGCAAATCTAAAAGGATAGAGGCATTTGAAGTAATGAGTAGTTAGTTAAATCTTAGAATCTTTGCTGAACACCCCATGACAATTATACTTGAAAATAATCAACAATTAACCTTAACCGGATCATAAAAATCTACAAATATGAAGTACTTTTGAAATATGAAATTCCACAACACTTATTGGTGTTTTTATTCCTTTTTGTAGCACTATATGTCGACACATCCTCTATATATATGTCGATTCTAAATTTTCAAATTTCAAATGAATTGACATTTCTCACCACCTCTTCACCAAAAAACATGTCTCCTCAACCAATATATAAAGGCCTGGGAAAATGAATTATTTACACATCTTTCTCTTCTTTCTCTTACTCTTTCATATCCAAACATTTGTGAGAGAAACCCATTGCATATTCTTCCATTCTCTTCGCAAATCCATACTATTTCAATCCAATTCTTCACGAATTTGCAAACTACACAATATTAGAGAGTTTGTACTTGAATTCATATCATTCTCCCTCTAATTTCATCATATTCCTTAAAAAATTCAAAGATATAAGGCCACCGGAGGTCTATAGGATTACTGTATCGAATCTGCAAGAATGACTACTTGCCATAGTCTATAGTTGTTTTTATATAGAAGAGGGTGTTCTTGTAGCCTGTAAATCAAGAGGGTGCGTCTTGTGGCCATGAAATCAAGATTATAAAGGTGTTCTTGCCATCCATGGAAATCAAGCGGTGATAATGAAATTATGTACGGTGTAGTATAGGACCATATGTAGGATTGGTCAATCCGAACCATTATAAAAATTCCTGATGTTATTTACTTTACTACATTTTACTTTATAACTTACTTGTTCTATGATTATTGGTTTCTATTTGCAATTTGAGTAAATAGAGTTTTAAATTCATAAGTAAGTTTTTAAATATTTGAAATAAACATTTCACCACTTCTAGTGCTTAAATAGCCTTAAAATTCATACCGCATTGTTTTATAGAAAGCCCTATTTCTAACATTTGGTACCAGAGCACTGGTTTTCAAAAATTCACAACTTTATTTTTGGAAAGTATAAGTGACTAATAACACTAGTAACACTTTTGTAGAGACAATCTACTACTAGACCCTCTTTATTTGATGGTAGTAATTATGCATATTGGGCATGTAGGATGAAAATTTATTTGTTGTCTAATGGTTTAGACATTTGGAATATTACACAGAGTGAGTACACTAAACCATACACTGAGTACTCATCTTCGGCATTAGACCAAAAGACATGTGCACTTATTAACTCAAAGGCCATGAACATTTTATTTTGTGCCTTAGATAAAAAAGAATTGAATCGAGTTTTCATTTGTAAGTCTGCATATAAAATTTGGAGAACATTGCAAGTCACACATGAGGGTATTAGTAAAGTAAAACAAACTAAGATATTTATGCTAACCAATCAGTTTTAACTTTTTAAAATGAAACCAAATAAGTCTATCTTTGATATGTATTCTAGGTTTTAGGATATATTACATGCATTAATATTATTTGGAAAGAATGCCACTGAAGAGGACCATGTCAGAAAGATCTTAAATTCACTTTCTAATGAATAGGATCTAAAGACTGTGGCAATCTAAGAAGCTAATGATAGTAGTTCTATGAAAATAGAAGATCTAATTGAAAATCTAATGTCCAAGAAGTAAAGTTGTAGGTTAGAAAAGAGAATCAAGCAAATGAGAAGAAAACATTGGCACTCAATGCTACAAAATGACAATCATGAAATAGATGACGATCATGATGATGATGAGGAAATCGATTTCATGACCTTCAAGAAATTCTTGAAATATAGGAAGATGAACGAATTTCAGAAAAATAACAACTTTAATTCTAGAAATGGAAATGTTGTTAAGTGTTTCAAATGTGATCAACCCCGTCATTTGAAATAAGACTTTCTAAATCTGAAGAAATCAAAATTCACTTCAAACATTTTCAACAAGAAGAGGACACGAGATTTGAATGCAACATGAGATGATTTAGATACATCATCAAGTGATAGTGGTTCAGAAACTGAAAATGCCAACGTATGCTTTGTAGTAAAGGATAATTAGTTATGGAATTTTAGTGAAGAATTATTCATGTTTTAAATGATATGTATAAGGGATATAAAATTCTTAGAAAAGAGTACAAGATTAGTTTAGCAGAGATAGATAGACTAAATTTTTTTAACGAAATGCTAACTGAAGAAAAACAACGTCTAGAAGATGAAGTTGAAAGACATAATAGACTTAATGATGATTCGAAACTTGAAAGTTTTGAAAAACTGAAAAGTGAAATTGAACCATTAAGATCAGAAAATCTTTCGATGAAATTAGAGATCATTAATCTAAGTAACAAAACAACATCTCTAGGCAATGTTATTCTTAACAGTAATAAGGATTTTGACAAAACGAAAACTGATATTGATAAATTTAACAAAGGGAAGGATAATCTAGAAAATTTATTATCAGCATCTAAACCTACTAACAATAAACATGGACTTGGATATACCTCTAAGATCAAATCAAAGAAAAATAATACTCAAGGTACTAAACTTGTTAGGGCTACCAAGTTCAAACCGAACCTTGGAAACCTAAGTTAAAATCCCAAATAGGTTCATTAATTTATAGGTTCCTAGAAAGTTAGATAATAATGGGAAAGAAAAATATATTGATACTTTTATTAATAAAATTCATTTATCTAATGATTATATTTTGAAAGGGCATTCAAACTCTTCATGGGTTTGGCTACCCAAAATTTAACCCCATGGACCCCAAAATAAAATAGGGTACCAGTGCACATATTTTACATTTTTAAGATACCGTACAATGGATACCAAACAACGAATGTTCAAAGCATATGACAAGAAATCCATAGACACCAACAAAGATGTGATATATTGAAACTTGGATATAATTCAAAAGGGTATGTTATTGGCATCAGGAACGTCGGTAACTCTAAAATTCCTTTTATATTAAATATTTATTTCATGCTTTGTATTGATTTTGATTCCCCTCGTGGCTAGGGTCAAAATGGTAAATAAACCAGTTTCTACAGTATTTTAAATTTCCTCCTCTTCTCAAAAGTGAGAACCTTGGTTTCTCTAATTCTTTTCTTCATAACTCCTTTAATACTCAATGTAAAACTACAATCTAAAATCAAGATAAAAGATTCTCTACAAATCCGCATACTCAAGCTGGCAACATGGTTAAGATTGAGTAACTGTATCACCATTTGATGTCTTAGACTCACATGTCTAGACTTTCCATTATATGTCTTATTAGACACATTGTATATTGTTGCTTGATTGTCACTGTTAATCAAGACTGTTGGAGATGGCTTCTTCCACAAAGGGATTTCCATTAATAAATTCCCAAGCCATTCCGCTTCTTTACATGCATCTGCTAATGCAATCAATTCTGACAACATTGTTGAGTCAGAAATACAGGTCTGCTTATTGGAAGCCCAAGACACAGCAGCGCCTCCTAGTGTAAAGATCCATCCAGTCGTAGACTTGGATTTGGATTCTACATTGTTCTAGGTTGCATCACTATATCCTTCTATTACAGCAGGATATCCTTTATAAGATAAACCATATTCAATGGTTCCTTTCAAATAAGCTAAAACTCTGGAAATGGCTTTCCAATGTTCGAAACATGGATTACTCGTAAATCGACACAATATACTTATAGCATGCGCGATGTCTGGTCTAGTGCAATGGATAGCATACATAAGACTCCCAATAACACTGGAATACTCTAGTTGAGAGATAGTACGTCCAGTGTTCTTTTCTAATTTAATACTAGGATCTAAAGGAGTTGGTGCTGGTTTGTCATCGTAATGACCATACTTTTGTAGGAATTTCTCTATGTAATGGGATTGAGTTAGTAATAACTCCCCCTCTTTCCTAACAATTTTAATTCCCAGAATTACATCGGCTTCTCCTAGATCTTTCATATCAAATTTAGAAGACAGAAATTTTTTAGTTTCATTCACACAGGATATATTGGAACCAAATATTAGCATGTCATTAACGTATAAACATATTATAACAATACCGTTGTTATCCGATTTGCTATAAATACATTTATCAGCATCATTAACAATGAATCCATATGACAGTGCAACTTTATCAAACTTCTCATGCCATTGCATGGGAGCTTGCTTCAGGCCATAAAGAGATTTTACTAATTTGCAAACTTTCTTTTCTTGGCCTGGGGTTTTGAAACCTTCAGGTTGTTCCATATATATCTCTTCTTCTAGATCTCCATTTAGAAAAGCAGTCTTTACATCCATTTGATGTATGACTAATTTATGAATTGATGCAAGTGCAATTAAACCGCGTACAGAAGATATGCGAGCAATTGGAGCATATGTATCAAAATAATCTACTCCATGTCTTTGCTTATATCCCTTAGCAACTAATCTGGCTTTAAACTTATCAATGGATCCATTTGTATTCAACTTTTTCTTGAATATCCATTTACATCCTATAGGTTTAGCACCAGGAGGTAAATCAGTTAAAACCCAAGTTCGGTTTAACATTATGGAATTCATTTCATCATTGATAGCTTCTTTCCAGAAATTTGAATCTCTGGAACTCATAGCTTCAGAATAAGTTTTGGGATCATCATCAACGTTCATTACATATTTAGTCACATTAAGGACTTCGTCCTTACTGCCTTCTACAAGATATGTAATGAAGTCAGGACCATAGTCCTTCTCTATTCTCACTCTTTTACTTCTCCGTTGTTCAGTACTATTATCTGGTACTGACACTTCCTTACTGTTTTGAGCAGGAGCATAATCATCGTCATTGATATCATTAGTCATACTACGTTCTGGACTAGATGATCTCAATGGGATCTCAACAGTTTGATTTTCAAAAAATTCTACATCTACAGATTCTATAACTTCTAGGGTGTCAAGAATAAGAAATCTATAAGTTATACTATTAAGTGAATATCCTATGAAAACACATTTAAATGCTCTATTTCCTAACTTTGGTCGTTTAGGGTCTGGTTTTCTAACATAAGCTAAGCAACACCAAACTTTAAGTCTAGTTAGGTTAGGTTTCCTATTAAACCATAATTCATAAGGGGAAATATTATTCTTTTTAAGTGGTACTCTATTTAAAATATAACATGCAGATAACATAGCATCACCCCATAGGTTATAAGATAAATTAGAACTTATGAGCATGGAATTAACCATTTCTACTAAAGTTCTATTCTTCCTTTCAGCAACACCATTTTGTTGTGGTGTATATGGGGCAGTACATTGGTGAATTATACCTTGTTGTTTACAAAACAAGGTGAATTCATTTGAGAAATATTCACCACCACGATCTGAATGTAATATTTTAATTTTAACTCCTAATTGTGTTTCGACCTCTGCTTTGTAAATTTTGAATTTATCAAAAGCCTCATCTTTAGTTTTCATTAGATATACATATGCATATCTAGTATAATCATCAATGAATGTTATATAGTATTGGTTACCACCATAGGTGATATGACTTTTTAAGTCACCTACATCACTATATACCAAATCAAGCAAACCAGTTTTCCTTTCTACGGATTTAAAGGATTTCCGGTGTATTTTTGCTTGAACGCATATTTCACATTTAGAGATGGTATCGAAATCACAATCAGAAATTAATCCTAATTTATCCATATTCCTAATGGAATTATAATTAACATGTCCTAATCTACCATGCCATAAATTAATAGAATCAACAATATAAATAGAAGATTTCTTTATTAGATTCAACTTAATCATGCCGTTACAAGAGTATCATTGTCCAATGAATTTATCATTCTTAGACAACACTAGCTTATCAGACTCATACACCATCTTGAATCCTCCTTTGTTAAGAAGGTATCCAGAGACCCAAATTCTTACACATATCGGGTACATAGAATACATTGACTAATGTAAGAACTTTTCCAGAGGTGAGAAGAAGTTCTATAGTGCCTTTTCCCAGAACTTTGCTTGGAACCTTATTTGCTCCAGTAACTTCGTCGGCTTCTCCTTTATTTTCTTCGTAACTCTTGAACAGATTACGGTCTTTGCAAATGTGAATGGTTGCTCCAGTATCGAACCACCAATCATTATCATTGCCACTAAAGGAATTTGCCTCTTGCACTACAGCCACAAGCGAGTCTTCGACCACATTCACTTTTTGTTTTTCTTCCGCAGACGGCAGTCTCGGGCATAGTGACCGGGCTTGTTACAAAAATAACAAACACCTTTCTTTTTGTTGTTAGTTTTGGAATGATTTTTCTTAAACTGTGTCTCATTCTTTGGCTTTAATTTATCAGTAATTTCAACATTATTTGCCTTAGAATGAGACTCAGTTTGCGGATTATCATCTAGATCGCGTTTGCGGGAGTCTTCTTCAACACGAAGATGATGCTGTAAACCGTCTAAATTATAATCCGTTTCCGCATGCTTATTTTTTCTTATAATCATTCCAACTATGCGGAAGTCTAGAAATTATAACTCCAACAACAAAAGATTCAGGGAGATCAATTCCAGCATCTTTAAGTTGATTCACCAACGGTAAGATTTCGCTTACTTGTCCAATTATGGACTTATTGGTGACCATTTTGAATTCCATAAAATTAGAAATAAGAAACTTTTTATTACTTGCCTCGGATATGCGGTACTTATTCTCCAGAGCAGTTCAGAGTGCCTTCGCTGTTTCCAAGGTCCTAGGAGCATTGTAGACTATGGTAGATAGCGCATTCAAAATATGGCCTCTGCATAGGAAATCGTCCACTTTGCGCTTTGCACGTTTAGCCTTTAGAGAAGCATCATCCTTATCAGTTTCCTCCGGGATTTCTTTCAAGTCATCTTCCAAGATGTAGAACAACTTGACGGTGGCCAGGAAAAATTTCATCGTCTCTTGCCAACGAGTGAAATTGTCGCCATCAAAACGCTCCAATCGAGTTAGATGCTGATTCACAACTTGTAGAGCGCTCGAACCTTCCATGGTTGAAGAATATTGTCTGAAAATTTTGTTGGGAATTTTGCGATTCGAGACGGATTTGATGGCGATAGTGATGAAGACAATGCTGTACTTCCGACTTCAAGGATCTATGGAATAGATTCTTTCAGACAATAGTTCAACCCACCAGGTACAAACGAGTTATCGAACTATCGACTTTCAGGATTCAATGAAGCCCTATAACAGTGTAATCGAATTCAAAGTTTGTACAACTTTGATCCGACCAAGAACACTTTAGAACGGTTTCTGATGATGCAATTTGTAGAAAAAGAATGAAGAGGAAGAAGAGAACAATTCTGCAACGGTTTCTGAATTTGCAACACCTTGAAGGCGTCACAAAATAGAGCAGCGGATTAGTGGCGTCGCAGAACCGTTTGGGAAGAAGAAGAAGAATTAAAACTGTTGCCAAATGAATTCTGGGCGTTGCTATTTATAGTGTTGAAGAGGTGTCCATTCGCGAAACGTCGCGACCGTTACGAATGGATTCAAAAACCAAATGTCGCGTCCATTCGCATTTGTAACGTTCATAAAACGTTACAAATTCCCGCCATCATTCAAATTCTGAATTCCGGTTCTGGGTCCTTAACGGGCTGAAATCTGGCCTGTTACTATTCATATTTTGATCCAAAAATATTTTCGGATCCGAACCCGAAACCCGTACCCGATTCGGTCAGACGGCGGCGGCGCGCGTGTGGTGTTGCATGACTTCTCTCCTCACGACAAAGCAAACATGTGGGAGCCCCAAGGCCCCAACATCCACTTGAGAGAGCTATACTTATACATGATTCTTGTATAAAGCTCTAGAATGTGGGACTAAACTCTTCTTTCTTCTTCTTTCTTTTCTTCTACTCTTCAAATACAAAAAACCCAAACCCCAAAGACTCTCTTTGAAAATTTTCAACAGTTGTAACTTCACTTATAAGGTAATTTCCAAGGTTTTATTTAATAGGCTAATTTTTTTTAGAAGATTTGATCTCATTGAACCAATGTGTTCCAAATTGAAATATTGGTGATGAGATTATGATTGCACATGAAGTTGTTAAAGAATTTGAAAGGGAAAAAATATGTGCATTAAAGTGAACTTGAGAAAGGACTATGATATAGTTAATAGAAGTTTTGTCATCCATATAATGAGAAGAACAATACATAGAGAAATGGATAAGAGCTATTTGGGAAATGATTGAAAGCCCAACTTTTTTGTGGTTAATCAGGGTGAGGCACATTGGTTCAATGAAAATCAAATCTTCCAAAAAAGTATTTTAGCATGTTACATAAAACCTTGGATATTATCTTATAAATGAAGTTACAATAAGATACATGTAACAACCTTTATTTGTGACACTTAGTAATCAAGATATTAAATCAATTTAATTGAATTAAATGACTTAATTAAATGAATGGCTTAGAAAGTGAATTAGATACATGGCTACAAAGGGAATATTAATACAGATATTGGGATTAGATATGATGTCCAGAGTGAGAAAGGAGAGTGCTAGTGAAAAAGATCTTGGAAATTGGAGATAAGTTAGAGATATGATGGATCGAGTTTCTTAAATAAGGTAAAAGAGGATACAATAAACGTAAAAATAAATACATATAAAGAAGAGGATTATTTGGTATGGCTACTAACAAAAAAGGTAATTATATATCCACTGATGTACGGAATTAATCAGACAACAATTGAGAAAAGTTATATGGATCAAATTTGCATGGAACAAGGTTCATACTACCAAAATATCAGTGTAGTTTATTGACAGCCAATGATAGATTGAATCAAAGATATACGGGGGTTGATCCTATATGTATCCTATGCATACAAGAAAATGAAAATGTGGAACACTTGTATTTTGAATGCAAATTTTCTGCATACATATGAAAATGGTGTTGCATAAAATTATAATGTCCAACAGATCAAACAAAAATTCAAAATTATATAATAAAATCAACTTTATATCAAACCAATTTAACCACATTTGCTTAAGTAATGACATTGCTAGAATTGCATTTTCTAGGAAACAGAAGGGACCGAAGGGAGATGCAAGAGGAAACCAAGGATCAGAGCCGACCGAAGGGAGAATTTAGAGTCGGAGTTGAGGCTTGCGAGATGCAATCGAGCAACTCAAGCCCTATATGTGATGCTCAGATGTAGACCTGTCAAAATTTGACCCAACCCATTAACCCAACCCATTTACCCTACTTATAAATGGGTTGGGTCAACCCATTTCTGAATATCATAAATGGGTTATGGGTTGGGCTGACCCATTTTTAAAAGGGTTATAAATGGGTAACCCATTTACCCATTTATTAAAAATATTAAATTTTAATATAAATTTAAAAAATAAGAATTTTGGACATACATTATAATTTTTCATGAAGACTGACAGTTGTACTTAAAAAATAACAGGCTACCACATCTTCATATTTGAATCCACCTAGTGCAGAAGCCGCTATTTTTTTTGTTCAGACTGCAATAACTTCTTCATTCTAACTCGAAATCAAACGAGACTTCGACCGATCAACTCCAACTTAAATTACGGACAGTATGGAACATTCGGATAATTCATCATGTGAATGGACACTATAGTTCTCCAAGGAGACTGACAGTTGTACTTAGAAAATAACAGGCTACTACATTCCTATATTTGAACTCCGCCTAGTGCAGAAGCCGCTATTTTTTTTGTTCGGACTGCAATAACTCATTCGTTCTAATTCGGAATCAGACGAGACTTCGACCGATCAACTCCCATCTAAATTACGGACAGTATGTAACACTCGGATACTTGATCGTGTGAACGCACACTGTAGTTCTCCAAGGGGACTGACAGTTGTACTTAGAAAATAACAGGCTACCACACCTGCATATTGAACTCCGCCTAGTGCAGAAGCCGCTATTTTTTTGTTCAGACTGCAATAACTCCTTCGGTCTAACTCGGAATCAGGCGAGACTTCGACCGATCAACTCCCACTTAAATTACGGACAATATGGAACACTTGGATGCTTGATCGTGTGAACGCACACTGTAGTTCTCCAAGAGGACTGACAGTTGTACTTAGAAAATAACAGGCTACCACACCTGCATATTGAACTCCGCCTAGTGCAGAAGCCGCTATTTTTTTTTCAGACTGGAATAACTCCTTCGTTCTAACTCGGAATCAGGCGCGACTTCGACCGATCAACTCCCACCTAAATTACGGACAGTATGGAACACTCGGATACTTCATCATGTGAACGTACGCTGTAGTTCTCCAAGGAAACCTACAATTGTACTTAGAAAATAATAAGCTACCCCATCCCCATATTTGAATTTTGATGAAAATTAGAATTAAAATTTTAAATTTTTGTCGGATCTCAAAACATAAAACTTGAAATTAGAATTATTTTATATTTATTTGTTTTTTATTAGTCAAATTAAATTTAAATCTTTAAATGGGTTAGATGGGTAACCCGCTTATTAAGTGGGTTGGGTCATAAATGTGTTGGGTCATAAATGGGTGAAAGAGAATGGGTCGTAAATGGGTTGGGTCGAACTCGACCCAACCCATTTTGACCCAACCCAACCCAATTGACAGGCCTACTCAGATGCCTGTTTTGTTTAAGAAAAATGATAGCTTTTTAGGTTTGATCTGTGACAGTATAGGAAGAGCGAAAAAGAATCCTATTTCATTTTTCGTTCTTACGTTGAATTTGAGCTCAGAATGTTCTTAAAGTTTCTCCTCTTGCACTTAATTAGAGAAGAGATAGATCTGACACTAAAGTACATAATGGTGAGATCATGGAAGAAAGGCGGTTATTGTTTTCGATGTGGTTGCATCAAAAGAAAAAATTCTATTACACGCCGTCATCGAGAGTTTTTTCAATCAAGTTACAAGTAGATCTGGCATTTTCTAGAGAAAAGCCAAGGGAAGCGAGTGGTTAATAAACAACCAAAGTTAGTGTATGAGTTAGTGTTTCTGACGACAACAACAAAAAGAAAAGGTTACATAAGCTACGGATTTGAAAGAATGAAACCCAATGGAGGTATATATGTGAAAACAACTACAAACTGAAGTGAATGGTGAAAATATGAGATTTTACAGGTGGTAAGGTGGCGAAGAAGAGTAGATTTGAAGGAGCTAGTGCAGATTTATAGTGGACATGAAATTCCAATGTAGTCTTTGTTTAGTCACCATAAATATCAAGTTGAAGCTTCAAGAAACCAAAGAGAAAAAGAGATTATTAATTAATTTGAATAAACTTGTGTGTTTTGCACGATTTTTCTTTAATCGATAGTATAATGGACCGATAAAGAAATTTAATCCACTTGGACTGAGCTAATTTTCTTGTGGGCTGGTTTATTTTTGTTTTATATTTGTTGTTATGTAAATGTTGTAACACTAGTGCGAATCCATGCTACGCACATAGTGTTAGCCATATAATTTGTTTAATACTGTATTTTTCAAAATTTTAAATTACGAAGATGGAAGTGTGTGTTTATGAATTTTATTTTTTTACATAGAGTATATTTTTCCTGAACACTTTTGAAAAACATTTGCTGATAAATCTACTTAAGTAATCTACAAACACACAATGTATAATTACTTTTTTTTAGAGCATGCGGGTTTCATACAACAAACAGTAATATCAATCACCAATTATTCTTAATTTGGGAAGTAGTACATTACTATGCATCACGATTAGTTTTCAAATGTAAGTAACATATATTCAATATAAGTATATCCTATATTTAACAAATACAGGTGGAATGGAGGCGAGGCCGTAGGGAAAGGAGAGACGCTCGAAAATCAACATGTAGGTTCCATAATCAAGAATGCAAACGACAAAAAGAACTTATATAAATTTTTTCTTGGTTTAACATTGCAGCAGAGAAAAAAATATAAGGGAGGAATAGAAAATAAAAGAAGAAGAAAAAAACGAATGAATATGAATATAGTGGGAATGTGAAAGGGTTAAACGTTGATTTTCTGTATATAATAAAAGCGAATGACCATCGGTTTTAAACGATGGACAGTGAAGGATCACACAGAAAGGTATACAGATATCAGCGAAACGACTATCCTATCAAAAGTCGATATTTCGCTGCCAAACTGTTGCAAATTTGTCAAAAATAAGATAATCAGGGCTAAAGAAGTCAAAATTTGACGAAACGAATTATAACGTCTCACTTAGAAAATGATTTACGTTTTTATTATATAAAACGAGTACATATGTACGTCCAAGTGGACCTGCATATAATCGCAACGTACATGCATTTATAGTTGCACCCGTGCAAGTAGATTTGGTAGCAACATATCAGCATAAATTGAATCCGAAGTAACGATCGGGAAGACATTTTCCGGCAAATATTTTCCATTGTTACCGTGCCAAATATTTGCCAGCCCGGTGACAAATATTTACCGGACGGTCAAATATTTGTCACTGCTACATTGGCAAATATTTTCCACTTCTATATTGGCAAATATTTGCCACACTTGCCACTGCTACAATGGCATTTGCCACAGCTACAATTTCAAGTATTTGCCAGCCCGGCAAATATTCAGGTCGTTATTTGTCTGACAAATATTTTCCGTTGTAGCTGTGGCAAATATTTGTCATGCTGTCAAATATTTGCCACCGTAAAAATTTATAAAAAAAATTATTAAAATATATCACATATGGATCTTAATAGAAAGATAACAAAGTTTATGATTTAATAGTGAAAATGAAATTGAAATTCGATACATCTGCTGAAAGATATCATGTTTCAAATATTTTGTAAATTGACTTCTCATTATATCATTTTTTAGTGAAAAAAATAAATTTTGTGTGGGTGAAAAAGGCAGGGGCAAAACTGGAACTATGTGGGGAAACTCATTAAAATAGAAGGTGTGTGTTTTTTTTGAAGAGAGGGGGGAACTCAGCATTTTTCTGATATTTTTTTGAGTTTAAATAGAATTAGCCTTAATATAAAAAGGTTCAGAAATAATTCATCGTCTTATTTTGTTTTGTTTATAAAAAAAACTATGATAGCTTTTGGAATAAAATAAAGAGTTTGCGCTAGTGTCTAACATTTTCATACATTAACCATCCATTTGTTCATTCAATATAGTAGTTTGCCACATAATAGAAGTTGAAAAAGATTACATACAAACCACCTTAAGATAAAATATGAAATACAAATTAAGTTAGATAACGACGATCATAATAAATCCACTATTTACTTTAATATTGAGCAAACACTTCATTTTCTATTGACTGGATTCAACAATCAAGATAATAAAATGTAGACAAAACTGAATCCTACCAATTTGACCAAGCACATTTTTATTTCAATGGCATTCTCTTTTATATCAAACCAAGTAAGAAGACTCATGTATAATTGTAAATGAATGTACCTAATAAAAGGATAACTCAAAACAGATCAGCAAGTATGTAAAATATGATGTAAAACATGGGTTTTCGCATCACGGTGCTTGCATTACTATTTTGTAAATAAAGCGAGTCCATGCTACCTTCGAAACAATTAACAAACTAAAATAGTAACAAACAAACTAAAACATGATTAATCGATTTAAATAGTAATAAAAAAACCAGCTAGTTTGGATATTATCACCTGTCAGCAACAAACTAAAATAGTAATGCAAGCATCTGCCGATAACTAAAATAGTAATGCAAGCATGTAAAATCATCACCTGTTAGTAACAAACAAACTAAAACATGATGAACTTCATTTGAGAAAAACAGATCATCATTACCAAGGTAAACTATAATTCAACCTTTAAAATTTCCTAGTACACCACCTGTTAGGATTCCAAAAATATAACATCCCAACGTGTAATGATAGTCCACTTCTAATCAATGGCCTGAAACCTCCTCCTCGTCTGCGAAGAACTAATTCGAACTTTCTGGAAAAACACCCAGTTTTTCTTGTTCGGTTCCCAGCTCATTCAAATTAGTTCGGTATTGAATAGCCTCAATTTACTTTCAGAATCAATGCAGATCAGATTGTCCAAATCAGTTGTCAATATTTAGTCGCTTTCCATTGCTCAGCTTTCTTGGACATCCATGCCTCGAACTGCACTCATCATCAACTCGCTCAGCTTGTGCACTCATTTCATAGATCCTTCTTAATACCAGTGCATTCCTCATAAGTAACCATCTCTACCATTCCTTTTCATCTCATGTGCAGTTCAAATTATGTAGTCTATTCAAATTATGCACTTAGTTTAGTTGCCACATGTCCAGTTCAATTATATATTGGTCAGTTTAACATTTGAGTGCTTCATCATGCTCTTCCTTTTCATGTATTCACATCATTCCTCATAAACTATATGAATACTCCCCATATATGCATTTACCATACATGCACATGATTAATAAACTGAAAGATTTATGGCCAAGTTCAGCCGTGCTTAAGTTTGCTTACAGTTCAAGTTATTGTAGTAACCTATTTGATCTTCTTCAACTCTTGCTCTGTTATGTCATTAACTGTTATGACCATTTAGCTTATGCACAAAAGGTCATATTTCATTTCATAATATGCCATCCACTTTAGTATTTTAGAATTTTCTCTATCCAGATCTACACTACGGACCAAGCACAGCTGTTCCACAGAGACATATTTCATTTCAGTGTTTCATGTCATGATCACGCATTAGCTTCATTTCTACTTAATATATTCACTTTGTTTGCTTCAGCATTGGTCGTGTCAGCTACAGTTCATGTTCACATCAGGAAGTAGCTCACTCACTCGTCAGATTGCAGCTGTTTCTAACAATAGTGTTTAATCCCTTTTTGCTTTCGATCATATATGCATCAGGCTGCATCTTACTGTAGTTCCAGCTCATTCTCACTCATCTCTCCCTAGCATGTAACAGGTTGCATCTACAGTCGGTTCATTCATAGCAAATTTCAGTTCAGTTGACATATAGTTAGGTCAGTTTGGCTCTTTTAGTTTTCTACTTAGTTTAGTGATAACAAATTTGTTTTCTCATTTGTAATATATTCTTATTTTTGGGTTTGTAATTCTTACTCGATCAGCACTTTGACAATCATTTGTTTTTGTTGCATCTTTGAACAACATAGACATTATTTAATCTCCATTGTGTTGTTGACTATCAGGCATCTCGGCCGACTCCTATGTTAAATAGTAATAAGTTGATATGAGTGCTCTCCTCAACTTAAGAACTACTCTTTCATAAGAAAACAATTAAGAAAAATATGGTAAAATTATCAATGTAATCTTCCTTTTTTGTTACTTGTTTTAACTCATTTCTTTTGTAAATCCTAATAATTAAAACAACAAAATCTTAACAAATCAAAATTACATATGCAACAAAATAAGATATTAAATGGTAATAATTAGTTAAGAGATAATGGAATTAACTTAATAAAAGGACTGAATAGGAGCATAAAATAACTAATATAATGTATATCAATGATAAAACTCACGTTACTTTATTCAAAATCAGGTTAGTAACAACTAATATATAAACAAAAACTAAATAATTACCCAATTTCACCATAACACCCATCTTGGAGACTGCAAGATCATAGTGACAAACTTGAAGTGGGACATCAAATTAGCTTGAAATAAAAATGATAAAGGATATTACATTTTCTATATGAAAACAAAAATTCACTCCTATTACTTCCATAAACTATGATCTTTAAAGACTCTAGTCTATTTTCAAACAATAATCAATTTAAATTCTACACTCAAACTGCTCATTATTTCAAGGCTATTGTAGTATAAATATGCCACATTTTCAATTTCCTGCTCATTATTTCAAGGCTATTGTAGTATAAAGATGCCACATTTTCAATTTCCTGCAAGAACCTTTGATCTTCAAAAAATGCACTTTATTATCGATTGTTAAATTAAAAAAATTAAAAAATTAAAAAGTAACAGAAGAAAAAGGAACCAACTGAAATCATATAACATGGTTTGTTAAATAGATATTTGCATAACATAAGATAACATGAAAAGGTCAAGTATATGTCGTCGGGGTACATAAGAAATGTGAAGATATATATCTTCCAAATGTAACAACCCTAGATTTTTGTATATTATTTAAATTGGACTTTCTTTTATTTTTTAAATTTTTTTAAATTTTTTTTATTTCAAACATTTCATTTTTAAATATAAATGATGATTATTAAATGATTTATAGTTCAAACCAATATAATTTGAATATTTTACTACAAAGTGGATTTCTGGTCAAGCTGTTCAAACTGTGACTTTTAAACTTCAAATTTAAATTATTTAAAATCTTAAATTTTATCTTTTATTATGAAAATAGATGTAATAACTTGAACACAGCTTTTCGTTTCGTTGAAAACGAAGTAAAACTGTAAAAGTTATGTACATTTCAATTTTGAGTGTAATTTGATTTATTTAACAATTTTGTCTATTATAAATTATAAAAAAAAATTATTTGTCATATTTATTTTAATATGTTATAGTATGTATATTTTTGTATTATAATAATTTTAAAATGAAGTAAACAATTTTTCAAAGTCAATGGTGATTTATTTATAATTTCTGGACACTGTTTTGGATTTTTAAGCAATTTCTTTAAATCTTTTTCTATTTTCTTTAAATTTAATATTTTTTATATGTGTTAATATGTTATATTAGGTATATTTTGCCTTTTAAATGTTTTTAAAGTGATGTTTGAATTTTTCCAAAGCTTATTGAATCTATTTCCAAATTTTAAAGCCTAGTTTCCATTTTTCTGCTATTTTCTTTATTTAAATTATATTTAAATTTAAATATTATATATTTATTTGTGAATTCATTTTATTTTATGTTATTATCTTTGTTATAAATATTTTTACAAGTCCGTATAAATTTTCCAAAGCTCATTCTGTTTATTTTTCATTTTTCTAGACTAGTTTGCAAATTTGTGCTATTTTCTTATTTTAACCTTATATAATTAATACATATTTATATATATTTTATATTTGGTTATATTTTCGAAATTTTGACTGGAATTATTATTGCTTTCAGTAATGTAAACTTATATGAATAAATTAAGGAAATTTGAAAGGTTTTAAAAGCTTTTGAAACGTAAAGTCGTTTCACCTCCTAAGTCGTTTCTTTTACCGTTTCTTCATTTACTCTTTGGCAGTTTTTTATTTATTAGCCACATTTTTCAGCTACATACTCTATTTCCTACTCACTTACATTCATTTTTATTTCTGAAACAAAAAAAATTCGGCCATGGCTATTGAGAAGAGTTTGGGTAATGATTTTTCAACTTTTCTTATTCTTCTTCCTTGTTTACATTGATTTTTGCACTTGTTCTCATCTAGATTTGATTGGCTCCTCCTCCTCCAGCTCTGACCTGACCTCCACCACCCCCTTCCTCTGACCATCACCCATCCTACTACCTCTCCATTTCAGGCCGAGCCAATCCAAGGTGAAGATCATCACCAAAATCCACAAATACATCACCTATTCACACAAACCGAGCCTAGTTTGCTAGCACCACCTTCACCTTCCTTTAGCCTTGTCTCTCCCACACTCATATCATCATCATGGCTGAGAAAACGAACCCCTTAGTCGAGATTTTGAATGGTTGTAGCAAGGTCAAGTTATCCTGTCTTTGTTGCCTTTCAATTTCAATTTATTTCAATATATTTTGGTTGAATATTCATAAGTTATATTGTCTTGTTTGGGGTTGTTTACAAGATGATATCTTGACTATTTCTCTCCACTCAAATCAAAGGTCATGCCTTCTGGATCCGTTGTGTCATTCTAATTGATATCTCCAGCAAAAAAAAGTGAGTATTTCTCACCAGACATTATGTACTTATATAAGTAGTAAATTGACACCCTGTGAATCTGTAGAACTATATTAACATGTTATAACTGCTTATATTATTATCATATGATGTTCACACCTGTTATTACACCTGTTATATCATATGTTACTGTTATTTCATGCTATTCTGTATATTTTATCAGTTTATCTCACTGCAAGTTCCCTGTAAATTAGAGATCACTATGGGTTGAAATGATACATACCCGAACGGACTTTAGAATAAGGGAAAATTGTTATGGGCTGAAATGATAGGCCTGAATGATTTTCAATTATTTCATTTACTTGGGACTGCGGGTTTGAAATGATAAAACCCGGATTTTCTTGTAAATTACGGGTTGAAATGATATATTACCCGTATCACTTTACCTAGCGTAGAAAATTATATACAGATCTGTAGTTAATATATGTTTTCTAAAAATTTTAAAATTATTTTAGAAATGTAAATATTAAAACATTTTGATTTAAATCTAATTAAAAAGGATTTTTGTAAAATATTATTGATTTTCTGAATAATTGTAAGTAAAATGAATTAATGAAAAGTTAGAAAATTTTGAACGTAAGTTATTTTGGAAAATTTGATTTAATTATAATTGGAAATTAAATTGAATATGAAATTATGATAAATTTATGATAATTTGAATTTAAATGAATTCAAAGTGATTTTATATCATATTAATGATTTTTAATAAAGTTGAAATATGAAATGAATGAATACTTTAAGTTGAAATTTTGAAATATAACTAAATTAGAAATTTATGAAATTAACTTAAAAGTGAACTTTTAGTTAAAATAAAAATAAAACTAAGTTATATTTGAGAATTTGAACTTAATGAAATTTAATGCAATGAATTTAAAATTGAACATTGCAATTTAATAAGTGAATTATTATTAAATCTTGATTTTTGAATGGAAATTTAACTTTATAAAATCATGAACTTGAGGAAAATTAAATGATGTTTATAAATGTGAAAATGTATGATTTTATGAGTTAAAAATGTTTTAAATAAAAATATATAATTGGTTGAGAAATTATATTGAATATTTGAAGTTAATTGACTACATTTTTGAAATTCTATTAATTACAATGTAAATGATATTACAGCATTTGTAAATGCTGTAGTTGATGATAATGAACTAAAAAGCTAAATTGAATTAAAAGCTATTATAGCAATTTTTGTAAGTGCTATAATTTTTGAATTTAACTAAGTTTATTTGAAATTTAAGTAAACCCTATTACAACATTTTAAAATGTTGTCTTTTGTTAAATTGAACTATTTTGAATGTATCTTTCCGTAGCGTTTTCTAAATGCCACGAAAAGTGAATTTTCACTGTTTTGATAAACTTAAGTGAATAAATGAACTTTGAAAGTTGAAAATTTTGAAAATTTAATAATTTAATTATTGAACATAATAACTTCATTTTAATGATTAAAAATGATTTTTTTTGAATACAAACTGTTTTGAAATATGAATTGAAATGGTATTTTAAATTGAATAAAATGAATAATGATTTGAAATGAATGTGGTTTTGATATTTTGATATATTAAATGATTGAAATGTGGTTGGAAAAGATATAATATTTTGATATATTAAAATGATTTGAAAATGGAGTTTTGAAAGATGTGACATTTTGATATTAAAATAATTTGAAAGGAGGTGCTGAAAGATAAGATATTTTGAACGAAGTTTTGAAAGGTTATGATATTTTGATATATTAAAATGATTTGAAAGGAAGTTTTGAAAGGATACGATAATTTAATATATTGAAATGGTTAGAAATGACTTGATATTTATTTTGATAAATATTTGAATTGAAATATATGGTATGATGATATATTGAAATGGTTTGGAAATGATTTAATCTTTATTTTGATAAAGATTTGGGTTGAAATGACATTTTATTTTGAAGAATAAAATATTGTTTTAAAGTTATAACTATGGGTTATAATAACGATTGGTTGTTAAAGAGACTGGGATCGGATATTGTCTTATAGCCGGCCAATACCGAAAACCACTTTAACAACTGTGTACGCGGTGGAGATTCCAGAATGAAGTAGGATGGTGGCGACGTTCTCGAGGTATATTACGCGGACCCAACTCCCGTGAGTTGGCATATATGACTAAAACAGAAGCTATACCGGGCTACACAAAGGGTCGCACCCTTTCATCGAGCATGCTCCATCGGAAACCATTCTATTACTTTTGTGATTCGATACGTGGAGCCACTTTGATTCGGGGGTATTGTTCGAGGTGGGCGAAAGCTGCTGGCTTGCCGTCACCACCGGTCCGGGAGTGCAAACGGTGTATCCACCCTGGCATTGCCTCGCATGCCGTGTCATATCCTTATATTGAGCCCACTACGATTTTGGTTTTAAAGATCCGACCGCGTTAAGGTTCACCATCCCCTTAACGCTATTTTCTATATGATTATACTTTACTGATTAGACACTACTGTATATAGTGTATATTACTACATAGTAAATAGTTTAACGGATCCTTAGAGGATGGGTGGTCCCAAGCATCTTCTAAGCTACTTGTACCTTTACTACAGTTCACTTGAGTTGGTTTACATTGTATAAGTATGTATGTCCTGACTCGAGTGTTCGTATTTTTTATTTACGCTCGGGTCAGCCTGAGTTATTCACAGATTTGGATTTCCACTTTCTGGAGATTGAAATCGCTGGAGATTATCTACTTGTCAAGTTTTATCTTTTGCAGTTTGTTGTTCCTTTCAGCTCTTGTATTAGTAGACTTCTATGTAGTGAGACTTCCTTTGTACTTTATTTCTTCTGTTGTATCTTATGTAACTCTGATATATTTATATAGTAGCTTCATGAACTACTATCTCTTTTACTTCCGCTGCATTATTATTACTCTGTGTCTGTGATCTATGATTTTTATTTACTGTATATTCTGGGGTTTGCCAAAAAAATTTTTACAGCGTGGTATTTTGAGCAATTCAATTCTGGCATGAGTGTCTACCTATACACTTATAATGGATGCGAATGGTTGAAAATACCTGGTTGTTACACCAAATTTATAATGTACTCGCAAGCTGTATTGGGAATAGCACAGCTTGTCATTTTTTATCATTCAACCATTTTCAATAGTTGAAAATTACTTTAGCGCACAAAAAACCTTTTTTCCTTACACCTAATTTTTTTTGAAACAAAGACAATACAATGTCAACGTCTGACCATTTGAAACCGTCTCATTATGTAGTGATGTGAAACCACACGACTTCCCAATAGGTACGGATGTGTAGAAAACAAAGTATTCACCATGAGATTATTACTAAGATGTAATTAGATGATCAATATTACTTACAAATTTAAATGTAGAACTAATTGTCATTGAGTAAATTCATCAGCAACATAATCTACAACAGTAATATACGTGCTAGAGAATAATAGGTTGTTATGATTAATGAAAGATAAAGGTAAATATGAATTTGTATAAAAACAACTACACTGAAAACAATGTGAATTAGCAAATCATAATCAAACCAATTATACAACCATAAAGTTGGGATGAATAAACAGAAAGGAGCAGCAGGAGCAAAACTAATTGGAGAATTAAGATACTTACGTGAACAAAGAGGATGGAAAGAAAATTGGAAAGAAGAATCAGGGAAATGAATACTGAATCTATAACTGAATTACGAAACAGAATTTTTCAAAAGGGGGAAGTAGACGATTTTTATTCGTTGGAATTACAAAAATCATTCGTTAATAGTAGGAGGAAGGCAGATCATTGTTTAACCGATTGTAATGTAAAATGTAAAACCTGGCACTTGGATCTGGAAGGTTGGGTGCCACTTGTCAAATTGCGGTATCATGTAGATTGTGTGGTTTCTCCTTTCCAACATAACCTTTCTATTAAATTCATGGCAATAACATCGATCCATTTTAAGTTTTATAATTTGTCCCACATCGTCAAAAATACGTTAATTATTATTGTATATAAGCTAAATGATGAAGAAAGAAGTTGTTCTAATAATATCTAATTGAGTTGAGATGATGTCATGATATATAATAATATGATCCATGCAAATTGAGAGTTGACTAATTTTAGCTACTATGAAAATGTAAAGGGCATTTTAGGAAATTCAAAAAGACACGGTTTAATCCGATTCATGGAATTCTCATTATTAATAGTAAAGATGTAGAAATGCATATTTAGACGCACACACAAGTACACACTTTCGTTAATAATATTGTTTCGAACTTGACAAAGAGAAATAATGCTTAAAATGAAATATTGTTCAAGATTTTGGTTCAAACAAATAACATTTCAAATTCGAAAAACCCACTTTTTGACATTTTCCAATACAAATTGCATTAGAAAAATATTAAAGCAGCTTTAAGATATTATATTTCCTAATACATACAACATAATATAACATGATATATATATATATATAATATAAATATTATACAGTCAAATCTATTTTATTATATAAAAAGAGAATATATAACTCTTAGTATTCTTATCTCTCATTCACTCTCATATTGAATAGTACACTCTCTTTAATTTTTGGTACAATTTTCCTTTTAGACCCCTTAAAATTTTTCAATCATCCACAAAACTACCATCATTAACATGACAATTAATGTTATCATTATTCCTATTGATAAATACTACAGGTATTTCTTTTGTAATCTAGCAGAGATTTTTCCCCTTCTCGATATTATCATTATCATTTTCTCATTCGTCTTTTTTTCTATCATTTTTTTTATATTCCTCCCTTTTAAATTTTTTCATTATGTTATTTCTTCCCATATATCATTTTCATTATATAAGAAAGAGAATATATAACTCTTAATATTCTTATCTCTCATTCACTCTCAGACTGAATAGTGCATTCTCCTTAGTTTTTAGTAAAAAATTTCTTTTAGACCCCCTAAAATTTTTCCATCTTCCACAAAACTACCATCATTAACATGGCAATTAATGTTATCATTATTCCTTTTGATAAAATACTCTTATGTATGGTTATTTCTTTTGATAAACCCATATTCATTATTTCTTTGTAATATAATAGAGATTTCTTCCTCTTCTCGATGTTATCATTATCATTTTCTCATTCGTCATTTTTTCCCATCATTTTTTTACATTCCTCCCATTTAAATTTTTTTCATTCTGTTATCTCTTCCCATATATCAGTTCCATATGTATACTACAATTCAAAAAAAACTAAAATATCTATTTCCAATCCGAATTAATTAAAGATTCTATCCAAATAGTTTTTAATCGATCTCTTTATTTTTTATCTAACTATAATTAGGTTGAATTCGTCATTAGTTCTTTAATTTCTATTCATTTAAAAAAATTATCATTTTAATCATGTTTTGCGGAGATTATGTTTTCATTTGTTGCTTTCAGTGTTGCAGTTTTCATGGAAAAATTGTATAAAAGCATCCAAAAAACCTTGCTTACTGATCTATCAAGCTGGATTTAAAGATTTTTATTTTATTTTATTATCATTATTTTTATTTACTTTAAGGTTGAGTTTTCTAGCTCTAATATATTATTGCAAATCTTTACTTCAATCTTTGTTTCAAAAAATTATTTTCTTTTAATTTTTGTTATAATCTGTATGGATATGAATTTGGTTTCCTTTATATTTTAGAAAGTTATTGGATTATTAATACATAGATGTCATGTAATCTTTGGTTATTTTGTAGAATCTATAATACATGAAGCTTGACTATTTTTTATTCTTAAGTTTTCTATTTACGTCGATGTTCACCTTATTTGTATTCATTTAGTACGATTATGGTTTTCATTTCATTCATTCATTTTGTAGGAAATAATTGGCTTACTAACATATAAATATAAAATAATCTTAAACTTTTTATAATACACAAGAGGTAAAGTTGATCTTTTTTATTTTGAAATATAAGTGTATACAAAAATCAAATTAGGAAAAATCTTATATTTTCTTATTATTTTAGTTTCAGTATGAATCATTATCAACCCGGTTTCCTTCATATCCTGCAAGAGGTTATTAGATTGGTTAATACATCGATATCATAGATTTTTTTGGTAAAATCCTTGATATGTAATATTGAACCACTTTTAAGTTCTCAAGTTTTATATTTACATCGAAATTCTTTTGATGTGTGTTTTCTTAGTACGATCATGATTTTATTTCCTTTGCATATTTTGAATAGCATAATTAGTCTACTAACACATGTATACCAAACAATCTAAAATTATGTATAATCTAATATAAAAATTGATGCTTCGCCCTTTTTAAAAATACATATTCAAGAAAATCAAGTTGGAGAAAATATCATCTATGAAATAAAAGAATGGTCAAATAATAATTTTTTATGTTATATTTGGAAAAGAAAAATAAACGTATAAATATTACTTTTGTTCAGTCTACCATATGTAAATTTATGTTGAAAATTTAGTTTTAGAAAGATGTTATATAAATTTAATTTTTAATAAAATATTTTATTTTTTATCCTCAACCTAGACTCATTTTCGTAATATGAGATATTATCCATTTTAATTGTCTTACGTTTTAATGTATTTTCCTATAGTGGTGCTTCATTGGAACACATTTTCCTATTTAATGCATGGTTAACATTGATTTCTTGAGATCTTATGGAACATATTAGCAAATATCTTTTATTTTCTACAAAGATTATTCGATGCTATATTTTATTGATTTTATTTTTGCAATTTGTAAATGCTTATAAATCATTATGAATTGAAGATGTGTGATTAATAATGTTTACAATAAACTAACTTCAAATGGAAACAATTGTAATTAAAAGGAATAAATTGATAATATTCATTTACTCCAAATTCAAACTAATTTTAGAATTATTACAACTAATTCTCTTTTACTAAAATTTATTGTTAGAGAACAGTTACATACTAATCTTCACTAATCATAGTCAATTAGTGTCCAACTGTAGTCAATATAACATTTTGTTTTTATGATGGATTAAGACTAATTTTTGGTTTACTTAATTGTATATCTCTAAAGTATAGTTTTATTAAACATGTTGTGTAGCTCTCATTTACATTATTTGTACATTTTCAAACAAACTAGGATCATATTCAAGTAGTTGGAATCATTAAAGTTAGAATATCAAAGTTAACGAGTCAAGTTTTTTGAAAAGGCCTAATATAGTAAAAATTAATACAATAGATAATATATACATAATTATTAGTCAAAATATCATTGCATTACTTATAAACCTAAATGTTACTCTAGATACAAAAGATAGAAGGTCAAATGGTTATAGGTCAATTATTAATTCCCATCTATGCTTTCAGTTTCGAAAATAATGGTAGGTTTAGTTCCTTTAATATTTTTAGTTTTAAAGCTGAATGCTTTATTTCAAAAAATAATTTAAACTCAATATAAAGTATATGTAATTTACTTAATTTGATAATTTGGTAATATGTTTGTTTTATAATTCGATTGTTTGATGTTATAATAGAGTCCAATCAAATTATCTAAAAAATAATACGATCATATTTATGGCAAATTAGTTTCTTAAGTTAGCATCGAAGATAATTAATACATAATAAATTCTCTAATCAGTTTTATGTTATGATCATGAATTTCATTTCGCAAATTTATAAGATATAATTGGTTTACCAACACGTGTACATCAAAGAATTTTTAATGAGTATAATCTGAGAAAAAGTTGATGTATTTTCCATTTTGAACTATAAGTACTTAAGAAAATCAAGTAGAAAAAATAACATCTATGATGTAAAAGAATAGTCAAATAATAAATTTCCATATTGCATTTCGAGAAAAGTATGTTGAAAGTTTAGTTCTAAATAGGTGTTCTATAAATTTAATTTTCATCTAAATATTTAGTTTTGTCATACGCAACCTAGACTTATTTTTTGTAATATTAGATATTATCAATCTTAATCGACCGACGGTAATACATTTTTCTATAGTAATGCTTCAATGACCATGAAAGTTAATAAGTAGCACGTATTTTCCTATTTAGTGCATCGTTAACGCTGAATGCTTACAGATCTTTTGGAACATCTTAGCAATTATTTTTTATTTTCTATAAAGACTATTTATGCTATATTGTTTTATTTTTTGCAACGTGGAGATGTTTATAAATCATTATGAATTGAAGATGGGTTAATAATAATGTTTATGAGTAGACTAACTTCAAAAGAAAATAATTGTATTAAAAAGGAATAAATTGCTGCTAATTTTCTGTGATTCCAATTCAAACTAATTTGAGAATTATTACAATCAATTCTCTTTTATTAAAATTTTATCTAATTATGGGATAGTTACATACTAAGTCCCCATTCATAGACATCAGAAGTAAACCAAAAAGCGGTTAGCGAGAATTACGTCCAACTTATCTTAGGTAAGCCTTGCATAATTGATACGTCGGCGGTTTGATGATTTGCGTTTGGACTTAAAAAATGTAGCATTTTTACAAAATGTATTAATCGTGTTTGACTTCTTTGAGATAAATCAAACGTAATTTCTATTTTTTGAATTTTTTGTTAATAATTAATAATACTTCCTATTCAATACTATACATTAATTAATAATAATTAATAATTATGGAAAAAATATAAAAAAACTATACATTACATAAATACTTCATGTCTAACCTCTAATCCAATTTGTCCATGGACACCATAACCTCCAACCTCTAACCTCAAATCATAATTATTCGCTAAGTCCTCCTAATTCTCATTAATGCTAATCAATTAGTATCCACTTTTAGTTCAATATAACATTTTATTTATTGATGAATTAAAACTACTTTTTAATTTTACTTAATTGTATATTTCAAAAACATACATTTATTAAATCATGTTGTTTAGCTCTTATTCAGATTAGATGTAACAAACAAGGATAATGTTTAATTAGTTGGAATATCAACGTTGAATATGCATCGTTAACCGGCCAAGTTTTTTTTAAGAAATTTAATATAGTAACAATAATATAATGAGTACTATATACATAATTATTAGTTAACAAATTATTACATGATTTATAAACCAAAATAATACTCTTGATACAAAAGATACAAAATTTGACTGCTCATTTCATATATATTCTCATGCCATATTATGCTATATGTATTAAAGAATATGATGTTTGAAAACTAATATAAATTTTTCTTTAATTTAATTAGTATAGTATAATGTCGAAATGTATGATAATAAAAACATTGTTTCACTAAGGAAAATTTAAAATACTATCCCATTCCATGCATAATTTCTCTACTCTAGGTTTGGAACACTATTATCAGACAAAATTATATAAATATTTAGATTTATATGTTAAAAATACGATAAAAATATACGTTTGAAAATTAATTAAATGACGTGCTTAGTAATATAGTGCTTACCAAGTTAGGAATAACTGATCGTTGATGTAACCTTTTCTATATAAAAGCATTGTGCTCTAAAATATTAATTATATTCTGTATGCTCCAAGAATATTTAAGTAGATTTATCAGCAAATTTTTGTTAATAGTATTCATGAAAAAATAAATCTAAAAATTTACATTCATAAATATGTGCTTTCATCTTCATATACTATAAAATCTAAAAAATACACCTTTACAGAATAATATACTAACCCCCGTATGCGTAGTAGGGTGTGCGGTCGTTTTTGGAACAATCGAATAATCTTTTTCCATTACTTTAAGTATTCATATGTACACAACAATCACCATAATTCAATACAAAATAGTATATCACCATCATATGGAATCATTCTGGATGAAAATAAAGTAAATTTTGGATGACATTTCATTATAGAAAATAGCAATATGATCAAATAATATAAGGAAACACAATTAACAAATTAAATATTAGAAATAAATTATTATCAATAGAAAAAATTTATTTTGATTTGGTATATAGCAAAGAAGAACAAATATAAGGCTATATTTGCAAAGTAAAGAACTTAATAAAAGTAGGAGCATTATGTAGCAAAATGCAAAAAGTAGCCAAAGTTAATTACTCTTATTATGAATTTTAAATTTTGTAGGAACTATAATTTATTCGAAGATAAATTATTCATTTATTCCACAAAAAAGATAAGACAAAACTTGCACAACAAATATTTCTTTGCTCGTTTATTTTATTCTTGTACTGAATTTGTTAATTGAAAAATATACTCGTTAAGAACTGGTTTTAATTTCCAATTTTACTCTTCTATGTAGTAGTTCTTACAGTAAAAAAACTTTGCTAATGTTATAGCACAATCCACGTTCACTCATAAAGTTGAATCTACATTTCCTTGGATATATTAGTGATAAAAGGAATTGATTAAAAGGAATTGATTGATTACGGATTAATTCTCAATTGACTAAAGTTATAGAGAACTAACATATGACTTATTCTCTCACTAAATTAAATTTCATCTAAGGAGAATTTATTATGATTAATTTTAGTTTGAAGTCAAATAAATTGGAACTGATAAGAGTTAATTTATTTTAATATTATTTGGTATGATTCCCTATTTGAAGTTAGTTTACTTATAAACATCATAACTACATGTCAAATCCATAATCTCTAATATCTTCAAACTTTAAAAAATCAAAATAGCATAACATTAAACAAACTTTATAAACAACAAATAATTACCACATTGTATCATAAGATCCCTGTGGATTTAGTGGAAACTATGCACTTAAATGAAAAAACCATGTTACTTATAAGCATTGAATACTATTGAAAAATATGTTAAATCCTAGGTTGACCAAGACAGAAATATAAGATTTTATCAAAAATACATTCATGTTGACTAAGACCACATAAAATACTTATAAAGGAATAATTAAAAATGTTACTTATATATTTACACCTATTTCTTAAAACACAATATGAAAATTTATTGTTTGAATATTTTTCCCTACCTATAAAATGCTCTTCACCCAGCTTCATTTCCTTAAATCGAGATATACATAGAAATATAAATACTAAAAGTAATAGGCAGCAACTCGATCACTGACAACATGAATAATATCATAAATATCATGTTGAATATAAAAGCGTTGATGAATTAATTCAAATTCTATCATATTAAAAAAAAGATTGATTAAATATTGTTTGAAAAGAATTTTTAATTTGATGTAGACTATAAACAGAATAATTTTCTTATAAACTCTAATATACATATGAAATTGAAAAAGGAGTGATAAAATTATGAAAATGAAATGGTACAGAGAAGAAATTGAAAATGGGAAGTAACAAAGAAAATTCAAAAAAAAATGTTGTATTGAAACTATGCAGAAAATAAAGAAATTACAATTAGATCATAAACAAGTAATTAATGTAAAAAGCGTGGTAAATGAAAATTAGAATAGTGTAAGAGAAAACTTGTCATAAAGAGTTAATAGCCTAGCATTAAGGATTTTATTCTCAAAATTAATAGAAAAAAGAATATGAATGATCAAAGATTAAACTTCTTAGGTAATAGAGATATACATCGAGGATAAGGGAATGAGGAAACTTTTGGCATGTTTCTAATAAATTGATTTGTGAAAGTCGGTACGAATCCTTACTTAATGTGGAAAGAACAAAATTTGCGATAAGAAAATGTTAAGAATTTTTTTTGTAGTTTTAAACTAAAAATTCTTTTTGTTTGGAATGAATTATGCAATTAATTATCACAATTATGTTTCAAGTTATAAAAGTTTGAATAATTTAGAGAAAATATGTGAGATTAATATTCAATGGAGGGTGAGAGTAAAACATGTAGGTCACTAATGTGTTATGACATATTTTACAAATGATGATGTTGTTAATGCAAACATTAAATAAAGATTTGGACTTCAATGTAAAATTTATGCAATAAATTATGATAATTAAGCATTATGGATGAGATTAAAGGAGATGAGAGATAAACATTGCTTCAACATTGAACTTCTTATAAAGTCAGACAAAACAGATAGTATGGATAGAAAAGTATGGTTAAAATGTTCAAATTAATTAGTTGAGCTTAATCATTAAGTTCTCATTCGAAACTCTAGCTTTGAAATATACTGTTGAAATCCATATACTAATCATCTGCAAAGTTTAAGTCAAATCATACTTTCCTACATTAATTAAGCATGCTTTCCAATCGCTATACATACACATGTACATACGTTTTTGCAATAAAATAATAGGTACAAGTTACCATAAATTGGAATCACTTGAAAATAAATCCTCCAATTCTTTGAATTATTGATTACATAAATTTAGTCTAAACTAAACAATAATTTAAATTTAAATAATAAAATCTGTGTTCCCCACCTCTATACTCACACTAGCCAAGGACACTACGTGGTAATGTCGTTGACTAGCACGAAGAATAAGGTTGTTGGGGAGCGACCATCCAAGTAATTGCTTTGTGCGAGTACCGATATGTCAGATAGTATAACATGCATTTCATTTCAAGAGGAAATCCGACATATCAAGTACAAACTCAAAGCTACTACATAGTGGCTATGTGGACTTTGAAAACAAATATAGAAATAAGCATAACATAAATCAGTCATAGATATTCATATCACGAAGGTGGAAACATATATGAATATAACACATAAAAGTGTACATCATAGTAGTGGTCATACAAGATCCACTACATCATAAAAGAATAGGTACAAGTGCTAGACAAATGAATATGTATACATCAAGGAGTCTCAATCTCGAATGCGTAAAACAAAAACTACTAAACTAAGTAGTTTGCCAAAAGTCAGAAGCTAGTCCCAACTAAGAAGTCAAGTGGAAGCACCTGTAACATCTCGATCTGACCCGAGTATTATTTAAGAAGAAAATAATAAACTGATCGATCTAGCTATAAATATCATATAAAATGAGATAGGATACGAGGTATGCCAAAAATATATGATAACAATAATGCCATACTATGACAAGTATATATTAGATAACACAAACATCATACAATATCTCGTATATACTCAAACACCAAAAAGAATGTCATATTCTTTAACATATTCACCAAACCACAAATATTGATAAAACTTATCAATGTAAATCACAAAAATTTGTGGAACACAAATTCTAGAAATCATCAATTAGAAATCCAAAAAACAAAAAGGGGGAGGCCTATCATAAATGGGAGCAAGAAAACTCACCAACACGTACATCACAAACGGAACACTATTCAATCGTCGCTAACCATCAATTTTGAGCCGAGGCTCCACAAACGGCCCGAAGACCATGGGTCGCTACCCTACCAATTTTGAGTCAAAACTCCACAAATGGGGTTTAGTCCCCCCACACAAACAAAGAGACATCGCACATCGCTAGTCTAAATCACAAAATGATCATCATCGATCATCGAGAAGTGTTGATTACACTAAGCTAGTAAATAAATTAGTTTAGCTTCATGTCCCATAACAATTGGCTTAACTTAAGTATTTACGAACAAATTGTAGATTCCTACTCGAAAATTGTCACAAGAGTTTCAATCAAACGAGTCTAAGAATTAACCGACAAAGTAAACGCAATCATTTCATGCCATTTGTTTTGCTAAGTCGTTTAATTTGGATTTCTCGAACGAATGAGGAAAAGGTTTGTATATACTAACAGATTGGAAAATGATTTTATAATCGAGCTTTGTATTAAAATAGAGTTGAAATCATCTTTGTGAAGGATTTTGAATATTTACCACTAGTATAGAAACCTTTGTATTGCAAAGTGACAAATCACAAAAATGATTGTAATAACAATCAATCACCAAAAATTCACATACGAAGACGTGAATCAAATCCATAGAAATCGATAGCGAATCCATCAAAATGGATATTCTCAAAAATCCCAAAAAATAAATTATCAAAGTCAACAAAAGTGATAACAACTAATCAGATCAACGAAAATCGATTAAAAATTGAAAATCCACATAAAACGGAAATTTGGCTGAGACAAGCAGATTAAGTCGGCTAAACACAGTGATCAGTCGACTGATACAAAACCCAAAAACTTTCCATTTCTAGGTTCAGTCAACCGAACACAGTGGTCGGTCGACTGATACCGGCTCAGGAAATTTTATGGTTCCAGGTTCAGTCGACTGAACTGTATGGTCAGTCGATTGATACAGGGCCAGATAATTTTCGGTCCCCAGGTTCAGTCGACTGATCTTACAGTTCAGTCGACTGAACTTTCATTTACAGCATTTTTAGCCTAGCCCAAAGAAGGGCAAAAATTCTAACCGGAGGCGATCGAACAAGCAACAGAGACTAGGGATTTATGCCAAGCGACAACCCAGCCTTATCGGCACTTCGATACACTCCAAAAACATGTTCAAACATCAAAGATAGGATTTTAAAGATTTTTTACTTCAAAACACCATTGGAATATTCATCAAACCAATTCAATTCAAAGGCAAATGGACAAGGAATATATGTTAAGAATTACTACCCAACAACTATCAAAGATATAGACATAGATGTGAGTACAAAAACTCACCTTTTAACCCCAAAACAACAAATGAGAAGCTCCAGAAAAAGCAAAGATTGATCTCTCCTCAACAACACCTCTAGTAAAGGTGAAGTTTTTCCTAAGTTAGGGTATAGGAATTTCTGAAAATTTAAGAGGGATTGAGATGGAGAAGATGAAGAAGATGCTTACCTAAGCTTCTTTTGGATTTTGGACTTGAATTTGGGTTTCCTAAGAAAACTAGGGCTTAGGAATTTCAACTTCCTCTTCTTTCCCCCATTTTTACCTTAGCTTAAGAGTGTTAGGAAATAAGGAGTGAAATGAATGAAGAGGAATTGAGTTAGAGTGTTTGATAAAGGAGTTGGGTTCTCATATAGGGTTAGTGGGCTGAAACCCAAACCCAAATCCCTAAATGAAAATTCCAAAATTCTACTCAACTCCAAGCATATCGATGTTTATACTCAAAAAGGTTATAAATGCCATTTTGGACTCGATGGAAAGGGTCTCGAGTCCTAGTTCGACTGTTTGCGAGAAGTGACATTTCAAACTTAAATCCGACTAACGATGCAATATTTAAATAAAACATTTAAATATACAATCATAAAATATGCGGGTTGTTACGGACTCCTCTGCTTAAAAAAATTGCGTCCTCGCAATACTTAAGAAGAAAACAAAGAGTAACAATCATAAAAGAATATCAACACAAAAGAAAAATTGAAATAAGAAGTTCACCTTAAAGAGCTCGAGAGAGTAAGTCAGGATGTGTTCGCTCTATGAATTCTCTGGATTCCCAAGAACAATCCTTAGGATTTGAGGACCATTGAACTTTCACAAGTAGGACATCTTTATTACGAAGATGTTTAACCTCCATAGCAATGATACGAATAGGATGTTGCTCATAAGTCAAATTAGGCGACTCTTCAACTTCTTCAATAACACGGGCTCAAGAATAGAATCGGAATCCCGAAGGCATTTTCGTAGTTGAGAGACGTGGAAAACGTCATGAATAGCAGAGAATTGAGTCGGTAATAAAAGGCGATAAGCCACGGAACCAATGTGTTGGGTGATGGAAAATGGACCGGTATATCAGGTGCTAATTTTCCCGATCGACTGAAACGCACAACACCCTTCATAGGTGAAACACGAATAAACACAAAGTCTCCCACAGAAAATTCTAATTTCCTTTTTCGATTATCGGCATAGGATTTTTGTCTACTTTGAGCTTCTTTCATTCTATAGCGAATAAGGTCAATCATTTCTGTGGCATCACGAATAAAATCTGGACCTAAAACCCGCTTCTCACCGGCCTCAAGCCAATAAGGAGGAGATCGGCATGGCCTTCCATAGAGTGCCTCGAAAGGTGCCATACCAATATTAGATTGGAAGATAGTATTATAGGAAAACTCAACAAGAGAAATATGATCTTCCCAACTTCCACCAAAATCAAGAACACATGCACGAAGAAGATCTTCAAGAGTTTGATTCACACGCTCGGTTTGTCCATCGGACTGAGGATGACAAACGGTGCTAAAATAAGCTTCGTTCCCAAAGCTTTTTGAAGACTCTTCCAAAATCCACTAGTAATTAATGGATCACAGTCGTTAACAATAGAAGTAGAAACTCCATGCAATTTAACAATTTCTTTAACATAAAGTTTGGCTAAAAGTGGTACGGTCCGATTAAATCGAACGGGAATAAAATGGGCAGATTTTGTAAGTCTATCTACAATCACCCATAAACTGTCATGACCCGAACGAGAACGGGAAAGACCGTCAACAAAGTCCATGAAGACTTGATCCCACTACCAAACAGGAATATCTAGAGGTTGCAATAACCTCCCGGGCCTTTGATGCTCGGCCTTTATGAGTTGGTAAGTCATGCAATGCTTAAAGAAGTCAGCAATATCAGATTTCATTCCATCCCAATAATAAAGTCGTTTCATATCCGCGTATATTTTACTACTACCGGGATGAATGGTAAATTTAGAACGATGAGAATCTTCTAAAATGTCTTTACGAAGATCACAAATATTTGACATGATAAGTCTTCCAACTTTTCGAATGCCTCCTCGAGCATCGATTTCAAAGTCTTTCAAACCATCAATATTGCTATCCCGACAATTTTGGCTAAGATGAGCCAATTCGGGATCATGCCTTTGAACATCAAGAATACGGTCTAAAAGAGATGGATGAGCCTCAAGGCTACATAAAATAAGAGATGAACATGAATCGGATTCACGATCTCGAATCTCACAAGTGGACAAAATCTCGAGATCATTCCATTCGGATAACATCATAGAAACAACCGCTTGTTTCTTACGACTAAGGGCATCGGCAACACGATTTCCCTTTCCGAGAGTATAAAGAATATCAAGATTATAAGATGCAAGAAATTCGAGCCAACGTTGTTGATGCAAATTAAGTTCCTTTTGAGAAAATAAATACTTCAAAGATTTATGATCGGTGTAGAGAACAAATTTCTCTCCCAAAAGATAATGACGCCAAATTCTAAGGGAGAAAATAATAGCCGCGAGCTCTAAATCATGAGTGGCGTATCTAGTCTTGGCGGGCTTTAATTGCCTAGAAGCATAAGCAATAACACGTTCCCTTTGCATGAGAACGACTCCCAAACCAACACGACTAGCATCGGTATAAACAATAAAGTCTTGGTTCCCTTCGGGAATCACAAGGATAGGAGCATCGGAAAGGAGTTCTTTTAATTTCTAAAAAGAATCTTCACATTTGTCTGACCAAATGTACTTAACTCCCTTCTTTGTCAAACTAGTAAGAGGCACAGAAATTTTTGAAAAGTCTTTTATGAACCGACGGTAATAACCTTTCAATCCAAGAAAGCTACGAATTTCCATCACACTCTCCAGCCTCTACCAATTTTGAATCGCTTCAATCTTTGAAGGATCCATGAAAATCCCGGATTCAGAAATAATATGTCCAAGAAATTTCACATGGGATTTTCAAAAGTGGCATTTAGAAATTTTGCTCTCAATTGATTGCTCCTAAGAGTTTCCAACACATTCTGAAGATGCTTTTCATGCTCTTCCTCGGTTTTAGAATAAACAAGAATATCATCTATAAAGATGAGAACGAATCGATCGAGGAAGTCTTTGAAAACTCGATTCATGAGGTCAATGAAATAAGCTGTAGCATTCGTTAAACCAAATGGCATAACAAGCCATTCATAAGATCCATAATGAGTACGGAACGATGTCAAAGGAATGCTATCCGCTACAATATGAAGCTGATGAAAATCGGTTGCTAAGTCTAACTGTGAAAAGACTCTAGCACTACTAAGTCGATCGAACAGATCATCAATCCGAGGTAAGGGATATTTATTCTTGATGGTGATATAATTAAGCTTGCGGTAGTCAACGCAAAGTCTAAGCGTACCATCGTATTTCTTCACAAAAATAGCCGAAGCTCCCCAAGGAGAGGAACTAGAATGAATTAATTGCTTCTCTTCCAATTCGGATAATTGTTTACGCATCTCCTCATTTTCCTTATTGGACATACAATAAGGAGGACGAGTTATAGGTAGAGCTCCAGCGATTAGATTAATTTTGAACTCAATTGCCCGCTTTGATGGTAAACCTAAAACGGGCATAAATATGTCGGGAAATTCATGAACAACGTGAATGAGGGAAATGACATCTTCCTCATCATCATTATCGTTATCATGAGGGTTTAGATAATATAAGGATGCTGCCAAATTGGAATCCGAACCTTTAAGAACAATAGAAATCTGCTTAACAGATTGAGGAGATGAATAGTCCTCTCAGGACATAGGATATGGGCTTCATAACGGTTTAGCCAATCAATTCCCAAAATCATTTCGAAACCTAAGTAGCGTATAACATGCAAATCTGCTCGGAAAGGATGATCACATAAAATAATCTCAACATCTTCACAAAGTAAACTGAGTGTCGCGGATCCACCAACCGGTCTCAAAGAAGTCATCAAAGCCATAACACTTAAAGAAAAAGTTTTACAAGCTCTTTTGATATAAAAGAATGGGATGCATCCGTATCAAAAAGAACTTGAATAGGATGATCACGAAACATAATAATGCCATCAAGGATAGATTGAGAAATACCTTGACCATAAGAAGTGTTACTAGGGCTTACACAACATTTTGCTTTCCCTCGTTCTTGCTTTGAAGTTTGGGACAGCAGATATATAATAACCCAAACTTTTGCAATAGCGACAAGTAAGGGGTTTTGGACACTTATTTGCATAATGGTCCTTACAAGCACAATTGTAGCATTGCCACGACTAGAGGTGGGAGTCTTTGCTACCGAAATTGCTTGTTTCCCTTTTTGTTGGAATTAGGGTTGAACTTAATAGGCCTCTTCTTATTGTTGTTGAAGTTCTGTTTAACACCCATACATCAACATCACTTTCTTTATCGTCCTCTTCAAATCGAAGAGCGATATCAACAAACTAGTCAAAAGAAACTTCTAATTTTAAAAGTAATGGCCTTTTGAGGTTCTTATTCAACCCATAAATAAATATCTGATTCTTCTATAATGGGGTATTAATGTACTCGACCCCACGTTTAGAGAGGGATTCAAAAGATGCGACGTAATCCGTCACAGAAGATTCACCTTGAACAAGGTCAATAAAGCGTCGAGCTAAAATTACCTTTTCAGCTTTCGGCACAAACTCCAACTCAAACTTTTATCGGAATTGCTCCCAAGTAAGATCCGCTTCAATAATCTTAGAAACCAAAAGCTCATACCAATCTAATGCTCTCTGTTGGAAAATACTAGAAGTCACTTGGACACGATGTATATCAATAAGAATCATGCGAGAAAAAATGTGATCGCATGTTCTAAGCCAAGCTTGGACTTCTATGACGCTTTTGGAACCCTTGAATGGCTTCCCACCCAAATTGGTATAATCACTGCACAAGCGAGCAAACTTAGATTTAGGGTGAGTAGGCTCTGGAATGGGTCCGGCAGCTTGAGCATTCTTTACAAGATCTAAGAGCTGTTGGGTAGACATAAATACTCCATCCTGAGGAGTAGCACTGGATTGACCGGTGCTGGGACGACCTGGTCTAACCATTTCTCTTCTTTAAGAAAGAAAGAAGAATAAAAAGGTTATTCTCAAAATGAATATCAAACAATCATGATTGATAAAATAAGGCATCATGAAAGAAAATAGGATAGAACGGGTCCTAAGACTCGGATAAATCTAGGGCACGATTCCTAAGAAGGACTTAGGACAATGATCCTTGCTATAATATTCTATATCGTTTCGAAGTTTTGCTCTGATACCAAGCTGTGATGGCCCACCTCTAAACTCACATTAGCCAAGGACACTACGAGGTAATGTCATCGACTAGCACGAAGAATAAGGCTGTTGAGAAGCGACCATCTGTATAATTGCTTTGTGCGAGTACCGATATGTCAGATAATATAACATGCATTTCATTTCAAGAGGAAATCCAACATATCAAGTACAAACTTAAAGCTACTACACAGTGGCTATGTGGACTTCGTGAACAAATATAGGAATAAGCATAATACAAATCAGTCACAGATATTCATATCACGAAGGCGGAAATAGATATGAATATATCACATAAAAGTGTACATCATAGTAGCGGTCATACAAGATCCACTACATCACAAAAGAATAGGTATAAGTGCTAGACAAAAGAATATGTATACATCAAGGAGTCTCTGTCTCGAATGTATAAAACAAAAGCTACTAAACTAAGTAGTTAGCCAAAAGTCGGAAACTAGTCCCTGCTAAGAAGTCAAGTAGAAGCACCTGTAACACCTCGGTCTGACTCGAGTATTATTTAAGAAGAAAATAATAAACGGATCGGTCTAGCTATAAATATCACATAAAATGAGATAGGATACGAGATATGCCAAAAACGCATGATAACAATAATACCATACAGTGACAAGTATACATTAGATAACGCAAAAATCATACAATATCTCGTATATACTCAAACACCAAAAATAATGTCATATTCTTTAACATATTCACCAAACCACAAATATTGACAAAACTTATCAATGTAAATCAAAAAAATTGGTGAAACAAAAATTCTAGAAATCATCAATTAGAAATCCAGAAAACACAAATGGGAGCATGAAAACTCACCAACACGTGCATTACAAACGGAACGTTATTCCATGGTTTCTAACCATCAATTTTGAGCCGAGGCTCCACAAACGGCCCGAAGACCATGGGTCGCTACCCACCAATTTTGAGTCGAAACTCCACAAACGGGGTTTAGCCCTCCCACAAAAACAAAGAGACATCGCACATCGCTAGTCTAAATCACAAAATGATCATCATCGATCATCGAGAAGTGTCGATTACACTAAGCTAGTAAATAAATGAGTTTAGCTTCATGTCCCATAATCACTGGCTTAACTTAAGTATTTACGAACAAATTGCAGATTCCTACTCGAAAATTGTCACAAGAGTTTCAATCGAACGAGTCTAAGAATTAACCGACAAAGTAAACGCGAGCGTTTCATACCACTTGTTTTGCTAAGTTGTTTAATTTGGATTTCTCGAACGAATGAGGAAAAGGTTTGTATATACTAATAGATTGGAAAACGATTTTATAATCGAGCTTTGTATTAAAATAGAGTTGAAATAATCTTTGTGAAGGAGTTTGAATATTTACTACTAGTATAGAAACATTTGTATTTCAAAGTGATAAATCACAAAAATGATTGTAAAAACAATCAATCGCCAAAAATTCACATACGAAAACGTGAATCAAATCCATAGAAATCGATATCGAATCCATCAAAATGGATATTCCCAAAAATACCGAAAAAGAAATTATCAAAGTCAAAAAAGTGATAACAACTAATCGGATCAACGAGAATCGATTAAAAATTAGAAATCCACACAAAATGGCAATTTGGCTGAGACAAGCAGATTCAGTCGATTGAACACCGTGATCAGTCGACTGATGCAGAAGCCAAAAACTTTCAGTTTCCAAGTCCAGTCGACTGAACACAGTGGTCAGTTGACTGATACTGGCTCAGGAAATTTTCTGGTTCCAGGTTCAGTCGACTGATACATGGCTAGATAATTTTTTGTCCCCATGTTCAGTCGACTGACCTTACAGTTCAGTCCACCGAACTTTCATTTCCAGTATTTTTAGCCTAGCCCCAAGAAGGGCAAAAATTCTAACCGGAGGCGAATGAACGAGCAACGAAGACTAAGGATTTATGCCAAGCGACAACCCAGCCTTATAGGCACTTCGATACACTCCAAAAGCATGTTCAAACATCAAAGATATGTTTTAAAGATTTTTGACTTCAAAACACCAAATTGGAATATTCATCAAACCAATTCAATTCAAAGGCAAATGGACAAGGAATAGATGTTAGGATTTACTACTCAACAACTATCAAAAGACATAGATGTGAGTTCAAAAACTCACATTTTAACCCCCAAACAACAAATGAGAAGCTCCAGAACAAGAAAAGATTGATCTCACCTCAACAACACCTCTAGAATCTTCAATCTATTATCAAAGGTGAAGTTTTTCCTAAGTTAGGTTATAGGAATTTCTGAAAATTTAAGAGGGATTGAGATGGAGAAGATTAAGATGGTGCTTACCTAAGCTTCTCTTGGATTTTAGCTTGAATTTGGGTTTCCTAAGAAAACTAGGGCTTATGAATTTTAATTTCCTCTTCTTTCCCCCATTTTTACCTTAGCTTAAGAGTGTTGGGAAATGAGGAGTGAAATGAATAAAGAGGAGTTGAGTTAGAGTGTTTGATAAAGGAGTTGGGTTCACATATTGGGTTAGTGGGCTGAAACCCAAACCCAAAGCCCTAAATGAAAACACCAAAATTCTACTCAACTCCAAACATATCGATGTTTATACTCAAAAACATCGCAAACGCCATTTTGGACTCAATGGAAGGGGTCTCAAGTCCTAATTCGTCTGTTTGCGAGAAATGACATTTCGACCTTAAATCCGACTAATGATGCTATATTTAAATAAAACATTTAAATATACAATCGTAAAATATGCGGGTTGTTACAAATTCGATCCCTAATAAAGAAACAAACAAATTTATTTGGATTTTTCAATATTATAATACAATATCTTGCAAAAAATAGATTTAAGTTAACACAAAATTTAAAAATCGCACGAATCAATCCTTTAGCTCTCTAAATTATCGATTCCATTAACTTTGTTTCATACTACAATAATTTGGAGCAAAAAAAGCCTATAGCCAATCAAAAGAAGTATTTAAACAAAATTAGTTAACAATGAGCCTAAAAAATAGGTTAGTTATTATATTTAAAAATGGAAAACTCAAATTAGAATGAAACAAAAAAATGGAAGAGATTAAGTGAAATCAATGGTATATTATAGCCATTAGTAGTACAATTAATATTTGATATGTATAAAAATGAAACTATAAGGGTGTAGATGTATATAGGATAAGAAGAATTGCAGAAAGAGTATACAAAGGACCAAATATTCTCTTTATATACAAACAAAAAGTCAATCTTAAATAAGAAATTTAACAAAATTAGTCGATAATGAGCCAAAAACCATATGTTAATTTCTTCAAATAGATAACTCAATTAGCATGAAGTACATAAATGAAAGAAGGTTACGTGAAATTAATGGTAAATTGCTGCCATTAATGCTACCATTAATATTTAAGATGTACGAAAATGGAATTATGAGCACGTAAATTTTGATAAGCCTTCGAATCATTGAGAATTCAGTATACATAATGAGAGGAGTTATGAAAAGATTATACAAAGTGTCAAGAATCACTTATATATATATATATATAATATTTTATATATAATAGATGATCATGGAATGAAGTTACCTTTCATCAACATAGAGCCTTTCAATTCATTTATCAATTGTAATCTATAGTCCTATACAAATTAAGATATAACCTGAATTAAGAAAGCATTATTGATGATAAACGTAACTATTCACCGATATATCAAATAAAACCTTTAAAAAAATGATATTAAAACCCTCATATTATTTTCTTGCATCATTTTTTATTCTTAGAATCGGGCTACTTCAGTACGGTATATTATGTCATCATACCCAATGTTAATCGGGTTTTTAACCGAGCAGAAGTAAATGAAGGTTAGAACGTCAATCCAAAGATGAAATGGCTTGAAAACTTGGAAGTGCACTTAGAAGAGGCAGAGTAACAACTCTAAAAAGTTTCATCCAAAATGGAGCTAATAAAACAACTTGGTGCGGAGTCATTTGGCTCGGTACCGAGTCATTTTTCTTCCCCAATCACCTTCCAGTTTTCATACATCTCATACCTTATTCCATCTAATCATGATCAAGAGGTTTCTCCAAGATTCGAACAAGTACTTCTAAGGATTGACGTGAAGAAAGCAAAGAAAACAACTAATAGAAAGATTATTAGAACTAACTCAATGTTGAAGGAAAAGAGCTTGAAACAACTCAAGAAGGAGATAGAAAACCAGCGAATAGACGAAGCTCAACTTGGATGAGTAAAAATAACTTGGCACCGAGTTATCTGGCTCAGTACCGATGGGTTTTCTATTTCACTTGTACAACTTCAGCCCACCTTCTGGACTTTAGTGCAAGAGGGTTTCTGGACCTATACACCTGTTTCTCTATTAATATCAACTTACCTGCAACCAAAAGGGGAACTTCTTCTTCTTCACTTCTGACCTCTCCTTTATTAAAGTCGCATAGGATACTACTATTGGCTGTTTTAGGATTCAGATCAGCAAATCCATGATACTAGTGACTCTCAAACAATCTAGAAACTCTATTGTAAATCTAAGATCCACTAGATTTGTGGTCAGATCTGATATAACTAGTTGTAATCTACAGAGATAATAACTAACAACAAAGACTGAAGTGGACGTAGGCTTGAGATTACGCTAAATCACTATAAAAATTCTTGTGTCTCCTTTTACTTTTCTGCGTTTTCTATTATTTTGACAGAACTGGTGTTTTCATCTGATTTCTAGGTGTTGATGCCATATTTGCGTCAACATTTTGGTGTGCTCACCGAGAACGAATTAGATATGAAGACTTGAGGCTTGAATCAAAGATTCCGAGAAGGCGAAGAGGCCTAACACCAGATCTAAGGCCAGAGGAAGCCAACCAAAGCCTAAGGGCAGCTAGGAGGTGTCTTCAAATTCTCATCAATCCATTTACGTGACCAGAGAAGAGATGGAAAGAGTAATGAAGGAGATGCAGATAGAATGATAACTAGACAACAGGAAATGCTTGAAGGATTTTTCCAAAGGATGCAACAACAAGAAATAGCAAGAGCTATAGGAATTCAAAACCAAGTGCCAGGAACCGATGCAGGAGCATCTGGAATTGGAGCGGGGCAAACTAGAACAATGCCCCACAAATAGAACAGCTTGGTATCGACCCAAATAAACTCGGTATTGAGAGAACTATACTAGGGGGCAATGACGGAGTAGCTGTTGGGATGCCGGGAATGGATAATACTAGAGCTAGAAACGCGGACCAGAATATGAACGGTCAAAAACCAGAGGAATATGTGTCAGAGCTTCGTCGTAGAAGCGGAGGGGAGAATGATACCAAAGGAGCAAGTTGGAATGCTAATGTGCAGCCAGAGGAGTATGTGCTGGAGTTTCCTCACGAAAGTAGGGAAGAATGCGGTTGGTGGTTTGAGACTTCTGCTAGATGATAACAATAGAATGATTGAGATGATTAGAAGAATAGTTAGAAGTGGATCCCTAGATCAGAGCTTGGTGGATGTGAATAGGAATCCATTCACTTCTAATATCCAAAATACGAGGAATCCTCCCGGTTTTAAGTTCCAACGTTGGAAATGTATGATGGAAAGTTGGATCCGACGGTCCATCTGCTGAGACGTATCCGACATATGGAGGTGTTGGATGCTTTAGAGGAGGTGGTGGGACGGTGTTTCCTGTTATATCTAATAGATTTGGCGGCAATGTGGTTTAGACAGTTGGAGAATGGGTCCATTAGCACATGGACCAACTTGGTTAATAATTTCTTGAGATAGTTCAGAGTTTATTTTTTCTCGACCAAAAAAGGTAATGGCGCTATCAATCGTGAAACAAAGGCCTAGAGAGACCCTAAGAAGTTATTTGAAAAGATTCAATGTGGCAGCTACAGCCGTCGATAAGCCGGATCCATCCACAATCTCAATAGCGGCAGTATCTGGAGTTCCAAGCAACACCGACTTCAAGATTGCTTTGGAAAGGGATACACTGATCGATCTCATAGAATTCTATCATGACATTGAGAGATATTTGCATCAAGAAGACGCCAAAGCTGAGAATGCTAAAATTAATTGATGACATCTGGAGCAGGAACGAGAAAGACAAATGAAAAAGAAGAGCTAATGATGACTTCGGGGAACTGAAAAGACAAAGGAGGGAGTCGAAATTCTCTTCCTATACCGATCTAACCGAAACCCCCGAGAGGATGTATTTAGACACTAATGTGTAGATCCCTTATCGGAAGCTAGCTAGGAGAGAGCCAACCGATAGGAAGAGAAGACCCGGAAAGTTTTGCATCTTCCATAAGTTGGAGGGGCATAAGACAAACAAGTGTCGGCACTTTCGTGATCTAATAGAGGAAATGGTTCGGAACAACCAACTGCAACAGCATGTGAGGAAACAAACTGTGATGGTGTAGTCGGATCAACCACCATCTACAACGAATGCATCAAGGAACAACCAGGTACCTGGTTTAAGACTTAAAATCCCATGATTGGGATAGTCGGAAGTCAGGTTCGACTCCCTCGCTTTGCTTTTTCTTGCTTTGAATGATTAGGACAATAATAACCTTATACCACTTGCACGTGTACGATCCCTAGATTGGTCTCTAGGCGCGCTCTGAGTTGGATGTCTGTGATTATTATTTAGGACAACAATAACCTTGGACCGCTTACACATGTACAAGACCTAGATTTGTCTCTAGGCATGCTCTAAGTCAGATGTCTAGGATGGATAATTTGGATTTCAACTTGTTTGCTTCGATTCGAATATTAGATTTCTGAAAAATCCACTTGAATGTGATAACTGATATTGATCGCTTTAAGTTCCGTCTAGAGAGGCGGAAACGAAGTGCAGGGTACAAATTCCCTTGCCGGAGAGCGAGTAGATGAACTTGTATGATATTAATCGCTTTAAGTTCCGTCCGAAGAGATGGAACCGGAGTGCAGGGTGCAAGTTCCCTTGCTGAAGAGCGAGTGGATGAACTCGTACGATACTGATTGCTTTATGTCCCGTCTGGAGAGACGGGATCAGAGTGCATGGTGCAAGTTCCCTTGTCGGAGAGCGAATGGATGAACTTGTATGATATTGGTCGCTTTAAGTCCTATCCTGAGAGACGGGATCAAAGTGCGGGGTGTAAGTTCCCTTGCCGGAGAGTGAGTGGATGAACTTGTACGATATTGATTGCTTTAAGTCCCGTCAAAGAGATGGGACCGAGTGTAGGGTGCAAGTTCCCTTGCTGGAGAGGGAGTGGATGAACTTGTATGATATTGATCGCTTTAAGTCCCGTCCGGAGAGACGAGACTAGAGTGTAGATTGCAATCTCCCTTGCCGAAGAACGAGTAGATGGGCTTGTACGAAAAGTAAGTCCCCTCATAAGAGAGTGAGCGAATAGACATTCTTGGTCATTGGGTTCCCTTGCCGGAAAGCAAGCGGATTGGACTTGGTAAGAATCCAAAGAGATTGAAACCCTAGATTGGACGATAAACGATCCAGAGCGATCAAACCCTAGATTAAAAGATCAATGGTCCAGCGAGACTAAGCCTCGGAGTGGATGCAGTCTTGATAAAAGGATTTGAACGCCTTGTAATCGGAGAAAGGAAGATAAGCCCTAGGCGAACACAAGATGGTTTGGATATATGGAATGATACTTTAGAATAATTCACCAGGATTGAAACAGCCGGAGAGCCCAACTACCGGAGACTAATTTTTGGGACTTGTTCCCAAGCAAATCGCACTTTACATTCAAAAGGCGTACTTCGGGGGGGCAAGTGTTAACCAGGTTTTTAACCGAGCAAAAGTCAATGACGGTTAGAACGTCAAGCCGAAGACGAAACGACCTGAAAATTGGAAGCACACTTAGTAGAGGCAGAAAAACAACTTGAAAAAGTTTCACCCAAAATGAAGCTAAGGAAACAACTCAACGTCGAATCATTTGGCTAGGTACCGAGTCATTTTTCTTCCCCAATCCCCTTCCAATTTTCATACACCTCATGCCTTACTCCATCTAATCATGATCGAATGGTTTCTCCAAGATTCGAACGAGCAATTCCAAGGATTGACTTGAAGAAAGCAAAGAAAACAACTAACATAAAGATTATTAGAATTAACTCAATGTTGAAGGAAAATAGCTTGAAACAACTCAAGAAGGAGATAGAAAAGCCAGCGAATAGACGAAGCTCAACTTGGATGAGTAAAAATAACTTGGCACCGAGTTATTTGATTCAGTACCGAGTTATTTTATTGACTGTTGCTCTTCTGTTTCACTTGTACAACTTCGGGCCGCCTTTTGGACTTCAGTGCAAGCGGGCTTTTGAACTTATGCTTATGTTTCTCTATAAATACAAGCCTACCTGCAACCAAAAGGGGATCTTCTTCTTCTTTGTCTTCGCTTTTAATCTTTTCTCCATTAAAGTCGCCTAGGATATTATTATTGGTTATTCTAGGACTTAGATCAGCAAATCCCTGGTACTAATGACTCTCAAATAATTTGAAAACTCCATTATAAATCTGAAATCCACTAGATTGTGGTCGGATATGATATAACTAGTTGTAATCTAGAGAGATAACAACTAATAGCAAAGGTTGAAGTGGACGTAGGCCTGAGATTACCTCGAACCACTATAAAAATTCTTTTGTTTCCTTTTACTTCTCCGCCTTTTATTTTATTTTAATAGAACCAGTGCGTTTATCTGATTTTTGAGTGTTGGTGCTATTTTTGGCGTCAACACCTAACAGCTAAAATTTACAACTGGAAAAACCAAAAACCAAATCAATTAACAAAGATCAAATTCTACGAAGACAAAACAAAATAAAACGAATAAGATAAACTTAATTGATTTTCAAAGATCCATTATCTTATTACATTGGAAATAATACACATTAATTTTCCTCGCAAAATTGAGGAAGACCAAATATATTGAATTAGGAAAACAAATAAAATATAGTAATAATTGAAATGATTACTAAAATTAAGTTTATAGATGAGGGTTGTTTAACCAAGGAATTAGGAAGTTGATGAATAATAAATGAAGCCCTAGCTTAAAAAATGAATATATTTAACAAAGCTAATAAAAAAAGGTAAGATGAGGGAACAACATTAATACGTAGGTTAATTTTTGAAGACAAAAATAATATAATTGAAGGGTGAAAATGAAAAACGGACCTTAAATAATGAACATTCGGTATGGAGCTTGAGAAGGAACGTGAGAACAGATAACGAAAAGTCATATAATTAACTTTATATGTATGTATGTATGTATTAGCCTAACCGAGTTGTTTTTCCAGATTAAATTACTAATTAACCCTTTCAAAACAAATCCTTGTTCTTAGTTTAACCGAGTTGTTTTTCCAGACTAAAATTACTAATTAACCCTTTAAAAACAAATCCTTGTTCTTAGTAACAAAAAAATTCTTTGAACCTCTTCCTCCCAAGTTTCCCTTTCCATTTTGCACATAGCCCCAAAAACAACGTAAATTTATGCACCATGGCATCTTTTCCAATCACCGGCACAAAAACCTTTCCCATACTCCCGTCTCCACAAATCACAAGTTTACACCCTCCCATCTCCTTTAAAACATACCAAAAAACCCGGTCCTCTCAAATGGATCCTTCTCTCTTCGAGCAGCGGCGCAGTCACCACATCCTCATCCGAACCCAACTCACCATTTTCATCGCCATCTACTTCTTCGTCGAGTTTGTACTCTGCTAAAGTGTATGAGCTTACCGCAGAGAACGTGAACATGGTTTTGGATGACGTTAGACCTTACCTCATAGCTGATGGTGGCGATGTCGATGTTGTTGGTGTTGACGATGGTGTTGTATCTCTTCAGCTTCAAGGTTTGATCTATCTGTGTTATCCCTCGTGGTTATTTGATCTATATGTATTATCCCTCAACAGATTTTAGAGTTCCTTAAAGCCTCTTTAACAATGAGTGTTGCTATTCACTGGATATTTTCCTCTGAATATTAATCAAACCGACCGTTAGGGAGGTTTGCTTACTGTCACTGGCCAAAATCAATTTTTCTGAAGCCAAAAAAACCTGGATCTTGTCTCATTGCGGTTTTCCTAAACTTCCTCCTTTTATTTCGCGCATCAAAGATTTCAAATTCAAATCTATTATGATTTTCAAATTCTAAAATTTCAATTTCAAATCGACAATTTTGAATGCTTTGATTAATATTTAAATTTGAAATTCATATTTTCAGATTCAAATCTCAATTTATTTTTTTCCAACATATTATCACTTAATGTTTAAGTAAAATTAACAAAAAAATTAAATGTATATTTCTTATCAAAGATATACAATCGAACGGTCGGTTTCTCCACCGTTGTGCGGTTATACTAGTCGTACTTAATGCACCACGTTGCTTGCTTCGGTCACCGACCAAACACTGTTTGGCGGTTAACGGTTGATTGCAGTGTAAAAAAATAAAATAAAGATGTTTGACGGTTAACGGTCGAACACGGTTCCCCTAGCACAAACTGTATGCTGCTTAAATATTACCCACAACCACTTAATATTACTATTATCCACCACTCAAACTAATCTTTCTTTATCTTTATTAATAGTTGGGTCACACTTTTTTAGTGTCAGCGTGAACCACCAAAAATGCCCCTAATACCAAATCTTAGTATTAGTTGAAAATAAGATCTAACAATTAAATTTCTTTTACAAATTCAAAACGTCCGTCTACAAATATTATCTAATCTTAATATAACTAAAAAATAGGATCTAATAAATAAAATTCTTTTACAAATTTAAAACATCCAACAATAAATACCATCAAATCTTAATATCACATACAAATATGATCTAACAAATAAATTATTGATTAATAATATAAACAAAATTTCAAGCTTAAAAAAAATTGATGTAGCAACTTAGAAATAAAATTTAAACTAACAAAAATGGTTTCGTGTTAACATATACAATATGCAGAAAAATAATTCATGCGCGAAGCGCGTGCCGTAACACTCGTTAATAATAATTGTAATACCTCTAGTGCCTCATATTTTTTGTTAGCATAAACTATCAAAAATGACCATCTATAAACATTATCAAAACTTAATATCACTTAGAAATAGAATCTAACAAATAAACTTTCTTTACAACTTCAAAACGCTACTCTACAAATGTTATCAAATCTTATTACTTAAAAATATTAACAAATAACTTTTTTTTTACAAATTCGTTTTTTACTGATTAATAATATAAATAAAAATGTAAACTAATATTAGTTAGATGTTGCAACTTAGAAATACAAATTCAAAATAACTACACGTGATTTCGACTCAAAATTATGGTCAAATATTTATGCAAATCATTTTATCTTGAATGTGTTAAACATATATAAATTGTAGAAAAATAACCGCACGCGAAGAGTGTGCCATCATCATATGCGAAGCGCGTGCTTTAACGCTTGTAATAATAAAAAGAACTCTATCATCCATCCGCACATGCGACAAAATCTAAAATAGAAAATCAAATCACGCACATGAATACAATGAAGAAACCAAAATTACAACTACGGGCAAACAACAAGACTAATTATCTATAGCTGACGAGGAAAACAAAAATCGTATGATTATTGTAATTAATGATGATAACATATAACTACTCAAAATCACACATATAGTATGAATGTCACTTCGTATCTGAGGGTGGTGGACAAATATTAGAATTTTGACTAACTGCTCAATGTCGATAAATCTAAAAGTAAATAAAAAAATTTAGTTCAAACTTAAAATTATTTTAGCAATAATGCTTATAAATTTTTTAAAAAGTTGATGACAATGGAATGCGACAATGGCAAGTGCTCCTTCAAATCGGTATGGGAAGGTATTAGAGAAAAAAGATGCACAGAATTACACAGCCAAATATGCTGAAAATGAAGAAAAGATAAATCAGTAAAGAAAATTACTTTTTTTTTTTTCATCACTTAGTTTCTTCATCGCCGGTGCATATTACAGCTGTAACCAACTGCCTCCCATTGGTTTATATTTGCAATTCTAGAAATTAAATGGCTACACCCATACCTGCTATTCAGCAAGGTCTCCAAGCTGCCTTGCCATTGAGATGGGTCGTAAGTTATTTTCAGAAAACATAAGTGATTTTAACCAAATTCCAACAATCACCACTAATAATACATTAAATGAATCCAGTATTTTTTTAAACAGAAAGGTAACACATAAAGCAACCTAACATTTTCTGGCTGTATAATCCATTTTTTGTCGATGGCTATTTTGCCTAGGACCAATTAAACAGTTTAATATCAATTGTTCTATTGGACAATACATAGTGATAGTACAAAGTAAATAACACTACTCTTCTGGAATGCTCATGGACATTCTGGTGTGAATTTTTAAAAATGAATTCTACAGATATTAACTAAATTGCACTTTGTAAATTATTGCTCTACAGTTTATCTTTTGTAAAACTGTTGTTTCCATAGAAGTGCACATGATACATAAATGCAGGTTAAATTTTCTGCTCATGCAATGAGGAAAAATTAGTTCAATCCTTTGGTTCAGTAAAAGCATTAGAAGCTGGAGTCGGAGCAGCATTAGGAGGCCATTCAGATGTGGTAGGAAGTGCCGAACTATAAACTCGTTTCATAGCTTTTGTAACCTATCAAATAAACATTACACATAAGTCATGTCAAGTACATTCTCCATTATTTATTAATAATCATTTTACAGAAAATAATAATAATAATAAAATAATTTGGATTAGAAGATTGTGGGTTTTCTCATATATTCTGTTTACTTGAGGAATTTTCTTTGTTCCGTTTTTAGGCTTTAACAACATTAAAAAAATTGAAATGTTGCAAAGTATTAAAAGAGACTCATTGTCCCTATAAATATAATTTAATTGGACTTAATAGTAAAAGCAGAGGCTTAAAAACTTACTTCTTTTTCCCAATTAGTCAAATACACAATGATTGCATACAATACATCCTGAAGAAAAAGTGCGCAGAGTAAACCTGTCCAAAGACCCTGCAAATCACAGCAAATCACAGTAACTTGTCAAGGATCGAAAAAAAAAAAAATGAAGAAGTATGTTTGTAAAATAAACATATTTTGATATAGCGAAATTAATTTATGTTTAAAAAAGAAATTACAAAAACTTCTAACCTTTGTTTGATGATGGAGAACAAAAGTCATAACAACAGAAATTGGAAGACCAACAACATAATATGATCCAAGATTAATACATGCACCTAACTTTTGCCAACCACAGCCTCTACCAGTTCCTATGTAGTTAAAATACTATTAGTAAGGTTACAATAACTAAAAAATGAAAATAATAATCAGACATGTATTCAATATGCATGTAATGTCATATGCTTGTAACGTACATAGTTTGTCCAATGTAAATGATACATGAAGCTAACTGCCTTATACTACTGATTCATCAGTGAGATAAATAGTACAGTAATGGGTAAGATTGAAATGCGAAAATCATAATGGTAACATATATTTCTTTCTAATTATTCAAGGTATTTATTGTGTGAATAATGAATATTTCCATTTACCTCGACTTAAGAAAATGAAGTTGTGAATGTTCGAAGAATAGAGCAGTACCTGCTAGTACACACTGCATACCATCTAACAAATGTGCCAGTGCAATCAAGGGCATCATATCGGCCACAGCATCAACAACTTCAAATTCAGTACTGAAAGCATGTCCCCATGGCTTACGTATAAGTATCAAAACAATGCCCATAACGATGCCTTCTACAAGGGTCATACATACATTCACAATTACTGCTAATCGAGCAGCTTTTGGATTTTCAGATCCTAGCTCGTTAGACACACGTACACTGTATGCAAAATTTGTTGTGAAATAAAAATCAAGAAAAGCTTAAGGTAGTCGTGATGAAAGTTTTATATAGTACCTTAATTTACCTTATAGCAGCGCCTAACCCATAAGTGATCATGTATACTAATGCACAAGTATTGAAGCTGAAAATAAGAAACACCATCATATTTCTCAATATTTTCATAGATTAATATCAGCATATAAACATATGCTCTTTTTAATCAATTTCCCCTACCGAACATGAAATATTCATCACTAAAGATGGTACAGGTATTACTTACGTGATTGACATGACGGAGGTATGTAGTGCAGGATTTGGAAGTATACCGGAGAGTACCATAAGTATCTCAAAACACCAAAATTCCAAGCTGCATGTTTCATACCAAACATAAGAACATAAATTTAATATACACAATTTGAAGGAAGAACCGTTCTGATAAGAAAATAAAAATAGAGGAAAATGACAGACTGACCAAATCATTGCTGCGGAGGGGATTGCAAGCTTAATGTATTTGGGTATATCAGTGAGAGCCTCTGTCGAAAATCCTTTCCAGGTGTTTGTACACGAAGGGGAAAATAGAACATAAAGTGCCAACCAAAGAGCATTGAACCAATTTGAAATGGATATAGCAATAGCGGCGCCTTTAAAACCAAGACTTGTTTTCATTACCAAGAGCCAGCACACTAGAACATGGAGCAGAGCTGTTACTCCAGAGCTGATCATCAAGGGAAGCACTATTCTTTGAGTTTGTAGATATCTAGTGTAGCATTGTAGCAATGCATAGCCAAAGAGGGATGGAATCATCCATTGAGCATAATGTCCTGCCTCCCTTGATATTTGCTTATCTTGGTGCAAAACTACCAAAATTTCGCCACAATATGCCCATAAGAATGATATGGGTATGCAGGCGCATGTTAGGACGAACATTGCTCTTTGTAGGTGAATGCCTAACAAATCGTATTGCTTTGCTCCGAATGCTTGACCACATAATGTATCCAATGCACTTCCCATCCCCATCTGATTTTTTTATTAAATTAAAAACAAAATTTATAATTGTGTAATTAGTATTTACTTAATATTATCCATGAAAACTAAGTAGACGGTGGTGGTGGTGGTGGTGGTGGTTTCCATACTAAAAAAAATCGCTATTGAACAAAATCATCGTGAAATTGGGGCAGATCAAATAAAAAAAATATGGAAACTTCGGAATATGAATTCACTGTAATTTATAAAAAAAAAAATCAAAAAATTAATCTTTTCCATTTCAAAACGATATTTTCTACAACTTCGTAGTAACCCTGCTTTTTAAAACTAGTATGCTATTTATGGATATCTTTTTGTTTACAAAAGTAAACGCTTAATTTTGAAATTCCGTGTTCGTTGAAGATACTGAACTTTTTATACATTTGATATATTTTGCAAATCTTTTTGTTTTTATACTTCAAAATCTTTATATACACATGTGCGCGCAGTGTGTAGATTAAAAAGGTTGAACCCAGTGCATGAGGCTTCCACACGATAGCGGACTCTGAGAAGGTCAATAATGTACGCAGTCTTTCTCTCGTATTGCGAAAGGGTTGTTTGCGGACTCGAATCTGAGCGCTCAGATCACCATGCGGGTGTCTTAACCGTTACACCCAGATCATAATGTGTGTGTAGATTAACTATAGATAATAATTTAAGAGTATTTTTGTCATTATAAACGCATATTTTAAAATTAATAGACTTGTATATTTCAAAAGAAATTAGTTTACTCCTTTTAGTATTAGCAATTTATTTATCCAATATGGTTTCTCTTTTAACGATCCCCCAATGAAAAAACTCAACATGAAATATTTTGTGCATTTTCTTTTTCCTTGGAGGTACTAGTTCAACAGTTTTAGCAAAATGTTTCATACGTTTGAGGTAAAATCTGAATCATTGTATCTCTATGTATCTAAGAATCCCAAATTTTCTGTCATGTCAATTACTAAGAATCAACAAGTCAAGAAATATAGAATAAAAAAGTTGAGTTTTCAGATGTACCATTAAGCTTATTCCAGTGACTTGTCCAAAAGAAGTAGCCATGGAAGCCCCAGCAAGAGAAAGTTCACCAAGATGACCTATAAACATTATTGAAATCATTCGCATAATAGTCTGAAAAACATTTGTTAGTATCAAAGGACCACATAAAACTAATTGCTTCTTGACTTCTGTCAATATCAATTCTTTCTCCATTTTTGTTAATTAATTTGAATAATATATGCCTATATTTTCACACTTGTTGAGAGATATATTTATATATCTAAAAAGATAACATCCATAATCTTCTAAGTAATAATGATGCCAAAATTCTGTATAATGGTCAAATTAATATATGTAATCCTCTAGCGATAACAAAAAATTAGAATAATACTAAAGCTATGCCATCTGGATTTTGGCAGTAATCAAACTGTTCCAAAATGACATTAAGAGCAATTTGTCCACATTGAAGAATTGTGTTTGGGATACAACTAAAAATGTTTGTATATAAAAGACCGACAATAACATATGTACTTAACCCAGGATATGTACACACTTGAAACAACATACGTACACACATTTTAAGTTGGCAAAGCTTCAAACATCATGTGTACGCGATTCTAATATTGGGTGCGTTGATTCTTATTCTATTCCAGCAGCCAAAAGGTGATTTACTATTCCAAGGCATTAGAGAAGCTTGTGAAGGCGGCGAAGAACACTGCTGCGGCATGGAGATAGCCGTTGGAGAGGGCTGAGCAGGCCAGAACAGCGGTGCGGGTGAAGCTGGCCGGAATATCTTGCGGGGATGAGATGGTGTGCTCACTTGATACGACGTTCGTGGATCATCGGAGTTGATGGACTTAGGTAGGCGGTAGTGCTTGGCTGTGAAGGAAGGGGATTGGAAGGTCTTAATGGATTCCTCCATTTTGAACTCGGTGAGCAGGTCATGTCCGACTACCAGGAATTTCCAAACCATAAAACCATATACTTCAAAAAATGTTGCTAAATTCTAGTTCCACGAAATTAACATAACATCCACCTTTGTTTTTTTATGAAAAAAAAAACGAATAAATAAAAATAATAATACCAAATTACGCTGTTTCTGTTTTTTTTTTCCTTACAAACTATTAGACAAACCTTAGATTTAATAAAATTTGACCAAACTACTAAACTTTGATGAACAAATTGATGAATTTTTTATTATAAATCTAAAATATCAATTAAGGACTCTAATCTGAAGTGTTTTAAGTTTTTTTTTTTTTTTCTACAAACTTAGAGTTAAGTTTGTTTAAACTGATAAATTAAACATAATAACAAAGAAGTTATCATGTTTGTGCTAGAAAATAAAGCTAATTTTTTTTATGATAAAAGAGATAATTTTGACTTAGTTTAATATTATAAATTTCTAGTCTGGCAGTTCAAAGGAAGATAACGAAGATGAGAACAAGAGTATGTTGCGACGAAATGCATTTGACATATATACAAGTTAGTTATTTTTCTTAATGTTAAGTGATTGTCAATGTATGGACATATATACCTGAAAACATTTTAGTAAATGGTTCCAAAAAGTGATATAGATTGATACTAAGCGCTCAATGCCCATCATTTCTTTATCTTTGTTTATCTGATCATTTTTTCAATAATTTAAATATTTTAAAACTTGGAAATATTCGAAATAAAATCTGGGAAATACTTTATGACATTTGGAACGTCGTTTCAAAATTTGGAGTTATTGGAGATCATTTGTGGGCTTTTAACACTTCTAGACTAACGGACTATATAAATAAAATACTTGACGTTTAAATCTGTTTGTCCATCTTCGAGCATTTCTTCAATGTTGCTGTGTTCCAATGGATTTGTAAACTCATTAAAGGTCTTTGAATGCATGTTCTCCATGTAAATGCATTATTTGATTTATTTTGCCTTTATTGAACTTCTATCGATTTCCATCATAACATAACTTTTATATCATTGTTACTTGTTGACCTAAAAAGTAGATCAATACCCTGAATTGAGTGTGAAAGCACCAGCTATGTTTATCAAGGCGAATAGAATAGAGACAAGAAGTAAAAACTTGCAGATAAAGTAAAAAAGATAAGAGATTTTTATAGTGGTCGGCGGTTAACGAAGCCTACATCCACTTTATAACTTTTCTTATTGACTGACGCTATTACAAGCTGAATCTGATTACAACGCAAATGAATTATGTAAATGGGATTAAGTCCCCAATGCAAGAGTTCATTGGAGAATCACAATGAACCATGTAGATGACCATTGTGTGGGAGAAGAAGAATGAAGAGTAGTTTCTGTAAAGATTCAGCAGCCAGTTTAGAAGATCCTGTTTATATTGCAGGTAGGATCGTATTCATAGGGGTTAGAGAGCTATTGGGCTAGGCCGTCTTGCCAGATGCTTGTAAATGACCATAAAGTTTCACGGCGAGCCGAATCAATTTGATGGATCGCTAGCGATCCATAGCTTTTGGGTCGCTGATAATTCAAGTGCTTGCGATGCTTTCCTTCATCCTCTTCTTTAAACTCCATGGCGACTTGGCTCAATCATATGGATCACAAGCGATCCATAGTGCATGGATCGCTAGTGATCAATTTACTTAAAGTATTTTTGGACTTTGTTTCTGGACTGCATCTTTTGTATCGTGTTGGTGTTACACTTAGAAGAGGCAGAGCAACAACTCTGAAAAGTTTCATCCAAAATGAAGCTAATAAAACAACTCGGTGCTGAGTCATTTTGCTTGGTGCTGAGTCATTTTTCTTTCCCAATCACCTTCCAATTTTCATGCATCTCATACCTTATTCCATCCAATCATGATGAAGTAGTTTTTCCAAGATTCGAACAAGTACTTCTAAGGATTGACTTGAAGAAAGCAAAGACAACAACTAACAGAAAGATTATTAGAATTAACTCAATGTTGAAGGAAAAGAGCTTGAAACAACTCAAGAAGGAGATAGAAAAGCCAGCGAATAGACGAAGCTTGACTTGGATGAGTAAAAATAACTTTGCACCGAGTTATCTTACTCAGCACCGATGGGTTTTTTATTTCACTTGTACAACTTCAGCCCGCCTTCTGGACTTTAATGCAAGAGGGTTTCTGGACCTATACACTTGTTTGTCTATAAATATCAACCTATCTGCAACCAAAAGGGGAACTTCTTCTTCACTTCTGACCTTTCCTTCATTAAAGTCACCTAGGATACTACTATTGGTTGTTTTAGGACTCTGATCAGCAAATCCCTGGTACTAGTGACTATCAAACAATCTGGAAACTCTATTGTAATTATAAGATCCACTAGATTGTGGTCGGATCTGATATAACTAGTTGTATTCTACAGAGATAACAACCAACAACAAAGATTGAAGTGGACGTAGGTCTGAGATTACGTTAAATCACTATAAAAATTCTTGTGCCTCTTTTTACTTATTGTGTTTTCTTTTATTTTGATAGAACTGGTGCGTTCATCTGATTTCTAAGTGTTGTTGCCATGTTTGGCATCAATATTTTGGTGTTTTCACCGAGAACGAATTAGATCTAAAGACTTGAGGCTTGAATCAAAGATTCAGAAAAGGTGAAGAGGCCTAACACCAGATCTAAGGCCGAAAAAAGCCAACCGAAGCCTAGGGCCAGCAAGGAGGTGTCTTCGAATTCTCATCAATCCATTTACGTGACCAGAGAAGAGATGGAAAGAGTGATGAGGGAGATGCAGATAGAATGATAACTAGACAACAAGAAGTGCTTGAAGGATTTTTTTCTTCAAAGAATGCGACAGCAAGAAATAGCTAGAGCTATAGGAATTCAGAACCAAGTGGCAGGAACCGATGTAGGAGCATCTGGAATTGGAGTGGGCAAACTAGAACAATGCCTGTGATAATCCGGAATATTTGGATATTTGAAATTGGGATATTTAATTGATTTTTAATATTTAAAAGTTAATTTCTAACTTGAATTTCAAATGCCACTATTTACCGAGTGATTTAATTGTTTAATTAGATAATTGAAAATTGGGTAAATGGTTGAATCTGAAATTTTAAGCTTGTCAAAAATAATTTAAAGGCTTGTAAATACTGATAATACTGAAGATAATAAAAGTTTTAAAATTTGAACATGGGGTGTATTGTTCAGTTTTTAAAATTTATCGTTTAAATCGATATTTAAAAATAGTCTTTCGAGGCACAGTCTCAGAATTCGAAGAAACCAATTCCATTGGATCCGTAATATTTTATTATTATCAGATTTCAAATTTCATAGGATTTGGAGTTGTCGGATGATCGTATGGTGTATAAGCGCGTTGAATTCTATATCGAAAATTAATATAATAAATGGGTCCATAAAAGCTATCTTCTCCATACGAGCTAGTTAGGCCTTGAAACCTTTTCCATTGCGTTTGTAATAAGGGTACAACATTATAAACGCCTAGCGGCACGCCTCGATAGGAGATCGAGATTTTGAGCTACGATTTCGAGACAATTTAAATTTAAATTTAAAATATATTTTCTTTGACTGGTCAACTAAATTAACATCAGAACTGTATCTTTTCTTACTAAAGTCACTTGTCTTCTGGTGCACGACATCTGTCGAATTCATGCAATCAGTTAAGCCATGTTTCCTTCTTTTCGATATATATTTAAAAAAATCGGCAGGGCATAGGAATAAAATTCTTTTTTTTTAGACCGAACTCTTTCCCTCGTTCAAAATCAATTCTATAAAAAAAATAGAGGAGCCAAGCTCTTCCTCCTTTCTAATCGACAAATCGAAGAATGATTTTGATTTATACTTCAGAGCCGCGACTTCCATTTCCTAATCCTCTGACCAAATCGAGAAGCCAAGGCAAGCTCGAGCTCGCGAGCGAGGCCGCGTAGAGGGGAGCTACTGCTTGGATTGATGCGCATGTAGATTAGAGGTCTGGAAGCAAGATCGAACTCGATCAAGGTTACGACATCAGCTTGTCGTATACGCGAAACAATGGAGGGTGGCGGCATGGCAGTTTGGGCTCGCGCGCACGAAGAGATGGGAGCTCGAATTCAAATCCAACATTGTGAAATCGAAAACCATATTCATGAAAATCAAATTGGCCAATTCCTTTCTTTGCACCTTCGAGTCGAGCATGAGCTCGTTCAAGAGAAGGGAGGGGGAGCAGCAAACGTTCCGTTTTGGGGTTTAATCTAGGTATTCTTCTGCATTAATTTAGTTAGTGATAGATGTTTTAACAAAAGTTTCAGAGAAAGGAAATTTCTGCTTCTACGAGATATATTTATATATATTTAGGGTGAAAAGATTTTATAGTAAAGTAAATTTCTAATTTTGTGGTTTACAGAAAAGAAAAAAAAATATAAGTATACCTAGGAAAATTTATATATGCATGTTCTCATTTTAAATAGAAAAATATATCCGTGGGTAAGGTCTTGAAAGAAAAGTAGAAAATTTAAAGGTTGGAGGAATTTAGATAAAAATTGGATTTTCATGAAATTCATATAGCTATATATATATATATATATATATATATATAGTTTCCAAATAAAATAAATATACATATTTTAATTTACTTGTTATTTTAAATAATGGATTTGGTGAATAAATTGTTAAGTTGATCTATTTAATTTATTCTAGTTACTAAAAGATTTTAAAGGGAAAATTATCAGTTTAAATTTAAATCACTAGTTAAAAATAAAATTTATTGGTTAATTAAACTTATCAAATAGGAGAATTAATTTGTTAGATTAATTCGTATATTAATAAAACCTTATAATGTTTGTTACAAGGTTTAAAAAATCGTGAACCAAGGCAAGGTTGAAGTGGATCGCAAACAAAAGCAAAGGTGAGATCTTCTCACTCAATTGGATTACCTAGTTTGATTTAAATAGTTAAACTTAAATTTATTGGTTGAATGATTGAATTGAGTGGATGCGATATTATATATAGTAGTTTATATATACACACACACACACACACACACACACACACACACACACACATACATACATACATACATACATACATACATATATATTGGAGTGATTGATTTCCCATATTATATAGCGAATGAGACCCTGTGCGCCCCCCACTAATAGCGGATAACCCCATATACCACGATATCCCACCTTGAAGCGGGATTGGTATTTTAAATTGTTGTGCTAACGTCTATGGATGTAGGAAAGCATAATGGAGGGATCCAACTGGATTATTCAAAGCGTTGAATTTATTTTTATATTCAGCGACGTGATGTATGTGATAATCTGTGATGATTATATTGATTATATGGATAATGGAAATTATTGAATGCTATGGTTTGGCTGAATATATTAGATATTTTGAAGATATGAAAAATATAAAAGATTTGATTTTGAAAAGAGTTATAAGAGAGAAATATTAAGTAAATTAATTTTTGATAAATTAAAGAATAAATTCGAAAAGAATAAAGGTTTGAATTTAAATTATATTAAAAAAATGTTGGGTATGGAAAGAAAAATATAGAGATTTTGAATAAATGAAATTAAAGGAGTTTGGAGATTTAAGTGATATTGCTTAAGAATTAAAGCATTTTATTTTAAATTTTAAGATTTAAAACGATTGGGAAGAATTCAAAGGGAGGGTCTTGAATAAAGAATGAAATGGATATTTTTAGTTTAAAATAAGATGTTGGATCATAAATAAAGAAGTGAATTTGGAATTAATAGATTTTGAAATAAATTTGGATAAGTAAAGGAGTAATTTTCAAATGGAGTAAATTTTGGAAATCAATTTGGAAATTGATTTAGTGTTGAGACTGTGTTTTTTTAAAGGGAATGAGACTATGGAATTTATAAACTGGGTTTATAAAGTGAAATAAGATATTAATGGATATTTGGAAGTATAAATTCACGATAGGAATTTATAAAGGAATGGGTATTTGTTTTAAAAATAAATACCCATTTATTTTTTTTAAGGTGCGAAAGGAAAGTATATTTCCCTGATAAGCCAAGTACGATTTCAAGCAGATTTTTAAGTATAAGTTGGAAGTTTCAAAGTTGTTTTAAAAGAATGTTTTTGAGAATTATTATTTAATTTGTTTAAAATTTTAAAGGTAAATATTTTATTAAATTAGTTATAGTAGTAATAATTTTAAAGGGTTAATTGGTATTATGATTTAAAAATATAATTATTAATATTTATATTTTACAAAGTAGTTTTATTTTAAATAAAGTTTGGCTAAAGTTTTTACTTGGAAAACTTGTATAGAATTCAATAACTTTTGTTTTTAAATTTGTTTTGGCTTAAGTTTTGCATGAAAAATTATTATTAAATTTCATAACTGGTATTTTAAACAAAGTGTTTTAAATAGTTTATATTTGAAGTATTCTAAAGTATATATTTTTAGATAAAGTGATTTAAATTATTTTAAAATCTAAAGCATTTAGTCTTAGTGATTTTTAGTGGAAATAAACAATATTTGGAATTTATTCCACGAGAGGAAAGTGATTTGAAAACTGTTTTCAAAGGGTTGAAGTGTAGGACAATATCTTGCGAAGATATTTTGAAATAAATAACTTGAGAAATTATTAAGGCTTGATGGTTGTTTGTAGATGCTGTATGATAGTTAAATAATTCACTGTCAATATTGGCCAATGAGCTGATCATTTCGAAGAGACCAAGATCAGGATTAATTTCTCAAAAACCACTTCGATCCGGTTTGAACGTTTTCATGAGAAAGACAAGAGCTTGGAGTTGAAGATGGAGCAGTGAAGTATAAGGGCTAATCGCTACTAATCCTAAGGGTGATTCCAAAATGGATATAGTAGAAGTAGTGCCTTCTGTTCCGTTCGAAGCCGGAACAGACTTGTATGGATGTATGTCTGATATTACACTTTGAGATATAAAGCTGGTTTCTATGAAATACATTTCTGTTTGGTGTCGGAGAATTTATTCTCCTAGCTTAACACCCTTCTGTGAGACGTACGTGTTCAGAGGTTATGTAGTTGATAGTTATTATTGATATATTCCAATTTGGTGATGTGGCATGCTAAGTGTTGAGCATTGGTTGATCGAAGCATGACTTTTATGTAAAGAGTAGCTTTATGGGATGAGACTTCATCGAACCTCACACCTCGGGGAATGGTCGAAACAGGAAGTATGTGGCAAGGTTATGGGGTTCACGACCCTCGGGGTATATGCATTTCCTTCTGGATAAAAGTGGTATTCTGGTATGGAGCCCAGATATTTTTACTTATGTGGTTATTGGAATTTGAAGCGTCTCGGTAAAGGTCGGTTACAACCGAGGGATGACATATTCCTGACAGTTAGTTACCTAGTTACAGAGGTAACCCGACCTTGTGTTGGCAGAGATCCGGTTAGGTTCTCGAGACGTCCTTCCAGAAGCGTACCCATTCGGATAAAGAAAGTTCCTTAGCCTTGACCATTTGTTGGAAATCCAAACAACAATACGAGCCCTTTACGGTTTTAGATGTAGAACCTGCCACTTAACATGGTAGCTATAGTAGACATACTATAATGGTACACATGCTGGCTAAGATTAATATCATACTTTCAAAATTCTTTCCACACTATGCACTAATAATAATATCAAAAGGATTTTCGCGTATCAAGCGTGTTTGACTACTATAAGGAGAAACCTTCCTATGCGTGCGATTGTATTTTAGTGTGTGACGGAAGACCTTATGCTAGTTTCATTTTCTAAAAAGCATGAACGGATTTCTTTTTGTACAAATAACTGTTTTTAGATCTCACACCAGTCTCATGACTGACTCGGAGTTTATTGTTCCCTTTTCTAAACTCTGGGTGCCCCAAATTTTCCACTCAGGCAGCCTAGAGTCAGGTTATCAGTAGATTCTGGAGCTAAGCCGCGAAGTAGATGTGGATTTGGAAGTCTTTGGTTTGAAAGCTTTTGGTTTTGAGCTTGTTGGTTTGGGCTTTGGAGCTTTGAAAATGAAGATACAATATGTTGAACTCTCTTGGAAGACCACGTTGATGTTATTTTTTTTCCGTAGTTACGTTGTATTCCGTTGTTGTGTCATATATATGACTTTGATGGTGTAATGTATAGGCTGATATAGTTCTTTTGTTTAAAGATTAGTCATTTATCTATTATATATTGTTCCGCTGCAATTATGAGATTCTGATATTGTTTCTATTTCTTCTTCTACCTCCTTCTTCTTTAACCCTAATGGTTCGGTTTTTCGACATTCGATTGTTCGACATTTGATACAGTGGACGTATTGATGTCGATTTTCGAGGTCAAAAAATTAGGACGTTACAATGCCCCATAAATAGAACGGCTTGGTATCGACCCAAATAAACTCGGTACTGAGAGAACTACACTACGGGCAATGGCGGAGTAGCTGCTGGGATGCTGGGAATGGATAATGCTGGAGCTAGAAACGCGGACTAGAATATGAATGGTCAAAAACCAGAGGAATATGCGTTAGAGCTTTGTCGTAGGAGCGGAGGGCAGAATGATACCAGAGGAGCGAGTTGGAATGCTAATGTGCAGCCAAATGAGCATGTGCCAGAGTTTCCCCATGAAAGTAGGGAAGAATGCGGCTGGTGGTTTGAGACTTCTGCTATATGATAACAATAGAATAGCTGAGATGATTAGAAGAATAGTTAGAAGTGGAGCCCTAGATCAGAGTTTGGAGGATGTGAACATGAATCCATTTACTTCTAATATGCAAAATACGAGGAATCCTTCCGGTTTTAAGCTTCCAACGTTGGAAATGTATGATGGAAAGTTGGATCTGACGGTCCATCTGCTGAGACCTATCCGACATATGGAGGTTTTGGATGCTTTAGAGGAGATGGTGGGACGGGTTTTTCCGTTATATCTAACATATTTGGTGGAAATGTGGTTTAGACAGTTGGAGAATGGGTCCATTAGCACGTGGACCAACTTGGTTAATAATTTCTTGAGATAGTTCAGAGTTCATGTTTTCTCGACCAAAAAATGTAATGACGCTATCAATCATGAAATAAAGGCCTAGAGAGACCTTAAGAAGTTATTTAAAAAGATTCAATGCGGCACCTTCAGCCGTCGATAAGCCGGATCCATCTATAATCTTAATAGTAGTAGCATTTGGAGTTCCAAGCAACACCGACTTCAAGATTGCTTTGGAAAGGGATATACCTATCGATCTCACAAAACTCTACCACGAGGTTGAGAGATATTTACATCAAGAAGATGCTAAAGCTAAAAATGCTAAAATTAATGGATGACAGAGGACTGTTTGGAGCAGGAACGAGAAAGGCAAAGGGAAAAGAAGAGCTAATGATGACTTCGGGGAACTGAAATGACAAAGGAGGGAGTCGAAATTCTCTTCCTTTACCGATCTAACAGAGACCCCCGAGAGGATGTATTTAGACACTAATGTGTAGATCCCTTATCGAAAGCTAGCTAGGAGAGAGCCAACCGATAGGGAGAGAAGATCTGGAAAGTTTTGCATCTTCCATAAGTTGGAGGGACATATGACAAACGAGTGTCGGCATTTTCATGATCTGATAGAGGAAATGGTTCGGAACAACCAACTACAACAGCATGTGAGGAAACAAATTGCGATAATGTAGCCGGAGAAACCACCATCTACAACGAATGCATCAAGGAACATCCAGGGATCTAGTTTGAGACTCAAAATCCCTTGATCGGGATAGTCGGAAGTCAGGTTCGACTCCCTCGCTTTGCTTTTTCTTGTTTTGAATGGTTAAGATAATAATAACCTTAGACCACTTGCATGTGTACGATCCCTAAATTAGTCTCTAGGCACGTTTTGAGTAGATGAACTTGTGCAATATTAATCGCTTTAAGTTCCGTCCGAAGAGATGAGACCGGAGTGCAGGGTGCAAGTTCCCTTGCCGAAGAGCGAGTGGATGAACTTGTACGATATTGATTGATTTATATCCCGTACGGAAAGACGGGATCAGAGTGCATGGTGCAAGTTCCCTTGTTGGAGAGCGAATGGATGAACTTGTATGATATTGATCGTTTTAAGTCCCATCCCGGGGACGGGATCGAAGAGCAGGGTGTAAGTTCCCTTGCCGGAGAGTGAGTAGATGAACTTGTACGATATTGATCGCTTTAAGTCCCGTCAAAGAGACGAGAACGAGTTTAGGGTGCGAGTTCCCTTGTTGGAGAGGGAGAGGATGAACTTGTACAAAGTTGATCGCTTTAAGTCCTGTCTAAAGAGACGGGACTGGAGTGTAGATTGCAAGCTCCCTTGCCGAAGAGCGAGTAGATGGGCTTGTACGAAAAGTAAGCCCCCTCACTATAGAGTGAGCGAATAGACTTTCTTGGTCATTGGGTTCTCTTGCCGGAGAGTAAGCGGATTAGACTTGGTAAGAACCCAAAGAGATTGAAACCCTAAATTGGGCGACAAACGATCCGGAGTGATAAACCCTAGATTAAAAGGTCAATGGTCCGGCGAGACTAAGCCCTGGAGTGGATGCAGACTTGATAAAAGGATTTGAATGCCTTGTAATCGGACAAAGGAAGATAAGCCTTGGGCGAACACAAGATGGCTTGGATGTATGGAATGATACTTTAGAATAATCCACCAAGATTGAAACAGCCGGAGAGTCCAACTATCAGAGACTAATTTTTGGGACTTGTTCCCGAGCAAATCACACTTTACATTCGAAAGGCGTATTTCAAGGGGCAAGTGTTAATTAGGTTTTTAATCGAGCAGAAGTCAATGAAGGTTAGAACGTCAAGCCGAAGATGAAACGACCTAAAAATTGGAAGCACACTTAGTAGAGGCAGAAAAACAACTTGAAAAGGTTTCACCCAAAATGAAGCTAAGGAAACAACTCGACGTCGAATCATTTGGCTCGTTACCGAGTCATTTTTCTTCCCCAATCACCTTCCAATTTTCATACACCTCATGCCTTGCTCCATCTAATCACGATCGAATGGTTTCTCCAAGATTCGAACGAGCGATTCCAAGGATCGACAAGAAGAAATCAAAGAAAGAAACTAACATAAAAGTCGTTAGAATCAACTCAAAGTCGAAGGAAAAGAGTTTGGAACAACTCAAGAAGGAGATAGAAAGCTAACGAAAAGACAAAGCTCAACCTGGACGTGTAAAAATAACTTGGCACCGAGTTATTTGATTCAGTACCGAGTTATTTTATTGACTGTTGCTCTTCTGTTTCACTTGTACAACTTCGGGCCGCCTTTTGGACTTAGGTGCAAGCGGGCTTTTGGACATATGCTTATGTTTCTCTATAAATACAAGCCTACCTGCAACCAAAAGGGGATCTTCTACTTCTTTGTCTTCGCTTTTGATCTTTTCTCCATTAAAGTCACCTAGGATATTATTATTGGTTATTCTAGGACTTAGATCTGCAAATCCCTGGTACTAATGACTCTCAAATAATTTGGAAACTCCATTATAAATCCGAAATCCACTAGATTGTGGTCAGATTGATATAACTAGTTGTAATCTAAAGAGATAACAACTAATAACAAAGGTTGAAGTAGACGTAGGCCTAAGATTACCTCGAACCACTATAAAAATTCTTGTGTCTCCTTTTACTTCTCCGCCATTTATTTTATTTCAATAGAACCGGTGCGTTCAGGAAGATGCCAAAGCTAATGTTGAATATGCGCTAATATGATTTTTGTTTGATGATAATAAACATATATACATTCGTTTAAATGTATTTGATAATATACTATTTTATTTTTCACAGATTAAATAAATATTTGCTGAATAAAATAAATAACACGGAATTTGAATTCAAACGAATATTTTATTCAAACAAATATTTATTACATCTTTGAATAGTACAATTTCAAGCTCTCACTATAACTATACAACTTTGATTACAATTACATCACATTTCACATTTACAAATGTCCTCACTACATATCACTCACACTCGTATTTATCTTCAACTTCCTTCCAGTTAGAATCCAGCATCTGAGCAATCTGCAAAAATGTATACTGACACGGTAAAATTGAAAAAGAAATATTTTTACAGTATAAAATAAAATGTGATTTTTAAAAAATTTATTTGCCTCGGTTATTTGGGTTGTTCGTCATCATTTATATTCGAATTCATCACACACGAACATTGTGACATGCACAGTGCATCACTGTACATGCCACAAGGCCGTGCACACCGAAATGTACACTTGATAATGTTACAGGGATAGGTGAGCACAGGTCAAACCCAAAAGAATAGACGGGTTCAACTCAGGTGCAAAATAAAGTCTCGACTTTAGCACAAGGTCAAACCCGAGTTATAAAAACTGGATTCAACTCAGGGCACGCAAGACAACATACAACACTTCAAATATACATATGGTCAGTCCAGACTCAAGTCAAAACAACACAGACCAAACCAGACCATACAACATGAAACAGAGGCAACAAGACTATATGCAAGCAAAGTCTCTACATGGTGCAGCAGATATCAAGTGAAGGCCAGAAAATCAAGGAGCAATACAATGAACAAGTTCATACAAGCTCAGACTCAAGTTCAATAAAATGACCAAAGGCACACTGGAATATACAGTGCAACAAAATGAAGTAGTGGAGATGAACACAGAGCAGTGTATATTAATCAACAAAGTGTGGATAAAGAAACCAGACTACAAAATGAACACATGAGTCAATGCTACAGAGACCAGACCCAAATGTACATGAACGCAATGAAACACTCAATGGTGAAGCAACTCGAGCTAGCATATCATATATACAACAAGCTCCATATGGTACACAAGTGAATGGCAAAAACATCAAAATTCAGTGGCAACCAAACATGAATGTAGACAGCAACTATACATGACAGTAAAGTATGAATGCCACGACCCCAGATGAACAAGTGAACCACAAAGTGAAAGTCCACCAGCACTAGACAGAAGTATATTTGAGGCTAGAGTTTAGTGAAGATATCAAGTACACCAGCACTAAACATAAGTATGGATGTACTCAATGCAACCCAGAAAAATGTCACGATACAACTACAAATTATGTAATGCACAAGTACATGCCAAATTCTGTCAGAGCTACAACTTCAACCACAAAACCAAACTTGAAGGCAAAGCTCAAACCAAAAGAAAGGCAAGGCAAAAATCTGAGCCGTGGTCAGATATTTTCCCATGACAGCATATCAAGTATAAAGATGCTAAAATCTCATCATAGCAAATCAAACAATAATGGAATGCAAAATTATGATCAAGTGAAACTCAACATAGCTGCACTTAAAGGCAGACTGAGGATCTTGTTCAAAAATTTTATTAAGCTAAAAAAATTAAAATAATATAATGTAGGGATTGCTTTCAACTCTTCAGTCATTGGAGAAAACACTGCTTGGGTTGCGCAATGACTACGTTACGGTTACTCAAGTTTAATCAAAGAAATGAATGGGTCAAAATAAAATTCTCATCCCAAAAATATCAAAGAGCCAAAGTCAACCATGATCGAAACTAATATCATGAATTAAGTGCTAGAAATTCACAATCATGGTGGTCAAGAAACTGAATCGAGCAAGAATAATTCAAAGCCGTGATTATCAAGTAGCCAAGCCATCAGTTATACGAATTTGAATAAGTCAAAAATGAATCACAGCATTCGATCAAAATCGTACAGCCAAGAAGAATTCAAGCATAATTATCAGACGAAGTCAAATAAATATATACGACGAAATTATAGGAACTGGAATCCTATATAAAACCCTATATCATCATCGGCAAAAAAAAAAAAGAGGAGGGAATTCGAGTTTAAGCAATAACCGCCAGCAAGGAATCAAATCAATAACTCGAATCAAATCGAGTTCAAAGTAAATCAATCAGAAAAATCAAAAAGGGAAATCACATACCAAGTCAAGTGAACTCGAGAAGGAGCCTCGTGCAAATCGAGGAAATAATGGATCGTCAAAGCAATCACGACAACAACCACCTGAACGATCAACGAAGTCGGCGCCTTTAATTTTGCACAAACCCTAATTTTGTTCAACAAGGAAACGAACGAGATCGAAGCAACCATTTTCAAAGAGGAGTCGGCCGAAGAAATAAAAAAGAATAAAGGGGAAGTTACTCTTATTTTACTTTGGGCCGGCCTGGTTTATTTGTTGGTTACTAATTATATAAGGCTCTAGTTAAATAAGGGTTTATTTGTTTTTAAATTCGTTTTTAAATCTGTATTTCTCTTTTAAAAATTGTTAATTACTAGTCGTGTAACTAGGGGACAAGCTATGTGTGTAGTTTGGGAATTCGCAACTCAGTGGCTGAGTTGTGGCAGGGTTTTGAGCGTAGAGTTAGATTAGTCAATAGCGGGTATAGCGAGTTTACGTGTGTAAGCGAGGGACTATCTAATTTCTAGTAGAAACCTTGGGGGCAGCACGTAGGCAGGGTTTTGCCGAAGCTTGGTAAATTCTTGTTGTTCTGTTTTATTCTGTAATTTATATTCTGCGATATCTGTGCTGCTATTCTGTGATCTGAATTGAAATTAATTTATAAGCTTCCGCGATTAATTTAAATAATTTATACCATCACCCTATTCACCCCCCCTCTAGGGTGAAATCGATCCTACAAGTGGTATCAGAGCTAGGAATAGAAGTCAACATCTGTTTTAAAAAATTCGATTTTTTTTGAAAAAATCAGTTTTTGTTTTTTTTTAAAAAAAATTGAATTTTTAAAATGGCTTCTTTTAATAATGCTTTTGCAGAGGGACAGTCGATAGTTAGACCACCAATGTTCAATGGTGAATATACTTTTTGGAAAAATAGGATAAATTTTTTTCTGAAAACCATTGACACTTGGGATATTGTTGAGACAGGTTACAAAACTCCAACTATAACTATAGATAATCAGGAAATAGAGAAACCAAAGGAACAATGGACAAAACTAGAAAATAAATTACAGAATACTAATGCCAAAGCTATGAATTCTATTATCTGTTCATTGGATCAATTTGAATTTAATCGTGTCTCACATTATCTAACTGCGCAGGAAATATGGCACATACTAGAAGTGAATCACGAAGGAACATCTCGAGTCAAAGAATCTCGCCTTGCCATGCTAAGCAGCGAATACGAGAACTTTACAATGGCGAAGGAAGAAAACGTCAAAGAGATGTATGGACGACTTTCCAATATCGTATACAAATCAAAAGCTCTTGGAAAATCATACAAAGTGTTGGAGATAGTCCGGAAAATCCTCAGAGTCCTTCCACGAAGCTTTGAAGCGAAAGTAACTGCCATTCAAGAATCGAAAGATTTAAAACAACTCAAAGTTGAAGAACTCATCGGAAATCTCACCACTTATGAGCTAGAAATGAAATTCAAGGAAGAGCGTGAAGGAGGAGATGCTCGAAAGAAATCAATAGCTCTCAAAGGAACAACTGAAAGTGATGACGATGACGATGCAGCAGCAGAATTGGAGCTATTAATAAAGAAATTCAAAAAGTGGAATTACAAATATGGAAATTCAACTCGAATTCAAAAAGCAAAAAGCAGAATAGCCAAAGCACTAGACTACTCAGAAGAATAAAAGATTATTTGTTATAATTGCAACAAACCCGGCCATATCAAGCCCGATTGTCCACAAATTAAATCCAGCCATGGAAAGAAACAGAAAAGAAAAGTTTTGCAGCCACTTGGGATGAAATAGACGAGAATGATCAAAGCACTGGCAGTGAAAGCGAAAAGGCAGAATTGTGTCTTCGAGGTGATACAACTGACAGTGACGATGACGAGCCAAGTGAGGTATCTAAACTTACCCATTCTGAGTTGCTTATATATTTTCATGAAGTAAATGGCTGTTATGAATGACTTAGGGAAAAATACGCTAAACTTGAATCACAAAAGGATACTTTGATAGAATGCAATAAACAACTTGATCAATTAGGTAAAACCTATCAAAGTAGGATCCCTAAGTGTGATAAGTGTCCAACATTCGAAGAGGAAATTAAAAAATCAGAAATCAATATAAAATCATTGGAAAATGAAATTCTGATTTTAAAAGAGAATGAAAATATTAGGAGAGAGAATTCTATTAAAAAGTGCACACAATTGTTAAACGAAAATGAATCTCTCAAATCACAAGTCCAACAACTGTCTACTACTTTAGATAAATTTTTCAAAAGTGAAAAATCGTTGAATATGCTACTAGGAAAGCAAACTGTTAATACGGTTAGACAAGGACTTGGATATAATAAATCGAAAATTGTTGAAAGCAATATTAATCAAGTTAATTCTATGTGCACAATTTGTAGAAAATATGGACACAATCACAATAATTGTTGGTATAGACCCAAACATGTGAAAACTATACCGATTTGGGTTTCAAACGGCACAAATATAAAATCTCTCAAAGTTAAACAAATTTGGGTGCCAAAGGGAACAATTATAAATAGTTTTGGGTCTACACAAAATTATTTTTCAAAATTTTCTGCCACTAACAACCATGGACCTATAAAAACAAATAGGTCACATAAATCTTTTCCCGTGTAGGTGTGGTGGCGGGCTAAGGAACAACAATAGTGTACTTTGGATTTTTGGCTGTTCCAGAAACACAACGGACGACGAAGCAAAGTTCCTTAGCCTAGTATAAAGGTGACAGAATCACAACGGACAACAACGAAAAATATCGCAAAGGTAAAACAGGTAATGGTATGTTTTAAACGATATATTAAATGTGATAATCTGCACCGTATTCTGAATTAAAATCAGCCAATATTGAGATGATGGAAAGATTATAATTCTGACTTATTCAACATAGTTGGCCAAATTATATTCTTTTGCCAAAAACACTATAATAAATCTCTAAATTCTTTGAATTACTTCATATATATATCATTTTGGATTAAAATAGTGTTTTGTTGGATAATACATTTGGTTATAATACGGCTAACTCCTTATTCACTGTTTTTTGATTATTTACACGGCTTCATTTCAAATTCAAAAGAATGTCATTTAAATTGTTGTTAAAATTGAATTTTAAATTTTTGGTGCACATTTCATGTTTTGGTCTATAAAATTCAATTGATGATAATTTTGAGTGAGAGAAATTCAGATGCAGATTACACTGGTAATCTAGTTGATAGAAAAATTACTAGTGAAACGTGATTTTTGTTGAGACATTTAGTAACTGCATCGTTTTTCAAAGAAAATATCTGCATATTCTTCATTTCAAATAATTTTCAAATAGCAGAAAATTTTCTTTTAAAACCCCCTGGAGAAAATCATGTTTTACCATAGTTTCAGATTAGTCATTTTTGAAAAATTAATTTCATAATTATTTTTGAATTTGATTTTAAATGACTATTTTGACTAATCTGACTCCCTAATGTTTATCGAAAAGGAAAATAGTGATTGAAAAAGTGATGAGTGTTAATATTGATCAAATATTATGACTCAAGACGGTATAATTAATAAATTTCTTTAGAAATTTAAACAAGAGTTATAAAACTGTTTGTTGGTAAAAATTCCATGACCATCTCTATATCTATCATATTTCTAACGACCATCACTCATCAAAATTCTATATAGTTTGTCGATATGTGGTACTTTAAACAGGAATCATTTGTTTTTCATTTTCACATTTTTTTTGAAAAAAAGGGTAATAATAATAATAATAATAATAATAATAATAAATACCAAAGTATTCACTCTCATTTAAAAGTCCTCACGGTTATGCATGGGTGAATTACTTGGAATTTGTTATGTGCTTCCATGCTCATTTAAAAGTCCTCACGGTTATGCATGTATGGAACGCATATCAAAAGTTTATTTTTTAAAAATAAACAAGTTGATTCTAATCCCATTTAAAAGTCCTCACGGTTATGCGTGGTTAGAAGATACTTGAATTCATTTTTTTTTAAATAAAATTGAAATACTACTAATCTCATTTAAAAGTCCTAACGGTTATGCATGGTTAGTAGATATTCAAATTCCTGATATAAAAATACCACAAATAGACACAACTGTATGGTTTTATATGATGGCATTATTTCCATCATTCAAAAAGTGGAATATGCGCCTAACAAAATATTTATGATTTTTGTTTGATTTTTTATTGAAATTTAATATTTATATTCAATTGAGTTTTAATGTTGAATTAATATCGATAACTTTATCTCTATTTTCTCTAACACTATTATTCTTTTGCTGATAACAAAAGGGGGAGAGAAAAGTTAAGATTTTGTCAAATAAAATCAAGCAAAGGTCAAATAATTTTCTACTTGCATCTAGACTCATTTGCATATTTTTATTTGTATGCATATATGTAGGGGGAGCTTTGAGTAGAGAGGAAGCATTTAAATAGGGGGAGCAATTAGGATATATCCATGATCAAATACATTTAACATATTCAAAATCTTAAATATATGTTTGTTATCATCAAAAGGGGGAGATTGTTGAATATGCGCTAATATGATTTTTGTTTGATGATAATAAACATATATACATTCGTTTAAATGTATTTGATAATATACTATTTTATTTTTCACAGATTAAATAAATATTTGCTGAATAAAATAAATAACACGGAATTTGAATTCAAACGAATATTTTATTCAAACAAATATTTATTACATCTTTGAATAGTACAATTTCAAGCTCTCACTATAACTATACAACTTTGATTACAATTACATCACATTTCACATTTACAAATGTCCTCACTACATATCACTCACACTCGTATTTATCTTCAACTTCCTTCCAGTTAGAATCCAGCATCTGAGCAATCTGCAAAAATGTATACTGACACGGTAAAATTGAAAAAGAAATATTTTTGCAGTATAAAATAAAATGTGATTTTAAAAAAATTTATTTGCCTCGGTTATTTGGGTTGTTCGTCATCATTTATATTCGAATTCATCACACACGAACATTGTGACATGCACAGTGCATCACTGTACATGCCACAAGGCCGTGCACACCGAAATGTACACTTGATAATGTTACAGGGATAGGTGAGCACAGGTCAAACCCAAAAGAATAGATGGGTTCAACTCAGGTGCAAAATAAAGTCTCGACTTTAGCACAAGGTCAAACCCGAGTTATAAAAACTGGATTCAACTCAGGGCACGCAAGACAACATACAACACTTCAAATATACATATGGTCAGTCCAGACTCAAGTCAAAACAACACAGACCAAACCAGACCATACAACATGAAACAGAGGCAACAAGACTATATGCAAGCAAAGTCTCTACATGGTGCAGCAGATATCAAGTGAAGGCCAGAAAATCAAGGAGCAATACAATGAACAAGTTCATACAAGCTCAGACTCAAGTTCAATAAAATGACCAAAGGCGCACTGGAATATACAGTGCAACAAAATGAAGTAGTGGAGATGAACACAGAGCAGTGTATATTAATCAACAAAGTGTGGATAAAGAAACCAGACTACAAAATGAACACATGAGTCAATGCTACAGAGACCAGACCCAAATGTACATGAACGCAATGAAACACTCAATGGTGAAGCAACTCGAGCTAGCATATCATATATACAACAAGCTCCATATGGTACACAAGTGAATGGCAAAAACATCAAAATTCAGTGGCAACCAAACATGAATGTAGACAGCAACTATACATGACAGTAAAGTATGAATGCCACGACCCCAGATGAACAAGTGAACCACAAAGTGAAAGTCCACCAGCACTAGACAGAAGTATATTTGAGGCTAGAGTTTAGTGAAGATATCAAGTACACCAGCACTAAACATAAGTATGGATGTACTCAATGCAACCCAGAAAAATGTCACGATACAACTACAAATTATGTAATGCACAAGTACATGCCAAATTCTGTCAGAGCTACAACTTCAACCACAAAACCAAACTTGAAGGCAAAGCTCAAACCAAAAGAAAGGCAAGGCAAAAATCTGAGCCGTGGTCAGATATTTTCCCATGACAGCATATCAAGTATAAAGATGCTAAAATCTCATCATAGCAAATCAAACAATAATGGAATGCAAAATTATGATCAAGTGAAACTCAACATAGCTGCACTTAAAGGCAGACTGAGGATCTTGTTCAAAATTTTTATTAAGCTAAAAAAATTAAAATAATATAATGTAGGGATTGCCTTCAACTCTTCAGTCATTGGAGAAAACACTGCTTGGGTTGCGCAATGACTACGTTACGGTTACTCAAGTTTAATCAGAGAAATGAATGGCTCAAAATAAAATTCTCATCCCAAAAATATCAAAGAGCCAAAGTCAACCATGATCGAAACTAATATCATGAATTAAGTGCTAGAAATTCACAATCGTGGTGGTCAAGAAACTGAATCGAGCAAGAATAATTCAAAGCCGTGATTATCAAGTAGCCAAGCCATCAGTTATACGAATTTGAATAAGTCAAAAATGAATCACAGCATTCGATCAAAATCGTACAGCCAAGAAGAATTCAAGCATAATTATCAGACGAAGTCAAATAAATATATACGACGAAATTATAGGAACTGGAATCCTATATAAAACCCTATATCATCATCGGCAAAAAAAAAGAGAGGAGGGAATTCGAGTTTAAGCAATAACCGCCAGCAAGGAATCAAATCAATAACTCGAATCAAATCGAGTTCAAAGTAAATCAATCAGAAAAATCAAAAAGGGAAATCACATACCAAGTCAAGTGAACTCGAGAAGGAGCCTCGTGCAAATCGAAGAAATAATGGATCGTCAAAGCAATCACGACAACAACCACCTGAACGATCAACGAAGTCGGCGCCTTTAATTTTGCACAAACCCTAATTTTGTTCAATAAGGAAACGAACGAGATCGAAGCAACCATTTTCAAAGAGGAGTCGGCCGAAGAAATAAAAAAGAATAAAGGGGAAGTTACTCTTATTTTACTTTGGGCCGGCCTGGTTTATTTATTGGTTACTAATTATATAAGGCTCTAGTTAAATTAGGGTTTATTTGTTTTTAAATTCGTTTATAAATCTGTATTTCTCTTTTAAAAATTGTTAATTACTGGTCGTGTAACTAGGGGACAAGCTACGCGTGTAGTTTGGGAATTCGCAACTCAGTGGCTGAGTTGTGGCAGAGTTTTGAGCGTAGAGTTAGATTAGTCAATAGAGGGTATAGCGAGTTTATGTGTGTAAGCGAGGGACTATCTAATTTCTAGTAGAAACCTTGGGGGCAGCACGTAGGCAGGGTTTTGTCGAAGCTGGGTAAATTCTGTGTTGTTCTGTTTTATTCTGTTATTTATATTCTGCGATATCTGTGCTGCTATTCTGTGATCTTAATTGAAATTAATTTATAAGCTTCCGCGATTAATTTTAATAATTTATACCATCACTCTATTCACCCCCCCTCTAGGGTGAAATCGATCCTACAGCTAAGAATGCTAAAATTAATGGATGACAGAGGACTGTTTGGAGCAGGAAACAAGAAAGGCAAAGGCAAAAGAAGAGCTAATGATGACTTCGGGGAACTGAAACGACAAAGGAGGGAGTCGAAATTCTCTTCCTTTACCGATCTAACAGAGACCCCCGAGAGGATGTATTTAGACACTAATGTGTAGATCCCTTATCGAAAGCTAGCTAGGAGAGAGCCAACCGATAGGGAGAGAAGATCCGGAAAGTTTTGCATCTTCCATAAGTTGGAGGGACATATGACAAACGAGTGTCGGCATTTTTGTGATCTGATAGAGGAAATGGTTCGGAACAACCAACTGCAACAGCATGTGAGGAAACAAATTGCGATGGTGTAGCCGGAGCAACCACCATCTATAATGAATGCATCAAGGAACAGCCAGGGATCTAGTTTGAGACTCAAAATCCCTTGATCGGGATAGTCGGAAGTCAGGTTCGACTCCCTCGCTTTGCTTTTTCTTGCTTTGAATGGTTAAGATAATAATAACCTTAGACCACTTGCATGTGTACGAGCCCTAGATTGGTCTCTAAGCACGCTTTGAGTTGGATGCCTGGGATTATTATTTAGGACAATAATAACCTTGGACCGCTTACACGTGCACGGGACCTAGATTTGTCTCTAGGCATGCTCTAAGTCAGATGTCTATGATGGATAATTTGGATTTCAACTTGTTTGCTTCGATTCGAATATTAGATTTCTGAAAAATCCAGTTGAGTGTGATGATTGATATTGATCGCTTTAAGTTCCGTCCAGTGAGACGAGATCGAAGTGCAGGGTGCAAGTTCCCTTGTCGGAGAGCGAGTAGATGAACTTGTGCGATATTAATCGCTTTAAGTTCCGTCCGAAGAGATGAGACCGGAGTGCAGGGTGCAAGTTCCCTTGCCGAAGAGCGAGTAGATGAACTTGTACGATATTGATTGATTTATGTCCTGCACGGACAGACGGGATCAGAGTGCATGGTGCAAGTTCCCTTGTTGGAGAGCGAATGGATGAACTTGTATAATATTGATCGTTTTAAGTCCCATCCCGAGAGACGGGATCGAACAGCAGGGTGTAAGTTCCCTTGTCGGAGAGTGAGTGGATGAACTTGTACGATATCGATCGCTTTAAGTCCCGTCAAAGAGACGAGACCGAGTGTAGGGTGCGAGTTCCCTTGTTGGAGAGGGAGAGGATGAACTTGTATAATATTGATCGCTTTAAGTCCTGTCCGAAGAGACGGGACTAGAGTGTAGATTGCAAGCTCCCTTGCCGAAGAGCGAGTAGACGGGCTTGTACGAAAAGTAAGCCCCCTCACTAGAGAGTGAGCGAATAGACTTGCTTGGTCATTGGGTTCTTTTGCCGGAGAGCAAGCGGATTAGACTTGGTAAGAATCCAAAGAGATTGAAACCCTAGATTGGGCGACATACGATCCAGAGTGATCAAACCCTAGATTAAAAGGTCAATGGTCCGGCGAGACTAAGCCTGGAGTGGATGCAGACTTGGTAAAAGGATTTGAATGCCTTGTAATCAGAGAAAGGAAGATAAGCCTTGGTCGAACACAAGATGCCTTGGATGTATGGAATGATACTTCAGAATAATCCACCAGGATTGAAACAGCTAGAGAGTCCAACTATCGGAGACTAATTTTTGGGACTTGTTCCCGAGCAAATCACGCTTTACATTCGAAAGGCGTACTTCAAGGGGCAAGTGTTAACTAGGTTTTTAATCGAGCAGAAGTCAATGAAGGTTAGAACGTCAAGCCGAAGATGAAACGACCTGAAAATTGGAAGCACACTTAGTAGAGGCAGAAAAACAACTTGAAAAAGTTTCACCCAAAATGAAGCTAAGGAAACAACTCGACGTCGAATCATTTGGCTCGTTACCGAGTCATTTTTCTTCCCCAATCACCTTCTAATTTTCATACACCTCATGCCTTACTCCATCTAATCATGATCGAATGGTTTCTCCAAGATTCGAACGAGCGATTCCAAGGATCGACAAGAAGAAATCAAAGAAAGAAACTAACATAAAAGTCGTTAGAATCAACTCAAAGTCGAAGGAAAAGAGTTTGGAACAACTCAAGAAGGAGATGGAAAGTTAGCGAAAAGACAAAGCTCAACCTGGACGTGTAAAAATAACTTGGCACCGAGTTATTGATTCAGTATCGAGTTATTTGATCCAGTGTTGCTCTTCTGTTTCACTTGTACAACTTCGGGCCGCCTTTTGGACTTCAGTGCAAGCGGGCTTTTGGACCGATGCTTATGTTTCTCTATAAATACAAGCCTACCTGCAACCAAAAGGGGATCTTCTTCTTCTTTGTCTTCACTTTTGATCTTTTCTCCATTAAAGTCACCTAGGATATTATTATTGGTTATTCTAGGACTTAGATCAGCAAATCCCTGATACTAATGACTCTCAAATAATTTGGAAACTCCATTATAAATCTGAAATCCACTATATTGTGGTCAGATAGGATATAACTAGTTGTAATCTAAAGAGATAACAACTAATAACAAAGGTTGAAGTGGACGTAGGCCTAAGATTACCTCGAACCACTATAAAAATTCTTGTGTCTCCTTTTATTTCTCCGCCATTTATTTTATTTCAATAGAACCGGTGCGCTCATCTGATTTTTGAGTGTTGGTGCTATTTTTGGCGTCAACACCTAACAGCTAAAAATTACAACTGGAAAAACCCAAAACCAAATCAACTAACAAAGATCAAATTCTATGAAGACAAAACAAAATAAAACAAATAAGATAAACTTAATTGATTTTCAAAGATTCATTATCTTATCAAACCGACCGTAGGGAGGTTTGCCTATTTCCACTGGCCAAAATCAATTTTCCTGAAGCCAAAAAAACATGCTACCTGTTTTGCTTCGTTTCCCTATTTTCCTCCTTATGCTTTGCGTTTCAAAATATCTATCCACCTTCCTTCTAATTTCAAATATCAAATCTTGGTGCGTTTCCCTATTTTCCTCCTTTTGCTTTGCGTTTCAAAATATCTATCCACCTTCCTTCTAATTTCAAATTTCAAAATTCAAAATATCTATCCACTTTTTATGGTATGGTTCAAGATTTCTGCAATCTCAAATTACTTACAAACCGTATGTAATAAAGATTTCTAATTTCAAATTATTTTATTTAAATGCACTTAATTTTTTTATCAAATTTGCAATAAAGAAAAAAATTAAACAAAAATGTTTTTCTTTCATATTAAATATCATAACGGTCGGTTTCCCCACCGTTGTGTGGTTATACTAGTTACATTGGAAATAATACACATTAATTTTCCTCGCAAAATTAAGGGAGATAAAAGATATTGAATTAGAAAAACAAATAAATATATTAATAATTGAAATTAAAACTGAAATTAAGTTTATAGACGATGGTTGTTTAACCAAGGAATTAGGGAGTTGATGAATAATAAATGAAGCCCTAACTTAAAAAATGAATATATTTAACAAAGCTAATAAAAAAAGGTAAGATGATGGGACAACACCAATTCCTAGATTAATTTTTGAAGACATAAACAATATAATTGAAGGGTGAAAATGAAAAATGACACACACATACATACATGTATAAAATAGATAGATTAGTTTAACCGAGTTGTTTTTCAAGACTAAAATTACAATTAACCCTTTCAGAAGAAGTCCTTGTTCTTGGTAACAAAAAAATTCTTTGAACCCTCTTCCTCCCATATTTCCCTTTTCATTTTGCACATAGCCCCAAAAACAACGTAAATTTATGCACCATGGCATCTTTTCCAATCACCGGCACAAACACCTTTCCCATGCTCCCGTCTCCACAAATCACAAGTTTACACCCTCCCATCTCCTTTAAAACATACAAAAAACCCGGTCCTCTCAAATGGATCCTTCTCTCTTCGAGCAGCGGCGCAGTCACCGCATCCTCATCCGAACCCAACTCACCATTTTCATCGCCATCTACTTCTTCGTCGAGTTTGTACTCTGCTAAAGTGTATGAGCTTACCGCAGAGAACGTGAACATGGTTTTGGATGACGTTAGACCTTACCTCATAGCTGATGGCGGCGATGTCGATGTTGTTGGTGTTGACGATGGTGTTGTATCACTTCAGCTTCAAGGTTTGATCTATCTGTGTAATCCCTGGTGATTATTTGACATAATGTATGGTTGAAGATTAATTGCAAATGGGTTCTGTGATTGTGAATTTTTTAGGCCATTTGAGGGGTGATGGGCAAAATTTTCAACACGCCCCCACCGACCGCCCCCCGTCTTGCAACTTTTCTGAGTTCAAGGAGACCTTCCAAGTTCCCCTCAACAGATTTTAGAGTCCCTTAAAGCCTCTTTAACAATGAGTGTTGCTATTCACCCCATATTTTCCTCTGAATATTAATCATACTTGATGCACCACGTTGCTTGCTTGGGTCACCGACCAAACACTGTTTGGCGGTTAACGGCTGATTGCAGTGTAAAAAAATAAAATAAAGATGTTTGGCAGTTAACCGCCGAATGCAGTGCCCCTAGCACAAACTGTACACTGCTTGAATATTATCCACAACCACTTAATATTACCATTATCCACCACTCAAACTAATCTTTCTTTATCTTCAATAATAGTTGTGTTCACACTTTTATGGTGTCAGCGTGAAATACAACAAATGTCCCTAATACCAAATCTTAATCTCAATTAAAAATAGGATCTAACAATTAAATTTCTTTTACAAATTCAAAACGTTCGTCTACAAATATTATCTAATCTTAATATAACTAAAAAATTAGGATCTAACGAAAAAAATTCTTTTACAAATTTAAAATATCCATCAATAAATACCATTAAATCTTAATATCACATACAAATATGATCTAGCAAATAAATTATTAATTAATAATATAAACAAAATTTCAAGCTTAAAAAAATGATGTTGCAACTTAGAAATAAAATTTAAACTAACAAAAATAATTTCGTGTTAAACATATACAATTTGCAGAAAAAAATTCATGCACGAAGCACATGCTGTAATGCTCGTTATTAATAGTTGCAACACCTCTAGTGTCTCATTTTTTGTGTTGGTATAAACTATCAAAAATGACCATCTATAGACATTATCAAAACTTAATATCATTTAAAAATAGTATCTAACAAATAAACTTTCTTTACAACTTCAAAACGCTACTCTACAAATGTTATCAAATCTTATTACTTCAAAATATTAACAAATAACATTTTTTTACAAATTCGTTTTTTTACTGATTAATAATATAAATAAAAATGTAAACTAATAATAGTTAGATGTTGCAACTTAGAAATTCAAATTCAAAATAACTACATGTGATTTCGACTCAAAATTATGGTCAAATATTTATGCAAATCATTTTATCTTGAATGCGTTAAACATATATAAATTGTAGAAAAATAATTCGCACGCAAAGAGTGTGCCATTATCACGTGCGAAGCGCGTGCTGTAACGCTTGTAATAATAAAAAGAACTCTCTCATCCATCTGCACATGCAACAAAATCTAATATAGAAAATCAAATCACGCACATGAATACAATGAAGAAATCAAAATTACAACTATTGGCAAACAACAAAACTAATTATCTATAGCTAACGAGGAAAACAAAAATCGTATGATTATTGTAATTAATGACGATAACATTTCACTACTCGAAATCACACACATAGTATGAATGTCACTTCGTATCTGCGGGCGGTGGACGAATATTAGAATTTTAACTAACCGCTCACCATCAATAAATCTAAAAGTAAATAAAAAAATTTAGTTCAAACTTAAATTTATTTTAGCAATAATGCTTATAATTTTTTTAAAAAGGTGATGATATATAACAACATTGAGCACCGAACACCCAATTATATGTATATATATGTATATATATATAACATAAATTATTATTTTGATAAAACAATACCAATCGCTCATTGTACTAAAATTTACGTAATATAAACTTTTATTTTGGTAAGATTATGAAGGATAATTTTCGAATGCGGATAGCTTTACATCCGTCTATGTATCTGTTTCTCCCGGTGTGAAATATATTTTCATTTTTGAATAAGAATGTGGATGAATTTTAGATTTTTTTTATGCCTACATCTAATTTAAATATTTTTCTAAAATAAAATAATGTTCTTTTAGATTATGGTAACTACATCAACTTAACAATCAAAATACATGATATATTCAAACTACTTAACTAGGTAAATTGTCGTAATCAAATTTATTCTCTTGAAGTTACATGTAAAGGAAATTTGTTCGTTCCCCGCTTCATTTCTGCTAATGCTACCATATTTATGCATATCTCTCTCTTGTATATCATTTGTACATTTCCAAATAAATGAATTCCTTCGTTCTCATTCTCGGTGTCACCCGTGTTCCCATTAAATCATGGTCATATATCATAGTCATTTAATTGACATGTGAGACTCACCATAGAAAATGGATGGTGTTGATGCAGAAATCAATGGTTAACATATACTGGGCACTTGAGACAGCTAAAATGAGAATAGAGGAATGATGCTCATTTCCAAATCAAAAACACCTTAGGTCCAATTACAATAATCTTGTATGGGTTAAATATTTATTTCGAAACCAGAGTTCATTGAAAGCATTAAAGACGTACAAACACAAAAGTATCAAAAATTAAATCAAGAAATAGAAACATATAAACTTACAAATGTCAATTTACTTAGTTAGGTTAGGCTTGTTCCTACGAAGCAAAGTCCACCATGCTGCAATATAAAAGTTGGAGTATAACATTTTTATTATGAGTTTTACAAAATCATATAAATTAGTAAACCTTCACCATACTCTACATATGAGTAAATTCTGTGATGGAGAATTTTAAATTTCATATATATATATATATATATATATATATATATATATATATATATATATATATATTTCCATGCAATTTAAAGTATGTGCATGATGTGTGTGGGTATGTCACTTATTGTATGTAATCCAAATTAAGTTTAATAAATGTTTTATCAAAACTTCAAATTAATGATGTATTTGGCTCAAAATAGAGTTTTATGTTTTCAATATGTATTTCAAATGACATGGAAGTAAAAGAAAGGTGGGAAATCCTTGTCATGACAACAAAGGAATAATGAGACAGGAAAAAGTTTTTGATGTTTTCCAAAAAGTGATAAATGTGAAGGAAAAAAAGTCATTTTTAATTTTACATACAACATTTTTTTAAGATTGACCATTTTCCAACTCCCTCTACTCTTCCATGTGTTTTGTAATACATGTTGAAAACACAAAACACAAAATTTGTTTTCTAACCAAACGGGTCCTAACATTTTCAAAGGACATTAATGAAATACATATGGATTTATATGATTTCAATCATTTTTCAGATGATTATTTTTGGTTCACATATCTATTGTATGAAAAACACACTTAAGATGTATTGTGATGGGCGGAGAACAGCGCTAAGCACTGAAATTTCTAAACTTTTAACATGCCAATAAGCGGCACTATAAAGAATAAAGAGAAGCACTATAACATCACTGGTCGCTTGAAAGCAGAAGTTGAAAAATAATGCCTAGATGGGAATCTAACAGAGTTTAAACACAGCCCTTGAGGATTTAGCGCTTGAGTAATGTTTAAGTCATGCTTAAGCTGTACTTATTAACTATTTTTTATAATATCCGATACCATTATGCGAAATTTGCTTAAGTGTACTTACATTGCACTTCATTGCACCTCACTTCATTTTAAATGAAAATTAAGCAGTCTAACTTAAAAATTAACAAAATTGGTTTAAAAAAATAGTGAGCATGAAATTTGGCCCCATCGTTATGTTAGAGAAGTATTATAAAAGTTTATATTGTGTTGTAAATCATTTTTTTTCCGTAAAACTCCTAAGTCATATTTTTAAATTCACTCTAACGTCTGAAAGCACAACTCTAGACTTCAAAAATTAACCTGTACATATGTAATTATTGAGCGATGAGACAATTTTATCACCTTAGTTTGCTTAACATTAGTCACATATATAATTATTATCTAAAATTATATTTATTCAAAAAATAAAATAAAATTGATACCAATCATGTAAACAGAAAATAACCATTTAACATATATGTACTACAGAGTGCAGAAAATGAAACATCGTGATAATTTTTTTACAACGACGAGTAAAGTATAAATTAATCATTGAAATTTCGAATATTAATTGTAACTAGCATAGAGTATAAATAAGATGAACTACTTATTTAATTATTTTGATAACAATGCATACGACTGCCAAGTCAAAATGTTTATATTATAGCTATTTTAGGCAAGTTGTTACCAAACATGCTCTAGCCTAGGATGAATTATGAACGGCATATGCCACTAGAGTTGTTTCACTGATGATAGCTACAGTTTATTTATAAGTTTCTTTCTTTATTATTATTATTATTATTATTATTATTATTATTATTATTATTATTTATTTTTTATATTTTCGACAGCTGCCGACTTACTTGAGACTTGAGCTTACCTTATGCTGCTGTGTTAACTCAAGTCAGCTTGAGATTAGAATGTTTGTTTTGCTTCTGCTAAATTTCACTCTAGGTTGCAAACCATTTCAGTACTAACCGTATTTTTCATATTGGACATTTCTAACATTCAGGAAATATGTTGCGTTGACTGTAAATATTTATGCTTGCAACTTGTTGGTTCATTTAAGCAGACAGGTTTATAGTGTGATTTGATCAACGGGGGGATTAGTTATTTACTTCGGCATTGTTTTGATGTGATCCACTGATTGTTTACTGTTAGCTGAAACTTTTAACCATTAAAGGAATTGTTTCCTTCAATAGGTGTATCTAAACTTGCAAGGGAAATACCATATTTACATGAGAGGGTGTTATGGGTAAATTCGCTCAGTCTCAGAACAGATTCAAATCATACACCGTTTATTTTTATTTTTTTTGCATTTTTCCTGTATTGTTTGATCTAATTTTGCTTTCCACTATTAATTGTTTGTGATTTGCAATCTAAATTAGAGTAAAACTTGATATTTCTCACATATTATCCGCTGTTTGAATAATATAAATATATTGGAATGCAATTTTTGGTTAACTAGATATCGAGACCCTCTTGAAACCTAGCGTTAGTTAAACGGATTTTTATGTGGTAATCCAGGAGCATGTGGAAACTGTGCAAGCTCAACAACAACCATGAAAATGGGAATTGAGAGAGTTCTCAAGGAGAAATTTGGCGATGCAATCAAAGAAATACGCCAGGTTTCCAATGAACTGCAAACTTCCATCACTGATGTTGCAGTAAGACCTTATATCCTATTATATGTAATTTAGGTAAATTGCCAAAAAAATAAATAAAATAACAACCTTTCATTTTATGACATTTTTTGGTATAAACCTTCATGAAAATTATGTTAATAAATTTAACCTTTCAGCGCTCATACGGGATTTACAAAATTTGAATTAGACCCTTGAAAAGCCTTCCTAAAAGCTTTGTGAAAAGTCCTGTGGGCACCAAGTTTCTATTGAACTTCATTGCTAATGTACAGACTGCCTTTTCTTTCTATACAAGCTTTATCATCTATATTGCTAATGGAAAAACATGATATGATTGTAGGCTGTGAACAGGCATTTGGATATATTGAGGCCTGCCATTAAAAACTATGGTGGAAGTGTAGAAGTAATTTCTATAGAGAATGGAGACTGTCATGTCAAATATGTAGGCCCTGACTCGATTGGCAGTGGAATCAGAGCTGCCATCAAGGAGAAGTTTCCCGACATAGTCAATATAATATTTACTGATGATTAATTAAATCAGTTTTTTTTTTTTTTTATTCTCAACGTTTGTCTTTCAAACTTCCAGATTTTATACATGTTGCAATAAAAAATAAAATCAAGCCTTATTATTATACGACTTCACCATTCGATTATTGAATCATTTTCTGGCTGTATAATCCATTTTTTTGTCGACGGCTGTTTTGCCTAGGATCAATTAGACAATTTAATATCAATTGTTCTATTGGACAATACATAGTGATAGTATAAAGTAAATAATACCACTCTTCTGGAATGCTCAGGTACATTCTGGTGTGAATTTTTAAAATTGCACTATGTAAATTATTGCTCTACAGTTTATTGTTTGTAAAACTGTTGTTTCCATAGAAGTGCACATGATACATAAGTGCAGGTTAAATTTTTTGCTCATGCAATGAGGAAAAATTAGCTCAATCCTTTGGTTCAGTAAAAGCATTAGAAGCTGGGGTCGGAGCTGCATTAGGAAGCGAATTAGATGTGGTAGGAGGTGCCGAACTATAAACTCCTTTCATAGCTTTTGTAACCTATATCAAATAAACATTACACATAAGTCATATCAAGTACATTCTCCATTATTTATTAATAATCATTTCACAGAAAAAAAAAAATAATAACAAAATAATTTGGATTAGAAGATTGTAGGTTTTCTCGTATATTCTGTTTACTTGAAAAATTTTCTTTGTTCCATTTTCAGACTTTAACAACATTAAAAAAATTGAAATGTTGCAAAGTATTAAAAAAGACTCATTGTTCCTATAAATATAAGAAGTTTTTAGGCACAAGGAAGAAGTTGCAACAAATTTTAGTCTCAGGGACAACAAGTTTGTTTTTTGGTCTGAAGGACACTTTATAGTGTAAATCACAGAATGATAGTTGCAACTATCATTCTGTGATTTACACTATAAAGTGTCCTTCAGACCAAAAAACAAACTTGCTGTCCTTGAGACTAAATGTTTTTGGAACTTTTTCCCTGTGCCTATTTTCCTGTAAATATAATTTAATTGGACTTAATAGTAAAAGCGGAGACTTAAAAACTTACTTCTTTTTCCCAATTAGTCAAATACACAATGATTGCATACAATACATCCTGAAGAAAAAGTGCACAGAGTAAACCTGTCCAAAGACCCTGCAAATCACAGCAACTTGTCAAGGATCGAAAAAAAAAATGAAGTTGTATTTTGGTAAAATAAACATATTTTGATATAACGAAATTAATTTATGTTTAAAAAAGAAATTACAAAAACTTCTAACCTTTGTTTGATGATGGAGAACAAAAGTCATAACAACAGAAATTGGAAGACCAACAACATAATATGATCCAAGATTAATACATGCACCTAACTTTTGCCAACCACAGCCTCTACCAGTTCCTATATAGTTAAAATACTATTAGTAAGGTTACAATAACTAAAAAATGAAAATAATAATCAGACATGTATTCAATATGCAGTTATGTCATATGCTTGTAACATACATAGTTTGTCCAATGTAAATGATACATGAAGCTAACTGCCTTATACTACTGATTCATCAGCGAGATAAATAGTACAGTAATGGGTAAGATCGAAATGCGAAAATCATAATGGTGACATATATTTCTTTCTAATTGTTCAAGGTATTTATTGTGTGAATAATGCATATTTCCATTTACCTCGACTTAAGAAAATGAAATTGTGAATGTTCAAAGAATAGCGCAGTACCTGCTAGTACACACTGCATACCATCTAACAAATGTGCCAGTGCAATCAAGGGCATCATATCGGCCACAGCATCAACAACTTCAAATTCAGTACTGAAAGCATGTCCCCATGGCTTACGTATAAGTATCAAAACAATGCCAATAACGATGCCTTCTACAAGGGTCATACATACATTCACAATTACTGCTAATCGAGCACCTTTTGGATTTTCAGATCCTAGCTCGTTAGACACACGTACACTGCATGCAAAATTTGTTGTGAAACAAAAATCAAGAAAAGCTTAAGGCACTCCTGATGAAAGTTTTATATAGTAACTTAATTTACCTTATAGCAGCGCCTAACCCATAAGTGATCATGTATACGAATGCACAAGTATTGAAGCTGAAAATAAGAAACACCATCATATTTCTCAATATTTTCATAGATTAATATCAACATATAAACATATGCTCTTTTTAATCAATTTCCCCTACTAAACATGAAATATTCATCACTAAAGAAGGTACAGGTATTACTTACGTGATTGACATGACCGAGGTTTGTAGTGCAGGATTTGGAAGTATACCGGAGAGTACCATAAGTATCTCAAAACACCAAAATTCCAAGCTGCATGTTTCATACCATACATAAGAACATAAGTTTAATATACACAATTTGAAGGAAGAACCGTTCTGATAAGAAAATAAAAATAGAGGAAAATGACAGACTGACCAAATCATTCCTGCGGAGGGGATTGCAAGCTTAATGTATTTGGGTATATCGGTGAGAGCCTCTTTCGAAAATCCTTTCCACGTGTTTGTACACGAAGGGGAAAATAGAACATAGAGTGCCAACCAAAGAGCATTGAACCAATATGAAATGGATATAGCAATAGCGCCGCCTTTAAAACCAAGACTTGTTTTCGTTACCAAGAGCCAGCACACTAGAACATGGAGCAGAGCTGTTACTCCAGAGCTGATCATCAAGGGAAGCACTATTCTTTGAGTTTGTAGATATCTAGTGAAGCATTGTAGCAATGCATAGCCAAAGAGGGATGGAATCATCCATTGAGCATAATGTCCTGCCTCCCTTGATATTTGCTTATCTTGGTGCAAAACTACCAAAATTTCGCCACAATATGCCCATAAGAATGATATGGGTATGCAGGCGCATGTTAGGACGAACATTGCTCTTTGTAGGTGAATGCCTAACAAATCGTATTGCTTTGCTCCGAATGCTTGACCACATAATGTATCCAATGCACTTCCCATCCCCATCTGATTTTTTTTTATTAAATTAAAAACAAAATTTATAATTGTGTAATTAGTATTTACTTAATATTATCCATGAAAACTAAGTAGACATGTTCCATTATAATACACTAATAATAATAATAATAATAATAATAATAATAATAATAATAATAATAATGGTTTCCATACTAAAAAAAATCGTTACTGAAAAAAATCATCGTGAAATTTGGGTAGATCAAATTTTTTGATTCCGATAAAAAAAAATATGGAAACTTCGGAATATGAATTCACTGTGGTTTATAAGAAGAAATCAAAAATTAATCTTTTCCATTTCAAAATGATATATTCTACAACTTCCTAATAACCCTTCTTTATAAAACTAGTATGTTATTTATGGATATCTTTTTGTTTACAAAAGTTAAACACTTAATTTTGAAATTCCGTATTCGTTGAAGATACTGAACTTTTTATACATTTGATATATTTTCCAAATCTTTTTGTTTTTATACTTCAAAATCTTTATATGCACATGCATGCGCAGTGTGTAGATTAAAAAGTTGAACCCGGTACACGAGGCTCCCACACGATAGCGGACTTTGAGAAGGTCAACAATGTACGCAGTCATTCTCTCGTATTGCGAAAGGGCTGTTTGCGGACTCGAATCTGGACGCTCAGATCACTATGCGGGTGACTTAACCGTTGACCCAGATCATAATGTGTGTGTAGATTAACTATAGATAATAATTTAAGTGTATTTTTGTCATTATAAACGTATATTTTAAAATTAATAGACTCCTATATTTCAAAAGTAATTAGTTTACTCCTTTTAGTATTAGCAATTTATTTATCCAATATGGTTTCTCTTTTAACGATCCCCCAATGAAAAGACTCAACATGAAATATTTTGTGCATATTCTTTTTCCTTGGAGGTACTAGTTCAATAGTTTTAGCAAAATGTTTCACAACGTTTGAGGTAAAATCTGAATCATTGTATCTCTATGTATCTAAGAATTCCTAATTTTCTGTCATATCAATTACTAAGAATCAACGAGTCAAGAAATATAGAATAAAAAAGTTGATTTTTCAGATGTACCATTAAGCTTATTCCAGTAACTTGTCCAACAGAAGTAGCCATGGAAGCCCCAGCAAGAGAAAGTTCACCAAGATGACCTATAAACATTACTGAAATCATTCGCATAACAGTCTGAAAAACATTTGTTAGTATCAAAGGGCCACATAAAACTAATTGCTTCTTGACTTCTGTCAATATCAATTCTTTCTCCATTTTCGTTAATTAATTTGAATAATATATGCCTATATTTTCACACACTTGTTGAGAGATATATTTATATATCTAAAAGGATAACATCATAATCTTCTAAGTAATCAAGCAATAACAAAAAATTGTGGATAGTAATAAAGATATGCATATAAATTTATATATAATCCAAATTAATAATTAAGATATCAAGCATCTAAAAAGATAACATCCATAATCTTCTAAGTAATCAAGCAATAACAAAAAATTATGGATAGTAATAAAGATATCCATATAAATTTATATATAATCCAAATTAATAATTAAGATATCAAGCATCTAAAAAGATAACATCCATAATCTTCTAAGTAATCAAGGAATAACAAAAAATTATGGATTGTAATAAAGTTATCCATATAAATTTATATATAATCTAAATTAATAATTAAGATATCAAACATCTAAAAAGATAACATCCATAATCTTCTAAGTAATCAAGCAATAACAAAAAATTATGGATAGTAATAACGATATCCATATAAATTCTAATTTTTTGTTAGTTATGGCATGACCAAACTAATAAATTTTGATGAATAAATTGATGAATTTTTTATTATAAAACTAAGATATCAATTAAGGACTCTAATCTGAAGTGTCTTAATTTTTTTTCCTACAAACTTAGAGTTAAGTTTGTTTAAACTAATAAATTAAACATAGTAATAAAGAAGTTATAATGTTGGTGCTAGAAAATAAAGCTAATTTTTTTTTTACGATAAAAGAGATAATTTTGACTTAGTTTAATACTGTAAATTTCTAGTTTGGCATGTATGAGTTTTAATTTTGAACAAAGGAAGGCAATGAAGATGAGACCAAGAGTATGCTGCAATGAAATGTATGTAAAGTAATTTTTGATATATATATACAAGTTTGTTATTTTTCTTTATCTTAAGTGATTTTCAATGTCTGAACATATATACATGAAACTATTTTAGTAAATGGTCCTATAAAGTGATATAGATTGATGCTAAGCGCTCAGTGTCCATCATTTCTTTATCTTTGTTTGTCCGATCATTTTTCCAAAAATTTAGATATTTTAACACTTGGAAAAATCTGGAAAAAAAAATCTGAAAAATACTTTATGACTTTTGGAATGTCGTTTCAAAATTTGGATTTATTGGAGATCATTTGTGGGCTTTTAACACATTTAGACCAACGAACTATATAAATAAAATACTTGACGTTTAAATCTGTTTGTCCATCATCCAGCATTTCTTCAATGCTGTTGTGTTCCAAGGGATTTGTAAACTCCATTAAAGGTCTTTGAATGCATGTTCTCCATGTAAATGCATTGTTTGATTTATTTTTACATATTCGACTTTATTGAACTTCTATCGATTTCCATCATAACTTAACTTTTATATCATTGTTGCTTGTTGACCCAAAATGTGGATCAACACTCTTAATTGAGTGTGAAAGCACCAACCCTGTTTAGCAAGGCGAATAGAATAGAGACGAGAAGTAAAAACTTGCAGATAAAGTTAAAAAGACGAGAGATTTTTATAGTGGTTCAACCTTTAACGAAGCATACTCCACTTTATAACTTTTCTTACCGACTGACATTACTACAAGCTGAATCTGATTACAATGCAATTGAATTATGTAAATGGGGTTAAGTCACCAATGCTAGAGTTCACTGGAGAACCACAATGAACCCTGTAAATGACCATTCTGTGGGAGAAGAAGAATGAAGAGTAGTTAGAGATTCAGCAGTCAGTCTAGAAGATCCTGTTCATGTTGCTAGTAGGATCGCATTTACAAGGGTTGGAGAGCTATTGGGCTAGACCGTTTTGCCAAATGCTTGTAAATGACCATAGGTGCCCTGAAAGTGTCACAGCGAGCCGAATCAATGTGATGGATCACTAGCGATCCATAGCTTTTAGGTCGGTGACAATTCAACTGCTTGCGATGCTTTCCTTCATCCTCTTCTATAAACTCTACGGCGATCTCGCTCAATCATATGGATCGCAAGTGATCTATAGTGCATGATTCGCTAGCGACCCATGTAGTTAGAGTGATTTTGGACTTCGCCTTCTGGATTGCATTTTTTGTCTCATGTTGGTATTCTCCATGTAATTTTGTAGCTTGTTGCCTCGTTTTGATGGAGATCCACACATTGGTTGCATCACTGCTGATTGAATTAGATGATTGCTTGCTTCACGATTTAACTAGCTTAGAATTTCATCAAACTTAGTCATCATTCTTAAAATTCCTATTGGATCATGATACAAAAGGATGGATGGACCCACAAGCAAACATTATGGATAGCTAGTGATCCATCACCTTAGCGTATTTTTGCTCTCTTTTTCTTTGATCCTTCTTGGTTGATTCTTCCAGTCCTTTTAGTTGGCTCTTGAGTTGTTTTGACTCGACAAAACTATCCCGACTTCTTTTGAATTCTGCTGAGTTAAAAACCAGATAACATTTTCCCCTCAGAGTATGCCTTCGTTGGAAATAAGGCGTGCTATGGAAGTAACTATTTTTGAGTTCCCGCTTGGTGAAGTTCAAGTGATCTTGTTAAGGCCATCACGCAAATTTGGCTTTGGCTGTTCAATAGTTCGACATAGGTCTTCGTTTCTCGTCACAATAAACCAATTTTGACACCATAACTTTTAGGATGCCTTTAAATAGCACGTGGATCGCACTGGCCAAATTCGGAGATGGTTGGTCCTGGTTGATGGATCCCTAACGATTCATCGTCCATGGATCGCTAGCGATCTAAAGACTTTGCAATTTTCTCTTATGCAAGCTTCTATTTAACCCTCTTGAGCCGACCTTATTTCCCCTCATACTTTCATTTGGTGATCCGGGCTATTGTTCCTTGCGATCTGGGCTATCTTTCCTACGACCCAATCCCAAAATTGCAAAACCTAACTCCTATCTTGCCATCACCATCTTCGTTCATCGCCATTAGAGCTCCTCTCCTTCGACCATCGCTGACTGTGCCGTCGCTTTGTCTTAGCCATGCAACTTTGTTTCTCTTCTTTTCCAAATTACCACCGGTCCTTCTTCTCTTAATCACCGCCGACCTTTCTCTTTGGATCACCACCGACCTTCTTCCTTTGGATTGTTGGGTCATTGCTGTCGAAAAATCCAATCATCCTTTCCCTTTGATTCTTGATTCAAGGTGGGTGATGCAGATTCTAGCGTTCGTTTAGCAATTCGACGACATGGTTGTATTGGTGATGATTGTCATGGAAAATCCGAGTTAATTGTGATTTTATGGAAGAAGATAGTTAATCGAGTCTTAAGTTCTTCACGGAACGACACTTGGGCCTTGCCGTAATGATTGACATGTTTTGCTATTTTCGTCCATGGAATCAAAATTGACCTGTACTAAGTTACATTGCTGATACAATACGACATATTGCAAATTGGTTTTAATCCTTTCAAAGGGGAATAACGGCTTAGGATAGCGTCTCGCAAGTAGCTTATGTTGTTATCGCCTTTCAGAGAGTTAGGATTGGTCTTGTTTTTGCACACTTGGTGTACCCAAACCGAGGAGTTTTCCGCATCACTTCGGATAACTGATCCATTGTCCATCGCATATTGATAACATGTAGAAGGAATAATTCCAAAAAGTGATACAAGAATACCTTTTCATTCTTTGATGTAAGCGAACTGTTTGACACGGGATAGAGCGTTTGTAATGTTTAGGACATCGAGCTCACCCCACATAGATAACACACCGCACTTGCCCCGGTATATACTTGAAATCCAATATGTCAGCGTAGATTGATATTCCTTCGAAATTCAAGTGTTGTAGGGGAATGTTTAGTTAAAGCTAGAATTACCTCACTGTATCGGATGCAAGTTTTGTTGTATAGATTGAAGTATCCGTCTTCTCGCCGTAAGTCTAGTGGAGGAAGTCCGGCACTTTCAAAAGTTGAATCGTCTTCTGTCGCCTCTTCCTTTTCTGCTTCGTGAGCTGAACACGGTCAACTAGTTCGGGTTGGCCCGGTTATAAACCAGACTCCTTCGAATTTCATAGATAAACTCCTTTCATAGCTTTTGTAACCTATATCAAATAAACATTACACATAAGTCATATCAAGTACATTCTCCATTATTTATTAATAATCATTTTACAGAAAATAATAATAATAAAATAATTTGGATTAGAAGATTGTGGGTTTTCTCGTATATTCTGTTTACTTGAGAAATTTTCTTTGTTCCATTTTTAGACTTTAACAACATTAAAAAAATTGAAATGTTGCAAAGTATTAAAAAAAGACTCATTGTCCCTATAAATATAATTTAATTGGACTTAATAGTAAAAGCAGAGACTTAAAAACTTACTTCTTTTTCCCAATTAGTCAAATACACAATGATTGCATACAATACATCCTGAAGAAAAAGTGCACAGAGTAAACCTGTCCAAAGACCCTGCAAATCACAGCAAATCACAGTAACTTGTCAAGGTTGAAAAAAAAAACCAAAATGAAGTTGTATTTTATAAAATAAACATATTTTGATATAACGAAATTAATTTATGTTTAAAAAAGAAATTACAAAAACTTCTAACCTTTGTTTGATGATGGAGAACAAAAGTCATAACAACAGAAATTGGAAGACCAACAACATAATATGATCCAAGATTAATACATGCACCTAACTTTTGCCAACCACAGCCTTTACCAGTTCCTATATAGTTAAAATACTATTAGTAAGATTATAATAACTAAAAAATGAAAATAATAATCTGACATGTATTCAATATGCATGTTATGCCATATGCTTGTAACATACATAGTTTGTCCAATGTAAATGATACATGAAGCTAACTGCCTTATACTACTGATTCATCAGCGAGATAAATAGTACAGTAATGGGTAAGATCGAAATGCGAAAATCATAATGGTGACATATATTTCTTTCTAATTGTTCAAGGTATTTATTGTGTGAATAATGCATATTTCCATTTGCCTCGACTTAAGAAAATGAAATTGTGAATGTTTAAAGAATAGCGCAGTACCTGCTAGTACACACTGCATACCATCTAACAAATGTGCCGGTGCAAGCAAGGGCATCATATCGGCCACAACATCAACAACTTCAAATTCAGTACTGAAAGCATGTCCCCATGGCTTACGTATAAGTATCAAAACAATGCCCATAACGATGCCTTCTACAAGGGTCATACATACATTCACAATTACTGCTAATCGAGCAACTTTTGGATTTTCAGATCCTAGCTCGTTAAACACACGTACACTGTATGCAAAATTTGTTGTGAAATAAAAATCAAGAAAAGCTTAAGGTAGTCGTGATGAAAGTTTTATATAGTAACTTAATTTACCTTATAGGAGCGTTAACCCATGAGTGATCGTGTATACCAATGCACAAGTATTGAAGCTAAAAATAAGAAACATCATCATATTTCTCAGTATTTTCATAGATAAATATCAGCATATAAACATATGCTCTTTTTAATCAATTTCCCCTACCGAACATGAAATATTCATCACTAAAGATGGTACAGGTATTACTTACGTGATTGACATGACGGAGGTATGTAGTGCAGGATTTGGAAGTATACCGGAGAGTACCATAAGTATCTCAAAACACCAAAATTCCAAGCTGCATGTTTCATACCATACATAAGAACATAAGTTTAATATACACAATTTAAAGGAAGAACCGTTCTGATAAGAAAATAAAAATAGAGGAAAATGACAGACTGACCAAATCAATGCTGCGGAGGGGATTGCAAGCTTAATGTATTTGGGTATATCAGTGAGAGCCTCTGTCGAAAATCCTTTCCAGGTGTTTGTACACGAAGGGGAAAGTAGAACATAGAGTGCCAACCAAGGAGCATCGAACCAATTTGAAATGGATATAGCAATAGCGGCGCCTTTAAAACCAAGACTTGTTTTCATTACCAAGAGCTAGCACACTAGAACATGGAGCAGAGCCGTTACTCCAGAGCTGATCATCAAGGGAAGCACTATTCTTTGAGTTTGTAGATATCTAGTGTAGCATTGTAGCAATGCATAGCCAAAGAAGGATGGAATCATCCATTGAGCATAATGTCCTGCCTCCCTTGATATTTGCTTATCTTGGTGCAAAACTACCAAAATTTAGCCACAATACGCCCATAAGAATGATATGGGTATGCAGGCGCATGTTAGGACGAACATTGCTCTTTGTAGGTGAATGCCTAACAAATCGTATTGCTTTGCTCCGAATGCTTGACCACATAATGTATCCAATGCACTTCCTATCCCCATCTGATTTTTTTATTAAATTAAAAACAAAATTTATAATTGTGTAATTAGTATTTACTTAATATTATCCATGAAAACTAAGTAGACATGTTCCATTATAATACACCAATAATAATAATAATAATAATGGTTTCCATACTAAAAAAAATCGTTATTGAAAAAAATTCATCGTGAATTTGGGGTTGATCAAATAAAAATATATGGAAACTTCGGAATATTAATTCACTGTAATTTATAAAAAAAAATCAAAAATTAATCTTTTCCATTTCAAAACGATATTTTCTACAACTTCCTAATAACCCTGCTTTTTAAAACTAGTATGCTATTTATGGATATCTTTTTGTTTACAAAAGTAAACACTTAATTTTGAAATTCCGTGTTCGTTGAAGATACTGTACTTTTTATACGTTTGATATATTTTCCAATTCTTTTTGTTTTTATACTTCAGAATCTTTATATACACATGTGCGCACAGTGTGTAGATTAAAAAGGTTGAACCCAATGCATGAGGCTTCCACATGATAGCGGACTCTGAGAAGGTCAATAATGTACGCAGTCTTTCTCTCGTATTGCGAAAGGGCTGTTTGCAGACTCGAATCTGAGCGCTCAGATCACCATGCGGGTGACGTAACCGTTGCACCCAGATCATAATGTGTGTGTAGATTAACTATAGATAATAATTTAAGAGTATTTTTGTCATTATAAACGTATATTTTAAAATTAATAGACTCGTATATTTCAAAAGAAATTAGTTTACTCCTTTTAGTATTAGTTATTTATTTATCCAATATGGTTTCTCTTTTAACGATCCCCCAATGAAAAAACTCAACATGAAATATTTTGTGCATTTTCTTTTTCCTTGGAGGTACTAGTTCAACAGTTTTAGCAAAATGTTTCATAACGTTTGAGGTAAAATCTGAATCATTGTATCTCTATGTATCTAAGAATCCCTAATTTTCTGTCATATCAATTACTGAGAATCAACAAGTCAAGAAATATAGAATAAAAAAAGTTGAGTTTTCAGATGTACCATTAAGCTTATTCCAGTAATTTGTCCAAAAGAAGTAGCCATGGAAGCCCCAACAAGAGAAAGTTCACCAAGATGACCTATAAACATTATTGAAATCATTCGCATAATAGTCTGAAAAACATTTGTTAGTATCAAAGGACCACATAAAACTAATTGCTCCTTGACTTCTGTCAATATCAATTCTTTCTCCATTTTTGTTAATTAATTTGAATAATATATGCCTATATTTACACACACCTGTTGAGAGATATATTTATATATCTAAAAAGATAACATCCATAATCTTCTAAGTAATAATGATGCCAAAATTCTGTATAATGGTCAAATTAATATATGTAATCCTCTAGCGATAACAAAAAATTAGAATAACTAGTATAACCGCACAACGGTGGAGAAACCGACCGTTCGATTGTATAACTTTGATAAGAAATATACATTTAAAAAATTTGTTAATATTACTTAAACATTAAGTGATAATATGTTGGAAAAGAATAAATTGAGATTTGAATCTGAAATATGAATTTCAAATTTAAATATTAATCAACACATTCAAAATTGTCAATTTGAAATTGAAAATTTTAAAATTTTAAAATCATAATAGATTTAAATTTGAAATCTTTGATGCGCAAAATAAAAGGAGAAAGTTTAGGAAACCGCGATGAGACAATATCCACGTTTTTAGAGAAACCGCGATGAGACAAGATCCACGTTTTTTTGGCTTCAGAAAAATTGATTTTGGCTAGTAGAAGTAGGCAAACCTTCCTACGGTCGGTTTGATTAGTCCATTTGGTAACTACTTGTTTTGTAACCCTGTAAACAGAGATTTTAATAGTAATTTCTAAGTAGTTCCAAATAACAAATTATAAGTAGAAATATTTAAAAAGTTTGTTTGTAAAAATATTTAATCAAAATTGCTAATGGCAATTTCTACGTGTTTAGATGTATTTGGCTTCTTAGTAGAAATATTTAATCAAAATTGTATATAAACTTACTTTATAATTCATAAGCAACAAAATACATGTTTCTCAAATTTCTACTTATTAGTTACTTATAAGAAGTTTTTTTTTTTTTTTTTGAAAATGGTATTTTATATACAACAAATCATTGGGACAGCATAACCCATGTCAATAAACATTCGAAAGCAGGTTTCGAACTTATGACCTCTTGCACCAAAGCCGAATCAATTAACCACTTGGACAATGATGCTTGTCTACTTATAAGAAGTTTTCAAACACTAAAACCAAAATAAGTTATCTGTATATAGTTTTTGACTGCTTTTATGGAGTTGACAAACATGCTCTCAAGTCTTGGTCAATGGTACATTTATTTGACATTTTAGCTCACGTGTTTTATCGTTTATTTTCAGTTATTTATTTTTCTTCGTATTATTCTTCAGTTTCATTTAAAAATATTCCGACTCAATTTTTATGCCATCACATAAATACCTTTTATTTCGTTCCTTTTCATAAAGTTTATTTGTTCGTTGTATGTTGAATTTTTTAACTCATTTTTCTCATTGTTTCATTTTAGTTTCTTATTTTTTAAAAATTATTTCTCAGTTGCTTTTAAATACGTTCGTACTTATTTTTTATGTATCGCATCAATATTTTTATTCCATTAGTCTATACTAGTATAACCGCACAACGGTGGAGAAACCGACCGTTCGATTGTATAACTTTGATCAGAATTATACATTTAAAAAATTTGTTAATATTACTTAAACATTAAGTGATAATATGTTGGAAAAGAATAAATTGAGATTTGAATCTGAAAATATGAATTTCAAATTTTAATATTAATCAAAACATTCAAAATTGTCGATTTGAAATTGAAAATTTTAAAATCATAATAGATTTGAATTTGAAATCTTTGATGCGCAAAATAAAAGGAGAAAGTTTAAGGAAACCGCGATGAGACAAGATCCACGTTTTTCGAGAAACCGCGATGAGACAAGATCCACGTTTTTTTTGCTTCAGGAAAATTGATTTTGGCTAGTAGAAGTAGGCAAAACTCCCTAACGGTCGGTTTGATAATAAAGATATGCCATCTGTATTTTGGCAGTAATCAAACTGTTCCAAAATGAAATTAAGAGCAATTTGTCCACATTGAAGAATTGTGTTTGGGATACAACTAAAAATGTTTGTATATAAAAGACCGACAATAACATATGTACTTAACCCAGGATATGTACACACTTGAAACAACATACGTACACACATTTTAAGTTGGCAAAGCTTCAAACATCATGTGTACGCGATTCTAATATTGGGTGCGTTGATTTTTATTCTATTCCAGCAGCCAAAAGGTGATTTACTATTCCAAGGCATTAGAGAAGCCTGTGAAGGCGGCGAAGAACACTGCTGCGGCATGGAGATAGCCGTTGGAGAGGGCTGAGCAGGCCAGAACAGCGGTGCGGGTGAAGCTGGCCGGAATATCTTGCGGGGATGAGATGGTGTGCTCACTTGATGCGACGTTCGTGGATCATCGGAGTTGATGGGCTTAGGATGGCGGCAGTGCTTGGCTGTGAAGGAAGGGGATTGGAAGGTCTAAATGGATTCCTCCATTTTGAACTCGGTGAGCAGGTCATGTCCGACTACCAGGAATTTCCAAACCATAAAACCATATACTTCAAAAAATGTTGCTAAATTCTAGTTCCACGAAATAAACATAACATCCACCTTTGTTTTTTTATGAAAAAAAAAAACGAATAAATAAAAATAATAATACTAAATTACGCTGTTTCTGTTATTTTTCCTTACAAACTATTAGACAAACCTTAGATTTAATAAAATTTGACCAAACTTAGAGATTTTTTATTATAAATCTAAAATATCAATTAAGGGCTCTAATCTGAAGTGTTTTAAGTTTTTTTTTTCCTACAAACTTAGAGTTAAGTTTGTTTAAACTGATAAATTAAACATAATAACAAAGAAGTTAACATGTTTATGCTAGAAAATAAAGCTAATTTTTTTTATGATAAAAGAGATAATTTCGACTTAGTTTAATATTATAAATTTCTAGTCTGGCAGTTCAAAGGAAGATAATGAAGATGAGAACAAGAGTATGTTGCGACGAAATGCATGTAAAGTAATTTTTGATATATATACAAGTTAGTTATTTTTCTTAATGTTAAGTGATTGTCAATGTATGGACATATATACCTGAAAATATTTTAGTAAATGGTTCCAAAAAGTGATATAGATTGATACTAAGCGCTCAATATCCATCATTTCTTTATCTTTGTTTATCTGATCATTTTTCCAAAAATTTAAATATTTTAACACTTGGAAATATTCGAAATAAAATCTGGAAAATACTTTATGACTTTTGGAATGTCGTTTCAAAATTTGGAGTTATTGGAGATCATTTGTGGGCTTTTAACACATCTAGACTAACGGACTATATAAATAAAATACTTGACTTTCAAATCTGTTTGTCCATCTTCGGGCATTTCTTCAATGTTGCTGTGTTCCAATGGATTTGTAAACTCATTTAAGGTCTTTGAATGCATGCTCTCCATGTAAATGCGCTATTTGATTTATTTTGACATATTCGCCTTTATTGAACTTCTATCGATTTCCATCATAACATAACTTTTATATCATTGCTACTTGTTGACCTAAAAAGTATATCAACACCCTGGATTGAGTGTGAAAGCACCAACTATGTTTATCAAGGCGAATAGAACAGAGACAAGAAGTAAAAACTTGCAGATAAAGTAAAAAAGACAAGAGATTTTTATAGTGGTTCGGCGATTAACGAAGCCTACGTCCACTTTATAACTTTTCTTATTGACTGACGCTATTACAAGCCGAATCTGATTACAACGCAAATGAATTATGTAAATGGGATTAAGTCACCAATGCTAGAGTTCATTGAAGAATCACAATGAACCCTGTAGATGACCATTGTGTGGGAGAGGAAGAATGAAGAGTAGTTTCTGTAAAGATTCAGCAGCCAGTCCAGAAGATCCTGTTTATATTGCAGGTATGATCGTATTCATAGGGGTTGGAGAGCTATTGGGCTAGGCCGTCTTGCCAGATGCTTGTAAATGACCGTACGAAGGTGCATTGAAAGTTTCACGGCGAGCCGAATCAATTTGATGGATCGCTAGCGATCCATAGCTTTTGGGTCGTTGATAATTCAAGTGCTTGCGATGCTTTCCTTCATCCTCTTCTTTAAACTCCATGGCGACTTGGCTCAATCATATGGATCGCAAGCGATCCATAGTGCATGGATCGCTAGTGATCAATTTACTTACAGTATTTTTGGACTTTGTTTCTGGATTGCATCTTTTGTATTGTGTTTGTGTTACACTTAGAAGAGGCAGAGCAACAACTCTGAAAAGTTTCATCCAAAATGAAGCTAATAAAACAACTCGGTGCTGAGTCATTTGGCTTGGTGCTGAGTCATTTTTCTTCCCCAACCACCTTCCAGTTTTCATGCATCTCATACCTTATTCCATCCAATCATGATGAAGTGGGTTGTCCAAGATTCGAACAAGTACTTCTAAGGATTGACTTTAAGAAAGCAAAGACAACAACTAACAGAAAGATCATTAGAATTAACTCAATGTTGAAGGAAAAGAGCCTGAAACAACTCAAGAAGGAGATAGAAAAGCCAGCGAATAGACGAAGCTCAACTTGGATGAGTAAAAATAACTTGGCACCGAGTTATCTTACTCAGCACCGATGGGTTTTTTATTTCACTTGTACAACTTCAGCCCGCCTTCTGGACTTTAATGCAAGAGGGTATCTGGACCTATACACCTGTTTCTCTATAAATATCAACCTATCTACAACCAAAAGGGGAACTTCTTCTTCTTCACTTCTGACCTTTCCTTTATTAAAGTCACCTAGGATACTACTATTGGCTGTTTTAGGACTCAGATCAGCAAATCCCTGATACTAGTGACTCTCAAACAATCTGGAAACTCTATTGTAATTATAAGATCCACTAGATTGTGGTCGGATCTGATATAACTAGTTGTAATCTACAGAGATAACAACTAACAACAAAGATTGAAGTGGACATAGGTCTGAGATTACGTTAAATCACTATAAAAATTCTTGTGCCTCTTTTTACTTTGTTGTATTTTCTTTTATTTTGATAGAACTGGTGCTTTCATCTGATTTCTAGGTGTTGTTGCCATGTTTGGCATCAACATTTTGGTGTTTTCACCGATAACGAATTAGATCTAAAGACTTGAGGCTTGAATCAAAGATTCAGAGAAGGTGAAGAGGCCTAACACCAGATCTAAGGCCGAAAGAAGCCAACCGAAGCTTAGGGCCAGCAAGGAGGTGTCTTCAAATTCTCAATAATCCATTTACGTGATCAGAGAAGAGATGAAAAGAGTGATGAAGGTGATGCAGATAGAATGATGACTAGACAACAAGAAATGCTTGAAGGATTTTTTTCAAAGAATGCGACAGCAAGAAATAGCTAGAGCTATAGGAATTCAGAACCAAGTGACAGGAACCGATGCATGCAGGAGCATCTGGAATTGGAGCGGGCAAACTAGAACAATGCATATGATGACCCAGAATATTTGGATATTTGAAATTGGGATATTTAATTGATTTTTAATATTTAAAAGTTAATTTCTAACTTGAATTTCAAATGCCACTATTTACCAAGTGATTTAGTTGTTTAATTAGATAATTGGAAATTGGGTAAATGGTTGAATCTGAAATTTTAAGCTTGTTAAAAGTAATTTAAAGGCTTGTAAAATTTATACTGATAGTACTGGAGATAATAAAAGTTTTAAAATTTGAATTTGGGGGTGTTTTGTTCAGTTTTTAAAATTTATCGTTTAAATCGATATTTAAAAATAGCCTTTCGAGGCACAGTCTCGGAATTCGAAGAAACAAATTCCATTAGATCCGTAATATTTTATTATTATCGGATTTTAAATTTCATAGGATTTGGAGTTGTCGGATGATCGTATGGTGTATAAGCACGTTGAATTCTATATCGAAATTTAATATAATAAATGGGTCCATAAAAGCTATCTTCTCCATACGATCTAGTTAGGCCTTGAAACCTTTTCCATTGCGTTCGTAATAAGGGTATAACATTATAAACGCCTAGCGGCACGCCTCGATAGGAGATCGAGATTTTGAGCTACGATTTCGAGACAATTTAAAATTAAATTTAAAATATACTTTCTTTGACTGGTCAATTAAATTAACATCAGAACTGTATCTTTTCTTACTAAAGCCACTTGTCTTCTGGTGCACGACATCTGTCGCATTCATGCAATCAGTTAAGCCATGTTTCCTTCTTTTCGATATATAATAAAAATCGGCAGGGGATAGGAATAAAATTCTTTTTTTTAGACCGAACTCTTTCCCTCGTTCAAAATCAATTCTATAAAAAAAATAGGGGAGCCAAGCTCCTCCTCCTCTCGAATCGACAAATCGAAGAATGATTTTGATTTATACTTCAGAGCCGCGGCTTCCATTTCCTAATCCTCTGACCAAATCGAGAAGCCGAGGCAAGCTCGAGCTCGCGAGCGAGGCCGCGTAGAAGGGAGCTACTGCTTGGATTGATGCGCATGTAGATTAGAGGTCTGGAAGAAAGATCGAACTCGATCAAGGTTACGACATCAACTTGTCGTATACGCGAAACAATGGAGGGTGGCAGCATGGCAGCTTGGGCTCGCGCGCACGAAGACATGGGAGCTCGAATTCAAATCCAACGTTGTGAAATCGAAAACCAGATTCATGAAAATCAAATTGGCCAATTCCTTTCTTTGCACCCTTGAGTCGAGCATGAGCTCGTTCAAGAGAAGGGAGAGGGAGCAGCAGATGTTCTGTTTTGGGGTTTAATCTAGGTATTCTTTTGCATTAATTTAGTTAGTGATAGATGTTTTAACAAAAGTTTCAGAGAAAGGAAATTTCTGTTTCTACGAGATATATTTATATATATTTAGGGTGAAAAGATTTTACAATAAAGTAAATTTCTAATTATGTGGTTTTACAGAAAATAAAATAAAAATATAAGTATACCTAGGAAAATTTATACATGCATGTTCTCATTTTAAATAGAAAAATATATCTGTGGGTAAGGTCTTGAAAAAAAAGTAGAAAATTTAAAGGTTGGAGGAATTTAGATAGAAATTGGATTTTCATGAAATTCATATAGCTATATATATATATAGTTTCCAAATAAAATAATTATACATGTTTTAATTTAATTGTTATTTTAAATAATGGATTTGGTGAATAAATTGTTAAGTTGACCTATTTAATTTATTCTAGTTACTAAAAAGATTTTAAAGGGAAAATTATCAGTTTAAATTTAAATCACTAGTTAAAAATAAATTTTATTGGTTAATTAAACTTATCAAATAGGAGAATTAATTTGTTTGATTAATTCGTATATTAATAAAACCTTATAATGTTTGTTACTAGGTTTAAAAAAAGTGAACCAAGGCAAGGTTGAAGTGGATCGCAAATAAAAGAAAAGGTGAGATCTTCTCACTCAATTGGATTACCTAGTTTGATTTAAATAGTTAAATTTAGATTTATTGGTTGAATGATTGAATTGACTGGATGCGATATTATATATAGTAGTTTATATATATATATATATTGAAGTGATTGATTTCCCGTATTATATAGCGGATGAGACCCTGTGCTCCCCCATTAATAGCGGATAACCCCATATCCCACGATATCCCACTTTGAAGCGGGATTGGTATTTTAAATTGTTGTGCTAACGTCTATGGATGCAGAAAAACAGAATGGAGGGATCCAACTGGATTCCTCAAAACGTTGAATTTATTTTTATATTCAGCGACGTGATGTATGTGATAATCTGTGATGATTATATTGATTATATAGATAATGGAAATTATTGAATGCTATGGTTTGGCTGAATATATTAGATATTTTGAAGATATGAAAAATATAAAAGATTTGATTTTGAAAAGAGTTATAAGAGAGAAATATTAAGTAAATTAATTTTTGATAAATTAAAGAATAAATTCGAAAAGAATAAAAGTTTGAATTTAAATTATATTAAAAAAATGTTGGGTATGGAAAGAAAAATATAGAGATTTTGAATAAATGAAATTAAAGGAGTTTGGAGATTTAAGTGATATTGCTTAAGAATTAAAGCATTTTATTTTAAATTTTAAGATTTAAAACGATTGGGAAGAATTCAAAGGGAGAGTCTTGAATAAAGAATGAAATGGATATTTTTAGTTTAAAATAAGATGTTGGATCATAAATAAAGAAGTGAATTTGGAATTAATAGATTTTGAAATAAATTTGGATAAGTAAAGGAGTAATTTTCAAATGGAGTAAATTTTGGAAATCAATTTGGAAATTGATTTAGTGTTGAGACTGTGTTTTTTTAAAAGGAATGAGACTATGGAATTTATAAACTGGGTTTATAAAGTGAAATAAGATATTAATGGATATTTGGAAGTATAAATTCACGATAGGAATTTATAAAGGAATGGGTATTTGTTTTAAAAATAAATACCCATTTATTTTTTTTAAGGTGTGAAAGGAAAGTATATTTCCCTGATAAGCCAAGTACGATTTCAAGCAGATTTTTAAGTATAAGTTGGAAGTTTCAAAGTTGTTTTAAAAGAATGTTTTTGAGAATTATTATTTAATTTGTTTAAAATTTTAAAGGTAAATATTTTATTAAATTAGTTATAGTAGTAATAATTTTAAAGGGTTAATTGGTATTATGATTTAAAAATATAATTATTAATATTTATATTTTACAAAGTAGTTTTATTTTAAATAAAGTTTGGCTAAAGTTTTTACTTGGAAAACTTGTATAGAATTCAATAACTTTTGTTTTTAAATTTGTTTTGGCTTAAGTTTTGCATGAAAAATTATTATTAAATTTCATAACTGGTATTTTAAACAAAGTGTTTTAAATAGTTTATATTTTAAGTATTCTAAAGTATATATTTTTAGATAAAGTGATTTAAATTATTTTAAAATCTAAAGCATTTAGTCTTAGTGATTTTTAGTGGAAATAAACAATATTTGGAATTTATTCCACGAGAGGAAAGTGATTTGAAAACTGTTTTCAAAGGGTTGAAGTGTAGGACAATATCTTGCGAAGATATTTTGAAATAAATAACTTGAGAAATTATTAAGGCTTGATGGTTGTTTGTGGATGCTGTATGATAGTTAAATAATTCACTATCAATATTGGCCAATGAGCTGATCATTTCGAAGAGACCAAGATCAGGATTAATTTCTCGAAAACCACTTCGATCCGGTTTGAACGTTTTCATGAGAAAGACAAGAGCTTGGAGTTGAAGATGGAGCAGTGAAGTATAAGGCCTAATCGCTACTAATACTAAGGGTGATTCCAAAATGGATATAGTAGAAGTAGTGCCTTCGGTTCCGTTCGAAGCCGGAACAGACTTGTATGGATGTATGTCTGATATTACACTTTGAGATATAAAGCTGGTTTCTATGAAATACATTTCTGTTTGGTGCCGGAGAATTTATTCTCCTAGCTTAACACCCTTCTGTGAGACGTACGTGTTCAGAGGTTATGTAATTGATAGTTATTATTGATATATTCCAATTTGGTGATGTGGCATGCTAAGTGTTGAGCATTGGTTGATCGAAGCATGACTTTTATGTAAAGAGTAGCTTTATGGGATGAGACTTCATCGAACCTCACACCTCGGGGAATGGTCGAAACAGGAAGTATGTGGCAAGGTTATGGGGTTCACGACCCTCGGGGTATATGCATTTCCTTCTGGATAAAAGTGGTATTCTGGTATGGAGCCCGGATATTTTTACTTATGTGGTTATTGGAATTTGAAGCGTCTCGGTAAAGGTCGGTTACAACCGAGGGATGACATATTCCTGACAGTTAGTTACCTAGTTATAGAGGTAACCCGACCTTGTGTTGGCAGAGATCCGGTTAGGTTCCCGAGACGTCCTTCCAGAAGCGTACCCATTCGGATAAAGAAAGTTCCTTAGCCTTGACCATTTGTTGGAAATCCAAACAACAATACGAGCCCTTTACGGTTTTAGATGTAGAACCTGCCATTTAACATGGTAGCTATAGTAGACATACTATAATGGTACACATGCTGGCTAAGATTAATATCATACTTTCAAAATTCTTTCCACACTATGCACTAATAATAATATCAAAAGGATTTTCGCGTATCAAGCGTATTTGACTACCATAAGGAGAAACCTTCCTATGCGTGCGATTGTATTTTAGTGTGTGACGGAAGACCTTATGCTAGTTTCATTTTCTAAAAAGCATGAACGGATTTCTTTTTGTACAAATAACTGTTTTTAGATCTCACACCAGTCTCATGACTGACTCGGAGTTTATTGTTCCCTTTTCTAAACTCTGGGTGCCCCAAATTTTCCACTCAGGCAGCCTAGAGTCAGGTTATCAGTAGATTCTGGAGCTAAGCCGCGAAGTAGATGTGGATTTGGAAGTCTTTGGTTTGAAAGCTTTTGGTTTTGAGCTTGTTGGTTTGGGCTTTGGAGCTTTGAAAATGAAGATACAATATGTTGAACTCTCTTGGAAGACCACGTTGATGTTATTTTTTTTCCGTAGTTACGTTGTATTCCGTTGTTGTGTCATATGTATGACTTTGATGGTGTAATGTATAGGCTGATATAGTTCTTTTGTTTAAAGATTAGTCATTTATCTATTATATATTGTTCCGCTGCAATTATGAGATTCTGATATTGTTTCTATTTCTTCTTCTACCTCCTTCTTCTTTAACCCTAATGGTTCGGTTTTTCGACATTCGATTGTTCGACATTTGATACAGTGGACGTATTGATGTCGATTTTCGAGGTCAAAAAACTAGGACGTTACAATGCCCCATAAATAGAACGGCTTGGTATCGACCCAAATAAACTCGGTACTGAGAGAACTACACTACGGGCAATGGCGGAGTAGCTGTTGGGATGCTGGGAATGGATAATGCTGGAGCTAGAAACGCGGACTAGAATATGAATGGTCAAAAACCAGAGGAATATGCGTTAGAGCTTTGTCGTAGGAGCGGAGGGCAGAATGATACCAGAGGAGCGAGTTGGAATGCTAATGTGCAGCCAAATGAGCATGTGCCAGAGTTTCCCCATGAAAGTAGGGAAGAATGCGGCTGGTGGTTTGAGACTTCTGCTATATGATAACAATAGAATAGCTGAGATGATTAGAAGAATAGTTAGAAGTGGAGCCCTAGATCAGAGTTTGGAGGATGTGAACATGAATCCATTTACTTCTAATATCCAAAATACGAGGAATCCTTCCGGTTTTAAGCTTCCAACGTTGGAAATGTATGATGGAAAGTTGGATCTGACGGTCCATTTGCTGAGACCTATCCGACATATGGAGGTTTTGGATGCTTTAGAGGAGATGGTGGGACGGGTTTTTCCGTTATATCTAACATATTTGGTGGAAATGTGGTTTAGACAGTTGGAGAATGGGTCCATTAGCACGTGGACCAACTTGGTTAATAATTTCTTGAGATAGTTCAGAGTTCATGTTTTCTCGACCAAAAAATGTAATGACGCTATCAATCATGAAATAAAGGCCTAGAGAGACCTTAAGAAGTTATTTAAAAAGATTCAATGCGGCAGCTTCAGCCGTCGATAAGCCGGATCCATCTATAATCTTAATAGTAGTAGCATTTGGAGTTCCAAGCAACACCGACTTCAAGATTGCTTTGGAAAGGGATATACCTATCGATCTCACAAAACTCTACCACGAGGTTGAGAGATATTTACATCAAGAAGATGCTAAAGCTAAAAATGCTAAAATTAATGGATGACAGAGGACTGTTTGGAGCAGGAACGAGAAAGGCAAAGGGAAAAGAAGAGCTAATGATGACTTCGGGGAACTGAAACGACAAAGGAGAGAGTCGAAATTCTCTTCCTTTACCGATCTAACAGAGACCCCCGAGAGGATGTATTTAGACACTAATGTGTAGATCTCTTATCGAAAGCTAGCTAGGAGAGAGCCAACCGATAGGGAGAGAAGATCTGGAAAGTTTTGCATCTTCCATAAGTTGGAGGGACATATGACAAACGAGTGTCGGCATTTTCATGATCTGATAGAGGAAATGGTTCGGAACAACCAACTACAACAACATGTGAGGAAACAAATTGCGATAATGTAGCCGGAGAAACCACCATCTACAACGAATGCATCAAGGAACATCCAGGGATCTAGTTTGAGACTCAAAATCCCTTGATCGGGATAGTCGGAAGTCAGGTTCGACTCCCTCGCTTTGCTTTTTCTTGTTTTGAATGGTTAAGATAATAATAACCTTAGACCACTTGCATGTGTACGATCCCTAGATTGGTCTCTAGGCACGCTTTGAGTAGATGAACTTGTGCGATATTAATCGCTTTAAGTTCCGTCCGAAGAGATGAGACCGGAGTGCAGGGTGCAAGTTCCCTTGCCGAAGAGCGAGTGGATGAACTTGTACGATATTGATTGATTTATGTCCTGTACGGAAAGACGGGATCAGAGTGCATGGTGCAAGTTCCCTTGTTGGAGAGCGAATGGATGAACTTGTATGATATTGATCGTTTTAAGTCCCATCCCGGGGACGGGATCGAAGAGCAGGGTGTAAGTTCCCTTGCCGGAGAGTGAGTAGATGAACTTGTACGATATTGATCGCTTTAAGTCCCGTCAAAGAGATGAGACCGAGTTTAGGGTGCGAGTTCCCTTGTTGGAGAGGGAGAGGATGAACTTGTACAATGTTGATCGCTTTAAGTCCTGTCTAAAGAGACGGGACTGGAGTGTAGATTGCAAGCTCCCTTGCCGAAGAGCGAGTAGATGGGCTTGTACGAAAAGTAAGCCCCCTCACTATAGAGTGAGCGAATAGACTTTCTTGATCATTGAGTTCTCTTGCCGGAGAGTAAGCGGATTAGACTTGGTAAGAACCCAAAGAGATTGAAACCCTAAATTGGGCGACAAACGATCCGGAGTGATAAACCCTAGATTAAAAGGTCAATGGTCCGGCGAGACTAAGCCCTGGAGTGGATGCAGACTTGATAAAAGGATTTGAATGCCTTGTAATCGGACAAAGGAAGATAAGCCTTGGGCGAACACAAGATGGCTTGGATGTATGGAATGATACTTTAGAATAATCCACCAAGATTGAAACAGCCGGAGAGTCCAACTATCAGAGACTAATTTTTGGGACTTGTTCTCGAGCAAATCACACTTTACATTCGAAAGGCGTATTTCAAGGGGCAAGTGTTAATTAGGTTTTTAATCGAGCAGAAGTCAATGAAGGTTAGAACGTCAAGCCGAAGATGAAACGACCTAAAAATTGGAAGCACACTTAGTAGAGGCAGAAAAACAACTTGAAAAGGTTTCACCCAAAATGAAGCTAAGGAAACAACTCGACGTCGAATCATTTGGCTCGTTACCGAGTCATTTTTCTTCCCCAATCACCTTCCAATTTTCATACACCTCATGCCTTGCTCCATCTAATCACGATCGAATGGTTTCTCCAAGATTCGAACGAGCGATTCCAAGGATCGACAAGAAGAAATCAAAGAAAGAAACTAACATAAAAGTCGTTAGAATCAACTCAAAGTCGAAGGAAAAGAGTTTGGAACAACTCAAGAAGGAGATAGAAAGCGAACGAAAAGACAAAGCTCAACCTGGACGTGTAAAAATAACTTGGCACCAAGTTATTTGATTCAGTACCGAGTTATTTTATTGACTGTTGCTCTTCTGTTTCACTTGTACAACTTCGGGCCGCCTTTTGGACTTAGGTGCAAGCGGGCTTTTGGACCTATGCTTATGTTTCTCTATAAATACAAGCCTACCTGCAACCAAAAGGGGATCTTCTACTTCTTTGTCTTCGCTTTTGATCTTTTCTCCATTAAAGTCACCTAGGATATTATTATTGGTTATTCTAGGACTTAGATCAGCAAATCCCTGGTACTAATGACTCTCAAATAATTTGGAAACTCCATTATAAATCCGAAATCCACTAGATTGTGGTCAGATTGATATAACTAGTTGTAATCTAAAGAGATAACAACTAATAACAAAGGTTGAAGTAGACGTAGGCCTAAGATTACCTCGAACCACTATAAAAATTCTTGTGTCTCCTTTTACTTCTCCGCCATTTATTTTATTTCAATAGAACCGGTGCGTTCATCTGGTTTTTGAGCGTTGGTGCTATTTTTGGCGTCAACACCAAACAGCGAAAAATTACAATTGGAAAAACCCAAAACCAAATCAACTAACAAAGATCAAATTCTATGAAGACAAAACAAAATAAAACAAATAAGATAAACTTAATTGATTTTCAAAGATTCATTATCTTATTACATTGGAAATAATATACATTAATTTTCCTCGCAAAATTAAGGGAGATAAAAGATATTGAATTAGAAAAACAAATAAATATAATAATAATTGAAATTATTACTGAAATTAAGTTTGTAGATGAGGGCTGTTTAACTAAGGAATTAGGGAGTTCATGAATAATAAATGAAGACCTAACTTAAAAAATGAATATATTTAACAAAGCTAATAAAAAAGGTAAGATGAGGGGGCAATATTAATACGTAGATTAAATTTTGAAGACAAAAACAATATAATTGAAGGGTGAAAATGAAAAATGGACCTTAAATAAATGAACATTCAGTATGGTGCTTGAGAAGGAACGTGAGAACATATAACAAAAAGTCAAATAATTAACTTTATACATACATACATACATACATATATATATACACACACACATACATACATATATAAAATAGATAGATTAGTTTAACCGAGTTGTTTTTCAAGACTAAAATTACAATTAACCCTTTCAGAACAAATCCTTGTTCTCAGTAACAAAAAAATTCTTTGAACCCTCTTCCTCCCATATTTCCCTTTTCATTTTGCACATAGCCCCAAAAACAACGTAAATTTATGCACCATGGCATCTTTTCCAATCACCGGCACAAACACCTTTCCCATGCTTCCGTCTCCACAAATCACAAGTTTACACCCTCCCATCTCCTTTAAAACATACAAATAACCCGGTCCTCTCAAATGGATCCTTCTCTCTTCGAGCAGCGGCGCAGTCACCGCATCCTCATCCGAACCCAACTCACCATTTTCATCGCCATCTACTTCTTCGTCGAGTTTGTACTCTGCTAAAGTGTATGAGCTTACCGCAGAGAACGTGAACATGGTTTTGGATGACGTTAGACCTTACCTCATAGTTGATGGCGGCGATGTCGATGTTGTTGGTGTTGACGATGGTGTTGTATCTCTTCAGCTTCAAGGTTTGATCTATCTGTGTTATCCCTGGTGATTATTTGATCTATCTGTGTTATCCCTGGTGATTATTTGTTCTATCTGTTTTATCCCTCAACAGATTTTTGAGTCCCTTAAAGCTTCTTTAACAATGAGTGTTGCTATTCACCGCATATTTTCCTCTGAATATTAATCATACTTAATGCACCACGTTGCTTACTTGGGTCACCGACCAAACACTGTTTAGCAGTTAACGGTTGATTGCAGTGTAAAAAATAAAATAAAGATGTTCGACGGTTAACCGTCGAACGCGGTGCCCCTAGCACAAACTGTACACTGCTTAAATATTACCCACAACCACTTAATAAAACAACTTGGTGCTGAGTCATTTGGCTTGGTGCTGAGTCATTTTTCTTCCCCAATCACCTTCCAGTTTTCATGCATCTCATACCTTATTCCATCCAATCATGATGAAGTGGTTTCTCCAAGATTCGAACAAGTACTTCTAAGGATTGACTTGAATAAAGCAAAGAAAACAACTAACATAAAGATTATTAGAATTAACTCAATGTTGAAGGAAAAGAGCTTGAAACAACTCAAGAAGGAGATAGAAAAGCCAGCGAATAGATGAAGCTCAACTTGGATGAGTAAAAATAACTTGACACCGAGTTATTTGATTCAGTACCGAGTTATTTTATTGACTGTTGCTCTTCTGTTTCACTTGTACAACTTCGGGCCGCCTTTTGGACTTCAGTGCAAGCGGGCTTTTGAACTTATGCTTATGTTTCTCTATAAATACAAGCCTACCTGCAACCAAAATGGGATCTTCTTCTTCTTTGTCTTCGCTTTTGATCTTTTCTCCATTAAAGTCGCATAGGATATTATTATTGGTTGTTCTAGGACTTAGATCAGCAAATCCCTGGTACTAATGACTCTCAAATAATTTGGAAGCTCCATTATAAATCTGAAATCCACTAGATTGTGGTCAGATATGATATAACTAGTTGTAATCTAAAGAGATAACAACTAATAACAAAGGTTGAAGTGGACGTAGGCCTAAGATTACCTCGAACCACTATAAAAATTCTTGTGTCTACTTTTACTTCTCCGCCATTTATTTTAATTCAATAGAACCGGTGCGCTCATCTGATTTTTGAGTGTTGGTGCTATTTTTGGCGTCAACACCTAACAGCTAAACATTACAACTGGAAAAACCCGAAACCAAATCAACTAACAAAGATCAAATTCTATGAAGACAAAACAAAATAAAACAAATAAGATAAACTTAATTGATCTTCAAAGATTCATTATCTTATTACATTGGAAATAATGCATATTAATTTTCCTCGCAAAACTGAGGGAGATAAAAGATATTGAATTAGAAAAACAAATAAATATAATAATAATTGAAATTATTACTGAAACTAGTTTATAGATGAGGGTTGTTTAACTAAGGAATTAGGGAGTCGATGAATAATAAATGAAGCCCTAACTTAAAAAATGAATATATTTAACAAAGCTAATAAAAAAAAGATAAGATGATGGGACAACATTAATACGTAGATTAGTCTTTGAAGACAGAAACAATATAATTGAAGGGTGAAAATGAAAAATGGACCTTAAATAAATGAACATTCAGCATGGAGCTTGAGAAGGAACGTGAGAACAAATAACGAAAAGTCAAATAATTAACTTTATACATACATACATACATACATATATATAAATACACACACACACATATAAAATAGATAGATTAGTTTAACCGAGTTGTTTTTCAAGACTAAAATTACAATTAACCCTTTCAGAACAAATCCTTGTTCTTAGTAACAAAAAAAATTCTTTGAACCCTCTTTCTCCCATATTTCCCTTTTCATTTTGCACATAGCCCCAAAAACAACGTAAATTTATGCACCATGGCATCTTTTCCAATCACCGGCGACAAACTCCTTTCCCATGCTCCCGTCTCCACAAATCACAAGTTTACACCCTCCCATCTCCTTTAAAACATACAAAAAAATCCGGTTCTCTCAAATGAATCCTTCTCTCTTCGAGCAGCGACGCAGTCACCGCATCCTTATCCGAACCCAACTCACCATTTTCATCGCCATCTACTTCTTCGTCGAGTTTGTACTCTGCTAAAGTGTATGAGCTTACCGCAGAGAACGTGAACATGGTTTTGGATGATGTTAGACCTTACCTCATAGCTGATGGCGGCGATGTCGATGTTGTTGGTGTTGACGATGGTGTTGTATCTCTTCAGCTTCAAGGTTTGATCTATCTGTGTTATCCCTGGTGATTATTTGATCTATCTGTGTTATCCCTCAACAGATTTTAGAGTCCCTTAAAGCCTCTTTAACAATGAGCGTTGCTATTCACCGCATATTTTCCTCTGAATATTAATCATACTTAATGCACCACGTTGCTTGCTTGGGTCACCGACCAAACACTGTTTGGCGGTTAACGGCTGATTGCAGTGTAAAAAAATAAAATAAAGATGTTTGGCAGTTAACCGCCAAACGCAGTGCCCCTAGCACAAACTGTACACTGCTTAAATATTATCCACAACCACTTAATATTACCATGATCCACCACTCAAACTAATCTTTCTTTATCTTTAACAATTGAAATACCAAAAATGCTCCTAATACTAAATCTTAATATTACTTGAAGATAGATAAGATCTAACAACTAAATTTCTTTTACAAATTCGAAACGTCCATCTAGAAATATTATCTAATCTTAATATAACTAAAAAATAGGATCTAACAAATATATTTTTTTTACAAATTTAAAACATCCATCAATAAATACCATCAAATCTTAATATTACATACAAATATGATCTAACAAATAAATTATTAATTAATAATATAAACAAATTTCAAGCTTAAAAAAATTGATGTTCCAACTTAGAAATAAAATTTCAACTAACAAAAATGATCTCGTGTTAAACATATAGAATTTGCAGAAAAATAATTTATGCGCGAAGCGCGTGCCGTAACGTTTTTTATTAATAGTTGTAATACCTCTAGTGTCTCATTTTTTGGTGTTAGCATAAACTATCAAAAATGACCATCTATAGGCATTATTAAAACTTAATATCACTTAAAAATAGGATTTAACACATAACTTTCTTTACAACTTCAAAACGCTACTCTACAAATGTTATCAAATCTTATTACTTAAAAATATTAACGAATAACTTTTTTTTTTACAAATTCGTCTTTTATCGATTAATAATATAACTAAAAATGTAAACTAATAATGGTTAGATGTTGCAACTTAGAAATACAAATTCAAAATAACTGCACGTGATTTCGACTCAAAGTTATAGTCAAATATTCATGCAAATCATTTTATCTTGAACGTGTTAAACATATATAAATTGTAGAAAAATAATTTGCACGCAAAGAGTGTTCCATTATTACGTGCGAAGCACGTGCTGTAATGCTTGTAATAATAAAAAGAATACTCTCATCCATCCGCACATGCGACAAAATCTAAAATAGAAAATCAAATCACGCACACGAATACAATCAAAAAAATCAAAATTACAACTACGGGCAAACAGCAAAACTAATTATTTATAGCTAACGAGAAAAACAAAAATCGTATGATTATTGTAATTAATGATGATAACATTTCACCACTCGAAATCACACAAATAATATGAATGTCACTTCGTATCTACCGGTGGTGGACGAATATTAGAATTTTGACTAACCGCTCAACGTCGATAAATCTAAAAGTAAATAAAAAAATTTAGTTCAAACTTAAAATTATTTTAGCAATAATGCTTATAAATTTTTAAAAAAGGTGATGATATATAACAACATTGAGCACCGAACACCCAATTATACATATACATACATATACGTACGTACATACATACATACATAACGTAAATTATTATTTTGATAAAACAATACCAATCGCTCATTATACTAAAATTCACGTAATATAAACTTTTATTTTGGTAAAATTATAATGGATAATTTTCGAATGCGGATATACCTTTACGTTCGTCTATGTATCCATTTCTCCCGGTGTGAAATATATTTTCATTTTTGAATAAGGATGTGGATGAATTTTAGATTTTTTTTGTATGCCTACATCTAATTTAACTATTTTTCTAAAATAAAATAATGTTCTTTTAGATTATGGTAACTGCATCAACTTAACAATCAAAATACATGATATATTCAAACCGCTTAATGAGGTAAATTTCCATAATCAAATTTATTCTCTTGAAGTTACAGGTAAAGGAAAATTTGTTTGTTCCCCGCTTCATTTCTGCTAATGCTACCTTATTCCCTCAATCTGCATATCTCTCTCTAGTATATCATTTGTACATTTCCAAATAGATGAATTCTTCCGTTCTCATTCTCTGTGTCACCCGTGTCTCCATTAAATCATGGTCATATATCATAATCATTTAACTGACATGCTAGACTCACCATAGAAAATGGATGGTGTTGATGCAGAAATCAATGGTTAAGATATAGTGGGCACATGAGACAGCTAAAATGAGAATAGAGGTTTTCAAATCAAAAACACCTTAGGTCCAATTACAATAATCTTGTATGGGTTAAATTTATTTCCAAACCAGAGTCCATTGAAAGCATTAAAGACGTACAAACACAAAAGTATCAAAAATTAAATCAACAAATAGAAACATATAAACTTACAAATGTCAATTTACTTAGTTAGATTAGGCTTGTTCCTACAAAGCAAAGTCCACCATGCTGCAATATAAAAGTTATAACATTTTTATTATGAGTTTTACAAAATCATATAAATTAGTAAACCTTCACCATACTCTATGTTATCCCGCCTTTTTCAGCAAGGCCGTGATATCAAAAGATCGACCGAGAAAAGCAAGATAGCTCGTCTCAAAGATTGGTCAACTCAACATCTCAACAAAGCAAGTTCTGTTGAATGATTTTTCATCTAAGATCCCCTACCCGGGGGGGGGGGGGTCCAGGGGGGTGCCAACCCCCCAAGGTGGGGGTGCGGGGGCAACGCCACCGCTGCGGTGTTCGACCTGACCGGTCAGGTCGCAGGGGTCCGGGGGCTGCGCCCCATCCAAAACGGTATACGACTTAAAGAATGAAGCGACCTATCTTCTACTCGAGGCCAGCACCTACAACCTCAGAAGACCTCGCGACCTAAGACGTGACCAAGTTAAGCGACCTAGCGGCTTAACACGTGGAGCGACCTAAGCTGGACCAAAGGTCAACGACTTAACGGGTTAACCTATCAGCGACTTAAGGCATAAAGCGGCTCAACCGAGTTAACGAGCTAACAGGAGAAGCGGCTCAACGACCTAAGGCTAAACGAGTTAGCAACTCACCAGAAGGTCCGACCTAACAGAGTCCACGACTTAAAGGAGTCCACGACCTAATGACTTAACTATGTGGCACGACCTACGACTTATCTTAGGTCGTCCACACGACCTAACTCCTTAAGTCGTCCCTGTTGACCTAACTCCTTAAGTCGTCCCTGCCGACCTAACTCCTTAAGTCGTCCCTGCCGACCTAACTCCGATTTCACCTATAAATACTCCATCTACTCCACTTAGAAAGGGGACTTTTCCGGATTTTAAGAGGCCGATATTCTGCAGTTTTCCCCACTCTTCCAACACTTCAACCATCGAAGATTCTTCTCAAGAGATCTATTTCATTCAAGAGAGATTCAAAGAGCAATTCATCGTCAAAGTTCTAACTTTTTTTCTTCGATTGTGTTGCAATCAAGAAATCGTGTTGTAAAAGTGTTATAATCTTGTAAAGTGTGCTCGAAAAACATAACGGATGATGTAAAGTGGATGTAGGCTTGCTAGAAGCCGAACCACTATAAAAATCTCTGTCTCTTTTATTTTTCTGCTATTTTTCTGTTTACTTTGATTCCCGTGCAAGCGGGTGGTGCTTTCACTTCATCACGACATACGCCGGGTGTTAGCGTTAAAGCCATTTTTATCGTTAACATTTTGGTGCTTTCACTGATAAACGAACTCAGGAATCCTATTAATCAATACTTGAATCCGGGAGGTTGAGACTGAAATCCGAAAACTATGGTAAGGCGATCGAGTAGACTACAAATACCAGAGAATAGTCAGCATAAAGGAAGTCAAGAGGCTTCTTCGAGAGCAAGCCAAACTTCAGCCTTTGTTACAAGGGAGGAGATGGAGGCAATGATGAAAAGGCAAGAGGATTTGATCCAAAATTTGTTTCATCAGATTGGGCAACTTGGAGCGCAGAATCAAAGAGGAACAGAAGCCCAACCAGAAGAACAAATTCCACCATCCCCTCGTGAACTCGGGGGGCAAGACGAAAGCCAAGGGCGAGGACTGTCACTAAGAGATAACGACAGATTAGCGGAAATGGTCAAAAAGGCTATGAAAGGTGGTTTGGTAAACAAAGACTTGGAGGATGTCAATAGAAGTCCTTTTACCGTAACAATCAGGCGAGCTAAGAACCCACCAGACTTTAAGCTACCATCATTGGATATGTACAATGGAAGGACAGACCCTACAGTTCATCTGACAAAATATATGAGGCATATGGAAGTGCTGGGGGCATCAGAGGAAGTTATGGCCCGGTGCTTTCCGCTGTACTTGACAGATATTGCGGCACTATGGTTCAGACAATTGAAAAATGGATCGATTAAAACGTGGAATGATTTGATTGAGAGGTTTATGAGGCAATTCAGGGTCCACATCTCGAGGCCTAAGAATGTTATGAGTTTGACAGTACTAAAGCAAAGAACCGGAGAATCTTTGAGAAGTTTTTTGACGCGATTCAACGCAGCCGCGACATCGGTAGATCGACCAGATCCATCCATGGTCCTAATGGCAGCTGTGTCGGGCATAGCTCATGGCACAGAGTTCAAGAATTCATTGACCAAAGATCCTCCTATGGATTTGAGAGAATTTTCCATGAGGCCGAAGGGTTCTTACGATTAGAGGACGCAAAGGCTGATATAGAAGAAGGAGAAGGAACTGATGTTTTTGTGGTTAAAAGCGGGAATCCTCCTAGGAAATGTGCAGAAACCAGCAAAGGCAAACGAAAAGCTGAGGATAACAATGAAAAATCAGCACGACAACAAAGGGGATCAAGATTCACCTCGTACACAGAATTGAATGAGACTTTAGAGCGAATCTATCAAGACACCAAGGGACATGTTCCTTATCGAAAACCAATTAAGAGAGATCCAACTAACAACGAGAAAAAGTCGGACAAGTATTGCTTGTTCCATGAGCTAAATGGCCATAACACGAATGACTGCGGACACTTGAAAGATGAAATTGAGGGGCATATCCGGGATGGTTTGCTATCTCAATATGTGAAAAAGAAGGCTGCAACGGTGGAACAAGAACGACCATCTGCACCAACCGAAGACGCCTCAGGATCAAAGCGTCGACCTATCATCGAATAATTGAGGTTATGACGAATGAGTGGAAAATCTACATCAATACAATTAAGTTGTTCACACATGTATGAGACCACGATCGATCCCCAGGCATGCTCTGATACAGCTATAAATCATACTGATATAGATGTTTGCACTCGGACGTCAATTCTTTGCTTTTGAATTTTACTTCTGATGGTTGACTACTTTTGTATTTTACTTCCGATGACTGATTACTTTGCCTTCTGTGTTTGGACTAGGCTTGACATTGCTTTCATGATTTGTTTCCGACGATTGAGTTTGATTCTACATGGCTTTCATGCTTTGCTTCTGATGTTTGAGTTTGACTCTACTTTGCTTTCATGTTTTGCCTCTGATGTTTGTATTTAATTCCACTGTGCTTTCATGATTTGCTTCCGATGTTTGGATTTGATTCCACATTGCTTTCACGATTTGCTTCAAATGTTTGGATTTGACTTTTTCAGACATTTCTACTCGACAACTTTTCAGCTGAATATTTGATTTTTCATGATTTTGAAATGTGTAAGCCATACGAACAGGCATCATCAAGCCCTACGAACAGGCACCCGACTTCGAACAGTCTCAATGATCAAGTCCTATGAACAGGCACCCGAATTTGAACAGTAAAAAACTCATGGATTTAAGTGCTTGACCGCCAACAGTCGCTTGACTGTGGTCGGCCGCGCTTCAATTCATAACTCGATCCTAAGCGATCGTCGCATAGACTTAAGTGCTTGACCGTGCAGGGCCGCACTTGACCTCAAATGACTCGATCACGAATGATCGTCGTTTGAAGTTAAGCGCTTGACCATGAACGGCCGCGCTTCACACCGCCAACAGTCGCACTTTCACCTCAAATGGCTCGGTCCCGAACGATCGTCACTTGAAGTAAAGCGCTTGACTATTGATGGTTGCATTTCAACTCACTTCACCTGATCCTGATCATCATACAAAGTTGAGTGCTTGACCACGGACGACCGTGCTTCACCTCGAATGGCTCGATTCCGGACGATCGTCATTTGAAGTTAAGCGCTTGACCGCGAGCGGCCGCGCTTCACCACTTGATCGCTCAGGGCCGCACTTTACTGCAAATGGCTTGAACCCGAATGGTCGTCATTTGAAGTAAGGCGCTTGACCATGAACGGTTGAGCTCTGCTATTAGGCCGCGCAGGGCCACACTTTACCACAAATGGCTCGACCCCGAATGGTCATCATTTGAAGTAAAGCGCTTGACCATGAACGGTTGCCATTTTGATCGCGCAGGGCCGTACTTTACCATGAGTGGCTCGACCCCGAATGGTCGTCATTCGAAGTAAAGCGCTTGACCATGAATGATCGCATTTCGCCACAAATGACCCGATCCTGAACGATCGTCGCATGGATTTAGACGCTTGACCGCACAGGGCCGCACTTCACCTCAAATGACTCGACCACAAATGGTCGTCACTTGAAGTTAAGCGCTTGACCATGAACGGCCGCGCTTCATCCCAAATAGCTCGATCTCGAACGGTCGTCATTTTAGGGCCATATAAAACTGTCAATTCCTTTACAGGTTATCAACAGGATATGAACGTCCGGATTATGGCATTACAAAACACACATTCCTACCGCAAGACATGTTTTGGGGGGCAAGTGTTATCCCGCTTTTTTCAGCAAGGTCGTGATATCAAAAGATCGACCGAGAAAAGCAAGATAGCTCGTCTCAAAGATTGGTCAACTCAACATCTCAACAAAGCAAGTTCTGTTGAATAATTTTTCATCTAAGATCCCCTACGGAAGGGGGGTCCAGGGGGGTGCCAACCCCTCAAGGTGGGGGTGCGGGGGCAACGCCACCGCTGCGGTGTTCGACCTGACCGGTCAGGTCGCAGGGGTCTAGGGGGCAGCGCCCCCGGCGGGGTGCGGGGCAGCGCCCCGTCCAAAACGGTATGCGACTTAAAGAATGAAGCGACCTATCTTCTACTCGAGGCCAACGCCTACAACCTAAGAAGACCTCGCGACCTAAGACGTGACCAAGTTAAGCGACCTAGCGGCTTAACACGTGGAGCGACCTAAGCTGGACCAAAGGTCAACGACTTAACGGGTTAACCTATCAGCGACTTAAGGCATAAAGCGGCTCAATCGAGTTAACGAGTTAACAGGAGAAGCGGCTCAACGACCTAAGGCTAAACGAGTTAGCAACTCACCAGAAGGTCCGACCTAACAGAGTCCACGACTTAAAGGAGTCCACGACCTAACGACTTAACTATGTGACACGACCTACGACTTATCTTAGGTCGTCCACACGACCTAACTCCTTAAGTCGTTCATGCCGACCTAACTCCTTAAGTCGTCCCTGCCGACCTAACTCCGATTTCACCTATAAATACTCCATCTACTCCACTTAGAAAGGGGACTTTTCTGGATTTTAAGAGGCCGATATTCTGCAGTTTTCCCCACTCTTCCAACACTTCAACCATCGAAGATTCTTCATCAAGAGATCTATTTCATTCAAGAGAGATTCGAAGAGCAATTCATCGTCAAAGTTCTAACTTTTTTTCTTCGATTGTGTTGTAATCAAGAAATCGTGTTGTAAAAGTGTTGTAATCTTGTAAAGTGTGCTCGAAAAACATAACGGAGGATGTAAAGTGGATGTAGGCTTGCTAGAAGCCGAAGCACTATAAAAATCTCTGTCTCTTTTATTTTTCTGCTATTTTTCTGTTTACTTTGATTCCCGTGCAAGCGGGTGGTGCTTTCACTTCATCACGACATACGCCGGGTGTTAGCGTTAAAGCCATTTATATCGTTAACACTCTACATATGAGTAAATTCTGTGATGGAGAATTTTAAATTTCATTTCACACACACACACACACACACACACACACACACATCCATGCAATTTAAAGTATGTGCATGATGTGTGTGGGTATGTCACTTATTGTGTGTAATCCAAATTAAGTTTAATAAATGTTTTATCAAAACTTCAAATTAATGATGTATTTGGCTCAAAATAGAGTTTTATGTTTTCAATATGTATTTCAAATAACATGGAAGTAAAAGAAAGGTAGGAGATCCTTGTCATGACAACAAAGGAATAATGAGACAGGAAAAAGTTTTTGATGTTTTCCAAAAAGTGATAAATGTGAAGAAAAAAAAGTCATTTTTAATTTTACATACAACCTTTTTTTAAGATTGACCATTTTCCAACTCCCTCTACTCTTCCATGTGTTTTGTAATACATGTTGAAAACGCAAAACACAAAATTTGTTTTCTAACCAAACGGGTCCTAACATTTTCAAAGGACATTAATGAAATACATATGGATTTATATGATTTCAATCATTTTTCAGATGATTATTTTTGGTTCACATATCTATTGTATGAAAAACACACTTAAGATGTATTGTGATGGGCGGAGAACAGCGCTAAGCACTGAAATTTCTAAACTTTTAACATGCCAATAAGCGGCACTATAAAGAATAAAGAGAAGCACTATAACATCACTGGTCGCTTGAAAGCAGAAGTTGAAAAATAATGCTTAGATGGGAATCTAACGGAGTTTAAACACAGCCCTTGAGGATTTAGCGCTTGAGTAATGTTTAAGTCATGCTTAAGCTGTACTTATTAACTATTTTTTATAATATCCGATACCATTATGCGAAATTTGCTTAAGTATACTTACATTGCACTTCATTGCACCTCACTTCATTTTAAATGAAAATTAAGCAGTCTAACTTAAAAATTAACAAAATTGGTTTAAAAAAATAGTGAGCATGAAATTTGGCCCCATCGTTATGTTAGAGAAGTATTATAAAAGTTTATATTGTGTTGTAAATCATTTTTTTTTCCGTAAAACTCCTAAGTCATATTTTTAAATTCACTCTAACGTCTGAAAGCACAAATCTAGACTTCAAAAATTAACCTGTACATATGTAATTATTGAGCGATGAGACAATTTTATCACCTTAGTTTGCTTAACATTAGTCACATATATAATTATTATCTAAAATTATATTTATTCAAAAAATAAAATAAAATTGATACCAATCATGTAAACAGAAAATAACCATTTAACATATATGTACTACAGAGTGCAGAAAATGAAACATCGTGATAATTTTTTTACAACGACGAGTAAAGTATAAATTAATCATTGAAATTTCGAATATTAATTGTAACTAGCATAGAGTATAAATAAGATGAACTACTTATTTAATTATTTTGATAACAATGCATACGACTGCCAAGTCAAAATGTTTATATTATAGCTATTTTAGGCAAGTTGTTACCAAACATGCTCTAGCCTAGGATGAAATATGAACGGCATATGCCACTAGAGTTGTTTCACTGATGATAGCTACAGTTTATTTGTCAGTTTCTTTCTTTATTATTATTATTATTATTATTATTATTATTATTTATTTTTTATATTTTCGACAGCTGCCGACTTACTTGAGACTTGAGCTTACCTTATGCTGCTGTGTTAACTCAAGTCAGCTTGAGATTAGAATGTTTGTTTTGCTTCTGCTAAATTTCACTCTAGGTTGCAAACCATTTCAGTACTAACCGTATTTTTCATATTGGACATTTCTAACATTCAGGAAATATGTTGCGTTGACTGTAAATATTTATGCTTGCAACTTGTTGGTTCATTTAAGCAGACAGGTTTATAGTGTAATTTGATCAACGGGGGATTAGTTATTTACTTCGGCATTGTTTTGATGTGATCCACTGATTGTTTACTGTTAGCTGAAACTTTTAACCATTAAAGGAATTGTTTCCTTCAATAGGTGTATCTAAACTTGCAAGGGAAATACCATATTTACATGAGAGGGTGTTATGGGTAAATTCGCTCAGTCTCAGAACAGATTCAAATCATACACCGTTTATTTTTATTTTTTTTGCATTTTTCCTGTATTGTTTGATCTAATTTTGCTTTCCACTATTAATTGTTTGTGATTTGCAATCTAAATTAGAGTAAAACTTGATATTTCTCACATATTATCCGCTGTTTGAATAATATAAATATATTGGAATGCAATTTTTGGTTAACTAGATATCGAGACCCTCTTGAAAACTAGCGTTAGTTAAACGGATTTTTATGTGGTAATCCAGGAGCATGTGGAAACTGTGCAAGCTCAACAACAACCATGAAAATGGGAATTGAGAGAGTTCTCAAGGAGAAATTTGGCGATGCAATCAAAGAAATACGCCAGGTTTCCAATGAACTGCAAACTTCCATCACTGATGTTGCAGTAAGACCTTATATCCTATTATATGTAATTTAGGTAAATTGCCAAAAAATAAATAAAATAACAACCTTTCATTTTATGACATTTTTTGGTATAAACCTTCATGAAAATTATGTTAATAAATTTAACCTTTCAGCGCTCATACGGGATTTACAAAATTTGAATTAGACCCTTGAAAAGCCTTCCTAAAAGCTTTGTGAAAAGTCCTGTGGGCACCAAGTTTCTATTGAACTTCATTGCTAATGTACAGACTGCCTTTTCTTTCTATACAAGCTTTATCATCTATATTGCTAATGGAAAAACATGATATGATTGTAGGCTGTGAACAGGCATTTGGATATATTGAGGCCTGCCATTAAAAACTATGGTGGAAGTGTAGAAGTAATTTGTATAGAGAATGGAGACTGTCATGTCAAATATGTAGGCCCTGACTCGATTGGCAGTGGAATCAGAGCTGCCATCAAGGAGAAGTTTCCCGACATAGTCAATATAATATTTACTGATGATTAATTAAATCAGTTTTTTTTTTTTTTTATTCTCAACGTTTGTCTTTCAAACTTCCAGATTTTATACATGTTGCAATAAAAAATAAAATCAAGCCTTATTATTATACGACTTCACCATTCGATTATTGAATCATTTTCTGGCTGTATAATCCATTTTTTGTCGACGGCTGTTTTGCCTAGGATCAATTAGACAATTTAATATCAATTGTTCTATTGGACAATACATAGTGATAGTATAAAGTAAATAATACCACTCTTCTGGAATGCTCAGGTACATTCTGGTGTGAATTTTTAAAATTGCACTATGTAAATTATTGCTCTACAGTTTATTGTTTGTAAAACTGTTGTTTCCATAGAAGTGCACATGATACATAAGTGCAGGTTAAATTTTTTGCTCATGCAATGAGGAAAAATTAGCTCAATCCTTTGGTTCAGTAAAAGCATTAGAAGCTGGGGTCGGAGCTGCATTAGGAAGCGAATTAGATGTGGTAGGAGGTGCCGAACTATAAACTCCTTTCATAGCTTTTGTAACCTATATCAAATAAACATTACACATAAGTCATATCAAGTACATTCTCCATTATTTATTAATAATCATTTCACAGAAAAAAAATAATAATAACAAAATAATTTGGATTAGAAGATTGTAGGTTTTCTCGTATATTCTGTTTACTTGAAAAATTTTCTTTGTTCCATTTTCAGACTTTAACAACATTAAAAAAATTGAAATATTATAAAGTATTAAAAAAGACTCATTGTTCCTATAAATATAAGAAGTTTTTAGGCACAAGGAAGAAATTGCAACAAATTTTAGTCTCAGGGACAGCAAGTTTGTTTTTTGGTCTGAAGGACACTTTATAGTGTAAATCACAGAATGATAGTTGCAACTATCATTCTGTGATTTACACTATAAAGTGTCCTTCAGACCAAAAAACAAACTTGCTGTCCTTGAGACTAAATGTTTTTGGAACTTTTTCCCTGTGCCTATTTTCCTGTAAATATAAATTAATTGGACTTAATAGTAAAAGCGGAGACTTAAAAACTTACTTCTTTTTCCCAATTAGTCAAATACACAATGATTGCATACAATACATCCTGAAGAAAAAGTGCACAGAGTAAACCTGTCCAAAGACCCTGCAAATCACAGCAACTTGTCAAGGATCGAAAAAAAAAATAAAGTTGTATTTTGGTAAAATAAACATATTTTGATATAACGAAATTAATTTATGTTTAAAAAAGAAATTACAAAAACTTCTAACCTTTGTTTAATGATGGAGAACAAAAGTCATAACAACAGAAATTGGAAGACCAACAACATAATATGATCCAAGATTAATACATGCACCTAACTTTTGCCAACCACAGCCTCTACCAGTTCCTATATAGTTAAAATACTATTAGTAAGGTTACAATAACTAAAAAATGAAAATAATAATCAGACATGTATTCAATATGCAGTTATGTCATATGCTTGTAACATACATAGTTTGTCCAATGTAAATGATACATGAAGCTAACTGCCTTATACTACTGATTCATCAGCGAGATAAATAGTACAGTAATGGATAAGATCGAAATGCGAAAATCATAATGGTGACATATATTTCTTTCTAATTGTTCAAGGTATTTATTGTGTGAATAATGCATATTTCCATTTACCTCGACTTAAGAAAATGAAATTGTGAATGTTCAAACAATAGCGCAGTACCTGCTAGTACACACTGCATACCATCTAACAAATGTGCCAGTGCAATCAAGGGCATCATATCGGCCACAGCATCAACAACTTCAAATTCAGTACTGAAAGCATGTCCCCATGGCTTACGTATAAGTATCAAAACAATGCCAATAACGATGCCTTCTACAAGGGTCATACATACATTCACAATTACTGCTAATCGAGCACCTTTTGGATTTTCAGATCCTAGCTCGTTAGACACACGTACACTGCATGCAAAATTTGTTGTGAAACAAAAATCAAGAAAAGCTTAAGGCACTCCTGATGAAAGTTTTATATAGTAACTTAATTTACCTTATAGCAGCGCCTAACCCATAAGTGATCATGTATACGAATGCACAAGTATTGAAGCTGAAAATAAGAAACACCATCATATTTCTCAATATTTTCATAGATTAATATCAACATATAAACATATGCTCTTTTTAATCAATTTCCCCTACTAAACATGAAATATTCATCACTAAAGAAGGTACAGGTATTACTTACGTGATTGACATGACCGAGGTTTGTAGTGCAGGATTTGGAAGTATACCGGAGAGTACCATAAGTATCTCAAAACACCAAAATTCCAAGCTGCATGTTTCATACCATACATAAGAACATAAGTTTAATATACACAATTTGAAGGAAGAACCGTTCTGATAAGAAAATAAAAATAGAGGAAAATGACAGACTGACCAAATCATTCCTGCGGAGGGGATTGCAAGCTTAATGTATTTGGGTATATCGGTGAGAGCCTCTTTCGAAAATCCTTTCCACGTGTTTGTACACGAAGGGGAAAATAGAACATAGAGTGCCAACCAAAGAGCATTGAACCAATATGAAATGGATATAGCAATAGCGCCGCCTTTAAAACCAAGACTTGTTTTCGTTACCAAGAGCCAGCACACTAGAACATGGAGCAGAGCTGTTACTCCAGAGCTGATCATCAAGGGAAGCACTATTCTTTGAGTTTGTAGATATCTAGTGAAGCATTGTAGCAATGCATAGCCAAAGAGGGATGGAATCATCCATTGAGCATAATGTCCTGCCTCCCTTGATATTTGCTTATCTTGGTGCAAAACTACCAAAATTTCGCCACAATATGCCCATAAGAATGATATGGGTATGCAGGCGCATGTTAGGACGAACATTGCTCTTTGTAGGTGAATGCCTAACAAATCGTATTGCTTTGCTCCGAATGCTTGACCACATAATGTATCCAATGCACTTCCCATCCCCATCTGATTTTTTTTTTATTAAATTAAAAACAAAATTTATAATTGTGTAATTAGTATTTACTTAATATTATCCATGAAAACTAAGTAGACATGTTCCATTATAATACACTAATAATAATAATAATAATAATAATAATGGTTTCCATACTAAAAAAAATCGTTACTGAAAAAAATCATCGTGAAATTTGGGTAGATCAAATTTTTTGATTCCGATAAAAAAAAATATGGAAACTTCGGAATATGAATTCACTGTGGTTTATAAGAAGAAATCAAAAATTAATCTTTTCCATTTCAAAATGATATATTCTACAACTTCCTAATAACCCTTCTTTATAAAACTAGTATGTTATTTATGGATATCTTTTTGTTTACAAAAGTTAAACACTTAATTTTGAAATTCCGTATTCGTTGAAGATACTGAACTTTTTATACATTTGATATATTTTCCAAATCTTTTTGTTTTTATACTTCAAAATCTTTATATGCACATGCATGCGCAGTGTGTAGATTAAAAAGTTGAACCCGGTACACGAGGCTCCCACACGATAGCGGACTTTGAGAAGGTCAACAATGTACGCAGTCATTCTCTCGTATTGCGAAAGGGCTGTTTGCGGACTCGAATCTGGACGCTCAGATCACTATGCGGGTGACTTAACCGTTGACCCAGATCATAATGTGTGTGTAGATTAACTATAGATAATAATTTAAGTGTATTTTTGTCATTATAAACGTATATTTTAAAATTAATAGACTCCTATATTTCAAAAGTAATTAGTTTACTCCTTTTAGTATTAGCAATTTATTTATCCAATATGGTTTCCCTTTTAACGATCCCCCAATGAAAAGACTCAACATGAAATATTTTGTGCATATTCTTTTTCCTTGGAGGTACTAGTTCAATAGTTTTAGCAAAATGTTTCACAACGTTTGAGGTAAAATCTGAATCATTGTATCTCTATGTATCTAAGAATTCCTAATTTTCTGTCATATCAATTACTAAGAATCAACGAGTCAAGAAATATAGAATAAAAAAGTTGATTTTTCAGATGTACCATTAAGCTTATTCCAGTAACTTGTCCAACAGAAGTAGCCATGGAAGCCCCAGCAAGAGAAAGTTCACCAAGATGACCTATAAACATTACTGAAATCATTCGCATAACAGTCTGAAAAACATTTGTTAGTATCAAAGGGCCACATAAAACTAATTGCTTCTTGACTTCTGTCAATATCAATTCTTTCTCCATTTTCGTTAATTAATTTGAATAATATATGCCTATATTTTCACACACTTGTTGAGAGATATATTTATATATCTAAAAGGATAACATCATAATCTTCTAAGTAATCAAGCAATAACAAAAAATTGTGGATAGTAATAAAGATATGCATATAAATTTATATATAATCCAAATTAATAATTAAGATATCAAGCATCTAAAAAGATAACATCCATAATCTTCTAAGTAATCAAGCAATAACAAAAAATTATGGATAGTAATAAAGATATCCATATAAATTTATATATAATCCAAATTAATAATTAAGATATCAAGCATCTAAAAAGATAACATCCATAATCTTCTAAGTAATCAAGGAATAACAAAAAATTATGGATTGTAATAAAGTTATCCATATAAATTTATATATAATCTAAATTAATAATTAAGATATCAAACATCTAAAAAGATAACATCCATAATCTTCTAAGTAATCAAGCAATAACAAAAAATTATGGATAGTAATAACGATATCCATATAAATTCTAATTTTTTGTTAGTTATGGCATGACCAAACTAATAAATTTTGATGAATAAATTGATGAATTTTTTATTATAAAACTAAGATATCAATTAAGGACTCTAATCTGAAGTGTCTTAATTTTTTTTCCTACAAACTTAGAGTTAAGTTTGTTTAAACTAATAAATTAAACATAGTAATAAAGAAGTTATAATGTTGGTGCTAGAAAATAAAGCTAATTTTTTTTTTACGATAAAAGAGATAATTTTGACTTAGTTTAATACTGTAAATTTCTAGTTTGGCATGTATGAGTTTTAATTTTGAACAAAGGAAGGCAATGAAGATGAGACCAAGAGTATGCTGCAATGAAATGTATGTAAAGTAATTTTTGATATATATATACAAGTTTGTTATTTTTCTTTATCTTAAGTGATTTTCAATGTCTGAACATATATACATGAAACTATTTTAGTAAATGGTCCTATAAAGTGATATAGATTGATGCTAAGCGCTCAGTGTCCATCATTTCTTTATCTTTGTTTGTCCGATCATTTTTCCAAAAATTTAGATATTTTAACACTTGGAAAAATTTGAAAAAAAAAAATCTGAAAAATACTTTATGACTTTTGGAATGTCGTTTCAAAATTTGGATTTATTGGAGATCATTTGTGGGCTTTTAACACATCTAGACCAACGAACTATATAAATAAAATACTTGACGTTTAAATCTGTTTGTCCATCATCCAGCATTTCTTCAATGCTGTTGTGTTCCAAGGGATTTGTAAACTCCATTAAAGGTCTTTGAATGCATGTTCTCCATGTAAATGCATTGTTTGATTTATTTTTACATATTCGACTTTATTGAACTTCTATCGATTTCCATCATAACTTAACTTTTATATCATTGTTGTTTGTTGACCCAAAATGTGGATCAACACCCTTAATTGAGTGTGAAAGCACCAGCCCTGTTTAGCAAGGCGAATAGAATAGAGACAAGAAGTAAAAACTTGCAGATAAAGTTAAAAAGACAAGAGATTTTTATAGTGGTTCAACCTTTAACGAAGCATACTCCACTTTATAACTTTTCTTACCGACTGACATTACTACAAGATGAATCTGATTACAACGCAATTGAATTATGTAAATGGGGTTAAGTCACCAATGCTAGAGTTCACTGGAGAACCACAATGAACCCTGTAAATGACCATTCTGTGGGAGAAGAAGAATGAAGAGTAGTTAGAGATTCAGTAGTCAGTCTAGAAGATCCTATTTATGTTGCTAGTAGTATCGCATTTACAAGGGTTGGAGAGCTATTGGGGTTGACCGTTTTGCCAGATGCTTGTAAATGACTATAGGTGCCCTGAAAGTTTCACAGCGAGCCGAATCAATTTGATGGATCAATAGCGATCCATAGCTTTTGGGTCGTTGACAATTCAGCTGCTTGCGATGCTTTCCTTCATCCTCTTCTATAAACTCTATGGCGATCTCGCTCAATCATATGGATCGCAAGTGATCTATAGTGCATGATTCGCTAGCGACCCATGTAGTTAGAGTAATTTTAGACTTCGCCTTCTGGATTGCATTTTTTGTCTCATGTTGGTATTCTCCATGTAATTTTGTAGCTTGTTGCCTCGTTTTGATGGAGATCCACACATTGGTTGCATCACTGCTGATTGAATTAGATGATTGCTTGCTTCACGATTTAACTAGCTTAGAATTTCATCAAACTTAGTTGTCATTCTTAAAATGCCTATTGGATCATAATACAAAAGGATGGATGGACCCACGAGCAAACATTACGGATAGCTAGCGATCCATCACCTTAGCGTATTTTTGCTCTCTTTTTCTTTGATCCTTCTTGGTTGATTCTTCCAGTCCTTTTGGTTGGCTCTTGAATTGTTTTGACTCGATAAAACTATCTCGACTTCTTTTGAATTCTGCTGAGTTAAAAACCAGATAACATTTTCCCCTCAGAGTATGCCTTCGTTGGAAACAAGGCGTGCTATGGAAGTAACTATTTTTGAGTTCCCGCTTGGTGAAGTTCAAGTGATCTTGTTAAGGCCATCACGCAAATTTGGCTTTGGCTGTTCAATAGTTCGACATAGGTCTTCGTTTCTCGTCACAATAAACCAATTTTGACCCCATAACTTTTAGGATGCCTTTAAATAGCACGTGGATCGCACTGGCCAAATTCGGAGATGGTTGGTCCTGGTTGATGGATCGCTAACGATTCATCGTCCATGGATCGCTAGCGATCTAAAGACTTAGCAATTTTCTCTTATGCAAGCATCTATTTAACCCTCTCAAGCCGACCTTATTTCCCCTCATACTTTCATTTGGTGATCCGGGCTATTGTTCCTTGCGATCTGAGCTATCTTTCCTACGACCCAATCCCAAAATTGCAAAACCTAACTCCTATCTTGCCATCACCATCTTCGTTCATCGCCATTAGAGCTCCTCTCCTTCGACCATCGCTGACTGTGCCGTCGCTTTGTCTTAGCCATGCAACTTTGTTTCTCTTCTTTTCCAAATTACCACCGGTCCTTCTTCTCTTAATCGCTGCCGACCTTTCTCTTTGGATCACCACCGACCTTCTTCCTTTGGATTGTTGTGTCATTGCTGTCGAAAAATCCAATCGTCCTTTCCCTTTGATTCTTGATTCAAGGTGGGTGATGTCCTTGAGACTATATTGGAAAAAGTTCCAAAAACATTAGTAAAGATATTGGAAAAAGTTCCAAAATACCGGGTATATACCAAAAAACAAACTTGCTGTCCTTGAGACTATCCTTGAGACCAATCAAGTATATACCGGGGCAGGGGCAGTTGCTATATAGTTAAAATACTATTAGTAAAGATACAATAACTAAAAAATGAAAATAATAATCAGACATGTATTCAATATGCATGTTATGTCATATGCTTGTAACGTACATAGTTTGTCCAATGTAAATGATACATGAAGCTAACTGCCTTATACTACTGATTCATCAGCGAGATAAATAGTACAGTAATGGATAAGATCGAAATGCGAAAATCATAATGGTGACAAATATTTCTTTCTAATTGTTCAAGGTATTTTTTGTGTGAATAATGCATATTTCCATTTGCCTCGACTTAAGAAAATGAAATTGTGAATGTTTAAAGAATAGCGCAGTACCTGCTAGTACACACTGCATACCATCTAACAAATGTGCCAGTGCAAGCAAGGGCATCATATCGGCCACAGCATCAACAACTTCAAATTCAGTACTGAAAGCATGTCCCCATGGCTTACGTATAAGTATCAAAACAATGCCCATAATGATGCCTTCTACAAGGGTCATACATGCATTCACAATTATTGCCAATCGAGCAGCTTTTGGATTTTCAGATCCTATCTCGTTAGACACACGTACACTGTATGCAAAATTTGTTATGAAATAAAAATCAAGAAAAGCTTAAGGTAGTCGTGATGAAAGTTTTATATAGTAACTTAATTTACCTTATAGCAACGTCTAACCCATTAGTGATCATGTATACCAATGCACAAGTATTGAAGCTGAAAATAAGAAACACCATCATATTTCTCAGTATTTTCATAGATAAATATCAGCATATAAACATATGCTCTTTTTAATCAATTTCCCCTACCGAACATGAAATATTCATCACTAAAGATGGTACAGGTATTACTTACGTGATTGACATGACGAAGGTATGTAGTGCAGGATTTGGAAGTATACCGGAGAGTACCATAAGTATCTCAAAACACCTAAATTCCAAGCTGCATGTTTCATACCATACATAAGAACATAAGTTTAATATACACAATTTGAAGGAAGAACCGTTCTGATAAGAAAATAAAAATAGAGGAAAATGACAGACTGACCAAATCATTGATGCGGAGGGGATTACAAGCTTAATGCATTTGGGTATATCAGTGAGAGCCTCTGTCGAAAATCCTTTCCAGGTGTTTGTACACGAAGGGGAAAATGGAACATAGAGTGCCAACCAAAGAGCATTGAACCAATTTGAAATGGATATAGCAATAGCGGCGCCTTTAAAACCAAGACTTGTTTTCATTTCCAAGAGCCAGCACACTAGAACATGGAGCAGAGCTGTTACTCCAGAGCTGATCATCAAGGGAAGCACTATTCTTTGAGTTTGTAGATATCTAGTGTAACATTGTAGCAATGCATAGCCAAAGAGGGATGGAATCATCCATTGAGCATAATGTCCTGCCTCCCTTGATATTTGCTTATCTTGGTGCAAAACTACCAAAATTTCGCCACAATATGCCCATAAGAATGATATGGGTATGCAGGTGCAAAACTACCAAAATTTCGCCATAATTTCTTCTCTTAATCGCCGCCGACCTTTCTCTTTGGATCACCACCGACCTTCTTCCTTTGGATTGTTGGGTCATTGCTGTCGAAAAATCCAATCATCCTTCCCCTTTGATTCTTGATTCAAGGTGGGTGATGCAGATTCTAGCGTTCGTTTAGCAATTCGACGACATGGTTGTATTGGTGATGATTGTCGTGGAAAATCCGAGTTGATTGTGATTTTGTGGAAGAAGATAGTTAATCGAGTCTTAAGTTCTTTACGGAACGACACTTGGGCCTTGCCGTAGTGATTGACATGTTTTGCTATTTTCGTCCATGGAATCAAAATTGACTTGTACTAAGTTACATTGCTGATACAATACGACATATTGCAAATTGGTTTTAATCCTTTCAAAGGGGAATAACGGCTTAGGATAGCGTCTCGCAAGTAGCTTATGTTGTTATCGCCTTTCAGAGAGTTAGGATTGGTCTTGTTTTTGCACACTTAGTGTACCCAAACCGAGGAGTTTCCCGCATCACTTCGGATAACTGATCCATTGTCCATCGCTTATTGATAACATGTAGAAGGAATAATTCCAAAAAGTGATACAAGAATACCTTTTCATTCTTTGATGTAAGCGAACTGTTTGACACGGGATAGAGCGTTTGTAATGTTTAGGACATCAATGTCACCCCACATAGATAACACACCGCACCTGCCCCGGTATATACTTGAAATCCAATATGTCAGCGTAGATTGATATTCCTTCGAAATTCAGGTGTCGTAGGGGAATGTTTAGTTAAAGATAGAATTACCTTACTGTATCGGATGCAAGTTTTGTTGTATAGATTGAAGTATCCATCTTCTCGCCGTAAGTCTAGTGGAGGAAGTCCAGCACTTTCAAAAGCTGAATCGTCGTCTGTCGCCTCTTCCTTTTCTGCTTCGTGAGCTGAACACGGTCAACTAGTTTGGGTTGGCCCGGTTATAGACCAGACTCCTTCGAATTTCATAGTTCTACTTAATCCGCCAGAGAGAGCTTCCTTCGTAATCTCTGCTAAGGTTCTGCATAACATTTGCTTGGAACATGGCATTCTAGAGGATGACGTGCGCCTTCCGGAGAAGAATGAGTTTGCCAACATCCACCTCTGGGATCACTGCTTGCCACCGGTACATGTGCTTAAATGGAGCAGTTTCTCCCTTTAATGACTTCTTGAAAGAAACTCTTTCAAACTTGTGAATTGCGCGCTTCCTAATTTATCCTAACAGATATGCAATCCTGACTTGCCTTCACGTTTTGTTTATGTGGACATTTAATCATTCCCCGAGTTTTGATGAGCTGAGATATTTTATCCCGTTTAAGAGGAGAGAAAAGTGCCAATCCCTTTTCGTCATCGAGGCCCAGAGGAATCCCAAGATCGTGTTGCAGCTTTAGAGCAATCTATCTCAATTCAAGACTCAGTACTTCTGTTAGATGTCCTGTAGGGTTTAACTGCCTTTGGACAACGGGGGATAAGTTCTCTCCTTTACTTATTGAGTTTTGATAAGTCGCCATGGGATTTTTGACAGGTCAAATACTTCTTGCTGTTGCTCCAAGGTCAAATAAAGACCTATCACTCGACCAGAATTCCCATACCCTAAAGGCCGTAGATGCCGGAGAGAGATCGGTTAAATTTCTGCTAACGGACGAAAATTTGATCTAGTATGGACTATTGCATCCTGGGAGATCCGCTGTAGCGGTTGAAGTCCCATCTCCTTCTCGTTCTAGAATATGAACACGCTCCACTTCTTCATCGCGTGGCTCTGAAGAGGTTGTTTTTCAAGAAAAGGAAGGCTTGTCCGGCGAGTCAACTAAAGAAACTCATGAGGGAAGGGATGTCACGACTGAAGCCAACTGTCTGGCCAGAATTCCCCCAATCCTAGAAGGTGGAAAAGAAGAGTTCAAGCAGCGAAAGGGCATGACTGCAGTGGCAACAGAATAAGAGGAGGGTGAAGTTGAGAGTAGCAGTAATCATGATTCCTTCTCCAGTGATTATGATTTCGACGTAGGTCTGGTGACGGGGACTCCTAATCATCTGATGAGACTTCAGGAATAAGTTTTGTTCTCCCGGACTCGCCTTTCCGAGAGATCCACAATAAAGATGCTCCCCCGGTAGCTGAGCGACGTCACGATTCCCTAATTAAAGATGCCGGCATAGACTTCAGGAATTTGAGCAAAGTTTACGTGGATATAACCGAACTTATGAGGGAAGATTTTGGATTCAAATGGGTGTCTCCTTGCCCGGGTCATATTATACCCGAAGTTAGCCCAATTTCTACTGCAGTAGCTTCCCGATCCGGTTTGTGACGTCCTTTTAGGCCCCTGAAGACACATTACGTATTTCGCGAGGGTCACATTCACTTACACATGCATTGTTTTGGCCTATTTCTTATTGTTAAAGCTCTTTATTTATTATTCATATCAAGTACCATGAAAGGCCATGCTTTTTACGATGATCTCGAGTAATTCACTGATTCGCACGTTAGTCAAAATGGTCCATATGCCGCTATTAGCCTCGTGAGACCGAGGAGGAATGTGTTAGTCCGTAAGATGATGGTTTTGATCACAACAACCTTAGAATAGATTATAAAATATAAATACTAACACTATAAGTTTAGATATATATGTATATGCAGGATTTAGCCATGCAGGTACCAAGAATGAAGACTGCACATTATAGAGATTCAAGATATCAAGATTTAAGACTCATGAGTATCAAGATTATCAAGAGTTCAAGAATTCAAGTAATTTATTCTTTAATTAGAAATTTTGTTAAAACTCATAGAAAAGCACTGGCATCTTAAAATCCAATTTATTCGTGGAATGGAATCCACTTCGAGTCTGTTAAAGGGATGGAATCCTAAATAGGATGGAACCTACGAAAAATCTAGTGGAACATTGTTTTGTATCCGCTAACTTTTTATTCAAAATGATTTTTCAAAATTATATCTTGTTTTCAAAATGATTTCATAACCTTCCTTTTAAAAGCATCAAAAACCTCTATCCTGATTTTAAATAAATTTTAGCCTCAAAATCATCTTTAATTTCAAAGTCAAAATTACTCCTGATTTTAAACTATCTTTTAATATAATATATTTAACTTTTAATAGTTATGCTTAGATTTAAATATAAAATTATAGTTAAATTCTACATATATTATTTTCTATATTTACTTATGAATTTTAACTATAATCAAGTATATTTATAAAGGTTTAAAATAGTTTTAATATAAGATAAAGATTATTTTCAAAGAAAATCAAATTATCAAAAAATGCTTTGGGATGTCGACATACTCATGGTAACCATGTCGACATGGTGTCAGTTGAGTTTAAAATTTAAATTTCAAAAGAAGTGTCTATTCGTCATAACTCTTCACGAATGGACATGACTGGTGTTCTTCTATAAATAGGGGTCAGTTTCAACGAGTTTTGTATCGGATTTTCTGGTTTTTCACTCCTCTTCTTCTTCTTCCACTTTTCTTAATACATATTCTTACCATTACTCTGCCGAAATCAACATTGAATCGAACTGGATCATTCGTAGTTTGATTCTCTATCACTCTCTCAACAAGACCCTCAGTGCTATTAAGAGTTATAGGCTTTTTGTAATCAACTTAGTGAGAAAAGGTGTGATTGTAGCCTTGAAAATCAATCAAGCGAGATAACGTGTGATTGTAGCCTTGGGAAATCAATTGGGTGAACTTGTTGCCCGTAAAATCAAGTGGGTGAACTTGTGGCCCCGAAAATCAAGTATCTCTACCCAAAGGATTGTGATTCTGGAGGGTGTACCTTGTAGCCTTGAAATTAAGGGTGTAATTGTAGAAGATTGCTTTTGAAAAGAAATCCGTACTTGTGTGCGGGACTGGATGTAGGGTAACTCCGAACCAGTATAAAATCTGTTGTGTTCTTTCCTTTACTGCTTTTATTTTATTTCTACATCTGTGTTTGTTTCTGTGATCATATCTATAACTGTATATTGCATACATCTGTGTATAAATCAACATAAACTCAAAAAGATCTAGTAATTCTTTATAAACACTATTCAACCCCCTCTAGTGTTAACTCTAGCCTTAAGATCCGTAATCCGCACTTCTCACAAAATGGAGAAGGCGGAAAGACTAGGAGGTCGAAGCTTGTCGCCATGATGACAGAGTACGGGGTCGAACGTATAAAAGTGGCTAGAAGAAGAGAAAAACCCTTGATGGCCACGAGGAACCGTCTAAAATGTCAAAGGTTGATCGTGGTTCTCATTGTTTTGAGCATCAGGCCTTTGCCTCGTCCCTAGTTTTTGTCGGTTTTGAAGTTTCGGTTTCTTCCATTCAGGCTCCATCTTCATATCAATCCCCATTGACCCATGTGATGCCCTCTTCTGGTTCCTCACATCCTCACAGGAGGTTGGCCTACATTCTTCCGTCCGGACCCCTAGACTCGAAGCTACGCTCCTTGGGTGCTTTTTAAAAGGAGTTAAGTTTGACCGCGGCCTTTGCCTAATATGCAAAGATTCTTATATGCCCCACCTTTAGACGGTCTAAAGTGATTTAGAGCAAGCTGAGAGATGGGAAAAATTATGCAAGCAGCTCGCTGCCATGAACCACAATTATTATCAAGAGATACTCTCCTTTGAACCGAAGAAAGATGACTTCAAGATGGCGTTAGTGGAACATGACGCCAAAATAGAGCGACTGATACAAGAGAGGGACTTGGCACTCCAGGAGAGTAAGAACAGTGTCAGCTTACTTAAGGAGTTGAAAGAGGCCCATGCGAAAATAGAGATTGTATTTTGAGATGAAATTAAGAAGGCCCAAGCGGACGAAGTTAAGTTAAATAAGGAGCTCGAAGCTCGTGACATGATTATTGAAGCCCAGAAGAAGACTATTGCCAATCACGACAAGATTGTTGAAGGGAATACAAAATAATTGCGGAACATGTAGAGATTGCGAAGTCCCGTGACAAGATCGTTTCCGATCAAGCCCAGGCGATTGCCTCGCTCCAAAAAATAGTAACGCAGCTTAGCGCCGACAAAACTAGTGTTGAAGTTGAGAAGATCGCCGTTACAACAGATTATTTTGAGCTACATGACCCTTTCGAAAATAAGATGGAGAAGATGGACGATTCCATCTTAAATATCTATGTCAATTCCCTATTCATCAGGGTAGTCTTAGCTATTTGGGCCCCAAGTTCCGGCGCACTCTCTCCATGGTTGGGAGGAAATTCTGGCCCGTTTCCAAGAAAATGGGGATGTCTGTACTGAATGGGAGTTAGGTGACGCCTACCTTAATGAGGAATCGAAGAGAGCACTGATAGAGGATTGAGAGGTCCTATAGATTGAGAAGGAACAGAAGACTGCCGATGCTGCTATGACTTCAACTACCAAAACATTATCGGAGCCCCTTATTATTTGGCCCGGTGAATCATCAAGATGGCCTGGCTATCAATTGGCGAGTTCTGGGCCCTAAACTTCTTCGAAGATCGTGCAGCCATCAAAAGAAGGAGAAGGTGGGGAATATGAGATCGACATTCTCGGACATTCCTCTGATGCAGGTAACCTTTATGTTTCCCCGAGTTTGAGAATTTTTAGCTCATGCCGCCTGAACAAGACGAACTTAACACTTTTATTTTTGATCTTATAGGTCCATTTTCTTTACTTATTGATCCATCAGTTTCCTCGATGCCCGGACTTGCCATTGTTTCAACCATCGATGCTTATCTCCATAGTTGCTCTGATCACTGCGTCCATGTCTGGTTCGCAGCCGAGGCCAGAATCTGAGAAGCTCGCTGCATTGCGTGGTCTAGATGACCATTCCGTATCTATGGAGGGCGACTTTATGACAACTGAAGCTCAAGAGCAGGAGGGCCAGACTAAACAGCTGTGTAAATTTGAACAACAATAACTTACTGTAAAAAGGAAAAGGTTGAAGCGATAAAATTTTCGAGGAGCCCCTGCAAATTCGGGAAGCGCAAGACGAAAAGGGAGTCTTCCGAAATGTCGGAGAGAAGGGTGGAGATGCCGGCACCAATGAGATAGTTGATATTACATGCAGTGACACTACCCTTGACCAGGATTCTGAGGGAAAGCAGAAACTTCCAACTAAAGGTAGGAAGGGAGTAGTGGAAAATGGCATTGACAGATCCAGATAGTAGTGGAGCCAGTTTTTTGGGACATTTTGTTCAGTTTGATACATGTTTTGTTCAAGTGCAGAGTCAACACTTACTGCTTTGATCGTTATAGTGTCTGTATTTTTCCTTTTTGTTGGCCGATATTGTGTGGGTACGGCCTGCTAATTTTGACTTAGTGTAAAGAATGTTATAAGTAATACAAGGTTGACATTTTGATTGTAACTTTACATGTCTACTTATTTGCATTTCATGCACTTATGTCAAATTACTACTATTTTGTTTTATCTAACCCTGTGATTACCACCAAAATTCTTCGCTTGGAGTAACAGAACTATGAAGTGTTTTTGTTTATGAGTATTTTATTTGAGTACCCGTGTGTGCCCTCCAGTTCACGGGCTGCTTTCTTCGAACACCTAACAAATGACTGGCTGATTTGAGTGATTTTCGGATGTCTATAATCGGATCTATTTTGTGGTTCTATCTTCAAGAACTTATGATTTGTGCGTCTTGATTTCAGATTTATTGTTAGTCAACAATTGGAATTTTTTGCTGACTCATAATAGTTTGACATTGTTGGATTCATACCCGTTTCTCCTGATAAGGAGAGTGGTTTGATTCTTGTTATTTTTGCAATGGACGATTTTCCAGGTATCGTAGGGGCAATATCGGTACTTAAGAGTATACTGGCTTTTAGGATCGATATGACCCGTCGCCCCAGAATGGCTTGGAACTTCTCGACGTTACCAACCTTTGGGAACGTGAGGGTTTTATGCTCCAAGAGCATGATTTCACGACTCAAGAGGTAATGCACGGCTAATGGGATGCGTGGATTTCAGGATCGATATGACCTGTCGACCTGGAAACGGTTCAGACTTCTCGACGTTATCAATCTTCACGCAACATAAGGAGTTTATGTTTCAAGAGCGTGATTCCATGGCTCAAAAGATAATGTGCAGCTTATGGGATGCGTGGCTCTGATTTTGGCTGTGACGACCCAGAATTTTGAACGTTTGAATTGAAATATTTAATTAATTTTCAATATTTGGAAGTTGGATTAACTTGAATTTCTAATATCGGAATTAAATTGACAATTAATTTATTGAATTTAATTATGTGAGGTTGGGTAAAAATTTATATCTTCAATTTCAGGCTGATTAAAAATATTTTAAAGGGGCTTAGAAAATTTATATTGATAATACTGAAGATAATGGAAGCTTTAGAATTGAATTTGGAAGTGATCTGATCGGTTTTGAAATTATATTGTTTAAATCGGTATTTAAAAGTAGTCTTTCGAGGCACAATCTCAAAATTCGACGAAACTAGTTCCTTTGGATCCGTAATATTGTATTTTTATCGGATTTCAATTTTCGTAGTGTTTGGAGTGATCGTTTGGCCGTACGACAAGCAAAAGCATTAAAATTTAAATCGAAAATTCAATATTTTAACCGGTTCAAAAAGCTATCTTTCTCATACGATTGAATTTGGACTCGAAACCTTTTCCATTTCGTTCGGAATAGGGGTATAACATTATAAACGCCTAGCAGCACGCATCGATTGGAAATTGAGTTGAGTTATTTGAAATGATTTAAATTTGAATATAAATAATATAATTTAAATACTATAACAAGCATCAGACACGTAGTGGAAAAATTCAAACACGTGTTACCTTCTTTCTGAAAATGTTTACACGCGTTTGATTTTTTTTTGAATATTCGTTCAAAAGCAAAAATCCAGAAGAAAACGAAAACGTTCAAACAAAATTAAATAAAAATCAAATAGCCGAGCTCTCTCTTCTCTAAAAATCAAATTGTTCGAAATCAAAATAAATGGCGGCTCCGTTCTTCTCCGCGATAGGTTCAGCTCGACAGTTCGTCGATGGTGGAAGCGACGCACACGCGCGCACAAGGGCGCATGGGTTCTCGAGCATCGCGTGCACACGATGGAAGCTCGATGGCCTCGAATCCAATGGTAGTGGCAAGCACGGCGAACTTCGCGACTTGGGAATCGAGGCGGCGCGCGAGGTTGAGAGGCTTAGGGTTCACGAGGTTCATGGCGTTTGTGCTCGCGAGTGATGGTGATAGCTCGCTGGCTTGAGACAATGCTACGGTTTCGCGATGTATCGACCGCGACTTGATAGGGTTTGCGACAGGTAGGGAGATAGGGAGTTTTTAGTAAGGTATTTGAAATTTGTTGGTCCAATTTAAATATGAAAAATTTATTCAATTATTTGCATAATGATAGCAAAGTAAATTACTGGAAAACAGAAAATATATTATATAAATAAAGTTAAAATTTACTAGTTTATTTTGAAAATAATTTATTAAATTAAATTTAGTTTTAATTTAAAAGTCTAGTTAAATAAATTTATTAAAAAGAATTGGCTTAATTTTTTTTAAAGGTATCAGTTTAAAATAAAATCATTGGTAAGTAAATTTATAAATGGGAATTTAATGGTTCGATTTATTTCGAATATTAATCAATTGTATAAATTATTTATACAAGGTCAAAAGACATGAAAACGAGTCAAGATGGATTGGAAATGGATTGCATGCAAAGCAAAAGTGAGATCTTCTCACTCAATCAGATATTTCTAATTAAATTTTAAATAGTTAGATTTAAAATTATTGATTGTGTTGATTATGTGCTTGGATGATAAATAATTATTAGTTGTATTGAAAAAGACCCTATGCGCCGCATAATAGCGGATGATATTATATTTAAACCCATATACTGCGATATTCCACCTCGAAGTGGAATTGGTATTATATATGTATTTGGAGTGATTGATTTCCCGCACTATATAGCGGATGAGACCATATGCGCCGCATAATAGTGGATGATATTTTATAAATTCCATATACCGCGATATTCCACCTCGAAGTGGAATTGGTATTTAATTATTGTGCTAACGTCTATGGATGCAGGGAAACAGGTTGGAGGGATCCAACTGGATTTCTAAAATATTGAATTTGTTTCATATGTTGTGTGTTGATAATCTTTGTGTGATTATATTGTGATTGAAATCATTGAATGCTAAAATTTAGCCGAATATATTTTTGGTATCGTAGGATACCAGAAATAGATAAAATTATATTTTTGAAATCTAGGTAGAAAATTTATAGTAAAACTTATTTTTGAGAATGGGATAAATTTAAAAGAAGAAATTTTAGGATAAAGTTTTATTTTTGAATCCTATTGAATAAAAATTCCAAAACATGGGAAAAAGGCTTAATAAATGGATTTCGGGTAATATTATTCAAAGTTTGAAGAATTTATTTAAAATATGGATTTTAAATAGCTGAAAGAAATAAAGAGATTTATTTTAATAGAACATAAATTTGGGAAATCGATTTGGAAATTTGATTTGGTATTTGAAAATCTTTGGGAAATCGATTTGAAATTGATTTGGTGCTTGAAAATAAATCTTTGGGAGATCAATTTGAAAATTTGATTTGGTGTTTGGAAATAAATTTGGAAATAAATTTGGGATTTGATTTGGTGTTTGAAATGATTTAGGAAATCAATTTGAAATTGATTTGGTGTTTGAAAGTGAATATTTGGAAATAGATTTGAAAATCGTACATCAGTCGATATTTGGAAATCTAAATTCACAGTAGGAATTTGTAAAGGAAGGGGAATTTTGTTTTAAAAATAAACATTGGGTTATTTTTAAAAGTGTGGAAAGGAATCTACGGATTTGGAATGTAAATTTAAAATAAATCGAGAAGGGTTTATCAATTGGTTTAAATGGACCATTTTGAAATGGAAAGCGTATTTTCCCTGGAAAGCCGTGTATGTTTTCAAAATTGCTTTCAAGTATAAATTAAAGTTCTAGAGATGGTTCGAAAAAGAATATTTTGGAGAAAATTATTTTCTTAAGTTATTTTGAAAATCTGTAAAGTAAAGATTTATTTAATTAATTATAGAAGTGATTATTTAAAGATTTAAGTAATATTTGTTTTAGAAAAAGGTTATTTAAATATTTATACCCTATCTACTAATTTTATTCTAAAATTGGTTTGGACTTGAAGTTTTATATAAGATATTAGTATAATATTTTCATAACAAATACTTAAGCAAGTGTTTTAAAATAGTTTTTATTCTAAGTATTTCCTAGTATATTTTGGAGTGATTTGAATTATTTTAAAGTATTTGAACTCGGTAGACTTTCAGTGGAAATAAATAATATCGGGTATCTTATTCCGCAGGCGAAAGGTGATTTGAAATTTGTTTTCAAATGGTTGAAGTGTGAAAATAGATCTTGCAAATATATTTTGAAAATAAATAACTGGGAGAAAGTATTTGAAATCCAGTAATTGTTGTGAATGTTGATTGATAGTTAAATAACCGACTATCAATATTGGCCTTTAAATGGCATTTGAATTTCGATGCGATAGGGAGTCGGATTCTAGGTGGTTATCCGAAACCCACATCGAATCTTGTTGATGAATCTTTGTGATTGAAATATCCATGTGTTTTTAAATATTGCGCTCATTATTCGGTTTACCCGAGAGAGGACCTTATGTCATATAACCCATTCCAAATAATGATACAACATTGTGGATAACATTTGAAGATCGGTGGTGAAGACTGGGCGTTTTCGAAAGCGAAAGGATAACTTGTCGAATGTCTCTGCACCAATTGATCCCTGACATAGAGATTTGATCACCCTTTGTGATGGGAAGTCCAGTCGTGATTAGGAATTATCCGGATGTGCAAGGGCTTCTTTGTGAAGTGCCTTCGGTACTGTTCGAACCCAGAACAGACTTGTATGGATGTGTGTCTGACATTACACTTTGAGATGTAAAGCTGATTTCTATCAAATACATTTCTGTTGGTGGCGGAGAATTTATTCTCTTAGCTTAACACCCTTCTCTAAGATGTACAAGCTCAGAGGTTATGTAGTTGATGGTTACTAGTGATACATTCCCAATTTGGTAATGTGGCATACGAAGTGCTGCTGATCATTTGTTGATCGAAGCATGACTTTTGTGAAAAGCGTAGCTTTGTGGACGAGACTTCGTCGAGCCTCACAACCCGAAAATGGTCGAAACAGGAATGTTGCGACAAGGTTTTTAGGAGTTGCGCCCCTAGGGCATGTCCATTTTCTTCTGGATAAGATGTGGTATCATGGTATGGATCCCAGATATTTTACCTATGTTGATGTTGCAAATTTATTATACGTTGTGGTTGAGGATCCTCGGATAAAGGTCGGTTACGACTGGGGATGGCATACTTGTGTAGCAGTTACCTATGTTATAGCTTGGCTAAAGCGTAAGGTAACGTCAGCCTTGTTAGCAGAGATCCGGTTTGGTTCTCAGGGGCGTCCTTCCAGAGGCATACCTATTTCGGTAAGGAAGTTCCTTAGCCTGACCATTTTTGGAAATCCAAAGAAACAATACGTGCCCTGTACGGTTTTAGTTGTATAGCCTGCCATGGAATGTGGCGGTAACCTGCTATTGAACATGGTAGCTATAGTAGGCATACGACGAAATGTGGTATGCTGGCTAAGATTAATATTATACTTTCGAAATGTTTTCTGCACTATGAACTAATAATAATATCGAATAGTTTTCGCGTATCAAGCATTTTTGACTGTCATAAGGAGAAATCTCCTCCAAGTGTGCGCTTGCATTGTGTGTGTGGCGGGAGGCCTTACGGTAGTTTCATTTTCCAAAAGCATAGCAAATTCCTTTTTATTTTCTTTGTGAAAATAACTATTTTTAAGATCTCACACCAGTCCCATGACTGATCTGGAGTTTATTGTTCCCTTTCTAAACTCTAGATGCTCACAATTTTCCACACGGGCATCCTAGAGTCAAGTTATCAGTTATCTAGAGCGAAGTCAGAAAAGAGATGCTGTAGAGATCAGGAGCAAGCTGGGTGGCAAAGCGTATCACTAGTATATGTTACATTCTTTTTCGCTGTTAGTTGTTGTAACACTGATAATGTAATATGATGTAATATAATGACAAATATGATTTTTGTTTTAATGATATTCATTTATCTATTATATTTATTCCGCTGCGAAATGTGAGATTCTGTTATTGTTTCTGTTTCTTCTTCTTTAACACTAGCAGTTCGGTTTTTCGGCATTCGATTGTGCGGCATTTGATACAGTGGTGTATTGATGTCAACTTTCGAAAGTCAAAAAAATTGGGTTGTTACATTGGCCTTCCCGTTGCTACCGAAGCAACACCGGTTCTTAGAAGGTGGAGATCGGGTTCCGCCGATCCAACGGTTTGAGTTAATTTTCTTCCGTCGACCCAATAGGTAAGTGGGGCGTACTTAAGCATGATTCCGCTATCTCAAGCAGTGATTGAATGGTTTTGATCCGATTTGACCTTGTCGACTCTACAACCTACTTTTATGAATGTGTTTTATTGGTTCAGAAAGAAAAGCAATTTTATTAAGAAAATTTAGGCAAGTTCTGCCTATTTATAGTGCCCCAGTATTCCGAGATGGCTTATTTGGTGAAAAATAGGAAGCATATAAGATAGCTTCAGATACAATTCGCTATTCCATGCTCGAGGAACTTGAATTCCATCAACGGTTGTCAATTTGAAAGTTTCGTCCCCTAGCTTTTGACTGATCACATACGGCCTTGCCCAGTTTGGTCCAAAGGTTCCCGGTACGGTATAGACTTGTTTGAGGATGAGGTCTCACACTTTGAATGTTTGGTTATGTACTTTGGAGTTGAAGTACCATGCAACTCTTTTTTTGGTGAGCAGCAGTCCTTAGCTCGGCTTCTTCCCTCTTCTCGTCAATCATATCAAGCGATTTGAGTAGGAGCTGCTCGTTTTGCCTCTGATCGAAATTCTACCTTCGATGAGAGGGGACTTCTAGTTCAACGAGAATCATTGCTTCTGAACCATACGCCAAGGCGAACGGGGTATGCCCAGTTGCTGCTTTATGTGTTGTTCTTTAAGCCATAGTGTGAGTGTAGGTTCAATAACCCAATTCCCTTTAGCTTTAGCTACCTGCTTTTTGATGGTGAACTTGATGATCTTGTTTATTGCTTCCACTTGCCCGTTTGCTTGTGGATGAGCGACCGCGGAAAAGCTCTTCTCGATTCGGAAGCGTTTGTAAAAGTCTTTAAAATCAGTGCTTTCGAATCGGGTTCTGTTATAGTGATAATTTTCTATGGCATACCAAACCTGCAAATAATGTTTTAGTAACAAAATTAATGACTTTCTTTGTGGTAATGGTGGCCGGCGGTTCCGCTTTGGCCTATTTGGTGAATAGTCGATGACAACTATAGCATATTTAGCTCCTCCTTTAGCTATTGGCAATATTCCAATTAGATCAATTCTCCATATCACGAATGACCATGGGTTGACCATCTACTTTATCTCCATTGAAGGAGTTATTTTGATCTTACTGAATCTTTGGCATCGGTCACACCGTCTGGCGTAATCTGCTGCGTCGCAGTTTACCATTGGATAGAAATATCTGTATCGGAGGATTTTATTCGCAAGGGTTTTCCTCTGATATAGTCTCCACAGTTGCCTTTGTGAACTTCTCTCAGGATCCTTCGCGCTTCATCGTCGGTCACACATTTGAGCAAAGGGTAGAGAACCCCCATCCTATATTATAAATCGTTGTGCCTTCTGAAGAAGCTTTTTCTACTGGTTTCTATCTGTGGGATGAGTTATTGTACGCAACTAGTCTTTGATTTAGGTCAGCTATGTTTCTGGTTCAACAATGGTCTAAAAAATCCAGTTGATATCCATTTCGCCTATACTTGGAGTGGTCAAGGTCTCAACCGGGACTAGTCCCGATGATTGAGCTTCTCCGGAGCCGGTCAGTTTAGCTAAGTAGTTAGCCTTCATGTTTTGCTCCCTTGGGATGTGAGTTATGGTGTAATGTTTGATGTCATTTAGAAATTCTTGCACTTTAGATAGATATGGGGCAAGGTTCTCCCCTCGAGCCTAGTATTCACCTTTCACCTGGCAGAGACTAGTTGAGAGTCATTGTATATGTGAAAGGATTTCATTCTGAGTTCCTTTACGACTTTCAGTCCCGCTATCAATGCCTGATACTTCACTTTATTATTTGTCGTAGGGAATTCCAAGCATAGGGCATAACAAACGGCTCATCCTTTGGGAGTTTCAAGCACTACCCCAGCATCGAGCAGAAGTTATTAGATGCACCATCAACGAAGAGCTTCCATCATGTTTCCACTTTCGGTGTTATTTCCTCTTCATTATCCCCTATGGTAAATTCGGCGATGAAATCTGCCAATGCTTGCCCGTTGATTACCTTTCTAGGATGGTAAGTGATTTCATATTGACTCAATTTGATATTCCATTTGATGAGCCACCCAGAAGTCTCAGGTAGGTGCAATACTTGCTTCAAGGGTTGATTAGTCAATACTTTGATCGGGTGTGCCTGGAAATATGGTCGTAACTTCCTGGATGCGATACTGTCTACTGGCTTTGATAGGATTAGCAGGGCTTACATATGTCGCAACAACTCTTCAAACGCAGTTTGAAAAGCCTCATTCCATTCAAAATTCTTCTTTCCTTTATTAAGTGCATCAAAAGAACGGTATACATTTGTCGATGGCTATTGAGATGAACTGGCTTAGCGCTGCAACTTTCCTATTTAAGCTTTGTAAATCCTTGTTCTTTGGGGCTTCAACTTATTATAGGGCAGTTATTTGCTCTGGATTTGTTTCAATGCCTCTGGCGCTTACTATGAATCCCAAGAACTTTCTAGAGGCTATACCGAAGTGACATTTAAGCGACTGAGATTCATCTCATATTTTTAGAGTATTTCAAGCATTTCGGCGAGATTATCCAAGTGATTGGCAACTATTCATGATTTAACTAACATGTCATTTGCATAGACTTCCATGGTTTTCCCAATCCGCTGCTTAAACATGGCATTTACTAATCTTTGGTAGGTTTCCCCGACATTCTTTGAACCGAATGGCATTACCCTGTAGTAGTATAATCCTAGATCGGTGATGAAGCTAGTTGTTTCCTGATCAGCTTCGTGCATCAGGATCTGGTTGTATCCCGAGTATGCATCCATAAATGATAGTAGTTCATATCCAGCCATCTCGTCCATAAGCTAGTCAATTCCCGGCAGTGGAAAGCTATCTTTTGGACAGGCTTTGTTTAAATCCAAGCAGTCGATGCAAGTTCGCCATTTCCTGTCGGACTTCTTGACCAAAACCGGGTTAGATACCCATTCGGGGTAGGTCGCATCAAGGATAAAACCATTAGCCATCAGCTTGTGTACTTCTCTCTCAATGTCTTAGGCTGTTCGAGGCCCAGGCTGCATCTCTTCTACTTTACCGGTGTGTATTTGGGATCAATGTTAAGTACGTGACATGCAATTTTCGGTGATACCCCACGCATATCTGATGTGTCCAGGCGAACACATCCAAGTTAATGTGAAGAAATTTAGTGAGTTCCAATCGCATCTTGCTTTCAAGGTGCGATCCAATTTTCAATACCTATGTTGGGTCATCCATGTCGACTGGGACATACACCGTCAATTCTGTTGATGTTGCACGATCCTCCCCTGCACTCTTCTTTTTAGGGTCCAAAGCCTTGTCAAATTGGTTATTGTAACAACATGGAAATTTTAACGATTTAAGTAATGTAATTAAATAAAAAATTCTCAAAAATAAACAATAAATTTTAGCAATGAGAATTTGATATTTGGTATGCATCTATTTAAGTATAGCAAGTGGTAGATTTTCAGTGGAAAATATGTAAGTTTGTTTGGTTGTGAAATTTAAATTTAAATTTTAAATCAGTTGAAAATTTGATGGAAATAAATTATTTTGAAATATGAATTTTTTTATATATAATAAAATGTAAACCTTTTTCCAGGTGAGACGTCAAATTTCGTTTCACCAAATTTAGACTACTCAGCTCCATTTGTATTATTTTCGGCATTTAGCAGCATTTTTGGTAGAGATTATGGATTTTTGATAGGTAGGTCATGTCACTCATATCTATGTACCATTCTATTCTTCTCGTCGTACTGATCTCTGAAGTATATTTTTATTTCTTAATTCTATCTTTCTCTAAAAACCTTACAATAAACTCATTCTTACGTTTCCATATTAAAGTGAAGTATAATACTTAAATTTTTTCTTTAATTTAATTCCCATTGGTGTTCCAAAAGTACCTTTTTGTTCATTTGTGTGTTTCGGCATCTAGTATGCGGCAAAATCAGCGAAACAGTTTGCCATATCGGTATCCGTTTTGAACCTTTTGATTTCTCTGTGGCTATTAATTTATCCACCGGGGAAAGAAAATTGCCACTTACCTTTAGTATTCCCAAAAATTATTGTTTGACTTTATCTATTCCCCATGGTTTCAATTTAAGCTGTTTCGTTCATTTCTTTTGGTTTCTCTGCCCTATATCTTTTCGTTCCATTCACTTTGAAAAGAAAAGAATTATATAACATATGTATAAGTTTGCATTCCTATTTTGAAAACCTTTCAACTCATCATTTTCTTCTATTGCCGAAGCTTGCTCATGCCCATCCCGCCATCAACCATTTTCCTCCGACCACCCTCTGCTCCACAACCCACGCACATCAACTCCACACGAACCTCACTGCCTTCCCCCTCCTTCCCCACAGCACGCAACCCATCCACCATAAACGAGCACAATAGCTCCTATTTTTTGCTTTGGACCTGCTCATGCCCCAGCCACCTTCTTCCAGCTCCAAATCATAAGCAACTCACCTCAACCCACGTCGTGCTCGATCCAGATCCGCCTGAGCAATACACAGCGGATCCAAACCCAAGCAGCACGCAACAACCCTCCAGCATCCATCTCCCTCACTTTTCCCTTCACCACAGTCAGTTCCTAACATCCATCTCCCCCTCGCTTTTCCCTTCACCACTGTCAGTTCCCTTCTTGTTGCCCAAAGCCATTCCCTCCATCACCTGACAGCCGAGCATCTTCCTCCAACCACTGTGGTAACCGAACCCTCCGACCACGCTTCCATCAACCTAGCCTCCATCGAGAACGCAAGCAACCTCGCCTCCCACTCTCGAAACCCGAGCAAATCCCGCGACTGACCCACCACCCTAAACGCCGAGCAGCCTCTCTCCCACCGAAACCCAGCCCATAACCATAAAACCCCGCCAACCTTCCTCCGCTTGTGCCGAGCTCGAACATAGTAGCCACCCATAGCCTTTTCTCCTCTTTTATTAAAAAAAGAGAAGAGAAAGTGAAAAGTTATTGTTTTTGCCTAAGAGCCTGCTGTTCTTTGGAATATATATCATATACATACATACATACATACATACATACATATACATATATACATACACACACACACACACACACACACATATATATTTGATTCTTGAATTCAAGTTCGTTTTCTTTGCTTGGCGGTGTCCTATCCCCAGTCGCAGTAGTTCTGAGTATTTGTTTTGGAGCATGCATGCCCACATAGCCTCTTGCTTAGTCGTGTGCGTATCCGTGTCACTTTCTTATTCTCGTTGTTTCTCTAACCTAGAAAGGTGAGCGATCACTCATGATTAACATTCTTATGTTTAATAAATTAATTTCACATGAAATGACGATTGAAATATGTAGTTAAATTTTGAATCGGTTAGTAATTTAATCGTTAAATATTATATGTTCATATTTAAATTTGTTAACCTATGTTAATTAACATATGACACCATGGCCTACTGAGTATATATTTTATTTAAATAGTTAATTATGATCATATTTTCCATTCATACAATGTCATTTTATATTATTATTTTATTGTTCTCGCTCTGCAAGTTCCGTGATAGTTAGGAATTACCTATGGGTTGAAATGATATATACCCGAATGATTTTATAGATTAGGGAAAATCATTATAAGTTGAAATGATAAACCCAAGCGATTTTATTGATTTTTTAAAGTTTGGGATTGCAGGTTGAAATGATATGCATCCGTAAATATTAAATTATTGTGGATTGAAATGATAAATATTCGTATCACTTGACCATAGGATAGGAAATATACGAGTTTTAATAAAAATTGATTTTAAAATATAGTGTGAAGATTTATTTTAATATGTGTAAAATTTAGATTTTAAATTATATGTTTTGGAAATTTTAAAATTATAAGTAAGTTGTGGAACTGTAAATTTTAAGATTTTACTTATATTTTTTTATTTTTAAAATATATAAAATAAATTTAAATAGATTTAATAAGAAGATTTAATTTAATAAAATTTAATATACTTTAATTTAATAAGATTAATTAAACATTACATACATATAATGTGTTTTAAATATTAATTTACAATTTATATTAATATTTTAAAATAGATTTTGTAATAACTTAAATATATAAGTTTTAATTTTTTTTTAATATTTAGATAGATTTTTTATCAACTTTAATAAATAAAAGTGGGAAAGATAAATTAAAGTTGATTTGTAATTTAATTCGTTTAAGAATTGAATTTGAATAAGAATTGATTTGAACTTATTGATTTTGAGATTTTAAAGATATGATTTTATAACTTGATAATTTGATTTTGATTAAAGGTGTTTAAATGGATATTTTCAAATTTAAATAAAATTGAAATTGAATATTTAAATTTGTAATTGGAAATTTTATTTAAATGTTATAAAAATGATTAAGTGGATATTTTAAAATTTAAATAAAATTAAAGTTGAATTTTGAAATATAAATGAAATTTGTCAAACTGAGTTATTGCAAATTGTTTGAATATTTAAACTTTGAAACCTACTGAATTGTAAGTGGTTTAAATTTGTAGTTCAATCTCGGATTCGAAATCGATATAAATTAAAAATAGTTTTAATGAGAATTTGAATTGAACCTATAACCTTTTTAATTGAGATTGATTTAAAATGAATATTGAAACTAAAGTTGATTTTAATTGATTTGTGAAATTGGAAGAAACAATTCTGATTTGAAACTATTTTCGATATAAACTCTTTTAACATAAAAACTATTATATATATATTATTTTAATTTTATAAACAATTTTTATTGTACATACATATATTTTAATATATAAACTAACTATTTTAATCTTTAACCTATTTTTTTAAATATAAATATTTTTAACGTATAAAAATTCCAATATATATAAACTACTTTCAACATTCAAACTATTTAATTTGGAACAGTTATGATTTAGATTTAATTGATTTAAGTGCGAATACTTTGATATGATAGTTTAACCTATTTTATGGTTATGATTTCGAAAGTGAATATGATTTAAAGTGAATAATGGTTTCGAAAGTGATATGATTTTGAATGAATATGATATTTTGATATGAAGTATGAACTTCTTGAAACGAAAATAACCACGGTGTGAAATAAGCGTTTGGTTGTTAAAGAGACCAGGATCAGATATTATCACACTCTCTGCCAATACCGAAAACCACTTTAACAACTGTGCACGTGGTGGAGAATCCAAAACGAAGTAGGATGGTTTGGCGAACAATTCTGTATGAGGTATGAACGCAGCCCTGGCCCCCTCGAGTCAGCTTGATGTGGCTAAAATAGGAGCCACGCCAGGCTAAGTGAGGTCGCACCACCGATCGAGCATGCTTCTTCGAAACCATATCTGTTACTTTTGTGATTTGATTGGGTGCACCTTTGATTATGGGAGTGTGTCTCTAGGTGGGTGGTAGTAGTTGCTCTGCGTTACCACCAGTCTAGATTCGCAAAATGGTAGTGTCATACCTTGGGCATTGCCTCGCGTGCCTTGTCACATGCCTTATCAAGCCTATTATGAGTCTGGTTTGTATCGTACCTATGGAGTGCTCATTGAGTATCCCACTGGTTTGGTGGAGCTTACAGTATCTATATAGACTATGATATTTATATAAAATGTATCAAGGGGATATGGCTAAAGCCTTAACGCTATTTTAATATTTTACTTTACTATAAACATTATCTATGTATAGATAGTTCCACGGATCCTTAAAGGATGGAATCCCAAACATTCTTTAAGTTATATTGCATTTAACTTGGACATTTCACTTAAGTTGATTTACTCGAATAAGAATGTTAATCCTAACTCGAGTGTTTTGTGTTTTTCTTTATGCTCGGGTCAGACTGAGTGTCACAACATTTGAGACTAACATTTAGAGCTTAGAGCTTTGCTTGGAGATCTATCTTTTTCTATTTAGCATTTCTGTCATCTCTAGTTATTTATGTTTAGACTTGTCATTTTCTTATGTATTAGGGACTTCTTTGTACATTTTGTTGTATTTTTTTCAGACTTTGATGTTTCTGTAATACCTTCATGAGTAACTATTTATCTATTCCGCTACATATTGTTGTAATACTCTGAGTCTGTGATTCTGTGATTGATTTATTTACTGTATATGCTAAGTTTTGCCAAATATAAAAATATCAATCTGTTGCTTTGAGCAATTCAAGTCTGATATGTGTGGATTATTATTGATTTGAATGGTTCGAAATAGCGGGTCATTACAATCTGTTGTTTTGAGCAATTCAAGTCCCTAAGGTAGGGATGGCTCTGTAGTTGTTATTCAACAGGTTCACGAATGTGGGGAGTTCTCCCCATATTCTTCACCTCTTTCTTTCTCTTAGATTCGCGTAGTTTTGCGATATAACATTCCCTGGCGGTACTTTGATCTCCTTTAATCACCCCAACTCCATTCTCTATTGAGAATTTCATGGTAAGGCACCACTGGGCTAAGGCGATTCTGAAATCCACCAGCATGGGCCGTCCCAAGAAGGCATTGTATGTAAAAGTTTCATCTATGATCCCAAAATTTTGGATAAGGATCACCCTTCGGTCACCTTCCCCAAGTTTACAGGCAAGTCAATTGTCTCGATGGGTTATTCGAGTTCGCCGGTGAATCCTTGGATTTTTGTTTGGCAGGCAGATACGTCTCTCATGCTAATCTTCATCTGCTCAAAGGTGTGTTTAAAAATTATATTCATAGGACTACCACTGTCAACCAATACTCGTCGAATCATGGCGGGTCCAATCCCTACTGTCATGACTATGGGATCGAGAGTTGGAGCTTCAATCCCTTCAGTGTCTCAATTTTGGAACACTATATCATCGTTTAGTGTTCTCTGTTGCTTGGCAAGGGATCCATCTTCAATTGCAAGACTTGAATTCTTTGGAGCGCGCTTTAATGAGCTCGCATATCTCTCCATTTCCCCCAAATTACTATGTGCCGGATGAGGTTGTAACATCCCATATCTAGAGGCCCAGAGCTAAATGCTACAGATGCTGCAGTCATCCATATTATCAACTTTCGACGACTAAATACGACTATGTTAATGGTATCCATAATATCAAAATCATTTGAATATGAAACAAACTCACAGATTTCAAAAAAATATTTTCACATTACATTTCCAAAACACATGTTTCACATTTAAATTACATAATCCCATTATCATTTTCTAGTTTCAGATAAAATATAATTATTACATAAATCTCCAAGAGCAACATATGATGATGTCCCCTCGGTTGACATAGCTGTCTTAAATACAACATAACGGAATAAAACCAAAAAAAACAACAACTCCTAAATAGCTATCTATCAGCCACCTGCTCGTCTTCTGAAGATTTATTCATCAACCTACTAAAACCAGCAAAACCTCAACCCTCAGCCTACTCAAGTCAATTTTGAGCACCCGAGAGTTTAGGGGAAAACACATAAATTTTGAGTCAGACGTAAAACCTGGTGTGAATAATACTATACATCTCGGATATACGATATTAAGTGAGACCACACCAATTAGCGGAACGGGTTTCCCTTCAATAATATCCTTTTAAAAAATACCTTTTGCAAATCATAATCCTACAACCAAAAATGGTTAAAACTGCAAAGCATTTTATGTAAACTTACGTATTAAATAAGAAAAATATATAGTCTCAATACTTTACTCAAAATCACCTTTCCATGTTATATATATATACTTTACTCAAACCATTGTTGATGAAAACATTTAACTTTTGAAAGTCCCCTTTTCGAACCTATTGAAAGTACCCCTTTCAAAATCATTGAAAGCAACCATTTCAAAACCATTGAAAGCACCTCTTTCAGAACCAAGTAAAACCTTCTTCTAACCTAGGATGAAAGGCCAAAACCTTCATTCCGAAGCCATTCTCAGAAACATTTCAGAACCATTCAAAAACCTTCCTTTCGAAAGCTTTAAAGCCTTAGACATCTTCCTTTTAAAACCTTTAAATGTTGCCTTTCGAAACCCTTGGAAAACCTTTCCTTTCAACCATTCGAGATCATTAGGGAACCACCCCTTTGAAACCTTTCTTTAAACACTTCGAAAGCAGTGGTGAAATGCCCCTTCGTAACCATCACTTAAAACCTTTCGAAAGCATCAAACCTTTGTAATCAGCAAACCTTTTAGAAGCATCTGGGTTCAATTTAAAACATATGGAAAACACCTTTCGAAACCAATTAAAACCATCTCCTTCAAAACCATTTGGGTTATACTTCAACTAAGGAAAATGGTTATTTAAACCATTTAAGTCGAAAGCCATCTTTCGAAAGCATTCTTAAGAAAAGAAGTGATAGTGTGGAAACCACCCTTTCGAAAGCATTAGAGAAGTGGCCAAGTTTTAAATTCAAAGTATACCTTTCGAAACCGTTGACTTCAAAGGGTAGAAAAGTGGCAGCTTGGGGTTCCGACCTCTTCGAAAGAATTTACTTAAAACCAAAGGCGCAACCCCTTCAAAAACTTTCATTTGAAAACACTTGACTAGGTCGAAAGCCTACCAAGTCGAAAGAAAACCCTTTGAAAGCAAAGTAGGCGCTATTTCATTTAAAATTAAAGGCATGCTTCGACCCCATCGGAACCCAACATTTCGACCCTGTTACTAGCGCCTTGGTCTAATTCGCTAGTACCAAGTGTATTGATACCATGCGCATTGGTTTCGATAGCAATGGTGGTGGAACACCTAGGTTGGAACCTCTGGTGCCGAAAGAGGCGTAATATGAAAAGCATGTAAAATTTTGTTTTTAACTTAAAAGAGAAATATTTTTCAACTAACCTTCGTTATTTGTCAAAACCATATTAGTTGCTAATTCTCTTTTCTAAAAGTGCTGGCAATTATTTCAGAAATAAACAATCTATTTTATTTACAAAAAACCCCTTTCTCCTTTCATAAATATATAAAACATCTAAGTCTCATACCTTAAATAATTTTATATATCTATGAAAACACTTAAGAAAATTCTATGAAAATTCGAGAAATCATATTTAATATGTTTTCTAACATACATTAATTTCAGACCCAAATAAATAATTATTTAGCCATAAATAATTATAACCCAAATAATCATTTTCTGCACTAGAAAACTTATTAAAATCCAGAATAATTCAAAAAATTATGAAAATTGAAACCTTTCTCTAAAATATAATTTCTGATCTAAATCTAAAATCGTAAGGCATTTGGATGTTATTTAGTAAGGTTTTCTTATCAAAACATATCATAAAATCAATATGAGCAAGTATAAATCATCAACAAGCATATATACACATTTAATCGTTCAAAAACATGGCATAAACTTGCAAAACACTTCGAATTTAACTTAAAACCAAAAACATTTAAGAGAATGAGATATAGTCATTATTCACCTTAGCTTAAGATTAAGGGTTTGAGATTTGAATAGCTTTTGATTTGAATAATCTTCTTCCTTAACCTTTTCTTCCTCTAGTTCTCTAAAATGGTGGTCGACCTCTATGTTTTTAATTTGCAAATGAGAATGAATCAGAGAATACACGGCTAAGGGTTTAAGGTTTAGGGTATAAGGATTTTCCTTGTTTTCATTTTGCCCCCTGCCTATTTCCTAACCCTTTATCTATTTTATTTCATGTTATCTCATTTTGATTTACTCATTAACGTGGCACGACTACCGCTTTAATCACAAATCTCAATCCATTAATCACCTTACATTATTTTATTTAGCTAGTTAAATATCCCAAATAATTTTACCGAAAATGTTGGGTGTTACAGACTCCTCTCCTTAAAGAATTTCGTTCTCGAAATTACGATAAGGTACACAACAAAACAATCAAAGGTGAAACATACCATCAAACAATTCGAGATAAGCGTCCATAATCCTGCTCTCAATCTCCCAAGTACAGTCCTTATCATCGTCACTCTACTGGACATTCACTAATCTATCTATCTTGTTTCTCAACTTCTTCTCATCTCTCGTGACTATCCGGACATGCTTCCTAACTATAATCAAGCCGGGTTCCACTACTAAATCTTCTAACACAGACGCTGCTATCCTATTGTCTAGATCCCTAACACACTTCCTTAGATGAGATACATGGAAAACATTGTGGACTCCTGCTAAACTATTATGTAACTTTACTCGTTATGCAAGATTTCCGATCCTTTCTAAAATAGGAAATGGTCCGACGAATCTCAGTGCTAACTTCCCTGTCTTTCTGTACCTGATAACACCTTTCATCGGCGATACTTTAATGAAAACATTATCTCCAACAAAAAACTCTAAATCTTTCAGTCTTTTATCTGCATAGCTCTTCTGCCTAGACTGAGCTTCCTTCATTCTCACCCTCATCAGCTCAATTTTTCATGTTGCTTCTCTTACCAAATCAGGATCAAGGACTAATATATCTCCGGTCTCTAACCAACTTGCTGGGGATTTGCATGACCTTCCATACAAAGCTTCAAACCGTTCCATCCCTATACTAGTCTAATAGCTGTTGTTATACGAAAACTAGACTAGGTGTAGATGGTCTTCGTATGATCCCCAAAGTGTAATACACAATCTCTTAACAAGTGTTCCAATATTATGTCAACTCTTTCCATTTGCCCATCTGTCTACTGATGGTAAGCGGGACTCATCTTGAGCTTGGTTCCTAAACTCTCCCGCGGCCTCTTGTAGAATTCGTTAGTAAATAAGGAATCTCTATCACTAATAATACTACTAGTAATTCCATGAAGTCTAACCACATTCTTCATAAATACCTTCGCTAAGATAGGTGCCTTCCTAGTTGACTTAACTGGAATGAAATGGGTACTCTTGGTCAACCTACCCACTATGACCCATATACTTTCATTTCCTCTATTAGATCTCGGAAACCCGTCTATGAAAACCATAGATATAGAATCCCACTTCCATATCAGAATATCCAATGGCTGAAGCAACCCACTTGGTTTCTGATGCTCGGCTTTCACCTGCTGACAGTTCAAACACTGTTTCACCTGTAAGCCAACATCCCTCTTCATTCCTTCCCATAAGAAACTTCTCTTCATATCTTGATACATCTTTGTTCCTCTTGGATGAATAGTGACCTTCGAATGATGGCATTCCTCCAAATCTTCCTTTTTTTGTCTCCCACATCTGGAACACATAATCTACCCTTCTTTCTTACCATCCAATTTGGTCAAGATTGAAATCCTTCAAGTCATCGCTCTTTATTCCATACTTTAATTTTCTAATCCATTCAACTAACACTGGACCCTCTTCCTGCTTAGAAGCAATCTTCTCAATCAATACCGGTCGGACTTTTAACAAGATAACATAGTAGATTCTCTATTAGACCGAGCCTCGGATCTCCACTGCACTCTGCAAGTCGACAATGCTTCCAAGTCTTTCCATTGCGCTATCATAGCCAACACTACATTCTGATTCTTCTTACTAAGCGCCTCTGCAACCTTGTTGCTTTTCCCTGGGGTATATTCAATCCCAAAGTCATAAGCAACGATAAACTCTGACCACCTCTATTATCTCATGTTCAGCTCCTTCTGAGAGAACAAATACTTCAATGACTTATGATCTATATAAAGCTCGAACCTCTCTCCCAAAAGGTAATGCCTCTATACATTCAATGCAAATATCACTGCAGTTGACTCCAAGTCATGCATCGGGTATCTAACCTCATGCGGTCTAAGCTGTCTAGAAGCGTAGGCAATCACTTTACCTCTCTATATCAACACATCTTCTAATCCAGTTCCACATGCATTTATATAAACTACTAAGTCCTGATTCCCCTTTAGAACCATTAACACAGGTGCATGGGTCAACAAGTGTTTCAAGCTCTAGAATGCTTCCTCACACTTATTGGTCCATACAAATTTCACATCCTTTCGCATTAGCTAGGTCATTGGTGCTGCTATCCTTGAGAAATCCTTAACAAATCTCCAGTAATATCCAACCAATCTGAGAAAACTCTTTATTTTAGTTACTGTCTCGAGAATCTTCCAATTATTCATCGCTTCAATCTTAATCAGATCTATAGACAACCTTTTCTCTGAGAATACGTGACCTAGAAATTTTACTTCCTTCTTCCAAAATGGCACTTCAAAAACTTTGCCTTTAGCTGACGCCGCCTCAACGTCTCAAGACCAACTCTAAGATGAACTTAATGCTCCTTCTCATCCTTAATGTATATCAAAATATCATTTATGAAAACCAACATGAACTTATCCAAGTGCTCTCGGAAAATCTGGTTCATCAAATCCACAAAGAATGCCGATGCATTAGTGAGTTCGAACGACATAACTAACCATTCGTATGACCCATACCATGTTCTAAAAGCCGTCAAAGGTATGTTATCTTCTACTACTCTAAGCTGATCGAAACTTATTGTAAGTCTATCTGAGAAAATATGGCTCCACTCAACTGATCGAATAAATCATCAATCCTAAGCAATAGATATCGATTTTTTATCATTTTCTCATTCAACTTACGATAATCGATAAATAGCCTTAACGATCCATCCGCCTTTTAGCAAATACTATGGCTGCTCCCCAAAGTGAATTACTCGGTTTGATAAACTCTTACTTTCCAAATCTACCAACTGAGCCTTCAACACCCTTATTTCTGTCTACATCATCCTGCTTGGTGGTTTACTCATTAGTTGTGCTCTAGACACCAAATCTATCTGAACTTAATGGCTCGTTTCGGTGGCAATCCAACTACCAGCTCGAAAAAATCTGCAAATTCTCTAACCATGAAAACGCGATTCAACTTATCTTCCAACTACACAGCACCCAATAAAGCATTCACCTCACAACTAGGGTTCTCTATGGTATAAACTATCTAATCAGTACATTCTGGGTGTCTAAGTGATGATTTCCTATCTTGGAAAAATATCCTAGCATCATACTTACTTAACTAATCCATACCCAATATGACTCTGAACCCTAAAAAGTCAAATATATGCAAACTGCAAACAATGGTGTAACCTAGCAAGTCAAACTCTAAGTGGTCACACTTTATCCCAATTGTCACATACCCTCCTATCGGATTTGCAAATCTTAAGGAAGTAACTAAATATGTGGGTTCTTGGTTAACCTTATCTACCAAACATCGAGATATAAAAGAAGGCAATGGACCAATATCAAACAAAATGCTAATAGACATACCATGAATCTGAAGCGTACCTCCCAAAACTGCCTTTCCTTTTTTATGCACTGTCGGCTTCGAAGTAACAGACTCTAATGCATACACCCTGCCCTTCCTATCCTTAGTGGGATCTTGTATTGATTCTTATGGTGGCCGATCTGATCACAATTGAAGCATATGATATTCTTCTTTCCGATCACTTCCTTAGCCTTTCCAGTATGACACCCATTAGCAAAATGTCCCTTCTTGTCGCACTTAAAACAAACCACTTCAAACTTTTCTTTCTTCGCCGCTCCACCTTTCTGAGCGCCCTTCTTGTGAAAGAACTTCCTCTTCAGACCTTGCCCAACCTGGAACTTCTTCCCCTTCTTCTTCTCTAAACAAGCAAGCATCTCTTCATGTCTTAACACTATCTCCACTAACACATCACATGGATCTCTGATATGCGGTAAGATAACCCTTGCTAACTCAAGCTTCAATCCCCCGATGAACTTCTCATTCCTCTTCGTCACTGTATCTACTATAGCGTAACTAAACCTAGCCAACTCTTCAAACCTACTAGCATACTCTAAAACAAACATTTCTCCTTGTTCTGACTCAACAAACTATATAATCAAAATAGACTGCATCATCACCGACATGAACCTCTCCTGGAACCTTCTCCTACACTAAGCCCATGTCATCTCCTCTTCATTTACTCCCACCGTCACACTATTTTACCAAAATAAAGCTGCTCCTTGAAGCTGTCTCGAAGCAAGCCTCCTCTTTTGCAAGTCATTGAGTCCTAACTCAACAAATATCCTTTCATAGTGCAGCCACTGATTCTCTACTTCTATAGCATCCTCAATACCAATAAACGGCTTCCCTCCATGCCTAGCATTGTCTCTACTCAAGTTAGCATAATGGTTGAAACCGGTGCTTCTTGAACTCCTCCCACAGCATTTCCTCTAAATACTCCAGCAGCAATTCCAACTTGCATCATGTTTACGAAAAACTGATTTATGGCTCCTATATCCACTGTGGAACTCCAGCACCAACATTCTCAGCTTGAGCCTAACCTTTAGCCCTCCTTGTATTGGGTTGGACATTTCCATTGGTGGTGGTGTTGTCCCCTCCTAGGTTAAGTCTGCCTCTTCTAGCGTCCATATCTGTCATCAAACCTTGTGAGATGCAGAATAATAGCCCATTAGAGATAGGTGAACAGAGATATATCATCTACTTATATATAAAATACAAGTATGTTATTATAGCATTATTCCATACCCCAATCTCACTCTAATTTCTAAGGATTATGTTTTCAAAAATCATTTTTAGTTAGTATTTCATAAACCTATGTTCTGATGCCAAGTTGTAACATCCCCTATCTAGAGGCCCAAAGCTAAACGCTACAGATGTTGTAGTCATCCATAGTATTAACTTTCGGCGTCTAAGTATGGCTACGTTAATGGTATCAATAACATCAAAAGAATTTGAATATGAAATAAAATCACAGATTTCAAAAAAATCTTTTCATATTACGTTTCCAAAACACATGTTTCACATTCAAATTATATAATCCCATAATCGTTTCCTAGGTTCAAATAAAATATAATTATCACATAAGTACGCTAAGAGCAACATATAATGATGCCCCCGTGGTTGACCAAAGTACTATATGGACATAGCTGTCTTAATTGCAACATAGCGGAATAAAACAAAACAAAACAGCAATTCCTAAATAGCTATCCATCAGCCACCTGCTCGTCTCCGGAAGCTTTATTTGTCAACCTACTAAAAATTGTAAAACCTTAACCCTCAGCCTACTTAAATCAAGCACCTGAGAGTTTAAGGGGAAAACCATAAACTTCGAGTCAAACATAAATCCTGGTGTGAATAATACTATACATCTTGGATATATGATATTAAGTGAGACTATGCCGCTTAGTGGAATGGGTTTCCCCTCACTAATATACTTTTAAAATATATCTTTTGCTATCATAATCCTGCAACAAAAAATGGTTAAAACTGTAAAGCATTTTATGTAAACTTACGTATCAGGTAACAAATGGACTATCTATTCAAAACACTATAATCGTTTGGCTAACTACTAACCTTTGGCTGACTCGGGCCTACCAGACAATATAAGAAAATAATCTAATTTCTATTAGACATACCTCTTATGGACGGTCTATCCTCAATATCTGTTAAATAATTCTCTTTTGGATGGTTTGTCCCTAACTAACATCTCCCAGGGTCACCTGATCCTAATTTTTTGCGGGCTGACCAATAACCTATCTGTATACAAACATATATTCCATTCTATGTGTAATCATAATTTTAGTCTCACCGATGACAAAGCCCTACACACTAGAATTTTGGAATAAATTAGTTGGGGTAAATAGCTAATGTACAGGGCGCGACCCTATACCAATCCCATCTGGTATTCTGATATCCAAGTTATTTTACTTAGGGAAACCTTCCTAAATTTTTTGTTGAAAACCTTTTCTTAAACTGATTAAAACCGTTGAATCAAACTTAAACAAGAAAAATATATAGTCACTATGCTTTACTTAAAATCACCTTGCCATGTTATATATATATATACACTTTACTTAAACCATTGTTGATGAAAACATTTAACTTTTGAAAGTCCCCCGTCCGAATCCATTGGAAGTACCCCTTTTAAAACCATTGAAAGCACCTCTTTCAAAACCAAGTAAAATCCTTCTTCTAACCTAGGCCGAAAGGCCAAAACCTTCCTTTCGATTCTTAGAAATCTTTCGAAGCCATTGAAAAACCTTCCTTTCAAAAGCTTTAAAATCTTAGACATCTTCCTTTAAAACCTTTAAACATTGCCTTTCGAAACCTTTGGAAAACCTTTCCTTTTAACATTTCAAGATCGTTGTGGAACCACTCCTTTGAAACATTTCTTTAAATCCTTCGAAAGCATTGAGAAACCCCCCTGCGAAACCATCATTTAAAACCTTTCGAAAGCATCAAACCTTTGTAAACAACATACCTTTCGAAAGCATTTGGGTTCAATTTAAAACATGTGGAAAACAACTTTCGAAACCAATTAAAACCATCTCCTTCAAAATCGTTTAGGTTATATTTCAACAGAGCAAAAGGGTCATTAAAACCATTTAAGTCGAAAGCCTTTCTTTGAAAAGCATTCCTAAGCAAAGAAGCGATGGTGTCAGAACCACCCTTCCCAAAAGCATTGGAGAAGTGGCCAAGTTTTAAAATCAAAGTATACCATCCAAAACCGTTGACTTCGAAAGGTAGAAAAGCAACAACTTGGGATTTCGACCCCTTCGAAAGCATTTTCTTAAAACTAAAGGCGTAGCCCATTCGAAACTTTCCATTTGAAAACATCCGACTTGTCGGAAGCGAACCAAATCAAAAGCAAACCCTTCGAAAGCAAAGCGGGCATTATTTCATTTAAAAACAAAGGCATGCTTGGACCCCATCGGAACCTAACGTTTTGACCCAGTTATTTCCGCCTTGGTCCAATTCGCTATGCACCAAGTGTATTGATACCATGCGCATTGGTTTCGATAGCAATGGTGGCGGAACACCTTGGTCGAAACCCCTGGTGCCGAAAGAGGCGTAATATGCAAAAAGCATGTAAAATTTGTTTAGCTTAAAAGTGAAATATTTTTCAACTAACCTGCCTTGTTTGTCGAAATCTCATTGGTTTCTAATTTTTTTTTCTAAAAGTGCTTCTAATTATTTCAGAAATAAACAATCTATTTTATTTACAAAATATCCCTTGTCCTTTTATAAATATATAAAACATCTGAGTCTCATTCCTTAAATAATTTTGTATATCTATGAAAACACTTAGGAAAATTCTACAAAAACTCCAAAAAATCAAATTTAATATGTTTTCTAACATATATTAATTTCAGACCCAAATAAATAATTATTTAGAGGTAAATAACTTGTAACCTAAATAATCATTTTCTACGTAAGAAAATTTATATAAAATCCACAATAATTCAAAAAATTATGAAAATTGAAACCCATCTCTAAAATATCATTTTTGATCTAAATCTAAAATCGCATGGCATTTGGGTGTCATTTAGTAGGGTTTTCTTGTCAAAACATATCATGAAATCTATATACACAAGTACAAATCATCAACACGCATATGTACACATTTAATCATTCAAAAACATGGCATAAACTTGCAAAACACTTCAGGTTTAACTTAAAATCGAATTATTTTAAAAAAGAGATGTATCTTCTTCCTTAGCTTGAGATTAAGGATTTGAGATTTGAATAGCTTTTTATTTGATTAATCTTCTTCCTTAGCTTTTTCTTCCTCTAATTCCCTAAAATGGTGGCTGGCCTTTATGTTTTTAATTTGCAAATGATAATGACTAAGAGAATACACGGCTAAGGGGTTTAAGGTTTAGGGTATAAGGATTTTCCTTATTCCTATTTTCCCCCTTCCTATTTCCTAACCCTTTATCTATCTTATTTCGTGTTATCTCATTTTGATTTACTCATTAACTTGGCATGGCTAACCCTTTAATCACAAATCTCAATCCATTAATCACCTTACATTATTTTATTTTATTTAGCTAGTGAAATAGCCTAAATAATGTTATGAAAATTATAGGGTGTTATTGAGGTCCTCCAGATATCGTTCCAATGATGAGTCTCTGGTCAGTTCATCTAGATCCCTCTTCGCTAGTTCCAACTTGGTTTTCTTGATCCCTAGGAGCTTGGGGAGCCGCGGGTTGGTCAGAATTTTTCGATTTCCTTACATATTGCTGAAGCTTATTTTCCTGGATCAGCTCTTTAATCAAGTTCTTTAGGTGATAACACTCATTCGTGCTGTGACCATGTGTTTCATGGAAGTGATAGTACTCCTCGAAACGCTTTTGTTGTTCAGTTTCTTTCTTTTTATGAGGTTTCTTGTACTCCTCTGTCCCCTGTGTTAAAAGGTAGATGTTTTACAGAGTATCATTAAGCGGGGTGTAATCTTCGAGCCTGAAGCCTTTAAGCCTCTTATCGTTACCATTTCATTTGTTGGAATTCTGATTCTTCTTTTCTAGATTTTGTCTTTTCCTACACTTCCTTTAGCATCCCTAAAGGTATCCATATCTTGGTTTATCGCCATGCCACTCAGGCCAGAAGGGATAAGAGTAAGCCGTAAAATTTCACTATGCTAACTATTCCGTTTTTTGATGGAACGAGAGATCCAAAACCCCATCTACGCAAGTACAATAAGTATATAGACAGAGAAAATGCTTCTGATGTCGTTTGATATAGACATTTGTCGAATTGTTTTATCTCCAATGGGGATAATGAATGTACTTATTGTACTTGTATAGATGGAGCTGACCCTTATTCATTATCCCTTCTGTTCTTACTCTTATTCATCAACCGCTTGACCATGTCCGCGATATATGTCTTAGATGTCCGGTAATCCAGGGGTTGGCGGTCAGAAACTACATTGAGTGTTTGGCTTTGCATACGATCTTGATGAGTGGGCTAAAGCCTAGGCTCTCCTGTCTTCGAAAGAGCCACTCCCTCAGGATTCGGTTGGCTTGCGATTGGACCGATTGGGGGCGGTTTGGATATCCCTGGCGTTATCAAATGCATTAGCCTTTCCTTTCAACTTGTCGTCGTTAAGTTGCTCTCCATCTTTCGAATCGGAGAGGTCTATAACGTCCCGTAATTTTACCACTTTGAAAATGGAATATTTAATTTATTTTAATATGTAGATATAGAATTTTCTAACTTAAATAATGTAATAAATAAGAACGGCGAACTTATTTTTAGAATTTGATTAATTACAAAATCAAGAAGTTCGGATTTATGTCAAAAAGTGACAAAAGCTGATTTTCGATAAAATTGAATTTTAATATTATTTAACATGATTTTATAGCTTAAATAAACTTTTTTAATTATTTTAATATGATAAGAAACTTATTTTCAAGTTTTGTTTACATAAATAAATAGTTTAACAAAAACGTCAAAATGTGACCGTAAAATGTTTTGTCAAAAATCAACGTTTTGTTCAAAATAAGTTATCGCAACGTTGTTGCATCTTTGTTAGCACATTTTAACATCAAATCAAATCACATCAAAAATCTAATTTTTTTTCCTCTTTGGTCCACTTTTCCATCCAAATACATTTACTTAAGCCTTAAGTAACTAAGACGTAAAGTAAGATGTGAAAGGTGATGGTAAGTGCTGAAAAAGTAAGTTTACTTTAAGTTGAAGTAAGAGTAATTTTGTCATTTCACATAATAATATTTTATTCCAAACTTTTCCTATAAATATCTACCACTTCTTTCACAAACTACTTGCACTTTTCATTCTTCTTCTTCTTCTTCTTCCTTTTCTAAGCTTTCTCCTTCTCTTCCTTAGAGCTTTAATGGCTCCCATGCTAGCTTAAAATAATTTAAAGTAATAATGAAGTTTTCTCGGAAAATCAAAAGTTAATATTATACTTAAGTTCAAAATTCAAATAGCAAAGCTATAGTCAGATTTCAAGAAGTTTGGGAAATAGTAGTGAAGCTATAATCAAATCCGTAGCGACTAAGTTAGCAAAAATGGTAGAAAGTATGGTTTAGATCTGAAGTTTCTTGCCTTGAAGTTTGACGAAGTGGAATCCAAAATGAGTTACTTCTTCCTTCAAGTTCATTAAAATCATTGCTAAGTTAAAAGAACTTTATGTGTTAAGTGTTGTTTGAAAACCCTTGTTGAATGCTTGTTTACTTTGTTTGCTAAAACAATGGTTTTATTTCCTTGTTTGGCTATTTGGGTAGTTAATTAAGTATTTTAAAATTTTGAAGCTAAATACTTAATGGGGTATGCGAAAATGACTAGTACACCCGTTTCGCTGTAAGATCCAAGGAGACCTGGGCGAGGGACGGAACATACCGAAAGAAAAGCATGGATGCTCCAAAATAAATATCAAACGTTTTAACCCAAGATAAAAAAGTGTTATAAATATTTGATAGAATAATGCATTGATTTTTATTTATTGTTATGATTATTTCATTGATTAACTGTTCGAATTAGGCTCGACCAGTTTATGATCACCGATTATTATTTATTGATTGTCGAATTTGCTCGACCAACTTATGATTAATTAATTGTCCATTTGCATGGGATGGGTAGAAAGTAATTGTTGGCTAACGCCTTATGATTTATTTCACGATTTAACTAGGGTGTTTAGCGATAATATTGTTTCATTTAAATTGTTATAATTAATAATAATAATTTAACGTCAATGGAAACAGTTGGTTTTCATAAATTAAAGTTTGTGAAATGTTTAAAGAAATAGAAATATCTGGAAATGAATATTTTGAAGTAATATTATATAAAAGTGATTTATATAAAGAATGGTTTTATAACAATTTTTTATAAAACAGAAAGAATTTCGAGCCCTGAAAGGATTTGGAAATGGAATGTATTATAGATTAGAATTAATTGTAACTATTAGTGTAAATGTTTTTGTCACTTTGGGATATAAAACAATTTATTATGTGTAACGATCTATATTTTCATTTATTTGATTTTGAACATTTAATTTATTTTAAATGTTGAATTTGAAATGTTAATGGAATTTTAAAGAAGGGGTATATTTGAATTGAAAATATAGGAATGTTATAATTTATAAACGATGTTTATAAATAAAGTGAAGTAATTATCATTTGATAAATCAGGAATGTAAATTCACTGTGCGAATTTATAATGAGATATAGAATCGATTTAAAAAGAAATAGAGGAATTTATTTTGGATCTTGGAAATAGTTGTGATTTAAAGTAATAGTAACAGTTGTAAGTTACTATTTAATTGGTTTATTAATTTAGTTGTGAATGTTAGATTTAGGTATAAAAATTGAATATATGAAAATAAGGGTCAGTGTGGTGTGAACAAATGAATTAGTGTATAATCTATGGTAATTGAATGAATTTAACATTTTGTAAGCAATTACGATAATTAGAGAAAATGATAAACTTGAGTGTAGTAAAGATAATGGTAACAACTATTATAAGTTGTCTATTTAGGCTAAAATGAATTGGAAATCAATTGTATTCAAATGTAAACAAATGTTCATTAATGAGAATTGATGAATCAACGGGAGGTGTGAATGTATAAATTAACTAGAAACATAAATTTATTTATAAAGTAATAATTGGTAAAAAGAATGGAACTAAGGTAAATTTATTTAATTGGTTTCAAACCTGAATTAATGTGTACAATTGACGAAAGCACACACTTAAAAAAGTAAAATTTATACAAATTTAAGATGTAAATAGGGGTGTATTAATGTAATTGAATATATAACTAATGTAACCAGGTTTATAAAGAAATAGTGGGCATAGTATAAAGATGGAAATTAAATTAAATCAAATTATGGGGATCAATTTTAATTGATTGGATTGTAATCTATAATAAATAAATTTAAAGATAAGTAAATGAATTTAATTACTATATTAATTGAAAATTAGGATGAAATAGGGATGCATATTTTGTTCATAAGATAATACAAAAGAATGAAACCTATCCGAATGAATTAATTGAGATTTCAATCATAATAAATGTATACATTTGACAAATTTAATAAAATAAGCAATTTCTGGAAATTTTGTATTTTTGGTCAACTGAAAGTCAAAGTTTGACCAAAGTTGAAAATTTTAAATTTTAAATTTTAAATGCTAATCTTTTTCTTTCTAAATGTATTTTATTTTAATATTTGTTCTGCTTTTCGTTTCATGAAATTCCGATTTATACTTTTAGATTTAGATAAATTATAACTTTTTGCACGCAATAAATTTATGTATTTTAAATATATATACATATATATATATATATTTCTACATTTGTCCTATATCCATCTCTTCGTTTATTTCTCTATTTATTCGTCTAGGCTTTTATTGTATTCATCGGAATTTATTTGTTTATATCTTTTATAATGAGTTGGAGAAAATCAAAGGGTATATGTTACTTTGCTTAAATGCTTGCCTTTTTAATTTTCTACCCTCTTTAATAATTCTTAGCGTTTCTCACCTATCATAGCCGTGCATTACTCTATCAAATCACATACAAAATCTTCCCAAATATCTCACTTCTTCATTTTCCTCTTCTGATTGGAAGATATTACATAAGTTTCTTTTATTAAATAGGAAATAAATCTCATTTATTCACTAGCCTCTTTATTTCTTGCCTTTTTATTTCTTACCTCCTTAATTACCTTCTAGCCGTGCATTTTATTTTCTTTAATCCATGAGAAACTTTCCATTCACATCATTTGTCATTTGCATGCAAACAAAGAAATATAAAAGATTCCTTCTCCTTAAATTATACCTTTTAATTTCCTAACCATTCATTTTCTAGCCTTTACATCTCTAGCCATCCACTCTCCACATCTTTAGCCGTTCATTGTTTCTATAACCCTAGCCGCCACTTTTATTATTATTTTACGTGAAAACTTTTTTTATCTCATTTCCATTTGCATGAGAGAAAAATAAAACAAGCTCTAAATTTACATGACTTCTCCTTACTTTCTTCTTCTCTTATCTTTTGATTTTCTCTTTGGTTTTCATGCTAGCTCGGCCTACACCTCCTAGCCTACCTCTCCTCCACATCATCACCACATAACCACAAACATCCCTTGCCGTGAGTTTGTGATGCCTAGACCCTACCCAAACCCAATGGCCGAGCCCACTTGGCGGTTGAAAGCAAGGTTATGTCCTATTTGATTCGTAATTGCATTGTTTAATCCATCTTTTGGAGTGTTGAATCTTATTCTTATGATTTGTGTATTTGTTATATACAGGATATGGATCTTGACTCTCCATCTACTCAAAATTTTGGTCGTGCCTTGTTGTGCTTGCCGGAGTTTCAATTATGTATTGTGAATTTGATTCTAGCTTTTAAAAAGGTGAGCTTTATCACTCTAGACATATGTACTTATATTATTGTGGAATAATGACAAGTGAATCTGTATAAATTGATATGTTATTTATACATGCCTGTGATATGTTATATGATGTTAAATGTTGTTTATATATTTATTACTTCGTCAAATATGTTATTATATGATATACTGTTCATACTTGAACGGACTTTAGAATAAGGAAAAATCATTATGAGCTGAAATGATAGGCTCAAGTGATTTTTATTGTGATTTTTGTTGCATTTATTTTACTTGGGATTGCGGGTTTGAAATGATAAAACCCGGATTTTTCTTTTAAATTACGGATTGAAATGATACATATCCTCATCACTTGACCTAGGCTAGAAATTATTATAGAGGCCCATAGCTATATTTTAAATGATATTTTCCTAAGAATTTATTAAGTATTTTAATATTTTTTGAAAATTATTAAGCATTTTGGAATTATAAATATACGAAAATTTTAACTTAATTTGATTTAATGCTTTATAGTGTAAAGAAATATTGTTTGTCCATAAGTTAAATTTTTTATAAGTTAATTGGTTTTGGATGGAGTTTAAAGATTCTTATTTATGATAAATAACTTAATAATTAAGTTTGATTTAATTTAGAATCTTAAACCTAACCTAGTAATTTTAATAAAAGTTACTCCTTGAAATGGACATATCTTGTATAATAAATAATGCAATTTTGAATAAATAAAATGAAATACATTTTATGGGACATTTGTAGTAAGTTTATTTAACTTGGAATCATAGTCGAATTGATAAAATGAAATGCAGTTTTAATTGTACATTTTGTGATAAATGTATTTTGCCTGAAATCATAGTTTAATTGGTTCCTGAATGAATAATTTTGCAAAGAAATTGATCGTTATATTTACTATGATAAATTACTTTATTTATGAAATGGAAATGTTTGGAAATTGAATAATCATGATTTAAGTGGAAAAGTGTATTTTCAACATTTGACTTAACTTGATAATTGAAAATTTGGTTTTAATTGAAAATTTTAAGTTAAGTATATAAATGGAATTTAGTCTTGCTTATGAGATGGGTATTTTAAAATAAAGTGGTTTGATTTAAGATGATTTAAAGGAATATTTCAAGTTTAATAAATTTAAGGAAATATTCAGTGATTTGACATTTGGGTTTTATTTAAATAATATATGGATTTGGTTTGGAATTTAAATGATATATTATGTTTTTCTTTTGAAATGGAAACGATATATTGGTTGGTTTTGAAATGAAATAGTATAGTATTTAGTTTTGAAAATGGATATTATTTTGGAAAGTAAATGGATTTGGAAATGTTACCATTTTTGAAAATGGATGTTTTTTTGGAAAGTAATAGTATTTGATTTTAAATGGTTTTGGAATAGAAAAGTGTTTTGAAATAAATATCCTTAGGCAATAATAATGTTTGGTTGTTAAAGAGACCGGGATCGAAAGTTGTCATACTCTCTGCCAACTTCGAAAACCGCTTTAACAACCGTGTACGCAGTGGAGATTACAGAATGAAGTTGGATGGCGGCGGCGTTCCTTTGAGATATGTATGTGGACCCGACTCCCGTGAGTTGGCATAAGGTGGCTAAAACAGAGCGCTTACGGGCCAGTGAGGTAGCCCCTCTTATCGAACACACTCCTTCGATATTATATTCTGACTTTGAGATTGATTTGGTGGCTACTTTTGATTTTCGATTTTTGGGGGTGTGGCTCGAGGTGGGCGGTAGTAGCTGCCATGCGTCACCACCAGCCCGGATGTGTAATTGGTATATCTACCCTGGCATTGCCTAGTTGTGCCGTGTCACCTACCCTAGCGAGCCTTGTACGTGTTTGATTTGTGTCGTACCTATGGAGTATCTTCTCGTAGTCTCCCAATCAGGAGATATGCATGTACTGTATAGACTATTGGCACTATTACATGTTAAGGGCTATATGGGTAACCCCTCAATGCTATTTAAAAGTAAGTTTATTTTACTATAGACATTATTATAATAGCGAAATATTACTACATAGTAAATAGTTTAACGGATCCTTAGAGGATGGGCAGTCCTAAGCATCCTTTAAGTTACTTGTACCTCATATTACAGTTCACTTGAGTTGGTTTACATTGTGTAAGTATGTATGTCCTGACTCGAGTGTTTTGTGTATTTTCTTTACGTCCGGGTCAGACCGAGTGATACAGCATTAGAGACTCACCTTCAGAGTTGGAGCTTTGTTTGAAGATCTAGCTATCTATTTCAATTTCAGTATTCAGTTGATTCCGATGACGTATTCGGCTTGGGCTTGTTTATCATATTGAAGCTCCTGTTGTATCTTATTTAACTCTAATATATATATATATATATATATATATAGTAGCTTGATGAACTACTATCTCTTTGCGTTCGCTGCATTATTATATTACTCTGTGTCTGTGTTCTGTGATTTATTTACTGCATATTCTGTGTTTTTCCAAATTTATTTTACGATTCGATATTTTTAGCAATTCAAGTCCGACATGTGCGGATGCGAATGGTTGATGATATCGGGTCGTTACATTTGGTATCAGAGCTTTGGCTCTAGGCAAACTTAGCATATATGGTAAATTTATTTATAGAATCACTTTCATCCGAGTTTGAATCTCTCTCTCTTTGACTCTATCCCTTTGAATTTTGGAACGTTCCCTTGGTTCCGAAAATCATTCTTTTCCTTCACTCTTCGTATTCTTCTGAATTCTGGAGCATCCCATAGCTCCACTGAATGATTTGTAAAGGGGCGAAACACCTTTACAATGGCATTGATTCATCGAAGATTTCTGGATTCTCGAGTTAGATGCTAGTATCTCTTGTATCCTGAATTCTATCTCTTGAGATCGAATGTAGATTTACCCCAGGATTCTACATCAATCTAATTCTTGAAGTCACGGTTGACCTGGTTAAGGTTGCCCACGATTTATATGAGCTTATCCATTTCCTTATTCGGTTAGTTAATCATCCTATCTTTTGTTTCCAACTTATTTTCAAATCTTAATTCTCTTTGATTGAGTTAATCAAATTTGAACATCTATCCTTGCTTTGTAAATCTATATTCAAAATGTTTTATATATTGTGTTGTTTGAGTTGTCTATGTTGATTTGGGTTTTCGATCGATTCGTCTGATCAACGGTATCTAGGATCCCCAAAACACTTGAACAGAGCAAACAGACACAATATTATTTTCAAACTTAGTAAATGAATAAATTTTGTATAATTGTATTACATATGTATAATTATAATTTTCTGAATTTTGAAAGTTAATTGAATTGGATGTTGAGAAATAGTATTTGACTTTGTACATAGCTTGTAACCATGAACTTTTGTTCATAAATATAAATAATTGAAATATAAACATGGTTATAAATTAGTTTGGAAATATAAATGAATTTAAACAAGACAATAGGAATTTAATTTTTGATAGTTTCAAACTTCGTGTTTAAAGTTTTAAACGGTACATTATTTAAGGTATTTAATGTAGAAATTATTTCAACGAATTTTTAGTTTTAAATTAGTGCTCTTCATTTTGTCACTGGAAAATAATTTCGGTGATGGCGGCCGCATCATCGATATTCATTTTCGAGCTTCGAAGTGGAGAGACCATTCTATAGTTCTGCTACACTTTTGTTTGGAAGTTAAATTTGATTTGAACTTCGTAAAGTATGATTTGAATTACAATATATATATATGATTTGAATTTGATTTGATATATATTAAATGTATATAAATTGTATTTATCTCTAAAATTGTTTGAAGTTAAATTGAAATTTAATTCTAAAAACTTTATCTTTAAAGTTAATTTCAATTATAAAATGAAATCAAAATTTTGAATAAACATTTAAGCTTGAGATAGTTGAATTTTTGTTTGTATAATATTCTATTGCATTTCAATATAACTTACCTAAATTATTAGAAGTTAACAATGTAATTGGATAATATACAGTATAAAAGGATTTTTACAAATAAAATTTGAGTGGTTAAATGTTATACACTTAAATTTTAGTTATAAAAAGATTAATTGAGGTAAATAGAATAGAGGGTTAATTTTGTTCAAGTTAATTAATTTTGTAAATTCATTTGTCTACAAAGTTAGTACTTTTGAGTAAGATATACTGTGTACTTAATTCTTTCTTTCCCTTCTTTTTCCTTTTCAAGGACGAAAAGTTTTGAGTGGAGGAGAGTGTAACGACCCGTAAATTCTCAATAATATAATTTGTTGATTTAATACGCTTTTGGTAATAAAAATTGGAAGAATAAAGACTATGTAATTTAATAGTGAAACAAATGTGAATATGAAATGTAATAATGTAATTATGACTAATTATGAAATTTCAAACTAATTGAAATAATGTAAATTGTTGCACTTAGTTATATATTTGAAAATAAGAAAACAAGTGTGAATATTGAATCATTAATGAGATAATATATGATCAATATAAATTGAAGTAAATCAGTGTTAGTTAAGTAATTGTAATATTTGATTTGTAAATAATAATGAATTCATTAATATGATTCAAAGTAATAGTAACGGTTGTAAGTAACTACTTAATTGGTTTATTAATTTAGTTGTAAATGTTAGATTTAGTTATAAAATTTTAATATAAGAAAATAAGGGTAAGTGTGGTGCGAACAAATGAATTAGTGTATAATCTATGGTAATTGAATGAATTTAACATTTTGTAAGAAATTATGATAATTAGAGAAAATGATAAGCTTGAGTGTAATAAAGATAACGACAACAACTATTATAAGTTGTCTATTTAGGCTAAAATGAATTGGAAATCTATTATATTCAAATGTAAATAATTGTTCATTAATGAGAATTAATGAAGTAACGGGAGGTGTGTATGTATAAATTAACTAGAAACGTAAATTTGTTTATAAAGTAATAAATTGGAAAAAAAATTGAACTAAGGTAAATTTATTTAATTCGTTTCAAACCTTAATTAACGTGTACAATTGACAAAACTACACATTTAAAAAATAACATTTATACAAATTTAAGATGTAAATAGAGGTGTATTAATGTAATGGAATATAAAACTAATGTAACAAGGTTTATAAAGAAATAGTGGGCATAGTATAAAGATGGAAATTAAATCAAATCAAATTATGGGGATCAATTTTAATTGAATGGATTGTAATCTATAATAAATAAATTTAATGATAAGTAAATGAATTTAATTACTATATTAATTGAAAACTTGGATGAAATAGGATGCATATTTTATTCATAAGATAATGCAAAAGAATGAAACCTATCCGAATGAATTAATTGAGATTTCAATCATAATAAATGTATACATTTGACAAATTTAATAAAATAAGCAACTTCTGGAAATTTTGTATTTTTGGTCAACTGAAAGTCAAAGTTTGACCAAAGTTGAAATTTTTAATTTTTAATTTTTAAATGCTAATCTTTTTCTTTCTAAATGTATTTTATTTTAATATTTATTCTTCTTTTCGTTTCATGAAATTCTGATTTATACTTTTAGATTTAGATAAATTATAACTTTTTGCACGCAATAAATTTATGTATTTTAAATATATATATATATATATATATATATATATATATATATTTCTACATTTGTCCTATATCCATCTCTTCGTTTATTTCTCTATTTATTCGTCTAGGCTTTTATTGTATTCATTGGAATTTATTTGTTTATATCTTTTATAAAGAGTTGGAGAAAATCAAAGGGTATATGTTACTTTGTTAAATGCTTTCCTTTTTAATTTTCTACCCTCTTTAATAATTCTTAGCGTTTCTCACCTATCATAGCCGTGCATTACTCTATCAAATCACATACAAAATCTTCCCAAATATCTCACTTCTTCATTTTCCTCTTCTGATTGGAAGATATTGCATAAGTTTCTTTTATTAAATAGGAAATAAATCTCATTTATTCACTAGCCTCTTTATTTCTTGCCTTTTTATTTCTTACCTCCTTAATTACCTTCTAGCCGTGCATTTTATTTTCTTTAATCCGTGAGAAACTTTCCATTCACATCATTTGTCATTTGCATGCAAACAAAGAAATATAAAAGATTCCTTCTCCTTAAATTATACCTTTTAATTTCCTAACCATTCATTTTCTAGCCTTTACATCTCTGGCCATCCACTCTCCATATCTTTAGCCTTTCATTGTTTCTGTAACCCTAGCCGCCAATTTTATTATTATTTCACGTGAAAACTTTCTTTTCTCATTTCCATTTGCGTGAGAGAAAGATAGAACAAGCTCTAAATTTTCATGGCTTCTCCTTACTTTCTTCTTCCTTTTTCTTTTGATTTCTCTTTGGTTTTCATGCTAGCTCGGCCTCCACCTCCTAGCCTACCTCTCCTCTGTATCACCACCACATGACCACAAACATCCCTAGCCGTGAGTTTGTGATGCCTAGGCCCTAACCAAACCCAATGGCCGAGCCCACTTGGTGGTTGAAAGCAAGGTTATGTCCTCTTTGATTCGTAATTGCATTGTTTAATCCATCTTTTGGTGTTTTGAATCTTATTCTTATGATTTATGTATTTGTTATATACAAGATATGGATCTTGACTCTCCATCTACTCAAAATTTTGGTCGTGCCTTGTCGTGATTTGCGGAGTTTCAATTGTGCATTGTGAATTTGATTCAAGCTTTTAAAAAGGTGAGTTTTATCACTCTAGACATATGTACTTATATTATTGTGGAATAATGACAAGTGGATCTGTATAAATTGATATGTTATTCATACATGCCTGTGATATGTTATATGATGTTAAATGCTGTTTATATATTTGTTACATCATCTAATATGTTATTATATGATATACTACTCATTTTATTTACTGTATCATTACTGCAAGTTCCCTATCACTATGGTTGAAAAGATACATATCCGAACGGACTTTAGAATAAGGAAAAATTATTATGAGCTGAAATGATAGGCTCAAGTGATTTTTATTGTGATTTTTGTTGCATTTATTTTGCTTGGGATTGCAGGTTTGAAATGATAAAACCCGGATTTTTCTTTTAAATTACGGATTGAAATGATACATATCCGTATCACTTGACCTAGGTTAGAAATTATTATACAAGCCCATGGTTATATTTTAAATGATATTTTCCTAAAAATTTATTAAGTATTTTAATATTTTCAGAAAATTATTAAGCATTTTGGAATTATAAATATATGAAAATTTTAAGTTAATTTGATTTAATGCTTTAAAGTGTAAAGAAATATTGTTTGCCCATAAGTTAAATTTTGTATAAGTTAATTGGTTTTGGATGGAGTTTAAAGAGTCTTATTTATGATAAATAACTTAATAATTAAGTTTGATTTAATTTAGAATCTTAAACCTGACCTAGTAATTTTAATAAAGGTTACTCCTTGAAATGGACATATTTTGTATAATAAAAAATGCAATTTTGAATAAATAAAATGAAATACATTTTATGGGACATCTGTAATAAGTTTATTTAACTTGAAATCGTAGTTGAATTGATAATATGAAATACAGTTTTAATTGTACATTTTTTAATAAATGTATTTAGCCTGAAATCATAGTTTAATTGATGCCTAAATGAATATATTTGCAAAGAAACTGATCGTTATATTTACTATGATAAATTACTTTATTTATGAAATGGAAATGTTTAGAAATTGAATAATTATGGTTTAAGTGAAAAAGTGTATTTTAAACATATGACTTAACTTGATAATTGGAAATTTGGTTTTGATTGAAATTGGTAAGTATATAATTGGAATTTAGTCTTGCTTATGAGGTGGGTATTTTAAAATAAAGTGGTTTAATTTAAGTTGATTTAAAGGAATATTTCAAGTTTAAGAAATTGAAGGAAATATTCGGTGATTTGACATTTGGGTTTTATTTAGATAATTTATGGATTTGGTTTGGAATTTGAATGATATATTATATTTTGGTTTTGAAATGGAAATGATATATTGGTTGGTTTTGAAATGAAATAATATAGTATTTAGTTTTGAAAATGGATATTATTTTGGAAAGTATACGGATTTGAAAATATTACCATTTTGGAAATGGATATTTTTTTGGAAAGTAATAGTATTTGATTTTAAATGGTTTTGGAATAGAAAAGGGTTTTGAAATAAATATCCATGGGCAATGATAACGTTTGGTTGTTAAAGAGACCAGGATCGGAAGTTGTCATAATCTCTGCCAACTTCGTAAACCACTTTAACAACCGTGTACGCAGTGGAGATTCCAGAATAAAGTAGGATGGCGGCGGCGTTCCTTTGAGGTATATATGTGGACTCGACTCCCGTGAGTTGGCATAAGGTGGCTAAAACTGGAGCGCTTACGGGCCAATTAGATAGCCCCTCTTATCGAACACACTCCTTCGATATTATATTATGACTTTGAGATTGATTTGGCAGCCACTTTTGATTTTTGATTTTTGAGGGTGTGGCTTGAGGTGGGCGGTAGTATCTGCTATGTGTCACCACCAGCCCGGATGCGTAATTAGTATATCTACCCTGGCATTGCCTAGTTGTACCGTGTCACCTACCCTAGCGAGCCTTGTACGAGTTTGATTTTTGTCGTACCTATGGAGTATCTTCTCGTAGTCTTCCGATCAGGAGATATGCTGGTACTGTATAGACTACTGGCACTATTACATGTTAAGGGCTATATGGGTAACCCCTTAACGCTATTTAAAAGTAAATTTATTTTACTATAGACATTATTATAACGGCGAAATATTACTACATAGTAAATAGTTTAATGGATCCTTAGAGGATGGGCGGTCCTAAGCATCCTTTAAGTTACTTGTACCTCATATTACAGTTCACTTGAGTTGGTTTACATCGTATAACTATGTATGTCTCGACTCGAGTATTTTGTGTATTTGCTTTATGCTCGGGTCAGACTGAGTGATACAACATTAGAGACTCACCTTCGAAGTTGGAGCTTTGCTTAAAGATCCAGCTGTCTATTTCAATTTCAGTATTCAGTAGATTCCGGTGATGTATTCAGCTTGGGCTTGTTTATCATATTGAAACCCCTGTTGTATCTTGTTTAACTCTGATGTGTATATATAGTTGCTTCATGAACTACTATCTCTTTGCTTCCGCTGCATTATTATATTACTCTGTGCCTGTGTTCTGTGTTTTATTTACTGCATATTCTGTGTTTTGCCAAATTTATTTTACAACTTGGTATTTTGAGCAATTCAAGTCCGAATTGTGCGGATGTGAATGGTTGAAAATATCGAGTCGTTACAACACTATTAATATCCTAGGATTTTTATATAATTGGTTTTGGTTATCGTAAGGTAAAATCCCATCGTATTTATGTGTGGCGCGATCTTATGATATACCTTTGTTTTTCAAAGGATTTTGATAACAGTAATTGTTATCCCGCCTTTTGGCAAGGTCATGATACCAAGGAATTGACTAGAAACCAAGGACAGTTCATCCTAAAGATCGATTATACACAGGTTCACTATGGATGTCGGTAAATTTTGTCCGAGTCCGGATCAAGCTATAATTGATATGACGTGAAAAGCAAAGCTGTAAAATCCAAAGTTCCAAATTTCAAATCAATCGAAGTTCATGTGCTCAAGTTATGATCAATGCAATCTAAGGAAATCAACACATGCATCCGTCTGTTCGTATCCATCATTTCACATCCATCTGTTCATATCCATCACGTTATCTATTGTTCATATCCATCATGTACACTCAAATGCGTGTCCACTGAGCTTGGTTCTGCTTCATATCGATCAAATTGGTTCAACTTCGTATCTCTATTGATTATGGTAAACATAAGGACCACTTCTACTACTGCAGATCCAGAAGGACGGGATCGATAGAATCCCATACAACTACCTCCGACTGATCAGAATGCTGTCGAGCCATTAGATCCGCATGGACCTACCACCAAGGAAGAGTTTCATATCCTAACGCAAGAGCCGACATAGAGCCATTAGCAACTTAATCAATAGCTGCGTTCCAACGCAAAATTGATCGATTTGCTGAATCGCGAAAGGCGTATAAAATCCAGTAGGGATCGGGCTTCTTATTCATCCACTGAGAGTTCAGCTTTTTCAGACTATCATCACAGATCCACGCACCTACGGCTAGATGAAAGTTATACCCAAGCTACTTGACATCAGCATGCACTGAGCCTTGGGCAACCAAGGGTTGGCCCATCCACCAGCCATCAGACTGGACCCTCCTCTTAAGGAGGTACTCTTTTATATCATGTGGCAAACAACCACACTATCACCACTGCTACTAAGCTGGGAGTTGATGCGCGAAACCAGATAGATCCGATCCAACGTCAGCATACTCCCGAACCTTACATCCTTGAAGACTTGGAGCTAAGGAGGCAAGACCTGGACCGTCGACTACGTCTGACCCATCCTCGCGTTGTGGAACCCGACCATACCTTGGCCCAGCGCGCTCAAAATGTCCAGAAGCCAGATATACCGACAATGATCCGTGAAAATTAGGGTCTTACTAACAACGACCGGGGAATCTCCTGAAGTCATACCCCTTTCACTGATTATATACTTTATGCCGAACCACCTCGATGACTTAGGACACCAACTCTACCCGTCTATGAAGGAAGCTCAGATCCCAATCAACATATTTTTAAGTACGAATGGCTGATGAATGCCGCACGAGCCGACGATGCAGTTAAATGCCGGAGTTTTCCTATCTCTCTTGGGGTATAGCTACTATGTGGTATACCCATCTTCCACCTCGATCTATCTCATTTTTTGATTAGTTGGCGACAAAGTTTATTGACAGTTCCGAATGCATGTAACGAGGCTAAAGGATGTTAACACTTTATCTAGTGTCACTCAAGCTCCTTGAGAGATACACAGGCATTATTTAGAAAGGTTTCATGCTGCGTGTGCTGAGATTAGCAATCCCAGCGATATTTCTATTCGATGGCACAAACTAAGGGGATTGATCTCGATTCTGAATTCGGCAACTGGTTGGCCGAAAAGCCTCCTGAGTCGTTGGACCGTTTCTATTCTGAGGTAGCCCAATTATTGAGAAGGGAGGATATGAAATTGTCTAGGAAAAAGGACGACGCAAGGCCTAGTGTCGAAGGAATCCATAGTAATGTAGCGGTTAAACAATCCAGGGAGAGTTCTGGAAAAATGCAATTGAATATTCAAAATAAACGGAATCAACAGATAGGTAATGGAGATCAAAATAAGAAATGGGATCTGAATCATGGTCCATGATGTAGGGATCCTATGTTTGATAATTACACTCCTTTGAATACGTCGCTAGAGAATGTGTACTTATAGATTTGTAATACCGTTCAATATAAGAAACCTACCCGAGACCATCATCAGAGAAACAAATTCAGATGGGAAAGTTTTGCGGATTCCATGATAGCTATGGCCATAACACGAATGTGTACCGTCACTTGCAGGATCTCATTGAAAAATTGATAAGAGAAAGGAAGTTGGAGCAGTTTCTACGAGCACCGCAGTCTGGAGGTGAGGGCCCATCATATTAGAATCATCTACCTAACTAGGCAAGACCGGAGGAACCAGCTCGTACGGGTGAGAGGTTAGTGATAAGTACTATTAGTGGTAGTCGTCATCCAATAAACCGAAGCTGGAAGGAAATAGAGTCGTATGCCAGTTCTATTAGGCATGCCGACTTCGAGTGTTGTAGTAATTTGGAAGATGGGACTCTAGCCAAAAAACAAAATCGTGCTCTGAGATATAGATGATGTCATGGTCGAAGCCCCCGCTATTGATCCACTTGTCACATCAGCTCAAATAGTTCTTGCTTGGTGAGGAGGATCCTAATCGACAGTGGAAGTTCTCTTAATATTTGTTTAAGCGAGCCTATGACCAGATGAAGATGGAGGCTAAAGATTTCAAGCCTTGCCAGTGCCATATTCATGGCTTCAACGGGAGTGCAACCATACTCGCTGGAGTGGTGGAATTGGTAGTGGAGTTAGGAACCAGAGAACGCCGGAGAGTCCGTATATTACAATTTGTTGTGCTAGACATCGACTCGCTGTATAATGCTTTCTTGGTTTGTCCCTTGCTGCGTTCAAGGCTGCCATTGCCCCGTGGTGTTCGAATCTAAAGTTCCCCACCGGCCGTGGAGTTGGAGTGGTTCAAAGGGATAAGGCTGCTGGACGAGCCTGTTGTGTTACCGTGCTGCGTGAGGCGCAACGAAAGGAGAAAAGAAAAGGCGTAGAGGAATCTCTCTACGGTCGCTTTTTTGAAAATTGACAATTGATGCCTGGTCCCAGGCCCGGGCATCCCAACCAATTCCAAAGAAATCTTGACCCAAGAGATGACGAAAGTCAAGATGAAAGTAAAGACAGTTAAATTCTCCGGCTGAAATGACGATCGATGTCTCGATTAACAATAGCGATGATTCTAGAATGACATAGATTAGATCTCATTTAAGTCAACAAAAGCAAGAGGAATTGGTTGAATTTATTCAGGCAAACCTCGACGTGTTTGCCTGGACATATTTTGACATGTGTTGAATCTCCCCAGTCATCTCGAGCCACACATTGAACATTGACCTGCGGTACATCCCGATCAAACAAAAAAGGCGTGGTATGGATCCAAAGAGATCTGCCACCCTTAAGGAAGAGGTAGATAAGCTTAAATCGAATGGATTTATTCGTGATGCATTACGCCCAGAATGGGTATCCAACCCTGTTTTCATCTGAAGGCCAAATGGGAAATGGAGATCGTGTATTGACTATTCAGACTTGAACAAAGCTTTCCCTAAAGACAGTTTTCCACTTCCTTGAATCGATCAGCTTGTAGATTCAACGGCTGGACGTGAACTACTGTCCTTCATGAATGTGTACTCAGGATACAAACAAATACCCATGCAATTGCCCAACCAGGAGCATACCGGCTTCATGACCGATCTAAGACTCTATTGCTACAAATTTATTCCATTTGGACTCAAGAACGCCGGCGCAACTTACCAACGATTGGTTAATCGGATGTTCGCCAACCAGATCGGGAAAACCATGGAGGTATACATGGACAACATGCTAGTGAAGTCACGATCCTCCACTGATCATATTAAAGACCTGGAGTCAATGTTTAATATCCTCCAAGAATACACAATGAAGCTCAATCCGTTGAAATGTCACTTTGGGGTCGCATTTGGAAGATTCCTTGGGTTTATCGTCGACGCTCAAGGATTCGAGGCCAATCTCGGAAAGATCTGGGCGATTAGAAACCTTGAGACTCCAAGAACTATAAAGAAAGTCCAAAGCCTCAACAGGAAAGTAGTAGCACTGAGCAGGTTCATTTTAAAATCCACTGACAAACGAATTCCCTTCTTCGATTTGATCCAAAAAGGGAAAAAGAACTTTGAATAGACCAGAGAATGTGAAGGCGCATTCCAAGTACTAACTCAGCACCTCTCCACACTGCCTATTTTGTCAAAGCCTATCGATCACGAGAAATTGTACCTTTACTTGGCGGTATTAGAAAACGCAATCAGTGCTGCCCTAATTCGAGAAGAAGACTGAGTACAAAAACTGGTCTACTATATTAGTAAACGACTAATCAAAGCTGAGAGAAATTATCCGAAGCTAGAGAAGTTGGCTTATTGTCTTGTTATTGCCTCAAGTAAGCTCCATCCATATTTCCAGGCTCATCCTATCACCGTTTACACTGACCAACTGTTACAACAGGTCCTTAAGCGGCCTGAGACGTCTGGCTGGCTACTCAAGTGGAATACCAAGCTAAGTCAGTTTGATATTACCTATACTCCAAGTAAGCCATTCAAGGACAAGTCCTAGCAGATTTCATAGCTGAATTTACCACCCCAGAGAACTTGCTTGAAACCAGTGAATCTCCCAAATATATCTGAAAGCTGCATACTGATGGTGCATCGAATGACCGTTGCTTAGGTGTTGGGGCTGTACTTGAAACTCCTGAAGGTTGATCTATATGTTATACTTTGAAGTTTGATTTTCATGCGACCAACATTGAAGCTGAGTATGAAGCATTACTTGCCGGATTGAGGCTTTCCCGAGATTTAAAATCATTGCTGTGGAGATTTATTGTGACTCGCAACGGGTTGTGTGTCAAGTTCGGGGAGAGTAACAGGCCATGGATCTAAGACTAGCTACTTACCTAGCTCAGGTCCACGAGATACTGAATCAGTTCTATTATTATGCTATCTACTGCATCCCCCGAGAGCGTAATCAAAAAGCTGATTCATTGGAAAAACTAGCCAGCACGGGTGAAGCACAACAAACGGGACCTGTTCTTATGGAAACATTGTCTTCCCCAAGCATCGATCGAATGGAGATAGATTGGGTATATGGGGTCGTTCCCGATAAGGAGTCATGGACGACTCCGTTCAGAAATTATCTTGAGCATGGAACACTGCCAAAGTGCAGGAGTGAAAAAAGACAAGTTCTTCGAAAAGCTTCGTGTTTCACTATTTAGAATGGAGTCATGTATAGAAGAGGATACTCTATTCCTCTCCTTCGGTGTATGGCTCACGATGAAATCAAACGAGTGTTGCATGATGTACATGAAGGAGAATGTGGCTATCACAATAGGGGACAAGCTCTAGTTAAAAAATTAATTTGATATGGATACTATTGGCCGACCGTAAATTGTGATGCATCGGATTATGCTAGAAAATGCGACAGATGTCAAAAACGCGCTCGGATTCTTTGAGCATCTCCTACCAAAATAACTCAGATGGTCAGTCCATGGCCATTTGCAGGCTGGGGTATTGATATTATTGGTTCTCTACTTCTGGCCAAAGGTGGTGCAAAGTATGCCATCGTCGCAGTTGATTACTTTACTAAGTGAGCGGAAGCAGAACCCCTTGCTACAATCACAATGAAGAAAGTGATCAACTTTGTAGTGTGCAAAATTATCTGTCGATTTGGTCTTCCACATACCATCGTCACCGATAACAGAATCCAATTCAACAACGTTGAGTTCATGGATTTCTGTCAACGATTCCACAAAAGAAATTCTCTGCAGTTACACACCCTCAAGCGAATGGACAAGTTGAAGTTGTGAACAAAGTTACAAAGTCTATTATAAAGAAACGACTAGAAAACATCAGGGGCAAGTAGGTCGATGAACTTCCTATGGTCTATTGGCTAACCGAACAACCCACAAGTCCACGACCGGACACACTCCATTCTCTCTTTCCTACGGTTCAGAAGCTGTTATTCCAGTCGAGATGGAAGTACCTTCTCATCGTGTGACTTATTATGATCCGAAGAAAAATACTATATTACTTGCCGAATCCTTGGATTTGTTGGATGAGAAGCGAGAAGAGGCTGACTTGAGGGCAGCCGCCAACCGAAGTTGAGTTGCCCGATTGTACAATGCCAAGGTCCGACCCCGAACCTTCGAACTTGGCGATCTCGTCCTCCAAAGAATCTACCTACCCGGTTCCTTCGCACATGAAACCCACATGGGAAGGTCCATATGTGATTGAATGAAAACTCGGAGATGGGACATTTAAATTGTCGACCGTTGACGGTCTTACTCTGATAAGAGCCTGGAACAGCGAGAGTCTTCGTCGCTACTACACATGACAGACTTTATTTATTTATTCTATTTTTCATCTGCAATTTGTTTCTGCATTTCAAAATTTGAATTTGTAATAAGGCAACTGACTTTGCGGTATTTATTATTTCAGCAATAAAATGCAATCTCTTCGAGCCAAAGCTGTGATTTATTAAATGTGTCATACAACCATCACGATGCATGAAGAGCTAAGTTCCATCGTACGGTGGGATTTATTCAAATAGGGAGTGACAGCGATACGACTGGTTAGTCGCTTAGTGAAACCCGAGCTCGAGGTCAAGTCACCACATTGAAGCCAAAAAAGGATTGATACACGACAATCCTTTAACTAACTCCAGTCTCCCAGAGTGTGATCTGGAGTATAAACGTATAAATGCGGTTTCGAAGAGGGTGGATCCATCCACCTGACGACTTCGCTGATATCTTGACCAAGTTTGAGGAGGATGGACCCATCCATCTAACAATCTCACTTGTTAACTCAGGGTGGATGTGAATCGACCATCCACGATCCTGATAAATCTATCGTTTCTGGAGTGTGAACGAAATCCTAAAAAGATGTGACTGACCATCTGTCGGCCAGGTCCAAATTCCCAAAGTGCGAATTGGAGTATAAACATCAACTCCAAATTCCTAGGTTGCGAATTGGAGTATAAACACCAACTCCAAGTTCCCAAAGTGCGAATTGAAGTATAAACGCCAACTCCAAGTTTCCAGAGTGCGAACTAGAGTATAAACATCAATTAACTCTGGATTCCCAGTGTGTGAACTGAAATGTCAACATCAACCAACTTCAGGTTCCCGGAGTGTGAACTGGAGTACAAACTTCGACTAACTTCGGATTCCCAGAGCACGAGTTGGAGTATCTACCGCAATTAACTCTAAGTTCCCAAAGCGTGGATTGGAGAATAAACATCGACTGGCTCTACATCCCCAGAGAGTGGTTTAGAGCTTAAACGCAAACCGGATATGAATAAATCATCTGTAACACAACTCTGAGTCCCTAGAGTGTGGTTAGAGTACAAACATAACTCGGGTGTGACTGACCACCAATACAACGACTTAAGTCCCTAGAGCGTGGACATATACTTAAAACTTGAGTAGGCGTGATTGACCGCCAACATACGAATTAAATCCCTGGAGTGTGGATGCAACCTTCGATCGAAGATCGAGTGTGATTCGATCACTCGAACTGTTATTGTTCCTGCATTGATTCAGTGACTCTAAGCTCGATGTATTGAAAGCAAAATGTAATCGCTAGCCGATCTTTACAACTCATCCCTGAAATTGAGGGTAAAACTTAATTGTTGATCATTGACTGGAATAGTGCAGCATCGGAGTGCAGCTTAGTGTCCGGACACGACTCGTAGCCATGATTCCAGGACTTAACAAATATACTCAAAAACCCGATCCAAAGGTCGAAACTTCATAAGTTTACTGAACAAGAACTCAAATGCTAGAACACTTAAGTAAATAAATGATAATTGAGTTGAAGACAAAATAGAGTTTCATTTCAACTATTTGTGGAATAAATTTGTGTACAAGTTATTTTCAAAATGCCTACTAGTAGGGGCCGAACCCGCACCTATACACGGCCAACAAAAACTAAAGAAATTCCTATCTACTCAAAAACAAGCCGAAGAAGCATTTCTACTCTTTCTTCTTTTTCATTTTCTTCTTTGGCATAGACCCACTAGAGCTTCCACTGAGTTTCCTCTTTGAGCCTTTACCCTTAGACGGCTGATCTCCTTTGGGGGGCATTGCATCGATTTCCTCCTCCGAACTCAAGTGTCTGAGAATACTTCCAACAGGTGGAGTTGGAGGGGTCGGTTCCACTACATGAGGCATAATAGGCACGTTGGTGTCGACAACAGTGCCAGATATCATTTATAGTGGGGCAGAACCAAGACCCACCATTCCACCTCCAAAGCTGCTGGTACGGACAGCTGCTTCCATTTCCGCATTAATCTCGGCTATAATTTATTCCTCATGAAGTGTTTGTGCATTACCGGAAATGCTTGCGGTTGGGACTGAGGCGCTGGTCGCTGGCGCTACTCCACTCATGACAAATGGCAATTCAGAGAAAGGGTCACTAGGATAACTGAGAAGTTCCCCCATCATCTGTTCATCGAATGAAAGTGTGCTCCCTTGTACATCATCTATAGGTGTAGTGGCCGATGTCACGGTCGCTTCCGTAACAATCACCTCCTACGCATGATACGACTCTTGAGTTGCAGGAGGCGCAACTAATGTGGCTCCGATCGCTGGAAAGAGACAAAGAAAAACTGTTATTAAGTATTTCAAGAGAAGCTTTCGATCATGAACAGGTATATGAAATGTTCATAGTACCTTCCTTGGTTCGAGTCGTTGGCGGTTGAACCGCTTTAGAAATTTGCTCGCTAACTTGAGATATCTGCGGCTGATCTGGGTTATAAGCAGGAACAGATTGAGAATCAACTGTAGAAGTCAGTTTAGGCTGAGTCAGCACAAGAGTTTCGGGATTTGTGTCTCGATGCTCGAAACCAATACCTTCTTTGACCTACGAGTGCTGAGCGCCAAGCTTCTCCTTCTCATAAGAAATCATGGCATCATGGAGAATTTTCCTTTCATCTTCATTCAGCACTCGGTTCTCAAGCTTGAGTTCATCGACCGATTCACCTTGATGGGCAGCCTTCTCATCTTCTATTAATCGGCCCCAGACGTTGTATAGATGTGTTGGATAATTATCGAGCCAGTCTAGGTTCCCATGCCTCAAGATGTTAGCATTATAGGTAATGAGGAGATCTTCAATGTCATCCTCTAGCTTGGACTCTGCCATTTGGACTTTTTCCTCGACCTCTGTCTCCATCTCCCAGACCTTAGCCGTAGCCGCATTCCGTTCGCCCTGAAGCACTACGGCCTGTTCACTTGCCTCCTGGGCTACGCTATTTGCATTATCCCTCTCCTTGATGATTTTAGAAAATTTGTCTTTGAGCTCGTTAAGTTCTTTAAGAGCAGCATCCCATGCGGCTGTGACAGTGGTTTTTTTTTGGCCCATCTCCTCCATCAAGGCAAAATGTGTTTCGCCGCATCCTCTCCACTGCAAGGTTCGCCTTATCAGCCTTCTAGGTGGCCTCTATTTCTGATTTTCGAGAGGATTCGATTTCGTTGTAAGCACTTGAATATCCAGTCCTTTTGAGCGAGCTCGGTTTCTAGTTTCTCTATGGTACTCGCCCACTTAAAGGCCACCTTTGATGCTTTCTCTATTGCTTTCCCTCACTCCTTGTACTAAGTGCAGATGTCATTAATATAATCATGCATTGTGTGCTCTGCCTCCGATGGAATTCATTTTAAGTGAGGGGGAAGACGAAGCCGTCAAAGCAAAAAGTTTGGAAAATCTTTCTTCAGCTAAGTAATTCTAACAGCCCTTTCTGCAGTAGGCTCAGTAACAGCTTATTCAGCAATAATGGGAGTTTCGGCCTCATGTCTATGGCATTGTGATTCAGGCCTAGAGGTTTGAGAAGATGGATTTGGGCGAGGGGGCTCTACTTGTTGATTCCCGTGGCTTGAAGATTGTACCTGGGCTCAAGGAGGAGGAGAACGCGATCAAGATCGATATCTATAATCCTTATCCCTCTCTCTCATGACATTCTTGGCTCGAATAACCACGATCACAGTTTCTATCATCCTTCCTTCGGCGGGGACTTGTAATATAAGTTGGATGCTTGTCGCATAGAGAAGAAACTTTCCAACATAGAATCTCTTCTGGTCATTTTATCTATGAAGAAGAAAGAAGAAAAGAGTTAGTAATCTTCTAAAGTAAACAGCTTATGATCGGAAATCGTGTCGCGCCGTGAAGTGTATATGTATGTGCAACCCACCGACCAACCAGAAATGTCAACCACAATTATGGGAAGAGACTCGCTTAAGTCTAAAGCACTTTGAAGTTCCTTTAATCCGGTGTCATGTTGAAGTGACACATAATCCAGGATTGGGATATCAGCAAGCCCTTCGAAAAGGTTCTCCACTTGGGAGAGAGGATCCTCTGAAATTATTAAAATGGGAACAGGCAAAGACACGATTACAGATTTTCATCTAAAAGATTTGTGACGCTTATGCGCTGCAGCCTCGCCTTTTCTCCTTCCCTTAAGGCTTTGAAATCTGTCAGAACTCCCGGTTATGGGTTCATCATCAATGGGCATATTCTTCCTCATCCTCTTAGGTTATTACGACCCCGTCTGCTCTATGTTTAGCCCACCGGAGCCGCTCTCAGCGTTCTTCCGGCCTAATGCTTTGATTTCGCTCGATTAGCCAATGATCTTCAAGTTTTTGTCTATTATCACCAAGTCTAGTTCCCTCATTTCAGTCGACACTTCTTGAAGGACCCGTACTATTTCTTTAAAATGTACGCCATCAGGTCGTGGTATTACAGCTGTAAAAGGAAAGAAAATATGAGATTCAGCATCGGTTACGACAAATTCGTGAATTATCGAAGAAAATTGTGACACTTACGTCTGGCTAACCATCGACTGGGAAATACTGGGGGCATCGGACATAGAACCATTCTGTCCTGAAATAGCTAAACTTAGTCCAAGAGCTCGTCACCACTTGACAGTTCCTAACTACCTTCAGAAATGTGAACGAAGGACTATCTCCCCGACTCTTAACATTAAACAAGTACCTTATTTCGATCGGAGTCGGGGGTCGAAAAAGATGCTCCATGGATACAATGTAGCTATTCAGCAGCGCATATCCACAGGAGTGTAGTTGTCAGGGGGAAATTTCGAAAAAATCCAACACTTTCCGAATGTATTGGTTGAATGGGGGAAGTGTTCCAGCTATGCATGAATGCCCGTTGAAAGCAGTAAACCCTTTAGGGGGAGCATGTGGACTATCGTTCGGCCCCGGTAGTAAGACTTCGTCCAACGACAAGCCGTGTCTTAGGCATATCCATTCCCACATATCTTCGGAGATGTTGAAGGGCATAGAATCTTGTGGGTTTGCAATAAAAGTTGCCCCTGGCAACTCGTCCGGAATGGGATCGATGACCTGACCGCGATGGCCAGCAACTCTATTATTGGAAGAGATGAACTTCGGGTTTCCTGCCATTGAGAATTTGAAGATTCCATAACTAATCAACTCATCAAAAACTATTGTTAGATGATAATAAGCCCGCGTGTTCCCTAGTGTGAAGTGTATGGATGTATTGTGCAGCGTAGTGCAGTGCTACATAATGTTTAAGAAATTCTACAAAATTTAAGGAATATTCGAACGACAAGACTTCGAAATTCAACTAGAGTGACAGTCATCGTTGACCGTCACAACCGTGCCATCCAGACTTTAAAGACCGATCCAAGTTAAAGTTCGTTAAAATTTTATTAAGTTATAGTTTCGTCAACGAGCTTCGAAGGGCAGTGAAATATGCAGTTTAATAGTTAGGTCCAGATATGCAAGAATGAAGCTCGTCGGAGTTAGATGCTCAATTGTAAAAGATTTCACATCCATCACGGTGTGTACTTGGATCGATCATAAGGGATGAGTTCGTATCGATAATGGTAGGCAACAGTACATATAGATCTTAGAATGGCGTTTCATCTTGGTCACCTAAAACTCAGTTTGTATCGATCAAAGTTATCTAATTCATATTGATCACCAGGTCCAGCATTTGAATCGATCACTTTGCATCGATATGAATAACCATCGTCAAATGATCGACACAAATACCCACCATCCATCGGTACAAAGCGATTCACTCATTCGTTATGAAGTATTGTCATGTCCATATCGATACGAACTCTCCTACCATCCATCATCGATACAGATCTCTTCTTAATATCCCTCAACACTTCATCTTCTCCAATCAACATGAACGCCACCTCAACCTTGCTCTGGCCCATCTTCGACCTCCATTTCACAAGAATCAATCACGTAGGCAAATATAATGGCCAAGATTTCGTGTCTCATCATTTACTTGTTGGATTCATTCGATGGATTACCTAGATTTAATGGTTGATTTAAGAGATTGAAAGGTTGATTTAGTTCGAAGGCAAAAGCAGTTTCAATTTCCCCTAATCCAGGTCGGTACGAAAGCAGAGCGTTAAAAAATGAGCTAGTGAAAAAATTCTAAGTCCAATACGTATTTATATGGTTCGAACCCAAGCAAGAGATGATGCATCTCCCAGTAGCCAAGTACTAGTTGGAATGGTCGCAACTACCATCGATACGAAGAAGCTTGTTCAAATCCATCGATTCAGAACGATCCAAAGTGTAGCTATTCGTATCCATCGGCGACCGATCCTAACTCCATCGATGCAAAATGATAATTTCGTATCCACCTACTCGTAGATCGTGAGAATTTCACGCCTATCAATGCGACATGAAAAATTCGTATCCATTACTCTGAGGTCCGCTAGTACTCGTATCCATCGATACGAGACACAAAAAATAAAAAAGAGAGACTAACCAAATCGTGTCGATCGACATCGATATGAAATTGTTTTTTCGACCTTTTACATCGATCCAGGAGAGGATTGATACGAGGGGACATTCCAAAACAACCATCGGGCGTTGTTATAAATTGAATTTTACATTGATTCAGGAGAGGGTCGGTAAGGAGTTCGATACAAGAAAAAAACTTTCTGACAACAACTCGTGAACGTGCGAACGTTAATGGGAGTCAGGCTAACATACACTCATGTATGGCGAACTAACATCCAATTTTTTAAATTCACAGGAATTTAGTATTCGTATGGTAATGATTACAATAATAGACAACATACCACTATCATACAACATTCAGTTACATTAGTACACGATACAATAATTGGTAGTCAACAGTTCATATTATAGAAGATCGATCAAAGGTTATATCTTTCGACGAGAAGACAACAGTTGTTCAACAAGTCAGATAAAACTGTTCAGGATGGAGATTGCAACTTTTCAAAGCACATCATGTCCTCACAATACATACTTTAGGGGCAAATTTTATCCCGCCTTTTGACAAGGCCGTGACACCAAGGAGTTGACTAGAAACCAAGGACTGTTCATGCCAAAGATCGGCTATACACAAGTTCACTATGGATGTCGGTAAATTTTATTTGAGTCCGGATCAAGCTATAATTGATATGACATGACAAACAAAGCTATAAAATCCAACATTCCAAATTTCAAGTCAATCGAAGTTCGTGTGTTCAAGATATGATCGATGCAATGTAAGGAAATCAACTCATACGCATCCGTCTATTCACATCCATCATTTTGCATCCATCTGTTCATATCCATCACGTTATCTGTTGTTCATATCCATCACTACACTCAATTGCGTGCCACTCATCCTAGTTCTACTTCGTATCGATCAAATTGGTTCAACTTGCAAGCATGTGCCCAAAGAACGATACGAACAACATTGATACGAAGGAGACGACCTTCGAAAACCACAGACTTGCATCGATCATAACTCAAAATCTATAAGTCCAAATGCCACCAAATTTACATAAGAGCTAATGTACGACCTAAAGAATGTTCAGCTAAATTTCGACTCGATTGGGCCAAATCTTGATCGATAAGAAATTCGTTCGTATTGATCACGGATCAAGTGTGAAACATATGAGATCGATCGCGTAGGCCCACCCACATCCCAGAAGAGGTCTCCCGAGATCTGAGCGAGATATTTGCATCCTGCACCTATAAATAGCATCCTAGAGTCTATGGAAAAAGGACTTTTAGCTCTCCTACGACCAGACTCTGCCAAAACCATTTTTGTACTCAAAGATCATTGTTGTACTCGAAATCTACTACTGTAATCTGCTATAACTAGTTGTAATAAGCAAACAAACATCAATAAAATCATCAATTCCATAGTGGACATAGGCCATACGCCGAACCACTCTAAATCTCTGTGTTTATGCGTGTTTTTCTTGTCTGTTTCGAAGTGTTTGTTAGATAATCCTCTTTTTTCTTCATTTTATCTCTTCAAATAATTCCGAAGTTTGTTGTGCCCAATTTTGGTACAAACAGTAATAATTCAAATTAAGTATGTTTTCTCACGCTGGTTTTCTAGACTGACTCGGGTGTTATTTATTTATAATGCTCGGGTCAGACCGAGAACTACAAATTCAGGTTAGGTTACTATGGAGCTTAGGAGACGAGCTGAATGACAAAGACATATTTCTGTACTTGTTTATTTTTCGTTATGTGTGTGTTAAATTGTATATTTAGTACATGTGAGGAAAAGTTATTGTCATATTTGTTGTTGACCATTATACTTTGATGATTGTATGTATAAAACAGTTATAGTTCTTTTTGTATAAAGATCTGTTATTATATATTATGTTTTGTTTAGCTGCGATTGTGAGATTCTGTATTGTTGTTTCTGCTTGTTTCTACCACCTTTTCTTCTTCAACCCTAGTTATTCGCCCTTTTTTACAATTTGAGTTGGACAAGTGTGAATTATTGTCAACCAAAAGGGTACGGGATGACGGGTCGCTACATTTAGTATCAGAGCACAAGGTTAAGCGAGAACCTTGGCTTTGGTGAGGATTACACATTAGAAATAAAGTCAGTAGTACCCTAGAATGAGTCTGAGTGTATTATAGATATGAGCATGTACTTGTTTGTGAATATAAATTGTTTTATATTATGTTGACTTATCCGTTGAATGTTTATGAATTCTGGTTGGTACGGTCTGGACAACTGTATCGATAGGGGTTTCTAAACTCTGAACAAGTTAAATCGACATAGTATTTTAAAAAAAAATGGGTAAATGAAATAATTTTGCCGAAATTATATTTTATATAAAAAATAATTGTATGGAATTATTATAGTATGATTGGTGGGGTTGGTTTAAGTGAGATTATAAATTTGAAATAGTATATATACATAACCAAATTAAAATTGTATGGGCAAAAGTTATATAAATGAGTGATAATTTAAATTAGATTCAAACCAGAATTTGAAATTTAAATCTCAGAGATTTTTGAAAATGGTTTTCAAAAAGTGTTTTGAAATGAATAATAGTTGTATTATTTTTGATTATTTCTGAATGGAAAATGTTTTAAATGGATTTTGGAAGAATAAAACCACTGAAGTCACTTCAAATCGCTGGAAAATAATTCCGATGATGATCATGACATCATCGGTGTCCATTTTCAAGTTTCTAGTGACGGAATGCTATCATAGTAATTTGATATGGGGATTTTTATTTGAAAACAAATGTTGTTTTGAAATTCTGAAGGGAATTTGTTGGATAAAACCAAGTTGATTTTGAAATTTCTAAAGGAATGGTTTGTTGAAAATAAAAGATATATATATTGGTCTGATTTCAAAATAATTTGAAATAAATCTAGGTGTTTGAATTCTGGAATATTCATTTGAATGTTTAATGAAACTTGTGAAAAATAAATTTTAAACTTATAACTTGGGAAATGTGAATTTCAATATGAAATTAAAATTTAACTTATGCAAGTTAGATAAATTAAATTTGCAAAAGGAAATTATATGGATTTGAATTTAACTTAAGATAAGTTGTATAAAATTGGATTGGATTTGAAACAATATTGTGACGACGCGGAATTTTTGGATGTTTGAAATTGCAATATTTAATTGATTTTAAATATTTAAAGGTTAATTTTTAAGTTGAATTCAAATATTATTATTGTTTAGCAAGGTAAGTTATTGGGTTTAATAAACTGAAATTGGGTAAATTATTGAATCTTTAGTTTTAAGCCTGTTAAAAATAATTTGAAGGCTTGTAAAATTTATATTGATAATACTGAAGATAGTAAAAGTGTTAAAATTGAATTTAAAGGTGATTTTTTCAGTTTTGAAAATATATCGTTTAAATCGATATTTAAAAATAGCCTTCCGAGGCACAGTCTTGGATTTCGACGAAACTAGTTTCATTGGATCCGTAACATTGTATTATGTCGGATTTCAAATTTCGTAGTGATTGGAGTAGTTGTGTGAGCATATGATATATAAACGCGTTGAAATTTTATATCGAAAAAATTCAGTATAATAACTGATCCAAAAAGCTATCTTCTCCATACAATCAAGTTAAGGCTCGAAACCTTTTCCATTTCGCTCGAAATAGGGATGTAACATTACAAACGCCTAGCGGCACACCCCGATAGGGGTTCATGATTTAAAGCTACGTAAATCGAGACAATTTGAATTCAATTAAAATATATTTATATGCCCTAGTCCTTTCAGCTGTAATACTTCTCACATCACACCTTTTGCTTTCATCTCATGGTCGCTGTAGTTGGCTTGTTCAATCACGTATACATCAAATAGTGTCCCCCTTTCCCTTTTAAAATGCAAGCAGACTTAATTTTTTTCTTCTAAAAATCAAAAACGAAGAGAAGGTAATAGCCGATCCAGTTTTTCCCCTTCTTCTTCTCTATCTTCAAAACAAAACCGTATAACTTCAAAAAAAGGGAAAATTAGGGAATCGCGACTCCATCGTGAGTATCGACTCGAGTTTGACACGTAAAGTCTGGAAGAGGGCAGAGGCATCAATCGTCGCCCCGTCGCGATCGAGCAGGGGAGCGTGTTCCTCTTCTTTTGTCCGTGCTCGTGCACGTGAAGCAGAATGATAAGGTAGCGACTTCCATTTCAATCGATGGAAGAGAGAGCGTGGGTTCAGCGGCTCGATTTCGATCGGCATCTTGGGGTAGTTGTGTATGCGATGCATAGGAGGGGGAAGACTTTTGATTGTGGTGGAAATTTTTCTTGCATGCGGAAGTGATGTGGGGGTTGGTGGGTACATTTTCACGTTGTGATCGGCGAGGTTGGTGATGGATCGTGAGGGCATGGGGGGTTTCAAATTTGGGTAACCTGTTGTTCGTTTAGGTGAATGAATATTGGAAATTATTGCAGTAAGGTAATAGTTCTGCTCTTAATTTGATTTAATTTATATATATATATATATATATATAGGTTAAGAAAATATATATACTATAACTTACTGGTTTATTTCAAATTATATATTGGTAATCTCCTTTTATATATTTACTGGTGAATTAAACCATTTTAGTTGCAAATCAGAAAAAAATTTGTGAATTAGGTTAGTTATATTTTCATTTGGATTTATTTAGTTAAATTGTATTAAAGGGGAATTGATTTTTTTGATTAGTTCAAGTGTTAATAAAATATATATACCTATATCCATTCTAAACTTTCTAGTTTAATTTTAAAATAATATATTATGGAGATCAATTTGTTTAATTAACTTAGTTGATTCTTTTAGTTACTAAAAGGATTTTTATTTAATAAAATAATAATAATAAAAAAGTGTTAGCCAACTAAATTAGATAAAAAGGAAATAAATTGTTCCATTACATGGAGTATTAATAAACTGTATAAATATTTTATACAAGGTCTAAAATCATGAAGAGAACAAGTCAGAATTGGATTGGATTGCAAATAAAACAAAGGTGAGTTAATCTCACTCATTTGGGTTTAATTTAAATTTAAATGGTTGAATTTAAATAATTGGTTGAATGATTGAATTAATTTGATGTGCTATCTTATATATAATATATATTGGAGTGATTGATTTTCCGCATTATATAGCGGATGAGACCCTATGCATCACATAATAGCGGATGATATTATATCAATCCATACACCGCGATATTCCACCTCGAAGTGGAATTGGTATTTTATGCCGTGCTAACATTTGTGGATGCAGGGAAACAGGTTGGAGGGATCCAACTGGATTCCTCAAAATTATTTAGATTGTTTAATATTTTGTGTTATGGTTGTTTGATATTCTGTGATGAATTATATTGATAATTCGAATATTGAATGCCATGGTTTGCTTGAATATATTTCAGTACACTGAGTTATCAAAATATATATAGTTGAATTTTTGAAAAGAAAATAAAAGAGCGAATTTTTAAGTAAAATAATTATAGAGAATTTGAATAAAAATAAGAATGAATTGGAAAGGAATAAAAGTGATTTTTAAATCCTAATAAATTTCGGGTATGAAAAAGGGATTTTTGAATAAACAGAGAAATAATGAATTTTAAACTTAAGTGATGTTATATCAAGGAATAAAGAATTTATTTCAAAATTCAAGGTTTGAATTTATTTAAAAGGATAAAAAAGGAATTTGAGGAAATCTGAAATTGATGTTTTCAGTTAAAAGATTTTAAATCATAAATTAAAAATCTGAAGCAAATGGATTTTTGAATAAATGGAGTAAGGAAATTTATTTAAAAGTGAAGTAAATTGGAAATCAATTTGGGGATTGATTTAAGTGTGTAAAACCGGGAAATTTAAAAGAGACGTGAGTCTTTGGAATTTATAAACTAGTTTTATAAAAGTAAGTAATATATCAGTGGATATTTGGAAGAATAAATTCACTGTAAGAATTTACTAAAGGAATGGGTAAATTTGTTTAAAAATAAATAGTGATTTATTTTTAAGATGGAAAGAAAAGAGTATTTCCCTGGAGAGCCAAGTACGTTTTCAAAGCAAATTTTTAAGTATAAGTAAAAAGTTTAAGATGGTTTAAAGGTATGCTTTAGAAAGGTTATTGTAATGCCCCGGAATTTTTCGAACCCGAAAATTCCAGATATTATGAAAAGAAGAAAGAGATAGAAGAAGAAGAACAGAAACACCAAAATCTCACATTCGCAGCGGGTAAAATATAATAATAAATAATATCAGTTTACAGAAGAATACTATATCTGTCGATTACATTTAAATACATCAGAGTTACACAAATATTCAACACTGGACATATACAAATCAACATGTCTCAGATTTACAATATTATAATACAGCGGAAATACTCTACACGTTCCTGTCATCCAGCTCGCCTCCTGAGCTCCAGAACGTCCTTACCTGAAAATCTGTAATACTCGGTCTGACCCAAGCATTACACCAAAGTAACACCCAGGTCAGGCTGGAAACCAGCGTGAGTAAACCCAACTAACATGGAATACCAAAGCAAACAACTTATATAAAACCCGGGGCAACTCGATTCAATTCATAAACCCACAATTAGTTATAGACATCATTTATTCCACACATCCATTTCCTAAGTACCAAGGCTTAGATTTAAATAGTCCAATTTCCTTTAAATCACTTAACTCCAGCATATATACTTCTCATATCAATTTATAAAAATATTCGAAGTGGTTTCGGGTATTTATCCAATACTCGACCTCGGTCTCTTCGAACCCCATATCATCATATCCCAAGTTATCCAAATGAAATACACAACATTTCATATCGGAGTTATCAACTCCTTTAAATCATCCAATACCATTCAATCATTCAGAAGCAAAGCTTAGTCACATACAAATCAAATCAATTAATTCTAATTGAATTTCAAACCTCAATCACTTAGATTCCTTCATTAATTAATTCCAAAACAATCAATTAATCAACCCTTCCCTGTCCACTCATCTTAATTAATCATCTTGGATTAATTATCTTTCAATTACATTCAAGTAATTACTTTTAATTAATTACACGATATTAATTGTTCTTAACCCAAAATCGATGACCTAATTTTAGTTATTTCATAATTTAGTTAACTATATTAATTACAATAACCCTTAGTTTCTTATATTACTTAATTTCTGATAAGTCACATTTTATGGATTTATTAACCTTAATTAATCAAATCTTTAATTATATCATTAATTACATAATTATTGATTTCCAATTATATTTCAATTTACCTTAATCTAAATTAATTATATCAATTAAACCATAATATTAATCATTACTTCATTAAATAAATTAATTCCCCTTAATTAATTTTCTTAATTTATCTCTCGATTAATTACACAAAGTAATTATATTTTATTAATTGCATTAAGTAATTATTCATTAAACCACCCAATGATCCTTCTAATTAATTTAAACTAAAACTAATTAACCCAAATCATTAATTAATTTAATTAATTAATTATCCATTTAAGTTATTCTACCTATTTAATGAGTCACCATTTCATTAAACCTTTATTGATTTTAAACTGAACCATTTTCTTATTTACGATTTAAGTTTAAAACCATTTTAAATCCAAATGCTTCGAGTCCAACAACAATCAACTCGTGAACCAACCAAAATCAAAGTCACCAGATCTTCAGCACACATTCAATCAATTCAATCAATCAACCAATTATTTAAATTTAACCATTTAAATCTAAATAGAAATCCAACAGAGTGAGATTTACTCACCTTTGTTTTGCTGTTTGCAATCCATTCCAAACTGGCTTGTTTCTATGGTTTTGACCTCGAATAACATTATATAATTTATTAGTATTTGAACTAGCGAACAGTAAATTTCCATTTATTAATTAGATTAATGATTTAACTTTAAACTAGAAATTTTCCTCTTAAAACTACTTATACATCTATAAAAATAATTCATAGATTTCAAAATCTAACTTTTATAAATTCTCTTATATTCGAAGATCGTATTCATAAATATATATATAAAAATTGCCTTTACATATACTTCACTGTAAATGAATTTATAAATTTTTTCTAATTAAACACAGAGATGATTAAAATTATCAAAGTTATACCTCACTGCTCTGCTCCTCCAGCTACCAAGAACGACACCCTGCTGAGCTTCACGCGACCCTCCTCCTCCACGAGTTCGAGTCGAGCTCGAATGCCACTGATTCCAACTCGCGAACCCCACTGCCACTCGAGCCGCCACCACGATTCACTTCCAGTCGACAACGCGACTCACCATTAATCGAATACGCCACACAGCTACATCGCCGCGACCCACTCGCACCGCTACCTGCTGCTGCCGAACCCTAATCGCCGACCATCGTCGCCTCTGCCCTAATTGAAGTCGATGACGAAACCCAACTTCCCATCGCAAAACCCTGCCTCACGTCTTCCAATTCATTGTGCGGCCCAAACCCTAGCTCGCGACATGCTTCGATTCGGAGCGAGCAGTCCTAGAGTTACGTAGGCGAAGTTATAAAATCGATTTGATTTTAAGCGACCACGAACGAATTCGTTCGTTCGACTCTTCAAACTGGAAGAAGCCGCGATTAATTGGAAATCCCCTCTTTTCAATTTGCTTCAGATAGATCTAGCAGCCCCTTTTTTTTATACTAATGAGTTCGATTATTCTGCTTTTAGTTTGAAGAAAAGGACGGGGATAGATATAGGTTGGGATAGCTTCTTGAATACGAGTTTTAGTTTTAATTAATTTTTAATTTCTTTTTTATATAAAACTTCAAACGTCTCGTTAACCGCCAAATAAAATTTTGAACACCTCTTAAGGAAAGCCGCTAGGCGATTATAAGGTTTTACCCACATCCCGAACACAATGGAACGTGTTTCAGAAGCTAATTCAATCATATGCGTGAGTTGGAGAAGAAAACGATCAATTTTAAATTAAATTGATTAAATAGTTCGAAGCGTTTTGAGCTGCCAGGATCAAACGACAACTCCGATTGTTACGAAAATTGAAATCTAATAATAGCAAACTATTACGTATTCAATGGAACTGGTTTCGTCGAATTCCGAGACTGTGCCTCGGAAGACTATTTTTAAATTCAATTTAAACGATATAATTTCAAAACTGAACAAATCACCCTTAAATTAAATCTAAATCATTCTATTATCTTCTGTATCATCATTATAAATTTTATAAGCCTTCAAATTATTTTAAACAGGCTTAGAGATTTCATATTTAACAATTTGCCCAATTTCAATTATGAAATTCAATATTTAAACTATATAATTCAATGATTTAATTATCAAGTAAATATTGATATCTGGAATTCAAGTTAAAATTAACGATTTTAAATATTTTAAAATCAATTAACTATTCCAATTTAAATTGTTAAAATTTCCGGGTCGTCACATTCCTTTCCCCTTAAAAGAATTTCGTCCCCGAAATTACTAATTAGGAAGAATGGTTCAAAACCCGTTTACCTTTTCCCAAAACTCATAATTCAACATCCTACCAACTATCTTTTATTAAAGACCCACTATCACCTTAACCAACTTCCCAAAATCTTCTATAGTTTCAAACAATACCCTTTTGCTCAATCATTTAAATTTCAATTTAAAACCAAATTTTGAATTGTCAAAATTTTTCTAACTCTCTAAATTTCCAAAATATTTTTCCAGCGTCTCCTTTGCGCGGCTAGCTGGTACTACTACAAAAGGCCACTATGGGCTCCCAAATTCCAAAAGAAAACAAAAGCCAAGTGGTTAGATCAAAAACCCAATCCAATTTCATACAGAAATTAAAATACATATCTTTTAGTCAGGCAATTCAAATTTATATTTTGGAATCACATCTAATTTTCTTTTCCCTTAAATACCTACATAACCTACTTAGCAATAATATCCAATCATAGCCTTTCCAAATCTTTTCATACATTTCCTTACAGAAGTTTTCACTTCTACTTCTATTCAAACTAGTTTTCCTCATTTTTCATACGAATTCAATTTATTTTCAATTTGAATATTGAATTTTATCTTTCAACTATAACTGATTCATATTAGTTCCATTTACTAATTTACTTTAATTTTCAATTTGAAATCGTTTTGCTGTTAACTAAAATTTTCCCAAAATCTTTTTTCAAAAATTTTCTAGCTCCCAAAATTTTCGAAAATTTTTGGCAGAGTCTCCTTTGTACGGAGGAGCTTTTGCAATTTGACAAGAGATATAAATGTGTATACATCGATCCACACGGTCGGAAAAATCAAAAACATTTCATATTTACTATTTTTATTGAGTAGGCGTACTTTATTTAGCATTTTAAGCATGCGGCTTATTTATTTTAGCAATTAGTGCATCCAAATCCAGCCAAATGGCCTTCAGGTACCTGTACTTACTCACTTTAAATATGTAAGTGCCATATATAGAAAATCTATTAGCATTTCACTTATTTTCAATAGTTAAACACATGTATTTCATAAGCAACAAGCACCATAACGCTTCCATAAGCGATTTATATAACTTTAAAGACAATTCAATTGCTTTCAACCAATTTATATACGATTTCCTTCATTTTTAATGGTTTGCAACTCAATTTCTTACATTCAATTGATTTTTAATCGAAACAAGCTCATATTCACTTCAAATGATTCAAAATCAATATTATTTAACTTCTCTCAACCCATATAATTTTAATTACCTTTGTTTACAACAACGACAACTATTTTTATGAAAATTTTGGCGATATTTGCTTAATAGAGTATCCATTTAAGTTTATAACTACTTCAATTTAATTTCAACTCATCCCGTATTTAATTCCATTTCATTTCAAGTTTATTCACCAACCATACATATGCATTCCATTTCATCTCCGCATCGTTTCCATTTTAAAACTATTTCAATCAGCTTGTCAACATTTAATGCTTATTATTAATATCCATTTTTCCCAAATAAATTTAACCCAAGTCCTTATTTAATGGTTTACTATTCTTACTCAATCCAAGCTTTCATTGATTTAAGAAATTTTACTTCATATTTATTCGTCTCATAACTTAAGTCCATTTTGATAATCCAATTCCAATTAAAACTTTTATTTAATTTCCATTCAATCAGACTTCATCCATTTATTATTTAATTCAATTAACCAATTTATCACCCCATTTTAAATTTTTAATTCACCTACTTAACTCATTTCGAATTTATTTTATTAATACAAAGTCATTCTCAATTTATTTCTATTCACTTGGGTTTTATTTGCAACTCAAACCATTTTTATTATAATTCACTTTCATTTCATTCGACAACACTCCAATTATATCTAATTTACTTGCAATTTACATTTGATATTATTTATAACACACTTAAATTTTGTTAATAGTTCCGACTATCACTATTTCAATCCAACTCTAATTTATTTTTATTTTTATAGCACCTCCACTTATTTAATTCATTATCAAATCCAAGTCGAATTCTATTTACAATTCGAATTCATTTCCAAAATTCATTGTTAACTTACAATCCATTTTATTTAAACGAGTTAAATTTTATTAATATACTCCATCAATTAATTATTTAGTTAATTAGCTTACTTCCAACTTTTAAATCAATATTTGATTTTATTACAAAAATCACATCATTAAATTTTCCTGAATTCAAAAATTTTCATAATTCCAGTTTGGATTTCTTCATTTTTTCAAAATTTCAACACCTTTATTTAAAAATTTTGGAAATGATTTTAAATTCACATCATACTTATAAAATAGCTCTTTATAAAAAAATACTTCTTATAATTCAATGTCTCAACCAGTCCATCCTTGTTCTCATAGAAATTCGGTCATACGTTGATCATGCGTAGGACTGAAAATCTATAAGTACTTGGTAGACCCGTTTTCAACATCCAGTGAAAATACTTTTAAAAATACTTTTATTGAAAATATTGAAAGCATTTTGAAATATAGGAATTATCTTTGGTGAGAATGCTCTGGAAATCATCACCCCCATCCATGGTCGCAGTTACATTCCAGGGTTACGTTGCCATCAGAGCAAAAGTCTATGTAACTGTAGGCTCTCCGCGGCCTCTGATTTTCACTGTCAAAATGAAAATTCTCCACTCCTACATAGGTCGCAGTCTACCGATATAAAATCAAACGCAGACTGTTGGCTCTCAGCGGCACACACAACTTTCGCTATGTTACCTTAGGTCGCAGTCTACCGATATAAAATCAAACGCAGACTGTTGGCTCTCAGCGGCACACACGACTTTCGCTATGGTATTCACTACTCATAATCCCCAAGAACTAGTTTTGTCCGGACTCCTCACAGGATCAACTTTAGAACCCCCCCTTGGGGCTCAAGGCAGCACCACCCGTTGGCACTCCTGAGAAGTTCATTTCAAGGGAGCACCTTTTTCCATAGAGCCATCATCAAAACATTTTACTATACACATATAGTATCTTTAAATCATACCCATAGTATGATCTCATACAAAGCTCTTTACACAGAATCGATTATTCCAAAATCGATAATCCTCAAACTAGGCTTGCCAAATTCTCATATTGATTTTACCCAAAAATCAAAAGCCTTCCCAAATCCAAAGGTTCCCAAAACCTTTTTCCAAAATTCTCGTAAGATTCTTTATATATATAGATATATATAAAATTTAAAAACTTTGTATCCTTTCAAACTTGTATAAAACTCCTTTACTTCAAATACCTTCAAAAATCCTTTTCTTCCATCAATAAATTTAACAAGGGGAGATTTATCTTATATAACAAAGATATATGACTTGTTTATTCAAAATCAAATATTCAAATTTGATTCTTCTCATTCAATATCAATTTCTTCCAAATCCGTACGATGTACACTTATCATCCGTACGCTATACCAGTTTGATCGCTCACTCGATCACACAATTTCACCTCCAAACTAGTATTGTCCACCCGACTTCCTAGTGCAGACACAGATCTGGTTTCTTGATTAGAAACCGTCATTCTCCTTGCATAGCCATAATTATGATAGAGAATATCCAAAACCAATCAACCATCCATATCCAGATTCGCCATCGAAAATCGAGTGAAAAATCCTAACTTGGATCGATATATCTTTCTCGGAATTCTGTGCTCGAATTTGGATCAAATCGCTATGCGAATAGAATAATATACGTACATCCTACGTATTTAATCTTATTGATTTTTTTAGCCAAATCAATTTCTCTTCCTATTCACATTTTCTTTAATTTCCATTCACTTATTTACAATTGCTTCAATTCCATTGAATTATCACTTCAATCCTTTTCTCGGTTGGGTATTTAATTAATAACAGTTTGTACTCCGACCAGTTTATATTTGGAAAATAGCTTGAAAATTTTAAAAATAGAGAAGTAGTTGAAAAAAATAATTATTAGTTTACAAAATAGCTGTAAAATAGTTACGTAATTGTAAAATAGTTGAGAAATAGCTAAATAGTTTCAGAAATTTTAGATAATTGCAAAATAGTTGTAAAATAGTAATTATTTTGTGAAATAGTTGAAAAACAGTAATTAGTTTATAAAATAGTTGGAAAATTGCTAAATAGTTCCAAAAATAATTGTAAAACAAATATAAAATAAGTTAGCATTAAAAGGAAGGTTGTATATATTTAATAGTTTGGAAGAATAAATTTATATTTTAAACAATTTATATTGAAAATAGTCCAGAGTCAAACTGTTCACTTCCCCAACAATTCAATTTAAATTTCCACTTCCATTTAAATTGACCCAATTTCAATTTGAATAACTCCAATTCCATTGGACTTGATTTATTCCCAATTCAAGTTGAATTAATTCTCAATTTCTTTCCAACTTCAAATCAAATTCCATTTGATTCTTACTTATTCAACTTTATTTACAGTTCCAAATTATTCAAATAATTTTGGACTAATTTCAAATTGAATCCACTTCAATTTGATACCATTTCAATTCCTGCTTGAATTAAATCCCAATTCCCATTCAAATTTTAAACCTTTTAAACCTTCAGATTAATAACCTTTCCACTTAAGTTTAAAATTTGCTTTACTTTGGGTTTCACATCATACCACATTCCAAAGAAAATTCAAAACTCAATCTTAAAGTTAATTTCATATTTATTTCCTTTACACACCAGGCTACTTTTAAATTTTTAAACCACCCTTGGTTTTAATTTCAGAACAAATCCCTTATAAATCTTCCAAACATTTCTTGTTTTAAAATATGACTATATTCAAAATAGTCTGTGTTTGCACAAAAAATGGACAAACACCTCCAAGTCGTATTATTTAGTTGATTATATGTGATTTTCAATGATTTTAGATGAGTATGTAAATATAAAAGAAGTAGGGGCTGAAATGTAAAAGACACGCGGATTTATAGTGGTTCGGCCAGAATGTGCCTACGTCCACTTTATATGTTATTATCTTCTTTCTTTCAGATTACAAGTACAATGCTTCGTATATAAGTATATGAAAGTAGTTTGAAAGTTCCTTCCTTGCTTGAGCTCTCAAACTTGTCTGCCATTGTTGTACCCCTGCCCCTCTATTTATAGAATGAGGTAGGGGGCAGGGGCCTTGGAGGTATATAGCTGCTGGTGGGCCCGGGCTGAAGCAATCTGGACTGGCAATCATCTGGTTCGGCGAGGCTTCATTCGGCTATGCTTAGAGAAGTTGGGGTTTAGTTAGGCGTGGTCTGGTCCGGTGCTTGTCTGGGCCGGTCGTGTAGGGGAGGTGGTTCGGTAGTGGAGATGGAGAGGTGGTTCACTAGTGGAGTTGGTCCGGTAATCTTCTGGTTCGGTATACCGAATCAGTTGGTTCAGTTATGGTTGGACCGGATGTGGGGGCTGACCGAATGACCTTTGGTTCGGTGTGAATTGGAGATGCCGAATGCCTCTCTGCCGAATGGACTTGTATATTGAGAACGCCAGATGGACTTCTATGCTTATATTGAGCCTTGTGTTTGTCGAACGAGGTGGAGGTTGCGAGCCCGGGTAAAACTTTGACTTCTTGGTCTCGAGATCTTCTGGGTGAGAATTCGCCCAACATTTGCCCCCCAAAGTGGGGCACGTGCTTGCATGTGTCGCGCTTTGTCTTCCCTGTGTTAGGAAGATTTGTTTTGTAACGCCATGGGCTGGATGTTCGTATCCTGTTGATGTCCTGCAAAGGAATTTACAGTTTTAGTGTGATTTCCAATGACGATCGTTCAGGATCGAAATATTTGAGACAAAGTGAATCGTGCCGTTCGGGGCGAGAGAGTGTGCACCGAGGTGGTTTAGCATTATCGATGCCAGGTTCACGTTAGAGTGGGTCCCTGGATCGTTTGTCAAGGTGGTTTATCGCCAGCTCAGAGCATGCCTAAGGATCGTTCGCGACCCCGTACATGTGTAAGTAGCTTAGCCATTTCGTAGTTATCAGAATTAAATATCTATTTAGCCGATGAGCTTAAAAAGGCGTGTCAAAGTGTAAATTCCCACGACAATAGGGTTAATAACCATTCAGAGCGTGCCTATGGACCGTTCGTGGTCGCGTACACGTGTAAACGAATAATCCATGTTAGTGAGAGATTTACAACTTATTCATCGTTGTCATAATCCTCATTTTATTAGTTAGTTCTGGAGTTCGGTACTTATCTGCATGAGGCGCTCTGCATGCCCCTAGTTCCTGGTTGTCGTTGGTAGAGAGATAGTTCATTCGGTTTTTTGTTGGTCCGGTTATTCTCATCCGGCTGTGGTTTCATTCGGTATCTAGTTGGTTCGGTATATTTGTTATTGGTCCGGTGTTCCTATCCGGTGGGCCGAACCAGTTGGTTCGGCGGCCCTGAGCTCGCCTATATATAGAGGCCGTACCCCCCTTGGTTTTCCCTTACCGAACTAGAGAGCCGAATCAACTGACTTGCCGGACCAAATCGTCTGCCGAACCAAATCTCTACCGAATCAGGTACACACTCTATTGCCGAATGCCTTTATTACCGAATGTTTCTGTATGCCGAATGAGTTTAAGGCCTTAGTGCCGAATGAACTTCATGCCCCATTGCCGAATGAATTTGCTTGCACCGTATTACCGAACGAATTCGTATGCCGGATGAACCTCTAATGCCGAATGGAACTACCGAATGAGGCATATACCGAATGAGACTCAGAATTTGAATCTTGAGCGAAATCTTAGGCTTTTATATGCTTGCTTTAGATACTTGCTTGTTCTAATATCAAGTTTTTCTTGTGCTGCAGAAAATGTCTCGCAAAGCGGAAACACGATCGGACAGAAAGAAGTCTGAGGCACAGGAGAGTCTTCTTCTTCCTTGCCCCCAGTCCAACCAGGATCCGGGCAACATCGACCTATTCCGAGGTCTCTAGTGGATGGATATGGTCCACAGGAACTTCTGATCTCCCCTCCTGATTGCTTTCCTAGCTCCCTAAAGGAGGAGCAACTTGACGTCATATCCCGTTCCTTCGGGATTGATAGGGCTCTTATGCTGCTGCCGGGAGATGGAGTGATGCCATATAATCCTCCCGAGGGCTACTTTGCTTATAGCAGATACCATTGCATGTGCGGTGCTATCCCTCCTATCAACGCTTGGATAGTAAGCTTCACCACATATTTGAAGGTGGCTCCCTTCCAGCTTCAGCCTAACTCTTATGCCATCCTGGTGAGCCTTTTTGTTATCTTCCAGAGGAGGTACGGGCGTCCTCCTTCTAACCGGGAAATTCGATATTTGTACAACCTGAGAGGCTATAAGAAGGGGTCTCCGTATATTAGTCTGGAAGCGGCCGTGCCCTTCAAACCAGTCCTGGACTTATATTCCAAGTTTACCATGTTCAAGAAAGAGTGGTTCTTCATCAAGGACGATGCTGTTTCTTTCCGCCTTTTCACTTCCGGCTGTAAGATGGATTTCATTTATGCTTTCCATGTTTTGACTGTAGTGTTTTTTCTGACATGCTTCTATTTCTGGCTAGCGACAGGTGGTATTGCAGTCGTGGAGGATGATTCCTTGGTGCGAATGGCTGCTGAACTAAAGGCTATTCCGGCACGGGACCGGTCGGCCTCCTTCTTGATCAGGAACGCAACCCTCTTGGAGTATAATTTGATCTTACCGCACCAGTCCGTGGTTAAGCAAAGAGACACGGCTGAGGAGAAGGCTGCTAAAGCTAAGGAGGGGGCTATGGTGAAGAGCGGTAAGAGGGAGCCTTTTGCAGAGCGTCCCGTTGTCGGGGGGAAGAAACTGAAGAAGTCTGATGGCCCTTCTCCAAGTACTTTTCCGACTGTCCCGGAGGAGGAAGGTGTAGAAGAGGAGGAAGGAGGCGAGGTTGGAGAAGGGTCGGAGGGTGGAGGAGATGGCGACGGTCAAGGTGGTAGTGGCGTCGGTGCCCTAACCTCTGAGCAAGACCTTGAACTGGATGAGGCTCTCCGTCGGGCCTTCGGGGAGTCGGAGGGAGAGACGGAAACGGAGAAGGCAAAGGAAACTGGCAAAGCTGTGGCTGGCACTGACCCATCCTCTAAGGGTTCCTCAGCTAGGGCGATTCCGGCGATGCAAGGTGAACTTTTGTCCTCTGCCGATTCCATTTTCGATAGGGACTTAGAAATTTTTTACGGTTCACTTCCGTCCTGGAATGAGATCCAGGACTTATTGCAGTATCCCACTCCTCCGCCGGGTTTGTATAATAGATGTGTCTTCTCACTTTTCTTTCCTTTTAACTTAACACATTTTTCGAACTGTGGATTATTGTATGTTCGTAACACTTGTTCTTTATTCCAGGGGCAGGCCAGGTGGTTAAAACGTCGGACGTTCGACACCGCCTTGAGCAGTTTAAGTCGAGGAGAGCTTCTGCGAAACCCTCTACTGGTCGCACTGGGGATGTAGTAAGTTATCGCCCTCTTCTTGGGGTCATTGAAGAGGGCATTCGGAAAAAGAAGCGGAGCCGTTCCTTATTTGAGTCTTCCCCTGGTTCGCAGCTTCCTACTCAGCCTCCTCGTGATACTACGGAGGAGAGCACGGAATCCGGCCCCCCTCATCCTCCTTTCAAGAGCCCAACTGTTATTCGTATAAGGCGTCCTGATGTGCCTCGCCCCGTGCCTCGTGACCCTTTTGCCGGTCATCCTGATCTAGATCCGAGCTTTCGGGATATCTCATTTGATGAGGCCACGGGCGAGCACCTCCTTCCCCGCAACCCCATGGTAAGAGTGCTGGACGAGGCCAAGTCTTTAGATCTTGATTTACTTACTACACGGGTAGTCACCATGGGGGACGAAGCCAAGGCTAACATCGATCGGGTGGCCGTAGAGACCAAGAAGTTAATGGAGCATCATGCTAAATTGGCCAAGGCCGGGGAAGAGATCGGGAGTGCTAATATTCGGTTGAGGTTAAAAGTTGCCGATCAGGCCAAGCAGCTCGCCGATCAAGCCATCCAGATTTCCCAGCATGAGGAAGCCTCCAAGCGGCTGAAAGAGACGATGGAGAAGGCCAGTAGGGCGGAATTACGGAAGATGGAGGTCGCCTGCAGGGAACGGATTAACATGGCCATTACGACGGTGGACGAGGTTCGAAATGCGGATCTTGAGCGGGTAGAGGAGTTGTCTGGGAGGCTCGAGGCTGCGGAGATGGCTCAGGCTGAGTTGAAGGAGGAGATGGAGGAAATGAGGAGGTCCCTCAAGTTAAAGGAGGAGGAAATGAGGAGGTCTCTCCAGGCTGACTGCTTGAGATACCAATCAGAGAGGGACATTGCCGTCGCCAAGTTGCAAGCTTCCGAGGCCCGGGTGAAGGAGTTTGAGGAGAATGAGGGGATGATGGATGAGATGCTGCAGGACATGTACTTCCACACTTGGAAGGAGGGCGGCTTGTCTTGGATGGACGATTACCCTCGGGTGATGGCCAAGGTGTATCTCCAGGCTTTAGAGGAGGCCAGGGTGAACGCGGGTAAGGAAGGCGGAGAGGCTTTCAATTTAGATGCGGTTACTGCCCAGTTCTCGAAGGAGGAGCAAGCGGCGGTGAAGGAGGGGATGCGGCTGCTTGCTGCAGAGGAAGCGGGCGTGCAGTTGGATGATGAGGATCAAGCGGCGGATGCTGGTGAGTTATTCTTTTCCCTTTCTTTCCTTTCCGTGTTTTCATAACTTGATCGTTCGTTTAATGAATTCCTCTTCTGAAATGGACAGGTGGGACTCCTGATCCACATGCTGGGGGCTTTGATCCTGCGGCTAAGTAGACTGGGGAAGTTGGTGATGGAGTGTGGACGCGGCTGCCACCTTTTTATTTCTTTTTATCACTGTTTATGTTAGTCATTGACATGTAACTATAATAATATTATTTGCAAAGAATAACTTCGTGTGATTTTATAATATAAGCTGATGTTGTTATGTTTAAATGTTGTTGTCATCTTGATGTGTTGCGTGAGAAATATAACTATGTATATGCCTGTGATTCTAGTTGTGTTTGATGCTAAGTTTTTTGCTAGAAATATAATTTCATGTGTTGCAATGTTATTGTACGTACAAGCTATAGTTACGTATTTATGTACAAGAAAAGAGAGTACCGCCCTTTATGTTTCATTCGCAGGCGGTAGCTTAGAGTGTCTTATGTAACTGTTCACGGACATAGCTGAGTACCCTGCCACCCAGTACGCAGGCTTAGTTTCTCATGAGTGAATGCTTCCTATTTGGTTTCCTGTACTTTAGAGTTTGTTATACAGGATAGGAGAAAAGTATTTAAATGAAATGGAAATATAGTAAAAGTAAAACTTCCAGTCACGGAAGGCCGTCGATGTGCTTAAGTTCGTGGCAAACGGGTTTTGTAGTCACTTTCCCTAGCTGTGGGTCTTGGAGACATTTGTCACCCATCTTACGCCTCCGCGGGGAGTTTTCTTTTTTACCACAGCCGCACTTAAGACACATCGGAGCCGAGATCGCGCACGGTAACTACCCGAACCATTATGGTCCATAGTCGTGGGTATTATTCGATTTACCGTGGCCGGCTAGCGTGGGTGCCGTTGGCCGTGAACTACCCCTGGCTGGCCACACCTTATGTTGGGGCTTAAAGTAGGTTCACAGTTGCCGGCGAGCCGAACGCCGTAATGAGCTGCCATCGGCTATAGTCGGCCTTTATGATGACTTATAATCGGCTCATTACAGTTGGCTTTGAGGGCAGGCGCGCAATGAGTTAACCCGCAGCAGAGGGATGTTGGAGCAAAAGTGTCTCATTGGCGAGTGCATAGAATCGTAGCGTACCTATTAGGCCTAGTCCAGATGAGGCCGCGGTGCGTCTTGAGTGGAGATGCCATAGGATTTTGTTCAACAGAAAGGGATAAAACTTAACAAGTAGCCAAGACATAAAGGAACAAGCTAAAAAGGGACAAGATTTTTTAAAGTGGTTCGGCACGAGAGTGCCTACGTCCACTGATTCTCTTTGTTAATTCACTTCATATGGGCAGTACAAGTTAAGAAAAGTATCGACGGAGGTGTCGGATGTTCCATGCCCTCTGGAACACCTCTCCGTCCACTGTTGACAAAATATAAGCTCCGTTGTGGAGATCTTTATGAATTACATACGGTCCGTCCCAGATGGGGTCTAGTGCCCCGGGGCGCGGAAAGATTCGCCTGAGGACAAGATCTCCTTCTTGTAAGCTGCGATGCTTGACTTTGGAATTGTATAGCGCTGCCACCTTTTGTTTGTGAGCTGCTGCTTTAAGTGCTGCATCGTTTCTCCGTTCCTCAATCAGATCCAAAGACATGAGGAGGAGTTCTTCGTTTTCTTCTGGGTTGTAGTGGATCCTACGGTGGGAAGGCACAATAGTCTCAACTGGGAGCATTGCCTCCGATCCATATGCCAAGGAGAAAGGAGTATGTCCCGTTGATGTTCTGAAAGACGTGCGGTATGCCCATAGTGCCGTAGGAAGTTCGTCCACCCAAGCGCCTTTTGACTTTTCAAGTTTCTTCTTGATTAGGGTTTTGAGAATTTTGTTGACAGCTTCAACTTGTCCGTTTGCCTGAGGATAAGCTACTGATGAGAAGCTTTTATGAATTCCATGCTCTTGGCACCAGTCGGCAAATTCTTCGCTGTCAAACTGGAGTCCGTTGTCTGATATGATCTTGAGTGGGACTCCGTACCTGCACAGAATATTTTTGATCAAGAAGTTTATAACTTTTGCTGAAGATATTTTATTTAGAGGTTCTGCTTCCACCCATTTGGTGAAATAATCGACTGCCACTACAACATATTTGGCTCCGCCTCGGCCCGTTGGCAGTTCGCCAATTAAGTCAATTCCCCATACAGCAAAGGGCCAAGGGCTGGTCATTTGAGTAATTTCATTTGTGGGCAGTCAAGGAATTTTGGCAAATTTCTGACATCTGTCGCATTTCTTGACGAAGTCTAGAGCGTCTTTGTTTAGTGTGGGCCAGTAATATTCATATCGGAGTATCTTCCTTGCCAAAGTCTGCCCCCCAGTGTGATCTCCGCATCCTCCCTGATGGATGTTTGATAAGATCTCCTTGGCTTCCCTTCCAGCAACGCATCTCAATAAGGGGCCAGAGAAGCCACGCCGATAAAGGATGCCTTCTTGTATCGTGTAGTGGGGAACTTTCCTCAAGATCCTCTTGGCTTCGTCACGCCTGTCGGGCAGTGTGCCATCTTGCAAATATTTCCGGATAGGAGTCATCCAGGTTCCTTCTTCGATTGCAGTTACCAGATTTACTGGTTTGAAACTTGGGGCTAGCTGCCTTGAGATGGCTAGTGTTCCGAAAATGGTGCTATTCTTCATACTAGCTTGCTTTGCAAGTTCATCTGCCTCTTGGTTCTCTTCTCGAGGAATATGTTTGATTAGATAGTGGTCCAATTGATCGAGCAGCAGTTTGGTTTTCTTTAGGTATGCTGTGAGTCATTCTCCTCAAGTCTGGAATTCTCCTAGTACCTGGTTTACGATAAGCTGAGAATCACTATGAAGACATAAGGAATTGATTCCAATTTCCAGGGCAAGCTCCAATCCTGCTATTACTGCTTCATATTCAGCATCGTTGTTAGTGGCCGTGAACTCCAACCTTAATGCATAGTACAACTTTCTTCCCCTGGGGGTGATGATCACAATTCCTGCCCCCGAGCCTTGTTCGTTCGATGCTCCATCTACAAATAGGTTCCACTTGATGTTTTTTGCTACTTCGGATTGTTCCTTGTCTTCGTTGGTAGTGAATTCGGCAATGAAATCGGCCATGGCTTGTCCTTTGATAGCGGTGCGAGGATGGTAGGTGATATCATACTGACTTAGTTCGATGCACCATTTGAGTAGTCGCCCAGAAGTGTCAGGACGATGGAGCACTTGTCTTAGTGGTTGATCGGTTAGAACCCTGATGGAGTGAGACTGGAAGTAGTGTCGCAGTTTTCGCGACGCGATCAATAAACAATATGCTAATTTCTCTAGTTTAGGATATCTGGCCTCTGCCCCTGTAAATCTCTTACTTACAAAGTAAACCGGGCGTTGTGTGCGGTCTTCTTCTCTTACCAAGGCGGCGCTTAGAGCATGAGATGATACAGCGAGGTATAGGTATAACACTTCACCTTCATTTGGAGTTGAGAGTACTGGTGGTATCTGAAGGTGTTCGATTAGGCTGAGGAAGGCCTTTAAGCATTCATCGGTCCACTCGAATCTCCCTTTGTCTTTCTTGAGAGCTTCGAAGAAAGGGACACACTTGTCAGTTGCCTTGGAAATGAACCTGCTTAGGGCGGCCACCTTTCCGTTTAGGCTCTGCATTTCTTTTCGAGTGGAGGGTATCCTTATTTCTTTTAGAGCCCGGATTTGTTCAGGGTTTGCTTCGATTCCTCTGGCGTGGACGATAAATCCTAAGAATTTTCCCGAAGATACTCCGAAGGAGCACTTTAGAGGATTCAGCTTCATTCCATATCGGCGAAGTACTTGAAACATCTCGCCCAGGTGGCTTACATGGTCGTCGGCTTTCCTGGACTTTACCAACATGTCATCCACATACACTTCCATAGTTCGTCCTATTAGTTCCGCGAACATCTTGTTGACGAGGCGCTGATAGGTAGCTCCAGCATTTTTGAGTCCAAAAGGCATGACTTTGTAACAATATAGTCCGCGGTCGGTGATGAAGCTAGTGTGGTCTTGATCAGGAGCGTGCATGGGAATCTGGTTATATCCGGAGTATGCATCCATAAAAGATAGGAGTTCGTGTCCGGCTGTGCTGTCCACAAGTTGGTCAATTCGGGGAAGTGGGAAGCAATCTTTTGGGCAAGCGTCATTCAGATTGGAGAAGTCAATACATGTTCGCCACTTTCCATTGGCCTTTTTTACTAGCACTGGGTTAGCGATCCATTCTGGGTAGATGGCTTCCCGTATGAAGCCATTAGCAAGTAGATTCTTTACTTCCTCATCAAGGGCTGCCGATCGCTCTGCCCCCATGCTCCTCTTTTTCTGCTTTACTGGTACCTTGGTGGGATCGATGTTCAGCATGTGGCATGCTATGTCGGGGGAGATTCCTGTCATATCGGCATGGGTCCACGCAAATACATCTAAGTTGTGGCGGAGAAAGTCAATGAGTTGATCTTTCAACTCCGTTTTTAGCTGAGATCCGACTTTTAATAGTTTACTTGAATCGTGCTTGTCTACAGATATCAATTCCATAGCCTCTGCAGGCTCGGCGGTAGCCTCCTCCTCTTTATCCCTGGGGTCTAGTTCATTGAAGGGATCGCTTGTGTATCGAAGAGGAGGGGCTTTCTTTAGTTGCTATGCCTCCAAGCTTTTCATGCAGAGAGTAGTCTCTGCATCTTTTCCTTTATTCTTTCTGCGGTTATTGCGAAGTTCAGTTACGTAGCAGTCTCGGGCAGCATCTTGATCTCCTTCTACTTCTCCTACTCCGTTGTCTGTTGGAAATTTCATTTTCAGGCACCAGGGGGCTAATACAGTCTGGAAGTCAGACAAGGCTGGTCTTCCCAAGAAGGCGTTGTAAGCCGAGTGGTTTTCTATTAGTACGAACGTTTGTTTTCGCATAACGGAGCGGGGATGACTTCCTATTTCGACGAAGAGGTCAAGTTGCCCGAGGGGCATTTTTGCATCTCCAGTGAAACCGTGCAGTGGTTTGTCACAGGGGGATACATCCTTCATTGATAACTTCATTTTGTCGAAAGCATGTTTGAATAGGATATTTACGGAGCTTCCTGTGTCTATTAGAATCCGAAAAACTTTAGCTGGACCGAACCAGGCAGAGATGACCATAGGATCCATATGTGGGTACTGTCTTCCTTCCAAATCACGCCTACTGAATATGATGTCGTCGTTCTCTTTTCGTTTCGGGTGGCGTTCTTCCGTGATGGATTTAACATAGCCTTCTGCATTTCTAAGCGACTTGCCGTACCTTTCCATCTCTGCCCAACTTCTGTCGGCGATGTGTGGTCCTCCTGAGATGGTAAGGACCACTATCTTCTCTTGACTAGAGCCACTGGTGTTGTGATTGTTGCGATTCCCTCCGCCTACCTCTGGGAGGGGTTGCTTTGAGTTCTCATTGGCTGGAGTTGGAGTCCTGTTCTGACCCTTCACATAGCGTTCCAGTCTTCTTCTTCTAATGTGTTCTTCGATCAAGTCCCGAAGATGGTGGCATTCATTGGTGTCATGTCCGTGGGATTCGTGGAAGCGACAGAACTTTCCGGACTTGAGTGCGTTATCTGATTCTTTCTTGTGCGGGGGGCGCTTGTATCCTAGTTCGCCCTGAGTGGCTAGGAAGATATTTTCGATTGTGTCGTTCAAAGGAGTGTAGGAGTCAAATCTCGGTCCTGGTCGATATTGGCGCTTTTCGACCTTTCTGCCCCCAGCATTGTCTCTAGATTCATTTCTTCGAGCGTCCTTAGCTGCAGTGGGAACCTTGTCCTGAACTGTCTTACCTTGTTGTCCTGATTGCCTCTCTGTAGCAGCGTCTTCAAGTCTCATATACTTTCCAGCTTCATGGAAGAAATCAGGCAAGGTAGCTGGTTTTTCCTTAGTTAATCTTCTGGCAAACTTGGTGTCTGGATGTACACCACTACAGAGGGCCATTAGAGTGAGTTTTTCATCGGCATCTTGAACTGCTGCCGCTGCGGCGTTGAACCGCGTTAGATATTGTTGCAGCGTCTCTCCGGTTTTCTGTTTGACATTGGATAGAGAATAAGCATCCTTGGGTTGTTCCACATGGATGCGGAACTGGCTAATAAACCTTTCTTTCAACATCTCCCATGAGCTGATGGATCCTTGGGGTAGATGGCAGAACCAGGAGGTAGCTAGATCAGCTAGGAATAGCGGAAAGCATTTACATAACACTCCTTCTGTTGCTCCACTCATGAGCATATGCTGGGTGTATCTCTGCAAGTGTACGATGGGTCGGAAGTTCCTTTGTAAGGTTCCATGGTTGGCATTTTCCATTCCCGGGGAGTGATGGCAGTTTCGATATTTCGGGTAAAGGGACTGGTGACCCTAGCGCCTATTCCCCGGTCCCTTTGCTCCCGTTGGACACATTCTCTGAATAATCGTGCCATTCGTTCGTCAGAACTTGGAGCGGACAAAAATGAGCTTGGTTCTTCCCTGCGGGATCTATCTCGTCCAGATGACCTGTAGGGATGGTACAGTCTATCACTTCTAGCATTATCCAGTGGTTGTCTTTGGCTGCTCGGATGCACGCTAGGACCAGCTACAGTTGCCCCCTGCCTTGATCTTCCCCTGTGGGGTTCTGTTTCGAGCACATCCATGGGGTCAACTTCGGGCTGGGTTCTAGCTCGGCTCCGTTCAGCGGGGTTTCTATGATTAGGTGGCATGACTGGCTCAGCTACATCCGACCCTCGCCTGGTGCCTCCCCCGCTGGGTTCGGTTCCAAGGGCTTCCTCGAGTCGGAATTCGGGCTGAGTCCGGGCGCGGCCCCTATCATTGTTGTTCCTGTTGATAGCTTCTTCGAAGAGGGAAGACCTTTGTTGCCTCCGAGATCCTCCGGATTGGGACTCATCCCATGATTCAGTGTTGTGGTTAGGCTCTTCAGCATCCCTTAAGCGTGACATGAGTTGGTCCACCAAAGCTTCTTGTTGGGATGTGAAGCGGTTAGTTACTTCAGCCACAACCCTGTCCAGATCTGCCCTAGTGATTGGTTGTTCCGTTGCGGGACCAGTTGGATTTTCCTGATTTTCATCTGGTACTGCTGTTGAAGTGGGCTGATCTGCGATTGCTGGATCTGGAAGGCTGCTAGTTGCGATGTTCTTTCCTTTGTTAACATCCCTTCTCTGTTTGGAAGGCATGATTTCTAAGCAACGAGCGATGTTGTTAGGAAGAAGGTTGAGTGGGAGAAGATGAAGCTTGAGTTCAATTCTCAGTGAAAGCACCAAAAATGTTTGCACAAAAAATGGACAAGCACCTCCAAGTCGTATTATTTAGTTGATTATATGTGATTTTCAATGATTTTAGATGAGTATGTAAATATAAAAGAAGTAGGGGCTGAAATGTAAAAGACACGCGGATTTATAGTGGTTCGGCCAGAATGTGCCTACGTCCACTTTATATGTTATTATCTTCTTTCTTTCAGATTACAAGTACAATGCTTCGTATATAAGTATATGAAAGTAGTTTGAAAGTTCCTTCCTTGCTTGAGCTCTCAAACTTGTCTGCCATTGTTGTACCCCTGCCCCTCTATTTATAGAATGAGGTAGGGGGCAGGGGCCTTGGAGGTATATAGCTACTGGTGGGCCCGGGCTGAAGCAATCTGGACTGGCAATCATCTGGTTCGGCAAGGCTTCATTCGGCTATGCTTAGAGAAGTTGGGGTTTAGTTAGGCATGGTCTGGTCCGGTGCTTGTCTGGGCCGGTCGTGTAGGGGAGGTGGTTCGGTAATGGAGATGGAGAGGTGGTTCACTAGTGGAGTTGGTCCGGTAATCTTCTGGTTCGGTATACCGAATCAGTTGGTTCGGTTATGGTTGGACCGGATGTGGGGGCTGACCGAATGACCTTTGGTTCGGTGTGAATTGGAGATGCCGAATGCCTCTCTGCCGAATGGACTTGTATATTGAGAACGCCAGATGGACTTCTATGCTTATATTGAGCCTTGTGTTTGTCGAACGAGGTGGAGGTTGCGAGCCCGGGTAAAACTTTGACTTCTTGGTCTCGAGATCTTCTGGGTGAGAATTCGCCCAACAGTCTGAATTATATTATTTGTTATTTTCTTTAACTCTTTGAAACAATTGATTGTTTTCTAGACTTTGGTTTTAAAACTTTCAAAATTTTAAACCTACTTTAATTTAGAATTTATACTTATCTTATAAATTTACTTCATTTGGCTTACTTAATAACAAATATATCATCCTTAATCACAATAACTATTTATGATAATACTCATGGTAATCATATCTAGATATCAATTTTTTTTTTATATTATTCTTACTTCTATAAATTCAAGATTAAATTTTAGTTTGAATCCATTTCAAACTTACCTTTATTTAAAGCTTTTAAACAATTTAATTTCTAAATTCTAATTTTAGAATTTCATTTTCAATTAATTAAATTTTAATTTGGTTGTATTTCCGTTTTTACTTAATTTAATTCCAATAATTTAACAACCAATCACCTTAATATTTATTAGAAGGAAATATTGCTTTATATATACCAAAATATATTTTATATAAAATCATTTAAAATCTTTATACAAGAAAATAACAAGTACGCTCTCATATATATATATATACACACACACTCAACTCATTCGAGAGTTCTACGGACTCTATTTAATGAGTAATCCCCACCAGAGCCAAGGTTCTCGCTTAACTTTTCTGCTCTGATACCAAATGTAACGTCCCGGAATTTTTCAAACCCGAAAATTCCAGATAGTTATGAAAAGAAGAAAGAGATAGAAGAAGAACAGAAACACCAAGATCTCACATTCACAGCGGATAAAATATAATAATAAATAATATCATTTACAGAAGAATACTATATCTGTCGATTACATTTAAATACATCAGAGTTACACAAATTGTTATCCCGCCTTTTGGCAAGGCCGAGATAACCAGGAACTGACTGGAAAAAGACAAAGATCACGTGTCCTCAATTTGGAATGATTGATTGGGCAACTATAAATATCGATGAATTTTGCCCGAGTCCGGATCAGGCTACGATTGATAAGACACGTCAACCTAAGCTGTGGAAACCAGCGTTCCAAATTTCGAGGCAATCCGAGTTAGTATGCTCAAGTTATCGCCAATGGGAGATGGATGAAATGATATAGGTTTGAATCCCTCAGGAATAGCATAGGTTCGAATCGATCAGAAGTGAGCCATGCTCCGAATCCATCGACTACACATTGGTTTGAATCCGTCCAAGTAGCCTTGCTTCGAATCCATCCTCCCAGAGCCTTGCTTCGAATCCATGAAAAGTTCCTTTGCTTCGACTCCATCGGGCAAGCCCTCACTTCGAATCCATCCAAAGCCTTCCCTAGTTCGAATCCATCAGAGTATTCCTATCTTCGAGTCCGTCAAGCTGGAACCCTTCGAATCCACGCAGTTGTAGGGACTTCGACTCCATCTGATAACTGTCTTCGAATCCACCCTATTAAGACAAATTCGAATCGATCAATGGTGACTTGCCCTGATCGATTCGAACGAGCATTGGTTCAATTGATTTGAAGGAGGCACGCCTTCGAATCGATAACCTCGAATCCACCAAGTCCACACAGCTAAAACCCAGGAATATGACCTAGAAAACCCGAAGAAAAAGGGGGATTGACCCGAAGCATACGCACCACGTCATCACTTTCATATGCAGAAGCATGGATTCGACCTTATGGATTCGAACCATATCGATTCGAACGGGTCCATGGGGCGAAAAACCACCCACTTGAATCGATCATAACTCGAGATCTACAAATCCAAATGCTATGAAATTTTCACAGGAGCTCGCGCATACGTAGAAGAATGTCCACGCCAAGTTTCATCACGATTGGACACTTTTTTAATCGATTCGAACCAAGGGTCGAATCGATCCCAAAGTGGGCCCGGATCTCCAGAATTCGGCTATGTGGGCCCCCTCATGTGCCAGAAGCGTTCTCCCCTTATTTTAGGCGAAATATCAGCCTCCTACAACCATAAATAGAGCCCCTGGTCATTCAGAAAGGGGATCGGAGAATTTTTAGAGTATAAGAACGCCCGGACGCTGCCAAAATTGCTTCAAAGCACCACCGCTGCCTTTGATTTCGAATTTTGGCTTACTACTTGCTGTACTTTGACATAAAAAAGTTGTATTCTCTGAATAACAAGCAATAAAGTAACAAAACTTCATTGTGGACGTAGGCAATACGCCGAACCACTCTAAATCGTTGTCTCTCGTGCAATTTACTTCCTGTTATTTGGAGTTTTTGTTAGATAATCCACATTTTAATTTACTTTCTTCATTTATTATCTCTTCAAAAACTTCCGACGATTGTTGTGCCCAATTTTGACACAAACACTTTGGTGCTTTCACTGAGAATTGAACCCAGGTTTTCTCTTGCTCATTGGATCTATCATCAATATTGGATTGCATAAATCTAAGAGAGAGATCCAGATTTCAATTCGAACTTCCTTCCCTTCTATTCAGATTTGTACAAAGTCTAGGAAAGGAATTTAGCTTTCAAGATGGTTAATACAAGAACCACCTCAAATGCTATCAATCAACAAGAGCAGGATCGACAGAATCCTATGCCGCCACCTCCATCTAATCAGGATGCTACTGGGGACTCCGAACCGCCAGGTTCGGTTACCCGACAAGAGTTGCAGTTGCTACTCCAAGAGCCGACCCAGAGTCGGCAACAACTGGAAGAACAGCTACGCGCTAATGCTGAGCTAATCGACAAGCTGGATCGCCAGAAGCGAAAAAGGCCCAAGAGAGACCACGCTTCTCACTCCTTCAGCGAGAGTTCTTCATCTTATGATTACCACAATCGATCACCACGACCCCGACTAGATGGGAGTCGCATGCCAGTTACTGAAAATCAACCGGCACTGACCGTTGGACAACTAAGAGTAGGTCCGTCAGCCAGTTTCCAAACCGGACCCTCCTCTCGAGGAGGTGCCGTTCCTCACCACACCGCAGAATACCGCACCACTAACGTTGCGGCTGAACCAGGAGTTGACGCCCAAGATCAGTCGGACCTGGACCGTCGTCATAGCGGACGTACTCCTGAACTATACGTCCCAGAAGACCACGAACCAAGAAGGCAAAACTTGGACCGTCGACAATATCCGAACCAACCCCAAAGAATGGAACGTAATCATACTCCGGTGCAGGCCGCACAAAATGCGCAAATGCCGGATCTTTCAACTATGATACGTCAGATGATCCGTGAGAGTCAGGGATTCACAAATGACGATTGGGGGGTTTCCCGAAGTCACACTCCTTTTACAGACGATATCCTTACTGCCGAACCCCCACAGCGATTTAGAATGCCAACTTTACCCATGTACGAAGGAAAATCCGATCCCAACCAACATATTCTGAAATATGAATGGTCGATGACCGCTGCCCGCGCCGACGATGCCGCGAAGTGTCATAGTTTCCCTATATCCTTGGGGGGCATCGCCACCATGTGGTTCACCCGATTGCCTCCTCGATCCATCTCTTCATTCAACCAGTTGGCCACAAAATTCGTTGAACAATTCCGCATGCACGTCACAAGGCCGAAAGATGTCAACACTCTGTCTGGTGTCATTCAAGCTCCTGGAGAAACGCTCAGACACTATTTAAAGAGATTCCATACGGCATGTGCGGAGATCAGCAATCCAAACGATAACTCCATCCTTATGGCCCTGACTAAGGGGATCGACCCCGATTCTAAGTTTGGCGGCTGGTTAGCAGGAAAACCACCTGCATCGTTGGGCCGTTTCCACGCCAAGGCGGCTCAATTCCTGAGAAGGGAGGACGCGAAACAGTCTAGGAAGCAAACTGATATAGGACCAAGTACGAAAGCGATTCAAAGCAATGTAGCAATCAAACAGTCCGGTGAGAGCTCCGGAAAAGTTCAGTTGAACGTTAAAAACAAACAAGCTCGGCAAAGAGAGAGCGTGAATCAAATTAAGAAGCAAGATCAAAATCGTGGCCCGCAGCGCAAGAATCCGATGTTTGACAGTTACACTCCTCTGAATACATCACTAGAGGACCTATATTTACAAACATGCGATACAACTCAGTATCAAAACCTGCGCCAAGACCGTCGTCAGAGAAGCAAATCCAGACGGGAAAGTTTTGCCGGTTCCATGAAAGCTACGGGCACGATACAAACGAGTGTCGTCACTTACAAGATCTCGTTGAAAAATTGATCAAAGAAAAGAAGCTGGAGGAGTTTGTTCAGACGCCGCAGCTGGGAGAAGCGGGCCCATCAAATCAAAGTAATGAATCCAATTATCTGATGCAGGAAGACTCCACCCCCACCAGCTGGAGGTTGGTAGTAAATGCTGTCGGAGGTATCCCTTATCCAACAAAGCGGAGGTGGGATGAGATGAAGTCATATGCCAGCCCTACTAGGCATGCGGATGCTGCATGACGTAGACATTTGAAAGATAGAGTTCAGATCAAACGACAGAAAGCAATGACCGACGACATCGTATTTCAGTATAGTGATGACGACAGAATCATAGTCCCGACTACCGAGCCACTAGTCATATCAGCTCAGGTAGGCCATGTGTGGATGGAAAGGATTCTGGTTGACAGCGGAAGTTCCGTGAATATAATATTTAAGCGAGCCTATGATCAAATGAATCTGAAAACCAAAAACTTGAAACCATGCCAATCCAGTATTCGCGGCTTTGACGGGAGCGCGGCCATACCCGTTGGAGAACTAGAAATACCAACAGAGTTGGGAACAGTACAATGCTGTAGAATCCGGACGTTGTGATTCGTGGTGATGGACATAGATTCACTATACAATGCTTTCTTGGGCCGACCGGCCCTTGCTGAATTCAGGGCTGTTATCGCCCCATGGTGCCTAATCTTAAAATTCCCCACTGACAAAGGAGTTGGTGTTGTTATGGGAGACCAGGCTGACTTAAGGACCATCATACTCCGAAAGCGAGTTTCTCGGTCGCACCATGTCAATGTTCAGCCCCAAACCTTCAAAATTGGTGATTTCGTCTACGGAAGAGTACACTCAACTCCATTGCACGAGAAACCAACGTGGTAAGGGCCATGTGTGATTGAACAAAAACTCGGGAATGACCTGTTCTTGCTGTCGACATTGGGCGGTCCTATTTTACCAGGAACCTGGAGAAGCGAGAACCTTCGCCATTGCTACGCATGACAGGCTCTATTCAATCTGTGAATACTTTACAATTTCCTTTACATTCTGAAGTTTGAACTTGTAATAAGGCACTGACTTTGCCATATTTTCTTATTTCAGCAATAAATTACTATCTCTTCAAGCTAGAACTGTGATTCACCGAATGCGACATTCAACAATCACGACACACGAAGAGTTAAGTTCCATCAAACATTGGAATTTATTCAAATAGCAAGTGACTGTGATACGACCGGCCACTCACTAAGTGAAACCCCAGCGCGGGGGCAAGCCATCACATCAAAGGCTGAACTGGACCAACACACGACGGTCCTACAACTTACTCCAACTTCCCAGAGCGTGAATTGGAGTATAAACATCCAATAACTCGTTTCCGGAGCGCGAATGAACTCCAAATTCCCAGAGCATGAATTGGAGTATAAACATCCAAAACTCGTTCCCAGAGCGCGAACGGACTCCAAATTCCCAGAGCGCGAATTGGAGTACAAACATCCAACAACTCATTCCCACAGCACGGACGGACTCCAAATTCCCAGAGCGCGAATTGGAGTATAAACATCCAACAACTCGTTCCCACAGCGCGAACGGACTCCAACTTCCCAGAGCGTGAATTGGAGTATAAACATCAATTACAGGTTCCAGGAGCGCGAACCTAAACATCCATGCTAGCTCCAAGTTCCCAGAGCGAGAACTGGAGGATAAACATCAATTCCCGGCTCCCGAAGTGCGAACCAACACATCAACGCGAACTCCAAGTTCCTAGAGCATGAATTGGAGTGCGGACATCAATTCCACATTCCCGGAGCGCGAACCAAAGTATACCTCATAACTCCAAATTCCCAGAGTGTGAATTGGAGTATAAACATTCAATAAATCGTTCCCACAGCGCGAACGGACTCCAACTTCCCAAAGTGCAAATTGGAGTATAAACATTCAACAATTCGTTCCCGGAGTGTGAACGGACTCCAAATTCCCAGAGTGTGAATTGGAATATAAACATTCAATAACTCGTTCCCAGAGCGTGAGTGGACTCCAACTTCCCAGAGCGTGAATTGGAGTATAAACATTCAATAATTCGTTCCCAGAGTGCGAATGGACTCCAACTTCCCAGAGTGCGAATTGGATTATAAACATTCAATAACTCAATCCCGGAGCGCGAATTGGAGTATAAACGTCCAACAACTCGTTCCCAGAGCGTGAACAGAGTATAAACATCAATTCCAGGTTCCCGGAGCGCGAACTGTGTTACAAGTATCGATAACTCTCAAATTCCCGGAATGCGAACCGGATTATCGATCTCAAATTATCCTAAGTCCCCAGAACGTGGGCATGTGCTTAAGAATTGCAGAAAATGTGATCAACCACCAAAATACAAATGTTGTTCCCCGAGACTAGGGGTAGAAAAGCTAAGAGTTAGTCACTAACCGAAGTGATATTGTATCCGGAGTTCAACTCATTTATCAAATCATGACACGAAATTATATTTCCATACTTGGTATATAAAAAAAAACAAACATTGCAAAACGCTTAAGTAAAAGAAGAGAGCAACTTCCCATTCAATCAACTAACAAAAACAAGTTTGATTACATGGCAAGTCAAAAAGTTTCAATTAAGTGGAAGCCGAATCCACATATATACGCGGCTCTAGAAGAACAAAAGAAAAGGTAAAAGAATTGCCATTTCACAACCACATGATAAAACGAGAAGTTCACTCCTTCTTCTTCCGGGGTTTCTTCTTCGGAGTTGAGCCACTAGACCCACTACCCGGCTTCCTACGAGACTTTTTGTCCTTCTTTGGAACGTCCTCAGGATCTGGCATAATATCAACGTCTTCTTCAGAGCTGGAAGGAATAGAGATCCTCTTGTGAGGGCGAACTGAAGGCATGGGGGCGGTGACAGGTGTTTGTTCAGCAACGCTCGAGACAGTTACCGTGCCACCGGGAGAGATCACCATTAAAGAAGATAAGCTCGAAGGAGCAGTGTCGCTACCAGGACCACCAACCGTCACCGTTGTGGCCATTTCAGCGCTTATCTCAGCTAAAATCTCTTCTTCTCGAGTCAACTGAGCTGCGCTGGATACGCTGGTGGTTGTTACGACAGAACTGAAAACTGGAGCAGCTCCACTCGTCGCAAATGAAGGATCAGGAATAGGGTCAAGGGAGTGACCAAGTAGCTCTTCAATCATCTGAACATCGAATGACATCGAGCTCCCCTCTCCCATATCACCGGCCATAGCAGCAGTTGAGATCGCCTCGGTGATAATAACTCCGCGCGTAGGATATAAAGCCGGAGGGACTGGGGGCACGAATGCGACACTCTCAGTCACTGAACAAAGGAGAGCAAAAGTAATCATTCCAGAAAATTTTCTCGAAAATCGATACTTCAAGACATGAGGGAAATAATCAAATTACCTTCTTTGCCTTGCCTTGGAACTTGAACAGGCTCGGAGACAACAATCTTTCCAGAGGACAACTCCGGTTGGTCCGGGTTGTAAGCAGGAATAACTTGTGGATCAACCGCGACGGTAGCTTCGGATGAAGTAGGGATAGGGACTTCGATGTTCTCGCTATGATGCGCGACACCCGAACCTTCACCAATCTCCGCTTGATGAATGCCAAGTCTTTCTTTCTCAACAGAAATTATCGCCTCGTGAAGAGTTTTTCTCTCATCCTCGCTAAGCAAACGTGACTCGAGCTCAAACTCATCTAACACTCCATCCGGGCAAGACATCCTCTTGTTCTCCAATAATTTCTTCCAGGCATTGTAGAGAGGCATCGAGTAATCTCCCAGCCAGGAGAGATTTCTATGTTCTAACACACTGGCATTATATGTGTCCAAGAGTTCGTCAAATTCGGTCTCCATCTTGAACCTCTCTGCTTGGACTCTCTCCTCCACCTCCGTTTCAACCTCCTTAACCCTCGCAACTGCCGCATCACGCTCAGCTCGGAGAGACACAGCTTGCTCACACGCTTCTTACGCGGCCGTATTAGCATCATCTTTTTCTTTGTTCATATCAGCAAACTTAGCCTTTAATTCCTCTAGTTATTTGACTGCCGCATCCCGCTCGGCTTCAACATTTTTGTATCGATGGCCCAAATCTTCAACCAAAGTGCAATGTGCCTGTTGCATCTTCGCCATCTCAACTAATGTCTCATCAACCTTTTTTAACGACTCAGTTTCGGCCTTACGGGAAGATTCCGCCTCAGATTGGAGTATGTCAACAATGCGATTCTTCTGAGCTAAGTCGGCTTCCAGTTTCTCGATAATTTTGGCCCGGTCGAAGGCTGCTTTTGAAGCTTTAACAGTCGCTTTATACCATTCTTTGTACTGAGCATAGAAATCGTGGGTGTAGCTAAGTGCCGTGGTTATGGCGTCTTCGGGGATTCTTTTAAGATTAGGAGGAAAAATACAAGCGTCGAAGCAAATCTCCGGAAAATCCCTCTTCAATTGAGCAAGTCTTATGGCCCCTTCACTAGATGGTTCAATAGGGGCCTCCTCCGCAGCCGTGGTCATAGCAACCTCAGTTCTAGAACGATGTGGCTCGAGCCTCGAAACCTGCGAAGACGGTTGATGTTGCAGAGGCTCAGACACCTGAATATGGCTTCGGGGTGGCGGAGGAGAACGAGAGGAGGAGCGGTGTCTCCGATCTCTATCCGATCGCTCCTGACTGGAATAACTGCGATGATAATCCCTGGCGTAATATTCCTGGCCATGATGCCTCCGTTCACGATCGCGATCAGAGTCTCCACGTCGAGATTCGTAATAAGACGAAGGGTGATGTACTTGTCAGAGTTTGTCCAATGTAGAGTGACGGCCAGACATAGCACCTGAAAAGGGGAACAATTCAATTGAATACCAGGCGAAAGCAACACGATTTGTGCGGAAGTTGTGTAGTGTTATGAAAGTGTATGCAAATGTGCAAAACCCCCGACCAACCAGAAGTTTCGAATGCACTAACAGGTAAAGGCTCGCTTATTTCTAAAGCTTCCCGGAGTTCATCCAACCCGGACTCGTGGTGGAGAGATACGTATTTCGAGATGGGAATGTCATCCAGTCCTATAACAATGTTTCCTAATTGACAAAGAGCAGCGTCAGAGGTAGTAATTCCGGGGATCAAATGAGATACGACTACAGACTTCCGTCTCTTAAGTTTAGGGACAATAGCCTTGCCTTTCCGCTTTTCTTCTACTCGGGAAAGATCAGCCGCAAACTCGGTATCAGTAGGCGTCCTCTCATCATCGCTCATTTCTCTTATCACTATGCCGGGTTTCCTTTTCACCGTCTTCTTCTTCGTCTCCGAAGCCGGTTTCGCCAACCCCTCGATGACAATACTCTGGTTCGTCTCAATTAAACCCAGCATCCTTAAGTTATCATCAGTTAACACCGAGTCGATGTGCCGCAAATCACTCGGGACCTCTTGTAAACTTCGGACAACGCCTTTGTAGTGTCCACCGTCAGGCCTTGATATGATAGCTGCAAGAAAAACGCCCGATATTAGTTCAAGTGTTAATAACGGCTGTTAAAGAAGGCTTGTGCGATTTACGACACTTACGCCTAGACAGCCATCGCCTAGCGAACCCTGGGGGGCATCGAACAAAAAACCATTCGTTCTTAAAATAACTGAGTCTGGTCCAGGCTTCTGTCACAATCTGGCATTTTCTAACTGCTTCCAAAAAGGTGAAAGATGGACTATCGTCCCTTCTCTTGAAGTTGAATATGTGTCTAATCTCAGTTGGCCTTGGCGGACGAAAGAGATGATCCATAAATAAAACGAAAACACTATTCAGCAATGTGTGTCCATTGGGATGAAGTTGTGAGGGGGCGATTCCAATGAACGATAACATCTCCCTGATATATTGGTTAAATGGAGGGAGAGTTCCAGCCGCACAGGCATGGCGATAGAAAGCAGTATACCCCTCGGGCGGATTGTGAGGTCTATCATCAACGCCCGGTAGCAAAACGTCGTCGGGGGATAAGTTATGTTTCAAACATATCCGACCCAATAATGCTTCGGAGATATTGGACTGGACGGAATCAACGGGGTCCTCGATAAATAAAGCCTCCGGCAATTCGTCCGGAGCCGGATCTATTACTTCAGGAGGGATTTCTGTAATCTCAAGCACTGGAGGAGGCGAGCTTTGTACTTCTTGTTGTTGAGAACTCGAGGATTCCATAATTAACTAACTCACCAGAAAGCGGCGTTAAATACATAAAAAGCCCATGCATTCCCCCAATTGTAAAGTGTATGAATATGTCGTGCAGTGCAAATGCTATGCATAACTTAAGCAGATTTTACAAGTTGAACAAGATGTCCGAACGACGAAACTTTGGAATTTGAGAATGAAAATGACCGTCATCGCTGACCGTCAGTTCCACGCCACCCAGATGCTACTGAACAATTCAAGTACCATTCTGTTATATTGTTGGTTAAGTCACAGTTCCATCGACGAGCTTCAAAAAGGAGGTCAAGTCAAATTCGATTATGCAAGGCCGAAGCTCGCCGGAGTCAAGTATGCTAAAGTTCAGTGAGTTCGTTAAAGTTCAAACTTGAAATTGGTCGTAGTTCAGATGTTGGAGCAAATCAGAAGATCAGAAGTTTCAGATGTCAGAACGTTCGAATCGATCGACTCGAATCGATACGAGTCGAATCAAAGGCGTTCGAATCCATACACCTCGACTCCATGAAAGGTCGACTCGGTGAAGCTTTAGGGTGGAAGAGCACTTCGAATCCATAACGCTGCATAGCTTCGAATCGATCACATTACATACCTTCGAATCGATCAGGGAATCACTGCTTCAAATCGAAGCCTCGCGCTTGATATCGATTCGAATAGTTCATTTCTGGATCGACTCGAAATCTTGCATTCTTGATCGATTCGAACTACACATGCTCAGATCGATGCGAAGCAAGGATGTTTCTCCATGATAACACTTAAGATCGAAACGACTTGGATGGTTTCGCTCCCCAGATCCATCGAGTCGACCAACTCCATTCAGATCTCATGACTCTTCAGATTTGTCAAGATTAAAAGAATTGAAATCGATGATGAAAAGTCCAGTTTCATCATCCTACACTTGAGTCAAATTCCTTAATTACCTAGTTGGATTCGATTAACAGACGAAAACTTGGAAAAATTGGATCGATTCGTGCAAGATGCAATTGTCTCTGGCTCTGGAGGATCGATTCGAAGATACGGTTAAAGCAATAGTAAAAAAGTAAAAAAATAAAAGTGAAGTTGGCCTTGAGTATTTATATGGGTTCCACAGAAAGCGCGTGACTCTTCGACTCCTGGTTGTGGTGACTTTCTACCACCGGTCACTCACCATGCTCCATCGATTCGAACGACCGCTCAATAACCCACTACGTTCGAATCCATCCCAGCATAGAGCCATTGCTTCGAATCCATCACACGGCTGAGTCCATACTTCACTTCGAATCCATTGCCTTCCTATCCTTTACACGATCGAATCCATCCCAACTTTATCGATGCGAGGCATCATCAATTCGAGGAAGCACTAAGCAAAGGCTGGGTTAAAAACCGTTGACTCGAAGACAATCGATTCGAACATACGTGACTTCGAATCCATCAAAGTCCACCGATGAGAACAGACGAAGCGCTTCAATTTTAAAAATTATTTGTCTACCTTTTATACTGATTCAGGAGAGGATCGATACAAGAGGACGATTGCAAACAATCATAAAAACAGTGTTTTAACTCGAATCTCAAGATCAGTTCAGGAGAGGACCGATGCAGAATTCGATAACAAACCGAACTGACAACGACTTGAAATCACGCAACGTTAACCGAAGTCAAGGTGGTACATATATACACATATGTCTGACTAATGTTTGATCTGTATTATTCACAGGGATCAAATGTCCATTTCTCATGATGTAGACGACGAACAGCCGATCGCGATCATACGACGATTGGCTACAGCAATAAAGAATACAACTCTCAGCAAAGCATGTTCTAATTGTCCAACAATAGACTGCAGCTTTTCAAAGTACGTCATGTTTACACAAGACGTACTTTGGGGGGCAAATGTTATACCACCTTTTGGCAAGGCCGAGATAACCAGGAACTGACTGGAAAAAGGCAAGACCACGTGTCCTCAATTTGGAATGATTGATTAGGCAACTACAAATATCGATGAATTTTGCCCGAGTCCGGATCGGGCTACGATTGATAAGACACATCAACCTAATCTATGGAAACCAGCGTTCCAAATTTCAAGGCAATCCGAGTTAGTATGCTCAAGTTATCGCCAATGGGAGATGGATGAAATGATATAGGTTCGAGTCCCTCAGGAATAACATAGGTTCGAATCGATCAGAAGTGAGCCATGCTCCGAATCCATCGACCACACATTGGTTCGAATCAGTCCAAGTAGCCTTGCTTCGAATCCATCCTCCCAGAGCCTTGCTTCGAATCCATGAAAAGTTCCTTTGCTTCGACTCCATCGGGCAAACCCTCACTTCAAATCCATCCAAAGCTTCCCTAGTTCGAATCCATCAGAGTATTCCTATCTTCGAGTCCGTTAAGCTGGAACCCTTCGAATCCACGCAGTTGTAGGGGCTTCGACTCCATCTGATAATTGTCTTCGAATCCACCCTGTTAAGACAAATTCGAATCGATCAATGGTGACTTGCCCTGATCGATTCGAACGAGCATTGGTTCAATTGATTCAAAGGAGGCACGTCTTCGAATCGATAACCTCGAATCCACCAAGTCCACACAGATAAAACCCAGGAATATGACCCAGAAAACTCGGAGAAAAAGGGGGATTGACCCGAAGCATACGCACCATGTCATCACTTTCATATGCAGAAGCATGGATTCGACCCTATGGATTCGAACCATATCGATTCGAACGGGTCCATGGGGCGAAAAAACTCCAACTTGAATCGATCATAACTCGAGATCTACAAATCCAAATGCTATGAATTTTTCACAGGAGCTTTCATATACGTAGAAGAATGTCCACACCAAGTTTCATCACGATTGGACACTTTTTTGATCGATTCGAACCAAGGGTCGAATCGATCCCAAAGTGGGCCTGGATCTCCAGAATTCGGCCATGTGGGCCCCCTCACGTGCCAGAAGCGTTCTCCCCAAATTTTAGGCGAAATATCAGCCTCCTACAACTATAAATAGAGCCCCTGGTCATTCAGAAAGGGGATCGGAGAATTTTTAGAGTATAAGAACGCCCGGACGCTGCCAGAATTGCTTCAAAGCACCGCCGCTGCCTTTGATTTCGAATTTTGGCTTACTACTTGCTTTACTTTGACATAAAAAAGTTGTATTCTCCAAATGTCAAGCAATAAAGCAACAAAACTTCATAGTGGACGTAGGCAATACTCCGAACCACTCTAAATCATTGTCTCTCGTGCAATTTACTTCCTGTTATTTGGAGTTTTTGTTAGATAATCCACATTTTAATTTACTTTCTTCATTTATTATCTCTTCAAAAAGTTCCGACGAGTGTTGTGCCCAATTTTGACACAAACACAAATATTCAACATCGGACATATACAAATCAACATGTCTCAGATTTACAATATTATAATACACCGGAAATACTCTACACGTTCCTGTCATCCAGGTCGCCTCCTGAGCTCCAGAAAGTCCTTACCTGAAAATCTGTAATACTCGGTCTGACCCGAACATTACACCAAAGTAACACCCGGGTTAGGCTGGAAACCAGCGTGAGTAAACCCAACTAACATGGAATACCAGAGAAAACAACTTATATGAAACCCGGGGTAACTCGATTCAATTCACAAAGCAACAATTAGTTATAGACATCATTTATTCCATACATCCGTTTCCTAAGTACCAAGGCTTAGATTTAAATAGTCCAATTTCCTTTAAATCACTTAACTCCAGCATATATATTTCTCATATCAATCTATAAAAATATTCGAAGTGGTTTCAGGTATTTACCCAATACCCGACCCCGGTCTCTTCGAACCTCATATCATCCTATCCCAAGTTATCCAAATGAAATACACAACATTTCATATCGGAGTTATCAACTCCTTCAAATCATCCAATACCATTCCATCATTCAGAAGCAAAGCTTAGTCACATACAAATCAAATCAATTGATTCTAATTGAATTTCAAACCTCAATCACTTAGATTCCTTCATTAATTAATTCCAAAACAATTAATTAATCAACCCTTCCCTATCCATTCATCTTAATTAATCACCCTGGGTTAATTAACTTTCAGTTACATTCAAGTAATTATTTTTAATTAATTACACGATATTAATTATTCTTAACCCATAATCGATACCCTAATTTAATTATTTCATAATTTAATTAACTATATTAATTACATTAATCCTAAATTTCTCATATTACTTAATTTCTCATAAGTCACATATTATGGATTTATTAACCTTAATTAATCAAATCTCTAATTATATCATTACTTATATAAATTAGTGATTTCCAATTATATTTCAATTTACCTTAATCTAAATTAATTATATTAATTAAACCATAATATTAATCATTACTTCATTAAATAAATTAATTATCCTTAATTAATTTTCTTAATTTATCTCTCGATTAGTTACGCAAAGTAATTATATTTTATTAATTGCATTAAGTAATTATTCATTAAACCACCCAATGATCCTTCTAATTAATTTAAACTAAAATTATTTAACCCAAATCATTAATTAATTTAATTAATTAATTATCCATTTAAGTTATTCTACCTATTTAATGAGTCACCAATTCATTAAACCTTTATTGATTTTAGACTGAACCATTTTCTTTTTTACGATTTAAGTTTAAAACCATTTTAAATCCAAATGCTTCGAGTCAAACAACAATCAACTCGAGAACCATCCAGAACCAAAGTCACCAGATCTTCAGCACACATTCAATCAACTCAATCAATCAACCAATTATTTAAATTTAACCATTTAAATCTAAATAGAAATCCAATAGAGTGAGATTTACTCACCTTTGTTTTGCTGTTTGCAATCCATTCCAAATTGGCTTGTTTTCATGGTTTTGACCACGAATAACATTACATAATTTATTAGTATTTGAACTAGCGAACAGTAAATTTCCATTTATTAATTAGATTAATGGTTTAACTTTAAACTAGAAATTTTCCTTTTAGAACTACTTATACATCTATAAAAATAATTTATAGATTTCAAAATCTAACTTTTATAAATTCTCTTATATTCGAAGATCGTATTCATAAATATATATATATAAATTGCCTTTACATATACTTCACTGTAAATGAATTAATAAATTTTTTCTGATTAAACACAGAAATGATTAAAATTATCAAAGTTATACCTCACTGCTCTGCTCCTCCAGCTACCAAGCACGACACCCTACTGAGCTTCACGCGACCCTCCTCCTCCACGAGTTTGAGTCGAGCTCGAATGCTACCGATTTCAACTCGCGAACCCCACTGCCACTCGACCCGCCACCACGATCCACTTCCAGTCGACAACGCGACGCACCATTAATCGAATACGCCACACAACTACATCCCCGCGACCCACTCGCACCGTTACCTGCTACTGCCGAACCCCTAATCGCCGACCATCGTCGCCTCTGCCCTAATTGAAGTCAATGACGAAACCCAACTTCCCATCGCAAAACCCTGCCTCACATCTTCCAATTCATTGTGTGGCCCAAACCCTAGCTCGCGACATGCTTCGATTCAGAGCGAGCAGTCCTAGAGTTACGGAGGCGAAGCTATAAAATCGATTTGATTTTAAGCGAGCACGAACGAATTCGTTCGACTCTTCAAACTGGAGGAAGCCGCGATTTATTGGAAATCCCCTCTTTTCAATTTGCTTCAGATAGATGTACCGGCCCTTTTTTTTATATAATTGAGTTCGATTATTCTGCTTTTAGATTGAAGAAAAGGACGGGGATAGATATAGGTTGGGATTGCTTCTTGAATACGAGTATTAGTTTTAATTAATTTTTATTTTTTTAATATAAAACTTCAAACGTCTCGTTAATCGCCAAATAAAATTTTGAACACCTCTTACGGAATGCCGCTAGGCGATTATAAGGTTTTACCTACGTCCCGAATACAATGGAACGTGTTTCGGAAGCTAATTCAATCATATGCGTGAGTTAGAGAAGAAAACGATCAATTTTAAATTAAATTGATTAAATAGTTCTAAGCGTTTTGAGCTGCCAGGATCAAACGACAACTCCGATTGTTACGAAAATTGAAATCCGATAATACCTAACTATTACGGATTCAATGGAACTAGTTTCGTCGAATTCCGAGACTTTGCCTCGGAAGGCTATTTTTAAATTCAATTTAAACGATATAATTTCAAAACTGAACAAATCAACCTTAAATTAAATCTCAATCATTCTATTATGTTCAGTATCATCATTAAAAATTTTGTAAGCCTTCAAATTATTTTAAACAGGCTTAGAGATTTCAGATTTAACAATTTCCTAATTTCAATTATTAAATTCAATATTTAAACTATATAATTCAATGATTTAATTATCAAGTAAATATTGATATCTAGAATTCAAGTTAAAATTAACGATTTTAAATATTTTAAAATCAATTAACTATTCCAATTTAAATTGTTAAAATTTCCGGGTCGTCACAGCTATTATTTTTAAATGTTTAAATTTTAAAGTAAGTATATTTTTCTAATTCATTATAGCAGTAATTATTTAAAGGTGGCTTGGTATTATGTTTCAAAAGTTAGAAATTCAATTTTCTATTGTATAAGGTAGTTTTATTTTAATATTCTTAAAGTATATATTTTGAAATAGTATTAAAGTAAATTTTTAATTTAAATGTTTTAAAGGATATTTTATAATAAAATGTTTTAAATTATTTTAAAAATCTAAGTTTTTGTGCTTGGTGTTCTCAGTGGAAATAAATATTTAGGGATTTATTTCATGAGAAAAGTGTGGTTTGAAAACTGTTTTCAAAAGGGTTGAAAATGGAAATATATCTTGCGAAGATATTTTGGGTTTAATAAATAATCCAGGAGAAATTATTTATGTTTGATGGTTGTTGTGAATGTTAATTGACAGTTAAATAACGGACTATCAATATTGTCTAATGCGCTGATCGTTTCGAAGAGATCGGGATCGGGAATTAATTTCTCGAAAACCACTTCGATTCGGTTTGTACGTTTTCGTGAGGAAGACGAGTTTGGATTTGAAGGTGGAGCAGTGAAGTGCAAGGGTTAGTCGCTACTAATCCTGAGGTGATTCCAAAATGGATGTAGTAGAAATAGTGCCTTCGGTTCCATTTGAACCTGGAACGGACTTGTATGGATGAATGCTTTCAGAACATCGTCAGGTGGACGGTGAGCATTCTAAGTGATATGTTCTAAAAGGGCAACGCTTAGCCACAAACCTCATCAACCGGGAATGACTGAAAATCATAGGTTATGCAGTAAGGCTATATGGGTAGCACCCATTAGGGTGAGGTCATCCCTGTCTAGACATCCCTCTTTATTTCGGCTTAGTGGTGCGGTTGCTGATCCCAACCGTGGGGCGATCTTACTCGGGATTATGCAGTAAGGGGTTGTCCCGGTCTTGTGTCGCAGGGGAGTTAGGATGGCTCCTCGGCACACTGATCTAGACCAGGTACCGTGACAGGTGGTACCCTAGTGCCTAGTCATTAGTTGGAAATCATTCTCCCTACGTGCATGTACGGTTTTGATTGTGCCTAACTATTGCTGAAACGTGAGATGCAAGCATTTGAGCTAGATTCTATTTTACTTCCTATAGACACTATTATAATATCAGACGGATTTAATAAAAAGTGTTTTGGCTATCGTAAGGTAAAAACCCGACATGTTTATTTGTGGCGTGATCTTACGCTGGTATTCTAGACTAAATCGGGTGTTATTTAACTATAATGCTCGGGTCAGACCGAGTATTATAGGATACATGAAAGGATGTTGTGGAGCTTAGGAGACGAGCTGGATGGAAATACATACTTCCGTATTTGTGTTAGATATTCCCTGTGAAATTCATATTGTGAGGATAGGTTATGATTACTGCCCGGTTGTGTGTTATGTATACTCTGATGATGTAATGTATAAAAAAATTTGTTTTTGTGCAAAGATCATTTATTATCTATTATATTTTATTCCGCTGTGATGGCTAGATTCTGCTGTTGTTTTCTATTTTCTTCTTCTACCTCTTCTTCTTTAACCCAAATGGTTCGTATTTCCGTTCATCTTGAGTTGATTGATGGAGAATAGTGTCGACCTATGCAGTTAAAGCGCTCGGTAGATTCAAAGCGGCGGAGGTGCAAAAAGTCATAGCGGGATATAGCGAGGATATAGCGGGATATAGCGGATGGCTCTAAAATAGCATATAAAACTCGTACTTAAAGTTTTTACAAATATATAAATGGTAATTAAATGAAAAATTATCATTAAATTTAATTATAATTAATACATAAATAATTTTAAACAAAAAACATGTGTGAATATACTTTAAATAAACGTAAAACTGTTGTATAACATAATTGAATTTAGTTGAATATTAGAGTATTTTCATTTCTGAAAAAATATATTAAAAATTAAATCAAATAAATTAGTTTCATAATTTTTATAATGTATAAATGCAATTTTTTAATTCATTTTATTAAAGAAGATATATCGGAAATAGCAAAATATAGCGGGAATAACGGGATATAGCGGGGATTAAAGCGGAAAGGCTATATTTTAGGGCTATATGAAAAAATCATAGCTGTAGAAATCCGCTATGGGATATAGCGGGGTTATAGCGGGATAATAGCGGGGCATTAACTACACAGGTGTCGACTCAAAGGGGTACGGAACTGCGGGTCGTTTCACTTGGTATCAGAGCTAAAGGTTAAGCGAGAACCTTGGCTCTGGTGGGGATTACTCATTGAAAATAGAGTCCGTAGTACTCTATAATGAGTTTAAGTATATTAATAGATATGAGCGAGTATTGGTTGGTGAATATAAATGGTTTTATATTGTGTTGATTGATTTTTTGAGTGGTATATGAACCTTCGTCGGCACAGTCTGGACAACAGTATCGAAGGGGTTTCTAAACACTTGAATAGGACAATTCGACACAATATTGTTTTCGAAAGCGGGTAAATGAAATAATTTTACCCAAAATATATTTTGATATAAAAGAAATATTTCCTTAAATTGTTATATAACTTGGATGTTTGGATGATAATATTTTAAACAAATATGATTATAAAAATTGGAATGACTTGTATAATCAAATGGGAATTTGTAGGAGAATAAATTATACAAATGAATTATAGTTAAAATTTGATTTAAGTCAAAATCGACGAATTAAATCCCCGGAGATTTTGGAAGTGTTTATCGAAGTGTTTTGAAGACAAATAATAGCATTATTGTTTTAGAAGTATTTCTGAAAGAAAATTGTTTCAAATAAATTTTGGGAAGGGATATAGCATTGAGCTCACTTTAGTCGTTGGAAAATAATTTTGGTGATGGCTGCAGCATCATCGATGTTCATTTTCGAGTTTCTAAGTGACGGATTGCTACCAAATTGATTTGTTCAGAAGAACTAGTTTTGTTCTTGAAATTTCAAAGGAAATTTGTTGGGGATAAAAATCAGGATTGGTTTAAAACTTTGAGAAGTGTGGTTTTGAGATAATTTTAAAATGATTTGAACCAAAAGCCGGGTGTTTGAAATCCTGAATCCTTATTTGAATTGAAAATCCTGATGAGGTAATTTATAAACTTGTAAAGTTGAGATGATTTTTAAATAAGGAAGGAAAATATAAGCTTTGAATGCTGGAATAAAAAATTTAAAGTGAAAAAGTTAAATAAATTTAATTTGGAAAAAACTAAATTGTGGAAAATTTAATGGATGATTGAAAAAAATAATAAGTAAATCTTGAATGTGATTGGAATGGGAAAATAGAAATTAAATTTGGATTGGGAGATAAAATTTAATTGGATTGAAATAAATTGAATTAAACTGAAAATAAAACACAGTTGTACTTGAATTATAATGAAATTGAATTGAAATGAAATAAATTGAGATGTAGATGATATTAATGAAAGTAAGTTCTTACTTAATTTAAATTCAAGTGGATTTAGTGGATTAAAGAGAATGGTATAATGCTAGATTTAACTGAAATTAAGTTAAATAAAATTGAATTCAAATAAATTCAGTTGAGCTATAGATAATATTGAATGGAATAAAAGTCTTACTTAAATAAATAAGTGTAAATTAAGTATGTATTGAATTGGGATAAATAAGCTTTGGAAGCTTATAAAAGAATTGAAAACATTGAAATAAAAATATAATCCCTAGTTAAAAGTAAAGTGAAAATGTGATTGAGTGTAAGTGGATGGGGAAGTATGAATATTAATAGGTGAGTAGCTTATAAAAATGTAAAAAGGGAACAAATAAGCCGAAATAAATGTGTTGGAATTTTGGAAAATGAAAGAAAATCAAACTGGAATTAAAAAAAAAATTTGAACTCAGGAAAATTTAATGAAGTTATTTTTGTAATAAAATCAAATATTGATTTAAAGGTTCGAAGTAAACTAATTAGCTAAATAAATTATTGATAGAGTATGTTAATAAAATTTAACTCAGTTAAATAAAATGGATTGTAAGTTAATAATGAAGTTTGGAAATTAACTCGAATTATAAATAGAATTTGACTTGGATTGATAATAAATTAAAATAAGTGGAGATGTTGTAAAAACAAAGTGGAATTGGATTATAATAGAAATGATTTGAGTTACAAATAAAATCCAATTCGAGTATAAATGAGTTAAATATGTGCTTGGATATTATTTTGATAAATTGAGAATGTGAATTGAGATTAAAATGGATGGGCTAACTGAATTAAATGGAATTTGCTTAGATGAGAATGAAATTAAATAGAAGTGAACTTAGGTTTGAAGTTGGAATAAATTGAAGTAAATTAACTTAAGTTAAGAATTATTAGAAGCTCGGCTTCGAGTAAGAATGGAAGACCATTAAATAAAAACTTGGGTTGAATTAATTTGGGAATGGTTAGTAGCATACAAGCATGGAATGTGTCGAGCTAAATAAAATGGTTGCGAATGAAATAAATGGAAGGAATTAAATATAAATTAAGTTAGAATCAATTTAAAATGGTTATAAGCTTAAGTAATTATTTATTTGTATGAATATAGTCGAATTGCATAGAAATAAATTGTCGTTTGTTGAAACAAGATTTAATAAAATTCTATGAATTGATAGAAGTGAAATAAAATTGATTTTGAAATCAATTGAGTTGAATATGAGCTTGTGTGGATTAAAAATAAATTAAATGTAAGAAACTGAAGTGTAAACCATTAAAATTGAATGGAATGGCACATGAATTGGTTGAAAGCAATTGAATTAGTTTTGAAATCATATAAATTGCTCATGGAAAGTGTTTGGTGCATGTTGCTTGTGAAATGCACGTGCTTAGCTATTGAAAGTAAGTGAAATGTTAATAAAGTTTGTATATTTAGTCCTTACAAGTTTGAAATGAGTAAGTACAGGTACAGCTAAACCGTTTGACTGGATTTGGACGCGCTAGTTGCTAAAATAATAAGCCTCTTGCTTAAAAATGCTAAATAAAGGTACACCTACGCAATAAAAATAGGAAATATGAACTGTTTTTGTTTTTCCGACTGTGTGGGTCGATGTATATATATTTATATCTCTTGTCAAATTGCAAAAGCTCCTCCGTACAAAGGAGACTCTGCCAAAAATTTTCAAAAAATTTGGGAGTGAGAAAAATTTTTGAAAATTTTTGAGAATTTTTTTGTTAGCGACAAAAAAATTTCAAATTGGAATTGAAATAAGGAATTTTGAAAATGGAAATTGAAATTAATTGTTTAGTCGGAACTAAAGGATTAGGAAAGTGAATTTGGGATTTTTGATTTCAGAGAATAAATTGAAATTTGCTCGGCAAATGTATGTATTTAAATTTCTGTATGAAATTTGATGAATTTCTAGTCTAGCCACTTGGCTTTTGTTTCCTTTTGAAATCTGGGGGCCCGTAGAGGCATTTTGTAGTTGTACCGAGCTAGCCGCGCAAAGAAGACGTTGGCGAATTTTTTCGAAAATTTAGAGAGTTAGAAAATTTTGATCATTTGAATTTGGTTTTAAATTTAAATTTGAAATGATTGAGTAAGTAATATTTTTTGGAGGTTCTGGGGGAATTTAGGAAATTAATAAGAGTGTAGTGTCTTTAATGACAAGGTTGTTTGGGTTGATGTTAAAACAATTTGGTTTTGGAAAATAGTAATGGGTATTGGATCATTCTTCTTAACAAGCAATTTCGGGGACGAAATTCTTTTAAGGGGGAGGAATGTGAACATCCAGAATTTTTGGATGTTTGAAATTGAAATATTTAATTGATTTTAAATATTTAAAGGTTAATTTTTAACTTGAATTCAAATATTATTATTGTTTAGCAAGTAAGTTATTGGATTTAATAAACTGAAATTTGGTAAATTATTGAATCTTTAGTTTTAAGCCCGTTAAATATAATTTGAAGGCATGAAAAATTTATATTGATAATACTGAAGATAGTAAAAGTGTTAAAATTGAATTTAAATGTGATTTGTTCAGTTTTGAAAATATATCGTTTAAATCGATATTTAAAAATAGCTTTCCGAGGCACAGTCTCGGATTTCGGCGAAACCAGTTTCATTAGATCCGTAATATTGTATTATTATCGGATTTCAAATTTCATAGTGATTGGAGTAGTTGTGTGAGCATACGATATATAAACGCGTTGAAATTTTATATCGAAATTCAATATAATAACTGATCCAAAAAGCTATCTTCTCCATACGATCGAGTTAGGGCTCGAAACCTTTTCCATTTCGCTCGAAATAGGGGTATAACATTGCAAACGCCTAGCGACACGCCTCGATAGCGGTTCATGATTTTAAGCTACGTAAATTGAGACAATTTGAATTCAGTTTAAAATATATTTATATGCCCTAGTCCTTTCAGCCGAAATACTTCTCACATCACACCTTTTTTCTTTCATCTCATGGTCGCTGTAGTTGGCTTGTTCAATCATGCATACATCAAATCGTGTCCCCCTTTCTCTTTTAAAATGCAAGCAGGTAAAAAAAATTTCTTCTGAAAATCAAAAACGAAGAGAAGGTAATGGCCGATCCAGTTTTTCCCCTTCTTCTTCTCTCTCTTCAAAACATAACCGTATAACTTCAAAAAAGGGAAAATTAGGGAATCACGACTCCATCACGAGGATCGACTCGAGTTCGACAGGGTGAAGTCTGGAAGCGGGGAGAGGCATCAATCGCCGCCCCGTCGCGATCGAACAGGTGAGCAGGTTCCTCTTCTTTTGTCTGTGCTCGTGCACGCGAAGCATAACGAGAAGATAGCGACTTCCATTTCTATCAATGGAAGAGAGAGTGTTGGTTCAGCAGCTCGATTTCGATCGACATCTGGGGGTAGTCATGTACGCGATGCATAGGAGGGGGAAGACTTTTGATTGTGGTGGCAATTTTTCTTGCATGCGGAAGTGATGTGGGGGTCGGTGGGTGCATTGTCGCGTAGTGATCGACGAAGTTGGTGATGGATCGTGAGGGCATGGCGGGTTTCAAATTTGGGTAACCTGTTGTTCGTCTAGGTGAATGAATATTGGAAATTATTACAGTAAGGTAACAGTTCTGCTCTTAATTTGATTTAATTTTATAAAAGTATATATATATATATATATATATATATAGGTTAAGAAAATATTTATACTGTAACTTACTGGTTTATTTTAAATTATATATTGGTAATCTCCTTTTATATATTTAGTGGTGAATTAAACCATTTTAGTTGCAAATCGAAAAAAATGTGTGAATTAGGTTAGTTATATTTTCATTTAGATTTATTTAATTAAATTGTATTAAAGAGTAATTGATTTTTTTTGATTAGTTCAAGTGTTAATAAAATATATATACCTATATCCATTCTAAACCTACTAGTTTAATTCTAAAATAATATTATGGAGATTAATTTGTTTAATTAACTTAGTTAATCATTTTAGTTACTAAAAGGATTTTTATTTAATAAAAATTATAATAATAAAGTTTTAGCCAATTAAATTAGATAAAAAGGAAATAAATTGTTCGATTACTTCGAGTATTAATAAACCGTATAAATATTTATACAAGGTCTAAAATCGTGAAGAGAACAAGTCAGAATTGGATTGGATTACAAATAAATCAAAGGTGAGTTAATCTCACTCATCTGGGTTTAATTTAAATTTAAATTGTTGAATTTAAATAATTGGTTGAATGATTGAATTAATTTGATATGCTATATTATATATAGTATATATTGGAGTAATTGATTTCCCGCATTATATAGCGGATGAGACCTTATGCGTCGCATAATAGCGGATGATATTATATAAACCCATATATCGCGATATTCCACCTCGAAGTGGAATTGGTATTTTATGTTGTGCTAAAATCTGTGGATGCAGGGAAACAGGTTGGAGGGATCCAACTGGATTCCTCAAAATTATTTAGATTGTTTAATATTTTGTGTTATGAATATTTAATATTCTGTGATGAATTATATTGATAATTGGAATTTTGAATGCTATGGTTTGCTTATATATATTTCGGTACACTTAGTTATCAAAATATATAGAATTGGATTTTTGAAAAGAAAATAAAAGAGTGAATTTTTAAGTAAAATAATTATAATGAATTTGAATAAAAATAAGAATGAATTGGAAATGAATAAAAGTGATTTTTAAATCCTAATAAACTTTGGGTATGAAAAAGGGATTTTGAATAAACAGAGAAATAATGAATTTTAAACTTAAGTGATGTTATATCAAGAAATAAAGAATTTATTTTAAAATTCAAGGTTTGAATTTATTTAAAAGGATAAAAAAGGAATATGGGGAAATCTGAAATTGGTGTTTTCAGTTAAAAGATTTTAAATCATAAATTAAAAATCTGAAGCTAATGGATTTTGAAATAAATGGAGTAAGGAAATTTATTTAAAAGTGAAGTAAATTGGAAATCGATTTGGGGACTGATTTAAGTGTGTAAGACCGGGAAATTTAAAAGAGAAGCGAGACTTTGGAATTTATAAACTAGGTTTATAAAAGTGAAGTAATATATCGGTGGATATTTGGAAGAAGTGAGAATTTATTAAAGGAATGGGTAAATTTTTTTAAAAATAAATAGTGATTTATTTTAAGATGGGAAAGAAAAGACTATTTCCCTAAATAGCCAAGTACGTTTTCAAAGAAAATTTTTAAGTATAAGTAAAAAGTTTAAGTTGTTTTAAAGGTATGTTTTAGAAAAGTTATTATTTCTAAATGATTAAATTTTAAGGTAAGTATATTTTTCTAAATCATTATAACAGTAATTATTTAAAGGTGGCTTGGTATTATGTTCTAAAAGTTAGAAATTCAGTTTTTTATTGTACAAGGTAGTTTTATTTTAAATATTCTTAAAGTATATATTTTTAAATAGTATTATAGTAAATTTTTAATTTAAATGTTTTAAAGGATATTTTATAATAAAATGTTTTAAATTATTTTAAAAATCTAAGTTTTTGTGCTTGGTGTTCTCAGTGGAAATAAATATTTAGGGATTTATTTCATGAGAAAAGTGTGGTTTGAAAACTGTTTTCAAAAGGGTTGAAAATGGAAATATATCTTGCGAAGATATTTTGGGGTTAGTAAATAATTCAGGAGAAATTATTTATGTTTGATGGTTGTTGTGAATGTTAATTGATAGTTAAATAACATACTATCAATATTGGCCAATGCGCTGATCGTTTCGAAGAGGCCGGGATCGGGAATTAATTTCTCGAAAACCACTTCGATCCGGTTTGTACTTTTTCGTGAGGAAGACGAGTTTGGATTCAAAGTTGGAGCAGTGAAGTGCAAGGCTAGTCGCTACTAATCCTGAGGTGATTCCAAAATGGATGTAGTAGGAATAGTGCCTTCGGTTCCGTTCGAACCCGGGATGGACTTGTATGGATGAATGCTTTCAGAACATCGTCAGGTGGACGGTGAGCATTCTAAGTGATATGTTCTAAAAAGGTAACGCTTAGCCTCGAGCCTCATCAACCGGGAATGACTGAAAGTCAGAGGTTATGCAACAAGGCTAAGTGGGTAGCACCCATTAGGGTGAGGTCATCCCTGTCTAGATGTCCCTTTATATTCGGCTTAGTGGTGCGGTTGCTGATCTCTACCGTGGCGTGATCTTAGTCGGGATTATCCAGTAAGGGTAGTCTCGGTCTTGTGTTGCAGGGGAGTTAGGGTGGCTCCTCGGTACGCTGATCTAGACCAGGTACCGTGACAGGTGGTACCACAGTGCCTAATCATTAGTTGGAAATCTATTCTCCCTATGCGCCTGTGTGCCCAACTATTATTGAAACGTGAGATGCAAGCATTTCAGCTAGATTCTATTTTACTTTCTATAGGTACTATTATAATATCAGACGGATTTAATAAAAAGTGTTTTGTCTATCGTAAGGTAAAACCCGACATGTTTATTTGTGGCGTGGTCTTACGAAATGCTTTTATTTTTCAAAAGAAATTTGAAACTTTTGTAGGATCGATTTCACCCTAGAGGGGGAGGGGGGTGAATAGGGTGATGCTATTAATTATAAAAATTAATTGCGGAAGGTTATAAATTATTTCAACACAGATCACAGAATAATAGCAGCACGGATAATAGCAGAATAATAAATGCAAAAATAGAATGATACAGAATTTACCCAGCTTTGGCAAAACCCTGCCTACGTGCCGCCTCCAAGGTTTCTACTAGAAATTAAGCAGTCACACGCTTACACACGTAAACTCGCGACACCCACTATTGACTAACCTAACTCTACGCTCATAACCCTGCCACAACTCAGCCACCGAGTTATGAATTCTCAAACTACGCCACGTAGTTTGTCCCCTAGTCACACGACTATAAATTACAGCGGTTTAAAATTGAAATACAAATTTAAGACAATTTAAAAAATAATAAACCCTTATTTAAAAATTATAGCCCTTATAAAATAAAAGGCCGGCCCTTTTCTCTTTTTATAATTTGTGGCCCGTTCCTTAATCGAGATAATGGCGGCTCTGTTCCTTTCTTTGTTCGATCAGAATTAGGGCTTTCGTTCCTTCGTTCCAAATTAGGGTTATTGAAGGGCCGCTTCGGGTTGTTCGATCGAAACTGATGATTTATCATTGCTTGCTTTTTCGATCTGTTATTGCTTTGAATTGCAGACGGCTACTTCAATATTGTCAAGTTCAGCTGAATGATATGGTATGTGATTTCCTTTTTATTTATTCTTGTTTATACGCTCGAATTTTATTGCTCTGTTGCCGATGATGCTTCTGTTTATATAGGATTTGAACTCCTATATATTCGTTCGTATATATCTATTTGAATTCGTCTTTGGCCATTAGATTTTGTTTTGATGCTTGAGATTTATTTCTGACTTTTTCAACTTGAATAACACGGTTTTGAATTCTGACTTGGTTCGATTCCTTGATTGCCACGGCTTCGATTCTTACTTGTTCATATTGAGTACGGTCAGTTTTTCACGGCTTCAAATTGATTTTGCTTGATGTTGTGCACGTAGTATCTTTGAACAAAAGGCAATGCATTTTCTACTTCTACCCAGTCATTTCTATTATCGTCTTTTGAATTTTTCGTAGCTGTAGAGTCAAAGTTTTCATCACCAACATTTCCTATTTCTGGCCCATGATCATTAATGTCATTGTTAACTGTTACTATTTCTGCCTTGGCCTTTTTTACATGCACATACATCATTGTCATTAATTTCATTGCTCCTTTTAGTTGTTTAGGAGTTCGTTGAAGATGTAACATTGATGTTTGTAACTCCATTTGAAATATCCCTCAATACACATTTGTCGAACACTTGAGTAGTTGTTGACTGCATCATTGGTGTCCACTGCATTCTTTGTTTGCATATCAACTTATTGCTGTACTTGACTTGAAACTGAATTTTCATTATGCTTGTTAACTACTGCTTCTTTACCTTGTTCAACTTGTATCACTTGAGTCTGTACTTGCATTATCCATCGGGAGTTTGCTGTCTATATTCATTTGAACTTAGTTGATGTCGATTGCCTCTGGTTTGAGTTTGGCTTGTATAACTTGAACTTGGTTTGGTTTTTTTGCTTCGAGCATACTTCTGGTTTGATATGCACTGTGCCTTGAGTATGCTTGCATCTGAGTTGTATTCATGTGTGATTGTGCATCCATGTTGTCCAGACCCGAATGTGCAATCTTTGGTTGTGAATTGTGTTTGATCATTGATGTTGTTCATTGTAGTTTCATTTTTTGTTCTTGTTCGAATTGCAGTAATACTGCTTGTACTCTGGTATGTTGGCACTGGTTCGTGTATATGCACAGTTTCACTTTGTTTTGTAGCTGTTTTTGCATCTCCATTTGTTGTACTCGAGTTATTTGATTGCATTGAGTACTGAACTGTATTCACTGGTGTACATATGCTGTTTGTCACTGTTGCATCAATTTTGGTTGCTGTAGTTTGTACCATTCGAAGCAGTTGGCATTTTTGTTTCATGTATTCATTGAGAAGTTTAAGTTGCATGTATGCTTGCTGCCTGGTCTGGTTCATCTTGTAGTCTTGTTCATTGTTTCATTTGGTTTGCCTTTATTCACTGCCGTGTTACAGTTTGCATTGTCTCGAGTCAGTGCACTCGAGTGTGATCTGCGCATTTTTGTCATGCTGTATTGCCTTATCTTTGGTGCTTTCACCTTCATTCTGCTGTGACTTCATGTAGTTTGTACCGCTGCCTTTATGCACTGTTTGGTCTGATGCTCCAAGTTGCCACCTCTGATCTGTTGCATTTGCTGCCTTCATGTATTTGCAGTTTTTAGTTGTTTCGAGTTACCGCAGCTTCATTTTAGCTATCTTGACCATTTGAGGCAGTTTGGATATTTGTTTCATGTAGTACTTGTAGTCTGTTTCACATGTGCACTGCCTATATATGTGTTCATTCCTTTATGTGGTAGCTGGACTTGATCTTGTTTCATGTTGGCGTAAGGCTGGGCGTGTGTACAATCTATGATATGTTGCTCCCGACCATTTATTGCACTTGGATTGATTTTTGAATTGCACCTGAGTTGAATCCAGCTTGTAGCTCGGATTTGACCTTGTGCTGAAAGTTGTGACATTATTTTATTGCACTTCAGTTGAACCCGGTGTTTTGGGTTTGACCTATGCTCACCTATCCCTGTAAATTTATCAAGTGTATATATCGGTGTGCACGGCCTTGTGGCATATACAGTGATACACTGTGTATATCACCAGCTGTTCGTGTATGATGAATTGAAAATTAAATGATGACGAACAACCCAAATAACTTAGGCAAATATTATTTTCAAAATTCACATTTTGTTTTATACTGCAAAAATATTTCCTTTTCAATTTTACTGCGTCAATATTTATTTTTGTAGATTGCTCATATGCTAGATTCAATCTGGAATGAAGTTGAAGATAAATTATGAGTGAATGAGCGATATGTAGTGAGGACATTTGTAAATGAAAGATTGTGATGTAATTGATTTTATATTGTAATCAAAATTGTGTATGTATAGTGAGAGCTCGAATTTTACTATTCAAATATTGTAATAAATATTTGTTTGAATAAAAATTTTTGTTTGAATTCAAATTCTGTGTTATTTATTTTTATTCAGCAAATATTTATTTAATCTATGAAAAATAAAATAGTACATTAACAAATACATTTACACGAATATATATATGTTTATTATCATCAAACAAAAATCATATAATCGCATATTCAACAATGTCCCCCTTTTGATGATAACAAACATATATTTAAGATTTTGAATATGTTAAATGTATTTGGTCATTGATATACTCTAATTGCTCCCCCTATTTAAATGCTTCCTTTCTACACAAAGCTCCTCTACATATATGCATACAAATAAAAATATGCAAATGTGCCTAGATGCAAATGGAAAATATTTGACCTTTCCTTGATTTTATTTGACAAAATCTTAACTTTTCTCTTCCCCATTTGTTATCAGCAAAAGAGTAATAGTGTTAGAGAAAAATAGAGATAAAGTGATCGATATTGCTCCAACATTAAAACTCAATTGAATATAAATATTAAATTTCAATAAAAAATCAAACAAAAATCATAAATACTTTGTCAGGCGCATATTCCACTTTTAGAGTGATAGGAATGATGTTGTTATATAAAACCATACACTTGTGTCTATTTGTGCTATATTTATATCCGGATTTTGAATATCTACTAACCATGCATAACCATTAGGACTTTTAAATGAGATTAGTAGTATTCCAATTTTATTTTTTTTAAAAATGAATTCAAGTATCTTCGAACCAGGCATAACCGTGAGGACTTTTAAATAGGATTAGAATCAACTTGTTTATTTTAAAAATCAATTTTTGATATGTGTTCCATACATGCATAACCATGAGGACTTTTAAATGAGCATGGAAGCACATAACAAATTCTAAGTAATTCACCCATGCATAACCGTGAGGACTTTTAAATGAGAGTGAATACTTTGGTATTTTTTTTTATTTTTTTTAAAAAAAAATATAAAATGAAAAACGAATGATTCCTGTTTAAAGTACCACAAATCGACAAACTATATAGAATTTTGATAAGTGATGGTCGTTTGAAATATGATAGAAATAGAGATGGTCATGGAATTTTTACGTTTTATAACTCTTGTTTAAATTTCTAAAGAAATTTACTAATTATATTGTCTCGAGTTATATTGTATGATTAATATTAACACTCATCACTTTTTCAATCACTATTCATCTTTTCGATAGTCATTAGGGAGTCAGATTAGTCAATATAATCATTTAAAATCAAATTCAAAAATAATTATAAAATCAATTTTTCTAAAAATGACCAATCTGAAAACAAGGTCAAAAATGATTTTCTAGAAGGGATTTTATAAGAAAATTTTCTGCTATTTGAAAATTATTTGAAATGAAAAATATGCAGAAATTTTCGTTGAAAAACGATGCAGTTACTAAACGTCTCAACAAAAATCACGTTCCTCTAGTAATTTTTCTGTCAACTAGATTACCAGTGTAATCTACATCTAAATTTCTCTTTCACTCAAAATTATCATTAATTGAATTTGATAGACCATGAAGTGTGCACCAAAAATTTCAAAATCAATTTTAAAAGCAATTTAAATGAAATTCTCTTGAATTTTAATTGAAGCCGTGTAAATAATCAGAAACCGTGAATATAGAGTTCGCCGTATTATAACCAAATGTATTATCATCCAACAAAACACTATTTTTAATCCAAACTAATATATATGAAGTAATTCAAAGAATCTAGAGATTTATATAGTGTTTTTGGCATAAAAATATAATTGGCCAACAATAAGTCAGAATTAAAATCATCATTTTTTTTCATCATATCTTTGTTGGCTGATTTTACTTAGATTATGGCGCAGATTATCACATTTAATATATCATTCAAATAAATATACCATTACCTGTTTTACCTTTACGATATTTTTCGTTGTTGTCCATTGTGATTATGTCACCTTTATACTAGGCTAAGGAACTTTGCTTTGTCGCTCGGTGTGCCCTTGCAACAGCTAGAATCCAAGTGGCACTATTGTTGTTCCTCAGCCTGCCACCACACCTACACGATGAAAGATTTTTGTGACCTATTTGTTTTTATAGGTCCATGGTTGTTAGTGGCAGAATATTTAGAAAAATAATTTTGTGGAGATCCAAAACTATTTATAATTATTCCCTTCAGCACCCAAATTTGTTTAACTTTGAGAGATTTTATATTTGTACCTTTTGGAACCCAAATCGGTATAGTTTTCACATGTTTGGGTCTATACCAACATTTATTGTGATTGTGTCCATATTTTCTACAGATTGTGCACATAGAATTAACTTGATTAATATTGCTTTCAACATTTTCAGGTTGATTATATCCAAGTCCTTGTCTAACTGTATTACCAGTTTGCTTTCCTAATAGCATATTCAATGATTTTTCACTTTTTGAAAATTTATCTAAAGTCTTTGACAATTGTTGGACTTGTGTTTTGAGAGATTCATTTTCGTTTAACAATTGTGTGCACTTTTTAATAGAATTCTCTCTCCTAGTATTTTCACTTTTTTCAAAATCATAATTTCATTTTCAAGTGATTTTATATTGATTTCTGATTTTTTAATTTCTTCTTCGAATGTTGGACACTTATCACACTTAGGGATCCTACTTTGATAGTTTTTGGCTAATTAGTCAAGTTGTTCATTTAATTCTATCAAAGTATCTTTTTGTGATTCAAGTTTGGCATACTTCTCCCTAAATCGTTCAAAACAGCCATTTACTTCGTGGAAATAAATAAGTAATTCAGAGTGAGTGTGTTTTGATACCTCGCTTGGCTCGTCATCGTTGCTATCAGTTATATTTCCATGAAGACACATATCTTCTTTCTCACTCTCACTGCTAGAACTTTGATTATCTTCATCACTTGTATTCTACGTGGCTGCAAAACTTCTCCTTTTTGATTTCTTTTTAAAGTGCGTTGATTTTGAGGACAATTGGGCTTTGATGTGTCCGGATTGGTTGCACTTATGACAGATGATCTTATGTTCTTCAGAGTAGTCTAGTGCTTTGGCTATTCTGCTTTTCATCTTTTTAATTTGAGCTGGATTTCCGTATTTGTAATTCCATCTTTTGAATTTCTTTATTAACAGCTCCATTTCTGCTGCTCCATCATCATCATCGTTATCATCATCACTTTCGGTTGTTCCTTTGAGCGCTACTGATTTCTTTCGAGTGTCACCTCCTTCACGCTCTTCCTTGAATTTCATTTCTAGCTCATAAGTGGTGAGATTTTCGATGAGTTCTTCAACTTTCATCTATTTTAAATCTTCGATTCTTGGATGGCAGTCACTTTGGCTTCAAAACTTCGTGGAAGGACTCTGAGGATTTTTCGGACTATTTCCAATTCCGTGTATAATTTTCTGAGAGCTTTTGATTTGTATACGATATTGGAAAGTCGTTAATACATCTCTTTGACATTTTCTTCCTTCGCCATTGTGAAGTTTTCGTATTCGCTGCTTAGCATGGCAAGGAGAGATTCTTTGACTTGAGATGTTCCTTCGTGAGTCACTTTTAGTGTGTGCCATACTTCCTGCGCAGTAAGACAATGTGAGACACGATTAAATTCAAATTGATCCGATGAACAAATAATAGAATTCATGGCTTTAGCATTAGTATTTTGTAATTTATTTTCTAGTTCTGTCCATTGATCCTTTGGTTTCTCTATTTCCTGATTATCTACAGTTATATTTGGTGTTCTATAACCTGTCTCAACAATATTCCAAGCGTCAATGGTTTTCAGAAAAATTTCCATCCTATTTTTCCAGTAAGCATATTCACCATTGAACATTGGTGGTCTAACTATGGACTGACCCTCAGCAAAAGTATTATTAAAAGAAGCCATTTTAAAAATTCAAATTTTTAAAACAAAAACTGATTTCTGAAAAACGAATTTTTAAAACAAGAGTTGACTTCTATTCCTAGCTCTGATGCCACTTGTAGGATCGATTTCACCTTAGAGGGGGGTGAATAAGGTGATGCTATTAATTATAAAAATTAATTGCGGAAGCTTATAAAATTATTTCAACATAGATCACAAAATTACAGCAGCACAGATGATAGTAGAATAATAAATGCAGAAATAGAACGACACAGAATTTACCCAGCTTCGGCAAAACCCTGCCTACTTGCTGCCCCCAAGATTTCTACTAGAAATTAAGTAGTCACACGCTTACACATGTAAATTTACGACACCCGCTACTGACTAACCTAACTCTACGCTCAAAACCCTGCCACAACTCAACCATTGAGTTGTGAATTCTCAAACTACGCCACGTAGTTTGTCCCCTAGTCACACAACCAGAAATTACAGCGGTTTAAAATTGAAATACAAATTTAAGACAATTTAAAAAACAAATAAACCCTTATTTAAAAACTATAGCCCTTATAAAATAAAAGGCCGGCCCTTTTCTCTTTTTATAATTTTGTGGCCCGTTCCTTAATTGAGATAATGGCGGCTCTACTCCTTTCTTTGTTCGATCAAATTAGGGATTTCGTTCCTTCGTTCCAAATTAGGATTATTGAAGCGCCGCTTCGGGTTGTTCGATCGAAACTGATGATTTATCATTGCTTGCGTTTTCAATCTGTTGTTGCTTTGAATTGTAGACGGCTACTTCAATATTGTCAAGTTCGGCTGAATGATATGGTATGCGATTTCCTTTTTATTTATTCTTGTTTATATCCTCGAACTTGATTGCTCTGTTGCCGATGATGTTTCTATTTATATAGGATTTGAACTCCTATATATTCGTTCGTATATATCTATTTGAATTCATCTTTGGACATTAGATTTTGTTTTGATATTTGAGATTTATTTGTGACTTTTTCAATTCACTTGAATAACACGGTTTTGAATTCTGACTTGGTTCGATTCCTTGATTGCCACGGCTTCGATTCTGACTTGTTCATATTGAGTACGGTCAGTTTTTCACGGCTTCAAATTGATTTTGCTTGATGTTGTGCACGTAGTATCTTTGAACAAAATTCAATGCATTTTCTACTTCTACCCAATCATTTCTGTTATTGTCTTTTGAATTCTTCGTAACTGTAGAGTCAAAGTTTTCATCACCAACATTTCCTATTTCTGGCCCGTGATCATTAATGTCATTGTTAACTGTTACTATTTCTGCCTTGGATTTTTTTACATGTACATACAACGTTGTCATTAATTTCATTGCTCCTTTTAGTTGTTGTGGAGTTCGTTGAAGATGTAACATTGATGTTTGTAACTCCATTTGAAAATATCCCTCAATACACATTTGTCGAACACTTGAGTAGTTGTTGACTGCATCACTGGTGTCCACTGCATTCTTCGTTTGCATATCAACTTGTTTCTATACTTGACTTGAAACTAAATTTTCATTGTGCTTGTTAACTACTTCTTCTCTGTCTTGTTCAACTTGTATCACTTGAGTCTGTACTTGCATTATCCATATGGAGCTTGCTGTCTATATTCATCTGAACTTAGTTGATGTGAGTTGCCTCTGGTTTGAGTTTTTCTTGTATAACTTGAACTTGATTTGGTTTTTTTTGCTTCGAGCATACTTCTGGTTTGGTATGCACTGTGCCTTGAGTGTGCTTGCATCTGAGTTGTATTCATGTGTGATTGTGCATCCATGTTGTCCAGACCTGAATGTGCAGTCTTTGGTTATGAATTGTGTTTGATCATTGATGTTGTTCATTATAGTTTCATTTTTTGTTCTTGTTCGAATTGCAGTAATACTGCTTGCACTCTGGTATGTTGACACTGGTTCGTGTATATGCATAGTTTCACTTTGTGTTGTAGCTGTTTTTGCATGCTCGAGTTATTTGATTGCATTGAGTACTGAATTGTATTTACTTGTGTACATATGCTGTTTGTCACTGTTGCATCAATTTTGGTTGCTGTAGTTTGTACCATTCGAGGCAGTTGGAATTTTTGTTTCATGTATTCATTGAGAAGTTTAAGTTGCATGTATGCTTGCTGCCTGGTCTGGTTCATCTTGTAGTCTTGTTCATTGTTTCATTTGGTATGCCTTTATTCATTGCCGTGTTACAGTTTGCATTGTCTCGAGTCAGTGCACTCGAGTGTGATCTGTGCATTTTTGTCATGCTGTATTGCCTTATCATTGGTGCTTTCACCTTCATTTTGCTGTGACTTCATGTAGTTTGTACCGCTGCCTTTGTGCACTGTTTGGTCTGTTGCTCCAAGTTTCCACCTCTGATCAGTTGCATTTGCTGCCTTCATGTATTGCAGTTTTTAGTTGTTTCGAGTTACTACGGCTTCATTGTAGCTGTCTTGACCATTTGAGGCAGTTTGGATATTTGTTTCATGTAGTACCTGTAGTCTGTTTCACATGTGCACTGCCTATATATGTGTTCATTCCTTTATGTGGTAGCTGGACTTGATCTTGTTTCATGTTGGCGTAAGGCTGGGCATGTGTACTATCTATGATATGTTGCTCCCGACCATTTTATTGCATTTGGATTGATTTTTGAATTGAATCTGAGTTGAATCCAGCTTGTAGCTCGGATTTGACCTTGTGTTGAAAGTTGTGACATTATTTTATTGCACTTGAGTTGAACCCGGCGTTTTGGGTTTGACCTGTGCTCACCTTTCCCTGTAAATTTATCAAGTGTATATATCGGTGTGCACGGCCTTGTGGCATATACAGTGATACACTGTGTATGTCACAAGCTGTTCGTGTATGATGAATTGAAAGTTAAATGATGACGAACAACCCAAATAACCGAGGCAAATATTATTTTCAAAATTCACATTTTTTTATACTGCAAAAATATTTCCTTTTCAATTTTACTGCATCAACATTTATTTTTGCAGATTGCTCAGATGTTGGATTCAATCTGGAATGAAGTTGAAGATAAATTATGAGTGAATGAGCGATATGTAGTGAGGACATTTGTAAATGAAAGATTGTGATGTAACTGAATTTATATTGTAATCAAATTGTGTATGTATAGTGAGAGTTCGAATTTGTACTGTTCAAAAATTGTAATAAATATTTGTTTGAATAAAAAATTCCGTTTGAATTCAAATTCTGTGTTATTTACGTTTATTCAGCAAATATTTATTTAATCTTTGTAAAATAAGATAGTACATTAACAAATACATTTACACAAATATATACATATGTTTATTATCATCAAACAAAAATCATATAATCGCATATTCAACAACTTTAATAATCAATTTGAGTGTGTTTTTCTCACGCTGGTATTCCAGACTGACTCGGGTGTTATTTAACTATAATGCTCGGGTCAGACTGAGTATTATAGGATACATGAAAGGATGCTGTGGAGCTTAGAAGACGAGCTGGATGGCAATACGTACTTCCGTATTTGTGTTAGATATTCCGCTGTGAAATTCAGATTGTGAGGACAGGTTATGATTACTATCCGGTTGTGTGTTATGTATACTCTGATGATGTAATGTATAAACAAATTTGTTTTTGTGTAAAGATCATTTATTATCTATTATATTTTATTCCGCTGCGATGGTTAGATTCTGATGTTGTTTTCTATTTTCTTCTTCTACATCTTCTTCTTTAACCCAAATGGTTCGTATTTTCGTTCATCTTGAGTTGATTGATGGAGAATAGTGTTGACTCAAAGGGGTATAGAACCACGGGTCGTTTCAAATATCAAATTGAATTGGATATAGGGTTTGAATTATAAAGTGACTATATAACTATAAGTTATAAATTTTGAATGGAATAAGATTTAAGTGGAAAATTATGGAATTGTGAACAAATAAGTTTGAATAGCTTACAAATTGGCATCAATGAATTAAATATATATTCAAGCTATAAGTGATGTATAATCTTGAGTTAAAATATTTAAATCTGAAAAAAAATAAGTTGTGTAACTTATAAATTGGAAAAGTGGAATAGAAAAACCAAAATAAAATGGTTTGATGATTCGGTGAAAAAAATAAAAATACAAACATGAATTACAAAATGAATTTGAACTCAAGTAAATTAAATGGAGTGATTATTGATATAAAAATCTATTTGTGAAGTACAAAAAGAAAATAAACTAATTATATGAATTAATTAGTGAACAGGATATTGGAATGAGACTTGAGGTAAATGGCATTGAATATGTTGAATAAGAATCAATCTAAAGTCTGAGTTGGAATTCGTTTGCAAGGGAAGTAAATTTAAGTTATATAATTGAATTAATTGGAAATAAAAGAATTAACTTAATATATTTGGATTAAAAATTTGGCTTAGGTAAATATTTACAGTTCATAAATGATACAGGCATGGATTGGTTTGTTGTTGAATATCAAATTGAATGAACACGATTTAGTGAATAAATTGAATGTATATTGATAAAAATTAACAAATTGATTAGAATCAATTAGGAATGGATATGAATAATTTGATACGAGTATGAAACTAATACAAATTAATTGTTTGTGAATCACTTGGAATTGAATAAAATGGTATGGAAATCGATTGAAATGAATAATTGAATGTTGGAATCTTGTGATTATTGATAAATTCATGCTATAACATGTTGGTTATGGAATTTATGTGTTTGCACTTACTAAGTGAATGAAATGATATCAGATTTCATGTTTTTGGAACTTACGTGTTTTAATTGAGTAAGCATAGGTACAAGGAGGTTATTGGGCTAGATTTGGGTTGCAAAATTGCATATAAAGTATGCTCGCTCGCTTAAAAACACTAAATAAACTACATTTTCGGATTAAATACAACGATGATAAAATAGTGATATATATTGTGTTTCCGACCGTGTGGGTCGATGCATTACTACTTTTATCATTTTTGTCATATTGCAAAAAGCTCTTCGTAAAAAGAAGACTCCGCCAATTTTTTTTTGAAAATTTAGGGTGTTAGAAAATTTTGGGAAATTTTTTGTTAACTAAAAAATTGATTTTTGAATTGTATTTGAAATAAAGAGATTTTAGTTTAGAAATGGAAACTAATTGTTTTGTACGAAACTAAAGGATTTAGAAAAGTGAAATTCCAAATTTTAACTAGGTGGGCTTTGATAAATTAATGGGTTTGTAGCATTTTCCTACTTAGTAATTTCGGGGACGAAATTCTTTTAAGGGGGAAGGAATATAACGACCCGAATTTTTAGTCATTTGATTTTGAACATTGAATTTATTTTAAATGTTGAATTTGAAATGTAAATGGAATTTTAAATAAGGGTTATGTTTGAATTGCAAATTTGCGAAAGTAATAATTTATAAACGATGTTTATAAACAAAGTGAACTAATTATCATTTGATAAATTGGTAATGTAAATTCACAATGTGAATTTATAATGAGATATAGAATTGGTTTGAAAGAAATATAGGAATCTATTTTGGATTTTGGAAATAGTTCCGAAACAGGAAATGTAAATCGATTTGTGATAAATAAAGAGAGATTTATAAATATGAAATTTGTTATATCTAAATTTAAAAATATATTCTTATCTAGAAGTTAAGTTGTTTTAAAGAAGAATTATTATTTATTAAACTATGTAGTTCAAAACTGTTAATATTAAAATATTTCAAAAGTTGGGTTTTTTAAAATATTTAATATCAACTAAAATAAATTCTAATTTTTATAATAAGCTTTGTAAATCGATTAGTATTGTTTACAAATGATTGGAAATTAGTTATTATTGGTTATTTGAAAAGTGAGTTGATATTTTAAATATTTACTTAATCATATTTTGAAATTAAATTATTATTCTTTAAAAATATTTATTATTATATATAAATGGTTTAATGGTAAGTGATTGAAGTGATTTATAAAATACTCTCGAGATTTGAAAATCAAGCTATAAAATGGGTATGGTTTTGTAAGAGAAATTTTATAATGGAATTCTGGAAACTTGAGAAATTTCCAAAATGTTTTAGATATAGGAACTTCAGGAATGAATCTGAATTCATAAAATAATTTATAAATTGTTAGATGGGATCATAAATGAGATAATCGGTTTCAAAAATTGTAAAAAGGAGTTAATAGATAATTCCAGAGATTCAAAAGATAAGTTACAAAACATTTCTTACAATGTTGATATTTGAAATGATTTTGAAAAATAAGACTTATAATATTTTCCTAAGTATCAAAATGGAAATTTAAAATATTTCTAAGAGTTAAGATGGTTTGAAAATATCCTATTATGGATATAAGTTTTGAAATTGTTTCAAATGATGTAATACTGAAAGAGATTTGTGTGTGTGTGTATATATAACCTTGTAAAGATATTTTAGATAAATATTTTGAAAATTTTATAATATGACCCTAGTGACTGTTTATGTGTGTAATTTGATAGTTAAATAACCGACTATCAAAATTGGTCAAATTCGATGATCGTTTCGAAAAGACCAGGATTAGATGTAATTATCCAAAAACTACTTCGATCTGATTTGTATGTTACAAATTATAATATCTCATAAACAATGGAGATTGTGATTTTGAAGGAGATTCGGTTTGTTCAGACCTAGAACAACTTGTATTGATAAATGCTATCATTGCATTGCTCACTTGGAAGGCCGTATTAGCATTCCAAGTGGGATTGCTATTCAAAAAGTTAAACGTATCCTTAAGCCTCATCAACAGGGAAATGACTAAAATAGAGATGTAGCAGGGCTAAGTGGGTCGCTTCCATTAGGGTATGTCATCGTTTATCTATATATTACCCAATTATTACGGATTTGGGTGTGCATGTGAGATCTCGATTACGGTCAGAAGACCGGGTTAATGACATATTCGGCACTAGTAGTCAAGTGCTAGGACGGTTCTGTATGGCAGGGTGCATGATGTTCTTGTCAGACTCGGGTGCATTGATCTAGAGATGCACTCATCGAAGCTAGTTCCTTACCTGGTCATAGTATGGAATCCATTCTCCAATGCTAGCCTTTACGGTTTTGATTGTAGAGCCTAGTATGCTGGGATTTAATTAATGTAATAATTTCGGCTATTTTAATAAGTTTTGTATTTAGACACTATCATAATATCACAGGATTTTTATATAATTGGTTTTTGGTTATCGTAAGGCAAAAACTCGTCGTGTTTATGTGTGGCGTGGTCTTACGAGATACCTTTGTTTATAAAGGATTTTGATAACAGTAATAATTCAAATTGAGTGTGTTTTCTCACATTTGTTTTCCAGATTGACTCAGATGTTATTTATTTATAATGCTCGGGTCAGACCGACTATTACAAATTCAGGTTAGATGCTATAGACCTCAGGAGGCGAGCTAAATGACAGAGATGTATTCCCGTACTTGTTTGTTTTCTGTATTGTGTGTGTTAAACTGTATATTCAGTACATGTGATGATAAGTTGTTACAACTTTCTAGATTTATTTTTGACTGTTATGCTCTGATGATCGTATGTATAAAACTGTTGTAGTTTTTTTTGTATAAAGATCTGTTATTATACATTATATTTTATTCCATTGCGATTATGAGATTCTGTATTGTTGTTTCTATCTCCTTTTCTTCTTTGCCCCTAGTTATTCGCCCTTTCATATAATTTGAGTTGGACAAGTGTGAATTATTATCAACTAAAAGGGTACGGGATGGCAGGTCGCTACATTATGTTACCAAATATTCAGATGACCCATAATCTACGAAATGCATGGGCATAGGAGGTGCAGATGTTCTGTAGCCTCTGTGTAGTCCACTCTTGGAATAGATGGATGTACTATTCTATTATTATTCGAAAGGCCAGACCCAGGAGCTTGGTTATGGTAAGAAACCTCCCGAGATTTGATAGCATAGAGTTTTGTATGCTAGTATATAGGTATCATTTCAAAAAGGTGATTTATTTTCAGATCCCCAAGTAAAGGACTAGTTTGAATATAAAAGATATATACATATACATATACATACATACATACATACGTACGTACATACGTGTATGTATATATATATATATATATATTTCAAAAGGTTTGAAATAAGAATTCGGGAATAAAGTCTAAAGAGATAATTTCCATAAAGGTAATTAGATCTGAAAAATCTAAATGTAAAGATTAAGCCTAAGTGGGTAATTTTGGGAATTGCATATTGTTTATTACATCGTAGGCTTCATGAGTCCAATTTGTGGTAAGAGAACTACGTTGGCTTCATCCTATATTTCATTGGGTACCCAATTAGATAGCAGTACACAGGCAGTCATAAGTTATAATGATGCAGCCCTAATAATAACATAACAATTTTCTATTTATTGTTTGCCATATATTGTGTATTGATGTATTTTTCCTGCTTACTATTTTATTCCACATTTGTCATATTTATTGAGTTCGCGGGAATAGCTATTACTGTCTCTCTTATTAGAGTTGTGTAGTGGTAGATTTGTATATATTTTTATTTGTTACGTATTAAAGCACGCATAGTAGATTAAATCGATTACTCTGATAACTTGTACAAATGAAATTATATCCTATACATTTAACAATTTTGAATATTTTTCAAATATCGGGTATTAAGCGGGTAGTTTTCATTTGTAGTTTTAGAACATATGGGTTTTCGATGATTTTGACTGGTCCGAAAATCCTGGATGTCACAAGGTCCATGGCTATATCCGCTTATGGGTTCTTAGCTCCTAAGTTAAAGTTCATAGCTGGTTGTCTCATGATCAGTGGAGTGCTTGTGTTTCCTTCTACATTGATTCCTACGGTTCCAGCTATCACTCCTTTCTGTGGCTGCTTCCCATTCCTTCTGTTTAGGATAGAAATGGAAGAATTTTCTTGTTCTGCAACAACCATGGGTTCTGCCATGGTTCTTCGAGCAGGATGTGATTGTACGGTCAAGAGGGCATTCATTTTATCCATAAGAGCTCTACAACTTTCTTTCATTTTATGATTTATTTCGTCAACCATTTTGTTCCCTTCATCTCTACTTATAACTTCACGTTGATTAGAGAATCCTGGCACCTGATCTCCTATGTTAGCACCATTTACTTCAATTTGTTGATGATTCATCTCTGCTCTGGAGATTACCGCTCCTATGGATCTCTCAGAAGTAGTTCTTTTTCTTCCTAGGGCCATTGATTCTTAGCAGCAGATCTTTTGAATAGAAATTAAGGATCCAACTTCTGGACCTTGTCTAATCTAAAGTAGATAGTTAGATCTCTTTTTTGAGTTCGCTTCTCAGTGAAAGCACCAAAAATGTTGACCCAAAAAGTGAATCAAAACCCTGGATTGAGTGTGAAATCAGTAGCCTTGTTTATCATGGCAAGTAGAATAGAGACAAGAAGTAACAACTTACAGATAAATTAAAAAATAGAAGAGATTTTTATAGTGGTTTGGCTATTAAAGAAGCGTACGTGCATTTTATAACTTTTTTTTACTAACTGACTGCTACGCCAAGTTGAATCTGACTACAACGCAATTGAATTATGTAGATGGGATCAAGTCACCAATGCTAGAGTTTACTGGAGAATCATAATGAACCTTATAGATGGCCATTGTGTGGGACAAGAAGAATGAAGAGTAGTTTTTATAGAGATTCAGCAGCCAGCCCAGAAGATCATGTTTGTGTTACTAGTAGATCATATTTATAGTGGTTGGAGAGTTATTAGGCTTGCCTGTCTTGCCAGATGCTTGTAAATGACCATATGAAGGTGCGTTGAAAGTTTCACAATGAGCCGAATCAATTTAATGGATCGCTAATGATCCATTGCTTTTATGTCATTGACCATCTAACCCCTTGCGATGCTTTCCATCATCCTCATCTTTAAACTCCATGGTGACCTGGCTCAATCATATGGATCGCTTGCGATCCATTACTTGGAGTGCTTTTGGAATTTGCCTTCTAAATTGCATTTTTATCTTGTGTTAGTGTTCTCCATGTAATTTCATAGCTTGTTGCCTCATTTTGATCACAATCCAGACACTGGTTGCATCGAACTGCTGACTGAATTATAAGAATGCTCATTTCTCAATTTAACTAGCTAGGAATTTCATAAAACTTAGCCATCATTATCAAAATGCCTGTTGGAATGTGATGCAAAAGGATGGATGGACTCACCTGCAAACATTATGGATCACTAGAGATCCATAGGAGATGGATCGCTAGCGATCAACTTAGCATGTTTTTGCTTTCTTTTTCTCCACACCTTTTTAGTTGATTCCTCTAGTCCTTTTGGTTGGCTCTTGAGCTGTTTTGACTCGACAAAGCTGTTTTGACTTCCTTTGAATTTTGCTCGGTTAAAAACCTGAATAAAACAACCGTACTTGAAATAAATCAATTAAATTATTGGTAGCATTGTCATATGATTTTTATCTTCAAAACACTACAATCGTGTTGCTAACATTAACAATAAGTTATAGATCCTAATTTTATAGTAGTGGTGTAAAGTGAAATCTGAATGAATACACATCCTTTTGCTTCATCTTCGAAGCCTTAGTCATCTTCGGAATGTAACCGGACTAATTCCATATACTCATTGTAACACCTCATAAATTAACGACCTAGCAACTAAGTAGTTAATTTTGGGAATAAAGAAAATTTAAATAATGGAAAGTGGCGAATATTCGTGTGAAGCTTGGTTACTCCTTATGCTTGGATGATTCAATTGATACTAGGAAAAATCCTAGTTGAAAACATAAATTAATGAGAATAAAATGCAATTGCCAAGGCTAATAGATTTATAAGAAAATAGGATAGTGGGCCGGCGTCCAAATTATCCTTGTAAAGTAAAGATATCCACTTCCCCTTTTCCATTTCATTTTAAATTCAAAACTAAAAACGAAAGCTTGAGCTCTTTAGTGGTGTTTGCGGCCTAAACTAAAAGAAGAAAAAAAGGAAAGGATTAAAGATAAGGGAGCTAGTGACTCATTAACTAAAAGTATGGATGAGTAGTATATTTCCTTATCTTTTCTTCCTTGCAGTACTCATGTCGTTCGATAATTTGGTCATTCCATTGATTTCGCTTGATTAACTGGCATAGGGTATTAAATATGGGGATAAGAAATCATGTCAGAAAACAATTTTATAATAGAATTTATCCTTCAATAGATAAATTGTTATAAATTGAATAAGATTCGTATACGAAGAAAATTATTTAGTTATCAGGAGTATTATGCATGATTAATCTTACTATAGAAAAACTGAGAACAAATTAGATAATTTCTGAAGGAAATTAAGCCTAGCCTAATGGTATAATAAGGAACCAGAAGGTAAATGGACAATGACCGAAAGGTTAGTTAATTATAAAGTTAAATTATTAGGTTGTAGATCAGATCCACATTTTATGCTGAATGTGTTGGTACAGTGCATAAAAAGTAATAAAAGACTAAGTCAAACTAGTAAGAACTTGATATGTGTAAAGCTAGTATCAGACATGCAGTGGGCAGTTCCAACATTACCGAACGGTAGTGCGAAAGGTGTTAGAGCTAAGCCAAAGGACAAAAGATTCAAATCCTAGGAATAAAGGACTTAAGTATGAAAGCTAGGGTTGGATAAATTAAGGATGCTAGCCGAGGGCTAAGAGCTCTTGATAGTTAAATAAAATTTATGGGAAAAGGAAGGGATTTTGGAAATTTGAAGAGTTAATTTCACAAATCGCCGAAATCAAACTATAACAGGCTTCCCTAGACAAAACTGAGAATGGTCACTACCAAGAGTAGCATACTCTCGCAGGTAGATGTAAACTGGAACTAGTTACTTCTAAAGACAATAAGGCATGATAAGGCTTGATGTTTGAGTTTAGATCCGAGACACTAATGGCAATATGATAATTAATAATATTATTCGAAAGACACTACTACAAAACAAGTCATTTGTTTCAATTGTTTACTCCTTGTTGTTTCAGTTCTACAACTGAAGTAAAGGAAAAAGACACAACATGCCTAAGTCTGTTGCTTCAGTTGTTGAACTGAAGTAAAAGATGACATTTGCTTTGGTTGTTGAACTGAAGCAAAAGGGGTAAAACACCGAAGCAAAAGATGTCATTTGCGTCGGTTGTTCCTTAACAACCGAAGCAAATGACCACTTATTTGCTTTGGGAATTCATGACAATCGAAGTAAACAACCATTAAAGAAAAAAAATGATACCGTTTCAAGTTTTACAATTTGATATGGCTTCAAATCACAATAACATTTTCATGTTAAATAGCTATAATATAACCATAAAAATAATACTAGCACAACGATAATAATAATAATCACAATGATCTTTACATGAGCTTAGGCATGCACTATGTGCAATGTTTAATTTCACATGGAAGCTGATAAGAGCTATTTTAATACAAGGAAATTGAGTTGCAATCTTGCAAGGACCAAATTGAAGTAGGCCATGTCCAGCTTCAATAACAACTATAGTATGTTTAAAAAAAGTAGGTTTGGTACACAAAATCTATGTTAATGATTAATAGAATAAGAGTCTGCACTAAATGTGTAGCTAAGTATTTGTACTTTGGGTAAGTGTAAATTTTTCCACTCTCAAGTATAGTACAGTTAAGATGAAGAATGGAGGCGAAGACTTTATTAATTAAATTAAATGATCTAGCACTATTTCTTTCAATATTGTCTTTTGTATGCATCATACATGACTAAATTGCTAGTAGCTAAACTAGAAAATAAAGAATATACTAGTAAATGGAATATCTATTTGCACTTAAGTTATATATGCAGGTGTTATAAACTCTAAACATACCCAAAAACTAGAATTTTTTATTTTTTATTTTTTTGGGACAATACTATTAACTATTGGACTAAACCAAGTTTACTATTATCGTTAACTTCTATTGATTATCATTAACTTTGTGAATGGTTATGTGAATGTGTTCGAACTAGATATGTCTATTTATGTATGAACATATGCATGCGTGCTTATTAGTGTGCTATATTAGTGCATGGTCATGTTTAATGAAGAGTGTGTATATTATGAAAAAGTAATTAGAGTATTTTTGTATATTTATGTATGTCCATAAATGTTGCAATGTGGTGATTGAAACAAATTATAAAATTACTAAAAGAAAATAAAAACATTATCACTTCCTATAACAAAATTATCAATGGACATTGACAGTGAAACTAGACAGATTTTAATTGTATAATGTAGTAAATTTGTTAATTATACTATGAACTATCAGAACGAAAAAAAAGGATAAGTGATATGGTATTGTTTGAATGCCAGAAGCAAACTGATCAATCCATTCAGGTGGAAACTGCAATTATAAAAAATGAGGAAACATTTCGGTGTTACAAAACAAAAGTTATTTTGATGTTATGAGAGCACAATAAGTCGCTGAAAGAAAAAAAAAAAGCTGCAAAAAACTGGCAGGATGTAAAAAGATAATTTAATAGAGAAAAAGCTCATATTGCTGTTATCGAAACTGTTTTTTAATGTTAATAGTAAAGGGAGAAGTAATGCATCAACTTTCAAATTTCATTTCTACGTCTTAATAGTGAAAAAGGAAAGTAATGTCTTAATGAGTAAAAATACAATCATTTAACGTAATAAAAGAGAAGAAAAATATATATACGTAAAGCATCAAAATATCTCTGCCAATAATTGGATATGTTAGGCTCACATCCAGAAGCAGAAGGATCTTTAAACACCCATTTGTAACACTTATTAGATGCCATCTTTCCCATCAACTATTTTATTTGCCAATTAAATTATTCACCCTATCATTATATTTTTCATAAACCAATAATTCACCAAAGCACGAAAATCGGGCAAGGGAAACTGTGGATACTATTCAATCACGATGTCAATGACAACGTCAACATTTTAATTCTTTATTCACAGTTCAACTAGCTAGCAAATAAAATTCATAGGATAAATAAGAAAAGAAACAGTAGGGAATAAAAGCACCTTAGAGAAATTTACATGCTCTAGGTGATGCGTAGTCAATAACAACTCGTGGACCGATCAATATCTTTAAAGACATTGGCCCATCTAATAATTCCAGTCCACCTATCATATTTTTTTTTTACATATATGTAACTTGAATATAGGTGAATAAAGCATAACTGTATGCCTGAATGTTTTCATGGATAACCTATCCATTTAGACCTCTTTTAAAACAAATTACATGTTTAAGCCATTTTGAAAACTATTTACATAAATGGATATGTTTTTGCCTTACATGGCATAATATTGCATTTTGAACGAGTTCACTTTTAACCTGCGTAAGCCATTAGTTCTATTTTAAAAAATACATGTCAGTGCACTTTGAAATGGTGCCTTAAGAAGATTTCACTTGCCAAGATTGGAAATGAGCCAGTACAAAATATTACTGAGAGCCATAACACAATTTATGATAATAAACTTAGGAAAAATGAGCTATATAGACCAGTTTTGCCAATGAATGATAATACCATGCACATTCAAAACTAATTATCAACAAAGGTTTTTATTTTCCTATTTTCTATCATGTTAACACTAAATCGATATATTGAACTGGCACGATTTCAAATTATCTCGATGTAAAATAAGATAAATTTACAACTAGTGCGATCTATGATCACTCCAGTGTAAATTGCATATTGTGTGCCGGTTGTAGCATAAACAGGTCTTTTTCGCAGTTAGTTTTGAGGAAGACCTATTTTTATTATCCTTTAGCTAACATAGCATGTTTAACAAAATTATCCTATCATTTATATTGAATGTATGGAGAATACTGAATGCGATAGATCTCGAATGAAAGATGTAAAAGAAAAGTAAAATAAAATAAAGCAAAGAAGTGATGAGATAAAATAGGATTAGTGGAAAAAAAATTCTTTTGTATATTGATGCATTTTTATCATAAACTAATTGTCTAGGAAATCTTAAGTAAACACAAAATAATGGAAAAATGTCCCCTTAGCCATGGTGCTATAACTGGTGCTTTGACTTATCCATTTAAAATTGATCATGCATTTCAACTTGTTTCATGTATAGTTGGTAAATTATCTAGAAAAAAAATGATGTTGCACGTCTTTAATTTCTCGCAAAAGAGATTTAACATGTCCGCTAATAGATTAGCAAGCTCGAGCCCGAACCAGCACACAGTCATGAACACGTCAACTCGTAGTTTTTGAAGAAGGGATATTAATAAATTGAGATCATTGGTTGGATGACCATAATCTCTAATCTTTTCAAGCAAAAGTTGCTCTTCTTGAAATAATTACTAGATCTTTTGTTTCATCAGTCTATACATCCTGAACTAGCATACAATCATTAGCCTGTAGGTTCCTTGCATTGGATTTATAAGCCGGAACTTGCGTAGACCTCCTTGTTCTCTACCATTCTCACTATCCAAATTAAGAAAAAATTTCTTTCTTTCTTTCTGATGTGAAATAAAGTTCCTTTATTAATTTATGAATTAATTATAAAGCAAATCAGTTGAGTACTTACACTATCTTTGCACTTTTCCAAATATTGATGTGTATCCAAAAATGCTATTAGTATAAGAAATAGGGCTGAAACCAACAAACATCTAAAAACCCAAATTATAAAAATTAATCATGACCATCAAAGGAAAATCAATTGAGAAATTACTACCTTGAATGCATAAGTCAATAACTAGATTCGTGAAGGAAGCTATGGAATATAGAGAAGGCACTTTTGGTTATAAGTATTGTATGGATTAACGATAGAAGTCTGTAGATCACGGAGGCTTAATTTTTGTGTAGATTGTGGAAATGTTTGAAATCAAAATCGATTTCGAGAATCAGAAGAATCGATGGAAATCAAAATCAACGAAAGCTAAGTTTTTATAAAGGGAATGGAAATAACTGGTGGAAAGGAAGTAATAATTGGTGAAAAGGAAGCGAAGAAGTGGTAATTGGTGAAAAAGAAGCGACAATTCTTTAAAAAGAAGCGAGAGTTAAATAACATGCATTTGGTTGCTAAAATAATTTGCTGCTTCGATTCCTACGAATATTTGCTTCGGTTGTAATGACTTTCGAAGAAAATAACACTATATACTTTAGTGCATTTGCTTCAGTTATTAACAACAACCAAAGCAAATTGCCTTTTTTTGTTGCTTTCCATGTACTAATTGCTTTGGTTGTTAAGGGAGAACAGAAGCAAATGATGCTATTTGCTTCGATCGTGAACAAAAACGAAGCAAATGAAGTGATGCAGCAAGCATATTTTGTTCTAGTGAGATCACTCGTTGCAATGTTGGGTTAATAAATAGCTAAGTGAAAAGCCTAATGGTGAATAGTTAAGTAGAAGATTCAGTAGTTGAAGTAAGGCCTTTATGGAAGTCAAAGAAACCGAAAGCGAGGAGCAAGGCCTGTGTAACGACCCACTATTTGTACCATTGAAATCGATAATAATCCACACATGACAGACTTAAATTGCTCAAAACAACAAATTGTTAATTTATAATTGGCAAAACTTAGCATATAGAGTAAATAAATCAATCACGGAATCATAGATAAAGTTTTACAACAATCAGCAACGAAATAGATAAAAAGTAGTTCATGAAGCGACTACATAAACATCAGAGTTTAAAAACAAATACGACAAAAATTCCAAATACAAGAAGCCTCTAATACAAAAGCAAATGACAAGTCTGAAAAAAATAACTGGACATAACTGAAATAACTAAAAGGCAGAGTAGATAAAGATAAATCTCCAAGCTCTAAAGATGATTCTCAAATGTTGTGACACTCAGTCTGACCCGAGCATAAAGCAAAACAAAAAACGCTCAAGTCAGCATTGACATTCTTATGCAAGTAAATCAACTCAAGTGAAAGATAATATACCTTAAAGGATGTTTGGGATTCCCATCCTTTAAGGATCCATGGAACTATCTACATACATAGTACAATAAGCTACATAGATAATGTCTACAGTAAAGTAAAATATTAAAATAGCATTAAAGTGTTACCCGTATCCCCCTTAACATATTTTATATAAATGTCGTAGTCTATATAGTACTGTAAACTCCACCAAACTGGTGGGCTATCAGGGTGCACTCCATAGGTATGACAGAAACCAAACTCATAGTGGGTGCGATAAGGCATGTGACAAGGCACGCGAGGTAATGCTCATGGTAGGATAGTACCATTTTGCAGAACCGGGCTGGTGGTAACGCATAGAAGCTACTAGCGCCCACCACGAGACACACTTCCATAATCAAAGGTGCACCCAATAAAATCACAAAGTAACAGATATGGTATAAAAGAAGCATGCTCGATTGGAGGTGTGACATCACTTGACCCAGGTATAGCCCCTGTTTTTGCCACATCAAGCTGACTCATTTGAGTCAGAGCTGTATTCATACCTCATACAGACGTTCGCCAAACCATCCTACTTCGTTCTGGATTCTCCACTACATACACAGTTGTCAAAGTGGTTTTTGGTATTGGAAGAGAGTATGACAATATCCGATCCTGGTCTCTTTAACAACCAAATGCTTATTTCACACCATGGTCATTTTTTCATTTCAAACAGTTCGTACTTCATATCAAAATATCATATTCATTATAAAATCATATCATTTTCGAAATCATATCACTTTAAATCATATTTATTTTCAAATCCATGTCACTTTAAATTATAACAGTTCCAACTTAAACAGTTTGAAAGTAGTTTATATATTGGAAAAATTATACGAAAATAGTTTATATTTAAAAATAGGGTATATGTCAAAATAGTTTATATACTAAAATAGTTGATATATTCAAAATAGTTTATATATTTAAAAGAGCTAATATCAAAAATAGTTTCAAATTATAAATATTTCTTCCAATTTCACAAATCAATTCAAATAAACTTTAGTTTTAAAAATTCAATTTAAATCAATCTTAGTTCAATAATTTCAATTAAAAAGGATAAAGGTTCAATTCAAATTCTCATTAAAACCAATTTTTAATTCGTACCAATTTTCGAATCTAGGTTTGAACTACAAATTTAAACCACTTCCAATTCAATAGGTTTCAAATTTTAAATATTCAAACAATTTACAATAACTCAATTCGATAAATTTCATTTATATTTCAAAATTAAACTTAAATTTTATTTAAATTTAAAAATACTCACTTAATCATTTTTAATAACCATTTAAATAAAATCCCAGATTACAAATTTAAATCAAATAAATATTCAATTTCACTTTCATTTAAATTAAAAAATATATTCATGTATTCCTCTTAAATGAAATCAAGTTATCAAGTTATATAAACATATCTTTAAAATCTCAAAACCAATAAGCTCCAAATAAATCTTTATTTAAATCCAATTATTTACCAATTTAAATTTCAAGTCAACTTTAATTTACCTTTCCAACAACTCTTTATTTAAGTTAGTACAAAATCTATTTAAAATTATTTACATAAATTTAAATAGATATTTAAAACATATTATATATATAAAAGTTATTACAAAAATCTATCTAAAAATATTAATAAAAATTGTAAATGAATATTTAAAGCATATTATATATATATATTAGTTAAATTAATTTTTATTATATTAATTATTATTAAACCTACCTTAAATCTTAGTTTGTGTATTTAAAAAAAATGGCGAAGTTATAAGTAAAATTTTACAATTTAAAATTTAAAAATTAACATATAATTTTAAAATTCCAAAACATATAATTTAAAAATCTAAATTTCACACATATACTAAAATAAAAGTATTTATATTATATTTTTAGAAATCCAAACCGATATATTTCCTATTCGAAATTTTGGAAATCATTTACAAATTGACCAACGGTGTCCGTATATAGTTTTCTAGCCTATGGTCAAGTGATAAGGATATTTTTCATTCTAGTCCGCTATAATTTGTTATTTTATGGGTACATATAATTTCAACATGCAATCCCAAAATTTCAAAATCAATAAAAATCGCTTGGGTTTATCATTTCAACCCATAATGATTTTCCCTTAATCTATAAAATCATTTAGGTATGTATCATTTCAACCCATAGGGATTTCCAAACTTAACAAGAAACTTATAGTGTGAGAACAATAAAATAATAATATAAAATATCAAAACATATCAATGGCAAGCATATATCATAATTAAAATTTTTAAATATAATATATATATATATATACTAACAGATTATTGATATCAATATTGTCAATTAACATAGATAACAATTTGAATATTAACATATCCTACTTAACAATTAAATTACTAATCAATTCACGTTCAATAATACGTTTCTATCATCTTTTCATGTGAATATAAATTTACTAAACAGAAGAATGCTAATCGTGGGTGATCGCTCAACTTTCGTGGCTAAGAAAACAATTATGGCGAAGATGGAGATAGAGACACGCACACGGATACGAACCCGACGATTTGGATGCGGATCTAGACAATGACAAAGTAAGGAAACAGCTGTTGAAATCTCCGGATAGCGGCAAACAAAGCAAAGCAAAGCCAAACAAACTTGAATTCGAATCAATGAATCAAAATTATATATATATATATATATATATATATATATATTGAAGGGGTGCAGTATCCTTCCAAATCACTTTCCGAGGAACTACCAGAATTAGAGTCATTTGAAGAGGAACCAGACTCGTTACTAGAACTGGTGCGGCATGCTCAATGGAGTGGAGGCGTGCATGCTTCAGGTATAAATATATATAAGTAAACCTTATATACTTTTGCCTATTATATATATATATATATATATATATATATATATATATATAAATCCAAGCATAAAGCAGAAAAGAAAGAAGGGGCCGTCTGGTGCTAAGATAGGCTGGGGAGGTTGGGTGGAGAAACTCTTAGTGCTTGGCTAGGCGGCAGGTTTCTGGTGTGGGTTTGCTCGGAGGAAGATGGTAGGAGGGGAAGCTAGGTGGCGGGGGCAGATGAGTCGGTGGCGAGTTTTGGGTTTTGAGTGGATGTGGGTTGTTGGAGAGGTGTGGTAGAGAAGGCATGGAGTTTGACAGGTTGACAGGTTGTGGAGCAAGGAGAGGCGGTTATTGGTGTGATCTGGGCGAAGGAAGGGTGGACTTAGGTATTGGAGGTTTGTATTTGTTCGACATGGGGTGGATGTTGCTTCGGTGTTGATCAGAGTGAGATGGTGGAGCACTACATCTTGGCGCCAGGATGTTCGACCAGGGGTGATAGGTGGGAAGGCTACTCGAAAATAGGGTGTGTGGCGGTCGTTGTTCGGCACAACAATGGGTTTTGGCTTCGGGTTAGTCACAGGCGGTGGGTGGTTGAGTTGATGCGGCACAAGGTGGTGAAGGCCGAACGTGTGGACAGAGGTAAGAGGAGATGTGGTGGGCGGATGTACTTAATGGCTAGGTTCAAGCGGCTGGTATGATGTTAGAAGGTGGAGCACATTTGTCAGGTTAGTTTTGCAAAAATGAAGGATGGGAGCAGCAGGTTCAATCATATGTAAGCAAGCTTACATTATTATTTTTTAATTTTTTTCAAAAGAAGAAGACATAATAGGGAAGAGAAAAAGGAGTACGAACCATCACATACTATATTGAAACCAATGGAATAGTTAAAGTCAAAGTATTGAATTCTAAAAAATACTAATAGCTAATGGCTATTGGTTGTCAATCGGTGGACAATTGAATGGCCGGAGGGAATAAAAGGCTCAACACGAGTACCGATATGGCTAACCGTTTCGTAGATTTTACCGCGTACTAGACGCCAAACTACACAAATGAATACACTATAGATATTAGCATGAAGAGATCAATATAATGGTGCACATATATGAGAGACATGACCATCTTATCAAAAGTCCATATTCGTTGCCGAAATTGCTACTAAATTGCCGAAAATAATATGAATGGAGCTAGGGCAGTCCAAATTTGGCGATACAAAATACGTCTCCTTCAAAAAATGATTTACATTTTTCTCATATAAAATATCTAGGTTTTAAAAATATTTTATTTCCATCAAATTTTAACTTGTTTTAAATTTAAAAATTGAAATTTCAAAACTGAACAAACTTCTATATTTTCCGATGAAAATATGGCACTTGCTACGTTTAAATAGACGTATTCTAAATACCATATTTTCATAGAAAATTTTTGTTGTTTAAATTTCAAGAAAAATTAGTTAATTACGTTATTTAAAATCGTTAAAATTTCTGGGTCGTTCCAGCCCGTGTAGCATTCGAGACATGAAAGTGTAAGTGTAAGTGCGGTAACTGAAATTGAAAGCATTAGTGTAAGGCCTTAAGAGGCAGCTGTTTGGACTACAAAAGCAAAAGTGTAAGGCTTGTGTCACAACTGAAATCAAAAGCAAAGTAGGTAAAAGACAAGTGTGGAAATCGAAGTACAAAAGCAAAGGCGTAAGGCCTATATGGCAACCGAAATCAAAAGCGAAGTGGGTATAAGTCTTGTGTGACAACTGAAGTGCGAAAGCATTGGTGTAAGACATGTATGGCAACTGAAATCGAAAGCCAAGTAGGTATATGGCCCATGTGGCAATCGAAGTGCAAAAGGCATCTCTACAGGGATTTCTTCATGGTCGATCAATGACAGGCCGCTATATCATTGTCCATTTTTGGGTTTAATGAATACACTCGATCTTAAGTACATACTTATTGTCTTTTTGCATTGCTCTATAGCTCCATAGACGGTTTTTTCGAATTTTTTCTATGATCAGAAGGAACCACGATAATGACCACCACGTGCATTTCATTTTCTTCAATCTTATCAACATTGATTTTTATGAAGCATTGGTGTGAGGCCTGAGTGGCAACCCAGAATGACATAGCGTAAGGCTTGGTGATAGCCAAGAGTAACATTGTAAATGTATATAGTACATTGGCATATGGCCTTAGTGGAAACCGAATGGTAGAACTTAAATGATATATATATATATATATATATATATATATATATATGGAAAAATATGTAAAACCTTAGGAATTTTCAAGTGTAAGGTATTTTGGTTATATTCAAATGCTAGTATATTTGTGAGACAAAAAGAAAGATTGTTTTCGGTCATGGAATCATTGTTTTTCTTTGAAATTAAATTAAATAAACTAATGACTTTGTCCATCTATGATTTTTTTTATTGTTTTGGTATTGTAAGGCAGAAAACCTATTCCGTATATTAACAAAGCGGTCTCTTTATTGCTTATTCCGTATATTGTAAGGCAGAAAACCTATTCCGTATATTAACAAACACTCTAACAGACTCGCAAACCCTTGCTCCCGCTCACAAACACTATACTAGACTCGCACCCCCTGCTCCGCCTATAGAGCTTTGCAAACTCGCAAACTCTGCTCCCGCCTATAGAGTTTTGCAAACTCGCACACCCTACTCACTGAACTAATTCTAACTAGACAATCTGACATTACCTACAATCTAGGTGGTGATTTACTAAGACTTTGATTCGAAAAGAAAAAAAACAGCAAATAACAAACAATTAACAAATTAAAACCCTATAAACTGAAAAACCCCCTTTTATAAAACAAAGCCTTTTAAAATTAACAAGGCCGGCCCATTTGCATTATTCTCTAGCCCGTTCTTTCAATTACGACCGATCCTCTTTTGGCTTGTGAAAAATGGCGGCTCTGTTCAATGTGAATTAGGGCTTTGTTCCCTTGTGATCCAAATTGGGGCTTTCGATCCTCTGTGTTGCGCTTGCTTGTGGCTTCTCTGATGATCAATTCTCTGTTCTGTGTTGCTCTTGCTTGCGCTTGTTTGCAGCTGCTCCTTTGATCGAGTTCGACAGATTGCGGTATGTAATCTCTTTGCTAGTTTAATTTGCTTGAATTATCATTCGTTTTAGTTGTGCACTCGATGCCAATGATGAACTTGGGTTTATATTTGGATTTGATTTGATCTTTTCCCACACCTGATGATGATTTGCGGGTTGGTATTTATATGAATTCCTATACCCTAATCAAATCGATACTTTCCTAAAATTTGCTTTCCTAATATTTCGATTCCCTGATGCACACGGCTTTCCTGATATATTTTCAACCTTGATGCTCACGGCTTTAACTTGAGAGCGTTCGATCCTTCTTATGTCACACGGAAAAAACATTCCCTTTTTAATTTTCTTTGACTATTTCAAAGATACGTTTTTGATTTTTTTTATTGTACACTGTCATGAATTCGAATTCTCTTGCCATTCCATGATTCGTCTTTATTGTGAATTTCTCTGTACTTGTTGAACTTCGTTCATCTTGTAGTCTTCGTCTCTGGCCATCTTCTTTGGTCGGTTTAACATGAACTTCACTTGAGCATTTTGTATGTTTCATTTTTATTCACTGTTGCATAATTGATTCTGTTGCTCGGCTCTTGACTTTGGTTGTTGCATTTGTATCACTACATACTGGTGTGTTTGCCTTTGTTAAACTTTGGCCTTTGCTGGATCATATGTTTTTAACATATTGCTGTGTTGATCTTGTACTTGTGTACTTCATATATGTGGGTGTTTGAAGCTTTCCACTGACTTGTGTTCCATTTGTGATCATTGTTGTATTGTTTCTGACCTATGCATTTCCCCATGTGTACATGTTGTTGTCATATATGCACTTGCACATTGCTGCTTGTTGTTGTATACTTGTGGTTGCCATTGTGTTTCATTTGAGTAGCTGAACTTGTTTTGTCTCTGCCCAGTTGATGTTTCTGTTCATTGCTTTTGGAATTGAACTTGAGCTTTGTACCGGATGCATTTGGACTTGATCATACTTGATGTACTTTACTTGAGTCTGGTCATTTGGGTTTGTTGTGCACTTGTCTTCTGTTTGGTCTGCACTTGTATATTCTCCATTTTGCATACTAGATTGTATTGAGCTCGATATGCTTTATGTTGCAGTCATGTGCTGTTGAGTTGTTGTTTGGACATTTGCTTGTGTGATCTTGAGTTTCTGGTTATTAGTGCACTGTCACTTGTGTATTGCCTTTGACATCCATGTTCTTCACTATTTACATCACTGGACTTTGACTTGGTCTTTGTTGTAGTTGCTATGCCTTTGTGCATTGTATTCATTTGAGTTGTCTGCACCTCTAATATGCTGCAACTTGGTCTTTGTTTCATTCATGTTGATTTTTGAAATTTCACTTGAGTTAAATCCAGTTTCAAAAACTCGGGTTTGACCTTATGCTCGTGTCGTGAATTTTAAATATTTTGCACGTGAGTTGAACCCGGCTTTTCATTTGGGTTTGACCTGTGCTCACCTGTCCCTATAGCATTATCAAGTGTATATTGATGTGCATGGCCTTGTGGCATGTACAGTAATACACTGTGCATGTCACATTGTTCGTGTATGATGAATTCAAGTGTAGATGATGACGAACAACCCAAATAACTGAGGCAAATAATATTTTCAAAAATCATATTTCATTTTATATTGCAAAAATATTTCTTTTTCAATTTTACTGCGTTAGTGAATATTTCTGCAGATTGCTCAGATGCTGGATTCAAACTGGAATGCAGTTGGAGACAAAATACGAGTGTGAGTGATATGTAGTGAGGAAAACTGTAAATATGAAATGTGATGTAATTGTAATCAAAGTTGTATAGTTATAGTGAGAGCTTGAAATTGTACTATTCAAAAATGTAATAAATATTTGTTTGAATAAAATTTCTGTTTGAATTCAAATTCTGTGTGATTTATTTTGTTCAACAAATATTTATTTAATCTATGAAAAATAAAATAGTACATTAACAAATACATTTAAATGAATATATATATGTTTATTATCATCAAACAAAAATCATATAAGCGCAATACGCATATTCAACAATCTCCCCCTTTTGATGATAACAAACATATATTTAAGATTTTGGCTGTGTTAAATGTATTTGACCAATGACATACTCTAATTGCTCCCCCTATTTAAATGCTTCCTCTCTACATTATGCTCCCCCTACATATATGCATAGAAATAAAAATATACAAATGAGCCTAGATGTAAATGGAAAATTATTTGACCTTTTCTTGATTTTATTTGACAAAATCTTAACTTTTCTCTCCCCCTTTTGTTATCAGCAAAAAAATAATAGTGTTAGAGAAAATAGAGATAAAGTGATCAATATTAATCCAACATTAAACTCAAATTGAATATAAATATTAAACTTCAATAAAAATCAAACAAAAATCATAATTACCTTTGTTAGGCGCATATTCTACTTTTAGAAATAATGGAAATGATGTTCTAATATAAAATCATACAATTGTATCAACTTGTGGTACATTTATATCAGGAATTTGAATATCTACTAATCATGCATAACCGTTAGGACTTTTAAATGAGATTAGTAGTATTCTAATTTAATTTTAAAAATGAATTCAAGTATCTTCTAATCATGCATAACCATGAGGACTTTTAAATGGGATTAGAATCAACTTGTCTATTTAATCAATCAATTTTGATATGCCTTCCATACATGCATAACCGTAAGGACTTTTAAATGAGCATGGAAGCACATAATCAAAAATCCAAGTAATTCACCCATGCATAACCGTGAGGACTTTTAAATGAGAGTAAATACTTTTGATATTTATTTATTTTAAAAAAAATGAGAAATGAAAAACAAATGATTCCTGATTATAGTACCACATATCGACAAGCTATATTTAAGATTTGATAAACAATGGTCGATAGAAATATGATAGATATAGAAATGGTCATGGAATCTTTACCCAACAAAAAGTTTTATAACGCTTGTTTGAATTCCTAAATAAATTTTCCAAATATACTCTCTTGAGTAATGTAAGTTAAATATCAACACTTATCACCTTTTCAATCACTATTTATCTTTTCGATAATTAGTAGGGAGTCGGATTAGTCAAAAATTTGTCATTTAAAATCAAATAAAAATGATTAATCTGAAAAAATGGTCAACAATGATTTTCTCGAAGGGGTTATATCAGAAAAAAAATTCTGCTAATTGAAAATTATTTGTAATGAAAAATATGCAGATATTTTCTTTGAAAAATGATGCAGTTACTAAATGTCTCACCATAAATCACGTTCAACTAGTAATTTTTCTATCATCTAGATTACCAGTGTAATCTGCATCTGAATTTCTTTTTCACTTCAAAACATCACTAATTAAATTTGATAGACCAGATCATGAAGTGTGCATAAAAATTCAAACTCATTTTTTCACAGCATTCTCTTGAATTTGGATTGAAGCCATGTAAATAATAAAAAAACCGTGAATATAGAATTAGCCAAATTATAACCAAAAATATTATCATCCAGCAAAACACTATGTTTAATCCAAACGTATATGTATGAAGTAATTCAAAGAATAGTGTTTTTGGCATAAATGTAATTGGCCAACTATGTTGAACAAGTCATAATAAAAAACCATCATCTTTACTACATCTCAATATTGGCTGATTTCATTCAGAATTTGGTGCAGATTATCACATTTAATTTATCGATCAAATAAATTTACCTTCACCCAATTTACCTTTACGATAATTTTTCGTGATTGTCCATTGTGATTCTGTCACCTTTATAATAGGCTAAGGAACTTTGCTTTGTCGCCCGTTGTGTTTCTGGAACAGCCAAAAATCCAGAAAACACTGTCGTTGTTCCTTAGCCTGCCACCACACCTACACGGGAAAAGATTTATGTGACCTATTTTTTTATAGGTCCATGGTTGTTAGTGGCAGAAGATTTAGAAAAATAATTTTGTAGAGACCCAAAACTGTTTATATATGTTCCTTTTGGCACCCAAATTTGTTTAACTTTGAGAGATTTTATATTCGTGCCTTTTGGAACCCAAATTGGTATGGTTTTCACATGTTTGGGTCTATACCAACAATTATTGTGATCGTGTCCATATTTTCTACAAATTGTGCACATGGAATTTTCTTGATTAATATCACTTTCAACATTTTCAGATTGATTATATCCAAGTCCTTGTCTAGCTGTATTAACAGTTTGCTTCCCAAATAGCAGATTCAATGATTTCTCACTTTTTGAAAATTTATCTAAAGTTATTGACAATTGTTGGACTTGTATTTTGAGAGATTCATTTTCGTTCAATAATTGTGTGCACTTTTTGATAGAATTTTCTCTCCTTGTATTTTCGTTTTCTTTCAAAATCAGAATTTCATTTTCAAGTGATTTTATATTAATTTCTGATTTTTTAATTTCTTCTTCGAATGTTGGACACTTATCACACTTAGGGATCCTACTTTGATAGGTTTTAACTAATTGGTCAAGTTGTTCATTTAATTCTATCAAAGTGTCTTTTTGTGATTCAAGTTTGGCATACTTCTCCCTAAGTCGTTCAAAACAGCCATTCACTTTGTGGAAATAAATAAGTAATTCAGAGTGAGTGAGTTTTGATACCTCGCTTGGCTTCATATTGTGCTCTCTGTTTTTTAATTTTTGATTTAGAGCTGGATTTTCGTATTTGCGGTTCCTCCTTTTGAATTTCTTTATTAGTAATGCCAGCTCGGCTGCTCCATCATCATCATCCTCATCACAACTGCTATTTACCACTCCTGTTAAGCACATTTCTTTAATTGAGTCGTTTGTGGAGGACATCTCAATGCTGTTGACTTTTGCTCCACATATTGCATCAAACGTATTCCAGATTTTCTGTGCATTTTCACAATGAGAGACGAAATAAAAATTATCACGATTAATATGATAATATAATATATGCATAGCAAGAGCATTAATCGAGATAATTTCCTTATTTGTTATATCACACCCATTTTCAATAATATCCCAACATTTAATATTAACAGATTTTAAATAAAATTCCATTTTCAATTTCCAGTTCAAAAAATCCATTCCATCGAAAATAGAAGGAATAATATTGGAATGACCCTCAACAAAAGTATTATTTGGTGGATTTATGACTCTAGAGTTAAAAAAAATACCGTGCTCTGATACCACTTGTAGGATCTAGATTAACTCTAGAGGGGGGGGTGAATAGGGTTATAGCAAATTTTCTCGATTTAAACGTAAAAACAAACTGCAGAAATAAATATGCTGAAAAGTAAACCGCACACAAAATTTACCCAGCTTCGGCAACCCCTGCCTACTGCTGCATTCCCAGATTTCTATTAGAATTAAACAGTATCCTGCTTACAAACATTCTAACAGACTCGCAAACCCTTGCTCCCGCTCACAAACACTCTACTAGACTCGCACCCCCTACTACGCCTATAGAGCTTTGCAAACTCGCAAACTCTGCTCCCGCCTATAGAGTTTTGCAAACTCGCACACCCTGCTCACTGAACTAATTCTAACTAGACAATCTGACACTACCTACAACCTAGGTGGTGATTTACTAAGACTTTGATTCGAAAAGAAAAAAAACAACAAATAACAACTTAAAACCCTATAAACTAAAAAAAACCCTTTTATAAAACAAAGCCTTTTAAAATTAACAAGGCCGGCCCATTTGCATTATTCTCTAGCCCGTTCTTTCAATTACGGCCGATCCTCTTTTAGCTTGTGAAAAATGGCGGCTCTGTTCAATGTGAATTAGGGCTTTGTTCCCTTGTGATCCATATGGGGGCTTTCTATTCTTTGTGTTACGCTTGCTCACGGCTTCTCTGATGATCAATTCTCTGTTCTGTGTTGCTCTTGCTTGCGCTTGTTTGCAGCTGCTCCTTTGATCGAGTTCGACAGATTGCGGTATGTAATCTCTTTGCTGGTATAATTTGCTTGAATTATCATTCGTTTTAGTTGCGCACTCGATGCCAATGAAGAACTTGGGTTTATATTTGGATTTGATCTGATCTTTTCCCACACCCGATGATGATTTGCGGGTTGGTATTTATATGAATTCCTATACCCTAATCAAATCGATGCTTTCATAAAATTTGCTTTCCTAATATTTCGATTCCCAGATGCACACTATTGACCCAATGTGGGTTTAACTTTAGGATGATAAAACACTTGTTAAAATATATCTGTACTAATGTGTTTCAGTTTTTATATTTGTTGTATTTACTTAAGACTGTATATTATAACTAATATCATCTCTATCGTCGAAAGATAATTCCAAGGTGACTGCAGCACATTGAAGTTCCATCTTTGGGTTCTGGGATAAGTGATGTTACAGTGGGTAATGAAGCTTAGGTTATGGAGCACTCAGGTAGGACAGAGCTTTAAATAAATAAACAAACACATTGAGGAAAGCTTGCACTAGTATATACGTACTTTTATTTTCTATATAGATTATATATGAGTTTGGTAATGTTATCCAACATTTGAACCAATTGACTTCTCAATGGATCTAGACTTCAAGATGAAGAAGGAATGGATTAAGAAGCTCATAAGATGTCAAAAATGACGAAAAGAAGTACAAGAAGTTCAATGAAATTTTCAAAAGTCAAATCATGTCGGTACCAAGTTGTTTTGTGAAGTAGAATTTACTTTGCAGTATAAAAGAAGAAGGCTGTGCTTTTAAGAATAAAACAAAGATCCATATAGGATAAATCATGTCAGTAAGGACATGATTTATATGGGTAATTTTGTAAATGAAACTTGGGAACTTGAGGATTTGAACGAATATGAGAAAAGATCTAAAATATGAGATGAAAAATCATAATAGATACCGACATGATCACGTTGATACTGATATGATTTAAGTTACGAGTTTTACTCATTTTTTGTGCCTAAAGAAATGGAACTAACTTTTTACCTAACCTTCCATGAGCTAATGATTTTGATGGGTGAACTATCATATAAATATCCATCTTTTACAATGAAAAAGTGATTTTAGATTTTTTTTCATCTTTTTTTTACAGTAAAGTGTCGCTGAACTCAAATTTCAATTGGTTTCAGATCAGAAAGCTTTTATACCAGGCTGTACTTGTGAAAAATCATTAAAATAAAATTAATAGTGTATGTAGGCTATGAGCCAAACCACCATAAAATATCTTATGTTCACACTTTCAGTTTCATTTATAGATCTTTTCATCTAGTTTTTAGTCGATTTAGGTGGTATCATTTTTTGGTGCAATATTTTTGCCGCTTTCATTAAGAAGAAAGATTCTTAGGAGTAGATCTGCACTTTAACTTTGAATTTGAAGAGTCTAAAAGGTAGATACAGAGCTTTTTTGTTGGAAGTTTGTGGTTATTTGGATTGAAGAAGAATCTACTAGCAGATTTGATAAGAGATGGCTCTAAGGCAAGGTACTATGAAATCTGGAATCATTGTTGAAGGAGATCGTAAAGGATATCAGTATGTTGAAGGAGAGACTACTCAATCCATGCCAGATTTACTCACATGATCATCTCAGTGGACCGAAGTCATGACAAGATCTTAAATGGAGAGGATGATGGTTGATATGAATAAAAGGATGATGGAGCAGCAAAGGAATCAAATGGATCCAATCAGAGCTTTGCAAGAACAACTGACAAAGTTAGCTTGACCTCAACAGAGGACCGAGTCTCGAAGGAAAAGGAAAAATAATGGGAATCATCTTCTTTTGATTTAAGCAAAGAAAGCTCATATTCAAACAGAGAAGAAGGGATGGAAAACAACTGATGCTGAGATGATTGGGGTAGCACAGAAGAGCACCGCAAAAGATAGTGCAACTTAAGTGAAGTCAGAATTTATCGTTAACCACAAATCCAATCAAATCTATACCGATATGATTATGGATGTAGTGAATATGTCTGGTAGCACACTAGAGTTACTAGATGTTGGCGCTGATGATGGACAAGCTACTGGTATTTAGATCGATGGTGTTTAGATGAATGCTACAAAACCACCAAGATGTCGACAAAGAGGTTTAGGACGAATGGCTTCCCAAGAGATAGGGAAGCCTAGACATCATGTAATGAACCGAGAGCATTAGCAGAATCAAACACTTAGGGCTAATCCCGATAGTCATCGTCCAGCCGGATAAAGAAATTAAGAGTATATTGTCAATATGGTTAAGAGATTATTGAAAAAAATCAACACATAAATGATGATGAGTAGGGTTCATCGTCGAGTCAGACCTCGTTCATTGAAAGCATCTTAGAAGCTAAATATCCAAAGAAGTTTGTGATGTCGATTATGTTATTCTGTGATAGGATGACTAACCTGAGACAATATCTATTAAAATATGGGTGGCAAATGGACAATGCTCGTGCAATGGACATGTTATAAGAATATGTTTTTTGATATTCCTGGACTGAGTGGTGACGATGTGGTTCACTCTGCTTGCGCCAAGGTCCATGTCATCATTTGATCAATTGGCTAATAAATTTATGGAATAATTCCTAATCCATACTGTGCGATCAAAGGACGTTATGTCATTATTGAACGTTCATCAGAGTTCTAGCGAGACTCTGAAGAACTTTTTAAAGAAGTTTAATGCTACAGTTACTAAAGTGAGCAATCCCAAAGAGGAGATCGTATTGATGGAGTTGACCATTGAGGGTTCTCCTAAGGATGGATTTCAGCAGGTCAATTAAGAGAAAGAAACCATCTACCATAGAAGATTTTTATCGAAAGTCATCCCAATTTCTACGCTTGAAAGAGGTAGGTTTGGCCACCGGTTTTGCTGTTGATGATAAAAGGGTTAGGGTACCACGATACAGAGCAAAGTTGCTATAAAATAGAGTGGTAATAGTGTTGGAAACATTGCAGTAAATGTTGGGAATAACAATAATACTAAGAGAAAAAACCAAGGTACTGGAGGTAAGAAGCAAGACACCAAGAAGCGCATAAGGTATATTAGATTTGGATATTATACCCCACTGAATGATTATGTTGGAAACATCTATCTTGCAATGCAAAATACTGAACACTACAAGGAACCACTTTCGAGGGAGGTGATTAAGGTAGAAAGGCATTCAAAGAAGTATTGTCCTTACGGTGAAAACCATGGGAATAATACCATTGAATGTAGACATTCGAGAGATGTCATTGAAAATTCAATTTGTAAGAAGAAACTACAATAGTATATCAGGAACCCATAAGTCAGTAGGCAGACGAATAATAGACCCCAAGGGTAGCCTACCCAAGGGAATCAAGTTAGGTCTAGTAGAGAGGGACCAAGACAACAAATGAGGGGAATTGTGATTAATACTAATTAGGGGGCCCGAGTCAAGTAGGGATGAGCTGGATCGAAATGGAGCACTATGACAGCTCATCGAGGCATGTGCCTCAAGTCACATGCTTCAGCATAGATGGGACTCAAGAAAAATAATAAAGGATAATGAATATTGATATTATGTTTACAAATGAGACTCTTATGGAGTTGAAGCACCGATGCTTGACCTGATGTTGATGATGACCATGATAGGCCAACTATAGTGCATCGAGTCTTTATTTACTGTAGGAGCTCGACGAACATCTTGTTCAAACAAACCTTTAAAAATATGTGCCTCGATGTGAAGGATCTAAACCCTTGTAAATCCCGCACTAAGGATTTATTGGAGACTAAAGAGCTAGTAGGGTGTATGGATTTTCCAGTTGAGTTGGCACAAGGTGACCGTAAGATTGTGTGGGTGTAGACTTCTATTGCGGTGGTTGGTTTTTCGGCTTATAATGTTTTTCTAGGTCGAGTGGCCCATGCTAGTTTCGAATTGCAATCGCTCCATGGTGTATGATAATGAAATTTCTAAACATGAATGGACTAGGGTGATCCGAAGACACCAAAGCATAAGTCGAGAGTGCTATATTGTTGAGCTCAGAGAGGAGAAGCGACATGAGAAGTGGAAGGGTGTAGAGAACCTTTCTATTATAAGTCTTTTGATGCATAGTAACTATCGCCTAAGCCACGCCTCTGTCCCAACAACAAGTTTCATAAACCTATGGACCTACAAAAAGAGTCAAAGGATGCGAGGGCAGTACCAGTAGAGCTGACAATCGACATTCCAATCGATTATTAGGTTCTGATGAAGATTTTAAAGATCAGGTCTCGGCTCCGACTGAAGATGAGAAAGGAGTTGATAGGGTTTCTCCAGGAAATAAGGACGTATCTTCTTGGACGAACTCCGACATATTATGAATTTCGTCGAAAATAGCATGTTATGCATTGAATGTGGACCCAAGATCCATCATATGAAACAAAAGCGATGCAACATGGAATTGAAGCGATCTACTACATTGAAAGAAGTCGTGGATAAGCTAAAGGAAAATGACTTCATATGCGATGCGTTATACTCGAAATGGGTATTGAATCCTGTATTGGTCCAAAAAGTGAACAAGAAATGGAAAAATGCATTGATTATTAAAACCCGAATTAAGCTTACCCAAAAGACTGCTGCCCCTTGTTGAGGATCGACCAACATGTAGATGGAATAACTGGACATAAACCACTATACTTTATGGATGCATACTCTGGTTGCAATCAAATAATGATGCACAACCCAGATTAAGAGCATTGAGCTTCATCATAGATTTGGGGCAGTATTATTGTCGAATCCCGCCGTTTGGTTTGAAGAATGCTGGAGCTACTTACCAATGACTAGTGAACAGAATGTTTAAAGATTATTGGACATACAATGGAGGTCTATGTGGGTGATATGCTTGCGAAGTAACAGCGATCGATGGATCGCACGGGCAGTCTCATAGAGAGGTTCGATGTACTTTGAAGGCATGGGATAAAGCTCAACACACTGAAGTGTTTTTTCAAAGTCACGTTGCGCAAGTTTTTGGGTTTTATTCCAAACTCAAGGGTCATGAGTTTTACCCAGAGTAAATTAAAGTGTTAAGAGAGGTTATTGCCCCAAAGATGAGGAGGGAAATGCAGAGCTTGAATGGGGAGGTCAGGTTACTAAATAGATTCATCTTGAAGGTGATCGATAAGTGCATACCATTCTCTAATGCCCTCAAGAAAGATAATAGAAAGTTTGTCTGGATGAATGTTAGAATGATTTCTATAATTTGTTGGACTATATGGAAAAGCCACCAATTCCGTCAAAGCCTTTGGAAGGAGAAGATTCATTCATTTACTTAGCGGTGTCTTCTCACGCACTGAGTGCAGCGTTGGTATATGAGCAATGCAGAACCTAAAGACCTGTGTACTATATGAGTAAATGATATATTGAAGTTCAAAAGAATTATCTAAAGCTAGCAAAGCTAGTGTACTATTTGTTGATAGTCGTAAGGAAGTAAAGGCCATCTTTCTGGGCTAATTTGATTAAGGTGCTGATTGATCAGCCGTTGAGACAAGTATTACATCGATCCAAGACCTCGGGAAGATTAATAAATGGAATATTAAGCTGGGCCATTGCAATATGTCTTGCCATCCTAGGAAGGGGATTTGAGAACAGGCTTTGGCGGATTTCATTGCCGAGTTCACCATCTGGGATGGGGAAGTGGAGGAGGATTTTGTTCAACTTATTCAGTGGAAACTGTACGTAGGTATGGCCTCAATTGAGCGTCATTCTAGGGGTAAGAGTAGTTCTTATGCCCCGAAAAGGATGAAGGATATGTTACGTGTGACAACCCGCACCCTAGTGGGCATAAATTTTTGCTAAATTGAAAACCTAAGTTTACTAAAGTACGGATCATTTGTTTAGTACCCTATAAATAAATAAATGCATATCAGAGCGCTATCGATGCATATTCACAATGGAATAGTAAAGTGTAATAAAACATATAGTTACTAACCAAGATTGACATTTCCAATATGTACCATCCTTTTCTGCGGCAAACTTGCATAAGAAAACATGTTCTTCCATTATTCCCGCCTTGCACCAGTACCTATCCCTCTAAGATGTCCTATGGGTTGTAATAAGGAGGGGTCAGAACAACGTTCTAATGACTAGTAAATTATACACTATATACATAACACTAGTTTATGTTGATAGCCTTCCATCGCATGTTATACCTTTTTATTTTACTTAGTCATCTCGACTCCATGTACGCGATGATATGCTTCATCTACTCGAAGTAGATAATAACTACTTACATATATATAATATATTTACGACAATCCCCTTTTGGACCAAGATACTATCCCCGCTAGTATCCATAACTCAGCACCCTGTCAGGATCCATCATCAATGCAGTATCACATCCTTGTCGTCATGCATACCAAGGAACTCCTACAGCACCTAATAACGACATCAAAATAGTTTAACCGTATTCTATCTTGCCTTGAGGATTTACTACTTGTCTGCTTCCTATTGTGGACTTAACTCCATGGACTATTGAGGACTTAACTCCTCGGACTATAGAGGACTCGGCTCCTCAGACTACCCCACTTGTTTTGAAAGACCTCACTAAAAGGTTATCTAGCCTCGCCTCTAACAAAAAAACTAGCAAACAATTGTGGCAGTGCATAACCTAACCGCGACCTACACTAGTAGGAAGTGTAGCCGTTTAGGTGTAAATCTCATCTTTTCTGATGACCACTCAGAATCGAGGAAATTCTCGACCCATGTATAGCTCCCACTCCTTAATATGATACCGAGATAACGTCGATTCTTGCTCACCGTCCCCTTCAGACTGCCTAACGCAAGCAAAGCAATACCCCTCCTAAAAGATTGATGCAGACCCTACTGGGGTATTCCTTTACCTATACGCAAGCATATATAATTCAATATGTCCTATAGTTGGATTTGTCCCACATCAGTATACAAGTACTGGTAGCCCCTTGCGATGAGCAGACTTCTGTTATGTAACACTACTGACCTCACATTCCAACTTGTTATAATGACTATGTCATTCTTATCTATTTGAGTTATTTACTAACTTTAATAATTTACAGCCATCATAAATGTATACTTGAGGCCATCATAATTTACGGCCATTATATATATATATATATATATGTGTGTGTGTGTGTGTGTGTGTGTGTGTGAATGTGTGTGTGTTCATTCATATTTGTTTGATTATTAAGCCTCAATGTTCAATTGTTAATAACATTCTTTACTTTTCAGTGCGTTTATTTCCTATTCAATTAAAGGTCATTTACCGCTTCCTTTTAAATGATCTAAATATCTTTTTTAATTTACTTCAATTTCTTTTTATTGAACTTTTCCTTCTTATTATTTACCACCCTCCTGTGTTTAATGAACTTTCCATAATCTTTTTATTTTTAAATTATTACTTTCATACCTTTTCATCGTTATTATTTGATTTCTGTTTTCCTTATATTGCATATATATTAATTCTTCTCTTAGACAGCTATTATTATCACATTTATAATTCTTTAATTACTCCTTAGGCATTTCTGCATTTTAATACATTAGAATAATATCTCTTCCGTAATGAAAGGTTAACACTTTAAATTTCTATGTCTTGTCCAAAAGGAGAATTTTTGTTACATTTGGAATTACAAGCGATTATATTTTTCATAATTATTAAAATAGATAGTATAGAATACGGTTAACAACCATATTTTTTTCATCACTTTCTTTTAGGCATATTTCTTGCTATTTCAAATGATACGCTTTTATTTATGAAACTTGATAATTTATAAAAATTTACAGTGCAACCACCTACATTCTAATGAATTAAGATACTACTTAAATCCCTACAATTTTATTTTGATAACTCTAACTTAAATTAACTTGCATAAGTCATTTAAATATACAATCTAGGAACTGCACATAATTTATCAAATTCAGGGACTACAACTAATTAATACTTTCTAGATTCACATACATGCAATATATAATTAAGTTATATATCATAGAATATGTAGGCAGGGTTTATAAATTCATTGTACATATACAATATGAGCCTACAACTATAATTTATTTTTTAGGCATACATGAATAAATTTACAATGATATAAATCTAATATTATATAGAAATATATAATTTTCCACTTAGGTTTTTAGCTTCTGAAATCTCTAGATCTAATCTTTATTATTCGGCATGACTCCATTTTTCTCTCTGTTTGAATAGATATAGCAGAAGCATACATATACCTATCAAAAATGTAGATCAAAGAAGTGATTTGGATTTAATTTTGATTTTAGATTTGGATTTATAATTTACCTTAGCTTTGACAATTTGATTCGACCCTATTTTTCTTCTCAATCATCCTCTATTATTTTTCATTTTTACATACTTATGTAAACCATAACTATTTTTTAGCAAAGCTAGCGAGGTTGACCGGGACCCTACTAGATTTTATTGTAAGAAAATAATAAAATAAAAATAGCTTGAAACACGCTCAAAGCTATGAAACACAAGGAGAAAACAACACTCACACAAACAAAGGAGAAAAAAAACAACAACAGCAAACCCGTAGCAAGGTCCAGGCTAAATCCAAGCTGTGATCATAGCATCAAAGAAGACTGCCATCCTCTTCATTGCAATTAACACTTCATATTTCAAAACTTTCCAAAGCATTTCACTGTTTCTTTTTTTTCCTCAAAGCAGATGAGATTTCTTTCGCTCTAAATTAATGAAAAATATTTCTTTAGACACAGAGCTTTTAATCGGGAACCCATGGTACGCCATCTAGTCGAGTTATATATCATATTCTATTCAAATCAGAAAGCCCTGACAGAGAGATTCTATCCGCCTTGATCATCATTCTTCTCCATAATGGAAGATTCTTAATACAACTGAAGAAAATATGGTTGCAAGTCTCATTGTGCACACTACAGAAACAACATAAATATCCATGATTTAGACTAAACATTAACAAAACATGTCTCATTAGTAATGCCAGGTTAAGCACCTTAAACAACATCAGATTATCCTTGGGTGCTGTATCAGTGTTCCATATTATCTTGATCCACCTGCATTGCAGCAAGGATTCAGACCTGGATATCAACTTGTACACAAAGGCAACAGAGTGTGGGTTATCCTTCCAGACAACATGAACGTGTCTCCCAGATGGATAACAAGTAACCTGAAGCTGACCCCAGGCAGCCCTGATGACTTGGTTGGAGGAATATGGTAGTTGTAGATGGCCATTCAATATATAGTCAGTTTCTTTAGCCTCCTTAGCTATACCAGATTGTATTATATGCTGATAAGGCAGAAGATTAGACAGAATCATCCCTCTTGCGCCCTATGGCTCTGACTAGAATTTAACAGGGGAAGTATGTGTCGACTTTATCAAAATGAAAGGAAGGAAGTTCTCAAACATAGCAACTTTCTCCAAGTCTAAGTACACGATCGAGGAACATCCATACACCAAAAATCCTTCCTACCAATGCTATGAGCCCATATTCATTTAATCCACACACTCTACCTCTTAGAAAGTAATTAGTCAAAGTGTGTACTAAAGTAGCCATATTCCATTGTAGTATGTTCTTAACTCCTAACCCTCCTTTACTCCTAGGCATTTCAAATAAACTTAAGGAGTATGGCATTGTTTCCTCATAGGGATACTAACACACCAAAAGAACCTCATCATAGCACTTCTGATCATCCTCAACAGCTTATTAGGCAAGATGAATGCTCTGGCCCAGTAAACCACCATAGAGAAGCTAACAGACTTAATGAGAATGACGCAGCCGACCTGTGAAAGGAATCTATTAGCCCAGCTTTCCATAGAAGAAGTGATTTGTTGTATCGGGGAAGATAGATAGGCAAAGTGATTCTGGTGCAAATGAGAGGCAGACCTAAATAGGACTTGTCATTATTCATCCATTGAAAGTAAGAAGTATATGACAGATCAGAAGAAAGTTGCGAGGGAACTCCAAAGAATATTATGCTTGATTTAGACTTGTTAAGAATTAGACCTGTCATTGTTGAGAAGGAGAACAATATGGGCAGAATGCAGTTAATATAAGGCAGGTTAGGTTTAGTGAAAATCATTATTCCATCAGCAAACATAGGAGTGGATATATGGGGGTCCATACACCTTGGGTGATACCTTATGAGATTGCTACTATACTATAGAGAAGTTAGTCTTGTGAACACTTCCATCACAAGGATAAAAATATAGGAGGATATTGGATCACCTTGACGTATACCCTGCTTGCTTTTAAAATAGCCAACAGATCGACCGCTAAATATATGGGAGAAACTAGGAGTAGATATACACTCACAAACCCAGCCAAAAAATGGTTTTGGAAATCTCATGAGGGCCATGATACATACTATAGAAGTCTAGTGAATAGAATCACAAGCTTTCTATATGTCAAGTTTCATCATGGCAGCAGTAGGTGTTATACGTCTAGTATAGCAAAACAGAAAATAATCAATTATAAACTCGTCGCACAAGTTTATAACTCAGATTTCCACTACATTGGAATTCTGTAGTAATTATTATAACAATATGAATGTCATAAATAAATTACAACAACAACGTTATACTATTTTGAATAAATAGTATAACCAGAATAATAGACAGAATATAGAATAATGTATATAAATATACAATCAGACCAGAATTCTAACCGGATTATGTCTGAGGCTCGTCGTAACGATTTCCTTAAGAATTTTATTTCAAAATTCTCTCAAGATACAACAGACGTATTTTGCTCGAGATTGTAATGAGTATATCACTCTGAGATTTGAATGTATAAGAACAGCAGTTAGAAGAGAGAAGATTCGAATCAGAAAAAATGAGTGAGGAAAGTGATCAGTTTTCCTCTTTATTTATAGTTGATTCGTATCCCTTCGAACGGTCGCGTCTGCACCCGTTCGGTCAAACGGCCGCGCCCGTTTCTGCAGGCCGCATCCGTTCTCCAAAAACCGTAACTACGCCTGCTAACGGGTCGCATCCGTTCAGAAAAATGCCATAACGGGCCGCATTTGTCCAAACGGTCGCACCTCTTCAGGCCAAAACCGCGTCTGCTTCAGTCGGGTCGCACCCGCCTGTATTCGCGCCTATTCAACCCGCGTCCATCTTCACCCGCCCTCTTCTTTTCAAATTCCAGGCCCAGCCCAGTTTCAGCCGAAGCCCAAAACCGTTAAACACTGGCCTAGCAAAAAGAATGGTCATTTTAGACCCGTACCCGATCCCGGCCCAGCCTGGCCCGGTTCGGTTCGATCGGTCGGACGGACGGCGGCGGCGGCGCACGCGTGTGATGGTGAAGCATGGCCTCCCTCCTCACAACGAAGTATACATTTGGGTGCCCCTAGGCCCCAACCTCCTCATGAGAAGGCTATTGGTATACTTTATTTCTATTTTGATTTTTGGCAATGTGGGACTAAAGGATATTTCATTCATATCTAACTTTAACGATCCCCCACATGAATGATAATATTCTTTCGCCCACACAAAGTGAATATCACAGAGTTTTTATGGAAGTAATGCTTTATCGTGGATAAGTAGATATTTCTCTTTGAACTTTCCCTAGTTAAAACTTATCGGATTTACTTGGCTAATCGGTGAATTATTTCATCTTGAACCGTCGGCCTTTATTGTATATTCAGACAATAAGTTTTACGAAGCATTGATTCCCTTATCATCCAATCTCTTGGTTGTGTTCATTTTGGTCCTGAACAATTTTTAGTTCTGCGAGTGTTTTAGAGAATAAATGCCTTTTAATATTCTCATAGAGCCGACCCAGCTCACACTAACATAGGTGATCGCAACCATTAAGAGTATCCTACATATACCCCACTTGTTATTTCCAAGATATGGTCGTCATTAAAAAACATAGTTTTAACCTTTAAATACTTCTGTAGGCATGCATTTATGTTGTGCACCATAGGAATGGAGTTGGACTATGTCCATGCAAATGCATTACGTCTTGAGTTATTCAGAACTGGTTTGCCTATTGATCCTAGTCCGTGGGATCTCCAGACGCTAGGATAGGTTTCCGTATAAGATAACTCTTTGTGGTTTAGGCTTTTATACCCATTCCCCTCGATGCGCAATCAATTTTCTCTCTTGATAAACCTTTAGTAAATGGATCCGCTAGGTTATCATTTGTTTTCACATAATCTATGGAAATTGTTCCATTTGAGAGTAACTGCCTAACTGTGTTATGGCGTCGACGAATATGTCATGACTTTCCATTATACACAAAGTTGCGTGCTCTACTTAGCGCAGCTTGGTTATCACAGTGTATACATATGGCCGGTACAGGTTTATGCCAAAATGGAATATCTTCTAAAAAGTGATGAAGCCATTCTGCTTCTTCGCCTGCTTTATCTAATGCAACAAACTCTGATTCCATAGTGGATCGAGCTATGCATGTAGTAGATTTCCATGACACTGCTGCCCCTGCTAGGGTAAAGACATAACCACTTGTTGATTTTGATTCCTCTGAATCTGCAATCCAGTTTGCATCACTATATCCTTCTAAGACGACATGATATTTTCCACAATGTAAGGAATAGTTAGTGGTATTTTTTAAATATCCAAGCACTCTCATTAGTGCTTTCCAATGTTCCTTCCCTGGATTGCTTGTATACCTGCTCAATCGACTTACTGCATAAGCTATATCTGGTCTTGTGCAATTCATGAGATACATGAGACATCCTATTACACGAGAATATTCCAGTTGCATTACACTCTCATTAGTGTTTTTATGCAGTACTTCTGATGGATTAAAAGGTGTATTTACTCCTTTAATTCCAAAATTTTGAAATCTTTCAATCACTTTTTCTACATAATGTGATTGAGATAACTCAATTCCATTAGATGTTCTTATTATTTTTATTCCCAAAATTGTTGAAAACACAATTTTAGTGTTTTGATGATAACAACTATATGACAATGCTACTAAAATGTTTATTAAGTGATTTCAGGTTATTCATTGTCCGGAGAAAAATAAGCAAAATAAAATCGTTCAAAAATTCAGCCAAGCGGGATTCAAACCTGCATGCTTGCATTAGAATACACATGGAAACCAACTTTACTACAAGCTCTTCTATTATTAGGTGGTTAGAGGATTTTATTATATGAAGTAAAAGTGAATGGAGAAATAAAAAAGAAATAGGATTCGAACCCAGCACACTCAACATGGAACGAGCAACCATTACCACTCCACCACAACAAGTTATGTTAGCCATTGCTACCAAACACTACTTAACAGAAGATATAAGAAATGAAAATTAAAAGCACGAAAGTGGGATTCGAACCCAGCACACTATGATGGTAGCCGCACATCTTACCAACTAAGCCATAGAACATTTTGAAGTTAGCATCAACGGCTACTTTACACAAGAATTCCAAAGCGAATAAGAAATGAAAATTAAAACAACAAACGTGGGAATCGAACCCAGCACACAACAGAGACATGCGCATGTTGTACCAACTGTGCTACACCGCGTTTTGAATTTGATCTCAACGGCTGCTTTATTCAAGCATTCCAAAGCGAATAGTCAAGTTGCTATTCATGTGTCTATTCAACCAATTCCAAACCTCCAACGGATGCATCTTTTCTAATGAGAATTTCTGAAGGATTGTGACTACTTATTGGCTTCCATTCACTTCTATATAAGCCTCCCACCATCCCAAAAACAAAAAGAATTATATTCTCTTAAATCATTCTCGTATTGATTTCAAACGCTCCGACTTCCATATTCATTCTAAAAGCAAATTTAGACCAGTGCTATTTCACTCCACAACATACAAATCTGGTTCTAATCCACTTCCTAACCTCTGCACGCTCATTCTACATCATTTTTACCGGTTATAGAAGTTGTACTCAAGTTCGACTACTCAGTGTATTGAAGACACAATATATAGTCAAGTTATTTCTTTGTAAAAGAAAATATTGAAGTCCCGTTCGGCTGCTCGGGCAAGTGTACTGAAATCCTGTTCTGCTGCTCAGGTGCCTATTCCTCCGGGCGAAGTGAGGGTGATAGTTAGTTGAAATTCCAGAAGGAGTCTGGGACTGGAAGTAGGACTGGAGGTCCGAACCAGTATAAAAATTTTGCTGTGATTGCTTCTTGCTTTACTTTTTATTCGCGCTACTATTATATTTGTATTGCTGCTATTGTGATTACTGCACGTCAACTCTGTATCTATATATTTGGCCATCATTGATCCAGTGCATAGCGACTAACAATTGGTATCAGAGCCTGGTTTTCTAGAGATCGTGACAACATCCTAGAATAAATGGCTACAAAGAGATCTAGTCAAGGCAATAAGAAGAGGAAGAGCAATAAAGAAAAATCAAAGGAGCAAACAAACAAATGCTTCATGGCAAAAGATAATGAGGTTAGTGATCTAACTTTTGATGATATGATAGAAATAAATTCAGAACTTCTAGACACTTTAAAAAGTATTATATTCTCTTAAATCATTCTCGTATTGATTTCAAACGCTCCGGCTTCCATATTCATTCTAAAAGCAAATTTAGACCAGTGCTATTTCACTCCACAACATACAAATCTGGTTCTAATCCACTTCCTAACCTCTGCACGCTCATTCTACATCATTTTTACCGGTTATAGAAGTTGTACTCAAGTTCGACTACTCAGTGTATTGAAGACACAATATATAGTCAAGTTATTTCTTTGTAAAAGAAAATATTGAAGTCCCGTTCGGCTGCTCGGGCAAATGTACTGAAATCCTGTTATGCTGCTCAGGTGCCTATTCCTCCGGGCGAAGTGAGGGTGATAGTTAGTTGAAATTCCAGAAGGAGTCTGGGACTGGAAGTAGGACTGGAGGTCCGAACCAGTATAAAAATTTTGCTGTGATTGCTTCTTGCTTTACTTTTTATTCGCGCTACTATTATATTTATATTGCTGCTATTGTGATTACTGCACGTCAACTCTGTATCTATATATTTGGCCATCATTGATCCAGTGCATAGCGACTAACAAAAATAACATCTGCAACACCCAAGTCTTTCATGTCGAAATTGTTGATCAACATTTTCTTTATGGTCTCAATTACCTGAGTATTTGGACCGAATATTAGCATATCGTCCTCATATAGACAGACCATCACATATGATTGTCCAAGTTGTTTATAATAAACACATTTGTCACATTCATTTATACGAAAACCATTTCTCATCATGACACTATCAAATTTTGCATGCCATTGCTTTGGAGCTTGTTTTAGTCCGTATAATGATTTGACTAATCTACATACTTTGTTTTCATTTCCTTTGAAAATAAATCCCTCAGGTTGCTCCATGTAAATCTCCTCATCGAGATTTCCATTTAAGAATGCTGTTTTTACATCCATCTGATGAATCTCCAGATTATAGATTGATGCAATTGCTATTAGCATTCTTATTGAGGTTATTCGTGTTACCGGCGAATATGTATCAAAAAAGTCTACTCCTTCTTTTTGACGATATCCTTTGGCTACTAATCTAGATTTATACTTGTCGATAGAGCCATCTGCTTTCATTTTCTTCTTGAAAATCCATTTGCAGCCAATTCCTGGTGGAATATCAACAATTTCCCAAGCTTTATTACTTAGAATTGAATCAATCTCACTTTGGATTGCTTCTTTCCAACATGAGGATTCAGAAGATGATATTGCTTCCTTGTACGTTTGAGGTTCGTGCTCTAATACATATGTAAAAAAGTCCGAACCAAATATTTTGGAAGTTCTAGCCCTTACGCTTCTTCTTGGTCCAGCATCCTCAATTTGATGATGAGTTTCATCTTCATGTGAATCGTTTGATTCTTCTCTTGTCCTTTTTGGGACATTATTTCCTTCATTCCTTTTGTGTGGAAACACATCTTCAAAGAATGAGGCATCTCTTGATTCCATGATTGTATTTACATGAATATCAGTTATATCAGACTTGAATACCAAAAATCTGTAGGCACTACTATTTTGGGCTGGCCCAAGATAATAACAATCTACTGTTTTTGGTCCAAGTTTGACTCTCTTGGGAGGCGGAACTGGAACTTTTGCCAAGCACCCCCACACTTTGAGGTATTTAAAGCTTGGTTTGTGTCCTTTCCATATCTCATATGGAATTGTTCCTGTTTTATTGTGAGGAACTTTGTTTAAAATGTGATTAGACATACTTAAGGCTTCCCCCCACAAGTTTGTCGGTAGACCAGAAGTTAAAAGCATGGCAGTAATCATGTCTTTTAACGTTCTGTTCTTCCTCTCGGCTACACCATTTTGTTGTGGTGAATATGGAGCTGTTGTTTGATGAATTATACCATTTTTGGCACATAACTGTTCAAATGGTGATTCATATTCTCCACCTCGATCAGATCTTAGTATCTTGATCTTTTTATTTAACTGATTTTCTACCTCAGCCTTGTATTTTATAAACGCTGTTATTGCTTCATCTTTACTACTTAAAATATATACATAGCAATATCGTGTATAATCATTAATAAAAGTAATGAAATATTTTTTCCCACCTCTTGTAGGTAGTGATTTAAAATCACATAAATCTGTATATACCAAACCTAATGGTTCGTTGCTTCTGTCAACAGATTTAAATGGTTGTTTGACCATTTTTGCTTCTACACATGTCTCACATTTGTAGTTCTTATCTACTTGGAATTTTGGAATTAATCCCAGGTTTGATAATGTTTTCATTTTGCGGAAATTTATGTGTCCCAATCTATCATGCCATAGTAAAATTTCGTGCTCAAGCAAATAAGAAACTTCAATTTTATTAATAGCACAATCATAATACATATTTTTGTTGCCGACAACTTCTACATTTGCCTTAAATAGGCCATCACATAAATATCCCCTTCCTATATACATTCCAGCCTTGGATAGAACCATCTTGTCTGACTCGAACACCATCTTGAATCCCTTCTTTGATAGGACTGCACCAGAGATAAGATTCTTGCGTATGTCTGGAACGTGGAGCACATTATTCAACTTAACAGTTTTTCCAGAAGTAAACTTGAGGATTACCATGCCACTGCCTTCGATCATGGAAACTGCAGAATTACCCATGTAGAGTTTTTCTTCGTGATCGAATTTCTGATATGTAGAGAACATGGATTTCTCAGAACAAACATGACGAGTAGCGCCTATATCTACCCACCATTGGTTAGGATTCTGAACCAGATTGCATTCAGATACCACCGTCGAGAAGTTGGACTCGTGTACTTCCATGTTATCCACTATATTTGCCTCTTTATTGCGTTCCTTCTTGAGTCTGCAATCTCTAGCAGCATGTCCAACTTTTCCACAAACCCAACATTCGCCATTAAACTTCTTGGTTCGTTTGTTGTCTTTAGGTTTGTTGTCTTGAGATTTCCTTTTCTTCTGGAAATTCTTCTTTTTGTTTTTGGTCTTTGACCCTTCAGCCACAAATGCCTCTTCGCTTGGTTTTGTATCTGCACGGTTGTCTGCCTCAATTTTTAATCGGACTATGAGATCCTGTAAAGAGATTTCCTTCTTCTTATGCTTTAGATAGTTGCGGTAATCTCTCCATGACGGCGGCAGTTTTCCCGTGATGGCTTCAACCAAAAACAATTCTCCAACCATATGACCTTCCGCTTCGAGTTCATGAATGATGATTTGCAATTCATGCAGTTGAGCAGTCACCGGTTTGGAGTCAACCATCTTGTAGTCCATGAATTTATCTACAATGAATTTCTTAAGACTGATATTCTGCGTCTTGTACTTTGTGGTAAGTGCATTCTAGAGTTCTTTTGATGTCTTTGAAGGCTGATATACTTTGTATAACACCTTGTCGAGACAATTCAGAATATAGTTTCTGCATAAAAAATTGGAATGCTTCCACGTATTCACCTCTGCTTCCTTGCCTGGTGCAGGAATCGGTTCCTCCTCCTCGAGGTACTTTTGCAGACCGAGTGTGGTGAGATAAAACAACATCTAATTCTGCCATGTCAAGAAATCATCACCATCTCCCTTGAACGCTTCAAGTCTGTTGTGAGTAGTATTCTTTGAAAATTCTACTGTTGCCATCTCTGTTTTAGTAAGAAAACGGTAAAAAATTTAAGATGTTATACGTCTAGTATACCAAAACAGAAAATAATCAATTATAAACTCGTCGCACAAGTTTATAACTCAGATTTCCACTACACTGGAATTCTGTAGTAATTATTATAACAATATGAATGTTGTAAATAAATTACAACAACAGCATTATACTATTTTGAATAAATACTATAACCATAATAATAGATAGAATATAGAATAATGTATATAAATATACAATCAGACCAGAATTCTAACCGGATTATGTCTGAGGCTCGTCGTAACGATTTCCTTAAGAATTTTATTTCAAAATTCTCTCAAGATACAACAGACGTATTTTGCTCGAGATTGTAATGAGTATATCACTCTGAGATTTGAATGTATAAGAACAGCAGTTAGAAGAGAGAAGATTCGAATCAGAAAAAATGGGTGAGGAAAATGATCAGTTTTCCTCTTTATTTATAGTTGATTCGTATCCCTTCGAACGGTCGCGTCTACACCCGTTTGTTCAAACGGTCGCGCCCGTTTCTGCTGGCCGCATCCGTTCGCCAAAAACCGTAACTGCGCCTGCTAACGGGTCACATCCGTTCAGAAAAATGCCATAACGGGCCGCATTTGTCCAAACGGTCGCACCTCTTCAGGCCAAAACCCGCGTCTGCTTCAGTCGGGTCGCACCCGCCTGTATTCGCGCCTATTCAACCCGCGTCCATCTTCACCTGCCCGCTTCTTTTCAAATTCCAGGCCCAGCCCAGTTTCAGCCGAAGCCCAAAACCGTTAAACACTGGCCTAGCAAAAAGAATGGTCATTTTAGACCCGTACCCGAGCCCGGCCCGGCCCGGTTCGGTTCTTCGGACGGACGGCGGCGGCGGCGCGCGCCTGTGATGGTGAAGCATGGCCTCCCTCCTCACAGCGAAGTATACATTTGGGTGCCCATAGGCCCCAACCTCCTCATGAGAAGGCTATTGATATACTTCATTTCTATTTTGATTTTTGGCAATGTGGGACTAATGGATATTTCATTCATATCTAACTTTAACAGTAGGAGCATTAGCTCTACTATAACCAAAGAGAAGCTCCTGAGCTAGAAGCACATTGTCTAATATATTTCTTTTGGAAAAAATGAAACATAATTGTTGGAAATAAGGTCAAGGAGCACTTGAACAAGTCTTGTAGTAAGAATTTTAGAGATACACTTGTATACAACATTGCAAAAAGAGATTGGCCTAAAAATGTGCAAACTGAATATGCATGGGGAGTTTTTGGAATGAGAACAAGGTTTGTTGCATTTACTTCAGAGAGGAGTTTTCACTTATCATAGAAATTATGAATAGCTCTACAAAAGTCAATTTGTATCATATCCTAACTATTAGTGAAAAAGAGGACATTGAACCCATTATGACCCCCGTAAGATTTCTTATTCATATAGAACAAAGTGTTTTTTATTTCTTCATCGGTAACTTTATTGATCAACAAGGATGTATGGACAGAGTTGAGCATGGGAAGAGGAATTCATCAATCAAATTTAGGTCAGGAGAGAAGTTGGACAGTTTCTAAGGAGATCACTGAAATACTTAAAGAAAGCACTATGCACCTATTCAGGAGAAGCCATCCTCTCCACGAATAGAGTGAATGTGCTCTCTTGCCTGCTTGATTTTGATAGAAGCATGATAAAAGTAGTGTTTCTATCACCACCTTGGAGCCATTTATTATGTAACTGCTATTTTTTAATGTTGCTTTCAATATCAAGAGCTTGGTTAAAGGATATGAAAAGCTTTCCTTTCTCTTCAGCTGCTTGAGCATCATTAGGGTTGCTCATCATATTTTCCTATGCCACTTTGAGATTTTCCTTTATGAGGGTAGACTGTTTGGTACTATCTCTATATTGCTTATTTGCCCAAGACCTAAGAGCTGCCTTAAAAATTTTCAGATTCCTGCAAAAATTAAACATAGGGTTACCTTAACTACCAGATGACCATGCAGACTTGACAATTGTTTCATAATAAGGGGAATAAATCTAAGCATTGAAAAATTTAAAGCTACTTTTCTTTTAACCGTGGGAAAACCAGAAGAAAGGATTAGAGGGTAATGGTCTGACAATATAGGAAAGGGGATATGCATAGAGATATTTGGCCAGAGAGAATAGGTGAAAAAGTTACAAAAGGCATGGTCAATAGTTGAAAAGGTTCTAACACCACTCTAAATCCTATTGTTTCATGTGAATTTAGCACCAGAAGGCATTATTTTGATGAGATTCGACTCAGAGGTTGCAATGTTAAGAGGTTTAATTTATTTAGATAAAAGAGGAAGGCCTCCTTGCTTGTCATCTAAATTAAGACAGTAGTTGAAATCACCATAACAATCCATGGTTGTGTTTCCTACATTATATGGGGAAGGAAATTGAGAAGATTTTGCCTCAAGACAATGGAATTATCAGCATAGATTATAGTGAGGTAAAGTAAACAATAGGATGAGTACATGTTACATGAAAGTGAATATATTGTATAGACGAGATGATAGTTGTCATAGAGAACGAGTTTGAATCATGAAGAACAAGAATTCTACCATATACAGCATCATCGAGATTATGATCAAGTGATCAGGAGGGGTTGATGTAGCTAGCAGCTTGATTGGTTAAAGGGAGATCAAGTTTTGTTTCAAGTATGGTAACAAGTTTTTGAGGTTATGAGAAGAAATGATATTTTGATCAAGCTTTAAATGATTTTGAGCACCTCTAATATTCCATACTCCCATGTTAGGTATCATCATAAAACTAAAATGATTAATGGTTAGAAATTTTCATGCTCCTGGTTGTAGGAGATTGAGAATTAGAAGTGGCAGACAAAGTACTGTGAGATTTTGATGTTGGCAATTTCTTTTTCTTACTTGATAGATTGACATTATCATCGTGAATGAGATCGGCAGATGTATGGGGGCACCAATAGAGATAGACATAGGACAAGACACCAACTTGGAATGTGAGAATTGTTAACATAAGGATGTTGTGATAGTTGGTGGATTTGATCCATGCATGCAATGAAGAGGAGAAGAGGAAGGACATGGTGGAAAATAAAAGGAAGAAGATAATGAAACCATTGGAACAGATTGCTCGTGCATGGTAAACTAGAACTATTTTTAAGAATCAAAAATTTTATAGAGAAGAGAAAATAGAAGAGCACCGACGTTGCTCTAGAAAATATGAGAAAAAAATGAGGGGTTAGGTCCGTATTTATAGGGGTTCGAATCAATGCAAACCATTAGATTCTTTTATTTTAAATCCAAGCCGTTCAGCCACGTCAAAATTTCATAATTGATATTTCGATCCGTTGACTGCAGCCTCCTATCTGTTGACCACTAGCGATCGGCCGACCATACTTAGGGGTCGACCGGTCGATTTGAATTATGTTAATTACCTACACCATCTAATTTCGTTGATTTCGTTCCTTTTAAAACCAATCGATACATTTTTGTTCCACTGCTAACTTTCTTAACGCTTAAGTAACATTTACTATCAATTAATTGTAATTGACGGTAATTCATAATTTTTATCGTTTTTATTACATATATAATTATTTTTGATTCAAAATCTTCAAACATCTATAACATTTTCATTTGAACTTCAACTAGAAAACTTCATATATGAAAATTGATCAGAAAATCACCACGAACCTAATGGTGCAAGTTTATTAGCAAAATTCCAAAGTTTGTAAAAATTAAATTTTCGGTGTAACTAATTATTAATTAATTCTTTTTTAATTAATTATTGTAAAATTTACAAGGTGATACACTCCCCCCTTAAATGAATTTAGTCCTCGAAATTCCTTAAGGGCAGAATCGTATAACATAACGTGCAACCATTCCAAACTATTCAACCAATTAGTGTATAACTAATTTTGTAACCAATCATGTACAATTACACGATGTTTCACAACATATATGATATGCATACTAAGCAATTCTAAATCGGTGTCTCCTATATGAATGCATATTTTAAAATAATTTTGAAAATATGATGAACAACCTATATATACTGGTAGTTCAATATATATGCAAGTTTTGAAAAATCAAAAACTTTTTTTGCATCCAAAATTTCCCACACTTCTATGAATAAAAGTATAGTTCGACCAAATTTTCGTCCAATTCCCACCATCGAAAATACAAGCACATCATTGGCAACATCCAAAATTTTGAAAATCGGGTTTTCTAAACCTAACTCTTATGTCCGAAAAGGGTTTAGATGGAGAATTGCATATTTCCATCCTTCTCTTTTGTACCCTTTTTCACTATACATAGGAACTTCTCTTTTTCCTCCAAACCTTTTCTACTTTTCCAAGTAAAATCCACATAAGAAAATTTTAGTTTTAAAATTTTGAAATTTTGAAATAGAGTTATTTTAAAACAAGTTTGGTTCATCAATTGACACTGTACGGAAAAAGAGATTTCATAGCTAAAATAGCTTTCCCCCTTACCACTAATTACCTTTTACTTTTATTGTCACTTCTGTGGCACAGTAAAGTTCATACTTGTTAACCTATCAATATTTTCTCTATGCTAAGCATGTAGAATCTCAAAATCAGAAAATTTTCTTCTTTTCTATTCAAAACCTTTTTAAATTAAAATTTTGAAATTGTTGGAAAATCTTCAAAGATTCTTTTTTTTCTTCAAAGTTTTTCTAAAAAGCATTTTATTCTTAAAATCAAAGGATTGAATAAAAATTTTCAATAGTATAATTTTTTCCAAAACAATTCATGCCACAGCCTACGCAGTCGAGTTTAGCCAATAGTTTAACGTCCGCAATGGACTCTAATCTATTCTACTACACGGTAAATGTCAATTTCAAAAACAAATTCGTTTATTTTAAAATACCAACTAGAACACTAGTTCATTTATTAATTTCAACCTTTAAGACACACAGACACTGACCAATGGCTTTGCAACAAACTTTCCTTGTCCTTTGCTTGCTAAAATTTATTTCCAAAACTTTAAGGCTTTTGGGACTTAACGTTACTTTACTTTTATAGCAGATAAGTTTACTAATTTATTTTATGGATATCCAGTCTTACTTGCATTAGTTAAGTGTCTATGTGAAAATTCCTCACTACCATATTTTTCAAACTAATATGGCCGTCCATCTATAAAACCAATTTTAAAAAGGAATATTTCTTATAATATCATATACATTTTACATAAACAACCAATTCTTACAACCCAGACCTAAAAGAAGCAGTTGTTGGAAGCTGCCCTTCAGTATCAATTGACAATAACGATGTTGTGACCATATCACTTCTTACTTAAATTAAATGGATCTTCCCAACATGTCATTTTACTGTAACCCACATATCTTAACTCACCTTTCTTGAATTTAGTAAATAAGATACACTCTTTACCTTTAACTACTACCACTAAATATAGGCTGAACTGTGCATTTCCACATTATAGTTGGCTAAGGAATAGAAATATGCATATCTAGGATGACTTACCGAAATAATTGACTTGACAAAATAACTTTCTTACCTTCGATTCTGCCTTCTTTAATCCTAAGCCAAATAACTTCCTCTATGTGTGAAATTGTCATCTCATTACCCTTTATTATTATCTTCTTTAATCTAATTCTCTTAATAGTATTCTAAGATATTTATTTATCCTAGATCTTTTATGCGAGCATATTCTAGAACTCATAGAAACATACTTTGATGTCATTCATCATTTCTTTATGGGTTCTTCTTATGCCTTTGCACACATGTCTAATAAAATAATCCTAGGTTCTCACCAATATTCCTTAAACTCTACGAAGATTCCTTATTGCTATTTTATGAGTAGCCATAGCTATCTTCTTCGTAGTTTTATCTTTTATTCCGTTTTACCTAGGCAGCCATCCTTATCTACTTTATATAAAATTTTGGTTTGGTTTTCGCCATTTTATTTCTTGAAAAATAAAACTTCAAAGTTATGACGAACTTAATTCCAAAACTTTTATCTTTAGAAGTACTACTTAGAAACTTTTTACTAAATTCAAAAAACTTGGTTTCCTAACTTTAAAATTATAATTTAGGATTGCTAAATTTGGCTTATTCATCAAGTCCAAAAGAAAATATTAAGAATTTAATTTTAGAAAGTTTCTTTTCTTTTTCTTCAAATCAAAATTTCCTTTTAAAACACTTTTCAGCTATAAAGATTTTTTCTTTTGGGATTTTTAACTCAAATTTTTTATTAAGTTTTGTTTTGAAAAACTCAATTATCATACCAAATCATTTCTTTAAAAAAAAAATACACTTTACAATGTTTTCAAAACATCTTTTACAATTTTAGACAATAAAAACTGAAGTAGACAAGGAACTTCCATCCTATTATTTTCTTTTTACTCATTATATCTCCACTTCCAATATTGGCGGAATCTTTAATAACATGTGAGGGGGACTTTTTAAAGACATATACAGTAAATTCGCACAACAGTGGAAAATATCCAATTTCCTTTGTTTTTCCTTTAATTCCTACACTTCTTCTAATTAGAATGCTAACATTATTTGTGATAAAAGTTTCTAATATTGATTCTATTTATATTCCATAATGTTACTTTTATTTAACCTTCTAAATGGATTATATTTATATAGTTTTCCTCTCAATTGACTGTGTTCTTGGTTGAACCATTTCAATGTTTGCCTATTGCTTTTATTTCCAGGATCTAATCTTTTTCCCGTACTATTTATAGTACCACTTTCTATTATCCACCCTTAAAAAGAATTTTACAATTTAAAATTTTTCATTTTAGAAAAATCATCAAGCTATGCGTATGCTCTATACAATTTGTTTCAAAAGAAATAACTTATTATTAAAACCCTATTTACTTAAATTTGTAATTAAACTAATTTTAATTTGTGCTAAAACTTTTTATTTAACTAAAACGTAGATATATTATTTTCTAAAAAATTAATATTTACTTACTTTTCAAAAATAAGGTTTTTCTCCCTTCAAACCATCCCTTTGAAAAATCATTTCAAATATCTTATTTACATTTTTTCAAACCTTTATGTTAAAATCATTTTAACCTTTATATTAAATTCTTTCATACGAGGTTAGATACATAGTGGATTTTTACTTATAACTTCCTTTAGACTTTTCTTCTTTCTACTTACTTACCGACTTATCTTTTTCTAAAATATTGAAAATCCACCTATTATCATGGAGTGACTACTATACACCTTCCCTCGGGAACATATTTAATTCTTGCTTCCGTACTTCTACAACATACAGACTCTTATTTTCCCTTATTTGGACCTACCGTACATCATCAATCGACAACCCTACAGGGATCTGCAACCATTGGGCAACGAGGGATAACTAGGGAGTCACATACTATCCAGCTTCAAGGACCATCTATATGCTGCACTCAGGATCTTCTTAAGTCATTGCCCTTTCCATATGACCTATTTCCTATGGGTTGTCAGGATAAGTATATATCTTAAACTTCATCTATTGTTCTGACTCAAAATAGTCTTAGCCATCTTTCAGTGTATGGTTGCAGCCACTTAAAAGTCTAAATTTATAGGATTTGGCATATAATATGTTTATACTTATAGGAAAGATACAAAATATTCACTAAGCGTTTCCTTATTTTTGAAGATCGACTAACCTAACTCTGATACCAAATGTGACATCACATTCTCCATTACGCCTATTTTTTCGCTTAATCGATAACCCAAGTCTATCAAAGTATGGATCATTGGTTTGGTATCCTGCAAATGAATAAATGCATATCAGAGTGCTATCGATGTAAACTTATAGCGGAACAGTAAAGTATTGTAATACACATAGTTACTAACCAATATTGACACTTCCAATATTTAGTGTCCTTGACAGTGTTGAGCATGCATAAGAAAATCTGTTCTTCCATTGTTCCCACCTTGCATCAGTACTTGTCCCTTTAAGCTATCCTGTGGATTGTAATGAGGAGGAGTCCGAACAACGTTCTGAAGACTGGTGAAGTATACACTTTATATATAACACTAGTTTATATCAATTGCCTTCACTACAAGAAATCCGACCTTTACCTACCAATATTTTACCTACCAATATATATGGTTAGGTAAAGATAACATTTGTCTACCAATATTTAATGGTAAGATCTATTGGTAGGTAAATATTGCCAATATTATAGCATTTTGGAAGGATGATTATCTATCAATAAATATGAGTAAGTAAAAATTTTTTACCTATGCATATACAGGAGGGAAAGTATTTTGCAATTGGCGCCTATATTTCCCTCCTATCATTTTAACTTTTAATTAAAAATGACTCTGAGTTGTGTGATGATGTGTAAAAAAAACCTTATCCTTGCAATTTCGTTTTTGGAATAAAGATTCATTTGCATATTCCAGCAATGTTCCTTGTAAAATCACTTATTTATTAGTTATTAATAATTATTTTGAAATATTAAATAATTAGCAATTAATAATTAATAAACATTAATTAAATTTTAAACAATTAATATTAAATATTCAACAATCATTTATTAATAACTAATCATTTATTAATAACTTTTAGTATATTGTAATTTTTTTCAAACAATTGACTATTAAAATGTAAGTGTTGCAATTTTTCTAAAAAGTTTCACAATTTCATACCAAAATGTCTCCATCCAAAATAGCCAAAACATATTCTCCCCAGTTTATTAGAGAAACACAATCCGTACCATCTCCTCCAGCTACAGATCTAACTGTTTATTTTAAATCAAATCTAGCTGTACAAATCTCAATCCGCGTAAGCTACCAAAATTAAGAGTATTAGAGGCACTTAATTAAGGGCAAAAATAAGACAATTGCCTCTAATAATGTAAATTTAGAGGCAAAATAAGATTATCTATTCTATTATATATAAAATTGAATATTTGACTTTTGTAATCTCCATTCCCAATTAACCTTAGTTGAAATACTACTCCCTCATTGATTTGAGTTATATTTTTGCAGCTATCCCCTTTATTTTTATTCAGCCACTCTATTCTCGCCAAATCCTTCCACTTCCTTTCTAAACTTCTTTAGGTTTCTTTCCCCAATCGTTTATTTCTTTCCCTAATCATTTGTTTATTTCTTTCCCTAATTGTTGGTTTCTTTTCGTAATTATTTATCCTTTCATTTTCAAAAAAAACATTAAAACAACCATATTATCTCTTATTCATTATTGTCCTTTTATTTTTCTTTCATGCTATATTGTCTCTCTTCAGCTCCTCCGTAATATTTCATGTCGCCTATCAGCCATCGGTTCTCCTCCACCATTTTATCTCCACCGATTTAGGTCATGAAAACTAATTCCCCTTTCATATCTTCTCATTAAGGCTATTCTCAAATTATTATACCCCTTCAACTTGAGATCACTGAACTCTATTTCGCAATTACTCTAAATCTATTTTCTAAACTGCATCTTCATCTTTTTAGTACACTCCATAAGGTATATTTTTCCAATTCATTTGGAAAAAAATATTTAATTCAATCAAACTTTATTTTTAGGTTTTAGTTTTCATGTTTTTGTTGTATATTAGATTGTATGTTTATTATCAAAACTAATTATGTGTAGTTCTTTCTTTAGTTCCTTTCTAATTGCTATTTTAGACAAATAACATAATTTAACTTTTGAATTTTTTGCTGATAGAATAAATTATACCCTCCATTCTCAATTAACCTCAGTTGAAATACTACTCTCTCATTGACTTGAGTTACATTTTTGCAGTTGCCGCTTTAATTTTATTTAGCCACTCTATTATCGCCAAACCCTTCCCCTTCTTTTCTAAACTTCTTCAGGTTTCTTTTCCTAATCGTTTATTTCTTTCCCTGATCGTTTTTTTATTTCTTTCCCTAATGGTTTGTTACTTTCCTTAATTTTTTATCCCTTCATTTTCAAAACCAGCGTTAATACAACCATATTATCTCTTATTCATTATTGTCCTTTATTTTTCTTTCATGCTATATTGTTTCTCTTCACCTCCTCCGTAATATTTCAAGCCGCCTATCAACCATCGGTTTTCCTCCACCATTTTAGCTCCACTAGTTTAGGTCATGAAAACTAATCCTTTTTCATAACCTCTCATTACGGCCATTCTCTAATTATTATACCCTTTCAACTTGAGATCACTGAACTCCATTTTGCAGTTACCCTATATCTATTTTCAAACCTAGAGCTTCATCCATTCAATACACTCTCTAAGGTATATTTTTCCAATTACATTGACAGAATAAATTCGTTATTTTATTCTTTTATATTTTCATATAAGGTAAAGAAAATTTGAAGAGTACCTAGCGGCTTAGTGAAATTAATTTAAGCAGTGTGATGAAACGGAACCAATCACATTCTCTGGAATAGTTTAGTTATAATCTTTTTTTTATTTTATTCAATGTATTATGTAGGAACATTGAATATTTCTCTACATGGACTTTAAGAAAAGTTGATTAGTTGAATGGAAATAAGTAAGGTTAACAAATGTTGTTGATGGTTTTGAAAATATGTTGTAGCATTGGAAGTTAATGTGACTGATTTAAAAAATATATTATGGCATTGCAAGTTAATGTAACTTAGTGGGAGATTTTGAAATGAGAATGGAGCACATGAACATGGATGATAAAGAAGATCCATTTATTTGTAAGAATTTTAATAGGAAAGCCTTAGCTTCTCTACCAAGAAAATTTCATAATTTGGCCTTAATTATTTTTTGAATGTAAGGTATTTAAGTCAGTTCAGATAAGTATTAATCACTTGAATATTTTTCACCCTGTACATAAATGTACCGATTAGCCTTTTCCCTATTGTGGTGTGTAAGTTGAAAAAAGCGCCCGAGGACTAACTATTGATATATAGATGGCAAGATAATTAAGGAACTCTATTGTGCTATGCTCTCATTTGATATGGTGTATTTATTAACACGAAAATAGGAGATGATGAAGATAAAAAGAGGGTTGCAAGTATACAAATACCATAAAGCGGCTTTAGTCATTAGGTGTGAAATTTTGCTCTATTATTGTTACCATCTGCTCCAAGTCTAAGAAATCACATAATTATCATGTGTTTACTTACGTATTTCAATCAATTTTAAGTTTTTAGATTAGTATTTCTTTGTGTGATTATGATTACCCATTCGAAAGTCCATGATTCATATATTAGCACAAAAGTGGACAAGTGGATGTTGAGGTTAAATTCAACATTAACAGGTTGAATAATAGGACCGACCATTTGATATTTGAATAGAAGAGTATTTACATGTTTTTTTTTCCATCCAAGTTTTATTATCAATTTGAAATTACTTGCAAGTTTTATATTTAACTTACTACATGTTTGAGAGCTTTACCATTTGAAATATAATTATTTGTCCATCTTTTTTCACAAAAAACGTTTGTTAGTAATTGAAGTAATCGATGTACTAACTTTATGTGTAGCATTCTTTGTCTTTCTAAATGATTTAAACCTAAAAAAAATAATCCAATTTATATAATGGGAAATTCTATTGGAACACAAGTTTGTGACATAGTTGATGACAAAACAAATATGAACCATTAGATTCCCTTCCGAATTCAACCCTTTGTGTATACACATTGAGATCCGATGGTTAGGGTATGTAACGTCAGATTTTGTGTTAGATTTTATGTCTGAATAGCAGCAATAGTATTAGATACACTTATTTATTTTATAGTTAGGTCTTTCTTTATAATTGACAAACTTATCACAACTATATATAAGTGTCCAATACACATTGAAAAAATATTCAATGAAGTTTAAATACATGTATAGTCAAATACAAAAAATGCAACTTGAAACAACTGCGCTTTAGTAATGCTTGTATATACACTTAGTATTCATGATACATGACAGATGGATCATAAGATGAACAACATGGTGTATTGCACTGACCAATTTAAATTATGACAACTCAATAAAAGTCATCATATCACCTTAACTATAATTATATATGTTAAAATATTTTAAAATAGTATTACATGAATAAAGAAATCAATTAATAGAAACAACAATAATATTAACATAACAATACGTAGACATGTAGTACATTCAATTTTAAGAACTAAAAATCTTACAATCGTTGTACAATTGACCATAGATCGATATCTTTACTAATCTTTTGAGCAGAAGACTCATTAGAGAGAAGATAGGACCTGTAGTACAAAGTCGGGTAACATACAGTCAAATCATTATATTATAGACTGATATTTCATAAAATTGAAATTGATATTTAGATCATATATATGTTCTGTGTTGATGAACGCAGTAGACTCCCCAGCAATCAAATTCTTTGACATATTCAATACAGAAGGCATAAAAGGCATGTTATAAGATACAGTTGATAAAATTGGAACAATTAAGATATCAATGGAGAATAGTTCGTATGCATCAGAGTCAGTAGGCTGCTGAATTTGCATGTAGGTATGACTTCTATTGCAATATATTTTCTTGATATGTTAAGCCTAATTATTAATTGATGATTAACGAAGTATTCATTTTTTTGCATGATTTTGAAATCGAAGAAAGCATGAGGGGTCTACCAATGTAAATATGTTTTTCACGTGCAGTGTCCTGATAGCTGGATCATAAGGCATGCTTCATGTCAATTGTGTAGGAGAGACATCTAATTTTTTCAAGTTATTTTCTATAAATTATATATGCATGGGCATCAGCTGTTCGTACATATATAAGTGTGAATTTCATGTATATATTTGATTGAATACCACATTGACTACAACTGCTTTGATTTGGTTATTTGGGTTGTCGATATATTAGTTTTGTAGATACCAATAATGTGTGTTTTTTCTAGTTTATTTCCAATATAGAACATTTATAAACAACTGTTATTATCTTTTACCTACACATAACCATTAAATTTGACCAAATATGAATAGCGTAATAGACCAATAAAATGATGCCACGTGGGCAAATAAAATAACGCCACGTGGTCCAGTAATATTATGCAATGTAGACTAATAAAAAAATGCCACATGGCAAATTATATAATGCCATGTATACTAACGAAATAATGCCACGTGGCCTAATAAAAATGATGCCAACGCACTAATCAAATGATAGCACGTGGATAAATTATTGTTTGATACATGGACCAACCACAAGATGCCAAGTGGTAGCATTGATGTATGCTATGTGTATGCTACCATGGCAACTATGTCAACAACCATGTAGCATGACACACCATCAGACACATCAGCCGACGACTCATCTTTTGATTCACAACTTAGTAGGGTCCATGGATTCTTTTACCTACCAGTTTTAATAAGTGTAGGTAAAGACTCTTTCCTCATCAACCTTTACCTACCAGTGTCTACCAATTCAATATTGGTAGCTAAAACATTTTACCCAACGTTATGCTAGATTTACCTATACTTATAATTGGTAGGTACACACCTATTTTCTTGTAGTGCTTCCATCACATGTTATGCACTTTTATTTTACTTAGTTGTCTCGACTCCATGTATGCGTACGATACGCCCTATCTACCCGAAGTAGATCATAACCACATACGTGTGTGTGCACGTGTGTGTGTCTAATATAAGTACCATAATCCCCCAATTGACCAAGATACTATCCCAGCTAGTACCTATAACCTAGCACCCTCTTAGGATCCATCATCAACATAGTATCATGTCCTCATCGTCGTGCATACCAAGGAACTCCTATAGTGTCTAATAACAGCGTCATAATAGTTTAGTTGCATTCTATCTTGCCTTAGGCATTACTACTTGTCCACTTCCTATTGTAAAATCAACTCCATGGATTACTTAGGACCCAGCTCCTTGGATTATAGAGGGCTCGGCTCCTCAAACTACTCCACTCGCTTTGAAAGACCTCACTAAAGGGTTATCTAGTTTTGCCCCCAATAAACATACCAGCGAACAATTGTGGCAGTATATTACCTAAACATGACCTATACTAGTAGGAGGTGTAGCTTATTTAGGTGTAACCCTCTTCTTTCCCATTGACTGCTCAGGATCGATAACATTCTCGATCTATGTATAGCTCCTACTCCCTAATAGGTACCAAAACAATGACATAGCGTTGATTCTTACTCACCGACTCATTTAGATTGCCTAAAGCAATCAAGGCAATACTCCTCCTAAAAAATTGAAGCAGACCCTACTAGGGTAATTCTTCATCTATATGCAAGCGTATATAATTCTATGGGTCCTATAGTTGGATATGTCCCACAATAGTATAATGTATACACAACTGCTGACCCCTTGCAGTAGGTAGACTTCTGTTACATAACACTGCTGACCTCACATTCCAACACATTCTAGTGACTGTGTCATTCTTATCCATCTTAGTTATTTACTATCTTTAATAATCCACACCAATTATAAACGCATACTCAAGACCACATGTGTTATATATATATGTGTGTGTTTATATATATATATATATATATATATATATATATATATATTTATGTGTGCATATATATATATATATATATATTCATATTTGTTTGATTATTATGCCTCCAATGTTTAACTATTCATAAATTTCATACTTTTCAATGCATTTACTTCTTATTTAATTTAAGGTCATTTACCGCTTTCTTTTAAAAGATCTAAATATCTTTTCCCATTTACTTCCATTCTTTTTATTGAACTTTTCCTTCTATTCCTTTTTAACATTTACTACCCTCCCTTGTTTAATGAACTTTTCATACTCTTTTTATTTTTAAATTATTACTTGCCTATCTTTTCATCCTTATTATTTGATTTCTGTCTTGCTTATATTGCATACTCATTAATTCTTTTCTTAGACTGTTATTATTATCACATTTATAATTCTTTAATGAATCCTAAGGGATTTTTGCATTTTAATGCATTGGAATTACAACTCTCCCATAAAGAAAGGTTAACATTGTAAATTTCTATGTCTTATCCAAAAGGAGAATTTGTGTTATGTTTGGAATTACAGAGAATTATCTTTTTCTTATTTTTGAAATAGATAGTATAAAATATGGTAAATATCCATATTTCATGCATCTCGTTTTTTAGGCATATTTCTTGTTATTTCAAATGATACGCTTTTATTTATGAAACTTGATAACCTATAGAAATTTGCATTGCAACCACCTACATTCTAATGAATTAAGATACCATTCAAATCCCTATAAGTTCTTTTTGGTAACTATAATTTACATTTTACTTGCATATTTCTTTTATATTTACAAATTTGGAACTATACATAATTTATCAAACTCAGTGACTACTACTACCGAATACTTTTCAAATTCACATACATGCAATATATAATTCAAGTAATCTATCATAGAGTTTGTAGGCAGAGTTTATAAATTCATTACATGTATAGCCTACAACCGCAGTTTACATTTTGGCCATACATGCATAGATTTATAACGATATAGATCCAATATTATGTAAAAATATATAATTTCACACCCACTTTTTTAGTTTTCCAAATCCCCAGATCTAATCCTTGTTATTTAGTTTGACTCCCTTTTTCTTCCTATTTGAATACGCATACTGCAAGCATATATGTGTACCTATTGGAAATCTAGATCATAGAAGAGATTTGTATTTAATTTAGATTTTAGACCCGGATTTATAATTTACCTTGGCTTTGATGATTTGATTCGACCCTATTATTCTTATCAATTATCCTCTAATATTCTCCATATGTATATACGCATGTAAACTATAACTATTTTTAAAATTAAGTGCTATATGGAGAAGAAAATATGATTGAGCTCTAACATCGCACCAGAAAATATGAGAAGAAAGTGTGGAGTTAAGTCTGTATTTATAGGGGTTTGAATTAATGCAAGCTGTAAGATTCTTTTATTTTAAATTCGAGCCGTTTAACCACATCAAAATCTTACAATTTATGTCTCGATCGGTTAACCGCACTGCTGCTCCTTACCGATCGACCGCTAGTTGTCAACCGGCACTACTTAGCGGTCGATCGGTAGATATGATTATGTAAATTACATATACTGTCTAATTTCGTTGATTTTATTCCTTTTAAAATCGACCGATACGTTTTCTTTCCACGGTTAACTTACTTAACGCTTAAGTAACGTTAAATATAGGTAACTCTAGCTGAACGTTATTAACATTAGTTAATTATTTTTATTTCCTTAATTACATATGTAATTATTTTTGATTCAAAAACTTTAAACATCAAGAACTTTTAAGTTTGAACTCCAATTGAAAAACTTTATATATAAAAATTGATCACAAAATTTCCATTAACCTAATGGTGTAATTTTTGCAACCAAATTTTAATATTTGTAAAAATTCTATTTTTAGCATTACTAATTATTATTGAATTACTTTTGATCAATTGTTGGGGGTATTACATTACGCTTTGAGATTAGAATTTGTCACGATAAACAACAAAGTCGAATACAAAGCATTGATTGTTGGACTTAAGGCAGCGAAGGAAGTGAGAGTCAGGACATTCCTTACATTTAGCAATTCTTGGTTGGTGGTCTACCAAGTTAAAAAGGAATTTCAGGAAAATAGAGCGAGATTTGCTCCTTGCTTGACGAAATTACTAGAATTATTAAACAATATTGAATATTATACGGTAACGCATATCCCTAGGGAATAAAATATGAAAGTTAATTCACTAGCAAAATCAGCAAGCTCTATAGATGTGATCCTTTTGGGTGTCATTCTAATTGAGATTTTAATGGCTCTCGGCATAGACAAAATAGACACTAATTAGAATTTGATTATCGACGAAGAGTAGTAGTCATGGATGACTCTGATTAAAGCGTATTTGCTAGAAGGGAACCCCGAGTGGAAGAAATGAGCAATGAAAAATCCTACGCAAACTATGCCGATTTGTTATACAAGATGGGATGCTTTGTAGAAGAAGATTCTCAATCCCCTAGTTGGGGTTGTTACCAAAGACGAACTATGAAACTTCTTAAGAAAATCCATTAAGGTAGCTATACTGATCACACTAGAAGGCATACTTTAGCAAGAAGGTTCTTTATGATGGATACTTTTGGCCAATGATCGGTCGGGATACGGTCATCTCTTGAAAATTTTACAAGTGCCAAAGGTTTGTGAAGATACCAAAAGCCTCATCCACAGAGCATACCCAAATGGTTAGCCTATTGTTTATGGTGTAGTGAATATATATCATTATTGCACTACTGATGTTAAGAGAAGGAACAAAATATGTAATGGTGTCTATGGATTACCTCACAAAATAGGCTGAAGCAAAACAACTAACAACGATCACTTCGAAGAAGGTGATCAACTTTGTAGCAAAAAGCATATCTTATAGATACATGTTCCATATAAAATCATCATAAATAATGGAACTTAAGTCGAGAATGTTGATTCTAGAAATTCTATGCTTGGTATTGGATCGGGAAAACCTTCTTGTAGCGGCACATATCGCAAACAAATAGATAGGTAGAGGCGATGAACAAAATCATCAAATTCATCATTATGAAGAGACTAACAAAAGCCAAGGTTAATTTGGTTGATGAACTCCACTTGCATTGTAACGATCCCGATTTTTAATTAAATTTAAATTGATAATTAAAATAAAATTTTGAATAAAATTGTAGGTTAATTTTAATTTTTCAAAGTAAATAGAACATATATTTATCTGGACATTAATTTTAAAAAATTAACCGTGGATTTGAAATTGGATATTTAATATCCTATTAATAAAAAGCAACATCCTAAAATTTATCAATTAAAATTAATAACATATTTTAAACCTTTGAAATTTAATTTAAAAATAAATTGAGAAAAATCTCAAAACAAATAAAATAAGTAATAAACTATGTATAAAATATTGAATTTCAAAATAAAATAAAATGTATTAAAAATGAAATAGAAATTAAAAGCTTTAAAAAGTTAATGATAGTTTGCTTTCTAAAGTATAAAATATATTTGGAAGATATAATAAATTTCAAAAAGATTTATTTTTAGGATTTAATCCTCTTATATAAATAAATGTAAAAATTGTTAATATGAAATCAAAGTATTTAAATCCATTCTTTTCCTTTTTGTGCAAAAATAAATAATAAAAAAATGTATGAATATATGTAAATAAATATAAATAAATTTTAATTTAAATAAATTGGGAATTTGAATCTACATTTGAAATAAATGATTTTAGAATAAACATTTGGCTTTTATAATCATTAAGGTGAAATTTATATAATGAAAATGTTGGCTAAAAAAAATTATTCTTTTAACATTATATACATACACATACAAATGAACAAAGAAGTATATTTATTTATAAAATAGATATGTTATAAAAATTTATAAAAATCCTTTGTCTTGTAAAATTGCAAATAATAAACAAGTAAACATGCATTAGATCTCATAATCATCTCTTTTTACACATGGCATTCATTCTATTTAAATTGAAAAAAAAAATGAAATTTAAAATTATAAAAACTTTTCATCTCCCCTTGTACAATCATAAAACTACTTAGCCAAATCTGAAAAATCAGTAGTCAAAGATTTGGCATCTCATATCTCAACTCCTAAAGTAGAAAGAAAAGTGAAGCAAAGATTTGAGTATCACACAAGTTCAAACACCAAGAAAAAATAAGATAAGTAGAAAGAAAAAAAAAGTGAAAGCAAAGGTAGCAGAAAAATTCAGATCTGAAACAAATCAACCTGGAAATCAAGTCCAAACTGCAACATTATCTTCAACCTGATTTGGAGTAAAACAAAGGCAAAGATCATCTCAGATCAAAGGGATTAAAAATCAAAATGCAACCATGAATTCAAGCAAAGATTGAAGCAATTGAAAAAAAATCAAAGCAATCAAACTTCAAATCTGGAACAAGCAAATAGGAAGTGCAGTTTTCTCTGGAATTATTTTAGGGCAAGTGAATCTTTTCTTTTAAAATTTGAATTCAAGTTATAAATCAGTAATGAAGCAAGGATTTAAATTTTTATATTCATCAGTTCAAGATTAAAAGCCTGAAACAATTCTGAAGCAAGTTTCAAAATTTTCAAAGCACCGGAACAAATCAAAGTGAAATGCAAAGCAATCAAAGAAAAAAAATATAGGCTCAAATTCATCCTCTGTTCCTATTCTCCGTCAACATGATCTTCAGGTGAGCAAAAAAATTTCAACTTAAAGGCTAGAATCTGTTTTGCAGTTTGATGATGCTTGAGAAAAAAATTTGTTGTGATATGTTTGCATGTGAAATTGTGGGTAATTTCACTTTTAAACTTAAAGTTAAAGTATGGTTTCATGTTCTGTTTATCTGAGTCCCCCTGTTCATGATTTCCAGGTTCTTGTTTAATTTAAATTCAAAAAAAAACTCTTGAGTTAATCTCTGTTTAAAACTTAAGTTATAAACAAAACTTGTTGTTTCATCTCAAAATTGAGATTAAAATTATACTTAAGTTAAATATATTGAAGTTTATCTGGAAATTATCAGGGAATCAAAAATGACTGTGAAAAACATAAAATTGTGTCAAAACCCAAACTTTGTAATTCATAAATTCAGGAGTTTAATTTGAATTCACAAACTTAAACATGATTTTTAACACTAAAATCATATTTTTTTAATTTGCGATTGAGTGAGCATTTCTGGTTCAAGCAGAAATGGGGTTAGGAACTTTTAAAGTCATCTCTGTGAATTGGGGTGTCGTGGTTCTTCCTGAAGGTAGTAGAGCGATCGAGGATGATGGGAAAATTGTCAGGGAGATGATTAATTCGTTGAGGGATTCGCGGTAGTTGATTCTTGTTTGGAACCCTAGTTTCAACTAGGTCAAGTATTTCGATTCGTTCATCCACCCTTGTTGATCAAGTGCTGCGTGTTTTTAGGAGGTGGTAGAGGAGGCATTGACGAAGTGATGACCGGAGTTTCGAGTACTCCGATGATCTCGATGTCGAGAACGATGAGTTTTTCCAGGTTTTGGTGGAGGAGGACGTTCCTGTTTCTGTTCCTGGTTTGGGGGTTTTGAACTCGAATTTAATTTCGAGCTTTGGAAGATGATATTGTTGGTCGTGTTTGGATGTGGAGTTGGTTGCCGACAAGGGGAGACCATCGGAGATGGTCAGAGGTGATTAAAGTCACCGTGCACGTGCACGGTTTACTTTATTCTCTGGTGAAATTTCGCTTAGCAGAGGGAAGGATCTCGGGTTTCCTCTCGAGAAGTTCGAGCATTTTCTCGAAGTTTTTAGTGTGTGGACTCGAAGTAGATTAAGTTGCCTCAGGTTAAAATAAGGTTACGGGTTTTAACAGAAACCTGTAGTATTTTGTCTTAAGATTTAAACTGAAGTTTAAAAATGGAAGCAAGGTTTTAAACTAGCTTTGAAACCTAAATTTGAATCTGAATTCAAGTAAGTTGAACTTTAGTTTTGAAATAATTTAAGTTTTTGAAATTTAAATTTGTTTTAAAACCTTTAAGTATTTAAGGTGAATTTGGCAGGAATTTAAAACTGAAAGTTGAATTGTAAGTAAAGGGTTAAATAAGTTTAAATATAAGTTTTAAAATCTAGAATGTGAGCTTGAATCTCAGTTTTTTTAAAAATAAAATTAAGTTTTTAAATTTAAATTGTTTAACTACTTTAAAAATGGTTAAATGATTTGAAATTTAAAATGAAGTTTAAATGCAAGTAAGTTTTTGAATCTAAGTAACCTGGAACCAAAATTTAATATGTATTCCAGTTTTGAAATGTAAAGAAGTTTTTAAATTTAATAATAATTTAAACAACTTTGAATGTTATAGTGTATTTTTAATTTGATTTGAATTTAAAAATGAATTTGGTTTTATATTTTTTTAAACTTCTTTTATAAAATGAATATTTCTTTAACTTGTGAGATAAAAAGGTTTTTGAATTGTTGTTAAAACTTTGTTTAAGATTAATTTTGTATTCATTTTAAATCTTAAATTTAAAATGAAATTTAAAGTAAATTTGAAAGCAAATTGATTTTAAATGCTTTGATTAAGTAAGAAATGTTTTATCTTAGAGCTAAATAGAATTTAATGATTTGGGTTCATTAAATTATTAAGTTAATTAATCAAGAAATCAATGAGTGATTAAATAAAAATAATAATTACTTAGTGAAAGTAATTAAGAGTAGATAATTGAATATTAAAGATTGATTAATCAAATATTAAGGGTTAATTACTTTAAAGCATAATAAATTAATGTGGTTGATTAATTAGGGTAATTAAATTAAGAATAATCAATTAAGATAATCGATTAATATTGAGGTTTAATAAAAAAATTAAGGGTTTATTAATTAAAGTAATTAATTAAGCAATAATTAATTAATAAAAAGTAAGTAAGGTTTAATTATTTACGATTAAGGGTTAATTAATTAAGATAATTAGTTAAAGAAATAATTAATTAATGAAGGTGATTAGGACTTAATAAATTGTAGTTAACGATGATAAATCATTGATTAAAGATTACTAATGAGGGTAATTATGTGGGTGATAAATTTAAACCAAACGATTTATTCATCTTAATTAAAGATGTTTGATTGCTATTGAATGATGTATGATGGATTGATATAGTTTATAGGTGATGTGATGCTATGCAATGCTTTGTACTAAACTGTTATATCTGTGATGTATATATTGTTATACGAATATGCAAACCCCTTGACCCATAAAACGACATTTGAATTTCAATGCGACAGGGAGTCGGATTCTAGTTGGTTATCCGAAACACACATCTATCGTAATGGTAAATCTTTGTGATTGATAAATTTATTTTTATCAATAAATCTATGAATAAAGATAAGCGTTATGGGTTATACCGCTTATCGATATGATTGAATCTGTGATGATTGATGTTGTGCACTATTGTGTAAAACCACTGGACCACACTTATACACACACAAATATGGATTGCACGTGGAAATGGATTAAGTCACAGATTTTTGAAATTGTTTTAAGAATTGAATTTTTGAATTCAAATAGTTTTGGAAATGATTGGGTTTAAAATAAAAAGCTTTTGGAAGGGAATTTCAAAGATTAAGGTTATTTTGAATAACTTGATTGATTTTTGAAATTTAAATAAGTTGATTTTAAATTTGAATTCAATATTTGAAAATGAATTCTATAATTTGGGGACTAGGGTTTAAAAAGGTTATTCAACTTATAAATGTGTTTATATGTGTTTTTAAACCATTTTAAAAGTGTTGTTTTGGACTTTAAATGTAATATCCCGGAAATTTGGACAATTTAAATTTAATAATCTGAGTTTAAATTTAAATTGAATTGATAATTTTTGTTAATAAATTTGATTTGATTTTAATAATCTTCTTTATTTAAATATTTAATTTGTGAAATTATTTTAATGAGTTAATAAATTGTTTTCTATTTAATAATGTATATGTTTTTGTATATATTTTAAATAGACAAGTTATTTATTTAAATTAGTATAGCATATTTTAATGTTTTAAAAATAGGATTTTGTGATTTATTTTTAATATTAAGCTTTTCAAAAAAAAATATTTTATAAAATACTCTATGATTTTAAAACATGTAAGATAAATGTTTTAATTGGTTTAAAATTCATTTTAATTCAAGTTTGAATATTAAAATAAGGTTTTAAAATGTTTGTGTCATTCTTTTTAAAATGTTGATTGATAATTTTGATTTGTCAATTTAATTTGTAAATTTGAAATACAATTTTAAATATGAACATGCATTTATTAAGTTAATTTTCTTTAACACATAATTAAATAACAAAACCATTTAAGATACATGTGTAAGCATAATAAAATCCTAAATGAACATGTGTTAAAAATTTATGTAAGTAAATTAACATGTGTCCATTCTTTTAACATGTGTCATATTTTGTTTTTCTTTAATTTTAATTTAAATCAAACATTGTTATTTAAAACATTGCATATATTCATTTCCTCTCCTCTTTCTCATTTCTTTCCTCTTCTCATTTTTCAAATCTGAACAATCAAGAATAGAAACATGCATTCCTCAAATTTGCAAGTTCATCTCCTCAAAATACAAAATCAAAAGCATTGCATTCAAACTCCTCCATTTTAAACAAACAAGCCTGCATGTTTTCAAAGTAAAGCCTGCATTTTAGTTCTTCAATCTGCATCCTCCAAAAGTAAAGGCCTGCATTTCAGTCATTCAAAAGCCTGAATGTTTTCAAAATACATTCTCCTCTTTAAACAAAAGTCTGGAAAACACAAAGAGACTGCATGCATTACCAATTTTAAACATGCATTCATCTGGAAAGGCTAGAAGACTCTGCATGCATCGAATCAAGCATGCATTCACTTTCTTTAAAACCAGAGGGGGAATTTGCATCTGCATTCATGAATCTTCAAACTGGAATTTGGCATCTGCATTCAAATTGGAAGCATGTATAAACAAAAGAGTAGAAAGCATTAACAAGAGGCCTGCATTCATACAACTATGCTCTGCATGATTCAAAAAAAATCAAGTTCTTTCTGCATGCTAAAATCTGGAAATGGCTCTGCAATTTAAACATGTGAGTAACACCTAATCTAAGTAAGTTTAGTAGGATTTCATTGCTTGCTTATCTGATAAGTTTAATTGTGTATATGTTTTATGAATTGCATATAGATCCATATGAGATTTCTTTGAATGTTATACATATAAATATCTGCCTGTGATCTAATTTATGGCTGTGCATGTGGGTTTCTGCAAGTTTCAAACTCATATTGATCCCTGAGTTTTCTGTAGCTTGTTGCTACTATGATTTAAAACAATTGGACATAGCTTGTTCATGTTAAAATAGGATAAGCTTTAAAATATCATATAAACTAAACAAATTTGTCTGTAACCTGGGGAATCAGTTATGCAGAGCAACAATTCATATAGGATAAAAATTCAAACTTCATAATTAAGTAGTTTTGCAATTCAATTTTGAGATGGTGATTTGGGATTTCAGTATGAACACTGGGTTTAAGAAAATTGGTGCTGTGATTTCAAAATTTGATCGAGTTCAAAGCTCTTTTGGGTATTGATAGATGTTGTGATGATGGAGCTGTCGCCGGAGTTTGAAGGATGGTTGTGGCCAGAGTTGAGTGAGCTTGCCGTTGACAGGCTAGGCTCTGATAAGGGGGGGATGTGTTTCCAGGTTTTGGATGTAAAACTTGAATTCAAAATCAAGTTGAGTTATGGGGTTTTTTGGGTTGGATGTTGATGTGGGGTTGGTGGTCGATGGGAGATGGCCATTTAAGTTGGTCAGAGGTGGCCGGAGTGGATGGGCAGATGCACAGTGGGGTGTTGTGCATGGTTGTGTTGAAGTGGTTGTTGCAGGTTTTGTGGCACGGGTTGGTCTCGGGAAATTGACAAGATGACTCGAAGCAGGGTAGTGATTTACCCGAAGTAAAATTTATGTTGCTCGAGTAATAGATGTTCAGGTTTTGTTTTAACAGAGCCTGTTTCTTTTCAGGTTTTGATATTTTAAAAGTTTTTAAAATGTAGTTTAAAACCTGAAATAAGTATAAGTTTAAGTTGAATTTAACTATAAATTCAATTAGTTTAAATTTTAAGTTTGAAATAATTTAAATTTTGAAAATTTTATTTGTACTGAAGCAAAAATAGAAAGCCTGTTTCCAGGTTTATTGAATTGAAGTAAAAGTCAATTGCAAACTAAAATCTGGATTTAAGATTTAACCTGGAATTTAATTCAAATTCAATGAGTTAAAATTTCAGGTCTTGAATAATTTGAAATGTTTTCAAACTCAAGTTTGGGTTTTAAATCTAAAACAGAAACTGTTTTTCTGTGTTAAGATTTTAAAGTAAATTTTAAATTGTTAAATGGAGTTCAACTAGAAGTTTTAAAACCTGAAGTTTAAATTTGAAGTCAATAGTTTAATTCTTGAAATTTAAACATTTTTGAATTCTATATGTTTAAAACCAAAACAGTAAACTGTTTCTGTTTTTATGTTTCAAATTATAAAGTAAACTTTAAAATGCAAATGAAAATTTAAACAAGTTAAATCTGGAAGTGAAGTATGAAAATGAATCTGAGTTTGATTTAATTTAAATCTGGAGTTTAAATTCAAACTTCAGTTTTTAAAAATAAAGGTTTAAATCTAAATTTGTTTTAAAATAATGATTTGCATTTGAAAATGAAGATGGAATGTAAAAATAGTTTTAAATTCTTAAGATTTAATCTTGAATGAAAAATTGAATTATATTTCAGTTTGAAATTTAAAAAGGAAATTTTTAAATTTGAATTTTTGTTTGAAATAAAGTGTTAAATTACTTTGTTAAAGAAGAATGTTTCTTGAATTTGAACTTAAGGAATTGGTTTCATTTAAATTATTTAGTTAATTTAAATGGAATATTAATTATTTAATTAATTAATAATGTGGATGATTAATTAAGTAATTAATAATTTTTAAGTTAATTAATTAAGATTTGAGATTAATTAATTAAGGTTAATTAATCTATAATTAAGGATGGTTAATTAAATTTTAATTTATGATTAAGATTTACTTAATCAAGAGATTAATGATAATTAAGATTTAATTAACACTTAATTAATTAATAATTAGACATTAATTAAATTGTAATTAAATATTAGTTAATTAATAATTAATAATGATTAATTATAAGTTAATTCTTAATTAAGTAATTAAGAAATGTTAATGAAGGTCATTAACTTAAGATTAATTAACAATTAATTAATGTGATTAATTTTTGATAATTAATTAGATTAATTAATTAATAATAATCAATTGTTTAATTACTTAATAAAAGTAATTAATGAATTAATTACTTGGTGTAATTAATTTGATTAAGGTGATTAGTTTAGATTAATTAAGTTTAATTAATTTAAACCATTGTTGATTGTTTGATAATTACTTTATGTAATTAATGAATTTATAATTACTTAGGGAAGTAATTAATTAATAATTAAAGGATGTAATTAAAGATATTAATTATAGAAGTAATTTTGATTTAAATTACTTTGAAAATTAATCAAGTGATTAATGAAGATAATTAATTAAGGGTAATTAAGTTATGGGAGGAGTAATTAAAATAGTTAATTACTAATTGGATATTAATCATGGGTGATTAATATATATGGTTTAAGTTGAAGATTAATTACTTATGTAATTAATTTATATTAGAGATTGATTAAATGTAATTAGAAATCATTAATTAATTAATTAATGATGTAATTTGGAATTGATTAATTAAGGTATAATTAATATTAAATGCTAATTACTTATTGTAATTAGGGAATTATTAATCAATAAGGATTAATTGAAATGAATATTGAGATGATTTATAAATTGATTTATAATCAATTGATGATTAAGATAAGCAGGATTTGATGATGAAATGATTAATTTAATTTATTTTAAATTAATTAGAGAGTAAGTAATTAATTTAATTCATTTTAAATTAATTATAGAATGGAATGATCATTAGATAGTTGCTTATGTTTGATGATTGGTATTGATTGGTATGGTTTGTAATCTCAGTTATGAGATTAGTAGTGTATGTGATATGTATGCATTGGTTGCTTTTGGATGATAGTATGGATATCTGATTATGATATGAATTATCTGTTGGTAACGATAATGTTGATTATCTATTGTGTTGTGAATTATCTATCTATGTATATTTAGATAATGAATTGAATTGTTTTAAACTTAAAACAACTTGGACCTTAAAAGACACGCTTTGGATTTCGATGAGACCGGGATCGGGTTTCCATATTTGGGGTCCGAAAACCACATCGATTTCAAATAACGTTAGGTCGTGAATCCAAATGGTGCGAGTGAAGACTCGAGGTGTAAGGGCTATACGTCAGTATAACTCTGTGGGTGATTCCGTAATGAGTTTGACGGAATAGCACTTATAGATTCGAGATGGAGATTCAGAGTGCAAGGGTTATTGTCGTTAACTCTGAGGGTGATTCCAATACGAGTGTAACGAGATAATGCCTTCGGTTTCGTTCGAACCCGGAACGAACTTGTATGGATTGAATGCTTTCAGAACATCGTCAGGTGGACGATGAGCATTCTAAGTGATATGTCCTATAAAGGTAATCGTAGCCTCAAGCCTCATCAACCGGGAATGGCTAAAACAGGGGAGGTGCAGCAAAGCTTCGTGGGTAGCCCCCACTGGAGAGCAAGATTGATCCCTGTCTAGAGGTCCCTTTATTTTCGGCTTAGTGGTGCGGTTGCTGATCACAACTGTGGGGTTGTCTTGTTTGGAACTGTTCAGTAAGGAACGGGTCCGGCTTTGTGTTGCAGGGGATGAAGGGAGTAATCCTCGGTACGGTGATCTAGGCCACGTACTGTGACGGGCGGTACCCCAGTAGCCCTGCCATTGTATGGAATCCACAATCCAATAAGTGCCAACGGTTTTGATTGTATTACCCACTTTTGTGGCTAGTAGCTGGAATTTAATCATGTAACAATTTCGGCTATTTCTTATTTATTTGAAAACCCTAGACACTATTATAATATCATCGGATTTCCTATCAAATGTTTTGGTTAGCGTAAGGTAAAAACTTTTCCATGTTTATGTGTGGGAAGTCTTACGTGATACCTTTTCTTTTCAAAGGCTTTTCAAAGTTAAGCAACTTTAACCTGTTACTCACACCAGACCCATGTCTGACCCGGAGTTATTTCTGTTTTTCTATAACTCTTGGGTACTCAAATTTTTATGAGTAGCCAAGGGAATTCAGGTTAGGATTCAGGATTAGCTTTGACGAATTGTGGAGGAGCATATGGAGCAGGAGGCTTCTGCGTATAGTTATATTGTTTTCCGCTGTGTTGGTATCTCTGAGTTGTTATGTATTGTAATTGAGTTGTAATAATTAGATAGGTGTTTATAACTGTCTTGTCTCTGTACTCTGATATTTGATGTATACTATGTAATACTTTGGTTATTAATATAATTTATTCGTTCCGCTGTTGAGATTCTTGTGTTGTTTCTTCTTTCTCTTCTTTCTTCTTCTATCCCTTTCTTTCTTAATTCATGACGCGATTTTCTGGGAGTGGAAAATCGGGTCGTGACAGTTGGTATCAGAGCGTTAGGTTGAGTGAATACCTAGGATCTGTAATGGTGTCTATCTTGAGAGAGCGTATTTGTATTTTTATGTATATATATTTTTATGGTTCTACCTATTTATTGGTTTACCTGTTCGGGTTTTTCCAATATAAGTTATAAAGGTATATGAGGTAGAAGTGTGTGTAACACGACTACCATTGGTTGGAGTTTGATGGATGAGGTTGGAAGTGTATTGTCGAGACTGTAGACCTAATACCGTCTCGAGTGAGTTTTGTTGGTTTAAGGACTTCATCGATCTCTGAAGGTAACCTGTAAAGGTTCGGAGTTCATCTTTGAATTGCAGAATTGAGTTTTGATCTGTCGGTAGGGCAGAAGCCAGTGAGTAAAGATATCTTGATATCTCAGGAAGTAGTAGCTGCGTGATGAGATGCAGTGAATATGGATATTTCCGAAGATGTTTTCTTTGGAACAGGAGTAAGAAGTGAGTCAGCCCGGTGATGTGGCTGAGTTTAGCAGAGTATTCTGAGTTGGAAAGGGATCTTCTGGCTGAGTAATTTTTCTGAAGTGGAGTTCAGAAGCAGCATAGTGAATCCGTTACTCGTGTAAGTTGGCTAAGCCAGCATAAGCTGTTCTGTTTGGTAAAGAGAGAGCAGTTTTCTTTGGATTTAGGCTGAGTTGATCGCAAAAGTGACTTGCGATAGTTTGTTCTTTGGATTGTTGGAGATTGTCCGGGTTTCTTCCAGGAAGTCAGAAGTTTGTCTGCATCTGGAGATCAAGTTTTCTTTTCAGGATGGAACTAGTGGTTCAGTTAGTAGATAGATGGTTCCTTGAGATAGGAGTTGGTGGAGTAACTCAGATTGGGAGAACACATCTGAGTTTTCTTTTATGGATACGTGGAACCATATTTCTGTGCTGGGTTGTCTGGTCTGTGCTTGTGCTCTTAGTCAGCATTTTCTTCTGTTTCGGATCAGAGTTGTGCAGCGGAAGCAGTTTGGGAATGTTTCTGTTTTGTTTTTCCGGATAAGGAGAGTTTGTTCTGTCTTCTGTTGTTAAGAAGCAGGGCGTGTGTTCTTGGTTTTTGAGTGATCTTGAGGAGATCATTGGATTGTTTTGATTCAGTCTGTTTCTAGTGGAATCAGCAAGAGTTAAGCTGATCAGGATGGATGTTGGTAGCCCAGGATCGTCCGAAGAGTTTTTTTGATAAGAGACGGGAGAATTTGGATTCTGGAATCGGAGATTGGATTTGGGTTAAGTTTTTCTCTGATTCAGGGATCTATAAGTTTGAGAAGCTAGCTCCGTAGTGTTTTGGTTTCTTCTATGTTTTGGTTAGATCAGTGTTTGGATTTCTAGAGTTGGATTGCCAGTTAGGATAACTGGGATTCAGTATGTTTCACGTATCTCTGAGGGAGTACGTGTTTGATATTTCTGGTTGTAGAACCACTAGTTTAGGATGGTTTGTTTGTTGAGTCAGACTCGTTTGTAGTCTGATATTCTGTATAGAATTGTTGTTAGAAGCTCTATAGCTTAATAGTATTGATTGATTGGATTCTATAGAGCGAGTATCCCGATATATATATACCGGGGAAACTCGTGAAAGTTTTATCCAAAATTCTTTTGGATAACTAGATTTGTTTTGATTGTGTGAATTGGTTGCTTTGGTTGTTGGCATATGATTAACATATGCTGTGTTTAAAAATTAAATCTGCAAATAGATTGTTAAATTGCCTTTGTTTTAAATTTCGGGGACGAAATTCTTTTAAGGGGGAAGGATTGTAATATCCCGGAAATTTGGACAATTTAAATTTAATAATCTGAGTTTAAATTTAAATTGAATTGATAATTTTTGTTAATAAATTTGATTTGATTTTAATAATCTTCTTTATTTAAATATTTAATTTGTGAAATTATTTTAATGAGTTAATAAATTGTTTTCTATTTAATAATGTATATGTTTTTGTATATATTTTAAATAGACAAGTTATTTATTTAAATTAGTATAGCATATTTTAATGTTTTAAAAATAGGATTTTGTGATTTATTTTTAATATTAAGCTTTTCAAAAAAAAATATTTTATAAAATACTCTATGATTTTAAAACATGTAAGATAAATGTTTTAATTGGTTTAAAATTCATTTTAATTCAAGTTTGAATATTAAAATAAGGTTTTAAAATGTTTGTGTCATTCTTTTTAAAATGTTGATTGATAATTTTGATTTGTCAATTTAATTTGTAAATTTGAAATACAATTTTAAATATGAACATGCATTTATTAAGTTAATTTTCTTTAACACATAATTAAATAACAAAACCATTTAAGATACATGTGTAAGCATAATAAAATCCTAAATGAACATGTGTTAAAAATTTATGTAAGTAAATTAACATGTGTCCATTCTTTTAACATGTGTCATATTTTGTTTTTCTTTAATTTTAATTTAAATCAAACATTGTTATTTAAAACATTGCATATATTCATTTCCTCTCCTCTTTCTCATTTCTTTCCTCTTCTCATTTTTCAAATCTGAACAATCAAGAATAGAAACATGCATTCCTCAAATTTGCAAGTTCATCTCCTCAAAATACAAAATCAAAAGCATTGCATTCAAACTCCTCCATTTTAAACAAACAAGCCTGCATGTTTTCAAAGTAAAGCCTGCATTTTAGTTCTTCAATCTGCATCCTCCAAAAGTAAAGGCCTGCATTTCAGTCATTCAAAAGCCTGAATGTTTTCAAAATACATTCTCCTCTTTAAACAAAAGTCTGGAAAACACAAAGAGACTGCATGCATTACCAATTTTAAACATGCATTCATCTGGAAAGGCTAGAAGACTCTGCATGCATCGAATCAAGCCTGCATTCACTTTCTTTAAAACCAGAGGGGGAATTTGCATCTGCATTCATGAATCTTCAAACTGGAATTTGGCATCTGCATTCAAATTGGAAGCATGTATAAACAAAAGAGTAGAAAGCATTAACAAGAGGCCTGCATTCATACAACTATGCTCTGCATGATTCAAAAAAAATCAAGTTCTTTCTGCATGCTAAAATCTGGAAATGGCTCTGCAATTTAAACATGTGAGTAACACCTAATCTAAGTAAGTTTAGTAGGATTTCATTGCTTGCTTATCTGATAAGTTTAATTGTGTATATGTTTTATGAATTGCATATAGATCCATATGAGATTTCTTTGAATGCTATACATATAAATATCTGCCTGTGATCTAATTTATGGCTGTGCATGTGGGTTTCTGCAAGTTTCAAACTCATATTGATCCCTGAGTTTTCTGTAGCTTGTTGCTACTATGATTTAAAACAATTGGACATAGCTTGTTCATGTTAAAATAGGATAAGCTTTAAAATATCATATAAACTAAACAAATTTGTCTGTAACCTGGGGAATCAGTTATGCAGAGCAACAATTCATATAGGATAAAAATTCAAACTTCATAATTAAGTAGTTTTGCAATTCAATTTTGAGATGGTGATTTGGGATTTCAGTATGAACACTGGGTTTAAGAAAATTGGTGCTGTGATTTCAAAATTTGATCGAGTTCAAAGCTCTTTTGGGTATTGATAGATGTTGTGATGATGGAGCTGTCGCCGGAGTTTGAAGGATGGTTGTGGCCAGAGTTGAGTGAGCTTGCCGTTGACAGGCTAGGCTCTGATAAGGGGGGGATGTGTTTCCAGGTTTTGGATGTAAAACTTGAATTCAAAATCAAGTTGAGTTATGGGGTTTTTTGGGTTGGATGTTGATGTGGGGTTGGTGGTCGATGGGAGATGGCCATTTAAGTTGGTCAGAGGTGGCCGGAGTGGATGGGCAGATGCACAGTGGGGTGTTGTGCATGGTTGTGTTGAAGTGGTTGTTGCAGGTTTTGTGGCACGGGTTGGTCTCGGGAAATTGACAAGATGACTCGAAGCAGGGTAGTGATTTACCCGAAGTAAAATTTATGTTGCTCGAGTAATAGATGTTCAGGTTTTGTTTTAACAGAGCCTGTTTCTTTTCAGGTTTTGATATTTTAAAAGTTTTTAAAATGTAGTTTAAAACCTGAAATAAGTATAAGTTTAAGTTGAATTTAACTATAAATTCAATTAGTTTAAATTTTAAGTTTGAAATAATTTAAATTTTGAAAATTTTATTTGTACTGAAGCAAAAATAGAAAGCCTGTTTCCAGGTTTATTGAATTGAAGTAAAAGTCAATTGCAAACTAAAATCTGGATTTAAGATTTAACCTGGAATTTAATTCAAATTCAATGAGTTAAAATTTCAGGTCTTGAATAATTTGAAATGTTTTCAAACTCAAGTTTGGGTTTTAAATCTAAAACAGAAACTGTTTTTCTGTGTTAAGATTTTAAAGTAAATTTTAAATTGTTAAATGGAGTTCAACTAGAAGTTTTAAAACCTGAAGTTTAAATTTGAAGTCAATAGTTTAATTCTTGAAATTTAAACATTTTTGAATTCTATATGTTTAAAACCAAAACAGTAAACTGTTTCTGTTTTTATGTTTCAAATTATAAAGTAAACTTTAAAATGCAAATGAAAATTTAAACAAGTTAAATCTGGAAGTGAAGTATGAAAATGAATCTGAGTTTGATTTAATTTAAATCTGGAGTTTAAATTCAAACTTCAGTTTTTAAAAATAAAGGTTTAAATCTAAATTTGTTTTAAAATAATGATTTGCATTTGAAAATGAAGATGGAATGTAAAAATAGTTTTAAATTCTTAAGATTTAATCTTGAATGAAAAATTGAATTATATTTCAGTTTGAAATTTAAAAAGGAAATTTTTAAATTTGAATTTTTGTTTGAAATAAAGTGTTAAATTACTTTGTTAAAGAAGAATGTTTCTTGAATTTGAACTTAAGGAATTGGTTTCATTTAAATTATTTAGTTAATTTAAATGGAATATTAATTATTTAATTAATTAATAATGTGGATGATTAATTAAGTAATTAATAATTTTTAAGTTAATTAATTAAGATTTGAGATTAATTAATTAAGGTTAATTAATCTATAATTAAGGATGGTTAATTAAATTTTAATTTATGATTAAGATTTACTTAATCAAGAGATTAATGATAATTAAGATTTAATTAACACTTAATTAATTAATAATTAGACATTAATTAAATTGTAATTAAATATTAGTTAATTAATAATTAATAATGATTAATTATAAGTTAATTCTTAATTAAGTAATTAAGAAATGTTAATGAAGGTCATTAACTTAAGATTAATTAACAATTAATTAATGTGATTAATTTTTGATAATTAATTAGATTAATTAATTAATAATAATCAATTGTTTAATTACTTAATAAAAGTAATTAATGAATTAATTACTTGGTGTAATTAATTTGATTAAGGTGATTAGTTTAGATTAATTAAGTTTAATTAATTTAAACCATTGTTGATTGTTTGATAATTACTTTATGTAATTAATGAATTTATAATTACTTAGGGAAGTAATTAATTAATAATTAAAGGATGTAATTAAAGATATTAATTATAGAAGTAATTTTGATTTAAATTACTTTGAAAATTAATCAAGTGATTAATGAAGATAATTAATTAAGGGTAATTAAGTTATGGGAGGAGTAATTAAAATAGTTAATTACTAATTGGATATTAATCATGGGTGATTAATATATATGGTTTAAGTTGAAGATTAATTACTTATGTAATTAATTTATATTAGAGATTGATTAAATGTAATTAGAAATCATTAATTAATTAATTAATGATGTAATTTGGAATTGATTAATTAAGGTATAATTAATATTAAATGCTAATTACTTATTGTAATTAGGGAATTATTAATCAATAAGGATTAATTGAAATGAATATTGAGATGATTTATAAATTGATTTATAATCAATTGATGATTAAGATAAGCAGGATTTGATGATGAAATGATTAATTTAATTTATTTTAAATTAATTAGAGAGTAAGTAATTAATTTAATTCATTTTAAATTAATTATAGAATGGAATGATCATTAGATAGTTGCTTATGTTTGATGATTGGTATTGATTGGTATGGTTTGTAATCTCAGTTATGAGATTAGTAGTGTATGTGATATGTATGCATTGGTTGCTTTTGGATGATAGTATGGATATCTGATTATGATATGAATTATCTGTTGGTAATGATAATGTTGATTATCTATTGTGTTGTGAATTATCTATCTATGTATATTTAGATAATGAATTGAATTGTTTTAAACTTAAAACAACTTGGACCTTAAAAGACACGCTTTGGATTTCAATGAGACCGGGATCGGGTTTCCATATTTGGGGTCCGAAAACCACATCGATTTCAAATAACGTTAGGTCGTGAATCCAAATGGTGCGAGTGAAGACTCGAGGTGTAAGGGCTATACGTCAGTATAACTCTGTGGGTGATTCCGTAATGAGTTTGACGGAATAGCACTTATAGATTCGAGATGGAGATTCAGAGTGCAAGGGTTATTGTCGTTAACTCTGAGGGTGATTCCAATACGAGTGTAACGAGATAATGCCTTCGGTTTCGTTCGAACCCGGAACGAACTTGTATGGATTGAATGCTTTCAGAACATCGTCAGGTGGACGATGAGCATTCTAAGTGATATGTCCTATAAAGGTAATCGTAGCCTCAAGCCTCATCAACCGGGAATGGCTAAAACAGGGGAGGTGCAGCAAAGCTTCGTGGGTAGCCCCCACTGGAGAGCAAGATTGATCCCTGTCTAGAGGTCCCTTTATTTTCGGCTTAGTGGTGCGGTTGCTGATCACAACTGTGGGGTTGTCTTGTTTGGAACTGTTCAGTAAGGAACGGGTCCGGCTTTGTGTTGCAGGGGATGAAGGGAGTAATCCTCGGTACGGTGATCTAGGCCACGTACTGTGACGGGCGGTACCCCAGTAGCCCTGCCATTGTATGGAATCCACAATCCAATAAGTGCCAACGGTTTTGATTGTATTACCCACTTTTGTGGCTAGTAGCTGGAATTTAATCATGTAACAATTTCGGCTATTTCTTATTTATTTGAAAACCCTAGACACTATTATAATATCATCGGATTTCCTATCAAATGTTTTGGTTAGCGTAAGGTAAAAACTTTTCCATGTTTATGTGTGGGAAGTCTTACGTGATACCTTTTCTTTTCAAAGGCTTTTCAAAGTTAAGCAACTTTAACCTGTTACTCACACCAGACCCATGTCTGACCCGGAGTTATTTCTGTTTTTCTATAACTCTTGGGTACTCAAATTTTTATGAGTAGCCAAGGGAATTCAGGTTAGGATTCAGGATTAGCTTTGACGAATTGTGGAGGAGCATATGGAGCAGGAGGCTTCTGCGTATAGTTATATTGTTTTCCGCTGTGTTGGTATCTCTGAGTTGTTATGTATTGTAATTGAGTTGTAATAATTAGATAGGTGTTTATAACTGTCTTGTCTCTGTACTCTGATATTTGATGTATACTATGTAATACTTTGGTTATTAATATAATTTATTCGTTCCGCTGTTGAGATTCTTGTGTTGTTTCTTCTTTCTCTTCTTTCTTTCTTCTTCTATCCCTTTCTTTCTTAATTCATGACGCGATTTTCTGGGAGTGGAAAATCGGGTCGTGACATTAAATTTAACTCAAAGATTTTAACTTGTATAAATGAAATTGGATTTTTTCGAAACGAAAACTATTTGTTTTCAAATGATTGAAGCTTTCACATAAGAAATGAATTTCCAATTTGTGTTAAAGGATTTCAAGTCTAAAAATGAAAATAGTATTTCCAAGTTATAGATAAATCTTTGGAAACGTGTTTTGAAAGCTATAATTTAATCTTTAACTTAGAGATTTAATGAGTTCATCCAATTGAAATGGAAATTGTTTTGAAATCTATGAATAGATCTTTGTGAATCTAGGTGAACTTTGTGAAATAAATCTTTTTGTTAAAAGATTTGAAATGGTAATTTGTTTAACCATTTTAAAGAATTTTTTTGGATTTTTTAATTTGTGACTTAACTAAAATCCCATATCCATATGTTTTAAAAATATGGCGCTCACTATTCGGTTTAGCCGGGAGAGGACCTTGTGTCATATATCCCATTCCGAATAGTGATACGGCGTTATGGATCGCATTTGAAGACCGGTGTAGAAGACCGGGTGTCTTCGAGAACGATAGGACAACCTGCCTATTGACTCTGCACTGAGTTGCTCCGGTATAGAGTTCTCCCTAAGTGATGGGAAGTCCGATCGGGATTGTGGATACCCAGATTGCGAGGGCTTCTTCGGAAGTGCCTTCGGTTCTGTTCGAACCCAGAACAGACTTGTATGGTTGTATGTCTGACACTACACTTTGAGATATTAAACTGATCTCTATCAAATACATTTCTGCTTGGTGGAGGAAATTTATTCTCTTAGCTTAACATCCTTCTTTGAGATGTACGAGCTCAGAGGTTATGTAGTTGATATTTATCAGTGATATACTCCCAAATTTGGTAGTGTGGCATGCTGAGTGCTGCTGTGTATCATTTATTGATCAAAGAATGGCTTTTGCATAAAGCGTAGCTTTGTGGACAAGATGCATCAGGACCTCACACCCCAGAAATGGTCGAAACAGGAAAGATGCGGCAAGTTTATGAGGGTCGCTCCCTTTAGGGTTTGTCTTTTCCTTCTGGAAAAGGGTAGTATCATGGTATGGAGCCTAGATACTTACTCATGTGGATACTGCAGATCTATTACTTTGTGATACTTTGTGGTTGTTGGTGTCGAGCGCTCGGATAAAGGTCCCAAAGGACCGGGGGATGGCACACTCGTGTCGTAGTCACCTAGTTACAGAGGTAACCGGCCTTGTGTTGGCAGAGAGTTAGTTAAGCTCTCGGGACGTCCCACCAGAGGCGATCCCATGGACAGTAGGAAGTTCCTTAGCCGGACCATTTGTTGGAAATCCAATCAAAACAATACACGCCTTGTATGGTTTTAGTTGTATAACCTTCCATGGAATATGGCGGTAACCTGCTATTGAACATGGTAGCTATTGTAGGCATAAGTGCGAAATGCCCATGCTGGCTAAGATTTATATTCTACTTTCGAAATGGTTTTTCTACACTATGGACTAGTAATAATATCAAAGAAATTTTCTCATGTCAAGCATATTTGACTATCATAAGGAGAAATCTCCTCCAATTCTGCGTTTGCATTATGTGTATGGCGGGAGGCCTTATGGTAGTTTCATTTTCTAAAAAGCATTGCGGATTTATTTTAAATTCCTTGTTGCTCTTTTTAAAGACCAAATGCTTTTGTTTGGTCACATCAGTCTCACGATTGACTTGGAGTCTATTGTTCCTTTCCTAAACTCTGGGTTCCCACTATTTTCCCACACGGGCAGTCTAGAGTTGGGTTTTTCAGATAGTCGGGTTTAGTAGATTATCTGGAGCTAGTTCGGTCTTTGGATCTGAACTGCACTTGCTTATCTTTGTGCATCGTTATTGGGAGTTCGAGCTATTCCCAGATTGGTGTTTTGGAGATGGAGATTACCGATGCTGGAGTTCTTCCTTGAAGACTATCTTAGAGTTATTGTTCCGCTGTTGATGTTATCTTTTCTTTCCGTTGCTATTGTCTTGTATCGTATCTCTGATGTATATTCATTTCTGTTGTATCATGTTGTTAAATGTTGTATATTGATATATGTTATTCATTTCTTCCGCTGTGTTGTACTTGATGTGTTATAAGATCCGGCAAACCAGATTCGACGTTTGGATCTGTGACATTTGAATACGAGTGTCGTATTCGGTGCCGATTTTCAAAGGTCGAGTCAGGGTCATTAGAATTGGTATCAGAGCTGAGGGTTAAAACTTTAACTCGGGAGTTTAACACATTACGTAGCTCATTAGAGATAGGGTGAAGTATACCCTAGAATGAGTATATCCCTAATATATCCATTCTAATGCTTTAGTAAATTCTCTTACTATCCACTGATAGTGAGTTTGAGTGCGAGAAGAGGACGAGATAGGGGACAGGGGAGTACCACTACCAATGGTCAATGCCCTGCAAAAACGGAAATAACTTTCTCTCTCAATCTCCTTTGATTTGATTCCAAAATTCTTTTGATTGCTTCGTGACAGCTCCAAGAAGAAGTCTCGGTGTAATGGTGACCCTACTAATCGTTGTAGAAAATTCTTACTTCGTATCTTCATCGGTTTCCTGTCAGCTTTTCCATTTAAAACTTAAATGAATTTGAAATTTGAAATTGAAAATTTTAAATAAATTGGAAATTTTAAATTAAGCTAAATTTGAATTGTATCAATAAAACGATATCGGTTAAAACCAAATTAGAAATTCTATTGTAATTTCTTGTGTGTATCAAAGTCCAAAGAGGGACAAGTTGGTATATACTTTGGGGCATCCCGACCCGAATTTGGAATCCATACCTAGTGTTTAAGAAATTGTAGAAAATTAAATCCATCTATCTATTCTCTAGGGACCGATATATTCTACGAGTGGTTAGTTATCCCATCGAACTAATCAATGCCCTTGCATATTCATAGACCGGGGGACCCAAGTGTCTTATGAAATAATTGTATGAGTTCGTTCTCTTATTGTTGATATTCTGATTTGGTAAACCAAATGCAAAATAAATATTTCGATCTGATCTGATCAATCGTTTCTTTATCTATCATCTATTCTTTCTCGTCTTCCTTGAAAATTTCGAGGACGAAATTTTTTTTTAAGGGGGGAGGGAATCTGAAACGATCCCGGTTTTTAAGTAAATTTAAATTGATAATTAAAATAAAATTTTGAATAAAATTGTTGATTAATTTTAAAATTTCAAATTAAATAGGATATTTATTTATCTGGACATTGATTTTAAAAAGTTAACTGTGGATTTGAAATTGGATATTTAATATCTTATTAATAAAAAGCAACATCCTAAAATTTATCAATTAAAATTAATAACATATTTTAAACCTTTGAAATTTAATTAAAAATAAATTGAGAAAAATGTCAAAACAAATAAAATAAGTAATAAACTATGTATAAAATATTAGAATATAAAAATAAAATAAAATACAACGACCCGTAATTTCGCTACTTCGAAAATGAGAGATTTGGCTCAATTTAAATTTAAAAGGAGTTTAAATCTTAAATAAATATGTTATATCTGAAAACAATTATCTATTCTTGTAGTTAATAAGTTTAGAAAGTATAAATTTGGATTTTGGAACAAATCGACAAAAGTTAAGTTTTGTCAAAAATAAAAAAAGGCTTAAATAAACGAATTTAAATATTTATTTAAAAAGGTAAATCTTGTTTAAAACATATAATAAAGATAATAAAAGTATGCTAAAAGATTTAAAAGTTTGTTAATATTCGTTTTACAAAAATAACCAAAAATTTATCGCATTTTGTCAGTTTTACATACACTATAAAATTAGAGATTTTGATATTAATTTAATATGGTTTTAAAATATAAAGAGACTTGTTTTAATTTATTTAAAGAAGTAAAAAGTTCATTTTAAATTTTGGTTTGATTCAATATATAGCTTAATAAAAACGTCAAATTTTGACTGTATAATTTGTTGTCAAAAACGCCGTTTTTAACCAAAATAAGTTATCGACAAGTTGTTGCAACTTGATACATTTCCAAACTTATAAATACAAGTTTACAAACTATATAAACATTATACATTTAGCACTAAAAACAAAACGAGTTTACTTTTGAAAATATTTATATAAATATATAAAAAGTAAAAAAGCATGATTTGATAAATTTAAAAATTATTAAACCTTTTATAAAACAACATCATTACTCTACTTCATATCTCATTAATAAGAAGTTATGTTTATACATAGGAAAGGAGCAAATGCAAAAGTGAAAAGAAGGCTAACTTAAGGAATTAATGACACATATGCTTACCATTAATACAAGTCACATCAATGCAAAAGTCTTCCATTTGAAACACAAACTTTAAGAAAAAAAGAGAGTAATCATTTCACAAATTCAAATCACATTAATGAGATGTGATGTGATGTGTATGCATGGAAAAGGAGCAGATGTTATTTTAACATTTTAAAAGTTTAAGAAAAAGAGGCAAAATCATTTCATAAGTACATAAATCAAATCCAAACATCATTTCTTAAGTACAAATTCAAATCAAACCAATTCTTCTCCATTAAGAAAAGATCAAATCAAGGGTAAAAAAAGTAAATAAAAAAGTCAAAACGTAGAGAAGGGTATTTTAGTCATTTGCCATCCAAAGTTCAAATATAAATATGCATCCATACTTTTCATTTTTCACACTTCATTCTCTACCTTCTTCTTCACTTTCTCCTTCTTCTTCACCTTCATTTCCATGGCATCCAACCTCTCTTCCACCTTCATTCTTCCTTCTACCTCCAAACCATCACCTTACACCACCAAAACCAATTCAAACTACTACCTACCCACATCCTCCTCACCCCTACACCCACATACCCCTTCCTAAACCCATGGCCTACCCCGAAAGCCTAAGGCCGAGCCCAAAATTAGCATGACCGAGCCCTCCAAACCACCTACCCGCCTCCACCTAGGCCATACCCTCCTTCCTAGGTCATGCACCCCCTAGCCGAGCCATATACACCCTCCTCCATACAAAAAAAGAAAGAAGAAAAGAAAAGAGAAAAGAAAGGAAAACAAAAGCGTTCGGAAAGGAAACAGCAATAAGGCGAGACGTTGGAAAGTAGCACGTTAGCGAGAAACATGTATCTCACATTAAAGATTGACGGAGTGGATATTATGGTGAGAAATTCTCACCACTTTTTAAATTATATTGAGTATTATGCTAAATTGTTATGTTAAATAATCACCAATTGATGATATGGATGTTCGATTGAATGTTTGAATATGTTGGATAATCCGTAGTAATGTTATGATATTTACCGTATGGAAAATATTGATGTTATATGGACGTTGTATGGTTGTTATGATAATTTGGATATCAAATTTCTATTAGTTAAGTAATCACTTTGTTTAGTAAGACCATATTTTAGTAATATGAGAAATTATGGAAAAATAAGTCTCTTTTCATTTAAAAGAGTTCCAGTGGTCCAGTGGTTTCGACATAGTGGAGTTGCTACATTGTGTTGTAGAGGCACCGGTTCGATTCCCAGCGGCCACAATAATGAGACATAGTGCACGACCACTTATAAAACCGGCTTAACCAAAGGCCAGGGCGACATAGTCTCCTTGGCCCCAAAGTTTTGTCCGCAAGTAGTGGCGTAGTGGTAAGATACTTGCTTCCTGGTAAGCAGGTCGCAGGTTCGATTCCCGTCTGCCCTACTCCTAAATTCAAGGCGCGGAGGTGCGTCCCCGTCAATCCTAAAATATGGTTGGGGGCATCAAATCTCTGTGCTGGGCTGGTTAACCTCCCTCCTGTCTGTGGTCGGACCAGGCAGGTTGGGGGCTCCTCCTATCCCTTCGATTTCATCAGGGCTCTAGGTTGAGTTTTAAAAAAAAAGCGAAATTAAAGTTAAAATGAAAGAGAATTTTAAATTTGAAGTGAATCGGATTTGAAAAGAATAGTTAATTTGAAATTGAAATTAAGATGAACAGTGAAATTGAAATCGATTTTGAAAAAGTGAAGTTTAGTTTAATATTGAATTGAAGTTTAAATTGAGATTAGATTTGAAATCTAAGTTTTAAATGTGTTTAATTTGAGATTAGAATTAAAATTGAGTTGAAATTGGAATTTAAAATTTAATATTGAAATAATGGGAATAAAATAATATTATAATATGGTAATAGTGAAAATATATTTTAAATACTTTAAAAAGCAAAAATATCGATTTAAAATGATTTGTAATGATTTTATAAGTGTTGAAATCCAATTTGAATAGATTATTTCAAATATTAAAAAATAAGTTAAAACTAGACGCGTCGTGCAACGGTAGTTTGCGATTTCGCGCGAAAAATTCAAATGAGTGTATAGAGTGGAATATGGCTCGGAATTCTTCGAGATAAGAAAATTCCGGACTATTATATCTATATCTTCTAAACGAAGAAAGAAAATCAAAGTTTAGATAAGTAGATTTTGAATTAAGACCAAATCAATTTTCTAGAAAAATCGCGCTAGTGCAGTTAAGTGACCATAACAAAATTTTTGTTTAAATGGATGTTTTTAATTATGGAAAAATATGGAATATATTTGATAAACCTATTTAAATGATTTAAAAAAGAGATTTGGACAGGAAAATATGAATTATCGAATGTTTAAAAGTTGTTTAATTCAAATAAGCTTATTTAGCACTTTCCGCAGCACTTTTCTGCTGCGAATTGTAAAACTTTTGGAATATGAGTTTAAATGTAACGACGTTTCACAAAATAATTGTGAATGTTTTAAAAAGGAAAATTAAGTATTTTTAAAGATAATTTGGGATATTTACAGGCAATTCCAAAATAAAGTTGAAAATCTGAGTATACGGAAACGACTAGTACATTTGTCCCGCCTGTGAGATCTGGGAAGATAAAACAAGGTGTTTAACTAAGGTTATGGATGTAGCAACCAGTGTCCCGAACTTACCTGGCCTATGTTTTCTTTCTTAGGCAAGGGGTGGAACAGATCGAAAGGAAAGCCCAGATGCTCTTAAATAAAAAGATTCTGTTAAGTTTTCCGAAATAAAAGAAGATTGGTATTATCCCAAAGTTAAGCAATCTCCAGAAAGAATGATTTCTAAGATCGAATTTAGTTCAAAATGTTTGTTAAGATTGATTTAGGGTTTATCTTAAACGATATCTTAAATAACATTGTTTTTGACCCGCTTAAAGGTAAAGAAATTTGGATCAAGAATTAAGTACGAAAATCTGGGATATTTTCCAAAGCAGAAGAATAAATTTCTTAGAATCATCCTAAGTTAAAAGAAAGAGATTCGAAATCATTCGAAAAGAATTAAATTGAAAAGAGACTTAATAAATCCTATATACTCATATTCACTTTTATCGATGATTGGATTTCGAAGGAACCGGAGTCGGATTTGGTTAATTCCTATCCGAAAACCACTTCGAACCAATGTATACGTTCGAACATGAAGACTTGTTGAAGATGATGATTTTTGAAGACCGTGGATCTTCATAGCGTGAGGACTGCTTGTTGACTTGCTTTGGGTAGCTCCCGAGTTATATATAGCAGTGGTCTCCTCGTGATGGAGATATTGTGGATTGTAAGGGCTTCTCGCCTAGTAATGGCCGAGGAAAGTGCCTTCGATTTGTCCTGTTCCTGGACAACTTGTATGGACGTTTGTCTGACATTGCATTCCTAATGATTACGTACATTGGTTTTTACAAACGTACATCAATAGTGGCGGAGAAGGCAACTTCTCTTAGCTTAACACCCTCCTTGAGACTTACGATCTCAAGGGTTGTATTTTTGTGGAAGGCAATTAGTAGTTAAACGGAAATGGCAATGTGGCATATAAAGATGTGATATATTCTATGTGAAAAGGTAATCGTTTGCCTTAAGCCTCATCAAACCAGAAATGACCGAAACAAGATTAGATGCAGCAAGGCTAAGTGGGTCATTCCCAATTAGGGTATGATCATCTCCTTCTAGATATATTTCTTCCCGCTATGCCGTTCGGGATGTTAATTTATGTAGTGTATGGAAAGAGAGCTCTCGAATAAAGGTTGGTAACGATCGGGGGATGACATATTCGATACTATCTAGTTAAAGAGGTAGGGCGGTCTTGTGTTGGTAGAGGGCAGATGTTCTGTGCCTTGGGACATCCATCTAGAGGTGTACCCATTTCGGAAGGTAGATCCTACGCCTGGTCATTTGTATGGAAATCCATTCTCCAATAAGAACCTACGGTTTTGTTTGTAGAGCCTAGTATGCTGGAATTTAATAATGGTAACAATTTCGGCTAAGATTAATAAGTTTATTTGCAAATGTTTTCAAAGAGATGTCATTAGAAATAATATCAAATGTTTTGATATAAAAGTGTTTTAGTTATCATAAGGTAAAAACCCGTCCGTGTTTATGTGTGGGCGTGGTCTTATGAGATACTCTTTATTTCCAAAGGATTTATAACGAAGGCTGATATATGACACTGTCATTTATTATTGATTTTTTCTCATGTTGGTTTATCAAGCCCGATCCGGCTATTTTCAATACTCGGGTCAGATCCGAGTAGTTTCAGGATAGTCGAAGACGGTTGGAGTTTCCAGAGGAGAGCTGGAGATATTCATCGACGTATGGAGATATTATGTTATCCGCTTTGCTTAGTGTATTTTGTTTGATGTTTGTCAACAAATGTAAGGGCGGGTTTTATAGCTGTCCAAGCTGAATTTAGGTTAGATTCTGATATATGTATTTAAAAGTTTTCCGCTGTAAAAATATTTGTTCAATATTATATGTTATTCCATTCGTGTGAGATTCTGTTCTATCTACTTTTCTTTATCACCCTTAATGATCCGTCTTTTCGTGCAGTTTGAGTTGGACATGTGTGGTTTATTGTCGATTCAAAGGGTACGGGAAAATGGATCATTGCATTTGGTATCAGAGCTTTTGGTTGAGCGAACACCGAAGCCTGATAGGGGTAATTCTCATCAGAGATAGGATTAGTAATATCCTAGGATGAGTAACTCATTAGAGATAGAGTTAGTAACACCCTAGAATGAGTTATGAGAGTATTATATATATGAGCGCGTATTTGTTAATTTTATAAGAATGATTTTGTTTTAAAGAAATTGGTAAATGAAATAATTTTACCTTGGGTTTATATTATAAATATTAAGGGGATATTATTACCTTTTGAGTTAGAAATCAAGGATTGATTGTAATTTAGCTTAGTAAAACTAAAATATGAATATCTTGTGATTAGAATTGCACAATTTGACTATAAGATATTCCATATAGAATCAATTAGTTGAAAGCTAGAATTTAAAACGTTAATCATATACCCCTAGACATTTAGTTATTAAGGAATAATGATTTAACGATCATCATAATGGATGGATTTAAAAGCTAAGTACAAATATCTTATGTAGTAAAATTCACAATTTGATTATAAGATATTTGATGATAATACTGAAGCTAGAAGTGTAATTAGAGAAAGTGAAGAGAAATGTACACTTAGAAAAAATTCTTATCAATAAGATAGAAAAGATAAGCCAAAATTGAAATTTTGGGTAAATATATTATGAAAGGATAAGTCCTATAACTTATAAGGAGATAAGGTAATTTTAGATTTAGACACTTTGACTAGGTTAAAATCAAAGTGAAATTTAGGAATAAGGGATATAAGAAATATCATCCTAATATAAAACTTTGAATTAGTGATACAGTTAGGGTAACCTTTGTAATTTAAAATGAAGTAAGATTAGAAGTGGATATTTTTGAATTATATGGTTAGCAGTTTGATTGTTGGATGAAAATGATTAAGTAACAAATACCATGTGAATTATTCACAATTTGACTATAAAGTATTTGATGGATTTAAGATTAAGAAATTTGAATTAGAAAATGGATAGGTAAATAAGTTAAGTAAGTTAATCATAGAATCAGTAAGAAAAAAAAGTGTACACTTAGTAAAGTTGTCTTATTAATATATGGATTAGATAAATAATTTTTGTTGAATTGAAACCTTAGGTAAAGAAAACTAAGGATTGAGTTTTATAACTTATTTATTTGGAATAGTATAATTCCACATTTGTTGAAGACCCTAACTGAAGTAATGATCGTTTGAAGATTAGGGATATGTATATATACTCTTAGGAAGTAAAGGTATATTATACAAGTTTAAGTCATATTTATGAGCTTAAGTAATAATGGATTTAGTAAAAGGTAAATGGTTGTGAAATAAAGTTGGATTAATAGAAGTTTTGAAAAAATGTATTAGGTAAAGATTAAGTACATAAGTTAAACGTAGATCATTTTGGCACATAAATTTTGATCTAAGATTTGAGTACAGAACTTTGAGGTGTTTACACCAATCCGAAAAAGGATTTATCACTCGATTTTTGATGGCGAACATTGATGAGAGTTTATGATTATGTACACAAGTTTTCTATCATAGTTGAGAGCTATGCAAGGAAAGCAAGGGTTTGTGATTAAGAAATCTGATCAAAGTCCGCACTAGAAAATCGGAGGATCGATACTAGTTCGGAAGAAAAGTTGTGGATTCAAATAATAGATCGAATCAGATATCACATATATTATGATATGTTGGGTCTGTCTACATAGTAGTTAGACAGTTATCTCAAATAGTAGGCACTAAGATATAGTCGTTGGACTGATGTTGTGGTATGTATATATAAAGACGTCAGGTAAAGAACATGCTCAGGTCAGATTATGAGTTATGTGGTGGTATTCGTTTATCTTGATATAGTATCAGTGTGTTTGTTTTGGATGCATAGTCTTATTTGGTTGTTGTATATATTATCTTAAGTGTGCAATATGCACTAGGATGAGTACAATAGAAGATTGAGTTGATATATGTATATAATCGTAAGTACGTGATAAGTACTCAGGTTACTGTGGGGAATCTCTATATGTATGTTCTTTTTTTAGTATTGTTATGATATCAACCTTCTTCTTTTCTATCATCAGTAGAAATAAGTCAAATTATTTGAGGAGAAGAGTATGGGATAGATTCCTTTATCTTTGATTTCATTTCGAGGACGAAATGCTTTTAAGTAGGGGAGAATGTAACGATCCGTAATTTTGCTACTTCGAAAATGAGAGATTTCACTCGATTTAAATTTAAAAGGAGTTTAAATCTTAAATAAATATGTTATATCTTAAAACAATTATCTATTCTTATAGTTAATAAGTTTAACAAGTATAAATTTGGATTTTGGAACAAATCGACAAAAGTTAAGTTTTGTCAAAAATAAATAAAGGCTTAAATAAATGAATGTAAATATTTATTTAAAAAGGTAAATCTTATTTAAAACATCTAATAAAGATAATAAAAGTATGTTAAAAGATTTAAAAGTTTGTTAATATTCGTTTTACAAAAATAACCAAAAATTTGTCGCATTTTGTCAGTTTTACATACAATGTAAAATTAGAGATTTTGATATTAATTTAATATGGTTTTAAAATATAAAGAGACTTTTTTTAATTTATTTAAAGAAGTAAAACGTTCATTTTAAAGTTTGGTTTACATCAATATATAGCTTAATAAAAACGTCAAATTTTGACTGTATAATTTGACGTCAAAAACGCCGTTTTTAACCAAAATAAGTTGTCGACAAGTTGTTGCAACTTGATACATTTCCAAACTTATAAATACAAGTTTACAAACTATATAAACATTGTACATTTAGCACTAAAAACAAAACGAGTTTACTTTTGAAAATATTTATATAAATATATAAAAAGTAAAAAAGCATGATTTGATAAATTTAAAAATTATTAAACCTTTTATAAAACAACATCATTACTCTACTTCATATCTCATTAATAAGAAGCTATGTTTATACATAGGAAAGGAGCAAATGCAAAAGTGAAAAGAAGGCTAACTTAAGGAATTAATGACACATATGCTTACCATTAATACAAGTCACATCAATGCAAAAGTCTTCCATTTGAAACACAAACTTTAAGAAAAAAAGAGAGTAATCATTTCACAAATTCAAATCACATTAATGAGATGTGATGTGTATGCATAGAAAAGGAGCAAATGTTATTTTAACATTTTAAAAGTTTAAGAAAAAGAGGCAAAATCATTTCATAAGTACATAAATCAAATCCAAACATCATTTCTTAAGTACAAATTCAAATCAAAACATTTCTTCTCCATTAAGCAAAGGTCAAATCTAGGGTAAAAAAAAGTAAATAAAAAAGTCAATATGTAGAGAAGGGTATTTTTGTCATTTTCCATCCAAAGCTCAAATATAAACATGCATCCATACCTTTCATTTTTCACACTTCATTCTCTACCTTCTTCTTCACCTTCATTTCCATGGCATCCAACCACTCCTCCACCTTCATTCTTCCTTCTACCTCCAAACCATCACCTTACACTATCAAAACCAAGTTAAACTACTACCTACCCACCTCCAAACCACCTACCCACCTCCAACTAGGCCGTACCCTCCTCCCTAGGTCATGCACCCCCTAGCCGAGCCATATACACCCTCCTCCATACAAAAAAAGAAAGAAGAAAAGAAAAGAGAAAAGAAAAAGAAAAGAAAACAAAAGCGTTCGAAAAGGAAACAGCAATAAGGCGATACGTTGGAAAGTAGCACGTTAGCGAGAAACGCGTATCTCACATTAAAGATTGACGGAGTGGATATTATGGTGAGAAATTCTCACCGCTTTTTAAATTATATTGGTTATCATGCTAAATTGTTATGTTAAATAATCACCATTTGATGATATGGATGTTTGATTGAATGTTTGAATATGTTGGATAATCCGTAGTAATGTTATGACATTTACCGTATGGAAAATATTGATGTTATATGGATGTTGTATAGTTGTTATGATAATTTGGATATCAAATTTCTATTAGTTAAGTAATCGCTTTATTTAGTAAGACCATATTTTAGTAATATGAGAAATTATGGAAAAATAAGTATCTTTTCATTTAAAAGTGAAATTAAAGTTAAAATGGAAGAGAATTTGAATTTTGAAGTGAATCGGATTTGAAAAGAATAGTTAATTTGAAATTGAAATTAAGATGAATAGTGAAACTGAAATCGATTTTGAAAAAGTGAAGTTTAGTTTGATATTGAATTGAAGTTTAAATTGAGATTAGATTTTAAATCTAAGTTTTAAATGTGTTTAATTTGAGATTAGAATTGAAATTGAGTTGAATTGGAATTTAAAATTTAATATTAAAATAATGGGAATGAAATAATATTATAATATGGTAATAGTGAAAATATATTTTAAATACTTTAAAAAGAAAAAATATTGATTTAAAATGATTTGTAATGATTTTATAAGTGTTGAAATCCAATTTGAATTGATTATTTCAAATATTGAAAAATAAGTTAAAACTAGACGCGTCGCGCAACGGCAGTTCACGACTTCGCGCCGAAAAATTAAAATGAGTGTATAGAGTGGACTATGGCTCGGAATTCTTCGAGATAAGAAAATTCCGGACTAATGTATCTATATCTTCTAAACGAAGAAAGAAAATCAAAGTTTCGATAAGTAGATTTTGAAATAAGGCCAAATCAATTTTCTAGAAAAATCGCGCTAGTGCAGTTAAGTAACCATAACAGAAAATTTGTTTAAATGGATGTTTTTAATTATAGAAAAATATGGAATAAATTTGATAAATCTATTTAAATGATTTAAAAAAGATATTTGGATAGGAAAATATGAATTATCGAATGTTTAAAAGTTTTTTAATTCAAATAAGCTTATTTAGCACTTTCCGCAGCACTTTTCTGCTGCGAATTGTAAAACTTTTGGACTATGAGTTTAAATGTAACGACGTTTTCCAGAATAATTGTGAATGTTCTAAAAAGGAAAATTAAGTATTTTGAAAGATAATTTGGGATATTTATAGGCAATTCCAAAATAAAGTTGAAAATTTGAGTGTGCGGAAACGACTAGTATATTTGTCCCACCTATGAGATCTGGGAAGATAAAACAAGGTGTTTAACTAAGGTTTGGGATGGAGCAACCAGTGCCCTGAACTTACCTGGCCTATGTTTTCTTTTCTTAGGCGAGGGGTGGAACAGATCGAAAGGAAAGCCCGGATGCTCTTAAATAAAAAGATTCTGTTAAGTTTTCTGAAATAAAAGAAGATTGGTATTATCCGAAAGTTAAGCAATCTCCAGAAAGAATGATTTCTAAGATCGAATTTACTTCAAAATGTTTGTTAAGATTGATTTAGGGTTTATCGTAAACGATGTCTTAAATAACATTGTTTTGACCCGCTTAAAAGTAAAGAAATTTGGATCAAGAATTAAGTAAGAAAATCTGGGATATTTTCCAAAGCAGAAGAATAAATTTCTTAGAATCATCCTAAGTGAAAAGAAAGAGATTTTGAAATCATCCAAAAAGAATTAAAGTGAAAAGAGGCTTAATAAATCCTATATACTCATATTCACTTTTATCTATGATTGGATTTCGAAGGAACCGGAGTCGGATTTGGTTAATTCCTATCTGAAAACCACTTCGAACCAATGTATACGTTCGTACGTGAAGACTTGTTGAAGACGATGATTGTTGAAGACCGTGGATCTTCATAGCGTGAGGACTGCTTGTTGACTTGCTCTGGGTAGCTCCCGAGTTATATATAGCAGTGGTCTCCTCATGATGGAGATATTGCGGATTGCAAGGGCTTCTCGCCTAGTAATGGCCGAGGAAAGTGCCTTCGGTTTGTCCTGTTCCTGGACAACTTGTAAGGACGTTTGTCTGACATTGCATTTCTAAGGATTACTTACATTGGTTTTGACAAACGTATATCAGTGGTGGCGGAGAAGACAACTTCTCTTAGCTTAACATCCTCCTTGAAACTTACGAGCTCAAGGGTTGTATTTTTGTGGATGGAAATTAGTAGTTAAACGGAAATGGCAATGTGGCATTCAAAGATGTGATATATTCTATGTGAAAAGGTAATCGTTTTCCTTAAGCCTCATCAAACCGGAAATGACCGAAACAGGATTAGATGCAGCAAGGCTAAGTGGGTCATTCCCAATTAGATTATGATCATCCCCTTCTAGATATATTTCTTCTTGCTATAACGTTCGGGGTGTTAATTTATGTGGTGTATGGAAAGAGAGCTCTCGAATAAAGGTCGGTAACGACCGGGGGATGACATATTCTGTACTATCTAGTTAAAGAGGTAGGCCGGTCTTGTGTTGGTAGAGGGCAAATGTTCTGTGCCTCGGGACATCCATCTAGAGGTGTACCCATTTTGGAAGGTAGATCCTGCGCCTAGTCATTTGTATGGAAATCCATTCTCCAATAAGAACTTATGGTTTTGTTTGTGGAGCCTAGTATGCTGGAATTTAATAATGGTAACAATTTCGGCTAAGATTAATAAGTTTATTTGCAAATGTTTTCAAAGAGATGTCATTAGAAATAAGATCAAATGTTTTGATATAAAAGTGTTTTAGTTATCATAAGGTAAAAACCCATCCATGTTTATGTGTGGGCGTGGTCTTATGAGAAACTCTTTATTTCCAAAGGATTTATAACAAAGGCTGATATATGACACTGTCATTTATTATTGAGTTTTTCTCACGCTGGTTTATCAAGCCTCATCCGGGTATTTTCAATACTCGGGTCAGATCCGAGTAGTTTCAGGATAGTCGAAGACGGTTGGAGTTTCCAGAGGAGAGCTGGAGATATTCATCGACGTATGGAGATGTTCTGTTATCCGCTTTACTTAGTGTATTTTGTTTGATGTTTGTCAGCAATTGTAAGGGAAGGTTTTATAACTGTCCAAGCTGAATTTAGGTTAGACTCTGATATATGTATTTAAAAGTTTTCCGCTGTAAAAATATTTGTTCAATATTATATGTTATTCCATTCGTGTGAGATTCTGTTCTGTCTACTTTTCTTTATCACCCTTAATGATCCGTCTTTTCGTGCAATTTGAGTTGGACATGTGTGGTTTATTGTCGATTCAAAGGGTACGGGAAAACGGATGGTTACATAAAATGCATTAAAAATAAAATGGAAATTAAAAGCTTTAAAAAGTTAATGATAGTTTGCTTTCTAAAATATTAAATATATTTGGAAGATATAATAAATTTCAAAAAGATTTAACTTTAGGATTTAATCCTCTTATATAAATAAATGTAACAATTGTTAATATGAAATCAAAGTATTTAAATCCATTCTTTTCTTTTTTTTTGTACAAAAATAAATAATAAAAAAAATGTATGAATATATGTAAATAAATATAAATAAATTTTAATTCAAATAAACTGGGAATTTGAATCTACATTTGAAATAAATGTTTTTAGAATAAAAAATTGGCTTCTAAAATCATTAAGGTGAAATTTATATAATGAAAATGTTGGCTAAAAACAACTATTCTTTTAACATTATATATATACACATACAAATGAACAAAGAAGTATATTTATTTGTAAAATAGATATGATATAAAAATTTATAAAAATCCTTTGTCTGGAAATTGCAAATAATAAACAAGTCAACATGCATTAGATCTCATAATCATCTCTTTTTACACATGGCAATCATTCTATTTAAATTGAATAAAAAAATGAAATTTAAAATTATAAAAACTTTCCATCTCCCCATGTACAATCATAAAACAACTCAGCCAAATCTGAAAAATCAGTAGTCAAAGATTTGGCATCTCATATCTCAACTCCCAAAGTAGAAAGAACAGTGAAGCAAAGATTTGAGTATCACACAAGTTCAAACACCAAGAAAAAATAAGATAAGTAGAAAGAAAAAAAAGAGTGAAAGCAAAGGTAGCAGAAAAATCTAGATCTAAAACAAATCAACCTGGAAATCAGGTCCAAACTGTAACATTATCTTCAACCTGATTTGGAGTAAAACAAAGGCAAAGATCATCTCAGATCAAAGGGATTAAAAATCAAAATGCAACCATGAATTCAAGCAAAGATCTGAAGCAATTGAAAAAAATAAAAAAAATCAAAGCAATCAAACTTCAAATCTGGAACAAGCAAATAGGCAGTGCAGTTTTCTCTGGAATTATTTTAAGGCAAGTGAATCTTTTCTTTTAAAATTTGAATTCGAGTTATAAATCAGTAATGAAGTAAGGATTTAAATTTTAATATTCATCAGTTCAGGATTAAAAGCCTGAAACAATTCTGAAGCAAGTTCAACTCAAATATAAAACAAGAATTCAAAATCTGAAGCAGTTAAAGAATCAAACAAATTCAAAGTTTTCAAAGCGCTGGAATAAATCAAAGTGAAATGCAAAGTAATCAAAGAAAAAAATATGCAGGCTCAAATTCATCCTCTGTTCCTATTCTCTGTCAACATGATCTTCAGGTGAGCCAATTTTTTTTAACTTAAAGGCTAGAATCTTTTTTGCAGTTTGATGATTCTTGAGAAAAAATTGTTGTGATATGTTTGCATGTGAAATTGTGACTAATTTCACTTTTAAACTTAAAGTATAAGTATGGTTGCATGTTTTCTTTTTTCTGAGTCCCCCTATTCATGGTTTCCAGGTTCTTGTTTAATTTAAATTCAAAAAAAAACTCTTGAGTTAATCTCTGTTTAAAACTTAAGTTATAAACAAAACTTGTTGTTCCATCTCAAAATTGAGATTAAAATTATACTTAAGTTAAAGATATTGAAGTTTATCTGGAAATTATCAGGGAATCAAAAATGATTGAGCAAAAAATAAAATTGTGTCAAAACCCAAACTTTGTAATTCATAAATTCAGGAATTTAATTTGAATTCATAAACTTAAACATGATTTTTAACACTAAAATCATATTTTTTTAATTTGCGATTGAGTGAGCATTTCTAGTTTAACCAGAAATGGGTTTTGGGAAGTTTTATGGTCATCTTTGTGATTTGGTGTGTCGTGGTTCTTCCTGAGGGTAGTATACCGATCGAGGATGATGGGAAAATTGTCACGGAGATGATTAATTCATTGAGGAATTCGCGGTAGTTGATTCTTGTTTGGAACCCTAGTTTCAACTAGGTCCAGTATTTCGATTCATTCATCCTCCCTTGTTGATCGAGCGCTGCATGTTTTTGGGAGGTGGTAGAGGAGGCGTTGACGAAGTGATGACCAGAGTTTCGAGTACTCCGATGATCTCGATGTCGAGAACGATGAGTTTTTCCAGGTTTTGGTGGAGGAGGAGGTTCCTGTTTCTGTTCCTGGTTTGGGGGTTTTGAACTCGAATTCAATTTCGAGCTTTGGAAGATGATATTGTTGGTCGTGTTTGGATGTGGAGTTTGTTGTCGACATGGGGAGACCATCGGAGATGGTCAGAGGTGATTAAGGTCACCGTGCATGTGCACAGTGCACTTTGTTCTCTGGTGAAATTTCGCTCAGCAGAGGGAAGGATCTCGGGTTTCCTCTCGAGAAGTTCGAGCATTTGCTCGAAGTTTTTAGTGTGTGAACTCGAAGTACATTAAGTTGCCTCAGGTTAAAATAAGGTTATAGGTTTTAACAGAAACCTGTAGTATTTTGTCTTAAGATTTAAACTGAAGTTTAAAAATGAAAACAAGGTTTTAAACTAGGTTTGAAACCTAAATTTGAATCTTAATTCAAGTAAGTTGAACTTTAGTTTTGAAATAATTTAAGTTTTTGAAATTTAAATTTGTTTTAAAACCTTTAAGTATTTAAGGTGAATTTGGCTGGAATTTGTGAGGACCCGCAAATCCGTACTCCTTGAATAGACACTAATCTCCATTGATTAACTCAAGATGAACGGAAATACGAATTCTCAGAGTTTTTTAAAAAAAAAAAGAGGTAGAGAAGAGAGAAAAGATAGAACAGAACAGAAAGAGACAACAGAACAATATCAGAATCCCACAGTCGCAGCGGAACAACATATAATAGATAAATGAATACTCTTTAAACAAAGAACTATATCAGTTATTACATTACATCACATTACATTACATTATATCATCAGAGTGTACAACAACAAACAACAATAAACAGCGGAAAAGAAATACTATATACTAGTGAATATGCCATGCCATCCAGCTTGCCTCTAGCAACTCCTGAATTCCAGAATATCCTGATAAACCTTAACTCTTGACTGCCCGTATGGAAATTAGTGGGCACCCAGAGTTTAGAAAGGAAAACAATAAACTCCGAGCCAGTCATGTGACTGGTGTGAGAACTCAAAACAGTTTAATCTTTAAAACAAAGTACATGATAATTTTAAAATAGATTCGCAATGCTTTTAAAAATGAGACTACCATAAGACCTCCCACCACACACACAATGTAAACGCAGACTTGGAGGAGATTTCTTCTTATGTTAGTCAAAGATGCTTACTACGTAAAATCAAATCATTTTTTTTATATTATTATTAGTGCATAGTGTAGAAAAAATTTTGAAAGTAAAATATAAATCTTAGCCAGCATAGGTACCATTATATTATGCCTACTATAGCTACTATATTAGATGGCAGGTTCTACAACTAAAACCGTACAAGGCTCGTATTGTTTCTTTGGATTTCCAACAAATGGTCAGGCCAAGGAACTTCCCATTGCCACATGGAAACGCCTCTGGAATGACATCCCGAGAACCAAACCGGATCTCTGCCAACATAAGGCCGGGTTACCCCTAACTGGGTAACTACCGACACGAATATGCCATCCCCCGATCGTAACCGATCTACATCCGAGGATCCTCGATTTCCAACAACCACAAAGTAATAAGTTTGCAGCAACAACATAGGTTAAATATCTGGGCTCCATACCATGATACCACCTCTATCCAGAAGTAATGACATACACTAAAGGGTGCTACCCCTAATAACCTTACTGCATCCTTCCTGTTTTGACCATTTTCGGGGTGTGAGGTCCGACGAAGTCTCGTCCACAAAGCCACGCTTTGGTACAAAGCCATGCTTTGGGTCAACAAATGATCAAAGTAACGATCATAAAGATAAATGATCAAACAAATGACCATATCACAAATGATCAAACAATGATCATTTCACAGCAACACTCAGCATGTCACATTACCAAATTGGGAATATATCGCTGATAACCATCAACTACATAACCTCTGAGCTCGTATGTCTCAGAGAAGGGTGTTAAGCTAAAAGAATAAATTCTCCGCCACCAACAGAAATATATATGAAGAAATCAGCTTTACATCTCAGTTTGTAATGTCAGACATACAATCAATACAAGTCTGTTCCGGGATCGAACAGAACCGAAGGCACTTACAAAGAAGTCCTTGCAATCCGGATATTCACTAATCACGTCCGTACTTCCCATCACATATGGAATTTCTATACCGGGGCCATTCGGTGTAGAAACATTCGACGGTAATCCTTCCGTTTTCAAAAATATCTGTTCTTCAACATCGGTCTTCAAATGTAATTCATAACGACGTAATCACATATTCGGAATGGGTTATACAACCCCAAGGTCCTTTCCCGGCTAACCCGAATAGTGAGCGCTTATTCAAAAATAAGTGTGGCATTCAAATTCAAACAAATCACAACAAATACCCATTCAAAGGTAAATATTGATAGTCGGTTATTGAACTATCAAAGGATATGCACAACATCACCAGATTCCAAATAATTTTCCAAATTATTTATTTTCCAAAAATATCTTTACAAGATATATAATTTTCACACTTCAACCATTTGAAAACAAATTTCAAATCACTTTTCACCTTTACCACTTTTGAAAACAAATTTCAATCATTTTCCTTATGCGGAAATACTTTCATTTCAACATGGTTCATTTAAACCAATTAAATAAATCCTTAACAATTTACTTTATATTTACGTTCAAAATCCGTAAATTTATTCTCACACTTCAAAAATAAATCAACCTTTATCTTTAAAAAATTCCCTTTTTTATTCATAAATTTCATAGTGAATTTACATTCCAAAATATTTATGAATACACGATTTCCATTATTCATTTTCAATTTATCTTCAAAAAGATAAATTCTCAAGACTTTTCATTTCACGTTGGAAAAATATTCCCATACTTACTTATTAATAAGTAATTCACAAATCTATTTATTTTCTACATTTGGAAAATATTCAATATACTTAAATTGAAATTAAGTATATATTTCATTCTTTAAGAAAATCATTTTCTTAAACATATTTATTTGGGCCAAAACGAATGTTGTGTAAAACATCGTTACGACAACCCAAAATCACTAGTATAGGGATTCGAAATTTAGATAGATATATAAATCCCACTACTATATAAAACATTTCCTTTCGGAAATCACTTACTATAACAACGGTGTTATAGTCCACCATTTCCTTCTATTTCTCGAAAACGTCTATTTCAACAATGAATGTTGAAATCTATGGTTTCGAATCTCAACACATTTTAAAAACATCGTTAGATCGTTTTAATTCTATTTGAAACATCACATCCAAAACATTTCTTTAACATATTATTCACTATTCAAAAACGTGAATATACTTCGTTAACTAATTTCATCATTTCTATACGTTTTATTTTAAAGGATTATTCACTATAAAAACGTGAATATAACTCCATTAATAAGTTATAACAATTTACTTATCAAAATAAGCCGTTTACGGATTTATAAAACAATGTTTATAAATCCATTTCTATTTATTTTATAACAACTTCCTTTTATAAATCTCCTTTATTAACCTTTTTCAATTTATAAGTCAATTATATACCAAAAGTTCATATTATAAGTTAAATACTTATAATTTATCTGTTTACAAAATCGTTCTTTTCTAAGACTTCCCAAATTATAAATCTTATAACTTATAAGATTCATTTATGTACCCAAAACTATTCCTTTAATAACTTTACAAATTTTATAAACCTACTGCTTCTAAAATTCCATTTATAACTTCACCGTTTATAATTCTATAAATTTCATTTATAACTTCACCGTTTATAATTCTATAAATTTCATTCATTTATGAAATTCATTTACACTTCATTCTAACACTTATAAAAACTTGTTTTATAATTCAAATATATTTAATTTATAAATATCAATTTATAAATCTTTTATATAAATCAATTTATATTATTATTTTAAAACGTCTTTAAACTCCTTTATATTTTCATCAATTTTGATTTATAAAATAATCAAATTTTATAAGTCCTATATTTAAACTTTTTACAATAAATTCTAAAATCCCAATTTAAACCATTTTATAAAATCATTAATCCCATAATTTTCAAAAATCAACTTTTAACTATATTTCTCAAAAATCATAATTTTTATAACATTAAAATTATAACGTTTATTTATTTAAAATGAATCAATTCCAAAAATATTTTATAAACGTTTACTTTCAAAAATCATTTTAAAATCCTTTTGAAAATTCCAAAATTGGCCCAATGATGCTACACACTAAATAGTCAATCACGACAACAACGACATCATATATCGATATGATAATTAATCAAATATCAAAATATCTGAAATCAAATAAATACTGTTGAGGAGTCCAGTTGGATCCCTCCAACCTGTTTTCCTGCATCCAATGATGTTAGCACAATACCAATTCCGTTCCAGTACGGAATTATTATGGTATATGGGATTTATAAAATATTATCCGCTTAATAGATGGCGCAATAGGGTCTCATCCGCTATTTAATGCGGGAAATCAAATCCAAGTACATAAATAATACCAATTCCAATGTACTGTGAAATATTCGCGGTATATGTTTTTAATAAATAACATCCGCTTACTAACGGCGTATAATGTCTATTTTAATAATCAATAGATAACAATCATCATTCAAACATACATTCAAGAATTTTAAATCTAACTATTTAAAATAAAAATCGAAACTGATTCAATTGAGTGAGAAGTTCTCACCTTGATTTCAATTTTGTTTTCAGCTTTTATTTCGAACAAAATTAAACGGAAGTTTAATTTTACCTGAAATTTTCACTAGCTTCAAACGACTCCAATCTAATTCCATAGCGTAGTGCTCGTCCATACGACTCCAACGCAACTTGTTTCGCGCGTTTTCAACCTCGTATGAAAAAGATACGAATTTTTAAAGTTACATGAATTTTTATATATAAAATTTACAACATATATTATTATTTTTCTAAACCTAATTAATCTCAGCCGTGTGATTTCACCTTGCTTCATCCAGGCCGCAATCTTCATCTTCCCCTTCATCAGTAAAACGCGCACGACACAAACCCAAAGCCGCCACTATCCTGCAATTATCGCGACCAATATAACGACTTCCACCTCGATCAAACGATACCACTCGAAAGCTCGTGACGAACGCTACCCTCGGCCACGACCTTAGCGAGCTCGGTCACCATATCATCCTCGAATTTCGTGCGCAACTCACCACGAACGCAAGCCAATTTCTTCCTCCACGACGCTCCAATTCAGATCACCACCGTTGGATATGTCGTACTCGTCGAGCTCTACACTTTTCTAGTTGAGAGTTTGTTGGATTGCTTCACGGATTTAAAGAAATTTGAGGAGGAAGAAGATTAAATTTCGGCCTTTGAACGTGATAATGGTGGCTGGAGCAAATTGAAACCATAGGGTCGTTTATTTCTGCAAAAGTGAATGTTTAAGGGGCTTATATAGAAAATTTAACGAACACCATTCATCCCGGATTTTCCGAACTCCAAACGAAGCGTGCCGGTTGGCGTTTCTAAGGTTTACCCCGCGTTCCGAACACAATGAAACGTGTTTCGGGAGCTAATTCGATCATCTGTGCGAGTTATGACAATAAACGTTCGATTAAATATTAAATCGGTAAATCAAATTTCTAGGCGTTTTGGCTTGCCCCGGTCAAACGAAAACTCCGATTGCTACGAAAATTGAAATCCGATAATAACAAACTATTACGAATCCAATAGAAATAGTTTCGTCCAATTCTGAGACTGTTCGAAAATTGACTAATTTCACTAGTCGATTTAAATATTAAAATTTCAATTTTCACATATTAATTTTAAATTCGATTTTAAAAGTTCTAAAATATCGTTCTAACTCCAATATGATAAAATAAAATTTTACAAATCATTTTCGATCGTATTTAACCCAATTTTCAATTATTTCTGTATTTTCAACTATTAAATTATCGATTTAATTATTCAATTAAATCCAATTATTCGAAATAAAATTTATTCGACTTATAAATTCCACTTATTAATATTTAAAATTAATTAAATATACAAATTTTAATTGACAGAAATTCTGGGTCGTTACAGAATTTAAAACTGAAAGTTGAATTGTAAGTAAAGGGTTAAATAAGTTTAAATATAAGTTTTAAAATCTGGAATGTGAGCTTGAACTCAGTTTTTTTTAAAATAAAATAAAGTTTTTAAATTTAAATTGTTTAACTACTTTAAAAATGGTTAAATGATTTGAAATTTAAAATGAAGTTTAAATGTAAGTATGTTTTTGAATCTAAGTAACCTGGAATCAAAATTTAATATGTTTTCCAGTTTTGAAATGTAAAGAAGTTTTTAAATTTAATAATAATTTAAATAACTTTGAATGTTATAGTGTATTTTTAAGTTGATTTGAATTTAAAAATGAATTTGGCTTTAGATTTTTTTTAAACTTCTTTTACAAAATGAATATTTCTTTAACTTGTGAGATAAAAAGGTTTTTGAATTATTGTTAAAACTTTGTTTAATATTAATTTTGTATTCATTTTAAATCTTAAATTTAAAATGAAATTTAAAGTAAATTTGAAAGCAAATTGATTTTAAATGCTTTGATTAAGTAAGAAATGTTTTATCTTAGAGCTAAATAGAATTTAATGATTTGGGTTCATTAAATTATTAAGTTAATTAATCAAGAATCAATGAATAATTGAATAAAAATAATAATTACTTAGTGAAAGTAATTAAGAGTAGATAATTGAATATTAAAGATTGATTAATCAAATATTAAGGGTTAATTACTTTAAAGCATAATAAATTAATGTGGTTGATTAATTAGGGTAGTTAAATTAAGAATAATCAATTAAGGATAATCGATTAAGATTAAGATTTAATAAAAAAAATATTAAGGGTTTATTAACTAAAGTAATTAATTAAGTAATAATTAATTAATAAAAGTAATTAAGGTTTAATTATTTACGATTAAGGGTTAATTAATTAAGATAATTAATTAAAGAAATGATTAATTAATGAAGGTGATTAGGACTTCATAAATTGCAGTTAACGATGATCAATCATTGATTAAAGATTACTAATGAGGGTAATTATGTGGGTAATAAATTTAAACCACACGATTTATTCATCTTAATTAAAGATGTTTGATTGCTATTGAATGATGTGTGATGGATTGATATAGTTGATAGTTGATGTGATGTTATGTGCTAAGCTGTTATATCTGTGATGTATATATTGTTATACGAATATGCAAACCCCTTGACCCATAAAACGACACTTGAATTTCGATGCGACAGGGAGTCGGATTCCAGTTGGTTATCCGAAACCCACATTGAATCGTAATGGTAAATCTTTGAGATTGATAAATTTATTTTTATCAATGAATCTATTAATAAAGATAAACGTTATGGGTTATACCGCTTATCGATATGATTGAATTTGTGATGATTGATGTTGTGCACTATTGTGTAAAACCCCTGGACCACACTTATACACACACAAATATGGATTGCACGTGGAAATGGGTTAAGTTATAGATTTTTGAAATTGTTTTAAGAATTGAATTTTTGAATTCAAATAGTTTTGGAAATGATTGGGTTTAAAATAAAAAGCTTTTGGAAGGGAATTTCAAAGATTAAGGTTATTTTGAATAACTTGATTGGGTTTTGAAATTTAAATAAGTTGATTTTAAATTTAAATTCAATATTCGAAAGTGAATTCTATAATTTAGGGACTAAGGTTTAAAAAGGTTATTCGACTTACAAATGTGTTTATATGGGTTTTTAAACCATTTTAAAAGTGTTGTTTTGGACTTTAAATTTAACCCAAAGATTTTAACTTGTATAAATGAAATTGGATTTTTCCGAAACGAAAACTATTTGTTTTCAAATGATTGAAGCTTTCACATAAGAAATGAATTTCCAATTTGTGTTAAAGGATTTCAAGTCTAAAAATGAAAATAATATTTCCAAGTTATGGATAAACCTTTGGAAACATGTTTTGAAAGCTATAATTTAATCTTTAATTTAAAGATTTAATGAGTTAATCCAATTGAAATGGAAATTGTTTTGAAATCTATGAATAGATCTTCATGAATCTAGGTGAACTTTGTGAAATAAATCTTTTTGTTAAAAGATTTGAAATTGTAATTTGTTTAACCATTTGAAAGAAAAGTTTTGGATTTTATAAGTTGTGACTTAACTAAAATCCCATATCCATATGTTTTAAGAATATGGCGCTCACTATTCGGTTTAGCCGGGAGTGGACCTGGTATCATATAACCTATTCCGAATAGTGATACGACGTTATGGATTGCATTTGAAGACCGATGTTGAAGACCGGGTGTCTTCGAGAATGATAGGATAACCTGTCGATTGACTCTGCACTGAGTTGCTTCGTTATAGAGTTCTCCCTAAGTGATGGGAAGTCCGATCGGGATTGTGGATACCCGTATTGCAAGGGCTTCTTCGGAAGTGCCTTCGGTTCTGTTTGAACCCGGAATAGACTTGTATGGTTGTATGTCTGACCCTACACTTTGAGATATTAAAATGATCTCTATCAAATACATTTATGCTTGGTGGCGGAGAATTTATTCTCTTAGCTTAACACCCTTCTCTAAGACATACGAGCTCAGAGGTTATGTAGTTGATATTTATCAGCGATATACTCTCAAATTTGGTAGTGTGGAATGCTAAGTGCTGCTGTGTATCATTTGTTGATCAAAGCATGGATTTGTATAAAGCATAGCTTTGTGGACGAGATTGCATCAGGAGCTCACACCCTGGAAATGGTCGAAACAGGAAAGATGCGGCAAGGTTATGAGGGGCGCTCCCTTTAGGGTTTGTCATTCCCTTCAGGAAAAGGGTAGTATCATGGTATGGAGCCCAGATACTTACTCATGTGGATACTACAGATCTATTACTTTGTGATACTTTGTGGTTGTTGGTGTCGAGCGCTCGGATGAAGGTCCCAAAGGACCGGGGGATGGCACGCTCGTTTAGTAGTTACCTAGTTACAGAGGTAACCTGGCCTTGTGTTGGCAGAGAGCTGGTTAAGCTCTTGGGACGTCCCACCAGAGGCGATCCCATGGACAGTAGGAAGTTCCTTAGCCTGACCATTTGTTGGAAATCCAATCAAAACAATATGCGCCTTGTACGGTTTTAGTTGTATAACCTGCCATGGAATGTGGCGGTAACCTGCTATTGAACATGGTGGTTATAGTAGGCATAAGTGCGGAATGCCTATGCTGGCTAGGATTTATATTCTACTTTCAAAATGGTTTTTCTACACTATGCACTAGTAATAATATCAAAGAAATTTTCTCGTATCAAGCATATTTTACTATCACAAGGAGAAATCTCCTCCAATTCTGCGTTTGCATTGTGTGTGTGGCGGGAGGCCTTATGGTAAAGTCATTTACTAAAAAGCATTGCGGATTTATTTTAAATTCCTTATTGCTAGTTTTTAAAGACCAAATGCTTTTGTTTGCTCACCCCAGTCCCAAGAATGACCTGGAGTTTATTGTTCCTTTCCTAAACTCTGGTTGCCCACTATTTTCCCACACGGGCAGTCTAGAGTTGGATTTTTCAGATAGTCAGGTTTAGTAGATTATCTGGAGCTAGTTCGATCTTTGGATCTGAACTACACTTGCTTATCTTTGTGCATCGTTATTGAGAGTTCGAGCTATTCCCGGATTGGTGCGTTGGAGATGGAGATTACCGACGCTGGAGTTCTTCCTTAAAGACTATCTTGGAGTTATTGTTCCACTGTTGATGTTATATTTCATTCCGCTGCTATTGTCTTGTATCGTATCTCTGATGTATATTCATTGTATCATTCTGTTGTATCATGTTGTATCAGATATTGTATTAAATGTTGTATATTGATATATGCTATTCATTTCTTCCGCTGTGTTGTACTTGATGTGCTATAAGCTCCTGCGAACCAGATTCGACGTTCAGATCTACGGCTGAATACGAGTGTCGTATTCGGTGCCGATTTTCGAAGGTCGAGTCAGGGTCGTTAGATGCATTATGGAGTTATAGGACAACCAAAGTTCACTACCAGATATAGAAACCAAGGCCATGACACTGATCACATTTGATGTCCTTTCTCATAGAAGATTGCACTTTGATCTCAAGATGAATGAGGAACACTTGCTTGATTCTCTTGACTTGGTTAAAGAAAAATAAGAAGAGGACGATTTTAAGGTAATTGCTCACCAGATAAGAGTAGAAAAACAGTTTAATGCCAAGGTCAGAAATTGTACCTTTGATCTAGGCAACCTATTTTTGAAATGGGTTTTTCCTGGTACCAGGTCACTTGGTCAGAATTAGGAAGGTCCCTATGCGTTTACCAAATACTTGGAGATGGAACTTTCAAGTTGTCGACTGTTGATCGGACCCCAATTCCATGATCATGGAATAGCGAGCACCTATGACGATAGTTCACATAGTTTGTTTTTTACAAATAAAGCATCCCATTGATTGGTATTTGTGTAATATGGCAGAGATTGTCAGTCTTTCATTCCTAAATAAATTTGGCATTTTCAACTAGTGGGATCGTCTTCTTAAAGTCTGACTTTAAGCTACATGATCAACGGAAAAATAAGACAATTTATTTTTTGTAAAAATGGATATCTTGGTAACCAGAGATAGTAAACGATGAAATCCTCTGATCAATGATCTACGTAGGGATGTAATCATGTTGGGGTCGATCAGAAGGTTTGCCCATACATAACTAATCTTTTACCAGTGCGCAAAGATAAGAAAGGTCAAAGATTGATGCCTAGAGATTGACATCTAGATCCCATATATGGGAAAACATGTAGAACTACTTTTTTTGCATATGCAACCTTGTTTATCGCCCAACGAGATAAGTTTGACCGATAACAAGCAAATTGGTTAACGAAATATCTACCGTTAGTGCCCATAGATAGGTAAGGCCAAGAGATGATGATCGAAGATAGGCATCCAAGACACTTATTCCTGAAGATAGGATATGATGTATAATTTAACTTTTGTAAGCATGACTTTATTTATAGTCGAATGAGATATGTTCAACCGAAGATAAACGAAGTTGATCGATGAAAGACAATTTTGTTTGAATCGAATAGGAAATGTTGTAATAATGAAACAAAACTAAAAAACGAACTAGTACCGAGAAATTATAGAAATTTATTTATATGTATCTGTGTAGTTAATGCCCTGCTATTACCCCCACTACAACCCCGCTATATCTTATAGCGGATTTCTACCGCTACGATTTTTCCATATAGCCCCAGAATATAGCCTTTCCGCTTTAATCCCCGCTATTTCCGCTATATCCCGTTATTTCCGCTATATTCCGTTATTCCCACTATATCTTTTTTAATAAAATGAATTGAAAAATTGCATTCATACATTATAAAATTATGAAAGTAATTTATTTGATTTAATTTTTAATATATTTTTAGAAATGAAAATACTCTAATATTCTACCAAATTCAATTATGTTATATAACAGTTTTTCGTTTATTTAAAGTATATTCGCACATGTTTTTATTTAAAATTATTTATGTATTATTTATAATTCAATTGAATGATAATTTTTCATTTAATTACCATTTATATATTTGTAAAAACATTAAGTACGAGTTTTATATGCTATTTTAGAGCCATCCGCTATATCCCGCTATATCCTCGCTGTAGCCCCGCTATGACTTTTTGCACCTCCACCGCTTTGAATCTATCGAGCGCATTAACTGCACAGATATGTATAGAGTAAAGTAGGTAATGGCATTGCGTAGATTATAGGTACATGCATGCATAATATATAAGTAATTGAATTATATATGAATATGTTTATATATATAGCCAAGTATATAGACAATATAAGTAAAAGATACAGTAACGTAAGTTAGCGAAAGCTTGAACAAAAAACAATCATTTGTTTACGTTTCATTTGTATAAGTTTTGTGGTGTCTGCTTCCACATAAAGACGGCCTATATACATGATAAAGCTAAAATTAATTAAACCCAAAAAGACAAAAGAGTGTCATTTGAAAGCAGTAACAACTTGCTACTTCTTCCTCCCTCGCTTGCCTCCATTCGTATGCTTCTTAGTGAGGCATTTCTTCCTAACCTTTTTCTCCACCTTATTCCCTTGGGTTCTTTTTTATGATTAGGAAATCATTTTGTCGATAGTCTAGTAGATGGGCACCTCGGGTTTGTCATGAGCACCAAGAGGGATTTACAAGTGCCAATAGCAAGAGCGGTAGGTTGCTTGACATGACCTGTAGGAATTTTATTGTGAATTCTTAAGCTTGGTAAGAATGTCAATGTTGGAGGCGATGGATATTCCATGCTCATACAAACTTTGACCTTGGTCTTGGACATGTCGAATGCTAGTCTCTTCTCCATGGAAGTAAATTCAGACCCTTTTTTGCTAACTATAGCCATGTCTTCATGGATCGATACTTTAGCGTCCTCAAGGCCTTCCAATGCTCATATGTTCTTGAATTTAGTACCGAGGCCAGAGCTGGAGGTGGAGGAATGGATTCTGTAGTGACAATAGTAGATGTAGTTGTGATGGCATTGTGACCTGAAGCATGAATAGCTGGTTGTGAAGGAGGCAGTATAGGCTGCTGACTTGTAAGTTTACAGACAGAAAGGTAGAAATTAGAAATGTCCTTTTCAATACAACAAATATTGATTTTGATGACAACGACCATATAAATATAGGTAGTAACATTTTTCCAAGTTGTATAAAATATTTTGTAGGGTATTATACAAGTTTGAACAAGTAGAGGATAATTGAATTTGAAAACAGATTAGTAAAAAGATAGAGATAAAAATTCAGAGATGATCAAGATATTTGAAGACTCATGAGTTTAGAGACAAGGACATAAAGAGTTCAAGACTATAGTTTATAGTTAATAGCCAATAGATTAACTTGTAAAGTCCTTGAATGGTAACTTTCTTTTCTTTGAATAAACACTTATCAATTTATTTATTATCTAAATATATATTTATTTCCAAAATATATTTCTACCATGATGACCTAAATTTTTTGGACATTTGAAATTGGAATATTTAATTGATTTTAAATATTTGAAAGTTAGTTCATCTTGAATTTCAAATTTCATTGCTTATTTGGCAATTAAATTATTGAATTTAATAAGTGGAAATTGGGTAAAGTATTGAATCTAGAATTTAAAGCTTGTTAAAAAATTTCAATGGCTTATAAAATCTATATTGATAATACTGAAGGTGATAGAACTTTTGAAATTGAATTTAAACGTGATTTGTTCAGTTTTAAAAATATATCGTTTAAATTGATAATTAAAATTGCCTTCCGTGGCACATTCTTGGAATTTGACGAAACCGGTTCAATTGGATCCGTAATAGTGTTTTATTATCGGATTTCAATTTTTGAAGCATTTGGAGTTGTCGCGTGATCGTATGATAGGTATACGCACAGAAATTTAAATCAAAATTCAATATAATAACTGGATCCAAAAAGCTATCTTCTCCACACGATCGAATTAGGACTCGAAACCTTTTCCATTGCGTTTGGAATAGGGGTATAACTTTATGAATGCCTACCAGCACGCCTCGATAGGAAGTCAAAATTTTAAGTCGTGATTTCGAGACGATTCAAATTCAAATTTAAATAATATTGTGTACATTGTTGACTGGTCAAAAATGCTATTCACATCAGATTTGCTTTATGTCTTCTCTCAGCCACTCTACTGCCTACTTTGTCTTCTGCCTTTTCTAGAGCGCAAGGTAATTTTAATACGTATCCCACTGATATAACACGTGTCTTCTCTAAAGAATAATAAGCAGATATACTTCCTCCTCTTTCGTTCATAATAATAAAAAAATCTGCAATGCTTTTCGAAAATGGCAGGGAAAAAATTTCAAAACCTAAATCCAATCTAATCGAGGAACCAGTTCAAGGCCAACCCCTCTTCTCCTCAGAGTTGCATGCGACAATGCGAGGCATGACGACTTCAAAATCGTGGGATATGAGTGATTTTGGGTGAATCAGGAATCAAGCTAGATCGTCGATGGAACGCGCATGCGATGGTGGTTATAGAATCATAGTGGCGCGATTGAGACACTACAACGGTTGATTTCGAAGTCGAGCCTCGTGATGAAGGCAAGTGTCGTGATGGGTGATGGAAGGGTGATTCGCCAACCAAGCGGGGCCGCGTAGTGGCATTTGGGTGTTGGCTGTTATTGCTGGCGTGAGCATGCGAGGTATCTGTTGTTTGTTTTTTATTTCTTGTTTAAAGTTGATATATATGTATACATATAGGTTAGGGAAAAGAAAATAAATACAGAAATATTTCTGTTTTATATATATATATATATATGTGTGTGTGTGTGTGTGTGTGTGTGTGTGTGTGTGTGTATGTATGTATAGGTTAGAGAGAAATTTTATTTTGTTATTACAAAAAAAAGTAGGAATTTCAAAACGGTTGGAAGTTTACATGAAACTAGATTTTGAAAGCTATTTATATTTTTATAAATATGTATGTAGTTTCAAAATGGAAATAAAATAAAATAAATATACAACTTTTAACTTACTAGCATATTTTAAGAAAAGTATATTTAAGGTAATTGATTTATTCAATAAATTTATTCAGCTATTTAGTTACCAAAATAATTTATTAAAAGGAAAATTAGTTTAAAAGCAAATTATTCGTTTAAAACCCAAATTATCAGTTTAAATTAGATTATTAGTTAAATTGACAAACGGTAATTGACTATTCGATTATTTCAAATATTAACAAACCATACGATGTTTATACAAGGTCTAAAATCATGGAGAGTCAAGCCGGTATGGATCAGATTGAAAATTAAAAATCAAAGGTGACTTAACCTCACTCATTTGGATTTCCGCTTAAAATTAAATAGTTAAATTTAAACTGTTGGATTGATTGCTTGAATTGATGATTTATTATCAGTATGGGTGTGATATTATATATAGTAGTATATATATAATTCGAGTGATTGATTTCCCGCATAATATAGCGGATGAGACCCTATGCGCCCCGCATAATAGCGGATGACCCCATGTACGGCGATATCCCCCTTAAAGTGTGATTGGTATTTTACATTGTGCTAACATCTATGGATGCAGGGAAATAGGTTGGAGGGATCCAACTGGATTCCTCAAAACGTTGAATTTGTTTATATTCAGCGATATGCATTATTTGATAATTTGTGATAGATTATATGGATTATATTGGGAGTTGAAAATATTGAATGTTATGTTTTACTAAATATATTTTGGGTATATTGAGATATCAAAAATATAAAGATTGGATTTTTAAAGGGAAATAAATAGAGAATTTTTGAGTAAAATAATTATAGAGAATTTGGATAAATTAAAAAATGAGTTGGAAATGGATAAAAAATGATTTTTTGAATTCTAATAAATAAATTCTGAGTATGGGAAAGGAGATGTTTTAATAAATGGGAATAAATGAAATTTTAAACTTAAGTGATATATTTAAAGGAACGAAGGATTTATTTTTAAATTCAAGATTTAAAATAGTTTGGGAGAGATAAATAAGAATTTTGGGAAAAGCATGAAATTGGTGTTTTCGGTTTAAATAAAATTTTAAATCATAATAAAGGTGTAAAATCTAAAATTAATGGGTTTTGAAATAAAATTGAGTAAGTAAAGGAATTTATTTTAAAATGGAGTAAATTTTGGAAATCGATTTGAAATTTGATTAAGTGAATTTGAAACTGTAATTTAAAAAGAAGGATGAGACTATGGAATTTATAAACCGAGTTTATAAATTGAAATAAGATATCAGTGGATATTTGGAAGTATAAATTCACGGCGGGAATTTATAAAGGAATGGGTAATTTGTTTTAGTGGTTTTATTTTTAAAGGCGTGGAAAAGCAATTTACGGGTTTGGAACGTAAATTAAACCAAATAAATCGAGAAGGATCTATTAACTGATTAAATGGACTATTTGGAATGAGAAGTGTATTTTCCTGAAAAGCCAAATATGTTTTCAAAGCAGATTTTTAAGTATAAGTTAGAGGTTTTTAAGTGGTTTAAAAGAATGTTTAGGAAGAAATTATTATTTAGTTATTTTAATTCTAATTCTCAGCCAACATCCCCCCGGACTGTTCCAAGAAGGAAAATAGAAACTAGGTCTCTGTCAGCACAGAGGAGAAATAGCAGCTTCCAAAACCAAATTCCTTTTAATGTTTAAAAATATTGCATCTTGGAACATAAGAGGAGCACATAGTAATTTGAAACTTGATCAAGTTAAAAGCTATATTGCAGAGCATAACATTTGTATTTTTGGGCTTCTTGAAACAAAACTCAACAGTACTTTATCCCATAAAGCTGCTAAATACATAAATCCAAAATGGTTGTTTCATCATAACCTTGAAGCTGCTTCTTTTGGGAGAATTCTGGTCATATACGATCCTTCTATTATAACTCTTTCTCCTATTCTCTCTGCTAGGCAGTATATTCACTTTCATGTCCTTGTTTGTCAATCTCAAATTTCTTTCTACCTAACATTTGTATATGCTGATAACTCTGTCTCCTCTAGAAATGCTTTCCTTAATTCATTGCCACCTTTAAGACAAGCATCTCACCCTTGGCTTGTTCTAGGAGATTTTAACTCCTGTCTTGATTATGATGATAAATTTGGTGGTTCTCCTCTTCTACCTAGAGACATTGAAACTCTCAATCTTGCAGTTCATGATTCTGATTTGTTATTGATTAACAAATCTGGAGCTAAATTCTCTTGGAATAATAGAAGTCGTAGTGGTGTGAGAATATTCACTACTATTGACCATGCTTTTAGTAATTTACAATCTCTCTTACAATGGCCATGTCTCTCTGTTTTTCTTCCTCAACCTATTCTATCAGATCACTCCCCCCTTGTCTTAACTTTTGGGAACCATTTGAGAAAGGAAAAAAGAAGTTTTAAATTTTTTAATGCATGGTCCAAGCATGATCATTTTTTGAGCATTGTTAATCAAGCTAGCTCTGATTTTAAATGTTATGGTAACCCTATGTATAAATTTTGCAGGAAGCTAAAAAGTATCAAGATTGCAATCAAACTGTGGGTTTCTTCTACCTTTGGTAATGGTAGCCTACTGTCCACTACACTTAAAGAGCAGCTGAAGAACAAACAAGAGTACATGATGGAACACCCACTTGATATCCAAGCATCTGTTGAAGAGGGGAAATTACACAAGGAAGTTCACATTGCTCTCTCTATGGAAGCTAGTATGAAGAGGCAGCAATTGCACAAGAAATGGATAGTTGATGGGGAGAGAAATACAAAATTCTATCATGATTCTATTAAGGTTAAACAATCTAGAGAGAACATATTTACAATTACTGATGAGCATGGTACTCTTTTCAATACTGCAGATTCTGTTGATCAAGCTTTTATACAATACTTCACTAATATGTTTAGCAATGCTGATGATTTCATTCCTGATCTGAACCTAATATCCACCCTTGATCTTCCCTGCATTTCTGATATTGATGCTTCCTCACTAATTTTGCCTGTTTCAAATGAAGAAATCAAAGCCACCCTTTTCTCTATGAACAAGCAGTCAACTGGTGGCCCTGATGGTTTAAATGTCATTTTCTTTATAACAACTTGGAATGTGCTAGGTGATGAATTTTGTGCTGCTATTCACAATTTTTTTAATAAATGTAAGTTGCTTGGGGAAGACAATAGCACCAACATTGCCCTGATACCTAAGGTCACTCCTCCTACAAGTGTTACTTCTTTCAGACCTATATCATGTTGTAATGTTGTTTACAAGTGTATTTCAAAAATCATAGCTTCACGACTTGTCAAAGTTCTGCCTTCTATTATTTCAAATAACCAATCTGCATTTTTACCTACTAGAGACATAATTGATAATGTTCTCCTTGCTCAAGAATTACTCAAAGGTTATGGTAAGAAAAATGTGGTTCCTGCTGCAACAATCAAACTTGATATTTCCAAGGCTTATGATACAATCCATTGGGACTCTATTGTTAGGATAATGGCTGTGATGGGGTTCCCTAAAGTTTTTGTGTCCTGGATATATGTTTGTATATCCACCCCTTCCTTTTCTGTTGTCATTAATGGCAGACCAGTTGGTAATTTCAGAAGTAGTAAAGGAATACGCCAAGGTGACCCTATATCATCATACTTATTCTTGATGGTTATGGAAGTGTTAACAGTTATGCTTAGTGATAGGTTCAAACTTAAATCCATTAAGTACCATCCTAAGTGCTCTAATTTACAAATCACCTCTGTTATGTTTGCTGATGATGTTATGGTGTTTACTAAACCAGATATGCATTCTTTGAATGGAGTTTTGGAAGTTTTGCATGAATTTCACTGTATGACAGGGCTTTCTATTAATCATAGCAAGTCTTCTCTATTGGTCTCTGGTGTTAATCAAATTCAGGCTGCTGCTCTTCTTTGTCATACTGGAATCTCTTGCATGTCTAATGATATGAAGTATCTTGGACTTCCTTTAATATCCAAAAGAATTACTAAGGCTGATTGCATTCCACTTTTCAATAAGATCACCTCTGCATTATCTTGTTGGGACAATAGGAGTTTGTCTCAGAGTGGTAGGCTAGTTATTATTAAGTCTATTGTTTTTCCCTCATTGGTATACTGGGCCAGATCCATTATACTACCTGTTAAAATGTTGCAACTAATTAGGTCTGCAATGATTAGGTTTTTTTGGACTGGAAGTATTCATAACAGGAAGATTGTGCCTTGTTCTTATTCTAGAATTGAGACATCAATGAAACTTGGTGGATTGGGAGTTATAAATATCAGGAAATGGAATACATCTGCTATTAGTAAGCAATTTGATGCCCTCATAAATAATAAGAAAAGTTTGTGGGTTAGTTGGACATTGAAACACAGCATTAAGAATAAACATTTTTGGACTATGGATACACCTCAGAGCTGCAGCTGGATATGGAGAAGTATGTTAAATCTAAGACATGTTTTCCTTCCAATGATTCTTTATGCTGTGAATTCTAATATGCCTGTAAGTTTTTGGCATGACCCATGGGTTAGAAATGGTCATATCCTATACAATGTATGTGATCATGCTCAGATGATACAGTCTGGAATACAACAAAAGGCATTAGCTAAAGACTATCTTCATAATGGCAAAATACTGTTACCAAATACCAGTAATCAAGTGCTAAAGTTGTTGTGGGATGATATACAACAGCAATATTATAGTGTGAAGCAGGGTACTTGTGTAACATGGGATAACAAGCCTCACACTGTCAAAACTGTTTACAATTACATTACTGATGGTGTTCCTCTTATAGCTGCCAAGTGGTACAAAGTGATATGGAATACTGATTCAACTCCTAAACAAAATTTAATGATGTGGAAAGTCATAAATCAGGCCTTACTAACTAGAAGTGTTATCAGTAGCTTTGGAATGGTTTGTTCCAACTTGTGTTTATTCTGTCAAATACATGATGAGACAACTGAACATCTGTTTTTTGGTTGTCCTGCTCTTCAGTTCATTATTGACAGGATTTGTAGTATTTCTGGATATCACTTAACTGGATCAACTACTAGTACTCTTTGGCATTTAATCTATAAAGCAACTAAGTGGAGAAAGGAGCAAGATAGAGCACTTACTGTTGCATTGAAAGTTAGTATGAGTGTGATCTGGAAAGAGAGGAACTCTATGGTATTTGACAATACTAGAAGAACTGATGCTATAATATGGAATGATATCAAGTCACGTACTCATTCTCAGCTTGAATTTAGTGATGCTGTTTTCCCTTCTTCATTGGTTGATGCTTGGGGATGAGGTTGATGTTTATGTTGTTTTCTTTTTTGTTTTTTTTTCTTCCTTTATGTTGTATCCTTTTATTGTTATGCAATAAATCTGGTAGGGGTCCAGTTAAACCCGCTGGCTTTGCCAAAAAAAAAAAAAAAAAAAAATTTAAAAAATAAATATTTGTTAAGTTAATTATATAAGTAAATTATTTTAAAGGTTTAACTAGTATTATGATTTAAAGATAATTATTTATTATTTAAACCTTATAGGATAACTTTTATTTTAAAATTAATTTTTTCTTAAGTTTTACATGAGAAATTATTACAAAATTTCATAACTAGTATTTTAAATAAAGTATTTTAAGCAGTTTTATTTTAAGTGTTTTAAAGTATATATCTTTGGATAAAGTGATGTAAATTATTTAAAAATTTAAAGTATTAAGACTTGTTGATTTATAGTGGAAAGAAAACAATTGGGCGGAAATTTATTCCGCGAGGGAAAAAGTATTTTGAAAAAAAACTATTTTCAAAGGATTGAAGTGTAGAAAAATATCTTGCGAAAATATTTTGAAACGAATAATTTGGGAAATTATTAAGGCCTGATGGTTTTTTGTGGATGTTATATGATAGTTAAATAACCGACTATTAATACTGGCCAATGCGCTGATCGTTTCGAAGAGACCGGGATCAGGTTTGCTTCATTACAACATGATAGGGGGTTCTCGCTTAGTGTTTGGTGGCGAGCAGGAGACTCTTACCCCTACATGTCCCTGTGAGGGTTGGTTGCGAGTCATGAGGCTGGCCGTAAAAGCAAATTCGAGGTACCACTGTACGTCGCGATGGGTCAGGGATGGTTGAAAAGCCTACCGGTCACTACTGGCTCGGGCCGTGACATTGTGATACCAAAGCTGAAGGTTAAGCGAGAACCTTGGCTCTGGTGGGGATTACTCATTAAAATAGAGTCCGCAGTACTCTAGAATGAGTTTGAGTGTATTAATAGATATGAGTGCGTATTTGTTAGTGAATATAATTTTTTTTTTATAATATGTTGATTGGTTTGTTGAGTGGCTTATGGATTCTAGTCAATACGAGTAATTAATGTTATTGATAGGGATCTCTAAACACTTGTACAGAACAATTCGACATGATATTGTTTTAAATATGGCAAATGAAATAATTTTACCCAAATTATTTTTATATATATAAAAGAAATAATTTTTGTAAATTTTCATAGTATATATGGCTGCTTGGTTGCTAGGAAACGATAATATTAAATTATTATCATTACTGTGTGGAAATTGAACAAGGAATTGAAATTATAACTAAAAGCTAAGAAATAAATTCATTCATATGGAATTCATAAATGTGAATTACAAATGTGATTTATAATTTGAAATAAAATTTCAGAGTAATATTTGAATATAGATTGAAAGGTTTGGAATTCGAAATTTTGGAAATTAAATTTTTTTGAGTTTGAAAATGATTTTTAAAAGGATTTGGAGGAATAATTGTAATATTATTAGAAAATATTTTTAAATTGGATATCAAATCGGAACACACTCCTATAATTAAAACCGAGGGGTGGCCACCAAATCAATCACAAAGTCATAACATGGTATCGAAGAAGCATGTTCGATTGGAGGTGCGACCTTACTTGGCCCGGCGTGGCTCCTATTTTAGTCACATCAAGCTGGCTCGAGAGAGTCAGGGCCACATTAATACCTCATACAGATTCGTTCGTCAAACCATCCTACTTCATTCTGGATCTCCACTATGTGCACAATTGTTAAAGTGGTTTTCGATATTAGCAGATAGTATGACAATATTCGATCTCGGTCTCTTCAACAACCAAGCGCTTATTACACACCAGATAGTTCTTTTACATTTCCAAAACCATTTCATATTAATATCAAAATATCATATTCTCAAAATCATATCACTTTCGAAATTGTAACAACCCGTAATAACTAATTCGTTAATTAACTAAACAATAAAATAACATTGTGAAATTATAAAAATTGAGTCGCAGGAGTTGTACCATTGTGTCCGTGGTAATTTTCTGGTCAATTTCCATATATAGAATGTCAAAATCCAAGCTAAAATGAATGAGTTATGAGTTAAACAAAATAAACAAAAAATATAGGCCAGGTCGACTGGCCGGTCGACCTGGGCATAAAGGTGGTTGACCGCCCGATCGACCCGCTTGCCCTTTTTAGGGAGAATGAAAGAACGTTCATTCATTCAAATATTTAGCCGACTTTACATGTATTTTGCATTGTTTAAACTGATTTGGTCCTTCCATTCATGCATCCGATGGCCCCTATTCAACCTATGACGTGGTTGCATCCTATTCAATCCCCAAATCCTATGATCTGAGGTCTACTTCTACCCCTATAAATAGATCCCTAGGCCTAATACTTTTTCTCATCCTAAGATTTTCTCCATTTGGGTTCCCTTTTCAGGAAGGACCCTAAGCGGATTAATTTTCCAAGGAGGAAATCATTTTAAATAAAAATATTTAACAACCCCATGTGGATTTGTGAAGTCCTAAAGGGAAGAGCTAAGGACCAGAGGTGAGTGATTGTAATTATTTAGATTTTTAAGTAATTTAAAATAATAGGGTTTTCAATAGTTGTAGTTTAACTATAATTTTTGGAGTAACCTTTTTAGTAATTTATTTGCAATTTTATAATTATTTTTATTCTATTCCTTCTAGCTATTCTTTTTAGTTAATGTTAGTTTATTTCATTAATTATAGATTTTCCCATTTAATTACAGTTTATTTACAGTATTTTAATTTATTTACTGTTATTTATGCGTTATTTACATCTTCTTCCTACGTATTGGATTTTCTTCTATTTTCAGTTTTCTTTTATTTCTCGTTCTCCTTCTTCGCGTATGGATTAGAATAGAATTAATGCGAAATTGTATGAAATTATAAGAAATCTGAAATAATGCAATATGATATGTAAATCACAAAGACTGTAATATAATTGGAGTATGACTGAAATTATGCCTAATTATGATATTAATTGGATTGAAATTATGCCTAGTTATAATATTAATTGGACTGATTTAAGAAGATTGGCCTACTTATAACTTATAATTACAACTAAAAAGAATAAAAGAAGAAAGAAGCTTATTTTCACACTTAGACCTTGGTTAAATAATAAACATGATTATAACATCAGTTATAAATCGATAAACTATGGAAACTATGGTGCTTATTTTAAGACTTAGGATAAATTAATAAGCAATAGTAGTAATTGATAAAAATAAAGACTTATTTAAATAATTTATCTAAGTTAATAAGAAAAGATAAGAGTAGGACCTGTATTAAGTATAAATTCCTCTAATATTCCATAGGTTATGGTGTTTTACATAATCCTAAAGTGAGACGAGGTGCCTCAATAATCCTAAAGTGAGGCGAGGGGTATGCTTATGCTTATAGTGGTAGCAAACGGTCAATCTATGGTAGTTCAAATCAAGGGGATTTGAACAAGAGATGCAACTAGATTATTGTTTGATAGGGACCAATACCAATAGCATTTCCCTATTTTTCTATGGACACAGGGTTTCACATAACCCTGAAGTGAGATGAGATGCTTCACATAACCCTAAAGTGAGACGAGGGGCACGCTTATGCTGTCTAGGGTAAATAAAAGGTCAAAATAGGGAGAAATAAGTAGCATGGTCATGGTGGCAATCACACGTGTGATTTCCATTTCGGTGCTCAACAATCGTTATGAGTTCCGAGCGCTTAATAAGTGTCTCTTTCGTAGACACCAAAGTCTACTATGTAAGGAAACGTCCGGTCCACAGTAAATTCTATGGAGTAGCAGGCCGATCAAAGGATAGAATTTGGGATTCAACCTAATCAAAGCAGCTATCAAGGACAAGTGCAAATAATCAAAGTTGAGATATCTTATCAATTGTAATAGTTTAATCGTATTTTCCAGTTTATCTCTTTCATATTTCCTTGTTTCCTTTTGTATATACTAGAACTATTGAAGATTCTATTACTTTTACTTTGCTCTAAGATTGTAGTAGTTACTATCATTCACAAGACTTTTAGTCTGACCCACTCCTCTAATTTTCCTTTCTACCCCCCATAGGCTATCAAGGGAGAGAGCAGTAGATTGCATTTGCTCGGAGGTTTCTTGGAGAAGATTCTGCTATGTATTTTCCTACTTTTATTTCCGCTTTTCTTTTTTGTACTAGCACTTGAGAGGGATATTTATACTTTGATTTTTGTTGAGATTACGGGTTTTTATTTCATGATATATATATTGGGTTTTGAGACATGTATGTTGTATTTGGTATTTGACTTATTTTGTTTATGAAGCAATTATGAAGTTTTTGTTTTGAAAAAGTTATTATTTTAGTTTCCACTGTTTTTACCTATTTTTGTCTTGTGAATTTTAGTCTCTGTTAGTTTCAGTTATACCTACAATGCACCATGCCTTTTAATGTGTCCTTTTGGGTATATTAAGGGTGTGGGGTGTTTCAGGAATCATATTCACTTTCGGAATCATATTTTCGAAATAGGTTAAACCCTCATTTTAAAATCATCATATTTACTCAAAATATGTCATTTCAATAGAAAATATCACTTCAAATCCTAACTAGGTTATAACATCATTTAACCATATTTGCTTTTAAATCCAGGATTTAAATATAAACAATTCAGCCTTGCACTGTTTGAATTTTTTGAAAATAGCTTAGATAGTCATAAATAGTTTCAAAATAAATTAAAAATAGTTTTAAAATAGTTTAAAATGTTGTAAAATAGTTTAAAAGGTTTAGGATAGATTTAAGTTAGGTTTAAATAGTTTAAAATAGATTAAAACAGTTTAAAATAGATTAAAATAGTTTAAATGGTTTAAAAGTTAAAATAGATTAAAATTGTTTAAAAATAGTTTAAAGCAGTTAAAATTGTTAAAATAGTTTAAAATCGATTACAGTAGCTTAAAATTGATTAAAATAGGTTTAATATAGCTTAATAGTTTAATGTAAAATGGTTTGAAAATCTAAATAAATCCGAATTTAAAATAATATATTTTTAAATTGTTTATATTAAAATAATTATTTGAAAGTAACATCAAATTAAAATATTTCCATTTCGATAAATCTGGACCATATCCAGCTTTCAAATTAACAAACTCAATTTTTATCTTTCAATTCAAATTCCCAATAAAGCCATTTAAATCTATGTCGATTTCAAATCCATTTTTAAACTATAAATTTAAACCACTTTAAATTTAGTAGATTTCAAAGTTTAAAATTCCAATTTAAACCATTAAAACAATTCATTTAAACCAATTTCGACATTTGAAGCATGGATTTTTGAAAATAATTCAGTTTATATAAATCAAATTTTATTTCAAAATATCATTTAACTGAATTCAAAATTTAGGATTTAAAATCATTTAATTTAACCAATCCGATGTCCCTATATAATTTTCTACCCTATAATCAAGTGATATGGATATCTATCATTTCAATCCGTAATAATTTAAAATTTACGAGTACATATCATTTCAACCCGCAATCCTGTGTTAAAACTCAAAATCCATAAAATTGCTCAAGTCTATCGTTTCAACCCATAACGATTTTTCCCTGATCTATATATCGTTTGAGTATGTATCATTTCAACATATAGTGAATTTTCTAACAATAACCAAGGGAACTTGCGGTGTGATAACAACGTGGAAAATAAACATCCATCTAATCATCTAAATATCAACAATATAAACATACAACACAATCATCATTCAAATCAACCAATAAATATCAACAATTAACTTATTATCATTAATAGGTATTTAACTAGCAATTTAAATTCAATATTAAATTAAATGGAAATTAAATTTGATAAAATTCAGATTTAACAGGCATGACGAATTAAATATACCAAACAATAAGCAATCAACTTCTAATCACATCATAAAATTAATTTAACTAACATAGGATAATTTAGTAGTCATGAGTGGGTTAGAACACTGACCTTTGGTTTCAAATCGATTTAAAATCCAAATATAGCACAAAATTTGAACAGCCTCAGAACTCGAATGAACTAGTTCCATAATGTCCAGAATTTCGATACCATCGCAACGGAGAAAACTGAGTGTGAATCCGAGCTCGTATGGAAAAGTTATTCAAGTTAGAACATTTGAATTTTAATATATATATATATGTATAATTTAATTAATAAATAAAATATAATATCGTAGCCTTCCTCACCGATCAGACATCGAAGATGAACTCAGACCACACCTTTGACTACCTAATACACCAAGCTCCGACCACCAAAGACGACCATACCACCACCATCGTGCACGTCCTTCCATGCCGCACCTGTCAGCACCCACCACGCCGCCTCTGGCCTTTCTCATTATGCCACCGCCTCCACAAAATTCTAGGGTTTCAAAACCTAATTCATTAATTTCGACCACCGCACGCCATTTTAGGCCAAACGATAACCAGCGATAAACTCCAGACGACGAGCTCTACAAAACCCATATCCCAATTTCATCGATTGATGCTCAGATTAAAAAACCACCAATTTGACTTTGACCGCTATTTTTCATTGACTCGATCACTATTTCAAAAAACAAACACTTGCCATAGATTCGTATTGTGAGCTTCAAAATGGTATATAATATGACAAGGCTTGGAGCAATTTGATTTTGATTTGAAATTGGATTTGGAATTAAGGATTTCTGCCATTGGAGAGAAGGAAGGGGCTGGTGGAGATAAGTAGTACATATAGAAATCAGAAATGAGAATAATTAGGGTTTATAACAGCATATAGATAGGCAAAGCTAAAATAGAAAGATGGACCAGATCGATTTGGATTGAAACGATAACGATGACCCGAAAAGCACGTTTCATTCTCGAAATGAAAGTGGGTCATCCATTATATCAAAATAGATGTTTTTGATTTTTTTAAACTCAATGGAACTGGTTTCAAATCCAAATTCCATTGTATGCAGAATTTAGCTTTTAAAATCAGCTTATTTCAATTGAATTCATTAAATTGATTTGTACACGTTTCAAGCCCGCCGATCAAACGACAAGTCTGATCGCTACGAAACTTGAAATACTACAATAATTCATTGTTACGGATTCGATGAAACTAGTTTCGTCGAAATCCGAGAGAGTGGCCAAAATGGCTATTTTACATGTTAATTAATTAAATTATTAGCATACTAATTAATCACCTTTCAATTCAAATTTAATGGTTAACCATTTTTATCATTTTTGATTACCTAGAAATTTATAATCTTTAAAATAAATTTTCCATATTAAATTCCATATTAAATATTGCACTAATTACAGTGTTCAATTGCCATTGCAATAAATTCAAAAATTAAAATTTTAAATTCAAATAAATTCATTTATTTTAATTTACATCTTATTATTCACTCAACTATCATCTTACGGGTAAAATTGACATTGATTTACATCTTATTACATTAATATTCTACAATTTTCATCTTTTATCATACTAACTGTAATATTTACTTAGATTAATTGCAATTTCTTTCCATTTTAATTTCAACAGATTAAATAAATAGTAATAAATAACAATGGTTACCTTTTACTTAATTTGATCACATTTATAAATTTATTATCTACAAACAAATGTTATAACTTATTATACAACACTGATTATATTAAATTTTAATTAACTAAATACTATCTCACAATTTAATATAACATATAAATTACTTCCTTATTTACATTTCTAACAATTTAACTTTGCAATTATTTTAGTTACTTGAGATTACATTCAAATAGTCATCAATTACATTAAATTAGCATTATTAGAATTTATTCTAATTTTTTCTTATTAACAAATCACAAAATTTTAATTTCTCAACATATTAAATTCAAAAATATTATTTAAATTAATATTTTATCGAGAATTACAGGTTGTTACAAAATACCTACATCGCGTGACACTCTAGAGTGATAAATAACCATGGCAAACATAGCATACATCAAACATTCCTTAGCATCACTTGTGTGCATTAGATATGTGATAACTCGTATGGCATAGTCACAAACCAAGGACCCAATCGTATTCTCAGATTTATTGATGCTCGAATCAATGTCGCTCTGAAATGCTAGGAACCAGGCCCACAATCGTAAAGCCCAAGGTAGTCTACTACCGCAAGATTTGGACATAATCGCAAATCCAGGTAAGCATACCCACCATGCCCCTTCTTTACGAGTACACTAGAAACCTCTGATTATCAATGATCCCTTTGCCCTAATTTTTATAGTGGAACTCAATCGTTATTCCACCTCGGTTATCTCCATGGTAGGACACCATCGCAAATGCCACTCGCAAGCCCTAATCATTAAGCTTCCCTTATAGATTTCCACCATGACTCCCATCATTAATTCATTATCTTCAGAACACCTTCAGACCTCATCGTAAGTCAAAGAGCCATCGTACTAAGGTTTCGAAGTCGTCGTCGATGCTGAAGCACCACGAAATTGCTTCATGTAGCACCATTAATTTTGATTGACACTATTTAGGATATTTAATTAGATAAATTAAATACAATATTGTAGAATGATAAAGGAAAAGGAGAGTTGATCAATTAATAGGTCATACCTTAAGAATTAAATTAGCAAGAATGTTTAAGTTAATTAAGAAAGAGGAATAGGAGGAGGGAAAATAGGAAAAGAGGCGCATTTCCTTAACAAAAACCTTCCCATTCTCATTTCTTCCTTCACTTTCATTCATACAAACAAAAACATAAGTATGGTCGGTCATTATCAATTATTTCAATAGAAGAAAAGCCAGGAAACAAGATTAAAGCTAAGGGGAAATCAATTCAAACTCAAATTTCAAATTTATTCATCAAATCAAGGTGAATAATGATACCCATCTCATAATAGGCTTGTTTATTTTTGGTTTAGTATTAAAACCTAAAATTATATGATTGATGTTTTGCCATATTGGAATGTTTAGATGATTATATGCTTATTGATGAATTTATGGAGTTTATTTATGAAATTAATTGATAAGTTTGAGTTTGAAAACCTATCATATGATGCCTAAACAACTTGATATGATGTTGGAAACATTATTTCAAAAGTGATTTTCTAATTTCATAATTTTTTGATTAAGTACGGATATTTTATGATTTACTTAAGTGAATAAAATGATTTATTTTGGGTTTTAATTATTAAAAATAATTAAATATTGTTTTTGGCCCTAAAATATTTATACGTTGATGAATATATATAAAATCTGATTTACTCTGATTTTAAGAATTTTTTTCCATGTTTTTATAATTCATTATGAAATTTATTAGACTAAGGAAGCTTAATAATTATATTAAAATATTAGTATAAAATAATAGGTTTGCAAATGTTTTGGGAATGATATTTTTGGTTTGTGATAGATTTTTGAAAAGTAAATGATAAAGAAAATTATTATCTAATGAGATTTTGACAAATAATAGGAGTTGGTTCTTACTTTTAATAGCAAATTAGCAGTTTTTAAGGTAACTGCAAGTATGCCACGCCGAAGTCAATGATGTCGCATTCCACTGAAGCATGAAGTACAACATCAAGGTCGACGTCATGAACATTGACATAAGCATTACCGCCTGTTTTCAACATTGTCGCCGACTCCAGAAGGCAGCTATGCTGCTAGTTACCTATTCCCATTTGTATTTTAGTGATGCCACTTCTATCCATATCGGCATTAGTATCTATAGTGATAACGACGCTGCCTATATTCTTTATTATTATAAGGCGGTAATGCTGTTCTTATACTATTATTTTCGACGATGAATTTAAATGGCAATGATGTCACATATTCTAGATGTCGCCATTCCTCTATACAAGTTTACCAACCTTATACTATGCAAACCTAAGAAATTATACACAATGCTATATGATATAGTTATTATCGACTATATAGCTTTGTGTTTTACAAATCAAAGACTTTAACATATTATGATATTGAAGAGGGGTGATGACCCATGCCAGCTATATCCATGCCGCATGTTATCAATATACGAGGTCCTTTTGTTTTGGCTTATAGCCCATGTTTTGAGGTTCTTTAACGTCCATGTGGTTTCGAACTTCATCAATATTATTTTATAACAGCATATATCATGACATAAGTATTTTGAGTAAAGTAAATGGCTATGTATTTTCCTTATTTTAAATAGGATTTCAAGGATTAAATAGTTTACCAAGGTTGTGTTTTCAAGGAATTGGAAAAGGGTACGTAACTCAGAATTTTACTAAAGGTTTTTTATTCTTATCACCTTTAAACAAATTGTGATAGGATCAATTGACTCAGAGATTAGAAACCCAAATGGTACTGGTGTAGGGTCGCACCTTATACTTCAGCTGTTAGCTCCTAGCTGATATAAGTCCAAAATTCCAATGCGTAGGGCTTTGTCATGGGTAAGACTAAAAGTAGGTTTACGCATAAAAAGGAATACCCAGAGATAAATAGGTTATTGATTGGCCTTCAAAACCATTAGGATCAGTCGACCATAGAAATAGTAAGCTTCGGACATATCGTCCTATTTTCCTCTAACAGTACGTTAGAACATTTGATATATCTGGTACGTCGAAGTCAGTCATATAGGTTCATAGTCACCCTAAGAAAACTATAGTATTGGGATAGGTAGTCCGTTAATTTAGAAAGATTTGTCATGATTACCCCTGTTGCTTGCATGCATATGATTATTGTTTTATTATCTAAATATTGTGATTGCGCAAGCGTAATTATGATTAAAATAAATTCAAAGGATTTTAGTGAGGGTAAAACCGGTTCCGCTCAGCGACATGGTCTTACTAGATATCCATTAATCGAGATGGCATATTATAATTCACACCAGACTTTTTGTCTGACTTGAATGTTTCATTTTCCCCTTTAACTGTCGGGTGCTCTTTTGAGTAGTTTGAGAGTAATGTTTTAAGGTTAAGTAGGTTTTGGCAAATAAAGTTTCCGAAGACGTGCACGAGGCGAAGCAAGCTATGTAGGAATCTGTCTACTATTTATGTCTACTGTGCGATGTCATTTTGTTATATGTGTGTAATGGTAGAAACTATATCTGTCTAGTAGTAAACTCTAATGAACCAAGAGGGCATCTTCATATGTCGCACACGGAGTATTTTCTAATAATTATACTTTATCGGATGGGGCATTTCACTGGAAGGACAAACTTTGCAGTCCAATTAGTTTCTAGGACACACATCCATAGAAATTAATTTTAAGGCCAAAGTCAGCAGAATAATTACTTTTAAGGACAAAATCAGCAGTCCAATTACTTTCAAGGACATAATTTCATAGGTTTTTAGGCCTTAGAAACTAATTATTTTGCATTTTGTCCTTAAAAGTAATTATTTCAGCTTTGTGTCCTAGAAACTAATTGCACTTGCTAAAGAGGCCCTTGTGGCTAATTTCCACTTATCAGAACCTAGGTAACGTTTGGGATTATGTAATGAATATAATATATTATCTTTGAAAAGAAATGAAAATGTTTGTTTTGAAATTATGTTTAAGAAAATTTCGTTTTCCCATGTTTTGATGTGATTGATACTATTAACATAACCACATTTTATCACTAGGAATTAATACTATAAATGACTGCAACATCTATAGCGGTTAGTTTCAAACCTCAAAATGGAGGATGTTACACTTTACTAGTCGCTGCACAAAGTCCAAAGTCATCCTAAATTATTCTAGAGCCATTCATTCTTGCTCCCCATTAACTCATCAAAGATCCCCATACATTACTTCTGTTCGGCCCAAGTCTTATCGGACCTACCACTATGCAACCCCAAGCACCCTTTCTTACACTATATGTGGGTGTAACTCTACCTGACCGAGAAGTCTGTCATGTCTCCTATTATGTCACCGAACATTAATTGTTGTTCGGTCCTGCATCCTACTACCGGACAACAAATGCTATCCGGTCCCTTCAATGCTGAAACAAGGAATCATCGGACATGAAATCCTGTCAGGCCCCTTCCTTCTATCCAACCAAATGCCCACTAGATAGGAACTCTTGTCCGATCTTCCACCACTACCGAACTGCACCACCTGTGCCAATCACCTTCCAAGCCCAAATTTTAAGACGAACCAGCCAATCACGGAGCAAGCCTACCACTGAACCAAACTCTTGTAGTGATTCCAACTTCCATTTTCACGTCGATTTCACCATTACACTCTATTCTTTGACCCTTATGCATCCCATATGCAACGATATGAATCCTGATCAACCCATCGAAACCCGATTTCACGGTTTACTAACCCTAAGTCGCTCAGATGAGTGTTTAAAGCATACAAGAATTTACACAAACACAACATATGTACAATTATATCCAATCATCTAAACATCCAAACATATATCAAACCATAGCAAATCATCATGCAATTATATCTTTAATGTGATCTATCACATACAAAGATAACCATACTCCAAAACAACATGATTAAAGCACTTTAAATATTATAAAATTCATTTTGATATAGGTTTGATATTAAAAAAGTTTTAAAACATTGATTTGATTTCAAAAATGGGTTTATAGCATATCAGAACCCATAGAAACAAATATAGTAAAGTGTGAGATGATAAATCACTCATCAAAACCTCAAAAAAATGAAGGTTTGCATGCAAATCGAGGAAAATCCGAGAATCAATAGCAAAGTTTTGATTTTCCTTTCCCAAAAATGTAGATTTGAAGGTCCCTAATGAATTCCCTCACTAATCTAACCCTAATCTATGATTTAGATTTGATTTGGAGAAGAAAAGAGAAGATTTTGGATAGAGAATGAGTTAATGAAGGCTTAGATCTATGGGAGAAGGTGTAAAACTGATTTAGGGATAATGGTTCAGCCATATAAGGTCTCAAAACCCAATAATTATTAGTGAGTTTGCCCCTAAACTCACTAATTACCAGCTAAGCTACTCCAAAAACTGCCAATCTTCAAACAGCTATATCTCATAGCTGGTAAGTCCAAATCACAATTATGACCACTCTACGGAAAGGGAAACCATCATATCTTTCTAATGAAATAGTCATTGATGCTAATTCGACTCCTACCAAAAGTTATAGCCGATAAAATTTCTAAGGGTAAAATCGTCTGGAAAAATTATAAAGATAGGAAAATGTCACTTATAGGCATTTCCCAAAGTTTTAGAGTCTTACGACCTAATATGGATTTAAAATAATATTTTATGATCTTCCAATAGGTAAAAATATGGGTTGCTACACTCCCCCCTTTAGGAATTTCGCCCTCAAAATCCCTAATACAAAAAATGTAAAATCAAACATAGCTACCCCGCATGCCTACCATCCACAAGGAAACATGTCAAATATCAAACGTCCACACAGAGGTAATAAATGGTATCTATGCCTATCCTAGCTTGCAAGTTACTAAACTACCCAGTATGATATCGAAAGTGAAAGTAAATGCGGTAAACAAAAGTCTCAACAAGTAATAAAGAGCTCTGGATAAGTAGTCCTTGTGCACTCCTTGGTCTTCCAAGTACAATTGCCTTCACTCTTACTCCACTGAACCTTCACTAGCTCTACCATCTTCCTCCTAAGCTACTTCATATCTCGATCGACGATACAAATAGGTCTACAAGGTCTCGATATTTCTAGTTCAATCTCGAACCATCAACTAATTCGGTTTAAATATCATGCCTAAGCCACGCATAAACTTTCGAAAGTGAGATACATGGAACACATTGTGCATGCCCACCATCTTCTGAGGCAAGACAGCTCTATATGCTAGACTCTCTTTCCTCTTAAGTATTGGAAAAGGACTAATGGATCATGGTTCTGACTTCCTCTTAGAACCGAATCAAACAACATTATTCAGTGGAGAGATCTTGATATACACCATATCCCCAACGAAGAACTCTAAGTCATGTCTTCTCCTATCAACGTAACACTTCTGTTTGTCCTAGGCAGCTTTCATTCATTGTTGAATGATCTCAATCTTCTCTGAAGTCTCTTTAACCATATTTGGTCAAGTATCAGTTTCTCGCTTGCATCCCACCAACATGAAGGGGCACTGCACGGTCAGCCATATAACGCCTCAAATGGTGCCATACCGATAATGGATCGATAATTTTTGTTGTATGTGAACTCTACTAAGTGTAGATGATCATCCCAAGAGCCACTAAAATTGAGAATGTAAGCTCGCAAGAGATCCTCCAAAGTACGATTCGCCCTCTCGGTCTGCCCATCAGTTTGTGAGTGATATGCTGTATTGAGTGGTAGTTCTATCCCAAGTGCCTTTTGTAAGCTCTTCCAAAACCCACCTATGAACAAAGGATCTCGGTCTCTCATAATGCTCCTAAGCACACCATGGAATCGCATAACCCATTTCATATACAACTCTTCCAATTTGGATGTCATTCTACTTGACTTGATGGATGTGAATCAGGCACTCTTTGTCAATATATCAATTGTGACCCAAATGCTATAGTACCCTCCTTTGGTCCTCGACAATCCATTGATAAATTCCATTGAAACTTGTTCCCGTTTCCACTTGGGAATCTTGAGCAGTTGCAGCAAATCACTCTGCTTCTTATGCTCTGCCTTTACCAATTGACAGTTCATGCACTTTGACATGAATGTCCCAACATCCTTCTTCATCCCTTTCCAATAAAATGTCTACCTCATATCGCATTACATTTTATTACCACCGAGATGTATATCCAACCTCGAATGTTGGCACTCTCGTAGCACCTCATCCCTTAACCCATCAGCATCAAGGTCAAATAAACTCCCACCCTTATGGAGCCTACCATCATGGTCGATCCTATAATACTTCATCTCCTCAAACTCTACCCCTCTCTCTATCTTCGCCACAATCTCTATTAGCCTAGCATTTTTCCTCTGGCTAGCTCCGATCCGCCCAATCAAGGTAGATCTGACCATCAAACTAGCCAATATTTCTGGCCCTAGCCTACATCGCGGTCAAAAATCATAACCAATGATGAACTCCAATTGCTTCCACTTAAGGAACATCGCTCCTAAGCTAACATGTCTTCAACTCAATGCATCAGCAACCGTATTTCCTTTACTAGGCGTATAGGAAATGTCAAAATCATACGAGGCTAGGAACTCTTACCATCGCTGCTAACGAAGGTTGAGGTCCTACTAGGAGAATAGATACTTCAATGACTTGTGATATTTATACAACTCGATCCTCTCCCAAGAAAATAATGCCTCCATATCTTCAAAGAAAATACTAATGTTGTCAACTCCAAATCGTAAGTTGGATACTTCTTCTCATGCGGTTTTAGCCGTCGACTAGCATATGCGACAACCTTTCCCTTCAGCGTCAACACCGCACCAAGTCCAGTACCACAGGCATCTGTGTATACTGTCAGCTCCTCATTCCTGCTAGGAATGACTAACACCGGTGTGCTCCTCAACATATCCTTTAGACTCATAGACACATGCTTGCAACTTTTGTCCTAAAAAAATACGATTCTTCCTCGTCAAGTTAGTTAATGGCGCTGCTAGCCTATAGTGTTAGCCACAAAACACACATTTGCTTGTCCTTAGTTGCTTTCATTATCACTGTCAGATGAAGAAGATGAATCTGAATCATCATATGTTACTTGAAAAGCTCTTTTTTTTTCTTGAATTTCTCAAACTTGCTTTTCTTTTTATCATTATTGATTTGTGGACAATCCTTCTTCATGTGGCCAAATTTGTCACACTCATAGCATTTAATCGATATTTGATTTGAGGAGTTTTGTTTGTCATCATTTTGAATTCTAGTCATCTTCTTAAACTTCTTGAATCTATTATAATTCTTGGCAATACAAATAATCTCATCTTCGTCTAAGTCCGAATCTTTGTTATTTGCTTAGAATGCTTTGTTTTTCTTTTTATGATTTTGATCCTTTGTAGCTTACAAGTTAGCTTTATACGACATCAGATTTCCAATTAGCTATTCGACTTTGAGTTCAGAAAGATCATTAGCTTCTTCGATGGCTAAAACTTTTCATACCCATTCATTATTAAAGAGTTTAAAATTCATGAGACTAAATCAAAATCTGTGAATTTGACTCCATGTGCCATGAGATCTTGTTGAATGGTGTGACAGCCCGCAAATCCGTACCCCTTGAATCAACACTATACTACCTCTATTAACTCAAGTGGCATAGAATTACGAACCATTAGGGTTAAAGAAGAAGAGATAGAAGAAGAAGAAACTAAACAATAACGGAATCTCACAGTCGCAGCGAATAAAATATAATAGTAAATAATAACATCTTTACACAAAGTGAAATCTATAACTGTTTATACATCATATCATCAGAGTATCTCATACATCAACAATTACCAATCAGACGTACCATACAATCATAGCAGCGGATATATATAATATACGGATAATACGTCTCGGACTCCAGCTCCTCTCCTGCTCCATAGCAACTTATCCTAAAGATATAATACTCGGTCTAACCCGAGCATTATAATGAAATAACACCCGAGTCAGTCTGGAATACCAGCTGATACTATATACGCATCCAACTTGATTATTAAAGTTTCAAAAATCCTTTGAAAAACAAAAGCATCTCGTAAGACCATGCCACAAATAAACATGTCGGGTTTTTACCTTACGATAGCTAAAACACTTTTTATAGAAATCCTCTGATATTATAATAGGGTCTATTTACAAATACTTATAAAATAGCCGAAATTATTACATGATTAAATTCTAGCTACTAGCCACAAAAGTGGGTAATACAAACAAAACTCGTACAAGGCTCGTAGGGAGAATGGATTTCCATCAATGGCTGGGCTACTGGGGTACCGCCCGTCACAGTACCTGGCCGAGATCAGAGTACCAAGGAGTACGCCCACTCCCCTGCAACACAAGGCCGAAACCATTCCTTACTGAACAGTCTCGAACAAGATAACCCCGTGGTTGGCGCGACCAACCACCCACTAAGCCGAATATAAAGGGACATCTAGATAGGGGAAAATCTTGTCCTGCTTGGGCATGACCCACCTAACCTTGCTGCACCTCCCCTGTTTTAGCCATTCTCAGTTGGTGAGGCTTGAGGTTAAACGTTACCTTTAAGAACGCATCACTTAGAATGCTCATCGTCCACCTGACGATGTTCTGAAAGCATTCGTCCATACAAGTCCGTCCCGGGTTCGAACGGAACCGAAGGCACTACTCCTACTACATCCATTTTGGAAATATCCTCAGGATTAGTAGCGACTAGCCCTTGCGCTTCACTGCTCCATCTTCGACTCCGAACACGTTTTTCGCATGAAACGTACAAACCGGATCGAAGTGGTTTTCGAGAAATAAATCTTGATCCCGGTCTCTTCGAAACGATCAACGCATTTGTCCAATATTGATAGTCGGTGATTTAACTATCAATTTATATTCATAAACATCCATAAGCATCCATCACACAATAATTAATTCCCACATTATTTATTTGCCTCAAATATCTTTAAAAGATATATTTTCAAATTTTCAAAGCTCATTTGAAACAGTTCCCAAAGTTCTTCCTTTACAAGGTAAATCCTTTACCATTTATTCCCATTGGAAATAACCAAGTTCAAAACATATGATTTTTTTTCTTTTTACAGTTAAAATACTTTATACTGAAATATACTTCAAACTATGTATATTACTCCTATTTATTTACTCAAAATATAATCTCAAACTATTTTAAATAATATTATTAAATAAGATATAAACTCGATTTAAATAAGGGTTTGGTTACTAAATCTAAAAGTGGAGTTTTTTTTTGTAAAGAATAATACTAGCCTTTACCAATATCTTAAAACAATTAGTTGTAAAACAAATTTTATTAATTTCTTCTTCAAAATAAACTTTTCTTAAAAATACTCTTTAAACAATTTAAAACTTTAACCTTTAAGTTAATAAAATCTTTTAAAAAACACTAACTTGGTTTTTCCCTGCATCACAAATATTAGCACATCACATATATAAATATCAATCCAGACTGATAACAACCATTATATTCAACCAATCACACAGATATTTTAATATTGACTATTTAAATTAGCTAGCATCCAGATGTGAGTGAGTTAAACTCACCTTGGGTTTCGGCGAGCGTTCGAAATTTAAATTAAACCGAACGACGTTCGATTTAACTCAAATTTCTACTTGCCCGGAATGATTCCGGAACTGTTCCACTGCGTAGATCGCATCGTTGCGATTCCGGCGCCGCAAATTTCGTTTGAATCTGATATTATATGAGAGAGTTATTTAATTTTAAAGATTGTATAAACATTTTATAAACAAATTACACTTTTTTTTTATTTTCCCAGAACAAACGAAATCAAGGCCGCAGGTACATCTTCTCCATCGCGTGCAAACTCCAGTAAGAACGAACCCACTATCACCCATTTAGGGTTAGAAACCGCGACCTTCATCGATGCTTTCCACCACGATCGGAGACCGCCACTCCGTAGCCTTCAACATTCTCTACGCTCGCCCCAGATCCCATGGAACTCGGTGCCATGCTTGCCTCGAAAACTGGGCCGGAAACGACCACGAATGCGGCCACCAATCTCCTCATCTGGTCGACGAAACTCCATCTCCACCGCTCGAAACGTAGAGCTCAACGAGCTCTCGATCTTTGTAGTTGAAGGTTTCTGAAATTAATTAGTGGATTGATCAATAATTGGTGACGAATTTAGGAGGGTTTCGGCCATAGAAAACTATAAGCGGTGGCTATAAACGAATGAACGAGGGTTTAGTTATTATAATATATATATTTAATATTATTTTATTATTATTCTTCAATTGCTTAACGACTATGCAAACGAGCTCCAGTCCTCACACACCAAAAGGCATTCCTACGGTTTATCCGCGTTCCGGACACAATGAAACAGGTTTCGTAAGCTAATTCGGTCATATGCGTGAGTTACGAGATTAAACGATCAATTTTAATTTAAACCGATTAAAACGATTTCGATGCGTTTCGAGCTGCCACGGTCAAACGACAACTCCGATTGCTACGAAAATTGAAATCCGATAATAACTAACTATTACGGATCCAATGGAACTAGTTTCGTCGAATTCCGAGACTGTGCCCCGGAAGGCTATTTTAACTCGTCTATTAAATCGGGCGATTTTCAAAATTGACGAAAACGCTTAAAATTTCACTTTTAAAATTTAATAACTTAACAATAAATCATATAAAATTTATAATCTCATTAAAAATCATTCTGGCTCATTCCGGACCAAAATCTTATTAAATTGCATTTTAATAATATTAAATTCATTTTTAATTTAATATAAAATCCCAAATATTAATTTATCAACTTTAAAATTCTTCTAAAATTCCCACCATGCTATTTACACTTAAATAACTCAAAATAAATTTTTTTAAAACCATTTTTATCACTATTTACATCCAGATTTACCTTTTTATCTCAATTTCGAATATTGAATTATTATTGTTCAATTTCAAATTAAATCTCCACCTTAGCAATTTTAACTTGTTATTATGATTTAAACCTATTCTTTTAGTAAAAAAATAAATCTCAAAACCATATTAAACATTTCAAATGAGTTAAACGTTCACAAATCCCGTGTTAAATAATTTCGGGATGTTACAAATGGTATGAAATCTAGCAAGCATATCAATAATTGATTCATTTGCTTTCATTGCTTTCATTTTTAAAGATGAATTTTTTTTTTTGTAAAATTGAAATTTTATTTTGCCTGACTTTAGTCCTGCCTTCATGTGTGACTTGTAAAGTACGCCATATATCATATGCATTAGTGGAAAGCATGACACATGAAAACTCATTTTTGTCAAGTGAGCAAAACAATATATTCATAGCTTTGGCATTATTAGATATCGCTATTTTTTGTGCATCAGTCCAAGTGCTAATGTCGGTGTTAGGTGATTTATATTTGTTTTGAGTTGCTATCCATATTTCTAACCTATTTGCTTTCATAAAAATTCTCATACGAGTTGATTAGTAAGCATAGTTAGAACCAATAAATAACAAGGATGGGCAGTTGATTGACCTTCTTGAGAAGTGCTTGCCATATCAATGATTTTTCAACTACATGTTACTATAGATTGAAATAGCCGTGCTCTGATTCCAAATGAAAATCTATAAGATATTTTATAATGCAACTTATATATAAGTGTGAGAGTTTATACTAATAATTACACTAAGCAGAGAATAATAACTGAATATAAAAAAGGTAAATAATAAAAGCAAGCACATAAGATATTTTATACTGGATTGGACCTTCCATCCTACGTCTAGTCGCAAAGCTACCTTCCACTATTTCCCTTAACTAGATAACACTCACTTCATCCGGAGGAATAGACTAATACAAAAGTATTTCTTTGACAATCTTTTGTTCCAAATAACACAGATTTTGACTAATAGTACAATTCTTCTTATGATCTCATTTGAGTATATGAATGTGAATATTTTGAGTTTTTGGAAGTGATTTAACAAAATGGTATTTTAGTTATGATGGATGGAGAATATGTAAGCAAGAGATACACAAATATGTTAATAGAGAGTAATAAAAAAAATCAAGAGAATAGTTAATTTGTAAATCTCAATCTTTGAAGTACTTAGAGGATTAAAGAGATATAGATGTGGAGTTGTTACTGTTAGATAAACTCTATTAGATTTAATGGCTACAACCTTTGAAGAAGAGATGGGATTATTTAATCTAAAAAGAAGCAACCATTTAGAATATAGCAGTTGCCAAATGTCAGTGGAAAACCCATAGATGTCTGTGGCTTCAGGAATAAAATTCCCGAGCCTTCTCACAGACGTTTGTGGCTGATATTTCCATATTTTAAATGTTTTTAGTGGCATTTTTATGTATATGAATTTGTGTGTGCATATATACTCAAGGAGACCTTATAATGTTTATCTAATACTCTTAATACAATGGTATAACCTTAATAATCATAATAAGGTCAATAAATCTCTATTTGTCTTCGAGTCCCAATATTTTTGAGCATGACAATCTCTTATAGTGTATACCTATAATCTTGATAAGATATATAATATATGTGATTGTATAGTTGTTGTCATTGAAACCATAGAATGAAGGTTCTAACATAATAATTAATTAGTGATTTTAAATTGAGATATAATGACATAATGATTACAAAAATTTTCAAACAATATTTTTAAAATGATAATAATTCATTTGTAATAGTAATAAAGTGATAATAAATCAAATATGATAGTTTTATAAATTTATATATAAGATTTGAAATTATAAGGAAAATCGATATCGGTTTGTCGATAAAATAACATTTTTTGTAAATAATTGTTTAATATTGATTTATATGGTTTTATATATCAAATATGACCATTTTAATTCATGGATAATAACAAGAAAATTGTTTCCAAAATTTGTCTACAAATATGTATATGTTGATTAATAAATGAAAATATGACTGAAAATCGGAATCCGAGTTCGTAGTGGTTAATGTATATAAGTTATACGATGTTGTTAAATGACTTGTACACCTTTATGACATGAACACACATAGATTATCATATACATATACACATGACAATAGTAAGTATACATTTACATAAGGTAAAGGAATAAAAATCTAAAGTAATTATTACTTTTAAAACAAACATCAAATTAACCTTACACCACATCACATCACCAACCTACACCATCGCCATCAACACCTCACCACCACATGGCTTAGGAGTTGGAGAGGGTATCTGTTATGTGCCTAGAGGGGTGGATGGGATAGGTGAGGGAAAAAGGTCGTTTATTATTAAGATATTTTATTTTCTAAATTTGCCTATAAATACCCTACTTCATTTAACATATTTCCTACATCTTTTCTTCATCTTCTTCTCCGTATTTAAAAGTTTTTAATGGCTTCTCAACTTAATGAAATAATGAAGAAAATTTTTGTGAAAATAAAATTTAAATTATATATATATATATATATATATATATATATATAATAGTATATACACCTCAAAACCACTTCAAAATCACTTCATTTTCTCCTCACAACCCACGACCACCATCATCTACCACCATTAGCCGAGCCACAACCTCTCTTCTTGTTTAGCTGTAAGCACAAGGACCAAGGTCGAGCACTCCAAGGGCTTCTTGGCTCGTGTTTGTAGAGTTTTAGTTTGAGTTAGTGAAGCTATAGCGAAATCTAGTCAATACGATATCCAATGAAGATGAGAACTCTACTTACATGTACTATATATTGGATAATATATATGTTTGGCTATGGTTTTTTATAATGATTTTTATCATGTTTGGATGTTATGAAAACCTTATTGTTTGGATAAATAAACAAGTTACGTTAAATGCACGTCGATATTACACAAGGAAATCACTTTTCGTATCTAATTATAAAAGTAGTATGGAATCATTAAAACTCTTTGAAATGGTTTTAAAATAATTTAAATATATTTTGCGAACACTAAAAACAAATTGGGTGAAGTTTTAATATGAAGTGAAAAAGTCAAAACTAAGTGTGCTGTGTAGCGGTAGTTTGCGATTTCGCACCTTAAATGTTAAATGAGTATATAAAGTGGAATATGGCTTAGAATTCTTTGTAATAAGAATTTTTTGAACTATTATATCCATATTTTCAAAAAAGGAAGAAAATCAAGATTTCAACTTGTAGATTTTAAAATATATGTAAAACAAGTTTTGAAAAAAATCACGGTTTTGTAGTTCATAATACAAAAAGGGATTTCTTAAAATTTAATATTTTAAATGTCTTAAACATATGAAAAAAATCTTTATAAACCTTTTAAAATGTTTAAAAAGAGATTTGAGTTATATAAAAAAAACTTTCGAAAGATAAAAATGTCATATTGATTAATATTACTTTAAAATTACTATTCGCAGCACTATTTGCAACAGTTTTCAATAACTTTTGAAATATAACTTTGAAATTAATAATTCTTTCTCAAACCTTTTATAAATGTCTTCAAATATATAATTTAAGTGTTTGAAAGATGATATGAAAATTTTATAATTTATGGAAAAGAATTTAAATAAATGAATTAAACAAAAGCTGTTATAAGCAATTATTATAATCTTGGGTCTAATAAGCCGATGAGTACACCTGAATTTTCTATCCATGAAATCTAGTTGAGGTGCTTAAACTAAGGAGATATTCAGGAGAAACCAATGCCCTGGCTCACTTAGGCGAGTGATTGATAAGGTCAAAATTTTGGAAACGAGTTAAGTATAGAAGATTAAATTTTCCTAAATTTAAACAACTTGGGTTGTATAGAGACAATCTTCTTATAATTGATATTATATTCCAAAGAGGGAACTCATACTACTCATATGAATTTAAAAGGTAATTTCAACGTTATTCGATGGATAGTACTTGTTGAATATAGAAATTAATATCATGTATAATTTAAATGATTTCTATGGATCCATATCATTCAAATATTAACTAATTTGGATTTACCATGTTAGATAAAATGGTTTCAACTTATTAGAAAAAGTTGTGTTTGGGATTGAGAAATCTTTGTTAAAATTTAAGTAAAACTATTTAGAATTATTCCTACTTTCAAAAAAAATTAATTAAAACAAATAGTTTAACAAAGAGAGTTTTGATAAATTCCATACATACTAAAAAGAAATGGTTTTCAAGAGATAAATATCTCTATTGGATATTTTCAATAAAAAGATATAAATTATTGAAATATTAATCACCTATTTATAAAATAACTTTTTTTCGATGATTGGTTCGTCGAAATCGGGATCGGATTTGCATTGGCATCTATTATAACATGATGAGGATTCTTGCTTTGTGTTTGGTGGCGAGCAAATAACTCTTACTCCTCTATGTCCTTCGAGGTAGTGCAGTCGAGAAGCTGGTCCTAAAAGTAAATGGCGAGGTACTAGCGTGAGCCATGGTGGTTGTACTCACTACCGGAGGGCCGTAGGCCAGGTCGTCACATTTGGTATTAGAGCTTTGATTTAGCGAACACTAGAGCCTGACCATGGTAAAGCCTCATCATAGATAGGATTAGAAATATCCTTTGATGAGTAACTCATTAGAGATAGGGTTAGTAACACCCTAGAATAAGTTTGAGAGCATTTATATATGAGCGCGTATTTGTTAAAGATATTAAAAAAAATGATTTTTGAAAAATATGTTAAATAAAATAATTTTACCTAGGGTTTTATTTTGAATATAAAAGATGTGTTTTCAAACGATATATATAGTAACTCGAATGATTATTTAGTAACAAGTTAATAAAAAGATTTAAGTATAAAAATATTGTGATTAGAATTTCACAGTTTTACTATAAGATGCTTATTAATAATACTAAGAAAATTAAGAGTAACAAGGGGATGCACATAAAGCCTAAGAATTTGGATAATGAGAATTTTTATCTAAAGGGGTTTTTGATGAAAATTTCCAAGGGAATTTTTTATTAGTTTAGGAGAAACAAAACCAAGTGTTTAGCAAATAATTCAACCATCAACTGAAATTATAATACTGAAAGGTTATAAAATAAAGTAATAGAAACTTTCATCTTAAAGGTCTTTGAGAATGAAGTTTTAAAGGGTTTTGAATGTTAATAATAATGTTTAGAAAACATTTTGGCAAGGATTTAACAAAATGAAGTTATCAATTGGTTTTCTAGGATCTATTCAAGCATGATTTTGAGTACTTAGATAATTTATTACCCTTAGCTATCATTTAAATTTGGGATAAGATACATTTAAATTTAATACTCGATATTAGAATAAGTTAGTATCCATATCTAAGGAGACTTTGTTTACATTTATAGAAACCATTCCTGGGAAAGTATTCGAAGGGGGAGTCTTCAAGAAGAAAGGAAAAGAATAAAAACAATATGATCGTCCTATCAAGCGATGATGAACCGATGCAGTGACTACCTAGAAATTGTTGGCCCATTATAGAGGAAGAATTATATTGTTGTACTAGGTTAGATGAAGACAGCTATCCTATGGCCGCAATGTTTATACCTTCACCAACTCTTGAACTTATCACTGTTTAAAGAAATGAAGAAGTTGCTCCAGCTTCGTTGCTCCAGCCTGTGAGAAACCGATGAAGGAGGGGGAATCTAAGCCTATGGAAGATCCAAATTCCATGATACCACATGAATCAAACAATAACACAATAAAAAACAATATTATATGGGATTTAGATGAAGAACATACCATTTTGCAAAAAGAAACTTTAAGCTCGTATATTAACTATAGTTGGAAAGAAGAACCTAAGGAGGCAGAGTTGAAATGTCGAAAGAGGAAGAAGTGCAGGGGAATAATTACAATGGCGATGAATAAAACGATGGAGAGATATTTGATTTTGGTTATTGGAATGAATCAACTTTAGAATAATGGTAGTGTTTGGAAAAGGATTTAAAACTATAAGATTTTCTAAATAAATTTATTTTACGTTAAGCATAAATTGGCCAAAGATTTGAATGTAAGATTTTAATATCCGAAAAGGATTTATCATTTGAGGTTCGAAGGCAAACATTGATAAGGATTTATAGTCAGATTGATTAAATTTTCTATCATAGTTGAGGGCTATGTAACGAAAATAACAGTCTTTGAGCCTAATCAAGAACTGCACGATAAAATCGGAGGATCGATACTAGTTCAGAAGAAAAATGATATATTTGAATTTAAGATCGAATAAGATAAGTGATATGAATAATATGTAAGTACTGTAAGTACCACCCGACGGTATATTTAAAATTTCAACTTTGGAATAAGTATTACTGACTTTGCGCTTAATTTCAAGGACGAAATTCTTTTAAGGAGAGAGTCTGTAATGACTTGTGAATTCATCGCTTTAATAAATTAAGATTATTTTTGAAATATTCAAATGTAAGGATTTATATCCCCAATAATAATGTTCTGAACCATAAATAAAAATGGTATACCTATTTAAAAATATATTGAAAAAGGTTTAACCAATTAATGATATCATTAGAGATGTTAGTATATATAATAGTTAATTAAAGATTTTAAATTGAGATTTATTGATTATTATAAATAATCAAATAATAATTTTAAAATGATAATAATTCGTTTATAATAGTAATAAAGTGATAATAAATCAAATACGATAGTTTTATAAATAAGATTTGAAATTATAAGGAAAATTGATATCGATTTATCGATATAATAACATTTTTATAAACAATTGTTCAATATTGATTTGTATGGTTTTATAAATCAAATACGATCATTTTAATTCATGGATAATAACAATAAAATAGCTTCCAAACTTTTTTAACAAATATATAAGTTAACTAATAAATGAAAATATGACCATAGATTGGAATCTGAATTCGTAACGGTTTAGTGTTTATAAGTTATACGGCATTATTCAAATGACTTGTACACCTTTGTGAAATGCACAAACACACATTATCATATACATATACACATGATAATAGTAAGTATATATTTACGTATGGTAAAGGAATAAAAATCTAAAGTATTTATTACTTTAAAAACATACATCAAATCAACCTTACACTACATCACATCCCCACCCTACACCATCACCACAGTCACCTACACCTCACCACCACGTGACTAAGGAGAGGGAGGGCGCGGCTGCCCATGTGCCTAGGGGGAGGATGGGATGGGTGAAGGCAAAAAGGTCATTTACTATTAAGATATTTTATTTTCTAAATTTGCCTATAAATACCCCACCTCATTTCACAAATTTCCTACAATTTTCTTCATATTCTTCTCTACATTTCAAAGCTTTTTAAAGGCTTCTCCACTTAATAAAATAGTGAATAAAATGTTGTTGAAAAGAATTTAAATTTGTACAATACATATATAATAGTATATATACCTCAAAACCACTTCAGAATCACTTCTTTTTCTCCTCAAAACCCATAACCACCATCATCTAACACTACTAGCTGAACCACTACCTCTCTCCTTGCTTGTCGATGAGCATAAGGACCAAGGTCGAGCGCTCCAAGGGCTTCCAGGCTCGAGTTTGCAGGGTTTTAGTTCGAGATAGCGAAGCTGTAGTAAAATCCAGTCAATACGATATCTAATGAAAGTGAGAACTCTATTTATATATACTACACATTGGACGATATATATGTTTGGATATGGTTGTTTATAATGATTTTTTATCATGTTTGGATGTTATGAAAATATTATTGTTTGGATATATAAACAAGTCACGTTAAATACACATCGATATTACAGAAGGATAAACAAGTCACGTTAAATACACGTCGATATTACAGAAGGAAATCACTTTCCGAATCAAATTATAAAAGTGTATGGTATCATTCAAACTCTTTAAAATGGTTTTAAAATTTTTAATTATGTTTTATAAACACTAAAAACAAGTTTGGTGAAGTTTAAATAAGAAACGGAAAATGAGTCAAAACTTGGCACGTCGCGTAACGGTAGTTCGCAATTTCGCACCATAAAAGTTAATGAGTATAAACGGTGGAATATAGCTTGAAATTCTTTGTAGTAAGAATTTATCGAACTATTATATCTATAGTTTTCAAACAAAGGAAGAAAATAAAGATTTCATCTTATATCTTTTAAAATATAAGTAAAATAAGTTTTTGAAACAATCACAATTTTGCAGTTCGAAATCCAAAAGGGGATTTTTTTAAAATTTAATATTTTTGAATGTATTAAAATTATGTAAAATCTTTATAAATCTTTTGAAATGTTTTAAAGAGAACTGAGTTATATAAATAAATTTTCAAACCACAGAAAGGTCGTTTTGATCAATATAACTTTAAAAACACTATTCGCGGCACTATTTGCAATAGTTTTCAATAACTTTAAACTTAACAATTCTTTGCCAAACCTTTGATAAATGTTTTCAAATGAAAAAATAAGCGTTTTAAAGATGATTTAAAGATTTTCTAATTTACTTAAAATAATTTAAATAAATGAATTAAAGAAAATCTATTATAAGCAATTGTTTTAATCTATGCTTTAATAAGCCGACGAGTACACCTGATTTTTCTATCCATAATGGTTAGTTGAGGTGCTTAACTAAGGAGATTTTTCAGGAGCAATTAGTGCCTAGCTCACTTGGCCTCACCTAGGCAAGGGATAGATAAGGTCGAAATGTCGAAAATGAGTTATGTATAAAAGATAAAAAATTTCCCAAATTTAAAAAACTTGGGTTAGATAGAGATATTCTTCTTGTAATTGATATTAAATTCCAAGGAGGGAACTTGCACTACTTATATGAATTTAAAAGGTGATTTCTACCGTATTCGATGGACAGTACTAGTTGAATGTCGAAATTAACATCAAGTATAATTTGAATGCATTCAAATATTAACTAATTTGGATTTACCATCCTAGATAACACGGTTTCAACTTATTAAAAAAATTTACATTTTGGGATTGAGAAATCATTGTTAAAATTTAAGTAAAACGATTTGGAGTTATTCCTAATTTTAAAAAGGGTTTAATTAAACCAAAGAATTTAACAAAGAGAGTTTTAATGAATTCCATATATACTTAAAAAAGATGATTTTCAAAAGATAAATATCTTTAAAGGATATTTTGATTAAAAAGATATAAATTAATGAAATTTTATCACCTATTTATAAAACATCCTTTTATCCATGATTAGTCGATGAAACTGGAATCAGACTTGGATAATCCCTATCCAAAAACCACTTTAAACCAATTTACATGTTCGTAAATGAAGATATATATTAAAGACCATAGTTTTGAAAGATAGAGGATCTTCATTTCAAAAGCACTGCTTGTTGATAATCTCTAGGTAGCTCCCGAGATAAATAAATAACAATGATCCCTTCGTTTTGAAAATCTTTGAAACACAAGGTATATTTGCTACTAATCCCAGGGGCAATTCCCGACAATATGTGGTAGGAAAGTACCTTTGATTTGTCCTATTCCTGGATAACTTGTATGGACGAATGTCTGACGTTGCATTTCTAGATCATATTGGTTGATCTTTATGAACTTATCATCTGTTTGGTGGCAGAAATGACAGCTTCTCTTAACTTAACACCCTTTCTTGAGATATACAAGCTCATGAGTTATACATTTGTAGAAATCAATTATGTGATTATGAAATGGCAAAGTGGCATTCAAAGTGGAATATGTTCTATATAAAAGGGAAACGTTGCCTTAAAGCCTCAGATCCAAGAACGGTGAAATAGGGGATGCTTTAAAGCTAAGTAGGTTGCAACCAATCAGGGTATCAAACCACCTTCTATATCTATAAAATTTCCACCCACAATAATGTCGGTTTAAATTAAGTGGTTTATGCTACGAGACATCTCGGATAGGTCGGTAACAGCCGTGTGATGTAATACTCGATGTTATTATGTAATTTTCAGATAGGCCAGTCTTAATTCGCATGAGGACTAACATAAGGGCCTCGAGTGATTCCTCTATAATGCACTGTATGGGAGGTAGTCCCTTATCTTGCTATTCAGTTGGAAATTCAATATCCAATAAGTGCCGTATAGTCTTTAGTTGTAAAAATTACTGAAATGTGAGATGCAAGCATTTCAGCTAAGATTTATACGTTTATTTACAAATGTTTTCAAAAAAAGGATGTCATTAAAAATAATATCCCTAATTTTTCATAGCAAAGATTTTGGTTATCATAAGGTAAAAACTCGTTCCATGTTTATGTGTGGCGTGGTCTTATAAGATACCCATTTTTTGAATTCTCATAGTAGTCCCATGTTTGACCCTAAGTTTATTTCCTTTTCCTTAAACTCCGGTGCCCTATTTTTCCAGTAGCCTAGTAGTCAGGTTTGGTTAGAAGAAATCTAGAAGAGCTCGGACCATGGAGTTGGAAGATTCTTCAATCGACTACTAGCTCTTTTCCCACCACGGTTGTGCGTTAGTTTATTCCCCATTTGTATGGATAAAGATTTATAACTGTCCATGTTTAACTCTGATAAACATATTTAAAATTTCCACTGAAAGGATTTTGTATATTGAAATAATATATGTTATTCCATTCATGTAAGATTCTGTTATATGCCTATTTTTTCCTTCTACCCTTAACGTTCAGGTTTTCTGGCACTTAATGGTCAACACGCAATACAATGGACTTACCACTGTATTGCGTGCTGTAACGACCCAGAATTTCTATTAATTAAAATTCATATATTTAATTGATTTTAAATATTAGTAAGTGAAATTTATAAGTCGAATAAATTTTATTTCAAATATCTGGATTTAATTGAATAATTGAATCGATAATTTAATAGTTGATAATACAGAAATAATTATAATTTGGGTTAACTATGATTGAAAATGATTTGTAAAATTTTATTTTACCATATTGGAGTTAGAACGATGTTATAGAACTTTTAAAATCGAATAAAGAGTTAATTTGTGAAAATTGAATATTTTAATATTTAAATCGACTAGTGAAATTAGCCATTTTTCGAACAGTCTCAGATTTCGATGAAACTAGTTCCATTGGATCCGTAATAGTTTGTTATTATCGGATTTCAATTTTCATAGCAATCGGAGTTTTCGTTTGACCGTGGCAGCTCGAAATGCATCGAAATTGTTTTAATATTTATTTGGCGAGTTAAAATAGCCATTTTTCAAATAGTCTCGGATTTCGACGAAACCAGTTTCATCGGATCCGTAATGTAATATTTTGTATGGTTTCAAATTCCAAGTCAATCGGATTTACCGTTTGTCTGGGGCAAGCTAAAACGCCTAGAAATTTGATTAATCGATTTAATTTAAAATCGAACGTTTATTGTCATAACTCGCACAGATGATTGAATTAGCTCTCGAAACACGTTCCATTGTGTTTGGAACGCGGGGTAAACCTTAGAAATGCCAACCGACATGCTTCGTTTGGAGTTCGGAAATTCCAAGATAAATAGTGTTTGTTATATTTTCTATAAAAGCACCTAAATATTCTCATTTGCAAACTAAAATAAAACCCTAGGTAAAAAATGCTCGTTGTTGTCGTGATTGACTATTTGGTGTGTAGCATCATTGGGCCAATTTTGGAATTTTAAAAGGATTTTTTAAAGTGATTTTTGAAAGTATACGTTATAAAATATTTTTGGAATTGATTCATTTTAAATAAATAAACGTTATAATTTTAATGTTATAAAAATTATGATTTTTGAGAAATATAGTTAAAAGTTGATTTTTGAAAATATGGGGTTAATGATTTTATAAAATAGTTTAAATCGGGATTTTTGAATTTATTATAAAAAGTTTAAATATAGGATTTATGAAATTTGATTATTTTATAAATCAAAGAAAATGATGAAATTATAAAGGAGTTTAAAGACGTTTTTAAAATAATAGTATAAATTGATTTATATAAAGGGTTTATAAATTGATATTTATAAATTAAAATATTGGAGTTTATAAAACAAATTCTTATAAGTGTTAGAATGAAGTGTAAATGAATTTCATAAATGAATGAAATTCAAAGAATTATAAACGGTGAAGTTATAAATGGAATTTTATAAGCAGTAGGTTTATAAAATTTGTAAAGTTATTAAAAGAATAGATTTGGGTAAATAAATGAATCTTATAAGTTATAAGATTTATAATTTGGGAAGTCCTAAATAGAACGATTTTTGTAAACAAATAAATTGTAAGTATTTAACTTGAAATATGGACTTTTAGTATATCACCGATTTATAAACTGAATAGGTTAATAAAGGAGGTTTATAAAAGGAAGTTGTTATAAAATAGATAGAAATGGAATTTATAAACATTGTTTTATAAATCCACAAACGACTTATTTTGATAAGCAAATTGTTATAACCTATTAATGGAGTTATATTCACGGTTTAGACAGTGAATAATCCTTTAAAATAAAATGTATAGAAATGATGAAATTCCTTAACGAAGTATATTCACGTTTTTGAATAGTGAATAATATGTTAAAGAAATTGTTTTGGATATGATGTTTTAAAAGAATTAAATGGATCTAACGATGTTTTTAAAATGTGGTAAGATTCGAAACCATAGATTTCAACATTCATTGTTGAAATAGACGTTTTCGAGAAATAAAAGGAAATGGTGGACTATAACACTGTTGTTATAGTAAATGATTTCCGAAAGGAAATGTTTTGTATAGTATTGGGATTTATATATCTATTTTAATTTCGAATCCCTATTCTAGTGATTTTGGGTTGTCGTAACGATGTTTTACGTAACATTCGTTTTGGCCCAAATAAATATGTATAAGAGAATGATTTCCTTAAAGAATGAAATATATACTTAATTTCAATTTAAGTATATTGAATATTTTCCAAATGTTGAAAATAAATAGATTTGTGAATTACTTATTAATAAGTAAATATGGAAATGTTTTTCCAATGTGAAATGAAACGTTTTGAGAATTTATCTTTTCGAAGATAAATTGAAAATGAATAATTGAAATCGTATGTTCATAAATATTTGGGAATGTAAATTCACTATGGAATTTATAAAAGAAAGGGAAATTGTTTCAAAATAAACGTTGATTAGTTTTTGAAGTATGGGAATTAATTTACGGATTTGGAACGTAAATATGAAGTAAATCGGTAAGGATTAAGATAAATGGTTTAAATGAACCATGTTGAAATGAAAGTATTTCCGTGTAAGGAAAATGTTCGAAATTTGTTTTCAAGAGGGGTAAAGATGAAAAGTGATTTGAAAATTATTTTCAAATGGTTGAAGTGTGAAAATTTATATATCTTGTAAAGATATTTTTGGAAAATAAATAATTTGGAAAAGTATTTGGAATCTGGTGATGTTGTGCATATCCATTGATAGTTCAATAACCGACTATCAATATTTACCTTTGAATAGGTATTTGTTGTGATTTGCTTGAATTTGAATGCCACACTTATTTTTGAATAAGCGCTCACTATTCGGGTTAGCCGAGAAAGGATCTTGGGGTCGTATAACCCATTCCGAATATGTGATACGTCGTTATGAATTGCATTTGAAGACCGGTGTTGAAGACCGAATATTTTTGAAAACGGAAGGATTACCATCGAATGTTTCTGCACCGAATGGCCCCGGCATAGAGATTCCATATGTGATGGGAAGTCCGGACGTGATTAGTGAATATCCGGATTGCAAGGACTTCTTTGTAAGTGCCTTCGGTTCTGTTCGATCCCGGAACAGACTTGTATGGATTGTATGTCTGACATTACAAATTGAAATATAAAGCCGATTTCTTTCAAATACATATCTGTTGGTGGCGGAGAATTTATTCTCTTAGCATTAACACCCTTCTCTGAGACGTACGAGCTCAGAGGTTATGTAGTTGAAGGTTATCAGCGATATATTCCCAATTTGGTAATGTGACATGCTGAGTGTTACTTTGATCATTTGTGATATGATCATTTGTTTGATCATTTATCTTTGTGATCATTACTTTGATCATTTGTTGACCCAAAGCATGGCTTTGTACCAAAGCGTGGCTTTGTGGACGAGACTTCGTCGGACCTCACACCCCGGAAATGGTCAAAACAGGAAGGATGCGGCAAGGTTATTAGGGGGTAGCGCCCCTTTAGTGTATGTCATTCCTTCTGGATAGAGGTGGTATCGTGGTATGGAGCCCATATACTTAACCTATGTTGTTGCTGAAAATTTATTGCTTTGTGGTTGTTGGAAATCGAGCATCCTCGGATATAGACCGGTTACGATCGGAGGATGGCATATTCGTGTCAATAGTTACCCAGTTTGGGATAACCCGGCCTTGTGTTGGCAGAGATCCGGTTAGGTTCTCAGGACGTCATTCCAGAGGCGTTTCCATGTGGCAATGGGAAGTTCCTTGGCCTGACCATTTGGTGGAAATCCAAAGAAACAATACGAGCCTTGTACGGTTTTAGTTGTAGCACCTGCCATCTAATATGGTAGCTATAGTAGGCATAATATAATGGTACCTATGCTGGCTAAGATTTATATTCTACTTTCGAAATGATTTTTTATACACTATGCACTGATAATAATATCAAAAATGATTTGATTTTGCGTAGTAAGCATCTTTGACTATCATAAGGAGAAATCTCCCCTATGTCTGCGTTTGCATTGTGTGTGTGCCGGAAGGCCTTATGGTAGTTTCATTTTTAAAAGCATTGCGAATCTATTTTAAAATTATCCTATTCTTTATTTTAAAGATAAAAATAAACTGTTTTAGTTCTCACACCAGTCACATGACTGACTCGGAGTTTATTGTTTTCCTTCCTAAACTTTGGGTGCCCACCAATTTCCACACGGGCAGTCTAGAGTTAGTTTATCAGGATATTCTGGAATTCAGGAGTTGCTGGAGGCAAGCTGGATGGCATAGCTTATCAACTAGTATATAGTATTTCTTTTCCGCTGTTTGTTGTTGTTTGTTGTTGTTGTTGTTGTAAACTCTGATAATAAAATGTAATGTGATGTAAAGTAATAACTGATATAGTTCTTTGTTTAAAGATTATTCATTTATCTATTATATGTTGTTCCGCTGCGATTGTAAGATTCTGATATTGTTTTGTTGTTTTCTTTCTTTTCTGTTCTCGTATTGTTCTCAACTGAAGTAAAAACTACACAACTTTTGCCTTCGAATCAGTTAACTACTGATTTCCTCGACTTTCTTGCTTGAATTAAGTAATTAACCTACACCAGACAAATTAAAACGATGAGACTCGAAATCTTATGCCATTCGATATGCATTTGTGACTGCTCTTTGTGATGTGGTAGCCGTAGATGGTCGTAGTTTGATGAGGATCATTGATAGCCTTCATGTTGATTGGGGAAGAAGGATTGAGGAGGGATACAAAGGAGTTGGAGGGATAGTGGTTCAGCTTGGGCTTCATATCAGTGAAGGAGGAAGGAGATTCGTATCGATTTGGACTGGTAGTGATTTGCATCGGGTGAGTGGATTGCTTCGTATCGGTTGATGACGAGCCTTTCGTATCGATTAGACAACAACATCTCTCGTATCAATCTCTAATAAATGGCATACGTATCGATGTCCCTCGATCAATATGAATTCTAGGAATAGAAACAATTAATCCAACCGATACGTCTTTGTGTCTTACTGATCGATACGAGAGAGTTATCTCCAAACGAGTAAGAAGTGGATACATTAGCATCGATACAAACTACCGCTTTTTGATCGATATGAATCATAGCTCCTTGATCAATACGAAACGGTGCTTCGCTGATCGAGACGAAGTGGAATTTGGAGGTTGATTCAAGTTTAAACTTTTATCGATATGAATTGCATTCTTGAACACTTGACTAGACAAGCTTATGCCTTGCATAATCTGATTTAAACGTTCAATCACATATTTGATCGCGCTTTGATGCTCATCAATGGAACTGTAATATGACAACATTTAACGAATTTCAATTTGAATACATCTCCAAAGTCTAGATGGCACAGTTGTGACGGTCAGCGACGTTGGTCACTCCGGTTGAATTCTGAAGTCTTGTCATTCAAAAACTTTGCTGATCTTTGTAGAATCTTCTTAAGTAACTCACAGCTGCACTGCACAACAAAAATATGAATCGGAGTTTGAAGAAGGGGAAGGGGCCCTCGACCCGCAACATATAGAGGAGGATTTATTCAATCACATAGTTTGGGCTCCTAGAATATGGCGCCCTTGTGGCAATCTATTTGATTGTATCGAAAAGTCCACTGAATTGGGATTTCCCTATTGGGTCGGGTCATTTCGGGGCAAGCGGATCATTTATCATAAAAAGGATGAGCTTCAAGAGAATGATTCGGAGTTCTTGCAGAGTGGAACCATGCAGTACCAGACACGAGATAGACCGTCCAAAGAACAAGGCTTTTTTCGAATAAGCCAATTCATTTGGGACCCTGCAGATATATTCTTTTTCCTATTCAAAGATCAGCCCTTTGTCTCTTTGTTTTCGCTTCGAGAATTCTTTGCAGATGAAGAGATGTCAAAGGGGCTTATTACTTCCCAAACAAAGTCTTCTACATCTATATCTAGACAATGGTTCGTCATGAATATGCAAGAAAAGCACTTTGAATTGTTGATTCATCGCCAGAGATGGCTTAGAACCAATAGTTCATTATTTAATGGATCTTTCCGTTCTAATACTCCATCCGAAAGTTATCAGTATTTATCAAATCTCTTCCTATCTAACGGAACTCTATTGGATCAAATGGCAAATACATTGTGGAGAAAGAGATGGCTTTTCCCGGATGAAATGAAATATTTGATTCATGTAACAGGGGAAAGATTTCCCATTCCTTAGCCATAAAGATATGTGGCCATGAAAAGGGGATTAAGTGGAACAGAATTGGCCGGATGGTAGAGTCGTGGAAACACTTGTTTATTCCATATTTTGGACCTTAGCTCCATGGAGCATATGCTACTGCTGAAGCATGGAAGAATTGAAATCTTAGATCAAAACACTATGTATGGATGATATGAACTGCCTAAACAAGAATTCTTGAACGATGAACAACCAGAGCCTATTACTCACTACATCAAAGAATTTCCATTAATGAAACTATGGAAATCCGTCGGAAAAGAAAAAATACACATGTCCAATGAAACGATTGTTGATATCTGCTCCAATAACGAATCATTGGTTTAATTGAATAACTAAAGAAAATAGATAGACCTTCTCTTCGTCTCAGGTCGATGGATCTTCTCAATTGGAAGATCTCCCATATGGATAATACATATTCCGGTTGACCAAGCCTAATTCTAATTGTTTTGTTCCGAAGCAAAGATATCCATGGAGGTGGTTCGTCCAATTCACGACCAAGAGGTACTGGATTCTGTTTTGGATAGGCCCTGAAAAGAGAAGGAAAGCTGGAATGACAACAAGCGTCTGTCTATTCTCTAATTCACCCGACCCGATAGTACCCATCTTGGGAACGTCCAGTGCCAAAGTCACTGAATGGGTAAGTCGCCAGTCCCTAAAATGTATTATGTATTGTACTTTATCCGCTGGGTTACGGGTACTGGTGGGTATTTTACTAAAGGTATCAATCTACCCCTGTGGGATTCCTGTTGAATCATATACTCGGGGGGTGGCGTGGGACGGAAGATTTCCAAACGGACTCCTCATTCATTAGATAGAGAAGATCACCAAGATTTCGTGATCTGCTGCCGAACCTGTTCCAATTCCAACAGCTCGAACTCGGATCATGGGGATCGTCGGAATACTTCATATCAACAGATAAGATACTCGGTATATTAATATTGATTAGATCCAAAATTTGTTATTGAATTGCTCATTCAATGAGCATTCTCAACATTATGCCTTGAAGAGGACTCGAACCTCCATGCTATTTAGCATGAGATTTTGAGTCTCGCATGTCTACCATTTCACCATCAAGGCATCTTGAAAGTGAATCATATTCCATGAATATGATATCTATCTAGTGTGATATATGGAATATATGGACAAAGGTGGATGGAGTGTTGGGGTATTGCTATCAATCGGTCATGTCATATAGGCCCGAGTCAGACATCAAATTGCTTCGATTTGAATTATCCATAGGATACCCTATATATCAAAAAGAAGTACAATCAAACCTATTTCTTGATTCAATAGAAGCCCAAAGAAGTGAATATGGTACCCAAATAACGATAGATATGTCAAAAAAAGGTCCGATTACGCCTATTCCTAATCCTAAATGGAATGTAAAGATGTAGGTATCCATATGGAAACATAGTATCTATTTACATACGCTCGAATGACCCCTTCTCATATTAAGAATGTACATAACTCTATTCTGGTCTGGTTCGGTATGGAATGAACTTATAATCTGATGATCGAGTCGATTCCATGATTATAAGTTCATAACCCCAGCCCATTTTAGGCGGAACAGATCTACTAATTCTTTTATTCTAGTTAGTAAGAGGGATCTTGAACTAAGAAATAGGCCCAAAAGCTAAAAGTGGATATCCTGAGCAATTGCAAGAATTAGGTTCATTGATATTCCTGGTATAATAGATGCTATCACACATACAGTCATACTCCATTCGATTGAATTATTTGATCTTAAGGGAGATCTTCTATAATTTCGCACGTGAGGGGTTATTTCTTGGTTTCCCCAATCATTAATAACTTGATTATTTTTAGATAATAGTATATGGAAACAACGATCATAACGAGTCCTATTGAAACCAAGAAATATAGGCCTGCCTGCCATCCACACCAGAATAGATGGAGTTTTCCGAAAAACCCTGCTAACGGAGGAAGACCCCTAGGGATAAGAGACATAGGGCTAAAGAGAGAGCCAAAAAAGGATCTTTCGTGTATAATCCTGCATAATCTCGAATGATATCAGTTCCGGTACGTAGACCAAATGATACAATGCGAGCAAAAGTTCCTAAATTCATGGAGATATAGAACATCATATAAGTTATCATGCTTGCATATCCATCATTTGACCTCCAACAATTATTCCAATAATTACATATCTGATTTGACCGATGGATGAATATGCAAGCATACGTTTCATGCTTGTTTGAGTAATAGCAATGAGATTTCCAATATCATGCTAAGAATAGCTAGGATTTCCAAAAGAAGATGCCATTTGTTTGACGAGAAATAAAAAGGAGTATCGAATATTCGCGTGGCTGAGGCTAAAGCAGCTACTTTCGAAGTAACAGAAAGAAAAGCAATGACTAGAGTGGGAGAGTCAGAGTTGAAAAGAGGATTCCTCACTTCTTTCTCTCATTCAAAACCATGCATAAGACTTTCATCTCGCACGGCTCAAGTGATAAAAGAAAGAAGAACTCATCTTCTTTCATTTTTGATTACCTTCCTCGCGTATGTATAAGACCGAATCCATTCGATTTCTAAAAAGGATTACTAATCCTTAACTTTTCGAGGAATCCTTCATCAGTGGTTTTTAATGACTGACTTTTTCAATCTTTCGACCTTGGTTCCGTAGGAGCACAAGTCAGAAAGATTGAGAAATAGAACCATCTGATTTGATTCGTTCTCAATAGCCATGAGATGATCATCTTAGGGTGATCCTTTTGTCAACGGATGCCCTTATTACAGTCGTAGTCTCTGAAGGATGAGAACCAACTATGTAGCATCTACATCGATAATTCAAGTATTGTATACGTCATTAATCCGATCCTTTGTAGGAACTACCCGTAATAACGAACTTGCAAAATGGATCTATTTATCATAAAGAGATTCGTTGTTCTTGAATCTGATTCACCTTAATTGTTATTTGAACAAAAAGTTCATAAAAAACTTTTGGTAAAAGTTATGTCTTGGTCTGAGCGCGGATAACATTTCTCTTCGGCATGTCTATGGAGTTTTTAAGAATCCAAACATCTCAGAGATAGATATAGAGGTAGGAATTTGTTGAGCGAACCGCACTCCTTCGTATACGTCAGGAGTCCATTGATGAAAAGGGGTTGGGGAAAGCTTGAACCCAATTCCTACAGCGATGGATATAAGTGCAATTGAAATTCCTGGGGAGTTATACATTTGTGTATTGATAAGACCATTCACTATTTCTTAAAGCTCGATCTCCCCCAAGATGAACCATATAGCCAAGAGAAACCATGAACCAGAATAGAAGAGCTTGCCCCGCCTATGAGTAAATATTTCATAGTAGCCTCATTAGACTGTAAATCTCTCTTGGTATATCCAGATAATAGGTAGGAACATAAACTGAAACATTATAGAGCTACAACGATAGTTATTAAATCGTTAGCACCACATAAAAACATTCCTCCTAGAGTAGCTGTTAATACGAATAATAGAAACTCTGTTATAGCCATTTTTGTACATTCAATGTACTCTATGGATAGAGGAATACATAGAGTTGAACATAGTAAAATAAGAAATTGAAAGATTTCGTTGAAATTGTTCGTTTGGAAATTTCCTAAAAAGCTAATTATAGGTTCTTCTTTCCATCGGAACAATAGGGCCGTTATGCTCATTACTAAACTTGTTGAAGAGATGAAATAGAACCAAGGTCTATCTTTTTGGTCAGAGGTTGAATCGATCATCAGAAGAAGAATTAGGCCAAAAATTAGGATACATTCTGGGAAAATGAAACTTCCATTGAAGAGAAGCAAATGAAACACTTTCATAAAAATTCTCGTAGAATCGAGAATAAAGTTTTCATTCTGTACGTGCCAGATCATAAATTGTTTCAAACTTTTTGGATATTTTATTTACGGAATCCCTATGAATAGGATCAAACCTTATTCCATGATATTTCCATAAGATTCCTCTTTCTTATTCTTAAGCAAGCCCTCGAGAGGGTTTAGTTGATCCATGATTTATGTTTCATCTTTCTTTTTGTTTATTTCGAGAAAGATATCGATCAATTCCGATTCTTTCCTTTTCCATTGATTCTTTTCCGATCGAGATGTATGGATCCATGGATCTATGTGTCTATATATATCATGTTCATGGATTAACGAAAATGTGCAAAAGCTCTATTTGCCTCTGCCATTCTATGAGTCTCTTCCTTTTTGCGTATGGCGTCGCCACTCCCTTTGGCAGCATCTACTAATTCAGAACTTAATTTGAAAGCCATATTTCTACACGGGTGTTTTCAGGATGCCCCTAATAACCAACAAATGACGAGTGCTTCTCCTTGTGTAGATCCTATTTCAATAGGAACTTGATGAGTCGATCCGCCTACACGTCTTGCTTTTACTGCTATATCGGGAGTTACTCCACGTATTGCTTGACGTAAAACGCATAGTGGATTTGTTTTCGTCTTTTGTTGGATCTTTTTCAAGGCTTGATAGATAATTTGATAAGCCAATGGTTTTTTTCCGTGTTTCAGAATACGGTTAACCAACATGTTAACTAATCGATTACGATAAATTGGATCGGATTTTGCAGTTTTTTCTTCTGCAGTACCTCGACGTGACATGAGCGTGAAAGAGGTTCAAAAATAAGTTTTTTTATAAGGGCTAAAAATGAATAACTTATTTTGGCTTTTTGGCCCCATATTGTAGGGTGGATCTTGAAAGATATGAAAGATCTCCCTCCAAGCCGTACAAACGACTTTCATTGAATACGGCTTTCCACAGAATTCTATATGCATCTATGAGATCGAGTATGGAATTCTATTTACTCACTTTAAATTGAGTATCCGTTTCCCTCCTTTTCCTGCTAAGATTGGAAATCCTGTATTTTACATATCCATACGATTGAGTCCTTGGGTTTCCGAAATAGTGTAATGTAAAAAGAAGTGCTTCGAATCATTGCTATTTGACTCGGACCTGTTTTGAAAAAGTCGAGGTATTTCGAATTGTTTGTTGACACGGGCAAAGTAAGGGAAAATATCTAAAATGATTTCAATATTGGACCTTGGACATATAATTGTTCCGAATTGAAACTCTTTTAGAAAGAAGATCTTTTGTCTCATGGTAGCCTGCTCGAGTCCCCTTACGAAACTTTCGTTATTGGGTTAGCTATACACTTTGCATGTTTCTAGCGATTCACATAGTATCATCAAATGGTACAAGTCTTGGATAAGAA